>JAKFHU010001631.1:15000000-17500000 GCA_023783475.1 Daubentonia madagascariensis | reverse complement strand
CGCGTGACTCGCCCCGGCGCGCTGGGTCAGTGCCCGTCCGCGCCACTTCCGACTCAGCCCTCGGTTCAGGTTCCGGGGCTCCGCGGAGCTCCCGGCCCGTGCACCGCGCACGGCTCTCTGGGGAATCCGGCGCCACGCGCCGTGCGGCCGCCAAGATGGACGAGGCCGGAGCGGCGGTGGCCACGGCCGGGGAGGCCGAACTGAACTGGTCCCGCCTCAGCTTGTCCCCCGAGACGCTGGAGTCTGAGCTGGAGGCGCGAGGCGAGGAGCGGCGCGGCGCTCGGGAGGCGCTGCTGCGTCTGCTGCTGCCTCACAACCGTCTGGTGTCGCTGCCACGGGCGCTGGGCAGTGGCTTCCAGCACCTCCAGCTGCTGGACGTGAGCGGCAACGCGTTGACCACACTCGGGCCAGAGCTGCTCGCGCTGCGCGGCCTACGCACGCTGCTGGCCAAGAACAACCGGCTCGGCGGGCCCAGCGCGCTGCCCAAGGGCCTGGCCCAGTCGTCGCTCTGCCGCAGCCTCCAGGTGCTCAACCTCAGCGGCAACTGTTTCCAGGAAATGCCGGCCTCGTTGCTGGAGCTGCGCGCGCTGCAGACCCTGAGCATGGGCGGCAACCAGCTGCAGAGCATCCCGGCTGAGATCGAGAACTTGCAGAGGTGAGCGGACCCCTGCCGGAGCGGGGGAAGCCCTGTGGCTCCCGGCCTGGGCGCGGTGCGGTTGTCACGCACCTATTTTTTTTCCAGGCTCTGCCTTCAGTTGTTTAGTTGTGAGTACTGCCGGGCAGTCTCAGCGGGTTGTAGTAGAGATCTAGTAAGATTGCTTATGTGACAGCGTTTGGTATGTTGAGTTTGGCTTCTGAAGATTTTCGAGCCAGTTTTTCTGTCTTCTTTCTTGGATCTGGGGCGTGATTCGAACTGAGTGGGTACTCAAACAGATGTAAATCTGAGGTTCTTACTTCGTCGCTTGAAAGTCTTCTGATCAAAATATTATACGTACTTTTTAGCATAGCATGCAAGGGCCTCTGACCTGACCCTTGCTTTCCACTACATTCCTATCTTCCTCTTCTCTGTAGCAACAGTACCAACAGTACCATTTGTGGAGTTCAGTGAGCCATACACTTTCTCATGTAGGAAAAGCAGCTTGTAGGTGCTGACACTGGTATGCAGTCACTAAGTATAACATGTGCTGTTCCCTTTGCCTGGAATGTTTTCTTCACCTGGCAAACTCCTATTCATCCTTCAAAACCTATCTCAAGGATTACCTCTGTGATTCCTTTCTTTACTGCTCCTGCACAGCAATCATTGCCTAAACTGTACATTGTCTGTAACTCATTCATCCTGCCATTGCATTTACCTTATTGAATATCATTCCTTGTTTACAGGAATTATCTGCCTCACCTACTAGATTATTTAGTAAATGTATGTTAAATTTAATGTTAGGAAGAAGCAGAGAAAGCAGGATAATAAAAGTCCCCTACAGGAGCCCTGTGGGAGAGTGGGAAATAGAACAAGAGCAAGTGTATTGTCCAAAGTGAAAAACCCCTGTAAAATATTTTCACATTCTTTGTTGCATTTTCAGAGAGAGCAGAATGTTAGAGGTGGAAGGACCTTAGAGTTAAGTGTAGTGAAAGGAACATTGGCCTGGGAATAAGAACTCTTGGTGTCCCAGCCTTAGGGAGGTCACTTAACATATCCTAACCATAGCTTCCTAACCTACAAAATGAAGCATTTGGACAAGATGGTCCCTTCATTTACTCCTCAACAGATATTTATTGAGTGCCTGCCATGTGTCAGGCACTGTCCTAGGTGCTGGGGATACAGTGGTGAACATGATCCTGTCCTCATGGAGCTAACATTCTAGAAGAGGAGACAGACATTAAACAACTAACTGTAAACCTCATTATTTAATTATAATGGTTATACATTGTATGAAGGTGTGCAGAGTGCTTTGAGACAAAATAACAGAGGAACCTGACTTATTTTGGTTTTGAGCAAATGACATTATTTGAAATTATTTGAGTTTGAAAGTAAGAAATATTCTTGAGAGTGTAAATTTAATGTGATGGTTATGTAATCTGATTAGTGATACTCATCAATTGCAAAAGAGAATTTATATAATTGCAAAATCATGGCCTTGGTTATAGTTTAGAACTTACCAGATCCTTCTCTGCCAAAGTCACAGTAACTACAAATGTTTGACATTCTTTCTGTCTGTGTGCCTCCCCTTCCCAAGCATTGAGAGACGATATTGAGTAGTAACTGACCACCAGAGACTAGTTTCTCTTGGTTCCTGACTATGTAGTAAATTCAGGCTACTATAACAAAATACTATAGACTAGGTGACTTATAAACAACAGAAATTTATTTCTCACAGTTCTGGAGGCTGGGAATTCCAGGATTGGCTAGCAGATTCAATGTCTGGTGAGGGCTTGCTTCCTGATTCATAGACTGCAGTTTTCTCACTGTGTCCTCACATGGTAGAGAGCGGAAGCAAGCTCTCTTGGGACTATTTTGAGGACACTAATCCCATTCATGAACCACTCTCAATACCTTATCTAATCCTAATTAACACCCAGAGACCCCACCTCCTAATACCTTAACATTTGGAGTAGAGTTTCAGTGTGAATTTTGGGGGGACACAAGCATTTGGTCCACAACATTGACCTAAGCAAATAGAAGGGACAGTATTTATACTTGCCCTCAGAGTTACTCTTCTTTTTCTTCACTTTCTTTTCTTTTTTCCCTCACTAGACTATATTGCAAGTTGTTATTTAACTATTAAATCCTTTACTAAAAGGACTTCCAAGTTTGCTCAACTTTTCCCTTATAGTCTTCTCATTAAAGTAGTTCCTTTTTCCAGGGTAGTTTTTGTTATTTGGACTCCAAATATTTTACTCTATTCAAGTAGTTCTCATCGTTTCTGAATAAGTGAGCATTGACTTATGCATACTAGGTAGGATCAAAAATCCCTGCCTAGGAACCTTTTCTCACCAGTGCTTAAGCACTTAGTGTGGAAAAATTCAATCTTGTAACCAGACAATTAATTTTTGCTACAAGGTAATCTTTGAAAGAGAAAAAGCGTAAAATTAAAATTGTCTGTGTTCTGTTTCTAAGCGTTATAAGTCTAAAGAGAGAAATGCAACCTTGAAAAGCTTTACACAATCAGAAATAGGAAAAAAAAATCCTTAGTCGGTTTTTTTTTAAAAAAGACAAAACTTCAGATTCAAGTTGGCTTTTTGAATCACCACACATTAAGTAAGGCTGAGATGATGAAAGACAGAGAAGAAACTCAACAAATGGAATTATACCTGAGAAAATATCTATAATAAGGCAATCTGTAAAGGACTTTAAGTATATTTCCTAACTTCAGAGATTACCTCTCTGAGTTATAGGTCATAGTATACGTCATAGTAAAACTTTCAGAATAATAAAGATGAATAGAGAAAAAAATGTTTAACGCTCCTAACAAGAAAAAATAAGAAATAACAAGCCTCCAAAAACAATGGTGAACAAAGAAAATCGGTAAAACATATTGATAAATCTTAATAGTTATTGATTGGAAATAAAATAAATAAATTTATTTAGAAAATCAATGTAGAACTAATTCTAGAAGATGATATGAAGAGGACAGAGAAGGGAGCATGGTGTGTGTTTTGAGAGAGAGAAAGAGCACGCGCAAAGAAAATTGAAGAGGGTACCTACCAGCAAAATAGAAATAGCATATATAGTTCAAAACAGGAACTTCATCAATAAAACAGGAATAGAGAGTTTTAAAACTGACAGTTATGAAAACCCCAGTTAGAATCCCTAGAAATGAAAAAATATAATTATGAACTCACTAAATAGGCTAAATGGTGGACAGAAGTCAGCTGAAGAGTGAATCCGTAAGCTGAGAGATCTTACTGAGGCATTCTGGAATGCAGCACAAAGAAACAAAGAAATGAAAAGTATGAAAGAAATGTTAAGACATGGAGGATAGATCTTGCAGTTCAAACTGCTAAGAGCAATTCTAGAAAGAGAATAGAGTCCAGGCCCAATGGCTTACACCTGTAATCCTAGCACTCTGGGAGGCCAAGGTGGGAGGATTGCTTGAGGCCAGGAGTTTGGGACCAGCCTGAGCAAGAGCAAGACCCCAGCTCTACAAAAAAAACCCAAATAATTAGCCAAACGTGGTGGTTTGCGCCTGTAGTTGCAGCTACCTGGGAGGTTGAGGCAGGAGAATCGCTTGAGCCCAGGAGTTGGAGGTTGCAGTGAGCTATGCTGATGCCACTGCCCTCTAGCCCTGGCTACAGAGCAAGACCCAAGGGGGAAAAAAAAAAAGAGAATAGAATGAAAGAAAGACAACATATGACATATTAGTGGCTGAAATTTCCCACAGTTAAAGAAAGAGCTCTCTAAACTGGTATCTTGAAACGTCGTAGTAAAACTTCAGAATAATAAAGATGAATAGAGAAAAAAATGTTTAAAGCTCCTAACGAGAAAAGATAACCAGGTTACCTGCAAAGGAACAATAGTAACATTGGCTGTAATAAGATGATGGAGCAGCATCTTCCTAGTGCTAATGAAAGGTAACTGCCAACCTAGAATTTTATGCTCAGCTAAACTATTACTCAAGAGGGAGGGGAAAAAATAGAAATATCAGAGACAAAGAACTCAAAGTTTAATAACATGAGTTCTTGCTGAAAGAATTTCTGAAGGACATAATCCAAGAAAAATGACCCTTAAGAGAAATAATAAGCCTCCAAAAACAATGGTTAACAAAGAAAATCAGGTCGGTAAAACATATTGATAAATCAGAATAATTATTGATTGGAAATTAAATAAATTTATTTAGCAAAGCAAGGTAGAACTAATTCTAGACAGAGAAGGGAGCATGGGTGTGTGTTTTGAGAGAGAGAGTGCTCAAAGGAAATTGAAGAGGGTACCTGCTAGCAAAATAGAAATAGCATATATAGTGAAAAACAGTAGAGGGGGAATGGAACAAAAGGAAACTTGATGAGCACAATAAAAAGCAGAACTGCAGGAAAAAGATACTGAGATATACCATAGTAATAGAAGACACAAGTCCAGACATATCAACTATCAAGGTGTGCTCTGTTTATGAGTTACACTTAAAATAAAGATACACCAATAAGTTAAAATTAAAGGGTAGAAAAAGATATACCAAGCAAATCTATCATTTCTCATCTGAGCTACTGCATTAGGCTGCAGTCTGCTCTTCTTGCTTGCACTCCTGCCCAAGGTGCTTCCCCACCATTTCTCCAGGTATTTGCTACACAGTAGCCAAAGTGATCCTTCTAAAGAGCAAGTCAAAGTAAATGACTAGCCTTTGTTCAAAACCCTCCTTACAAAGGCCCAAAGGGCCTTCTGTGATCTGGCTTCCCAGGCTACCTCTTAGACCTCTTTGATCACCATGGTACCTCAGTCTTTCTGACCTAACCACACTGGCTGTGCTGCTGTTTCACAACACACCGATCGCTTTTCCAGTGCAGGGGTTTGTACGCACTCAGTCATCTCATTTAGATCTCTGTTCAGATGTCATCTCCTAAGAGAAACCTTCCCTGATCACTCTATCCAGAGTATCACCTCCATCACTGATTGCCTCCCTTTTTCTTTATGGCACTTAAAACTATCTGGCATAATTGACATGCCCTTATCCATTTATTGTCTGTCTCTCTCACTAGAATGTAAGCTTCTTCAGGTCGAGAACTTGAACTTATTTATTTACACTGTATTCCCTAGAATGGTGCGTGGCACATGGTAGGTGTTACTTCATATTTGTTAACTAGGCATTTTATATGATATATGATATTATTCTATTTTAAAGAAGAGGAAACTGGGGCACAGCAAGATTAAGTAACTGTTCCAAGTTTTTATATTGGTAAGTGATGGAACTGGGATTGAATGAAATAAATATTAATACTAACAAAAATAAAAAACTGGTAAGCAGTATTGATAATCGGAAGAAATAGATTTCAAGACAAAATATATTTAAAGGAAGAAAGAGAAATGCTTCATATAATTGAGGAACACTTCAAGAAGTTTTAGCAGTCATGAACTTGAAGGTATCGCTATATATTAATAGCTTCTATATATTTAGGGGAAAGAGCAAAAATTGACAGAACTCTGAAGGGAAGAAGGAAAACCATGGTTATGGTAGGAGCCTAACCACCAAACCAAGAAGGCGAAATAATAAGAGAAACTATAAAACAAGCTCAGTTAACAAGCTCAATCCTAATAGCTACAAATTCTTTTTATGCGTGTAATACATGAACAAAAATAGACCATCCTCTAGGCCACTAAGGAACAAAGTTATGCAGAACATATATTTATCAACAACAAAGCTCCCAACAAATTAATGAGAGAAAGCCATATTACCCCATAAGAAAAATGGGTAAATGATATGAACAGGCAATTCTCTAAAGACATATAAATGGCTAGAAACATTTGAAAAGATGCTAAACTTCACTAATAATTAGGGAACTGCAGATCTGCACGTTAAAAAAACCCCAGAATGGTACCATTTTTCACACCATCAAATATTAATAGTTAAAAAAAATTAAAGCTGTTTTTATTTAAAACATTTAATAAAATGTTAACTTATTGTTGGAAAAGAGGTTAAAGAGGTTAATTAACTGTAACTAATTTCATGATAGTGGTCAATTTAGGCAGCCTCTGAAGAATGTATTTGCTATAATAAGAGCAAAGAAGAAATGTGGAGACTTCAAATATGATTTTCTACTCTTTTCAAAAGAAGGCTAGTGGTTTTCCAATTGCTTGTTAGTGCATCACCTCCAGGCATACCAGCATGGAAATCAGGGTTCCTGTAATCTGGACTCTCTTCAGCCTTGTCTCTGGATTCCTCAAGATGTTTTCTCTTCTTCTATTAAAAGGTGTACTCATTGTGCCTAAAAAGCCCTCTCCTCCAACCTGATGTCCTCTTTCTTCACATCTAAATGGGCTAAATTCATAGCCCAGCTGAATTCACAACACTTTTGGGAAGCCTTTTCCAGTCAGAACTACTGTGGCTTTTTCTTATTTCTCTTCCTTTTCATTCAACGCCTGTATTATTTATGAATTGTCCTTATTTTGGCATTTTAATCAGGTAATGCTTATTTTTGGCATTGTTTGTGTTTAATTATTATGATAATGTCTAACATTGGTATGTCTTGTCTGCTTAGGTATAGCACAAGCTCCCTGAAGATTGCATTATTTCTCCAGAGACTGGATAGCACATAACAAATCCTAAGTAAAACATTTGCTGAATGAATAGATGAGATGTGTTCATTGTAGTAGAAACAGTGGAGTATCTTGTCCAACTTGTGTTTATTTACTTTTTTGTTTTTGTTCATTTATTTTTGCAGTTTAGAATGTTTATATCTTGGAGGAAACTTCATCAAAGAAATCCCACCAGAATTAGCAAATCTGCCTTCTCTGACTTACTTGGTATTATGTGACAACAAAATCCAAAGTGTGCCTCCTCAGCTTTCACAGTAAGTAGTCTCAGGCATTTATATGTACACAGATATCCATGCCTAGTAATTATTGTTTTGCATTTACTCACGTTTTGTATGTAGAAAAGAATTAGGTATTCTCAAAGTAAATGATATATGGTAAGTATAGTTCTGAGGTTATTTTTAATTTTACTTTTAAATGCTCTGGTTTATTCCTCAAAATATTTGTTCAGCCTATTTTCTACAATCAAAGAATAAAATATTAATTTAGCATCGATTTCCCTAGGCTTTATGGAATTTTTAGTGATTTTATAGTTGATGTGAAGCATTCCTATCTTAATGAGGCTTAACAATGCAAAGGATCTTCATTCCTGTTGCATCTGAAATCTTTCCTTTTTTAGGTATCTGAATGATAGAGCATTCTTCCTTCCCCCCCAAATATCTTTAACTCTAGTATTTTATATTAGCTAGCACATCAGAATACTCTCTAAGTATTCTAAGCTTGCTGAGGTTTCAGGGGCAAAACATTTACATGACATTTGCAAATTTGCACTCTGATCTACTTTTAGCACTTTTTTATTTTACTTCAGTCGACCTTAATCTTAATTGGTTATTCTTAAGGGGAAATCGAGCTCTATACGATACACACACACACATACACACAAACTTAATTTTCTTGGTAGTTATGTTGCTTACTGCCATTGATTTTCACACTGCATTTATCCTAGGTTGCATTCACTTCGTTCCCTCAGTCTTCACAATAACTTGCTGACGTATCTCCCTCGAGAGATCCTCAACCTTATTCATTTGGAAGAGTTGAGTTTACGAGGAAATCCGTTGGTTGTTCGTTTTGTTAGAGATTTGACCTATGACCCTCCAACTCTCTTGGAATTAGCTGCACGGACCATTAAGATTCGAAACATCTCCTACACTCCCTATGATCTTCCTGGGAATCTTCTTAGATACCTGGGTTTAGCCAGCAATTGCCCAAACCCAAAATGTGGAGGTAAGTTAATTCAGTGTTCATGTTTTCCCACTTGTTTAGCTATGTTTTTGAATTTGATGATCTAAGTATTGTTTTATTAATAATTAGCTAAGTCTTCTTTCAGAGAAAGATAGTTTCTGTTTCTGCTCCCCCCATCCTTTCACCCTTTTACCAGAAAGTAAGATATTTTACCCTCTAGATTTCTTTCTGTCTTTCTTTCTTTTTTTTTTTTTTTTTTGTAGTTCTTTCCGTAATATTTTAGTATTCATACATGAGGAAAATACCCAGGAAGTGTCATCCTGTCTTGGATTTGTTATAAGATAATAAATCAAGATGGTAAAATGAGAGTAAACACAAAAGGAAGCATAAACAGTTCTAATTGTTTAAAAAGAGTTTCTAAAGTGTTTGGGCATCTTTCATTTTTATTTGAAGGACATTTTCTTAGGCTGACCATTCTGTGTATCATATAACTCTATAAGGTATGATTCATGATGAATGAGAATGGGTTAAATGTGTGCTGATTTCAGGATGTACCATAGAATTTTGTATTCTTTTAAATCCATGGTTCAAAATTTCTTGAGTTCGGTATTTGAGAGAATTAAGCAAATGGCAGAGTAAGGTAAGTATCCCAAGGAATTCAGAATGCTGTTGGTAATCAAAGGAGGGAAAGAGTACATTGAATTAGATCTAGAAAAGATGAGATAATTCTTGAGGTGTGAATTAGATTTTGATAGGGTAAGATTGAGAATAGGAAACTTTTCAGATGGAGAGTACAAAGTGGAGACAGAAGAGTATGGGGCAGAGTGTTGGATAAGTAATAATGTGGCTCAGCTGTACAGTTAGGGGAGTAATGAAGAGAAGAGTGAAAAGATGAATTGAGGCCAGGTTGTGTAGGTGGGAATTGGAGACTGATAGTAGGTCATTTTGTTTTAACTCTCTCATAAAAGACTACTTAAAAAGAAGAATCCAGTAGGTACTGAGGAAATGCTGCATGATGATGATCAAAACCAGGTGAGATTTTCCCTGGAAGTCCCATCTTGTCTTGAAACTGTTATAAGGTTAAAAGGGAGAAAATGATTAAATTCCTCAAAGATTGTTAATCGATAAAAAAGACACTTTGGGTTTAAAAAAGAAAAAAAGACAATACTCTGGGCCGTTTCTAGTCACTCAGAAGGTAGAGGTTACAGTGCTGTGTTAAGTTAGAAGTGCTTAAGCGTCTCCTTTCCTTAATTGGCTATCACAGTGACAGAGGAAAATACAGAGGACAGCATTCACACCAGGCTCTCAGGCCTAATAATCTAAATTTAGTCTCTTCTTTGAATTCATCCTTTTTTAGAAATGAACTCTACAATAATTCTCTTTTCTCTCTAAAATGCTTTCTTAATGACTTCTTTAGTATACTGGTGTGCTGTTTATCTCTGGAACAAAAATGATTTTAAAATTATCAGTTTAAAATTTAAGGTAACATATAAAATGAACCATTAGACATTTTTCTCCTCAGATTCTTTAGTTCTTCATCTGTAAGTTAAACAAAAATACTTTTGTATTTTATGAGATGTTTTCTTTTTGTAGTCTAAGATCTCACAAATGACAAAATAGTATTGTACTATTTTAGCTCATAGTAACTCCATAATGCTTTATTTTATTACTTCCATCTATTTTCAGGAAGCTAACACATTTTGGGGGATTTATTATCAATCTATTGATTAACCAATTTATTGGATATATCTACTTTCCTAAATTGTTCAAAGTAATATACCACAAATTTCCCCCCTTAAACTATTAAATATGAATTATACTTACTACAAGATTAGAAAACTACAATGTTAGTGGGGCAGTATCAGGAAAAAACATAGAAATAGAAATCATTTTTTTTCCTTTGCTTGGACCACATCTTTTTATTTTGGCCCCTTACATGATAAATATACAGTAGTTGGTGCCAGAGGAAACTTAGTAGAGTATAAAGGTTGAGATTCCCTTCCAGAGAGGCAGTGAGACCCAAAATACTAAATGTTCTGGTTATACTGCAGTCATTGTGACAGTCTTTGTGTATTAGAGATGTGCGGTATCTTTTTAAGAATTACCTAGAACCCAGAGGCATGGCAACCTCTGCTTTCCTCTCAGCTCTAGCTCTGTTTTTACTTAGCTGATGGGCCATAGTTTAGGAGCACTAACTCAGGAATCAAGAGTCGAATACTACTTTCAGTCTACCCGACAATGTATAATTGTGTGAGAATCAAGTGAGGTCATCAGTGAAATAGCAGTAGCTTTGAGGCTTGTAGATTTAGAGCCTATTGGAAATGTAAGATGGCATTTTGTTTTCTTTCAATTGTGCCTTCCCAGTACGTAAGAACAGGGGTACCAGAAGCCATCTCCTTTGTGCAAATTTTGTGTATAATAACTAATTCTGGAAGATCATTATAAGAGGAGTTTTTGTTTTGTTTTAGTCTCCTGACTGTAAGGTAGTACCAAAGGGGGTGGCTTGGAGAATAGAGGAAGGGCACTTTAGGTATCTTATAATCTCCATCAGCCACTGTCCCCCACGTCACCCAGAGAAAAGAAGCTAAGTAAACAGTGTCCTTTCTGTGCCTGCTCCCTTTAAGATAAATCTCCTTGCCTTCCCGTTGCAGCCAAATTGCCCCAAGACTTTCCAGTAGCCCTATATACACCTATAGATGCAAGTGCTACTTTTGCTTAAGATTCATGAAAGAGAAGACTTTTGTGACATTTCTCCAGAATGCTGGAGAAAGGGTTGAAAAAGAAACTGTGCTTCCTTGCTTTATAGTGATTACTTTGTATTCCTTCTCTCTAGGAGTCTACTTTGACTGCTGTGTCAGACAAATTAAATTTGTGGACTTCTGTGGGAAGTATCGCCTCCCACTGATGCACTACTTGTGTTCTCCGGAATGTTCTTCCCCTTGCAGTTCTGCCTCTCACAGCTCCACGTCCCAGAGTGAATCTGACTCAGAAGACGAGGCTAGTGTTGCCGCACACAGAATGCAGAAAGTTCTTCTTGGTTGAACAAAGGTGCAGGGTCGTGTGAAATACTAAAAAACTGAGCATAGCTGGTTAAAAAAGAAAATAGAGCTTGAAGTTTACTAGAAACCTTATCTTCATCCTGAGTGTCTATGAAAGAGTTGAGGATGATGTAAAAGATTTTGTTTTATCTGCCCATTCAGGAGGAATAAGTCCAGTTCCATGTTTGGATTCTCTGAGTGGCAGTTCCAAATTTGGCTGATTGTTTGCAATTTTCACTCTAGTTTTGCATGAATCACACGGTAGAATGGTACCTTCTGAAGAGCAGTGCTATGAAAAGCCATGAGTAGTGTAACTTGTGGCAGTTGAGATGAAGAACGCAAGAAATTAGCAAAGCTGTAGTTATTACCAGAGTTGTCCTGGGGTTTAGGTTGAACACTATACCATAATCAGGATTAGCCTTCCCTTCTTATAATGCCCATACGTTTAGATTACACAGCTATTCAGATAAGCTCACAGATGGTTACATAGGACCTAAGCTTTCCTGACCAACTAACTGGTAAAGTAAGGGGTTATAACTTTTAAGTGGGATATTAAAACTCTTCAGTTCTCCTTTGTTCTATATGATTGTTAGTAACATGTAGTCCAGCAATGATTGTGATAGTGCCTTAATCCTAGCAAGGATATAGAAATTTATTCAAGAAATAATGCCTGAGCAACCTAAAACATGACATACTATGCAGAACACTTTAAAATATGCTTTAAGAAAATGAGGTAAATAACTATATATCCAATATCTGATCTCATGGCCATTTTAACTTCATTTTTTTGTTCGAATGTATAGTAATCCCTTGTAAGCACATCACTTTTACACTTAATTGGAGGCCACAATCTTAATCTTTTCATCATAAGACAGAATAATAGTTTTTGACAGACATTCTGGAAGAGATGTAAGCTAGGAAAGTTTCTTTATATCTTGCATTAAATGAGTGGGAAAAAAAGTGACTCCTTTGCCTATGTCATCTGCTGAATTAGTTTTAAAAGAAAAACTAATACAACTAGAAAAACATGACAAGAAGCCAAATAAAATTGGAGGAAGGAGCCATTGTGTTTATACACAATAGAACAATTTCCAAAACTACTTTAACCATGGAATACTTTTCAAAAATAAAGTATTGATAAAGTAGAAAAAAATGTATTAAATATATTGTATCCTTAAAGTATAGCAGAAAAATAGTTTCATGAATTAATTGCCATTAGAAATTACCAAATTTTTATTAACTAGTTTAATATGCAATAAATATTGAATAATAGCACAACTATAATTTGATGTTATAAAGTACGTAATGCTTACTAGTAATCATTAGGTAATCAACCTATAAGTGATGTTTTGTTGGTAACTGCTAAATATACAATAATACACAGATCAGATAAGTGTTAGAACATCAGATAATCTCTTTTCTGACTTCTGGCATTCCTGACTGGGCACACCATTTCTTTTTTTTTTTTTTTTTTAAATCTCTCAAGATCATTGAGTATGGGCACACCATTTCTTAAAAGCAGATTGTTGTATAATAATGATATATATGTGTATTAGGGTTTTTCATATATATTATTTTTTATTTTAGAAGAAGCTGTAGTATAGGATAATTCAGGGTTTATGTGTTTATTTGTATGTTAATTCATGAAACATGAGAGTTTCATGAACTGCAGTTGTGAAACGCTGCTATAGAGTGACTCCCTTCACCTTCACCTTGTTATAATGTAGTAATTTTTCCTTTTGGTTCAGAAATTTTCTATGTCTATAGAAGTAATCTAATGTTTTTGCTGCCTAGCAAAGTAGTACATGAGTAATTATATCATAAAATAGAGGTAATAAAGTCTTTGCTTACTTCTCCATGTGAGCCACAGCTTGCTGCAAACTGCATAATTATGAAAGGTAAAGATGACTTAGGCCATGCCTGAGTGACCAACTTAAAATGTTTTGTAAGTGACTTAGTTAAGACACATAAAATATTTTCATAGAAAATAATGTATTCATAGTAAAATACCTAAATTGATAGGACTAAGTTTTTCTGGCTTAAATACCTCTGCTTATTTCCTAATTGATTACTGGCTTGACCTAAGTAACAGCTTGAGTAGGCTTCTAAGAGTTAATCTTTGTAAAATAAATTGGTAGGTATATAAATATAGTACTTAACCTTACATATCCTTTCCAGCTTCCTAGAAAGAAGGTAAACTGCTTCATCTCTTACAGATATAAATAGGTCCAATCAGAAGCAGTTTCTAGCCTTTGCTATGTAATATAGATATATACCACAGTGTTCTTTCAACAAAATGTGGTTTTCTCTATGTACAGTTGAAAAATCTATGACAAATGTGCAACTATCTTTGGTAACTTTTAATGAAGTGTACATTTTAACTGTTAGTTTTATCTTTTTTAAAATCTTTGACCTAACCTTTTATAAGAGCTGCTAATAATTTCTTAGATTTTCCCTGATTTTTTTCCCCCGCCTTCCCTTTTTTCATAACTGATGATTATAGAAATTAATCAGAAGGTGAGATACAAGGGACTTGATAATCTAGAAACCATATAATCAGCTCTCAAGTCATATAGTTGACTATGAATTTAAAATGATAGTCTCTTTAGTTCCTAAGTCACGTGTTTGTGTTTAATTACAGTTAAACTTAAATTGGGCTTTTTAAAAGACATTTACAGAATCAGCAAAGTCTAATTTTCATAATGAAATAAGTTTTTGATACCACTCTACTTGGATAATTTTAGCGACCAAAACTGTGGCTAAAACTACTTAAGCAAAACGTTAATATATTTAGAATGGAATTCTTCAGTGCTAATATTTAAAATTGGAATGAATATATTATACATTCTTAGTAGTCTTTATTGCTAGAATCCATTTCTCTCAGCATCACCAAACTGAATTGGTGAGATAGTACTAGGATTTTAGAAAATAGGAAGGTTAGTTAATACAATATTTTGATTCATGGTGCCAGGGATTGGCTGACACAAGGACAAGCTGGTCAGGGTTCTCAGTATTCCTGTATTTTGAGTAGTGGAGGTAGATCCAAAGGTGACTGGTCATATTTTACTTCTGAATATGTGCTGAAGAGGTCTTGTTCTAAAATTCTTGATGTTTAGAACTTTGTTACCACATTTAAAAGTAAAGGCTTGCATTGTAAACTGTACCTCAATTTGAGAAATTTTTGTGTTGATATAAATGAAAGTAAAAGGCAGTCTACAGTAGTACATTGTAATACTGCAGACCAGTTCTACCAATATTATAAATATCTGGTTTAAACAAAAGAAGAGAAGGAAAAGGCTGATTGCTGGAGTGTTAAATGAGATCTTTAAAAGCAGCAAAAGGTAGGGAAAGAAAAGTGACCAGATACCTAGGGATAGTCCTGAGCCAAGAAAGCCCTTTAAAGTAATAGTGAATTATTTTAAAATTAAGTTATTAAGTGGCCTACTGACTACCATTTGAAAGCCTTTATCACCAAATTTATTCAGCCTCCGCTATTGGGAGATTATCCACATCCCTCCATAAGGAAGGGCCAGCAAATAGTAGGATTTCCTTACAGCCAACCTTGCTCTTCCCAAAGGGAGAAAGTAATACCTCATTAACCTGGAATTTGTGGTACAGCGCAGGTAGCCTTGGTTAATGTTTACCTTTTCACTATGTAAAAAAGTAAAAACACTAAGCAAATAGTGCAAATAAAGTTTGATCTTTTAAAGCATTTTTGTAGTAGCTATTTATATAAAAAGTTAATGGTTATTTTTCCTAAATCTTCGTAAGACCCTTTGTAGGTAAAACTTTTATCAGTTATAGTATGTATATATAAGATTAGTTATGCTGTGTTTAGTTATAAGTACCTAATTTTTAGCTAAATGATCCCCTTTCTTCTCATCCAAAAGTAGAGATTTTATGTCAGTGTAAATATTACTCCCCATTTAGTCTAAAATAATGAGCTTTTAAGTTGTGCTGAGCGTTTAACAACAGTAAAGGCTATTATATAGGTTTTTAGGCAGTGTGACTTGTAATACGTAGTTCTGATTCCCTCTGTATTGAAAAAAGTACTTGACCTTTACTGTTTCTATATTAAGCACTATACCCTATATAACATTAATGAATTTAATAGCATGCAATTTTGTATTTTTATTGTAGTCATGTCTTTTTGAAGGTAGGAGTGATTTCAGTTGTGGTCAGAAAGTACTGGAGGTATGCCTTAAATCCTCCACTGTAGATGCAAAGTTTGGGAATGATATCATTTAATAAGTTGTTTGTGACAGCCTCGTGACCTTTTGAATTTGACTTGAGGGAGAAAGACTGATGCTAAGAGATTCCTTTCCCTAAAATGGCCTAATATGTATGAGTCTAGGGCTTCTGGGGAGGGAACCTCAATCATGCATACTGTCCCAGAAGGTTAAAGCCATAAGGATCAGGATCCCCTGAAATAAAGTCAGTGAAAAAGTATATTCTCTTATATGTTATTTTATTTAAAAAATTTAACTGGTGCCACTAAAGGATGACAGCAGTTTCTAATCAGCTTCATATTTATAGCATCATATGAAGATATTGTTATTGTGAGGCCTAGCACATTTTGCCACTGGTTTTCTTTGTAGTATAGGTTGAAAAGGTGATATGTTTTAATGTTTTTGCTTGTGAATATCTCCATTCTTTGTCTATCTCTCCTTGGTCCATATTTACTAAAAATTGATGTAAAAAATAACAGTTCACTAACATTACACATTATTGAACACTCACAGGGTAATATTGATTTGGGTGCTATTAGACTTTTAACTAGCATTGGTCAGTCTCAATACTTGTAAGGGACAGTATTCAATCTAGTAAATATTAAAATCTATTAGTTTAATGAAGGTTATTTATATACTTCATTATATCAGAAAGCCATAGTAGAAAGATCATCTGCATTTACCAGAACTTAATTTGTTCCTTTGGCTGTGAATACATTGGGTAAGAATGTTTTTTTGTAAATTCCAGCTGGGGGAAGATACTGGGATAAGATTGACATTGCTGTTGTTGGTATTGCAAAAACATTACAATATTGGTGTATTCTGTCTACAATTGATGTTTAAGAGAATCCTTTCAGTAACTTAAATGATTCACATTGATGTGTTCTTGAGAAAGAATATTAACCTCAACAGTCACTTTACAACAATCATTTAAAGACCTATGTGCCAGTAGTTGAGGTTCTTTGCATTTCTCAGCCCACTTTGTATGAGAAACAAAAACATAATGGGAGAAAATTTGAGAATAACCAGTATTTTAACTTTTCATAAAGTTTGGGACTTCAGAGTATCAACAAAGAATACTAAAAGTATATTTACTTTTACTTTGATCAAATTACTTTTTAGGCTCTGATTTCTTATTTTTCTGTATTTGAAATCTTGTGAATTAGGAAGATCTTCATCTGTAGATACATAGATAACAACTTAATGGTAAAAATAAATGTAATTCAGCAACATCATTCAACAATTAAGTTTTATTTTTGAGATAAGATATAGTTTATTGTATCAAATTTATGTATTACCTTGTAATTCTAAATGCTCTAAAAAGAATATTTAGGCTACTTCAACTCTATCTAGGACCTCCTTTTTCTTTCCCCCTAGGACATACAAAATAATGTGACTTTATATTAACAAACCCTCTGTGTGAATTTTGCCTTACCGAGCATTGTGCCTTATTTCATTAAAAGTGTTTTGTTGGAATCCAATTCTGTATTCTGGAAATGTAACAGTATTTTACTCTTAATTGACAAGCATTTACTTTTTTAAAAATCTAAAATCCTTATAATGTTGGTTATTTGCCTGATTATTTGTTATATAATTGAATACATAATTAAGCACGTATTAGCATTTACTCTCTGTGTTAGATGCAAGGGATAAAAGATGAATTAGACCTACTAGAGTTCCTTCTGCTTCCACAGTGTCAACAGACTTAGGGCTGCATGCTCTCATTAAGAAATGGGTCAGATCATCTTGCTGACTAAGGTCAGTCACTTCTTGCATTTAGTCCAGAATCACACAATCTTAATCCAGAGTAATAATAGTTCTAATGGAGCACATTGATATTATAACACTTCGTATTACTATTTTATAGTACCATTATTTTGGTGACCTTAGAACACCTACCATTTTTCTAGATTCCAGAATATGGAAGAATATCGTGGTTAGTTATGAGTTGGGGTAAATGGAGTGAGTAGGAAAGACACATTCTTTGCAAAACAGCTAATGTTTCAAATTTGCTGAGATGGAAGAAGCTGAGCACTTGCCTGGTTGGTACATAGGAAGGCTTCTTGGTGAAGATAGACCTAGAAATTTGAGGGACAAGAGAAAAAACGTCAAGTATAACTCCTTTATCCTCTCTTTCCCGAGGATAAAAGCATTCTCCGGCTCACCCAGTTCTCCTTAGAACTAGTGCCACAAGAAAATTTTTTTCTTCACTGACTTCTCTCTTTGTAGATACCAAATAGAAAGTCAGAATATTTCAAGGGATGTGTGAATCTTAGGCATGTTCCATCTCTCACACCAGTCACTTCCAGCTTCACGAGCAATTTATCAGCATTCCCTAGAATGTTAGAGCTAGAAGAAACTTTAGACGTCTGAAGTTGACTCAGTTATTTGAGAGATGGAAAAAACTGAAGCCCAGGGAGACATGTCTAAGACTCCATGTGGCTGAATCTTGAATCCAGTCTTCTGGATTCCCACTTCAACCCTGTTTCTGCTATGGGATGCTGCTTCCTTTATTTAATATGCTATGACAGGAAATCAGTAACAATATTGGTACTGCACTATAACTGGCCTACCAGCATTGAAATGATGCTGTCTGTACTATATCAGTGTATTCAGAATTTTAGATCTGGTGGGAGACCTTAGATAAGTAACCACCTGGGTAGCTCTTCACCATTTACAAAGCACATTCAAGAGCCTACCCTTATTTAATTCTCATGACACTGTAAGGTAGTACTAGATTTGGTGAAGTGTGTTGGTGTGGCTTATCTAAGCCTTCCCCTTCCTCCCCCCAAGTTTAAAATCAATTGAGAAGTTGACATTGACCTGAGATAGGGATCTAAATATCAGCCTTATCAAATCAGAATATAGCTTATTATATTCTTCCACTTAAATTGAATGTAACCAACCCAAATCACAGGCTTCCCCTGCAAGGACTGAGTCTACCCCTAGATAGTGTTCTATAAGACTTACCAGAATATGCCACTTTGGGCAGGCAGATTCAAAGGAGGACAGGTCAAATCTTAAACCCTTTAATGCTGCCCGGTAGAGAAACTTGGACCAATTATCTTTAGACTTTGGCCATCTAAGCAGATGAATTGGTCTTTCTCACACAGGGAGGAAAAAGATACTAGAAAAGTTTCTTCTGGGCAGCTGTTCTCAAATCTGGCTACACATTAGAACCACAAGAGGAGCTTTAAAATATATAGATGCAAGGGCACCATCCCTAGACCAGTTGAAACCTAATCTCTAAAGGTAGAGCCTGGGCATCCATAGTTGTAGAAGCTTTCCTAGGTGACTTGGTTGCCCAGCAAGGGTTATAATCAGTGCTTTAGTGAAAGTCCCCTTATGGTAACTTGAGGTCAATGGATTAGGGTTTTTCCTTAACAGATAAAGAAATAGGAACAAAGTGATGAAGCAACTTGCCGAAGTTCTCTTAAATAGTAACAGAGCTAGGGCTAGAATCCATTCACCTATCAAAAAAAACCTTTTTTTTAAATTGAATGCCTACTTTAGACCAGACACTGATTGCTAATCCAGTGTTCTTTGCTTCTCTGTCAGTCACTTTTTTTTCTAAACTGAAAGTGTTTTGAGAGTGTAAGATATATTGAAGTAGACTGGCCATATTGAAGCCAACTGCAACAAAGGCAGAATGTTTGCCAAATTGTGGAAAACAAAAGCAGCAAACAGACCAACTTGACCAGAAACATTCATGAAAGGATGACTTGGTCAAATAATTAGGTTACAGCCACAAGGCAGGAGACAGACTTTCTGTGTATGAGGAAAACCTTGTCAAGTTGTGCACTGGTTCTTTTGACCACAGATAAACACATAGCTGACGTTGTAAGCAACAGTGAATAGCATGACATTTCCAGAAAAAGAAAATGTAAACATCCACCTTATGACAGTATAGTTAATCCATAAACATAGATTCCCATGATAGGAAACAGTAAGGAAATTTGAACTCAAATACAAGCACTATGCATAATTTCTACCCTAGTTTCTTTTAGGTCTAGCTATGAGACTCTGATTATTTTCCTGCTTAACTCTGGATAAATAATGCAATCTTAAGACTTCTGTGACTATATGAAAGCTTTAAATGGAAAAGAAGAAAACTTGTCCCTGATGCCATGGGAACTATATGGAAAAGAAAATATTCCTAAAATGTTGTTATGGGTATTTTCTCCCTATAATTAAAGGCTGAGTTTTAAATGCTGCTTTGGGAGTTTTAAAAGCTGAACTAAATAAAGATACGTGAAATAAGTTTAACTTCTTGAAAATTAAGTTTATTTTACAGCTAGAAAGCTTGTACTATTTTAGAATTTTTGTTGTTAGTTTTAACCCCTTTGTAACCTTGACAGTGATCTCCAAGGTTCTAACTTTAAGAATCTACAATTACCTCTGCTCAAAAGCTCCTTTCTATTTTTTGTAGCTCTCAAATATTTGTAAATTCTTGTATCACTCACCGCACCCCTTTTAGTCATCTCTATTTAGGTCCTTTAATCTTTCCTCCTAAACCAATGCACATGCAGCCAAGGGCAGAGTTAGTGGGGTAATGAAAACTTTACCCCTAATCTGCAATTAAAATTCCACCCTTTATATCACTTCCAAGGGTTTGTTGTAATGGATGACAGATGTCAATGGGCCGCTTTGAAACAAATAATCTTAGTGTTTTATTTCTGCTGAGGGCAGCATCTCATAAAAGAAAGGCATGTGTGTAATTGACCAATGGATGGATAAGAATGAATCAGATGATTAATAGATGCCAATGTCTTAGGCTATGGCATAACTATAATTACAATTTTAACCCTGGCCTGATGTAGGAATTTTTCTCTAGTTCTAAGCAATCACAGAATCAAAAGTGTAGCAGTAAGAGCTTGAGAAGTTATCATCACACCCTTTATGCAAGAGGACAACTCAACCATCAGGGTAAGAACATATCCTATGTTAAAATCCCTCCCGGAAGATTTTACTTCTTTAGCAATTCTGAAGCTTAACAATTGTCACTGGAGGAAGCATCTCCTAAGGTTCAAGTGATTTGTGCTAGCCAGATTAGATATGTGGATAACTTTTAAATTATTTATGCCAGCAGAGTGGCACAATGACACTGTGTATAGTTGTGTGAGTGTGTGTGTGCACACCAGCACACACACATGCACGTGCACACTACCCATGATACAATTTTTGTACCTTTGTCTGGCTCCAAAATGTTGCTGTTCCCTTCTTCTTCCTTACTTTCTCCCAATCCAAAACTCTTCCCACCACACAGGAGTCACATTTCCAACAGTTCCTACCTTTTAAGTGTTCATGCCTCATCTATTAGGAAGAGAAAATGAGAGAACAACAGAATCAGAGCTCTATGCAGTTGAGACATAAATCTAATAATATAAGAACTGGACATCAAGCTGTGATAAGTTGAAAAAAGAGTTATTGATGATGAAGCTTTCAATTTTGACTCTAGGAAGCAGCCAAACTAGTATAGATGTAGTTGATGTATCCAGGAGGAGGAAGAAAGACAAAGTGCTTTCCAGCCACTCTTGGCTGAGTGTTCCATGGTTGCCCCAGTGATTAATGGTTGGTGATTAATACCTGAACCACAGTGAAGTTATGTATGCATATGATTCGTAAATTGCCACATAAACATTTGTACATGTTAATTGTAAATTTATCCCAAAGAGAAGATTCACTCTTTCACTTACTCTTTGTTATCCTTATGAATTCTTAGGTAATATAATCTCTTCAAGGTACTGTTAAGGAGAGGAACTTGAGCAGTGTCAAATCAATATTTACATTCAGACAAGACCAAATCATTTATGCAGTCCCACGTACATATACACACAGATACCGCATGCAAATATACATATATGTACACAACATTAATGAGCCCATTACCCTGATGAGGATGATTTTGCTGTATGTGCCCTTTAGCCCCAAGTAGCCAACATCTAATCTCTTCTTTATGCAACCATGAGCACCAAGAAAAGATTAGGCAATCATTCATGTACTAACAGATCCAGAAATACAGGCCCTATGGGTGCACAACACAATAAAATTAAGCAATTAAGAAGGTAAGAAGGTCATGTTAGACGCAGATGCTGATTTAAGGAAATCCTTTGGTACTAAGAACCAATCTTCAAAAGACAGCAGCAGCTCTGAAGATCATTGGCACTGTTATCTTGCTTTCCTTCTTTT
Source organism: Daubentonia madagascariensis (assembly GCA_023783475.1). Taxonomy (NCBI): domain Eukaryota; kingdom Metazoa; phylum Chordata; class Mammalia; order Primates; family Daubentoniidae; genus Daubentonia; species Daubentonia madagascariensis. The sequence goes on along the minus strand of JAKFHU010001631.1, from coordinate 17,478,128 downwards.
TCTTCTTACTCTTTTATTCTCTTCCCCCCTTCCTCTTCTTCTTTATCTGCCTTATCCTCCTCCTTAATTATGGTAATGATGTATAGCTCACAGAATTAGACATGGAGGACACAAAAGGTAGTCGTCTCTTCCAAGGGCTTAGTAAGTAGTTGAGAACTAGAACACTGAGAAGATGGCAATTTGAGTATAGTTGGCTTTCCTTCAGCTAGTGACTCCAATCTTTAGTCAAACAGCAGCAAGACTTATGGGTATATGAATGAAAATGAGGCTGTGGGCTCTGTATGAGTCCTAGAGGAAAGGATGCCAGGATCCCCACCACCACCACCAAAGACTACAAGAGAGACCATCATTAGAAATCCCCAGGGCAAGAACAAACCAGTAAATCAATAAAGGGAAAACTTGGATCATAGAGATCTTGTGGATCCTTAGGGTAGAGGTTGATTTCAGCCCCACATGAATGTGTGACTTCTCTCTGGTCCCAGGAAGACAAGAAGGAACTGAGTAGCGGGCTGTGTCTTCCGTGCCTCTAAGGCTAAGAGAATTTGGTGCCGGATTCCTCAGCAGCTGGGAGACAGCAGAGCCATGCCTTCAAAACTCACTGTGAGAATGGCATCCTGGATTTCCACATCCAGCCAAACTACCAGTCAAATACAAGGGTAGAGTAATGGCGTTTCAGACACGCAAGGTGCTGCGCACCTTCCTCCAGAATCTACTGAAGAATACGCTCAACCGCAGTGACAGCGTGAACCAGGACACAAGAGATGCAGCAATGGACAGCAGAAAAGGGGGTCCCCAAGATGAAGAGAAAGCAGGCCCCAGGGCAGAGCAGACCCTGCCTAGCACGCAGCCAGTCCAGCCAGACTGGGCAAGAGAAAGGAGAGTCTCACCACCAAAACCCCTGGTGCTATTGTGTTATCCTTTTAACCTCAGAACTCAATCGTATTAGCTTGGCTCAGACTCTTAACTACATTTAGTTTGTTTTGATCATGAGATCATGAGATTTCTGACATTCCTTCCATGTCTGCCTGAAGGTTAGGACTTCAGCAAATGAATTTTGGGAGGACACAATTCAACCCATAACAGTGTTGTTATTGTCAAATTTTTATAATATAAGTATTAAAGAAAAAAGCAATAAAAATTTTAATAGACAAATAAAAGAAAACATATATTACAAAAAAAAAAAAAGACCAGGAAGAAGCGTATCTTCCTACCTGCTTCAGTAGACTTATAGACAGCTTATCTCCACATAATGAGCTCAAAGAGAGGAGACCACTTTGCTTTCCACATCTATGACTGCTGTCTCTTATGACAGCAATCCCCAACCTTTTTGGCACCAGGGACCGTTGGAAGACAATTTTTCCACGGACAGGGGCCGGGTGGGCAAAGGGGATGGTTTCAGGATGATTCAAGTGCATTACATTTATTGTGTGCTTTATTTCTACTATTATTACATTCTAATATATAATGAAATAATTATACAACTCATCATAGGTTGAGGACCCCTGTCTTAGGATACTCCACAATCCACAACCAACCCTGAGCCCCACGGAGTCAACAAAGGAAACAAAAATATATCTAAAGGAAGAAAAAAGGAAATAAAAGATATTCCAATTTAATTCTGTACATGAATGAAAGGAGAAGATGATCACTGTTGAGACTCCGATTAGTGGGCTAGAAGATCAAATGGAGAAAATATCTCAAAGCATGGAGGAAAGATATAAAACAATTAAAATCATGAGAGAAAGGACAAGAGAATTGAGGATAGATCCAAGAAGCTTGACATGTTACATTGGGAGATCCAGATGGAGAAAAAGGCACACAGAAGAAAAGCCAATAATTACACATATGAAAGGAGAATTTTTTTTTGGACCAATGAATACCTGAGTATACAGATTGAATGGATACACCAAGTTCCAGGTTGGATTGATAAAGACACACATACACACACACCCCCCTAGCAATATTCTGGCAAGATTCTGGAACTCTAAGGAAAAAAAGAAAAATTTTATAAGCTTCCATACAGAAAGGATAAATTGCTTATTGTAAAGAAAACAGAATCAGACCTATTCTGCATCACCAGCAGCTAGAAATTTGTGGAATAACATCCACAGACTTCTGATAGTAAAGGACTCCAACTCAAACATTTCTTGACCAGCTAAGACTTCATTTAGTTGTCATGGTGATAGGAAGATACTTGCAGATACATAAAAAGTCAAAGACTAAAACCTAATTTTTCCACCTAAAGAAAATACTTAAGAAGAGACTCTAGCCAAACAACAGATTAACCATAACGGAGACTGCAGGATGATAAAGAAGGGATGAAATGGTAGTGAGCAACAAAACTTAGAGTAAATAGACCAATATAAAGACAGATATGGATATATTATATAAACAAAATATACATAGGAAATCAAAGACAGAACATTTTGATGTTGATACCAAACAACCTAACAGCTAAATATACAAGGCAAAAACTGTAAGAAATATAAGAAATATAAAACACAATTATATTGGAAGACTTAAATACTTTTATTTCAGAATTGGACAAATCAGATATATAACAAATATGGGATGACATAGGAATTGAATAATACAATTAATAAACTTGATGTCATGTCTATGTGTAGGATCTAACATCCTTCAAACAAACAAACAACAACAAAACCTGTCTTGGCACCCACAGTATATTTATAAGAGTCAGTCATATTTGACCACAAAGAAAACCTTAAAAGATTCTAAAAACCACGTTCTCTGATCTCAATCCAACAGATTGAAAACAAATAATGTAAAGATGACCAAAACCGTACACAGAAAAGCAATGAAAAAGAACATTTTTTTACCAAAATCCAAATGTCACAGTGGAAACTGTTCTTAGAAGAAAATGTATACTTAAATGTTTTTGTGAAATAATATTAAAATAAAGTTAATTTTTAATCTCAAGAAATTAGAAAAAAAAGAGCAATGAAGTATATTTTTAAAAATTAGGAAAAGGAGCCGGGTGTGGTGGCTCATGCCTGTAATCCTAGCACTCTGGGAGGGTGAGGTGGGAGGATTGCTTGAGGTCAGAAGTTTGAGACCAGCCTGAGCAAGAGTGAGACACCCCCCGCCGCTCCCCCCCAGTCTCTACTAAAAATAGAAAAAATTAGCCAGGTGTGGTGGCAAACACCTGTAGTCCCAGCTACTGGTGAGGCCGAGGCAGGAGGATCACTGGAGCCCAGAAGTTTGAGGTTGCAGTGAGCTATGATGATGCCACTGCACTCTAGCCCAAGAGACAGAGCAACACTCTGTAAAAAAAAAAAAAAAAAAATTAGGAAAAGGGGATTAATAAATATAAAGCTAAAATTAATGTACTAGAAAAGAAGTAAAAAGTACAAATAATTATAAACTCCTTTGTAAAAGTTGAATAAGATCTAGCCTGATGATTAAGAAAAAAGGCTGGGCAAAAGTAGATAAAATTAAGAATTCTAGAAAACTACAAATAGAGGAGAAATTCAAAGTATAATAAAAGAAACCCATGGCAACACACTGGAATCCTAAAGAAAATGGGTGATTTCCTAGTAAAAGTACAAATTACTAAAGTGGACCCTGAAATAAAGAAACTATCAATAGCATGGAAAAGCTTGGAATGGTCATTAAAAATCTTACATTGGAAAAGATCCCGGAGTTACATAAGTTTACAGCTGAGTGTTAGTTGACCTTTACTTAATTCCAATGTTATTGTAAATGGTCAAGGCCTAGAAAAAAATATGGGACTTTCCTCAATCCATTTCATGGTTTAATGTCAAAGCTTGATATAGTTAACATATTTCATCTAATCTAAGATGCTAATGGTTGTAAAATTTACGTTATTTTATGTACCATTACAAAAGTACTTTTTAGCACTTAAAATTTTTATTTTAAATCTACTGAAAGCACTGCTTTAGACTTACTTTAACAGATTTTTTAACATCTATCATTCTTGTGCATTCATAGAAAAGAAAATATCTTCGTATTCAGTCTTATTCTTCTGCATCACTTTTTAATTCAAAGCTGCTGTCAGTGTTTTTCCATCTAATATTGTCTTCTGCACCAAAAAGCACTGGTTCTATACCTTTTCCAAAAGAAGGATCCATTGTTGTATCTGAGATTTTTTTTCTAAACGCTGACATTCCCTTGGCAAATTCTGATGCCTAGCTTTCTTGCTCTTGCTAGCAGGTGTCAATGGAAGGTTTCATGCAAGTTTACACCCGCACGGGTGATGATAGCTATCATGACTTAGGCCTGGCCGGTAGCAGTCATCAGCTGCATCCTGATTTCAGAGGTACTAAGTGTGAAAAAATTTGCTTCATGGAATCAGTGAAGTATAATAGTACAAAAACAGAAAACTGTAGACTGATCTCACATATGAAATAGGAACACAAACATTCTGGAAACGGTATTAGCAACCAGCATCTTGCAATGTATCAAAAGAATAATGACCAAACACCAGACCCTCAATTCTGAGAAGCGGTTGAGCAATTAACAGGAAAAGAAATTGAGTGAAGATACTGAAGACATGACTAGAACAGTACCACTGTCAGTTTTTTCTTTTTTTTAAGAAAACAGTAAGTATTTGCCTGGAGACTGGAATTACAATCCTAGTTCAATCACTTACCATCATGTGACTTGCACCAGTACAAGTTATTCCCTGGTTCCTGTTCCCTGGAGTATAAGGAGAGCACACCTAAGGTCCTATTCAGTTCTGATATCCCAGGAGTTCATGAGTTTGGGACAGTTTCTCATCCACCAAGAATCCAGCCCAGATTTTATATAGGATCTTGTACATGTCAAACCCTTAGTTAGGTAGAAAACTGGTCGCACCGCCCAATAAATCCTCCTGCTCTTTAATTTCACACAACAGTGCAGGGTCTAATCACAGCTCGAATAGAAATTAAAAATTACCAGGTTCCCCTCCCCAACTTATTCCAGACATATATGCATGTCTTGGCTGCTTTCTGAACCCCCCCCCATAAAAGCCTGGGTGGGCCTTCTACGCAACAGCCTTCAGTGAGAGTCAGAGACAAGGCGTTGAGCTTGTTTCTACTGCCGCCTCAGAGCTTCTTGCACACACACTCTCTTCCTTTAACTTCTTATTCTCCTCTTGATATTTCTTTTCATTTAAAATCAATTTATATATGTTTGTTTACTTTTTACTGTGGAAAAGTACACATACCTAAAATTTACCATTTTAACCATTTTTAATTGCACAGTTTAGTAACAGTCAGTACCTTTACATTACTTTGCAACCTGTTTGCTTACTGTTTCCATTTTTAAAAATAATTCACACCCTTAGTAACAAATTCAAATAACACCTAAAGGTATAAAATGAAAAGTGAAAGTCTCCCAGTCATTCTCTCCAAAGGAAATTACTCAAGTTTTTTTGTGGATTCTTCTAGCAATAGTTTAAACGTATATATCAATATATATATGTACTTTTTTATGCACAGTTTTTATTTTTAAAGATTTATACACATTATGCTGCCCCTTGCTTTTTTCATTTAATAAAATATCTTGGAGCTGTTTCTGTGTCAACACGTACAGCTCTACCTTGTTCTTTTTGTTGTTTTTAAATGTGTGATTATGAGATAATTGATTTAACAAGTATCTTATTGATGGTGTTATGTTGTTTCCAGTTTTTTGTGGCTATTGTTTCTTTTTCTTGTTGTTACTGTTGCTTTTGCTATTACAAATATCATCCTTGTGTATGTAATTTGTCATACGTTAGCTACTATTTCTGTAGTCTCAATTCCTAACTGTGGAATTGCAAGATTTAAGGGCATGTGTGTGTAACTGGTTTATTTCAAATATTCTCTTCTTTTTATACACACACACACACACACACACACACCCCCACCATGGAATGCTATCAAATACTTTCTTCTTGGTAGAGTATAAAAGTGACATGGTTTTGCTTTTCCAATCATTGCTTTCAAATATGTGATGTTGGATGTACTTTGGGCTCTTAAGGACATCTTGAGCAGATTCCATAATTTCCAGTGCATTTAGAACTTCAAAGCTGATTCAAAGCTCTCCCCTTCTCTTGAGAGACTTGGAGAAGCTCCTTCAGTGATGGAGTCAGGGAGGAGGAATCAAGGTGGGGGGGAGGACAAATACTTCTTGACTTTAAACAACTCTTGTTGGCTGTGCCTGCTAACACAGGCAGATGGTTGATGTTATTTACATGGCAGGCATCAAGATGTTGAGTTCTTTGGAGGGGTCTTGTGAGGCCTCCCTCTCTGCTACACAGTTCCCTGATCTGCCTCCAGCTCAGACTCTTATATCCCACCTTCCACTCCACTGGACTACTGGGGTCCACTTCATAGCTGTTTCTCCCTGCACAGGTGACCTTCCAGGATGGGATAGTGGCAAGATAAATCAACCCCAGATATTTTCTGTAGGGTCCTGTGAACCCTCTCAGTAGTCAGGAGGCAGGTGTCCTTGCCACACCAGATGGTGCAGAGTAGACAGCTGCACCCTTTCTCCAACTCTTTTCCCATGTCCAGTAGACACAGGGGAGGATAAATCTGCCTACGCCTAAGCAGAACTCCATTACAGAATGAAATGTCTATCTCCCTTTCTTGTCGGCACCCCCAATCCTTGTTAATGATTCTCTTGGAGTTCTTATTCACCTGGGTTCAGGAAAGGTAAGGTATCCCTCCTTCCCTCCCCCAAAGAAGAAAGGAAAAGCCCTTCACGGTGATCACTGTAGTCTTTTCCCACAGGACTACCACTGACCACGACTTCCATTCCTCCCCATTCTTCTTAAATGGACTCAGCATATTGCTGGGGTGGTGGCAGTGGCAGTACTGACAGTTTAGTCTTCTACAGGAACAGGAAGAAGAAGAAACCAGACTGGGAATGCAAAACTCCAATCCCCCTGCTATCATATGAGTATCTCTTTTGTACATGTTGAAGTATTTTGTGGGGGTATGCTTGACCTCTTGTAATTAGCTACAGAGTAATGTTGCCTCTACCAGCATGAAAGCAGGTATTACCAAAGGCAGTGGATCTGTTGTGAACGCTGGGCCTGCAATGGTAGAGGAGAAATCAGCATCCTTTGAAGCCAATATTGAGGTACTTAAGGAGAGACCTCAAGGGGAGGGTAATAAAAAATTTGGCTGGCCTTTGTTCTTAGTTCCTGGGTGGTAACCTCTAAATCCTTGGAATTCCCAGAGTGATCAGAGTGTCTTTGTTATTCATGATGGGCCCTGCAGACTACACTTGATAGTTTATGCTAAAGAGGTGACTCATGGTGGGCCCCTAGATCATTTATGCTAATGAGATGACTCAGGATAAGGACTAGCCATGCCAGAAAGACCAACCATGTGTTTAGGAGGGTTGGGGTTTTAAGTGATGTGATATCAGCTTGACTTCCAGGAAAGGGAGAGGGGCTAGAAATTGAGATTAACAATGTAGACAATGATTCAATCAATCATGCTTATAAAGAGACCCCAATAAAAACTCTGGACACCAAAGCTCAGGTGAGCTTCACTGGTTAGCAATACTAAGCATATTGTCGCACATCAATGTGCCAGAGGAATATTGCATCCTTGAGGATGATGGAAGCTTTGTGTTCAGGGCTCTCTCAGGCCTTGCTTTTTGCCTCTCTGCCTTTTGTGATTCTGGTTTGTGTTCTTTTGCTACAATAAAATTGCAATTGTAAGTATAGTGCTTTTCCCGAATTCTGTGGGTCATTCCAGCAAATTATTAAACATGAGGAGATAGAGGGCACCCTTGACAGCTGGTCAGAATTGAGGGTGGCCTGGAGACTCTTGAATTAGTAGCTGTTGTCTGAAGTGAGGGCAGTCTTGTGGAGGACTGTGCCCTTCACCTGTGAAGCTTCGGCCTTACTCTGGGTGATTGGTGTTAGAATTCATCATAGGGAGGGACAGTCTCTAGGCAGAAGTTGGGACTGTGAAGTCTAGTCACCCCTACCCTGAGGGAGAGTCTACTTCCATGACACAAAGAGTTAAGAAAATTAATTCCCATCTATGCTCATTAGTGAAAAGTTGAGCAACCCTGTGACTTAGCAAATGGACTGTCCATCTGCAATGTTCTCCCGTATCTCTGCTCAAAAGACTTGGCCCGATTGGCTACTTCTACATCCCAAGGGAAAATAGTAGGTTTATCGGAGGCCATAAGTTATTCAACTTTGTGAATACCTCTCTGAGAAGCTACAACAATGCTTCCCTATGACACATACTCACAATAATAGTAATAGTAGTAGTAGTAGTGGTAGTAATTTAATGGAACTCAGGAAGGTCCACATATAGTGGCCAAAAGGCTTGCAAATATCATCTATCTTATGGGTTAAAAAAGAAAAGATCAGGCCAAAACAAGGAAGACTGAAAGCAAATGTGATGAAAGTTTATGAAATCATGAAGAGTATGGATGAGGTAGCCAGAAAGTGCTTATTCTACATTAAATTTCAAAGTATTTCAATCTTGAAGCAGGAAAATTTAACACAAGCAATATACACAGTGGGTAATGGACTGGGAAATCTGTTAGTTAATGAAATTGTGCAAGCTGAAAATATAAAAAATGTTTAAAGGAAACTCAAGAGAGAGAAACCAAAATAGATTATTTCTCAAGGAAAAATAAAAATTTAGGGAATTTATCATAACTTTCTGAGGTCATGGAGCAGAGTCAAGCATTCATAAAATATGTACTTAGGAGTCACTCCAGAAGTAGAGCTTTCAGCTGAGATGAACAAGATGACTCAGTCTCATCTCCTGAAAAAAGGGACCCAATTACATTAGACTAGGCTCAGCCTGCTTAGGACTCTCTGAGCCTCACTTGGTTGCCCAATCATGCTGGAACTCTTTGACCTGCCCTCAGATGTCAGTTTACACACCCCAGAAGAAATCATTTTACTCCTCGCTATTGTGTCCCTGACAAACTTCCATTTCTACCAGCACCGTCGCGTACTCTGGTAGGAAGGGATCCTGGAAAAGTCTTGGCAATTTGTTGTTATTTATTGAGGAATCCAGCTCCAGGCCATAATCCTATGTGTGATCTTTCAGGCCTGACCATAGGCAATTACTAGGCTTTGCCTGACAGGCCTGATGGGGGAGAAGCTGCCCTCCCCGCATAGCACTTTCACTGCCAGTGCATTGTAATTTTCTTGGGGGGTGGGGGTTTCAGTCAAGGACTTAGATCTTCTCTTTCTGCATCCAACCAGCCATGCTTATATGCATATTTACATTCCTAGCCCTGGTGCCTTCATTCAGAGACCTCCTTATTGGGAGCCTTGCTGAGGCACTTTTCTCCGCTTTGACTTAATTAGTACCTTTCCACTCCTAGCCCTTCTCACTCTCTCTCTCCCCCAGCCCACAGGTCCATAAAGGGACAGAGCCTTTTGTTGCAGGCTCCTTGATAGTGAGAGGATTCCCTCCATGTGCTTGGCACTCACCTGAAAAGTTTTCAAAATATGTACATCAACAACCTAAATACCCAGCATAAGGATTGGGCAAGTAATTTTTGGTGCATTTGTAAGATATAATACTATGCAAATATTTAAAATGATAATGGACATAAATGAAAAGATATTTATTATAGGTGGTTCAAAGCAACATGTACTCTATATTTGCATTCATGTAAAAAAAAGTATGCAGACAATAGTTATCAATGTTTACCTCCACAATATTACTAACAGTTACCTCTGGGGGATAAGGTTATGCCTGTTTTATTTTTTTGCCTCTCCATATTTTCTAACCTAGGGTGACCATGTATTATTTCTGTAATAAGAAAAAACAATAAAAGTTGTTATTTTCAATACACATGCTCCTTGAAAGAGCAATTCGATACCTAGGAATTCATATTAAGGATAAAAATTTAAACATACATGTGAAGATTTAGCTATAGTAATGTTTATTGTAAGGTCGTTTATAATAGAGAAAAATTTAGAAATAACTCCATTTCTAGTGTTAGGGGATTTGGAAAATAAATTTTAATAGATTCATAAATTATAATATTAGGCAACTTAGTTAAATACTTAATGGAAATATTTAATATTTTATGGAAAAAATTTCATAATATATTAACAGGTTAAAAAAAAGCCAGGTTACATAATAGTGTATTTTCATACCCTTTGACCCAGCAATTCCACTTCTAGGAAATACTAGCACAAAGAAACAAGTGTAAATATCTTGATTGTGTCACTTCAGTAAAAAAATAGAGGCTACACAAATTTTATCAATGGAGAGTGCTAACACAAATAAGGGCACATGCATATAATGGACTACTAACAACTGTTGAAAAGAATGAAATAAATCTCTATGAGCTAACCTGAAAAATGTGATTTATTCTTAAGTGAAGCTATACTTGTATAGAAAGATTATGAAATACATTCTAAATTTTATATTTCTATACCATTTTAATAGCTTTCCACAAGCATCTATAACTTTTATAATCAGAAAAAAAGATTTAGAAATACATGTAGTATGATATATTGTGTGTGTGTGCATGTGTGTATAACATGCATAGCTCTGAAAGAATATTTACAAAAATGTTGTTAGTGGTTGGTTCTGGGTGGTGGGATTAGAGCTGATTTTTATTTTATTAGTTTTGCTAATTTTATATTCTTTGAGATTTTTGCAATAAATATATTATTTTTATAATAAGAAAATTTAAAACTGCTTTAAATTGAAAAACATTCAAGTTTTCAAACCCAGGAGTTTGTGCACAGCTCCTGGATTCCCACTGTGAAAGCCCTATAGAAAGCTTCTATAGAGATAGAAAATGATTAGCGATTGTTTAGAGGTGGGGGGTGTGTGGTGGGGGTTGGGGGAGTGGAATATGGGGCCTAGAAGGTGATAACTAAAAGACATGGGATTTCTTTTTTCTTTTCTTTTTTTTTTAATGTATTTTCTTTTATGCTTTATGTCATTTTGTGTTAAAGAGTGTATGCTATAGTGATCTAACAGAATTTCAGATTTCAAGAAAGCTTCACAACTACCACAGCCATGCTGCTTTATTGTTCCCATTTTCCAGAAGAGGAAACAGAAGTTGAAGGCAGGAAGTAGAGCATGTGTTGGTCACATGGCTCTCAAGTGCAGGCAACAAGCCTGTCTGCCTCTGCAGCGCACGCCCTTTCTGCACCTATTGACCTTTAGTTATGTTGGAGACGGCTAGAAACAGTCTTTTCTCCCAAACGCCTCTTTATGATGTTCCTTTTTTGTAAATTGTGGTAAATACAAACATAACAAAATTTACCATTTTAACCACTTTTAAGTCTACAGTTCTGTGGCATTAAGTATGTTCACACTGTCCTGCAACCATCACCAACATCCAACTCCAGAACTTTTTCATCTTCCCCAACTGAAGCTCTGTACCTATTGAACACTAATTCCCCATTCTTCCCTCCTGTCAACCCTTGGCAACCACCATTCTGATTTTTTTCTCTATGATTTTGACTACTCTAGGTACCTCATATAAGTGGAATCATGTAGTATTTATCCTTTTGTGACTGGCTTATTTTACTTAGCATAATGTTTTCTAGGTTCATCCATGTGTCAGAATTTCCTTCCTTTTTAAGGCTGAATAATATTCCATTGTACACATATACCACATTTTGTTTATCCATTCATCCATTTATGGACACTTGGGTTGCTTCTAAATTTTGGCCATTGTGAATAATGCTGTTGTAAACACAGGTGTACAAATATCTGTTTGAGACTCTGCTTTTAATTCTTTTGGGTTTATACCCAAAATTGAAATGCTGGATCATAAAGCGATTCTATGTTTAATTCTTTTGAGGAGCCACCACTATTTTTCACAGTGGCTACACCATTTTATATTCTCACTGGCTATTTCTTCTTGAGGTAATAAAATTATTCTAAAATTGGCCAGGCATGGTGGCTCATGCCTGTAATCCCAGCACTTTGAGAGGCTGAGGAAGGAGGACCACTTGAGCCCAGGAGTTACAGGCTGCAGTGAGCTATGATCACGCCACTGCACTCCAGTATGGGTGACAGAGTGAGACTCCATCTGTGAAAAAAATAAAAATACAATAAAATAAAATAGACTGTGGTGATGGTTGCACATATCTGTGAATATACTAAAAACTGTTGAATTGCAGACTTTAAATGGGTGAATTGTGTGTTAGGTGAATAAATAAATAAAGCCTTTTTTTTTTTTAAAGCAAAAAGACATTTTGTAAGAGAGCTAAGGCTGAGCCCTTCTTAATATCCATCCCCAAGAAGGGCTGGACAACTAGCAAACCTCTCAACCTCAAAGGTCTGGCAGTTTGAATCAGCTGTGTTGGATTCCAGACATCTAGTTTCAGGGAGTTTGGTGTTCTTGTTAAAACTCTCCCTCTGGCTGCATGGGGCCACAATGCATAAAACATTTGGTGATGAATGTCCACTTTATTGACTTAATTATTGTTAATATAATGTGTACGTATGTTTCCCACAGGTGTTCTCCTCTGCATCTTGTTCCTGCTTGTTCCCTGGACTCACAGCGAGGTCGGGGAGACAGGTTCCCTGAACCCTTTCCAACAGCCTCTCACTCATCCCAGCAAACACCGACAAAAGCTGTCTCTTACCTTTTTAAAGGCTTGTTGGGGATTGAAAAGTTAACCTAACAGTCATTTAGGTGCATGACTGTAACATGAAAAAAACCAGCCTAGCAATAATCTGCTAACTACTGTGACTCAGTCTCTCTGGTTCACACAAGACCAGTATCTGCATATGTGACCAGAATTTTCCCACTCACCTTATAGAAAATGATTTAATTTGTGCTCCTGAAACAGTTCTCACCCATCATGTTATTAGAATTCTGGAGGGCATCTGCCTTCTTCAGAGATGATGTTGTTGATGCTTTTATTTCTTGGGATGGATTTCTCAAATTGACATAACCTTTAATTTTTTTAAAGTATGTACCTAGTGTTTCTATGAATATTCACTTTGTATCTCCAAGCTTCTTTCTTCATTTTTAAAATGAGGAGTTTAAACTAAAATATCTGTAAGAGCTTTGCCAATTTTGATATTTTATTAATGTATACCACATAAATTATGGGGGAAGGTATTTATTTTGGGACACTTTTCCTTCTCTTAAGGAGTTTAGCCTCTATTGGGAGGACCTTTTTTTTCTAGCTGGGGTCATTGACACTTAACCATTAGGCTCCACTGCCTCTGATCATACCAGCAGTTAAGAAGCCACACACTCTAGTTCCAATCTAGCTGTCCGGTTATCTCCCATAACTCTCCTATAACTTCCCTCCAGTTTCATCAACACGAGCTGCTTGCCTTAAGCATTACTGCCTCCAGGCTTATGCTCATGCTATTTCCACTACCATTTCCCATCTCTGCCCTTTGAAAGTCTAACCTTCTTAGACCAGTTCAAGTGCCCTTTCTTGGTGAAGGTTTCTCCATAAGGTCCTTGAGAGCAGAAACCATAACTTATCCCTGTATCCTCAGCACCTGTCGTAAATTTAAAAAACACAAAGTGATTCCACAATATTTGATGATAATATACCCATTGGAATTGTCATTATTTGTATAAATGTCTTATCTCCACTATAAATCTACACATTTCTTGAGGGCAAGAAATTCTTTGATTTCCCCAGATTTAGCCCTACAACAAATGCTAAAAGGAGTCCTTCAGGCTGAAATAAAAGGACACTAAACAGTAACTTGAATCCACATGAAGAAATAAACAGTACTGCTAAACATAACTAAGTGGGTAAATATAAAAGACAATATAAATGCATTTTTGTTTGTAATTATTCCTTTATTTAAAAAACAATGGCATTAAGTAATAATATAGGACTGTGTTTATGGGTTTATAATATATGAAATAATACAAACAATATTTATATGGAAATAATAGCATAAGGGGAGAAGGGAGCAAGATTTTTGTATACTATTGAAATTAGGTCAGTATTAATCTGAATTATATTATTTTAAGTTCAGATGTTAATTGTGATGCCCAGGGCAACCACTAAGAAAATAACTAAATATATACAATTAAAAGAAACAGGGTAGATCTGGGGATTGTAGTGGATGAGATTAAAGTCAATACTTTTAAGAAACTGCCATTTTAAAATTCAAGATTCAAATTCCTGGGACAGGGCATCAATTTGTTTTATTGTGGGTCATGCCCACTATTGTGGCCATGGGTTTCGAGATTGGAAGACCACTAGAATGGCATGGGAGTGACAGTGGAGGCGTTTTCCCAAAGGAGTGGATTTGAGGCAGAAAGAAATATATGATGACCACTAAATGTGGTAACTCTTTGTTAACCAGAATTTTGATTAATCAGAATGCTTTATTTAATGTGATCCTGCCAGATAATAATATATAGAAAATTTATACTATACTATAAACACAACTATGTTTGTGAATGGGGCAATGTGGATTAATAGTGACTAAGTATGGGATTAGGGAGTAGGATGCTGTGCCATATTCTGAAATAAATTGTGAAATACTGAAATAGAAGATTGGTTTCCCAAAGAAGTTTGAAACTGCAAAGTCTATTTTTGTTTCCTAAGTGCTATATTGACTCTAGTTTGAAGACAAATGTGACATTAACTTGAAGTCAACCTAAATAAGTTGTAATTCATTTGAAAAATTACAAACATAGTTAAAAGATAAATGATAGATTGGGGAAAGTACTTGCAATACATGCAACATATTAAGGAGTTACTTTCTATAGTTACTATTTATAATATATAAGAAATTCTTACATGATGAAAAGAAAAAGACCAGTAACTCAAAAGAAAAATGAGCTAAGTATATGAATAAGCAATTTACAGATCAAAAAGTCCTAGGGGTAAAAAGAAGAGAAAACATGAACAATTTCACTAGTAATCAGTGAAATACTAATTAAAGGAATAACAAACTATCACTGTTCGCTTATTAGAATGGCTAAAATCGTGCAGAGCAAATTGTTACAGCCTTGTAGATGGCAATCTATTAACATTTTAAATAGACCAATCTCATATCTAGTCACCAATCCCTCAGAAATTAAAGTACTTTGGGTATACATACAAGGACATTTATCACAACATTGATGGCAGTGGCAATTTTTTAAAAAAAGAAGTTGCATGTCATGGCTAGGGGAACCCTGCAATAAATGTCGGTACATTCATACTGTGGAACATTATGCAGCCTCTAAAATAAAAGAATGAATTTGAACTATACCAGTTTAATCAGAAGTATTTTTATGACATTGTTTAACGAGAAAAGCAAGAATCGGATAAGTGTATATAGTGTGATATCCCATTTTATAAAACAAACAAGAACAAAAAATTCAGATAGATTGATAGATATAGATACATTAGCATGGAAAAATTAAGGAAAGCTATTCATTGCTTAACCTTTTAAATAGTTGGGAGTAGGGAAAAGTGGTGAGGGGGAAGTTCAGGCAAAAAAAGACTAGAAAAGGTGTCCAAAAGAAAACACAGCATGCACAAAATGATTCCATCTGTGCATATATGCATAGATAATGTGTATAAAGAGATGCATGAAAATACAATTACCAAAACATTAACAGTGGTTATTTCAGTATGTGGGGGTTTATTCCCTTCCTTATATTTTTGTGTACTTGAATTTTTACAATTAGCATACAGTTTATAGTCAACCAAAAAATGGTTATTTATTTTAAAATGTGTGTTTGGCTAATTGCCTTGGGAGATGATGATGAGACAGAAACAAACCCTGCCTTGCAGGCCCTGACAGTTAGTGGGGAGATGGGAGGACAGAGCCAGCTGTAGCATACAGCTGAAAACTTCGTGAGGGCTGTAACAGAGGCAAATAGTGCTAGGAAAGAGACATTAATTGATTCCACAGGTCTGACTGGAAAGATCTGGAAGAACATCATTAAAGGAGAAGGCATTTGAGTTGGACTTGAAGGCTTGGGAGCAATTCAACAGGTAAAGATGGCCCTAAAGAGAAATCTAGGATAAGGAAACAGAGTGAGCAAAACAAGCAGAGGCGTTAAAAACCCAGGGTGGATTAAAAAAATAGCAATTGGCCCACCTTGTTATAACTGGAACACCAATGTTGAGTGGAAAGAAGACTGGAAAGTTAAGCTGGTTCCCAATTGTGAAAGTTTAGACCATACTACAATTGCATAAGAGCATTACTGCAGGTTTGGGAGCCGGGTGAAGGGGAGAGGATGTTTGCTTGTTTTGTCAGGATAGTGACATTCTTAAGTCTGTGTTGATGGTGGGGAGAAACAGGAGGCAAGAAAACCAGTTAATGATTCAGCCCATTTAAAGTAAAATGAAAGCCCTACCGAGATCAGAAGGAATCCTTAATCTAAAACTATAGAATTGAAGATCTGGTCCTGGACTCTGAAGTCAGCTGTCCTGGGGAAAAGATGGACTCACAGGCTTTCTTAACTCAAGCAGCCCCCAGGGAGGAGACCAAATTAGACCTCCTCAGTTTCTGCACGTTCCAAATGAAAGGGTCTGGCTGTATAGAATGAGAAATCTGGAAAGAGTTCTGGGAAAAATCTCAGACATAATTCATGCTCCTAGGAATCAGCTTTTTGCTCACTGCCTTGAGGAAAACCTTGACTATCCTTCCTTCCTCTTGTTTTCCCCCTCAGTAGAATCCTTTCTGTGAAAAGAAGCCTTTGGGTACTACAGTGTGTAAAATATCTATGAATGTTGCTACTGGCTTGTTGGAATGGCCTGACCTGGCTTCCCCCTTACCCCTCTTCACAGCCAAGGGTTTCAAGGCAGTCATAAAAGTGTGGGATTTCTCAACAAGTATAAATAGGTCTGAGATTTAAAAAAAAAATAAATTAAAATATGAAAAGTCTAAGTGGGCTGGGCCCAGTGGCTCACCACCTGTAATCCCAGCACTTTTGGAGGCCGAGGTGGGAAGTGGGAGGCTAGGAGTTTGAGACCAGCCTGGGCAACACAGTGAGACCTCGTCTACACACACACACACACACACACACACAAAATTAGCCCGGTGTGGTGGCGCGTGTCTGTAGTCTCAGCTACTTAGAAGGCTGAGACAGAAGATCGCTTGAGCCCAGGAGTTTGAGTCTGCAGTGAGCTATGATCGCGCCACTGCACTCCAGCCCCGGCAGTAGAATGAGGCATGAGACACTGCCCTTAAAAACAAAACAAACAAAGAAAAAAACGCTAAGTGGATTCCTAGGACCCTTTCCAGATCTCTTACTCTATGACTTCTCCTTTCAGGGCATCTGAAGTACAACGTCTCACAAATTTTTAAGGGGTGGATTGTGGGGTGGGCGTGAACATCGTGTTTGTGGCCTCCTTGTAGCATTCCTGGAAAAAGTAATGTTCTGGTCCTCTGATCTTTCTGATTATAAAATAAATACAAACTCAATGTAAAGAATTGGGAAACCCCAGAAAGCATAAAATAAGAAAACTAATTGGTAACTCCACACCAAAATAAAAAGGAGAATTTGCGGGCAATCCCTCCAGTCTCGTTACTGAGGCTCCACGGTCCCGGCCCCGCTGCTCCCACAGCCGCTGGCCCGAGGCCCGGGCAGGGGCGCCCACCGAGGGAGGTCCCCCAGGAGGCGGGGCTGCCCCGGGGACTCGGAGGCCAAGCTAGGAGAAAGACGTGAGGAGTTGCAGGAGCCGCGCGGCGCGTGGGTCTGTGGGTCCCGGAGCCACCCAGCCGGGTGTGGGCGCGCCACGCGGGGCGGCGCCAGGGGAGGGGCGGGCAGGCGCGGCCCAGCCAGTGTCCGGGCGCGGGGCGGCCCCGCGGGGCTCCGGGCGCCCCGCGCACTCCGCACCGGCCGGCGTCGCCGTCCGGCCGCTTCCACGCCCGGCTCCCGGCGCGACGATGGGCGCGGGTCAGTGTCCGCCCCGGCCCGCCCCTCCCGGCCCCTGCCAGCCCCGCGAGCCCGGGAGACGCCCGGGGACCGTGGGCCTCCCGCGGACAGCCTCGGGCTTGGCGCTTCTCGGCCGTCGGGGACCCGGTGAGGTGAGCACAGCGCCCTTGAGGATCCCAAATTCGGGATTTTGTAGGACCTCTCTGTGGACACCATATATCCACGAAACTTCAAACACTTAATTACAAAGTAAAAAGTAGAAAGGGGGAAGGGGGTTTTTTCTTCTCTCCTCTCTGGAATCTGGGCAGTTTCTTTGGAAACGGTAAAGAAACTCTTAGCAACTTGAGGCGAACGTGAGGTCACTCATCAGGGATGCGAGTGGCACCTTCAGAGGAGAGAGGAGAGTACTGGAATTCGGTGTGAACAGGGGCCGTGGGTGTTCTGCAGAGAAAGCGACAGTGCTGAAAAGGAGAGATCCTTCCCAGAGCCTCCTCACGGAGCAGGCGTGTCCCCAAATCTGCCTTGCTTGGGCACGTTCACCCCCCGGGTGCAGAGTGGTGGGCAGGATGGGCTCCCTCATGGGGATTGTGAAGTCCCCAAAAGAGACAGTTTTATTGCACTGTGGTCTGTCGAACCCCCTGGCTTCTGGGCACAGGGGAGTCGCCCGGAAGCTGCAGCATCCTTTCCAAGTTAGCTTTATGGAAACTAGAGTCCTCTATTTGGAACTTTAGGTATCCATGTGCTACTGCAGAATACGAACCTTGAGGTTTTTCTTTAAAATCGTTTTTTGTTGTTAATATTTCCGGAAGAGAAGTCATGGCATGTTATAACCCTTTGTTGGTTTTCTAGGTACATGCAAGTATGAATCATAGGTAAATTACCTCCTAGCCCATAACGAAATGGCTTTCCTGGTGTAGTTCTTTAAACCAGGATATAGAGGATAACATTACAGTTTTGCATCCCCAGGTAAAAGGGAAAGATTTTCATGTGGGAGTTAAAAACTGGAAAAATTGTTGATATAGTTGTGTTAGGCAGTAAAGCCTGCAAAGGAAAATGAACTTTTCTCCACCAATGGCTAAATTCTGCACAGAGGTCTCCCAGCAGGTGGGGTGGCAGACAGGCTTGCAAAACAGTAGTTTCTTGCCTCGCTGCAGGTGGGGCAAATGGGCACGCAGATAAATGGCTGAGGAAGCACTTGCGTATGGTTAAGGCAATTTGAATCTGGACAGTGAAGTGCTTGGGCAGGCTTTGCATGAATTAGGGATCTCTTGGGAAGGGTGGAGGTGGCTCTCTGGTCCCCATTGCCGCCCTAATTCCCACTTTAGAGCCACCACTGTCTCTGGAGTGTTCCCTCTGTTTCCCCTTCTCTTCCACCCCCAGCTTTTAGCTTCTCCTTTTTCCCAACAAAGTCTAGAGTTGAGCTTGGTCAGAGGCAAAGTTGTGGTAGCCTGGGGATAGTGAACCTCCAGTCTGGTGAAGGCACAAATGTGACCTAGGAGAGCCCCCAGGGGGTGGGTGGGATGAAATAACTTCTGGAAGGCTCTCAAGAGAGCAGAAGAATAAGAATGGAGAAAAAGGTATTCTCTGGAAAGGAGAATAGGCATGTAACAGTGTGTTTCCTTTTGAGAGTTTTAATATTTCCTTTTTTGTTGTTTGACCATAATGGCATTTCCAGATGGGATAGGAGAAGGATGAGGCCTTCTCTGGAAAGTGCCCCCTCTCCCTGAATTCCCATTTTATTCCATTGCTGTGTAGGTTTTCAGAGAGTAATTAGGGGCAGGGAGAGAGCAGAAAGAAGCTTTAAGGCTCTGACATGCCACAGTAATAATGACACATGGACTGACTTCGGCAGTAAAGTTAGATTTTGAGAGTTGAAAGGAATATTCCACATTTAGTTAAAAATCAGAGCCTTTATTTTGCAGAAAGGTGTTGAGAATCACAACATTCATGTTTAGTTGATGATGAATTTTGCCTGATTAAGGATGCAAATCCCTATCTTACTTTTTTTCTCCAGCATTTTATTATGAAAAATTTTAGACATACAGGAAAGTTACCTAGCTGTCTTTTTATAAACTTATAATTATGTTAAAACATAAACTTGTTAATAAAAATCAGAGTTTAGAATCTAGATATATGTGATCCGGTCCTGGACAGAGCTTGAATCATAAGGTGGTTAAGAAATAGATGTGTGAAGGATATAAAAAAACTTTTTGAGAAAAAAAATATGGATATTATTCTTCTGACTCACCCATTAGAATCTTGGGCATATTTCTTAATTGCCTTCTTTTTCCCATTCGTAAAACATTGGTTGAGATATATCACTCCTGTGCTTAATACCCCCCAACGGCTTCCCCTCACACTCTGAATAGCATCCAGCTCCCTGCCAGGGCTTACCAAACCCAGGTGTGATCTGGCCTGTTTGACCTCATATTCCATCCCGCTCCTCTTGCTTACTGTGCTCCTTGCTCTTCCTGCTGCCTGAGCACTCTTCCCTCAGATACTGGCACTGCTTTCCTCTACTCATTCAGGTCTCTTTTCAAATGTGACCTTCTCAATGAGACCTTCCCTGACTACTGGATCTAAAACAGCCATTGTCACTCCTATCCTCTGACTCTGCTTTATCCTTCTTCATGACACTTGACACTACCTGACACTATACAGTTTCTCTATTTCCTTGTTAATTGTGCATATCCCCCACTGTAACGTAAACTCCATAAGGACAAGGAATGTTTTGTTTTATGTTTGGCTGTGTTCCTGTGTGGTGTATTAATAAGCAATTAATAATTGTTGAATTAATTAGATAATTAAGTGACACCAACAAGGCATTGATGCTCATAAGGGTGGTGGAACCCTTGGTAAAATGCTAGAAGTCCTTTTAGGTAATTGGAGTTAATCAATATTTTACAGGTAAATGATAATCCTGGCGATCAGTGGCCTCTTTTATCCTCACAGTGCTTCTAAGCTGAATCTTGCGCTAGAAGCTGGGCCAGTTTTGAAAAACCTACATCCCAAACAAGACATAAAATATTTCGACCCCAGGACTTTCCCTGTGCCTCTTTCTAGTCACCCCCACCATCAGAAGCAGCAAACTTTGTTCTGATTTCTATTATCATAGATTGATTTTGCTGGTCCCTGAGCTTCTTAGAAATGCAATTACACAGTATGTACTCTTGTGTTTGGCTTCTTTTTGTTCAACATAATGTCTGTGAGATTCATCCGTGCTGTTGAGTACATCAGCAGTTCATTTCTTTTTATTCCAAGGTGGTGTTCATTGTGTGAATATAGACTGTGTATTTATCCATTCTCCTATTGAGGGACACTTGGGTTGTTTCTAGCTTGGGGCTGTTTTGAGTAAAGCTGCCATGAACATCCTTATAGTGTCTGCCTCATTTTGATTCCAACGTGCTTTATTTGCAAATCTTCCTTGTGCCTCCGATGCTGAGAGAAGTCTGTGACTGATGTGGCAGCCTGCCTGCAGCCCCGCCAGCGCCCTCTCTGGACAGCTCCACTGGGAGCTGCCCTGCCTCCCACTTTAGAGGGAGAGCACTTGGAAAATGAATGTCTATGCAAATCAGGGGAGCCCCAGGGTACACTTTGAGTGCTTTTAATCCGTGAAAGAGACCGTGCCTGCTGCCATCGTTGTATTTCCCGTCCTCTCAGTTCTCCATCCCAATACAAGTTGACTCTAATCCGCCTCTGAGCATTATGCTGCCGAGGAGTTTAAATATTTATAAGCAAGAGTCTCGTTCAGAGCCTGATAAAATATTTATGTGTTTCCACGGGGCATTGGTTTCCATCTAGACTTCTCCAAGTGTTTTTCTAAGATGCTTGTCATAATCGTGAACTACTCAGAGATAGATGATATGGCCTCAGAACACCCGTGTTATTGAACCCCACCTAGCAGAGCATCCTGCTTTCTGGGGACAGAGAAGAATGAGCACATAGAAAAATGGGCGTTAATAGTGTCTGGATCAGGAGAAAGACTGCATGTGCTGATGAAATTGGCTTCAGAAAAGAAGGGCCTGTTAATACAGCACCCATAAAGGTGTGAATCTGAGAAGATGGTGAAAAGAACTTGTTAGAGTGAGAAAGGATTAACAAAGATGGGATATTCATTCCAGATGGAAGAATGGAGGATCAGCGCTGTAAACGGCACAGTTCCTTTCACACTGGTGTGGACAAGGCCTGTGTGAGACAACTATGCCGAGTGCTATGATGAAGTTATCACAACCTGCTATTAGAGTATGCGGGTAGGAATGGAGGCCAGCCAGGGTTTCCAGGTGGAGGGCAGAAAGATATTCCAGGAGGTCGTTACTTTCCTCCGAGGAGGAAGTGGCTTTGGAGTCAGGTTCTGAAGATGTGCCTCTTTGACTGGCAGCTGCGGTGTGGAAGGGCCTTTCCAGAGAGACCATGACTCAAGAGGATATTTGAGTTTGGGCCACAGTGCCAGTGTGGTGTGAGTAAGGTGAGAAGTGGGTGAGGGGAGGTCAGCGCTGGGTTGCAGTAAGAGATAAAGCAGGAAACTAAAGGCCAACGTATGAAGGCCACAGAAGTGTGGACTTTAGTCTGTTTGTCGGAGGGAATCATGTGACTTTTGACCAGAGATTGGGTCAGATTTTGAGCAGTTTTGGGAAGGTACATCCAGCCCAGGCAAGACCTTGAGGTATGTTTGTGTCCAAGGCACTGCTAGAATATTCTGCTCTGTCCAATCCAGTCTAAATACTCTGCAGTCTATTCCAAGAGAGGTAAACCAGAGGAGGTCAAATTCATTCAATACACTCCCAGGACTGACCAGAAGCCAGTCTCAACAACCACATTCCTGCCCCCAGCCAGCACACATACACACAGAATGCTCTGAGTCACACTGAACCCCCAGGCTGCGTGCTGCATCTGCTAGTCTCCTTCAGAACTACTTTGCCTCAGTGTGGGAGTTGCAAGGATCTAAGTACCCCTTTATTGCCTGAACCCAAATCAGGGCCAGTAGACCTCAGACATGGGTTGTCAGGCAACCGAGGACTAAGCAATAAGGCTGGCAGACCATTCCTATAGAACCCAGGCCTGCCTTGAGCAGGCCACTGGGCTGTGTCTAGAAGGTGACGGGGGTGGGGGGGGGGGTCATACAGATTGATAATCCACAGACAGGACCACCCAGCCACGTTCCATGGGTGTTCTCCCTCCAGGCTGCAAGTTCCTATTCAAAAATGCCTCATAATGAAAATAGCAAAGTCAGGAGGAGTGTTAAACCTATCAGTCATGTGCTCCATATGCTTGTCATCAGGAAGAGATAACTGTGGAAATCACAATCTCGGGGAAGTCGGTCTTCAGTGTTGCGGTGAGGAGCTTTGCACATAAGGGATTTCTTGGGGTGAGGACAGGAAAGGGCAAGGGAGGGCCTCACAGAGAAACTTTGTGATTCTGCCCAGAGCTTTGTGGGTTGGAATTGCTCTCTTGCTGCCACGGGTAGCATGAGTTCCAGAGTGACCTTGGGAACCCCCAGGAAGGTGTGCTCTGGGTCTTCCCCTGCCATCCTTATGCTGGAATGTCGGCCAGTCTGCACTGCCACCAGCTCTCCATCTTGATTTTCTAAGGGTAACTGGGAAGACCTTGAGAGAGAAGGCAGATGTGAATGTCTTAACTAGGGAAACACTAAGGGCCTGAAGGTGTGGTCTGGGTTGAAGGTGTGGTAAGGGCCTGAAGGTATTCAGACTTGCAAGACTTCAGACCAACACAGCCTTTCTTGGCTTTAATCTAAGATATTCCTGATTTTCTGTGTGCGGTGGAGTCTCTCAAGGGCCACATTAGCCTTAGTCTTTCCTTTGAACAGGTGAGCAGGGTGCACACTTAATTGAGTGCCTTTCTGAACAGACATTTCAATGATTCTGTTATTGTGCCAGAGCCAGTGATGGCTGCCTGCTTTTGGATGCTTCTTGGATAAACCCAGAAGATCAGAGTAAAGAGAGAGAGAGAGGGAAAGATAATGGCAGGAGACAGAAAAAGAAAGAGTAGTGATGTGCTGGGATCGTAGGTACCCAATTACCTACAAGTGAGAAACTTGAATGAAAGAAGATCAAATAACCACCTATGGGAATCTTTACATGCAAATACAAATCTTTACATGCCTTCCAAGGCCACTGTGAGGAGAAAGGAAAGGAGGAGACACAAAGGCTGCTGTCACAGTGAGTCTGAGGAATATTGATACAGGCTTGACACACAAAAACACATAGCCATATCACAGCAGCACAGGGCCCAGCAGGACTGTTCTGTCCAAACCCCTCTGTCATATTTCCACACATTCTGTCATATTCATTCACAATATTAAGTATATTTATGAGACATTCATCTATACTTGCAAAGATACGCAAACGCAGACTACTTAAAGGGTAAACAATTCCAAAATATTAGTGGTGAGATTATAAATGATGATTTTTATTTTTCAACTTATCTGTATTTTCCATGATTGTATAATGAGCATGGATTTCTATGATAATCAGGAAAACATTAAGGAAAAACCTACTAAAGAGGCTAAGTAAGGAGACAGAGGAAGAGGCATGGGTGGGGGAAAGTACAATGGTAGAAAAGAAAAAGATGTTGGAAGATGAGTGAACAATTTAAAAAGTTAATTCGTCACAGACTGCTAGCTTCTGCATAGTTTTTCTTTATTATTGAATATCGTATGTCTGTTGCCTCCAGAAGATCTGAAAGTGTCTATTAGCGTGAAACCAAATTGCAAATACTGAACCAAGTATCCCACCTCCAAGGCCATTGCCTTGGTCAGTGCCATTCTGTGGGTAACAATTGGAGGGCCCACAGGTGGCTTCCAGCAGTGCTCAAAGGATCTTCCACCAAAGGGCTAACACTGAACACTTCACACCTGGGCAGCAGCATCTCTCCCACAGAGTTTAATATTTATTCCTGCAGAGGCTGGGCCAGCTTTGTGCTTCTCATCTCTGGATTATGGAACAGGAGCCAAACAAGATTGTCAATAGTAGGAGTAGTGGGATTTTCTCATACAAAAGCCTGTGCTATTTTCGTCCATGCTTTTGCTGGCCACTCACTGGCTCAGGCAGCCCCTGAGGAAGTTCTGTGGCTGAGGCTTTGGAGAAGTAGACATAGTTTTGTTTCACAACCACTGGCCTTTTCCAAAGGCACTGTCGATTCTGTGCTTTAATTGGCTTTTGTTGAGTGACACTAGCTAAGCCCTCTCTCCAGGAGCAGAAATTGCTATCTGCCTTTACCCACTAGGATCAATTTAAAGCAAATGCCAGAGAACCACATACCCCACTGAACTCTGGGGTCTGGCATTACTTGCAATTATAAAGTCTCAATAATTTAAGTTTATTGCATTTTTAAATTATAAAAGTACATGTAATAAGTCTAGTAAGACAGCAGTATATAAAGAAAATATTACTAATTTCCACCTTCTTTCCTCTCCGTCTGACAAAACCACCATTAAAAGTTCAGTGTGAGTTCCTTCACTCCTTTTCTATGTTCAAACAGACATAGGTAGAGCTATTTTCTATTTTGTATGTAAATGGGATCATATAATATCAGTTACTCTGTTATTTGTTTTATTTCATTTATTATATTATATACATTATTCTAGATTAATACATATAATTGATCTGATTTATTATTTTAATAGCTACCTAATATTCCATTACAGGAAGTTTCATAATTTCTCCCATTGTGTCCCCATTGATAGTTATTCATGTTTTTCCTCCAGTCCTTTCTTTTTACACAACAAATTATGCCACAATAAACATTCTACATTTATCCTTACACTTTGGTTTTTCTGTAGGAGAGAGTCCCAAAACTGGCATTTCTGAGTCAAAGGAAATACACAATTTTAAATCTCACTGTAGGTCTCCTCTACAGCAGTTGTTTCCCTCCCTCCTTTTGTCTTCCTCTCCCATCTCCCACCGCCCTTCTCCAGGAGGGCCTGTGGATTTAGGAAGGAGAGCCTGCAGTGAGAACTCATCATCCGTGCCAAGTGTGGATTATATTAGCTCAGTGGGGAACGGGGTCTGCAGTATCTCGGTTGCATTGTGTCTCTCTTGCTCTCGTTGGCCAGACTGTTTACAATTCCCCTTGCTCGTTTATTCCATGCTGTGGAATTATACATGGTCTTCATCTGTGGCGGGAGCATCTAAGGGGTGGTGTGTTGGGGATGGATGTACTTTCGGAGAGAATAGGCTCAGTTTATGGCGCTTTCTCACAAAGCCATATCTGGTATGTTTTTTGTTATGCCCTTGCTTTAATAGTTGGATTGAAAAAGGTTCTTCAATTCCCATCTCAGCCTTCTGTCTTCATTTTAAGGATTTGGGATTTGGGGAGTTTTATGAGTATATAGTCAATCAACTGTAACTGATTATTTGACATGGGGATAATTAGTTAAGAAGGTAGGGGTCTTGGAGCTTAAGGATCAGTGCCAAGCAACAGATGCGAACATTTTTAAACAAATGATTTTAACAAACCCGGTATTAGGAGCGAGCTTCCCAGGAGTACTTGGCTTTCATTCTTAGTTTTGCTGTTGTTGGCATGTAAAACTTCAGTCTAGTGCACCAGACTAGAGAGAAGTGGGATTTCCCACCACACGGGGCTGGAGAAAATGTCAGAGAAGCAGTGAGGGAAGCTGGTGAGTACAAACAAGTGAAATATAACAGTGAACTGACAAAATACTGAGAAGTAAATGAGATTTTAAAATCCTCAGCTGCAGACTGTTGTGTGGCCCTGGGAGCTAGTGGACATTTTATAGAAATCTGTGATCTCTAATCTATATTAGAAACCAGAATGCAAACATTAGCTAAGCAGGAGAAAGAAATTATCAGTTCTGTTGGCAGGTATTTTGCTGTTGGCTTCTATAACATATGCTGCAGTTGTTACTCAGTAGCTTTGGAATGGATATCTGCGTCCTAGGTTGAAAACTGAAGTAAAAGAAAAACAGAATAGAAGTTATTGCAATGAATTTCTAAGGAAAAATGCTTAACTTTAGTTTATACATGCATATGCCTGCTGAATAAGCATTGTCCTTTGTGTTAATACATACTTTTACATGAACTTTTAATTTTCAAATGTGCACTGAAATGCAGTAATGGTGATAGCAAAACTAGTCCCTGTAGTTGGTTTGTGCTGTATAACTTAGGGATTCTATAATGTATCTTAATTGATCTCATAGTTAATAGTAAGGATAGTTATATCTCATACTGTTTGCACTCTCATTTGTGTTTGTAGAGTAAGGTTTTGTTTATACAATTTGATCTCGTCAGTAAAAAAATTTTAACGTTAAACATATTACAAGACATTAAGCATCTGATTCTGGCTATAATAGACTATCTAGTAGTAGACCATTGCTCTCATAGAGGACATCTAGAAAAGCTAGATTTTAAAAATCTGTTTGAAGGCATGGAAGACCTACTAAGGCAGCTAGGTCTTGAGAACTAAGACCTCAGAAAGAAGAGAAACTCATTAAGTGCCCCACATTCTAGGCTGCTTTTTCCCTTTAGACATTTACTATTAAATATTTGTTAAGTAGCATGTGAGGAGAAGCTAAGAACCCAAACAATAAGCAGCTGTTAAAATCAGAGAAGCTGAACAGAATATTCTGCAGTCTGATAGGTCTGGGGAGGAAGAAAAAATTGGGATTCAAGGATACTAAATGAGCCAGGACATGAGAGGCCATGACCATGGAGAAGAGGCACAGAGAAATCAACCCAATGGTCTAAGCAACTTTCCTTCCAAGTCATTCACTGATTTATAAATAGCACAGACCAAGAGGTTAAAAAAAAAAAAACCAAACAGAAAGAAGATGCTAAAAAGGCTGAGAAGCTAATCAGAGCTACTTGCAGTCTTGTTATGGTGGCAGCATAAGAATTGGAGTGTAGGGCCCACCAAGGTGGAAGGGCCTGAAAAACACCCTAAGCTTTCAGTTGGGATTCCTGAAGGATTGTGTCTGACCAGTTAGGGGAAACCAGAAATAGACCTGGTCTTGTAAAGTATTGAAATCCAATTCCCAATCAGCTCAGTCACTGATTAGATTAAAATAGTGTTTTTATTTTAACACCCTAATAGAAGCCTTCTCCATATTCTTTGGAGAAGAGAAAATGAGCTAGAGGCTGTATATTTTTCAAACATGGTTTCTGGTATTCAGTGAAACAAAACAAAGGAAAAACAGGCACACCAAGATACCCTTTCCAGAATATGGTGCAAAGAGAGAGAACCCAGACTCCCTGAGTTACGAAGACAGCGCTTCAAGTCTAGGGAGACCAAGAGAACTAGAGTTTTTAGGACAGAGTATTAGAGAGGGGAGAGCCACAGAAAGAACTCCAGAGACACTCACAGAGTGCACCTCAGGCGTAAAGCTGAGTGATGATCAGCACATGCATGTGAAGAAACTACCTGGATATGGAGAAAGAACCACCCAAAGGATTAGGGGAAACAGTACTCATTGCTCACACAGGGTTGGTGATCATGCTGTTCCCACCAGCCAGGCTGGAAAGCTCATAATTCATGGAGTATTAGGTAGCGTGCTCTGAAAAACCATGCCTTAGTGGTGGGAAATACTTAGCCCTAGATTAAGCACTGCTCTGATCTTGCCTAACAAATCTTAAAAGAAGACCTAAAGGACCAAACTGTTCCCAGTTCATTTGACTGCATCCCAAAACAAAGCTCAAGAATATTTAGAGGTATTTGGGGTAGCAATATTAGTATAAGAGAAAGTATATTACAGAGCAGAGAATATTACCAAGGATAGAGAAAATCTTTTCATAATGATAAAGGAGTCAATTCATCAGGAAGACAACAGTAGTAAACATTTATGTATCTGATAATAGAACTTCAAAATACATGAAGTAGAAATTGATAGAGCTTCAAGGAGAAATAGACAAATCCATAATTGTAGTCCAAAATTTCATTAGCTTTCTCTCAGTAATTGATAAAACAAGAAGACAGAAAATAATTAAGTATATAGAAGAAGGTAATGACACAATCAACCAACTTGACCTCATTGCTCTTCTTAGGACACTCTACCCAACAACAGCAAAATAGATGTTCCTTTCAAGTGCACATGGAGCACTTACCAAGATAGATCATATTCCGAGCCATAAAACAAGTCTCAATAAATTTAAAAGGACTCAGGTCATACAAAGTGTGTTCATGACCACAGTGGAATTAAGAAATCAATAACAGAAATCCTCAAATATTTGGTAACGAAATAACGTACTTCAGAATAACTCATGAGTCAAAGAAGAAATCAAAAGGGAAATGAGAAATTGTTTGGGGCTGAATGAAAGTGAAAAGTCACGTATCAAAAGCAGTACTTAGGTGGAATTTTACAGCATTAAAGTCTTATAAGAAAAAAAGTCTCAAATCAATATCCTCAGCTTCCATCTTAAGAAACTAAACCAAAAAAAGAGCAAAGGAGATTCAAAGTAAGCATAAGAAAGGAAATAATAAATATCAGAGCAGATATTAATAAAATAGATTAAAAAGTAGAGAAAAATCATTGAAAGCAAATGCTGGTTTACTGAGAATGTCAATAAAGTTGTAAGCCTCTCGACTGATGAGGAAAAAAGACAGGAATATCAGGAATGAGAGAGGTGACATCATTACAATTTCTACAAGTATTAACATATAATAAGGAAACATTATAAACAGCTTTACTCCAATAATTTCATCAACTCAGATGAAATGAACAAATTCCTTGAGAGACACAAGCTACCAAAGTTCACTCAAGAAGTATTAGAGAATGTAGCTGGGAGCAGTGGCTCACGCCTGTAACCCTAGCACTTTGGGAGGCTGAGGCAGCAGTATTGCTTGAGGTCAGGAGTTCAAGACCAGCCTGAGCAAGAGCGAGACCCTCGTCTCTACAAAAAATAGAAAAATTAACCAGGCGTGGTATCACGCGCCTGTAGTCTCAGCTACTCGGAAGGCTGAGGCAGGAGGATCCCTTGAGCCCAGGAGTTTGAGGCTGCAGTGAGCTACGATGACACCACTGTACTCTAGCTGGGGTGACAGAGCGAGACCCTGTCTCAAAAATAAATAAAAAAATAAAAATAGATAAGAAGTATTAGAGAATGTGAAAGCCCAGATCTATTGAAGGCAAAGTCTCAAAAAACTAGGAATAGAAGAGAACTTCCCTAACCTGATAAAGGGAATTATACAAAACCTGTATCTAACATCATATTTAATAGTAAAAAAAAAAAGTAATATAATAGATTTTTAACTTATTTATGTAGGTAATTACTCTAAGTATAGATTACTCCAATTTAAAGGCAGATTGTGAGACTAGATAAAGAATAAACAGTTTTTATTATTAAAATGTTTTAATTGGTGATTGTCACAGCCTTTATCATCTCAGTGCATCATGCTTTATTTGTGGGTAGTCACAAAGAAATATTTGCATTTATGAGAACACTGAAGAATTACTTAAAAAATTTTCTTCCTTGGCTTCAGCTGAGTTGTGGTTTGAAATGAGGCTCTTTACTTGGGGTGATTGGGCTTTGCAGGAGGGTTTGTGGGTGGTCTGTGATTCCCCCACTTGATGTTGTATGTAAAATATTGCATTTATATACTTTTTTCAGGGGAGAGTCCATAGCTTTCATCAGTATCTCATGACCAAAAAATATTTAAGAATCATGGTTTGAAGAATGAAAGAATTGAGTGATTTCAAAATATCTAATGTCTCAATTATACTTTCCTAAAATTTATTTCTATAGAATAATTCAAATGACTTGAATATGTGTGCATAAGCCTCATCAGAGTGGCCTGGAGTAACAAGTTAAATGTTATTCCGAGGGTTTGTGTGGTTCAAACTCTGATGAAAGTCCTGTATTTTTTATGATGGACTGGGGTTCTTATAGTATGATTCCCAGATGAGTAGCAGCAGCATCACCTGGGAACTTGTTGGAAATGCAAATTGTTAGGCCCCATTTCAGACCTACTCAATCAGAAACTCTGGAGGTAGGGACCAGCAATCAGTGTTTTTAAGGAGCTCTCCAGGTGATTCTAATCCGCACTAAAGTGTGGTAACCACTGAGTTAGACTATACATAGAAAATCCTATTCTTCATTTCGTGTTTCCAGGCTAGGTTTGGAACAGTTTGTTAAGGAAGCATCCACAAAATGACCAGTCTGATGTTGATAGCTTATATTTTCCATCTTTTTATCCTCAAAGAGCCCAAATCGCTTTCACACAAGCGTCTTAGGTTACACAGCAATGCCTAACAACAGTTTAGAGAAATCCAATGTCCAGCTAAAACTGGAATTTAGAGACACAGCATGAGAGTTCACTCCTAAAAATTCTGGCAAGGAGGCTTTTCAGGGATGAGCCCCAGTAATTCCACAGGCCTTGGCTCTCAGCCTGCTTTAAGGGGTAGAACATTCAGTGTCTTGAACAGGAAGAATGAACCTCAGGGATGAGGTCTTATATACCCTCTTCCAGCTGTGTGGCACCCTCACAAATGTCCTTTAACATAGTACTGGGTATCACCATGCTCCGTTTGCAGAGTGGCTTAGTGAGTTCACTCAGCCTGTGTTCTGAGTACCCAGCAGGACAGGGATCTCAGCCACAGCAGCATAAAGCTTGAGCTGTCCAAAGCCAGCCTCTGAAACCTTGAAGTGATCGTTCTGTCTAGTCCTACTGTTGCCTGAAGCTTGATTTGTTGTGACACCTTCCTGTTTCGCTGATGAGAAGTAGCACAGGGTGCTTCACAGCAGTTCTCATTAAAGGAGGGCAGCCGAGTGGAATTCATTCTTGGCTCTTAATAGTTTTCAAATGAGAATTTTATTGCATATTAATGAGCCCTAATTGACATTTGTGACTGGATTTTGTGGAAATCTTGAATGTATAATTTGCATAATAGTACCTAAGTGCTTTTAGGTAACAGTGCAACTCTGGGAAGTTGGTGAAGGTTTTTGTATGGTGCTTTTAAAAAAAATTCCCAAACCCCAGCTCCTGGAATAGTATGGTATATTAACAGGTCTCTAGGATCTGAATATAAGGCAGTAGCGGCTCAGTTCATGTGGTCGTGCCAGCTTGTACCTAAGAGTCAGCAAAACACATCAGGGCAGGCCTCTGAAAGCAGGAAATACTCCCACAGTAGCCAGGGGGCATGTTCTAGCCCTCCCTCTCCCTTCAAGAATCAACCTTTCTGCTTCTCCTGAGTTACAGGAGTATCTAGAGGGTCCTGAGGATTGTTCCTAGGACTCCTATGCTATATAATGTTTTCTGAACATCTTTGGGTCCATATCAACAAATATGTATTGATCACCTACTATGTACCAGGCACTGTGCTAGGTACTCGAGCAAGACCATGTTGGCTTGTTCCCTGCTGCATCCCTAACTCTTAGCACAATAACTAGAAGGTAACATTATCAATCAATGTTTACTGAATTAATGAATAGATCTCTTCCCTTGGGGATCTAAAATTCATTATTCTTATAAAACCTGATTTTAAATACAGTAAAAAGATTGTTGCTCTTCATGTTAGAAGAAATATTAATGATTCAGAACTTGGGATTCTGTTAGGAAATTTAGAGAAACAAGATAACCTTGGTTTTATGTACCCCAAGTCTTCTGTATAGATGACCCTTCTAAATTGTGGAAATGAAGAAGCCAGTATTCATTGAAGATCTAGTATGTATCAGTTACTTTTGCATACATGATTTTGTATGATTTAATCATCAAAAAAACCTGTGAGGTGTAGTTAGTATTATTCCTGTTTCATTGAGCAGGCAGCTAAGAATTGGAGAAGTGACTAACCTGAGGCACCCACAGATGTAAAATTATGGAGCTGAAACTTAAATTCAGCCTTGGCTTTGTCTATTGTGGTGCCATTATTACATTAGATGATCCTAGGCTATGTGGAGTGAAGCCAAACTCCAAATACTATCCTGGGATGAAGGGGTGAATTGGCCCAGGGGTCCTGGAGTGTGTCTTGCATTCAGTTGACTTACTGTTTACAGTAAACCTACTCTTTATAACACTGTTTCCTGGATTCTGTGGGGAACCCAAACCAATAGCCAGTCTGGTTCACTATAATTCTCCCCAGCAGCCAGAAAAGTTTAAACATGTATAACAAAGGAATAAATCAAGGTCTAGTAGAAGAAAAGTTACAAGTAATGTAAAACTAAAAGGTTGAGTATAGCGTTCTATAGTGTTGAGCAAAAATGTTCTCCAGACTGTGGAAAGATCACTAAGTGTGGGCTGGGAAGGACAGGAGAGGAGAGACTTTGAAACACGGAGATCAGGAAGGAGTGGTGGTGTAGTCCAAGAATTCACCATAGGGGTAACAATTCCAGGATTGTGGTTAGAAGTTTGTGGGGCAGGCCCAAGAAAGAAAAGGCACACAGAAAAGGGGAAAGAATATTATCTTAGGAGCACATAAATGTTGGACCTTGAATGTTTTCTCCCCAACAATGTAAAGTGAATGGAATGAATCTGCTTGTCAAACAATCAGATTTGCCTTATATAAGAGGGAAAGATGATAAAAGTTCCCTTTTAAAGCCTCTAATTAAATTTTTTACATCTTTTCTGGTTTCTGAATATTCATCCCAAGGACCCTGGAACAGGGCTTGTGCAGGGAATCCTGAGTCACCAGACGGAAGAGCAGGGGGAAAAGAGGTGGCTGCTCTAGACGCACCCTTCTTAGGGGATTTTACAAGCAGAATGGGATGACTGGGTGGCCCTCGGCAGGGATGGAAGGTGGGTGGGGTGGGGTGAAGCGGAGTGGACCTGATTCACTCCTTTAGTCTAATGTGGATCTCAGAGAAAACAAAGCTTTGGTATCCTTGGGCTTTGGATTGTATTTCTGTGGTATCAGTTGTAATGTCTCCTTTTTCATTTCTGATTGAGGTTATTTAAGTCCTTTCTTTTGTATTTCTGGTTAATCTGGCTAGCGGTCTATTGATTTTGTTTATATTTTCAAAGAACCCACTTTTTGCTTCATTGATCCTTTGTATTTTGTTTGTTTGTTTGTTTGTTTCCATTTTGTTAGTTCTGCTCTGAACTTTGTTATTTCTTTTCTTCTGCTGGCTTTGGGTTTGGTTTGTTCTTTTTTTAGTTCCTTGAGATGTGACATTGTGTTGTTAATTTGTGATCTTTCTATCTTTTGATGTAGGCAATTAAGGCTATGAACTTTCCCCTTAGGACTGCTCTTACTGTATCCTGTAGATTTTGAAAGCTTGTGTACCCTTTGTCATTCAGTTGGAGGAACCTTTAGATGTCCATCTTAATCATCATTGACCCAAGGATCATTCAATAGCAGGTCGTTTAATTTCTGTGACTAGATGCCACTCTTTATTTCTTTGCTTAGATCTAGTAGAATTTGATTTATGAATCTGGGAGCTCCTGTGTTAGGTGCGTATATATTTAGGATTGTTATATCTTCTTGTCGAATTGCTCCCTTTGCCATTATATAATGACCATCTTTGTCTTTTTTTTTTATCACATTGTTGATATAAACTCTATTTTATCTGATATGAAAATGGCTACACCTGCTTGCTTTTGGTTTCCATTTGTGTGGAATATTTTTTTTCCATCCCTTTACTTTGAGTCTGTGTGAGTCCTTGTGGTGTAGATGTGTTTCTTGGAGAGAGCAAATATTTGGGTTGTGTTTTTTCTTCCATTCAGCCAGTCTATGTCTTTTGAGTGGGGCATTCAGAGCATTCAGGTTGAGTGTTACTATTGATATGTGGGATGCTGTTCTATTCATCATGTTGGATGATGTCTTATTTTGTCTTCCCTCTTGTGCTATTGTTTTACAAGAGCTATGAGCTTTAACTTTTGGGTTTTTTTACACTGATGGATATCTATTCTGCTGTTTCATGTATAATGTATTTTTGAGCATTTCCTGTAGGGCAGGTCTAGTAGTGACAAATTCCTTTTTTGCTTGTCTGGAAAAGTCTTTATTTGTCCATCATTTATGGAACTTAGTTTTTCAGGATACAAAATTCTTGGCTGGCAGGTGTTCTGTTTAAGAAGACTAAAAATGGGGCCCCAATCCCTCCGGGCTTATAAGGTCTCTCCTGAGAAGTCTGCTGTTAGCTTGATGGGTTTTCCTTTGTAGGTTAGTTGCTGTTGTCTTGCAGCTTGTAGAATTTTCTCCTTCATTTTGACTTTGGTGAGGTTGATAACTGTGTGTCTTGGAGATGTCCTATTTGCTATGAATCTTCCTGGAGTTCGGTGACCATCTTGTATCTGGATATCCGAATCTCTGGCGATACCAGGGAAGTTCTCCTCAATAATTCTCTTGAATAAGTTTTCCATGCTTTTTCCTTTTTTTTCTTCTTCTCCCTCCAGGGTACCTGTAAGGTTTTTCCCTTTTCTGAGTGATTGTTCATTCTTCTTTATTCTTTTTTCTGCATGTTTGACTGACTGGGCTAGTTTGAAAGCCTGGTCTTCAAGCTCTGAGAGTCTTTCTTCTGCGTTGTCTAGTCTGTTGTTGAAGCTTCCTTTTTTATTTTGAAATTCACTAAATGACTCCTTCTTTTCTTTAAGTTCAGTTACATCCTTTCTTATGTTGTCTATCTCTTTAGCAAGTTTTTCGTATTTTTCATTTATGTCCTGAAACTTTTTTTTTCATTTCTTTGTGTTGGTTTTCAACTTTCTCTTCAATCCCATACATCTTATTTGCCATCCATATTCTGAATTCCATATCTGACATTTTGACAATTTCCTTTTGGTTGGGGTCTGTTGCTGTGGATCTATTGTGATCCTTTGGGGGTGTCAAACTAGCTTGTTTTTTCATGTTGCCAGAATTCTTTTGCTGATTTCTTCTCAAATGAAATCTCTTCTCTCATGTCAGGGCTGATAGGTTTGTGTTGCACTTATTGTCCTTTGCTGGGAACTCTCCTACTTAGTGAGAAGGAGGAGAGATCCCTAGATAGTGCTTTTGTGTCCTACTCTGGAGGATTGACCTGGTGGGAGAGAGGAGGATGCACTGAGAGCCTGTAACACAGCTGTTCTTCTGCATCTTCCCATTCCCCTATGGTTGTCACAGTCCAAGCTGGGGCTGGGGGATATTTGTTCGAATTGGTGGGTTGGTCCCCAGGCCACTGTTGTAAACTCTTGCCAGGGGCTGGGCAAGTCCCTCCCATGGAGACAGGTGGCGTGACCTTAGCTGGTGCATGGGCAGGTTGTGGGACTTTGGTGGGTGCCCAGATGGGTAGGAGGGCCTTGGCCAGCACCTGGGCAGGTAGCAGGACATAGGCTGATGCCTGAGCGGGTCGCGGGACCTTGGCTGGCACGTGGGCATGTCACAGAATTTTGTAGATACCTGGGCATGTTGCAGAACTACAGCTGGTGGCAGGGTGGGTTGCAAGACCTGGGTACATTGCAGGCACCTGGGTATATTGTGGGACTGCAGCCAGCAGCAGTGCAGGTCGCAGGACTTTGGCGGGCACCTGGACAGGTCAGGGAGGGGGCGTTGGCTGGTGCCTGGGTGGGTTGCAGGACCATGGTCAGTGCTGGGGTGGCTTGTCGGGCCACAGTGACTAGGCCATCAGTGGCTGGTGGGGCTGGGAAGATGTACAGTGCCCTGCCAGGCAGTTGTGGTAGCTTGGGCTCTCTCTCTCTGCCCAGGTCTGACTGTGGCAGCTGCTGCAGTGCTACTCAGGTGGTAGCAGCAATGCTATTGAGATGGCAAGATGGCAGCAGCAGATGCTGAGGGCCGGTGGGTGCCTGCTCTGCTTAGATCCTTGGGAGGTGGCTGGTCGGGAGTGGGGGTGGGGGGGTGGGGGGGCGGTGTTGGTTCACAATGCACATGAGAGTGCCTGCCCTCCCTGCTCCCTCCCTGGCCTGGCAAGGGTAATGGGGGTAGAGCCATTGGGTGCAGTAGAGCCAACCCCTCTGCAGACCAGGAGCTCTGGGGCTGAGAGTGCAGAGTGGTGTCTGTTGCAGCAACCTGAGATCAGAAGCTGGCGGGTCCTCACTGTGCCTGCTCTCCAGTGCAAGGCTGCTGCTCAGTCTCCAAGCAGCAAGCAGCTCCCTGATCAGTTCAGAGGCCTGTTGTGATGGGGGAGCCCCCTTGCAGTTCAGGTTGCAGCATCTGCTGGGGGAGAGCAGAGCCCCAGGGATGTCTCCTCTAACCCTTCCCCACATATGGACACTTTCCCCAGGTACTTTCTGATCTTGCCAAGGGGATCACTCCGCCTCTCTCTTCCCCACTTTGAGTGTGTCCAGTTGCTTCTTTGATGATTCAGACTGCTCTGTCTGAGATGGCCCATCTGCAGGTGAACCTCTACCCACAACCTTTGATCCTCTCTTTGAGAGCAGCAAGTGCAGGCTGTCTAGTCTGCCATTTTGGTTGCCCCCTTAACATTATTTTTTTCCTTTATGTATTGTGTCCACTGATTCTTGTTCGACTTTCCCCATTGGAACACAAATTCTTTAAAGGTAGGGATCTTTATTTTGTTCACCAGTGTATTCCAGGTGCCTAGAACAGTGCCTGTCACACTGTTGGTGCTCAAAAAATTTTTAAGTGAATGAATATAAGCAGCAACAGAGTTTCGGGGAGAAAGGGAATGTGTGTCCATAGAGTTCTGCATTAATGTATATACATCATCCCCTTGCACATTCATCCCATCCAGAACTCTGTCATGATTTGGTTTTATTGTTGGTAATGCAGGCTGCAGCTCAACTGGCAATGAGAATATGAACCAAGTCGATTTTGTGTGAAGAATGAAAGGATATAGGTGCTATGAGTATAAAGAAGAATTCAGTAGATGTGTATTTTTCCAATAGGTACATGCTTATTAGCATAGCTTTAAAAATAAGAAAAATAGCTTTTACATTTACTCATATATTTACTATTTCCAGCACTCTTCATTCCTTTGTATAGATCCAGATTTGCATCTAGTATCATTTTACTTCTGCCTAACGAATTTCCTCTAACATTTCTTTATGGTGCCTGTCTCTCATATTTTCTTTGTCTGAAAATGTCTTTATTTTATCTTCATTTATAAAAGACATTTTTAGTGGGTACTGTATTTTGGGTTGATTTTTTTTTTTTTTTTTTTTGCAGCACTTTAAAGATATCATTCCATTCTCTTCTGGTTTGCATAATTTTTGATAAAAAATCTGTTGTGTTACTGTTATTCCTCTGTACACAATCTGACTGCTTCTAAAATTTTATCTTTATTGCTTGTTTTTAGCAGTTTCATTATGATGTGCCTTGTTTTGTTTTTGTTTTTAGTGTTTATTCTGCTTGGCATTGGTTGAGCTTCTTGGATCTGTAGGTTTATCCTTTTCATCACATGTGAAAAAATTTTGGTCATTATTTCTTTCAAATATTTTTTCTCCTCCTCCTCCTTTTTTTCCCCAAAACACCAATTACACATTTGTTAGACCACTTGCTATTGTTCTATAGTTCACTGAAGCTATGTTTATTTTTATCAATTATTTTTCTCTTTATGCTTCTTTTGGATAATTTCTATTGCCATGTCTTTGAGTTAACTAATACTTCTTTTTGCAATATCTAATCTGGTATATTTTAATTTTAGATATTATATTCTTATCTCTAGAAGTTCCATGTGGGTCTTCTTTATATCTTTCATTTCTCTCCTCATTTTGTTCATGTTTGGCTTTATATACTACAGCATATTTATAATAGTTGTCTTAAGGTCCGTGTGATAGTGTTATCATTTCTGCTATTTCCATGTTTGTTTTTATTGATCTCTTTTCTTTTAAATTTATGGTTATGGGTCAAATTTTTTTGTTTGTTTGAATGCCTGGTAATTTTTATTGGATGTTGGACATTTTGAATTTTATGTTGTTGAATTCTTTGTGGATCAGTTTGATCCTTTTGGGGCTTTCTTTTAAGCAATATTTGGGCAAATCCAGAGTAACCCCTAGTCTTGGGTTAATTTAGTTTCACTGCTAAAATATGGTTTTTCTAAGGATTCTATCCATTGTCCTGTATATTGTGGGGTCTCTCCACTCTGGCTGGTGGGAACACAAAGTAGTCTCAGCCCTGTGTGAGCTCCAGGAATTATTCAGCTACCACCTACCGGTGGTTATTTCTTCAACTTCAAGTACTTTCTTCTCAGTCATGCCCATATTCATACTCAGTAAAAGACTGAGGGGATCTCCTGTGGATTTCCAAAGTGGCCCCCCATCTCCCTCTTCTCCATACTCTGCCCCACAAAATCCAGCCACCTCAACATCATTGAACTCCAATCCATTTTCCTTACCTCAGGAAGACTTTAAGGTTCTGTTTCATTTTCCCTCCATGTGCTATAGCCTGGAAACTGACTCCAGGCAGTATCTCTTAGAAACCAGAGTCCTGAAAAGAGTTTTTTCATATGTTTTGTCTGGTTTTTAGGTTGTTTACAGGAGAAAGCAATTCCCATAATAGTTAATTCTTCATAGACAGAAGCAGAAGTTCTACCAACCGCAACACAACTCGTTAAAAGACAATAGTTGTATGACTAGTTTTTCAAGGGCCAGAAATAATGTGTAGAAAAATAGGGAAGATTTTGTGGAAAAGATATGGGGCTGTTGAGAGTTGTGAATCTGTAAATGACCGTCTTGCACTTGGGAAACAGTGTAACTGAAGCAGTGTCTGTTTCCCTGATCCTAATCACTGGGAAGGATTCTGTAACCTCCATCAAATAAATTGCAAGCACTGCTATGCATGGCCTTGGGTCTACTATTGTCTGTGACATAAACAGTTTACCTCTGGAGACTTTGTGTGTGGGAACATGGGGCAAGAGTTGTTTTTTGAGGGTTCTGACAGGCCTTTCTCTTTGTACTTTGGATTCTGTGTCTATCTTGTGGTCAGATGCCTCACGATTACACTCTCTGACTACTCCCCATCCATTTTTCCAATCATTCAACACTTTTTGAAACCATTCAACTCTTTGCTGTCAATAACTGAGCCATCACTGTTTCACCAGCTTCTCTTGTGTGAATTCCTGTGAATGTGTGCCAACTTGGGAGTTGAATGCCTGCTCCATGTGGGAGCTTGATATCATGGTATATAAAGTTTCTGCACTGGATATCCATGGACTAAAGGGGGGCCTAGCATTCAAAATTCCATACCAGTGAGTTCAGCCTATCCAAGGGGACCTTTAGAATATACTCAGAAATTTATCCCAAGTCAGAGTTGCATCCCCCAGGACTTTATTCACATGACAACCCCATCATGCTCACAGAATCTCTCAAAGATTATTTGGGTTTAAGATTGTCGGCTCTTCTGGAATCCACAGTGTTAACCAGAGTTTCTCAACCTTAGAACTATTGACATTTGGGGCCAGATAATTCTTTGTTGTTTGGACCATCCTGTGAATTATAGGATGTTTAGCAGCATCCCTGGCCTCTACCTAGTAGTTGTGAATAGCATCCTTCTCCCAATTTTAACAACCACAAATGTCTTCAGACATTTCCAAATGTCCCCTGAAGGTGCAAAATTGTGTAGTTGAGAACCACTGGTATAGATACACCATGGTGTGCCATGCTCTAGGGAACCAACAGAAGTGCAGCACTGGGAACTAAAGCTGGAGAAACCCAATGGGCCGTTAGTGTCTTTTGGGAGAGATCAGTCCAGAGTGTCTGCCACATATGGAGTATATACTGGGAGGATATTGACCCAGTAAACTCCTAGATTCCTGCTTGTGCAGATTTTAAGCAGGGTTCTCCACTTCTTTGCTCTTCAGTTTCCTTATTTGAAAATGAGGAATGGTGTTGTTTATGTCACACAACACTGGAATAGTGAGAGCAAAAAGGTTTTATATATATATATGTGTACACATCAATACATAATACATACATACTTCTTCTGTATAATATAAGGATATATAAGCATGAAATTAATAATGGTTCAAATATAAGTGTACTTATTTGCCAATATGATTGCAAGGCAATATAGGAAAAATACATCTTCTTCCCATCCCTCATGTAGTATAGTCCTCCCTGTGGTTTGTGATATTGCTGTATGCTAGAAGGCACAATAGGGAATGTAACTTTTTTAAAAAGGGAAAAAAAGTCTTTTTATCAATTAAAATCTCAACCAAATTAGAATGCAAATAGGTTTGTATATTTGCTTCTTAATTTTGCATTTATTAATCTGACCAGACTATGCAAGAATTTAAATGTCTTGATGGGAGATAGTGACTTTTAGTTCTCTGGGGATTTTATTGTAATGAACTTGGTAAATAATTCAGGAACATATGAGAGGCCGATGAATGGGCAGCGCCTGGTGCTATCTTGTTTGTGCCTAAGCACACAGAATCCAAAGATGGCATTCTACACCTGTCACTATTGTTCTGTCTTAAACATGGACCCTATGTTCAGTGGCTATTGAAATAATAGTAATGGATATTTTTTGCCTTGTCCAATTTTCCTCCACAATCGAAGAAAACTGTGCTAAGCTGTTTCAAAAGCACAAAGCAGAAGTGGCATCCTCTTTTAAATTTCCATTGGTAAAATTTCTAATCTGTTTTCACTATTCAGGGATTACTTTAAAGAATTTTACTTTAAAGAATTAGAGATAAGTCTATCTTTTCTATTGGTGCTAATTTGAGCCCTTTTGTGTTTCTACCTTTGTTCTACAAGGTTTAGCTTCTTTTTAGACCACAGTATTCATATTGCAAGCCTCTTCTGAGAGAAATAACACCATCCTCTGGCCACTCTGTGGTTATTCCCAGAGCTTCTCAATTTCTTTCCCTATTTCTTAAGTAGCCTATCTCACTTTTATTAGTCTGTTTAAAAACAAATAAGAACTGCTGCAAAGGGCTTGGGTACCCTTCTGTGACCCCAGTTGACTGGACATAGAATATTCCTCTACTCACTGACAGAGCAAGAGCTGAAGTGACTGACAGACCATGTATGGAGACAGCATGAGGCACCTGAGGCCAGCGTCACGCAGGATCACACAGAGCTTAAGCCATGAGCTGCATGGAAAGCTCTTGGAAGAGCAGGGAGTTTCCCAGTAGGGAAAAGAAAGAAGATGTGCCTCGCAAGTCTAAACTAAAGTTTTCACAGTGCTGGGCCATGAAAAGGATCTGAAGAGAGAGACTGCAGAGTTTTGTACCTAGAAATTTTTAGATGTGCTTTATCTTTGTTTTTAAAGTATTATTTATTATAATGGCTTAAAATATATTTTATTTAAATGTATTATATTTACAACCTTTGTAATATATATAATATCATATATAACTATATATAGTTAAAATATAAAAAATATGTTTAAAACCTCTGTAATAAACCATTTGTGTGTGTATGTATTTGTTTAACAGGTTTAATTGCTTCCCTTTCTTCAGGGACCAGTGTGAGAGTGCTTGGAGCAGTGACTGCCATCTGGTGGTAAGCCAGAATCATCACTTTGTGTAACCTGATGGTTACTAAGATGCCCACTCTTGACTCCCGTGGTATGCACTGGCAGCAGGGGACCAGCTGAAGGATTCTGGAGGGTATCTGATGAAGGAGCCTAGTGAAATAACCCTTTGCCTCCACCTGAATGAGTTGTTCATTCCGGATTCTGAGCCAGGAGCCAGCTCCAAAATGGGGCCTCTGAAGAAAAGATTTGAGTTGCTCTTGTGCTTTAGTCAAAGATCTGTATCCCTACCAATGGATAACCAAGACTGTGAATAAGCACACACCAAGAGGGGCATGTGGTAACATGGAGCCTGAAATAAACTGCTCTGAATTTTGTGACAGTTTTCCTAGCCAGGAGTTGGATCGGAGACCCCTTCATGATCTCTGCAGGACAACAATTGTAAGTGAGCAGCCATGGGGTATCAGGACTGCTCAGACATATGTGGTGGTAGTGGTGGAAGGAGGAAGGGGGAGGGGGAACTGCTCAAGCAGGGCATGTATTTCCTGGCTTTGTTGATGATGGGGCAGATCGTGTTTGATGTATGAAGATCCTTCATTCCTAACAGCTTCTCTTTATTCTGTCGTCAGACATCTTCCCACCACAGCAGTAAGACCATCTCTTCATTATCTCCTGTCCTTTTGGGTATTGTTTGGACTTTTCTCAGCTGTGGACTTCTGCTGATACTTTTCTTTCTTGCCTTCACAATTCGCTGCAGGAAGAACAGGTAAGCAGCCCCATGCCCAGTTTCTCACTGCCCATAGCCTGAACCGTGAAACCCAGACTGCTAGTATCATTTGGCACTACAAGCTGCTAGCTGGTATCAGTAAAGCTTGCCTCCCACTGTGGCATTAAGCTACATGAGAAGTTCCCCCTGAAACAGTCCTGGCTTTGCAGTGAAGTTCCCTCTTGAGAAGGAGAAAGATCTAGCCCAGTATTGTGCTAACTACTACAAGGGTATCCAAAGAAGAGAACTGCTCTATCATCACCAAAGCCTGGAAATGTATGTGCTGCTTGTCCTTCTGAGAAGATAAGGTATTTGTATTAAAAATAAAGATCATGTAGAGAAATATTCCAAAGCAACATAAAAGTTTGCAGACAGCACAATGGAACTGGTCAGGGTGTGTAAAGGTTT
Organism: Daubentonia madagascariensis; assembly: GCA_023783475.1. NCBI lineage: Eukaryota > Metazoa > Chordata > Mammalia > Primates > Daubentoniidae > Daubentonia > Daubentonia madagascariensis. Next base: position 17,434,902 of record JAKFHU010001631.1, on the reverse strand, counting down.
CTGCAAAAACAGTGAGTTCCTACCACCTGGCTACTTGCTAGACAGTTCTGAAGGCTGGAAAGTCACTGGCTCATCTGGGTGGGGAAAACGTCCTCAGGAACTACCAAAACTCATCCAGGCCCCTCCCTCCAGCCTTACACTGAGGGGTTGACCAAGCATTTTGGGTGCTTTCCATTGCCTATGGATTTGGCACTCAGATGAGGATTGGTCAGTAGCATTTTGGGGTGCCATTGGCCATTTTAGTCATGGAGGACATGGAATTGTTAAGCAGCAGTGACTTGGTCACTAGGTCAGCCTCAGCATAGTGGTGACACATGGCACTCCATCAGGAGTATACTCCAGAGGCTGCCCCAGCCACCTTTCATTCTGTTCCTCAAACATGCTAAGCTTACTCGCATCTCAAGGCCTTTGTACTTACTGTGCCCGTACTGCTGCCTGACAGTCTTTCCCAGATCTTCGCATGACTAGTTCCTTCTCATCCTATAGGTCTTGGCTCCAGCGTCATCTCTTCAGAGAAGTGGCCTCTCTACCCAACGGCCATCTCCTCATTCATTTCTTATCCCATCACCCTGTTTTAATTTCTTCATAGCAAGTATAATCTGATATTACCATATTTATTGATTTACCCGTTGGTCATCTGTGTCCCCCACCAGAATGTAAAGTCTGTGAGTACAGGGACCTTGTCTGTCCTATTGTGCTCACTACTGTCTCCAGCATTTAGAACAGACTGGAACATAATAGGTGCTCATTAAATATGTGTTCAGTGATCCTAGGAGGAAGTAGATTTAAATCCCAACTGTGGGGGCTGCCAAGAAAATACCTAGGAAAATCATGCATTTCAAGGTTAGAGAACTATGGAGTACAGTCTTTTCAGCTGCAACACATTTCCATAATGCAAATTAATACTCAGTTGGTGATACTCAGTTGGTGTAAGAAAAGATGTCATCATTTTATATGTAGTTTTTCCTCAGCAAATCAATAGTTTAAAGCATTCAGGGGAAAGCTTTCTCACAGTTAAAAAAGGATGCCTTAAGCTAAGAATGGCAGTTACTTCCCTTGGGGCAAGTGGTGACTGGTTTAATGGCTTCAAGAACTGGTGTCCTCCCTACAACATGAAACTGTAGAAATAGACGAAGAAGCAGAAAAGACATTTGCCTTATGTTTAAAAACTTCAACTGATTGTTGAAGAAAGCACAGATCCAGAGCAGATTTTGTTTTGGTGACAATATTATCTATTGGAGATGAATGACCCTGAGGACCTATATCTTGAGATTTAAAACTGCAGAAGTCAATTGTGATCCTGGGTACAAATGATAGTGGACATCTACTGAGTGATAGTGTTTTAGCTGAAATAATTATTATTTTATTAGCACTCTGGTTACAAAGTTAAATGTTTTGAGTATTATGGCCCCATCCTATTTTTACCACAACCCATTATTTTTATATACAATTTTGCAGAATGCAAGGTTTATCAAGCATTTATATATCCTGTTAAAAGAGGAACACTTGTACACAGCATTATACTAGAGACATCTATATTTCTTTCACCCTATTAAAAATTTTGCTGTCTGTTTTATTTGCAGTGGGAGCATGACTTGGCATAAAGAATAAAATATTAAGAGGCACTGTGAATAAAAACATATCTTACAAATAAGTAGCTTACAAGATCAGACAAGGAAAGATAAAATAACCCAGTTTTAAAAGTGCTTTATTGAACAATAAAATTTGTTCAAAGATGCAGCATTACAATCAGATGCATTATTTCGTTCCAGTTCTGGGATCTCTAAATTTGTGACTCTGTGTGTATGTATGCATGCAAGAGGAAGAAAAATATTTTAACAAAATAAAAATAATACAATAATGTTTAAATTTAGTTGCAGATATTGCATTTCTGATAAAAATTTTAAATGTCATCTACAACAAAAAAAATCAATAAAGATATATAAAACTTGAACACTATCAACCAACTTGACCTGACATTTATATTACCCTCCCTCAACAACAGCAGAATATATATTCTTTTCAAGTACACATGGAACATTTACCAATAGATATCAAATTCTGTGCCATAAAAGTCTCATTAAATTTAAAAGGTTCAAGTCATATAAAGTATATCCTCTAAACATAATGAAATTAAATTAAAAATCAATAACAGAAAGATCTCTAGAAAATCCTAAAATATTCAGAAATGAAATAAAACACTTTAAAATAACTCATGGTCAAAGAAAAAATCAAAAGGGAAACTAGAAAGTATTTTGAACTGAATGAAAATGAAAATACAACATAAAATTTGTTGAATGCCAGTAAAGCAGTACTTAGGGGGAAATTTAGAACACTAAACTCCATATTAGGAAAGAGGAAAGATCTCAAATCAATGACCTCAGCTGTCACTTTACAAACAGAAAAAAAAAAAAAAAGCGAATGTGTTCCAAAGTAAGGAAGAAAGGAAATAATAAACGTTAGAGTGGAAATTGATAAAACAGAAAGCAGAAAAACAATAGAAAAAAATCAGTAAAATCAAAAGCTGACTATTAAGGTCAATAAAATTGATCAACTTCTAGCCAAAGTGATCAGAAAAAAAGAGAGATGATACAATTACACAAATAAAGAGTGGGAGAGGTGACATCACTATAGATTCTGCAGCTATGAGAAGGATAATAAGGTGATGTTGTAAACACTGTGGTCGGCAGGCTCTAAGATGTTCTCCAATGATCCCCACCTCCTTGTAGGCACACTCTTATGAAATCCCATTCCTTGAGTATGGGCTGGACTTACTGACTTTCTTATTAATGACATGTCACTTTTGATATTAGTTCACAAAAACCGTGGCTTCCACCTGATCTCTCTCACTCTTCCGCTTGCTCACTCTGAGAGAAGCCAGCTGCCGTGTTGTGAGCTGCCCTGTGAAAAGGCCCACATGGCAAGGAACTTAAGTTTCCAGCATGCAACCAGCAAGGACCTGGGGCTTAGTAACAGCTATGTCAGTGAACTTCAAGATAGATCTTCTGCTGATAGCAATGTGAATGAGCTTGGAGGCAGGTACTCCCCCAGTGGAGCCATCAGGACTGCAGCCATGGCTGACACCTTGACTGCATTCTTGTGAGACCCTGAGCTAAGTTATGCCTTAAAAATATTACCAGTTCAACTCAAACTCTTTTTAAAAACTGAGAATAAGGAACTACTTCCTAACTCACTCTATGAGGACAGCAATACCCTGATATCAAAATCTAACAGACATTAGAGGAAGAAAGAAAAAAACAGACAAACTATAGGCTAATAACCCTTGTGAACATAGATCCAAAATGCTAAACAAAATTTTAACAAATTGTGCACAAACAAATATTTTTTTAATCCCATCCACTCAGAAGAATACAACCAAATATTAAAAGGATAATGTATCATGACAAAGTGAGGTTTATCCCTGGAATGCAAGTTTGTTTAATATCCAAAGATGAATCAATATAATTCACCATATTTACCAACTAAAAAAGAAAACTATATGATCATCTCAATAGGTATAGAAAAAGCATTTGACAAATTTCAATATCCATTCCTGATAAAGTCTCAACAAACTAAGAATAGAAAACAACTGATAATGTGCATCTATTAAAAACCTATAGCTAACATCATTTTGAATGGTAAAAGACTGAATGCTTTCCCATTAAGATCAGAAAGAAGGTAAAATGTCCACTCTTACCGCTTGTATTCAACATTGGAGGTTTTAGCCAGTGCAATAAGGTAAGAAAAGGAAATAAAAGGCATCTGCTTTTAAAAACTAAGAATGCAAATGTCTTTGCCCTCAGGTGACCTGATCATCTATGTAGAAAACCCAATGGAATCCATTTAAAAAGAAAAAACAGGCTGGGTACAGTGGCTCATGCCTGTAATTCTAGTACTCTGGGAGGCCAAGGCAGGAGGATCACTTGAGGTCAGGAGTTCGACACCAGCCTGAGTAAGAGCAAGACCCCATCTCTACAAGCAATAGAAAAATTAGCTGGGCATGGTGGCGCACACCTGTAGTCCCAGCTACTCCGGAGGCTGAGGCAGGAGGATCACTTGAGCCCAGGAGTTTGAGGCTGCAGTGAGCTATGATCATGCCGCTGCATTCTAGTCAGGGTGACAGAGTGAGACTCTGTCTCAAAATAAAAAAGAAAAGAAAAGAAAAAGAAAAAACAAACTACTAGAACTAATAAATGAGTTTAGCGGGGTTGCAAGATGCAAAATCAATGTACGAAACTCAACTGTATTTCTATATACTAACAAGAAACAATTGAAAAGTCAAATTAAAAGCAATATCATTTACAATAGCATCAAAATTATGAAATATTTAGGAATAAATATAACAATGTGACATACCTGTACACTGAAAACTATAAAATATTGCTGAGAGAGTTAAAGAAAATTTAAATAAATGGAGAGATATTATGTTCATGGGTTGGAAGACTCAATATTGTTAAAATGTAAATTCTCCCCTGATTGATCTATAGACTTAACTCAATCACTGTCACATTCCTTTTTTAAAAATAAATTGACAAACATATTCTAAAATTCACTTGAAAATATGAAAAACCTAGAATAGCCAAAATAACTTTAAAAAAGAATGAAGTTGGAGGACTAGGACCACCTGATTTCAAGACTTATTACAAAACTAATGGTAATGAAGACAGTTTGGTAGGGGGCAAAGGTAGACATATTCTGATGTATCAACAGAACAGAATAGACTCAAGAAATAAAGTCACATGTATATGGTCAATTGCTCTTCAACAAAAGTACAAAGGCAATTCAGTGGAGAAGGGACAGTCTTTTCAACAAATGGTGCTGGAACAATTGGATATCCAAATGCAAAAATGAACTTTGATCTGTCTACACCTGGCATCATATTCAAAAATTAGCCCAAAATGGATCATAGACCTAACTATAAAACCTAAAACTGTAAAACTTATAAAAGAAATAAGAGAAAAGTTTTGTGACCTTGGAATAAGAAAAGATTTTTTAGATACAACACCAAAAGCACGATTCATAAAAGAAAACATTGATAAATTGGACTTCATAAAAATTAACAACATCTCTTTCAAAGAGAATCTTAAGAGAATAAAAAGACAGACACAGACTGGAATACAATATTTGCAAATCAAATATCTGATAAAATATTTGTATTCTGAATATATAAAAGATTCCAAATACACAATAGAGTAGTCCCCCTGTTGTCTGCGGCTTCACTTTCCATGGTTTCAGTTAGCCGTGGCCAACTGTGGTCTGAAAATATTGAATGGAAAATTCCAGAAATAAGCAATTCATAAGTTTTAAATTGCACACCTTTCTGAGTAGCATGGTGAAATCTTGTGCTGTCCTGCTCCCACCTGCCTGGGACATGAATCATCCCTTTGTCCAGCATATCCACACTATATACACTATCCACCTGTAAGTCTTTTAGTGGCTGTCTCAATTATCAGATCAATTACTGTGGTATCAAAGTGCTTTGTGTTCAAGTAACCCTGATTCTACTTAATAATGGCCCCAATGTGCAAAGTAGTGCTACTTGCACATTGTTATAATTGTTCTATTTTATCATTAGTTATTGTTGTTAATCTCTTACTGTGCCTAATTTATAAATTGAACTTTATTATAGGTATGTATGTATAGGAAAAAAACAGTATATATAAGGTTTAGTATGGTCCATGGTGTCAGGCATCCACTGGAGGTCTTGGAACATATTCCCCTTGGATAAGAGAGGACCACTGTAATAAGGAAAAAACTCAGTTAAAAAATTGGCTAAAAGATTTGAACAGACACTTCACCAAAGCAGATGTATGGATGGCAAATAAACATGAAAAGATGTTCAACACCGTTAGTCAAGGAAATGCAAATAAAACTACAATGACATACTACTACACACCTATTAGAATGGCTAAAATTTAAAGACTGACTAAATCAAACATTGGCACACACTGCTGGTAAGAATGTAATAGCTTACAACCACTTTGGAAAACAATCTGGCAGTTTCTTTAAAAGTTCAACATACACCTACCATATGATCCAGCCATTCTACTCTTAGGTTTTTACCCAAAGAAGTGAAATTATATGTCTGTACAAAGCCTTGTACACCAATGTTCATAGCAGCTTTATTTTTAATAGCCAAAAACTGGAAATAGTACAAATTTCCATGAACAGGTGAATTGTAGTATATCCATACAATAGAATCCTATTCAGTAATTAAAAAATGAATTACTGATACTTGGAAGAACATGAATGAACTCAAAATAATTATACTGAATGAAAGAAGCCAGGCAAAAAAGACTAAATACTATGTAATTCCAATTATACAAAATTCTAGAAAATTACTAGCACTCTGGGAGGCTGAGGCAGGAGGATCACTTGAGGTTAGGAGTTTGAGACCAGACCAGCAAGAGTGAGACCCCATCTCTACTAAAAATAGAAAAAATTAGCTGGGAGTGGTGGTGTGTGCCTGTAGTCCCACCCACTTGGGAGGCTGAGGCAGGAGAATCGATTGAGCCCAGGAGTTTGAAGCTTCAGTGAGCTATGGATGCCACTGCACTCTAGCTGGGGTGACAGAGCAAGATTCTGTCTCAAAAAAAAAAAAATTCTAGAAAATTAAACTAATCTACTGTTAACTAATCTGTAGTGACAGAAAGCAGATCAGTGGTTGCCTACAGAGGGTGGGGTTGATAAAGAGAGTCAGGAAGGAGAGATTACCAAGGGGCATGTGGAAACTTTTGGGGTTGATGGATATGTTCATTACCTTGATTGTGGTTATTTCACAGGTGTATACATATATCAAAACTTACCAAATCATGCACTTTAAATATGTGCAATTTATTATATGTCAGTTATACCTCAATAAGGTTATTTAAAATGTATTATTCAAACATTCTTATTTTTCTGAGAAGGTTCTTATGGGGGAAAAAAAATGTAACATATCTAGTGTCCTTTTCCAAAGGGCTCTGCTACTGTCCTTAAACCCATCTGATAACTTTGCTTGATATTAATGATTGATGTGGAGGAATGTTTTCTTTTTCCTAGATTCCTTATGCAGCTTAATAAGGACCATAATAACTTAACTCTTGGAACAAAGCAGATATTTCAGGTCCAAAGGGAAGCTCTTCTGATGCCTCCTCTGAAATGCACAAAATAAGGGCAATGTTGTAAGTTCTGCATAAAGCTAAACTTGTTCAGTTAAAGGACTACCTTTTATCCTAAGACCTTCTTTCACTATCACTGGTGATAATGATTGTAGATGATAACTGTTACTTCTCAGAATTAAAGGTGGCATTCCACAATAGTATCTACGGATTTTACTGTCTGGGAAATCAAGAATTTTGAGTAACAAGAATTGTATAGGGTATGAGCTTTTACCTTACTTGCAAGTTAACAAGTTAACCTGATACCGTTTCATGGGATTAGCAAAGGACACGAGATTCCTGGTTCAGAGACTGAGTACTTCATTACTTATGGCAAAAGAAAGTCAGAGGTTTATGTTGGACTTGTGTTGGTTCCCATGCCCCCAAGTTCTATGAGGACAATGAAGGGCCCATTGTGGATGCTTACTTACACAGTGGGCTGCTATTCAAGGAGAGGAACCCTGAGCCTGGCAGACGTACTGCTTTTGTAGTGAGTTGTGACAAACCTGTTTTGTCTAGGGGGAGATGTTACCTGATCCCTCAAGGTTGCTCACTGCAAACACAATCCTGAGAAATGGCCTGGATAAAGAGCAGTCAGGGCCTTGCCACTTGGTGTACTTAGCAAGAATGTTCAGAGCTGTTTAGGGCCCCTGGTAGGTTTTCGTCCAAAACTGGGAACTGTGCATAGAGGCACCTGCCACCTTTGCCTGTACTCTGGGCTGGCATGGCAGCCAGAGACCCAGATGCTGGTGAATGGCTGAATGTCCATCCCTGTGGCCTCTTCATTCCACCAAAACTTCCTTCCCAGTTCCTTCCCAGGGTCCCCATGCAGCATCTGACAGTGTTGAGTTTCCTACTTTCATGTACCCTGCCGTGTTTGTCTTCTCTGCCTTTAGAAAATCCAACATACTACGTGAGTCATGGTTCTCAAGCTGACTGGCAAAGTTTTAATTCTGGTCTTGAGTGGTAATAAGGATATTTGCCTTATAATAATTAACTAAGTGATATTTCTTTTTAGTGGTTTTCTATATCTATGTTTTATTTTGTAATAAAGGGTTAAAAAGTTGAGTTCAGCAAGGTTGTTGGATATAAAGTCAATATATAAACACCAATTTGATGTAATTTTTTAAAAGAAATTTTTAGATTATTTACAACAGCATAAAAAATATAAAATACCTTCTTGTGATGGTTTTGTAATGTGTAGACTTGACTAGGCCAAACTACATTTCACAGAATTCTCTTTCTTGTGTTTTCAAGTTGATAGGCAGACCACAAGGGAGATTCTTTCTAGATTTGGAAGTTTCAGCCATTTTGTAGCACACACACATTGTTGCAAATCTGCTGATTATTCCAGTTGGCATGAAGCAGCAGCTGGGCCTGCATTGCTCTACCTTCCCCTGGACCCACCATGAACTCATCAGACTCCAGGGGCCAGTTGTGTGTGCTTAGCTCCATGACAAAGGGACTCAGCTTCTGCAAGATATTCTCTTTACCTAGATCAGAGGCAACAACAACCGACATTGGTTTCAGTCTGTTTACAGGGGTTCCAGCCTGCTCTGATCTCTTCATCATCCCTCCTGACTGCCTGCCTTGTAGACTTCAAGCTCTAGCATCAGATGTGGAGACAACAGCCTTACAGAGACTCCTTAACCAGCCCCCAAAATTGCATACGTCAATTGCCTGTGACAAATCCATACATCTCCTATTGAACCCTGACTAATACAGTAGGAAAAGATATGTAGTATCTCAATATAGAAAATCATATAACATTTTTGAGTGAAATTAAAGAAGTTCTAAATATATTATCTTCGTTGATTAGAAGACTTAATATTCTAAAGATATGATTTCTCCCCAGATTGACATATGGATTCAATGCAATTGCAATAGAAATTCCAACAACTTTTTTTTTGTGTGTGAGAAACTTGCCAAGCTGATTCTCAAATTTCTATAGAAATTCAAAGGGCCAAAAATAGCTTGGAAAAAAAGGAGAGTGAGAGTATTCTTCTTTTTGGTATCAAGATTTATTATAAAGCTAGTAATTAAGACATGCTAAGTATGCTATCAGGGCAAGGAAAGACAAATAGACCAATGGAACAGAAAAGAGAGAATCCAGAAAGAGTCAAGCATATATAGACACTTTTAAATAAATGATGTGGGGTCAGTTGGCTATCCACATGGGGAAAAAGTATAACTTGAATCCTACTTCAACAAAATTACTTCCAGGTGAACTATGGAAAGGTAAAACATAAAACTTCAGGAAAATAATAGAGGTGAATATCTTCATGAACTTAGGACCAGACAACATGCCAAACAGAACACGAAAAGTATTATTCATAAAGGAAAAGATCGTTAAATTGCTCCACATTAAAATTGAGAACTTCTGTTCATTAAAGACACTGCAAAGGAAAAAGGCAAGCCATGGTTTGGGAGAATGTATGCACAATGCATGTATCATCAAAGAATTTTTATCCAGAGTAAAGAATTGGGAATCAATAAGAAAAACACAGAAAACCCAGGTTTTTACAAAAATGGGCAAAAGATATGCACAGTCATTTCACAAAAGAACATATCCAGATAGCCCCAATAAACAAATGACAAAGGGCTCAACTTCACTAGTCATCAGAGAAATGCAGAGAATTGCCTGTGATAAATCCATATATCTCCTATTGAACCCTGACGAATACAATAGGAACAGATATGTAGTGTCTCTATATAGAAAATCATATAACACTTTTGAGAGAAATTGAAGTTCTAAATATATAAATATAAAACCACAATGTGATAACACCACATACTTGAATGTCTGCAATAAAAAAAGACTGACAAAACCAAGTGTTGGGAAGGTTGTGGAGCAAGTGGAATTCTCGTGCATTGTTGGGGGAGTATACATTGATACAATCTTTGGAAAACTGTTTAGCAGTATCTACTAAACTTGAATATATTCATACCCATGTCCCAACAATTCCAGCAAAATTGCATACATATATTTACCAAAATACACGCACTAGAATATTCATAGCAGCACTATTTGTTAGTAGGCCCAAACTGCAAACTACTCAAATGTCTATCAACAGTGCAATGTCTAAATACATGATAGTGTGCTTAATGATTGGGTGCTACACAACAGTGAGAATAAACAGTCTACAACTACATGCCACAATATGGATATTTGTGGATATTCTTGATATCTGCACAAAAATAACATTGAGCAAAAGAAGCCAGACAAAAAGATCATACACTATATTATTCCATTTACATGATGCACAAGAACAGGCAAAGCTAATCTAAAATGTCAGCAGTCAGGATAGTAGTTACCCTGGAGGTCAGGAGGGAGAAGAAAGAGGAGAATGGGGACCAGAAGAGAGCAAGAGGGAGGCTTCTGAAGCACTGATAAGGTTTGTTTCTTGACCTGCATGCTGGTTGCACAGTTATGTCAGTTTTTGAAAGTTCAGTGAATTACACATTTATATATATGCATTCTTCCTTATGCATGTTTTTCTTCAAGAAAAGTTTCAAAATTTTTCTTTGGGTTTCCTGACAAGACAAAAAAGAAACATCTGAAAGGATGTCAATTTATTAGTGGATGATCAATTTATTAGTGGAGATAAAATTTTTAAAAATATTTTTTCTGAAAATATTTCTCACACATAGCTTTTTATTGTGGATATTGAAGGATATAATGGATAATTTTACTATAAATGCAGAAGTGAATTATATAAGATGTTTTTATGGCACCTTTGATAATAGTAGAAAAAATAAGAACTTGCATTTATCAAAAGACACAAACGACACAAAAAGCACAAGCAACAGATGAAAAATAGATACATTCAATGTCATCAAAATTAAAAACTTCTGTGCTTCAGAGAATACCATCAAGAAGGTGAAAAGAACCTACAGAATGAAGAAAATGTTTTCAAATCATATATCTGATTAGGGACTTACATCTAGATATATAAAGAATTCTTACAACTCAATAATAAAAAGACAAATAAACCAATTTAAAATGGCCAAAGAATCTGAATAGAAATATCTCGAAAGAAGATATATGAGTGGCCAATAGGCACATCATGACCCATTAGGGAAATCAAAATCACAATTAGATACCACTTTATACCCACTAGGATGGCTGTAATAAAAAAATTAACAAGTGTTTGTGAGGATGTGCAGAAATTAGAATGCTCACATACTTCTCCTAGGAATGTAAAATGGTGCAGCTGCTGTGGAAATAGTTGGAAGTTCCTCAAGATGTTAAACGTAGGGGAGTTACCATACAACCCGGCAATTAAATTCCTAGCTATCTACCCAAGAAAATGAAAACATGTCCATGTAAAAACTTGTACATGAATGTTCACGCAGCATTGTTTATAATAGCCCCTAACTGGAAACAACCCAAATGTCCATCAACTGTTGGATGGATAAATGAAATGTGGTGTATCCATACAATGAAATATTATTCAGCAATTAAATGATGTATTGACTCATGCTACAACATGCATGAAATTTGAAAACATTATGTTAAGTGAAAGAAGCCAGTCACAAAAGACCACATATTGTATGATTCCATTTATACAAATTGGCCAGAATAGACAAATCTACAGAGACAGAAAGGAGATTAGTGATTGTGTACAACTGGGAAAACACAAATTAAAACTATGAGATACATACCAATGGTTGGCTTAAATTTTTAAAGATAACGGTAAAATAAAGATGTGAAGTTATGAAACTCTCATCTATTCATGGTGAGAGTGCAAACTGGTACAACCACTTTGAAGAATAATTTGGCATATCTTCTAAAATTAACAACACATATACCTTGTGAGCCAGCAAATCCACTTCTAAATTATATGCAATAGAAATATGTGCACATTTATACCAAGAGATGTATGAAAATATTCATAGTAGCATTATTTGTGATCACCCAAATGTTCATCAGCAGTGGGAAGAATAAATAAGTTGTGGTATGTTCTTGCAATGGAATACTATATTGAAGTGAAAATGAACAAGCTGCAGTTACACCCAGCAACATGAATGAATCTCACAAACAACACCAAATAAAAAATCCAACCATAAAGTAACCTGCACTATATGATTCCCCTTTATAAAGTTCAAAAGCAGGAATAACTAAACTATAGTATTAAAAGTCAATATAGTGGTTTACCTTTAGGGAGAAAGTAAAGGGTAATAATTGTGAGGTGGAAGTTTGTGCTATTTTAATGTTCTTTTCTTGATTTGGATTATAGTTACATAGCTGTTTTCTTTGTGATAATTCACTGAGCTATACATTTATAATTTGTGCACTTAAAAAATACCTTTCCTGGCCCAAGATTATTTTTTTTAAAAAGGCAATCTCTCAGGGATCTACAATTGTAGGAGTCATGAATAGAAGTGGCAATGCCTTCCAGGGACTATTGAACATGAGAATAAAGAGTCAACTTCCAAATACCTTCTTTACAGATGTATAGAGAATGTTATACAATAAAGTTATTCACCCAAAATTCATATCTTGATGCCCTAACCTCCAATGTGACTGTATTTGGAGATAGGGCTGTTGGGGAAGTAATTAAGGTTAAATTAAGTCATAAAGGTGGAACCCTAATCCATTAAGGATGGTGTCCTTATAAGCAGAGGAAGAAACTCTGGAAGAGGCCATGTGAGGACACAGCAAGAAGACTGCTGTCTACAAGCCAGGAAGAGAGGCCTCACCAGAAACCAACCCTGACAAAACCTTGATCTTGTACTTCTAGCCTTCAGAACTGTGAGAAAATAAATTCTGTTTATATTATACAAAATACCAGCCTGTGGTATTTAGTTATGGCAGCCCAAGCAGACTAATACACAAAATGTTCACATGTGTTCAACTGTTTCACCACAATAGCCTTTCTTTCTTTGATCAAATTACCACATCAGGATTTGACCTTAAATTTCCTGTTCCCTTGGCTTTTGTAATTGTAGCTGAGCATCCAAATTTCACTTTAATTTGGATGCTAACGAGATTAGACAGTAATCTGACATTGATCAGTGCCTGATCCTGTTCTATGCCTTCTTCCATCACCATCCCACTAAGGAGCTTGCTTTTTTTGTTTCTTTTGGTTAAATAGTAAAAATTTTTCAAGCTTTTGAATTTTGCCATTGTAAATGGTGAAAGATTCTCTCTGTCTCTCTCTCTGTCTCTCTGTCTCTGTCTCTGTGTGTGTTGTGTGTGTGTGTGTGTGTGTGTTGGGAGGGGTTGGTGATCAGGATGCTAATCTATGCACAGCAACCTTGTTCTATCTCTATACTTCTGAACGTCTTTTTCATGAAAGGGGAAAATAGAGGAGGAGGAAGAATGAAGTAGAAATTGAGAGAAAGGGGGAAAGGAAAAGAAACAGGTAATATTGTTTCTGTAACATCTGAACAATTATTTCCCATCTGGGAATTTTCACACTGGATCAGTGTCACGGCTGTCCACCCTAGGACTGCAAAGAACTGCTTGTTTTCTAACCTCTATATAGTTCTTTCTGCGACTGCCCCCCATCCCCCTTAACTCAAAACTATCAGCCAGAACCTTGGTATGCTTTGGCCCTAGGCACAAGAAAATAAGTGGTCTGGGTTTACTTAGTGTTAAATTCATTTTACAGCAGGCCTCACTACAACCTTCAGACTATAACTAACAGTTTCTGGGCCCCAAGCATCCCCACTATGTAGCTATCAGCTTCACCAAATCCAGCCCATGGGGATACTGACACCAGCCTGGATGGAAATCAAAGTAGCCATGCCCCTTTAGGTGTTGGGAGTCAGCCCCAAAATCCAGTGTAAGTTTCCTGGGCCTGGTCTATTTTCATCCCACCCGCTACCCCTGCTCCCAAAGTCAGCCAGCATGCCCTGGGGCAGAGGCTAAAGAGCAGCCGGTGCCTATTCAGAGTCTGTGCATTCCTTTCTGGTGGCCCATCAGCTGCCCAGAATCCTAGGTCTTGGCCTTAGATGTGATGCTAGCCTCAGCCTTTCTGGTACCACCCCTCACTCACTGGGACCTCTGAGAATTTTCTGCACTCCCTGACCCTGCATGATGGACTGTGAGTCTCACTCACAGTTTGCTCATTTCTTGACTCTTTCTGTACTTCTCTCCCTCAGAATGATCTCCTGGTTTTAGATATCCTTGCATCATCAATCCCTATATCACTATACCACTGCTTGTTTTTACTTTCATGTTCCCAACATCTGGCGTATGAGTCTTCTTAGTCTTATGGGTCTGCCTAGACTTCTGAATTTGTCTTCTGGTCTCAACTCTTTGGCCACCATTTGAGCCTCAATTCTGAGAATTTTTCTGTCTGTAACAGGGATACCAAGCATCTTTGTATGAGAAGGCAGGTTAATCCTCTGAATGTCAACTTAGTAGTTAGACCCACATCCCAAAAAAGAGAAACAAAAACTCCTATTAGCAACTCATTTTGGTCAAATAATCTATTTTGGGACCATTTCCTTAAAACTATATTTTATTGCTTGTAGCATCTCTTGGAGGATAATGATCACCCTTAAATTACTATGTGTTTTGTGAAATTGGTACTTTATTTTTTATGTCCTAAACTTGCATATGTAAACCTCTAAATGGTATCTTCTCTTTCAAGTATTCTAGGATTTCATTCTGCCGTACTCAAGATCTTTTTGTGATTTAATAGGTTTCGATCATATCCTCACTGACCATTTCCTTTCCAAGCTGCAGAACAGTCTGTCCTCATTCAATGGAAACCCTGACATTCTAATTTTCCTTCTCTAGAATTTATTTACTTTCCTCATATCCTTCTTGAGTAAAGGTGACTAAAGTCAAACGTTTCCATTCTGGCACACTGTGAGATTTTACCCTGGACTTTACACTCTCAGAAGAAGAAAGGAGGTGGCCTAGTTTTGTATGAAATATACAACGAACAATAATAAAAATAGAAATGTCATTGGCAAGGGGGGTGTTTCTTAAATATTCATGAGTAAGAATTCCACAGACACATAAGGTAACAATAAGAATACACTTACTTTTTTTTTCTTTTGAGATATTACTCACATACAATGAAATTCACCTTTTTAAAGTTTGCAATTTAAAAGTTTTTAGTCTGTTCATGAGGTTGGGTAACCACCATCACTAAGTCCCGAACATTTTTATCATCCCCAAAAGAGACTGCTACTGTTAGCAGTCTCTCCTCATTCCTCCCTCTCCCCAGCCCCTGGCAACCACTGGTCTACCTTCTGTCTTTATAGATTTGCCAATTCTGGACATTTTATATTAACTATAAATGGAATCATATAACATGGAGCCCTTTGTGTCTGGCTTCTTTCATTTAGGATAATCTTAGCATAATATTTATAAATTTTATCCATGTTGTAGCATGAAGCATTACTTCATTCCTTTTTGTAGCTGAATATCCCATTGTATGGCTATTCCACACTTTGTTCATGCATTCATCATTTGATGAATATTTGTTGGTTTTCACTTTGGGGCTATTAGAAATCATATGCTGCTATGAACTTTTGTGTGCATGTATATGTTTTTACTTATCTTGAGTATATACCTAGGAGTGGAATTGCTAGGTTATATGGTGATTCTATGTTTAACATAAGTGCAGAATTGTTTTCCAAAATGGTTACAATATTTTACAATCTCACCAACAATGCATGAGGGTTCCAATTTCTCCACATCATCGCCAACACTTGTTATTATCTGTCTTTTAAATTCTAGCCATCCTAGTGGGTATATAGTGTTATCTCATTGTGGTTTTGATTTTGCATTTCCCTTATGACCAATGATGTTGAGAGTCTTTTTATGTACTTATTGTGCATTTGTATATCTTCTTTGGAGAAGTGTCCATTCAAATCCTTTGACAATTTTTATATTTCTAAAAGTTATTTATTTATTTAGAGACAAGGTCTCACTCTATCACCCAGGCTGGAGTGCAGTGGCATCATCATAGCTCACTGCAGCCTCAAACTCCTGGGCTCAAGCAATCCTACTGCCTCAGCCTCCCGAGTAGCTAGGACTACAGATGTGCACAACCTTGCCCAGCTAATTTTTTTAAAAACTTTTTGTAGAGACAGAGTCTTGCTATGTTGCCCAGGCTGGTCTTGAATTCCTGGCCTTAAGCGATCCTCTCACCTCTGCCTCTCAAAGTGATGGGATTACAGGTGTGAGCCACTGCACCTGGCTGACAGTTTTTAAAATTAGATTGTCTTAGGAATATACTTAAATCAGTAGTTCTCAAACTTGGTTCACATTAAAATCTCCTAAAGAGCTTTTAAAAATCCTGATGCCCAGGCTTTACCCTAAACCAGTTAAATTATAATATCTGGAGGTAGGACCCAGGCAACAGTTTGGTTTTTTTTGTGTTCACAATATTAAGGGGGTACAAATGTTTTAGGTTACGTGGATTGCTTTTGTAATGCTTGAGTCCTGGCTATAGGTTTGCCAATCCCCCAGTAGTGTTCACTGTACCCATTGGGTAGGTTTTTGTCCCACCCCTTATACCCCCTCCCCCCTGGTTGATTTCCACTGAGTTTTACTTCCCTCTGTGCACATGTGTGCTCACCGGTTAGACATAGACCAATGGAACAGAACAGAGAACCCATATATAAAACCATCTACCTATAACCAACTGATCTTCAACAAAGCAGACAACAATTTACACTGGGGAAAAGAAGCCCTATTCAATAAATGGTGCTGGGAAAATTGGATAGCCACATGCAGAAGAATGACACAGGACCCCTACCTCTCACGACTCACAAAAATTAATTCAAGATGGATAAAAGACTTAAATCTAAGGCACTAAACCATAAGAATTCCAGGCAACAGTTTAAAAAAAAATAATCTCCAGGTAATTCTAATGTTTGAGAAACTTTGCTAAAGACTAGAAGACTAAGCTGATGATAACAATGCAGAAATGTTAAAGATCTGGAAACTTAGAAATTATGCCAGGTATTAAAAATGGGAGACTTGACCCAAATGTGAATTGTAAAGTGCCTAATCAGGTCAACAGATAGAGGTGAGCTTTTTAATTGGGATTTTTGATAGGATGAACTTTCCTATAATAAAAAGTTTCAAACCACCTATAGCTAGAGAAAATGTCCCGACTATGATTCTTCCCAAGTGACTAAGAGTTGGTTGTATGAGGTAATTATGGGTGAGCCAATAAATGTGAGTGATCATGACACAAATAAACCCCTAAGCCTCTAAAATTTATCTCAATTATTCAATGTTCATTGAGGAAACTGAAAAAAACATGAGTATTAGCTAGGAGAAAAGTCATAAGAAGATTGGAAACTATTTTAAGAGACTTTATTGGAAGCATAGGAAAAGAGTAACTGAGAATTTAAAAAAAAATCCAAGCACATAAAAATGTGACAGTCACAGTGGTTATTGCTGAGGGAAAATGACAACTCTCAAAGAATGTAAAAAGCTCCCCAGAAGAGAGCAGGGAGCCCAGACTATGTCAGGGTAGGTACAAAATAGAAAAAATACCTTGAGAAACGTTTTTGAAGAGAGTCCAAAACATGTAAAGGGATTATTTAAAATCTATTAAAAGGAAAAAGCTAGAATAACAGTGGGATCTTTTGCTGATAATAAGGGGGCACAGGGAGTACTCAGGCACCAGAAGACAATAGACTAAATTAATTATGTGTTTCTGAATGTATTGAGAAAGATACCAGAGTGATTACCCTGCTCAAATTGCCTGCCATGAATGGATCAGTAGGAGTTGATCAAATAGTTTTCTGTGTTTTGCATATTTCAAGTCAGGTAGACAGAATAAATACTGATTAATCACTGCAAACTGTTGGCGTTTCTCTTGAGACTTTTGAAGGCCTCCAGAAGAAATTTTTCTCTCAGTCATGCCTCTCCCTATTATGTCACTGCCCCAGCCCACCCCCTCCTTCTACCACCAAGCCTCTTAAGAGCAGTCTTCACCAGCCACCTCCACTTTCTCTTCTCCAATTCATTATTCAACACATTCTTCTGACTCTACTGAAAGGTCATTACATCTGACTTGTTGCCAAGGTCATTAAGTCAACAGATCTCTTTTTAGACTTCATTCTTTTTAGCCTTTAAGACATATAACACTGTTAACCATCTCCTTTGTTCCTCCTTTCTGAAACTTCTCTTTTCTTAGCATCTACCATATATGAATGTCCTGGTTTTACCCCTCTGCTTCTTACCAGCTGCTTTCACTGTTTCCAGAATTACCAAATTTTGATATCACCCTGGGTTCCAATCTTGATTAACTTCTTATACTATACCCTTCACCTGGTTTTAACCTCTCCTGTGACATATCCCCAGCCCTGTCTCTCTCTAGTCCTCTTTTCTACCTTCATAGTTGATATAGCCATATGGATTTTCCACAGTTCACTTGGATTCAGTGACAAAAACCAGTCTCATATCTTGCCACCAATCTGGCTCTCCCTTCATGTAATTCCTATCTTGGTTAATAGCACTACCAGCCATCCATTCCCCATTCTGTATTCCTGTGTCTCCCTACACATCCAGGTAGTCACCAGGTCTTAGATATTTAACCTCTGGAATGTCTCTCAAATCTGTCTCCTATTTTCCATCTTCATTGCCCAGGTATAGTCCTAATTTGCTTTTCATCTGGTCTATTGCAGTAGTCCCCTAACTAGTCTCACCCATTTTTTCAGCTACTGCCCTCTTGCCAGCATTTTTTCCCCTCAAACACAACCTAGTTTTAAAACACAGATTTATACTGCCTACACAAGTCCTCAGGTAAGCATCTAAGGTATTTTGTAGTCTTGCCCTAATGTACAATTTCCATTCCTCCCCTTTAAATTAAGTTATGCTCTGGTCATACAAGGGAATGGCCATTCCTCAAGCATACCGTGCACATTCATCACCATGCCTTTGTTCATGCTCTTCCCTGTTTCATGACTCTTCTCATTTCTCACCTGGCAAACTCCTATCCGTCCTTTGAGATAAACTCTTCTCTCAAAATGTGGGCCCTGGGCCAGCAGAAACAGCATCACCTGGGAACTTGTTAGAAATGTAACATCTTGGGGCCCCACCTTATACCCTACTTAATCCAAAACTCTGTGGGTTGAGGACCAGCAATCTGTATTTTAATAAGCTCTCCAGGTGATTATGATGCATTCTAAAATTTAAGAACCACAGCTGTAAGGCACAATTTCTTTATCAATGTCCATAGCACTTTGTATATACCTATATTATTTACTGCATTATTTCATAACCATGTTTACTTATTCACTTATCCATCTATTTTGCCAAATTTTGAGTCCTCAAAGTCAAATGCAATAGTTTTGCATCCTAGCACCTGCCATAGCGTCTGGCACATAGGAAGTGCTTGATAAGAATTCAGCATACTAAAACATACTCCCCTCCCCTCTAGGATTCAGTCCAGTTAGAGTACATGCAAACACAGGGCTGATAATCAAATGATGTCCAATGCTTCTATTCTTAAAGGCTGATGTGTACCACACAAACCAAAAGCATGCACACTGATAATACCAGATGTTGGCAAGAATGCAGAGAAACTGAATCTCTCATACGTTGCTGATATACCTCCTCTGGAAAACTCTTTAGCAGTTTCTTATAAAATTAAACATACACTCACTGTGTAATTTAGCAATCACACTCTGGGTATTTACTCTGGAGAAATAAACTGTATGTTCACACAAAAACCTGTATGCAAATGTTTATAGCAGCTTTATTTATGTTAATAATAGTTAAAAAACTGGAAACACTAACAATAAACTATCCAAAAAAGAAATCAAGAAAACAATCCCATTTATAACAGTTTCAAAAAAATTAACACTTAGGAATAAATTTAATCAAAATGGTGAAAGATCTGTACATTGAAAAACTATAATTCACGGATGAGAGAAACTGAAGAAGACCCAAATAAATGGAAAGCTATCCCATGTTCATGGATTGAAATAATTAATATTATTAAAATGTCCCAAAGCATTCTACAGATTCAATGCAATCCCTACCAAAATTCTAGTGACGTTTTTCACAGAAGCAGAAAAAAAATTCTAAAATTCTTATGGAAAACACAAAAGACCCCAAATAGCCAAGGCAATCTTGAGCAAAAAGAACAAAGCTGGAGGCATCACACTACCTTATTTCAATATCTACTACAAAGCTATAGTAATCCAAACAGCATGATACTGGAATAAAAACAGACATATGAGCTAATGGGACAGAATAGAGAACGCAAAAATAAATCTATGCATTTACGGACAATTTATTTTTGACAAAGGCACCAAGAACACACAAAAGGGAAAGGACAGTCTGTTCAATAGTGTTGGGACAACTGTATATCCACGTGCAAAAGAATGAAGTTGGACTCTTATCTGGTATCATATACAAAAATCAGCTCAAAATGGATTTGATTCAGACTTAAATGTAAGACCTGATACCATAAAACTTCTAGAAGAAAACACAGGGGAAAAGCTCCTGACATTGGTTTGGCAGTGATTTTTTTAGATAAGACCCCAAAAGCACAGGCAACAAAAGCAAAAATAGACAAATGGGATTACATCAAACTAAAAATCTTTTGCACAGCAAAGTGTGTAGGTTGTCTCTTCACACTAAAGTGAAGAGACAATCTACAGAATGGGAGAAAATATTTGCAAACCATACAGCTAACAAGAGGTAAATATCCAAAAAATATAAGGGAATCAAATCAATAGCAGGAAAACAACCTGATTAAAACATGGACAAAAGACCTGGATAGACATTTCTCAAAAGAAGACATACAAATGGCCAGCAGGTATATGAAAAGTGCTCCACATCACTAATCATCAAGAAAATGCAAATTAAAACCACAATGAGACATCACCTCACACCTGTTCAAATGGCTGTTATCAAAAAGATGAAAGATAAGTGTGGGAGAGGATGGGGAGAAAAGGGAACCCTTGTACACTGTTGGTGGGAATTAAATTATTACATTATGGAAAATATTATAGAGGTTCCTCAAAAAATTAAAAACAGAACTACCACATGATCCAGCAATCCCACCTCCGGGTATATATCCAAAGGAAATGAAATCAGTGTGTGGAAGAGATATCTGCCCTCCCATGTTCATTGCAGCATTATTCCCAATAGCCAAGATATGGAACCAACCTAAGAGTCCATCAACAAGTGGATGGAAAAAGAAAATGTGGTATATGTTTACAATGGAGTACTATTCAGCCTTAAAAAGGAAGCAAATCCTGTCATTTACAACAACATGGATGAACCTGGAGGACATTATGCCAAATGAAATAAGATGCAAAAGGACAAATACTACATGACCTTACTTATGTGTGAAATCTAAAAAAGTTGAACTCATAGAAACAGAGAATGAACTGGTAGTTGCCAGTGATGGGGGTCAGAGTGGGAGATGGTGGTCAGGTCACAGGGCACAAAGTTTCAGTTAGGATAAATAAGTTCTGGAGAGCTATTGTGTAGCATGGTGACTATGGTTACTAATTGTGTATTGTGTACTTGAAGAATGCCAAGAGAGTGTATCTTAAATATTTTCACCACAAAAAATGATAAGTATGTGAGGTGATGGATATGATTATCTTGATGTAATCAGCTGACAATGTATACATATATCAAAATATCTAGTCATATACCATAAATATAAAATATTTGTCAATTATACCTTAATAAAACTGGGAGGAAAAACTGGAAACAATCCAAATGTCCTTTAACAGGTGAATAGATAAACTGTGGGACAGCCATACAATAGAATACTACCCAGCAATAAAAATGGAACAAAGTATTGATACATGCAACAACTTGGATGGATCCCAAGGGCATTATACTGAGTAAAAACTGGCGATCTCAAAAGCTTACACATTGTATGATTCCTTTTATACAACATTCTCAAAAGAAAATTTATCATGATGGAGAATAAATCAGTTGCAGGAGTTAGGGTGGGGGAAAGGTATGACTATAAAGGGTAGTGTGAGGGAATCGTGTGTATATGTGTGTGTGTGAGAGAGAGAGATGGAACAGTTCAGTATCCTGATTATGGTTTTGGTTACATGTGATAAATTTCACAGAACCACACACACACACACAAAGACTGCACGTAAAAACTGGTGAAATTCAAATAGGGTCTATAGTTTAGATAATAGCATCTTACCAATTTCCTGGTTTTGATCATGTACTCTGGTTATGTAAGATGTTATTGGGGAAAGCTGGATAAAGGGTACACAGGAACTCTCTGTACTGTTTTTGCAACTTCTTATGAGTCTTAAATCATTTCACAATAAAGTTTTTTGAGAAAAAGAAAGCACAGGGATTTCTGGTGAAAGCTAAATTAGAAAGCACTGCTTGACATGATGCTAAGCCCAGGAAGTGGAAAGCTCACTGCTGGTGAGGGGGGAAAGGAGGAAGGAGAAGCAGTAGAATGTAGCCCAGGCCTGCCAGCCTCCCTCCTGCCCGACTGGCTGCTCCTTGCTCGGGGAAGAGTGAGTACTGGGCTGGAGCGGGAGGTGAAGCTTCTTTCCCAGCAGCCTCCCACATGGAGAGAGGGGGAGGAAAATCTTTCCTCAATAGGCCTAAGTGGGAAAACAGAGAGAAGGGGACAAGGTGTCCTCCTTAACAGTGTTCATAAAAGGTTAAGTATGTGAACAGTGAAAGATTAAATGGTATAAGAACCCAGGCTCTCGAATCAAACCCCACCTCCCATCCCAGCTCCGTCACTTACAAGTCATGTGGTTTGATCATGCTATTGAACTTTGCTAAACCCTGTTTCCATATTTAAAAACAGGAGTAATGATACTACTTACTCAGAATGTTGTGAAGATTACATCAGATAGTGTATGCAGAGCACTCAGCAACTGCTTAGCACATATTAAATATATAATCAATGTTGGCTCTTCTTTTTAATATATTACACTCAGATGATTCTAACTATAATGTAATTTTTTTTTTTTGAAACAGGGTCTCGCTCTGTCTCCCAGGCTAGAGTGCAGTGGCGTTATGGTAGCTCGCTGCAGCCTCAAA
The DNA here is from genome assembly GCA_023783475.1 of Daubentonia madagascariensis. Classification (NCBI taxonomy): domain Eukaryota; kingdom Metazoa; phylum Chordata; class Mammalia; order Primates; family Daubentoniidae; genus Daubentonia; species Daubentonia madagascariensis. The sequence goes on along the minus strand of JAKFHU010001631.1, from coordinate 17,411,778 downwards.
CTCCTGGGCTCAAGCAATCCTCCTGCCTCAGGCTCTCAAGTAACTGGGACTATAGGTGCGCACGAACACCCCTGGCTAATTTTTAAATTTTTTGTAGAGACGGGGTCTTTCTAGGTTGCTCAGACTGGCCTCGAACTCCTGGCCTCAAGTGATCCTCCCACCACTCCCTCCAAAAGTGCTGAGATTATGGGAATGAGCCACCACGTCTGGCCTATAATGTAATTTTGATGATTCAAAGTTTCTTCAGGATCTGTCAGTACTTTTCCAAATTCATAAAATCAGCACTTAGTCCCTATATGTGTAAATACAATTTAACTTAAAATTAATAGTTGTTACTTTCTATTACATGTCTCTTACGTGCTTTGCACTTTACATACATTGTCTCTGACCTTCATAGCATGCAGGATAAGTATTATTTTCCCTATTTTCAGATAAAGAAACTGCTTCAGAGTAGTTAGGCAAATCACCCAACACACATAGCTAGTAAATCTGGACAGTCTGATTTCAAAGCCCACACTTTTTCCACTATACCATGTTACCTCAATATTAGTCCATGAAAGATGCTTAAACACATGCACACACACACGCACACACACACATATGCACAATTAGCTCTTTTTACATCAAATTACAGGGAAGGCTATACAACTCCTGTCACAGCCTGGGGCAGACACTTCTAGGCCATTGTGGGGGGCCAAGACTTAGAGACAGTAGACAATGACAGAAATCAAGAACGCAAAGCCGATTGTAGCAAGAATTCAGTCTAGAGTTCCAGCCAATAGGTAAATCCAGGAGGTGTGATGGGAACTGTGCCAAGGTCCAAGGTCTAAGCAAGGCTTCGGAATCTGAAGGGGCAGGTGAAACCCAGCAGAAGGCTCTGTGCACCCCAGGGGACTCAAGACTGCCTCTGTGTCTCCTCTTGATGACACTGCCAGCTAAGTGGGGCCTTTTTGGATCCTTGGTTGAGGAGGCAAGTGAAAACCCTTGGCCTACCAGCTCTACTGCAGGATATTCATAACCAGGCCCCGGGCAGAGGTTCATTAATCAGTAGGATGGAAACAGGGTCCCAGGCAGCTGGGGTGTATTAGGGGGAAGTGAAAGAACACTGGAGGAAACCAAGAGTCAGGACATCTGGATTCGCTGTCCCAACGTGGTCGCTATCACATGCAAGTTCTAAAATGAAGGAGTAAGTTCAGATCGCTGTTTTCAAGCTGCGTTCCTCAGAACACTGGGACTCCAGTCCTGCCCAAGGGAACTGGTGGGGGCACAGGGGTGGGGAGCAGGCAGGTCCTGCCTATACACCACTCTTCCTTTGATCTCTTCCAAGTGCTGAACCTCTAAGAACCCTCTAATTCTAATGATGTATCCAGTTTAGCAGACATTTAAGAAGTTTATACTAGGTTCAGGGCCTCAGAGAAGGTGCTGATGCAAACAATGCTGATTAAAACCAGTCTCAGCATCGTGAACTCCCAGATTCCAGCCTGGTGGGGAATGGTTCTGGCGGCTGCAGTTGTTCAGAATTCCTCTCTGCTTCCAAGATACACCACAGCCCAACATCGTCCTGCCACCAACCTGAGGATGAGAAAGGGGAAAGGAAACTTTCCCAGCATGGCAGGCAGTCTTTTGTGTCTCAAGAAGATTGATTTGCACGTCACCTGGTGACTGATAATATTCTGGTTTAGCAGCAGACTCCCGGTGATGGGATGTTTCCGAGGGCTGACTGTGCTCGTGCTTTATGCCCTACTTAAAACCAGGGCATCTGTTCTGTCCTTTTGGAATAGCTGCAAGTCTCCTGCTAGGAATTGCTCAAGGCCTTTTCCTGCAGCTAAAAGGAGAAAGGAAGTTGAAATCACTGCCTTATAAATTACAGCACATGTCTGAGGTTTTAGGAGAAAAGAGGATTTGTGTGTGTTTCTGGTGTTTCCCCCCCCCCTGCTATTTAAAAGCACATTTAAAATAGATTACAATTGCATGACATATGGCAAAAATATATTTGGAAACTGATTTTTTAAAAAATCAATGTGAAATGTGGTCATAATACTCCTAAGTAAAGCCATGCAAGCTTACTTTCCAGTAAGGGTATCCTTTGGGTTTTTTTTTTTTTTGTCCCCTTCCTCATCACCAGCTCATCTTGAATTTATCAGTATGCTTTTTCACTTCCTAAACTTAAGCCATTATAATGAGGTAATCGTCATTTGGTCTTATGTCTAAATTTCCATATTTCAGCTTTTAAATGGTTATAAGGATGCATTTTTAAGTTGATCCTTAGGCCCGTTTATAGTCCGATAGAGCTATGAATTCTGAAATTTGTACATGTTTCATGTCAATTTATATGTATATTCACATATTAATATACATAATAGCCATACATTCACATATATAGAATTTGTTAAATAGCATACTGCATACGGAGAAAACAACTTCTAATATTAAATTAAAAAGTTATTCTATTTTAAAAGAAAAAAAGAAAGAATAAGAAAATTGTATCTGCAGTGAAAAGATTAGAAACCAAAGAGGTGGTGTCCTAATAAGCTGAGGGCACAGATTATATCTCAATTGCTTTCCCATCCCCAGTTCTTAATACCTTGGCAAGTTGATATTTAGGAACTGTTGAATTAATATTTGACACATGGAGATCATTAGAGATAACTAACAAAGCTTGGGGACGCCGAAGTCATCTGCTAAAGGGGAATTGGGGGGCAGGAAATTTAGCAAGTTTTCTTTTGCACTTAATAGCTAACTAAATATTTTGTTTGTTTGGTTGGCTGATTGATTGATTGGGATGTAACTTCTACTGCATCTCTGATAACCAGGTCAGCCTGCTATGCCTGCTTAAGGAAGTGAGGCAGAAATGCAAAGTGTGACTGGCTTATTAATAAGCCAGGGGTAGGGGAAAGAAACTTGCCTCTGGAGTAATTTGAGAAGGGAAGACCTAGAAGGGACCTTCAATTTAACTAGGTCCCATCACTGCTACCCATTCAGCTATTCTGTGGGCAGAATGTCTTGTTCTTCCATGTGCTCTCCACCTTCAGCAGTGGTGGGCCTGAACTGACAGAACTGGCGGGAGGGAGCTCACTCTCAAGCACTACAGGGAAGCAGGCAAATTTAGAGAGACCAGGCCCACCCAGGACAAGAGGCAGTGCTGAGTGTTTTGGCTCATGATAAAACATGATTTACTGGCTTCAAGGATGGAAAAGGAAGGCATGCTTCCTAGCCCAGCTGCAAGCAGCAACTCTGTCCAAAATCAGCAGATTTTCTGAAGCCCGGGAGTGGGATGCATGTTGTTAACCTCTGATGCAGATGTCCGCTGAGAGTCTGTAATCTGTGTGGTCGTGAAGATGAGTTCTCATCCATCAATTGCTCGACAAGGGCTGTCATCCTATCTCTGGGCCTGCATGGCCCTCAACATATGATGTAACAGACATACTGGAAAAAGAACTTCCTGGGGGAATTCTCCAGGAAGAATTCAGCCAATGGAAAGGAATCTTTCAAGTGGCCTGATCTTATTAGAGACAAGTAAACATGTATGTGCATGCGCATATGTGAATATACGCTTCCCAAGATGCTGCACTTTCCTAGAAACAAAGAAAATGAGAGAGCAAAATCTTCACAAGCATCTTGTTAGGATCCTTTCTCTCATTTATTTTTAGACTGTTTTCAGCACCATGCTGAGATGGGAAGCAAAGGAAGGGCTCACCCAGACAACAAAGTTTTTAGTGAGGGTTTGGGGTATGGAGTTTGCTAAGTGGTCAAAATGAAGTGACTATGGAAGTCCACAGCACTCAGAACCCCCAAAACATCTCTGGCTCTTTTGCATTCAGTAATGCCAGGGAATTCGCAGCCATTCCAGGAGGGACTGTGGGGAACCCCCCTGAATCCACTACCATTAGCCAGGATTTCCCACTCTTGTCTTAACACACAGGGATTGAACCAGCTCATGACTCTCCCTCTGACTGTCAGGCATCTCTGGTGCTGTAGAGCCATTTGGCACACCTGCCTAGCCTGCATCCTCCCGTCTAACAGAGGAGAGCTTTGCCAGAGAAAAATGAGATTAGGGAAGAGGACAAAAAAAGGAAGAAAGGATGAGGCTTCCAGTTCCATTAATGAATTAATTAATTCATTCAACAAATGGTTATGGAACACTTACCATTTTCCAAAGACTGTGCTGGGGGCTGGATTATAGATGAATAAAAAACAGTTTGGCTTTTGAGGAGTAGAAAATGTCATGGGACTAATATAAAAAGGTGGTAATATAACAATTGTACTGATGCACATAGACCCAGGCATGTTGTAGGGACATAGAGGATGGCACCAGACCTAGAACGAGGGCATCGTCCAGACAGATACATGCTCTCATTTCTTTGAATCCAGTGAGTTGAGTTACTCACTAAGAGAATATGAAGAAATACCTCACAGAACAAATAAAAAGATTTGTGGCACAGTAAGCTTGGGTGATTGATGTTGGAGTCCATCAATTTTGGTGGCAACAATCTGCAAAGTTGTATAATTTTCTCCTGCAATTACTGCTTGGCGGCCTGGATGTAAAAGCAGACAATGGATTATAATTCTGATCTGAGTTTTATTGGGCAGATGCCGCAGAAGGGCTTTTTTGGAAAGGGAGTTTGGTGTTATTGAGATCAACAGTTCAGATGACCACCCAGGGGTTTGAAACTGAATAGAGAAAGGAAGAGACTGATAGACTGTGGGGAAGTGAAAAACCAAGTAAGTGGAGATCTGTAGGCTATCAATGAGCAAGTGAGTTAGCAGTGAGCACATGAGCTGGCTGGAGGCTAGGAGACTCATTCATCTACTCATCAAGCGTTCATTGAGTGCCTCCGATGTCCAGGGAGAGTTCTAGTGCTGGGAGTACATCATGAACAACTTGAATTGGGAGGAGAAGACAATAAACAAGAATAATAATAAAACACAAGTCAATTATATAATATGTTAAAAGGTTATAAGTACTATGAGGGGATGGGGAGGGAGAGTTAGAGCAGGATAAGAAGGATTCAGGATTCTGGGGAAATAGTATAATTTTAAGTGGGGTTGTCATCATAGCTCTGGTTGAGAAGATAACATTTGAACAAGAAATCAAGGGAGAAAGAGAATAAGCCATGCAGACATGTGGATTGAAATATTCCGGGCAGAGAGAACAGCCACTTCAAAGCCTTGAAGTAGCTTTTCAAGCAACAGCAGGGAGGCCATGTGGCTGGAGTCGAGTGGGCATGGGGAAGAATTAGGAAATGAGGTAGTGAAATAATGGGGACCAAATGTGTAAGCTTTGTAGACCCTGGTAAAGACTGGCTTTTCCTCTGGAAGATGGAGAGCCATTGTGGGGTTTTGAGCAGAGAAGTGATATGATCTGATTTATCTTTAGTGGATCACTCTGGCTGCTATGTTGAAAATAGACTGCCGGGAAGTTCCAGGGCAGAAGCAGGGAGACCCGCTAAGTGGCTGTTGCAATAATTGAAATGAGAAATGCAAAGTAAGACTTTGATCAGGTGGTGGCAGCAGAGGTGGTAAGAGGTAGTTGGATTATTTCAAGGATAGAGCCAAACGAGATTTCACAACAGATCAGATGTGGGTGGTGGGCAAGAGTCAGGATGACTCCAAGGTTTTTTGGTCCAAGCAAATGGAAAGATGGACTTGCCATTACCTGAACTGCGGAAGAACGTGGGAGGTTGAGGGAGAAGACTAGCAGTTAAATTTTGGACGGATTATAGTCAAAGAGTGGGATATTGGTGTTCAGAATTCCTGAGGTAGAACCATTCTGAATGAGCCTGAGACCCGGGGTGTAACCTGGGGATGGGTGTCTGTCTGAAGTGGAATAAAGTGAAGTCATTATTAGAACTCTGGAGGTTGAAAGGTTAACGAAATCTCCTAGGATAGTCTATTAGGATGGTGGCCCAGGCAGGAGAGGAAGGAGCAGGGCCAGCCTTTATGATAGAGAGTTTATATGCAAATGGCTAGAAGTCCATTAATATTAGTTTGAGGTGTACAGAATTTGAATTGGGTTCAGATTGACTTATTCATTAGATATAAGCAAGATAGTAAAAGATCAGATTTACTGAAACACATCAGATAACATGATAAAGCTGTTCAGAGTTTTTTTTTTTTAAAGATAGATTTATAATCCCATTGTAACATGGATCAAAAACAGTGGATTGAAAATAAATTTTCACAATTTAAATCTTAATTATTTTATTAAAAAGATTTTTAGAAAGACACTCATATTTGGTTTTAGATATGTTAAAACCCAGTGGTACCATTTATATCAACTCATGCAGCATTTTAGAAAGCATGGTCCTGTGAAGTCTTAGGAAAATTTTCTATTAGTCATAGCACACCAAGAAGTACTTTCTGCCCCACTTTCAGGCCATGTTTCCAAACTCAATAACTCCAAATATTACTAAACCTCCAAGTTCAGAAACCAATATTTGATAAAGATTTTTAAAACATCATACCATTGAGCTGGTGGATAACACTTAAATGTTTGAATTCATAAAAGACTATTGAAATGATAATCCAGGATTGTACAGGTTCTGCAGATGTAGATGGATATTTATCTAGATGTATTGAGAGCTTACTTGAGAATAGAAAAATCAAGAACTCTCTTTCCTTCATTTCCTGTCAATAAATGAAGAGGAGGTGATAATGAAATAACTATATAATACTTAAAAAAAAATCTCACCTCATTTCTGACTGCCTCTAACCCAATCCAGGCTTTTAATGTTTCATAAATAGAACACAAGTAATCTAGATGGTACCGGCTATTTATAATTAAGTATACAATACTTAAATCTACTTGCTTTGTGGAAATTGTGTGTTTGTGGCTGATTAAAATATTCAACTATGTAGGCTTCATCTTTTAGTTCAATAGAAAAATATAAATGACATTGGTGATTGAATTCCTACCAAAGTGGCAAAGACATTCTCCAGACGTATATAATTCACCTGCTGAATTGGAGATGATTCACCTTTCAGTGACTTCACAGGTGTTAACATGGCCAAACAAAATAGGGAAATCATCTTCTATTCATTTTTTTCCCTGAGGCAAGTTTTCGGTAAAATTGTTCAGGAAAAATATCAAAATATACATATAGAAGTCCTTAGCATGTCTATTTGGACAATGAATTAACATCAACATATGAGATGTGAAGATATGAAATGTATATTTTGTCAAAAATTACTAAATTGAGCTCCTCCTAACTAAATCAGAAAGGGAAGGAATTCTAAGTCAGGATTTCATGCAGTACAACATCACTCAGAGAAAACATGATTGCACAGTGGTGTTCAAATAAAATGGATCCAAGAAGGATTAAGAGAGAAAACTACCCATCAGTGATCTAGACAAAATGGACATGTGGCTATGAAACCCAGGTAGTTGCTTGGTGAGGAGGTCACCATAAGATATTCATGACTTACGTGCAGGGACATGTTAGTGGCCGTGGGGAGAATGGCCTCGGTTATTGGTCTTGTAGGAGCCCACTCCCTGGTTTTGCCGCTGCCCAAGCTTCTGACTGCACTGAATCACTGGTCCCAGGTCAGCAGTGCCCTCTGTTCTAAATCAGTGTCAGCGCTGGTCTCTTTAATATATTACTTTTCTTTAAAAAAAAAAAAAATGCTTTCCAAAGCTGCTGGATAGCATCGTTCTTACTTCTGTAGTTAATATTCACCACATCTTTTCTTTTCTTATGTGGAGAAAAAAAGAAACTAAGGAGGACCACTCCCTGTGAGTCCACAATTTGAAGGCATTGAGAGTGAGGAACAGACCTGAATGAATAAGTGGATAGTAGAATAGGGCTAGATCTTAAATTCTGATACAGGAGACTTAAAAGCAATAGAAGATTGTTCTTTATAAGTGTAGCTCTTTTGCTAAGTGATAAAGGTGTAGTAGAACAGGATGTATTAAAACAGAAAAAAAAAAAAACAGGTGTTATGGAGAGCTGAAGGTTACATCAAAAATCTGAAAAGTGATATTTTTGCACTACCTTAGAGTTTGCAAAGAGTTTTGAAAGACACCTCATTCGATCCTCACAATAACCTGGGGGAATAGATACAAAAGATGATATTGTCTTCATTCTACAGATGAGGAAACAGGCTCCTGTTTCCTGTTTCAGAGGAATGGAGAGTTAGAGAAAACTCAGAGGGACTTTGAAATAAGAAGTGAAGGAACTTGGCAATTGATTGGGTATATCTGATAAAGAAACAGAAGAAAGAAAAGGTGATTCCTGGGTTTCTAAAACCTGGAAGAGGAAGATGGTGAGACTATAATATCAGCGGTTAACGTTCGCAACATGCCTGCTATGTGCCAAGCACTTTGCCATATTGCCTCATTAAATCCTCATAATTCTTTGGGGAGTTATGAGGGAAGGTATTATTATTATTATTATTCCCATTTTACAAAGGATGTACATAAAATTTGTTGTCATTTTTAGAAAAAGAAAAAAAATCTTGTTTCTAAGATGAGGTTAAGTTCAACTGGACCCATTGGCCTATGGTGACAGTACTTGCGGCCTGAGTCCCGGGGCAGTGGTTTAGTCTTCTTGTGTGTATGGACGTATTGCACTACCAGCCACGAAGTAACCAAGCTGGGCCCATGGCGGTTATGACATTTGCAAATCCAGCACCGTCAAACCGTTTGTTTAATGCCTCCTAGGTACTTTGCCTGTCATTAAAATAGGCTGCACTAAGTGGATGGTTTTGCCTTGGTCCTGGCCTTTAAGGTGGTTGGCCAGGTAATCAAGAGACATAGATAAGAATGCTTTCCTTCTTAGTTATTATTTTAAAATAAAAGTATAACAAATATATCCCTGATATATAATCATCAAATGACTATTAGTAGAAATGTTGCATTTATTTAGAGTACGCTATTTAGACTAAAATTCTTAAATACAATTGCATTCCTTCTTGATACTTGTTACTTTTAATTAATTATTATCAGTCACTGCCCGGTGTAAGCCCAGTTTTCCCCTTAGGTTAACCAGTTCACATCCTGAACCTCCGTTCCTGTCCGGGGTTTGTCTGAGACCCTGATCACCCACATCTCCCTCTCACCTTCAAACTTCTCTGTAACCTCATTTAAAACTACTCAGAAACAACCCTACCCCAATTTCCTGCCTCTGAGCCCTGCTTCCTCTTTCTCTTTTGGTCAAGTAGAGAGAGGAAAACAATTTACATATAAAGTGAACAGTGTATGAAAAAAATCCCAAACCCCTTTCCAAATAGCAATTTACCTTACAGCTAATTTCTAAAGGCTCCAAACTGTCTCTCTGGATATCTACCTGCTGGTTATTTGTTCGCTCAGCTGCATAGAGCAGTCCCTTAGCAACCATAGACTTCATGGACAAAATCCTAATTCTTCTCCAATACCACCTGTTTGTAGGTAGTCAACCTTCTTTTAAAAGACTTGAAGTTATACAAGCAAGAAGTGCCAGAATTTCATTCTTTTGAAAATAATTTAAATAAATCATAAGTTTTCACAGGGCTGCAAAGTGGTTTCTTCCCAAGAGCCCTTCACTCAGAGGCTGCATTGGAGACTGTGCTGGTAGAGAAGCTTTGATCTTACAGGTCATTGGCCCCAGGGCAAAGGGCCCTGGCTGTGTCTTTCTTCCTGATCCCCTCTAGGATTGTGAAGATGTCCAGTCCCAATCTGAACATTGTGACCTTACTGGGCAGTTGTCTGACTTATAGCAGTGCTTACCTCTTTGGGATTCAAGATGTTTTAGTGGGGAGCTCAATGGAAACTCTCATTCAGGTAGGTAAAGTTTTTAAATTTGGTTTTGAATATAATGTTAAAGTTTTGATGGTTTTTTTAAACCAGCTGCTCCTGTGGGTGGGGGTTACCTTCATCCTTGGTGTGGGTGCTTTTAGAGGCAATCCCTGGAACACTTAGTGAGCCCCGCCTTTCACCCCGTGCCTTGTTGTAGGACCAAGGCTTTGCAGATCAGAATGTGTGGGGAACCGATAAAGGTTCCTATCTTATGACTCTTGCTTCTGTCCCCTTCCACCTGTAGATAAGACTGTCCATGCTGTGTATTGGGACCTCCCTTGTGTTTGGCCCCATTCTGGGGAAAAGCTGGCGACTCTACAAGGTGTTTACCCAGAGGGTCCCGGACAAGAGAGTGGTGAGTAGGCAGCAAGTACACAATGCTTGGTCGCAGATGGCAGCTCCACTATTGATTAAAAGCTGGAGAAACTTGTGCAGATTTCTGGGCCTAGCTCCTTTTCGGACATCTGAATCTCTTGCTCCTCACTTGAAACCTTGGAGTTGTGCAGGCTCATAAAGCCCCAGGCCTGGAGGGCTGGGGGTCAGTGCTGTTGCAGGACAGGTCTTTGAACCTGGGCTCTGCTCATGCAGATGTATTAGCTGGCCAATACCTGGTGCTGGGGTGAGAGAGAGCAAGACGCCAGAGAGACTGTTGCTTGGCACAGGGGTGAGCTGGAAATGGAGGGAGGGAGAGTGATTGCAGAGAAGCTATAGCAAGTAAGCAAAGTTATTTCCCTCCCTGGAGCCCAATTCTTTTCTATGTAGAAGCCAGTTCTCTGTACTGAGAAGGGTGTGCCTAGAGCAGTGAGCAAGGAAGAGCACACCCATTCAGCAGATAGAATCAACCCTAGAAGATATGTGGCAGCCAGATTACCTCTGCAGTCCCCAACCCCCAGGCCAGCCCAGTATAGATCGGTGGCCTGTTAGGACCTGGACCGTACATCACTGCCTGAGCTCTGCCCCCACACCCAAACCCCTGTCTATGGAAAAATTGTCTTCCATGAGACTTACAAACCAGGCTGCACAGCAGGAGGTGAGCGGCGGGCCAGTGAGCAAAGCTTCATCCATGAAGCTGGTTCCTGGTGCCAAAAAAGTTGGGGACCGCTCAACATGTCCCTGATATCAGGCATCAACTTAGCTACTTTCCTCCATTTTATTAGGTTCCCTGATAGGACTGGCCAAACCTCAACTCCTGACCATCAACCTCTTTGGCTGCAGGCCCAGAGGTTGCCCAGACCTAATCTGTCATCATTCAGTTGGTGTTTACTTCTCTGGAATGATGGGATTGTTTTTCTAAGCAAATGTTATGGAATCATGGGGAATACTTACCAAAAGCTCAGCTCTGAGTAACCATACATGTGAAGAAGATTGTCTAAAAGGACAAAAAAATTCATCCATCCCTCTAGAACACTGATTCCTTTTTTAAAAATAGCTTTTGGGGGTATAATTGACATGTAATGAACTGTACATATTTAAAGTATGATTTGATAAATTTTGACATGCATATACACTCATGAAACATGGTGTATAATGAACATACCCATCAGCCCCAAAAGCTTCCTCATGCCCCTTTGTTACCTCCTTCTCCTGTCCAATCCTTACATCTGCCCTTCCTGACGTCAGGAAAACATTGATTTGCTTTCTGTCCTATAGATTAGTTTGCATTTTCCAGAGTTTTATGTAAATGGAATAATACAGTATGTACTCTTTTTTGGTCTGGCTTATTTTACTCAAACAATTATTTTATGAATATTATAGTTATTCATCCATGTTGTGTGCACCAGTAGTTCTTTCTTTGTTAGTGCTGAGGTGTGTTCCAATGTGTAGACATACATTTGTTTATCTGTTCAAACTGTTGATGGATGTTTGGGTTGTTTCCAGTTTGAGGCTATTAAAAACAAAGTTTCTATGAACATTCATGTACAAGTCTTTGTGTAGACACATGCTTTCATTTCTCTTGGATAAAAACCTAAGAGTAGAATGGTTGGATCATATGGTAAGTATATATTTAACTTCTTAAACTGCCAGACTGCTTTCCAAAGTGGTTGTACCATTCTACATTCCTACCAGCAGTGTATGAGAGTCCATTTCCTACACATCCTTGCCAACATTTGATTTGGTCAGTCTTTTTCATTTTAGCTATTCTAATAGTTATATATAGTAGTATCTCATTGTGGTTTTAATTTGCATTTCCCTAATTGCTGTGTTAAGCATCTTTTCTTATGCTTATTTGCCATCCATATATCTTCTCTGGTGAAGTGACTGTTCAAATCTTTCACCCATTTTTTTAAGTTGGATTTTTTATTTTCTTATTATTGAGTTTTAAGAGGTTTTTTTTTTTTTTTACATATTCTGGATATAAGCCCTTTATCAGATATATGATTTGCAAAGATTTTCTTCCAGTTTGTCTTTTCTTTTCATTTGCTTACATGTCTTTCAAAAAGAAGACATTTCTAATTTTGATGAAGTCCAATTTACCAATTTGTTCTTTGTGGATCATGATTTTGTTATTATATTTCAGAAATTTTTCCCTCACTTAAGGCCCTTAAAGTCTTTCTCCTATGTTAACTTCTAGAAATTTAGAGTTTTAGTTTTTCCATTTAGGCCTATGATCCATTTTGAGTTAATTTTGGAATATGGTGGGATGTATTGATTAAATTTTATTTTTGTACAAGTGGACATTTGATTATTCCAGCATCTTATGTTGAAAAGACTGTCCTTTCTTCACTGAGTTACCTTTGTATCTTTAATGAAAATCGGTTGTCCATAGATGTGTGGATCTATTTCTGGATTCTCCATTATGTCTCACTGATGTGTTTGTTTATCTTGACACCAATACCATATTACCTTGATTATTATAGCTTTTTATTAAATCTTGAAATCAGGGAGTATTCTCCAACTTTCTTCTTCTCTTTCAATGTTGTTTGGCTAATTGAGGTCCTTTGACTTTCCGTATGAGTTTTTGAATCAGTTTGCCAATTTCTACAAAAACTCTTTTGGGATTTTGATTGGTATTGTGTTGAATCTATAGATCAAATTGTGAAGAATTGACTTCTTACCAGTGTTGTGTCTTTTGATCCATGAACCTGTTTATTTAGGTCTTCTTTAATTTCTCTGAGCAATTTTTTTGTGCTTTTCAATATAGGTCTTTCATATCTTTTGTCAAATTTATATCTAAGTATTTTATATTTTTATGCTATTAGATATATTATTTTTTTAATTTCACTTTCCAATTGTTTGTTGCTAATATATAGAAATATAATTGATTTTGGTATGCTGATCTTGTATGCTGCAACCTTGTTAAACTACATATTAGTTCTAGCAGCTCTTTTGTAGGTTTTAGCAGATTTTCTACATAATCAATAATCTGTGAATAAAGATCATTTCTTTCCAATCTCTTGTCTAATGGCACTAGCTAGAAACAATAGTACAATCTTGAATAAAAGTAGTGACAGCAGATATCCTTGAGTTATTTTTGATCTTGTGGGGAAAACACTCAGTCTTTCAAAACTAAGCATGATGTTAGCTGTAGTTTTATTGTAGATGCCCTTTATCTAGCTGGGGAAGTTCTATTCTATTCTATTCTATTCTGAGAGTTTTTATCAAGAATTGATGTTGGGTTCTGTCAAATGCTTTTTTGTGTCTATTGAGATGATTTTCTTTTTTAGTTTATTCATATGGTGGATTATGTTAAATAATTTTAGGATGTCAAACCAACCTTGCATTCCTGGAATAAACTCCACTTGGTCATGATGTATTATCCTATTCATATATTGTTCCATTCATTTTTGTAAAAATTTTGTTTGGAATTTGAATATTCATGTTCTTAATGTATATGCTCTGTAGTTTTCTTTTCTTATAGTACCTTTTTCTAGTTTTTTTATCAAGGGAATGCTGGCTTTATAGAATGAGTTGGGGAGTTTCCCCTTCTCTTCAATTTCTAGAAGAGTTTATATATAATTGTATAATTGGTAGTCATGTATATACGTGTCTTACAATAGCATGTTTCCATTTCTTTCTCAATCTTTGTGGTATTGTCTTTACTTTTAAATATGTTATAAACCTCATACAATTTTTATTATTTTTGTTTAAATAATCAATTACCTTTTAGAGATATTTAAATAATGAAAATTAATCACATAGTTCCATGTAGTTACCATTTCTGGTGCTCTTAATTTCCTGTATAGATCCACAATTTTATCTGATATAATTTTCCTTTTCCCTGAAGGGTATCTAACATTCTAGTGTGGGTGTGCTAGTACTGAATTCTTTCAGCTTTCAGCTTTTGACTGTCTGAAAAAGTCTTTGTTTTGCCTTTGTTTCTGAAAGATATATTGCTGGGTATAGAATTCTAGATTGAGGTTTTCTGTTTTTCTTTCAGTACTTTGAAGATGTTCCTGCACTGTCTTCTCACTTGGCCTTGTATCTGATGAGAAATCTGATGTCTTTCTTATCTTTGTTCCTCTACATATAATGTGTCTTTTTTCACTGTTTGCTTTAAAGATTTTCTCTTTATCATTGGTTTTGAACAATTTGATTAAGCCACTGATTTGTTTTTATCTCACAAACACCTTGAATCATGTAAGTGGTTGTGCTTCTTTCTTTTATTGGTTGTCAAAAGCTCAGATCCACACTTCTGCCCCAATTAATGAACACTGTACACAGTCCTCACCTGAGCCTTTATCATAATTCTCCTTATTTAGTCCTGTCACAGTATATATTGTTTCTTAATTTTATTTTTGTAGTCACAAAAGTAACACATTCTCTTCATATTAAGTCAAGTACAGACAGTCTCCAACTTACAATGGTTTGACTTAAAATTTTTCAACTTTACAATGGTGCAAAAGCAATGTGTATGTGGTAGAAACCATACTTCAAGTACCTGTACAACCATTCTGTTTTTCACTTTCAGTACAGTATTTAATAAATTGCATGAACTACTCAACACTTTATTATAAATTAGGTTTTGTGTTAGATGATTTTGCCCAACTGTAGGCTAATGTAAGTGTTCTGAGCACATTTAAGGTAGGCTAGGTTAAGCTATAATGTTTGGTAGGTTAGGTGTAGTAAATGTATTTTTGACTTATGATATTTTCAATTTACAATGAGTTTATTAGGCCATAACCCCATTGTAAGTCAAGCAGCATCTGTAGTTCATATGTATATTAAGAAAATGCTAATAATTCCTCCTGCACCCACCCCCATCTCTGAATCCCACCCTCTGAGTTAATAGTTATTAACAGTTTGATGTGAAAACTTCTGTATCTTTCTATGGGCTCATACAAACATATCTAGTCATAATAGTGTATTTATTTTGTAAGACCCCTTGAATCCTTTGTGGAAAAATGTAGGATATGAAAAAGTTAAACAAATGGAAATGCTTAATGGTAATAATGATATCAACATAGGAGTCATTGCAAATGTTTGGTGTCTCTTTCCTCTTTGATGGCTGGATTCGAAGCTCCTTGGGAGGGCTGACCCTGGAGTCTATAGCTCAGAACACATGGGACACTCTAGCGCCTGTATCATATAGCCAGCAAACAAGGGGAAGTTTTGACCTTGACTCTTTTGCAGATTATCAAAGATCTGCAGTTGCTGGGGCTGGTGGCAGGCCTGGTGGTGGCTGATGTGATCCTGCTCGTGACCTGGGTTCTGACTGACCCTATCCAGTGCCTCCAGATCCTCAGTGTCAGCATGACGGTGAGAGGCCCAATCCCTAGGGAATCTAATTCATGGACTGGCCTGGCCTCTGTGGATACACAGGGGTCATCTATGCAACAAGAAGGTAAAGGACTCTAGAAGAAGGAGAGTCAGCAGCCAGGGCTGCCATGAGCGCCTTGCCTGGGTCTGCAGGGTGTGCTACTGTGTCCACTACCCCTCCCACCCAAGTGTCCCTTCGTGGGCCTCCACTGAGATGTCAGCACGTTGGGATCTGGCAGTTATCTCTGCTTCTACATTATCAATAATGAGTACCTTCCACCATGAGCAGTTACCCTCCCCTAATTGCTGAGAGGTACAGGTAATCTTTGGAGGTGGTTCAAATCCCAGCCCTGCCAAGCTCACCAGCCATGTGACCTTGGGAAAGTTATTTGACCTCTCCAAGTCTCCGTTTCCTCATAGGTAAAATGGAGATGATAATACTACCTATTTCACAGGGCTGTGATGAACATTAAGTGAAACAATGCAGGTAAAGGACTTAACTGTGCCCAGTACATAGTGCTCAATTGATAGGAACTATTATATGTCTCCAGCCTCACAAGAAGCTGAGGAATACAGGGGAATCATGGCGTTGCAATGTTAACATTTAAAGATTCAACTGTTTGCAAACAGCAGGCCCATGATAAAATAGTTTGTAATTTTGCCGAGGCACTAATTTGAATCGCTGTGGCAGCAAAGCACATGACTGAGGGGTAAGCCCTGCTGCCACCAGGCGTGCACATGTCAGCCCAACTTTGTCTTTTCCTCCAACTCATAGTCACTCTCATCTAGGTTCTGATGGAATCACTTACATTTTACAGTTTTTACATACTGAGGGGGAAATCATGTGCTGTAGAGGAGTTCATGCTCCAGGATGTTCACAGAGATCCGCTGTATGTTCCTGGTAATTGTGGGCACTGTCAGTCCTGACTCTGTGTCCCTCCTAGGTGACAGGAAGAGAGGTGTCCTGCTCTTTGACCAGCAGCCAATTCTGTGCTTCCCGGTACTCCGATGTCTGGATTGCTCTCGTTTGGGGTTGCAAGGTTGGTAACCACATCTCCCTGGGATGCAGTCTGTCACCAACAAAATGGATATGAAGAGGGAATTACAGGAATTAAAGAGGTGATGTCTGCAAAGACTCTTGAACTCAGAGGAGACCTCTGTTGATGCATAGACCTCAAAGCCATGACCCTTTTTATTTTTCTACTTTTGATTTGAGGGGGTCACTTTTCTAACTCTTTGAACTCCCTCATTCAGTCCTCCCCCAAATAATCTGGAATTCTCACACTGTTTCTCCCATTTCTTGGTCTGGTTTTTTAATTGATTTAGCAATATCAGTTTTCTTCTCAGCTCCCCTGCAAGGGGAGTTCTGAGGAGACATTTGACCCAGCCGAATTTGTTCTCCTAAGTGCCCTTATTGTGCCTTTGTGTGTTTCTTCAAGATTTGGGTCAAAGTATCCTGCTACCTTTCACCCACCTGACTTTCTTGCTGTGGTTGGAAGCAGGGCTGGCTCTGAGACAGATGGCAACATTCTTGTGTCCTTTGAGGGGTTCCCACTATCTCAAAGTGTCTCCCGTACTGCACCAGATCTCCCATCATTAGACTCATTTATCTCTGTTAGATGGGCAGAAGTAGGGTATTATTTCCAGAAGGTACAGGATACCTGCACAGGGCACTAAGGGAGGTCCTCAGAACAGGACAGCTAGTTTTCAGCCTAGCAGTTACAGAGAACTGGCTCTAAGGGGCATAGGGCAGGCCTGTTTCAATGAACAGGGCAAACCCTACATGGCAGGAGGCTGCCTGTCGACTATCAGGGCAGGGAGGCCTGGTTGATTGAGGGCAGAGGAGGAGGAATTTTTGTAGAAAAAGGTGGCCTTTAGAGGTAAACTCTACCCACTCCACAACTAGGAAAGTCTTAGAAGTGGTTGCTTCTGAGGAGAAGGCCTGGGGATGAGCAGGGCTAGGGCAGGGAAATGTTGCTTTATAACTATGTGCATAAGTTACTCGGATAAAAATGGTTTTTAAGAGAAGACTCTAGGAAGTGAACAGTTCTTGATCACTAGTATCTTGCTAATGGTTAAGAAAATGAGCTTCAGAATGTGACAGACCAGGGTTTGGATTCTGACGCAGCCCCTTCCTAGCTGACCCTGAGCCTTACTGAATGAACCTCACTGAGCCTCAGTTCCCTCTTTGTGAAATGGGTATGTGGATAACACCCCTTCAGGGCTGCTGTAAGTTTCTAAAGAGTTCATGCATGTTAAGACTTACAGCAAGAGCTCAATAAATGTTAGATATTATTATTTTTGTTCTTCTACTGCCCCCAGACAGTTCTGGAAAATACAGTGCCTCTCTCAGTTCTTTGAGTCCCTGTAGAAGAGCGTGTCCTCCCCAGCCCAGAAACCCAGCACATCCCCCACAGCAACTCACTCTGTGACTCAACTTGATTTCTTTTCTCCATTGACTTTTCTATACTCCTATTCCCATTTTATTTCACTGTAATCTCTCTCTGCAGGACAAAGAAGGAAAAGGGGAAAAGAGTACTAAGCATCAGGAAACTCACTGAGCCAGACCCCACAGGCTCCCTGGCCAGTGAGATGCTCCTGAGGAGGACCCCAATCTCCACATTAAGTTCTAAGACCCCCCCACCCGAGCCTGCCAACTACACTTCCCCTGGCCCCGCACTTCTCAGCAGCTAAGGCAAATGACATGCGAGGATCAGATATGACTCACTCAAACAGGAGCCATGGATGTGTAGAGACTTTATTCACACTTATTTCCCTTTTAACAAGAATTTTAATGGAATTAAAACCTTTAAATGGAATCATATTTGAACATTTCAAAATCATAGAATTAATTTTACTTGCCTTCGATTAAATTACTAATGATCCAACTCTGATGAGTACCACCTGATGGCGTCAGTTACCCAAAAGTCAGGCCCCACTGGCCTCCAGACTTATGTGTCCTCTAGTTGTTGAAGATCTCAGGGTGGCCACATTTGGCCCTCAAGCCCCATTTGGGACACTGGGTCACCTGCAGGCATCTCTGCCATGCTGACTCCTTCCCTCCTGGCACAGCCATTTCTCCAAAAAATTATCTTTAGGGCCATCTCTGCAGGTGGAGTTAGCCAGGTTGTATGATTTCAGGGTCACTAGCAGGTGTCCTGCTGATCCCTGACATCACTTTCTTTATTAGTTCTCCCTCTGAATACCATGGTTCCCACCCCATCTGGTCACCCATGGTGTCTTCACATTCTGTGTTATAAACATGGACATTTGTGTACTTGCCTTAAATCCACCTACCAGACTGGGTGCCTTGAAAGCTAGGACCATGATGTATTCTTCTTTGTAGCACTGTTTTCTGCCCTACACCTAGTATGGCACCTTGCACATAGTCAGAAAGGTGAGCGTATGTTGAACTTAGATATTGTATATTATTGATTAAAGCTGTGATTTCTGTATAAATGCAGCTGCTCTGGGAGAGACAGCACTTTAAGGTGCTGCAAGATATTTTCTCCTTAGTACAAATGAGAACACTGAGAGCGGATTTCTATTCATAGGAGAGAGGAAAGAATAGGGCCCTGGGTTCCTTGTGGTGGGGGCAAGGAACGTCGCACAGAGGGTGGAAATTATAGAAGGAGCCGTTGCTGCCTGTGCCTGCCCCAGGTCCCCTCGGTCCCAGCCCGCCTTTGTTCTCTTTTCTCACCCGTATCTGCCGCACACATGCACTGGCGCAGAGCCGCTGCCGGCCTGCAGAGAGCCTCTGTGTAAATTGGAAAAAGCCATCCCTTCTAGGCAGATGCAGTCTTGCAGGTGCAGGGCTTGGCAAGCAGATGGTGTCTCTGGGTGAATTAGAAAAAAGAGCCCCTTCCTCTGGGCAGTGTCCCTGCTGTGGCACGTGACTTGACAAGAAGACCATGGGTCAATTTCCGCTTCCACGTGCCTTCTCAGCTTCATGCAGCGTGCAGGACCGCACAGTGGCTGCGGTAGCTCTGGCCACCAGCAGCACCATGCGCCTACTGCCCTCCTATCGCCCGACGGCCCTTTCTGTAGGGCTCCTACCCACCTGTGCAATACTGTCCCAGAAGAGTCTTGTATGATGGGTGACTTGCCAATTTCTGATAAACTAATTCTCAGTGAAGGAGAGGAAAATAACACTTATGAGGTACCTACTAGGTATAAGGGGCCACCCTAAGGGTTTTCCTATGTGTTGTCTTAGTAAATCCTCATAGCAACCTTAGAGGTAGGTATTAGTATCCCAATTTCACCAAGGAGGAGATGGGTTCCAACCCGCCTGCTCTTTAACCTATTCTTCTACTCCTTTGAGCCTCTGGTTCTCCTCTCCGCCCCAGGGTCTGCTCCTGCTGTATGGTGCCTACCTGGCTGGACTGACTGGCCATGTCAGCTCTCCTCCTGTGAATCAGTCCTTAACCATCATGGTTGGGGTCAACCTCCTGGTACTGGCTGCTGGGCTGCTTTTTGTGGTCACCAGATACTTGCACTCCTGGCCCAACCTGGTTTTTGGACTCACATCTGGAGGCATCTTTGTTTGCACAACCACAATCAACTGCTTCATCTTCATTCCCCAGGTATGCTCTAGGAAAAATCTCACAGGGTTGGTCCTCTTAGTCACTCCAGGGTTTTCGCTGGGCACAACAAGTTGCTCATTTAGTTTTCTACTGATAACCTCTCCATGCCATTTGTTGGAGAATCAGAAGGAAGGCAGAGGATCCTAGTGAACTGGCCACCTCTGTCCTTCCTCACTGTCCTGGAGAAGGACAGCTCTGCTCCCCGGTCAGCAAGGAGGGCAGGCCAGAGTGGGCCAACCAGTGGCAACCCCCATTTCCAGCCTTCACACCTGCGGTGCAAGGGGGCTGCCTTGCAGACCTGCCTCTCCACCCACCCTGCTGTCTGCTGCACTCATTCCCAATGCCCCCTTCATTTCAATCATGTTATTTTTTTCACTAGTCTGGGAGTGACGAACCTTTATATCTTTCCAATTGTGATTGCAGCTTCACAGGGAAAAATCCATTTGGAACTTTATGATTTAAAATGCTTTTCCTTTCTTCTTTTTGGAAGAATGTTTATAGAACATTCCTCTTCTTTTTACAACAAGGAGAAATAAAAACTAAATAAAAATATGTTTCATATTATGGGGATTAAGAAAAAAATCAAATGAAGGAGGAAGCTAGAAGCAGGAATATCCAGACATTAAAAAAGAAGAAAGAGAGTCAGAGGGAAAGAGAAGAGATCCATAGGCTCAAAAGGGCACATGATCTGTAATGTTCATGCTGTGCCCTAGGGACTGCTGAGCCACATATATCTAAGTTAATGAACTCGGCATTAGGCACTTTCTTGTTTCCCTCCTAGTTCTCCTTTTCTTCCCCCTGAGGTCTCCTTCACCCCACTCCTCCCTCAAGACCCCATCCTGATTCCCACTGCAGCTTCCAGTTGACTATGAACTATGTCTTCACATCCTCAGGAGGGAGTTAACTGATAATTTAAGTGTTGGCTGGTGGAGGGTTATGGTGTATTTTTTAAAAAGAGAGTGTACTTTGGGGTGGGATGGTGTGATACAAGCATGGGCCCTTTACTCTTCTTCCTGTTCATAAATTCTCATTGAAATACTCAACAGAATAAAAAAATATGGAAAAGTCTGCAGCAGCAGCACTAGAAACCAAGGATGAATATTGCCTCTGTACCAGAAACTGGAGGAATTTTTGCCAAATCTTAATGTTGTAAGAACTGGAATGAAGGAAGCCACTGAGAGCTGAGGCTTATTTGTCTGGGATGTAGCAGAAATGGGCTCTGAAAAGCAAAGACTGTTACTCCCTAGGAGATGGGGGGCGGGGGCGGGAGTGAGTAGGGGCCTTTGGGGAAGGCCCTGTGGCCAACATTGTTGATTGTTAACCTCTTTGCCAACTCCTTTCTTCCATGCTTAGTGCCACTAGATAGTCTGAAAGAACTAAACTCTTGCTTTGCCAGCCTCCTTGATAGCTAGTGGTGCCCATACGACACCATTTTGAACACCAGAGGTTTTCTGGGAGGTTGTGAGAAAGCTTTTGCTTTCCTAAATAAAGTGATTAGCATGGCTGACATTGCCCCTTTTACCTTCCTCCTGCCTGGAAAGTATGGGATACCTGGAGATATAGCAGCCATCTTGTGCCTGTGAGGGAAAGACCAAGAGAATATAATTAGTATACTAGGAGAATACAGTTCTTCCCATGTAGGACTATAAATTCAGGGGGAAAGGGCCTATGAAGGGAGTCTGCAGTTCACAAGAAAAGGACCACAAATTTCTCAAGATTTAGAGAAGCTGCCTTCCTCTGAAGTAGAATAGAAGCTTTTAGAAGACATCTGATTTGTCTTGTCAGTGGGATTCAGAAGATATTGCCTCTGTTCAACTAAAGCAGATATAATTCATTTCATGTCTGCTCCCCACTAGACCTAGAGGTGGGGCCACGTCTTTAACTGTGTGTTTCCAGCAGTTAATAAATGGATAGAAGGATACATGAAGGAAGCTTTCCTTTAAAAAGCTCTCTGGTCTGGCAGAGGCGCTGGGATAAAGAGGTAACTACAAGGCAATTCAGAAGATATTGCCCCTGTTCAACTAAAGCAAACCATCATGAAAAGGACATAATCTTACATAATGAAATATTGAATAAGGATGAAAAATATTGTATTAAATTTAAAGCCCCAATAGAGGCACTGAATAGGCAATTAGACCGTGCAAAATATTGAATTAGTCAATTCATTTAAGGAAACAGAAAGCAAGAAAACAGAAATGAGGGACTAGATAGGAAAATATGGGAAACGTCTAGGCACACAGTTGGAGGCTAATAGGAGTCTCTGAAAGGGAACAGAATTTGGGGCAGAAATGATCCTTGAGGAACACCTTCCGGTCTCAAACAAGACTTCTGTCTGAAAATTAAGTGAATCAGTGACCTCCATGATGTTGCCCTGCTTACCTCTCCGTCCACCCTCGCCTCTCCCCACTGCCTCCTTGCATCCCAAGCCCCGCCACACGACTTTTGCTTCCTCTGGTGTGTGAATCCTCAGCACCTAGGACAGGAGTGACATCTGGGTACTCTCGTCTACACACGAAAGTACAGGATGGAGTACGGCTTGAAATCGGACTTCCAGGTTTGAGCTAAGCCACAAGCTCTCGATTCGTTGAAACGGGAGTGGAAACGGAGTGACTGTGGGGTACAGGAACTGGGGGGGGGAAGGCCTTCCTCTTTCCTTCCGTCTCCCCCCCCCTTCTTGCTAGCTTTCTTAAGCTTCCTTTCTCTTACTCTGTCTTTCCTCTTCTATTTTCTCTCTCATGCTTTTTTCCCCCTCCTCTTGAACGAACTGACCATGATGTGAAAGTAAAAAATGTATCTTACAGTCTACTGTATTTTATGCTTAGGAGGTAAATTCTTTTTCCAAATATAGAAGTAACTGAGGTTGGTGAGTTTTTTTGTGTGTCCCTCCCAGGCTCAGAGGTGTTTGGTAACAGAACGAATGTCCCTGTGAGCCTTGCGGAGCGTGTTCCCGGGAGCCAGACAGCTGAGTAGATGGGCGACGCGAGAGCGGGGGGCCGCGCGGCGGGCGGTGGCGGGGAGGGGGTGCGGCGCGGTGGGCGTCCCCCGTCCCGCTCAGCTGTCCGGCTGGAGGTGATGGGAGGGCTTGTGAAGGCAAAGGCGCACATGCCCCCGGGGGCGGCCAGGCGGCGCCAGAGAGCCGGGCCAAATGGATGACGTTACTAACGAGCAGGTGCACCGAGAAGCAGTCTGCACAGGCCTGCAGGAAACGCCGGGGTGTTTATGCCAACTCTGGCGGTAATCAGCCAGCCTCTGCTTTGGTGACCCGAATGTGACCCATCCTCCACCCTCCACTTCCTCTGAGAGGCAGGCAGGTCCTGAGGTAGGACACTGTTTTCTCTAGCCCCAAAGTGTTTCATCAGCTCCTTCTTGAAGATACTTGGGACTTTGCACTCTGCCGTGTAGTTACCTCTTTATCCCAGCGCCTCTGCTAGACCGGAGAGCTTTTTAAAGGAACGCTTCCTTCATTTGTTCATGTATCCTTCGATCCATTTATTAACTGCTGGGAACACACAGTTAAAGACGTGGCCCCACCTCTAGGTCTAGTGGGGAGCAGACATGGAACGAATTATAATACATGTGTTAAGTGCTTTAAGGAAGGCATGTGACGCGAGGCTGAGGAAGAGCCGCCCCAGCCTGCCTGGGAACTCGTGACGCCTTCTCAGAAAGTGGGGTGTTTGAGCTCAGTCCTGAAGGAATAGTAAGAGTTCACTGAGCAGATGGGGGAAGGGCGGTGGGTGGCATTTCAGATGGGATAACATCATGACCAGAGGCAGAGAGGAGTGAGGGAGAATAGGGTATGTTTGGAGCACCACAAGTCTTTGCTATTTTTGAAGCACAAATGAAAATCAGGGGAGCGTGACAAGAGGTGAGAAGGGCACAGACAGGGAGCCTCTGGGGGCCCTGGCGTGCGGTGTTAAAGACTCCACATTTTATCCCACTGTACTAGTTTCCTATTGTTGCTGTAATAAATTACCACAAATTTAGTAGCTTAAAATAATAGAAATTTATTAACTTACAGTTCTGGAGGACAAAAATCTAAAATGGGTCTTATTTGGCTAAAATCAAGATGAGGTAGATTTGTGTTCCTTCTGGAGACTCCAGTGGAGAATCCATTTCCTTGTTTTTCCAGCTTCTAGGGACCACCTGCATTCTTTGGCTCATTGTCCCTTCCTCCAACTTCTGAGCCAGCAGTGTGGCATATTCAAATCTCACTGTCTAACCTCTGTTTTTGTTGTCACATCTCCTTCTCTGACTCTGACCCTCCTCCCTCCCTCTTGTGATTACACTGGGCCCACCTTAGATAATCCAGACTAATCTCCCCATCGCAAAATCCTTAACGTGTTCCCATTTGCAAAGTTCCTTTTGCCATGTAAGGTAGCATATTCACAGGTTCCAGGGATGAGGAGGCAAATGAACATCTTCAAGAGGCCATTATTCAGCCTACTATATCCACATAGCCCAGAGGCTGAGAAAGCCAGAATGTGTCTGTCCTTCTGAAGGGTCAAGTCTTGAGGACCGGCATCTTCACAAATAAGGAATTAAAGTGCGGGGGGAGCTTTAGTCACAGAGTACCTGACTTGACTCCACCTGGCCAGCTTAGGCCCAAAAGTCCTGGTTGCCATTGTTGAGCTGTTCTTCCAGCAGCCCTGCAGAGAGGCCTCAGACTTGGGGTGCTGGGGGAAAGAAAGGAAAAGCTGTACTGCTAAGGAAAGGGGGTGCCTGAGCAGAAGCAGAAACACTGCAGCAGTGCCAGGGTCAGTGCTAGGAGAGTAACCCTAGTCTGCTCCACCCACCAAGACCAGAGAGTGACTGTGTGGTGCTGGCTCCACTGGTTCCTGAGTGGGGTGGTGAACGGACAGCATCCTTCAGAAGGGAGGGGGCCTTCAAGAGGGGCATCTGAGAGGTGACATTCCTGCCTGGCCCAGCACAGGTCACACAGGCTCCTGACACCATGAAGGACTCCTGCTGAGTCAACAGAGGACCCAAGAGGACTTGGGTGAGAATGTGGTACTGAACTTGATGGTGGGGTTTAGAATCCTATCTGAGATTTATGAAATTTGGGTTATACTCCACAGTCAGAGCTTAATAAATGATGAGTAAGCAAGGAAATTCCAGGTTCCTTTTGAGGCTACCCATAGACACCTCAGCATCATTTCTAGAACTAAGGTGCCAGAATCCCCAGCATTTGTCACTAGGACATTTAGTTATGGGGATTCCTAAGGGAAAAAGAGAAGTCTCCACCAGTGTGGCCTCCTCTGTCATTCACATCACTGGCATTCCCCAAGTAGAGACAGTGTCCCAAAGGCTCAGGAGGACCCCTGTTTGTGAATGTTCTATGTTCAGCTCCATCCCTGTTAAACTAAACCAGCTCATGCTTCCACAGGTTGTTTCTCAAGGCCAGTTTCTCCTGAAGAACCTTCCCGAGGACCCCCACAGTTAACAGTGTCTCTCTTCATCGAGTATGTGAGGACATGTGGTAGGGCACGGTGCCCTGGTTACAGCTGGGGTGCTGCTGCTAACTCATTTTGTGAGCTTAGACAGTCCCAGTCCTTTTGAATTCTTCCTTGTTTGTCAAGGAAAAAAGGGGGTCAGATCTCAGACCTAATGTTCTGTCATATATATTGACATTTGTGGTTCTCTGTTTGAGCCTTAATAATTGACTTGGGTTAGAAATCCACCAGCAAGGAACTGGGTTTTCAGTAGAAGTAAGCACACCATTACTGAGCAAACGAAAAATAATTAAGAACAGCTGCATACAACTAGAAATGGTTTCTTTTGAAACATACGGTGTTTATTGCTTAACCCTGTGATAGCTCCTAAACACTGGCTTTGGAGTATGGCTCTGGAAGTATACTTCAACTCTGCTTTTCTTTGATCAGTTTGGCAATAGGTAGGTAGATGGGCTAAGGTTGTTCTATTTCATCTACCTGTCATCTTCCTTTGGCATTTTTAAAACTATCTAACCTTAACGTTCTCTATACCTTCTGTCATTACTGTCTATGATCTCTCCAGAGTAAAGTACATTTTGAGGAGAGACTAGCTGGTGCACATGTGTATCTGTGACAGTGTCATTCCTTGGTGTTTATGAGAAAGAGCGAGAGAATGTGCTTCTTGATGTGTAATTAAATAAGTAACATGTGTTCTTTTATCTAACAGCTGAAGCAATGGAAGGCATTTGAAGAGGAAAACCAAACAATCAGATGCATGGCCAAATATTTCAGCACTCCCAGCAAAAGCTTCCATACCCAGTGTGGGGAGGAACAGAGCTGCCACCTGAGAGGAGAGAAAAGTTCCATGGAGAGGCTCCTCACGGAAGTAAGCTGCACCCCTGCCTGGCGGATTCCCTGCAAAGAAGAACTTTAGTCATGCATCGGTGGCCCCCAGATGCTCTCATTGCTATCAGTCTCTTCTCATCCCGTTCTCCCGCTTCCCCGAACAGCAAGCAAAGCCTCACCATTTCCCCAGTGACCCGCATCCACTCCATTCATTCCATGAACGGAGGTATATCAGGTCACGCCTGTGTGCTGGGCACTGTGCTAAGTGCTGATAAACAAAAACTTAGCTCCTACCCACATGAAGCCCACCACTGAGTGGAGGAAACATAAACTTATAAATTGTGATAAGAATTATGAAGGAAACAATCAGGGTGGTAAGAGCAAGGGAACCTAATATAGAGCAGTCAAAAAAGATTCTCTGAGTTGACACCTGAAGGTTAAGTACAAAGTGGTCAGGCAAAGAGTACAGGGAAAAGCATTTTAAAGGCCCTGAGCTGTAGTGGACACTGGCTTCTGTGTGCTACTCTCTTTACATAGAGTAGTGCCTTCATGTCCAAGAAATGATGGGACCCTAACTCTCTTTCCCAGGTACTGACTGGAGATCTCAAGCATCCCATCAGCCCGCTCAGTCCAGACATGTCTGCAGATGGGGAAGGGGACTAACCAAGGGCTTCTGAAGGTTGTTATAGCACTAAGGGGGAACCAGGAAGCCCCCAGCCGTTCTTTCTTCCGTACTTGAGCGAGAGTTGGCCCCTCTCCCAGACTTGGGCAGTGTTGTGCAGGCTTGAAGAAAGCACGTGGAAAAGCTTGAGGGCTGCATTGACTTAAGAGGAAGGCACAGGGCCCAGGGGAATTAGTCAGTATTTTGACACTAATTGAATTACATTCCATATTTTCTTCAGTTCAGAACATACCTAAATAGGTGCTATTTGGGAAGCTGTGTTTTTTTGTAATAGGACTGCCACCTGGGTGTTAATAGTCCCTGGTAAGAGGGTGGTATGATGGGGACCTACAAAACACAGCAGATGAAGGGGTCCAGTCTGCCTAGGTACCCACTGTCCATGCCTTCTAGTCTCCCACATCGTACCCTTGGTTCTGGACCTTGTTTGTCCATCAGAGCAATACCTCTCCATCTCTTTACTATTTATGAAGCATTCAGGACATTATTTCAAAGCCAGATTTCTTCCCACCTGGCAAGGGAGTAGCATTTCTTTTGATACTCTGTGAAGTATCAAAGAAGCATTTTTTTTTTTTCCAGCTAAACAGGAGGCCCAGAAACTTGGCTAGAACAGCCAGGATGGTTTTCATTCACGATCAGTTAATTCTGGAACAGCCAAGTGGACTGACTCTTTAGCCTTATGGTAATGTGTGACGTGCTTTTTGTACTTCTGCCATGCTGCCCTGTTTCCCACGCAGGGACTCAGTCTGCTCTATTCAAAAGGATGCCTTGAGCCTACAGAGGACGGACACTCAATGGGTAAAGATGCATAGGCAGTAAAAAGCTGGCCTTCCCAGCACATACTACACCTGGAAGACCTTCCCCAGAACAGGCCTGAGAACCAGCAGCCAGTCCTAGGACCCCGTGGCAGGCCTAGAGAGGATCCAGTAGCTGTGTCCGAGCTCCAGTGCTGCCTATTAGATAAACGCAGATCTCTCCCCTGCCTCAGTGTGGCACAAACCCTGATGCCAACTCACCGTTTGCAGTTCCCTCCTATGCAGCCCCTCTTCTGCCCTGGTGCCCTTCCTCTTACTTTCCCATGGTCTGGGTAGTCCATCTTCTCGTTCTTGCCTCTCTTGCCTCTATGGCCAGGGGTCCCCCAGAAGCTGTTTGGGGTGGCATCTGTCACTGACTTCCCTGTCTGAGTGAAGACCAGCAGATGGAACCTTCTATACTCTGCAGCCAAGGAAACCCACCTATTACTTTTCTTCCTTGAACCATAGAAACAAGAGGTTGATTCCATTTCTCCTTATGGCCTGCACCCTACGAAACACGCCAGTGATCATTTTGCTTCCCCCAGTGTGTCAAAAGTAATAATTAATAAGCTCATTGAAATGCAGCTGCCACAGTAGGTCAGATTTTGGTCTCACAATGGCAGTGCCTCACACCACGCCTCTAATTAGTATACAGCCATGGTGAAAACAGTTCCACTTCCTTTTCTGAAAGAAGGGAAATTTACTGTTTAGGTTGACATTTCTGAGTCTATCAGCAGCCAGCTTCAGATGTTTGGTTTGCTGGGAGAAGAGTATTCTTCCCAAGTCAGTGTTTATGGTATTTTTCTATAGTCAAAGGAGTTTGTGGATAAAGCACAAAAAGGCAACACTCAGATTTTGCCTGCTGGAGTGTTTGTCATCAGCTAATGGCTTCTTCCTAACTCTGTGAAGAAGTTAGAGGCCTGTGGAAGCCAGCATGAGAGCGTGCAGGGTGGGCTTCAGGAAGAGGGACTGGTGGAAGAGGAAGGGGGTTGGGGCCCCTCCTGTGCAGCCATCACAGTCACCCCTATGAGATCCTCAGAGAGAGAGCTGGCACAGCCCAGATATCATGAAAAGGCCCAGTGTCTCCCTGTTACTCATCCACACTGCTCCTAGTGAGTCCTTGAGTCATCTGCACTCACCCAGCAACGCCCAGACCTTACCACTCCGCAGCTGGGGAGAACAGGCATGCAGGTGCTCGGCTGAAAGTCCCTTCCGCTGATCCATCAGTCACTCACAGTCCTGGACTCTCTCCTGATGGTAAAAGAAGTAGACCAAACGGGGAATACTGACTATCAGAAAAATCCCCTTTCTGCTCATATATGGGGAGCAGTGGGTCTGCCTCGGGAGTTGCTAGTCAGAATATTGGACTATTTCACTTAAGTTACTGCTCCCTTAAAGGATCATTTCTGGGCAACTCTCCTATGTAAACTTCAGAAGAAACCACAGGTTCAGTCCACAGGCAGCTTGTATTAGTTATCCTAAAAAGGGAACATCCTTTTGTTTCTAGGGCATAATTAATATATTAATATGTCCAAATGCTCATCCTCAGCTTCTAAAGGGGATGGTGGCAAAGAGGCAGCATTTTGGTATTCAGACAAGCACTTCCTAGAATATGATGCTTATGATTTTGCCTTCCCCAAACCCTTAACACCATGTCATCTGCCCCAATACCAGCTATTCCCCATGAAGATCTCATCCCTGCTCCTCTCTGCCTTTGAGCATAAGAAATTTCCAAAGGTGGACACACAGTCTGAACTTGAGAACCAGCTGCTGCGCCAAGGAAAGATGTCCAGGGTTCAGTCATTCCCTGTACACACACTGCAAACACTCCTTCTCCTACTTCGTGCCCCAGAATCTTGCAGTTAAGACAGATGCTTCTCTGCCAGCCCTCCTGGGCACAGTGTGTTGATCAGCTAACATCTATGCAGCAGGTAAGCAGTTCAGTAGCAGAACTGCCCCCGCCTCGTCCATCTCCTGGACTCCATTCTAGGTCTGTTGAATCAAGCTATGAGGGACTTAGGCCCAACAATCCTTTTTTTTTGTTAAAGCTTCTCTAATACTTTTGATGCATGCACTTGTTTAGGAGATATCAACAGTTGGCCTCTCACCCCCAGAGGTCCAGCTTAGGGCAGCATTTTGGTATGCTAGGAAGGTGATGACACCAACCTGAGATTCTCTTTGGGCCCTCCTGGCTCCAGTCTTGTTTGTTTGGCCCAGGAATCTCCACCCTTCTCCCTGTCCTTTCCATTTTCTAGGCTGTTTAGCAAGAGGCAAAATACTTGTTTCCCCATTTGTTCTTCCCCTGGAGATGTGCCTCAAACTCATCTATATTTTGCAAAAGTGTGATAAACCCGGAGTTGGACCATCACAAACATTGTTCAGGCTGGTGTCCTGCAGAATGACCTGACCCTCTCAGTTCTGGGGAAGGGTGAGCGGGTGCACCCAAGCAGCTAGGCTGTGACTCCTCCCTGCTCAGACAATGCTACACAACCTGGGGATGCAAGGGGGAGATGAAGACAACAACAATAACTTGTGGCTATTTATTGAGCCTCATCCATGCCAGTTATTGTGCATATCAATTCATTTCACCTAGTGGAGGTACCTCCTCAGAGCCTGAGGCCACCAGCCAATAAATTGGAAGAACTAGAATTTAAACCAAGGTCTTCTGAAGCCATACTTTCTCCACCCTGGGAGGCAGTACGGAACCCTCAGCAGCATCTTTTGTTGATGTTTGTACTTTTATTTTACAGAAAAATGCGGTGATTGAAAGCCTGCAGGAACAAGTAAACAGGGCCAAAGAGAAACTAGTGAGGCTGATGTCAGCTGAGTGCACCTATGACCTTCCAGAATGGGCTGTCCCACCTGCCTCCTCCCAGAACAAGGACATCCAGACAGCATCCTCTGCCCAGCGGCCTTTGGAATGCCCCTCTGGCTCTCAGAATGATACCAGCATGGCTGCCCAGGACTCCCAGCATAGCTCAGTGCCCTCCTTAGGTGTGCAAAGCCTTGAGGGGCCTGAGAAGGACACCAGCCCCTCCCCAGGACAGCAGGAGAAGATGTCTGACTTGAAAGACTTTTCTGATCATTTAGACTCAGGTTGTAGCCAGAAGCCGCTGGCTGAGCAAAGCCAGAATAGAGAAAGAGGAGAGCAGGTATCCGTGGCCCTAAGCCATAGTCTCCTGCCAGGCAGAGGGGGCTCTGATGCCCAGAGACAGAGGCAGCTGGAGAACTCAGAGGAGCCCCCACAACGGCTGTCAAGGGTCAATTCAGTGATCAGGGAGAAACTTCAGGAAGTCTTACAAGATTTGGGCCGGGGCCCTGAGGCTCCACTCCCCTCTGCCCCATCTCGTCCCCAGCAGCCCTGGAAGAGCAGTGCTGCTTTCAGCCCCCAGAAGATGCCCCTCTGCAAGGAGCTGGGCTTCAGTCCATACATGGTTAGGAGAAGGCGGGCGGCTCAGCAGGCTTGCTCTCGCCTTCCTGGCTCTGTACCCTCATATGTGGGGCGTTGGGCAAACAGGACTATTTCTGGGGCACACAGTGGGCTGAATGTGCAGAATGGGGACAGCCCCAGCCTGGTCCCCCAAACTGCTGATTCCAGGGTACCAAGACCCTCTTCCAAGAAGCCTACTCTACTTCCAGATCCTCAAGGCAGGCCCAGCACCCTGGAGGGCAACAAACAAAGCCAGACAGATCCCCAGGGGGCTGGAGGGAGCCATGCAGTCTTTCCTTACCAGCCTTCTGGTTCTGGCCGGGCACAAAGTCCTGCTGCCCCAAGCCTATCCAGAGCCTCGCCAGACTTGCCTGAGCAGTGGCAGCTGCGGCCCCCAGCATCCCCAGGCTGTCCCTCCTTGTCTTCCCAGTACGACTACTTTGACACTGAGTCCAGCAGCTCAGATGAGTTCTTCTGCCGCTGCCACCGGCCCTACTGTGAAATCTGCTTCCAGAGCTCCTCTGACTCTAGTGACACATCAGACACTGACCCTGAGCCTGCCAGGGGACTGGCTTCCTGGGAAAAGTTGTGGGCCCGCTCCAAGCCCATCGTGAACTTCAAAGATGACTTGAAACCCACACTGGTGTGAAAAGCAGTAGAGCTGGTCTAGACATAGAGGTTAGTCCAAGAGAAGCTGTACTAAGGCCCTCAGGCCAAGAGCCAATTTCTGGTCTTCAGGGAACAGACCAGTGCCCTTCATTCAACCAGCCCTTAACATGTTCCAGCTATGCTCCAGCTACGCTCACTGAGTGACTTTGAGCACTTCTTGATCTATAAAAAGAAAGGTATTGCCTGTCTTGTTACTACCTCACAGCATTACTGTAAAAGACTCCAGTTGAGTGACTATAAAAGATACTGACTCCTTAGATGAAAGGTACTAAATGAGCACATAGGGTTTTCCGTTGGGTCAGCCTGCATTCTACAAAACTATTAATACATACCAGGTGGAAGTCTGGGGGATGGACAGACAGATGGAGAGATGGATGGGAAATTTCTGCAGAACCTAAGTTGTGGGGGGGCCAGCTGGCCTTTTGGTGGACAGACCTGCCAGGAAGATAAGTCTCCTACATCCTGGAAGGTGGCAGTTTTGTTTCTGCTGAAGGTTGTGAACAGCACCACTGCTAGGTTCCAGCTTCTGGCCAGACTCAGCTCAGAACCACCTCTACACTGCTATTTCTTGTTCACGTCTTTCCACTGTTATGTCATCTCACCATTATCCCTGAGACAGCCAAATCTCCACGCACCCACAGGCTACCCAGATCTCTCTCCCGGGCTCAGAAGGGCTGAGACCCAGACTGCACCCCGCTCCTATGGCCCATCCCTTTGACTCTCCCAGTGGTGCAGTTTTGTACTGGGAGGAAGCACACACCAGCAGTCTCTGTTGGGACAGGGGAGGCCCTGTTGTTCAAGAGGTGCTTTTGGTGCCATTGGGATTACATGACCACCAGCAGACACATAAACCTGGAAGCCAGATGAGGAAATCAGAAGGAAGAAATGGCAGGCAAGAAGGCAGGAAAGAAATGAGGGTTTGAACATTTAACTTGAGTCTGGCACAGTACTTGGCAATGTCAGATTTCAGTGATTCCTTATGATAACCCTGTGAAGCAGACACTCTCATTTTTACAGATGAGGAATGTGAGGCTTAGAGGAAGGACATAACTTCCCTCAATGTCACACTGCTGGAGAGTAGCTGATGGAGGACTTACACGCAGCTCCTGGGACTCCAAGTTGGTGGATTTCCCTGGGGACACAACTCTTCACTCATTCTTCTGGGAGTGGCAGGCGAGGCTTGGTGGGCCAGACATTAAAGCAAGGCCCGAGTGAGAAAGCTGAGCTGCGCTCACTCTGCAGTCCAGGACAACAAAACCGGTTCTTCTTCTGGGAAGCAGGCCTCCGCTTCCTCACTGCCACTGGGGCGCACCCACACCTCCCCGCAGAGCTGGTGAAGGATGAGCGCCAGGAACTCGGCCACCACCGCCAAAGCCACAGGGAGAGCACAGCTGGGTCCACTTTGCTTGTTGCTGAGCTGGGTGTTGCGAACAGGCTGTTCCCTGCCCCCAGTCCCGTGTGTATATCTGTGGGTGTGCACATGTTTGTGTGAAGGAGTTCGGGCCTCATTAGATAAGCTCAGAGGGGGCATCTGGCTCTAAATGTCTGATAGATTTATCATGGACTCTCGAGGCTGCTGACACCCCATGATTCTCCAGCCACTGAACCAGGAGGCCCTCCTGGTAGCACAGCTTCTTCTATCATCTACTTTTAAATATGAATTTCATAATTTATTCTATGTGTGGGTTTGTAGTTTGTTCTGTGTTTGCTGTCCAGGTGGTACCTTAATAAAAGAGAAATGACTTCCAAGGCAAATCTCTTCAGAAATTTTAGTCTTGAGCTGGGGAGGAAGGGCCCAGAGAAGACTGAACCGTCCGAAGGAGGGGAACTCCAGAAGCCATCAGAGTTGCTCCTGGGTTACCCTGGGTTCCAAGTGTATCTTTTACCAAACTTCCATTTGTAACAGATTCTTCTGTGGTCTCCCTGTGCAACATCTTATCCCAGACACACTCCCCACACTGGAGAGAGAAACACTGGAGACCCTGGGCTCTTCCCACTCCCAGGAGTCCTGTGTCTGGGCGTCCCCTCCCTCAGCTCCCTCCCCCAGTGCGCCACCACTAGCAGCCTACTGTTTGTGAATATGGACCTTGAAGGCACTAAACCCGGCAATCCTTCCCGCCTTCTCACGCTGCTTCTAGACCGTCAGTCCCACCATCCCAGCCCTTCCACACCTCCATCCTTTTATCTAGAACTTCTTTCCCCACTTTGGGCACCTTGTGAATTAGTCACCCTTCAAGACTCAGGCGGAGCCTACGTTCTCTCTTCAGCCTTTCCCGAACATCCCCAGATAAAACTGGTAGATCCCCTAGTGAAATAAGGAAGAATGTTTTGGGGTTCATGTTTTGGACTTAGCTGTAGAGAGGCTTCTGTCATCCATTTGACCTAGATTGACTTTGTTACTCTTGCCAGACCTGGTTGAAAAGGTAAAGAATCTACCCTGAATAGTCCTTATTTATCATTTGGTTTGCAAACTATGTACCAAATACTATGACTGACTGCCCCAAAATATCATCTCCAAATCTATGGTTTATTCTGTGCGCCAGTCCTGTCAGCTCCTTCCCTAAATCTTTTACCCAAGACCAGCTAATCCAGTGATGAAATTCTTAAAGGGCTCAGTGCGTATGACTTGTGGCATGCTTTTGGTTGTTATGCTCTTGAAGAAAGGGCAGTAAATTGTGCAAAGGAATCCAAGAGAAGTAAACATTGCCTCTGCTGCTGCCATCGGGGCTGTACAAGTCTCTGTTGGTACTAAGACGTGGCATGGATCCAGGCCTGACCCTGACCCCAGCATATGTTCCCTGCGGATTGAAAATCTTGGGGTTGGAGGTGTCCATCCTGATCCCAAAGTCTTTTCCTGTCTCCTGGCCTGTCCCAAGCCCTCTTTCCTTAAAAAATCAACTTGGCCTTCCTGGAATTCAAAGAGGAGAAAAAAGCATCAGATATAGGAGGGCTGTTTTTGTTTTTGTTTCTTAATTTTTTGGAGACAAGTTCTTACTGTGTTGCCCAGGCTGGTCTCAAACTCCTAGGCTTAAGGGATCCTCCCACCCCAGCCTCCCAACTAGCTGGGAATACAGGCATGAGCCACTGTGCCTAGCTATAGGAGGCCTGTACCACACCACTTTGATAATGTGTCATGGGATTAGAGAATAAATAAATAAATAAATAAATAAATAACAAAAAAACTATATCACTTTGAAAGTGAAAAAGAGAAAAGTCAATCCAAGTTCCATAAAATCTCTTCTGTCTATATTTATTGTGTTATGTTTAGATGTGTCTCCTCCACAAATTGCAAGTTCCTGAAAACACTGAGCATGTCTTCTTCATCTTGCATCTCCTCTAAAGTAGAGAGCACTGCACAAACTATAAGCCCAGAAAATGCTTAATGGGTGGATTTCTGGGTAGATAAATGGGTGAAAGGAAGGAAGGCAAAGACCCTGTTCTAGACCCTGTTCTAGGGTCTAGAGCAGAGCCACAGAAACAGAGACAGAACCGTCTGGCTCCACTGCCTTCCAACGAGTTAAAGCATGAAACAACATCACTAACGGACCCAGATGTAACTGAATTGTGAAAAGGACAGTACTTCAAGTCTCTTGGGGGAGGTGGGATAGGGTGATAGAGTTAATAGAAGAGAAGCTTCTTTTGATAGAGGTCTTCTCTTAAAGATGCTTTCTTCCCGAGTTTGTTAATGGGTGACAAGCAGTATGAGCAGGAGGGCAGTCTGTCATCTTTATCACCATCTCCTTCCGCAGTTCACTTTCTCAGAATCCCAACAACAAAGCAGTTTCTCCATCCCCTCTGGCTGCTGCACTTTTCCCAGTAACACTGTATGGGCTCTGTTGAGGGGAGATTTAACACAACAATGGTGTTTAGGAGGCCGAAAGCAGGAAGGAGCTTAAGGCTTTGTCCTCAGACTTTGCTCCCCCTTGCCCCTGGAACCCACTCTGATATCTTTCTCCCTGAAACATTCCTGATCTTAGCATACCCAACCAAACCACATTTGAAAGAGGCACATCTTTGGATGTTCAGTTCACTGCTGAGGTCACAAAAAGACAGGAAATGCCAGTGTCACAAAGCAAAATAACCTACTATGAGTTTGACTGGGTCTGTGTCAGGGCTTCCCAAGACACAGACACTGAGAACAAGCTCTTGGGAGAGGCCCTGGAAATGTCTGTGGGTGACCAAGAGAAAAGCAGAAGGATAGGAGAAAAGAAGGGAAGGAGGACAAGAAGTCCAAAGAACAAAGGGAGACAAGAGGGACATGTGGTGGTGAAGGAGGGAACCAGGCAAAGAACAAAAGGCATCCTTGGTCAGTAGACAGTTTGCAGCGATTGTCTCTCATGTAAATAAACGTGCTGGCTCCGGTTCTATGTTGAGAGAAGGTGAGGTTCGCATATGTGACCGTTGGTTCATTTCTCCACTCTCCCCACTAGACTGTGAGCTACTTGAGCCTACAGCTTGCTATAATTACCTTGGAATCCCCCGCGCCTAGCACTGTGCCTGGTGCCTGGTCGCCCAGCAAATGTCGCCCAGCAAATGTTTGTCAAAAGAAATCAAAAAAGGGAAGAATGGCTTAGCCAGAAGTGTCTCAAGGGGAACCACAGTGAG
Source organism: Daubentonia madagascariensis (assembly GCA_023783475.1). Lineage (NCBI taxonomy): Eukaryota > Metazoa > Chordata > Mammalia > Primates > Daubentoniidae > Daubentonia > Daubentonia madagascariensis. Next base: position 17,375,274 of record JAKFHU010001631.1, on the reverse strand, counting down.
GCAGCTTACAAAAGTTCACCTGGGAAGCAGGGCTTAGGTATCTCATCAGCTTATATAATGTATGACTGTTGCTGATTCACCTAAGTTTAAAGTTCGGAACATTTTGTCAAAAGAAGTCATTTTAGATGGGCTCTCTTCTCCATTAAATTTCTTTTTTTTTTTGAGATGAGGTCTTGCTCTGTTGCCCAGGCTAGAGTGCAGTGGTGTCATCATAGCTCACTGCAACCTCAAGCTCCTGGGCTCAAGCCATCCTCCAGCTTCAGCCTCCCGGGTAGCTGGGAATACAAGTGCGTGCCACCACGCCTGGCCAATTTTTCTATTTTTTGTAGAGACGGGATCTTGCTCTTGCTCAGGCTGGTTTCAAACTCATGGCCTCAAGCAATCCTCCTGCCTTGGCCTCCCAAAGTGCTAAGATTACAGGTATGAGCCACTGCACCCAGCCTCTATTAATTTTTGCATGATGATTTTCTACCCCCACTGCAATGCCTGGGCTTAAAGTCACCCACGTGTCTGTGTGGCTTTCAGCAAGTTGCATACATAACCTTTTTGTGGCTCAGTTTTCCCAACTGCAAACTGTGATAAAGCACCTATCACATAAGGTTGTTATGATGGCTAAATGAATTAATATTTGTAAAATGGTTTCAACTGTGTCCGGCACATAGCAAGCATTATATAAATTTTTTTTTAATAAAAATAAGTAGATAAGATGTCTTAGAAAAGTGTGGAAAACACAGACTTATTTTCAAAAATACTCTTTATGTTTTCTTGCTTTACACCAAAATTCCTTATCTCTTCAGTTTGTTCCTGAGGGAACAGATCTGGCAAAGTGACAATGGCCTTTTGCCTCAGCCCACCTTTGGGGCAATGGAATTTTCTCCCTGAACCCTTCTTAAGTGCACTTACTGTGGGGAGCACACCCACCTGCAGGACTCAAATGTCAGGGTGAGGCCAGAGGGAAAGGTATAGTTGGAAAGTCAGGAAATCTGATTTTTTTAAGGTGGAGCCAAGAGACACAACTAATTTTCTTTGTAGACATATTATGCACTTTGTACTAGAAAAAACATATATAGGATACCAGCTACATGCCATTTAATACTTGTCTCATTTAATATTTATAACCACCCAGCAAAGTAGTTATTGCCCCTCACAGATGAGGAAACTTTAACTGGGAGAGGTTAGATAACTTGCTGAAGGCCACACAACTGGTTAGAGGCAGAGCCAGAGTTTGCACTGAAATCTGACTTGATTCCAAAGCGCTTTTGGACTCCCCAGTGCTGGTTACAGAGCATGTGCTACAGGCATGCTACAGAAGAGAGAAGGAATTTCAACCCGGCAAGGCAGGGACCCAGGCTGAGGTTTTCTTAGGACACCAAGGTTTCCTTAGGAAAAGCAAGCCGGTCTGGTTCTGTAAGCCTATTGCAAAACCCTCCATTGCTGAGTCATTGAGTCAGCATCCTGGAGGCTGGAAGGAAGCTTTCTAAAGCTACCTGGTCACTCCCCCACTTCAGGAAGTTCGATGCCAAATACAAGACACTGAAAACAAACAAGCCCTTTGTTCAGACCAGTCAGTCCCCCAAGCTGAAAATTTTGTCTCAAGTGTCATGCTCTTTAAGTGGCACAAAAAGATGACAAGAGATCCAGAAGACCCTGTGACAACTTGACCTCAGACCTACTGATGAACTGGGGAAGAGTCACAGAATCTCTTTTCAATTCACACCTCTGCTTTGCTGAAAAACCTTCATTGCTCCCCACATCCTGCGGGATGAAATCTCACCTTGGTTTGAGGTTTGAAGCCCTCCATTATGAAGCTCCTACCTCCCCTGTCCTCAACTTACCTTAAACTCCCCTCGCTCCTGCCAGGTGGGTTTACTCTCTGTTCCTGGAGCAGGCCAGCTCAGGCTCTGCACTTTTGCTTACATCAGCCCCTCTCTCCTTCATTCTTACTACCCCAGCCTGAAGTGGCCTCTCCTCCTGACCAGTTCTAGCTGTCTTCAGATTTACTAGGCAATAAATCATGTACTACTGATGTGCCCCTTGACAGCAATTCTAGTCATGTGTTTGGCTGTTATATAAATCCTTTATTGTTAACTTTTCACATGCTCAGATCTTGCCTCTCCAAATATATTATCAGATACTGGAGGGCAAGAGCCATGTCTAATTTATCTTTACATTTCCATACTATCTTATGTGGTGTCCAATGCCTAGTAAATCTCAATCAACATTTCTAGGTCTATTTTGAAGATGAGCCCTCTCTTTGCTCCCACCTTTCCGTTTGTACCAAGATATCCTGAGCAGATTAAAAAAAGAATTTGGCAGTATTTTTCTCTCAGACTGTACTTGAAGTTTAGAATTTCAAAGAATCTCTGCTCTCTCATTGTAAAGGAGGGAAACAAACATTTCTGAGAGCCTCCTGTGTGCCAGGCGCTGTGATAGGGGCTTACATATACTGCTGGAAGAAATTGAGCTAACACGACCCAAGTAGGAAGGTCTTAGTCCATTTTGTGCTGCTATAACAAAATACCACAGACTGGGTAATTTATAAAGAACAGAAATTTATTTCTCACAATTCTGGAGGCTGGAAAGTCCAAGATCAAGGTGCTGGTGCCTTCAGTTGTCTGGTGAGGGCTGCATCCCCTGGAGGGGAGGGACATTGGGTTTTTCCCTGGTGAAAGGCAGAAGGACCACTGAACTAAAGGCTATATGGAGCCTCTTTATAAGGGTCTTATTCCCATTCATGTGGGAAGAGCCCTTGTGGCCTAATCACCTCTTAAAGGCCCTGCCTCTTAATATTATATCACATTGGTAACACTTGAATTTTGGAGAGGACACATTCAAACCACAGCAATCCCTAAAATGCTGAAAACAATATCCCCAACATCCTCAACATCCTCAAAAAACAACAACAACAAAACACCTCTCTGGATGATTTCTATCCATGAACAGCTGCAGGAAGCTGAAGGGGCCAAAAAAAGAGGGAGACCAGGTTAACCCTGCTGCTGTTGCTGCTGCTCCCACCAGAAAATATAATAAAAATTGGAAACAGGATGCAGATCCATCAACACATTCTTCTGATGTCAAAAGCAGGCATTTTTATTCTCAGGAAAAAGAGGCCATACCAGTGGAATGCAGTCGGATGCCTTATTTCCAGCAGTTACAGTTGTCACTCCGGAACTGCAGATGTCCCATGCCTGGGCCAGAGTGGCCTGGGCCTTGCAGTTGGAAGCCACTGCTGTCCATCCAGGTCCTAAAAGTGTTTCCTCCCTCTGAAGCCCTGCCTGCAGTCCTAGGATATACCAGGTCAAGGTAGGATCTTGATGTTCATATTTCTTAAGTTCCCAACGTGATTTTAATGTGTAGCCAAAGTTGAGAACCCCTGAGCTTTGGCTCTGATCTCTTGGGATGCCAGAATAAAGCCTCTGGTTCTGTCTATCATCTCCATCCCCAGCCCTTGCCCGACTCTGGCCTGGGGCAATCCCACTCCTCCCCAAACATCACTGCTAGTGTTAGGGAAGGCAATGGAGTCTAAGCATTCCATTCCCCTAGACTCTCTCAGATTCCCTTCTTTCATCTCAAGTGCAGGAGCCTCCTCCTCCATTAGCCATTTCCTACACACCCTCACCCGCTGCACCTTCCTATCAGCAGCAGTTATAATCCAGCACCTGGCCAGCACACACTCACCTACCACGTGGTAGTGGAATGCTGCCCCTCATGTGGGCATGTTTTCACAGATTTCTTGGAGACAAAAGTCATTCCTTGTACCTCCTCATGCTCTGACAGTGACAAGCATAGAATGCTATGCACACAGTAAACATAAGAGGTACTTAAATATTGAATGGAGGGAGAGAGGGAAGGGAACAAAGAAGAATAAATTTTTATTCAACACATATTTCTTGCACATCTATCACAAAGCTAGTAGTGAAACAAGTAAAGAAAAGATAAGAGAGAGACACGATGGCTGACCAGAGACACCAGCTGCCAGATCATCTCAGAAAAAAGAAAAAGTTTTAAATGAAAAAGAAAAAACAAACAAACAAACATAGATCAGGTGTAATTCCAAGGGAAAAGTGCCAGAACCTACAACAGATTCCACGGGAAGAAGTTGCAGAACAAGAAGGAGCAAAATATTGACAGAGGTCAATGCCTGAGAGGCTTGGAGTCCAGGAAAAAGGGCAGGTGAAGTGGTTTCTCCCTCACATCTCTGGCAGTCAGCAGACTCCTGAGCTGCTGGAGAGCCTTTCTACCTTCACAAGCCCAAAAGCTGCTGCTGCCACTGAACTGGGAGCTTCTTAAGGACAAAGTATCAAGCTATCCTTGGAGTGCTTCCCATCACCAGATATGGCAGAAGCCATATTGCTTCTCCACCCACCATGCACCTTTGTCCTTTCCAAGGGGCTTCAGCTCCTCAATTTTCACCTCGCTCATTCCCACACAAACATTTTCCAACTCCATCCCAGACTAAAAGTTCTTACTCAACATATACTACAGACACACCTTTATGAGTGGGGGGAATAAAGCCCCATCTAAATAAAAGAAAATCCAAAAAGGGGTGACAGCTGCTCCAGATAAGAAGGAATCAGCAAAAGAACTCCAGAAGTATGAAAAATTACAGGGAAAGGACACCCCCAAAAGGGAACACCAGCTCTCTAGCAATGAATACCAGACAAAATGAAAATATTGAAATGACAGATAAAGAATTCAAATATGGATTGTAAGTAAGCTCAGTGAAATCCAAGAGAAAATGGAACACCAACTCAAAGAAACCAGAAAAACAATTCAGGAAATGAATGAAAAATTCACTCAAGAGATCCCATATTTAAAAAAAACAAATAGAACTTTTGGAAATGAAAACTTCATTTAAGGAAATACAAAACACAGTGGAAAGTTTTAAGAATAGACTAGACCAGGCAGAAGAAAAAACCTCAGAGCTTGAATATAACTCTTTTCAATTAACTCAGTCAGTCAAAAATAAAGAACAGAGAATTAAGAGGAATGAACAAAGCCTACAAGAAATACAAGAAATACGGGATTATGTAAAATGGCCAAATATAAGAATCACAGGCATCTCTGAGGGTGAACAGGAAAATGCACAAGGGATGGAAAACCCATTTGAGGGAATAATTGAGGAAAACTTTCCTGGTCTTGCTAGAGATTTAGACATCCAGGTACAAGAAGTTCAATGAATACCTGGGAGATTCATCACAAAGAGGCAATTGCCAAGACACATAGTCATCAGACTGGCCAAAGTCAACACAAAGGAGGAACTCCTGTAAGCCATGAGGTGAAAACATCAAGTAACTTACAAAGGAAAACCCATCAGGCTAACAGCAGACTTCTCAGCAGAGACTTTACAAGCCAGAAGGGATTGGGGGCCCCATCTTCAGTCTTCTTAAACAGAACAACTGCCACCCTAAAATTTTGTACACTGCAAGACTAAGTTTCATATATGAAGGAGAAATGAAGACTTTCTTCCAAACAAGCAAACAGTGAGGGAATTTGTCAAGACCAGACATGCCCTGCAGGAAATACTCAGAACCGCATTATACATGGATCAGTACAACAGACACCCACCAATGTAAAACCACCCAACAGCTAAAGCTCAAAGCTCATATAGAACAATAGCACAAGAAGTAAAACAAAGCAATACGGTGCACCCAACAGGATGAAACAGCATCCCATATGTCAACTCTATCAATCAACATGAATGGTCTGAATGCCCCACTCAAGAGACACAGGCTGACCGAATGGATGAAAAAATACAAGCCAAGTATTTGCTGTCTCCAGGAAACACATCTAACCCACAAGGACTCATACAGACTCAAGGTGAAGGGATGGAAAAGACTAGTCCATGCAAATGGAAACCAAAAGAAAGCAGATGTAGCCATTCTCATATAAGATAAAATTGACTTTAAATCAACAATAGTAAAGAAAGACAAAGATGATCATTATATAATGGTAAAGGGAGCAATTCAACAAGAAGATATAACAATCCTAAATATTTATGCATCTAACACAGGAGCACCCAGATTCATAAAGCAAACCCTACTAGATCTAAGCAAAGAGATAAACAGCAGCATTGTAATTTCTGGGGACTTCAACACTCCACTGACAGAACTGGACAGATCATCCAAGCAGAAAATAAATAAAGAAACACTGGACTTAAATGAGACTGTAACACAAATGGGCCTAATAGACATTTACAGAACATTTTACCCAAAAACTACTGAATATACATTCTTCTCGTCAGCACATAGAACATTCTCCAAGATTGATCATATCTTAGACCACAAACATCTCTCAACAAATTCAAAAAAATAGAAATCATACCCTGTATCTTCGCAGACCACAGTGGAATAATACTAAAAATCAATTCTAAGAGAAACACTCAATTCTACACAAAGTCATGGAAATTAAACAACCTTCTGTTGAATGATTATTGGGTCAATAATGAAATTAAGATGGAAATCAAAAGATTCCTCAAACTGAATGACAAAGGGGACACAAGCTATCAAAATCTATGGCACTCAACAAAAGCAGTCCTAAGGGGAAAATGCATAGCCTTAAATGCCTACATCAAAAAGACAGAAAGATCACAAATTAACAAACTTATGACATGTCTCAAGGAACTAGAAAAGGAAGAGCAAACCAAACCCAAAGCCAGCAAAAGAAAAGAAATAACTAAGGTCAGAACAGAACTAAATAAAATGGAAAACAAAAAAACAATTCAAAGGATCAATGAAACAAAAAGTTGGTTCTTTGAAAAGATAAATAAAATTGATAGACCTCTTGTTAGATTAACCAGGAATAGAAGAGAAAGGACCCAAAGAAGCTCAATCAGAAGTGAAAAAGGCAATATTACAACTGATACCACAGAAATACAAAATATCTGTAAATACTATGAAAATCTCTATGCATGTAAACTTGAAAACATAGAGGAAATGGACAAATTCCTGGAAACACACAACCTGCCAAGACTCAATCAGGAAGAAATAGAACTCCTGAACACACCAATAACAAGCAACGAGATTGAAGCAGCAATAAAAAATCTTCCAACAAAAAACAGCCCTGGACCAGATGGACTCACAGCCAAATTTTACCAGACCTACAAAGAAGAGCTGGTACCCATACTGCAGAAATTATTCCATAACATCGAGAAGGAGGGAATCCTTCCCAACTCATTCTATGAAGCCAGTATCACCTTGATAAAAAAGCCAGGAAAGGACACAACAAAAAAATAAAACTACAGACCAATAACCTCATGAATATAGATGCAAAAATCCTCAATAAAATATTAGCAAACCAAATTCAACAGCACATCAAAAAAATAATCCACCATAACCAAGTGGTCTTAATCCCAGGGATGCAAGGATGGTTCAACATACATAAATCAATAAATGTGATTCACCATGTAAACAGAAGCACAAACAAAGACCATATGATCATCTCAATAGATGCAGAAAAAGCATTCAACAAAATTCAGCACCCTTTCATGACAAAAACCCTCAAAAAACTAGGCACAGAAGGAACATATCTCAAGATTATATTAACAAAAGCCATATATGACAAATTCACAGCCAACATCATACTGAATGGGGAAGAGTTGAGAGCATTCCCACTTAGAACTGGAACAAGACAAGAGTGCCCACTGTCATCACTTCTATTTAACATAGTGCTGGAAGTCCTAGCCAGAGCAATCAGGCAAGAGGAAGAAATAAAGGGTATCCAAATTGGGAAAGAGGAGGTCAAACTATTGCTTTTTGCTGATGATATGATCTTATATTTAGAACACCCCAAAGACTCCACTAAGAGACTCCTGGAATTGATAAATAAATTCAGCAAGTCTCAGGTTACAAAATCAATGTACACAAATCAGTAGCATTCCTATACACCAATAACAGTCAAGCTGAGAGTCAAATCAAAGAATCATTACCATTACTACAAAGAAAATAAAATACCTAGGAATATATTTAACCAAGGAGGTGAAAGATCTCTACAAAGAGAACTACAAAACACTGAGGAAAGAAATCACAGATGACACAAACAAATGGAAAAACATAACATGCTCATGGATTGGTAAAATCAACATTGTTAAAATGTCCATACTACCCAAAGTGATTTACAGATTCAATACAATCCCCATCAAAATACCAACATCATATTTTACATATCTAGAAAAAATAACAATTCTATGCTTCCTTTGGAACCAGAAAAGAGCCTGAATAGACAAAGCAATCTTAAGCAAAAAGAACAAATCTGAAGGCATCACATTACCAGACTTCAAATTATACTACAAGGCTATAGTAACCAAAACAGCATGGTATTGGCACAAACAGAGACAAAGACCAATAGAACAGAAGAGAGAACCCAGATATAAAACCATCCACATACAACCAACTGATCTTTGACAAAGCAGACAACAAGATACACTGGAGAAAAGAAACCCTGTTCAATAAATGGTGCTGGGAAAAATTGGATAACCAGGATCCCTATCTCTCACCACTCACAAAAATTAATTCAAGATGGATAAAGGACTTAAATTTAAGGTGTGAAACCACAAGAATTCTAGAAGAAAATGTAGGAAAAACTCTTCTATACATCAGCCTAGGCAAAGAATTTAGGAAGAAGACCCCAATGGCAATCACAGCAACAACAAAAATAAATAAATGGGACTTGATTAAATTAAAAAGCTTCTGCATAGCTAAGTAAATAATCAACAGAGCAAATAGACAACCTACAGAATGAGAAAAAAATATTTGCAAACTATACATCCAATAAAGGGCTAATAACCAGAATCTATGAAGAACTCCAGAAAATCAGCAAGAAAAAAATCAAACAACCCCATTAAAAAGTGGGCAACAGACATGAACAGAAGCTTTTCAAAAGAAGATAGACTAATGGCCAATAAACATATGGAAAAATGCTCGACATCTCTAATAATCAGGCAAATGCAAATTAAAACCACAATGAGATATCACCTTACCCCAGTTAGAATGGTTTTTCTTAAAAAGTCCAAAAACAATAGATGCTGGCATGGATGCAGAGAGAAAGGAATGCTTATTCATTGTTGGTGGGACTGCAAATTAGTACAATCTCTATGGAAAACAGTATGGAGATTCCTCAAAGAACTAAAAGTAGACCTACCATTTGATGCAGCAATCCCACTACTGGGTATTTACACAAAGGAAAAGAAGTCATTTTATCAAAAAGACACCTGCATTTGAATGTTTATTGCAGCACAATTCACAATTGCAAAGGTGTGGAATCAACCCAAGTGCCCATCAATTCATGAGTAGATTAACAAAATGTGGTGTATGTATACCACGGAATACTACTCAGCCATGAATAAGGATGGATTAATGCCTTTTGCAACAATTTGGATGGAACTGGAGACCATCCTCCCAAGTGAAATATTTAAACAATGGAAAAACAAACACCACATGAACTTGCTGTTAAATTGGAACTAACCGAGGAGCACACATGTGCACAGAGGGAAGTAAAACCCAGTGGAAACCAAGCAGGGAGGAAGGGGGACAAGAGGGTGGGTGAAAATCTACAATGAACACTATCTGGGTGATGGGCACACTTATAACCCTGACTCAAGCATTACAAAAGTGATCCATGTAACCAAAAACACTTGTACCCCCATAATCCTTTGAAATGATAAAAAATAAATTAAAAAAATGAAAGGTAAAATAATTTCCTGGAGACTGGTAAGTGCAATAAAAAAATAATAAATAAATCAGAGTAAGGAGATGGGCAATGGATGAATAAATAAATGAATGAATGAATTTATTAAATTTCTAGTAAATATAAACCACACAAACATTTAAGTTATGTCCACCCAGGATTTTTCCCATCAGATTGTACAAAAGCAAGAGGAAGCCCTGAATGTCTATATTAGATTGCTAGGGCTGTCAAAATACCACAGACTGGGTAGCTTAAACAACAGAAATTTACTGTCTCAGAGTTCTGGAGGCTAGAAGTCCAAGATCAAAGTGACAGCAGGGTTGGTTCCTTCCGAGGACTGTGAGGGAAGGACCACATTCTGAGGGGTTAGGAATTTTGGAGGGACACAATTCAACCCATAACAGTGTCCAAACAAAGTTTCCACCTTTCTATCAGGATCCACATACTATTCAGGCTTTACCACTTAAAGATTCCTTTACTCAATTGTAAGTGCCTTGAAGTCAGGAACTCTGTTATTGTTCACTCCTATCTCTTGAGTCACTAGGACCATGCCTGGCACATGGAATATACTTCACAAATGTTAGATTGAATTCAGTTTTGTCCCAGAAAACTCAGGGCAAAGGGTGAAGCCATTTAAACCAGGAAACTAAGAAAGATTTACAGCCTGCAGCAATTCCTGGAACTCTCTGAGTCAAAGGAAATTATGTCTTCATGACACAGAATCTGACTCTGGACTTCTTAATTAGGGGTATTTGCATGATGAGCAGAGACTTGTTTCTGAATAGTCATTGCCCTCCTCCTTTCGACTCAAAGGCCCCTGCTTCTGACATCAGGTTATCTCTACAGCAACTACATGAGTCATAGAGAGAAGGTTTGGCTCTCAGGAGGGAAATGAACAGCAGGAAAGAGGGAAAGCACCTTAAGACAGAGACCCCTCACCAGGATGTACAGGAGAAAAGGAGGGCCCACAGCTCAGCCTCGCAGTTACCAAATGCAACAGAAACAACAAAATAGCTTTCAACTGTGCATCTCCCCACCTCAGGATCTGCTGCTACTTCCTTTTCAGCTGCTCAGTAAAGGTCACACCAGCTGGGCCTCCTGCCCTCTGTCCCTGGACCACCTGTGAGAAGCTCAGTACCCCAACCACCCAGAGAGAAGTCACCACGGGTGTGAGGGCTCCGGGCTATTACCACCATCCTGCCATGCACTCATTGACTCACTGAGGTCTACTGTGTGCCAGCACTGTCCCCTAGGGTCTTCAGACATGGTATCTCAGTCTAGCCATCCCAGATTCTCTGAATGGGCTATTCAGAGACACCTGAAGACATGCTTCTCATGTCATCTTCCGTCACTAAAAATGTTAAATGAAAATCTCAGCAAAGGCCCTGTCAGAGTGGGCAGCATTCTTAAAATCTACCTGTTTAATTAAGAATGAGAAGTTATATGGTTAAGCAGGAAAAGGTTTCCCTGCTTTCTTTTCTACCAACTGACCGCCTGCATCAGGAGTCCAGTCCTCCAGATGGGGCACCAAGCAAAACCCTAAGATCGACTTTTAGAAGATGACATCAACCAGAAAGCCAGACAATAATAAAGAAAGAAGAGGACCTTTTTGTCACATGGCTATGAAGAGGCTACTGAAGAACAACAATGCATCTGAAAATGGTTAAAAGCAATTAAGGTCTTTTAGTAGCGTCCCTGAGGGAAAGACACAGAAATGGCCAAGACCAAATCCCTGAACTACACCTTCCCAAGGGAGCACTGGGAGAGGACTCTTGCAGCAAATGCATGATGCTTACGATTACAGGACTTTGGACCTTTGCTCCAGGAAGTTGGGCTGGACCATCTAAGAGCTGGGAGGATGTTGTTTGTCCCTCTTGTCCTGAGACTTAGATCAGTGTTTCTCAAATGAGGAAGATATTTTCAGGGATCTGCAAGATCTTTCTGAGAAATTTTGGAAATTTGGCTTTTTATTTTAATGATAATATAAAAATAATTCTTAGCTTGTTCTGAATCATCTGGATGACTACCTTAAAACACTTCATGAAATTTCAGCACCTAAGGTTGTGCTTGTGAATGTTTTCACAACAAATAAAGTTCAAATGATGTCAAGAACCACCGTGTATGTAAGAATTTTGAAATGATTTGAATGTAAAAAAGCAGCGGGAGAATTGAATCATCATCTGGCAGATGCTAAATGCGGAAGATTGTATTTTCCAAAAATGAGCTCAGCAGTATTCCCAGTCCTATATGCTCTTCCAGAATCTTGTCACTGTCCCATCAAGAGTTGGAGTCTATATTTCCTCCTCTTCAACCTAGGTGGGCCTTTGTGACTGCCTCAACAAATAACATGGTAGAAGTGATGCCTCATGACTTTTCAGTCTAGATTATAAAAAAGACAGAGCTTCTGCCTGGCTCTTTCTGAACACTTGTTTTTCAATACAGCTCTATGTTGCAAGGAAGCTCAGGCCCCATGGAGAGTCCACGTGGAGAGGTGTTCTGGCTGGAAGACCAAGATTAAGTCCCAGCCAGCAGCCAGCATCAGCTGCCAAACATATGAGTGGCAGATTTTGACCTGTGGGCCAAATCTGGCCTGGTGCCTATTTTTATAAACTTTTATTGGAACACAACCATGCCCATTTATTTGTCTATGCTGCTTTTGCACTACAGGGTCCACAAGCTGAAAATAATTTACTACCTGTTTCTTTATGGAAAAAGTTTACTGACCTCTGCATTAGATGGCTCCAGCCTCAGTCTTTGAGCCACCCCAGGTAAGGCATAGTGGAGCAGAGATAAGCTGCCCCCACCAAGCCCTGCCCAAATCATAGACTTGTTAGCCAAATATTGTTTTAAGCCACTAAGCTTTGGGGTGGCTTGTTTCATGGCAATTGAAATAGTTCTATAGGTATGCTGAACTCAAGAGAACCTGGCCATAGCTGGTGATTTCATATTCAGATTCTATTGTTTGAATCTTATTTTTGTATTTGCCAACTTGCAGTAGTTCATTAGCAGCAAGTGTAGTAGGTATTCACAATAGAGGATTTTTCTGTTCCCAATTCTAACAAGAATTAAATTAGATGCCCCTTTAATTCAGACTTCAATAATACCATAGTCCTAATCTTATCTCCATGAAAAGATAATTTTACATTATTATCTAGTAACACCTCATTAAAATTGGCCTCCAAGAATTGCTTGCTGGCAGTATTATGGTTAAGTGTGTGGTCTGATTATCCTGCACTATCATACAAAGTTTTGACGTTACATATTCTATAACATACATGTGTAAACAGTTATTCTTTGCATTAAAATAATTGAAGCCAAAATGCAAATACAAGTTAAATATAAAAACAGACCCAAAACTATTTCTATTATTAAACAACTTTGGGGTTCTCTTTTAGCAAAACATCGTCTCTCACATTTAATTGAATTATACAAGATTTTGTGGATTTTTAAGTTTAGTTTGATAATTTGACTTTATAATTGTATAAGCTATAAATAGAGTTATAAGCTTAGGATTTCATACCACTTTTATGTGTGTGTGTGTGTGTGTATTCAATATCAAAATACTCAGTAGAGCAAGTCTGTAATATATAATTTTTTCCTTTAAAAGAGGCCTATATAAAACACTAAAGGACAAATATTATTGTATGATTCCACTTATACGAGGTACCTAGAATTCATAGAGACAGAAAGTAGAATAGCGGTTAACAGCGGCTGGGGGGAGAGCAGAATGGAGAGTTAGTGTTTAATGGGTATGGAATTTCAGTATGGGATGATGAAAAAGTTCTGGAGATGGATAGTGGTGATGGTTGTACAACAATGTGAATCTACTTACTGCCACTGAACTTTACGCTTAAAAATGATTCAAAGCTAAATTTTATGATATGTATATTTTACCACAATTTTTAAAAAGAGGATTGTACATTAGCCAAATATAAGAAATCCCAGCCCAGGCTAAAAGCAGCTGTGGGTCTTTTTAGAACTCTTTTTCTCAGGCCTAGCTGCTTAACCTATACCTTCAAGGTTTTAACACTCAAATGGTGAAAAGAGCCCCTTTGGAAAAGGAAACCAAAGAATTAGTGCCTAGGGAAAGAGCATCTGTCACTCAGACTCACAGCAGTGCTAGCCTGAGCCACACACTCCCAGACCTTTGGTAAGGGCCCCTTTGCAGTCCTTTGCATGGAAGGAGGAAGTGGTTTCAAAGAGAAGCCAGGGAACTCTAAAGGAGAGGGCCCTCCACCCGGAACACAAACATTTGAACATCTCTTGGCAACTAGAAGCTTCATCCTTAATATAGCTTCATTGTGGTTTTGTTTTGCCCCAAATGAGAACTCCTCCTTCTAGAAGAGAGGGATCTCTGAGCAACACTGGAGACTGAGGTGCCCTTCAAACAGGAAAGGGGGAGGCACAGTGAAGGAAATGGGGCAAATGGGAGATTTGGAGGTAAGCACTGAAAAAAAAGGACAGCACCTACGTGGTGCTAGATTCTGTGCCTTACGTTCTTTATCTTCTTTAAATTCTTTATATTTTTATCTCCTTTAAATCTTCACAATAACACTAAATATTTTTATTTCCATTTTATAGAAGAGGAAACTGAGATCAAAGAGATTAGCTGACTCACCTAAATTGTCACACAGCTCATAAGAAGTAGGATGAGAACCCAGGTCTGTCTGATTGTACAATCCCTGGTCCCTGCCGGCTCTGCCTCCCTGTTTTATTGATCTTGGCCTCCTTATGATACTGACCTTCACCTTCTCTGTAATGGCTCTGCCTTGCTACATGTCAGCCCCCGTATCCGAAAATACCTTCCTCACAGTCTTTAAGGAGTCCTTGGGCTCTCTCTGAGAATGTAAGAATTTGGCAAATAGTAAGGGACCCTGAACAACTGGAGTCCAGTGGGAAAACAGTGAAACAGACTCTGACCAACCACCCTCAGCTGGGCACGGGCAGAAGGCCGTGCCAGGACCCTTCATGGTGCCAAAGGAGCCACCACACATCATCCAGGGAACACTGATAGGGAATTTCTTTCTTCAGAATGTTTAATTTAACATGCTGGTGCATCTAGGAACAAAGCCACTTTATAACAAAATCAGTCATGCTAAACACTCTTGCTAGCAAAACAGCCCGCAGCCCTTTCTAGCCACACTATTTGAAAATACCTGTAAAAAGAACATCAGGAGCAACTTCTATTTGCCCCTTTCCAGGAGAAGATAAACAAGTAAAATCAAAGGCAGCTGCTCCTGCAGCTCCTCTTCCTGTATTTGTTCCTTCACTTAAGGACAGCTTGCTCCCCACCCACTCCTGCTCTTCCTGCCCTCTGCGGTCCCTCCACCAACACCTCTCCTCTATCAAATAGGATACCGAGGAAACATCACTCACTCACTTTGGTTTGAGTAATTCTTTACACTTTAGTATAAATTAGTTTCTGGTGTAATACTGCCTGTTTGACATTTTCCTAGTTGGATCAGTGTTCTCCAGTAACCAAAATAAGGGGCTAGGAACTGGAAGAGGACAGTGGAGGTTGTACTAAATGACTTGTATAGACCATGGCAATTCCTCACCTGAAGAGATTATAGATGCTAACAATGGAGCTCACACTTGTGGGTTTGGGCCACTAGATGGCAATTACACCCCTTCCACTGTTGCAGCTGGCCCTAGGCAATAGGCTGGTCTCTGGAGCCCTGTGGTCTGTCTGTGGAGCACTTTGATCTCTTTTTGGTGCAAAGAACTTTGAGAAGCTCGTAAATACCCCTTTCATTACAGCAATCAACTCTTTACTATCTACCTTTAACTTTACTAGAAATACTATTAAATCACTCAGAGAGGCCAGGCACCGTGGCTCACGCCTGTAATCCCAGGAATTTGGGAGGCTGGGGGCGGAAGGATCACTTGAGGCCTGAAGTTCAAGATCAGCCTGAGCAACATAGCAAGACCCTGCCTCAACAACAACAAAAAAAAAAATTAGCTGGGTGTTGCGGTGCACACATGTAGTCCCAGCTACTCGGGAGGCTGAGGCAGAAGGATCGCTTGAGATCAGAAGTGTGAGGTTGCAGTAAGCTATGATGATGCCACTGCACACTAGCCTGGGTGACAGAGTGAGACACTGTCTCAAAAAAAAAAAAAATCACTCAGAGAAACATTAAAAGTGAAAAGAGGAAACCATCATACCTCAGTCAGAGATCCATCTGACCAAACATTTATCTAATATTCAGCAAGAGCCTTTGCTTTGCTTCTAATCACCTTCCTTATGTTCAATGCTTTGGGAAAACCTTGGTCCAGGGGCTCCTAGTTGGAGCTGCTCTCTCTTCCTAGCCTTTCCCTGAAGGACGCCTGTCAGGCAACACTGGTTGGAATACCCTCCCATGCCTCCTCCTCCACCTGGTAAGGTCCTAGCTCCCAGACCACTCTCTGGGAAGGCTTTCGAAGTCCTTTCCCAAACCTTATCCCCCACCCTCTCACTGAGTATGCTCAATGCAGATATTTGTCATAAGCCTCTTAGAGAGTTAGTGCATTGTTCTGTTGTCACTTGCCCATGTGTGTCTTCCTCACTCAACATTAAGTGTCTACAGAGCAGGAATGAGCTTTTACTTATTTACTTCTGACTTCCGCAGTGCCCAGCCTAGCGAGCCGCCAACTACTCCTTGGACAGCAGATGGAGATTGAAAAGAAAAGAACCCTGCTGCCTTCTGTAAAAATTCCAGCTGTCCAGAACTAATCCTTGTCTAGTGTGAGCAATTTCCCATCTTCTCTTTTGCCCTGTCCTAGGGCCGAAAGGCTGAACCACAGTCAGCATCACTGGGTGAGTGGGTGGGTGACGGATAGGGTGTCACTAGGTGAATATTTGAGAAGGCATAAGTACAGTGGGGTGGAAATACCTACATATGGACGGGTTCCTCTTGAGCACTGATCAATTACCTTATCTCTACTTGCTTACAAAGAACTGTCTTCTCTCTGGGAGGAGATGACAAAGGCCAAGTGGATAAAGGCCATTTCCTATTTGTCTTAAAGTTTCCTTTCTTTCCAGCTGCAAGAAAATTATGTCCATAAAAGAAAATCTGAACTCTGGGATATTTTCCTTCTACTCAGCTTTCTTCAGAGTCTTGCTACTCAAAGTGTAGTCCTTGGGCCAATAGCATTAGCATCACCTGGGAACTTGTTAGAAATGCAGACTCTCAGGCCCCAACCAGGTCTGCTGAATCAGAATCTACATTTTTACAAAATCCCCAGATGACTCACATGCACATTAAAGTGTGAGAAGACTGATCTAAAGACACCTTGAAGCTATAGTATTTCATGGTGGGTGTGGTGTCTCTGTAAACTCTGGGGTGCTCTGTCTTGTCCAGAAAGTCAGGGTACCAGTGAGATTAGTCAAAGTCTGCATGCTTTAGGTGTTCAACAGAAAGCCCATTATTTGGCAATGTTGGGGCATCAAACAGCCCCGACACTTTCAAGATATTGGGAATTAACCATTAAGCCTCAATTAAGGAAAATCTGGGCCCTAAACTAGGGCCTCTGTTAGGCTATCAGAAGCTTCCTTTACATTAACCAGGTCATGAATCCCTGGGCTCACCTGAGACAGTATATAGACCAGATAAAGACAAAATGAAGGGTTTTTCATAGGCTCTGCAGAATTACTGCACTCTGGGTGGGGTTTTCTTAGTAAATGCATCAGATAAATCTAGGAATGATCAAGCTGCTTGGGATGGTGCTGGGGGAGTCATGTGACCAGGGAGGGCATCTATAGCCTGGGCTTACTTGAATGATAGTCATGCAGTCTAGAGAGGCCCTTGAGGTTAAACCATGGTAAACCTCAGAAATCCTCCACAGGATCGCAGGCAAAGAAAGGAGGGCCTGGTGCTGAACTTAACCACACTCTGTTTTCTTTAAATGGGGCAGAACACTGTTTCCAAGCCTTCCTAAGGTCCAATAAGTCATAGGTCAGAGAAGAGCATGTTCTCAGAGAAGATAGGAATGGAATCCATCTAGGGAGGAAGCCCATGCCATTCATGGCACAGATTGCCAGGGTCTGTACCAAAGCTCATCCCTAGTAGATGAACATCTACAGGGCAAGACAGCAGGTGGCAGCCTGAGGTCGGGCAGCCAGTGTGTTCCTGGCTGGCTTAACGTGGAGGAATCTCTTGAGGCCTAAAAGGGCATTATGTGAGCTCTAGGATCCCCCAGTTGGTACTTGAAAATAGAGCCAGAACTGGGGCTCAGGGACACAGAGGCAGAGAATGAGCTCTTCTGCTAAGAAAGCCCCAAGAAACAGAACTAAGTAAAGCAAAGAAATGAAATGTATTTTCATAAACTTTAATAAAGATATGAAGGAGACATGGAAGAAAAAGAGGTCCAAGGAAATGAAAGTCGGCTGGGATTGGACTGAAGACCTACTGTGTCCATAAGCCAAACTTACCTCCCCAAGCTGGCCCTGGTGTCTAGAGAGATTGTGTCACTTAGTTTCTTCTCTTATCTGTTCCTTGGTGTTCAGGACGTGACTCCTCATCTCCCTTCTCCCTGTTGATGCCCTAATAGAATCCTTTCTTTCTCTGTCTCCAAACACATTGACTTTTCCTACCAGAATCTGAAAGGGGCAACAGTCGCTGGTGTAGAAGCTCTCATTGACCCATGAAGTGTCCAGTCAGAAATTGTTCCCAAACCAACATGAACAATGTGTGCCTTTAGCTATACATATGTACCTTGGAGATATTGCGGGTTCAGTTCCAGACCACTGCAAAAAAGCAAATATCACAATAAAGCAGGTCACACAAATATTTTGGTTTCCCAGTGTATATAAAAGTTATGCTGACACTATACTGTAGTCTGCTGATTTTTTATATCTAAAAAAATGTACATACCTTAATTTAAAAATACTTTATTACTAAAAAATGCTAATGATCATCTGAGCCCTCAGAGAGTCATAATCTTTTGCTGGTGGAGCTTGACTCGATGTTGATGGCTGCTAACTGATCAGGGTGGTGGTTGCTGAAGGTTGGGGTGGCTGTGGCAATTTCTTAAAATAAGAAAACTATGAAGTTTGCTGCATTGATCAACTCTTCCTTTCATGAAAGATTTCCCTGTAGCATAAGATGATGTTTGATGGCATTTTACTCACAGTAGAACTTTCAAAATTGGAGTCAATCCTCGCAAAACCTGTTGCTGATTTATCAACTAAGGTTATGTAATATTCTAAATCCTTCATTGTCACTTCAACAATGTTCACAGCATTTTCACCAGGAGTAGATTCCATCTCAAGAAATCGCTTTCTTTGCTCACCCATAGAAGCAACTCCTCATTCATTTAAGTTTGATTATGAGATTGCAGAAATTCAGTCACATCTTCAGGCTCCACTTCTAATTCTAGTTCTCTTGCTATTTTCACCACATCTGTAGTGACTTCTTCCACTGAAGTCTTGAGCCCCTCAAAGTCATCCATGAGGGTTGGAATCAACTTCTTCCAAACTCATGTTAATGTAGATATTTTGACCTCCTCCCAGGAATCACGAATATTCTTAATGACATCTAGAATGGTGAATCCTTTCCAGATGATTTTCAATTTACTTTGCCCACATTCATCAGAGGAATCACTATCTATGGCAGCTATAGCCTTACGAAATGTATTTCTTAAATAATAAGACTTGAAAGTAAAAATTACTCCTTGATCCATGTGCTACACAATAGATGTTATGTTAGCAGACATGAAAATAACATTACTCTCCTTGTACATTTCCATATGAGCTCTTGGGTGACCAAGTGCATTCTTGATGAGCAGTTTTATTTTGAAAGGAATCTTTCTGAGCAGTAGGTCTCAGCAGTGGGCTTAAAATATTCAGTAAACCATGCTGTAAATGGATGTGCTGTCATTCAGGCTTTGTGGTACCATTTATAGAGCACAGGCAGAATAGATTTAGCATAATTCTTAAGGGCTCTAGGACTTTTGGAATGATAAATAAGCAATTGGCTCCAATTTAAAGTCACCAGCTGCATTAACCCCTAACAAGAAAGTCAGCCTGTCCTCTTAAGCCAGGTATTGACTTCTCCTCTCCAGCTAGGAAAGTCCTAAATGACATCATCGTCCAATAAAAGGCTCCTTGGTCTCCATTGAAAATCTGTTATTTATAAATAGTATAGCCACCTTCACCAATTATCTTAGCTAGATCTCGTTAACTTGCTGCAGCTTCTACAGCAGCTCTTGCTGCTTCACCTTGTACTTTTATGGTATGGAGATGGCTTCTTCACTTGACCCTCATGAACCAACCATGGCTAGCTTCAGACTTTTCTTCTTCATCCATGTCAGCCTTCAAAGAATTGAAGGAAATTTGGGCCTTGCTCTGGATTAGGCTTTGGCTTAAGGGAATGCTGTGGCTGATGTGATCTATTATCCAGGCTTTCAAACTTTCTCTATATCAGCCATGAGGCTCTTTTGTTTTCTTATCATTCATCTGCTCACTGGAGTAGCACTTTTAATTTCCTTTAAGAACTTTTCCTTTGCATTCACAACTTGGCTCACTGTTTGGCACAAGAGGCATAGCTTTTAGCCTATCTCAGCTTTCAACATGCTTTCCTCACTAAGCTTAGTCATTTCTAGCCTTTGATTTAAAGTGAGAGACGTGAGACTCTTTCTTTCACTTGAACACTTAGAGCTCATTGTAGGGTTATTAATTGTCCTGATTTCAATATTGTTGTGTCTCAGGGAACAGGAAGGTCTGAGAAGAGGGAGACGGGGGTGGGGGGGTGGCCAGTGGGTGGAGCAGTCAGAACACACACAACATTGATTGGTTAAGTTCACTGTCTTATATAAGCATGGTTCATGATGTCCCAAAACAATCACAATAGTAACATCAAAGATTACTGATCACAGATCACCATAACAGATATAATAACAATAAAAAAGTTTGAAATATTATGAGAATTACCAAAATGTGACACAGAGACATAAAGTGAGCACATGCTTTTGGAAAAAATGGCACCAATGACTTGCTTGACGCAGGGTTGCCACAAATCTCCAATTTGTAAAAAGCAGTATCTGTGAAGTGCAATAACATGAAGTATGCTTGTACATATATATGAATATGTATATTATATTTTTTAATGTTTATATCTTTAAAATATAAAACTTTGTGGTAATAATTTAATAACATTTTTATATTTATAATATTTGTTAATTTTGTGGTAACAGTTTAAGAGTATGTTTGTTATTACACTGTTACCACAAAAATTACCCATAACCCTGTCACCTAAATACAACTATTTTTATCTCTCTGTGGTTCCTGTGTGCCTTAAGATGACAAATAAACACATCTGAATATAACCCATGTTGTCCCAGGCCACACCTGTCTGAAATAAAAAGGGTCACAGTAATGGTAAAAATGGCATTTCTCTGACTATGCTGTCACCTTGAACGGTGGGAAATCTAACCACTTTCAAATCCCACCCAACTATTTCTGGGAGTCCCGAAGTAGTGGTGGGGATGGGGGTGGTCTCATGTGTTTTCCCAAACAAGGTTTTTTCAATCACAAGGTGATTGCTACTATCCCTCCCCTACCTATCCGGGCAGCTTTGGTGTTACCTCCTGCGTGTCCCTGTACCCAAACTGCAACTTCTTTCCCAACATCTCCACCCCATTGGTAACTGCTGAAGCTACTGGGCCCGTTATAGATTTAGAGTCATCCCAAGGGCCATCCCCTCCCTTAAATCCCCGCATGGGGACTATCAGTATCTTAGAGGTCTCTGGTACTCCAACGTGGGCCCTGGGTACTGGTCTAAAGGACAAGCTGAGTAAATGGTGAGGTGCAGTGCTCAGAATCACACAGGTGATGTGCAGTCCCCAGTGCTGGAGAGGTGGCTGCACATCCAGAAAGCCCAGCAGGACTCAGGTGACGGACAGTGGTGTTCATGTGGGAGAGAATCTTAAAAATGCTTCAATTAATTAATTACTTTAAAATTCATAATAATCTGGTTTAATGATTACTGATAACAAATACGGACACACCTCACAACTTACCATCACCATTAAGAACTGGAAAGTTGAGTGCTTTTTGCTATAAGAATTCGAAGGATTGGTATCACCGGGCTCAGAGTCAGAGAAGTCTTCACTCAGCACAGAGAATATGAGCCTGGTTTTTAGAGATAAGTAAAATTGATACGGATAGGAAGAGCTGGTGAAAGATTTTTAGGTGAACAAGATTGTATGAACGTAGGCACAGGACCAAGAAAGCACGAGACCTGCTCAGTGGCCCATTTGGCTGGAAATGCAAGCTCAGGCAGGGAAACAGTGAGAGACGCAGCTGCAAAGGTATGTTTGGGGCTGCCACATTGAAGAGAAATCTTAATTCCACCTCTGGAGTCTGGATTTTTCCTAAAGGCACAGAGATATATTGAAAGGTTTTGAGCATGTGAATGGCATGATGACGTTGGCATTTTAAAGAAAAGTATCCTAGTGTTTGTATTCAGAAAATTCAGGAAAAAAATTTAAAGCAGATGAAGGCAGCTATTCTTAATTGTATATTTAGTATTTTTGGATTTTTTTGAATCTTGCTCTAAGTTGCTTATTTAAACACAGTTATTGTTAATGCTAGTAAATGTCTCATTCAGTACATGTTCTAACCATTTTTAAAAATTTTATTTTTGATGGCAAAAAACATATAACTGAGTGGAGAAGCATTCTTTATTACTCAGTTAACCGCGCTTTTAGGGAGTTCAGATGCTTAAAACATCAGATTATATCTAATTAACTATATCTGTTGGTACTTTAGAAGAAATAACTCCTAGTGACAATAAGAGAGAGTGAAAAGATGGCGTGTATTCTGAGTCAAACTTTTGGTTAGAAAACCAGGAAATGTGAGATAAATGTTTTTCCAATATGAAAAGTATAGAAATTCAGATGACTTAATAAAAATTGTCTTTTTCCCATATGTGCCTAATGTGTGTGTCTATTTTTTCTATTTAAAAAAATTAGTGATCTTTCTTCAAGTGCTTACATTAATGTTACACTTTTGGTTTGGTGTGGTTTGATTTGGTTTGGTGTAGGTTGGGTTTTTTGTTTTGTTCTGCTTTATTACTTTTTCAAAAATATTACAAGAGTAAATGAAAGTTTTAATTTTTATTTTGACTTCTATATTCAAAGAATGACCTACCTTATGAGTCTTGACGGGTACAGATCTTGGCTTCCACTATAAAAACTGAAAGTTCAGATTTTTACTTTCCCAGCTTCTTTGTCCTTGAGCATGGGAAAGTGTCCTAAGCTCAAACAAGTGTGAACTCCCTGGACACTGAAGCAGGGACTATTATCATAAAGAAGCAAGTTTCCATTTTGGCGACATATGAAGGCAGAAGAGGTAGCAACATTGAATCAGCAGCAGTGGTATCCAGAATTAAAGGCTAAGTAGAAACGTGAGCCGTGGTGGCCAGGGGTTAGTGGTAGCAATGGCTAAGGATTAGTGGCAGCAAAAGCAGCATCCCTACCAGACTTATTGTGGGGATGGTTTGAGGCTCCCTAGTTACTGACTTCCTTGCAAACCTGGTTTTGCAGCCTGCCAGGTGGTTTTGTGAGTTGCCAATATTCTTTCAACAAATTCCTCTTCCATTTAAATGAGGCTTGATCAGTTCTATTGCTTGCAAGAAACTTGGCTGATACAAGTTGATTGTATAAAAAATAAAAATAAAAATATAGACAAGGCAAAAAACAAAATCACTCATAACCTCATTACTCAGATAACAACATTTAACATTTTGTTTATGTGGTCCTTAATTTGTTTTATGTATCTATGTACATTAAAATACACACACACACACACATACACACACACGATTAGTTACGGTGCTTTTGGATGCAAGTAATAGAAAACCAACCCATATCGTCTATAATATAGCTGCTGTTCTTGGCATCCTGACCTTTAACCTTACCTAGGCCTTGTAGACTGCAGAGTACAGACAGACAGTCTTCCTAGCCAATCCTGGATTGCCTGACCCTACTTTGAGTCTACCATATCATTTCAGAGAGCCATGAGGTTCTGCACACCACTAACCACAGTGACTGCCTCCTGATTAAATGTAACACCAGCAGCTGCTTGGAAAGCTCCAGGCTTCGTGGACCAGCATAGGCCCATCCACAAGAGGGCCCTGAGGGGCTCCAGAAGAGCTCCACGATGGCATTACTTCCTGGACCATGTCATCTGGATCTATGACTCATCCACTCTGGTTCTCTTCCCTGGTCTCTCTATAACCTTCTGCCTGGATCTAGGAGTCTCTCTTGGGTCTTGATACTTATCCATACTTGTCCTTTCTTGGTCCTGACATCTTCTGTGATTGTCTTGAAATCTGGCCTTGGACCTCCTTTCATTCCACCCTGTCCTCCTGGGCATCCTATCTTTGATTGCTCCATTGCCTTACCTGAGGCAGCTCCTGATTTATGAATTGGTGTTTCAAGGTCCCACTACTGGACTCAGGTCAGAATTTGTGGTCCCTAAGCCTGGTGCCAAGAATTGGGTCAGAGTGCCATTTCTCCTTGTTCTAATGGGTGTCCTATAATTCTGGAAAGTCTAGGAAAGGGAAGTAGCAGAAAAATAATCAAAATCTGGGTATTATATCAACAGAGGCAATCTGGGAAGATTATGGACCACTTTTTGCTTTTCTCTTTGTTGTTTTCTATGTTAAAACTTATATTTTTAAAGAGTGTAATAATTTTGACCACATGGAAATCATTGATAGCTAAATAGGGCTTATCCATATTAATAAATCCATACTATTATAGGATAATAATTTTAAGTTATACTTTAGGCCCAACTGACCATGATGTGCTTTTATTGTTGTTTTTGTTTGTTTGTTTTGCCCTTTTAAGGAGGTGACATGAATTGTTCCAACTGATACAAGAGAAATAGAAAGACTGATAGGTTAAAATGTCTTCCAGTTATTGGGTGCTAATAATTGCAGAGCCTTGGGGTTAAGGGCCCTTTTATTTTAGCAGGGGACTTTAATGAGTCTAACTGCATAAAGATAAGCACCTACATCTCCCCTAGCCCCAGACTGATGGCCCTTGAGTTTGGGAGCCAAAGGAAGAGGAGGAAGGGATGCAGGATAAGCAATATCTAATGTCCCTACAAACCTCCATTTCACCCCAAGTCTTCAGTGAACTCTACTGCATGCTCAAATGTCTCATGGGAGATTTGGGGAGGCGGGGAAGGGAAGGAGGATATCACCAAAAAACAAACAAACAGAAAAAAAACAGAAGAAGAAGAAGAAGTTAAATGCCATATTGGGTATGACAGAGGGGCACAGGGAAAAAAGAACTACCAAAAGTGAGATGCAAATGAGACATCAGAAACCAGAGCTAGAGTCAAGTGACCATGACAATGTGAGCTGCCTGGCCTTTCTTGCAATGGCAGAGGGCTGTGCTGTGTCCTCAGAATGCAGGTGGGGTGAAGGTAAGGGGCTGCATACTTCTTAAATTTTGAAGGACAAAGTCACTTCTCCTGACATGTGGGTTTAGATATTGAGCATTTCACCTTTTCCAATGTACTTTATTTTTCAGGAACCTGTCATGATCTCCATCTGCACTTTGCTGCAGTAGGATGAGTCACCTACCCAACAGAGGAAAACACACTTAAGGAACTTACTGATCGTGTAGAACTGACTTCTTTGGTACTGTATATTGGTCACCAGGGACCCAATGACACTAAAGCCAAACGATGTTGCCTAAGAAATCTGCATATTTAAGTTTCACAAGTAACTTAAAAATGTCCATCTACCTATAACATACAAAAAGACAGAGAAAATAGGAAATAGTGTGCACATCTAACCCCAGTAGTGAATGAAAGCAAGCACCCATTAGTGGGCCACAGATAATGAATGAATGAATGAGTGAATGAATAAACCCACCTTTCACAAAATCTTTTCCAAAAATAGAACATTTTGTTTTTAAGTGTTTCCTTCTTTACCTAATTGAGAAAAATCTGTTTCTCTGATCTGATCTGTTCTTCAAATCTGGTCGTATCAATTTGCATTTCAATTGTTTACGCAATATGATCTCACAGGTCCTGAGACAAATGCCAAGGAGTTATGCTTTCAGCTGGATTTAATGTACGAGTTATAGAATTGTTTTTTTTTTTTAGAATGTCTAATTTTTTTTAATTTCAAAATATTAAGAGGGTACAAATGTTTTTGTTACAGGGATACCTTGTGTAATGCTTAAGTCAGGGCTTTTAGTGTACCCATCACCATAATAGTGTTCATTGTACCCAACAGGTAAGTTTTTACCCCTTATCCACCTCCTACTCTCCCTTCTTCTTGGTTTCCAATGTCCTTTACATCTCTTCGTGCCCACGTGTGCACATTTGATTAGCTCCCAATTATTACTGAGAACGTGTGGTGGGTTTTTTTCCATTCCTGAGATACTTCACTTAGGATAATGGTCTCCAGTTCCATCCAAGTTGATGAAAAAGACATTATTTCAATCCTTTTTATGGCTGAGTAGTACTCCATGATATATATATACCACCTTTTCTTTATCCACTCATGAATTGATGGGCACTTAGGTTGATTCCTCATCTTTGCAATTGTGAATTGTGCTGCAATAAACATTCCAGTGCAGGTGTCTTTTTGGTCAAATGACTTCTTTTCCTTTGGGTAAATACCCACTAGTGGGATTGCTGGATCGAATGGTAGGTCTACATTTATTTCTTTGAGGAATCTCCACACTGTTTTTCACAGAGGTTGTACTAATTTTCAGTCCCACCCACAGTGTATAAGTGTTCAGCTCTCTCTGCATCCATGCCAGCATCTATTGTTTTTTAACTTTTTAATAATGGCCATTCTGACAGGGGTAAGGTGGTATCTCATTGTGGTTTTAGTTTGCATTTCCCCGATGATCAGTGATGTTAAACACTTTTTCATCTATTGGTCATTTGTCTGTCTTCTTTTGAAAAGCTTCTGTTTGTGTCTTTTGCCCAGTTTTTAACAGGTTTGTTTGTTTGTTTCTTGCTGATTTGTTTGAGTCTTTGTAGATTCTGGATACTAGCCCTTTATTGAACATATAGTTTGCGAATATTTTCTCCCATTCTGTAGATGGTCTATTTACTCTGTTGCTTATTTCCTTTGCTGTGCAGAAGCTTTTTAATTTAACTAGGTCATATTTCATAGATCTAGAAAAAATAATTCTAAGCTTCATTTGGAACCAAAAAATAGCCCAAATAGACAAAACATGTCTATTCTGAAGTAAAATCTGAAGTAAAAAGAACAAATCTGGAGACATCATATTAACTGACTTCAAATTATGCTACAAGGCTATAGTAACCAAAACAACATGGTACTGGTATAAAAGTAGAGACACAGACCAATGAAACCAAATAGAAAACCCAGAAATAAAACCATCTACCTATAACCAACTTATCTTTGACAAAGCAGACAACAACACACACTGGAGGAAGGAAGCCCTATTCAACAAATGGTGCTGGGAAAACTAGATAGCCACATGCAAAAGAATGAAACAGAACCCCTACCTGTAACCTTATACAAAAATTAATTCAAGATGGATAAAAGACTTAAATGTAAGGCACAAAACTGTAAAAATTCTAGAAGAAAAAGTAGAGAAGAAACTCTTCTAGACATTGGCTTAGGCAAAGAATCTTTCTTCTTGATTGTTTCCTGTGAATTCCTGACTGCCTGCCCAGGCACTCTCAGCTGTAGGTATCGATATCCCTAATATACATGCTTAGGGTCACCCTGTTCCTGTGGTGATCTTGACCAAGGCAGGCATCCTAAACCTACCAGCTAGTGGGGCCTATACATAATCTTAACATGTGTTGCGAGTCTCAGGTGGGCCTTGGCAACACAAGTGCCCACTTTGCTACTGCATACCCCAACACACGATGCTTGTCCATCTGTACTTGACCTCCTACTGCTTGCCCAGAGTTCTGCCCTAAATTCTGGTCCATTTGGCCAGAGCTCCAACTCTTTGCCTGGATCCTAGTAGCCCTTTCCCAATTTTTCCCCTACCCCTCCACACTCAGGTTGGGCAGGGATTTGAATGAACAGGACTTTGAAAGTTACGTTCCTGTCTCTTCCTTAATTTAAGTGCTAGCATTGCCTGGAAACAGTTCCCGTCTAACAGAATAACCTCCCTTAAGTATCAGCATGGAAGTCAGCCAGTCTCAAAATGATATTCCTGTTTATCTAGGCATATGGAGGGTGTATGAGGCTGGCCATACAGATTCAAAGTCAGGTGGTTGCCATCTGTAGCAGTGGCTTACTTTGAGACCATCTGCTCATTCTTGGCAGGTATGGTGGTTGGGTCTCCACTCTTGGGAAAAGATGGATAAGGACTAGACCTTACTTACTTGGGCTGGGGTTTTGGGAGGTCTACAGTTCTGATAGGCTACTGGCTTGCCAGATAGGAAAACTCAAATAGGTGCTTGTTTCCATAAACTGATTCAACATAAGGTAGGGGAGAAAAGTATAGAGCTTTTCAAACTGTGGGTCTCAATGAACTAGTGATTTTGAAATCAATTTAAGGGATTTCTGCAAATATTTTTCAATAAAATAGA
Source organism: Daubentonia madagascariensis (assembly GCA_023783475.1). NCBI lineage: Eukaryota > Metazoa > Chordata > Mammalia > Primates > Daubentoniidae > Daubentonia > Daubentonia madagascariensis. Next base: position 17,347,058 of record JAKFHU010001631.1, on the reverse strand, counting down.
ACGAATTGAATAGAATAAAATAGAATGCATCAAAGTACATTGAATGTAGTAAGGAGAAGCATATTTATGGAACTTTTGCTTCGGTTACAAATACTTATGTATGCACTAAATCTGAGAAGATACGTGAGAAACAAGGGGAACTTAGGGATGGAGAGAGAAATTTTACTTTCATTTTCAGTCTGAAGTTTTTATCATATGCAAAAGATAAAAATGTAAGTGATGGAAAAATACTTGCGATAAATATAATGGATAAAAGCTCAAAAAACCACAATTGCATAAAGATAGATATTTTGTTTATTACAACACTATTTGTGATAGCACCAAATTGGAAATGATTCAAATGTCTATTAATGAGAAGCAAAAAAACTATGCTGTTAAAAAGAATGAGGAAGAACGATACGTACCAACATGAAAAGATTTCCAAAATGTACCATTCATTGAGAAAGCAAGTTCTAGAATGATATATATGTTAAAATATCACTTTTGTATAAATGACAATTTATTTATTCAATAAATATTTACTGAGTTCTTACAAAGTGCTGGACATTATTATAACTGTTAGGGATCCGGCAGAGAATAAAACAGACAAAATTCCTGACTTTATGGGTTTTATATTCTAATAATAGAGGCTGACAATAAACAAAATAAATAAGTTTTATAGTATACAGGTGAAATGTACAGTGGAGAAAAATCAAGGAAGGAGATAAAGATCGACATTTTATTTTACTTATTTTTTTAATTAATTAATTTTTTTGAGACAGAGTCTTGCTCTGTCTCCTGGGCTAGACTTCAGTGTTGTCATCATAGCTCACTGCAACCTCAAACTCCTGGGATCAAGCGATCCTCCTGCCTCAGCCTCCCAAGTAGCTGGGACTATAGGCGCCCACCACCACATCTTGTAGAAACAGGTTCTGGCTCTTGCTCCAGCTGGTCTCGAACTTCTGGCCTCAAGCAATCCTCCAGCCTCAGCCTCCCGAAGTGCTAGGATTACAGGCATGAGCCACCATGCATGGACAAAGGTTGCCATTTTAAATGAAGTGCTAGGAGAGACGTTCTGTAGAAGAAGACATTTGAGCAAAGACTTGAAAGAGGAGAGGAAGCAAGTCATGTGGATAGAGGGGAAAGAGATTTCCAAGCAGAGAGAACAGCAAAATCAACAGTTCTGAGGGAGGAGCATGCTGGGTTGTTCAAGGAAGAGCTAAGGCCAGTGTGGCTGGAATAGAACAAGCAGAATGAGCATTACTTTTATACTTTTATAAATCAGGAAATATAGGTATACACATATTTAATAAATATTTAGACTCCCTGAGCAAGTGGACATGGCTATGATTAAATAGTTCACATAAGAGGAAATATAGCACCAGGAGCACTGGCTCAGGCCTGTAATCCCAGTGTTTTGGGAAGCCGAGGAGGGAGGATCCCTTGAGGCTAGGTGTTCAAGACCAGCCTGGCCAACATAGCGAGACCCCATCTCTACAAAAAATTTTTTAAAATTAGCCGGGCGCAGTGGCCCATGCCTGTAGTCTTAGCTACTCAGGAGACTGAGGCAGGAGGAGCCCAGGAATTCAAAGCTATAGCGAACTATGATTGCACCACTGCACTCCAGCCTGGGTGACACACCAAGACCCTATCTCTAGAATATAGAAGAAGAGGAAGAAATATAGACCATAAACCAACATTTAGAACATTTGTGTAGCTTCTATAATGCAAAAATCAAATATTCAAGCCAGGCATTCTTCCTAACACGTTCCCTTGTCATACACCTGCCTTATGGTATTGTAACTGCCTGTATTCCCAACTAGACTCTGGGCTTTGTGAGTGTAGAAACTGTTTCTGTGCCTGCTGTGTTTGCAGCTTTATCTCTGGAGTCTAGCACTGTTCCTGGCACTCACGGGTGTTCATAATGGCCTGCAGTTACAGTGCTTACTAAATGCCAGAAACAGTTCTAAGCACTTAACTCATTTAATTTTCACAACATGCCTTTGAGGTACATACATTATTGTTGCCATTTTAAACATAGACTACTGAGACATAAAGAAAGCAAGTAACTTACTGAAAGTTACTCATATATGTCAGAGCAAGAATTTGAATGCCAGCATTCTGGTGCCAGAGTCCTTGACTTAAATCACTATAATGCCTTTTAATAAATATGCTCAAATTCGTCAGGTATGAGATATAATTCAATATTTATCAGATTAACTTAAATAAAAGGAATAATAAAAAATAAATAGGAATAAAAGCTTCTTGTTGGAGAGGCTATGAGAAAACAAGCACACTAGTCTATTCCTCAGAGCATAGTGACTTAGTAGAATCTTTCTACAGGAGCAGTCTATATAGGCAATAGTATTAAAATTGTTCATTCCTTTGATCTACAACTTCTTTTTTTAGTAGTGTATAAAGGAATAATTAAAAATGGGAAAAAGGTCATTTGAATAATGATATTTATAGCTGCACCATTTATAATAGGGAAAAACCTGAGCACAACATAAATGCCCAGATTCAAAGACTGATTTTGCAAAATATGTGGTAAAAGAATGTTTAAAATGACAATTCTGTGATCTATAATTGTGTATTGAAATGGGCATATGAAATAAAGCTAAGTGGAAAAGGAACCAAACTAATATGTGCAGAGGCATTAAAAGTATATAGTATTAGGTTATTAAGTATGAAATGTTCAATTTCCTTAAGTACTAAGTTTGACAGTTGATATCTCTGTCATTCACTTTGACACTTCTTTTTAAATTTTTATTGTAAAGGTACATCCTCAGTCTTTCAAACACCTGGTTTGGCTTGTGATTATCTTTTAAATTTTTTTTAGAGCAATTTTTGTGAAACCATGGGTAAGTCAAAAATTCGAGTTATTTTCGAATATGAGTTCTGTCGTGGAACCAATGCTGCACACACAGCTTGAAATATCAACAAGGTGTTTGGGAAGGATGTGGCTAATGAACACACAGTACATTGATGGTTTGAGAAGTTCCATTCTGGTGATTTTAATCCTGAAAATGAGCCATGTGGGTGACCTAAGACCAAGGTGGATAATGATGAGCTGAAAGCTGTAGTGGCAGCAAATCCATCTCAACTTATGCATGAATTAGCAGCAAGGTTTGACGTTACCATTCCAACAATATTGGACCATCTGAAACAAATGGGCAAGGTAAAGAATCTGGATAGATGGGTTCCGCATGAATTAAACAAATGTCAGAAGAGAAGTCTTGAAGCTTGCCTTTCTTTGCTGTCACGACATAAAGGTGAACCATTTCTACACTGTGTTGTTACGTGTGATGAAAAATGGATTCTTTTTGACAATTGCAAGCATTCAGCACAATGGTTGGATAAAGATGAAATGCCAAAACTCAGTCCAAAACCGAACATTCATCAAAAAAAGCTAATGGTGTCTGTTTGGTGGTCCAGAGCTGGTATTATCCATTACAGCTTCATGAACCCTAGTCAATCGATTACAGTGGCTGTCTACTGCAACCAGTTGGATGAAATGATGAAGATGCTTCCAAATAAGCAGCTGAGATTGGTCAATAGAGACAGGCCAATCCTCTTGTAAGACAATGCTCAACCACATGTTGTACAAACAATGCTGCTCAAACTACAGGGGCTGGATTTGGAAAGTCTCTGTCATCCACCATATTCACCAGACCTTGCATCAACTGACTACCACTTCTTCCAGGCTATGAAATGTTTTCAAAATATATGATATTCACACAGAATATTTTCAAATAGACATATATCTAGGTTCTAATTCAATCCTTCTAAATCAGAATCCCCAAGGATGTGACCTAAGCATCTGTATTTTGAGTAAAGACTCTAAGGAAATTCTGATAAACAGCTAGGTTTGAGAACAATTGCAATGGTACTTGGGCAACACACACACACACACACACACACACACACACACACATATATATTCTTAAAACTAATCGGTGTGCCTGTTTTTCCATAGCCCCTTTAGCAAAGGATTTAAACCTTTAATGTTAGCTACTTTGATAAGTATGAAGTGTTACCTCCTAGCTGATACATTTATTAAGCACAGTCATTGAAAATCATCATTATGTTACATACTTTTTAAAAAAGCAGCAGAAAAATGCTAGCAAAAAACTAGAAACAATCTAAATATTCATCATTTTCAGACTGGTCAAATAAACAGTTGTACTTCCACACAATGGAAAACTATGCTGCCGTTAAAAAGGATGAAGCAGAACTATACCTAAATATAGGAAACATCTCCAATATATATTGTTAAAAGTTAAATGTGAGGTACAGAACAATGTGTCCATTAAGGTTCAGTTATGCTCTACCCCACCCTCCCCACCCTACTCCCTGCTTATATATTCATAGACTATCTCTAGAAGGAGACACCAGAAACTGGTAACAGTAGTTGCCTCTGGTATGGGACTTGGTTGATTGGGGTTATGGTGATTAAGTAAAAGTATAGATTGACTTTTCATTATATACCCTTACATGTATTACTTCTTAAATAATAAAATATGAACAATTATGTACAAATGGAATCACAATCTATCTAAATTTCATCCATTATTATTGCTAAATTATCTGGAATGTCAACCCAGATCTAAGTCTGACACTCACTACAAGTCTTTTGTAAACCTCATTCACTTCACTGCTTGGTTCCAGGGCTGCTGTGTTGATCTTTCTTCCAGCGCCCAGCTCTTAATTAATTGTTTGTCCTGTTTCCTTTCTGGGAATGTGTCTATTCCTATGTCTTGAAGCATTCTCATTTCAGCTACCTGGATGGTGTAATCCAGCGTATAATCCATTTCACCTGGAGCTTCCTGGTGGTATAATTAGGAAGAGGCCTTTCTTCTCTTTCCACTGACTTAAAGAGGTAAGAGAGACACCTACAAGCAAACAATCAAACACTAACCCAAGAGTCCAGTACCATCAGTACACACAGCACCATCTTTTCTTACAGTCTCATCCAATCAGGGGTTTCTTTTAACAAGAAGAATTTCTTCTACCAGTCTTCTCTAATCCTAACAGGTACAAACATTGCTGTGTGATGGAATTTCTTTATTGAGCAGTAAAGTTTTGAGGATTTATAATGAATTTGCTGCTAAAGATCCCCTGGAAAAAATTTCAAGAGGACATTTTAAATACAATTTGAACATATTTCTTTAAAAAAAAATAGTGGTCTATTGGTTTGCCTGTATGTAACACTGGACATAAAACATTCAAACACATGGTTTGCTTATAATTTCCCTTCTTGGAGGCAACATCTCATGGCCTGAGATTATCACCGAATCATCACAGCCATAAAGGAACTGAAGGGGTTGACTAGTTTCTTCTTCCACTAAGGGTAAATATCACTGCCACATTATTCATAGCACGTGATCCCCTGGAACTTATAAAAGGCACTTTCTCCCAAGGCAACCATTTCCTTTGCTTAATGGTGTTCACTGTTAGAAAGTTTTTGTCTTTATTTTTTAATGCCAAACCATGTTCTGTCTTCTATAATTTCTTCCCTCTGATTTTTATTTGCCTTCTATTTAGGGAAAAAATCGATATGATACTGATAGGAAACAGACGTACATTCAGAATGGATGACTAAAGAGAATTTGATAAAAGGCTCATTTACAAAGATGTCTTTTCCCCTTAAGATCAGGAACAAGGCAAGGATGTCCATTTTGCACTTAACATTGTACTAGAGGTTCTAGCCAGTGCAATAAGGCAAGAAGAAGAAATAAAATGCATCCATATTGGAAAAGCAGAAATAAAAATGTACTTATTATTTCTTTTTTTTTTTTTTGTGACAGGGTTTCATTCTGTCCCTCAGGCTGGAGTACAGTGTTGTGATCACAGCTCACTGCAACCTCCTACTCCTGGGCTCAAGTGAATCTCCTGGCTCAGCCTCCCAAGTAGCTAGGATTACAGGCACGCACCACCATGTCTGGCTAATTTTTTATAAATTTTTGTAGAGATGAGGGTCTTGCTATGTTGCCCAGGCTGGTCTTGAACTTCTGGCCTCAAGCAATCCTCTCACCTTGGCCTCCCAAAGTGCTGGTATTACAGCCATGAGCCACCATGCCTGGCCTAAAAATGTCCTTATTTCTTACAGCGAGGTTGTGCTGATGATGAACTTTTTTTAACTTTCAGCTTTTGTATGTCTGAAAAATTTCATTATCCTACCTTTATTTTTGAAAGATTTTTTTCCTGATAAAGAATTATAGGTTGACAGGTTTTTTTCCCTTGCAGTACTTCAAAGATGTTGCACTGTCCTTTCACTTGTATTGTTTCTAACAAGAAATCTCCTGTCCTCCTTATCTTCATTCCTCTATATGTAACATATCTGATTTTTTTATAGCTTTTCCCTTTGTCACTGGTTTTGAACAATTTATTATGTGTCTTGGTGTAGTTTTCTCCATGTGTATTGTGTTTGTGGTTTGCTCACCTTCTTGGATCTGTGGATTTACAGTTCTTATGAAACTTGGAAAAATTTTCCCATTATTTCTTCAAATATGCTTCTGTCCACCCCATTTTCTCCTTCAGGAATTCCAATTACATGTACTTTAGGCTTCTTAAAGTTGTCCCATAGCTCACTGATGCTTTCATATTTTTTTAATTCTCTTTTCTTTGTTTAATTTTAGACAGCTTTTATTACCATGTCTTCAAGTTCACTAATCTTTTCTTCTGCAATGTCTAATCAGCTGTTGATCACATCTATTGTATTTTTCATTTCACACATTGTACTTTTAATCTTTAAAAGTTTGTTGAACTTTTTATATAACTTCCAAGTCTCTATTTAAGATTTTGAACTTATGTGATACCATTTTAATATCTTCATTCAATAATTCTAAAATCTATGCCAGTTCTGGGTTGCTTTTGATTGATTTATCTCCCCAGTGAGTTATAATATCCTGTTTCTTTCCATGCCTGGTAATTTTTTATCAGATTCCAGACATTGAGAATAATAATGATATGAGAACACACTATAGGCACACACTCATACATACACACACCCCTATGCAATTTCTCTATACAATGGGATACATTCCCTAATTATTAGTTTTTATCAGCTCATTCTTGAGGATATTAGAATATTCTATAATCTAGGGTTCTTTTGTGGTCTATATATGTTGAGTTTCTAAATCATACATTATTATGTGTAGTTTCTTTTTTCTAATAATGCTGAAAGAACTGAGTTAGAGTTGATGAAATCAAATGCCGTTTTTTAAAATCAATAAAGAGTAGTAGATGGGATGAGATTCCAGATTCTTTTCCGTCCTCTGCTGGTTGATGAATGACCCAGATGGAACAACTGTTTATCCTTTAGGGAAATCTGACTGTTCTATTTATTGATTTTTTTTACATGCATTCACATGATTTTCTGGAAGTATTTACTGTACTTGCAGGTTAACAAAATTATGACTTTTTCATCCTTTTGAATGACCATCTGAAATTAGTGAACAGTTTTTAAAGACGCTTTCCACTAAACTTAACCTTTCTGATCTTCAGTTTTCTTATGGGTAGTGAGGAGAATAATAAAACTTAGCTCACAAAAATGGTATAAGAACTAAATGAGATATCACATGGCAACTTGGCTAGAAGAATGTCTGGCATATAGAGGGTCTGCCATGAATGTGAGTTCCTCTATTTTGGGGTTGGATATGGATACTATGAAACTTTGAGTCAGTGTTTTCCTAACTGTGGCCCTTTTGCTTTGATTTCTGCTTTAAATCAATCTAATCCTTAAGAATTTTTAGATTTCATGGGAAATCTATTTCAGAAACCTCATCTGTTTCTGCCTTCATGTCTGGTACATCTCTTCTGATGCTACTCTTAGCTCCAGAAATGAAGGTGCCTGCCATTTAGCCACATGACTTCTGGTGAGCCGACCAGACATTAGCTTAGAGCAGTGGTTCTCAAAGTGAGGTCCCCAGACCAGCATCAGGGGCATCACCTGGGAATTTGTTAGAAATGCAAATTTTCAAGCCCTATTCCAGCCTTACTGCATCAGAAACTATGGGGGAGGACCCCATAATCCGTGTTTTAACAAGCCTTCCAGGTGATTCTGATACATGCTAAAGATTGAGAATTTCTGTTGGAGCAATAGTTGAAGGAAGAAGCTGACTGTGCCCTAACATCCAGAACAACTTCAATAAGAGGCTAATAACTATGTGGCAGGAAACATGAAAAGATCAAAAGGAAAAGAGCAGGTGTGTGTGCATGGGGGCAGGGGAATGGCTGAAAAGGGTAAAGGATAAACATACAGGGCTTGGAGCAAAAAAGATACCCTTAAAAGGCAAAGGAAGAGAATGTTGGGTTGAGCATGTAGGGTCAGAGGAAGAGGACGCAAAGCCCTGGGGATATGGCGTGTGTGCGTGTGTGTGTGTGTGTGTGTGTGTGTGTGTGTCTACTCTTTGAGAACCAAAAAGGTAAAACTCTCCCTAAGCCAGGGACAAGAATAACGGTAAGACTCTAAGGTGGTTGTAGACCTTTCCAAGGTAGTGTAGGCAATATCTCTTTTTCAAAGAATTTTGAAAATCTATGTTCTTTTTAATGCATTTTTAAGCTGACATTTAAATTTTTTCATCATATAAGTTTAAAGCCTTGAAAAGATATAATTTCCAGCATATTATAAATAAATCTATTTCATCACTCTTTTAAGTGTTTCCAGTGATATCTAAATAACAGCATCTCTTGGTATTCCCTTCATCCATTTTAAAATTTATAACAAGCTCTGCTTCACAGTTGAAAATTTTATATTATTTTTTCTCCTTGCACTTATATTTCTGTCCCACTTTCTCCACAGATTTAAACTAATATAGTATATTCTTATGCTTGAAGTCTTTTATTGATCACCCTATAATTCAACAAAAATATGTATATACATATGTAAATTGAAAGTTTTAAAAATTTCCTGTGACCATAAAGCTCTAAGTGTCAAAAAAATTTTTTTTGCATTGAGCCACTAAAACAATTATTAGGAGTGCACAAGTGAGCAAAGCAGCCTATTTTATCACAAATTTTAATAATCTTATTAAACCTAAAAAGTAAAATTTTATCAGAATTGAATCTCTTTTTTTTTTAGACACAAGGTCTCACTATGTTGCTTAGGCTGGAGTGCAGTGGCTGTTCACAGGCACAACCATAGCATGCTGCATAGCATCCTGGCCTCAAGCAATCCTCCTACCTCAGCTTCCCAAGTAGCTGGGACTACAGGTAGACGCCACCATACCCAGCTCAGAACTGCATCTCTTAATGAGATTATTGAGAGGCAGTTTATATATGTTGATTAAGGGAATTGTTACAATGTTTCTTTGTGTGTTGCTTGTAGGTTTAACACTTCAGGGTGATGTGCAAATTTAAATCTTAAAGTTGCACATCTGTAAGAGTTAAAATGTCTTTCTTCTATAAAGTAGAAGAACCACTGTGAAATATGAGGAGGCAAAAGGAACTCCCAACTGCAGGTGCATACTCAGATCAGTTTTAGGAAAGACTTCATATGGAACTTGAAGATCTGGAAATCAATTTTCTTAAAACAATCCATACTCATGCACCCCTTGGAAAGTCTTCATACACCTCCAGGGGTACCTTGATTTGAAGACCCCTATGTATGAACAGGGCTCTGGCCTGGAAGTCAGAAGACCTAGGTTTGGTTTGAGTTTTGCTTCTGTCACATTAGCTGTAGAACTTTGTTCGAAGGGGAAGGGAATCAACTTACTGAGTTTCAACTGCGTCCCAGGCACTGAGTAGGTGCTTTCACATTTTATTCATTCAATACACATAGCAACTATTAATATATAAGAAAGGTGTGATGACCACTAGCCCCATTTTTAAATAGGAAAACTGAGGCTCAGGAGGTGAATGACCTAGCCTGATGCCATACAATTAGGTAGTAATTAATCCAGGATTCAACCCCAGCTCAGACTCTAATGCTCACACGGCAATCATTTGGCAACAATGCTTCTGGAACAAGTCATTTTCTCACTGTGGGCCTCAGTTCATTTACCTATGATATTGAGGTGGATGAGCTAGAAGAATCCTAATGTCACCTCCAGATTTGTCATCCAATGAGTCTATGTGTGGTAGAGGACAGGGCTAGATATGAACGGGGCTTTCCAGACACTCACTCCCCAAGAGATTAGGACACAATACAGAAGAGACCCAGAAATTCACTAGACCTAGTGGTGATTCTGATAGAATCTAAGTTAGATTAAAGTTTTAAAAGCTTGATCTGGCATCCAATCCAGGCATAATTATATGAGAACTGATCTCAAAGAAAATGATTGGGCATCTAATAATTGGACACCTAAAAGGGAACCAGGAAGGAAAAAAAACAACAACAAGAAAATACATGTAGCCCTATTTAGGTTCCATGAAATCTATCTGTAAAAATGTATTTCCATTTTTCTCTTTTTAAAAATTAATTCATTAATTTTTTAGAGACAGAATTTCACTATGTTACCCAGGCTGGATCAGGCTGTATTCATGTTCACAGGCACAATCATAGCACACTACAGTCTCACACTCCTGGGCTCAAGTGAACCTCCTGCCTCAGCCTCCCGAAGAGCTGGGACTCCATTTTTCTCATTTATATAGTGAGATCTGCTGAATACCTGGTGTAGTTGTAAGACCTATAAAATGCTTAATTCTAGAGTCAGTTAGAAATTACAGTGAACTAGTAATTAACCCCATATTATATTTTAGAATACATGGATCATATGAATATCATATGGATTTGTTTCTTTTTACTTTACCTGTGTTGCATAACATCTTCTCAGAATAGCAGTCTACATTTACTATTTTGACTTCATTGCTACAATTTACTCCTTAACTTATTTCTTAATTGCTTGCAACATAGCTCTAAAAATTCACTGTGATTATTTCCTCTAAGGTCATTAAAACCTCCTCAATGATTAAACTCAGTAGCATTACAAGAATTTTTGTTCTCTAGGAGGTTTCTGCTTCATTTGATGTGACTGATTTATCTTCTTCTGCAGTAATGTCCAGCTTTGGCTGATCTGACATTAAACTCATCACATTTTCCTCAGACCCTCTGAGCACTCCTTTCTCTCTCTTTCTGGGAGATCCCTCCTCCAAATACCCATTTTATGTGGCTATTGTTAAAAGTTTTGTTCTTAGCCTTGTTTTTTCAGTCTAGATATTCAACATTCTCATCCTCTGGGGAAAGCTTCAATTGTCTCTGTTGATGACTCACAGATCTACATTTCAGCTTTGCGCTCCAGAGCCAAAGTACTAAAAAATTTCAAACTGCTTGCTAGATGCCCTCAGGGCTTCAAATTCAACATGTCCCAAATCAAATGCTTCATTATTACTTTAGTTTGGTCCTTCTCCTGAATTTCCTACTTCAGTACCAAAACTAACATACTTTCAGTCACTCAGGCTAGAAACCTCATTGCCTTTGACTTTCCCCAATATGTTTCTTGATAATAACAAGGAAAAAAATGTATAAAAGACATAAAAAGAGTTACATGCTTGCTTGGAGGACAGTGAGGTAGGGAAAAGCTGGGCATTTACTCCTAATTTATGAGCAGTCTGAAGGGAGAGGCACCCATTGAGAAAATGTGCTGGCAGTCACTAAACCAGTAGATTGCAAATCCTGTTGACATCGGTCTCAAGGGTGTTTCTCTTTTTGTCTCTCCCTTTCTGGCTACACTGCTCTAATTCAGTACCTTGTGTCTTTTGTCCTGGATTATTGTAATAGCCTCCTAAATGTAAGACCCTGGGCTTTGTTTTCAAAATCTACCCGTATAAGTCAAGATAAGAGAGATGTAAGCAAGCAGTAGAACACAGCAAAGGGTGAAGGCAGTAGAAAGCAGGTGGTTAGCTGACAATGAGAAACATGAGACAACAGTGTGAAGTGGACCTCAACAAAGTTAGTGTCATCTTGGGTCACACTGTAGGATCTATAAGAGAGGTGATAGGACCTCTCTGGTTTGAGGGTGTCACAAAGTTGGAGTAATGCCTTCTGTTCTTGCAACAACACATTAAAAGAGAGACAAAATGGAGTTTATTTGAGAGAGTAATTAAGATAGCAAAGGGGCCCAAAGTTATTTCTCATGTGGAATTGTTGATTAACTGGAGACATTTAGCTTGGAAAAGATACAAGGGGGCTATTATAGTTGTCTTCATATATGTAAAGTACCATATTATGGAAATCACTTAAGAACTTTATAAATGGCAGAGTTGTCTGGAGATAGAATGCATTCATTTCAACAAATATGTATTATTGTATGCCTACTGTGTGCTAGGCAGTGGGGATATATGATAGGCAAGACAGTATCTACCCTCATGGAACTCGAGTTCTAGTCTGACATACAATAATAAAATAAGCAAATAAATGAGTAATATAATTTCAGAAAGTAATGGGATCAGCTGCCATAGGAGAAAATAATGGATTTGATGCTAGGCGTATTTGAGCCTACCTTTGATGACCACTTGGCAAGGAAGTATTAGAAGAGATTTAGGCATTGGATGGGTATTGGATTAGATGTCCTTTAAGGACTCTTCATTTCCCAGATTTTATAATTTTTGCCTTTCTAATATCATCTACCAAATTAGGACTTCCTCACAGATACCCTAAGGCTTAGAAACTCCAAACTCCTTGCTATTCCAGGAACAAGCCCTGCACTGAGGTTAGTGAGTCAATAGTGACTCAGTGTGAGTATTTGCCCATGTGGTTTCCTTGCCTAGAATATCTTTCTCTTAACTTCTCTGCCTCTCAAAATCCTACTTGTCCAAAAAGATTCAATTCAAAAATGAAGTTTTTAATCAAGCCTCCTGGATACAACTGAAATATGTTCTTCCCCTCTCTGGGCCCAGTGGCACTTAAGCTTATAGCACTATTAAAGCACTTAGTGCGTGTTATTTGTATGGGAGTTCATTACTTCTCAGTCTGCTTTCCTACTAGCTTCTGATTTTCTTGAGGGCAGTGACCACATCTTTCTCATTTTATAATCCTCCATAGTGCAAATCTCCTAGCCTAGGGCTTTCCACCAAGAAGATATTCAACAAATAAATGAATGTCACATCAGACAGTGAATTTTCTCTTTATTATCTGAATTGAATTAGACATGACCACTGCTGGAATGAGAAAGAGAATAAGCTATTGGTTTAATTAAGAATTTTCTCTCCTAATCTCTACTGTATCTCTCTCTACTTACTTGCTGTGTCACCCTGGGCAAGTTGCCTAACATCTTCATGCCTCAGTTTCTTCATCTATGTAATGGCAATAATGCTCACTTCATGGTACCTCCTTATGAAGTACCTACTTCATAAGATTGTTGCAAGGATTAAGTGCAATAATCCACGTCAAGTGCCTAGTATAGTACCTGCCATATAATTAGTCTTCACCGAATGTTAGCAATTACTATTACTAATCTTAGGCATTCCTGCCCTCCCATAGCTTTGTGGTTTGGAGGTATGGTTTAAGGGTATGAAAAAATAAAGACTTTTGAACAGATATAACAAAAGAAGGCAGGTGATTGATCTTATATCAGGTAAAGTTTCTATCATCCTAATAGGCAAAGATAACTTGAGATATAAAATTAAGAGGGAAGCCTCTACTTGTACTGAATTTAAAAATAACACAATAGAAAGACTAAATATAGATACCCTACAGGGGATGGGAATTAGAGACAACCACCTCTTGACAGCTAAAACAGATGGTTGAGAGAGGTACAGTGACTTGGCCAAGGCCACATAGCTAAGGGTCAGAATGGGGAGACTAACTTTAACCTTCCAGGTCTGCCTGGCTCCTTAGCCACTGCTCTCTCCACTGTACTTGGCTTCTTCGCAGTTGCATGGCTGAGACCAACACAGACCGGAGATGCGATTACTCCAAAGCCTTACAGGCCCCAAGGCTTTACTGCAAGCACACTGTGGGCAGCAAGCCTAATTTCAGACTGTCAGGCTGAGGCTGCTGATACTCCTCTGGCTTTAGAGGATTGACTCACAGGCTCAAGCAGGCTGGGGCCTGCAGATGGAGGTTATCTGGGACTCCAGCTGTAAAGGGCTGAGGACATGGCAAAGGCAGAGAACCTGAGGCTCGTCTGATGTGCATTTAACTCAGGAGAAGGAAGAGAATATTGCACGATTCTGTATGTGTGTGACAGGAAGACAAACCCAGGAATGGATCCAGACTTGCCCCAAATGCCAAAGCCAAAGAAAAAGGATTTTCAAGCTATGTTTGGAGCAAGAAGCAAAAATCAACAGAGGGATAGCCCTCATTCGCCCACTCTGAGAAGTGTGTAATGTTAAGAATTGAAAATGAAGCACAGTTCCTCTAATCTCAAGCAAGGGAATGGTTCACCTGGAGAGGTTAGAATAAATAGAAGAAATTGAAGCCCACCTGAGGGAGGAGACAGTAAAAACACAAGTTGCTTGAAAGAATTATACCCAAGGACTGCCTAATCAGTATTTATGTTTAATACATTATATTTATATAGGGCTTCTCTGTTACAAAATTTGTTTCAATGGTCAAAAAATTCAATTTAATAAGCATTTATTGAACTTTTCTCTTATACAAAGCACAGCCACTTTTACCTACTCAAATGGGGTGATTATGCCTTCTAACCTATTTTTCCTAAACAGAAATCAAGCATACCCTGCTTCTCACCCTAGGTTATGGAGGGCTCTTGGTGCACCTCTGCCACATGCCAGGAAAGAGTAAAGCTGTGAATCATATGAAGCATCTTCCTGAAGAGTCAGTTACTTGAGGGTTTGTGTGTGTGTGTGTGTGTGTGTGTGGTGTGTGTGTGAGGGAGTATGCACATTTATATTAAAATAAACAGATATTTTGTGGACTAGAGGACAAAGTCTGCTCTGTCAGGCTGCCTTTGGGCTTTGTTATGGGCAGGTCCTAGTGCAATAGGGTAGTTTTTCAGTGGTAAAGTTTGAAAAGTACTAAATTTTAACTTGGACACTTGCACTAATGCATTAATTTTAAGGCATATTAAAACTTCATTATGCTGGGTGTAATGGCACAAATCTATAGTCCCAGCTACTCAGGAGGCTGAGGCGGGAGGATGGCATGAGCCCAGGAACTCTGGGCTGTAGTGCACTATGCTAATTGGGTGTCTGAAGCAAGTCTGGCATCAATATGGTGACCTCTCAGGAGTGGGGGACCACCAGGTTGCATGAGGAGGGGTGAACTGGCCCAGGCTGGAAATGAAGCAGGTCAAAACTCTCCTGCTGATCAGTAGTGGAATCGCTCATGTGAATAGCCACTGCGCTCCCGCCTAGGGAGCGTAGTGAGACCTGTCTCTAAAAAACAAAAACAAAAACAAATTTCATTAATTCAGACTCCATTTATTTGGAATTTGTAATAATCTAAATAAGTACTATAGTCTATGTATAGTTATAATGTGAAAATGGTGATGAAATGTTTTACTTTTTCAGTTTCATGGTGATGATTTAAATTCTCAAGAAAACAAACAAAAAAACCTCAAACACATTATTAGCTCTATTTATGTTCAAATATTTAATACACAAATTACAAGTATTCTTATCTACTCACCAAAGCAGATGTGGAAAGTTGATCAGTCTCATTTGAATTACATTAGGTATTTGAATATTTACAAAACTTCCTTTGATTTATTTAACAATATTCTTATAATCAAGGCTTTTCCTTCACTTTTTCCCTCTTATTGCCATTCCTGATAATCAGTGAGGTTTAAATCACTAGTCACCTCCCATTTTCTGCCACATAAACCTTCCAAAGAAGTTGTGGTTTCCTAGCTTCTTTTTGGGCAAGTTGTAACAGGGTCATTGCACTGAGGTTCCCCAACATGATTACCCTTGAAATGACCTTGTTAGCTTCAATTCAGAAGAAAAAACTTGGCAAACAATAATAATCCAATGGGCCATTCCCCAGGGAAACCCTGACAAACCTGTTAATCATTTCCAGCCCTGAATCATTCATTCAATGTAAGTAGAAGACAATTGTCACAAATTTCACTTCCAAAGCAAAACCAAACAAACAAAGCAAACAAAAGTTTGCACATTCATTCCCAGCTTTAGTGAATTCCCTACTAAGAGGGTGGCAAATTCTACATAAAGGTCATTTGCCGCAAACACAGTATGTTGCAAGCACATTAGAGTTTTAAATTCTCAATATTGCTTCATGTATCATTTATCCCATGCCATACTGTTCCCTGGGTACCAGTTCTACTCACCCTGTCCCAGTGCTTAGGACAGACCAGAGGAACAAGTTGTGTGTGGAATGGAAAGCATGTTGTTTGGACCACAGGGGAAGGGCTGTGTGGGGCCTTGAGAATATTACCTCGTCTCTCTGGGCTTCAGTTTCCCCAATTATGAAATGTGTAAATGTTGGATAAGCACAATCTTTCTGAAGCACATAAAGATGCTGGCTGCAATAGTACCTGCTTCTATAACGTGAAGCAGGAAGAGGTAAGATTGGAAAGGTGGTGGAGGCTGGAGTGGGTGGTGGAAGGAAGACTTTGAATGCAATACTGAAGAGTTTAGATTTTCTACAACAGATGAGGAGTCAATTTAGGTTTCTGAGAGGCAAGGTGACGTGATGACAGTGGTGTGAGTGTTAGATCAATCTGACAAGTGTGTAAGACACACTAAAGTGGACTTAAGATTGTCACACATACACTGTAATAGCAAAGTCAAGGCAAACATCTTCTCATTATTTTAGCCTCCCAGAAGGGAAAAGATTCCACTCCAGTCTTCCTGAAAAGAGATAGTTAAATAAGAAATCATAAGCCTACGGGAAAATTCAGAATGGAGGGCTTAAAACTCTTTGTTACCTCCCAATGATCATCCTCATATCACTTGTACACAAGTACAGGCCTTTAAAGTTTTCAAGCAATTTTCATAGGTGCTGTCTCATTTCATCCCCTCAAGAATCAAGTATATTCCAACAACAGAAACAGTTCTAACCCAGCACCAAGAAGCAACTGACTGCAGACTCTAGGCAACGTGGCCATGTTAGCATTTCCTTACGGAATGATTTACTTGGCTGATAGCTACTCGGAGCAGGTACTCTTGGGGAGTGAGCCATGAGCAATGAAGCATAGAAGTCCACCTCCTGGAGCCATCTGCATGGCAAGTGGATCCCTGGCCTCCTGGACATCTCCACAAGTATACCTTGACTCAGTGATGGTGCCCAATCTCTTGGGAGATGAGAGTTCCTCCCACAGCCAAGTGCTTTTCAGGGCTGCTCTCCTCTCATCTGAAGGTAGACTAGTCATATGTCACATGGAAGCTATCATAAGCAAAGAAATTGTAATTCCCCTCGATAGGCATGCCTACCTAAAATGCTATGTTGATTGAGAAGGATCCTGAGGCTGAGTTATCTATTATCCATGTCTGCCCTGGGTACAGAAGGGAAGAATGGTGGCAAAGGTCCTCATGTTTGTCATGCCTGCCCTAGGCCTTAACACTGAGGGCTTAAACCTCCCACCCAAGGATTTGCCTGTCATTTCCAATTTGCCAGGTCATTAAATTAGGAAATGCTCAGTTACTACTATTTTACTTTCAGTACAGCCTTCAGCAAGTTTCTCATCAACAGTCCATAAGGTCGTCTCTAATATAGGCTAACCTCCCCCTTCTGGGTTAGATGAGGTTTCTTTTGCCATCCACGATGGAGTTTGATTTTTTTGGCAAATCATCATTTGGCTGTCACCCTAGCATGCATCTTCCTCCTAAAGCAAGGTAATCCTAATTTTGGCAGGGAACAAGTTGTTTTTTTAGGGAGCATGATGAGGCCTCTTTTATAAGTTATCATTAGGATGCCAATAGGTCATAGCCTCAACACTAAAGTTCAAGGCAAGGGTCCAGCCACTCTTTTAAATGGGAATCTGGCAAAAGCACTGAAGTTTGTCCCCAGATTCACTGGGTTCTGGGCCACTTTCCAGAGGCAAAAAAAATCTATTAGATTGCTTGTGAGGCTTTAGCCAGTCTCTAAAATTTGCAGCTTTTGACTCATTCCCTTTGGAGATAAATTATCTTTGACAAATCCTGTAGACTGCCATTGTCCCTGCAAATGCACAAAATATCAGTGTGGATTATTTCAATTTAATTTGTACTTTTTTCATGAGGGAGATTCCAAACTACTGCTCAATGTTCCATTCTATTAGCAAGTAATGCAAATCTTAATTTAATTGGAAGAATGCCTGTCTCGGTGCCAATTCTTGGCTTCCAGAGTGATCATCAGATCATCATACTGGCCTTGAGTTGTTCTTCCAAGACAGTATGGGGGGTGGGGTGGGGAGTGGTCAGGACAATTTCTATTTTGCTTTTAAGAGAAACATTTAGTTTTCCCATATCTTCTTAGTATACTGTTACCTAACTCCAACTCCTGATTTCCTTAGCTTATGTATTCATCTGTCTACTCAAAGTTGCCCTGCAATGTGACTTCACTTTCAGAACTCTGACTCTACATTGTTGTAGAGGCCTCTAATGGCTTCCTAATGATGAATTTAATATTCTTTTGCAGTCCTCTTAAAAAACTGATATAATGGTCTACTATCTACCCTCTTTGACCATTCTTTCTACTGTTTCCACATCTTCACAATCCTTAATAGTAAGGGCATCAACATCCCAACTCAGTTCTCTAACTCTACTTTGTTTCTCAGTTGCCTCATTCATCCTTACAGGGTTAGTGATCCATCTCGTGTGGGATTGTTCTCTCGCTATAGCTCCACATTTCCTTCTAGGTGCCAGGTTTATACTTCCTCCTGCTTTTTTGGATGTAGCACGTGAATGTGCTGCTGAGACTTGTTACCTAAATAGACCTGTAGTGGCATGGGATGACTTTAGATATGGTTTGTCCAGTGTGCTGTTGCAGCCCTTCATCTTTTTTTGTTTTTGTAATGGAACTCCTCTTTCTTGTAGGGGTATCACTCTATCTACAGGGGTAGGTGTGTGAGATGGGTCTGGCCAGTAAAGTATTCCATTCCTTGGTTCACTTATCCCATTAACTCTTATGTATACACGTTCCCTCATTTTCTTGGTATTCATCATATGCTACCTCGGGCCAGTAACAATCCCCATTCATTCATTCATTCAACAAATATTTATTAAGGACCTTCAAAACACCCTAGCCTATATCTTATTTCTTCCAAGCCAGCAAGCCAGATTAATTTTTTTTTTTTTTAAGAGACAGGTTCTCATTCTGTCACCCAGGGTGGAGTGCAGTGGCACAATTCATAGCTCACTGTAACCTCAAACTCCTGGGCTCAAGTGATCCTCCTGCCTCAGCCTCCCCAGTAGCTGGGACTACAGGCAAGTGCCACCATGCCTGCCTAATTGTTTTTGTAGAGACAAGTTCTTGCTATGTATCTCAGGCTGGTCTCCATCTCTTGGGCTCAAGTGATCCTCCTGCTTTGGCCTCCCAAAGTGCTGGAATTGCAGTCTTGAGCCACCATGCCTGGCTAAAAATTCTTAAGGGCAGTGACGATGTCTTGTATTCTTTTTTGATTCACTCTCATTAAGAACAATACTTTGTACATAATAGGTATTTGATAATTGTTTGTTCACTAATTAAATTCCAACTGCAATCATACTTCCAACTTGGTAGGACTGTAGATGTACATCTTTCCTTTTAAAAAAATCTCATATCCATATGTTAAATGCCATGAACATTATTCTGTATTCCAAGAGTATTGGTTTCTAAGGCATCTATTTATTTTTATGCAATTATTAAATACCAATCACTACAACATATAAGGGAGTAAATAGGTCAATGAGAAAAAGAAGGGCCATGAGAAAAAAAAATGGATGTCACATTATAGACTACTCTCATTTTATGAGAAACTTCTCTTGCCTACTCACAGTATATCTTCATGCCTTTTCTTTAGTGTTATTCCAAGAACATAGTGGAATGCCATGTACCTGTGGCTACTTAATGAATACTTATTGATCAGTGTGGTAAAGTTGAGACAGAAAAGGTGATTAGTTTCTGTGCCTCCATTTTTTGATCTGCAAAATGGGAGTACTATTACCTCTTTTGTCCACCTTATAGATTTTGATGCACATCTAATACTATAATGTTCATTATAAACCACCAAGCACTATATGAATGGTAAAACCCTGGAGTTTCTTCTCCAGTAAGATTTAGGTTCTTAAAGCAGTATTTTAGATACAAATCACATACTTCCAAAATTACCCTTTAAAAGGCCTTAAACATCAATAAATTCAGTTTAGCCAGTTTTTTCCCCTAGTATTGGAACTTACCACTGTTTCTTTGGTTGAGCACCAGACAAAGAATTGTATTTAACTTGCATATGTGGGTCATGTTGTAAAAAAAAAAAAATGCTCTGAATAGTAGTTTTAAAAAATATCAGTACCCTCAGTTCAGTGAAATGATCATACAAAAAATAAGCATGTGGAACTACCAACTAAAGGAACAGCGGTTCTACTTCTCACATCTCATATTCTATATGAACTAAAAAAACCTAATTATAAAATTAATTACTAATAGTTTTGCAATTCGTATTTCATTGGCTCTTGGCTTTGCCTGCTGATCCCAGACCTCCAGCTCCTTGCAAAGTCCCCTGACCATAATTTCTAGGAGCCCCTAAACAGTGTTTTACG
Organism: Daubentonia madagascariensis; assembly: GCA_023783475.1. Taxonomy (NCBI): domain Eukaryota; kingdom Metazoa; phylum Chordata; class Mammalia; order Primates; family Daubentoniidae; genus Daubentonia; species Daubentonia madagascariensis. The sequence goes on along the minus strand of JAKFHU010001631.1, from coordinate 17,326,499 downwards.
TGGGCTCAAGAACAAGTCGTATTTGTGGCCACATGGATATCTGCTGCTGACGTTTCTGTTGTCTTTGAAAACTTCTGGTACCCATCAGTGAGCCATCCTTATTAAGCCAGGTCACTACCATCTTCTGCTGGACATCTTCATGATCTCCATGAAGATGACTCAAAAAGTCAAAAGGCTTCTGTGTTTTCTGGAGTCTCCCATATTGCAAAATTGTGCCATATTTTCTCCACAAGTAGAGACAAGCCCCAATCCCTCATCTTTGGATATTTTGTGATGTAATAAAGATTTTAGTGTACTCCTACTTATACTTTTGGCACTCTCCAAGAGGACTCCATGAGGCTTCATCAGAATATGAATCTTCGAGATAGGTAAGGCATTGCCCCTTCAAATCCAGGGGTTAACAGCTGGCACTGCATGGGCACTGGCCAATTGGAACACTGGCTGGCTGGTGTATTGTAGCAGTGCAAATTGACTGAAAAGCAGCCTGGCCCAACCCTTCCCTGCTCTCTTGCACGCACACTTCTTGGCAGTCTTTCTGCCAAAACCCTTATGTAAATCACCTTTTGGCAGCCTGAACCCACCAATTTGCCAGATATGCCAAGACATATTTGAAGCCCAGTGGCAGACTGAGCCTTGTCTCAGGCTGTGATTCTCTATTATATTTGAATGTATGTAATTTTAAAAATTTGATACTCAAATTATATTGTAGAAACAATAGTGGAAAATTTTTAAATGTAATAAAAACCATTCAGAAAACCAACAAATTAATGACCACTGTTTTTATTTTGGATTTCCCGAGCACTTGTCCATATGCAAATATTTTATAAAATTGTAATTTTAATGGTTATAGTTAGGTTTCATTTCTCAATTAGAACCATATTACTCATTTTGCCAACATTTACTGAGTTCCTACTATGTGATAGCATCAACTGAGAGCAAGAGTAATGCTTTACATTTCCATGTAGTACTATTTAAACAGGAAGAAAGTTAGATATATGAAGACAAACCGTTTGTGTGTCCCCCTTTGGCAACTCCCTGTTGATGAATTGTTTTTATCCACTAGATGGTTTCACTGGTGCTTAGAAGTACTTCATGTTAACTCCTCTCATGCTAGATTAAAAGCTTAACCTCCATAGAATAGTTTACTTACTCAGAGTTCCAGCTGACATGGCTCTAAAGAGATTTGTTTTTAATTCTAAAAGGGCCTATACATACCCCTTTGGCCTTGGAAATATTTTGAAAATGCAGTTGAATCAACCCTAGTTGGCTTTTAAAACATATATAGCAGTTTTCTCAGTTTGCCGCAAGCAAATGTGTTTCCCACCATATCTGGCACAGTTCTGGCACACAGTGGACAAACAATAAGCACTTCTTGGTGGAATCAGGATATTCAATATTGTGTCTTTTCATTTGTTCTTCAACACAGACCAGCAAAATTTATGAAATTTTATTCAATCATAGTCAAAGTGCTTAATGATAAAAACTAGCATAATTGGAACACTTTCGGTAAGAAGACTAAAAATGAAAACTGTATTCAAATTGTCAAGAAGTGGTTAGAGAAAGTAGAAGTGTAGTGACAGGAGGATGTGCTCAACTGTCTTAGACATGTCAATTCCTCAAAAAGAAAAAAAAAATCTGAATTTGTATTTTCCTGAGACTCTTGAATGGTCCTAAAAGAGTAGTAAGAGTCATTTAGAGAAATAATGTTTATTTTTCCTAAATTATTACTTTCATCTTCAAAGATGAGATACAACTAGTGCATACACAATATAAATCATAAAAATAAAGAACAACAGAGGTAGTTAAACATTAATGGTTTTATAAAACTGAGCCTTAAACCCTCTCCCATGAGAATCCCTTCTGGTCTGATATCTGGCACTTCCTACTACTGTCTGATCTGAATGTTACACAGGAACACACATTCTTTGGGGCTTTGTGCATTGCTTCCCACCTCCTTTCAGAATTACATCCTGCAGGGCACAGGAATGAAGTCAGAGCCATGATGCATCTTGATGGCCACAATTCAAACAAAACTCTGGCCTGGCTGAGGGAGATGGAATTCCTGCATTCTGAAATTCCTTCTTGGATGATCCATGGGACTTAATTTTTTTCCCAAGTTTTTCCCCCTCCAAGTCAAGATGTTCAATAGCCAAGAAGGAGAATGCCAATTTTATTGTGGCTTTCACATTTATCATTGACATCATATAGATTAAAGACCTAAATAAAGACTTTTGTTCTATTTTGAGAGATATGAGTCCTATTTCCACGTGAAAAAGAAAATCTGACCATTTCTGATATACAGCTGGCTACTGAGATCCTAAAATACTTGTTCTGAGAGTTGCTCAGGTCTATATTGAATACATTTTAATGCACATAAAACAAAGCTAAAATACCTAGAATTTGTTGTAAAGAATTATGCTTAAATAAAAGTATTTAATCAACTTATACTGTTTTCAATTCATTGATTCAATTCAAGGTGAAAATATTTGCACTGTTGTCTAAAAAAGCTCTTTTCAAAAAATGTGAATGGAAATGGGGTAAAATAAAAATGAAGTAGTTAGAAATAATCTAATCAGTAATAACATAGTAAACTACACGATTACATCCTCTTAGGAGCAAAAATGTGACAAGCATAAAAAACTAAACGGATTCATCAATGGTTTTTCTTTTATCTTAGATAGTACACTCCTGTAAGATGTCATAATTAGAGTACTTATTATCTGTCAAAGGCTTGATATGAAACTTTTAATACAACCAGAGTCTACTTCATAGCAGCAAAGTTGCAAATATGCTCTGCTCCCTCATCCATTACTTTCCCATTTGGACACACCTCATTGGTTGTAAGAAGCATGACCAAATTTGCTATCTTGTTACTCGGGGCACATTTTCAACAACAGGAAAAACCACACAATGTATGTTACTTCAGAGGCTTTCCTACAATGGTAATGTCTTACATTTGCTAAAATATTGCCCATAATCCTCCACTGTCTGTAGGACAAAGCCCAGACTTCTTGGTGTAACAATCAAAGCTACCTCAAATCTGGCCCCAAATTACCTTTCAAAGCTTATCTTCTATTAGTCATCTCTATCAGCCTTCTGTTCCAGCCAAACTGGTTTTCCTGAAGTCAGATGAACAGATTTACACTGTCCTTAATTGTTCTGACAGCTCCACCCATCTAAGGGTTTACCAAGGCAGGGGTTTTTCTCACAGAATTGAAGTGGTGGAAGGTAATTTACTTCCCTTTTCCTTTCTTCATCTCCAAATCCTACTACTCATCCTTTAAGAACACTTTAGATTGAAGTGTCCTGCACTCACCTATTATAAACAGGAATGTACGAACAATTTATTTGAGCATATGAGTAACAACCATATTAGCAAATTATGTTCTGCCTCACAACTTTTTTATGGATGTGAAATGTGATTTTTATAATTAATTACCTAACTTTTCATGTAGTTGTTTCCCTAGAGGGTAGGCTCCCCAAGGACACACAACCACTCATGTACTTCTATTAAATGCCTAGCAGGTGTCCTGCATGTAGCATGTACTCAGTATTGGCTAGTTTCATTAATTTAACTCATATGACAAAGGATTATCATTAAAAATGTTGGCTGGAAAGCTTTGCTGAGAAATTTGGAGTTTTTGTTAAAAATTCCATTGTAATCAGAGGGCTCTGAGGAATATGTGAATCACAGTGAAAAAATGTTAATTTTTGGACAAATTCCCTTTAAAATCAAACAGAAATTTATTATAAAAATACTAAACAAAGGCATTTAAAATGAATATTTTCATCTATACTTAAATATGCCAATATATTAACAAATTATTCTAATTTCTGTTTTCCTTTTCAATCTTGATCCAAATATACTTATATTTTGCAGAATTGGAAATATGGTACATATACAATCTGAAGTTCTATATTTTTCAATTAGTATTGTTTCATAAACATATTTCTGAGTTGCTTTTAGACACTGTATTTATTTTTACTGGCTGCCTAATATGGAGTTAATATAGCATAATTTCCTTAACTACTCTTCTATTATCGAATACTATTTTCCTTTATTTTCTCTTGGTCCAGATCTTATATGCTACATAATTTCAAACTATCTCCAGGTCTCTGAATACCTTGTTAAATACACTTCAGTCATTGCATAACCTCTTCTCTTTGCCTGGAATATTCTTCCATTCCTTACCTACCTGCTCAACTAATATTTGTTTAAACTAGTGGTCTACAAACTTTTTGGTCTTGAACTGACATAATATACACATTATAAGATACACACGGAAATAAAAAAGGATGAAAGGTGCAATAAACAATTATTTTTAAAATTTTATTTTAATTATTTAAGGCCTCAAACCTTTTTGTTCTCACCCTCCAACTGCTACCCTGTGCTGTCCTCCCCCACCCCACAGAAATTATTAACACTGTCCTGGATGCATGGTCTTTAAATGTTTTGATAATTGTGAAGACTTCATACTGGCATAGTTACATCTCAGTCATACTTTAACTTAGGGTAAGCTTTGACTTTAACAATATTGGATGGTAAATTCCTATTTCAAAAATTCTTAAGAGTTTCAAAAATTTCAGGCCCACTTCTTGATAAGTTTTATCAGTACATTATTGTTTTTACCTAGTGATTTGACCAATGAAGAGAGCTCCTACCAAGGGTAGGAGAATGTTGGCTTTGCCATTTTGTTTGTTTATTCCTCAACTGTTAGTAAAATCTATAATCTATACTTTATTTGTAGAAATCATTTTCAGTATCTGTGAAGATCTGGAAATCCACTTAATTAAACATAAGTGACACACATTGCTGAAAATTTAAAAAAGCAGGAGGATACCTTGAATTCACAACCTCTTTGAGGCTGTGGATTCATTCCCTTCCCTTACGATAGCTGTTCTGTGGATCATATAACACTTGTTTCTTCAATGTAGGGACTGAGGAGAGTGCCAGTAAATTAAACATTGGTAACGTAATTTCTTGCTTTTGAGATAAAAGTAAGTTCTAATAGTTCTAGCACCCCAAAAGATCATCCTGTCCAACCTCTGGGTATATGTACCCAACTCCGGAGAACACTAGTTTAAATACAATTTGGAAGACAATCCCTGGGACATTTCCCCTCCTCTGTGTTAGCTCCAAAGCTGCCTAGATGACATAATGGTGTTATCCGTTTACATGCCTCATCTGCTGTAGACAGTAGTCATCTCTGTATGGTTTTTAATCATCTTCATACTCCTGTACTCCTTAGGCCTAGCATAGTACCCTACAAAGATATCAGGAGCTGGATAAATGCTCACTAAATGGACTTGAGTGAAGTTCAATTTGTTTCTTTTGGATGATTTTCTAAGGAGAAATTCCCAGGGCACAAGAGGTGAGCTATAGGTTTGAAAACCACATTCTTCTAGCTGTGTGAATTTGAGCAAGTTACTTCTCTTGTTCCTCAGTTTTCTCATCAGTAAAACAGGTAATAATAATATCGTACCTACCATATAAGGAATTCTGATCACTATATGCCCCAAACACCTAGCATAGTACCTGAGATGAGTGAACTTTTATTACTGATCAAAGGTACAATTTTTAAAGTGGCATGTGATACTGCTACCAAATTAAGTTCCTCGTGATGATTTCCAGTACAGTCAACAGGTCACTTCATCCCCCCATTTGGATATAAATTGACCCCCTTATATGGTATACTAAATGTCAGTCATAGTCAATCTCTTTTTGACATTAAAGGCTGCCTATGGAGTGACAAATTTCTGCTGCTGCATCACAGCTTTTAGAGGTGTCCCGATTTTCTAGTTCTTTCTTCTGCTCAGCCTTGAAACTGCCTCCTTGAATCCCTCTAAAAGTGCCTCTCTAGCTGCTGCTACTTACCTGTTAGATTACTTTCCTGTGGAATATATATCAAAGTTATTGACAAAAGGTGGAAAATGCAGGCAATATTAGAAAGCACAAAGACAATAAAGATCATAGAAAATGCCACCAAAGTTAATATTTCCAGACATTTGTACACAATTTTACCTAAATAATATAAATAGTATTCTTGATGGAAAGCAGAGTGATCTAGTATAAAGAATCTTGACTCAAACAGACTTGGGTGTAACTCCCATCTCAGCCCTGCCATCTACTAATTGTGTGACCTTGAGCAATGTACTCAGCCTAAGACTCATTTTTTTCTCATCTATTAAAAAAAGGGCTAACAATGCCTATCTCTTGGGGTTTTGAGGGAGGATTGAACAGACACTCAATAAAAGTACACTTATTTTCCCTCCTTCTTAATAATCTTCACTTTGACCTTGACATTGGAGGGCTTTCCTAGGGTCCATTACTAAACAACTCTTTCCATCTCATAGTATGATTCCAAGTATGTGAAGCACAGAGACTATATCTTATTAAATCTTGCAGACTAGCACCCAACAACATTTAGGTGTTTAATATATGTTGGCTAAGTCAATGAGATCCTAGGGAGGGTTTGCTGATGGAATTGTTTGGAATGGTTCACTTTGGGTTCATCTAAATAAACTGCATCTTGTATTATATGTGCAACTTCATTATTAAACCTACCTATATTTCTTCTATTTTTTTTTTGAGACGGGGTCTTGCTATGTTGCCCAGGCTGGTCTTGAACTCCTGGGCTAATGCAATCCTCCTACCTCAGCCTCCCAAGCAGCTGGGATTACAGGCGCACACCACTGTGCCTAGCTCATTTTTCTTCTAGTTTCAGTTAAAAATGCAGCAAAGTGATTCTGAGCAAGTCACTTTATCACTCTAGTATGTAGTTTCTTCACTTGTAAAAACAGAACAATAGCTTCTCTTCCTATTTTACTGGATTGTTGTGAGGATCAAATGATATAATGTATGTTAAAGTACTTCACAGATGCAAAGTGCTATACAAAGGCTTATTACTATAGAATATATAAAGCCATTTCATTGTGCACTTTAATTCACATTATCTTGTAGAATGCTCACCAACTTTTTTCCCTATTACACTACTCACCCATTCTGTACTACCTAGCTTTCCTACATTTATCTTTTTTTTTTTTTTAATTTAATTTTTTAAATTTCAGAATATTATGGGGGTACAACACTCTTTGGCTATATATATTGCCGATGCACTGCCCGTGTCAGAGCTACAATTGTGGACATCCCCCAAACTGTGCTCCCCGCATCCATTCAGTGAGAGTTTTCCTATCCCCTCCACCCCGCTCCTGCCTGCCCGCCCCCTGATGAATATTATTGCCCTGTGTGATGTAAGTGTTGATCAGTTAGTACCAATTTGATGGTGAGTACCAGTGGTGCTTGTTTTTCCATTCTTGTGACACTTTGCTTCGAAGAATGGGCCATTTATCTTTTTCTAATCCTTTGGTTTAGAATCACTGATCTCTACAAGGGACCATCTGAGGAAACCAAAGTGTTATCCATAATAGGGAATGTGTTCACAACCAGGTACACACAGTACAAGACATTAAAGTTTTAGACTCTAAGATAAAGCAAGATATACCAGGAGAGGTAGGGACTGTGTGCATGAGAGGTATGGAGTAGAGGCTAAGAACAAGAGATCTGAATCCTGGTTCTGCTGCTTTAGTTTTATGGACCTTGAGTAAGTTAGTAAACCTTTCTAGGCCTCAGTTTCTTCATCTGAAAATCGTAGGTGATAAAAGCATGTACTTCATAGGGTTGTTAATAAATTTAAGTGAGATAGTTTGTGTGAAGCCTGGTGCAGTGTAAACATCCAATAAATATTAACTATTACTATTATAAACTGATAAGTGTTTGACAGCAAGTGGGCAGGTAAAGTAAGAATGGGTTTGAAAATTCAGAGAACCTTTGAATGTTAGTTTGAGTAGTTCCGTATTTTCTCATAAACGTTTCCTCCCTAAAGTCCTCATTTTAGACTGAAATACATTTCCTCTAAAATTTCCTCCTCTTGGTCACATTTGTTTTTAACAGCATTAACTCAAAATATTTGACGGCAGCAACAGTAAAGCTACTAATCATATCCTTAAGGTAGACTATTTTTGTACTTATTATGTACATAAGAATAGCCATGTTTCCAAATTATACAACCTAAACATTTGTTGTTTACTTTCCAGCTGGTATAGTTGGGAGTAGGAATGGGCAGTAAAGAAGAGGTAGGCAAGATTTAAAGCTTTGCCTCACAGCATTTTAGGGAACAGTGGCAAAGGTCTTCCATGATACTATGGAGAGGCACCATTCAGATGACAAAGTTACCACGCACCGAGTTTGCTTTTAACATTCTTTACCCTCCCCCATGGCATCCAGTGACCTGATGCTCTCTTTTAATTGCAAAGAACAAGAGCCTCTGTCTACAGCTCTTGGGCTATAAAACCTATGCTCAGGTTTGAGATTACAAATTGCCTGTTGGCCACATCTACCTAGGGATGTTTCTTAGTTTGGCCTGCAGGGTTTGAAATATTGATTGCCAACATTTAAAAATCCAGAGATTTCACACAAAAATCCAACTTTAGGGTTTCTCCTGGGAAGAAAAAAAAAAAAAAGACTATCTCAGAACACTGGTCCCACATTCCTGAGGGCAAAAATCTGCTAGAGCCAAGCAGCTGCTCCCTTTAGTTATGGCATGGATATTCCAATTTGCTATATTCCCTATCATTCCCCATTGTCTTAACGCTAGGCCAGTGTCACTCATTTGCTTTGTCTGGCTCCTGTAGACATTTGAGTCCGCAAAACCCTATCTAGACCTTTCCTGTCTCACGTCAAAGCTTACTTTGTTCTGTCCCAAGTCCCTCACCAATTTTTCAAAGCAATAGCTAGGTACTCTGATCAACTATGGGTACTTTTACATGTGCTTTCTGGAGACAGCATCTTAACAGAAAGAGATGACTCTGCAGGTGGAAATTACAGGCACCACAGGGTTACAATCAAGATGGCAACTGTCCATTCTACTTTCTCTGGTATCCTGATGTAGCCATACCTCACTGTTCTCAGGCAGACCAAAGGAATTGGCTCTGGCAGAACAATAGATACTGTCTTACGGGTGAAACCTACCCAAGCACCACTTTTATAGATCACCCTAATTACAAAAGACCCAAGGCTACTATGGGCTATTCTGACTCCCCGTTTCCTCGGAGGCTTCAGGACATCCGGCCTGACGGCATTTCCCCTCACCTGCTTTCGGGGCCCGGTTTGCGCTGGGCAGTCGCGCCCAAGGAGCGCGCGCATCCAGCATGAGCTCATTTCTCAGGGGCGTTTCCAGAGGCCCGGCCTGGCGGCGCGCACCACACTCAGCGGACCTCACGCTATCAAAGGCCCCCGCGGCTGGGCGGGGCGCGGATGCCCCGAGACGCTGCCTCTCGGGAAGCTTTGTTCCCACTTTAGCGCCTGAGAGCTTGTGCCCGGCTGGGGAAGCCCCCTTGGTCCGTCTGGCCCTTCCGGGGAAGAGGCCGATACCCTGGACGCGCGATCCCGGGCTGAGGGACGCCTTGGGGGCGCAGAATTAGCCGCGCCCCGCCGAGAGCCTCTCGTGGGTGGGGAGAGCTCCGCGACCCTCTGCTCTGCTCTCCTGAGCACGCAGCAGCAGTTTCGGACCGGCTGCGCGGAGGGCCCGTGCTCCCTATCTGCGTTTTGCGTACCGGCTGGAAGTAGCCGCAGGCGAGCCCGTCAGACCGTCCGCCACGACCCCAGCGGAGCTCCTCCCCGCTCCTGGGACCGGAGGCCGGAGGCCAATCACACTGCAGCTAGGTCTTGCGACTGGACAGCAGTGAGTGCCGATTGGCCACCGCTGGGGGTTTCGGCCTCCCTCCCTTTCCTTTTGCTTCTACTCCAGTTTCTGCGCTTCAGACCAATGAGACGGCGCTTTATAGACGCCCTCCCTTCGCTTTCTTCTTCTCCCCACCTTGGCGAGGGAGGAGAAGTTCTGACTGGCCAGACTGTCCTCGGAAGCCCCCTTCCCTTCACCAATCACCGAGGGAAGTACACTCCCAGCGGAGCTCTCCAGCCAATTACAAAGCCGTCGCGGCGCCCAGCCGTGCAGTTTCACCAGCGACTCCGGGTTTCACCGTCCTTAACTCTTTAAGCTTTTTCGTGAGGGCCGGCGGCTGTGATTGGCCACTGTTGCCATTGTCGAATTTCTCCTCCAGCCAGCCAGAGAACAAGGCGAATTCACCTTCTTTCCGTTCGTCTACCTTCGGCATTTTCCGCTCTTTGGGCGTGGTTTCCCGGCAACACTTTCTAATTGGTATCTCAGGCCGATCGGCTTTTTCCGGGAGGAGCCGCAAAAAAAAAAAAAAAAAAAAACTACGCCCGTGATTGGCTCCGTTTGGGCTTCGGCTCCCAGCCGAAGCGGGCGGGCGCGGGGCTCGGCCGGCGATTCCCAGACGCCTATTACGCGAGTGGCGGGGCGCTGGGCGGTGTAAGGCTGGGTGGGGGAGGAAGGAGGCGGAGGACGAGTAGGAGGGGGGAGGGGGAGTGGGGAAGCGCAAGGCGGCTGCGCAGACGGCGCTCCTCACACAGAGCAGCCCCCGACCCGGGCGAATGCGGGCTTGTGCCGCCGCCGCCGCCGCCGCCCGGGCCGAGTGACAAAGGAAGGAAGGAAGCGAGGAGGAGCCGGCCCCGCAGCCGCTGACAGCGCTCCTGGCTGGGGGCAAAGCGCGGACACTTCCTGAGCGAGCACGGAGCAGAGGCGAGGGGCGGGAGGGCGGCCGCCCTGGTGCCGTGGACGGGGGAGGGGGCCCCGAGGGACGGAAGCGGTTGCCGGGTTCCCATGTCCCCGGCGTATGGGGAGCAGTCGAGGAGCCGCTGCCTGGGGTCTGAAGGGAGCTGCCTCCGCCACCGCCGCCGCCATGGCCGCTGGATCCAGCCGCCGCCTGCAGCTGCTCCTGGCGCAATGAGGAGAGGAGCCGCCGCCACCGCCAGCCTCTGACTGACTCGCGACTCCGTCGCCCTCCAGTTCGCCGGGCCCCCGCCGTCAGCCCGCCGGATCCCGCGGCTGCCGGGGCCGCAGCGTTTCCCGTCGCATCGCCGAGCCACCCCCTCCCTCTCCCTCCCTCCTTCCCATCCCCCTTTCTCTTCAAGCGTGAGACTCGTGATCCTTCCGCCGCTTCCCTTCTTCATTGACTCGGAAAAAAATCCCCGAGAAAAATATAATATTCAAAGTACTTATTTTCAATCAAGTATTTGCCCCCCGTTTAACGTGATACATTTTTTAGGATCTCCTCCCCCTTTCTCTTTTCCCACGAAAGGGAGGGGAAGGAATTGTATTTTTCCCTATCCCCAAATCATCTATATGTTAAACATCCGTACAGATCTGTCTTGAAGGAGAAATACATTGCTCGTTTTTTTTTTTATAGTATACAAAAGGAGTGAAAAGCCAAGAGGACGAAGTCTTTTTCTTCTCTTTTTTCTTGTGGGAGAACTTAATGCTGCATTTATCATTAACCTAACATCCCAACATAAGACAAAAGGAAGAAGAGGAGGAAGGAAGGAAAAGGTGATTTGGGAAGAGAGTGATCATGTCAGGGCGGCCCAGAACCACCTCCTTTGCGGAGAGCTGCAAGCCAGTGCAGCAGCCTTCGGCTTTTGGCAGCATGAAAGTTAGCAGTGAGTATTGATTTTATTTTACACCCTTTCTCCACCTCACCCTTAAAATTAGAAACCTCGAAATACCAGGATCTTAAAACATTAGCCCTGCTGATATAGCAGTCAAGCCATTGGAGGTAATGGAAAAGGGCAAAACCTGTCTTCAGTGAAGAAGGAGGCAGCTCCCTCTTTTCGCCTCCCTTACTCCTTCCCCCAGTCTCATTAACCTTGAATTGAGAGAATATGATTTTTATTTGGATGATTCGATTTGAAATTCATTTCTTATACTTTTCTTGCTGTTGGTAGTCAGCTGTATCAGGTGCTTGAGTGTTTCCACGTTAAGATAGTGATGGAAGTATTTAGAATGAAGAGAAGAACAGGACTTGATTCATAAACCATCATGTACATTTGCAGAGTGTATCTTTTGGAATGAGGGAGGATATTTTAGTTAGCTCGGGTCTCGGGTTATCATAGTTTGGTATACTTAATAGGGACATTAGGTGTCCTGCCCTCCTAACATTTCTTTCTTGCCTATGTGACTATACAAAATATTTGTTCTTAATCTGGGGATGAACTTGCTCAGTAACCAGCATTCACGTGGAGGTGAGCATTGATTTCTCCGTTTACAAGGGTCCGGGAGCGGATAAATATCCAGCAGCAGTAGCATCTCTAAATGCATTGTCTTCAATTGGTTAAGTGGTTTGATGTGTTATCTCTTAACCTTCCTGTTTTGACATTACCAATCTGCCACCATATAATTTGTGTTTAATCAAAAGGTAACTTGGAAGTAGGTCCAAGTTTTGATTGAGGTTTATATTGTCATTGTGCCAAGTACTAAGGAAAATGTTAATTGTCACTGACTTATTGTCATTTAAGTTCAATTTTGGGGTACTGTTGCATTCATTACTTGTTAAATGTTCTAGAGTACAGGGAGTTCTTTTTTAGGACTATTTAAAATACTCTTGCTTTAGTTTTGGTCACATTTGGATAATGCTGTGGATTTAGTTATGAGAATGTGGGTTTAGTCCTTTCCATCCTAACTTTTGCAGAAGGCTGTGGTCCTGGAAATAATAGGGATATTTGGGTTGTGTTCAGGGTTGTCGCTAGACTGTACTCTTTTCCTGGATTTATGCTGAAAAGTGCGTTCTTGAGGTGTTTAGTATACCAAGTATCTAATGTTCCAATGTATCTCTATTTGTGGAAATGTTTATGTGATATTTAATGACAGATTATTTAAATATACGTCCAGAATTTGACAAAAATATCTATATTGTTTCCTTATTCTCTGAGAAAGGAGCATGATGAGGTTAAAGACAGACTATTTTGTTGCCTAGAATTGAGAGAAGTGAAGAACTGAGATTAAAAACAACACCAACGAAACCCAAACATACATGTTGTTATATGAAATTGATTCTATCCTTAAGCAACATAAAATGATCACTTTTAATTGAATTCAGGATTTCAATTCATGTTAGCTCTTGGAACTTGTCTGAAACAGAATAGTCCAAGGTAATCGCTGAATGGGAGATTATTTTTGAAAGTTAAAAAAAATTTTTTTTTTTGGTGACTAGCTAGTGGAGAATGCAGAGTATGTGAAGAGGGAAGCTGATTATGCATCTTTCAGGGAAGGGTCACGCTTTCTAAGCACTTCATGGGGTCATTTGAAAGGAATATTTTAAAATTCTGGGGTAATTTTCAGCTATGATGAAGCAAATCTTATAATAGCTACTTAAGAGCCTCTTGTGGTACTGGAGTGTTTGTATATTTTACATCTTGGTAATATAGTTTAAAAACCACTCAAAATCAGTTTTAGGTAATTATTAGATTTATTTCAGAGATCTATAATGCTAGATTATGATGTTAAATTTTGGGACTTTTCATTTTGTTTCCAGGATTTTCTTTGACGGTGACTCAATTCTTGAGTATACATGTTGACTGAGGACGAAGTAACTCTTGTAAAGTATATAGATTAAAATGTTTAATTTTCTATTGCCATATACGTCAACTTAACATTTAAAAAGTTGAAGTTTAATGCTAATTACGTGTTTTTAACAACCTTGACTTTAAGGACATCTAAAGGAAAGGGGAGTCGTTAAGCATTTGCTAGGGTGCTAGTGTTCTAAGGGACCCCTGTTCAAAACAGAGACGCATAAGAAATTGGTCTCAAAAGCTTATCATTTAGTTGTAGAGGTGGGCTATGGAGAAAAAATACTAAAACAATAGAACGATGAGTGCAGGATTATAAAATACAAATTGAATCCTTTGTTCAGAGGGACAAAGAATAAAGGGGTGAGACCTATGTGTTGGAGAGGAAGGACTTCCTGCAGAGAAGGTATGTTTTAAGACTGGTGTTAAAAAGGAGGCTGTAACTTGAACTGATGGAGAAGCATGAAGGATTCTAGGTGGAAGGAATGTACAGAGGTACAGAGATGATGAGTTTTGTATGGCAGGCAGCAAACAACTTGGTAAATCTGAATTAAAGGGGCCTAAATACGAAAATAAGAGGTGGAATTTGAGAAATATGGGAAGGTTAGCTGATTGAGAGCAGAGGGGTCCTACAAAAGTTTGGTTGAGATTCAAAAGAGATCTGGATTTACTGTAGGTTGCTGAACAAGATATTTAAAGATGATTTTGGCAGCTAAATTGATGGATTAGAGTAGAGAGATGTTAAAGCCCTTTTAGGGAGATAGTAGCATATATTGTGAATCATGGGGGAATAAAGTAAAATGTGAAAATGGGGTGAAAGGAACAGATTTGAGAGACAGTATGAATGAAGAACTGGCAGGACTTCGGATTGGACTGAAGGGGAATATTTGTGAAGGAGTCAGGAGTTAAAAATAAATTCTGATGCTATTGGTCTGGAAGACTTGACCACTGAGTTATATTGTTAATTGTAACGGGAAAATTGAGAAAGTGCTGAGATGAAAGGGTAGATGAGTTCACTTTTTAAAAATTTAATATACAATAGGTTCCCTTGAAATTCAGTAGACAGCAGTTATTGGCACTGATATTTGACTTTCCAGTTTATTAATGGCACAGTTTCTAGTTTTTCTACACCTAAAAATGTTGGATTTATATTTGGGAGTGGTAAACTAAGGGTTTTTATTTAAATACTTTTCATTAAAGTCCTAAAACAGAAAATAATATTTATAATAATTTTATAATAGTTATAATAGTTTCATGGTAGTTTATTTGAAAACAATAAAATTACTTTTTGGACTAAACTGTGACTTAAACATTTTAGATATTTCATATATATAGCCTTTGAGTTAATCTTTGGTACATGCTTAGAACTTGTTATAGGTAATGATTATTCTTGGGTAAGACTTGCATTTAAAATAATAATGATAATATAAGAGCTTTCACTTGTGAAGACTTCAGCAGAAATTAACAGCTGATTTTATAACAAGTATTTTTTGCCTTTTTTTGTTGAGTTAAGGCATTTATCCCAAGTTTAAATCAGTATACTTGAAATACTTTTTACTTTCTATGATGAAAATGATGTTTACTTTTTGTTCACATTCAGGTTTACATGTTATTAAATAAATGTTAATTATCTATGCAGTTCCTTCTTTAGAATTGCATGATATTTTACTCAAAATAGAGAAAATAAGGGACTATGGCAATTTTGGTTAAAATACAGTAATCTTTTTGGTATACTATTGGAGAAAATTTAGCTAAGTGGCTAGGTTCAATTCTTAAATATAAGATTTGGAAAGATGAAAATAAGTCAATGAGTATCAGTTGTTTACTCATATAAAACATTTCTAGATCAAAATTTTTATTAGTGAAGAGAGAATAATTAATAGTAGCTGCATATTATTCTGCAGTATTAAGTAGCATAGTGATTGAAACCAAAGAGGACGTAGCAATTTAAAGTCCCTATATTCCCTGGGAAAGTTTAATCTTTGTGATGTCTAAAAATTAGATTGTTCAGATTTAGCCAATTTCTTGATTATCCTTGGAAAAGAGCTCATGTGTGAGACAGAAAACCAGAACCTTGTTTTCATTCATTTCCCAACCAGACTTGCCCAGAGTTGTTAAAGTACTTATGATGTTCATATAAGAATTACATGCTCTCTTGTTGCATGTACCTGCAGAACGCTAATTATGAAATGACCGTAAGTCACAGGCAGAAGGAAAAAACTTCAAGGGAACCCAGAGATTCACAAATCAATTTATGGCTGATTGAGAACCACATTTAGAAAATGAGGTGACATCTTCTCATTTCACCAGCAAAGTGCAGCTGAAAATCAGTACTGGACAGTGTGTTGTCAGTCCCTAATATTGGACTTTGGTTGCAGGGGTGAGATAATATTTTGGAGAAACAGCAAGGCTGGGAAAGCCAGAGATTTTTAAGTGCAAGCAGCAGATTCTGAGATTGGGGGAGCTCTATTTTTGTGTGCACTTTATGCATAGAGAAGGCTGTGAAGCATGCATAGATTGACCCTGGTGCCACAGTTCCATACTTTTAAATAAGACTCAGGGGGTTTGAGACTGTGGTGTCTCTTGTGATGCTCCACCCTATGGTGGAGAATGGAGGGGCAGACCACGTGGGTATGACAGGAGTGTGTGCTGGTGCTAATAGGACCAACCTGATTCCCCAGTTATTGTTCTAAGAACATAATCACCATGTGTAAATGAATGTGTTGGAATGTTCAGCATCATTTTCTAGCTGGTTTTTTGGGGGTGGTGGTGGAGGGAGAATTTTGCATGATTTCAAGAATAAAGGCATTTTCTTGGTTCATAGGTTTTAAAGTAGATATTGCAGTCTTTGCTCCTATTTTGGGTTATATAAATTATCCTTGGTTATAAAAATTGTTTTTGAAATTTGTGGAGTGTGATGTAGAAATGTATATTTATGTAAAGACCTGTGTGAGTAGAACAGTAGGGAAAAACTGGGAGTGGAGTTAAAGGAGAACAGTTTGTTTTCTCAAAAGCTTCCTATCTTTAAATTTACAAAATAAAGGAGTATTTATTCTATCCTATTTATTGGGTTTTTATTCTATTTTTTTTTTAAAAAAGAGTTAATGTTCAGCATATAATGGACATTCAGTAAGTTATTCCAATATATACTTGTGTCTGTAAGGTATTTGGTCTGGTACAAGGTATAAAGACACAACTTTGTGGACTTCGGTTCTTAGTTTACAATCCCCCTTCTCACTTGTGCTTATATTTTGGGGAGAAAGGTCTACTTTCATAGGGTGTGCAAGTTCCAGTTTTGTAAATGAGGAAATCTTACATTTTTGTATGGAATAGTTTTCTTAGCATTTTTGGTTTGATCACATTGAGGTAATGATGTATTTTTCTTAAAACAAGTTTTGCCCAACCAATTTTCTTTTTGTTTCCAGGGTACCATGGCTAACAGCACAAAGCTGAACTCTTAACATGTTCCCTTAATAACATGGTCTGGAGTTGTTAATTTCTTGATTGTCTTTTCTAATCAATTTAGTAATAAAAAGTAAACATTTCTGAGGAAGGAGGAAGAACTATTTTTCTAGAAACTTGTATTTTACATGGTTATATAACTTAGATGAATTTATAGGCTTGGGATTGAATAGGCATGCCCTAAAGCCAGAAGGTAGTAGGTAGGCAAGCAAAAATATTAGTAACATTGGTACACCACAGTAACATTAATACTCCATTTTTTCACTACCATTAATTGTATCATGGCACAATCCTTGGCTTAGGAAGGTAAAAATGAATAGATTGCTTTAAGAGAAAGTGGCCATAAATAATAAGTGAATGTTTAGTATGTACTAAGCACTCTGCCAAACTCTTCACATGCAATCTCATTTTAATCATTATAAACTAGTAAGTAGCTAATACTATTATCCCCACTTTAAAGATGAGGTAAATGAGATTCAGAGATATGAAGTAACTTTTCTGAGATAACCAGGCTGGAAAGTTGCTCAGCCAGGAGTTAAATCCAGGCATTATTATTCCAGAGCCCTTGCTCTTTTTTGTATATGTTATAGAGAATGGATTGCTGTTACCTTAACATTTAGATTCCAGCGATAAATTAAAGTGCCTTTTGCTTTTAGGATAGTCTTTAATTGACAATTTAGTAATGACTGTGTAAGACTTTTGTCATTAGTACTTCTTTGAAATTAGTTTCAGGCATGCCTGTTAGCAAATATGGTACTTAACCATTTATAGTTATATTTGAAAACTCTTCATTTGTTTTAAGATATCAGGGAAAACTTTTCAAGACAGACATTGAAAATGAAAATAATAGGGCTTATGCCAGCACAAGAAGAAAAATAATATGCGTTTTTTTTCTGTGAATGTTCAATCAGAGCGTTGGTTTCTATTGAACACTACTGACTGTTCATAAATAAATCTGGTGTATTTATATCCCCAGGTAATATTAGAATGTGATTCTCTAAATTAGCCATTATTAAGGATTATTATTTCACTTCACCTCTCTTCCTATGGGTTGTGGAAGGTGTTTTACCCCTCCTTGTAAAATTTGACATTAAACTTCATGAAAGTATTTTTTTTATTATATATACAACCAATATATTGGACATTGTTATGTTTGGAACTATGACTTCCTTCTTCCCTTTTAGTTCCCCGAAGAGTAACAGTTATGCATCAATGTGGAATTGGGTTATTTGGAACCTCACCTTTTTGGAATTGGTTGGTAGTTGACAATCAGGAAGTAAACCAAAAAGGCTCCTGAACAACTGATATCCACGGACAAATGGAGCATACACTTTGCTCATAGGTTGGTCTTCAGGCTGTTATTAATAGTTCTTTATTATTAAACATATAGTCTGATTTACTCAGTTGTCTGGTTTTTTTTAAAACCACAAATTAGAAGGGAATGGATGGATACTGATGTTAAGTGTTACACTACTAAAAAGAATACAGGGAAACAAGCTATTGGGATTACTAAGTGCAGGCTCAAATAGCTCCAGGGGAAATCACTCTGTGATAACTGTTTAAAATGTTCACCTGGAGAAAGTATACTAACTTAACTCTCTTTTAAAGGGGCAGGAGGTAGGAAAGTTTCTTTCTGGAGAGCTGGGGTTCTGCATTAACTTCTCTTTACACCAAACGTGTAATTTGCTGGTCACTGAAGTGACCAGGAAGAGAACTGGGTCATGTCTGTCTGATTGACCAACCTCTAGTTGGATTTCAGTGATATGGATAAGGGAACTAAAGTCTTTAGTATGCTAGGCTAGGGTATTGTTTCTCTCTTTTTTTTTTTTTTTTTAAAGCCAGTTAAATGTGCAGGTGGGGGAGGACAATGTTATTAATCAGCTTAACAATAACCCACAATCCTCATACCAACTCAACTGTTTCTTCCATTGTCCATCTGTATTTATTACTTAGCAGCAGAGTTTTATTTGATTTAGGGTTTGTTGTCTTAATTTTTTTTTTTCTCCTTGGTATATAGGGAATTACTGTTTGGATTTTGATCTACTCTGTTTCTGGAATGCTTTCTTATGAATTATGAACAGCTATGCAGAAAGTAACTTTACCCAATACACTTATGGTCTATGTGATGAGAATTGAAAAGGTGGGTATCTTAATTGTTGTGCTGAAGAAAAAGGGTGTTCGTGGCAAAATGCTTTTTCTTCTTTTGGAGGTCTAAGAAATTCTTAGGGGCTCAATTGGCTAGTATAACAAAAATATTGGGTGTTTTAGATTTCTTTCTAAGGAGGGCTAACCTATCTTGTTTAAATTTGACTCCTTCTACTTGTCCTTATTCCATAAAATCAGTTAATTCTTTTTAATTGATTAATCACTTTCTTCATGACTTGTGTTGAAGTTACTGAGCTGAGTCAGATAAATTGCTAATGCTAGACTTTTTGAGTTTTTGGAGGAAGCACCTGAAGGTTGGAGGTGCTGGAGTTATGCTTGGCATCAGACTGATAGTATTGCAGGGATATTTGCTGTCCTATTGGAATTTCAGAGGTTTCTTTCTTTCTTTTTTAAGTTCTTTTTCTTTTCTTAGAGAAAGTCTTGCTTTGTTGACCCAGGCTTGAGTGCTGTAGCATGATCACAGCTCACTGCAACCTCAAACTCCTGGGCACAGGCAATCTTTCTGTCTTAGCCTCCTGTGTAACTGGTACTACAGGCATGTGCCACCATGCCCGGCTAATTTTTTTAAAAAATTTTTTTGTAGAGAAGGGGTCTCAATATATTGCCCAGGCTGGTCTTAAACTCCTGGCCTCAAGCTGTCCTTTCACCTTGGCCTCCCAAAGTGCTGGGATGACAGATGTGAGCCACCATGCCTGCCGAGAGCTTTCATAGTGTATACATTATTTAAATTCTGAAGGAAAGGGGGAAGCTTTTGAGTTGGTAGAGTTTTACTAATAATATATAATTATATGTATATATAAGAGCAATATACTGTATGTCATATCTACATAATACATGGTAATAACCACAATAATTATTAATTGGGTGCTACATGCCAGACAATTGCATATTTGTTATTTACGTATTTTGCTTTAAATTAAAAAAAAATATAATTTGCTCACATGGTTCAAAATTTTAAAGGTATTCTGTGAAGTCTTCCTTCTCTCCTGCTTTGCAGCTACCAGTTCCCTTTCTTGGAGACAGCCAGCATTACAATTTCTTATGTGTCCTTTCTATCATGGACTGGCATTTTGTGTATATGAACCTAAATTAACACTAGCTTTAGCAGAAAAAGTATTAGAATTAAAATAAAATTTAAATCAATAACTCTAGAAAATTGCTATTGTTTTTCAACCTAGTAAGTTACTGAATCTTTGTATCTGTGAAATAAGTGCAAAGATGACAGGGCTCCTCTCTTGGCAAGTAGAGGTAAAGTGTTAATAGTCTTAACCGTTGAACACTTAATAGCACATTTAAAATAGATGTTTATTTCATGGTAGATAAAGAGACAAAGGATAATTTATTTTTTCCTTTACCTTTTTAGTTTCCTAACATCTTAAATGAGAAAACCTGTTCTCTTGAGAGATCAGAGGCGCAGAGTATGTCAATGTCAATGAAGCCTGTGCCTTTTACCTCTTTAAGAGCGCATGGTTTCATTCTCCTAAACCAAGCACTCCTTAGTCTTTTTAAAAAAAATTATTATTTTTATAAAGTAATATATTTGTATGATTTAAAGAAATCAAATAGTACAGAAAGGCTTATGATGGAAACTGATCTTCTGTCCCCCAGTCTTGCTTCTCAGAAGCAACTTTGATGATGACAGCTGTTTTCTCTAGTTTTTGTCATATTTTTAATTAGTATACTTTTTATTTCTTAAAATTAATTTTAGATACTTTTGTCTTCTCATTATGGTAGGTATCATTTATTGTCATACCCATCTCCCTTTTGCTTTCATGCTAATATAATTATACCACTGTTTTTAAACTATTTTATTTATTTAAGTTATTTAAATTATTAATCCTTAGTATGTAGACATGGAATAATATTCTAAGCAGAAACAAGTAGTATACAATGATCACATTCCTTTTAAAAACAGCTTTATTGAGATATAATTCACGTACCATAAAATTTATCAATTTAATGTGTACAGTTTAGTGGTTTTTGGTATGCAGGTATTCACAGAGTTGTGTAACTATCACTACAATCAAATTTCAGCATACTTTTATCACTCCAAAAAGAAAGCTTGTATCTATCCATTAGCATTCTTTCCCCATCTTCCTCTTCCCCCTAGCTCTATAGGCACCCACTAATCTATTCTCTGTCTCTGTAGATTTGCCTATTCTGGACACTTCATATTTCTAGCCATTTATGACTGGCTTCTTTTACTTAGCATAATATCTTTCAGGTTCTTCCATGTTGTAGCGTGTATTAGTACTTCATTCCTTCTTATTGCTGAATAATATTTTGTTGTATGGGAACGCCAGGATTTGTTTTTCCATTCATTAGTTGATGGACATTTGGGTTGTTTCTGCTTTTTTGGCTAGTATGAATAATTGCTGCTATGAACATTTGTGCACAAGTTTTTGTGTGGATGTATATTTTCAGATCTTTTGGATATATACTGAGGAGTGGATTTTCTGGATCATATGGTAACTCTGTTTAACATTTAAAGCTCTATGAAACTGTTTCTAAAGTGACAATCACATTTCCTTTACTTTGAAGTTTTTTAGGCTTTATTGTTGCCATTTTCTTTTTCTGGTACTATTTGAAATGATCATAATCTCAATTTTTTTCCCCAAGTGTACCATTGTATCAGACATTCTCTGGATTCCTACCTGCCCCCTGCCTCCTTTTCCTGGAGTGTCCTTTTTCCTAGAGCCCTCATCCTACTGCTGGGATCTGACCTGGTTGTTCTCCAGGCCCGTTGTACAGCTGTCATCCTCTGATTTCTTTCATTACTCTTCAGGATTGACTCTTTTATTTCCTGGATCCCATGTCTTTGCATCACTGAGTAGTTCTTATCTAATATAGTCTTGTGACATTAGCCAACAATGCCCAAGTATTAATTGTTTGGTAAATGTATCCAGAAAAGTTAGTCTTTTTTCTTTTTCCATGTTTGCTCCAAAGGGGCATTTAAGAAGCTGACACACTTTTTTGGCAGGTGTCTTCACCTTTTAAGTATCTAGACATGAGAAATAGCTGTTTGGAGGTTGTTTTTTATCACTGTGATCAAGTGATTACCATACCAGCATGAAGCAAGTACAGAAATCTGAAAAATATTAATATTAAGCAATTGTTTAGGCCAGTGCTATTCAGTAGAAATCTAAGCCATAAATGTGAGTCTCATATGTATTTTAAAATTTTCTATGAGTCACATTAAAAAGTAAAAAGGTGAAATTAGTTTTAGTAATATATTTTATTTAACCTAGTATATCCAAAATGTTATTTCAACATGCAATGAACATAAAAATTGTTAATGAGATATTTTATATTCATTTTTTGGGTACTAAATCTTCACAACCTAGTGCGTGGTTGACACAGAATATGCTAATTTGGAGTAGCCACATTTGAAGTGCTCAGTAGCCACATACTACTCGTGGTTGTTGTATTGGACAGTGCAAGTTTAGAACTTTGTCCAGGAATTATATTATTTTAATTATTTTCAAGTAATGGAAAAGGTGTGTGTGGTTTAAAAACACTTTATTGATTTGTACCATTGTTTTTAGTCATGTTTTCAGTTTATTTTGAAATTTTATATCATATTAAAGGCAGTTGAGAAATTTTTATGTTCTTTAGAAAGGTACTTACTATAGGACACAATGATTTTTTTCCCTCATATTTTAGTAAAACTGTTAAAATATATATTGAAATTTTTACTGTTCTGCTTGTTAGATGTTGTCATTGCCATGATTGTCCTGGCCCTGATGGAATTTATTGGTCCACATGTTCTTTGTCATATGCTCTCTTCCCTTGATGTATCAAAGACCTACCCAGCTTTCAGAGTCTCAGATGCTGCCTCAACTACTTTGTCATTCATGCTTTACCACAAGGCATGAAATTCACTTGTACATAACTGCTGCAGCACTCTCTGTGACTCTTCTTATATTCTTTCTTGTATTCTGGTTAATTTGTCTTGTCTCTCCCTAGGAGATCATTAAGTTCCAATATGACAAAAACGTATTTTACTCACCTTTGTATTCCCTGCAAAGTGTATGACATATTCGAGTTGAAGGTAGTTTGTCATGGTGGTATGGTGAATACTAGTCGTATGATAAAGAGTTTCCAGGTCACCAAATGGTCACTCATGTTTCCAGGAACATTTGAGTTTTGATATAAGAAATTAGTTTATAAAGTAAAACCTGGATTTTTGTTTAAATGTGAAGGAACAATAGTAGGGAAAGGAGTGAGACACAGATATATAGACACTTCTGTTATACGGTGTGCTTAGCACTGAGTGGCTCTGAACTCTTTGGCTGAATGAATGAAACAGTTTGGGTACTAGGTTGCACTTGGTAAGCACAGTACCTTTGAAACATTTACCTGTGAAGCTACTACATACAATACCGCCAAGCCTTCTAGGATTTTATTTGGAGTGGGTGAGGATAGAGGAGAGATTTAGAACAGTGAAACCTGGCAGATCGACTTGTTTCTTTTCACCAAGTAGCTTACTCTGCAAAAGAGTAGAGATAAGGTAAAGAGACAATATATAACACATTAACTGCCATGGGAGTTGTATTTAACTCACTCTAGTTTTGATCCCAGGGCTGCGTGAAGCATATATAAAATCTTACTTGTTGATGTTCTTATTGTTACAATTAATATTGACAATTTAATTCTAAAAAGTGGATTAAATTAATAGAAGTCAATAAGTTTTGTTTTTCTATTTATGTTTACCTTTAAATTACACTTGAAGTTTTTATTCTATTTTTGTAATAAAACACTGGCCCCAAGGAAAATTTTCTGATTTTTTTGTGTGGCAGTCAATGTGTTAAATTTGAAAAGTCTCTTTCATCATGGATATACTTAGGTATGTAATTGTAGTATTGTGGGGGAGTTATGAAAACTCCAGTTTTTTACAGGACCTCTTTTTGGGGTGTTAAGATAATATTGTTTGATCTACTAGTGTGCATTAGTATAGATAGAGGAAATGTTCTAGTATTATGTTTCTGCTCTACTTTGGAGGATGAGAACCTAGTAAGAAACAAAGGGTGTGTTTGTCATGACTTGTAAAATGGGAGCAGGTGGGCTAATTCCTGTGGTCTTTAGAAAAGAGAGATCCCCAGAGGCAGGAGATTGTCTGACTCCACTGCCTTGGATATGGCATCAGTATAAATTATACAGCTTGTTGGCTTTCAGTATTAATTTAGGAGTAAGATATTATTTAAAATGTAGTTTTACATTATGTCCAAAAAAATCATATTGTTAATTTCTTACATATACTTGAGAAAGCCTGTGTACTTTCTAAAATGTGGGAAAGAAGTGAGAAATGCTGCTGTAGACCGTGGAGTGGAAGTGGGGGAAGAAGCTAATAAGAAAAAAGGTTGTGGTTATGATAGGTATTGAATTTCCTTGGATGCTATTGATGGTGGCCAGATCTTAGAACTAGAGTAATTCTAATTCAGCTACCCTCTGGATGTTTGTTGTGTGCCAAGCACCATCATTTCATTTAACTGTCATAATGCTTTGAGGCAATATTATGTCCACTTAATGGATTAAGTATCTGAGGTAAAAATGTAATTGATTTATTCAGGATATTACAGCTAATTGGAAATAGGTTTCAGCTGTTGAACCCAGGCCCTCCAGACTTTAAGTAAAGGAAAAAATTTTTTAGCTGGGCATGGTGGTTTGCACCTGTAGTCCTGGCTACTTAGGAGGCTGAGGCAGAAGGATTGCTTGAGCCTAGGAGTTTGAGGCTGCAGTGAGCTATGATTGTGCCTCTGCACTTTAGCCTGGGTGACAAGAGTGAGACTTTGTTTCAAAGAAAAAAAAAATCTTGAGTACTTACTATGTCACTGCACTATACTAAGCAATTTATTTTTTTAAAATAAATTTTATTTGTGTTTTTAAGGTATGCAACATGATGTTATGTGATACATAGTATAATAAAATGGTTACTATAGTACACAAAGTAACATTTCCATCATCTCACATGGTTACCCATTTTTCCCTGTGTAGCAAGAGTAGCTGTAATCTACTTAGCAAAAATCCTTAATATGATACATAATTATTAACTAATAGTCCTTATGTCATACATTAGATCTTTCCATTTGTTCATCTTACATATTTGCTACTTTGTATCCTTTGACCTACATTTCTTCATTTCCCCCCCTCCCCAGACTCTGGTAACCTCTGTTTTATTCTGTCTCTATATATGTGACCTTTTTTTTTTTTTTTTTAAGATTTCACATATAAGTGAGATCATACAGTATTTTTCTTTCTGTATCTGGCTTATTTCGCTTAGCATAACGTCCTCCAGGTCCATCTATGTTGTGGCAAATAGCAGGATTTCCTCTTTTTTTTTTAAGGCTGAATGATAGTCCATTTGTGTGTGTGTGTGTGTGTGTGTGTGTGTGTATTTTTTTTTTTTTTGGAAGTTTCTTTATCCATTCATCCATTGATGGATACTTAGGTTGTTTCCATATTGTGGCTATTGTGAATAATGCTGCAGTGAATGTGGGAATGCAGGTATCTTTGTGATCTTATTCTTAACTACTTTGCTGTCCTAAGAGTATGTGAATGTATAAAAATGGGGCTTTGCTACCTCTGGTATCTTGAAGGCACCATTTGAGCCCAGTTAACACAGTTTTGATTCAAGGCAATAAGAGAAGTGTTAACATTTCACGTGCTTCCCTCCTTATTATTTCCTGTGATAACTGGTCTCAGTATTTTTTGTTGTTGCTTTGTATTATTTTTGCATAGGAAGATCCTCTGTGCTTAGTTGACATTTAATAAATGGTGAATGTTGGAAATAAACCAGTAATTTAAAACTTTGAATCTTAAATATAGAGACCAAATTTTAACACAGCAGTTCATAGTCATGTTTTTCTTTTTAAGAATTATTTTTGTATTGTTTGAAGGTAGTTAAATATTAATGGAAAGGATTAATTTTTATTTCTCATCACTTGGAGAAAATTTTCTCTGCCTCTGAGTTGAACTTTTCTTAGTTGAGGAGTGTTTTCATGTCAAATTACAATAAAATCCTGTGATGATACAAAATTTTGATACGGTATAATTGGCTCCCATCCTCTGCTATGCCTGTTGTCTGCAAGTGAGGGACCAGGCAGACATTTTGTTTTAAATAATTGACTTATTTCATACATTTCTAATAAATAAAACCAATATGTGAACTTTTCCTTCCCTTTCCCTTTTGCTCTGTAACTGGAAGACTAGTGAAAAAATACTGTTTTCTGTTAACTTTGCAATAACATGCCCTGTTTTTTATGCAGTTGGATTTTTTTATACCACACTTAGAAGAGTATGTCTGTGTTTTAATGTACAGCGTTTAATATATGGAATACTCGTATATCTAGAGGTACTTATTTGCCAGCTCAACTATATAGGATTAGGGTAGGAATTAGATAGTAGATAAAAATGAACAATGAAGAGTCAAAAGAGCTATAACAGAATCTGAAGAAAAGATTTTTTTTTTTTTAATCTATATGAACGTCCTTTGGTCGTTGTTTCCCACGGTAGTCACTCTAAACAATGTTATGCTGTAATAAATATTCTGTGGCCAAAGAAGTTTAGGAAATGCTGCTTGTAGCATCCCTCAAAGGACTGGTATGTGGGTCATTGGAAGCTGTGCCTTAGGTTTGTTTGTACCTTGCTTTTATTTGAGAAGGGAAGGAAACCAACATTTAATGAGCATTTACTCTGCAGGGCATAGGTGGTATCTCCATTTTATAGACAAGGAACCTGAGGCCCTGCTGGTGGGTAAAGGACACAAAACTAGTAATGGGCAGAACTGGGACTATATTCCTAATCTGTCTGACTTCTAAGTTTTTGCTCTTTTGACCTTACTATGCCACTATGTAATTGTAATGAACTGCTGCCCGTTGGATTTTACTCCCTAGAAACAGCAATTCAGCAATAATACTAGGAAAAGACTAAGCTGCCCTATTTAGGGAAGAAGGAAAGTATAATAAATTAACTATCTGACACATCCTTTGCTTTGTATAGATCAACTTCATTGTTCCATGGTGGAAGATTTCAAACAACACTGCAAATTAAAGTGCTCTTTGAGTGAAATTTGATATTATCTTTAGGTATTCTCTAGCTTTTTATTTATGTTTGATATTTTAAGGCCATTCTGTCCCCCTCTGATCAGGTATGGTAGAGTTTAGGCAAGTTAATTAACTTTTTATAGCTTCATTTTTCTTATCCAGAAGTGATGATGATAATACCTACCTTTCTGAGTAATTGTGAAGCTTAAAGGAGATAATTAATGCATGTAAGGTGCTTTAGCACAGTGTCTGGCACATAGTAATCTTAACTGCTGCTGTTATTAGCAGTTGTAGTAATAATAAGGCTTAGATTGTGTCGTTACTGCTCTGTATCCTTTTGTATTTTTTTAAAACTGGTGTGTAATAGGGTGGTTATAAGGAAAGTCTCCAAATCTTCTTTCCCACCCTCGGGTATTTATTTGAGGAAAAAATCATCATCAGATGAGTTTTTGAGGTAATGGAAAGGGGTGGGGAACCTGCAGCCTCAAGGCCACATGTGGCCCTCTGGATCCCCAAGTGTGGCCCCTTGACCAAATCCAAACTTCACAGAACAGATCCCTTTATTAAAAAGATTTGTTCTGTAAAATTTGGAATCAGTGAAAAGGCCACATTTAATGATCCAGAAGGCCACAAGTGGCCGAGCAGTGGTGCAATCATAGCTCACTGAAGCCTTGAACTCCCAGGTTCAAGTGATCCTCCGACCACAGCCTCCTGAGTAGCTGGGACTATAGGTGCGTGCTCCACCATGCTCTGCTAATTTTTAAAAAAATGTTTTGTAGAGCCTAGGGTCTCACCATGTTGCTCAGCTGGTCTCAAACTCCTGGCCTCAAGCAGTCCTCCTGCCTTGGCCCCCCAAAGTACTGGAATTACAGGCATGAGCCCTGTGCCTTGCCTTGTTTGTTTTTGGTGTGAGATGTGTATTTTAAGTATATCTGATATTTATATGGTGAATCTTTTTAGACTGCATGTTTTACTTCTGAAAACTCTTTTCAGGCTACTCTGTATGCAGTGGCAGTTTGGTTTGCATTGACCATTAGGTATTAAGTATTTAATTAGATGTTTAAATATGATGGACACACTACATTACTATGGGATGTGATGATCTTCTTTTCCCTCAACTGGGATGTCTACAGCCTTGTTCAGTAGAGTTAACTTAAATGGTCTGAGATGCCCTCCAAAAACTTGAGCTACTTACGACCATTCAGAACCACTAAGGCTATTGTTAATAATTGTGAATTGACTTAACAGAACACTGTATTTTTTTCTTCTGTTTTAATTATTTTTTCTTAATTTTGAGGAAGTGAGGCAGAGATGCTTTCCCCCCCCTTCTGAAAATTTTCTTCTCCTTCCTAGTTTTCTGTTTCCTGCTTTGAAATAGTCAGGATCCTTGGGAGCTCTAAGAACATCAAACAGTTTTTACAGCTTGAGGCAGAGTGATTTTCAAGGGAAACCTTTTCTCATAAAGTAAAGTACTCTTTGTCTTTGCCAGGACATTTTCAAAGGAGCAGCTAGCAGCCCCTTACTGCTTTGTCATTAGCTAGGGTGAGGGAAGGGAGGAATGAGTCACAATTTCCTTCTTTCTTCTTTTCTGCCTCTTTTCTCCCTTTCCCTTTCCACTTAGCTCTCTATGGGTACTGAATTTGGCTTCCAGTAGAATGGAGTAATTTTTATTAAACTTTCTGTGTTAGGGAAACTGGTACTCCCAAACAGATAGTGAATATTTTTTCCATTTTGGGATTTTATTTTTAAATGACTTCTAAATTATTAAGAAGCTTTCAGTTATATAAAACTAGATAGAATAGTGCAATGAACCACCATGTATCCATCACCAGTTTTTATAATTGCATGGTCAATCTTGTTTCATCTAGACTTTCACTATGACCCCCAAATATTTTTAAAGCACATTTGAGACATCATATGATATTTTTGGTAAATATTTTATTATATATTTCTAAAAGGTATGGATGCTTAAGACAAATATAACTACAGCACCATGATTCCACCTTGTAAAAATTAAAAAATTTCTTAACTCTATTAGATCCAGTGTTCATATTTTCCTGATTGTATCTTTCTTTTTCCTTAAAAAATTGGTTTGTTTGAACTGTGATCCAAAACAAGGTTCATAGCATTTGGTTGCTGTTTTAAAATCTCATTTGAATTGATAATTTTTCTTTCCCCATCTTTTCCTTGCCATTTATTTATTGAAGAAATCAGATCATTTGTTCTTTGGAATTTCTCAAAGTTTTGGATTTTGCTGACCCTTGTGATCACTTAACATGTTCCTCTATACCCTGTATTTCTTGCAAACTGTTGTTTAGACTTTTTAGTCAGATTACTTTATGAGGTTGTGCTGAATACACACAATCCCTGGCTTAGGATGGTTCAATTTACGATTTTTCAACTTTGTGATGGTGTGAAAGTGATATGCATTTAGTAGGAGCTGTACTTTGGATTTTGATCCAAAATTTTTTATAATTATAAAATTGGCTTTGTGTTAGGTGATTTTGCCCAACTGTAGGTTAATTTAAGTATTCTGAGTATGTTTAGGTAGGCTAGGTTAAGCTCTGATGTTTGGTAGGCTAGGTGTATTAAATCCATTTTTGATTTATAGTATTTTCAATTTATGATGAGCTTATTGGGATGTAGCCCCATCATAAGCCAATGGGACCGTCTGTAATCCCATTGAAAGTCAAGGAGTGTCTGTATTTCGTATTGCGTAACATCAGGTGGCATATGATGTCTAGTTACCTCTCTTTTTGTGATGTTGCAATTGATCACTGGGTTTATTCTTGTCAACCGATCCACCATCCATTATAAAGTTCAACCTTTCATTTAATGGTTTTAACAGTCATTGATCATCAATGTCTAGGTCAAGGTTTTGGCAAACCAAAGCCTATGGGCCAAATCTGATCCACTGCTTATTTTGTAAATAAAGTTTTATTGGAATGTAGCCACATTTGTTCCTTTACATATTGTCTCTTGCTGGTTTTGGGATACAATGGCAGAGTTGAGTAGTTAAGACAGACTGGCCTGCAAAGCCTAAAATACTTACTAGCTGGCCCTTTATGGAAAAAATATGCTGACCCCAATCCAGATCATTGTTTCATTAGAGATTGCCAGTGGTGACATTATATCATTCCTTTTGTATTTTATAGCTGGAGTTCTTCTGTAAAGTAGTTTACCTCATCAATTATTTGATTATCCTGAGGAAAAGCAGGATAAATGCTTGATTCTTTAACTAGTATTTGATGGAGGTGGCCAGTGAGGTGTTTTCCTTTAAGTACGTAACTGTGTGAACCCCTGGTTTTGAATATGTTTGATGTTTTAATCTACTATAGTTACTCTTTTTAATTCTCAAATTGTCCCATTTTTGCCATTGTGAGCCCCTTTATGCTGGCTCTTTTATCCTTCCATATAACCTCAGTAGACTTTGGTAACCCTGGTTTCTAGTTTGACAAGATGTTCCAGGCTCATCTTGTACATCACCTGTCTCAGGTCTAGAACCAGTCATTACTCTAAGGGATTCTAATTCCTGTTAGTGGGAAATAGTATTTAGAGACCACAGTTTGGGTGTCTGTTGCTATGGGTTGGTTGTTTTTTTTAGGATCTTTTAGTGGACAGAGCTAGGACATGGGTGTGTGTGTATGTGTGATTTTTTTTTTTTATTGTGGTAAAGTATACATAACATTAAATTGACCATTTGGACCATTTTAAACCTACTACTTTTTAAATCTGCATAGCATTCTGATTTTTTTATTCAAGCAGTTCCATATTGATGGACATTAGGGTGTTACATAGGGAAATTTTGATGGGATAAAATGCTTGGTCTTCTGGCACTTAAACTTTAAGATACTTTATTTTCATTTTTATTATAAGGATGTTTTACCACAGTCAAAAATATAGAACTGTACGTACTAAAAAGTTTCAAGTGTTCTCTGATTCCCCTCTGCCCACTTTTCATCTATTTCTATCTCTAGAAGTTACTACTAAGTTAGTTCAAGACTTTTTTTTAAAGGCATGTGCAACATTTATACTCTACAAATTTTTTTTAAAACAAAATTGGGATCATATCATGAATCATGAATATTCTGCAACTTGATTTTTTTTTGAATGTAGCATTATCAGATTGGGTAATGAGAAGATTCCTGAATCTAAATAAGACTCAAAAAAATGATTTTGAGACTTTTTTCCTGTCATTAATACTGGATATGTATTTTTTGTGTGTGTGTGTGTGTGTGTGTGTGTGTGTATGAGTGTGTGTTTCCTAAATTTTCTGTATTGTGATTACTGGTCTAAAATCCAGAAAGTGATGTGTGCAGTATCTTCTCTAGACTCAAACTTACGTTTGGAAAGGAATTGAGAAGAATTTTATTGTTGTAATCCATTATGGTTTAAAGCTAAAAGTAAATCTAGATAAAATTGGAATGCATATTAACCACCAGAGTTGAATGTAAGTTCCTTAAAAGCAGGGAAAAACCTTGCCAATCTTGTTCATGACTAGGTCCCTAGCACCTAGGACAGCGACTTCTTCCCCATTCTCTGTATTTGTTTTATTTTTTGCCATATGAATTATAACTGGATCACTCTATACAAACTATTCTGTGTTCTTCTTTCACTTGTCAGTATATTATGGATATTTTTCTACATCAATACTTATCTATCTTATTCTTTTAAATGAATGTATTAATGGCAAACTATAGATTATATAATTAGGTAATTTTAAAGACTTTAATTTGAGCCCCTCTTTTCCCCTTAGACTTTGGCATTAATATTTTGTTTG
Source organism: Daubentonia madagascariensis (assembly GCA_023783475.1). NCBI lineage: Eukaryota > Metazoa > Chordata > Mammalia > Primates > Daubentoniidae > Daubentonia > Daubentonia madagascariensis. Next base: position 17,294,566 of record JAKFHU010001631.1, on the reverse strand, counting down.
TAAATATTAGTGAAAGATACTAAGTTGAAGGATATGATGCAGTGAGAGTGTATACCTCCTTGTAGATTTGTGAAGGAAACATGTTTAATGAATGGTAGTGCATGTGACATGCTTTAAACAAATCTAGTATGTGATTATTTTGCTATGAATATTGGAGTAATTCACTTTAAAATATTTTTGACAAGCAGTTCACATAAGGAGGAATAAAAACAGTCAACATGAGAATGAAAGAATGTTTAATTTAGTGCAATTAAAGAAACAAAAGTAAAATGAGATAAAATTACCTTCCTTGTTCCCCAGTCAGTTGTTAAAGATTAGGAATATAATACTCAATTGGTGATAAGGGTTTGGGAGCTGTATTGCTGAACAAGGATAAATTCGTATATTCTTCCTGGAGGGCAGTTTGGTAGAGTTTCAGAAATTCTACCCTTGATCCTTTATTTTAAGGAAAAAAAATTAAGGATATGCCCACAAACTTAGATATACAAGAATGTTTATAAAAATTTTAGTCCTGGAACTAATAACAATTAATAGTACTTAGTGTTTCCTCTGTGTCAGCCATTACATTTATCTCATCTTCTCAACAATCCTATGATATTCATACAGTAGGATTCAAATGATGACATAGAACATTTAACATGGAAATAAATTCATGATAATAGTGAGTGAAAATAAAATAGCACATTGCAAAGGAGTTTGTGCAGTTTGATTCCATTGACTGCAACAAAATCTAGAGAATAACTTTTGAGAATATTCTCTAGAATATTTAGTTATACTTATATAATCCTGTTACTCAAATATGTTTTCTTCTTTTTGCTATCTTTATTTTTTGGTTTTTCTACAGTAAATATATATTGTCTAATAAGAAACCTAAGTTATTTTTAAAAGTGTCCTTTGCTTTTATAAGAGGATTTCCTTCAGGGTTCCTATAAACAGTAAATTCCCTAAGCACCTTTAAAATAGAATTTCCTTAGTAATAATTTAAATCTATTAGCAACTCTTGGTGAACTCATAAAATAGAGATTGAAATGAAGTATCCTTGTACAGTTGTTGGTTTCTGCCAATTTAATGGTGTTTTTTGATGGTGAAAATGCAAAGAGTAGAGAGTTAAGCTTAAGCATCTCAAGTTTGAAGCCTGACAATGGCAAAGTAGCAAAATCTTTTTAATGTTTGTTTTGTGGTTGCTCTCAATGAAGCCTTACCACAAATAAATAGATAGAAAGACTTGCTACATTTTCATGGTATTGTAATCAGGTATTTTCTTTTTCCCAGTAGGAACTTAGTAACTCTCGTAATTATTGTTTCACCGTCTAAGGAATTGGTTTCTTTTAAATCTTCTGAGTCTTATACTGTTGGTCTTGCTCCTGCCCTTTTCAAGAATTGAAAAAATTAGTTCACCAAGGTTGTTGCTAATGAATGTGGTCTATCTGAACTTGTCCTAGTTGTATATAGTCATCTTTAAGACCTTGTTAAAATGTTTTTCTTAGTGAGGTCTTCCTTTACCCCTTACTTTAAAAATTGCAGCTGCTCCCTATGACCCTGTACTTTCCATTTCTCTTCTTTCCTTTATTCCTTCTAAAATTTATCACCTTATATAATTTATTTTATCTGTGTCTACTCTTCTCTCCTCCCCCCTCCTGCTTTTAAGATGTGAGCTTTGTGAGTGCAGAGATTTTTGTTTCTTTATTAGTTCATTGTGTATTCCCAGAGTTCAGAGTGATGCTTGACACATAACAGGATTTCTATAAATATTTTTTGAATAAATGAATAGTGGGCATTCAGAATTTGTGAAATGATTGGATGTTGTATTTGGTTGATGGAGGTGAAATTTATTCTTAGTATTTACAGAAGAAAGTTAGGGTTCCATAGTTGTTTTGTAGTGTGGCTGTTTCATTTTAGGTCTAGTAATAGAATTTATAGGTAAGTTGGAATTTCAAAACTTTGCTCCCAGGTGCATGGTAGGTGCTTATTAAATATTGCCAAATGAATGCCAAAAAAAGGTTAATAAGGTGAGTGGGGGGAAAACCCAGCTTGCTTTGAGATTCTGGCCTAATTGGCATAGCCTTTTTGCTGACAGAGTTGAACTAAGACTTCAGAGCTCTGTTGCCTTCTTGCTTTCCTGCTCTCTCACTGACTTTAAGATTCACCCCAGGGATTTTGTGCTTGTAAGTATATTCCTTTGGAAATAGGAAGTTGTAAGGAAGTGAACTGGATGAAACTTGCTGCAGGATTGCTTTTTTGGAATCAAAACTGTTGTTGAATAAATGTTAATTAGCACCACAGCCTTGTGTGAATGAAAACTTTTAGACTTGAGTGATAATGAAACTCATTAGTAGAGAGAGAGAGTGTTAGGTGTTCCAAGGCTTCCACATTTATTCATCCAACACTTAAGGCCAAATATATGCTAGGCCCTTTGCTAGACTCTCCTGAAGATACAAAAGTCAAATAGGGCAGATTCATTAATGACAAGAGGGTAAAAATGTTCCAGATTGCTTCTTCAAGGCATGGGGTTTCCTAAAAGGCAGGGGAATTTTCTTGGATATTTTTGGTCTTGATTTAATGTAAGTTGAAAGTGAATATGAGCCATTAACTATTGAGAATATGTGTAATCAGAATATAATTTTAATATCAATTTGCTATTGAGCCAGAGTTTGTATGTGTGTATGTCTCTTTGATGGAATTAGCATTTATTGAGTATTATATCTTACATTCTTTACATGCATTATTCTTTTAACATACCCCTCATAACAATCCTGACAGACAGGCATTATTACCTGTATTTTACAAATGAGAAAATTGAGTTTAGACGGGTTAAGTAATTTGTTTTAGGTTCATAGCTTATAAGTTGTGGATTTTAAACCAGGGTTTTTTTGATGCTAAAAGTACCTTAACTTTTTGTGACAATTTTCAAAGGAAGCTGATACATATATTTTTTCTTTGTCTATAGATAATGTTTAATAACAAGATGTATTGAATTAGAAAGCTGTGCTGCAATTTTTCCCCCAAGTTGAATCTCTGGCTTTTGAGCCAGAGTATTTAATTTAAAAAAAACCACTTTTTTCCTTTTTGAAACAGTAAAATGTGTTCATTGTAGAAAAAAATACAAGATTGGGGGAAAAGAAAAAAGAGAAAGAGAAAAAGTAGCTGGGATGGGGAGAGACATATTTTGGTTGATCCACTGATAACCCTTTTGTGTACGGGTGGTATTTATAGTTTGGACTCCAGAGCCTATGAAACCTAGAGTCAAATCTGGGCTCTACCATTTTATGGTTTAATGATTTGGTGTTTTCCTGGTTTGAGGGCAAATTGCTTATTCCAGTTTTGCAGATGAGAGGAATGAGTTTTAGAGAGGTTGGCCTACATGGTAGGATTTTGAAGATTAAATGTGATATGGCATGTAAAATGCTTGGCATGTACCTAAAATTTCCAGATGCATCCTAGTTGTTTGCACATAGATATATTATCTTTTACTGAAATGAGTCATCAAAAATTATAATTGCCTTTTAGAAATGTAATATATCAAGAATATCTTTCCATATAAATCGCAACATTTTAAATCATTAGATAATTGATCTACACAGTGGAATGCTACAATATATTTAACTATTCCCTCCTTGCTATACATTTGTTTCCAGTTTTCTCTTTTGCAATTATACATAATGCTTCAATGAATATTCTTGTAGCAGAACTTTGCATATGCTCTTATCTCATTAGGATAGAGTTGGTTGGTTGAGGAGTATATATAATTTTATGATTTTTGGTCCCCTTTTCTGGATTGCCTTCTAGAGAGATTGTGATAATTCATGTTCCTGATAGTAATTTATGTGGCCACCTGTTTTCCTGCATTCTTACTGAATTAGATATTATAATTTTAAAACATTGTTGCTTTGATTGGTTTTAGTTTACACCGTTTTGATTACTAATAAGTTTGAAGGTTATTTTTCTACATGCATATTGACCCCTTGTGTGTTATGCTGTTTTTCCATTAGTGTTACATGTCCTCATTCCTGGGGGGGGCGCTATTTGTCTTTTTCTTAGTGATGTGAAAGAGCTCGTCATATATTAATGCTATGTTTGTATTGTTGTACATTGCAAATGTTTTCTCCCCAAATTGTCATTTTTTTCTTGTAATTTTGTTTATGTTTATTTTTGGATGTATAGAAGTTTAAAATATTTATGTTAATATACATCTGTCAGTTTTCCGGCTTTGGAGTTATGCACAGAGAAACTTGCTCCTCCTTGAAGTATATAAATCAGCAGTTCTCAAACTTCTTGCTCTCAGGACCCTTTTATACTCCTAAAAATTATTGAGAACCCCAAAGAGCTTTTGTTTATGTGGGTTACATCTGTAGATATTTGCCAAATTAAAAATTAATACTGAGAAATTTAGAAAACATTTATTAATTTATTAAGAAATAGTCATTTACATGTTAACATAAATATTTTTAGTGAAAAATATATCTTCCAAAATAAAAATGATTATTGAGAAAGTTTTCATTTTTGCAGATCTCTTTGGCTTAATAGAAGATAACTGGATTCTAGATTTCCCTCTACATTTACTCTGTTGTGATATAATATGACATGTAGCTTCTGGAAAACTTAATTGTATACTTATGAGAGAATGAGATTGAAAAAAGGCAAATGATGTTATTATGATGAAAATAGTTTTGGCCTTGTGGGTCCCCTGAAATGGTCCGGAGATCCCTAGACTACACTTTGAGAATTGTTGATATAAACATTCACTTATATATATATTTGCCTCATATTTTTATGGCTGTATTTAAATCTGGAATGCTAGTATAAATTTTCTAATTTCTCCCCTTCTCTCCTGGCCACTCCCCTGTTAGTCAGCATCTTTTGTTGAACAATCCATTTTCATGTAAATCATTGACTGACTAGGGTGAAACTGTAGACCTGTCTGCCTTTTCCCACCATTACTGGGTGAGCTAACTGTTCACTGAAAGCAGTAGTCTTAGTCTCTTTGGTTAATGTTTTATCTCTAGTTTGGTATATTCTCCTATTGTGTCCCCCACCCCCCCAACCCTAACTCCCAGTTTCACAACATATCATCCTAAAATCTTAAAGATTTTTCATTCATGTTGATTGTGGCATTTTGCTCTAAAAAATATTGTTTCCTCTGTGATTAAGGAAGTGATGCATAATCATTATAGGAAATTTAATATACATTGAAGCATAAACAAGAAAAGAATATTTTGTCCCTTTGACTAAGCAAAGTGCTACTGATATACTGTTATTGCTGTACTGTGATGGAGACTTTTTCTATGTTGAAAAATCCTAGGAAGTTGACTACACATAAACTCCTACTGCATTGTTAATATATTGTATTTCTTTTGATGTGTTGCTTACCTTCTTGGGACCCCTTACTCATTTGACTTTTATTGACAGCTCTTTGTGTGTTCCCAGGTACTTTGGAGAAAAAGACCAAGACACAGTTTTCCCTAAGTTTGCAGGTTAATGGAGAAATATACATGTTCTGTGATAAGGATTATTAAAGCCACAAGTACTTATAAATATTATGGGAGAGCCTAAGCAAGCCATTGTTGAGAAATGAGGGGGGAGTGAAGAGAAGGCAGTTGATTTGAAAAGATTAAAGTTGTATGATCTTTCTTTAGTACTTGATGATTTATCTGGATGTCTGGGTCAAGAGAAAGGAGGAGTCAAAAATGACTCCCAGCTATTTGTCTTGGAAGACCATGTGCATAATGATGTTTGTCAAAGTGTGGAATATATCCCACTCTCAACAAAACAAAACTCCTTGCACATACTATGCTTTCCAAGGCTCTATGCTCTTGCTTTCCAAGATGAGTTCAATTGTGGATACACTGAGTTTGAGAGGCCTGGGAAGTGCTCAGGTGGAAATGTGTAGGAGGCATTTGGAGAGATGCCAGGAGACTTGTGCGCGCTAAAATGTTAGCAGTGGAGTGTAAGTTGTTAAATGGAGATTAAAATCATCCTTTGAGAATTTTTAGCAAGAGAAGGCGGCCAGGGACCCTTCAACTATTGAGGACAGGCAGAGGAAAATGAATCCAGCAAAAAGTAGTCAGAAAAGAAAACTGAAGAGTCAGGTGGTGCAGAAGGCAACTGACCATAGTTTCAAGAAAGAAGAACGATAGGGGAGAAAGGGATCTGAAATGCTAAATCCTGCTTAAAGGACAAATAAGACCTGAAAAATGTTCATTAGATTTAGGAATAAAGAGGCATTGATGACCTTGGTAAAAGCAGCTTAACTGGCAAGTTGGATGTAGAAGCTGGAGAAGTGGAGGATAGAGGTCAGGAACTGGAAGATAGTACATGTTGACTACTCTTTGATAAGTCTGCATCTGACGGTGGAGGGGGTGCTGGTTAAAAGTAGGCAAACACGACTTGAAAATGTTTATGTTCTAAGGAAGAAGGCAGGAGGGAATGAGAGATTGAACTGAGAGATGGGGGAAATTTATCATCTTGAACTTTCTAGAGAAACATTTTTCAAGCTTTTTTTTTCTTTTTGTAAATATTGTTCTAAAATGTACATTTTAGGTAATGGTGAATATCTTTTTGATACCTTTTTATGATAACTTCAGTTGTCACAAATATCAGTTATTCTACTGTCCTACTGAAGGATATAAAAACAGCCTTATTCTAAAATACAATAGCTTAGAGCCATTTAATATAATCATGGAGTAGCCTTTTAATAGTAAATTTCATCTTTTCCTTGTTGTGTGCGTATGTCCCTCCCTGCCAAACTCATTAATGTGGTTGGTGCTAGCACCTGTTCCTACAAGTGTACTAAGTAACAGTAAACTGGGAAATCCATATTACCAAATTGTAAGAATTGTGCTGTGAATGAAATTACTGATTTTAATTAGTCGATTGTAAGGAAGGTCTGGGGGTTGCTTCCAAAAAGCTTAGTCTGTAATTTATGTAGTTTTCACTTAAGAATTATTTATGCTGCTTCACTTAAGAATGTAGAGCTCTTTAGTTAGACTGTTTTAGAATCCTAGCTCCAATACTTACTAACTCTGACGTTGAACAAATGATTTACTTTAAAAACGTTTCTTCATCTTTTAAATGGTGATAATAATAGTACCTATCTCACAGGGCTGTTGAGGTTAAATGATGGAATGCTTGAAAAACACTTGGCACAAAGTAGGTACTTATTCAGTAAATGTTAGGTGTTAATAATTATTTTCTTTCTGTTTCCAGGATTTTGACTTTACAAGCTTGATGTTTCTGGAAGTCTTCTTGATTAGAGAGATGTTACTATATTTGAAAAGGGAATAGATTCAAATAGAGTCATGTTGCAGATTTTGTGTGTCTAGGAGAGCACTGAGAATTTGTAGCATACATAAACAAGGAGATACATTTTCTGAGGTAGGATGGCTGGTTGTTACAGCAGTATTGGGAAGGTTAAAGTATTTAAAAATGAGAGGAGGTAAAAGATGACCCAGAATTACCGTATGGGATATTTTACTTGGGAGAATGTGTGTGTAGGGGGGCAGGGAGTGGGGGTTGTTGTGGACTAGCTATTTTCGGACAGGAAATTAACATAACCTGGTGAGGCTCATGAATATTGTAGGCTTAGTATCAGAACTACTGGGTAACCTGTAATTTAACCCTGGGCAGTACTTGGAGGGCAGGAAGTTAGGGTTTGTGCCATGGTCTGAGAAAGCCTATATTTACCTTTTTATGTGAAACTTGTGCTCTTAAAAGAGAGATAGAGAATGGACTTATCTAAGATACTTGATAACCATCAATTTAGTTATTATTTTCTTCCTTCTACCTATGACATTGCATTATTCTGTTAAACATTTTTGAGTCTCGTTGAGAATCTTTGCCTTTTTGGTATAGTAAAATGTTAATGGATGGAAAATCCTGTTTTGTAGGGTAGCCCTCTCTGTTGAACTTCTCTAACACCCACAGATCTTTATAAAGGAGAGGAGCGTTTAAGTATGTTTAAAAATAGTAAACTAAATTAGTTCTTTCTGTAAATTTCTTAGGATGTGTTAATGGTGTTTAAAGTTTAATGCTGCTAAACCCATACAGGAGTTTTCACTAGTTTTAAATGCCACAATACAGTTTTTACTTTTACTGATAACTGGTTTAGTAAAAAGATCATGTTGTTAAATTCAGGAATGATTTAACAAATTATTAAAGGTTTCAGTGCTTTTTAAAAAAGCACTTCCTCTTTACAACTCTTTCCATGTCTGCAGTTATGCCAAATGACTCATGAGTGCCTTGGTTCTTGCCTTGTATACAAAATTACCCTCCTAGCAATAGGTAGACCTTATTGGCATGGCAATGATAGGTTAGTGACTGACCATTGAAGTGGTGCTGGTGCTGGTTCTTCATAGAAAAGAAGAAGAGATGAGATCTCTGTTATCTGTTTAAATATGTTAGATGCCTGTCAGTTGAGGAGGCTACTGTACTATTTGTGGGAGGTATTGAATTAATGTGGTTTAGTATTTTTGACTCTTTGCAGTAAGATTTGATTGCCTTGTATTAAAGAAGTTGCTCTTGTGGTATAGTGCTTTTAAAAATTAAAAGTTGTTAGTAACACCTGGAAAATTTAGAAACTCCTGGAGAATTGCCTTACTTAAACCAAAGCAAAAAAACCATCAAAAACTCCAATTTCAGTTAGCCATGAACATAATTCCCCTCTAAGAATAGTCAGTTGCTATAATGTGATAGTTGTTTCCCAAAGATACATCGTGTTATCAAAAATTGCATTTCTATTTTTAGTGGTTTTAAGATGCTATGATTTTAGGAAAGAGGGGTGATGGCTTACTAGATCGTTTTTCAGATTCCCAGTTACAAAGTAATTTTTTTCACGTAGGAATTTAATAGTAAGGTTTTCTTTTCTTTTTTAAAATTATAGGTGTATATTTATAAAACCTAAACCACACTGAATAAATTAGCACTTGATGACACAAATCTAACTTTCATGCCAGGTTAATGGCCTTTTCCTATCTTCGCTACCATCATTAAGTGTGTAAGTTAGCTATTGTTACATAACAAACTACTCTAAAACTTGGCTTGAAGCAACCACTGTTTGTTATTGCTCATGAGTCTTTGGATCAGCTGGGTAGTTCTGCTGATGTGAACCAGGGTTAAGTGATCTTGTATGAGCTCACTCATATGTTTGGTGGCTTAGCTGGTAGATTGGCCGAGGCTAGCTGGTTTAGGATGGCCTCACATATAGGATGGTTGACTGGGTGTCAGCTGAAGGTGACTGAGCCACGTGTCTCTAGATATCCAACTGGCTGGGTGTGGGCTTGTTTTATGGTGGCTGAGCAGATTTCCAAGAGAGTGGAAGCGGGCAAAGGTTCTTGAGGCCTAGTCTCAGACCTGACATAATGTTACTTTCACTGCCTCCTGTTGGCCGAAGCAAGTCATCTGGCCAGTTCAAATTCAAGAGGTAGGGAAAGACTATAAAGCCATGTCAGTAGATTACAGGGAGATAGGAAAAAATGGGAGCACTTTTGCAATTTAGTGCTTTTTACAATTACCCAATTATATACTTAAAAATAAAACCTTTATTAATGATAAAGCGCTGGTCCACTCTGCTGAGTGGTTATGTTATATCTTTAGCACCTATTTTATTTCCTTCACAGTTACAGCTTTCCCACATAGTGCAAATTAGGTTCCCTAATTACTTGGTTTTTTATTTTTGTTTTTGTTTATTTTGAGACAGGGTCTCGCTCAGTTGCCCAGGCTAGAGTGCAGTGGCATCCTCATAACTCACTGCAGCCTCAAACTCCTGGGGTCCAGTGTTCCTCCTGCCTTATCCTCCTGAGTAGTTGGGACTATAGGTATGTGCCACCAAGCCTGGCTAATTTTTTTTTTTTTTGGTAGAGACCAGGGTCATTTTGCCTGGGCTGGTCTCCCACCTCTACCTCCCAAAGTGCTAGGATTACAGGTGTGAGCTACTGGCCTGGCCCAGGTTCCCTAATTAAACAGTTGAGCTATGTCCCATTCTAGTTAAGAAAACTGGGGAAGAGATGCCTAAAATTGTCTTGTTGCCTATTGTAATCTGATTAAATTTTTCTGCCTTTCTTTGAAGGCTTTTAATAATCTAGTTTCTCTTAAACTAGCCTATTCAGTTTTATTTACTGGTGTTCTGTTCTCTGGCTTGTCCACTGATTTTTCTCCTTGTCATTTTGTAAAAATGTGAGGTGAAATTGACGTAATGGAAAAATTAACCATTTAAAAGTGTACAATTTAGTGGCATTTAGTACATTCGCAATGCACAATCACCACCTTTATCAAGTTCCAAAACATTTTTATCACCCCAAAGGAAAACTCTTTATCTGTTAAGCAGCCATTCTCCATTCCCTTCTCCAAGCTCATGGTAACCACGAATCTGCTCTCTGTCCCTATAGATCTACCTATTCTGAGCTGTCATTTGTTTTTAACTACTGTGCATCTGTTTATGTTCTTTATGCCTAGAGTATCATAAATCCTACTGACCTCTTCAGTGTTTGGCATGCTAATTTTTTCCTCACAAAGATTGTATCCTGTAGTTTAATTTAGCTAGAGTGACCCTTAGCACTTCACTCCATTGAAACTACTCTTCTATCTCTCAGATTGTTTCCTTAGGCTTGCCTGCAAAGCACTTTCCTACCCCCCATAGCCCCACACCCGTTTAAATGTTTATATTTTGAGCTCAGCACTTTGTTCTTATGATACCTACCATCCTTCTCCTTAGGTGATCTTAACTACTTCTGTTGTCAAAACCATGAGGAGGTTTCATGTAGGGTCTAGGTCCAGTTGCTCCTCGCCCAAAAGTCCAATTATTGAGACAGTGTGGATTGCCAAGGAAGTGTTGGGAGACTGGGAGAAGCTGCCTCTTATCTTTCTCCCAGACTAGGGATATCAAGGGCTTTTAAAGGAGGGGCCATGTGCCTTGGGGCAGGTTGTGGTGTATCTCTCTAGGGGCAGCATTTTTTCTGGGGCTGGTGGCGGGGGCTGGTGAATCTTGGTGTCAGGAAGTCTGCCCTGAGGCCTTCGGAATCTCAACTCCTTTGTCTTGTAGAAAATCCAACATTTCCCAGCATTTTGGGAGGCTGAGGCAGGTGGATCACTTGAAGCCGGGATTTGAGTCCATCATTTCTGGGAAACAACCCAAAGGGTCAAGTAGTTAGTTAAGGGAGAGGATTATAAAAAACACACAGTGGTTTGTGGAGTGGGTTACACTTCTGTGACCAAAACTAGACCTCTAACCCAGATTTCTTCAGAATTCCAGACCTGCTGGAATTACCACCTAGATGATCTACAGTTACCTTAAAGGGAACATGTTAAAACCAAATTCATTTTCTCTCTTCATGCTCTCTCCTTCCCTAAACAAAATGAAACCTCAGTATTGTCCTCTTTCCTATTCTCTATCTTGGTAAACGGCACCATTATCCATAGAGTTCTCTGGCTTCATTCCCAGGAATCAGAGTTGTTTCTTCCTTATACTTACATAGTTCTTTACCTGTGGTCATTCAAGTCTACCCCCTAAATATCTCTGGAATATATTCCTCTCGTTTCTACAGTGTTCACTTTAGTTTAGGTCCCTTTAGTCTTTGCCTAGACCAGAGGTTCACAAACTATTTGTGAGAGATCAAGATGCTTTCTGAACAAGAAAATATGTCCAAATATGACCAGCTGCCTGTTTTTGTAAGTCAAGTTTTATTGGAATACAGCTGCTATGGTTTTGATATGGTTTGTTTGTTCCCACCAAAACTTTTGTTGAAATTTGATCCTCCGTGTGGCGGTGTGGTCCCTCATAAACAGCTTGGTGCCATTCTTACTGTAGTGAGTGAGTTCTTGCTCTGGGGAGACTGGATTAGTTCACACAGGAATGGGTTAGTTCTGAGAGAGTGGGTTGTTGTAAACCCAGGATGCTCCCTGGGTTTTGCCTCTTCACACATTGTCTGCTTCTCTTTTCACCTTCTTCCTCCCTGTTATGATGTAGCACAAAGCCCTCGCCAGAAGCCAGGGCCTTGCCCTGAACTTGCCAGCCTGCAGAATTGTGAGCTAAATAGTCCTCTTTTCTTTATTAATTACCCAGTCTCAGGTATTCTGTTACAGCAACATAAAGTGGACTAAGGCAACAGCCTCACTCATTGCATTAGCTTACATATTAGTTGTCTATTGCTGTTTTTATGCTAAAAAGGCAGAATTGTTAGTTGTGACAGAGACTATATGGCCTGCAAAGCCTAAAATATTTACTGTCTGGCCCTTTATGGAAAAGATTTGCCTACCCATGGACTGTTACTGATTTTCTGTCTCTAGCCTTGTCTACACTTCTGCCCCACCCCAGGTAAACATTCAGAAAGAAGTCTGATCATATGTCCCCTTGTATGAATCTTTTATTTACTACTCATTCCTTACAGAATAAAGTTTAAGTCCTTTATCACAGCGTAAGATCCCTGCTTATCCTCTGGGTTTATTTTCTTGTTTAGAAGGTGTCTTGATCTCTCTCTGGTATGTGATTTTGCCTCTTCCTGAAATATTCTCTCTTTTCCTAGTAAACTTACCTGTCTCTCAAGATCTAGCACAGATGTTATGTTCCTAGGAGGTCTTCTGATATTCCAGGTTATTCTTTCTTCCTTGCTTCCTTCATACCTTCTACAACTTTTGTTGTACTTTATATACCCATTGAGCAGTTTTATCCATTTGACAGTATTACCCTAATAGATTTTAAAACCAACCAGGGCCAGGCCTGGAGCCAGGTTCACTGAATACTGCTTTAAAGAAGTGTTTGTTGACTGAATGAATAGATCGCCTTTGTGTTATATTCTTCCTAACTAGTCTGTCAGCACAGCAATTATGTCTCAAACAACTTTTACATCCTCTGCTTGTATCTAGGGAAATGCTAGGTCCATGCAGATAATGGTTAAATTATTGATTTGAACTGTCATCTAGATAAAGTGAAGAGGCACAAAGATTCCTTTTGGAGAGGGGCTGGACATTGATCAAATTGAGACTGTCTAGCTAAGTCCATTGAAAAGGAACTTGATTTGCCTTAACTACTAACTTTCCCTTCTTGTCATATATAGGCATTTTTTTTTCTCTTCCATACTTGGAAATTTGATTGACTTTTATTGACTATTATGTGTCTTCAGTTAGGCATCATATGATCTGTTCTACATAGTAGATGTATAAGTAACAATTTATGTGGAATGTGCTAAGTTGATGCATTATTGTAGGGCAGAATCATTCTAAAAGTACTGAGTTAGTCTCAGTAAATAAATGGGAATAAATGGGAGCAGAAATGGAGTGTTATTGGTGCCATCAACTGTTAGATATCTATACTATTTCTTTACTGGGTTAATTTGCCTGTTTGTGGTACCCAGCTGCTAATTCTGGTAGGAGTCCTAGTAGTAGTAGCAGCAGCAGCAGCAATAAATACCTAACTAGTGCTTTTTATGTGCCAACCACTGTTCTAAGCACAGTACGTATGTAAATGAACTCATTTAATTCCCATAACAACCCTATGAAATAAGATCCTGTTATCCCTATTTTACAGATAAGGAGCCTGAGGCACAGGGAACTGAAATAAATAAACTTGCCTAAAGTAATACAGCTAATAAGTGGTGGAGCCAGAATTTAACCCAGGCTGTCTGGTTCTGGAGTACATGCTCTTAGTGATTATGCTAGACTTTGTATGGATCATGGAACAATTTGAGTGCATAGTGCTTGCGTTCTTTTGTTTCCCTCTAACAGTAACTCTGGAGTTTTGGGTTAGTGGGGGAAATGAGAAAGTACTAAATGGTTAAAGGTGGGTTTTTTTGGTAAGACATACTTATCCTATTTTATATTTATCATGATTAGTTGTAGGACTCCTTTTTAGCACCATTCTATTTTTATCTTTTACTGGAAGTTGAGGCAGCAGTTTGGTTTTCTTTGCCTTAATTTGTCTATATCCAGTAGGTGCTTACTAAATGCTTGACTTTAATGGTTAGAAATTGTAATTTTATTTAGCTGTGAGGATATATGATCCCTGTATCTGGAATATATTGATAGTTGTGGTAATCAAGAGGAAATCATCATTGGAACTGGATGAGGTTGTCTTCTAGGTGTTGCTTTTAGCAGGCTTATGAATATACTTGGAAATATAACTTGTATACAGCAAATTACATAAAGCTTAAGTGTACAGCTCAGTGAATACACTGCCACCCAGATCAAGTTAAGTATAGAACATTTTCATCATTATTCCAGAAGGCTTTCTTGTGACTGCTTCCAGTCAATAAATACCCTGACCCCTTACCTTGCTTTATTTTTTAAAAATTGTATTTATTACCACTTGACATGTATTATTTTGTCTTCCCTACTGCAGTATAAACTTGGTTTTGTCCACCATTCTATTCCATTGCTCAGCATTGTGGCTGACATATGGTAAATGTTCAACAACTATTTGTTGAATAAATTAATTGAAAAATACTTGTTATTTGCCAGATTCTGTGGTACACAGGTACTGTTTTATGTACTAAGTGCTGAGGATAGATGATAAATTTTAGTTTTCTGGGATAAGGCTTTTGACATTTAGCATGACACTTAACGCTAATTTTAAGATAAGGAAATTGAACTGTGCTGGCATTGGGTTTAGTATGTGCTGATCTTTGCTCATGTGAATGTTAGGAAATATGAGAAAGTTGCTACCAGTGAGAGATAATGGCAGCCTATCTATTGGATTGCCTTCTTGAGAGTATCTCATTCCTTATAGTGATCTCAAATTCTAAATTTACACTCCTGATGATCTTTCTGAATACCTCAATCAGTTGCAGAAGACTAAATGCTGTTGTTCTTGTGGGGAGAGAATTGTGATAGAAAAAACATTAGTTTATTTAATTATTAATTTATTTATAAGACAGTTTGGCTGTAGTTTATAGGTCTTTTGTATTACCTTAGTTGAAAACAATGAAAGTTCTGTTTGTCTATCGTGAGTAGGTTTAAGATAATAAGTAAAGGAAGTATGTGGTTTAGAAGTCATTTTAGTTCAAACGTACATTCAGATAGAGGAGAAAGAAATTTTGAACTGAAACTGACCCTAGTATTCTGATTCATGCTCCTGGCTGTCAAATTTAACCCTCTTATTTTACATTTGAGGAAATTGGGGCACAAAGATGTTATCTTCTAGTCTAGTTCATAGCGGCAATCAAACAAGTCTGTTTAACTCAAAAGTTCCTGTCTCTTTTGCTTCATGTTGACAGTAGAATCACCTGGGGAGCTTTATAAACATATACATGCTAAGGTTCTCCTCCCCAAAGTTTTGTTTTTATTTTTATTAGGTTTGGATGGGGCCTAGGCATGTATAAAGAGATAACAAAACCAAAGCAAAATAATAAACCCAAACCACTCTATCCCCTTAAAATTTTAGTAATGAATAAACTTTCCAAGTGATACATACTCTTGTGGCTTAGAATCATTGTGCCATCATGTTTTTTTCTTTCTTACCTTTTTTTTAATATTAATAGACTATTTTTAAAAGCAGTTTTAGGTTTACAGAAAAAGTGACCAGAAAGTACAGAGAGTGCCTATATAATCCCTATCCCTCATCCATATTTCCCCTATTATTAACATCTTGCATTGGTATGGTACATTTGTTACAATTGATGAACCAATACTGATGCTTTTTATTAACTAAAGTCTATAGTTTACCATTCATAATTGCCATTAGGGCCCATGTTTTTTGTTGTATAGTTCTGTGGGTTTTCACAAGTGTGTAATGTCATGTATCCACTATTACAGTATCATACAGAATAGTTTTATTGCCCCCAAAATTTCATCCTCCACCTATTCAGCCCTGGCCCACCCATCCCCTGGCCACCATTGAACTTTTTACTATAATTTTGTCTTTTCCAAAATGTCATGTGGTTGAAATCATACAGTATGAAGCTTTCTTAGACTTGCTTCTTTCACTTAGCAATATATTTATTAATAACATTCCTGCATGTCTTTTTCTGGCTTACTACCTCATTTCTTTTTATCCTTGAGTAATACTCCATTGTGTGGATGTATCACAGTTTGTTTTTCCACTTACCTATTGAAGGACATCTTGCTTGCTTCCACTGTTGGGCAAATATGAATAAAACTACTATAAATGTTTGCAGGTTTTTGTGTGGACATGAGTTTTCAACTTACTTGAGTAAATATCTGTGAGTATGATTGCTGGATTGTATGGGAAGACTATGTTTAGCTTTGTAGGAAACTGCCAAACTGTCTTCCAAAGTGGCTGTACAATTTTGCATTCTCACCAGCCTTTGGTGTTGTCAGTGTTTTGGACTTTGGCCATTCTATTCTAATAGATGTGTAGTGGTACCTCATTGTTGTTTTAATTTGCAGTTCCCTAATTAACATGTGATGTTGAGCATCTTTTCATATGTTTGTTTGCTATCTGTATATCTTCTCTGGTTAGGTGTCAATTCAGATTTTTTGCCCACTTTTTAATTGATTTGTTTTCTTTTGAGTTTTAAGAGTTCTTTGTTATTTTGGATACTAGTCCTTTGTCAGATATGTGTTTTGCAAGTGTTTTCTTCCAGTCTGTGGTTATCTTTTCGTTCTAGTAACAGTGTCTTTTGCAGAGCAAAATTTTTTGTTTTAATGAAGCTTAGCTTATCAATTTTTCTTCCATGGACTGTGCTTTTGGTGTTGTATCTAAAAAGTCATCACCAAACCCAAGGTCACTTAGATTTTTCCTATATTTATCTTTTAGAAGTTTTATAGTTTTGCATTGTACTTTAGATCTATGATGCATTTTGAATAATTTTTTGTGAATTTTTGTGCATTTTGAGTTAATTTTTGTGTAAGGTCAGTGTCTGTTCATTTTTTTTGCATATAGATGTCCATTTGTTCCAGTACCATTTTTCAAAAAAAGACGACTCATGCCTTTCCTGTGTTCTCTTTCAGTGACGCACTTTCACACATGAATTATGATAATTAAAATCAAAGAAGAGACCTGAGATTATCGTAATTAATATTTTGACTTCATGTATGCCTTTATAAATAGCTTAGGAGGAAGTAACATGCTGAGTAAGAGCTTGTGCTCTGGGATAAATCCTTTCTTTTATTCAGATTCCGAATTTGCCATTTACTAGCTGTGACCTTGGACAAGTTGCTGAACCATGCCCCAGTTTCCTTATATATAAAAGTACTCTTAGGTTAAATGAATAACATGTAATGTAAAGCATTTAGTACAGTATCTTGCATGTATTATAGCTATGGAAGGTTATTAATAATAAAGAACCCTTCAGATGTTTTATATACTTTTAATTCATCAATCCCTGTTATTTTTTATTCCCTACAGTGCATTCTAGTGAAATATAGTGGTATTAATCTAAACAAGAATAAATAGAATACTTGGACTGTTTCTGTCGTTATTGATACTGTCCAGCAAAGCAGATTTACATAAGGGAGTTTAATGACTGACTTAGAATAACCATCATTTGAACAGCATAAAGTGTACAAAATTGAGTGTTTATTGCACACATTCTTGCATTCTCAGTGTTTTCTAAAATCAATGAACACCATTAAATAGCTCAAGACTAAAGGTTATCTGTATAAGATGATGTTGTGAAAGAAGAGCTGTAGTGCTTTATAAAACATATTTTATTCCTTTGATGTTTGTTTATATATTTAGAATGGTTTCTTATTTTAGATTTTGTTTGAGTTAATATCTCCAATAAGAGTACAAGTTCTTTAAGGTAATGTATCTTCAGTTCTTCAGTGTCTGTCACAGAACTTCTTGGTGGAGAATAACATGTTTCTTAATTGCTTAAGAAATTAAGCAATTTGGATAATTAGATAAGCTATTACTTTTAAATTATTTTTCTTTACCTTACCATGTGATCCTTCCAAAGAGTGAATGAAGGAGTTATTTTCAATATAATTAAGAAATGCTTGTCTATTCTTAAAATTACAACTGGGAGGCCAGAGAGAGAAATAAGGGTTCTTTAGGGCAATATCCTCAGTAAAAGCTAAGCAGTTCCTTGTTTGCTTCAAGTAATTGCTAGTGAATAAGGAGTATTTCTGTACTTCTCTATATTCAGCATTTCTGTGTGTTTGTTTAAGGAACAGGAATATTGGGATGATAATTGTTTAATGCACTGATAGAAATTGCTATCCTGCTAAGGTATCATAGAGTTTGGGTTTTGTCAAAGCAAATTTGACTTTTAGGTTACTTTTATTTCTATGTTTAGGAGCTTGTACATGTGTCTAACAGTTAAACATTTATTGCAACATACTATTATTTTGATCTGTGTGTATCTAGGTTTTTTTCCTAAAACTGCTAGGTGGCATAGGTTTGTTTTTTTAATTAAATTTTTTTTCTCTGAGTCATTTAGTAACTAAATGAGTCATAGTACCCCCTTCTCTTAGGTACTTTAATTGGTGATACTCTGAGGATGTTAAAAACAAAATAATCACAAGAAAAACATGATCAGAATTTGTTCAAAACATAAATATTCCTAATGAGGATATCTTCTGAATTACCAAAATAAATTAGTATTTATAGTTTTCTGCTAAATAAAAAACCCAAGATTTCTTTGGTAAGTTGTACCTGATAACCAGTTTAAGTCATTCAGCACATCACAGAGCACCAGTGAGCTGTACATTATGTAGAATACAGACTTTTAAAAGTATGTTCTATTCGTTATAAACATACTCAAACTAGGAATAGAAGGAGAACTACTTCAATCTAATAAAGAACACCTGTGGAAAAACCCTGAGCTAATATTATAGTTGATCGTGAAAGACTGGATGCTTTCCTCCTAATGTTAGGAGCAACGTAAGGATGTCCACTACTGCCGCTTCTGTTGAACATTGTACTGGATGTTCTAGCCAGGTCCATTAGGCAAGAAAAGATATAAAGGGCATCAGATTGGTAAGGAACAAGTAAAGCTATCTCTGTTTTTAGATGTATATTGAAAAATCCTAAGAAATCCACTAAAAAAACTATTAGGACTAATAAATGAGCTCAGCAAGGTTGAACTCATTTTATACAGGATCAATGTATAAAAATCAATTGTATTTCTATACAGTAGGAATGAGTAAACTGAAAATAAAACTAAGGAAACAATTTCACTTACAATAGCATCAAAAGGAATAAAATAGGAATAAATTTAGCAGAAGTAGTATAAAAAGTATGCCTGGAACATATAAAACATTGTTGGAAAAAAATAAAGAAGACCTAAATAAATGGAAAGACATCCTATGTTCATGAATTGGAAGACTTAATGTTGTTTAGATGACAGTGCTCCTCAATTGATCTACAGATTTAATGCTTTATCAAAATTCCAGTTGCCTTTTTGCAGAAATTAATAAAGTGATCCTAAAATTCATATGGAAATACAAGAGATCCTGCATTAGTTACCTAGGGCTGCCATAACAAAGTATCAAAACTTGGTGGCTTAAAACTGAAATTTGTTTCACAATTTCAGAAACTGGAAGTTCAAAATCAAGGAGTCAGCAGGCCCGTGCTCTCTCTGACTGCTCCAGGGAATATTCCTCCCTTGTCTCTTCTAGCTTCTGGTGTTTTTCAGCAGTACTTGGCATTTCTTGACTTGTAGATCACTCCAGTCACTTAGATGTCTTCTCCCTGTGTGTCGTCTTATTATTTTCCCTCTGTGTGCATGTTTTTGTGTCCAAAGTTCCCGCTTTTATATGGACACTAGTCATGTTGGATTAGCACCCACCTGAATGACCTCATTTTAACTTGATTACCTTTGTAAAGACCCTATTTCTAAGTAAGGTCACATTCTGAGGTACTTGGTAGGACTTAAACATATCCTTTTGGGGGGATACAATTCAACCCATAACAGACTATGAATAGTCCAAAAATATTGGGAAAAAAAGAATAAAGTTGGAGGACTCACACTTCTCAATTTAAAAATTTACTACAAAACCTATAGCAATCAAGACAGTGTGACACTGGTATAAGGATAAACATACAGATCCATGGAGTATAATTGTGAGTCTAAAAATAAGCCCTTACCTTTATGGTCAGTTGGTTTTGACAAAGAAACCAAAACAATTAAGTGGTGAAAGAATATTTTTTTCCACAAATGATCTGGGATAACTGGATATCCACATTCGAAAGAGGGAAGTTAAATATTCCACCTACAAAGTTAAAATACACCATCTACAAAAATTATCTCAAAATGGATTAAAGACCTAAATGCAAGAGCTAAAATTATAAAACTCCTATGAGAAAACAGGAGTAAATCTTCCTGACCGTGGATTAGGCAGTGTATTCTTAGATATGATACCAAATGCACAAGCAACAAAATGAAAAATAGGTAAATTGGACGTTATCAGAAACAAAAATATTTATGCTTTAGAAGACCATTAAGAAAGAGAAAAGAAGCCAGACTTGGTGTTGCATGTCTGTTGTCCCATCTATTTGGGAGGCTGAGGCAGGAGGATCCCTTGAACCCAGGAGTTTGAGGCTGCAGTGAGCGGTGATCATGCCCCACTGCATTCCAGCCTGGGTGATATAGTGAAACCCATTCTCTTTACAAAAAAGAAAAACTGGAAGAGAAAAGAAACCACAGAAAGGGAGAAAATATTTATGAATCATATGTCTGATAAGGGACTTTATCTAGAATACAAAAAGAACTCTTTGATTCAATAATAGATAACCCAGTTTCAAAAATTGGCACAGGATCTGAATAGACATTTTTACAGAGAAGATAAGCAAATAGTCAATAAGTGCATGAAAAGATGCTCAACATCATTAGCCATCAGGGAAATCTAAATCAAAACCATGAGCTACCACTTCATACCCACTAGAATGGCAAGAATAAAACAGTCAGATCATAACAGATGTTTGTGAGGATGTGGAAAAATTGGAACCCTGATAGCCTCCAGGTGGGAATGTAAAATGGTGCAGACACTTTGCAAAACAATCTGATAGTTCTTCAAACTGGTTACACAGGGTTACCGTACAATCCAGCAGTTCCACTCGTAGATATATACCCATATGTCCATGTGCACAAATGTTCATAGCATTAGTCGTAATAGCTAAAAGTAGAAACAATCCAAATGTCTTATCAACTGATGGAGAAACCAAATATGGTGTTTCCATAAATGGAATATTATTCAGCAATCAAAAGAAATGAACCAAAGCATACTTACAACATGGATGAACCTGGAAAACATTCTGAGTGAAAGAAGTCAGTCACAAAAGACCACATATTAAATGATCCCATTTATATGAAGTGTCCAAAATAGGCAAATCTGTAGAGACAAAAAGTAGGTTAGTGTTTGCTTAGGACTAGGATGGAAGGATTGGGCAAATGGCAGCTAAGAGGTACAGAGTTTCTTTTTGGCGTAATGAAATTGATTGGGGTGATGGTTGCACAAGCCTGTGAATATGCTAAAAGTTACTGAAATGTGCACTTTAAATGGGTGAATTATATGTTATGTGAATTATAAGTTAAAGCAGTTTTTTAAAAAAGTGCATTCAATTCATACTTATAAGGATAAGGGACCCTATAT
Source organism: Daubentonia madagascariensis (assembly GCA_023783475.1). Classification (NCBI taxonomy): domain Eukaryota; kingdom Metazoa; phylum Chordata; class Mammalia; order Primates; family Daubentoniidae; genus Daubentonia; species Daubentonia madagascariensis. The sequence goes on along the minus strand of JAKFHU010001631.1, from coordinate 17,273,086 downwards.
TCTAGGGAAACATACGTATTTGAATATTTAAAATACATAATGCTGCCAAATGGGTGGTATAAATCAGTGCTGTTCAGAAAAGTATATTGCAAGCCACATATGTAATTAAAATTTTCTAGTAGCCACTTTAAAAGAATTAAAAGAAATGCATGAAATTAATTTTAATATATTTTATTTAATGCCATATATAAAAACATAACATTTAATCATATAATCCATATAAAATTGCTATTGAAATATTTTACATTCTTTTTTTCTTGGTGAGCCCTGAAAATCTGTTATGCATTACAGCACATCTCAATTCAGACTGGCCACTTTCCAAGGATTCAGTAGCCTCATGTAGCCACTATTGTATTGGAGAGCACAGGTAGAGACATTCGGTGTGAATCCAGAGGGAGGAATAATCATTTTAGTCTAGAGTGGTTAGGAAAAGTCACTTGAATTGTTTTGCTCATTTATTTACTGATTCAGTCATTTGTCCAACAAACATTTGAACTCTTACTGTATACAAAAAACTAGTACAAAGTGCAGATGTGTCTAATCTCCTCTCAGATGGTGCATTAAACAGCTAATTAATTACACGTACTGGGATTGGTTGCTAAAGGAGTAGTGGGGAGAGGGTGTAGGCTTAGCATTAAATGTTCCCTGTGAAACAATTGATGATGATAACTGCATTGTGGGATTGGTGGAAGTAAGTAAAATATGATATATCACATGCTTAACACTGTGCTTGTTGTTAAGTGTTTTCTCCTTCTCTTCTATTTCACCCTCTGTCCCTTTTACTTTCTTTTCTTATCCTTAGCGTTTCATTACTTTAACTGCTTCCTGGACCCAGAACACAAGTTTGTACTATTAGTACTAAGGCCTATTTAACCAGTGTTAAATGGGTTTTTGTGGGCTGATTTAAGAATGTAATTATTGCTTTTTCTAGAAAGTTTTATCTATATTTCATTCCACACAACTATTTTATTAGTGAAAATTTGGAGCGCTGTCTGCTAGATTAGTTACTGTCTGTCCCTTGCTTATTCAGGTAAGAAAGTGTTTCAGAAATATTTTAAGAAGTGTTGAAATAAAAATTATTTTATAACTTTTTTGATATTCCGGACCTGCTGTTGTGTTACTGAGCACTTTGGTCCTTGTAAATTTTACATTGTAAGATATTTTGGAATTTTAACATATTCTTTTACGATAAGGATTGTTAAATCTAGTTACATTATGTTTGAGGCAGTAATAGATGAGTTTGTTAGGGAAAATTATAGTGTGTTGAACACTGGGTAGATCTTGGTTTTTCATTTGTTAGCTCTATGGTTGTGGGTAAGTACATGTATTCCCTGATTTTTGATTTGTTCAGAAGATACAGTTTGAATGTCTAATATGGTGAGGACATTATTTGTGTTTATTTATTTGCAAATTGTGATAAATGCTTTGAAGGAAAAGAACTGCTTACTGTGAGTGTAGTAACAGGGGAAAACTACTTTAGATTGGATTGTTCTAGAGAAGGCATCTCTGAAGAAGTGATATTTAAGCTGAGACTTCAAGGATAAAAAGGAGTGGGTTAGGGGTGGGGGTGGAAAAAGAACATCCTAGGCAAAGGGAACATCAGGTGAAAAAGTCCTGAGGTGGCAAAGAGCTTTCTTTCTATATCCAATTAATTGAAAGAAGTCTAATGCAACTGAAGGGTAGTGAGCAAGGGAAGAATGGCATGAGATGAAAATGAAACGAGATCTTACAGGGTACTATAGAACACGCTTGAAGCCTTTGAAGAGTTTTAATCAGGGGACTAAGACAGACAAGTGTTACCCTAAATTGAGAAGTTGAATGTAGGTGTCTCTAAAGGTGGAAAGAGTGGTCTCGGCTACAAAAATAAATTTGAGAACCAACAGCTTTCAAGTGATAATAGTTAACATAAATACCATGTATTTAAAGTTCTGGAAATGCATAAAATAATCTGGGGAGAGTATAGAGACAGAGTGGAGAAGAGAAAGGGGGTCTAGGACCAAACCCAGAAGAACTCCAACATTTAGAGGTTGGTAGGGGAAGAACCAGCATAGGGGGACCTCAAGTGAGTGGGTGTTTTTTGGATGACCAAGGAAGTATAATGGTTCTGAAAAGGCAATAAGGAGCCAAGAGGGACATATTTTGAGATGTGTGGAGGGATTGAATAATATCAGCTTCTGTGGATTTATGAAAGTAGCATTTTTAGGGGAGTTATGTCTTCCTTAAGGCTAGAAGGTAGAGTTTGTTGGTCACACAAGGGATAGGGTTAAGAAGCTGACTCAGATGAGAGGGATATGTAGAATAGTTGGAGGTTGAGAGTTAATAGCCAAATGGGAGAGGTTAGCATTTCTGGTGGAGACTTAAGTAAACAGGATTATGAGGTGTGATAGATTTAGTACTTACAGTTTCTTGTAGGCTAGCGGGATCTATGTGGCCTTAGTGGCATAGTCTGGAAGGTTTCAAATAGTTTGTTGGATGAGGCGTAAGTTTATGGCGAGGTTAAGTCTGCTTCAGCAGGTTCTAGTTGTGGTGTGATGAGGCTCTAGACTGACCTCCTCACTTCTTTCATCTGTTAAATAGTAATGACAGCTTATTGATTGTTTTATGATTTAAATGAACTGTCACAGTGACTCATAAAAGTTAAGTCTGAATATGGATACGACCTTTTAGGAAATCTTTTAAATATAATCCTAATAAGGCATGCTTATTTTGTTGTTCTCTTCTGTGCTGAATATAAGAATGCTTAATTGAAGAATAAACATTGACTATGACTGAGGCATTCAATCCATCTCTTCGTAATGCCGATTATACTCTGTTTTAGAACTAAGGATAAATCATTCAATAGATAAGTGCTGATTTTTAGTTTAAACAGTTCTATAAGCTTATTTGGATTTTTTTAGAACCTAGTGAAGAAATAAATTATGACAATGATACTTCTGTGAAAGAATATCTTTTTATAACTTTAAGCAAATTTATCTTTAAAAAGTTTTGTATGCTCAGTGTGTAGAGGATTTGGAAATTACAAACATACAAAAAAGAAAATAAAAATTTGCCTGTATTCTGACTATCCAGAGAAAACTCCTGTTTGCTTTTTGGTGTATTTGTATAACATTTGTTTTCAAAATTGGGACCAAACAATACAAATCAGTTTGTAGCCTACCTTTTCATGTAGTCTTGTATTGTGAATATTTTCTTATAACATTGAATTTTCTTTGAAAATGTAATTTTAATGGCTGCTTAGTATTTTGTTCAGTGTGAGCATATCATAGTTTACCTAATGATTCTCTTACTATTGGGCATCTAGATTAGCTCTAATTTATTGATGTTATAAATAGTGCTTTGATGAATATCTATGTAAATCAATTATTTTCTCCCAGTTTCTGATTACTTTCTTTTGCCATGTTCCTAAAAAGGGAAATACTAGGTCAAAGAGTAGGGCTTTGTTGTTATTGCTGCTGCTATTTTAAGGAAAATTATACTTTATTAATCAAATAGGATTGTATTTAAAAATCAATATATATGTATATATTTGTGGGTATGACGTTGTTTATTCCTCTGTTACAACAATGGTTTATTTGTTTCTGGATTTGTAGATCCCCTTGCAATAACAAATCCTTGTAGGATCTTTTTGGCTTACATGTTGAGAACCACTACTAGAGATTATAAACACATTCAGTTCTCTCCCACACTTTACCTTTCACTGCTCTTGCTGGGGCAGATGCCTTCTCATTGCCCTTCTCCTTTACTTAGTGATTGTTTTATTCTAACATTCCCTTCTTGATATTTGGGAACAATTTTAAGCCTTTTCAAAGATCATATTTGAGGATGCCTAGTTTTATTGTATCCCTTGTTAACCTTGAGTGTTTACTTTTACATCTTAATATTTGTGAATTTGCTAGATGAAGTATGGTAAGTGTATTTAGCGGTGGGAGGAATGACTGAAGTAATAAGTTCTTTCTTTCCCAACCCATAACTTAATAAAAGGTGGAAGGTAAAAAAGTAGACTATAAAACTCAGTGTTTGAAATTTATCTTCTTTATCTGGCTGCCATGGAATCGTGTACTTTCAGAGCTGAATGGAATCTAAAGTTCATATTTATTCAGCTCTTTCAGTTTACAGATAGGGAAACTGAGGCCTAGAAGGGTGGTTCCTTGACTTTTCCAGGATCATAAACCAAACAGTGGTAGAAGTTTGGCCTGTTTTTTCATAACTAGTATGTTGGTTTTTCTACAAACATCTGCCTTTCTGCCCTGTCCCCTCAACCCCCTTTTTAGGTGACAAATTTTTTTCTGTGTGGATGCCTATGGATTCTTTTTTATCTTTGCGTTTAACCAGGATACCTTGATCATTCTGAGTCAGTTCTTTTTGGTATACACTGTACCTTTTTGTCCTGCAGATACAGTTTTCTCAATTTCAAGGAAATTTGTGTCTTTGAATACTTTTTCTATTCATGTGTGGCATCTACTTTTGGAACAATAATTATCCTTATGTCGAATCATCTTTCTTCTCCACATTTATCATCTTACTTCAGAATTACTTTAATCTCATCATTGAGTCTCTCTGTATTCATTGTGATTTTCTTTCCTCCCTGCCATTAATTTTTCACTATGTCTCTTCTATTCTTTGCTGTTTCTAGTTTATTTATTAGAACTATTATGTCTTGCTGAGCTAAGAAACAAGTTGAGAACTGTGGTAGGCTGAAAAATAGCCCTACAAAAGATATCTGTCTTAGTCAGCTCAGGCTGCTATAAGAAAATACCATAGAGTGGGTGACTTAAGTGACAGACATATGTTTCTTACAGTTCTGGAGGCTTAGAAGTCTAAGATCAAGGTGCCAGCAGATTAAGTTTCTTAGTTAGGGCCCTCTTCCTGGCTTGTAGATGGCTACCTTCTCTCACTGTATGCTCACATGGTAGAGAGAGGAAGCTCTGGTGTCTCTTCCTTTTATAAGGACATTATACCCATCATGGGGGCTTTACCCTCATGACCTCATCTAAACTTAATTACCTGCCAGAGGCCCTACCTCCTAATGCCATCACATTGGGACTTAGGGGGCCTGTGAGTTTTGCAGGGGGACACAAGCATTTAGTCCATAATAGTATCTATGTCAAATCCCTGCAACCTGTGAATGTTACCTTATTTGGAAAAAGAGTTCTTGTAGATTGCAATTAAATTAAGGATTTTGAAGTGAGATCATCCTAGATAATTAAGGATTTTGAAGTGAGATCATCCTAGATAATCTGGGACCTAAATCCAATGACAGGTGTCCTTACAAGAGATATTTGGAAGAGAACAGACACACAGGAGGAGAGATTTGACCCACAGAGGCAGAGATTGGAATGATAAGGCCACGAGGACACAGGTCAAGTAATGCTGCCAGCTACTAGAAGCTAGAAGCTGCAAGGAATGGATTTTCTCCTAAAGCCTCTAGGGAATGCAGCCCTACTGACATCTTAATTTTGGACTTCTGGTCTCCAGGACTGTGAGGGAGTAATTTTTGTCGTTTTATGCTACCCAGTTTATGGTGATTTGTTACTGCTGCCCTAGTAAGCTAATACAAAGATCAAAACAATTTCCCTTATCTGTCTGTTGTTTTATCACTTTATATTTGTACTCTTGTTTTATTTATTTCATGTTCTTAAGTTCTTCTATAGCACTAACTCTCGGAAGGAATTTTTTTCTTGTTCCTTAAATTTTCTTCCAGTTCTTGGTTGGGCTTTTGCATGTTTTTCCTGTAGTGTGTTTGTGTCAGTTTTTTCAACTTTCTTAAATTAAATTGAGCAGCTCTTTCCAGATCTTTTGTTTTGATAGTGTCCATCAGTGAATTCTTCCTGACTCATTTTCACCTTATTTTGGATCTTTTTCTCTTCTATGAATGTGGCTATTGTTTTTAATCCATTCTTCGGTAGCCTGAGTGAGGTGAAGAGAGAGGTCAGTCCCCTACGTGAGTATAGTCCTTTCTGAAAATATGTTTCACCACCAAGTCAGGGGTACATTGCGCTTGTGGGCTTCTGTTTCTTCCCTCAGCTTGGTATACTAACCTGGAAGATGTTGGCCTTAGAGGTGTATAGGGGACTTTTTTGGATAAAAAACAGTAAGTGTAGGAGACTTTTCCTGGATCCTCCATTCCTTACCTTGTGACTTACTTCCATAGCTGCCTGTGGCATTTTCATGGTCCAGCTTTTTACTGTATTGAAGAATATCATAGCCAATTCTCAGGAAAAAAACCAATTATCTTTTTTTCTTTGTTACTGGAGTAGAAAGAGTAGTGATACTGATTGATTTTATTTTCTCAACCTAGATGATAAAACTTTAAATTTAAACAATATCGGTGTTTTGTTTTCATTGATGATCATTGCTTTCTAAATAGCATGGCAAGATGTCTAATTTTATAAATAATCTACTTAATTAGAAGCCATTCATTTCTCATGGGCTTCAGTTTCATTTAAAATATCTGGCAGTTAAAGTAGTCAAATTATTTATCGGATTTTGCTGTAAAGCCAGTGTGGGGGGGTGTTGGATCTATTTAATAATTATCATTGAGTTGCAGTGAATATGTACTGAGGTCATCAAGAAAAGAATAGTCATTTAATTAAATTAAGTGGTGCTCACATGGCCTACAAAGCTACATAATATAGCTCCTGGCCTTCTCTCTAACCCCTTCTTTCCATTCTTTTTTTCTCACTGTGCCTTAACCTTGCTGCCCCCTTATTTTGGGAGGGGAGTGCATTTTTTATTTTATTATTTTTTAAAACAGCTTTATTGAAATATAATGTACATATATAAAGTTCATTCATTTAAAATGTAAAATTCGGTGATATTTCTAGGGTTGTGCAACCATCACCATAATCTAATTTTAGAACATTTTCATCATCCTCAGAAGAAACTTCTCACCCATTAGCAGTCACTCCCCATCCTTGCCAACCAGATAGATTAGTGAATTTACCTTCTGTTTTTATATATTTACTTATTCTGAACATTTCATATAAACAGTATCATACAATATGCAGTCTTTTGTGACTGACCGTTCTTCTCTTATTCACATTGTTTGCTAAACTCCTTCAAGATACTTCTTTTTCCATGCCTTCAGCCTTTAATATTATCCCTTTCCATCCTGTTTTCTCCCTCCTACCCCACTCACACTTTTTCAAATTTCAACTGAAATATCACTTTCTCAGAGGGACCCAACCCTGATTAGATTCTAGATACCTCATCATGGGCTTCATTACATCCTATAATTTGGTACATCTTATATCAATTATTATATAACTGGGCAATTATTTGTATAAATAACATCTTTTCTTCCTAGGCTGTAGGTCCATGAAGGTGTAGGGAGTTTGTTATTTTTTCACAGTCTAGTCTAGGCAGAAATAAATACTTGATTGAATATATTCAGGCCCTTTACCCAGTTGGGAGGGGAAGGAGGTTTTCAGAGAAGACCGATGTGTGTGTATGCATGTTAACTGTTAATGTAGCAATGAAAATGTAAGCTGAAAAATTAGAAAATTAGTGGTTAATTAGACTTTGTGTGTATGGACTGGAGAGATACCATAAATACTATTATACTTTCCCAGAAATACTATGAATCTGGAAAATTTCTTGTTATAGGAAAACTTAAGACTTTCAAGTGCCAGGTTAATCTTTGGAGTCCATTTATGTTGTTGGCTAGAATATCTGGAATATTTACCCTACCTGTGAAGTTGAAAAACTTAACTGAGATACTCTTTATTTTTCATTTTTAAAAATTTGTTTCCAGCAGTTTCATTTTCCAAGGTCATTTGACAATTATGGGGCCTATTGTCTACTTGGTTCACAATTTATTGCAGGAGGATGCTGCATCACTTGGTTTGATGGATATATTAATGAAATTGGTGAGGTTATCTGCTGCTATTGACCTCTGAGGTTTACCATTTCTTTCTATCTTTCACGGTACCTAGACAACAGTATATATACATTTGTTCTCTTCTCCCTCAATGTTTTACTTTGCTCTTTATTGGATATCAGATCCTAGGACAAAGGTATGTGACTATGGGATGTGTGTATGAAGGTCTTAAGATAGGGGAAATAGTATTTTTATTCTTGATGAAATTTAAGGGGCATCACAAAATTTAAAGTAGCCTCATGAAATTTAAGTAACACTTAAAGAGTAAGAGCTCAGGTGGCTTTCTTTTGACCTTGTTGATCTATAAAGTTATTGGTAGCACTATTTACCATATTAAAGCCTTATACTCTGTGGGACTCTTCTCATGGGTATGTAGTTTCAGTTTTTATAATGGAAATTGGTAAGAAAATAAGATGGCTGTACAGATTTTTATTTTATAGGTAACTTTTATTACGGTTTCATCTATGAGGCATGAATGTACACAGAATGGGGAGGGTGTATTGGATTGGTCTTGTTATTTGCATATATTCACACTTGAACCTTTTTAAAGGCTCCAGTGATTTTGTTTTTAAATGAGTATGTGTTCCACTGGTTGTACAGATTGGGGAGGTATGGTATAAAAAGGAACTTAGCCAGCAGTCATTGTTAGTAGACTTGTGCTGGTCCTGTCCTGGTTTATCATTAAGTCAAATAGGTAACAGTAGGAGATGATAAAGACCATCTGAAAAAGGCAAAGTTAGGGATGTATGTGTTTCCCAAGGATGAAATTCTGTTTCAAGAGAAATTGTTTGCTACCTTTATGTCCTTCTCTCTTCTGACACTGTAAGTAATAAGTAAGCAGTGTGGGAGACACTCTGCTCTGGCATGGGGTAACCTAGGGTGTTCTTCCATGACCCACTAACGAGAGGATCAGCCATACTCTTAGGCAGTGGCAGTGGTACCAAGTACATTAGACACACTGTGAGTGTAGGAATATGTCATTCCAATGGCCTTTATTTAGGAGAGCCCAGTTAATATCTCTTCTAGCAGACCATTGTGGTGAGAAATGTTAAGTGGGCTTTGCTTTATGAATTGACCCAGTTGATCCAACAGTACTCTTCCTCAAAGACAGGTGGGCTTGGATTTGCCCTATTTGGATGATATTGCCAGGTTCTCTAAAGTCTTTTTGTTTTTGTTTTTGTATGTTTGTTTGTTTGTTGTTTTTTTGTGGGGAGAGGGTTGGGCTATATTAAGCAAGGTTTTAGAGGGAGGAATATGGGGGCAAATATAAAAACCAATATGGATTTGATTATAAGTAATTAGAATGAGTTGGGACATTGTTATTTAATACATGCATGCCTTGGAGATTTTGCAGGTCTGGTTCCAGACCACCGCAATCAAGCGAGTCACACAAATTTTTTGGTTTCCTAGTGCATATAAGAGTTATGTTTATACTATACTGTAGTCTATTAAGTGCACAATAGCATTGTATCTAAAAAAGCAGTGTATATACATTAATCAAAAAATGCTTTATTGCTAAAAAATGCCAACAGTCATCTGAGCCTTCAGTGAGTCATAATATTTTTGTTAGTGGAGGGTCTTTGCCTTGATATTGATGGCTGCTGACTGATCAGGGTGGTGGTTGCTGAAGGTTGGGGTTGGGGTGGCTGTGGGAATTTTTTAAAGTAAGACAATCATGAAGTTTGCTACATCGATTGACTCTTCCTTTTCTTAGGTCAAAGCCGACAGGAAGACACTCAAGCCTGAGATATAGCAAAATGCCGTTTATTTTGGGCACCTGGGTGCAGGTGGGTGGAGGCCAAAAAGTGCATCCACCCTGACAAAGGGGAGAGTGGCGAGTTTTATGGAAGGTTTGAATGAAAGTTTGGGGAGGGTGAGTTCTCTCTGGAACAGCCGCGCCGCACTCTCCAGACCCTGTGGCTGTTGTTTTACCCTCCATGTGGTCCTTATCTGTCTGAGTTCTTTATCTACCCCATTCTGTTCCCTGCACTTTCCGAGTTCCCATCCTGAGCAGGCCCAACACTTTCACAAAAGGTTTCTTTGTAGCAGATGATGCTATTTGATAGTTTTTTGTTTTTGTTTTTTTAAGAGATGGGGTCTCACTATGTTGCCCAGGCAGAATTTGAACTCCTGGACTCAAGTCATCCTCCTGCCTTAGCCTCCCAAGTAGCTAGGACTACAGGTGCGGGCCACTGCACCTGGCTTAATAGCATTTTACCCATGTAGAACTTATTTAAAATCGAAGTCAGTCCTCTCAAACCCTGATACTGCTTTATTAACTGAGATTATATAGTATTTTAAATCCTTTGTTGTCACTTCGACAATATTCATAGCATATTCAGCAGGAGTAGTTTCCATCTCAGGAAATCACTTTCATTGCTCATGCATAAAAAGCAACTCCTTATCCATTCAAGTTTGATCATGAGATTACAGCAATTCAGTCACATCTTCAGACTCCACTTCTAATTCTAGTTCACTTGCTATTTTCACCACATGTCCAGTGACTTCCTCCACTGAAGTCTTGAACCCCTCAAAGTCATCCATGAGAGTTGGAATCAACTTCTTCCAAACTCCTGTTCATGTTGATATTTTAACTGCCTTCCATGAATAATGAATGTTCTTAATGGCTAAAGAACTTAATGTTCTTTAGTGTAGTCACCTTCTTCAATTATCTTAGCAAAATCTTCTGGATAACTTGCTGCAGCTTCTACATTAGCACTTGCTCCTTTATGTTGCACTTTTATGCTATGGAGATGGCTTCTTTCCTCTGCTAGCTTGAAACTTTTCTTCTCCAGCTTTCTTCCCTCTCTCAGCCTTCATAGAATTGAAGAGAGTTCTGGCCTTGCTCTAAATTAGGCTTTGGCTTAAGGGAATGTTGTGGTTGGTTTGATCTTCTATCCAGACCGCTAAAACTTTCTCCATATCGGTAATCGGCTGTTTCTCTTTCTTTTTCCTATCATTCGAATGTTCACTGGAGTAGCACTTGTAATTTCCTTTAAGAACTTTTCCTTTGCAGTCACAACCTAGCTAACTGGTGCAAGAGGCCTAACTTTTGGCCTTTCTGGGCTTTCAACATGCCTTCCTCACTAAGCTTAGTCATTTCTACCCTTTGATTTGAAGTGAAAGACCTGTAACTCTTCCTTTTACTTGAACATTTAGAGGCCATTATAGCATTATTAACTATCCTAATTTCACTATTGTTGTGTCTCAGCAAATAGGGAAGCCTGAGGAGAGGGGGAGAGATGGGAGAATGGCCAGTCATTTGAGTAGTCAGAACATAACACAATATTAATCCATTAAGTTTGTTCTCTTATGGGTGTGGTTCATGGCACTCCAAAACAATTACAATAGTAACATCAAAGATCATTGATCACAGATCACCATAACAGATGTAATATTTGAAACTTTTCATTATTGTAAGAATTACCAAAATGTGACACAGAGATATAAAGCAAGCACATGCTTTTGGAAAAATGGCTCCTATAGACTTGCTCCACACAGGGTTGTGATAAACTTTCAATTTGTAAAAAATGCAATATCTGTTCTGTGAAGTGCAAGAAAACGAGATATGCTTATATATTTTTCTCTTAGGCATGTTCCTTTTTATATTAACTATAAATGTAGCATCATTACTCATGTAGCTGTAAACTAAAATTAATTATCAATATTTGCAAGTGTATGGTGTTCCTGACAGAAATGGAATTGATGATAGACTCTTAATTATTACCTGGCTATTTTGTTTTCCATAGTTAATTTAAAGAGAATCTTGTAAAGTTGTTAGGAGGTACTCTATCTCCATTATAGTTTAACAAGTTAAGTTGTAATATTTTGGGTATATGTCTCATCCCCCACCCTCCCATTGTACAGAAAAGCTTTTGCTAATAGATTGTGTTCATAAATTGTTTTGGAGCTTAAAATATATTTTTCCATAGGAAGTTTTATAAATATGTGAAGTGTAAGGTAAAGGCTCCCAGGCTATCCCATAAATGCCTAACTAAGCTATAGTTAGCTCAAATATGTACATATTTCAGTGACAAATAATAGAAAATAGTAATGTTGCCACTGGAATAATAATCAAACTGAATTAAAGCACCCATAACAATTAGTTTTGAAAAATTCTCCTGAATGCTGGTACTTGATTGATAAACAGATTTAATCAGAGGTAGATCAGGAGTAGAGTGACTTGGAGGCTGGCCAGCCTTTCTGTGTACTTTCTATGTACTTTATAGGTTGATGGCATTACTTTCTCTTGATACTGGTACAGAACAGAAATTATGTCCTTTTGTTTACCAGCTGTGGTTAAGGTTGTATTATAGCTCTTGAGTGGAATGAAGACAGTAGGGAAGAGAAACAAGAGTTTCCTCAGGTAACTAAGACTTGAAAGAATGATGGAAGGTAGAATAACCTAGGATATGTGTTTGAATAATTGACATGAACATAATGCAAGTTTAAGGGGGTAGGGGAGAGCATAATATGTGAATGATTCCTGATGAAGCAGAGAGGAGATAATGATAAGAAAATGTGTTGGGTTAGCAGTCCTTGTGCTGATTGGTAACTAACTGGTTCTGGGTATCTCTGGGAACTATTTAGAAGTGGGAATGGGGAGCAGTGTGATACTTTGGTATTTTTATATGAACTATTTAAAAGTTTTTTCATGATGTGGGACAACAACTGCCAAAAATATTTAAATGGCTTGATAAATATTTAGAGTATTTTTCTGTAATAAATTCAATTATTATTGTTGAGCAAATATGCTCTTTGAGTTTATGAAAAGTAAAAATAAAATATTGTACTTTAGCTAAATCACCAGGAGAGTCCTAAAACTATCGTGCGATGTTGAGGGATTTGGTCTTTGTATTCTTTTTTTATTGATTAGAAAAATCATGCTCCCTTATTCAGTCAGTGTTTTATATTTAGAATAAATCATTCTAAAAAAAATAAAGCAGGAAATGTTCCTTCTATTACTGCAAAAGTAGCAGCTGTTTTTAAGCAGTGGATTATTACTTTGTATTCTGATAAATCTGTTCAAGAGCTTAAATGTTTGCTATCAGCTCACTGATTTGATTTTCCTCAGGGAATTCTGGCTTTCTTTTTACTCACCTTAGATGATTTGTCTTTGAGATATGAGGTAGCCTCATCTCTCAGGCATAACAAAGCAGTTTTATATTAAAAGGTCTTTTTGCAGTTTATATTAAAAGATGTGAGGACTCTTACTAAAAATTTGTAGTTATATTAGACTGAGTTATTTTTGTGGATTTATTTTGGAATATAAACGGTTTGATTTACTTCCATTTTTATAGGCATTGTAAAGTGTACTACACTTGGAAATTATATGACCTGGGTTTTAGTTTTTAATATTACTATATTGGTTATCCTTTGGTGTACTCTGGGGAGTGGTTCCAGGACCCCTGCAATCTGCACATATTCACATCTCATAGTTGGCCCTATGGAACCCACATATATGAAAAGTTGGCCCTCCGTATAGGCAGGTTTCACATCCCACAAACACTGTATTTTTGGTCTGCCCATGTGGTTGAAAAAAATCCATGTATAAGTGGGCCAGTGCAGTTCAAACCTGTGTTGTTCAAGGGGCGACTATATAACTTGAGTAGTTTTGCTTACTTTTTAGAGCTTTAGTTTCTTCCTCCCTGATTTTAGTATTGCATCTACCCCCTTCACAGGGCTGCTACTTGGATAAAATGTGGCAATGGGTCTAAACATGCTTTGTAAACTATGAAGTGCTCTACAAATTTGTTATTTGTGATGATAATGGGTGATGATGATGTGTAATGATCAGGATTAGTCCTAGGGAAGATTGTCAAATATGTAAATTTTGTCTTTGCATTCTCTTCTCAGTCTATTGAGTGATTTAGCCCTTTTGAGAGGGTGATTATGCCCTCTGAGATTATCCCTAAAGAGGAATTAGAGGTACTTATTTTGGTGACTTTTAGACCTTAGGTAGTTTTCCAAAGTATTAACATGATGGAAGCCTGTAGAAATTTGTTCACTTACAAATGAACAAATACATTACAGCTTTCTATGTGCATAGGCATAAAATAGGCACAAATATTTTACAACTTTCTATGTGCATACACATGTGTGATAAACATGATTGTTACCCTCATGGATTGGATATTAGTTGTTAAATTTTAATTGACAAAGCATGTAAGACCAACTTAGAGTAAGCAGTAATGTTCTGGGAGAGAACAAATTCTTTCACTCTCCTCCCCTCCCTTAACATTTGAAATTTAACAAGAATTTCTAGTTTAATAAACTCCACTATGTAAAAATGTATGTAAACTTGTATGCTGTGTTATGGGGAAAGCAGTTTGGATTAAAGGATGTGGTATCTTTGCATATTTCAGGGGAAGGCAGAATTGGGTGAGCTGTTACATTGGGGGCATTGGGGTTGTCAGCAGGCAATGTTAAGGATCAAATGGATGTGTGGTTGGCCCAAAGCAGACCTAATCCATTAAAAAACTATGTAGAGCGTTGATTCTGGTATTATGCTCACTAAAGACTAAAATAAAATATACCAGCTTGGTGAGGTCTATTTTCTGGCTTTCTTTTGGATTCACAGCTGTTCAAGATTGATGTTTCTAGAATGTGACCACTGACTGGATCAGTGGGTCGTTGTATTTTTTAAAGTAATTATTTGCTTCTTTAGTCTAAGTATTTACTATTTGCTTTCCATCCATGTATACTGTACTATTTCGTTGATAATTTGGCGACCTTCCTTCTTAAGAAAAATTTAAATGTACTGTCTACCCTTCCTTGTGCTCTAAATTGGACACTTTGTAAATCAAGCAGATAAGCATGTTTAAGACTAGTGTAAATTCCTAAAAGCTGAAGCTTGTTATACACATGCTGCAATCCTTTTAGACTTTCATGGAGAATAAACCTGTTTCTAAAATACGTCTTGGAATTATTTCAAGTGGGGGCATAAGACCAAGTGAAATATTTGTTCATTTTGGGTTTGGTTTGATTTTAGTCCAGTTTACTGGAGTTAGAAAAAAGGAAAATATGCTTGATTCCAGTTCATGGTTTATAAGTAAAATAATATTTAAGTTCAGACTGTTGAAAATTAGCATAGTTCATTCCAATTTTTGGTTTATTATTTGGTTCAAAGTAAAGTTTGGTGTTGAGAGAAGATAATTGAGTCAATTAAAATTAGTTCAAAAGAATATAAATATTTTAAAGAAAGAATTTGTGGAGCTAACTTGCATTGGAACCTTTTGAAATTTTCAGTTTTGCTGAACACAGAAAGTTGATTCGCTGAACACCTATGGTTGTCTTTATTGCATGGTCCTTAGCAAAGTAAATTTAGTAGGGCACAGATTTTAGACAGGTCTGAATCCTATTGGTATGCATTATTGAAGGGGTTACCTTGGGCAAATTATCAACTCTTTTCAAATACCATAAGTTCTCCCATTTGTTAAATGAGTGTTCTGAGTACATCACAAGGTTTTTGTAGGAATTAAATGGTATATTGTGGTTCTTTCTCAAAGTGAAATAGCTAGAACTGTATTAAGAATCATTTGGCGTTGCTCATTAAAGATAGTTTTCTGAGCCCCATTTCGGATCTACTGACCCTTCTGGGGGTGAAATTCTAGAATCTTCATTTTTAGTAAACTCTCCCAGGTGATTCTTACGCCCACTCTGAGTGGTGCTTGCAAACTCACTTACTTGTAAAACAGTTCTCAAGGAATGTGCTTAGATACACATTGATAAAAAATGAACTTCAGACCTCAGATATGTCTCCTGCCCAGTTTTTACCCATTGCTGCATATTGATGCTCCAAAGCAACCAGCATTATTTGGGAAAGGGTTATGAAATAGAATAATTCTCCTATCCATAAATAAACAGACTTGTGGCAAATTGGGTCATTTGTTTTGGCTGCTTGTCACCATATTTTCGGTAAGCCCTCCATTCTGTTTTACTACTTGTAAAGGCCTTTCTATATACTTTATCACTAGGGATTTGTATCTGACCAGTGGCAAGCATAGGAAGAAATCAAAAATACTACTTACGTTTAGCATGAAGTAGTTAGTTCCCAAATCCTAACAATTCTTCTGCTTGAGTGATTCTTATATAAATTCAGTAGCAACCATTTGCTGAGCACTTGCCTTGTGCTGAACCTTGTGCTAATAAGCAATAGGGAAATATAAATGATTCAGATAATGTCTGGTTTTCCTAAGAGCTCCTAGTGAAGTGAAGGGCCCAGGCTTTTAATAATTTCAGAACATTGTGATAAGCACTGTAGTAGGGTACATACAAAGTGGTAAAAGAGTGTAGTGGAGCAGGAGAATAATGTTCTTTTCTGTTCCCACTCCTAAGCATTCAAAGTTCAGAGAAAGTAGCCACTATGTGGCATGCACTTAAAAAAAAACCAACTATTTAACCTATGTTATTTAATCATCACAACCCTATGAAGTAGCAGCTATCTCCATTTTATAGACATTAAATGGTAGAATGTGTAATTCAAACCTTCATATGGCTTCAAAGACCATATATTCTTTCCATTATGCCTCTCTCCGAGGACAAAAACTTGACTGATCTAGTTTTATTTTTTTAAAGAAGGGAATTTTATGGTTCTTCAGAATGGATGCTTGTTAATCCCCTTATCACTGAGGTCCCCAACCCCTGGGCTGCGGACCGGTAATGGGGCCATTACTGGTTGCCATTCATCACCAGTTGCCCTTCATCACCTCCTGAGCTCTGCACCACCACCCATGACACCCCACCCCCCACATCCCCAGTGCTTGCAAAAATTGTCTTCCATGAAACCAGTCCCTGGTGCCAAAAAGGTTGGGCACCGCTGCCTTAGCATGGTCTTCCTGTGATTGAAAAGGACTCTAGAGTTCTTTCTGTTGTCTCTATCCTCTGCCACCCTATGTTATCCTTTCTATTTCTAGAAGTTACCACTATAGGGAAACATCTCCAAAAGTCAGCCTCTGTGTGACATTTGTCCATTTTGTTTTCCTTGCCTTTCCTTTTGTTTACTTTTCCTATCCCCAAAGGAAATTTAGTAATTCTTTTATTTTTCCCAACCCCTTAGATTGGAATCATGTGGAGATGAACTGTGTCTAAGGGAAAAGGCCCTGATAGAAAGATTTTTATCACGTGAAGTTTACATAGATATTGCCCTGAAATTTATATCATGCTGTTGATCATTAGGGTTGATTTGACTGATTCACCTACTTGGTTGATATTTCCTATCTTTTTTCATACTTTCATTTGTTCCAAGGTACAAGAGAGCAGTTGCACTCTGGCTAGAGCTTCCACGTCATAAAATAGAGTCCTTATTTCATGACAAGAATAAGTTCATTTTAGAATTCATCTAACTATGATTCTGTGGGCCTCAGTTCCTTACTTTTTATTTCCTTTGCTAATTAATTTTCATGTTGTTTTCATATTTCTAACAGTTTTGTTTATTTTGGGGAGAATATATTTGCTTTAATAGAAGTTGTTAGCTGGCTGCTTAGGGTAAAGAATTGTTTGAACTTTGACTTAAAAAACCTGAAAATTGACAGTGGCCAGTGTTTCCCCTTCTGACAGTTTTAATTATACCTGAAAATAAGGTTCTTTTTGGTTCTTTTGAGTAATTTATTACAGTGATGTATTGTTAAACATTTTTTAAAAAATCTATTATTTCTCTTCATAATGGAGAGATGATAGGCACTGTTGTTTTTCCTACTAATACTGTTGTTAGGTAGAAAATGTCCTGGAAATGCTTTGTATCTTCTATGTAGTCATTGGGTGGTGTGCTGGTTTCTCTGGGATTTTGTTGGCACACTTTTAACTTTGTTATTTCTATATGGAGACTTTATTCTTGGGGTGAAGGAAGATTTTATAGAGGCAGTCATTGCATACTCAGCTCCCCACAGCAAG
The DNA here is from genome assembly GCA_023783475.1 of Daubentonia madagascariensis. Classification (NCBI taxonomy): domain Eukaryota; kingdom Metazoa; phylum Chordata; class Mammalia; order Primates; family Daubentoniidae; genus Daubentonia; species Daubentonia madagascariensis. The sequence goes on along the minus strand of JAKFHU010001631.1, from coordinate 17,255,316 downwards.
GTCACCAGAGTATTTCTTGGATTGTGGCATGACTTTGCTCAGTTTGTATCGGTAGCATGGTTTATTAATATTCTCTAAATGCCTCTCAGTTACAAAATGTTTCAGTTGTTGCTTTTTTAGCTCTGGATTATAATAATTTTTCTCTTTTAGAAAAGAAACATCAAGTTAAATGGCTTTGTTAAACGAACAAAGTATGTTCAACTTAGAGATTTATCATTCATATAAAATTAGAGTGTCAGTGCCAGAGACCTCCTAAATATTTAAACATCCTTGAAGTGGCCTTTGGGTTTTAGGATGCTGACTGCATACTTTGGTTGTGGTCCACGTCACAGTGTTACATTTGTTTATCTCAGGGTGGATTGATCTGAGGAGTAACTTGAGAAGACTTCAAACAATACGTCTATAAAATGTTGCTTACAGGTACAATCCTGTGTTGGAGAGATTGAAAACTAGGCTACATGTGTTGTTTTGGGATATGCCTAGAGTTACTAAGGCTTTTGTTAACATTATGTTCTGTATTTAACAGCCTTCTATAGAAAGTGGTTTTTCTACTGCATACCATCTTTCCATTGGTTTGTGAGGGGTCTCTTGTGGTTTATATATTTAAGATTTATCTATTGTGGCAAAGAGTAGGAGATTTAATTCTGTGTTCTAATTATGTAGGAAAATTATACCATGTCAGTGGATTCTAATTGTAATAAAGGATCCCAGAAGTCCTCTGGCCAGAGAGATGGTCTGGAACTGAGCTAATTCCCACTACTCTGCTGTTGCACCTGCGAGACAGTGGCATTTTTTTGAAGAGCAATTTTATTATATTGGCTGGTGTCATATAATTATTGTGAGAATCACTGTTCCATGTATTCTGGGAAATTTAGTATTGGGCAAAGTGGTCACCTTTTTTCTTTTTTTAATGAGGAAGATTTGTTATGATTTCTAGTTTTTCTTGAGGATTTTGGTCTCTTGGAAATAGTGCGTGCTCTGTTTCTATGGTCCAAAATAATCCAATCTCTAGTAGCAAATATTAAAATTGTTTGGATGTTACAGAATCAGTTGCTTTACAGTTTAATTTTTCATATGCTTTTGCATAGATAAATTTTAGAACTTAATGCTTCCAAAGTATCTCTGGAAATAACTCTTGCTATTAAGGAGTACGTAGTTGAGGGCTGAAAACTGTAAAAGATTGTTCATTTATTCTCATACATCTATTCCTCTGGAGCTGATATTTTTACATTACATTATCAGAAATACTGTCTTCTTTTTTTGAGGGTGGCAGGAAAAAGCAATATGAAGTTAGTCTTTGAGTGGTAGTAGGAAGGCCGTAAAATATAGCAGAGGTGGCATGAGGCATGTGAAGAGTTCTGCTACTTAAAGCTTTGTAAATTAATTAATCTTTCTTAGTTTTGCTTTCTTTGTTTGAATAGTAGATATAATAATATGCCTCTACATTTATTGTAAGTATTAAAATAGATGAAACAATGAATAGGAAAGTTCTTTGTAAGCAGTGAAATTTTATATAGTTGTTATCTTCTTGCTAAGTTGTCTAATTACAGTGCCAAATGGTGACATGCTTTTCCTTGGCATACTAGCTGCTGACTGCCGTGTGGAGCTCCTAATGTTCATGCCAAGTCATCCCTGGTATTACCCTGCCATTCTGTTCAGCTGTACTATTTCATATCTCTGGTAGAGTAGTCTGAAGAACTTGATGATTTCTGAAGTCTGTAGAAAGCCTGAGAGCTGTAGTTCCTAGTATACCCAGACATTACATACTAGTAGAGAGTGTAGTCTGTAAGAGTTCTCAGCAGTTTCTTTGCTTTAGAGAGAATAAATAGTAAATCTTTTAATTCCTCCTAAGATAGTAAGTACTTTTCCCCTCCATGTACAAGAGGGTGAAAGAATTGGTCCATGTCCACATCAAATTGCAGTTCAAAATTAAGAGGCCTCAACAATCTCTGTCAGTTATAACATCTATACAACCTATCTGTTTTATCTTTCTACTCTGCTGTTAATTTTTTAGCAGAATTATCTCATTTGCATTTGCAAATCTTGGTAGACATTCCCAGTCTTAGTAGTGGGAGTAAAGAGATGCTAAATCCCAGGGTTGTGGTAGATAGCTTTCATAGCTGGTTCTTGAACCCCTGAAAAGTGAAGGTGTTTTTAGAAGTACAACTTGAGGAGGCAAGTAGGGAAAGTCATCACAAATGCTTATATTGCTTCAGAGCAAGTAAAGCTGTGGCTTTTGTTTTCTTTATTGAAATATGTTTATATAATAGAAAAGCATAATTTTTCATTGTACCCTAGACAGCTTTTTTCAATTAAAATTGTGGAGTACAGCAGCCATTCTTAAAATCTATTAGTTTATGTTAATTAAGATAATAATCCTTTGTTTTGTGAATTAGATCCTTGAGATTTTGCAAGCAACTTGTTCAGTGACATTATTAATTCAAAGTTCTTGAAATCTTTTCTTGGTGTTAATGGTTTTGACTTGGATGATCTAGGGAAGAGTCAGTTTGAAATCACTTCAGCTTTTTATCTTCTTTGGGAAAATTGGATTATAAAAATACATTCAGTACCTCGGATTTTAATCTTTCTGGTTCTAACCTTTCTGGATCTCTTCATTTAGAGTTTAAGTTCAGAAGACTGTGATTCTGCAGTTAGGACTGCTAAAGTAAAGAAAGGTTATTTTACAAATGAGGAAGAAAATAACTTATGGTAGGGTTTATAGTCAATCTGAAAAGTTGTAGTTAAGAGTAAAATAGATTTTTTTGGGGTGGGGCATGATAATTTAGAGCTCAGATTAGATTAAGCTAGGTTTTTAACAGATGTATCTAAGATTTATTTTACTAGGAGGTGAGATTTGAAGGGAGCATTTGAAAACTTTGTGAACTGCTTTGTTGTGTTGGCTTATGCTGGGGTTTGTATGCATTTAAAGCATGTGTAATACTGTCATAAATAAAAATGATGCAGTTGACGAGATTTGAGTTCTTTCTACAAGTAGTATTGGATTTGTGCTAATTAAATCATGCCTGTTTGGGTGTTTTGCCTTGGAAAAAAGGACGTAACATGTTCAAGATAGCTGGCCATGATATAATATAGACTGCCTATAATTCACAGAGCCATCTTCTGTAGGAATCACTCATTGCTTTTGAATCTGTCCTGCAGGCCATCTTATAAGCAAGTGAGTCACAGACATTGCTTATTGGCTTTTGTCTATATTGATACTTCTGTGAATTTAAATGGATATAAATATTGGTTATAATATGACACCAACATTTGGATATTCATTTATCTAGCAATTTATATTTGGTAGAGAAGAACATAAGCATTATATTTCTTTTTAAAATTAGGTTAGTATAAATTCAGTTAGCATTTTAAAAATAAAATTGATATTATAGAAGAGTAGCAGAGGAAAAAGTACAGTTGAATTAGTGAGCCTAGGGACTTATATTATACTGAGAATTGGTTTTAAATTTGTCGGGAAAGAGAGAAGCAGCAGAAGACATAATTACTATTTCAGGATGATTCTAGTCTCTAGAATCTGCATGTATTCTGTAAACTCTAAAAGATTTTAAAGCTCTTTAAGATCAGGTGCTAGTTGGCGTAATATAGTTGGGAATAGTTTAAGAATTCAGAGAAGATGATGGTGATACTAGACTATACCTAGTCAAGTAGCAGGTGGATCTTGAGCTTGAATTGAAGACAGCCTTTGCATTACTACTAGGGGTGAGGGAAGGCAAAAAAGGAAAGGAGAGGGCTATGAGTGAGCAGAGACCCCAGAGCTAGTAAGCTACTTGTAAATGGGACTCAGTTGAGAATGGGTTTATTTCTTTAAAATTCTGCATCCCTTAACCCCAGATTAACATTCTTTTCTTCATCTGACGTTACTCTGAGAGGTATTCTGCTACTTTGTTAAAATAAAATAAGATACATGGAAGCAAAAATGTGAAGTTTTACCTCCTTAAAGGCAGGATGGTCTGAATGGAGTTGGAATATTAGACATTTTCAGTTGTACATATTTTATTTTCATGTAAAAAAAAAAAGGCCTTGAGGAAAGAACTAGGGGCATTAGAGTTGAACAGATAAGGTCAAATGCTATTTGACCATGGGCACATTTATTAAATAACATTCTTCCCATTCCCTTTAATATGGGAGCAGTACTGTCTACTTCATGGGGTTGTTGTTTTCATGAAATGAAATCATATATGTAAACTAAGCATGGTGCCTAATCTGTAGAATGACTGAATAAATGGGAATTTAAAAATTACTTATACTTGAAATAAATAACTGAAATTGTTCTATATGATAAACTAAGATGAGCATTTAAAAATAATTTGTAGTGAAGAATATAGTTTACTTTGTATACTTTGGCAGTTTTCTCAGTTAAATTCTTTACAGTTCTCACTTTTTAAAAATCCCTTTCTTCCTTTAGGAGACAAGGATGGCAGCAAGGTGACCACAGTCGTGGCAACTCCTGGGCAGGGTCCAGACAGGCCACAAGAAGTCAGCTATACAGACACTAAAGTGATTGGAAATGGGTCATTTGGTGTGGTATATCAAGCCAAACTTTGTGATTCAGGAGAACTGGTTGCCATCAAGAAAGTATTACAGGACAAAAGATTTAAGGTAAGGCCTCTGGTATTTCATATATTTTGTTGCTATTGTAATACATGTTCCATAAATGTTTATTTTTTCAATTGCTTCTTTGTGCTTCAAATTTCATCTATTGTGCCAATTTTTGTTCAGCTCAGGTACTGTAGTGACATTAATTATTTCTAGATATGTATTTTATAGAAATAGAATTTACTGAAGATTGCAATATTACTTTTGTAACCACTACTATGAATGATGTATGTATTTAAAATCCTGTGAAAGGTAAGTTAAAATTTCTTAATTTATGCTTTAAAAAAGTGACCTCTCCTTGCCTTGTGCCTCATTGGTGTGGGAGACCAGAGAAACACTGCCTGTATCATATGAGCTTTTGTAATACGGTTGATGATGTTTCCTTACTTGAAAAATTTCCTTTAATCCGTGATGCAACACTATCCATTTTCCCCCATAGCTGTTACTTTTCTTCGCTATTTTCCCTTGTTTCTTTTCCTTCTGTCCCTAGAAACCATCAATCCCAAAGTTCAGTTCTTGTTATTTATTTTCATTTCTTACACCATCTCATTAGGGGGGTCCTACACATGGAAGCTCAGATGTCATCTCTATGTTGTGATAGTGGAGAGAGTCAGACTACTTGGGCTGTAATCAGTCTTTGTCATTAACAAGCTATGCAGCCTTGCTTCCTTCTCTACTCTTCCCACCCCTGTAACATTTTACTGAAAGCCTCCCATGTGCTAAGACCAATGCTAAACATTAAGAGATATAAAAATAAATAAGAGGTGATCACAGCTCTGAAATAGCACACAGTCTAGTGTCTATCTGCTCTAAACCATCTAGAACATTCTATAGAGGTTTTTTTAATACTTTAGTTTTTGTTTCCAATTCTTACTTCTCTCCCGGGTACTAGTCTCATGTTGCCAAATGCCCACTGGATCTTGAAATCTGAATGTTGCATCGTTATCTCAAATTGGCAAGACATCTTATCTAACCCTGACTTGACCCTTTCTGTTGGTTCCCAGACCTTCAGATTTGCTTTTTTCCTTCTCATGGTTTTATCATTCACTCTGTTGTTCAGACTATTCCATTCTCTCACCTTTGATGTCCAATCACTGTCAAACTTGGTCGATTTTTCTTTTTCCTTCTCACTGCCTTGTTGATGTATCCTTTCTTTTCCTTTCTCATCACTGCTCTTCTAGGCAGGCCCTGTCATTGTTTGGCTTAACCACTAGTAAGCCTGTACCTTGGTCTTTTCCCTTCCAATCACTTCTGCATACTAACACTAGAATAATCCCAAAGTTCTGCCTGCTTGTGTTCCTCCTGCACACAAATCTTCTATGGTTCTTTATAACCTAGAAAATAAAACCTGCCTAGTGCACTCAGAAACTTCCATAGTCTTTCCTGTTTTCCACATACTCAGCTTTCCAAACCTTCTACGTCACTATCCTTGAAATATCTTCTTCTTTATGACCTCTCTGCTTTTATTCAGCTTCCTTTTTATTACTCCCATTCTCCTACTGTCTAAATTATTTGCATATATAAAGACTCAGGTCAAATTCTTTCTGTATGAAATTTCCCAGATGATTCCAGCCAGCCCTGTGAATCTTGCTATTCTAAATTCCTTGAACCTTTATTGTTCATAAAGTAGAAAATTCCATATTTTTTCATGACACAGTCTCCATTGTCATTATATTTGTCTCCTGAATACCCACACATTCAACTTTTTTGGATTAGTAGTTAATGATGATAGCAAATACTTATCAAATCCTTATTATATGTATTTTTTATATGAGTAGTTTTACATAGTTCTTATGATTAGTACTGTGAGATTGATACTGTTATTACTTGGATAAGGAAACCTCTATACAAAGAGATTCTAAATTAACTTGTTCAGGGTCACACAGTTAGTAAGTGGGTAGATGGACAAGCATTTGACTCTAGACAGTCTGACTACACAGTGCCTTTCTACATTTTATCATCACTGTATTAATCCCCTCCCCCTTCTTTCTCTCTCTCTTTCTCTCTTACAATATTAATCCTCACTCTGTATCACAGTGTTAGCTTCTCACTGCATCAGGCCTCTTTCTATCACAATATTAAACTACATCCTCTCTATCCCCCCTCAAAAAAGAAAGAGGGAGATCAGCTTTATTTCATCTTCTAGTAGTTGCATTACATTTTATTGTGTAGATATACCCTAATTTGAGTCATTATTCTATTGTTAGCTATTGAGGGTTTTTTCTTTATCAAACAATGCATAAATATACTTTATCAGAATAAATTTTTTAAAAGTGGAATTTTAGGAGAGCATTTTAAATCTTGATTTAAGCTACCTTCCAGATAGATTTTTATCAGTTTATCAATTTAAATGCACATTATTTGAGTATGAATAATACCCATTTCCTGTGTAGTCTCTAGATATTAGGAATATTTTTACATTTTTCAATTCTGTAGATGAAAAATTATTTTAATTTACAACATCATTTCACGTACTTTGACTCTTTTTACCTTTTTTGGGATATGTGTCTTACTCATTTGTTAAAGCTCATTTGTTAAGAATTGTATTAGTTGTATATTGCTGCATAACATATTACCCAGAAAACTTAATGATGTAAAACAATAAACATTTTATTATCTCAGTGCTTCTGTGGGCCAGGAATTGAGGCATGGCTTACCTAGGAACCTCTGGCCCAGTATCTCTCATAGGACTGTGTATAATCAAAGTGTCAGCTGGGGCTGCAGTCTCATCTGAAGGCTTGACTGGAGGTGGGAATATCTGCCTCCAAATTTACTTATGTGGTTGCTGGCAAACTTTAATCCCTTGCCATATGGGCCTTTCCACTGGGCCTTCTCATGTCATGGCAACTAGCTTCCCCCATGGCAAGTGATCCAAAGGTGAAATAGTGAGCAAGCCCAGGACAGAAGCTACAGTCTTTTTATAACCTAATATTGGAAGGATGAGGTGATTAAATAAGAGTGGGAATACCAGGAGGCAGGTATGAAGAATATGAACCATCTGTCATTATCTTAAAGTGAGAAAAAATAGTATCAGTTTGTTTTGACTTTGCTTATGCTATCATTTGCTATTCAGATGTTGATTTGGGCTTTGGTGTCATGCTGAGAAACGGCCTGCCCTATCTTGCTTATAAATCATCTCTTTTTCCTCTAGGAATTTTATTTATTTTCACATATTTCTTTAGTCCTTCTGGAATTATATTTTAGTGTGTCATATGAAGTTGTGCTATAACTTAACTTTTCCCCATATGGTAGGTCATTAGTCTCGGAAACCATTTTATAAAGTTTATCCTTTTCCCACTGATGGACAAATGCCATTTTAAAAATCATATATTACCATATATGTATTGGATTTTCTTCTGGCCTTTTCTTTTCCACTGATTTGTCCATTTTGGCACTTACGGAATATTTATTTAATGATGAGAACCAATAGCACATTTTGCCTGTCCCTTTCTTGTTTTTTTCTCTTAAATCAGTGTGTCAAATACCATCCTGTGATGTCTCTCCTTCAACCCCAATAAAACAAAAACAAACTTTGAATTTTGGATGAAATTAGGTAAAATTTGCCTAATTAGTTAGATTAGTTGGGGGAAAAATGTACAGTTTTAAAATATTCAGTCTTCCCATCCAGAAATGTGGTAGTTCTCTCCATTTAATCAAGTTTTTAATATAAAGCTTTGTAATTTTATTATGTAGGTCTTAAATATTTCAGTTCATCTGGAGATGTTTAGTAATTTTTTTTTGCTCTTGTGAAGGGAATTTTAAAAAATTGTATTTTCTGTTTACTTACTGCTAATATTTAATGAAAGTTATGAATTTTTGTTAATATTTTATATTAAAGTTTACTGTTATTATTAATAATAAACTCTTATTATAGTTGATTGCTTTTGATTTTATGAACAACCATATCAATTGCAAGTGATGAGTTTGCATTTTTCTCCTTTTCTTTTTTTTTTTTTTAATTATTTCATTGACCAGGGCCCCCAGAACAATAGTTAAATAATGGTAGCAGTTCTGATTTGTCTTTGTCTTATTTTTAAATTTAATGGACTGTTTATACTGCAGTGTTTTTTAAATTTTTGAAAAGTAAAATCTTTCCTTTTCTTTCTTTCTTTCTTTTTTTTTTTTTTTTTTCGGACTGAAAGGTCTGAGGAAGAAGTCTTCCTTCGTGTAAATAAGTTTTGTTTTAACCAGTTAAACACTGCCTCCCCATTTGTTTTTGAACCTGGGGTATCTTCTAGAAGCATTTAATGTGCTGATACTGTTCGGTAGGGACCTTTACTGTGTTGCTTTCCTAAAGATTATTATATGTCCACTCTAACATTTTCTAGCTTATCTAAAAAGCTGAGTTTAAAGTATAATTGGGGAACTAGTATGATTTTGTTTTGTTTTTCTGTTCCTAGTTTTTATTAGGATTAGATAACTGATTTTCATATAGGTTTTATGTTTTTTTTCTTTGACCTAAATGTAATAAATTATATAAATATGATAATCAGTTTTGCTTTCTAAAAAATTGTGTTTACTCTTGGTGTTTTATTCTTGTTTAACATTTTGATTTTTTCTATGTATTATATTTATTGATACTTTTTTATTCTTGTTCAAACTTGCTATATAGCTTTATTTTAGTCATCTTATGTTGTCAAGGAACGAGCTGTTAGTTTTATTTAGCAGTTCTACCTTCCTTCTAATTCATCGTCTTTAATTATTATTCCATTTTAAGAAAGTTCTAAACAAAGAGTGTTTTCATTAAAGAATAAAAATATGTGCCTATGTAAATGAACTGTAGAAATCTGAAAACAAACATTTAAGTAATAGAAAACTGTTCATATTGGGTGGCCAAGGGTAGAATACAGTAATTACCTGTGATTGTCCTCACTGGGAATTTGAATTCGTAAGTCATGCATTACAGAGAGGAGCAAATAACCAGGTCCAAAATAAAAGGGTTTGAGTCAGGAAAGTAAAATAATAAGGCAAGAGAGCACTTAGAGCCTTGGCTAGCAAGAAATTGTGTATTGGATATTGTGCTTTTTATGTGTATGTATCGACAGGAAAAGATAGCCGTGATCCATTGTTAAGGTATGTCAAGATAACAAAATAGTAGGTCTAATGTTTTATTGTGATTTTTTTCTTTTCTTTTTTTTTTTAAGAGACGGGGGGGTCTTGCTGTGTTGCTCAGGCTGGAGTGCAGTGGCTATTCATAGGTGCGATACCACTACTGATCAGCATAGGAGTTTCCAGCCTGGGCCAGTTCACTGCACCTTAGGCAACCTGTTGGTCCCCAGCTCCAGGAAGGTCTCCATACTGATGCTGAACTTAGTGCGGACACCTGATCAGCATAGCACACTACAGCCCAGAACTCCTGGGCTCAAGCTATCCTCCTGCCTCAGCCTCCCTAGTGGCTATGACTATAGGCACTGCGCCAACATGCCCGGCCCTTTTTTCATGTTTTAATGGGGAAGGTGTACAGAGTCAAGGACCATGGTTTAAGAATAATCCACACTTGAAACTTGTAGCTTACCCCATGCTAGAGTTGTGTGGGTATGTGGCCAGTTAATTTAATAAAGGCAGATTTTTCTCATGATCTGTTTGAAAATAATGAAGTGCTCCTGTAACATTTTGTAGTTTAAAAATTACTTTCATATACATAAATCATTTGATTCTTGCCACTTTTTATTTTGATATAATTTCAGACTTAAAATTGCCATATAGTGCAAAGAATTCCTTTAAACCTTTCATGAAGATTTCTCTAATACTAACATTTGTCACACTTTGTTATTTTCTTTCTTCCTATATACGCATGTTTTATTTCCTGAAATGTTTGAGTGCAACTTTTAAGTGTGATGCCCTTTTATCCCTAAATTATGCAGCGTGTATTTCCCAAATTCAATAACATATGCTTATATAACCACAGGATAGTTATAAAAATAAGGAAATTAACATTTGTACAATACTATTATGTAATATACAGACCTTACTGAAGTATCTCCAGTTGCTCCAATAATGTTTATTACAGCAATAGAAAATCCTGGGTTATGTATTTAGTTGTCATATCTCTGTAGTCTTCTATACCAGGAACAGTTCCTCAGTTATTGTCTTTCATGACATTCACATTTTTGAACAGTATAAGCCAGTTATTTGGGTTTGTCTAACGTTTCCTTGTAATTAGATTCAGAATATTCATTTTTCATAGAAATACCATAAAAATGATGTTTTGTTCTTAATGCATTATATCTGGAGGCTCATGATGTCTGCTTGTACCATTACTGATGATATTGACTTCTATCATTTAGTAGTGTCTGCTAGGTTTCTTTCCTGTAGAGTTACTATTTTTCTCTTTGTAATTAATAAGGATTTGGGGGAAATATTTTAGAATATGTAAATAACCTGTTTTTAACCAAACTTTTGCCAGCCGGTTTTAGGATGTATTGATGAGTCTTCTTAGAATCAGTTATTATAATAATGGCTACAAATGGTGATTTTCTAATTCTTTTATTCCTTAATTAGTTTAGATTCTACTCTAAGGATTATAAGGAAGGAAGATCTTTTCCCTTCTCCCCTCTTTATTTATTTGTATGTATCATATGGACTCATTGACTCTTATTTTATTAAATGGATTATAATCTTTAGTCATTTATTTTGATACTCATATTGCCTCCGATTTGGCCAGTGAAAGCCCTTTCAAGCTGAGTCCTCTTAGCCAAAAGGACTAGACAGACAGTAGGGATATGTATGTGTGTGTGTGTGCTCGTGCACATACCAGCACGAGTGTGGATGTGCACATGCCTAGGTATATATATTCACATGTGTGTTTTTCTGTATTTCTACTAAAATTTCATACTTTCAATTTCAGAGCATATACCGTAGAGTTCACTCTAGCCTTCCCTCTTACTGTATTTGTAACTCCTTTTTCTGAAATGAAAAACCTGGTTACTATTACCCACAATATATTTACTTATTTACTCAATCCTAGGTCACAAAGTAGTTTCACAACTGCTAACTCATACCCCTGGAGCAGAGTTGGACTTCCTGAGTTCACTATTTGTTTACACTTTTTTTCTCTTTGGGATGAAAGGTATATGGCCCATATATTCTGTTCAGAAGGTATTTGGATTAGTTTTTTCTTGTTCTTGCTTTTTTTTTAATTTTAATTTTTTCCTATAGCATAGTTAGGTTATTCACTTGATATAGTTTGATTCATCTGTTTCTGTATCCCTTCTTGGAACTTTACCCTCATGCTTTTTGATTAAAAAAAAATTTATTTGTTTTCACTTTGTGAACACAAACATGGTTCCAAAGTCAGAAATATACAAGTGTCATTCCCTATCTATTCCTTCTGTTCTGTTTCCACTCACTCCCTATAGATTGCCAATCTCACAATGTTCTGGTTTACTTTTTCTGGGTTTCTTTTGCACAAATGATCAGAAATGTGTAATTTTCTTGGTTTCTTTCTTACACAAAAGGTAGCATATTAAAGATACTCTTTTGTACTTTGCTTTTTTCTCTTAGTTGTATTTCTTGGAAATCATTGCATATCAATTCAGAGATTTTTCTCATCCTTTTTACAGCTGCATAGTATTGCATAGTTGATTTCATCATTTTCTTATTCATGGATATTTAAGTAGTTTTCAATATTTTGCAGTCTCGAAGGCTGCTATGAATTACCGTGTGCATATGTATTTTTGTATTAGAGGTGTTACATCAGAGTAAATTAATAGAAGTAGGACTGCTGAGTCAAAATATAAACACATATGTGGTTTTGTTTGATATTGCTAAATTCCCCTCCATAAGGGTTGTACCAATTTGCATTCTCTCCAGTAATATATGAGTGCCTATATCTCCATAGCTTGCTTATAAAAGTTGCATTGCTTTTTCAATTTTTGCTAATCTAATAGGTGAGAAATGGTATTTCAGTGAAGTTTTAATTTACAGTCTTTTTATTTTGAGTGCATTTAAACATCTTTTCATCTGTTCAAGATTCATTTTATTTGTTTTTATGAATGCATATGAATTTTTTTTCCCCATTAAAAAAAATAGGTTTTTGGTTTTTTCCCATGAACTCTGTAGAGTATTTTATTGACATAATCCTTAGCTGTGACATACGGAGTATTTTACTTTGTATATGATATTCTTTTGCTATGTAAGAGTCCCTTCCTCCTCCCCCTATGCAGTTGTATTGTTCTTTTATCTTATCTGGATTTTGTGTTATGATTAGAAAGCCTTTTTGCTATACTCAGATTAAAGAGAAATTCATCTATGTTTTCTTCTAGTAGTTATCAAAATTTCACTTTTTACATGTAGGTCCCTTACCCATTTGGAGTTTATTCCTGTGTGTATGAAGTTTGTTCCTTTGTACGGTGTGAGCTGCTGATCTGATCTTATCTTTTCTAAATCATTAACCAGTTGTCGGAGTATAATTTATTAGAAAGGCTGTCTTTGTTCCAGAGATTTGGGATGTTACTGTTATTATATGCTAAATTTCTGCGTGTACTTGGGTCTATTTCTGGACTTCCCATTTTATTCCACTAGGCTGTTTGCATATTCCTGTGCCACTGCCATACTGTTTTAATTATAGAGGTTTTATAGTATGTTCTAATGTCTCATAAGGCTAATCTGCCCTTGTAGCTTTACTTTTTGATATTTTCCTCCCTATTTTTCTATGTTCATTTTTCCATATGAACTTTGCTATCAATTTGTCAAACTCTATAAAAAAGCTTGTTGGTATTTTTCATTGAGATTTCATTAAATTTATAAATTAATTTGGGAAGAACTGATATTTTTGTTGAATTGTCTTATCCAGGAATAACAAATGTCTTTCCATTTGTTCAAATCAACTTTTGTGTCTTTCAGGAGTTTTACTTATACAGGCTTTTGACATTTCTCAAGTTTATTCCTCAATATTTTATTGTGCTTGTTGCTATTGTATAGCTTTTCTTTTTCTTTTTTCTTTTGTTCTTTTTTTTTTTTTTTAACCTACATGCTAAAAAGTGGCAGGCTGCCTTACACCAAGCTTAGCTCTTTCCATTGTATCACTCTTCCATTGTGGAGTTTAATTATTCTTGTTCTCCTCCCTTAACGTTAACTGTTTACAGATGGTTGTAGCCAGAAAATAAATTTGATATATTGACCAATTTCTTTCTTTTTATTTATCAAGTACTTTATGGTGAACACTTAGGTTGTGTATTAGAGTATAGTTTAAGCTTCTGTGAATAAAAAAGATCCTAATATGTAGTGGTTTAAACAAAATAGAAACTTATTTCTATCTTATGAAACAGTTGAGAGGTACGTGGTAGATGGTCTACTACTTAGTTGTTTTGAAAGCTTGAGCATAGCCATTAATTTTATGAGCCTCAGTTTCATCGTCTATAAAATGGGAATAGTATTACAATAGCAGTGCTCTAGCCCAATGTTTGGTGCATAAAAGAACTCAAAAAATATTATTGTGTTTTCTCTTTTCTCTTCTTCAGTATTGTGTGAATCAAATGAAACAAAGTATTTTGAGAACATTTTCTAAGTTTTAAAACTCCTTATAACTAAGCTCTATTGTCTTTATGTTTAGGGGCCTGAATTACTACAAACTGCTATTCATGTGGGGTTTTTTTTTTCCCTATTTGTTTTACTTCCTCCTAAATTTGGTAATCCTATTAAATATTTTCAGGCACCTAATTATTTGTATTTATATGGCTATTTAAGTCATTTGTGGAAAATCTGTTTGCTAATAAAACTGACAGGCAGCTAAAAGAAATAGTGATCTTTATTTGTGCCATGTGTAGCAATGTTTATTGCATTATGGAAACTTGTACTTATCAAATGAAAGCTAAAACCCGGTGGAAGAGAAAGGGAAAGACAACAGCAGGTTGGATAAGGAAATATCTTGCATTGCAAGTACAGCTGTAAGAACGTAACAGCATAGCCTATGGGAACACTCAAACCAAAGTTGTCCTGCTAGAGAAGTCAAATTTCTCCTGGGAAAAGGCCTCCATAAAGTATGCATGCCTTGCTCAGTCACTGGCTGGGAACAGCCCATGGGAAGCTTGGCCTCGCCAAGAGAATGGGTTTGATAGCTCAACAGCTGGGACCAGTGGTCAATGATGTTCCTTGCAGTGGGAGATCTGAGAGGCACATTTTCATAGTTGCCATACAAAGTTTATTAAGGATACAGACTGTTTTATGCTATCCACCACGACAGTCAAGATATAGAATTTTACAGGGATCCTCTTATTGGCCTTTTGTAACCCCATTGACTTCTCTCTGTGCCATCTCTCTACCCCTAACACCCAGTAATAACCTCTGGCAACAACCACTAATCTGTTCTCCATTTCTATACTTTTTTTCTTTCAAGAATGTTACGTAAATGGAATCATATACAGTATGTAACCTTTTGGATTGAATTTTTTCCTTTTTTGCTCAGCATAATTTTCTGGAGATTCATTTATGTGGTTGCATGCATCAATGATTTATTTATTTTTTATCAGTGAATAGTATTCCATGGTATGGATATACTACAGTTTGTTATCCGTTCACCCAGTGAAGGACATCTGGTGGCTATTCTCAGTGAAGCTGTGTTAAACTTTCATTTGCACATTTATGGTGAACGTAAATTTTCATTTCTGTAGTATATATGCCCAAGAGTACAATTGTTCGGAACCTGGGTATATGTTTTGAAGATGGAGCCAACAGGATTTCTTGACAGATTGAATGTGAGTCAGAGAGAAGGAGGACTCAAGACTTCAAGGTTTTTGGCCTGGGCAACTGGAGGAATGAAATTGTCAACAATTGACATGGGCAAAGGTCTGGGTGGAGCAGGTTTAAGGGAAATCAGGAATTTTGCTTATGACATGTTAAGTTGAAATGTATATTAGACACAGAAGAATTGTCAGCCAACCAGGCAGTTGGTTAAAAGATTCTGGAGTTCATAGGAGAGGTCTGGTCTGGGGATATACAATTGGGAGTCATCAGCCTTTAAAGTCCTGAGATTAGAAAACAGCTGAAAAGAGGTGAGAGACTAAGTTGTGGCTACTTCAGTGTTTAAAAAAATAGGGAGATTAGGAAGAACTGGCAAAGAAAACTACAAATTTGGCCAGTGAGGAAGGAGGAAGACCAAGAGAATTTAGTGTCTTGAAGAAAGCATTTTGGCAGGGGGGAGGTGACAAACCTGGTTTAAATCTTGCCTCTAGTAAATTCCTTAACCTCTCTCTGTCTGTGCCCCCTCTTAACTGGAGATAATAGTGTTACTTACCCGAAAGGTTTGTGGAGAGTGTTAAATGAAGTTATGAAGATAAAGCTCATAGTAATTTCTCAATATTCTATAGTTGTTGGCATCATCGTTGTTGCCAAAAAATGCTATTATTATATTGGTTTTCTAAGATACAGGGTTAAAGGAATGTGCACTTAAGTTAGCGTTGACTTACATACTAGGGCTTCTGAAAACTAAGCATTTAAGAACCTGATTTATAGCTACTTTAGCAGTCCATATTTGCTGGCAGGAAATAGAAAGTTCATTTAGGCTCCACAGGCATCCTTTCTGTTGTTTCTCTTCCATTTCTCTTTCTGTGCTGGGCAAGTCTTAATAGTTTGTATAGCTGGTTGGAGAAGTAGCATGCATGAATCCTGTTTATTGTTTCTACAAATTTGGAGTTTTGTTTTAGAAAATTTTAGGCCTACCTAGGCAGTGTGTTATTTTATAACTATAATTTACAATTTAAAATTTTAATTTATACAATAATTATAATGTAAAAGGAAAATGTCATCATAAATTTCCAGAACATTGGGCCACAAATTAATATAGAAAGTCCATTGTGTATATGATGTATATGTACTGAGTGCAAAGTTGAGATTGAATGTAAGGAACTTTCCTTCCTTGGCTTCTAGGGCAGGGGTTGGCAAACTGTGGGCCTTCCACCTGTTTTTGTAAATAAAATTTTATTGGAACACAGCCACATTCATCCTTTTACGTAGTGTCGATGACTGCTTTTCCACCACAACTGCAGAGTTGAGTAGTTGCAGTAGAGTACATATGGCTTACAAGCCTGAAGAATTTTTTTATCTGGCCCTTTATAGAAAGTGTTTACTAAGCCCTGTTCTGGGGTATTATTTTTGTGGCTCATCTCTTCACTCTCAGTCTCTTGTATTGATTCCTTTTCCTCTGTCTGCTTAAATATTGGTATTCTCCAGGATCCTTTCTTGAATATCTCACCTTTCTTGGGGCTTATTTGATTGACACCAGTGTCCAGGTTCTACTGTATGACTAATTTCTTTTTAGTATCCTTTATAGACTTTTCTGTTGCTGGTGAGTCTAGCTACTTCTTTTCTTATTTTACAGGTTGAGCATCCCAAATCCGAAATTCGAAATGCTCCAACATCCAAAACTTTTTGATCGCAGACATGATGCTTAAAGGAAATGCTTATTGGAGCATTTCAAATTCTGGATTTTTGGATTCATTATGCTCAACTGGTAAGGATAATGCCAAATCTGAAAAAATCCAAAATCCAGAACTCTTCTGGTCCCAAGCATTTTGGTTAAGGGATACTCAACCTGTATAGGCAATTTTATATATTCCTGTGGCTTCAGGAACCACACAGAACTATTGCTAGAGGATAAGATGAACATATCAGATTGCTTTCTGGACCTTTCCACTTCAGTGTTCC
Organism: Daubentonia madagascariensis; assembly: GCA_023783475.1. Lineage (NCBI taxonomy): Eukaryota > Metazoa > Chordata > Mammalia > Primates > Daubentoniidae > Daubentonia > Daubentonia madagascariensis. The sequence goes on along the minus strand of JAKFHU010001631.1, from coordinate 17,238,057 downwards.
TCAATCATTTCAAAATGAGCATGTCCCAAACACAACTCATTCCCTCCTGCTTCCAGAACAGCTTCCTAGGCCAGTGAACTCTACTGTCATGTTAATAGTCATGTGAGTCAGAAGCCTGTTAGTTATCACCTCCCCCCTTCCATTTACTAATCTGATAGCAGTAGGTGATCAATTAACTGTTGATCTTGCCTCTCAGCCTCGTTTTCTTCCTTCCATTTTCACTGTTTCTTCCTCAGTGCAGGTCCTGGTTTTATTTATACCTCCCCTACTTTAGTAACTTTTTTTTTTTTTTTAACATAGCCAGTGATCCTCCCAAAACAAATCTCTTGCTTAAAACATATCAGTGGTTCTTCATGGCTTGTAATATTTAAACTTTTTATACCTGTATTTAAGACTTTCTACATGACCCCTTTGCAGAATTTTACAAAGTAATAAGCAAATTTTTCTTAGCTCCTGTCCCCAAGTATCAATAGCACTTTGAGTGAACTCAGCTCAATCACATTGTGTTACAATTATTGATTTGCTTACCCATAAGAATAAGAAACATTTAAGGATTATGAATTTTTGTATGTTCAGGGCCCCAATTCTGACATAGTTGGTTTCAAAATATTTGTTGTACACATGGATTTATTTTGACGTGATTTTTTTAAGCCAACTGTAGGGTCTTTTGGTACAACTGAACTTACTGTGGAATCAAAGATTTAGAGATGTATTAAATGCTTTTTCAGTACTAATGTGATTACTGAGGATGGATGATGAAACTTTGGATAGCTCTCATATTTTGCAGGTGATGTATTTTGGGAAAATATTCTTTAAAGCAAAACCTTTGAAGTGAATCCTGTTTTACTAGATTTTATGAAATTAGAGCTTTCTGTGATGGGGGAAAAGATCTCCTGATAGAATAAACTTTGAAGAAGAAAAGATGACAGCCATATGCTGCCTACCATACACCCACAGTATTAAGCTTGCTGATTGTTTCTTCACCTAAAAGTTCACTTTTCCTTTATTGAACTTTACATAATGGTACATAAAGTACCCTTCTGGGAATCCCTTGACTCCATGCTTTTAGCTCCCAGAAATTTCTCTTCCTCCTCCTCTTTTTTTTTTTTTTTTAAGTGTGAGGTGTCAGATAATGTGAAAAAGAATAAAAGCCTCTGTGTCTACTTTAGAGGTACATATATGTTAATGGTTATTGGTTAAAACAAAAAGGTAATTCTTCCTTTAAAAATGCCTTTCAGGTTTTTTTATACTGGTGTGATATTTATTCCATCTTGCGTAGTCGTTTTATTTTTTAAGTAATGATGGGAATGATTAGTAAGAGTCTAGTTTACATGTCTTTTCTATATTGGGAGAAAAATGTCTTTATTGACAAGTCATTTACCACAATGGTTTTCTAACTTTTAACTATGATCTTATAGTAAGAAATTCATTTTACATTGCAGGCCTGTGCGTAGAAAAATTATCTACAAGTTTCATGAAACAGTTCTTATTCTTGCTGTGTGTAAAGTTAAGTTCTGTTCTGTTCTGTTCTATTCTATTCTATTCTATTCTATTCTATTCTCCTTCTCCACTCTCTTCTCAGTGTTGATTGGCTGGGACCCATAGTTTGGAAAATAACTGGTCTATAGCAAGTTGGAAGGTAGAAGCAATTACAGAAACAGGGGATTTACTTTGTCAAAGACAAAGTAGCCTATTCTGAGAGCTCTGTGGGTGATATAGAAAAACACAAAATTCAACTTTTGCTCTTAAAGCACTTACAGTATGTTGGTTGGGCAAGGCATGTGCATGTGTGCGCATGCGTGTGTGTCTTATGATGACTATAATGTAATATCTGATTTCTATAAGCTACTTTTAAGAAGCACTCTTTTATATAACACCATTGAACTATAGTTGTAAAAACAAAACAAAACAAAACCAAGAGAGTATATAGTAAATGCCAAATATTTGTAAGTGCTGCAGGAAAAGGTTAGTGATGGCCTCATAAAAGAGGTGGGAGTTAAGTAGACACTTAAAGGATGGTTTTAGAATGTCCGTAGGTTGGAGGGAGGGTCAAGGCATTCCAGTGATGGTAGGTATAGTCAGGGGCTTAGAATTGGGAATGAAACAATATATTCAGGAAGAGTGAAAGTAGAATCTAGCTATAATGTAGAGTTCACATTGGTCATGTGTGGAAGATTAAGTTGATAAGGAGGGGCCAGATTATGAAGTGATTTAGACTTTATCTTGTAGGCAATGAGGGTCAGGGTTTGTGTGTGTCTCTCTCTCTTTTTCTCTCTCTCAAAATCTTTGTCTGCTAATAACATTTGCCACTCCAGCTCTTTTTTGGTTACTATTTGCATGGCATATCATTTTCCATCCTTTTACTTTCAACCTGTTTGTGTCTTTGAATCTAAAGTATGTCTCCCGTAGATAGAATATAGTTGCAGCTTTCTTTTTTATCCCGCCTGATAGTGTCTGCTTTTTAATTGTATGTGTAGTTCATTCACACTTTATACAGTGTGTGATATGGTTGGAATTACCTGTGCCATTTTACTCTTTGTTTTCTATAGCTCTCATGTTGGTTTTTTCCTATGTTCTCATTTACAACCTTCTTTTGTGTTAAATATTTTTTAGTGTATCATCTCAGGTCCAGTGTTGATTTTTAACATTAAAAAAATTATTTTCTTAGTGGTTGCTGTAAGAATTACAATTTGAATTTCAATTTATCACAGGTTAATACTGACTTAATTTTAGTAAAATATAGCACCTTTGCTCCACTGTAGCTTCATTTTCTCCCCCCTCCTTTGTGTTATTATTGTCGTATGTATTATATCTGTCCAACAATAACATGGTTATTATTGCTTATGTCTTGTCTTTTGATGAAATTAAGAAAGTGAAAAATATGTTCATACAGTCTTTTATATTTCTCACTTACAGTTAATATTTCTGGTGCTCTTCATTTCTCCTTGTGGATTCAAATTAACATCTAGTGTCATTTTCTTTCAGCTCAAGGGACTTGTTCTAATATTTTTTTATAAGACAAGTCTTTTGCAAGATGTCCGTAATGGATGGCAAAAATAAAAAAAATTAAGACAAGTCTTCTACTTTAGAATATTCTTTTTTTTTTTTTAAATTTGAGGATGTCTTCATTTTTCCTTTCGTGTTTGAAGAATAGTTTTGCTGTAAATAGCATTCTCCGTTGACAGTTTTTTTTTTTTCTTTCAGCGCTTGGAATTTTTGTTTTTCCTGCCTTCTGGCCTCCATTTTTTCCTGATGATTAGTCAGCCATTAATTGTGTTGTTTTTCCCATGTATGTGATGAGTCATTTCTCTGTTACTGCTCTCATGATTTTTTCTTTATGGCTGCAGTTTGAATGTGATGTGCCTAGACGTGGATCCCTATGTTTATCATATTTGGGGTTCATTGAGATTCATGGTTTGGTAGATTAGTGTTTTTCATCACACTTGGGAAATTTTCAATCATTATTTCTTCAAACATTTTTTCTCTTTTCTCTTTTTCGTCTTTTTCTGATACTGCCTTTACACATATATTGGTATGTGTTATTTTATGCCAGGGGTCTCTAAGGCTCTGTTCATTTTGCTGCAATCATTTTTTCTGCTTGTTCTTTCTATTGGATAATTTCAATTTCTCTAATTTCAAGTCCACTGATTTTTTAATGCCATCTCAAATATTTTCTTGAGCCCATAGCAAATCTTTCATTTTTGTTATTATACTTTTCAACTCTAGTTAATTTTTATGTTTTGAAAGTTAGTATTTCTTTATTGAAATTCCCTATTTGTTGTGTAATTGTCATCATGTTTTTCTTTTTCTTTAATTAAAAAAATATGGTTTCTTTTAATTCTTTGAACTTAATTATAACAGCTGTTTTGTATTCGTTGTCTGCTAAATCTAACAGCTGTGTCTACCCATAGTTAATTTCTATTGACTGCCTTTTTTTTTTTTAATACCTGAGTACAGGTCAACTTTCCTGTTGTTTGCATGTCTCTTAATTGGACATTTTAGGTAATACATTGTAGCAGCTCTGTGTTTGTTTGTTTTTCTAAACCTCCTGAAGGTGGTTGTTTTGGAGTTGGTTTTTTTGTTTGTTTGTTTTGTTTTTGGTAACTTATATGGATGTGATCTGTAGAATCCTTCTCCCCAACAGAAACCCTGGAATTCTGTGTTAAAATTTTAATTCTCATTTTCATTTTTTAACCTGGCTTCCTAGGGATTGACCCTTTGTCTGTACAGCTTAGTGATCAGCCAGTTATTGCTTAGAGGTTGCTGTTTAACATCTTGAGTTTATAAGACTTCCATCATTTTTTGATGATTCTGTATGTGGGTTGGGGAGTACATTGAAAATTCAGACAGTTTTCAAGTTGGCCTCAGCTTTTACTTTCTCTGAGGCCCTCTTGGGCCTCCCCTGCATGTGTGCACAGCCTGTCAGTCAGCCAGAGTTGGTGGGGGGAGCTTATGTAGGCCCTCTGTGTCTCTCTCATTTCCAGGATCTCCCTGTTAAATTTCTGGGTGTCCTGCCAGACTGTCATTTTCCCCAGCTGGGACTGCAGTGTCAATGTAGCAGAGCTGTGGGCTTTCCCCCTTTGTTTCCTATCAAATTTGCTATTTTTACTGCCAGTGCCATTGGGCATGGGTTTGCATTGCTTTCTGTCCTAAATGATGGTAGCGCCTCTAGAAGCAAAATTGTGTGCCCTTGTAAAACTATCTCACTGACTGAATTGGGTGGTGGTGGGGGGATGGTAGCATCCCCTGGCAAGAGGCCACTTTCCTCCACTGTCCTAACTGTAGTATCTAGCAGTTTTTCATGAATAAATGCTTCTCAATTTGTTCTTGCCCTTAATCGATTTCCAGAGCCCTGAAATGGTTGTTTTCTACAGCGTAGTTCAGTTATAGGTGTTTTGGAGGAGTGGATTTGCTGATCTCTTCATTCCACTGTAGCTGGAAATCTCTCCTCTTTTTAAACTTTCCTAACCCCTTGGTACCTTGTGCCTCCTAAACCCACTTTAATTCAATCTAGTCATGTGTTTTCTCCACTGTTCTACTAAAACCCATTCCTGTAAGAGTCACCTACATCCTGCATTTGCTATATCAATTGTCATTTTTCTGTTTTTATCTTACTCAGCCTCTCAGCAGCTTTTGACATAAATGGTCACTCACTTTTTCTGAAAACTTTTTTTTTTTAACTTGGCTTTTAAGATAACATTCTCTCCTGTTTTTCATCCTACTTCATTAACTACTGTATTTTATTCACTTTTTAAAATTTCATGCATATTTTTTTCCTGTATGAACTTGTTCCCTAGGTGATACCATCAGATCCTCTTGCTTTAAATCCCCTTCGTTCACATGACCCACAATTGCATTTTTCCAGCCCCAGCTTCTACCCTGAACCTCATGTGGATATCTAATAAAGACTTTAAACTTAATAGATAGAAAACAGAACTCTTGATCTACTTTCTCCTTCAAATTTATTCTCTTCAATTTTTAGGATGCTCTTTTGAAAGGTAAATCTGATTGCATCACTTTCCTGGTCAAAACCTCCATTGGCTTCTCTTTAAATTTAGAGTGAAACTCAGTTTCTTACCATGATTGATGAGGGTTTAAAGATACTGCCCTTGCCTACTTCTTTGAACTTAACTAATGTATCTCTCCCCTTACTCGGAATGATGCACCCACATTATCATTCTGGCTGTTTCTTGAATATACCAAGCCCACTTCTAGGTTTTTATATTTGCTATTCTCTGTAACCACAGTGCTCTTCCCTTAGATCTTCACATGGTTCTCACCTTCATATCATTCAGGTTTGTGTTTATATCTTACCTCCTTCATGAAGTCTTCTCTGACTTCCCTACGGAAAACATAGTACCTTCTCTCTATCATGTTCTGTCCTCTAACTCTACATGAAAATATATCATTTATTCTTTCTTCTCCTCTATCAACTGTAAGTTTCACGAGTGTGAGAACTTTGTTAGTCTTAGTCATTGCCATATCCTTAACACTGAACAGTGGGTGGCACAAAATAGGTATATTTAACCCTCCTCTAGGATAGTTCTGTTTATCTACTTCCTTGGCCCCTCTGCATCCCCCTTCCTTTTTGGACTCTTTTCTAACCATAACACCATTTCCTTTCCAGATTTCCAGGTATATACTTCATGTTTTGTAGCTCTTCTAAATCATCATTTTAACTAAAACTTTATTTTCTGGCCACCTAGCTGGTATTTTGGTATTCTTTCTGTGTGTTATATAATTTTATTAACTAGATTTTTGGCAGCCAAGTATATTGTTGGAATATATACTCTATGTTAATTTACAGTCTATTTAAATTTACTGTAAAGTTTATGGTGTTAAGAAATCATCATATTATTTAGCATTTTTTTTTCATGAAGAATGGACATAATTGAAACTTAGCAAAGGGAAAATTATTTGTGTGGTCTACACTTATCAGGTTTGTACAGTTTCTAGTATGCTGTATTTTAACTCTTTCTAAAACTTAGCAACTAAGCCCTTTTCATGCAGTTAATGCTGTTTTTTTCCGCATTGCATCTGAGAAAACAATAAGGTTGTAAAGTTTTCTTTAACCCCAAATTCATTTGTTTGGTGAGAAGTTTTATTTTTTTTAATTATAGTTGCAAAAACTTACAGTAGTAACAGCTCATTTCAGATCTCTTTACCTACTGTGTACCAGTGCTTTTCAAACTATTTGTGGTAAAGTACCAGTTTTAACAATTTCCAATTCATCAAAGACTGTTATTTTTGTGAAATACAATACAAATGAATTGTTAGAAAAGTGAAATTGTAAAAAACACAAAATATAAGCCCCAATTCTTACTATCATATTCATAGATAAAATTTATTCTGTCAAATTGCTATAAAGGATTCTAGACAATCTCAATTTCTGTATTTATCTTATCGCAGAACAGTAACAAATAGTTTATGACCTAGTAACAAGTAGTTTGCAGATCAATACTGGTTTATAGATCATACTTTTTAGTTGCATATCTATAGCCTGCTGTTTGTAGTGTTTAATGTTATTTCAGAAGCATGTTGGTCAATATGGTGAATAGCTGTTATCCTTTAAAAAATATTTTCATGTGTTGCCTTTTCAGAACCGAGAGCTCCAGATCATGAGAAAGCTAGATCACTGTAACATAGTCCGATTGCGTTATTTCTTCTACTCCAGCGGTGAGAAGGTAGGTTTGACAGAAAGTATGTACTGAATATTGTGACAAACTTGTTACCCTTTTAGAAATTAATTTCCCTCTCCCTCATGAAACAGTTTTGCTAATTGAATGGAGGAATTCCAAAGCACAGGCCCAATGATTCTGAGCCCAAGATATGGTCATTGTATATCATCAATTATATCAGGAAAATGTTAATGAGAGATGAAGAGAATGAATTTTTAAGAATTTTTTTCTTTTTAAAATACATGTCTTCAGTTCTCAAGCAAATTTATGTATTTTTTAAAGACTTCTGTGTTCGTTATATGTTCATGGAGCCCTCTGATAGTTAACCTATTGAGGGAGAAAAATTATGTCATTTTGTTAAGTGAAGTTAATTAGAGGGGAAAGGAAGCAGGAGGACTTTGGTAGGACTAGAATGAGGGTTAAACATTGGAAAGCAGGTTTAACCTATCCTTGGCCAGGGAAAAAGTTGGAAAAGGTATAGTATTATAGAGCTTATTATAATTGGTCACTGTTTCTGATCATATTGAATTCTGTGAAAGCAAATGATAATTAAAGACTTTGTGCTTGTGAATTTCACATCCCCTACCCCCACCATCTTTCTCTTCAGAAGATGCAATAACTAAACAGTTGGAAGCAAAGAAAACCAGTTTCTTCTGCTTTACCTTGGTCTTCTTTCTGCCTGTCACTGTCCCCTCTTTCCAGATTCAATCTTTCCTTACATTTTTCTTTCCTTCACTGGTTTGGGGTGAAGAGACAGGGCAGATAACAAACCACTTGATTTTTTTTTTTTTTTTTTGGCTGAATAAATATAACTTTGGATAAATTCACTTGATGTTTTGGACTTTAGATTTCATGCATATAATATCTAATATTCTTAGATCCATAATGCCTCTTGATTTCTTGCCCAATATTCTTGTTATTTCACATAACTCTTTTCTAACATAATAATTTTTAATCATTTTTCATTAAGCTTTATTTAGATTTTCTCCTTAAAAGTTTTTTTTTTTCCCCCTTGAGAGAGCCTGTAATGTGGGAGGATACCTAGTATTAAGCCAGGATTGTATATACATGCCCACACATATTGTGTATATACATGTGTATCTTAGCTAATATGTTTTAATTGTCATAATTAGCCCTTTATTGATACTTGTTTCTCAGTTGGTTGTTTGTTTTTTTTTTTAAGTTTAAATGATGCCTCTGCTTTATTAGGGATTGTAAACCTTATAAGTATTTGAGCTCTTTTATTTCTAAACCCAATTACTTGGTTCATGCTACTTTTTTTTTTTTTTTAACCTACCAAACTGCCTATTTTTATCTTTAATCTTACCTGTTTTGGCATGTCTTTACTTTTTCCTGTCCCTTCCTAAATAAAATTATGTAGCATCTGTTATGTTCACAGCACTCTTACAATGGAATTTGCATCTTCATGGTTTTTTTGCTATAGATGCTAGGCATCATGATACCCTGGGTCAGAATTATTTGTTCCATGAACCACTAGATTACGTATAGATTCATTTGAAACAGGCTCCTTACAAAGTCGCTAAACATTTTCTCTTGATTACTTGTTTTAATTTATATAGTGTTCCTTATAAACCAGGCACTGTTTTAATGCTTTACAAATGTTAACTCATTTAATTCTTATGAAGTTAAAGAGCAGAAGGGAAGAATGTCAGACCTTTTGAATGCAAAACACCTGATGTCTTGCCTGTCTGGTTTTGGTTTGGTGGGAAGTGCCTGTCATAGTCAGCCCTGACCCTGACTTAATCCTGCATTAGGGGTGACTAGTTACTGGCTGTTATCATCTGTGTGCCCTAGAGTATAATTTCCTCCCTGTTGCTGCTCTTAGCTTCCTATTTATCTTGAATGTTCTTACAGATAAAAAGCAACCAGAAGTCATTAATAGAGGTTAACTAAAAGGAGAGTGAACCTCTGTCTATTGTAAAAAGAAATATACTTGCCAATATTTTATTAATCTCAGAACTTTCTCTTCAGCGTTACAAATTTTCCAAAGTGCAAAAAGGACACCTATTAATTTTGGGATAGCTTCATTAAAAACAAAGCAAAAACAAAGAAGAAAGAAAGGAAGGGAGGGAGGAAGGAAGGAATAGTGAGTGTATTGCTGAAAATAATGGTCCTTATTTGTCAAAAAAAGGAAAGTTTTCTAAAGATTTGCAGAAATACACAGGTTCAAGACTTCCCATAATCTTCTAGCCACCAAACAGATAATTTCTTCCTGCCCTACTCACGATCTCCACTTCTGAATTGTTCTGGTGGGACTAACATACCATTCAAGAGACCAAGTAGTAAACTATTAATAATTCTTTTCGTAGGAGATGGATTCTGCTCTAGGGTTGAAAGCTCAGGTTAGTTATTATCAGTTCTGATACTCTAGGAATAGGTTACTGAGAATTATTTGTTCTGTAATATGGGAGGATACCTAGTATTAAGCCAGGATTGTATATACATGCCCACACATATTGTATATATATATATGTGTCATAGCTAATACGTTTTAACAGGCATAATTAGTAAATTGGCCCTTTATTGCTGTTCAGAAAAAGATCTGAATGTCTATGAAATTCTTACAAATTCTTAACACATTAACTGCCATGTGAATTGTATTTAACTCATGCTGGTTTTAAACCCAGGGCCTTGTGAAGCATATGTAACTCACACGTCTCTTCACCTTGGGAGCCACGTGAGCTATTTTTTAAGTTGCATATAACTCAAACACAGAAAATAATAAAAAATAACAAATTTTTCATTAAATTAGAAAGGATCATTTTGTTTTCGAAGTTTCTATTCTGTTTTCATAGCAAAACACTGTGGCCCCAAAGAAAAAAATTTTTTTTCTAGTATGGCAGTCAATGTGTTAAAGGTGATCTATCTCTGAATGTGGCAGTCCTGCATTCGTTAGGTGTTTTTCTAGCAGTAGCATTGTGTATTGCTTATGTGTATATATGAGAAGAGTTTTGGGGGAGGAAATAATAAATTAATAGTTTGAAATGCCTGTGAGATATGCAAGTAGAGATGCCCAGTAGACAGGCACGTGTATAACTTCATGGTGGGAGGGACTCTAAGTGGAGAGATGACATTAACAAGGTGGGATAGAAGAGGGTGTGTAGCCATGTGGGGTTTGGGGGAGGAAGGAGATATGGGGTGTTGTCTGAGGCCAGGACAGTTTTCACTGCACAGTATTTATTGCCTTCTGTTCCCAGTGTTTGTTGAGGGGTGAGAGCAATTTTCATTTGAGAGAACGGCAAGGAAACCGGTAGCTTTGGGTGAGATCCAGGTTTTGTCTAGGGCAAGGCAGTAAAAAGAACCCTTCATTGAGGTTATCTGAAAGTTTCTTTTTAAGGTTTCAGAGAGCACAGGGGAAAGCTTTGGGAGGGAGATCAGTGGTAAGAACATGAACCTAAAGGAAGCTTGAGGAGGCAATTGGGGGATGAGTTGAGAGCACTGTGAAGATGAGAAAGAATAAGAATTCAGTGTTTCAGGATTAGAGAGATGAAAGGCTTGGTTAGGTTCCAGGATAGATGAGTTCAAATGTATTAATATTTGGGAATTTTTTTTAAGTCCTCCCATTCTCTGAATCTCTTTCCCTCTCTATCACTTTTTATCAATCTCTTTAGCCCTTTTCTCTCCTTTCTCTTCAGTCTCTGTTCCCTTTTCTGGGTTTCTATCCCTTTCACCCTAGGCTCTGGGTCACTATCTTCCTGTCTCTGGGTTTTTGTTCCTTTCTCTTGGTCTGTGTCACCCCCTCTTTTCAGACTTCTTTTCTGTATCTATAACTCTTTCTCTCTCTCTCTCCCCCCTTCCCCCCCCCCCCCCCCTCCCCTTTTCTTCATCTCTATGGGTCTCCATCAACCTCTTTCTCTGGGTTTCTATACCCCTCTTTCATTGGGATTTTACCCATCTCATTCTCTTTCTTTGGATCTCTGATCTTTTCTAAATCTTTATATGGATTCCCATCTATCTTGAGTCTTTCTCATTCTCTTTCTCAGTGTCTCTTCTCTCTAGGCATCTAATACTCCCTTTTTGGAAATTTTTTTTTTTTTTTTTCCTCCACCTGAGGAAGACCTACCTTTTTGGAAAATGTTAAGGTAAAAAATTGTTCACTATCACTGTCCAGACCTTTGACTTCAGTTCTACATATATTCTTATTCCATGTGTATATGTTACATAGGTGTATGCATAATTATAACCTTATTAAATATTTGAGATCTCGAAAAAACTTTTCCCTGTTACCTCATAATATGTATAGGTATTAGTTATATAATATTCTATTGTTGTTGTACTACAGAGAAGTACGCTTACCTGTTCCCTCATTGTTACTTTTACTTTTAGAATTGTAGTTCAGCTGCCTCATGGCCTTGCCATAATTTTTGTCTGTGAGCCCTTTTTATCTCTGGGAGAAGTTAAAATATGATTTCTATAATATCAGGCAGGTATTTTCACTGATCACAGTTTGAATGGTAAGTTTATTTGGGTAAACTTCTTCTTATTGTATTCCACTCTGTCATTTTAAAGACTTTTTCTTCAGGGATTATGCATAATCAGCTTTTAGCCTGTAACTGAGGAACGGGGTAGCCCGTGTAACTAGAAAAAAGAGCAATTAAGTCAGGACAGATGTGAACTAATTAGTTTTAGTCTTCTAGTTGGAATTATTAGTGTTTGCTGTAGTAACTGGAACATCATGTAGTCAATTAATATACTCTACGTTACCCAACAGATTTTAATAACTCTGATTTAGTTTAGAGTAAGTAGTATTCGCCACCCACCATTAGAGAAAAATGGGATATTTGATTGTTTTGAAACTCTGGGCTTAAAATTTGTGAATTCCAAGCATTCTGTAGAATAGTGTTTTTTTCAATATTTGGCAATAGAAACTTTCTTCCCCCCAAATGAAATTTTATGAAGAACTCTGATAGAACAGACAAAAAGCAAAGTTGCTCTAGTTGAAGCCAAGGTTTGGGATCAGCTGCCTTTGCCTTTTCTGAGTTGTAGCTCACCTCTACAGAACCCTAGGATTGTGAAGGGCATAGGATAAAAACCATGTGGTATCTTTACAGGATCCTAAGTATTATTTAAATCAATCAATAGTTGTCTTTAAGAAAAACTTCTATAAGTAACCTTATATGTAAAAGTATTTTTTCTTGTTGTTCATAGATTACATGAATAGTAAAGAGGAAAACTTTCCCTTCTACTTGTGTGAGAGACTGTTGAAATAGCAAGGACGACAAACTGATTTCTTTTCTCATGCCACCTTTGTTCTATTGATAGTAACTGTGTGGAGGGATCTGTGCAAAAGGGGAGGATTGTACTACTGCTTCTGGGATCAGGGAAAAGAACGCTGTGCTTGATCATGCCTCTCTACCACTAGCTCTGGACAGGATAGGGTAGGGGTGACATATATGCCAACAATCCATTCTGAAAGGTAAAGACTACCAGTTTTGTAGCTAGAAATATTTGGGTTTGCATTCCATTTCTGCCACTTGGTGGTGGTATGACTCTGCTGAGCAAGATATTTACCTTTGTAAGCCTCCTCCCACCATTTGTATCAGCGGTTTTGTAAGGAACAAATGTAATAATGTTTATCAAGTGCTTATCATAGCACCTGGCATGTAATTAACACAATATATACTAATTTACAGTTTTAAAAATTACTGTGTTAAATAATAGCAAATTTATGTTTCACTTGCTATACATCAGACATTGTCTTTAGCTCTTTATGTGTACTTTATAACACACTTAAGCCTCACAGCAGCCCAGTGAAAAAATGGATACTATTATTACCCCCATCTTATGGAAGAAGAAACTGAGACAATAGCAGTTAAATAAATTACCCCGGAGTCACACAACTACTAAATGGCAAGGTTGGGAGTTAGCCTTAGGCCATCTGACTCCAGAGTCTGTTTAGTATGCTATACTGTTAATATTTAGCATAAGATAGATTTCTTCAGAAGCAGTGTGCAAGAAATGTAACACTTAAAAATATCTTAGTAATGATTGTTGGACAAGGGGAGATTGTAATAGTAGTAGTAGTAATAGTAACAATAATATAATAGTAATAATAATAGCTAAAACATATGGTGCTTACCATATGCCAGCCATTAATCTAAATACTTAGTATTTCCTCATTTAATCCTCATGGCAGTCCTATGAAGAGGAGGCAGAGAGAATTTAAGTGACCTGCCCATAGAGTGATTTAAACCAGCATTTTAAACATATAATCTGCAGGAGGAGGTCTGTGACCCTCCTAAAATGAAGATTGTAAATTTTTTGGAGGGAGCTAGCTTGTGTCTTTTATTATTAATAGATTCTCAAAGAGATCTCTGACCTCAAAAAAGATGAGGAAGAATTGATTGAGCCATTCACCCGAGAGACAAGGAGATGTGATTATAGCTAACTATATAAATATTTACAACAAGATGTTTTGGTATTTTTTCATTCTTCTTCACACAGTAGATGGTAGGCTGAGATTTGAGCCCAAACAGTCTAGCTCTGGATTCCTTTAACCTTCTATTAATACCACCATTATTAATTTTGTTATATATTTTACTTTTAGTATAGAACTTCTGTTGGAGGTGACTAAAACTTGTATGTATTTGGACTCATTTCTAATTCAGTTATTAACTTCTTTGAGAGCAGATATGTATGCACGCAGTTATATTAAGGGATGGGAGAAAGAAAGAAAAGGCCAAGAACAGTTCCTTAATTTTGAAGCAATATATTGTAGAGGAAAGACTGTTTTGGAGGCAAAGCCCTTTGGTTGTGAATAGTGACTCTACTGTATATTGGCTATGTGTCCTAAGGCAAATTGCTTAATCTCTCTCCTTATCTGTAATAGGAATACACACACACACACATACACACACACACCTCCTTGTGTTATTGTGAAAATTAAACGTCATGTAAGATGCCCATAATATCTTATGTTGTTCTTCCTTTTCTAACCATTAGTTCTTGCTGTTCCCTATGGTTTTATTATCCATTTTTCTCTCTCTTCTTATGCTGGGCCATATTCTCAACCCTTGTGACTTCAGTGACTCTAATATTTATCTTCAGCTGAGGTCTCTCTGCTGAACTCCAGATCCCCAATTTAAGCACCAACTAGAAATCTCTACCTGAAAGACTGGGCTGTTACATTTAGCATGTTAGAATTTATTTCTCCCCTCCTATATATCAATTATCAAAATAAGAAACCTGGATGTAATCCTTGGCCTGTGTATTAAATTAACTTGAATCTATTCTTTCTATTCCACTGATACTGGTCCCTTAGTTCAGGCCCACGTTATTTCAAGTCTAAACTGTTGATTTCTCTTCTTCTAGTACATACCTTTGCATTCTCCCTTCCCCCAACCTAAACAGTAATTTAAAACAGGGATAAATCGTAGATTACTTTGATCAATTGGAAGGGACAGTATGGGTCATTGTGTTGAGAATTCAGTATCTGTGAGAATTCTCACAAAGCATTATGATTAATTAGTATTGGAAATGTTGGAAATGGAAGTTATGACCATTCCCAGTGTAAACGTGGCAGCAGGTATTCTTTCTGATTGTATCACTTCTTCACTTGCCTAAAAGGTAAATTCCAGATTTTTTAGCATGACATACAATGTCTTTGAACATCTGTACTGTGACCTTTCTTGACTTCATCTCTCTTTTCTGACAGGCTACCTATGCTCCACCCTTGCCAGAGTGTGTGCATTGTCAGAATATGTTGTATTTTCTCTGTTAGTGCAGATGCCTTCTGGAATGCATCTTCTTTATCCTCCATCCCAGCTCTATTCTTGTTAGGTGAATTCCTGTTCATTGTTTTTATCTCTGCTCAAATGTAACCCCATTTCATATCTCACTATTTTTTTCTCTCTCTCCCCCCCTTTAGCCACAAAGCATATCTCTTCTTAAAATATCTTGCACATACATCTTTTATAGCATTTTTCTTATATTGTAATTATTATTATTTTTTAACTAGATCATTTTACTAAGTTATGAAATTCTTTACAGCATGGCTAAATCTTACTCAATTTTGTTTCTTCAGTGCTTAGCCCAGTGCCTGAGACAGTAAGTGTTTAAAATTGGATAGGTAAATGACTTATTGAAAGTCTTCTAGATGTTCCTGCAAAACTGAGAGCCAAAAGAGGGACTAATATATAACATACTAACATTTGTCTTTTGAAGTTTATTGAGATTTTTTGTAGATATTACAATAACTATTTCTATAGACTTGTGTTATTGTAAAGGGAATTGTTAACTTTATTTTTGGGATGTTCATTGCTAACTATCAAAATAGAATTGATTTTTATATAATGATCTTGTATCTTGCAACCTTGCTGAACTTGTTTATTAGCTCTAATAGTTTTTTAGTGGATTCCTTAAAATTTTCTATATATAGATCTACAAATAGAAATAATTTTACTTCTTCCTTTCCAGTGTTATGCCTTTTAAAAAAATTGTGGTAAAATATATATAACAAAATTTGCCATTTTGAAGTGTACAATTCAAAGCATTAATTACATTCACAGTGTTGTGCAACTGTCACTGTTTCCAAAACGTTTTCATTTTTGTCATGAAATCAAATTGGATTTTGCCAAATGCCTTTTCTGTGAAAATTGAGATGATCATGTGGGGTTTTTCTATCCTTTTATTAATATGGTATATTACATTGATTTTCTTATGTTGAACTACCCTTGTATTCCTAAGCTAAATCTTACTTGGCCATGAGGTAAAATTCTTTTAATATGATGTTGGATTTGTTTTTCCAGTATTTTCTTGAGGATTTTTGCCTTTATATTTATCAGAGATATTGGTTCATAATTTTCTCATGTCTTTATCTGGCTTTGGTATAAGGGTAATGCTGGCCTCATACAATAAGTTAAGAAATGTTCATTCCTTTCCTGTTTTGGGGGGGGCAAAGTTGTACAAGAATTATTGTTAATTTCTTTAAATGTTTGGTAGAATTGACCATTGAATCCATCTGCTCCTGGATTTTACTTTATTGGGAGGTTTTTGATTATTTATTCAGCTTCTACTTGTCATATAGGTTTGTTGATAGTTTGTTTCATCTTGAGTCAGTTTAGTAATTTGTGTATTTCTAGGAATTTGTCCATTACATCTAGGTTATCTAGTTTTGTTAATGTATGATTGTTCATAGCATGCTGTGATAGTCCTTTTTATTTCTGTAAGGTCAGTAGTAATGGCCCCACTTTCATTTCTGATTTTAGTTATTTGTCTTTTCTCATTTTACTTTGTTAGTCTAGCTACAGATTTGTCAATTTTGTTGATTTTTTTCAAAAAAACGACTTTTGGTTTTATTGATTCTCTCTATTGTTTTTGTTCTCAGTTTTATTCATCTCTGCTCAAGTATTTATTATTTCCTTCATTCTGCTAGCTTTGGGTTTAGTTTTTTCTTTTTCTAGTCCTCAGCTTGTAAAGTTAGGTTATTGATTTGAGATCTTCTTTCTTAATGTAGGCATTTACAGCTGTAAATTTCCTTCTGAGCACTGCCTTTGATGCATCCCATGAGTCTCGGTATGTTTTTGTTTTCATTTATCTCTGAACTATTTTCTAATTTTTCTTGCTTAAGAGTGTTGTCTTAGACTGTTTAGTGTTGCTATAAAGGAATGCCTGAGGCTGGGTAATTTATAAAGAAAAGAGGTTTATTTGGTTCATGATTCTGCTGGCTAGAAGATTGGACATGTGATGAAAGCCTCAAGCTGCTTCCATTCATGGCAAAAAGCGAAGGGGAGCTGGCAGGCGCAGAGATCACGTGGTAAGAGAGGAAGCATGAGAGATAGGCGGGAGCTGCCAGGCACTTTTTAACAACCAGTTCTCAGAGGAACTGATAGAGTGGAAACTCGCTCATTACTGTGAGGACAGCACCAAACCGTTCATGGAGGATCCACCTCCATGACCCAAACACTTCCCATTAGGCCCCACCTCCAACATTGGGGATCAAATTTCAACATAAGGTTTGGAGGACAAACATCCAAACTGTAGCAAGCGTGTTGTTTGTTTAATTTCCTCTTTGACCCACTGGTTGTCTATAGCGAGTTGTTTAATTTTCCAGTTTTCCTTCTGTTATTGATTTGTAGTTTCATTCCATTGTGATCAGAGTACATACTTCGTATGATTTCAGTTTTTAAAAATTTACTGAGATTTGTTTTGTGGCATAACATATAGTCTGTCCTAGATAATGTTTCATGTGCATTTGAGAAGAATATGTTTTCTGCTTTTTTTGGGGTGTAGTGTTCTGTATATGTCTGTTAGGACCAGTTGGTTTATAGTGTTCAAGTCCACTATTTCTTTATTGATCTTCTTTCTTGATGTTTAGTCCATTATTGAAAGTGATGTATTAGTCTTCAGCTATTATTGTAGAACTTTCTGTATTTCTCCTTTCAATTCTGTTAGTGTTTGCTTCATGTATTTGGGTCTCTGTTGTTTGGTGCATACATGTATATAATTATTATATCTTTTTGGTGAATTGACCCTTTTATTAATATATAATGTCCTGAATACCTTTTATTTTTTTTTCTTGCCACTGCTCTGGCTAGAACCTCCAGTACAGTGTTGACTAGAAGAGGTGAAAGCAGACATCCTTGTTCTTCTTCCTGAATTTAGGGGGAAAGCATTCAGTCTTTCATCTTTAAGTATGATATTAACCTTGGGTTTTTCATAGATACATTTATCAATTGCGGAAGTTCCCTTCTATTCCTAGTTTGTTGAAGCATTTGTATTGTGAAATGGTGTTTTTGTCAAGTACTTTTTCTCCATCTATTGAGATGATCATGTGGTTTTTGTCCTTTATTCTATTATTTATGGTGTTTTACATAAGTTGATTTTCTAATTTTAAACCTATGTGGCATTTCTGAGATTAATCTCACTTGGTCATAGTGTATAATCATTTTTATATGTTGCTAGATGGAATTTTGTTGAGGAATTTTGCATCTATATTTATAAACTATTGATCAGTGGTTTGTTTTGTTTCTGTTGTCATTGTCTGGCCAGATAATACTGGCCTTATAGAAAGATTGAGAAGTATTCCCTCTTCTATTTTTTTTGAAAGCATTTGTGAAGAATTAGTATTAATACCAATTAATAGGAGCTATTTAGATAAATAGTGTAGAACAGATGTGTGCCAAGGTAAAAGTACAGAATGTTTTAAACGGTTGGTAGTGTTTAACAGCATAATATGTATAGAGGAAATACAAGTAGTTTGAAATCACTGGTATATAAGTGTAGGGGCATGGGGATGGTAGTGGGAAGTGAGACTAGGGAAGTAGAATTGGATTCATAAATGATCATTTAGGTCAAGATCAGCCTTCTTGTATGAAAAGGATTTTGTTGTTGTTATTTTAATTAAATGAAAACCCTGATCTTAAGAAATGGTACCATGATCGAGTTTATAATGTACAACTCTCTCCTATCCCTTTTCCTCTCTCTCTGTTTTACTGTGTGAAAATCACTGATAGCAGGGAATTTTATTCACTGGAATAAAGTGATTACCTATATAAGCTCAATTTTTGTATCTTCCTTAAAATTTTATGTTGATTTCTTATTAAAGTGGTTTGTTGATTATTTGGATGAAACTTTTACTGCTGAAATGCTAACATTTTCAATGGAGAGTAATCTGAGGAATGAATATATAGGTAATGGAAAACTCTTGAGTTTGATGAATTATCAAAACCTCCTCATAAAGTATGAGTGTTACTGATGGCATGTGAGATGGTAATTATCATCTGCTTGAAAATGTTAATCTAGGAGTTTCTTTTTAATATCAGTTGCCGCCTTTGTTTTTATGTTATTTTAATATTTTAGTGAAACTAAAATATTATTACATGCATATTGTAAAAAAAATTGAAATAACACAGAAGGGGAATAAATTAAAGTAAGATCTTCTTTACCCTAATCCCTAAATCCCCTAGTCCCATTCTTCATAGAGGTAAATTTCTTGTATGCATGTATGAGCACATAACATACATATTATTTTTGAACATGTTCCCCCTGTTTCCCAGCAATATAATAATAGAGCTTTTTATGTCTATATACATAGATCCTGCACCCGGTTTCCTCTATTGTTAACATATTAGTATGGTATATTTGTTACAGTTAATGAACCAATATTGATACATTATTATTATCTAAAGTTCATAGTTTATTCAGATTGTCTTAGTTTTTACCTAATATCTTTTTTTTGTTTGTTTTGTGATCCCATTTGAAATACCACATTTAAGACGCACATTATATTTAGTTAGTGTATCCCCTTAGACCCCCTTGGCTGTGGCAGTTTCTCACTTTCCTGTTTTTGATCATCTTGACAGTTTTGAAGAGTACTGGTCAGATATTTTGTAGGATGCCTCAATATGGGAATTTGTCTTATTTTTTCTTATGGTAAAACTGGGGTTGTGGGTTACTGGGAAGAAGACCGCAGAGGTAAAGTGCCATTTTCATCATATCATATCATGAATACATACGATCAACACAATTTATGACTGCTGTTGCTGACCTTCATCACTAGGCTGACATAGTGTTTGTTAGTTTTATCTGGTGTAAAGTTACTCTTTTTACCTCCATTCCCATACTGTATTCTTTGGAAGGAAGTCACTATGCACAGACTACACCTAAGGTGGGAGTTATGCTTCTATACTTCTTTTCCTTAATGGTGGAGTAGCTACATAAATTTTTTTGATTTTTTTTTTGCATGAGAGACTTGTCCTTTCTGTCCCATTTATTAATCTATTTAGTCATTTATTTATACCAGTATGGACTCATGTATATTTATTTTATTGATAAAATCGTTCCAGCCTTGGCCATTGGGACCTCTTTCAGGTAGCTAGTGTGCTTCTTTAACATACCCCACATCAGTGTGGGCTTTTTGTTTTGTTTTATTTTTGAGCCTGTCTTTATTTTCTTGTTTTATAATATATGGCATATAGATTATTTTTAATTCCCTGCTCTTCATAAATCTTTAATCTTGTGCATGCATGAGCATGTATGCACACACACATAGAATTGTTTTCATAGATTTAATTCTCAGAAATGGCATTGCTGAGTCTTGTTGAAGGTCAGTATGTCTTCTTTTTTGGATTAATGCATTAACCCATTGTCTTCCAAAAGGTTGCATGAGTTTGGGCTTTCACCAGAATCATGTTGTGGTGACAGTGACCCTATTATAATACTTAGTTTTCTTTAGACAGCTTGGCACACCTATCAGAGAAAAGACAACTGTTTTGAAGGGTTTTTTGTTTTTAATGATTATGGGTACATAATAGTTGTGTATCTTTTTAGGGCAGTGGTCCCCAACCTTTTTGGCACCAGGGACTGGTTTCATGGAAGACAATTTTTCCACAGGTGTGGGGGGCGGGGGAGGTAGAGCTCAGGTTGTGACAGCCCTGATGAAGCTTTGTTAGCTTGCTTTTGTCACCCTGTGCACCGCTCACCTCCTGCTGTGCAGCCTGGTTCCTAACAGACCGGTCTGCGGCCTGGGGGTTGGGGACTGCAGTTACAGGTACATGTGATGTTTTAATATAGGCATACAGTGTGAATTAATCAAATCAGGGTTATTGGGGTATTCATCACCTCAGGCATTTATCATTCTTTATGTTAGGAACATTCCAATTCCACTCTTTTAGTTATTTTAAAATATAACCTAACTTATTGTTGATTTTAGTAACTTTGTTGTGTTATCAAATATTGTTCATTCTATCTAACTATGTTTTGAAGTTTTTTTGCCATTTGGAATTCCCCAACCCAATTCTAAGGAGAATCTTGGGCTGCCATGATGCTGTGTTGAATGTTTTATTACCGGGTTCTCTTAGTTTTTTCAGATTGATTTTTCTTTTCCAATTTGATAGGTGAAAAATTGTGGCTCATTGTTATTTTTTATTATATTTCCTTAATTATGAATGAGGTTAAGCATCTTTCCACATTTTTATTGGCTATTTGTATAAGCATCTCTGTTCATGCCCCTTTCCATTTTTTCTATTTGAATGTTGGTCTTTTCTTATTGACTTCCAAGTGCTATTTTTAAATAAAAACAAATTAGCCCTTTGTCTTGTGTAGCAGAAATTTTTTCCCCCAAATTGTCATAGTTTTTGGATTTCATTTGTGTGGTTTTATTTTTTAAAGTAGTATAAAAGTTTTACATTTTTGTGTAATCAAACTGACATTATTTTCTTTAATGGCTTATAATAAGTTCTTTTGTCCTCCAAGATTTGCAAAAACAGCCATGTTTTCTTCTGGTACATTTATAGTTTTAAAAAAAAAACAACCTGTGATAATTTTGGCATTTATTTAGTTTTAAGGTATGAGATAGAAATGAAACTTGCCTTAATTATTGTTGTATGCTCAGTGCCTACCTCCCTTTCCAATTCCCTCACTCAGCCTCCCAAGCGAAAAAGTATTTCTCTTTTATCTAATCCATACTCTCTTTACTGTTAGTACTGTATTTTTCTCATCTCTAGCCAGCCAGGCACACCCATCAGAGAAAAGACAGCTGTTTTGAAATTTTTTTACCAGTTGGAATTCCCCGCCCAGTTCTGAGGAGAATCATGGGCTATCATCATGCTTTGTGGAATGTTTTATTACTGGGTTCTCTGATATGCTACTTTGCATCTCATCAGATTTTTAGAATTATGTCATGATTCTATTTAAAATGGTAGCCTCAAGGCATTTTGTTTCCTTAACCTCAGAAGTCATCAGCTGTTATTGTTAGGTGTGATCAAAATTTTGTCATCTAAATTTCTTATTCAATGTGTGATTTTAATGTGGAGTACATAGAGGAATAATTATCAGTGATTAGAGAGTAATTTATTAATAAAAGTGATAAGTAGGAAAACTGAACCATTGAGAGAAATACTCCCTAAATTAAAAATCATATAATTTTGTGGAGGTTTCTAAGTAAGATCCACTTTGTATAATAGCAGATTCCTTTCAAAGGACTTGTGGCAGTGGCTTCTCAGCCAATTTTTTGGAAGCCTAGCAACAGCTCTTTGAAGTTAGTAGTTTCTCATTTTAGTGGACTAATTGTTTTCAGCATCTGCATCTGAAATGATACTGTGTGTTGTATTTCTATATTTAGCTTTTAAAGTTTACAGTTAATCTGTAAGTGTTCCAGCATTCTATCTGGTAATCTAAAAGAGATTACATTAAAAAACAGCAGATCTGAGATATTTCAGAAAATTACAAGTGCTAGAAATGCTGAATCCTGGTCTTTCTTTTTATTGAAATATTAGCATCCCCAGCCTCATTAATTATCTTTTGCAGGAACCTCCAAACAAAAGTGCATATTGGGAATGTGAAAATATTACTGTTTTCTCTACATAAGGTATTTCCTAGGGATGGGCAGTCTCCTCCCTCCCTTAGGGATTATTCTTGTGGCTATTTAATTTCCATTAGAACATTTGTAAATTTAACAAGAGTATTTATTTGAGCCCCCACAGTTCTCATAGCATAGTAAATTAGAGCATTCATCCTATAGTGGACATGGTTTTGTTAACCTTCCTTTGATGTATTCTGCTTGCTAATATTATAAATAAAATAAGCTACCCAAAAAGGGATATCATCAGTACTTCAAATGAGGCCTGAACTGTACAAAGTAGAGTGGAATTATCTTATTGATCTGAACACAATACTTCTGTAGCCTAATGTTACCTTATGTTTTTCATTAGCTGCATCTCAATGTTGATTCCTTTTGAGTTCTGCTTAGTTATACCTGTCATTTAATTTCCAGTTGAATTACTGTCAAGTCTGATCTTGTTTCTCTCTGATTTGTCATTCCACATAATAAATTGATACTTTGATTTTAATCATAGGGCTTTATATTTATCTTTGTTAAATTTCATACTGTGGGTTTGGTCTATTGTTCCAGCCTATCAGAGTTCTTTAAATTCTTATTCACTCTTCCATTTTAAGCCATTCTTTCTAGGTTTGTGTCAATCTTAGGTGGCTGTGTTGAAATCAGAGATTATAAACTAACTGCCAGATCTATCTGCTGGTGTGTTTTATTTGGCTATCACATTCTGTTAATTTTTTTTTTTTTAACTAGAAAAAACTTTTTTTTTTTGGCTTGCACTGTCTGGTTTATCAACCATTGCCCCTTACTGCATTACACAATTTGGCTTCACATCTTTACATTTGTTGCTTAGCCATTGAAGGCATTTGCTTTTGCAATTCCTAATAAATGAAACCACTTATAAAAATATTGATTGGGACAAGGGACGGACAGAGCTTACAGTCTTGTAACTAGATACCTCTGTTGAACTTGGCATTCATCTTTTAATCTTTATATTCTTAACTTTTAATATGACTCCTTAGCAAATAAAGTAAATTGTAATCCATCACTACACACATCTCCAAGTTGTTCATAAATACATCATGATTAACTTTGTCAAATGGTTTATTAAAATAAAAAACTTCGTAATCAAGTAATAGTTAAAAAAAAAAAGAATAGCTTTGACATCTATGTTAATGACCTTTCTAATACCTGAGACTCATTATTTTTTGAATCTACTTATACAGCAACCCCTTCCACACCAGTTCAGCATTCTATTTATTTATTCTCTTTATTAGACCTTACCTTCACTTGGAACTGATTCCTCTCTGAATATTACAAATTTTTTTCTGTTTGCCTTCAGCATTACTCTTGCTACTCTTAGTTTTACTATGACCTTATCTCTTATTTTACAAGAAATAGGATCATCAGACATATACTCATTCAGCTTACATTTCTTTTTCCCAATACCTAATCATTTATTTTATATTTCAAGAAAAAAATATGATATCATTCTTTTAAAGATGAAAACAGCTAAAATTTGAGTTTTTATTCTGTGTCAGGTAATGTACCTAAAGAGCTTTATATGGGTTACATTTTATGATCTTACGACACTCCTTTAAAGTCAATACTATCATTAGCCCTCTATTACAGATTAGGAAACTGATACTTAGAGAGGGTAAGTAATTTGCTCATGAGCACATAGCTCCTAGTAACAGAGTCGGGACTTCTAGGTAGTTTTGTGTGACTCATACTAACCTTACCTCTTAATTACTACACTGTATAGCTTCGTTGTGTTCTCGTTTCCTTCTTCTCCTGATATTCTAGAATCTTGCTTTATCAGTTATCCCTTTTTGTTTCCTTTCTTATAACTTTATTCTTTCTTTATCTACTTAACCTACAAATAAATTTGGGACTCTTTTGGCTAGTAAAAAGCACAGCAACGATTTTTCTTTGCCAGGTATGGTGGCTCATGCCTGTAATCCCAGCACTTTGGGAGGCCAAGGCAGGAAGATTGCCTAAGGCCAGGAGTTCAAGACCAGCAAGGGTAACATAGTGACACCCTGTCTCTAAAAAAACAAACAAACAAAAAAAAACAATTTTCTTTGACTTTGCCTCCCGTTGAGTTACCAACTCCTAGCTCTCTCCTTACTTTTTTTTTTTTTTTTTTGGAGACAGAGTCTTGCTCTGTTGCCCTGGCTAGAGTGCAGTGGTATTATAATAGCTCACTGCAACCTCAAACTCCTGGGCTCAAGCAATCCTCCTGCCTCAGCCTCCCCAGTAGCTGGGACTACAGGCGTACACCACCACGCCTGGCCAATTTTTTCTATTTTTAATAGAGACAGGGTCTGGCTCTTGCTCAGGCTGGTCTCAAACTCCTGAGCTCAAACGATCCTCCTACCTCAGGCTCCCAGAGTGCTAGGATTACAGGTGTGAGCCGCCACACCCGGCCTATCACCAGAGACTTTGTTAGAAGAAACTAAATTAACTGCGTTCTCTTCCTCACCTGCCATCTGCTCATTCTTGAACCCAGTACAATTTGGTTGCTACTGGTACCAAGGTCTGAAACTGCTTTTTCCAAGACCATCACCGAAACAAAATACACTAGATTCAATAACCTCTTTTCAGTCCTCCTCCCTTCTGCCTTTGAAACACTTGGCAGTTCCACATCTCATCAGCTTTGGATCTCTTGATGCTACTGTTCGCTTGCTTTCTGTGCCTGTTAGTTCTTTCTTCATGTTTGCAAAATCCCCTAATATCATTTGCTTCTTAAGTTCAGTGTTTTTCAGGATTCCATACTCAGTCCTTTCCTTACTCTCCTACTCTGCACACCCTTCGTAGGTGAGCAAGTCTGTTCTTGTGTCTTCAGCTAATTTATATCTGTACTCTACTCATGTTTCCTGAGTTTGCCTTGACCTGTGTTTGCAACCTCCTGTGGAATATAGCTGCCTAAATAGTTCTGAGATTCATTAAGTAAAAGTTCAACTAATTTTTTCCTTTAAACTTTTCACTCTTCTTGCTTTCTTTGTCTCGTCACCTACTTAGTTGCCCAAGTTTAGAGACAATTAACTTAGTCCCAACTTCTTTGTTTCTTAGATTCTTTATTGTTCTTATATTCAATATACCCACCTGTCTTCCCCTTCTTAAAAAAAATCTGTGTGCCCTGGTTTGGGCCTTGGATTCATGTCTGGGAGGTTTCTAGTTGCTTATCCTGCTTTTATTCTCATTTTCCCAACTCTCCTCCTCTCCATACCCATTTTCTGCAATACTGTTTGAGTTAAAAACAGACCTATCAGTCTATGATCCTAATTTTTTCTCCATCTTTATCAAGATGTAATTTATAAAATAAAAATTGTATATATTTGCAGTATACAAGATTTATGATATATGTATGCATTGTGAAATGTGTAATCCTAATTTTCAAATACGTATCCATTGCCTCTGAACTTAATTTATTCAGCAAATATTTATTGAATACCTACTATGTACTAGGCACTATTCTAGGTGGAGATAGAGCAGTGAACAAAACAGACAAAAACATTTGCCATCATGAAGCCTTGTCTAGTCAGGGGAAGCAGATAATATAAAATAAACTATGTGGTTAGAAAATGATAAGTACTGCAGACACAGTGGCTCACACCTGTAATCCTAGCATTTTGGGAGACTGAGGTGGGAGGATTGCTTGAAGCCAGGAGTTCAAGACTAGCATGAGCAAGAGTAAGACCCCACCTCTACAAGAAATAGAAAAATAAGCCGGGCATGGTGGCAGCGCCTGTAGTTCCAGCTACTTGGGAGGCTGAGGCAGGAGGATCTCTTGGTCTAGGAGTTTGGGGTTGCAGTGAGCTATGATAATGTCACTGCACCATAGCCTGGGCAACAGAGTAAGATCCTGTCTCAAAAAAAAGGAAAATAAAATAAAATGATAATTATTGCTTATATAGTGGGGCAAAATAAAGTGGGAAAGGCAGATGGGGAATGTAGGGCTAGAGGAATGGGTTGTAATTTAAAATGGGATGGTTAGGGAAAACCACACCAAGAAGGTAACACTTGAACAAAGATTTGAAGGAGTTGAGGCAAGTGAGCTATATGCACATCTGGTGGGAGAACCTTCCAAGCTGAAGGACTAATTGGTACAGAGGCCCTGTATGTGAAAGCCTGCCAGATGTATTCAAGAAACAGCAGGGAGCTAGCTTGGCTAGAGACAAAGGAGCAGTGAGGACAGTAGTGGAGGAGAACGGAGGACAGAGGAATAATAAAGTAAGTTTGTAGTGCATTATAGTACATTGTAGACCAGTGAGGTGGAATAAAAGAGATATAGTCTAACTTATACTTGATATTAGTTGATATTAGACTGTAAAGGGATCAGATAGACCACTTAGAACGTAGGTAGACTATTTAGGAGGCTAGTGCAATAATCCAGGTGAGAGGTGATAGTGGCTCAGACCAGGGTTGTGGCAGCGAAGGTAGCAAGAGTGGTAGATCCTGAATAAATTTTAAAGGTGGGCCATTAGTTTTTTTTTTTTTTGACATATGGATATGGGGAGAGAGGAGTAGAGGGAGAAACAGAGAGGGGGAGGGGGGAGAGAGAAGGAAAAGGAGCAAAGGGCCTAAGGGACTGGAAGTAGATTAAGGATGATTCTAAGGTTTTTAGCCTGAGCAGTGTCAAGAACATAGTTGGATATACTAGTCTGGAGTTAAGGGCAGAGATTCAGGTGTGTGTGTGTGTGTGTGTGTGTGTGTGTATGAATTTGGAAGTCATCAGTGTATAGTAGTATTGAGCCATTAGATAGATGAGATTTTCAAGGGAATGAATTTAAAGAACAGAAGAGCTCTGAGGATTAAGACCTGGGATCCTCCAATCCTTAAGAGATCAAGGAGAATAGAAGGAAGTAGAAATGGAGAGCGAGAAGAGCTGTCTGTAAGGTAAGATGAAAACCAAAAGAATGATGTCCTGTGAAGTGGAGAAAGTGTTTCAAAGAAGGGATCATAATTAACTGTGCTAAATGGTAGTGCTAAGTCAAGTAAATAAGAAGGGTAAGATGATCGAAAATTGACATTGGATTCAGCAACAAGGAGATTATTGATCTTGAACAATCCTGGTGGAGAGGTAGTGAAATTCTGTTGGAGTTAGATTTAGGGAGAATGAGAGGAGAAAGGAATTGGAGAAAGTCATCTTTGGGGAAAGGGCCAGAAAATATGGTGGTAATTAGTGTGATTAGAGATAGTTTATTATTTTTTTTTAAGATGGGAGAAATAACAGCAAGTTTTTGTGCTGATTGTAATGTTCCCATGGAGAGGGAATAATTAATGCAGAAAGACAGGAAATTTTCTGGAGTGATGACTTTGAGTAGGAAATGCAGAATAGAACTTTTTTTTTTTTTTAACATGTAGTAGTGTTTGCCTTTGAATGGAACTTGGTCGACTTATCTCTAGTTACAGAAGTGAAGGGGTAGATTCTGGTAGTAGATGGGTGCATGTAGTGATGTAAGCATGGTCATCAGCTGAGGTTGAGGGCAGAGAAAAGAGGTGTTGGAAGTTGAAGAGGAGGAGAGGAGAAACAAAGTGGTCTGGAAAGGTGAATAGACTAGGCAAATACATAATTATTGCTGGGCCAATTGAGTTCTTGATGATGACTTTAATGTGAGACCAATCAGCACAATTACAGGTTTCTCTGCAGCCATTTTCAGCTCTTGGGGTACAGGTATAGACTGGGTAGAAAGTTGGACTTAACCAGAGTTGTGGAAAAACCACAAGCTTTTCTTAAGTATTTTTGGCTTTGCAGGCTATCTAGTCTCTGTCACAACTACTCAACTTAGCCATTGTAGTCCCAAAGCAGCCATGGACAATACTTAACTGAACAGGCATAACTATGTTCCATTAAAACTTTATAAAATTAGGCGGCAGGCCATTGCTGTTGTTTGCTAACCCCAGTGTTAGAAAGTGAGGATAGTGATAAACCATGGAATTTAAGTGGGCTCTGGAGGGAAGAGAGGAGAACACAAAAGGGTGAGGGATAGTGAAAAGGTGGTAGGGTCAATGGTATGATGTCTCACTAAACTGTTTCCTGAGCTTACTCTTTGACTTCGCATCTTCAATATAGTTTTCTCTCTGCCTGAAGTGCTCCTTTCATACTCAATTCAGATGTCATCTCTTTTATCACTCTGTAGTGAGTGGACACTGACATATAGAAAATACTCAATAAATGCTGAAAGTTGAAATTCTCCACTTCAGTTTGGCAGATGTAACGATTTCATATTAGGAGATTATGAATGTTTATTTTCCTGCAGTTTTTCCCACTCAGAAGCCAATTCTACAATTGAACATAGTGATTTTCAACTTTATTTTCTGCTTTAGTTTACCTAACTGATACTGTTTACATGAACAGGGTAAGGATAGTGCTCCCTTCCTCTTTCCTGCTTGGTACTTAGTTGGAATTCCTTTGTTTTTCTCTGCTGATCTTGGATTGGTGTCATTATGCTCTGAGAATGGATATTTAAACATATGACCTGTAATAAGTTTGTGAGTATGGTAACTCATTGCCTTATAAGTTGTTCTTTTTACTTCAGTTAATTATAGAAGACAAGTGGTTGTTCTACCAATTATAGTAATAGATTATTAGATAACCATAGGATCTTTTTTGTGGAGGTTAGAGACATTTTGAAGCGTATCTAGTCCAACCTTTCATATTATAATATAGTTGAAGAAACTGAAGCTCAGAGAGATTAAGCGACTTTTACACACCAATTAGCAGCCAGAGCTAGGGCTAGAAATCCATGTTTCTTAAATTTCCAATTCAATACTTTCCTTGCTACCATGCCTCTTAGCCTGATAGGATATGAGGACATTGATTATGCCTAGAAAATACGAAATTTTATGATAGGCAATATCCTCTAAGATCATGGTAACCAAAATAATAGTTTAATTATGGTTGGGAATCTTAGCAATATTGAAATGGCTATTTTTTCCCCCATGGAATTATTAGTAAGAAGGTATGGTAGACTTGTCTTTACTATTATGGTTATATTCTGAAGTAATTTTGTATAATTAAAATCAAGCACATGAATCTTTTCTTTAAAAATATAAATAAGTAAATGTATAGAGAATTTACTTTAGTTTGAATATTTAAAGACTAGGTTTCTAATCTCTTTTGTTTTTTGTTTTTTTAATAAACTCTTTCAGAAAGATGAGGTCTATCTTAATCTGGTGCTGGACTATGTTCCGGAAACAGTATACAGAGTTGCCAGACACTATAGTCGAGCCAAACAGACGCTCCCTGTGATCTATGTCAAGGTATGTAAAAATGTAACAGTTTCTCATTTTAGAAAATATTTACTATGAACCAGGGAGAGAGTGCTAGGTATGTTTTAACTATATTATTTAATACTTAGGGGGGGAAGACTGCAAAGTAGGTATTGTTAGAGCTTTGTTAAATTCTTGTACAGTTTTAAAATGCAGAGTCTTCACCTTTTAAACTTTCATGACTCATGTTAAAGAAACTGATAAATTGCAGCAATTTTTTTCACAGTTACAGATTTTAAGTCTGCTAGCCATAGCACTTTTTAAATTTAATTTATGATACTTTAATTGTGCCATAAACCTAAATAGGAGCATATCACATAAAATTATAAAATACAGTTCTAAGTTCAAACTCAATGTTTTATTGCCATTTATTGATATATTTATTGTATCTGTAGCTGCGGTTTAAACTCTTGGTGATTTTAAATATGTACAAGGTGCTATTTAATTTTTGGAATATCGATGCCATTTTGTTTATTTGATAGAACTCACAGCAGAGTGGCTAGGTATTTATCCGGTATAATTCCAATTAAAGTTGTAGTAGATGATTAGGAACAGATTATTTTATTAACTATTACATTGTGAAAATTAACTGGAAGTTAAGTTTAAAAATTCAGATATTTAAATGCAATTTTTTTCTTTCTGTGTTTTACCCTTTGTAGAAATGACCCTAGAAAATAAAATGACATCGACTCTAAATGTCTTATGGTTAGAGTTTTGCTTAATTGTTAAAATTTTAAACTTCACAATAATGAAATGAAATGGTGCAAAAGCAGAAGCATTAATAATAGAAGTTCTCTTATGACTTTTGGTAGCTAGATTATTTTGCAAGGATTCCAGGATTCCTGTTGAATTCAGTGCTAGGAATAAAAATCTGACTCCAGTATAATTTTATTTGGGCTTATCAAAACTTGGTTGAGGTTGTGGTTAAATTGATGATAGTAGGAACTAAAAGAGACACAGTTTTCTACTGTCAAATTACTGTAGTACTTGATTCTTGTTTTAGAATAGCAGATCCTTATATACTGCTGGTTATTTTGTAGTTGATGATAGTTAATGTATAAGTTAAAAAGGTTCTGAGCACCTTTGCTTTTCTGGTGAGCATCTTTCAGAACTAAGTGAGTTTTAAAATGCAGTTCTAAAACAGATGACTAGCAAATCATTGTTGTGAACTTACATTTTTTTTAATTGATAAGATATGTGTAAGAACAGGGTCTGAGTACACAAAAAAAGCTGAATGCATTTTTTTGAACCATATACAAAATTGTTATCCTGTGACTTATTTAAACAGATGTTATGGCGCAGAGAAGAGGATATTGGACTTGAGTTAGATTTGATAACTTTGTAACTGTGTTCAAACTGTGTTCCTTGAACCTCAGTATCCGCCTCTGTAAAAATGAGGATAATGTATATCTCAGAGTGCTTGCAAGAATTAAGTAAATGAATGGGTAGAAATGCTCTTGGTTTGGTAGTTAGTGCATGTTAAATAAATCCATTATATTTCAAAAGTGTTAAATATATTTGAGTTTCTAAGAATTAATCATTCTAGTCTTTTATTTAGACATTAAGCTATTTAATGATATTTTTATACTTTTATTTAATAGAATAAAAATATGGCCAAATAAAGAAATAGTAGTTAAAAGAGGAGTACTTAGCCCAAACCACTAGAGAATATTATTTATGTGATGTTGGGCAAGTTGCTTAATCTCTCTTTGCCTCAGTTACTTTATATGTAAAATGGTAATAACAGTAGTACTTATTACATAAGATTATTATAAGGATTAAATGAAATAATACATATAAAGCACTTAGAACAGTGTCTGGCACATGATAAGTTGTTCTTCTTGTTATTGTTTTTGCTACCTTTCTAGTATAGAAAGCCTCTCAGCTTTCCTTTAAATATGTTTTTACAAAATGAAACAACAAAAAGATACTAAATTATGTATTTCATTCTTTATCTTGATTTCTCAAGATAAAGAAACTTTTCAAGAGAACAGAGATGGAGTAGATCTTTCAGATAAAAGAATACGGTAAAAAGACATCTTAAAATTAACTTCGTTTAAACACAAGCATTTTTTACAAAGAAATTTTTTTCACTAATTTTTGCTGATCTAGACATTAATACCCTGACACGGTAAATGTCTTTTTAATTTTAGTAAATTTATGCCTATGAACTCAATTTCTTATGGGAGATCATTTTCTTGGTGGTAATGAGTTAAATCCTTACAGCAGCCTTTAGCATTTAGAGATTGATTGTGTGAGCAATAATACAATAATAGAACTATGAAGTTTTTAAAAAAGTTATATGGATACCTAAATTTGTTGGCAAAATGCTGACATTATTATAGCTCTTACCTATACATTTTATGTCATGCTTCATTTTAAAGAAGGTTTAAATTTTTCCAGCTACAGTTCAAATTAACATTAAGGATGTACTAAAATTCAACTGTCTGCATTTTCACCGTGCCTCCTTGAAGGAAAGTAGGTTTCATGTTAACTTTAATTAACTTAAGCCTTAATAATAGCTTCTAAAGATGGTTCCATATGTCAGTGCTTCATTTGACCTTTATCTTTTTTTTATTGTTGTTTTTTACCAAGACATTTGTATCTTTGGTTTGAATCCTTTCAAAAATTCTTTCCATGGTGTAACTTTAGATAGATAAGTGGTCAGAAAAATTTAATAGTGAATCAGAACACTGACCCTGAGATAAACAGAAGGTTTAAGGTATACTCACTTTCTCCATAAAGTCCCCCTCTACCCCAGTCAAGAGTCTGATTCTTTCTTCCATGCAGACCCAATTTCTCAGTGTATCTTTTTTGGTAATAAAATTCAAAAAATATTTTTCTTAAGGTGATGTCAGTAGTCAAATAGGCATCTGTTTTTAAATGGCACTTTAAAGTCTCCTTATTTCTAAAGGATATTAACAGGAAGAATGGTGATGCTAACAGGGTTACTGATGCCTTGGTAGGTCATTGAGTATAGGTTTTCTCATTCCACCTGTGATTTTTCCAAAACCTCTGTAAGCGTAACCTTGAAGGCTGACATCTCGGGAAAATGATTCTAAAGATGACACTGGAAATAGTTTTACATTTAAGCAGCCCGATATACTAGAAAGAATGATGAACTTAAAAATCAGAATACCTGGTTTCTGGTCCAGCGTTGTTACTTGTTAGTCATGTGATTTGTGATATCTCTGATCTTTTCATCTGTGTTTTAAATAAAAAGTCCATTTTAGCAGGCTTGTGGTGAGATGTTAGTAAAATTAAAAGTTATAAAGCACATTGTAAAGTTTTCTTTTTTACATTATTAAAGGATGGTGGGAATATTACATATAGTTAATGACACTTTCATTAGCTAATTCAGATAGAATTAGCTAATTAATATAGAAATGACACAAAACTTGTTAAAGGAAGATTGAGTGCTAACAATCCACAGCATTTTACCTGTTCTGTTCTGAGAAGCTGTTGCTTTATTTACTGCTTAAGGGTTCTGATTTGTTTGGGATAGGAAGTATTCAATTAATTTTTACTATTCCAGTTGTATATGTATCAGCTGTTCCGAAGTTTAGCCTATATCCATTCCTTTGGAATCTGCCATCGGGATATTAAACCACAGAACCTCTTGTTGGATCCTGATACAGCTGTCTTAAAACTCTGTGACTTTGGAAGGTAAGTTAGCTCTCTTCCCCCATCTCCTGCCACTTCCTTCCCTTCTCCCCACCCCCTCTGCCACCCCATCCTCTTTTAAATATATTCCTTTACAATGTCTATATAAATACTGTAATCCTTACTCAGGGAGTATAAACTAGTGCAGCTTCTTGTGAGGGTGGTTTTGTTAATTTCTGTAAGAATTATAAGTGCATATACTGTTTCATCCAACAGTTTAACTTCTAGAAATTATTTCTTAGAAATATACATTTACAAAAATAGTGTATATATAGGGATTTTTAGCATTGTTTATAAATGTCCATTAGTAGGAAAATGACCTAAAAAATTATGGTACATACTCATGTAATGTAATACATGCATTCATGAAAAGAATGAGGCCACTCTCTATGAACTGAAAAGCAATAATCTTTAGGAAATATTAAATGAAAAAAGCAAGGTCAAAACTATGTGTTTAGGGTGCTACCTTTTATGTTTTAAAAGCACACAGAGTGTGACTGTATGTATACAGATGTATAAATGGCTTATTTCTGGAATGGTACATAATTGCCCATGGGAAGAGAAACTTTGGGAATATAGTATAGTTGGGAAACTCGCTTTTTCATTGATTATACTTTAATATTCTTTTAATTTATATTATGTGTATATAGTCCTTTTTTGGTGAGAACTAATCTTTAAAAAATACTGTATGTTACTGTGTATCCTTTTAACTTTAAAGTTAACCTCAATTTAGGGGTGAGGTAAAATAATCTACTAGCATTGTTTTCTTCCTTTTCTACTATAATTTAATCTATTGTTCTCCCTTTTTTCCTGCAAATTCCAGCAAACTTTATGCTTTTTAAAACTCATTCCTTGGTAATATACTGTGAGTTTGTAGTTTGTAGGAAAACTTTATCCTTCCTATTTCCATAGTTTTCAGTATCTTGTGCCTCTCTGATTTAACGTTTCAGGATGCAGTCAAGCCTATATTCCCATGTAACTCAGGCAGTTACCCTGCTACTTCCTCTCTGGTGTAATCATCTAGAGTAATCTCTCTCCTTTCGGTCCCTAAGACGTCTCTGCACAACTTGGATTCTCTCCATTTTAATTTTTTTCATCATTATCACAAATTCTTACTTTTAAACTTAGCTCTGTAGATTACATATTGACCCGCACTTGCTGAAATCTGTATTCCTACCTCTTTGTAATGTTTTTACATCAACCCACAGTTTAAATTTTGGATTTAACAAAGGTTATATTTTCCACAGCCTTCTCTTGAGAGAGCTCCTTAAAAAAATAAGCAAATCTATTCTGGCATGAATTAATTCTTCTTAGTAATACATTATGTCCCCTTTCAGACCATTCTTGTTTTACTGTTTCCTAATTTCAGTCACCTGTCATGGGACCCAACTCACTTTGTAGGCCATGATTCTGTTTCCTGAACTATAAGAAAAGGGTGAAAGATATTTAATCAAAACTCTATTTGATGCTTGAAACAAAGCACTACTACTTGTTATCTGTAGGAAAAACTGCCCAAATCAGATGATTTTTATTGTTATGGGGTACCTTCCCTGCTGAGAGTGACTGACTGGTAGGGCCTGTAAAAAGACTGTGAGACACCAAGGTTAGAGTTTCTGTTATCATCATAGTGTCATAACACTATTGGTATGGCCTATTCTCCTGGGACATAAAATAGCTTTTTTAAAAATAAATTTGGAATAGAGATTTTACTTGTTTGATAACAGTTCAATGAACTGTTTTTACAAACTCTCTGATAACAAAGCTGCCTTTTTGTTTTTAACAAAAATGGTTTGGGCAAGTAGGGTTTGGGAGACTTTGGACTCAAAAATACCAGGTTGGTGGTGACTTGAACAAAACAGTTTTTACTCTTCTTAGTAATTCTTTATAGAATGAAACAGGACCTGGAAGAGTAGCTAAAGGACTAGTTGGGCTGCCTAAGGACCAAGGCTACATGTGACCAATATATTGGGCAGGAGTTACAACCAGTCTCATCTGTAAAAGAAAGAAGGTAGCTCCGTCAATTAGTGAAAAAACCTATGGGTTACAAAGCTTCCAATATTAACATTTTGTCTTGTAGTGAATTTTCTCACTATATAATTGGAATCTATCTTGTTAGTTAAAAAAAAAAAATGTCCTTTAGAAGATAGAAAGGTCTCTTATCAATTATGCTGAAAACTAAGGGTCTTAATTCATGCAGCCTAAAAACAGGGATTAATGTTTATTAATTTATGAAATGGTTGTGTGTCAGTACTTGGGGAGAGGTTTAAAAAATGGTGATGAAGAAAAACAAGTTAAGGTTAGAGTTATCATTGACTCATAAATGGAAGGAAAGAAAGTCCAGACTTTGAAATGCTTGTGACTACTTTCATCTATCTTTATCCTGCTTTTCCTCACCTTTACCTCAACATTTTCTTACCTTTTTTTGGCACGCACTTTTGTACTGTTTTGATTTTGTTATATGTATTTATTTCCTATATTTATCTTTGTTGTTATTGTATGTCAAATTGGTTAGCTTATACAGCTCTTTATTTCATTGTTGTCTCCAGGTTATCTTGAGAGACATATCAAAAGAAATTAATTGTAATTTATTTTCATGTTTAAAATATATGCTACAAAGTATTTTAGAAAGAGAATTGAAATAAGAAAACATGTAATTAAACTTACCATAGCAGAGTTAGAATTCACAGGCTCTGAATCATTCTGTCCTAAAGTTGAAGGCCTATCTTTTTGCAATTTATTGGGTAATGAATATTTAGTTAATAAATTAACCAAATGTGGAAAAATAAAATAGATTGGGTCTATAAGCCTTGAGATATTCACCCTGAGTCAGAAGTTGAATTATAAGACAGTGGCCAGTTTCTCAAGCTTTTTTAAAGAAACACATTGAGTGAGGAATATTCGTTCTTATATTACCTGTTAGCATGCTTTTTGGTGGGAGGAGGTACTTCTTTTCTGCTCTTTTTTCTTTGTATTTTGGAGGTAGAATTTGGGGAACAGAGGATCAGAAGAAATTCAGCGTTTATCCTTTTGTGGGTTTTTTTAATCCCTTTTTCCTTAGGTAACAGTTGTCAAATGCTTTCTTTAAAAGTTACTATTCTTTTTTGGAGAGTGATGTGATAAAATTGTACACTTCTTTTGTCAGAGATAGTTATGGTTCATACTTTCTTTTTGTATGTTATTTGATTGGAATGGTGTGAGTATTCACAGTTTGATACTGTGAATGATAGCAGTCTAGTTTCTTTTAAGGTTTAGATTTAAAGAATTTCTGCTTTTCATTTTTTTCTATTAGTGCAAAGCAACTGGTCCGAGGAGAACCCAATGTTTCCTATATCTGTTCTCGGTACTATAGGGCACCAGAGTTGATCTTTGGAGCCACTGATTATACCTCTAGTATAGGTAAGTACTGAATATGAATATAATGCTTGTAATTATTAATTGAGTCTTGATTTTAGTAATTTGGTATTACTAATCTGTACTTTCATTTCCACTGAAAGATGGATGTTTTTTCCTAAGGACCGAGAAGCAGAAATGTACAGGCATACCTCATTTTATTGTGCTTTGCAGATACTGCATTTTTTTTTTTTTTTACAAATTGAAGGTTTGTGGCAACCCTGTCTTGAGCAAGTCTTTTGGCACCATTCTTCAACAACGTGTACTCCCTTAATGTCTCTGCATAACATTTTGGTAATTCTTGCAATATTTCAAACTTTTTCATTATTATTATCTGGTATGGTGATCTGTGATCAGTTAGCTTTGATGTTACTATTGTAATTGTTTTGGGATGCCGTGAACCATGCCCATATAAGACAGTGAACTTAATTGATCAATGTTGTGTGTGTTCTGACTGCTCCACTGACTGACCATTCCCCCATTGCTCTCCTCCTTGGTCTACCTTATTCCCTGAGACATAACAATATTAAAATTAGGCCACTTAATAATGCTACAATGGCCTCTAAGTGTTCAAGTGAAAGAAAGAGTCCCATGTCTCTCATTTTAAATCAAAAGCTAAAAATGATTAACCTTGGTGAGGAAGGCATGTCCAAAGCCAACTACAAAACAGCCACGTTGTGACTGCAAAGGAAAAGTTCTTGTAGGAAATCAAAAGTGCTACTCCAGTGAACACACAAATTATAAGAAAGCAAAACAGCCTTACGGCTGATATGGAGAAAGTTTTAGTGGTCTGGATAGAAGATCACACCAGCCACAACATTCTCTTAAGCCAAATCCTAATCTAGAGCAAGGCCCTAACTCTCTTCAATTCTTTGAAGGCTGAGAGAGGTGAGGAAGCAGCAAAAGAAAAGTCTGAAGCTAACAGAGGTTTGTTAATGAGGTTTAAGGAAAGAAGCCATCTTTATAACAGAAAAGTGCAAGGTGAACAGCAAATGCTGATGTGGAAACTGCTTCAAGTTATCCAGAAGATCTAGCTAAGTTCAGGCATGGTGGTTCATTCCTTCTATCGCAGCACTTCGGGAGGCTGAGGCAGGATACTTCAGCCCAGGAGTGTGAGTGTGAGACTAGCCTGGGCAACATAGCAAAACCCTTTCTCTACAAAAAAATAAAAAGAATTAGCTGGGCATGGTGGCATGTGCCTACAGTCCCAGCTGCTCAGGAGGCTGAGGCAGGGGGATCACTTGAACCCAGGAACTCAAAGTTACAATGAGCTATGATCATGCCACTGCACTCCAGCCTGAGTGACAGACTGAGACCCTGTCTCTTTAAAAAAAAGAAGAAGAAGAGGAGGAAGATCTAGCTAAAATAATTGATGAAGTTGGCTACACTAAACAACAGATTTTCCTGGTAGATGAAACAGCCTTCTATTGGGAGAAGGTGTCGTCTAGGACTTTCATAGCTAGAGATGCAGCTGGTAACTTTAAGTTGAAGCCAATGCTCATTTACATTCTGAAAATCCTAAAGCTTTTAAGAATTATGCTAAATCTACTGTGCCTGTGTTC
Organism: Daubentonia madagascariensis; assembly: GCA_023783475.1. Taxonomy (NCBI): domain Eukaryota; kingdom Metazoa; phylum Chordata; class Mammalia; order Primates; family Daubentoniidae; genus Daubentonia; species Daubentonia madagascariensis. Next base: position 17,199,691 of record JAKFHU010001631.1, on the reverse strand, counting down.
TGTAAATGGAAAAATAAAGCCTGGATGGCAGTACATCTGTTTATAGCATGGTTTACTAAATGTTTTAAGTCCACTGTTGAGACCTACTGGTCAGAAAAAAAGATTCCTTTCAAAATATTACTGCTCATTGACAGTGTACCTAGTCACCCGAGAGTTCTGATGTTTCTGATGGAAATGTACAAGGAGATTAATTTTTTTTTGTGCTAACACAATATCCATTCTTGAACCTATGGGTCAATTTTCGAGTCTTATTGTTTAAGAAACACATTTCATAAGGCTATAGCTGCCATAGGTAGTGATTCTTCTGATGAATATGGGCAAAGTCAATTAAAAACCATCTGGAAAGGATTCACCATTCTAGATGCCATTAAGAACATTCGTGATTCATGGGAGGAGGTCAAAACTTGACATGAGCATGAATTTGGAAGAAGTTGATTCCAACCCTCATGGATAACTGAGGGGTTCAAGACATCAGTGGGAGAAGTCACTGCAGATGTGGTGGAAATAGCAAGAAAACTAGAATTAAAAGTGAAGCCTCAAGACATGACTGAATTGCTGCAATCTTACAATCAAATTTGTGGAGTTGCTTCTTACAGATGAGCAAAGAAAGTGATTTCTTGAGATGGAAACTGCTGCTGAAGATGCTGTGAACATTGTTGAAATGACAACAAAAAATTTAAAATATTTCATACTCTTCGTTGATAAAGCAGCAAGCGGGGTTTGAGAGGATCAACTCCAGTTTGGAAAGAAGTTCTATCATGGGTAAAATGCTATCAAACAGCATCTTATTCTACAGAGAAATCTTTTGTGAAAGAAAGAGTCAATCAATGCAGCTTCATGGTTGTCTTATTTTAAGAAATTGCAACAGCCACCTCAACCTTCAGCAACCACCACTCTGATCAATCAGCAGCCATCAACATTGAGGCAAGACCGCCTAGCAGGAAAAATATTATGACTTGCTGAAGGCTCAGATGATTGTTGGCATTTTTTAGCAGTAAAGTATTTTTTAGTTAATGTACATACTTCGTTTTTTTAGACATAATACTACTGTACACTTAATAGACTACAGTATAGTATAAACATATGTTTTATATGCACTGGGAAACCAAAAAAATTTGTTTGACTCACTTTATTGCGTGATATTCACATTATTGCAGTGGTCTGAAACCAAACCTGCAATATCTCCGAGGTATGCCTGTATAGAATTTTCCAAATTTTACCCTTTAGAATGTGAGATATACTAACTATTCTTTTTAGTTTTTGCACTATTAGCATTATAAATCTAAAACATATGTGTTTACCATAAAGTTTCAAATGAATCCTAAGTACACCTTTTTTTTTTTTACTTATTTAAAATCCTCCTGAAATACTTCTGAGTTGGAGTATTTGTTAATTAATAGTGTTATTTCATTAAATTAATAATGAAAGGATAGGATGGCTGTATTGTTGACTCTTTTGTGATGTAACACTTCAATTAGTTAATTTCAGATCAGCTGTAATCATTAGTAGTTGTGCTAATAAACCCGTTGATTCTATAGAAGTCTTCACACAGATATTTAGTGATAGAAGGAATTGAATAGAAACAATTAGTTTTAATCTTCATTGACCTTCTTTCCTACCTCCATTCTAGCTAGGAGTGAACAGAGAATGCAGGATCAGCTGGCCATCAATTGGAAGCTGAGAAACAATGAGCAATCTTAGGCTAGGTATGCAGGTGGAGGCCAGAATTATTTTACTCTCATATATTGCTTCTGAAGAGAATTCTGTAGTCCAAAAACAGAAACAAAAGCATGCAAATAACAAACAAACCAAAAAAGCCCCATAGTAACAGAAAACGTTAAGAAAAAAAAAAAAAAAAAAAAACCAGAACAGAACTTGGGACGGTTTTTGCCTTTTTGATACAAGTAGAAATTTTCTGAAACAAGCAAACACCCCTAAACAGAAACATACTGCCATTTTTATTTTGCCAAAGGGCAAATTGCAAAAGTGCATTTTGGTTTGTGTCAAGGGGCCAGCAGTTTTACCCACCATTTCTTTTGTACCATCAGTGCACATTTCAACCCAGTGAAAAAGGTATATTCTTATGAAAATAGTTCTACCCTCCGTAACCTCTGAAAATGTGTAGAGTACCCAAGGCTCTGTAGACCACACTTGGAGACCTGCTGTACTAGAGAATAGAGAGTATAATGATGTATATGTGTGTATGTTAGTGTTCAGAGTCTCATCACGGCTATGATATGTGGCATATGTTCATGGACAAATGAGAAATAGTACAAATAATATTTTGCTTGTAGTCAAGCTGTGTTTGAATTCCATGTTTACTACTGGCGTAAAGTGGAGATTACTAACAGTTCTGCGTACCTCTCTGAGTGGCTGTGGGATTAAATAAAATGTTAGTAAAAGAACTACAGAAATGTAAGATGTATTCTTTTTGTGGTATTTGTTAACTCTTCCCCAAGAGCAAATTTCAGCCCTTTGTTTTTGGGGATGTCATTGGATTTTCCAGCTGCTTTATATTTTATTCAAATACATCATACTGATTATCTATATACAAAGTACTGGAATGAGTTGTGCCAGAGTCATCTAAAATACAGGCAGTTTGATTTTTCTAAAAGAGTCATAACTGTCATCTAACATGTTAAGGAATGTTTATATAAACTAAGGCCTTTTGAGCCCTAACAAGCCTAAATTTGGCTGCCTTTTTTAGACTTAGGATACTTGCCTCTTAATGCTATGTAAGATTTGTAAACGGTCCAGAAACAGAGAGATTTGTAAGTATACTAATAGGTATGTTTTTGAAATGTTTTTAAAAATAGTGTTTGAAATGAAAGAGTAGATGGTTCCGACTAGATTGTTTGGATATAACCAGAGCTAAGGCTGATAGCTGTGATTATATTGTCTTACTGAGATATGGCAGAATGAGAACAAGACTTCTTTAGAACAAGGAATTGAGTTTACATACCCATGAAGACAGGTGCTGTTATTCTGTGATAATGAGACAGTTGTCAAGACAGTAGCATCTCGATTGGGAATCGAGAATGGGTTCCAGGCCTAGCTCTGCTATTCAGTAGCTTTACCTTGGACAAACATTTAACTTTATCATGCATGAATTTCCTTATCTGTGAAGTAAGTGTGTTAAACTATATGGTCTTGAAAAACCACATTACCATGAATTACAGTCAAGTATGAAACAGAATGCTATTTTGGCTTAAACCCTAAATAACTAAAATTCAATAGGCCAAAGACCTGGGTTTTTTTGGTACCTTCTATTTAGTGGAAGTTTTATTCTATTTTGGAGAATTTCATCCATTTGTCCTGTTAATTAAGAATAGATTTTGGCATCTCCCAGAAAGAGAATGATAAATATCTTGTTTTTAGTAATTTGACTGATTTAATGTTAATTAAAAACCACTAGTATAGTTGTCACCTGTATCTTTTGACAATGGTATTCCTTGATGTTTTACTTTTTGTCTTCCATATTTGTAGCTGAATGCTGCCTATGAAAGTATTTCCCATTGTTGTTGTTTTTTTAGAAAGATATAATTACTGCCCTGCAATTTTTTCAACCTTGTCTTCTAAGATGAATTATTCTTTATTATAGAGGAAAGAAATGAGTGCATATTACTTTGTATCTAACTCGCTAGGTAAAGGGATATTTTTTAAACTTAGATCAAAATAAAGCACTTACATTAATAAAGAGATGCATCTTTTCCACTTAGCTATAAGAGTTAGTATTACTATTGGCTTTGAGTAAAGTAAAGATGCCCTGACACGTCTTCATATTTGCTTCATTTAGCAATTTCCTAATATATCAAGTAGGACTTTCTTGGTCTACTTTTGCAAAGTAGGTGTCTTGGTTATCATTACTCGGAACTGGACAAAATCAACTTGAGTTTCTTAAATGCATCAAATGCCCAAGCATCACAGGGCATTTTGGAATATCTAGTTCCTAGGTCCCTACTGTGTCATTTTTCTAGGTCTGTAAAAAGTAGTCACTGGAGCAGTGATTTCCAATCCCTCTTGATAGTACATCTCGCCATATCAGACCTATTAAATTATTTGTTGTCTCCATGATATTGCCTATTCTTCTCCTTCCCTATAGTAAAAAGGAAAATACAGCAATGATTTATGTTCATCTCCCCGCAGCACTTGCATGTTGGTAAATACAAAATCCAGGAATCTCAGAAATTTGGGAACTGAAAAGAAGCCTTTCCTTGCGGGAAGTCTTAAGAGTGAACTTTAAGTAGCGTGACCATATAATTTGTCTTCTAATGTGGTAATACTTTTGAGAGAGAAAGAGGGTGCTATTAATACTTATCCCAGGGCAATAGATATAAACCAGGACTATCCTGGGCAAGCTAGGATGTATGCTTTAAATTATTTTTAAAGTTTATTAATTAAACTTATTTATTATTATTAAAATGTGTTAATTAAATTATTGTTAAAAGTTTTGTCTTGGGATTGAGATTTCCAGTTTGACTTCAAAGTGAATTATTTTTATAGTTTATGAAATAAAATATATCCCTCTATATTTGCCACTCCTTTGCATTTAAAAATTATAATAGATCTGAGCACATTTTTCTGTTACTCAGCTTACAACATAAAAGTCAACCATTCAAAGTCTTAAAAGTTTTCCTTAGAATTTGCATTAGCTTAAATCCCAGTGTCTATGGGAGATTGAATCCTTGCTGCTTCTCTGTGAGCACCTACTAATGTTCAGAGATTGTCGCTTTGACTTATTTTTAAGTATTATAAGTAGATAGTCATGCCGTAGCTTTGGTACTGTAATCCTCTGTCTTTTTTGAAGACTTGAATATCTGATGTTTGATAATAATAGACTTTACTCCTTATTAGAGTATTTCTATTGACCTTGTTTTCTCTTTGGTAAGTTTAACATTTAACTTAAAAATGCATTAGGGAAATTTTATGACTTTTTTCTTTGTTATGCAATCTTTTCCTTGTGGTATTTACTCTGTGATAAAAGTAAAATTAGCAAATTTATACAAAAATTTTTCATTCAAGCGACAAACTACTAATAAGCCTTTGTTTTCTTTTCTCTTCAGACGTATGGTCTGCTGGCTGTGTGTTGGCTGAGCTGTTGCTAGGACAACCAATATTTCCAGGGGACAGCGGGGTGGATCAATTGGTGGAAATAATCAAGGTGAGAAGGTTGAACCAGTTTCTCAACTGGCAGAAATTTTGGTGCTATTTTAATAATACATATCACATGCACACATACACACACACACACACACACACACACACACACGAAACTTAAAAAAATAGGGAAAGTGACTCAAGGTTACATAGTTCAGCTATAGAGCAGGTATAAGAACCCACCCAGCCTTTTGGTTTCTAGTTGAGTTACTTTTCTGTTGTTTGACCATGTAGAAAAGCTATTTTGTATATATCCAGTGCAAGAAAGGGATGTATTTTTAAAGTACTTAAAAGCAAAATTCAAGTATAAGCTGACTAAAATGTATGTAAGCTGAATAAAAGCAGAAGCTATATTTGTTTTTGCTCAACATGTACTCTTTTCTCCCAACACTCTGTGGAGCACATAGGATATACTTGTATTTATTCAATATTTATAAAATGAAAGAATGAATTTTGGCTTATGGGTTTATTTTGGGTCTATCAACACCTTTATTGACAACAACAGATTTAAAACATTATCTTAGAATTAATGTTTTCTTTTAGAAACAGTAGAGCTGAGATTTTAATTGAGTTTTTAAATGTAATTTTTAAAATTCTTAGTATTTGAGATCTTAAAGAGAAGCCTCCACACCTTTTTTTTTTTTTTTTAAAGAAAATCTGTTGTCTAACTACTAGATTGGTTTATTCTAAGGTTTCAGTTTGGCCAAAGCAATAACACCTATTGTCTCTTGGCCTTTATTTGTGATTTCTCAAATTTTTCATAGAATTGTAAAATTGAAAATCTCCTTAGAGGTCACATAGTTCTATCCTCCATTCAATGAAAAAGCCTTTTAGTTTTATTCGTGACAGATGGTTTTCCAGTGTTTTCTTGTACACTTCCAGCATCAGATTGCCAGAATGCAGCCCATTCTGTATTTGAACAGCTTGGATTTAGTTTTTTATACTAAGCCATAACTCCTCAGTAGCTTCCACCAGTTGAACACATGACTATGATCAAGTTATTTAAAAATCCTTGTACTTCATTCCATAAAAATATGGGGTTTTTTTTGTTTGTTTTAATTAAAGGTGATTTTGTTCGGTATCAGTGTGTCAAGTGTGGTTGAAAAGACCAGTGTGTGATCAGTGATCTTCCTTACTATCAATATAGTTTCTTATGAGTTTAGTGTTGTTAAGACATTTTATATCTTAAACAAATATTTTCATGTACTCCTAATCAGGGCTTCAAGAATTGATTTGAGTTTTTCATAAAGGTGGTCTCATAGATACCCAATTCAGTTCTCATGTTTTTTAAGGTAATAGTCATGAGCCCTTAGTCCTTATGGTAACTAGGACATCCGTGTTAAACTCTTCTTTTCTACTCTCTTTCCATTTTCTCCCTTGAAAACCTCATGGATATTCCTCTGGAGTGTCTGGGGTTAGCTGACCCCCAGTAAAAAAAAAAAGATACCCTTCTCTCAGAATTTGAGTTTAAGCAAAAAATGAAAGTGGATAATTATATAATAAACTTCATTAAGTTTTTAATGTGTTAGACCTGCCTCATTATTTTATAAACTTTCTGAACAAGGACTTTGTTATATTGTTATGTTTTAATATCTAAAGGTGCCAAAATAATTTTCAATAAAGGTTTGAATTGAGTTAAGCTGCTAGACCATTATCCATTTCTGAATTTGGAATGACCTGGAAATTAATGAGAAAAGTTAGTGTGGTTGTTGTATATGTCATGTATTAAATTTTATTGGCTCAGAAGTCCATGCCAATAATTTATAGCATAAGTAACAGAGTTTTATACATGGAACTAATTTTATCCCATTCTAGCTAACATTTTAAATCTCCCTCTGTGTCCTCTAATAAGAAGTCTTTTGCAAAATATTTAGATAAAATTCAAGTATGTTATCTTCAGAATATTTTTAAAATATAAGACAGAATAGAATGGAAAGTCATGAAAGATCATTTCAAAGCATGAAAAACACTTTCTGAGGTTAATTTCACACACTGGATTATCTAATCATCCTTTCATTATGCCAGTTGACCTCTGAATATCCAAAAATGCTTGGATTTTCCCAGAATTTTTAAAAAGAGAAATTCTATCAGGGGCTTCTCAGATAATATATTTTTTTCTTAAATACTCCCTTACGGTATGCTAGTCATAATAACCTTAAGAAATATCTGATGTGGTCTCACATACATGATGAAAAGTAAAACATTTTGGGAAAACTTGAACCAGAAATTTTGTAAGCATATGTACATGCACATAACATTTTCCTTTGGCACCTCTGCAATCAGTCATAGAGGTGGGGTTATTTAGAAAAGAGCATTCTGTGAAGGCTTGTATAATCTTGGTGAAGGTAATATTTTTTAATGACTTTAAAAAATAAATACATATGCTATAATTTTATATTCTCAATGCAGAAGACTAAGAAAGTACACACATACACACAAATAGAATGATAAAGACAATCATCACTTCTGGCACATCATGAAAAATACTTCTGTAAATATTTCAATATACTCTACTTTTTGTTTAAATGAAAGTGCCATCTTACTGTTTTATAGACTTTTTTTTAGTAAACAATTAATTTTGAATATTTTCCACATTAAGCAGTATATTTTTAAATGACTACATAGATTCCATTGTATGGTTATTTTCTGAATTACATAATTGATTCTGAAAAGAAGAATATCGTTAAGGTAAAGTGATATATTATTGCCTTTGAAAAGAAGTTTACATGATACACTGGCTTCTCAAAGTTTGATCATTAACTTTCTTATATAAATGACAAATAACCCTAAAATTCCCCAAATGGATTGAAGTTGAAGCAATCTAAGAAGTTTTGGACCTAGGAATACTGTAGATTTTACTAATATTTCCTCCCTTTCCAAATTATAAAACATAAATTTTAAGTAAGGGAAGGTGAGCGTCAGTCCAAAGTTCAATTTCTGGATTAAAATATCACAAAACTAAAAATTTTTAAAGAAACTAATCATTTTGTAGAATTATAAGATTTTAAATGTGTAAACATTCCTAAACATATAGTTTCATTAACACCATAGACATTTACATATGCTGTGGTAATAATTTGACCATTGCTTTTTCATAGAAGAGTTTTAGGGCACAATTAGTCAAAACCCCACCTCTTGGTGATAGAATTTCAGTGTAGCTTCCATAATTTTAGTAATTGGTCTTTTAAATTTGGGTATATCTCTTCTAGAAAAGCCTGACATTAAACATATTGATACTTATTTGTAATAATAAAATTTTTATAAGGCAATTAAGGTTTCTTCATTTATTTTGTAAAACAACTTTACTCTAAACTATTGTTTAGTTTTTTCTCAGCAATAATTAATCAATTTACGTGTCAGTGTAGATAGCTCTCACATGGCTAGTGAGAGCTAGTAAAATCTTTAACAGAAACTTTATGTAAGAAATTTGAAGGTAGATCACAATGAGATTCACAGAATATTTTGATTATGTTTTTACAGCCAAGTAGATGGACTTCATTTCTTATGATGCCTATCAGGAGGAAAAGATTTAGAAGGACCTCCAAATTTTTAACAATGGAGAGTGGAATGAGGAGAGTGCAAAAGGAGAGAATTTTTTTTGCTTTTTATTATTATGTGATTTTGATGTTTTTTAAGCAGTCATACCTTTCTGCAATCACAGGAGCTATGAAAAACCAGATGCTTTCAATTGTTTTATAAGAGAATCTTTTGTTAGTAAAAAAATAAAAACAGTTCAATAGAAGTTTAGAGAGCCATATTTTGTTACAAATGTTTGTTGAATAATTGTTTTCCTAGTCATTAAGTGATGTTTGATTGTGGTGTAATTTAGACAAAGAGATCAGTGAATTCCTGAATCCTCAGCGTTCTACATTTTCAAATAGTGGTAAATTACTGCTAATCATAAAAGCTGCCACTCAGTGAGAACTTACTTTGTGCCAGGCAGTGGAGTTTTGCACTTTACATTGATTACCACATTTAATCCTTATATTAACTCAAAGAAGTAAGCATTGTTATTATTATTATTATATTATTATTATTACTACTACTGTTATTACTACTACTAACAGAATTGTCCCCCCTTATCTGCAGTTTTGTTTTCCACGGTTTCAGTTACCCATGGTCAACCACAGTTCAGAAGTATTAATTGGAAAATTCCATTAATAAGGAATTCATAAATTTTAAATTGCATGCTTTTCTGAGTAAAGTGATGAAATCTTGCACTCTTCTGCTCTGTCCCACCTGGGATGTGAATCTTCCCTTTGTCCAGTGTTCCTGCTGTATATGCTGTCCACCCATTAGTCATCAATATCATCTACTCCTGACATCCAGACATTGACGTCATCATAGCTCAGTGATCCAGGATCATTCAAAGCAGACTGTTCTCCTTCTGGCGTACTGTCAGAAGGTCAGTCGTAGTCTAATGCAATGTCACAATGCCTATGTCATTCACCTCACTTTATCACGTAGGCTTTTTGTCATTTCATATCATCACAAGAAGTGTGACTATAGTATAATAAAATATTTTGAGAGAAAGACCACATTTACATAACTTTTATTACAGTATATTGTTATAATTGTTCTATTTTATTACTAGCTCTTGTTGTTAATCTCTTACTGTGCCTAATTTTTATATTAAACTTTATCAGAGGTATGTGTAAGAAAACGATCATAGTATATATAAGGTTCAGTACTGTGAGCAGTTTCAGGCATCCACTGGGGGTCTTGGAACGTATCCCCCGCAGATAAAGGGTGACTACTATATTACCATATCTGGGAGGGGTGTGGTGGTGGATAAATCCTATGAAATTCATCTTCAACTCAGTTGGTATCCTCTATTCATGGAACTTTGTAGCTTTGGAGAAGATAGTATGACCCTTAATGTCATCTTGATATCCAGAACTCACCGAGTCATATTTATTACTTACATGTCTCGTATAAAAATTTATGACCACCAACTAAAGGAAGCAACCCCTAAATCTTATTGTAACGAATATACCAAATCAGTTTGAGATATCTTTAGACTAGGTTTAATTTTGCTTCAACTAAAGCAATCAAAGTTATAATGGTCAACTCCTTTGCTTTCAAGTACAGACAGTCTCTGACTTACCATGGTTCAATTTAACAAAAGCAGTATGCATTCAGTAGAAATTGTAGTTCAAGTACCCATACGACCATTCCGTTTTTCACTTTCAGTGCGGTATTCAATAACTTATGTGAGATATTTAACACTTTTTTATGAAATGGGCTTGGTGTTTGATGATTTTGCCCAGCTGTAGGCTAATGTAAGTGTTCTGAGCACATTTAAGGCTAGGCTAAGATATGTTGTTTGGTAGGTTAGGTATATTTAATGCATTTTTTACTTATAATATTTTCAACTTACTATAGGTTTATCATGACAGAGCCCCATCATAAATCAAGGATCATCTGTACAGTTAACCTTATTTTCACCATCTTTGTTTAGCAAACATTTTAGATTTTCAGTTATCTCCATACTATAGTTTGTTCAGTGCCTACGCATATATACTCTCACATTTCCTGGCTTACCATTTTCATTGTCAAACATCTTTAAGACAGATCTAACGTAGTAAATCAGAGTTTAATAAGTATAAAATACTTTTTGGTAAGTTTTTGATGGATCCATATGATATATCTTTGTGAGCATGCGTTTGGAATTTAATCATACATTGTCTGGTGACATTTCTTTTGCTATTATGTTGTAGAGCTCTTATGTTGTTAACAGACTGCAGGGACCACTTATTAAGCTTATCTCATTTTTCCACTCCACAGAACATATATGTACACCCCATTACATATTGTGGTACAAGTTTTTACTTATAATATACATTGTATATAATATATAAACAAAATACTTGTCGATAGTGTTGGTGCTTAATTTGTTCTAGTATTATTTAAATTTTTCATGTTTATTACCGACTAGAGCAGCAGCTCTTAATAGTTTTTGAGTCATGGACCACTTTGAAAAATCTATTAGTAGCAATGTACACTTTCCCAGAGAAAAATGCATAAATGCCAAGATTTTGTGTACCGTTTTAGGTGATTCTTGGTCTTTCCATAGCTCATCCAAGAACCCTAGATTAAATATCCTTATCTTAGTGAAAAGAACTGTGGTTATAGTTAATAACTGCCTGCAGGAAGTAGGTATTACACATACAATATAATATCAACATTTTTAAAATAAAAGAATGGGTAAAGGAGGCATTAAAAGAATTATTTTAATGTAATGACTGCTGAACTGCATTTTTACCTTAATATGTTTTCCATAGACCAAGAGAAACATCAGTTTTAACTTACTACTATGAAATTTTATTGGACCTACGATAACTTACTCACCCTAGGTTAGGTCTCTGTATATACTTAAATGGTATACATGCCCAGGAATGGAAAAGTGATTTCCTAGCAGTGTGGCTCAGTTTAGCTTTTGACTTAGAGGTAATGGCATCCATTTGAAATCATTCCTTTCCCCAAAATATACAGTGTAAAATTATTTACTAAGTTGCCAGAGTAAGTTTTATTTATGCAAAGAAACTCTTTTTCTACACAAAATGAGGTTTCATGACATTGTCACCTCAAAACTGATTTACTGATAGTTAAATTTTCAGACCTGAGTCAAAAGACCATCCATATGATTACTCTTTCTGAGGTATAATATCCTTTATTTATCAACTGCAGATTCTTCTGCAGAGTTGCATTTTGAGTTCTTTTGTATATTTAATTAATTCTAAGTCCTCAGTTTAATATGCTTTTTCCTTAGGGTAATCTATAAAATATGTAAAGGGGCAGGTGAGAGGTGGGATAGGGCAGAAATGTGTCAGGTTGGCAACATTCATACACTAGACTCTAATTTCAGGACCTATGTAAAGGAATCCCTGCTTCCTTTTTGCAACAAAAGGTTAAAATTTTTTGAGAGTGATGATTCTTAACAGTTGGTTAGTAGAAAAAATATAAGGAAACACAGTAATTTTGCAGAAAAGGGCATTTTAGGCCGAACGCAGTGGCTCATGCCTATAATCCTAGCACTTTGGGAGGCCGAGGGAGGAAGATCACTTAAGACCAGGAGTTCAAGACTAGCCTGAGAAACATAATGAGACCCTGTCTCTACAAAAAAAAAATTTTTTTTAAATTAGCGAGGCATGGTAGCGCATGCCTGTAGTCCCAGCTACTCGGGAGGCTGAGACAGGAGGATCACTTGAACCCAGGAGTTTAAGGTTACGGTGAGCTATGATGATGCCACTGCACTCCCGCCCAGGAGACAGAGTGAGACCTTGTCTCAAAAAAAGTGGGAAAGTTTTAACTTTTATAAGTATATTGAATGCTATTTCATATTATAAAGCAAAATTTTTATTTTATTGATATATAGGATAGAAGAAAAATGTGAAGGAAATAGGAAATCTTGGTTTGTGGTGCTACAAAGAACTAGTGTTAGTGATTCCCAAAGAAAGCAAGAACTGAGTGATGTGTGTACAAATTTTTACCTGTCTCAAAAGGGAGTATGATATTTTTAAAGTTTGGGAAATAATAGTGTTTGGTTTCTTTTTAGCCCAAGAGATTCAGATACCCCTCTTTCTTTTAGTCCTTCCTTGAGCCTACCATTTTGGCTGAGATGCATTTAGAAAGAAAGGTCTTTTGACTTCTGTGAATATGTATCACTCAAGAATGAATTTTTCGCCTTATGTTCAGTGGTTTGCACAATTAAAACAATAGTCACTTTTTGGGGAGAGGGAGTTGACTTGTTTCCAGGTATAAAAGTTTATTCAAGAAGAAAAGAATGAAGGCCAAAACAGTCTTGAAAAAGTCTTGCAAAATTTATTACACAGGTGCAGTAATCAAGACAGTGTTGTACAGGCATGAATATAGCCATATAGATCAATGGAACAGAATTGAGAATCCAGAAATAAACCCTTACATATATGGTCAACTGATTTTTAACAAAGATTCCAAGACAATTCAATTGGGAAAGAATAGTCTTTTCAACAAACAGTGCCTCATATGCAAAAGAATGAAGTTGGACCCCCCTCCTCACACCATATACAAAAATTAACTCATGGAAAAAAGGGAGCCCTTGTACACTGTTGGTGAGAATGTAAATTAGTACAGCCATTATGCAAAACTATATGGAGTTTCCTCAAGAAACTAAAAATAGAATTACAGTATGTTCTAGCAATCCTACATCTGGGTGTATATCCTAAGGACCTGAAATTAGTGTGACAAAGAGATAGCTGTACTCTCATGTTTATTGCAGTATTATTCACAATAGCCAAGACATGGAATCAACGTAAGTATCCATCGGTGGATGAATGGAAGAAAATGTGGTATATATACACAAGCCTTTATAAAGAAGGAAATTTTGTCATTTAAGACAAAATGGACGGATCTGGAAGATATAATATTATGCTAAGTGAAATAAGTCAGGCATAGAAAGACAAAAACTGCATGTTCTCACTTATGTGCGGATTCTAAAACAATCAAACTCATAACAGCAAAGAGTAGAATGGTGGTTACCAGAGACTGAGGGAATGGGGGGAATGGGAGATGTTGGTTAAAGGGTGCAAAGTCGTAGTCAGACAGGAGGGATAAATGGTAGGTATTTAAGGTAGTGGATATGTTAAGTAGTTTGATTCTGTCAGCCCACATTGTATGCATATATCATAACATCACTGTGTACTGCCTGACTACATATGGTTATAATTTGTCAATAATTAAAAAATAAATGAACTCAAAATTTATCAAAGACCTAAATATAAGAGCCGAAACTATAAAATTCACAGAAGAAAACATATGTAAATCTCTGTGACCTCCAATTAGGCAATAGTTTCTTAGATGTGACACAAAAAGCACAAATGACAAAAGAAAAAAATAGATAAATTGGACTTCATCAATATTAAAAACTTTTGTGCTTCCAAGGACACCATTAAGAAAGTTAAAAGACAGAATGGGAGGAAGTTTTTACAAATCATATACCTGGTAAGGGACTTGTATCTGAAACATATAAGGAACTGTTAAAACTCAACAATAAAAAGACAGCCCAATTAGAAAATGAACAAAGGATCTGCATAGACATTTCTCCAAAGAAGATATATTAATAGGAATGGCCAGTAAACATACAAAAGATGCTCAACATCATTAGTCATCAAGGAAATGCAAATCAATACCACTATAAATACTGTATCACACTCACTACAGTGGCTAAAGTAAAATAACTAATGTTGTGAGGATGTGGAACCCTTTGTTGTGAGACATTGGAACCCTTTTACATTGCTGGTGGGATTATAAAACGGTGCATCCGCTTTGAAAAACAGTTTGGCAGTTCCTCAAAATATTAAACATAGAGTTACCATGTGACCCAGCAATTCAATTCAATTCAGTAAGTATGTACCCAGAGAATTGAAAAGTTCATAGTAACATCATTTATAGCCCAAAAGGGGGAACAATTAAAATATCCATCAACTGATGAATGGATAAGAAAATACCACACACAAAAGACCATATATTATGTGATTCTGTTTATACAAAATATCCAAAATATGCAGATTCCTGGAGCCAAAAATTAGATTAGTGGTTGTCAGGAGCTGGGAGAAATGGGAACGGGAATGACTGCGCCTGGATACAGGGCTTCATTTTGAAGTGATGAACATATTCTAAAATTAGATAGCAGTGATGGCTGCACACCTCTGTGAGTATGCCAAAAACCACTGACTTGTATACTTAGAGGGGTGGATTTCATGATATATGAAGTGTATCTCAGTAAAACTATGATTTAAAAAGAATGACGAGCGAGAGTGTCTATCTGTGGAGCTATTGATAAGGTAGCTTTGCTGTTTCCACCATATATTTAAGGCAGGCAGTAAACTCTTGACCATGGTTCTGCAAAGGGCTCTAGAGGACTTCTCATATTTGTACCTTCCACCCTCATGTCCTCCAGAAAGGGAGGGGAGCAAACCAACTTGAGTTAAGTGACAGATGGCAAGAAAGAGTGAATGAAATAGATCATAGGCACATAAGGGAACCCTCCTGTGCTACTTCACTCTCCCTAGTGTGAATTCTTTTTCTTTCTTTTTTTCTTTCTTTCTTTCTTTCTTTCTTACTCTTCTTCCTTTCTTTCCTTCCAAATTTTTATTTATTTATTTATTTGAGCCAGAGTCTCACTTTGTTGCCCAGGCTAGAGTGCAGTAGCATCACCATAGCTCATTGCAACCTCAAACTCCTAGGCTCAAGCGATCCTCCTGCCTCAGCCTCCCCAGTCACTGGGACTACAGGCGCACGCCAGCACACGTGGCTTATTTTTTATATATTTTGTAGAGATGGGGTCTCACTATGCTGTTCAGGCTGGTTGCAAACTTCTGTCCTCAAGTGATCCTCTTGCCTCGGCTTCCCAAAGTGCTGGGATTACAGTCATGAGCTACTGTGCCCAGCCTAGTCTGAATACTTTAAACTTTAAACTACCCAAATTGTTTAGTTGTGCTCAAATAATGTGACAACTTGCTGTTCTTTTCTTCACTGAAGTTCTTAATGGACTTTTAAGACTTGTATTGCTCCTGGTATAGCTTTTTGCTTCTTGCTTTTTGGAGATTAGAAGGAAGCCCTGAGAAGGAAACATTGCACCGTAAGAAAACGGTTGCTTATACCAAAATTGCAATCATATATAATAGGGGAGAGGTAGAAATTGGATAAAATGTGCATGTTTTGAGAGTTCATTGTTTTATCTACCTATAGCTAGTGGATTTTAAAAAGGGAAAACCTGTAAATTGTAGGGAAATACCAGAGGAGATAACATTTCATGTCAGTCCTCTGGAAGTGAAAATAGTATAGTATTAGTTCCATTGTCATTAGATAACTGATATTTTGAAATAGAATACATGTTTTCTAGTATTCTAATTGGAGAAATTTATCATGTTTAGGTTGTAGGCAACCAATCTAACAGTATTCCAAATGGAATATGCAATTCTTTTATGTAGAAAAGAAGATATCAGTCATTCACCCATGCATACAATGGTTATGTATGTTGTTATGTTTTATAATTTTCTTCACTTATTTAAAAAGCTTTTCTTAAATTTATTATATATAGGCCTAGCCATAGTCTTTCAAGGTGCATACCAACTTAACTGCATGTGTTGATTTAGTGAACAATTTTTACTAGGTGCTGGGCTAGAACATAGAGGGTGGTTGCTCTCAAGAAATTCATAGCCTGATTGAGGGGAGAAGGGGAACAACTGAGGTCAATAGAGCAAAGCAGGTATTACCCCAGATGTCTGAGCAGAGTACGAAGGCAGAAGCATTCCATTTGGGGGTAGTACTGTCTGGAAAGACTTCATAGGAGAGAGAACCCTTGAGCTGAATTATTTATTTGTTTGTTTGTTTATTTTTTTTCCCATTCCTCACAGCACGTTTATTTCAGTAATTCCGTTATGTCAGTTCTTAGCATGAGCATAGTGTTACATGATTTTCATACATATGATCACATCCAAAACAAGTTCTACAATTTAAATTGTAAACATTCTCATCATATGTAGAAATATTTTAATTGGTGTATTAAGTTTTGCTAATGATCAAATTCGGAAGATAATATAATTGAGAACATCTCTTCTAAATTGTATAGTGAGCACTGTTTATTAATTACTTTTCTACAATGTTAAATAAAGTAAGAGACAAACCTGTCCTATAAGCATGTCAAATTTTAGGTAAAACATTAAGCAGAAACAGGTCTGTTAACAAAAGAATATCTTGTAATAAAGAACATTAGATTTTTTTTCGTCTATTATGATACAAAAATGTAAAGGGTAAATAGCCTCTTTGTTGACTTCTTGTCTGAGAAATGCAACTGGAGTAAAGAATATTTCCTTACCGCAGATAATTTCCAGGACTGTGTGTTAAACAGCAGTAATGGCCTGAAAAAGGGTAAAATGTTTCAAGAGTTGTCTCTTTAACCCCCCCACCCCCCACCCACCCACATACATACACACACTCTTTTGGGGACTTAAAACCCACATCCCTGCCCAGGCCAGTAATCAGAGGGGCAGGTGGGTGTGCTTTGTTTTTTGTACCACAGGAGATGGCTCAACAGAATTGTTTAGGCAGAGGTCACAAGATTGTGCAGGAGATGGGGTGGATCAAGACCATCAACTATAGTTAAACAGCAATAGCCCCAAGCTGAAAACTCCTTTTAAAAGTATTGCATTTCTGCTGATAGATAGGAAGATGGTGCTTTAAGATGAGAGTCTCTTATCCTCCTCATTTGCAGGAGAATTAATAAACTTCTCTTTCCTTTTCCTTAAACCACTTGTCCTCCTTTTTCTGATGCAGCCTCGGGGACAAGTGGCAAACTTTCAGTAACATGTACATATTTCTTTTAGAAATACTTGTTTAAACAAATCTTCCTCCACGTTTTGTATTAAAAAAACCATTCCATGTTATTTTTTTAAAAACGTACATCTAGATAGAATAGTACTCTGCCCTATTTGAGTGAACAGTCTCAAACTATGAAGTACGTGATATTTAATGCCCTAAGCTGAGTAAATTTAGTTAGCAGTTCCTGGTATTACATAATACAAAACACTAAATACATACAAACAAAATATAGCATCTTATTTTTCTTTACAAGTCTTTTGGGGAATAAACAGAGCCTTGATTTTGGTAACACTGCTGAAAACATAATTTTCCAATAAGTCTGTCTCTAAGTATTCATGTCTATCTCTAAGTGTCCATGTGCAACAGCTTACAAATGGCTGCTTACGTGTACTAATCTTTTATTGAATGAACATAGTTAACCAACAAAGCTTAGTATAAAAACATATCTTCTACCCTGTGTAAAATATAGTAGACTACTTATTGCTTTAAGTATTCAATTTGCTCTGATGTCATTGTAATTCACTTTTCCCCGTTTTTATGCTTTAGTATTTATAAATGGTTAGTTTAATGTGGCTTTAAAAAAAAGAAAGATTTTCACATTTACATCCAATTCAGATTTGCTATTTAAAAGATTTCCTGGTTCCATGAAGCTGCTTCTGCTATTAGTAGAGAAAATGAAATTTCTGTAGTACAGGCTTTTTAAGTAGTGATATGACTTCCACCATGCCAGCTCCAGTCCGTGGAAGATTAGCATTTACAATGTGTCTTGTAAATGCTTATTCCAGTCTTCCTGAACAGACAATGGTCCTCAAAAGACTAGACCGCAAAGCCTATGTCAGAGAATTGAATGTAAGCCTCTTCAACACCATGAGGTAATGTCAGCATTTTCTTCTTGCTTCCAGAAATCTTGACCTTGATTTCTTTTGCTTATAATCTAAGGCTATACTTTGTTTTATTAACATCTCGCTTCAAGAACAATCTCATCCAAAATTAAATCAGTTTGGTGCTGTGTGCGTCAAACTGGGGTGACATTGGGCTATTTGTTTGTTTTTGAGACAAGAGTCTCACTCTGTCACCTAGGCTGGAGTGTAGTGGCATGATCATAGCTCACTGTAGCCTCAAACTCTCGTAATCCTCCCACCTCAGCCTCCTGAGTAGCTGGGACTACAGGTGTGCTGCACCATGCTCTGCTAATTTTTTAAAAAATTTTTTGGAAAGACAAGGGTCTCACCATGTTGCTCAGCTGGTCTCAAACTCCTGGCCTTAAACAATCCTCCTGCCTTGGCCCCCCAAAGTACTGGGATTATAGGCATGAGCAACCACCCTGGCCTGAGCTGAATCTTGAAACATGGAAAGGTATTCACCATTTAGAGAGGGGAAAGGAATGGATAAATATTTAGTAAAACCAGGTCTATTGTGTGTTTCTTTATTATTGGAACATAAGGTTTTGAATGGTGGGGTGGTAGAATATGAGTTTACCAGGAAAGAGAAGGCTACAGCTGTGGACAGTGGCCAGATCCATTGCTTTGTAGGCAGTTGGAAACCGGTGCAGGATTTTAAGCAGAGGAGTAACATATTTCTAATATGATTTCTTTTACTTCATACTTGCTTTAAAGGCTGCACATGCCCTTTATTGCTGAAGTTTAGCGACCTCTGGTGTTAAGTTATAAAAAAAAAAAGGCTATGGAGGAAATGCACTTGTGTTTCAGAGCTTTTGTCAGATGCTTCTTTGGCTTTGTTTTATTCCTTTGAAGATGGTAATTATTAGCTCATAATTCGTCGTGTGATATTTCACAGCATCTGGATAAATTTGTAGGTGAATAAAAAAATGTTAGAAGAAGAAACGTGGATAGGACCAAGTACAGATGAAATAGTTGATTTAATCAAAAGGGGATCAACTGCATCTGCAAAAAGGATGTGACAGGCTGATCTCTGATTCTATTAATCTTTCCACCATCCACCCTCATGATGTTCTAGAATGGTAGACGAAAGAAAAGGTGCTTTTTGCAACAAATGATAAGGTTGTGAGCTCTAGTAATAGAGAATACATTCTTTTCCTATTGGCATGATAATGTTTAACATTTTCCCACTCTTTTATTGTATGAGAGATCATACTTAATAGAAAAGTACATAAAACACTTATATGCCACTTAATTTCCTGTACATCATGGAGGATGCAGTTTTTAGGAAAAACAGAAATAAGTATTAATTTCTAAAAATGTATGTCTTTAGTCTAAAAGTTTTGAAAAAAATTTTTTCCCATCTCTTAAAATGCAAGGAAATCCTAAGACTTGTTTTGTGTCTGAAATGATGAGGATTTGTCAAACATCTTTTTTTTAATCTATAAAATGAAAAGGTTCATTGTCCAGTTTTGAAAGTTCCAAATATATAATTCATCTGGATAAATCAGGTAGAAGTGTACTCTGAATCTAATAAAAATTAATATAAAATTTAAAGATATATCCAGAAGTTGAAATAGGATAGTTGATTTGTTAAAATGTCTTGTGTTTGTGGTATTGGTTATAGATGGTCATGCATTCAGAATCTTTGCTCTTCCTAATCTGTGACTTGCTTACCTTTCATTCTTTAACGGTGTTATCCCTCTCTTACCCAATCCTTATTCTCTATTACCATGCTTTTTTCCACCTTCAAACCTAATGTGCATAGAATATGCTTCTTACGCGTTTGCCTCCTAGATTCCTCAAGTAAAACCAGCTCTTGATTCTCCTTCCATATCCTTTCCTGAATCCCTTCCTTGCCCCCATGTAGTGTAGCACTTTCACCTCACACATTATCCTTATTTTGCTCTCCTAATCTTGGCTGATTGTTGTTGATTTATGTATAAGTCACTCTGCCCTAGAGTTCCTTGAGGATAGGAACTAAATAAATGTTTTGAAAAGTGAATGACTTCAGAGGCTGAAATGTTTTTTAAAATGCCTCTTGGTTATGGCTTACCTTTGCTTTCTTAAAGAATATGCATATTATATATAAAATAGTTCTGATTTTAGGGTTTGACAGACTCTGATACTTTCACTGCTATCCTTAAAATAGCAATTTGAGAAGGTTAATCATCTGGTTGTATTTAGTATAATAAAGGCAACACAAATTACCTAATGGTCTCTTTTTTACTTTTTAAATCAAGTTAATAGAGATGTAACTTACATACAATAAAATGTAACCATTTGAAGTATACAGCTTAATAATTTTCAACAAACATACATACCCATATAACCACCACCCTGGTCATGATTTAGAACATTTCTATCACCACAAAGTGTTCCTTTTTGTAGCCTGGGGTGACCGAACATCCCATTTTCCCCAGGTCTGAGGGGTTTGCCAAGATAGTCCCAGGCAAACCAGGCTGTTTGATCACCCTGTTTATTCCCCTTTGCAGTCAGTCTCCCATCTTCTGTCTCAGGTGACCATTTATATATTTTCTGTTACTACAGATTAGTTTTTCCTATTGTAGAATTTCCTATAAATGAAATCAAATAGTATGTTTCTTTTGTATCTGGCTTTTTTTGCTCGACATCTGGTTTTTGAGATTCATCCATGTTATTGCTTGTATCACCAGTTTATTCCTTTTTATGCTGAATAGTTTTCAATTATGTAAGTATACTACAGTTTGTTTATTCATCTGTGGGTGGACATTTGACTTGTTTTTGGTTTTTGGCTATTATGAGTAAAGCTACTATGAATGCTTGTTTGCAAGTGTTTTTGCAAATATATGTTTTTATTTCTCTTGAATAAAAAACTAGGACTGAAATTGCTGATCATATGGTAAGTGTATGTTTAACTTTATAAGAAACTACCAAACTGTTTTCCAAAGCAGTTTTGCTATTTTACATTTCTACCAACAACAAATGAGAATTCCCATTCTCTGTATTCTCATCAACACAAGATATTCTCAATAATTTTGAATTCAGTCTTAAAATTACTTTTATCATCAGGAAATGTCCCTTTTTATTTTTGTTAAATTTCCTTGTCCTGAAGTCTGCATTTTCTGATATTAATGTAGACACTCTGTCTTTCTTATTAGTGTTTGCATGATGTCACTTTTTGCATCCTTTTACTTTTAATCAATGTGCCTTTTTATTTAAAATGCCTTTCTTATGGACAGTATATAGTTAGGTCATTTTTTTTTTATCGAGTCTGGTGATTTCTGCCTTTTTAATTAAAGTATTTAGACCATTTAACAGTCAATGTAATCATCAGTGTTGTTGGGTTTAAGTACTGCACCTTGATATTTGTTTTCTTTTCATCCCATCTTTTCTTTGTTCCATTTTTTCCCTCTTCTGCTCCCACCTTATGGATTAAATGAGTAATTTTTATTTTCCCAATTGGATTTTTAAGCTATACCTCCTTGTTGCATTTTTTCGAGGTTGTTCTAGGATTGAAAATATGCATCTTTATCACAGTCTATCTTTAAATAGTAATATACCATTTAACATATAAAATAAGAACCTTATGACAGTGTTTCCATTCCCCTTCCTATCCTTTGTGCTATAGTTGTCATGCATTTTACTTCCACATGTTATAATCCTTACATTATTTGTTGTTATTATTTTGCTTTAAACAGGCAACTTCTTCTAAACAAATTTCTAAATGAGGAGGAAACATCATACATTTAGCCACACATTTACCATTTTTGGTGCTCTTTATTCCCTTGTGTAGATGGGAATGTCCTTTTGAAAGCCTTCTTTTTCATCCTGAAGTACTTTATTGTGGTGAAGAGCTCCTGGTGACAAACTTTCTTAACTTTTGTTTACCTAAAAATTTCTTAGTTTACAGGGTGTTTCCCCCCCCCCCCTTCATTCCTTAAAGAGGCCTCTATTTCTTCTGGCTGGCATTATTTCTGATGAGAAGTCAGTTGTCATTCTTATTGTTAGTACCCTGCATATAGTGACTCTCTCTTTTTTTTCTTTTTTTTTAACATTCTTGAAGATTTTCCTTTTATCAGTTTATTATGACTTGGTATGGTGTTCTTTGTATTTGTACTGGTTGGGGTTCATTGAGCTTCTTGGATTTGTGGGATCATGGTTTTCATCAAATTTAGGGAAATTTTGGCTAATATTTCTTCAAATAGTTTATCTGCATCTGCCCCACTCCCTTCTAGCCTTTTATGCCTCAGTGCTTCAGCTTTGATAATTTCTGTTGCTGTTTTTTTTTTATTCACTGATTATTTCTCTTCTCTATGTCTAATCTGCTGTTAATCCCCTCCAGTGAAATTTTAGTTTCACAAACTGTATTTTTCAACTATATAATAATTTCCATTTGGTTCTTTTTTATATCTTCTATTTCTCTCTTTATTATTCTATAATAGCTATTTTAAAGTTCTTAAATGCTAATTCTGTCATCTCTGTTATTTCTGGATCTATTTCTGTTGACTGACTCTTTTTTCCCTCTTCTTATATTTTCCTACTTCTTTCAAACTGTTGGGTTTTGTTTGTCAGTCAGTTTTATAGTTGTTTACACTTGGAGGGCAATTCCAGTGTCAGTTACTCCGTTATGGCTAGAAGGAGAAGTCTGTAATAGCTTTTTGTTTTTCTTAATCAAGCCCTTGCATGGTTTTCCAGATTTACTGAGGTACCAATGCAAAGTTGTGCAAAATTACACTACTTAAAGTCCTTTAGTCTGCATTTGACCACCTGAAAGTAGTTATGGCTCCCTGTTGGATAAATGTACAGTATTTATACCCAAAGCGATTCCTTAACAATAGTTTCTGCAACTTAGGTGTTGTAATTAAAAATACTTGCAATTAAAATTATTTCTAATATATACATTCATAATACTTGCCCACCATTTAATATTCTGATCAAAATTCTACACATGTGGAAAAAAAAATCACTAACAGTCAGTCATACTAAACTTGTATGTTTGTTGGTGATTTTGTGTTTTGTATTACAAATATACCTAAACACAAGCAAGTGAGGGATTTACAGTGAGAACCTAGATACAGAAGCCTGGAAAGTGATTTATCAAAATTGCTAGATCATTTGCAAAACTTTTATAAAGTATGTTTATGAAGCATTCTAAAGTAAGTTTTAGCTTTGTTATCTCGTTTAGCCATTTATTTGACTGTATTTCTTCATATTTTTCTGTTGCCTAAGACCTCTGCTATTAACAGTTCAAGATATTCTTTTTATTAAATTGAATTGCCATGATATGGCTAGATTTTATTTAAATCATGTGTTTTTTAAGTTATTGAAAAGTATATTCAACTTTTTTTTTTTTTTACTATTATTTACAGCCTCACAATCTTATAAACCTTAATATACCCTATACAAGTCAAAAGGCTTCAGGTTCTTTTTTATGGTATGATTAATGTAGTATAAGAAAGTGATTTTTTTGAAGTTGTTTTTTAAAAACTCTCCCTTGTTTTCTCCCCTTAATATTAGGTAGACCATTTTAGGGAGTCAGCTACACATGTTTTAACTTTGAGACCTCAGTCAGCCTTAGGATATTATCTCATTTTATAACTTGAAAACCTACTTATAAAATTTAATTGAATAAAGAAAATTTATATACCTAACAGTGCTTTTACATACTGTGTGCTCAGTAAATATTTCTTCTCTTTGTTCTCTTCTTTCTTTCACTGATATACTTTTTGAAAGGAGAATGTAACTCCACATAACCCATTTCAGGTTATTGTGGTTGGCTTGCTGTCTTCATGACTGATCTCACTAAGATCAGAAAGGAAATCTTAATGGCCAACTGCAGTGAACACCTTTCGGGCCTTATTTTTTACCTGGGTTCATTGTGTCATAAGGTACCCGCCTCTCTGTCCTTTAAATGTTCAGTTTCCTTGGCCCCCATGGTATCATTGTCTGTGGGACCTCTCCCAACTCCTTGGACTTCTGTCTCAGCCTTCTTGTTAAATTTTCCTTTTTCCATATCTTTGTGTCCCCATCTTTAGCTCACTCTTCTCCTGCTATGTGCTTTGCCTGTTATACACTGTCACAGCCACCTAGCACCCTACACCAGTTACTACTAAAGCTATTAATATTTTTGTAGCCTCAAGCTTTCTTCTAAATGATATATCTAGTATGCATCACTTGGTGGAGAGCTTCTCCTGGTTCTTCCTGAATGTCTTGTCTCAAATATTATTTTCTCTTCCAGATACACTACTCATGCCCAGAAGCATCACAATTTTTCACAACTACTGAAATTAGAAGCTGAAATTGTTTGCCCTCCAACCAAATCCAATAATCAGATTCTTTGATGCCACCTCTTAAAATTTGTTTACCACTGAGGAGATTTAAATTCCTTCCCAGCTCTATCATTAACTAGTTATGATCTCTGAAAAGATGCTCCTTCTGGGCCTCAGTTTTTTTCACGTCTAGAAATGTTTCAGCTAGATGAAGGGTCATTAAACTAGGGCTCAGGGGCCAAATATAGTCTGCTACTTATTTTTGTAAATAAACTTTTACTTATGGTTGTTTTATGCTGCAGAGTAGAGTACTGACAAAGGCTTTATGTCCCACAAGCCTAAAATATTTACTTGCTGGTCCTTCCCAGAAAAAGTTTAGTGACCCCTAGACTAGATGATCTCCCATCTAGTTTCCACTTTTTAAAAGTTTATAGTTTTCTGTAATCATTCATGATCAAGTCTTGGGATAGTAGGCATTTTTAAATTAAGCCCTAATATCTTATTTTAATTGGTTTATCATTAAAAGTCACTAAGAGAAATAAGTACTTTTAACCTGTATTGAGAGAACTTTGTTATAATACAATATTCTTCAATATTTCAAGTTCAGGAGCCTTTTGCATTTTTAGTATTTTGTACATGTTATAAATCCTCCCTGTTAGCCAGCCTAGGGAGAACCTGGTCTTATATTTAAAAAATAATAAGAAAAAGAATAGAAAAATGGTGATAGTAATTGGGTGTTTGGCAAGAGAAATTAAGCATGGAACATAGTGTGATGTTAGGATTTTGGTTTTGTCATCTAATAGCCTTAGCGATTCAAGGTTGTATAATGGTAAAAAGATGAATAAGATTTTCATTATCATTTTGTGCTGACTTCCTTATTTAGTTACTTGCTTTTTAAAATAATTGTTAGTGAATATATCAATGACAATTCTATCTACAAGTTAGTAATTAAAGCTTCTTAAAAGTCATAAATATCCATATTTTGAACATAAAGAAAACAGCTAACTCTGACCAACTGATTATAAGTATAATTAAGAATACTTTTTTTATATCATCACTATTCATCAAGGCAGATTATTTCTCACTGTGATAAAAGATTTTCCACATGCATGCTCTGGTGTATTCAAGAAGGATTCTAGACATATAAAAACTGCTTAGATAAAAAGTCAAAATATGAATATGATATGCATGCTGATATGTGTTGATATCTGCAACTTATTTTGAAATTCTTCAAAAGTAAGGTGGATTGGTGTATGGATAGAGAGTTGGATATGTGATGGACCAAATATAGTAAAATGTTAATTGGAGAATCTGGGTGATGAATATGGGGGCATTCACTATAAAACTTTTGTGACTTTTCTGTTTGAAATCTTCCATAATATAATGTTAGGTAAAGTGTTTAGATCTAAGTGGTTGTAAGACAGTGAATTTAGGGAGAAGGATGTGGGAGTGAATACACACACAGTGTACCTTCTTGCTTTTGAATTAGATAAATTATTAAAAGTGTATATATTAAGCAAATCTTGTGTATATGCATGTTTCTCAACTGTTTTATTGTGTATTTCACAGATTTACTTCCATTGGGAATATTCTTAGGTTATAAGTAAAAAATATAGGAATTGTAACATCTACTTAAAGGCACATCCTTTTTCATTATACAGTATAACTCTTGAATTCTATCATACAGCCCCAATAGGAGAATTAGCTAAATGTCTGATAAGTCCATGTGATCTCTGTCCATACAGTAAAAGGATGCATTTCCTAATGGACATCATATAACTCTTATTCCTTTTGGCATTCTTATCAGCTCATAGAGAGTACTGTGTCTCGTGTTAGCAAAGTCCTCACTGTGTTTGTGAGATTCATCCACAGCTCTGGTTTATTCATTTTTATTGCTAGTTGGCATACCATTATGTGACTATATTGTAATTTATTATTTATTCTACTGTGGAATTTTTAATTTTGCCTGCAATATTTTACTATTTAGGTCATTAAATAGGAAATGTCCGATTTCGAATCAAAGGTATAGTTTATTGTATCTCAAACAAGCAGTACAGTTAGTCAAAATATGCACCTAAACTATCGACACAGTTTTGCCATCTTGACGGTAGCTTGCTTATGCCAGCAGTGAAGAAGCCTGGTGAGTGAGTGGCAATGAAATCGTGAAAGGTGTTTTCCACAGCTTGTTGAGAATTGAATATTTTTCCTTGCAAGAAGTGGTCCAAAGCCCGGAAGAAGTGGTAGTCAGTTGGTGCAAGGTCTGGTGAATATGGTGGATGACAGTGTTTCCAAGTCCAGCCTCTGTAGTTTGAGCAGCATTATTTGTGCAACATGTGGTCAAGCGTCGTCTTGCAAGAGGATTGGCCTGTCTCTGTTGACCAATCTTGGCTGCTTAGTTGCAAGCATCCTCATCATTTCGTCCAGTTGGTTGCAGTAGACATCTGCTGTCATCGATTGACCAGCTTTCATGAAGCTATAGTGGATAATACCAGCGCTGGACCAACAAATAGACACCATTAGCTTTTTTTGATGAATATTCGGTTTTGGACTGTGTTTCAGCACTTCATCTTTATCCAGCCATTGTGCTGAATGTTTGCAATTGTCAAAAATAATCCATTTTTCATCACACATAACAACACGGTATAGAAATGGCTTGCCTTTATGTCATGACAGCAAAGAAAGGCAAGCTTTGAGACGATTTCTCTTCGGATGTTCATGTTTAATTCATGAAGAACCCATCTGTCCAGCTTCTTTACCTTGCCAGTTTGTTTCAAGTTTTCCAATATTGTTGGAATAGAAACGTCAAACCTTGCTGCTAATTCATGTGTAGGTTGAGATGGATTTGCTGCCACTACAGCTTTCAGCTCATCATTATCCACCTTGGTCTCAGGTCACCCACGTGGCTCATTTTCAAGATTAAAATCACCAGAATGGAACTTCTCAAACCATTGATGTACTGTGCGTTCATTAGCCACATCCTTCCCAAACACTTCGTTGATATTTTGAGCTGTCTGCTCTGCATTGGTTCCATGATGGAACTCATATTCAGAAATAACATGAATTTTTTACTTATCCTTGGTTTCACAAAAATTGCTCCAAAATAATTTTTGAAAGGTAATCATAAGCCAAAATGTGTGTTTGAAAAACTGAGGATGTACCTTCACCATAAGCATAAAACAAGAAGTGTCAAAGTGAAATGTCAGAGATATCAACTGTCAAACTTAGTACTTATGGAAATCAGACATATCATACTTAATAACCTAAATATTATACTATGGGTAATGTTGCTTTGGATGTGCAAGAATTTCTTTTGAAATGGAATCAGCTTGTAGGGTCATTGAAGGTATGCATTTATAAAAACTCATTTATTCATATCATTGCTGTTGTTTTTCTTCAGCACTTGAAAGAATCCAGTGGAGTTGCATGTAGGGGGACAGAATTATCGATAAGCTCACTAGCCCCCCTCATTCTTCTTCACTCCTCTCCCTCTCAGTACATGGACGTACATGCAAAGACACACACACACACACACACACACAACCCTTATCAAGGGTTTAGTATAGAATATAAATGCTTGTTGCTTTATATTTAAAAATAAAGACTAAGATTCCTTTTTAGCCTTTATATTTTAAGAATGATAGTTCCTGACTTACAAATGTCAGATAGCTATAGCTGCCAAGACCAGAAATTTTCCTTCCTGGTACTAGATACCTCTTTCTCCTGTTAAACTAGAATTGTACTATAAGAGATATTGGTGGAACTACAAATTAATACAACCTCTATGGAAAACAGTATGGAGATTCCTCAAAGAACTAAAAGTAGACCTACCATTTGATCTAGCAATCCCACTACTGGGTATTTACACAAAGGAAAAGAAGTCATTTTATCAAAAAGACACCTGCACTCGAATGTTTATCACAGCACAATTCACAATTGCAAAGATGTGGAATCAACCCAAATGCCTATCAATTCATGAGTGGATTAACAAAATGTGGTGTATGTACACCATGGTATACTACTCAGCCATAAATAAGGATGACTTAATGCCTTTTGCAACAATTTGGATGGAACTGGAGCCCACTATCCTAAGTGAAGTATCTAAAGAATGGAAAAACAAACACCACATATACTCACTATTAAATTGGAACTAACCGATGAGCACACATGTGCATAGAGGGAAGAAGAATTCACCAGAAATCAAGCAGGGGGGATGGTGGAGAAGGGGACAGGCAGAAACCTAACTGGTACAATGAACGGTATCTGAGTGATGTGCATTCTTATAACCATGACTCAAGCATTATAAAAGTGATCCATGTAACCAAAAATATTTGTACCCTGTAATACTTTGAAATAATAATAATAAAAAAAGAGATGTGGGAGGCTGTATAACTAGAGACGTATTTCCAGTACCCTAAGACTGAGCTTTCCCCAGAACAATGATGTTCCCCAGAACTCCTACCAATAGGAATTAAGAGTCTGGGCGCAGTGGCTCATGCCTGTAATCCTAGCACTTTGGGAAGCTGAGGCAGGAGGATCACTTGACACCAGGAGTTCGAGACCAGCCTGAAGAACATAGTGACACCCCGTCTCTACAAAAATTTAAAAATTAGCCAGGTGTGGTGGCACATGCCTCTTAGTCCTAGCTACTCAGGAGGCTGAGTCAGGAGGATCACTTGAGCTCAGGAGTTTGAGTTTGCATGCAGTGAGGTATGATGATGCCAGCGCACTCTAGTCAGGGCAACAGAGCGAGACCCTGTCTCCAAAAATAAAAAAGGGGGGGGGGAATAGGAGTTAGAATAATTGTTATATAGATTATTTTTGCATTCATCTTTTTATTTTCTTTCCAGTAACATCAGGAGTTTGCTCAGAAATTATAGAAAATTAAAAGTTTATCATTAACTAAATTCCTCTTTGATTTATATCAACAAGTAATACTGTCAGCTCCATAGCTCAGAATATCCTTTCCATCTTTCTTACCCACACTTTATGTATTCTAGTATTTAATGTCTGAGAGTTTTTATTACAGGTATAATTGGCGCACAATAAACTGCACATATTTAAAGTATACAATTTGATAAGTTTTGATGTACACACCTATGAAATCAAGATAAACGTAATCATAATCCCAGTAATTTCCTAGTGCCTCTTTGTAACCCTTCCCTGTAGCCTCTCAAGACCGTAGATCTTTCTGTCACTGTAGACAGAGAATTGTCTAGAATTTCATGTGAGTGTGATTATACATTAGGTACTCTTTGGCTTCTTTCACATTCATCCATGTTGATCTTTTTTTTTTTTTTTTTTTTTTTTTAACTGAGTAGTGTTTTATTGTATGGATATGTACCATTTGTTATTCATCTGTTGATGGACATTTGGGTTGTTTCCACTTTTTTGGCAGTTACAAAAAAGATGCTATGCACATTTGTGTACAAGTTTTTGTATGAACATTTGCTTTCATTTCTCTTGGGTAAATACCTAGGAGTGGGAATGATGGGTCATATGATACGTGTATATTTAACCTTAAATTTCCAGATTGTTTTTCAAGGTGCTAGACCATTTTACATTTCCACCAACACTGGTGAAAGCTTCATTTACTTTACATTCTTGCCAAGATTTGGCACATATACTGTCTTTTTAATTTTAGCTGCCTTATTGGGTGTGTAGTGGTTATCTTGTGAGGTGTTTTTTCGTTCAATGAATGCAATTTTTAAAAAATTTTACTTGTGCAAATTTCAGGGGTACAAGTGCAATTTTGTGAAATGGATATATTGCGTAGTGGTGAAGTCTGAGCTTTTAGTGTATCCATCACCTGAATAATATACATTGTACCCATTAAGTAATTTCTCATCACCCAACCCTCTTCTATTCTGCTACCCTTCTAAGTCTCCAATGTCTGTCATTCCACATTCTATGTCTATGTGTACACATTATTTAGCTCCCACTTATAAGTGAGGACATGTGGTATTTGACTTTGTTTCTGAGTTGTTTCACTTAAAATAATGTCCCCCTGTTCCATCCATGTTGCTGCAAAAGATATAATTTCATTCTTTTTATGGCTGAATAGTATTCCACTGTGTATGTATACCACATTTTCTTTATCCAATCATCTGTTGATGGACGCTTGGGTTGATTCCATATCTTTGCTACCGTGAATAATGCTGCGATAAACATAAGAGTACAGGTATCTTTTTTATATAATGATTTCTTCCTTTGGGTAGATACCCAGTAGTGGGATTGCTGGTGGTTCTATTTTTAGTTCTTTGACAAATCTCCAAACTGTTTTCCATAAAGATCATACTAATTTACATTCCCACCAGCAGTGTGTAAGCGTTCCCTTTTCTCCTCATCCTCACCAGTATCTGTAATTTTTTGACTTTTTAATAATAGCCATTCTGACTAGTACAAGATGATAATCTCATTGTGGTTCTAATGTGCATTTCTCTAATGATTTGTGATGTTTTTTTAATAAGCCTGTTGGCCTCTTATATGTCTTCTTTTGAAAAATTTTCCTGTCCTTTGCCTACTTTTTAATGGGATTATTTGTTTTGTTGTTGTTTGAGTTCCTTGTAAATTCTGGATATTAGTCCCCTGTCAGTTGCATAGTTTACAGATATTTACTCTTACTCTGTAGGTTGTCTGTTCACCCAGTTGATCATTTCTTTGGCTGTGTAGAAGTTTTTAGTTTAATTAAGTCCCATTTGTCTATTTTTGGTTTTGTTACCTATAATTTTGAGGTCTTATCATGAATTCTTTGCCTAGACCAATGTCCAGAAGAGTTCTCCCTGGGTTTTCTTCTAGTATTTTTATAGTTTCAGGTCTTACATTGAAGTCTTTAATCCATCTTGAGTTGATTTTGTCTGTGGTGAGAGATAGGGGTCCAGTTTCATTCTTTTGCATGTGGCTATCCAATTCTCCCAGCACCATTTATTGAAAAGGTATCCTTTCCATGTTGTGTTTTTGTCAACTCTGTCAAAGATCAGTTGGCTATAGATACGTGGCTTTATTTCTGAGTTCTCTGTTCTGTTCCGTTGATCTATGTGTCTATTTTAATACCAGTACCATGCTATTTTGGTTACTATACCCTTGTAATATAATTTGAAATCAGGTAACATGATGCCTCCGGCTTTATCCTTTTTGCTTATGATTGCTTTGACTATTCAGGCTCTGTTTTGGTTCCGTGTGAATTTTAGGATTGTTTTTTCTAATTCTGTGAAAAATGATGTTGTTTTGATAGGCAGCGGTCCCCAGCCTTTTTGGCACCAGGGACTGGTTTCATGGAAGACAATTTTTCCACGGCTGGGGTGGGGGTTTTGGGGTGGGAGGTGGAGCTCAGGCGGTGATGCAAGTGATGGGGAGCAGCTGTAAATACAGATGAAGCTTCGCTGGCTGGCCCCATTGTTGGGGCCCGCAGCTGGTAGAGATTGCATTGACTCTGTAGATTGCTTTGGGCAATATAGTCATTTTAACAATATTAAGCCTTTCAATCCATGAGCATGGTATGTTTTTTCATTTGTCATCTACAATTTCTTTCATCAGTGTTTTGTAGTTTTCCTTACAGAGATCTTTCACCTCCTTGGTTAGATATATTCCTGGGTATTTTTAAAAAAATTATTGTAAATAGGATTGCCTTCTTGATTTGGTTTTCAGCTTGATTGTTATTGGTGTATAGAAATGCTACTGACTTTTTTACATTAATTTTGTATCCTGAAACTTTACTGAATTTATTATCAAATCTAAAAGTTTTTTTGGTGGGTCTTTGGGTTTTTCTAGATATAAGATTGTATCATCAGTGAACAGAGATAATTTGACTTCCTCTTTTCCAATTTAGATGCCTTTTATTTCTTTCTCTTGCCTGATTGCTCTGGCTAGGACTTCCAGGACTGTGTTGAATAAGGGCAGTGAAAGTGGTCATCCTTGTCTTGTTCTAGTTCTTAGAGAGAATGCTTTCAACTTCTTCCCATTCGGTATGATTTTGACTGTGGGTTTGTCACATACGGCCTTTATTATTTTGAGGTATGTTCCTTCTATGCCTAATTTCTTGTTGAGGGTTTTTACCATGAAGGGATGCTGGATTTTATCAAATGCTTTTTCTGCATCTATTAAGATCATATGGTTTTTATCCTTAATTCTGTTTATGTGATGAGTGACATTTATTGATTTGCATATGTTGAACCATTCTTGCATCCCTGGAATAAAACCCACTTGATCACGGTGTATTATCTTTTTAATGTACTGTTGGATTCGTTTGGCATTTTGCTAATGATTAATGATGTTGAGCATCTTTTCATGTCCTTATTTGCCATCTCTGTGTCATCTTTGAAGAAGTGTCTGTTCATATCATTTGCCCATTTTTATTGGTTGGTCTTATTTTTTAATTATAAGAGTTCTTTATATATTCTAAATACAGATCCTTTGCAGAATATGTTTTGCAAATGTTTTCTCTCAGCTCAGGATTTGTGCCTTTTCAATTTCTTAAAAGTGCCTTTTAACAAACAAACTATTTAAGATTTTGATGGAGTTCTGAAAGTTCTAATACAGTCTAGAGAATTAAAAACCAATAAAAAACTACTGAAATTCTCACTCTGCCCTGAATGGTTGTGGAATTATGCTTGATCATTCACTGGTTGTCACCAAAAATCAAATACTTACCATTGCTTTGCTCTCCTTCGGTGCAACTATCCTTTAATTGTAAATGGCTTAATATTTTATCTGAACAAACTTGTTTTATAGCATGTCCTAGGGTTATAAAGATGAGTACTTTATGATGTCTTTCTTCAAAGTCCTCATTTTTAGTATTTAATTTTTCTTCCTATTATCTGTTTGTGCAGCCACATACTTTCCTTTATCCAGTGCCAAGTACAGCTCTAGAGAAAAAGAAGTGCTCAATATATTTTCGCCTTTATTGTAGTTACACTTTTTCAACACACAAATATGTAAGTTCATTGTAGCAGGAAATCTCTTGTTCTTTATATCCTCCATAGATTGTAATATAGTTCCTGGTACACAAGAGACACTCACTAAATATTCAATGACTGAATGGAATTATTGATGACAGTTTTTGAGTAAGCTTTGCCTGATAAATATATTGGTGATACAGTCGACCTTCCATATCTGCCGGTTCCACATCCGCAGAGTCAACCAACTGCAGATTAAAAATATTCGGGGAAAAAAACAGTAAAAAATAACAATACAACAAAAAAGAATAATATAAATAAACAATACAGTATAACAAGTATTTACATAGCATTTACATTGTATTAGGTATTATAAGTAATCTAGAGATTATTTAAATTATATGCATGGATGTAAGTAGGTTATATGCAAATACTGTGCTATTTTATATAAGGGACTTGAGCATCCATGGATTTTTGTGTACTCTCATTTCAGATGTGATCATTGCAATAGATTGTTTTTCTAGATAGAAGAATGATGCTTGATTTTTACTTGAATAAGTTTGAGTTCAGTAATTTTTTTTATGACCCTGATTTAATGTTATTGTTATCATATTATAGAAGTCTGTCCATGGTAGTATAGCATGGAATCTGTAGTCAGTTACAGATTAAAATGGCTTTCACAACGTCTGTTTGTCTTAGTCCGTTTCGTGTTGCTATAACAGAGTACCACAGACTGGGTAATTTATAAATAGTAGAAGTTTATTTGGTTCACAGTTCTGGAGTCTGGGAAGTCCAAAGTCAAGGGTCCTAAATCTGGTAAAGGCCTTCAGGCTGCATTATCCCATGGTGGAATGAGGAAGGGCAGGAGAGGGCAAGAGCAAGAGGGGTCAAACTCCTTTTATAACCAACCCACTCACTTTTATAACCAACCCACTCCCTTGATGTTCTCATTAATCCATTCAGAGAGCAAGGCCCTCATGACCTAATCTACTCTTAAAGGTCCCACCTCTCAACACTGTTGCATTTGGGGACTAAGATTCCAATACATGAGTTTTGGCAGGGACACATTCAAACCATAGCTCTGCTGTATTTAACAAGTTATGTATTTTATTTAACTTTGGAATTCCTTTTTTCAGTGAAACCAATGCATTAAAACATAAAGAGTATATTTGTAAGTGTGTGGGAAAAGGTGGCAATAATTTGCTTTCATTATCTAGGTCCTGGGAACACCAACAAGGGAGCAAATTAGAGAAATGAACCCAAACTACACAGAATTCAAATTCCCTCAAATTAAGGCACATCCTTGGACTAAGGTGAGTCAAAATCAGGTTTTTTTTTTAAAGCACATTAACCAATAGTTAACTAAAACTTGGATTTCTCGTTGATCTTAAACTATTTTGAGACGAGATAGCTGCCTGAATTACAAGTACACAGCAGTTCGGCATGTAAAGATAATTGAGTATTTGTGCTTCAGTGTTTCATTGACTATATATAGTTTTGTTCCCATTGATTTCCTATAGACAATTCCCAGCCTGGGTTTTTATTTGCAAGGTAAGAACAGTGTACTTTATCATTCAAGTATAAAATTTGATTAGAACCAGGATCTCATATATAAATTTTGACAAAATTAATTTCAGCAGTTAATTTCTTTATTTACTTAGAGGTGCATAGTTCAATATCATGTAGTATATGATAACATACATTTCATATATTTTCTTTATTCTTTTAAACTATTAAAATATTGACTTTATTATAAATGATATTGTGTGTTTTTCTTCTTGTTTACTTTCCTACTGGTGTTTTGGGAGCAGCATTAAAAAGCAGATGTAATCTTGCTGGGAGTATACATTGAAATCAATTGATATGTTAAATGAATGTCACTAGACATTGGAAAAGCCTACCCTTAACATTAGATGGAACCAAGTCTGATTTACCAGAAGACTTTTTTTTTTCTTTGCTTTGATACTTACATGGAATAGTTTTAAGAGAGATTTTATTTAAAAGTTTTTATACCTCAGTTTCATTTGTGAGATTAAAGTGCAGAGAAAAAAATAGAATATCTCATAGGGTTTATAGCTAGAGTAAATCTGTAGCTTCCTCATTTTACAGGTTCAGAAACTCTGGCCAAAGATACCAAGTGACTTTTCCAAGATTTTATGCGTGGCTTGTGACAAAGCCAAGATTAAACTTCTACTAAGTGTGTGTGTGTGTTTTTAATGCCAGATCTTTTAAACTTCTAGTCATGTGCCTTGAATCCTCCTTCTCCCTTTATTTATATCTCATTATATGTTTTTCTTGGGTTAGAAATGGTCAACTTTTTAATAGTATTTCAAGCAGAGACTTTCTATATTTAAAAATGTACATATAACAGTTTGTGTTGTACATTAAGTTCATTTAGTTGGTTATAGATTTTTTATAATAAGAAGTAAAGTTATTTAGGGTTATAGGTGAAATAATTTACATTCCCTAGAATCAAAGTATGTTTTTCTTTCTCTAAATGTTGTTATGATTCCAGTTACTTTTCTTCAAGTTCTCATAATCTCATTACCTCTCTTCAGAAAATCCTCTTGTTACTAATTATTTATTTTCTGTTTAGAATCACAGACCTCAGTAGTATTTTAATGCCAGAATTATAGGTTGTAGCTTTCACTGGCCAACAGACCAAGATGTTGCCCCCTTCCCTTTTTAAAAATTTATAATAAGCACTGAGTAGTCTAAGATAAAGTGTTCCTTGATCTTTGCATTCCGGGTTTATTTTGAATCTGGGTCAGAAGATATTTAGGGGCTCTCACCTGGCTCTAAACCCAGAGAATCTCAAGTGGCCTATTTGAATTTAGGGGCTGAGTTGTAGGTTTAATCCATTAAGATTATTCCAAGTTAAAGGGTTTATAATAAGTGATTAGTAGTATACTATGCTTTCAGCCATGTTAAGAGAGGAAAAACAACAACAGAGAATTCTATGTATTGAATAAATATAGGGAAATATTCTAAAATGCTAACAGTAGTTTGGTTGAGAAGAATGTGAATGATTTTATCTTCTTTGCTCTGCCTTTTCGAATTTCCATATGTTCTTTAATAAGTATTATTTTTATGAAGAAAGAAAGGGAAAGCTCTTTTTGGTTTAATCTTTCTTCATATGTTACCCTTATTATAGAGTTTCTGAGAGATACAATGCTGAAATTGAGGTCGTGAAATCTTATTTAACAGTCCTCGTCCTCATTTTTTTTTTCATCAAGACTGCCACCAATACAGTAGTCCACCCCATCAGAGGTTTCAGTTACCCCTTGGTCAACCACAGTCTGAAAGTAGGTGAGTGCAGTATTTGAGAGAGAGAGCACATTCACACAACTTTTATTATAGTATATTGTTATAATTGTTCTTTTATTTTTGTTAATCTCTTACTGTGCCTATTTTATGAATTAGACTTTATCATAGGTACATACGTATAGGAAAAAACACAGCATATATAGGGTTTGCCACTATCTGCAGTTTCAGGCATCCACTGGGGGTCTTGGAATGTGTCTACCATGAATAAGGGGAGACTGCTATATTAGTGTGTGTCATATTCTGCATTTTTCCCCCTGGATTATATTGCTACAATGCAAGTATTAGCCAGAGTGAATGTGAAGAATGATTGATTATAATTAAAATGCAGCCAACAGAAGAGCTGTGGAGAATTTGTATGCTTTAAACCTTCCTTTGCTCTCTTGAATTCTTGATATTTCTGTGTCTTACACTAACGCTTTTCAAATTTGAGTAGTCTATATAAAGCCCTTTTATTTAGGTTTCCATTCCTGTACCATGTGTAGAATGACTCAATTCTCCCACCTTTTTTGTCTTTTAAAACTACTGTGAACCTTTCATTCATCTAGTGTCCTTTGACATAATTTGGTTTTCACTTCATACAAATGCATTATTTAATAAGTACACTTGTGTTAATTTCTCATCACTGCACACAACTAGGGTGGGTGTTGCTGTGATTGTAAACATAAAAGCAAATTCAGGGGCAGAAATTCCACAGTTCTTCTCTGTCATCTAGGTGATCCAGAATATACTTGTGTTGATTTTTTTTTAAATTGAGTTATTATTAAAATGAAAATACAAACTTTAAAATTCCAAGAGGTCAGTCAGGCCCCTCTCCCTACCATTATGATAATGGACAGCAATTTGAGAAATGCTTTTATGCTAGGCAGTCAGTAGAGTCATTTAAAACCCTATACAGTGTTGTTCTCTAAAGAACAGCATCTTGCCCTTGGAGGGCAGGTAAACAGGAGTCTGGAAACACGTGCTTTGCCTTTATTGCTGTCTTTTAGAACCCACTTTGGTCCCATTTCCTGAAGCTGTAGGCACATGAATGCTGGTTTCCTGTGCTGCAGTGTAACGCAGCTATATCCCCAGAATTGGGAACTGATGTTCTCAAAAAAGTGGGCAGAAATAAAGATTAAGAAAGAAAATATCTTTCATGGAAACATTGAGGTGAGGAAATAATAAGTTTGTAGGAAAGATAGTGGGAAAACAAGAACACTGAGATGATCTCAATGTGGTGTATGGAAGGAATCTTGAGAATTTAAAAATCCAGTAAGTTGCCCTTGACTATTACATAATAGCCACTGCAACCTAATTCAATAATAAAGCATTTGTCGTTTAAAAGTAGGAAAGGAAATAGGTGCTAATGTTTTGAAACAAGAACTGTTATTTGAGGTGGGGGTGGGGGAGATGAAGGCCTCTCTGCATTGGTGTATGCTGTACACTTCAAAGATGAAAATACCTATGGAAAACAAAAGGAAGTGATGCAAAAGTAGACTGAGAATTAAGTAGAGACAGAGATTGGTTGGAAGAAGAGAGGAAGTAAATTCTGCATTTTAGTACATGGAGGTGTGGTTAAATGACAGGCTGATATATGCAAAGTAAGGATCAAGTTTAAACATTGCCCCTAAAAATAAAAAAGTAAGCATTGCCCCTAATGTTTATGCCTCAGCTTTTTTCTTGTAAAATAGTGATTATCTGCTGATTTTTTTCTCAGGGTTCTTTTGAAAATATAGCTAGGATTACTTTAGTTTAGTTCTGAATAAATGTGAAAGTTCTGCTTCCAATATAGTTCTCTGATTTGTCCTCTTCTTTCCATCTCCATTGCCCTAACCTCGGTTCAGGCCATCATATCATAGAGGAGTTAAAACAAACTGATTTCCCTCCTTCAATTTCACATTATTTCAATCCATCTTCCTCATTGCTGTCAATGTTAGCTTTCTTAAAAGTGCATGTGATACTGTCACTCCTATTTAAAATTATTCTCTGATTCCTCATTGCCTTTAGAAAAATTTGGCATAATATACATACAATGACAAGGGTGATCTTATGTCCCAATATATGCCTGTGCAGTGTAATTATTAATTGCTTGCCATTTCATTCTCAAAAATGTCCCAGTTTGGATAACAGATTATTCAGTCACTCTGTCCTTGACCTTGTTTACCTTTCCTTTCCAGAAAAACAGGAGATTTGGTTCTTGTCCTGCTCCCCACCTTCCCTGAGGTATCTAGTTGCTTGAACGCAGTCTTTTCCAAGTCCTCCAGCTTCCTACATCCTTAAGTGCATATTGTTAGGCAATGAATTTAAAAGTTTAGTGTCTAGTTAGGGTAGATTAGGGATTTCTAATAAGGTTATGTTATAGTAGATGTTTGAGTTTTTCCCCCCAGTGTTGAGTACCTGATTCCGCTACCCTTTTGTTTAAATTTCTTTAAGACTAGTATTTCCCCTTTATCCTGGTAATAAATAATCCTGTGAGGTCAGTTAGGTAACACAGATGTCTGTATATTCTTTCAGAGTAATGAAAATCTTAAGTGATATAACTGATTAGTGGAAGGAAGTAAATTACAATCCCAAGGGCCCTGATCTCTTAACAATTATATTAGTGCTGTTTAATATGCCAATATGGGAGTGTTGTCCAGCTTGTAGCTTACTTTGAAGGGACCATGCAGTCATGCTGAATTTTCTGGTCTAATCAAACTATCTCCTAATTGTTCCCAAGAGAAACCACATTCGTTTCTACCTCTTGCTGGTGTCTTTTTTTTTTTTCCTTCTTAGAATGCTTATTTTCTTCTGTTTACCAAGTCTTAACCTTTCTCAAGACGTCAAATCTCACTTCTCCCGTGAAATATTTTCTCATTGTCTGAGTTCTCTATGATTATTCTCACCACATAACTTCTGTAGTACCTACCAAATCATACCGTATGTATTATAGCAGTCCTAATTTGTTTCATGAAAAATGTTGCCAAGTTTTTGGCATATATGATAGTTTAATACTTAATAGTTAAGTGTCTGTAGCTTATGTGGGACCATAGGTCATTGGGTAAGTATCCCAGAAAGCATTACTCACAAAAATTAATTCTTGCATACTTGATTTCTTAGAACACTGTCAGCATGCTTCAAAGTGAATAAATACTAGTATTTCCAATTGGCTAACAGAGTAAGCAAAAAATTGGATTCTGAGGTCATTTCAACTCTCAAAGGAAACATTTTAGACTGAACAAGTTATTTGTTCTTTAAGCTTAAAGCTAAACTAAAAAACCCCACTATGCATCTTTATTTTTAAGACTTTCTTCATAATCTTACTTTTTTTTCCCTAAGCCTTTCAGTATAAGATTTTTCAGAACTTGGTAAATTTACCTGTTCCAACCTGTTCAGCATATTACCAAAAAATGCCTTCAGAGAGGCCTAGAGAGCACAAAACAAAAACTGCTGTCAAACTTTTCTTGCAGATCCATTCTGTCATCTTTTCTGGTCTCTCTGCCTTGCTCGTTTCATTCTCGTGTACTCCATAAAGCATAAAACCATGTTGGGGATTTGTCTTGGCTCCTAAGGTCACTACTTGTCTGTTCTGTTCTATTGCTTATGGTAAATCAGTTGTTACATTATTACTCAACTGCCTCTGCCCTCAAACACTCTACTAATCCATCATCACTTGTCTCATGATTACATTACAGTATGTTTTCTACAAATCAGTGCCCACATCTTTATTAGTGCTAGAATAATCGCTTCCACTCCTTTTCTAATACCTGTTTTCCTATGTGAGTGGACTTTGTTACTTTACTATTTATACTGGCTATATATTCTCATTTCTTTACTGGAAACTGTGCATATTAAAATCCAGCTCCTTGGGTGGCTAACCTGTATGTGAGAGGAATAATGTAAAAAAGGAAGGATACTAAGACATAATTTTAAGATTGGCTTGTGGGAGGCAGGGGATGGGATTGGGAGTGGATTGAAAAAGAAGGCAAAAATCTTTTTTTAATATATCATTTGTTCTTTAAATTCTGTGTCTTCTGTGTAACCAGTGTTATGCTGGGTACCATAAAGAATGTAAAAGTAATAAAATATATAGTCCTTGTCCTTGAAAAAGTAACAGTTGAAAAGTTCAGTTGAAGCAGGTATTGAATAATACATAATGTTATATTGCCATATATTTGATTATGTACCGTTAAATTTCCAAAGGTGTTCCACATGGCTATAGGAGTTGTAAGGCAGACCGCCAGTGAGGGTGGTGGAGGGAAAAAGGAAGTCTCCTTAAAGATGACAGAGACTAAAGGTGGGCTATTGAAGGAGTAGGATTTGCTTAGATATATTGTAGAAAAGTTTAGGAATTGTTGTAGCCTAGATGAATATCTCTCAAGGTGGGGATGTGTGGGTAAAAAGAAATATTCCTGTATTATTGGGAAGGCCAGCTTGACTGCAATAACTATTTTGTGAACAGTAAAAGATTAAATTGCCTAAGTGGACATTTGGTAAATCACACTTCTGTGTAGCTATGTAGTACTATTTCATCAGTGCATGATGTTAGAGGAAGAAATTACACGGCATAGTTAAATGCTGACATCTATATATGTACAGCAAGTCCTTATTTAACTTCATCAGTAGGTTCTTGGAAACTGAGACTTTAAGTGAAATGATGTGTGCAGTAAGTCCTCCATCCACATCATTTTGTTATAATGTTGATGAGGGGAAAAAATTGGCTTTGTTACATGTTTCACTTAAAGTTGCAATTTTCAAGAACCTATCAATGACATTGAGGATTTACAGTATAACTTTTCTTACCTGTAGTGGAACTCAGGAAAACTCAAGAAGGCTTTTAATTAGCACAGCTGAAATTCACTGAATGCTACATATGTCATAGTTAAGGAAAGGATTCTTTGTGTTTCTTACGCTGAACCTTCTT
Organism: Daubentonia madagascariensis; assembly: GCA_023783475.1. Classification (NCBI taxonomy): domain Eukaryota; kingdom Metazoa; phylum Chordata; class Mammalia; order Primates; family Daubentoniidae; genus Daubentonia; species Daubentonia madagascariensis. Next base: position 17,157,921 of record JAKFHU010001631.1, on the reverse strand, counting down.
TACCTGAATTTACGAACTGGTATCTTAAGGAAAAGGTTAAAACTGTAACCCGGCCACCTTGGGCACATTTTCTCAGGACCTCTTGAGGCTATGTGCTCTCCGTGGGTCACACACGTTTATTTGGCTCAAAGTGAACCTCTTTAAATTATTTTACAGAGTTTGGGTTTTGTTCTGTTAACGAATAAGATGATTACAAAATGCGATTAATATAAAATAATAATAACTTATCTTTCAAACTTTATTTTACTTTAAGAAATTCTGGATGTTAATCTCTCTTCTTAGAATTTTAATGAACAGACTGTATTTTTTTGTGGCAACATTGGGAGGGATTTTGTCATTGGGGTTTTAATGGCTGTATGAATATTTAATTCCTCTGGTGGGGACTGAATAATGGAAGGAGTTCTCTGTTGTGAGTTACTTAAAGGTAGCTGGACATAATTTCAAATGGATTGGGAATGATTATATGTGGGATTAAAAAAAAAAAAGAAAAGAAAGAAATTTCAAAGGTGAAGCAGAATAGAGGAAGTGGTTTAGAATGATCCTAAATAATTACTCCTGTAGTTGACCTCATTGGCCTTGGCTGGATCCCTGGGAGTGGTGGCCTGGATGAAGGAAGCAGAAATTGGAAGGTGGGACCAGGCCTTCCCTAAAGGGAATATAGGTGAACATAGGTTTGGCTAATAAACTGGCAGATTGACAGAATTCAAGGGGACAACACAGGCCTTTAGGGGAAGGCATGTCCTCAAACTCTCTTCTTTCCCTCACCTTTTCTTACCTCCTCTCCAAGAGACAGACTACTGCTTAGATAGGCCTCATTCTAGGACACTGATCTAGTAATGCTATACCAGAATAGCAGGAATCTTAAGGCAAGATTCTTAAAAATATCTGTAGCATTCTAGGGCTCTCCTCTTTTGTTCTTTTCCTTGGGCCTCCACAGAGCCAGCTAGCTCCCTGTGGCTTTTGCATTTTGCATTTGTGTGTTCTTAATACTTTTTACCTAGAGATTTAAGTTAGAAGTATGTTTGTGGGGTGGGGATAGGAGAATTCCCTGAAAACTTGTGTTTAAGCTGTGTGCTTTAGTCAGATCACCAGAGATCTCTGAAGTGAGGTTTCGGTTAAGATTGGTTAACAATAAAGTGCTACTTAATTTTCCAAAAAAGAAAAAGAAAGAAAGAAAAGAAAAGGTTAGAAAAATATATCTATTCAGTAGGCTTGAGCTATATTCGGTTTGGTTATCTACGCTGTTAGATGCTAACTTCAAAGATAGCAATTTTATTTGGCACTTGGACTTTCTGAAAGTAGCCTCTGGTAATTATTTTGCTAGTACTAAATGTGAATTGGATTACCTTGTATGTCAGGGCATCATTAGATCAAGGTATAAAAGCATGTAAAACACCACCAAAGAATGTTTTAAAAAATAATATGAACTAATTACTTATTATTGAATTATGTACTTCATGTGAGCACTTAAGTAGGCTTAACTTTTCTTAGTTAATTAACATAATTAGCTATTCAGCAATCCATGATACTGTCTCACTTTTAATCCTGTATTTGGGTTTACAAATTGCAAAAAATGTTAGATGATAAATAGATTACTTGAGAGCCAATATTGGGGTTGCTTTTTGGGAGTTTTCATGGTTTATCAGTTTTTAAAACTGGGTGTTCATATCTTTGTATGACCAGAATATAGTATCAGTGTTGTACATTTATCATAATGAAAACCAGCAAAGAGTAGCTGTTTGGAACAGGCACAGTACTTGTTCTATGTTCTGTTAGGTTAATTATCACTGTCCATAGCCATTAAAAATGGGCATTTTTATATTGCTCTGGTTGGCTGCTTAATACAGTAGAGTTGCTGAGAGCTAATGCTGTGAGAAGCAACTTAACCATAGGCCTTGACATGGTATATGTCTGCAGTCCCCAACTGCTGGACCGCGGACCAGTACCGGCCTGTTAGGAACTGCGCCGCAGAGCTCCCCGCGCCACCCCCGCCCCCCAACAATCCATAGAAAAATTGTCTTCCATGAAACCAGTCCCTGGTGCCAAAAAGGTTGGGGACTGCTGATATGTGATTGTTTCTAAAAGACCTTTTTAAAGGACTTGAAATTCAGTCATAACCATTAGCTCCAGGTTGAAATTTGATGGCCAAAGTCTCTTTGTTCTATGATATGTATGAGGAAAATTGCCTCTGTCATTTTTGAGTTATCCAAATGCAAATATATTTTGAATAATTCTTCATTTAAGGACTTGTTTGCATTTGTTCAGTACTACAGAAACTTTCTTTTTAAAAAAAATGAATCTTTTTCTGTTAGTTTCTTCTATGGACTAGTATTTATGATGAGAGTTGATATTTGTTTCAATTTAAGAAAATGAGTTGCTGCATAGGTGAGGTAGTATTTTGAATCACTTTAAAAGTTCATGTCAGTGTTTTGGTTCTTTTCAATTTTTCCTTTCTCTTTTCTTTCTTTTTTATTTTCTTTCTTTTTTTTTCTCTTTCTTTTTTCTTTTCTTTCTTTCTTTTTTTTTTTTTTTTTGCTTTGTTTTGTTCTGTTCTGTTTTATTTATTTACTTTTGTTTTTAGTTTTTAAAGGGGTGTTTTGGGATTTCCATGGCCTTGCTGCATACTTGGCTGGCCATATTTAGTCTGCGCACTAATTGTTAGTTGGCCCAGTTGAGTCTTACTTTGTGCTCTCAGTTCTTTTAGTCTGGTTTTCTATTTTTGTCCAACTGGTTGTGTTTTAGTTCATGAGAGATTTTTATTCTGATGGGCCAGATGTTAATCTGTGTACTAAATTTTAGTCTGCAGACTAAAAGTAATCCGCGGATTATTTATTTTTTCAAAATATTTAATTCTCCCACTGGAAACTATCCTAAAAGAATGTTAAATTCTCTTAGAATAGCCAAGGGAGTTCACAGCTACTGGTGAGTTCTACCATTTTTTGTTCTCAATACCTAGACATAATAGACCCTACTACTTCCCTTGGATATTTGGCTCCTTTGTGCCTAGGTGTTGGTGTAAATAACTATGCATGTCACCTATAACTGTGACTGTCCCTTAGTTGTATTGTTCATTGTATATATTTTTGTTTAGCTTTTGGTGGGTGAATTGGGCATATTTGTAGATGGAACTGTGTTGAATTTGTAGTGCTCAAAGACATAGGATTTTTTTTTTCAGTGAGTTTTTCCAAAGAGGAAAGAATGTTCTCTTATTTATTTTTCCTAAGTAATGGGTGCAAGGGTATGAGGGGGCAAAGCCCACAATAGAAAAAGTAAGTTTATACCCGCACTCCTGAGGTGATATGTCAATTTCCTGAAGATTCCTAAGATAATGAGAATGTCAGCAAATAAACATCTTTTAGCAGGGAAGTCAATCCAAAATGGAGAATAATCCGCGGTGGCCTGATCCTTCTAAGCTCACACAAATTGAAAATATCTGGCTTGAAAGCTGTAGTAATATAAATTAAATATATTTAATGCTTTCCTCTCATCACTAATGATTTAGCAAAAAATGTTTATACTGTGTAACTGAAACACATTAATAGAGAAAAATTAGCATATTGGGAACTTACAACTTTAAAAGCAGGCTAATATGCCCCTTCCCAGCCATGTCTATGGATGATGGATCCAGGTCACAGAAGACCACTTTACTTTGGGAACTTTACTTCTAGATTTCATTTTGATTTTAACTTTTTTTGGTTTTGTATTTTTTTAATGAATGCACTGGCATTGGAACATAATAAACTAAAATTAAAATGTTTCTTTACTGTGCCTCACCATTGCGCAATCAAAAAAATTTTTTTTGCATACACTGTGGTGAAATAATTTTTAAAACTTGGACTTGCTACTGTGGAGACTGATGTTTAAAGTTTATAACTGTATAAACATTTTCTGTGTCCCCCCCCCACACCATGGATTTCTTATAACATTGGATATATTTTTCCTTGCTGGACTATTCTCTTTTGGATTGACTTCCCCTGTTTGGATTATTTCACTGCATTATCATCTTTAGGATTCGTCAGGAACAGGACATTTCACCTCAGGAGTGCGGGTATGTACTTAATTTTTTTTTTCCCAAAATTGCAGGGCAGATCTATAAAACTCGGGGGGAAACTTCTTTTGAAAGGTCTTCAAATGTAGTAGTGAAAAACAGTATAGGTAGCTGTGATTTCTGTTTTCATTCATTGTATGCTGTAGGTTTTGCTTATGGTACATTTAGATTATCAGTCTCCTGGGTGATTCATTGACATCTAGACTGAAGTTTAGAAATTGTGGGGTTATAAAATTATTATTATTACAAGAATAAATATTGACAAAGATCCATGAAACCAAAGGTTCTGAGTGTTAAGCAATTTCAATGAATAAGGAATGAAGTGGCAGCAGAAATTTCTTTATTATTAAAAAAAGCCAAATTTTAGTTGTTGGTTTCCTTTTCTTTAGACACAAAAATAATTCAGAAGAGTTAGTTTCTAGCTTGACCTATAATTTTTGGAAGTTACATGCTACCACACCTATATTATAGTCAGAAATCTGAACTCTGGGAGATACTGGGTTTTGGCCCCACATAATTTTCCACTTAACCTTTATCTACAGAGTACTGAACCAAGGCTTTTTACATCAGAAATCTCTCAAAGGGTTTAAAGTAACAGCGGATACTTTTTTAAAGGCAGGTTAAATCTTGATTTTAATGTAGGCTCTTAGAATGAATTCTTTATTGTTTTTAACTCTTTGACTCTATGAGTTAGGATTCCCTGACAAAATAAGCTAAAGTATATCTTAGTACCAATATGGATGATCACATGTAACCAGTAAAACACCAAAAAGATACAGAAGACTTTGTCAAAAATCAGAAATGAGCTTATAATACTGGTTTATTAATAGCTTTAACACAATCTTTGAAAATATAACATGAAATATTTTCATTGAAAATAATGCACCATCCAGCTACCAGCTACCCTACATTTGAATGTTAATAGGAGATATTTATTTCTATTTTTGGTGCTACTTTTAATTGTGCTTATGTGCTACCATAATGTTGCAAAAGCATTTTGGATTAGCTAGCAAAATAAATTCCATATACTGTCAAATAGATGCAAATTGCCCTCAGGGATAAAATATGTCAGTAGTGTTTAATATTTTTATGAAAAATTTTCTGGGTTTTCCCACTGATTATTTTCTTTTTACCTTCTGAATTTGATTGTGGACCTTAAGAACAAGAGAAGGGACCAAGAACAGTGAAAGATCTAAACATTTCAAATGCTGTAATAACTGTAAGGTTTCCTTGACTGAGGCAAGTCAGAGTACTCAAAAGAATAAAGGCAGTTTTTGATCTTCCAAAGGGCTTTCTAATATAACCAGTAAATTGACTAAGGCCTTTAAGGTTCTGAAACAAATTCCTAAGATCCTACTTCGCCCAATTTCTCAATTTTCATGGAAAATATTCTTTTTAATAATAAACTCTTTATAAAAACAAAAGCCAAAAAAAATAACCTGTTTTCATTGTCGAAAGTACTCATAAGTAATGTCTTAAAAATCTAATGAGCTCTGTAGTTGTAACTGGTTCTCTTACCTTCAGCATAAGTGAATAGCCTGATGTTACATGAGGCATTTTCATTAGGAAACCTGAGCCCACCAGGGTCCTCCATGCCCTCTCACAACCTGCATGTCCTTTCCTCACTTGGGGTCTGTTTCCCTGCGTTTATACATGTCTGCTTGTCTTGATATGTCTCTCCACCTCCACCACCACACCTTTTATTTGGTTGTATGTCCTTCCTATCAAGGCATGTATGTTCCATTTTTCTTTAGTTTCAGAGGCTTTTTGTCTGTTTATGTTTATTTCTATGTCTTCCCCTTTTATTTTTATTCTTTAACTGACCGTAATTTAGAATGAAGTATATTTTCATAGTTTTATGCATTGATTAGTTTTGTTTAAGACATAGATGAGTAGAAAGCTATCTGTTCCTTTAAGCAGATTAATTTAATTGCATTTTACTTCAATATAGCCTTCAGTTGACTTTTTCTGTGACTTAATGGCCTTTAATGAATAATATGTTTTTCTCTCTCCATTAAAACCCTAAAGTAGTCATTCTAATAAGAGTAATCTGGCCACATTTGTAACAGCTACTTGAGAAAACAATGTGTAGGACATTTTGTCAAATTATGAGTATTCAAGAATTTCTTCAAATAATGATAGGCTCTGTTTATTGAGATAATAACAAATCATTAGCATTTATAGACCTAAAGTAAACAGCTTTTCTCCTTTTTTTTAAGACAGTGATTCCCAAATTTTTTAACAGTGCCACCCATTATCAACACTTGTTCTGCTAAACAATAACACAAAAGAGGCACTTTTATTTACTACCACAACAGTGAAAACTTTAAATATTTTTATTATTTTTCTAGTTGTGCTTGCCTCCAGAACCCAGCCTTTCCCATGTGTCTGTCATATTTTGTATGCATGTTTGATTGTACTGCTTTATGATTAGCATATGTAGATTTTTCTCTGAGCTTTTCTCATACAGTCTTTAATTGGCAGTTCACCCCCAGTGTGGTGAATCTTATGCAGTTAACTCTCTTCATTCTAGAAGGCTACTTCCCCAAATGCAACCATGTTTTTGTACATGGTGGGAATTAACCCAGTACTCAGAGGGTTATTTGCTTAGATTCTTATAATAAAACATTAATTGTTTTTTCCCTCTTTTTGTACTGCAGGTCTTCCGACCCCGAACTCCACCGGAGGCAATTGCACTGTGTAGTCGTCTGCTGGAGTATACACCAACTGCCCGATTGACACCACTGGAAGCTTGTGCACATTCATTTTTTGATGAATTACGGGACCCAAATGTTAAACTACCAAATGGGCGAGACACACCTGCACTCTTCAACTTCACCACTCAAGGTAATTCCAAACACTTAGCCATTTCTGGGAAAGCTACACATTGGGTATGAAATGATACCTTGTTAATTAAAATCTGTGGAGGACAAAAATGGACATATTAACTACTTATGGAGATAGGAAACATCCTTTCTAATTTATTAAGCCACTACTTGTATGGTTTTGAACAAAATGGTGGCAGATAAAGTTTTTCAAATAGGCATAGCTTCTCTAATTTTTAGCAGATTATAATCTTGGCACATGAGAAGTTATATAGGTTTCAGTGATTGAAGTTTATCACTAAGAAGACAATTTAACCTTTAGGTTTAAATCTGAAACTTAAAATATTAGCATTTCTTGCTTCCCAAGGATTTATATCAAGTTTTTTAAACCTGAAAATAAATTGGTGGCTATATTTGTATAAATTCACTTATTTTATAAACAAGGGGAGAGAATGAGAGTTCTATAAACCCTTTCTAAGAATTTATGTGAGGGATGTTGGCAGAAATTCTCATCCCCTCTGAGACTTAGCTCCATTGCTACTGCTAAGAAAATATTGAAAGGAAAACTGACTTTGTGCTTTGGTAGTTTCTGAAAGAACTGAGTATAGTAATTATTTTTTATCATTTCTGTGTTCACTTTTACTTTCTCCCTGCTTAAGACCCTAAGTGACTCATTCATTCAACCACATTGCCTTTGATGATGTGATTTTCTTCTTAAACTGAGCATAAAAAGTGTATAATTCCTTACAAATAAAACAAGAAATAGTGGATAATATGGATTGATTAGTAAGTGTGGTCAGGCTAGAAAATATAGATGGGCGATATATAGCATTCTGTGACAAAGAAAGATATATTTCCTTTATTCTAAGGTGAACGTTTTTCCCCCATATTTAAACTTTTCTGAAATTGAATGTGGAAAGATGCATGACATAAGCAGTGAATGAGGAATATCTGAGTTGATAGTAAAATATACTTGGATATTTTAGTTCTGTGGTCCCCAATCCCCCAGGCTGCAGACTGGTACAGGTTCATGGCCTGTTAGGAACCAGGCCACAAAGCAGGAGGTGAGTGGCAGGCCAGCGAGCAAAGCTTCGTCTGTATTTACATCTGCTCCCCATTGCTCGCATCACTGCCTGAGCTCCACCTCCTGTCATCAGTTGCGACATTAGATTCTGCATTATAGTGAGTTGTATAATTATTTCATTATATATTACAATGTAATAATACTAGAAATAAAGTGCACCATAAATGTAATGCACTTGACTCATCCCAAAATCATCCCCCACACACACACCCCCTGGGTCTGTGGAAAAATTGTCTTCCATGAAACTGGTCCCTGGTGCCAAAAAGGCTGGGGACTGCTGTTTTAGTTGACCATAAACTTGAGCTGTCAGTATTATGTAACTATTGTTAGTGCTGATGTGGTCTTAAACTACATTAAAAAAAGAATATTCAGATACCCTGGGACTATTCTGATTATTTAAACCTGATCAGAAACAATTAATTTGGAATGTTGTTTTAGGTCCTGGCTACTCCATTTTAAGAATATTAGTGAATCGGGGGTAGGGTATACAAAGAAGCATAATTGAATATAGAGCCTGGAAAATGGGAAGATTGAAGGTACTCCTGATAGCTGTCTAAAAATACCTCAAGGACTGTCTTATAAAGAAAGAAGTAAATATATATTCTTCCTCCAAATTGCAAAATTGAAAATACTGGCAGAAAATTAGAGAGCTATACGTATTTGGACCTCAGTCTCTAGTACAAATAGAGATGGAATAAAATTATTGATGAGTCAATAAAGAAGTTTTCAATTGTTTAACAGTAGAACAAGTTGTTTTCAAAATACTGATCTCTGTACCTGGAAGTGTTTAGGGAAAAGCTGGATAATGTCTGATATTGTATGTAGGATTACTTCAATTTGGCAAAAGGTTAAACTGGGAGACTCTGTTGGCCTCTTCCAGATGAAAGATTCTGTGATTCCATGTCATATAAGTTTTAGACCTCTTGAGAAAATAAATTGTTATTTTAATTCTTATTGCTTTTGTTTTACTCAAGAGTAATACATACGGATTTAAGAAAATGTTGAGAATACAAAAGTAAAGTGAAAATTAAAATCACAACTCCAAAATAATCACTTTTTTAGCATTTGATAGTGTAATTCTTTTCTAACACACATACTGATAATCCTTAAATATAAAATCATCTCCCATTTTCCCATTAAGAAGATCCCAAATGGATTTTTGTTAACTTTGAATATATGTAAAATTATATATTATAATATATAAGGTTGCATATTAATTTAGGAATTTTGCTTTTTTACATCTCAAATTTCATAAAAATTTTATTCAAACTCCTTTATATGCATCTTTTACATCTGTGTCTTTGTAATCAATACAATTTTTTGAACCGTCTATCGTAGTTTTATAAGTTATATCACCTAAAGTTTTTATTATGAAGCACTTCTTGAATCTATATGAGGATACCATTGGAAAGTCTACAAGTGCCCATTTATATAACATAACAAGTTTTATTTTATTTTATTTTTTGTATTCTAGGTATATGTTTATTATCTATACAATATAACTATTTACTGGATTGTTTTTTAAAGTGGTCTCTAAAAGGCTTTTGTACAGTGACAGTTTAGCACTTAAAACTGTGAATTCTTACCATCAGGAACTACTAAATTACTATTAAATTTCTTTGCCTCCTTTTTTAGCACTTTATCAGGTGACCTTAAAGTTTCACAAACCAGCAATGATTAAGGTTTTTTTCACACTAAGTGTCTTTTCCAAAGAGTGCTTTGTTGCTCAAAATAAACTAATCAAGAAAGCCTCTCGTCAGGTGCATGACTTCATAAAACCTCAAATACAAATGCATGATATTTATGATGGATAGATTTTGGAGAATAATTCTCCCTATATCCAGGCATACTCTTCAGAGTGTTTATATGTGTATGCATGTGTAAGTTTGATTAAAAATGAGATACCACTTAAACTTTTTATTTAAGCAGATTTAAAAATCCAGAGTTCAGTTCCACTGTTCACGTGTACCATTTTTGAAGTAATTACATTTGATTCTTTAGTCAATGTCTAAAATTTTCCATTATTAGTAAAGAAAATGTAATTTGAAAACAACTGGATTTGTTTTTATATGAAGTTCTAAGCTTTTTAAAAATCTGAGGTAAAATTCATATAAGATTAACTATTTTAAAGTAAACAATTCAGTGGCATTTATACATTTACAATGTTGTGCAACTTCCACCTTTACCAGGTTCCAAAACATTTTATCGCTCCTAAAGGAAACCCCATTCCTTATAAGCAGTGACTCCCAGCCCATTATAACCACCAGTTTACTTTCTGTCTCTATGGACTGACTTACTCTGGATATTTCATATAAATGAAATCATATAATATGTGAGCTTTTGTGTCTGGCTTCTTTCACTTAACATAATGTTTCCAAGATTGATACATGCTACATGGATGGAATACTTCATTCCTTTTTGTGGCTGAATAATATTCCATTGTGTGCTTATACCACATTTTGCTTATCCATTCATCTGTTTATGGACACTTGGCCTGTTATTCTACCTTTTGGCTATTGTGAATAGTGCTGCTGTGACCATTTGCCTACAAGTATTTGTTTGAATACGTACTTTTTATTCTCTGGGATATTCCTCACTCATTTGGGAATTCTGTGCTTAACTTTTTGAGGGACCACCAAACTATTTGCCATGGTGACTGTACATTTTATATTCCTACCAACAATGTACAAGGGTTCTAATTTTTCCAAATCCTTGCCAATTCTTTTTCTTTTCTTTTTCTTTTTTTTTTTTTTTAACTTTTGTGAGTGGGCAGTTTTCATAGTTAGCTAATACAATCAACTAACTCTAATGTCCTTAGAAGCCCCCCAAATTGTTATAATACTTCAGCTTTGGCATATGCCTTTTTAAAGTAAAGACTCAGTTTAAAGAAGAATAAATAATATCGTTCAAACTTCATACATACCTAATATTACAAGTTTTTTTTAAAGAATGAAAATTGTTCTATTATGATATTTAAAAGTGTTATATCTGCCTAGTATATCAAATACAAATATGGCTCTATATGTATCTTGAGTGTGCACGTTTTTGAGCATTTGAAGAGGACGTGTTATTTGGATATAATGTGTGTAGACACAGTGTGCAGCCTCTGTGGCTATCAGAGTGAATATCAGTGGAAAGGATGTACATGAGTCTTTGTATTTATTCAAGTGGATTCTGTAAATACAGTCACGTGTCACTTAACGATGCAGATATATTCTGAGAAATACATCATTAGGCATTTCGTCCTCGTGCAAATGTCATAGAGTGTATTTACACAAGCCTAGATGGTATAGCCTTCTACACACCTAGGCTATATGATATAGCCTATTGCTCCTAAGCTACAAAGCTGTACAACATGTTGCAGTACTGAATACTGTAAGCAGTTGTAACAGTGGTTAAGTATTTGCATATCTAAACATATCTAAACATAGAAAAGCTACAGTAAAACCATGGCGTTAAAATCTTATGGGACCGCCATCATATATGTGGTCCATTGTTGACTGGAAAGTTATTATGTGACACATGACTGTATATCCTTGGAATCATTCTTCATCAAACTAAAAACTTAATGTATTGGACTGAAAGTGCCATAATTTTGAGATATGGCCTTTAATTTATTTTTTTAAAGTGTTAAAATGCCCTGTCTTAGCAGTCATTCGGAAACTGGGCTGTGATCACATAGTAGTATTTTATATATCACTATTACTCTGTATCTCCATTTTTCTTCAACAGTGTTTCTATATAAGAACACAGCTCTCCAGGGAGCAGGTTTTATTGATGCTATTCTATTTGATACTCTGTATTCTAGTTTTGGAGCTGTGTTTCCAAATGGTGATCTTGTTTTCTAAGGCAAAGATGTAACTTTGTGCAGATGCACCTTTAAAGCACATACTAGTTAATAGTAGTTAATGGGAGATCAGAATAAAACTAGGTTGAAGAAGAAACAATCCCCTAATTGGTTGTATAGCTAGAAAGAATCCAGAGACAGAAACATGGTTAGGGGGTGTGGTTGAGGGAGGAGGGATTAGAGAGGTTCTGCTGTAGACAATATAAAGGCCTCCTCCATCCTCACAACAGATTTTCAGTGAAGTCTGCGCTACTTCTCTCAAATAAAATAAAGATCTACATACGGTAGGTGCTCAATGAATGTTTGAATGAGTACCGCATATGTCTTTAAATAAAGAATACATTAATTCACACAACCAGTATTTATTGGGCATTTCTAATGTTCGCTCTAGCTTTTGTTACTGTTGTTGTTTTAATTAGCAAAGTAAATCTGCCAAATTAACAGAACTATGAAGATTAAACATCTGGGTAAAATATAGTGTTGTATTAAAGCTTACAACAAAGCTAACTACAATTGATATTTGTTACTGTGCCGGGGGTAGTTAGCCATAAATGGTGATTACTGTTACTTTCATATAATCACAATAAGTATTTCCATGATCAGCTAGAGGAAGGAGAGAGATGAACAGATATGGGATAGACAACTTTGATATTCTTCTGACTGCCTAAATCCATAACTCAGGAGAATATCAGACTGCTCCTATTTTTCCAGCACTGGGGCTTCAGTGTTCTAGGGCCCCCTGGCTAACAGTATTACCTGCATTTAGACATTGAAAACTAGGACAAACCTGTGGGACATCACCATCTCCCCTTTCCTCCTGTCATTATACCTGAAAGATTGGACATAGCTGAATCAGACCTTAGGAAACAGGTAGAATCAGGAAAACCCAACAGAGATCAGTATTTTCTTATTCACCAATTTGTTGCCGATTCCAAGACTGAAATATACTAGGGAATAAGTTGTTTTGTATGTTTAAAGGTGAGTATCCTCCTAACTCCACCATGTATATTCCCAATCCCAATTTTTTACCCAGTTTATGTGAAATTTTACCAGTTGAAATTATTTTAGCAAGCATTGTCCTCCTGAGGGTATAGGATAGGATGGGATTGGGGCTGGGAGTGGTAAAGATTATCAGTCATTTCCTTTAGTATGATTCAATTTGAAAAGTCTACTCCTCTGCCACTTAGCTAGGTTGTCTGTGAGAATGGTAGCTTTATGGGAAGATAAGGAGGAGTGATGACATATTGGCTAGGCCAGAAGAAGCAGTGATAAGGACTGTAAAAGGAAGATTAAGAGAAAACAAAAGAAAACGGGGAAAGGATCAGAAAGATAATTTTTAAAAGAGTGTAAGAATGTGTTGCAGAATAGGACTTATGAAAACAAGTTGGAGGCGGGCAATAAAAGCAAGTATTCTAGAAGCCCAGGTCATCAGATGTTTATATTTCCTTCATCTGAAAGCAGTAGACTTATTTGTAACATGTGATTCATTATTTATGATAATTAGGAGATTCCATGATCTTTGTAGCAATGATTTTTAAGCCGTTTTTCCATTATAAAATAATGATAGATATATTAATAAATATGGTCAGCTTATCTGCGTTTCTATGTCCTGGGCATTTTCTTCTAGCTTGACTTATCCTCAGACACATCTAAAATGAGCTCAGTATTTCAACTACCTGAGGTAATGAAGTACAGGCATACTTTGTTTTATTGCACTTTATTGCACTTCACAGATACTGCACTTTTTACAAATTAAGGGTTTGTGGCAATCCTGCATCGATCAAGGCTGTCAGCGCCATTTTTTCCAACAGCATGTGCTCATTTCCTGCCTCTGTGTCACATTTGGTAATTCTTGCAGTATTTCACACTATTTCATTATTATTATATCTGTTATGGTAATCTGTGATCAGTAATCTTTGATGTTACTATTGTAGTTGTTTTGGGGCACCACAGACCTTGCCCATGTAAGACAGTGAACTTGATCGATCAATGTTGTGTATGTTCTGACTGCTCCACCACCTGGCCAATCCCATCTCTCTTCCTCTCCTTAGGCTTCTTACTCCCCAAGACACAATATTGAAATTAGGCCACTTAATAACCTTGCATTGGCCTCTAAGTGTTCAAGTGAAAAGAAGAGTTCTGTGTCTCTCTCTCTAAAACAACAGTGCAAAATGACTAAGCTTAGTGAGGAAGGCATATCCAAAGGCAACACAGGCCAAAAGCTAGACCTCTGACTCCAATCAGCCAAGTTGTGACTGCAAAGGAAAAGTTCTTGAGGGAAATTGAAAGTGCTGCTCGAGTGAGCATAATTTATCACACAAATTATGAGAAAGTGAAACAGCCTTATGGCTGATAAAGAGAAAGTTTTAGTGGTTTAGATAAAAGATAAAACCAGCTACAACATTTCCTTAAGCCAAAGCTTAATCCAGAGCAAGGTCCTAACTCTTCAATTCTATGAAGGCTGAGAAAGGTGAGGAAGCTACTGAAGAAAAGTTTGAAGCTAGCAGAGGTTGGTTCATGAGATTTAAAGAAGCCATCTCCATTAACATAAAAGTACAGGGTGATACGACAAGTGCTGATGTAGAAGCTGCAGCAAGTTATCCAGAAGATCTAGCTAAGATAATTGATGAAAGTGACTACACTAAACAACAGATTTCCAGTGGAGATGAAATAGTCTATATTGGACCTTCATAGCCAGAGAGGAGAAGTCAGTGCCTGGCCTCAAAGGACAGGTTCTCTTACTAGGGGCTAATGCAACTGGTGACTTTAAGTTGAAGCCAATGCTCATTTGCCATTCTGAAAATCCTAGGGCCCTGAAGAATGATGCTAAATCTACTCTGCCTATGCTCTATAAATGGAACAACAAAGTCTCGATGATAGCTCGTCTGTTTACAGCATGGTTTACTAAATATTTTAAGCCCACTGTTGAGACCTACTGTTCAGGAAAAAAAGATCATTTCAAAATGTACCTAGTCACCCAAGAGTTCTGATGGAGATGTACAAGGAAATTAATGTTGTTTCCATGCCTGTTAATACAAGATCCATTCTGTAGCCCATGGATCAACAAGTAATTTCAACTTTCAAGTCCTGTTATTCAAGAAATGCATTTCAGAAGGTTATAGCTGCCATAGATGGTGATTCCTGTGATGGATCTGGGCAAAGTCAATTGAAAACCTTCTGGAAAGGATTCACCATTCCAGATGCCATTAAGAACATTCATGATTCATGGGAGGAGGTCAAAATATCAACATGAACAGGAGTTTGGAAGAAGTTGATTCCAAGCTTCATGGATGACTTTGATGGGTTCAAGACATCAGTGGAGGGAGTCACTGCATATGTAGTGGAAATAGCAAGAAAACTGTAATTAAAAGTGAAGCCTCAAGATGTGACTGAATTGTTGCAATCTCATGATCAAACATGAAAGGATGAGGAGTTGCCTCATGGATGAGCAAAGAAAGTGGTTTCTTGAGAAGGAATCTATTCATGGTAAAGATGCTGTAAACATTGTTGAGATGACAACAAAAAATTTAAGATATTACATAATTTTAGTTGATAAATCAGCAGCAGGGTTTGAGAGTATTGACTCTAATTTGGAAAGAAGTTATACTGTGGGTAAAATGCTATCAGACAACATCTCATGCTACAGATAAATCTTTTGTGAAAGGAAGAGCCAATCGATACAACCAATTTCATGGTTGTCTTATTTTAAGAAATTGCTACAGCCACCCCACCCTTCAGCAACCACCACCCTGGTCAGTCAGCAGACCCTTCACCAGCAAAAAGATGATACTTGCTGAAGGCTCAGATGATTGTTAGCATTTTTTGGCAATAAAGTATTTTTAAATTAAGGTGTGTACATTTTTTTTAGACATAATGCTACTGAACACTTAACAGACTACAGTATAGTGTAAACATAACTTTTGTATGCACTGAGAAACCAAAAACATTGTGTGACTCACTATTGAAATATTCACTTTATTGCAGTGGTCTGGAATAAAATCTGTAATATCTCTGAGGTATGCCTGTACCTTCCAATATTATTTTCAAATTACTATGAACTCTGAGATGGGGCTTTTTGGGTTTTAGACTTACAATTTACAATAGCAATGATTAAATTTACATAGGATAGGAACTGTTGATATGTGTAGGACATATCAACACAATTGGTGTTAGAATTATTCTTTAATATTTTATAATCTGGAAAAGTAAAATTTCTAGGTAATCAGGCTATACTTTTCTAGGCATTGAAATACTAAACCAATTGAGACACACTGCGGGGAGAGCTTGAGAAAATTCATGGGTGGACTAAAAGGAGCAGTAAGATTTAGGTTAGGCAACTGCAGTACTAATGACAAACAGTGATGACTATATTCAAGATTATAGGCTCTAAATTATTAATTTTATATGAGAATTATTATCATTTTTCTTGAGATTATTTGGTCCACTGTCCTGCTTTGAACATACTACTGGGAAGGATGTGGGATGGTATGGGCACAATCAAAACTAATATCTTGACTGCAAGTTCTTTATTTATTTATTTATTTTGAGACAGAGTCTTTCTCTGTCTCCTGGGCTCAAGCAATCCTCCTGCCTGTCTCCCAAGTAGCTGGGACTACAGGCACGCAGCACCACGCCCAACTAATTTTTTTCTATTTTTAGAAACGGGGTCTTGCTCTTGCTCAGGCTGGTCTGGAACTCCTGACCTCAAGCAATCCTCCTCTCTCGGCCTCCCAGAGTGCTAGGATTACAGGCGTGAGCCACTGTGCCTGGCCTTGACTATAAGTTCTTTGTGTAGTTTGGACAGATACACTTCCAAGAAGATCAGAACACTGGCCATAAAAAAATGCAGCATTGCATGTGGAAAGAGCAAGTCAGACCTAAAGTCTAGTTCCCTCTCTAACTACGTCATTGTAGACCTTGGCCAAGGCACTGTCTCCACCCGAGTTTTCCCATTTAAAAAAATGAGATCGTTGGATTAAGGGATATTCAAGGACACTTCCATCTTCAAAATTTTTATTATAAAAATGAATTGACTCCAGAAAGATAAAGAAAAAATGAGAAATAAAGCTAAAAATATAGACTGCAGTAGCGTTGAGATACATAAAATCATAGTATAAATATAGGAAAACCTAGATTGGTTCCCTCAGAATTCAAAGCATTAGCAGAATTATTTTTAAATGCCCAAAAGGTTATTTTTAGTTGGATAAAAGAACGTAGTAATACCTCATTTATTGTACTTTATTAAGAATGGACTTCTGAGTATAAGATTTTTAGGTAAAGTAGTCATGGTTTTGGGCAAATGTCATGTAGTCCTCAAATGAAACATCACCGGTATCACCAAAACAGCTAGAGTAAGCCTTGTAATTTGCTTACTACTGTCTGATTTTCCACTTAGTTTAGTATTTGTATAATTGTCTGAATGATTTTGGAATATGTGGTCAGCATTAGGATCTTGGTCAGGAATTTCCTGGACACTTTGAAATTGTTACCAAGGAGAGAAGCAATTATATGTAGCTGCTTACTGGTCTCAAAAAAAAAAAAAAACATATAAATAAGCAACATCACAATTTGGTAATACCTGAGATCAAGGGGATACCATCCTAGCATTTGAGTTACTGCTCAAAAATGGGCACCCCATTGTTAAGTCATTTAAACCTATTTGTGAATAGAGAGAAATAGTAGTTTTAACTATATAGGCAACCACTGACAATTTTTATATACCCATAAGAAGCCTGATACATACATGAGGAGCTTAAACTCCATGTAAAAGAAAAACAAAGTCTGCCTATCTTAGTGACTTTTTTCTGGGAATCTGCAGGGTGTGCTCCTGCAAAGCTAACAAAGGAAAATTTCCTTCTACACAATGACTGATATTTTCTTACATCACTATAGGAGTAGAACTAGGCAATAGAGGGGTTGATTTCTTCCTTCTGGTTCAGTGGTTGCTGCTTTCATATCCTCAGCTCTCACACAACAGTTTGAACAAACATATATTACTACTACTACTCCTGTCCCTACCCCACAAAAAAAAACTAGGAAAGTTTTTACCTATCTGATTCTTACCAGTGAATTTGGGAATTTTATACTTGGAAGAATAAAAACTTTAGATTAAAGGAAACTTCAAGTTTTGCCAACTAGATTTAGGTTTTGTTTTTCCACTTAAAAAGATTGCTTCATCAGGCATGGTTGAATTTATTCAGTTTATCTTTTTATGGGACTTTTTTCCTTATAGTTTGCATTATTAAAAAACAATGCAGCAAAATTTAGTTAAATGAGTTTGGTTAACCTTTTGGTTGATTGCTATCTATCTTGGTTGGTTGAATCATTTTGCTTTTGTTTAAGTTGTGCACTAAAATGTTTGAGTATGGAGCGCAAAATGATTGGTACACCATCAAAACATTTGTAGTTTTCCCTAATAAACTGCTATTTGGGTTTTTGATAAATAGTTTTCATGACAGCTGCAATTGGTTGAAGAAATTTTTATCACGCATTAATTTTTCTAAAGTTTTCTGGAGGCTGTTCCCGTTTTGTTTTGAACCATGTCTCTGAGGTAACAGAGTCTGTCTCTTATCCTTCCTCTTAAGTTTCCTCTCACATATCCAAAGCTAGCCCCACTTCATCATGGACTTCTTTGTTGCCTCAGTTATTTTCCTACTCAAGCTTAGCACATATATATATTTAGTAAATAAACATTAGCTTACTTTTCAATTTCAGTCTCTTCTGCACTCTTTGTCTGCCTTCAAGCATACATACACTCCTCCTCTTGATCCTGAAAAGTTCTATTGCTTTGCTGTTTCTGTCCTCCAAAATGCCGCCATTTTTTGCCTTCTCTCACTGCAGTTTGTATCCACACTCACTGTCTCCATCTCCTTATTACTCATTGCCATGAATAGTCAAGGTGATTGGAAGTAGGTAGTAATTGTTGTGAGTGAAAAATAAATAAACTATTTTGTACAAGTTGTGACAGCTCCATAGAGGTTCCCATAGTCTGCCCCCATAAAAGATGGAGACTTGTAGTGGCAAGAACAGGATATAGGAAGAGTTCAGGGAGGCTTCCTTGTTTCACAGGCAAAGGCTGTGACAGTTAACAACCTCTCAAGTATAGAAGAGTGAACACATGGAAGCAATGCATCTTTAGGAATGCCTATAATTAAGGAAGAGAAGGACAATAGGGTATAGAAGTTAGAGGGATGTAAGAACGAGGAATGAATGTCCATTTAAGAATTCTTAACTTTTAGGGTGTTTGACTCAAAAAAGTTCACAGAGTACCCACACACACACACTATCTCCCCAAACTCCATTCCCATGTCTTTGGGTGTGGCAAAGCCTCCAGGATCCCAGAGCTGCTCCTTTTCTTGACTTTTTATTTTCTTTCCTTTTTCCTTTCTTTCCCTTCATTAGTTACCCCTCTCTCCGTACCCAAGGCCAGAATGACAGTCTACTACCTATGATAAAAGAGGATTGCTTTTTTCAAGCCCTTCACCTATATATGCCTGTAGAGTCAGCCCTTCCATATCTGTGGGTTCCACACCCCTGTATTCAACCAACCACAGATTGAAAATATTCAAGAAAAAAAAAGAATAATAAAAAATAACAATACAACAATAAAAAATATTACAAATTTTAGTAGTATGACAACTATTTACATAGCATTTACATTGTAGTAGGCATTATAAGTAATTTAGAGATGATTTAAAGTATATGGGAGGATGTGCGGAGATTACATGCAAATACTCTACACCATTTTATATAAGGGACTTGAGCATCCTTGGATTTTGGTGTTCAAGGAGGGTCCTAGAACCAGTCCCCTATGGATAACGAGGGACAACTAACTGTACATATACATATCTTTACCCAGACTAAGATACAAAACCGCCGTGGCTCTCAACTGGGCATGCAGATACACAAAAGATAGGTGATCTTGTAAGAGAGAGTAAGTCCATAGGAGGAAATGGGCAGCCTGGGCCATGAGGAAAGCAACTACAGACCACTGATAATCAGTTTGTTTTAAAGATTATCTTAACAGTAGCTTTGTCAAGATGTCTTGTATTAAAACACTTCTGGTCATCTTTTTCTTTTTTAGGTTTTCTTTTAGATGTTGGGCACATGGTCATAGAGATCTTTTCATTTGAAAATACCCCTATCCTAAATAGGTAGAGTGCCTTTCTTGCCAGTTTATTTGTTCATTTGTCCATTTCCATTTCTGTTGATCAGACAAGAACAGTTATCTCTTTATCTCTCTATCCTGGGACCTAACACATTTTTTCATGTTCAGTATTGTTAGATGGATGGGTATGTGGGTGGGTTGATAGATGGATGGAAGGATTTTAAAGAAGCCTTTCTATTTTAGGAAATTTTAATTTTAATTGGGATGGTAAATCTGAATTTTAGAGCAACTACCGCATACTGCATTAATACTTTTTTATTCCTAGAACCATGAAGTCTTTAGCTATGGCAATTAACAGAAATTCTCTTGCTTTACTTTAGATTGTGAGTTAAAATTGGACTGACTTGAAGTAAAATGGTATAGGATCTTTCTGTTCCTCAGTGAGAACCAACACAGCTACTAAATCTGATTGTGAGAAAACAGCATCCTTAGAACCTGATAATTAGGGCAGTGGTGTTCCAGCTGTCTTCCCAAGGAAGGCTATTAAAAGTCTTAAGCTTTTCCTCCCATTCATTTTTAATAAATCATGGCTTTATTGCTTTTTATTACCAGAATCTGGTATCATTTAGTATCTAGTTTAGTACAAAATTTAGATATTTAGATACCAAGTTGAATAAATCAATATTGGTAGGGGCTCTGCGCCAGAAAACATAAAAACTACTGCATTAAACACTGTTTGCCTTGCCTAGGGCCTTAGAAGGAGGGGTTTTAAGGGAGTGACTGCTTAGTAGGTTCAGGGTTTCCCTTTGGGGTGATGGAAATGTTTTGGAACTAGATAGAGGTAATGGTTGTACAACATTGTGAATGTACTAAATGTCACTGAATTATATGCTTTTAAATGGCAAATTTTATGTTATATGAATTTTACCTTAATTTGAAAATATATTATTCCCAACTTTTTTTTAGTCCATGCCATATCTGTGAACTGTCAAAATGTATGCTGTAGTTCAGAGGATAATGCCTTCCTTTAGCTTGTATGGCATATAATTATTCCTTCAGACTGTGAACACTTATTAGAGCAAAAATGAGCACTCACAGGTTAAATGCTAGAATAACAAGCATAAACCAGGGTTATCCTAGGCAAACTGAGAGAACAGTCACATTACCTAAAGGTAACAACAGATGCTTTTATATACAAGCTCACCACCACTACTTGCTATCTATCTACATTATTAGATCCAATATCATCTTATAATATTTTCTTAAGGCTCCTATACATAACTTGATTCGTTAAAGAAAGCCAGTCTGTATACAGCTAACAGAGGTAAACTTCCCACATGCAGGTAAAAAGCCTATTTCAAACTTTTAAAAAGTAACAAATAGTCTTACTGAGTTAAAAAAAAAATAGAATTGGATAAAGACATTCTTATTTTTAATAAAAGCGATGATCACTTCAAACATGTTTGTTAAATCTTATTTCCACTACACTAGTGTCTGGATAGGTCTTATCCTGCACTGGTCCATAAACAATTGGGTAGGTTGGTCTGTACATCCAGTTGTGCATGCGTACACATACAGACACACGCTAACTGCATACATATTCTCTTTGCTGTGACACCACCCCCCTCAATTCCTGTGGTCAAATACTGCCAGAATAGGACAGGAAAACCTAATATATGTAAGTCGATGAAAGATGGAAACATATCTTATTAATGTGCCTACTCTAAAACTTTGATCACTACCTTTCCCCAAGATATCTTTAGTTCTCAGTTCTCTTAATTTTAGCAGATAATGCCTTTGCTATGTATCACGACATTTCTGTGGGCTTTTTCTATAAGTTAATTGCTAGCTCATTGAGTTAGTTTGAGATGTAGGTTTATTGTGGGTTTTTTTTTTCCTGTTAAACTGGTGTTTTAATGCAATATCTTACGTTTATTGTTACCAATGAAGTAGTTTTGCATACACAGTTAAGAACGGGCTCTAACATTTGTATCTTACTTTCTCTAGAACTGTCAAGTAATCCACCTCTGGCTACCATCCTTATTCCTCCTCATGCTCGGATTCAAGCAGCTGGTTCAACCCCCACAAATGCCACAGCAGCCTCAGGTGAGGACAACTAAGTCCCTTTTTTAAAAAACACATTCTGTTTTTGTTTTGTTTTGTTTTGTTTTAGAGACGGGGGTCCCACTCTGTCACCCAGACAGGAGTGCAGTGGCGTGATCATGGTTCACTGTAGCCTCGAACTCCTGGACTGAAGCGATCCTCCCACCTCAGCCTCCCAAGTAGCTAGGACTAAAGGCATGTGCCACCACACCCAGCTAATTTTTAATTTTTTGTAGAGACAGGGTCTCACTATGTTGCCTAAGCTGGTCCTGAGCTCCTGGCTTCAAGTGAACTTCCTGCCTCAGCCTTGGAAATTGCTGGGATTACAGGCATGAGCCACTGCACCCAGCCAAAGAAACATTGTTTTTAAAAAAGACATGATTATATATCCATTTCATTTCATTTGATGAGTGTGAACATTTAATAATACCTTTCAGGTTTCAAAAACATAGCACAGCCAAATGAGTAAATGTAAATAAAATGTTGTTTTATTTTGAAAAAGCACAAAACAAAAGCACCCATAAGTACTTTATATATAAGGTGCAAATATCTTCTTATAATGTTAAATTCGGTCACCTTAGTTGTTATTTTAAATGTCATGCTTTCCATAAAATTTCTTCAGTAAGAAGTCAAATCAAATGACATGCTTATAGCAAAAACAATGTGTACAAATGTAATGTTATTGGAGATAATTCACTTTCATTCCATCCCCCTGAATGTCAATTTTAGTAGTATACTGGAGAGGCAAATTTTCAAGAACTATAAAATATAGGTTGATATAATTGTTAATTATTTGAAAGGGTTAAAATTGCAAGGCAAATACATTTAACTACTATTTAGATCAGAATGTGACTAGACTCATCTACCAAAGAAAAAGGATCCTGCACAGACTCCCAGGCTAGAGCTAGGGTATGCTAGCTAGTTAGGGTTGGGTCCGTAGCCAGCTCACAGCAGGACCTGATTTAGTGAGAATCACTGTCCGTACAAATATTCTGAAAATACCTAACCCTTGAGTGAATTGAAGTTCTTCCAAAGAATGGCAGGATGCTTTTTAAAATGACATTTGAAACATAATAGGTAGCACAGTTAATGGCTCAGAATTTGGTACCTTTTTTTTTCCTCCAAAAAGCAAATGGCGGGAGCTGACTCCATTTTCTTTAAATCATCTATCACATTGAACTAAGTTGGATCAGACCCATTTTTGCCTAAGGTCATTTATGCTGCAGGAGATAAAATCTTTCATTACTAGTTCTTAGCACTTAATAGTAAAGATCAAAATCCATCTCCTATTGTCTGACACAGTGTTGTTTGTTTCTGTCTAATCTTAATCTTTTAAAACGTTGCTAATAAAGATTAAAAACATTTCATTCTAGTTCATGTCCTACCTTCCTTCTAGGAAAAGTCTGGAGAGAAAGGTCTCTTTTCTAGTTCCAGTTCCATCAGCAAATGCTACCTTGATAAGGTCATTTGAATTTTATTAGTTTTATTAGTGTCTTATTTGTTTTCTCAATCTGCAAAATGGAGTAGCAATGTTGTCCTAAAGTGATGTTGTAAAAACTGAGTATGTGCTGAAATGTGCTTTAAATTTTTTTAATGTAAAAATAGTTTTTTTAAAACTATGACCTTTTTGCTTAGATTGAAGACAGAATTGGTTAGATGACATATTAATAAACTTAATACCTCACTGGCCCAGGTTAGATTACATTCATTGTTCATAGTATGAAATAGGTCCTAACCCTGAAATAACTAACACATTTATTTACTGAGCTAGTTTCCAGGAGTTTTATTAGAATTGCTTTAGATTGTGTATAAAAATGAGAATTATGATTGGTAAATTTGGGGCAATTTAAAGTAATTTTCTTAATGTGAGTTACAGAAATAATTAATGATTATGGCTCACATTTTTGGGCAAATTGTCTGCCTAGTAGGAGCCTAGTATTACCTGATTTTTATGTTGCTTTGATACAGGTTACAGGAGTTGCAAAAAAATATTTCATTGCTATATGTATGTTCTTATAGCTATTGAAATCAGATTTCAGCATAAAAATGGAAACTAACATTGGACTTTGACCCTGAGAGTTCACTCCAAAGTTGAAGTAAATCAGGGTGTGAGGAACTTAGTAGAGGAATAGTAAACTGAGGTCAGAACTAAAATTAGTTGAGAAATCATGCCTTGAGCACCTTAATAGTTACCAAAGAGGATTTCAGATACAACTTTGTGCTTCCTGGTGACTAAAGTAAATAAAGAAATGTTATCTGTTAAAATTTCCCATTGTTCATTAGTAAAAGGAGCACTGGTAGCTTAGAGGAAGCAAAATGTTTCTGGCCCTGCTGTTTGAGAAGTATTTCTCCTTTAGGGGCCTGAGATTTGGTACTAAAAGAGATACAGTGAAGAAAGTTCTCATCACCATTTCAATAATAAATGTAATAGTGAGTTTCATATGTATAAAGTGCCCCTCATTATAGGCCAAAGGCATAACACCACAGTATAGTTAAAGAAAAACAGTTTCCTATGGGGCCATAATACCAAACATACCTGAGGAAATGCTGGTCTAGAACAGGTGATTGACTGTATGGCCTTTACAGCTGTCTGTATTTAAATATTTATATATTTTTTAAATAAGAATTTGGCAGTGTGAGTTACATTCTTTAGTAAGCCCTTAAAATATATATGTCCTCTGTTTCTCTTAGCTTCAATTTCCTTATCCATAAAACAGGAATAATACCCACTATACAGAGTTGTGAGAAGTAAGAGATATAAAGTACTTAACGTGCTTAGCACTTTGCATGGTCACATGGTAGACTGTCAATGAAAGGAAACTGCTATTACTATTTTTATTATTGTTACTGCCAATTAAGGACAGATCCGGACATGTTTTTAAAAAAACAAAACAGCCATGTGGAAGGCAGAGTTGACATCCATCCTCTTAATGATAAAATAATTTATGACTTTCCTCTCCTGGATAAAGGGACACCCCATCTCTCCACACCAGCAGAGTGAGGGAATGCCTACAGACATGGCCAAAGTTTTCCTCACAAAGCGTTTTTGGGTCTGTTCCAGGGTACAAAGAAATAA
The DNA here is from genome assembly GCA_023783475.1 of Daubentonia madagascariensis. Taxonomy (NCBI): domain Eukaryota; kingdom Metazoa; phylum Chordata; class Mammalia; order Primates; family Daubentoniidae; genus Daubentonia; species Daubentonia madagascariensis. The sequence goes on along the minus strand of JAKFHU010001631.1, from coordinate 17,132,831 downwards.
ACTATTAATCTACAAAGCTTCAGACCTTGAATATCTGAACCTGGAAATATTTCAAATTTTAAGTTTTCAAAGAATTTTTAATCACCTACTATAGCTATATCACCAAAATAATATACCCCAATAAGCCCTGGGGTGAATTAATTATATCAATGATATAAACTCTAAGTGACTAAATTAGTTGGCTTACTTGATTTAAGTCAGTGTAACGGAGAACACACATCAAAATAATTAGTATTTTAGAGGTGGGGCCACTTTTAGTTTATGTTAACAGGAAGCAGAATAGGTTAGTATTTAACCTTTTTTCCTTAGCTTGAGAATGTGCTTCCTAGTCATCCAAAAATGGTTTTAGGTTACTAAAATACAAATAAATACAAATTCAAAGGGGAAGCATAACCCTGAAGTTATCATTTGGTCTGTTAAAGTACCATTCCTACTGTTGCTCAGCACCATTGCAGTTCTGTCAATTGCATTTGTGTCTAGAGCAGGATCATCAGTACACAGAGGCTCCTAGATGACTGCCTGGAACACTTTTTATATGGCTTACAGCTGGCTTAAATAAGAATAGAGTTTTCTGTAATTTATGTTGACCTGGAAGCAAAGTTCAATCTAAAAGTAGGTGGGATAAAAGCAGAACACCAAAGCAGATTGACACAGATTCCATCAGCTATGATCACTGACTATATTATCAAGACATAAGCTTTGAGTTTTAGTCAATTACTGTTGTTAGCCAAAGTTATTAAATGGTGATATTTAGGTCTTACTAAATTTTATATACATTATATGCAGAAATCTTATTCTCTATAATGCTACTTCTGGAAAAGCAAAGAAAATAGACATTGTCATATCAGGATTGTGGCCTAAAGTCATATTGTGGTTATTCTGGGAATATGTAGCTAATTATTCTTCTCTAGCCTCTCCAAAAAACTTTTGACTACAATGAAATATCACAATAGTAGTTATTTTCTCACCTTTGTTGAAAATGGTAAAGATGGTGCATCTATTAAGTTTGATGACATTAACACTGAGGAAACTGTTTTTGCAGATGTTTCAACTACTCTTTCCTTGTGTTGTGTCAAGGTTTAGGTAGTGACTGCAGGTGAATTGATAAAAATCTGTTGGAAAGCATTACAATATATAGCAAGAGCCATCAGAGTTCATACTTTTTAGTTCACTAATTTCACTTTAGGGATCTTAACTTCAGAATAAATCTAGTAGAAGGAAAAAAGCTACCATGTACAGTGACAAGAATGACATAATATATAAAATAGCAAATTATATAATAACAAAATTATGTAACAAAAAGGAGAGCCAATCTGATCTGAATGGTCAACAATAAGAAATTGTTTTAATACGTTGTAGAATCTACATTTTTATGTAGCCATAAAAAAAATCATGAAGCTTATAGATATTTGTGGAAATATCCTAACTTATATGGAGAAAATTTTTAAATTTTATGAACCATGTTGTTTACTATGCTAAAATGTGTATTTGCATGTGGATAGGGACTAGATAGAAATATACAAAAATTAAAACTGTTACGTTAAATTAGTGGGTATGGATGTTGATTTTTTTTTTTTCCCCTAAAAAAATATTTTTCCTGAAAACATTCTTAAGTTGTTTTTAAAATACTTTAGTTTCTGGAGACAGTATAGTTGATTATGGGTCATAGCTCTGATTGACTTGAGAACCTCTTGAAAATTACACACACTACTGTAGGTCCATATAGTGTAATTTCTTATTTTGATTTAAAAAAACACACACACACATACATACACACATATATATATATAAAAATCTGATTTTCCCCATACCCTCAACTGATCATCTCAGTCACTCCGCTTGTGAAATCTTTCATCTGGACCATAAATCTTGCAACATTGTAATTTTACTAATCAAGTATGAACCACTTTAAAGATCATCTGGTCAGATGAGTATGAGATATGGTAGGGAATTTCAATTAGAGCAGTTTTCTGTCTATTTAGTTTATTAGTCTTCTGGGTAAGGTTTCTTTCAGTGTGATTGTTCTGCTATTAAAACAAATTTGAAAACCTGATTTCAGTTCACTTTTTATTATCTGTTGAGAAGTGGTCATCTCTCCCATAGGTATGTATATTTATTAACTGGAGGCTCATTACTACAAGAATGAGCACGTTCCAACTTTGTATCACCCTGACTATTAGAAAGTTTATCCTTTTTTTCTCCCTGAAATTGATTTCCCTATACCTTCTTCCACTCAGTGATCCTAGTCTGGGGTTATACAGAACCAACCAAATCCTTCCATGCAGAAGTCCTTCAGATTTTAATGATGGCTAACTTGCTCTCCAAACTAATGATGGTTTTAAGTCCTAATCCTGGACATGTTCTAAATTGTCAGGGTGTTAGGTTTTCTATACAATTATATATCATCTTTACATTTCATAAGCATGTCAGGTTTTTTTGCCTCTACTCAAGCAGCTAATAAAATATATCAAAGAGGACAAAGCAGGGCCTACTAGAGACTTTTTGCCTTTATCCAAGTTACTGATAAAATAAGTTAATTGGAACTAGGCAAGGCTTCCTAGAGATCACTGGTGATCTCTGAGTGGTTGGTTACCCCTCTTGTTGTTTGCTTAGCTGCAGACCAACCTTACAAATACTCATTTATATAAGAATGTTATGAAAAACTTTGTAAAATGCTTTGCTGTTATCAAGAAAACTTTCTGCCTTTTTCCATCAGAAAAGTAACCCTATCAAGGATGGAAATTAAACTTTTTTTTTTTAAAGACTTAGAGAAATTTCTAGTGCCTGAATATTTGTAAATTATGAGTTTCTGTAATCCATTTTAGATTTGTTTGTTGAACTATAGGTTCTGGGTTTAAAGACATTTAAAATGTGTAGATTGCCCTTACTTTCCTTGGGCTGCATTTTGTTTAGTATTAATATAATAGGACTTTTGTTACATCCTTTCCAGGTTGAAAAGCCTTCTAACAGAAAAGGGAATGATGATAGGCGTTGGATAAGGTCTGTCTTCTCTGTCATTTTTCCTGGTCAGAGGGCTTTAACTTTGATTAATCTCACATGGGAAAGCTCTTGCTTTTACCTGATATGCATTGAGATTATTTGCAATTGCTTGATCAAAATTTTGTTTTTCATAATTTTCTATTTCTTGTTAGTTATCAGCCTCTTTTGAAGACTGCCACAAAATGATACCTATTTGTTCTTTGAACTTTTTGAAATCCATTTTGCTAAAGTCTAGTTCAGATTTAGTCATGGCAAGTGTGGCCCCCTTTTGTTACTGTTACAGTTCTTTTCACCCCAGAATTCCTATCACCTTCCACATCACCAGCCAGTTTTTTCTAGTTGGGCAGAATAAACCAGAATAATTTCTCCCATTGTTTGTTTCCACTGTTTTTGAGAGATGAAATGTTAAGCAATTTAAGTCAATTTATCAGATGTTTACTTTTCTAAAATGAGAGTTGACATTCCCTCATCCTCTCTCCAAGTACTATTATCCTTTGTCTTTATGCCAGTTTTACAGTATACATTGAGAAAGCTGTGTTCATATTCTGTCTAACTGTAGACTCTGCAGTGTGTGCCCTCACTGGTGTTCCTCTTCCTAACCCTGTTCTTTGTTTTCTCTTTATATTAACCCAAATTTATGTGGAATTTCATAAAAGTATATTACTTTTTCTAAAAAAAACAGGGATTTTTGTCTACTAATATGTATATAGTTATTTTAGAAAATAATCTCCCATATTCTTACTTCCAAACATAATCACAGGTAACATTGTTTTATATTTTAGTATATATATGAATGAGCAGAGTGACTTTTTTTTTTAATGGGCTTATGCTATTTTGAGGGTGAAGGTGTATGACTATATAGTATTCAACCAATATTCTAAGGCTATACTGTAATTTATTTAACTAATTCCTTATTCTTGGACATTTGGGTTCTGTCCAAGTTTTTTTTTTTGCTATTCTGAAAAATGCTTTGAAAATATCTTTGCATAAAACCATGCTTATTCTCTTAATATACTTTTAGAAGTAGATTTTAGAAGTAGAGTCAACTGTAGTCCCAGCTACTTGGGAGGCTGAGACGGGAGGATTGCTTGAACCCAGGAGTTTGAGGCTGCAGTGAGCTGATAATGTCACTGGACTCTAGCCCAGGCAACAGAGGGAGAGCCTGTCCCAAAAAAAAGAAAAGAATAAAAAGTAAATATGAAGATAGTCAAAAGAAATGAAGAATTTTAATGTTTTTGATACATAATGTCAAATTGCCTTCCAGAAAGCTTGTCGAGTTCACTTTTTATTGAGTTTGTATATAGATATCTAAAATCAAACCTGCTTAGTCATTGTTTTCACCAGAGAACAGTGCTAGTATCTCTCCTATCAAGTCAAAAATTTTATCTGGCTTTTTTCCCCTCCTTCAAAAGTAACTTAAAATCTTCCTGTTAGTGATTGTCCTTTCAGACACTCTTCCAGATATTCCTGAAGTGTTCCTCAGTTCGTTGCCTAAAGTCACCTGCTTTTATATATGCCTTTTCTCATTCCTTGTACTTAAATTAGATATTTGGACTTAAAGGAAAGATGAAAATGTTACCTGTGTCCCCATGTCCTTCAGTTCTCTACCCTGAACAGCCAAGCCTCTTAAATAAAATGTCCTCTGCCTCTGAGCTCACAGGCAACTGAGACCTCTCTGCTGCCAGCAGATCAAATAAGCAGTCCTGTTGATAGGCCATCCAGGTATCCTGGTGGATGGGTTGGCTCACAAGCATCTGAATTTTACTTCTATTTTTACTGTGACCAAAGGCTACCTTGGTGTCTTGTGCCACATCTTTTCCTCAGAATAATAAGAAAAGAGAGCTGGTGATGCTTTGCTGGGAGGGTTCCCCCTCCCCTCTCCCTCATTATTATACGTACAAAATTGTCAAAGTAGTCGTAGGCATTATAAAGAGAAAACTGAAAATTGACTTCTTCTCCTTACAGGTATACTTTCATGAGTGTAGATTATAATTTCAATTTAAATATAAGCTTAAGGTATACTTTGATTTGCTATGAATAATGGTATTATTTGCTCATGTGCCAGTTAATAACACTAATATCCAAGACCTAGTTTTATAGCAGAGGCATTTCCACTTGGAGCAGCTTAAATAGGAATATCCTGAGTTAGCTACACAGTGTAAATAGTATATCCTAGGCTGCTAAAATGTTATCTTTTAGAGGAGTTGACCTGTCCTGAGACATTTCTAAATGTTATAGAAAGAGAGGATACCTGGTAAGTAGAAATACACATAAACTGGGTTTAAGAGAGAGTATAATAAAGGAAATAAGAGAATAAAAGTATACGTAAAGTTTCCAAGTATACTTATAAAGTACACATAAAACACAAAAAGGCTAATTTGATATATCTAAAATATGTTCTTTTACTAATATGCCAACAATGGAAATATTAAAAATTTAATAATTTTGTAACTTGAGAACTTGAAATGTGTTTAAGGCAAATAAGGGACTAAATTTTAATTTTTATTTAATTTAAATTACATTTAAATGGCCATATGCAGCTAGCAACAACCATATTGGAGAGTACAAATAGAACATTTCTGTCATTGCTACTGGGCCAGACAGCATTTCTATAAATTAGAAGGCTTTTGTAGGTACATAGGTCTAAAATACTGATTCATGGTGGCAGAACCTTTGGAAACCCACCTTTTATGTTTATGTCTATACTCTCCTCCTAACCTGTTTCCTTGTTTTCTACTCTTACTTAAATCCTTTGGCAGCAGTTTTAAATGTGAGACCGTCCATTCACTCTCCTTCCCACTCCTCATTTGCACCTTTGATCAAACACACTTGGCACAGGGAGAGTGGACAGGACTTGCTGGTGCATTAGATTTGGGGATGGGGTTGAGGGCAGCAGACAGGAATCAAGGCAAGAACTTACGCATTTATGACCTGAGTAGCTAGGTGGGGCAATTTCCTCAGTATTGAGACAGTTGACCATTAATCCATGACTCCATTATCTAGGAACTCTACAGATCTCTGAGAATGGGTGCAGGGGGGGGACTATAGATTCTCTCCTAGGAAAAATGTATATGTACCAAATACAGAATTTTACATATAAAAATTTATTCCAGGACAAAAATCACAGCCTCATGGACTCTTTTGGGAACCTGATACCTCAAGGTTCTACCCTTGGCTTCACTATGGGATTGCTCAAGTTGTTGTTTATCTCTGAAATCACACAGAATAAAATTGATTTTAATACATGTGCAAATTCCCTTTGTAATGTCTGGCACAAAAGCCAGAGAACCATAGACTCTTTTCAGAAAACAATTGATTTATGAGAAAAAAAAATTGAGGAAAAAACAATTGATAATCTGGTGTAATCTTCTTTGTATTGTACAGTTTACTAGAAGCACACCTAATTATTGCAGAAGGACTTTTTCAGTGATACTCTTGTTGGCTTATGAGTGCAAACCCTAAGTGGCTTTTAAGTTCTTTGACATGTACATATGTGCTAGTTACCTATTGCTGCATATCAGCTTACCCCAAAATTTAGCAACTTAAAGCAAGAGTAAACATTTATTATCTCACATAATTTCTGTGGGTCAAGAATTCAGAAGCAGCTTAGCTAGGCGATTCTGGGTCAGAGTCTCTCACCACATACTCAAAACATCAGCCAGGGATGCAGTTATCTGATGGCTTGCCTGGGGCTGGAAGATCTACTTCCAGGATGGCTCATTCATGGGGTTAGCAAATCTGTGCTGGCTGTATGCAGGAGGCCTAAGTCACTCACCATGTGAACCTCTCCATAGTGCTACTTGAATGTCTCACATCATGACATCTGGCTTTCCCTGGACCAAGTGATCCAAGAGAGGGAGGGCAAGGTGGAAGCCACAGTGTCTTTTATGTACTAGCCTTGGAAGTCACACACCATTATTTCTGCAATATCCTATTGGTTTACAGAGGTCAGTCCTATTTAGTGTGGAAAGGGACTACATTAGGGCATAGACACCAAGAGGTGTGAATCATTGGGGTCATGTTGGAAGTTGACTACTACAATGTGTAAGGATGCTCTTGTACCTTCCTACCCTCCCTTCCTCCCCACCATACCCTCAAAGCTGATTATTCTATTTCCTTTTAAGTCCATCCTTGGTTTGAGGGGATTTTTTGTTTGCTTGTTTTCCATGGTAGCATCAGAAGGGTGGTAATGGGCATTGGTTTCTAGGAAGCTTTGAAGTCAGTGAAATGTCAGCTCAATAGTTGTTTCCAGAACACTCATATCTCTGTACACCCCATACAGACTGTTTGAAAGTTAGAAAATAAAATAATTATACTCTTAATTCTTGTCATAAATTTACTGTTCTGTTTTAATGTAATGACTCTTTTAGATAATAGAAATGGGCATGTAGAAATTACAGTGGATTTTGTTGAGGTAGGTCTAAACGAAAGTCCCCTTAACCTCGTTTCTCCCTTTGCTAGGAAATCTTTTCTGTCCTTTACTGCCCATAAAGGTCATCATTCTTCTCCATGCACCCTCTGTGTTTCACTCTCCTGCTTGTTAGCTGTATGATCTTGGGCATATTACTTAATCTCTTTGTGTTTCCTTTTTCCTATTTGCAAAATGGAGGCAATAATTCTACCTATTTCTTAGGGTTGCTGTGTGAGCTAAATGACATGCCTGCAAAGTACTTAGTTTGATATCTGGCATATTGGTAAGCAGTGTGTTGTCACTGGTATTTATTGTGGTGGTGGTGGTGGTCATTGCAGTCACACTAGATTTAAGTATATGCATTTTTAGATGTCTCTTTCACATTTCCATTTATTGTACAGTTGCTATATGCCAGGTACTGTGCTAAGCACTTCACAGGCCATATTTCATAGGCATTTGGTATTATTACCATTTCATCAGTGAGGAAATTGTGGGAAAGAGTGGTTGAATAATTTTTTCCAAAATCACATAGCTATTAAGTTGTACAGCTTGGCTTCAGACTCAGTAAATGTTTGTGGCATCGGATTAGGTTTAAGAAAGATATATCAGTATGAAGCTCAGGAGGGCATCTTAGGACTAAAAACAAGTGACTGTAGAGTGAATTGATTATTCATAGTTGGGTCCTTTGTGAACAAGATTACCTTAACTTATCCTTTACCATAATACCAAGTAGCATCACTTTTACCAATGCCTATGCAAAGGTAAGGGAATGTAAGGAGAAGTAAAATGAACTTTGCTGGTTTTATGAAGTTGCTGTTTTAATGTTGGAGAAGAAAAGTTATATAAATTATAATAAACATCTAAATCCAATGACAATTTACCAGAATTTTAAGTTAAACATTTTACTATAGAAAGCCCATATTAATTCAGATTCACTTGTATAAAACAAATGTATAGAATGACAATAGGAACAAAATAAACAAACACCAAGACTTGTTTCTTGAGTTGTTTCTAAAAAGGTAGTAATCTGTGTTGCCTTGTTTCCTGCTTGTTCTTGAAATAGTTTCTTCCTACCATCTCTTGGTCAGCAGCTCTTACTTTACCTGGCCAAAGGCCCAGTGCACTTACCATCTAACCATCTTTATGGTGGGATTGAAGAGCTTATGAAATGTAGCTCTGTTCAGTCAGAAAGCCAGGAGGTCTGTTGAACCTACTATTGAGTATTGAGTTTATAGAACTTAACATTTTTTTGTTTTACTTTCCCCCTCCCTGTACTTTGTCTTCTTCTGTTCTTTTCCTCAGCAAGGGCATGTGTGATTTGATTTTAAGTGGAGCTCATTGCATCAGGCAAAGGTTTTTTTGATGAATGAGCACAGGTTTGTGACTTTAGGTATCAGAGATATTTATAATAAATAATTAGCTGTAAAGACTTTGCTCATCAAGTAATTTGGAAATAATTCAGAGAAAAATATGAGATCATTTGGAGAAAAATATGAGATCATTAAATTACAAATATGAAGAACATGAATATCTTTGTCACATTTTCTTGTTCAGAAAGTGAATTTGTTCCTGGTTATATGCTCACTTAAAAAGCTGTGTTTTTTATTGTGATCATACAAGCAGCCTTTGAATTTATCCAAGGAAAGGGATAATGGTCTTAAGCTCACAGACTGTAGGCAGTGAACGGACATCTGCAAATTAGTAGCTAAATAGGATTTTGCCAGACAGCAAAGTAACATAAATGGGCTGGTGGTACTTACTGAACTCAGCCTTGGCTGGTAATGGCTGCCATGGCCAGAGCAGCTTAATAGTGCTGGTATATCTGCTGATGTAGTGGTCAAACAGATAAATTTCTGATGATTGGTGCCTCTTTTAAGTACTGGGGAAGTTCTACCTGTCGTCTTCCCATGCTTAAAATGAGAGGAAAATGCTTTTTGATGATAATGACCCATAGGTTCTGAGTGTCATCCAGAGCATGGGAAATGCTATAATGAGCACGTATTTGTCAGGAGCATTACAATTCAGAAATAGCTCTGTGGTCTTCCAGGTTTTCTCTGGAATGTTGTTTTTTAATGCAGCCTCTGCCTGAATCATGAAAATGAACATTTTTTTCCTTGGAGGAATCTGTAGCCTCGACAGGAATTGATATTGGATTATTAATGCACAGAATTTGGAAGATCACTGAGAGTAAAACTTCCTTGGAGCAGGGCATGTCTAAGAAAGGCCAGGAGTCGTGAATGAAGCATTAGACATAGTTACTCATTGATTACTGGAAAAGGATGTCTTACCTGCCTTTGGAGAGTAGGTTCTGTGTCACATACCCTCTCCTGTCACCTGTTCATGTGCCATCCTGATGAATTAATATGACCCCATGCCATGAGCCATATGAATCTAATGCATGGACTCTGCTGCCATAATGTCTGCAGTTATTTACATGGTAACAGGATTAGAAGCAGCTGTAGGTGTTTTGAAGGCAATTAAATGAATTAAACATACTCATTCAAATTAAGAGATATTCACATTTCTTCCCCAAAGGCTGGGTTAAATGCATATAAGGGCAGATTGTTTGGGGGGCAGGAAAATCAGGAATTTAGAAAGGAAGTATCATTTTTATAGAGTGGCAATTGAAATGATAAACTGAATAGGTAATCCTTAAGTAAAGTGTTCCTATGTGTCCTTGGAGTCTTTTGTGTCTCCTCCTAATTCAAAAGTTAAAAGTAGAAACATCCAGGACCAATGTTGCATTCAGCCATGACATTGGTATCTCTACTATAAATCCCGTTAATCCTAGAGGGACAAAAACTTCTGGGTCTGCCTTTTGGTGTCACCAACCTTTATGGCCAAGAGCAGTATGGCTCCTAGAGAGATGGCTCTTAGAAGTTGCCCATACCAGTCAAGCCACCTCTCTTGCTCAGGGCTTAGCATGAAATCTTTGGGAGAAAATTTGGCCAGCAATACATTCCTAGTCATTGTGTGTGATAACAAGGATGCAACTTGATTAGCCACAGAAACAGCAGTCTGTTGCCTATGAGGGTTGGAAGCCAATCTGGACACAGTAAGATGCCCACTTAAATGTTAATGATGCTGTGAAATAAAAATGACCTTAAAAGGGGGCAAGGGGACAACAGTTAGTTGTAAAGTTATACGTATTTCCAAAGGACTAGAGCAAAGTAAGCTGTTAGTTTCAAAATGTTTCACTACAGGATACTTTATGGAATTTGACTAAGTGAATTGGTACTACAGTGGCCATTTCTTTTTTGCTGGTTGTCTGTCTTCCATCTCCATGAATAATGAAGAGAGGCTGTTCTGCCTATCAGCACTGACCTAGATTACTTTCATTGCCTCCACCCATTCACCCACTTAAGCAGATGGCATATTGTAACATGGTTCAGAATTTGTAGCAAGTTTTCCCAGCTGTGCACTGTTCATTTGCAAGTGAGCTAGACTCCAATTGAGTGTTCATATGCTTCTGATCCAAGCTGTAGCAAGAGCTTTGACAGAAATGGTCTCTGGCTCCCTGAGTCTGTAACTTATTCAAAGACACTATCTGCCTTGCACCAGGACCATGCCAAGGTGTGAACCAGCTCCAAGCAGAAAGAAATTCAGATTTCTAAGTGTTGGCCGTATTTAAAACAACATTCCAGATAATAGCTCAGAAGGCCACACAGCTCGCAGTCTTTGGTTGAAGTAGTGTACTTGTTCTCTTTGGGGTATTCTAGCATTGCTCATGCTCTGTGTTGGGACTCTTCGATTTGCAGATGCTAGTGCTGGAGACCGTGGACAGACCAATAACGCCGCTTCTGCATCAGCTTCCAACTCCACCTGAACAGTCTCGAGCAGCCAGCTGCACAGGAATAACCACCAGTTACTTGAGTGTCACTCAGCAACACTGGTCACGTTTGGAAAGAAAATTAAAAAGAGGAAAAAAACCTGTTCATTTTAGTGTTCAATTTTTTTATTATTATCGTTGTTCTTATTTAACCTTGTAAAATATCTATAAATACAAACCAATTTCATTGTATTCTCACTTTGAGGGAGATCCAGGGGGTGGGAGGGGGGTTGTGGGGAGGGGGAAAGCGGAGCACTAGAACACACAATCTCTCTCCCACGACAATCTTTTTTTTATCAAAAGTCTGCTGTTGTATACTTTAAAAACAGGACTCCTGCCTCATGCCCCTTCCAAGAAGAAAACCTTGTTCTGTGCTGAAGGGTTTTTTTTTTTTTTGAACTTTGTTTTCTTTTAAAGTCTAGTGTAAGACTTTGGTATAGTACACAGCTTGAAATTGGTTGGGAGCTTAGCAGGTATAATTCAACGGGGACTTAAATGTCACTTGTAAAATTAATCCATATCCTCGGGTATTTGAGGACTTGCCTTTGGCATGTTGGTGGCAGGTATGGCAGACAAAAAAGGAAATGTGTGTCATTCATAACCCAGGGAAGTCAGTAAAGTTTGAAACTCTAACAGGAAGATTCTTAGTTGATTTGTTAAGGTTTTGTTTTGCTCTCAGTCAGTGCTAGTGGTGAAGAGGCTTTTATAGGAGGCTGCCAGAGGAGGGGCAATTAGCAGGACTCTGGCACACATGCTCTTCAGGTGGATCTTTGCCTGACCAAAGTTCTCTGCAAATCTTAGCACAGTTTTAAACTAGTGACCTAGGAGGAGACTGAGAGTGTATTTAGCAGGCCACTTTGGCTGCAGAGGTCAAAGGCCAAAGCCCAGAGGAAGGGGACAGGCCAGGGACACATCTCACCACTGTGAATGAATTTGTCCAGATTTTTTCTAAAGTTGCTTCCCTTGGAAAGATACACTTGAGAGAACATTATAGTTAAATAATGTGAACTGTAATCATCTACTGGTTTATTTTTCCTATTTTTAATTGAAAATTGAGCTTGCATAAATTGCCACATTCTACACATAGTTCTAATTTTAAATCCAAATCTAGAATCTGTATTTAATTTCAGCTTTTTTTAACTTCATGCTTTTTACATTTATTTATTGATGCATGTCAGGTCATTATGATTTTAGATGGTAGAAATTAAAAACTACGCATCAAAATGATAAACAGTCACTTGTACCTGCTGACTTTATAGGAAAGCTGATTATATAAATGTGTGTATATATGTTATATATACATATATTCAATACTGCCTTTTTTTTGTCTACAGTATCAAAATTGACTCGTTGAAGCATGAGAAGAATGTTTCCGCCCACACTCGGTTAAGAGTTTTTGTTTCTGTTTTCTTTGTGTATTGATGAATGGTGTAAGAATCAGTCTCTGTTTTTGAAGAAAAAGCAATATTCCTTGGAAAGCAAGGAGGATTGAAGGATTATGTTTGCCATGAGAAAATAGATTTTCATGACTAGTTTGTTTTATACTTTTAAGGTTGGCATCTATGTGGGCCTTATATACTCTAAAATGAACCTTAGTCACCTTGGTGCTTATGGGCCATTACTTGACCTATGAATCTTTAAGGCACAATCAGTTGTACTTTACATTTAAAGATCACTTGAGTGATGGCCGCCTTTCCCTCCTACCCACTCCTTCCCCCTCCTTCCCCACACACCTTCCAAGGTTAGCTGATAACTGTAGGGCTGCAGAGCTGAGCCCTAGGTGTAACTTCCCTTCACCCTCCTCATTGCCACCTTAGGTCAGGTTAGGAGTCTCGCCCTCCAGGTGGTTTGGAAGTGGAGTCTCTTGGCAGCCCCTCCTGCAGGCCCTAGCACCCTGTCCTGCTTCTTAACCTTGTGTGTGTGACTCTCCAAGAGAGTTACACTGCCTGCTGAAGTGAACCAATACCCAGAAAGACAACTGTGAGCCCTCTTAGTTTTCACTCACTGTTTATCTAAGCTCTTAGGCCACAAAAGGGGTTTCGCAAACCTCTGGTTATATCAGAGTTCATGAGAAAGGAAACACTCTCAGTCAAACCAAATCAAACAAATGGAATTTTACGTTTTATAAAGTGTTTCTGAGAGCTAATTAAGATTTGAAAGAAGTCTGAAATCAGAGTATTTAGCAGCATAATTCCTTAAAGGGAATGGCTTTGATAGACCATTTTCAGAAAGGATTTATAAAGAATCTGAAAAAGCAGGTCTGTGATAGAGAAATGTACCTGCTTTCAGATCAAACTGCCCAGCCAAACATTTGGATACAGACACTACTCTGGACTTGGTATACTTGCTGAAGTCCATAAAAATCTCTGCTTGTTTTAGGAAAACCCCCCAACCCCCCCCCACAAATGGGGTATGAGGAGAAGAGGAGAGAAAAGTCAGAAGCTTTTCTCTCGTGTGTATGTGTGTGTGTGAGTGTGTGAGAGTGTGTGTGAGAGAGTGTGAGAGGGCTGAGGTGTGTTGTTTTTTTTCTTTCTCAACGATCATGGTGGGATCACAGAACTCTTTTATACAAGTGAGATCCAGGTCTCTGAATATCTTTTTGTAAATAATAATAATAATAATAAAAAGCTCCTCACCAAATTCAAGCTTGTATATTATATTTTCTTTCAATGTTTTTAAATTTAAGTTTTATTGTTTTGTATGTAAATATGTGGACCCAGGAACTGTTATTAATGAGCAAAAAGTTACTGTTCAGGGCAGTGATTCTGTTTAATAATCAGACAAAATGTAGACGAGCTTTTTAAAGCCATATAGTTTTAACTCTGTACAGTAGGTACCGGCCTGTATTATTGTAACAATAACTCTAGCAATGTATAGTGTATCTATATAGTTTGGAGTGCCTTCGCTTCCATGTGTTTGTTTTTTGTTTGTTTTTCATTTTTTTAATTTTAATTGGTTTTCTTTATCCATGTCTCCCTGTCCATCCCTTTTCTCTTTGAACTAATAACTCACTCAATACAGTGTCCTTGCCCGTCCACAATTAAGTTGCAGTGATACCATGCTCAGGAGTGGGAAGAGGAAACCATACTCATAATCTCTTTTCATTCGAGCCCTGCCTTTGTTTTGATTCTGAGTGTCTTGTTTCCTCCTCAGTAGCAGTGACCGGTTTCATTTCATACTGAGTCCGTTTAGGGACTTAGTGTAGCGCCAGGGAGCCCTAGAGCTGGAGGATATCGAATAGATTAGATTTTGCTCGTCTCTTCCACAAGCCCTAACCATGGGTCTTAAAAACAGCAGATTCTGGGAGCCTTCCATGCTCTCTCTCTCCTCCTTACTTACTTCTCTCCCAAATGAGAGAGAGAGAGAGAAAATTGGTTTTTTATAAATCGAAGTTTCTTAATAGTATCGGGTTTTGATACGTCAGTGGTCTAAAACGCTATAGTGCAATTATTAGCAGTTATGGCACGGAGTGCCGCCGTGCCAATAGAGGACTGTTGTTTTAACAAGGGAACTCTTAGCCCATTCCTCCCTTCTGCCATCCCTCCCTCGTTCAGTGAAATGTCATTTTAATTTCCTCTTTAAAAATCAGTTTAATTTTTACTGTGTGCCCAACATGAAGGCCTTTTTTGAAAGAAAAAAATAGTATTTGTTTTGCTTCCCAGTACTCCATATAAAATGTCTTGAATAGAAGAAAAAATAAACTTTACCAAGCCAAAGGTTGCTATTTTTGAAACATCATGTGTTCATTCCAACAAGGCAAAAGACTGCACCTTCTTTCCAATGACATGTTGTGTCATTTTTTAAAGTCCTCTTAATTTTTAGACACATGTTTTTGGTTTGTGTTTTAACAGAGTTTGCCTAACCAGTCATCTTGTCTGCACCAATGCAAAGGTTTCTGAGAAGACTTGTATTCTCTATCCCTGTGGGTATAACACTGGCATTTCATTCATTTTTCCCTTTCCTTCTTAAAGGATTTAGCTTTGGAATCTTCCAAAGGAAGTTTGGCCAATGCCAGATCCCCAGGAGTTTGGGGGGTTTTGTTTTAAACCAAAATTGTGTCTGATTCCTATTGTTCATGTTAGTGATCTAATCACAGAGCAGAACGCTTTTCTCCCCTATATAGAAAAGTAAGCATGCTTTACAATAAAGTTTGTCTTTCCTGGTAGAAACCTGAGCCACTGAAAATGAGAGACAACCAGAAGCACAGTAGAGTCCCAGACTGAGGTCTACCTTTGAGAGGCTTTGAAAGTAATCCCTGGGGTTTGGATTATTTTCACAATGGTTATGCCGTTTCATTCAAATTTGTTGCTCCGTTTTGCACCTCCGCAATAAAAGCAAAATGACAACCAGTACATAAGGGGTTAGCTTGACAAAGTAGACTTCCTTGTGTTAATTTTTAAGTTTTTTTCTTACTATATCTGTCTACAGGCAGATACAGATAGATGTATGAAAATCTGCTTGCCTGTAAAATTTGCATTTATAAATGTGTTGCCGATGGATCACTTGGGCCTGTACACATACCAATTAGCGTGACCACTTCCATCTTAAAAACAAATCTAAACAAAATTTATTATATATATATATATATATAAAGGACTGTGGGTTGTATACAAACTATTGCAAACACTTGTGCAAATCTGTCTTGATATAAAGGAAAAGCAAAATCTGTATAACATTATTACTACTTGAATGCCTCTGTGACTGATTTTTTTTTTTTCATTTTAAATATAAACTTTTTTGTGAAAAGTATGCTCAATGTTTTTTTTCCCCTTTCCCCATTCCCTTGTAAATACATTTCGTTCTATGTGACTTGGTTTGGAAATAGTTAACTGGTACTGTAATTTGCATTAAATAAAAAGTAGGTTAGCCTGGAAATGAAATTAAAATTCACAAGTGTGTGGTCTTTATTTCAGTACCCAACCCGCTTTCTTCGCCCTACCTATTTTGCCACCGGAATATGTAGTCACATCACCATCTCCGTTCCTCTAATTGGGGAAACATGAATCTTTGTTATAAAATCAAGATATGAACACCACTTCTCATTCTTTCCAATGACCTTATTCCATTGTGTAGCCCCAAGAGGTGCAGCTTCCATCTTGGAAACCTTTGGATTTGATGTAGAGGAAGCTTTGCAGACACTGCTTAGAAAAGAAAGAAAATATCCCTGAAAGGGACAATTTTAAAAACTTGTATAAGCTGCTGTCTTTGATTACTGTGTTCATGGTTTGGTGTAGTTGTATTTTCTTTTAACTTTCATCCTATTAGTAATGGTCTTTGGGGGTCTCTGTAAAATATATGAACACCACAAACAGTGGGGCTGTACCTCCCAGGTAACCAACACAGGTTGTGTTTCAGTCTGCTCATTTCCTATACTGGATGATGTATGTAAACGTTATGTCTCTTAGTGCAAAAAAAAAAAACATTTTTTTAGGGCTGGCTAACTCTGTCAGGCCTAATCTAAAGGCTAGATATAAGGTCATGTGACTGCTGCTTCAATAAAAACAAATTTATATTCGATAAAGTCTGGTCCTCTTTATTTAGTGTGGTGGTGGGGTTGGCTAATTCCACTAATGTGTAAAATAGTTAACCGCATTTACCAGTAGGGGTGGGGTGAGGGGGAGGATTGGATCAGCAAAAAACGTAGATGTTACTTGTGGGATGGCAATGAAGTACATTTGTTTGGGATTCAGTGCTTTCTTGGGTAGGTCTGCCTTAGCTATTTGATTGGAATTGAGTGAAACTGTGTGTTAGTGTCCTGCCAGATCCTTTTAACTTAGAATCCTGAAGACTGTCTTTTTAGTTTCTAAGTCTTTCCAAAAAGTACTTACCAAACAGTCCTTTGGGATCATGTTTCATGGGAACAGTGATAGTGGATGTCATTTTGGAAGGTGTTTTGGAAAGGTGGTGGGGAGTGGAGAGATCTGGTTGTAGAACAAAAGTGTCTCAATGGTCGCCAATTTCTCAGGTGTAGGAATATTTCACCCACCCGTCAGCACCATCAGATTTAGGACAGCTGTGGGTACATAAAGGGGAAGCAACCAGGGAAAAATAAGCTGCTGTGGAAGATGGCATGAAGAGGCCCACAGGTTGTCAGGAGCTAGGAAGGGATGGCTAATCCAATGTGTGCTTCTATTTACATCCTCTATTGTCCAGAAAGGAGAGGACACTCTGGGCCTTCCCGCTAGATTTGTTGTCAATGTCAAGACTTCAATTAGACAAAGTCTGGGCGGGGTAGAGAGACGCTGATGAGTGGCTCTAACGGGGGAGCTGGAAGGTGTGCATGGCTGGCTTAGGTCTTTTCCCCTGAGCTTTGGAAACCAACTTCATCTTCTCCTGAGCCAGAACTGAGAAAAAAAGAAAAACAGTGGCCACACAGATGCCTAGAACCTGATGCTTAGTTCCACCTGCTCAAAAGGTCAGGGAAGGGAGTACTGAGGAAACGCAAATGCTTGAAAGGAGGAAAGTTGAATTTGGCTTCTGGTGAGACCAGAAAGTTGAATTTGGCTTCTGGTGAGACCCACAAAGCTGCTGAAAGGAAGTGTCCTGTGTGAGCTCTTTGGTGCATCTAACTTTGAACCTTTACTCTCAGACTACACTTGATTTTTATAATCTATATAAATCATATGTACATGTTAATTCAGTGTTTGGGGAACTGCCTGGGTGTTTTTAAAATCAATATGGCGAGATGGAAGTTTACCCTACATTCCTTCTTAACCTCACCTTTCCCCAACCTACATCTAACAACAATTTCAGGCTCTTGAATGAATAGCACACTAAAAATTATTTCAATGGGGTAGGGGAGATGCATATGCTTTATGAATACAGTTGGATGAAATTTATATTTCTAATTATAAATAAGTCTATAATTAGACAAAATTCCTAGGAGCAAAAGCTGCATTCATTGAGTTTGGAGAGAGGAGCTCTTTTTTACCTCAGTTTCTTTTCTAAAAATGAGTGCTTTCTATATCTCCTTGATGTAGAAAAGGCTGGAAAATCAGAGGATGTCACAGAATATGTTTACTTGCTTTGATTTATATTATTGATGATTTACTATGTTCTCAAAGTTTGGCTTACTGCTTATAAAATGTTAAAAAGTTAAGCAATTATCTGTTCCTTAAAATTCAGTTATCTTGTAGCCTTATCTGCAATGAAATATTAGACATTTAAAATTAATTCAATTACTACATTTTTAATTATGGAACGTAATACTTTAAATTTTTATATAGAGCAATCATTTTATGAGAAGACCAAGTTAAATCTTTCATTTTTATGTTCTTACACCAAAACAGTTTTCAGATTTGTAAAGGGCAATAATAAGTAGTAAAAATATATGTGTGTATGTATGTGTATATATATATATTTCTATTTCCTGACCCCCACATTATTTTCCCCAGAAAATGAAGGCAAAAAAAGTTTACATCTCTAGCCAAAATTTCATTAAGTCCTATTGCCTTGATTGGACATTAAACTGTGGAACATATTTGCTAAGCCTAGTTCTTAGGTGTGGAATGCCTTATATAAAATTAAAGTGTAATTTGTGAAAATGCAAAAACATTTTTACCCACAAATGGCTATAAACAAGGCAGACACTTTCATACTCTTTAGCTTTGAGAATACATGTGTACACAGGAGTATAAGATGCTGCAAATGGTTCTACACTACTATGTTTATTAACTGTCAACATAACCTGGTCACACAGCACCCCAGTGTTAAGCCTCAGTGGCAAACCCAGGCCCCATCAGATGGGGAGCAGACATACCCACAGCAAGTCACACATGTGCACCCACAGCCACCATCTCTGCCCTTCCTCCCACAAACACAAGTCCCAAGGCACCTTCACTTGGGGCCCAGGTACCTGCAGAACCCCAGCACAGCTCAAGCATCCGCAGGAAAAAAATTGCTTGAGCTGCTTATGTCTCTTATCACTTCTCCTTTTGATCCAAGTTATTTGTGTTTCTGCTTTGTTTTTTTTTTTAACTAGAAACTCTTTGAGGTTAGGCTCCGTATCTGAGTCAGCATTGTATACCCCACAGCCGGCTGATATTGTTGGTGCTTAATAATGTGTTTGAATGGATGCAGAGACACAGAATGATATGCCCAGAATGAGATCATGACAAGCTTCTGACATTTGGTGCAGGCCACCTGGCTTTTGTCTAGAAGCTTCCCACAGATACTAATGCACCTGCTGATGAGCACAGGCCTAGAACCCACTGAGCAGCTCAGGACAGGAGGCTGGGGGTTGGGAATGAGTGGAAAGCGGGAGACCACAGTATTAGAGGGAGCAACGAAGAGACTCAAGAAGCTAATAAACTTGGGTATGGGTATAGACCCTCAGATGGCCCAGCGCTGGTCACCCCTTTCCCTCCCCCATCATGACACTTTAGTGGTATCTGGGGATTTCTCCCCAGACCACTAGACCTTTGCTAAGGGCAGGGCAGCCTTGCCTCTCTGATGGGCCTGACCTACAGGCCAGTGCACTCTCCACAGACTGAACTGAGAGTTGGGAGGACCCATGTCCTCTTGCTGAGGAATGCTGGCCAGATGTGCTCACAGCAGTGAGTTCCCTGGGGAAGCAGGCTCAGCCGGGCCTTGTCGGCAAGCAGCGGCGTCCATCTGTCTAGGCCCAGGAGTGGCGGCTCAGAGGTCTCTGGGTCTGGCTGCCCATGGAGGCTCCACCCAAGGGCAGTGCTCAGGCTCAGCCATCTGTGATGCTGAACAACTCCTGCATGAGGGGGGTAGCAAAGGGGTGTATGTCCTGGATGCTCAGCAGCCGCTGGGTGTGTTGGGCATTGATGCTGCGGAGCTCAGTGAGCATAGACATGATCTTCAGGAACAGGAACCTGTGTGCCAGCCAGAAGAAAGGTTGAGGGTGCAGCCCACCCTTTCCCTGACCCACCAACCCCGGGGCTGTTCTGAGGCTGCAGAAGCTTAATCCCAGGACATCTCAGGTCAGCCAAGAGTCAAAGCTTGGCTGCATTCCTTAAGCTTCTCTTTCCGCCTGTAGACAAGAAGAGCAGAACCACCTGCTGGGTACTTGAGGTGGGAGCTGTCCTATTCCCGCTCCCATGCCATCCTTGAGAGTTGCATCTTTGTATATAGACCTCAGTGGGTCCAGATATTGCAGGTGCCAAATTCGTAGGTTAAGTGGTGGGGGTTGGGGGAGAGTACCACTGCCTTGGTCAATGTCCAGGGACCAGGACTGAGCAGAGTAGTTGTGGAGGTTAGGGGCTGAAAGCTGGAATCCCTTCCTAGAACTGGCTTTGAATCTAGTGTCTGAGACACACCATGTGCCTCAGTTTCCCCATGATAGAAAAGACAGCTGACACCTCCAGCCTCCTGGCTCCATACAGGCAAACACTGAACGAACTAAGGCACAGCCACTCCCAGCATCTCAGGACGCTGAGCCAAAAAGCAAGCTGGTGCAGGCCAAGTAAAGATTTGAGTTTTCACATTCACACCATAACACCCATTGCTGGCCTTAACCCTTCATGGCCTTGGGCTCAGTGCAATCCAAGTTTGTCTCTCAGCATCTGGGCATCAGACTAGGTACAGATCACAGGAACTACTGAGGACCAGTGAACGTGTGGAAGCCCCTGTCTGGGCCAAGTCCTGAGCAACCTTCCTCTTTTTAGTTAGAACCAGAACAAACTAAATAGTTTCCTACCCCTTGTTTGCTTGTGTTTTTCTTGGAAAGTGGTTAGATGGTGCCCAGCAGTGTGAGCATTGGACTTGGTCTGGCTGGCTCCACCTCCAGATCGCAGCCCTCTGGCTGTGGAAGCCTGGGCCACTTCCCTGAGCCTCAACCCCCTCACGCGTCCTCCCTCCCTGCATGTTCACCGGTGGGCAGGCTGGGGCCGACAGCACTCAATGTAGGCCTTCAGGGTGATGGCAAATTGCTCCTGCAGCTGGTCCACCACGCCGCGCTGCACCACACCTGGGCGGTCTGGAGAGGCCATGGAGCAAAGACAAAATCAGTTTGGCCCTGAATGCAGGCATTGCCAGTCAACCACTTCCCAGAGCCAGAGTCACCCAGGCCAGGAAGTGAGAGAGGACTAGGGCTTGGCATCACCCCACTGACTCAAGGAGAAACCAGCCAGAGTCCCCATCCTGGCCCGCAGTGATGGGGAGCATGGCCATCGGCTGGGAGCTTCCCTGGGCAGGGCAGGGGGCTGCTGCCTCCTGCAGGTAAAGCTGAGGGGGCGTCAGCCAGCCTGGGGGAGGCAGTCACCTGGGGAGAAAAGGGAGATGGCCTGCATCAGCACATACTCCTCCTCATGCAGCTGCAGCCTCTTCAGCATGTAGTGGAATTTCAGCAGGGGCTCCAGTAGAAGTTGCTGGAAGCCACCTGTGGACGGTATTAGGATAGAAGCTGACCAAGATCCAGCCTTCCCTCACCAAGGTCTTTTTCTCCATCACCCAGTCTCCCTGCCCTGCAATTCCAATGCCTGCATATCCTGGCACGACTCCCCTCCTCCCATAACTGTCGTGTTTCCCCCGCTCTGCCGGGGCAGACAGGCATCTCTCAGGCACCTGCAGTGTCTTCCAAGCAGTAGGACAGCCGACCACACTCCCAGGTCCCCGTCTCCACGTTGAACACTGTGTTGAACCTCAGTTGGCACAGCTCAAAGGTAGCGCCCTTCAGCAGGGAGATCTGGTCCTCAATGGGCAAGTCCCTGGCAGCAAGGACAGGGAGAGGAGGACAGCTCCCTGGGAAGCCACCCACAGGCCAGCACCAGCACCCACTCCCATAATCGAGAAATTGTGGGTGTCAAGGGGGGAGCAGAGGTAGCATGGGCTCCTTCCCCTGAGGGTTACGGCAGTTGCTTTCTGGCCTCCAGTCTCTTGCCTCACACCCCTGCCAAGCAGATTATTCTTTCCTGCCACATCCTCTCCTGCCCTGCTACCTTCAGGGACTCTGCACTGCCCACTGACCTTGACACCCAGGTCCCTTACAGCCTGACCACATCTCCTCCAACTCCCTACACAGCCCCTGGCCTACAGCCGATGCTTTGGCTTCTGGTCCCTGGCCTCATAGTTTCCACCTCAGTTTCCCCACTTGGAATGCTTGCCCCTTTAGCGTCACTTAAGGAAATCCTTCTAGCCACCCAGGCCAAGCTATGTCTTTGCTCCTCTCAGAAGTCTTTCCAGAGTACAGGCCTAGCCTGTGCCACCTAGTAAGCCTCTGATATTCGTGGTTACGGTGACACCCCTCCCATCCTGCCGGGACTGCTCCCTCCCAACCTGGGAGGGCCCCACCTCTCCAATAAGGAGGCTTTCCTGACAAAGAGGAAGCTCTGAGAGGCCACTCATACTGGCTCTTGAGGAAGGCCTGCCCCTGGCTTTGGTCTCCTCAAGAATTCAGGCCCTGTGCTCCTCCCACCCACCCTTCTTTTAGATCCATGACACTGAGCTACAAGTGCCATGAAATTGGGGAAACTGTCTCCCCATTGCCTGGCTCAGGACCCGGCAGGTAGCTGGCTCTGGCACTTCCAAATCTGCCTTCCACTACTGATTAGCTGTGACCTTGTGCAAGTTTCTCAACCTCAGTGAACCTCAGTTTCTATCTGTAGTATGAAAGTGGCAGTTTACCTTGGGTCACTGTGCTCAAGAGTGGTAGCCATGAGAAACAGCAAGTGACCTCCCACCCTGCTGTTCCAGTGTGGGTCAAAGGATCTCAGCAGGGATCGCCCAGTGTCCATGTTTGTAAGCAGCTTCTCTCCTTGCCCCCTTGAGCTAATCTGTCACAATCTGAACCCCACTCCAACCTGCTGTCACCCTCACCGCATTAAATAAGTCCTATGTGTCTCCCATAGGGCCACAGGGGAACCTGTGGGCTCCTAGGATATAACCTGCCCTCAACCTACTCATGAAACCAAGGGCTCCTTGGGTGTGTGACTCAGCCCTATCTGACCAGGCTTGGCAAGGCAAGGTGGCCTACCCACGGGAAGATAAATGCAGCACCATCCCCAGCCCTAACAAACCACATATTATGGGGCCGTGGTTCCCACCACACCAGGAAGTCCCCAGGTCTCCTGCTAACCACAGTTGCCCATGATTGTTGCTTGTATACCCAGCTCCAGGGCTCTCAGAGCCACCCATCCTCCCCATGGCCTTCTCTCTCAGCCTTGTCCTGGTGGAAGACTGCTAGAGACCCAGCATCCATTGCGCGTGTGCGCGCTCTCTCTCTCTTTCTCTCTCTCCCCCCACCCTCCTTTCTTCTCTCTCTGGACTTCCTTTCCTTTCCTTCCAACTCATTCTTTGCTCTGGAACTGTCAACTTGTGATTCCCGCCCTTTTGTGGGGGAATAGGGAAGTGAATTACTATCTAAATGTCTACCATGTGCTGGGTGCCCTTCAGATGTTTTCTTATTTCCTACGGCAGCCCTGAAGGGTAGGTATGATTAGCTCCAGTCTAGCAGATGGGGAGGCTGAGACACAGGTTGAATGGCAGGCCCACAGCCACAGAGCTAACCAGCTATACAGCTGGGGCTCTAATCCCAGCAGCACCAGCTGCCCCAGGGGCAAAGATAAAGGAGGGTCTTTGGCACCAACATCCCCCAAATTCAGAGGGATCCACCCTAGATCCTTTGAACCTCTTGGCCATTTCCTGTTCCTTTCCACACCCATCCACCCAGCCTCCGCGTTCTACCTGAAGTAGGAGATGACTTTGGCAAAGTCGATGATGCCTTTGAACATATAGGTTGACATGTCAGCCATGTGGGGCAGCAGGGAAAAGATCTCTTTGCCACTGCTGTCAGCTGGGGGTTTGTAGTTCCAGATGCTGCCATCCTCCCCCCGCAGCTGCAGAGAGACCTTCACAGAACACATTTCTTTTCTGATCTGGCTCCACTTGGCAGCTTCTTCCGCTGATGGGGCCCGCAGAAACTCTGGAATCTCATGGCCACTGCTAAGCACCTCCGGCAGCTGGGATGCACACCGGGAGGTAGAGAGAGGAGAGACAGCGTGTGTTTTCATAAAGAGGTCCCCACACTCAGGCCCCAGACAGACGTGCACAGCCTGAGAGGATGCACAATTGCTGGCACTCACACTCACGCACGCATGTATACTCACATACACACACACAGAGCACTTATTTCTTCTCACTGGTCTATCAGGTGGTGCTTTCTGGATCTATGCATTAGTGGTCACATAGATCCCCGCCTGGGCAGAATGGAGGGTGAAGGGGACCTCAACCCATGATGTGTCCCAAGCATCCCAGACGTTGGACTCAGGAGACTCAGAGAGAAGGACTAGGGAGCCACAGATAGAAAGAGCAGATCTGAGACCACTGGGATAGTGGAGACACCTGTGAGTGCAGAGGGGCGGGAGGGCGCTAGGAGCACACACGTGGCTAATAAACACCAATTCACAAAGTTCACACCCCCACCAGAGCCTGACCTTGTCCTCATAGAGCCCTGACGGCCAGCCTTGCTGGGGAACCTCCTAGCGTTCCCTGCCTCCCTCACTCAGACCCAATCCCTACCTGCTTTGAAGGAGAGAGCGTGATTCTCAAACCCAGCCTTCCCCCTGCCCAGAGTTACTGATTCGGGAGGTCTGGGGTGGCCTGAGAATTTGCAAGCTGAAGCTGCTGACCCAGGGACCACACCTGGAGAACCCCTGGGAGTGAGACTGAGGTGTGAGGTGCTAGCACAGGAGCGGGACCACGCTAACACCTCCTACCCGGAAGTTCTTGAAATGGGAGAAGGTGGTGTCAAAGGTTTTCATCTGAGCGTCCATCAGCTCCCTGATCATCATCCGCTGTTCTTCGCTCAGCCCCTGCACTCCCGATGGCTGAGTCCCAACCCGTTCTCTCTTCTTCCTCTTGATCAAGGCCCGCCTCTGCTCCACAGCCGCGTCGGACATGATCACTGCAGGGAGAGTGCGGCAGGCTCAGCACATGGGCGGCTGGTCAGCCGAGGGGAGCTGCTGTAACTCTCCCAAGGCAGCAGAAGGCATTAGGGGAAAGGGGAAGTGATGGTGGTAAGAAATCCACACTTGTCCAGACTCCAGAGGTCTGTGGGATCCCCTGGAGGAACACCCAGGTGAGGAGAGAATGCCTCTGCAGGGGGCGTTGTGAGGACGCTGTGGGACGGGGAAGAGCTCGTGCTTCAGAATCCAAAGGCACTGGATTTACATGAAAGCTCTGCCACTTACTAACTGTGACCTCGAGCCAGCTCCTTAACCTCTCCTCCCTTCAGTTTCCTTCTTTGTAATCTGGAGTAACTGTGTTACCTCACCCTGCTGTTAAGATGACACATTACACCTCATCTTAACATAGACTGCCTAACATAGTTCCTTGTACACAAGAGATATTCAATAAATGGCACTGATATTATTATTTTCTGGTGGATTATATGCCAACAAGACTCCTCAGAGTCCTCCAAGATCTCTGGATCTCCAAGACCCAGAAGAGCTGGGGCTACTGCTTAGCAAGAAGTAGCAACTCTGGCCACTTCCTATACAGCCTGGAGACTTAGGGTCTTCCGTGGATTTCTGGAGGCCATTTGTGTGTGCAGAGCAAAGCTGTGGAGTCCTTGGAGAGCAGAGATGGAGGACGTTTGTCAGCAGGGACACCTGAGTGAGGACCTCAGTCTCAGCTGGCAGTGGGAAAGGCTGTCTGCCTGCATGCCCAGAGAATTTGTCCCTGAAAGAGGCAGCCCACAGTTTTGGGTCACTCTGTGTTCAGTGGAGACAAATATGTATTAGAAGCTTCCCTTCCCCAGCTCCAATCCTAGACTGGGGGGCCAGGGAGGAAAGGGTGAACTCTGGGGATGCTTTTTCCCATGAGCTTTAATCTCAGAGTGATGTGGGAGCACAAATACACCAAAGTTAAACAGGTAGATTGGGAATGCCCCATGGCTCCTGTCTGTAAACTGTTTCCCTCCAAAGATCCAGGTCTGGGGTAGCTGGTGGGTGCCAGTAGCTACAGGGCTGGGGGTCATATCACACCTCATGTCTCCTGCTTCCCTCGGCCAGATTCACCCTAACCCCAAATTTCATTACAACACCATAAGAACAATTAGGAAAAGGACAAAAGGAATCATGCAGGGGCAACTGCGGACAGAGAGAGGGCACAGCCCTGGCCAGGGATGCTCACCTCACCTCCCAGAGCAGAGATTAAAGATGCCCTGCATCTCTCCTCCAGATGCCCGCCCGTTGCACACAGACACCGGCTCACGCGCACACTCTCGTGCACATCTGCACGCGCGCTCACGCACACGGCCGGGCACACCTGTCTGAGCGCCTCGTGCCGACACCCGCGCCCCCGCCCCCGCCGGCCCAGGGCGCCCGCCGCTCACTCTCCTTCTTCATGCCGCTCTCCAGGCACTTGCGCAGGCGGCAGGCCTGGCACTGTCGCCGGGTGTTGCGGGTGATTTCACAGGCGCCTTTCCGGAAGGGGCACTTCAGCCGGGCGTTGCGTTTCACGGCCCTCCTGTGAGAGAACGAGGAGCAGAAGGGGGGCTGCGTCGCACCGGTGCTCCCGGCCAGGGCTCCAGGCCACACCCACCTCGGTCCCCAGCCCTTCTGGACCCGGGGCGGGCGGGGACACTGGTCGCCCCCTCTGTGGGCCCACTCTCGCCTCCTGAGCCGAGCGGGGTCAGCCTTTGCAGGAAGGGTACAGGTGGGGGCTCTGCCAGCTTGAATTTACTGGGCGTCCCTAGAGGAGGCAGAGCAGGAAATGGGGTTGTGCGCTTCGCAGGCGCCAGCAGCCCTCGGCCACTCTCTTGGACACAGGCCCAGCCCCAGCACCAGCACCAGCGCCTTCTCCCCTCCCCTCCTCCCCCTTTCTTCACAACCTTGTTACCAGGGATGTTTCCCCGGAGATGGGCCCCTTCGCGGGTTTCTCCTCCTTGGAAGAAGCCAGGAAACCTGACCCCAGGGTAAGAAACAGAAAAAGCCTCCTCCCTTGCCCAGCTCCCATCCTCAATTGGGAGGCCAGGGAGTAGCTGGTGAACTATGGGGAAGCTTTTCTCCCTCACTGGACAATGGCTTCCCCACTGGAAGGTGGATTCCCCTCACCGACCTTTTGGGGCAAAGAGGTTCAGCGCCCTGTAATAGGGGAGCATTGGGGCACTGGATCACAGGCCCTTGCACAGATGCAGCGCAGGGGAGGCAATGGGGTAGATGACTTTTGGAGACTCCAGACCAGCCACCCCCTCCCCACAGCCCAGACATCCTGGAATTCCCACAAAAGACCCAATCAGTGCAGACCTAACTTTATTTCCCCCCATCTCCGCAGCTGGATGGAAAGAAAGAAGTTCTCCCATGGCTCCAGCCTCTAGTTCTGGTCCAGAGTGGAAAATGAGAGAAACCTAGCAACAGCCAGATGGGGCTGCAGAGCGGTCCCTGAGGGCGTCCCTGGGAGGCTGACCCAAGCTCATAGTGACCCCTGCAGGTTTGAGCTTGGAGGCCTGAGGCCAGTGACCAGCCTACGTGCTAGGTACTTTGCAGAGCTTTGCAAATTTAGTTCTCAAACCCCTATGAATTCATCATGTCATCTGCCTGGCACAAATGAGGGAAAATGAGGCTTTGAGAAGATAGATCCCCAACTGTCCTCCAGGTAAATTACAAGCTGAAATGTGAATCTGGGTCTGCCTGATACTGGAATCCAAGCTCTTACCCACTACAACATGTTGCCTCCTTCTGGAGTCCCGGGAATAGCACCCGAATGATCAGGGAAGAGCAGAGGACTCCTGCACCCCAAGGCAGTACACAGATGCTGCTGGGACAGCCACTCCTGTGGCCTCTTCCATGCTGGCTGAATCCAGATCTGGTCCACCCTCTTCCACGTGGCCATGTGGCATGTGCCCAGCTCAGGGATCTATCTGGTGCTGTTTGGTAGTGACCAGTTCAAGAGTAGGCTGGGGCCAGCTCTAGCCAATGTTTCCTGATGGAGTCTCCTGGGAAAGTTTTCCTTCCTCTTGGAGAGAGGAAGAGATGCGCTTTTTTCTTCCTTGGCTGAACATCGTGGTTACTGCCTGGCACTATGCTTGCCCAAGGGGAGATAGACTTTAATCAGAGCTCCTAGGTAGATGGCTGAAAAGGAAACTGGACAGAACAGAGCTGCTGAACTCCCCAACCCGAAGCCTTCAGACTTCTCGTTATGAGAGGCAATACATTTTCCCTATTGTCAAACCAGTCTGAGTCGACTGTCCTGTCACTTGTAACTGAATGCTGCCTGACACAGCTGCTGTGTCTCACCCCTCTTATAACCCATGCAATGCAAATGTCCATTTCTCCCTGGAACAAGATGCCTTTGGACCTGCCCATTTTTATTAGAATGTCCAGCCGCCAGGAAGGACTCTGCAAAGGGCCAAGTCAGGCTGGCTGTCCTGAAAACACACGAGGGTCCTAAGTAAGGCCCCTGGGGTGGGAACTGTTCATACCCATCCCTTCCTGAGGGCACACTGGGAGCTCTTCAACACGCATCCCTCCTTGCTTGGTCTGCTTCTCTTCCTCTTGGTCTGAGCCCTGTGCCAAGGGTAGCCTTGCTGAGCTGGCTTTGCTCTTTCTGTTTCTTCAGCTGGACAACGTGAGCCCCTACGTCCAGGTCTGCCTTGGTATGAGCTGGGGCTTTTTAGTCCTTACTTTTTTGGTCCTCCCTGTTTGTCTGTTTCTAGGTGAGCTTGTTTTGTTATATTTTTCATTTATTTTATGCCATTCTTTACTTAACAACAACCCCATAAGACTGATTTGAACACTTACTTACATTTTGGATTTTCAAATTCTTTACTCTTTTACTGAGTGATCTTCCATTTTACTCAAGAACACATGGAGAAACCAGGGGATAGCTTAATGGGAGGGAAACTTTCCCGATTGGAGCAGGAAGACAGAAGAGGAAGGACTCTTCTGTGATATCAATGGCCCAGTTGAAACTAATTAAGAGGCCTTTGGATGGACCACGGGCCCAAGTCTGGACCTGGGGGACAGACCAAGCTGAGGCCCTGAGACGCTACCCAGGGGCTAATGGCAGGCCCTATGTACGTGTGACCTAGTGTGGCAGTCGTGGCAAAGGGGCAAAGGTGGGTGGATAACTCTACCTGAAAAAGCCCTTGCATCCTTCACATGTCATGACATTGAAATGATAACCAGTGGCCTTGTCCCCACACACACGGCAGATATGGGGACCCCCATCTTCCTCCTCTGCATTGATGGTGGGCTTTCCAGTAACGGAGTCTGCTTCACAACACACAACGTCAGCATGGTTCCAGCTTTCTTCGGGTCTCACCTCCAGGTTTGCTTCTGGGCCTTTTGGACTAGAAGTGAGAAAACCACAGGGGATGAAAGAGCTGGACAGTGATGTGCTGAGGCTGCAGAAAGAACACGCTGTCCCTTCTGTGTCACTCACATTTGGGCCTGTGTACCCAAGAGCTGACCTCTCGTGGAAAAAAATGTGGGTGGGGGGTTGGAGTGATGTAAAGGGAGATGTAACTGTGCCATTTTGTGTCTAACTGTAGAGCCCTGGAGTAGAAGATGTGAACCAGAACATGGGAGAGAGAAGGGAAAGAGGGGAGGGAGAAGTGAGAACAGAACACAGGCTGTCTGAGTTGGATCGTGGAGGTCACACTTCAGTGGACTGAGGTCAGGAGGCCACGAGCTGGTCAAAGGCCCGGACAAGGGGCAGCTCGTGGGACAGATGACCTGTCAAGATGATTTCTGGGGTCAGGGAGATCCAAGGAAGATGGTTCTTCAGGTATGGTGTGGCCCAAGCTCCCAGAGAGAGCTGGAAAGGTTAGGCAGCAAAAAGGTTTCAGCTGAGTAACCAAGCACATGGAGAAAGCGAGGGTGGAGCGAGGATCATGACACAGGAATGAGGTGGCTGATGTCCCAGCAGAGCCAGCGTGGAAGTGGATGTGGAAAAACTTGTGCCTGTTAATAGAGCTGTCCTCACGATGTCCTCCCCAGGCAACTTCCCCCTTGTAAGTATAACTTGAATTCTACTTGGAATGGGCACTGAGGATGGTGAGTAGAAATCAGGGACTGTCCTGTTCATTACTCTTCCCAAAAGTCTCTCTAAGCTCTGATTACCAAGGGCAACCACAAGAGAGATGATGTTGCCTTTCTAAAACCAAAATAGAACTTTCAGTCAAATTTCAACACACAAATTTCTGTTTCCAACATTATGACAGATGATACCTTACAGTTTTACCTGTAAGGGTAAATAAGAAATTTATCTATCCCTGACCCTGGCCCTCCAAAAAATTGTGAATAAAATAGGCTGACTGGAAACTTGAACTAAACAGGCATGGGGAGAAATCTCCCCTGATTTTTCAGTTAATAATCCTGTCCTCATCTAGGCTTGCAGACAAAACGTATACTTTCGGTGTTCACGAAAACCTCAAGCCAAGAATTTGATTTAAAGTGCTCTTGGGTTGGTAGTTCTCCCAGACACCCACAAAAGCAGATGTGAATCCTCCTTTTTGGAGGAACTCATTTTCCACTTTCCTCCTAGGCACAATTAATTACACATAATTTCCAAGGAATATGAACAAAAACTCACAAATCATGAATCAAAGGCTAACACAGCACCATGAATAAGAGTCAGCAAAACCAACTCAGAATTAGACATGCAAAAACTCACTGAATTATCAAATGCAGAATATGTTTAAATAAATAGCACAAGAGGTTGAAGACATAAATAAAGACCATAAGATTGACCAACAGATTTGAAAAATGAATAAACATTTACTATAAAATCTGAGCAAACAATGACTCTATAAGCCAATAATAACAAAATCTTGGGAGTTGGAAAAGGAAAAATAGTAAAATATGCAACAACATACAAGTCCAGAGACAGATGATCATAGTGAAAGTTGTCTAAGTTTCTGTATGGTTGAGGAAAGAAAAAGATAGTAAATAACTTAGATTTTGAGTAGTAAAGTATGCTTGTTAAAATGTCCAGGGTAACCACTAAACACCTAGAAATAGAATGCATAACTTGGAAGCTAATGGAAAGGAAAAAATGGAATGAAAAAAAAGTCCAAAAGGAGGCAACTAGAAAAATAAAAAGAAACAAAAGGGTGAGACAAACAGAAAGCACGAAATGAATGGTAGAAATACCAAATATATTGACAGTTAAATGTAAATATATTAAGTGTTCCCATTAAAAGCCACTGAGAAAAATGGTTTCAGCAGATGGCTGGGGCAGTCTAAGGCTCAGGGTTAGTATTTTGGGGCTGATTTTGTATTGGAGAGTAAGAGATGGAGCAGACACCAAAATGGTAACTAATGACTATTGAAACTTACAGTGTTCTAGGTCCTTTGCAAAATGTAACTCATTGTCTTAGTCCAGTCAGGCTGTTATAACAAAATACCATAAACGAAGTGGCTTATAAACAACAGATATTTATTTCTCACAGTTTTGGAGGCTGAGAAGTCCAAGATTAAAGCACCAGCAGATTCAATGTCCGGTGAGGGCCTGCTTCCTGGTTCATCTATGGCACCTCCTCACTGTGTCCTCACATAGTGGAAAGGGCTAGCTAGCACTCTGGGGTCTCTTTTACAAGGACACTAACTCAGTCATGAGGGGTCCACCCTCATGACCTAATCAGCTCCCAAAGGCCCCACTTCCTAATGCTATCACCTTGGGGTAAGGATTTTAACATATGAATTGCAGGAGACATAAACAACATTCAGAACATAGCACTCATTGATTCTTCATAACAATTATCATGACATGTATCATTTTCCTCAATGAACATGTGTTGAGCATCTACTACATACCCACACATTTTTAGGTTCTACATAACCTGGAGGTCAGTCTTTTGACAAAAATCCAGGGCCTTTATAAAACCCCCTAGCCACTCACAGACACAAAAAATTTTCCAAAACCAAAGGGTATCACAAGTAGAGAAAATTTTATTAGCACGGTAGTATTTCAGAGTGTATATTGGAGGAAAACATTCATTAAGTTTTCAGCATCATTGGGGAGCCATTAGGGACAGTAGCATCTGGGGCTATGGAGACAGTTAACAAAGATTCTGCACATAAATTATGAACTTTGGACAATAGAAGATGGTGAGATGGAGCTTCCTCAGCAATGAACATAAATGCCATTCCTCAGAAAAGAAGTGATAATTACAACACGACTACAGGAATCACAAGAGAAGCTCAACAGATGATGTAGAGCAAGAAGATGGAAGAAATGTCACCAAAGGACTAGAGAAAAGACATTTACTTAAACCATGTCTAATTAACACTTTCCTCAATTCCTTAATGAGGAGATATGAGAATTAATGCCAGAATCTCATTCCATAGTATTTGTATAACTTTTGTTTTGCTTTGTCTAAGTTTACTGTTAAACAAGCACTCTAGTACATTCTGTAGTTCAATCTCTCATAGCCACACGAAGCCCCAGTTAGAGGACCCATGACAGCTCTTCTCCAAAGACAGCCCCCACTGAACCATGCCTCCAAGATTCACACCCTTGTGCATTCCCCTCCTGTGATGAATCTAGGACAGTCTGTGACTTGCTTTAACCAATTGAATGTGGTTGAATTGAATGTGGGGAAGTGACAATTCTGGGTCTAAGCCATAAGAATCCTGGTAGCTTCTGTTTTTGCCCTTTGGGGAGTGCTAAGACTCCATGCAAGAAAGTCTGGCTACTCTGAGATCACACAGATAAGAGAGGCTCAGCTACTACCCCAGCCTCCCAGCTGTCCCCACCAAGCCGCAGACATGGGAACGAGCCTCTTGGACTTCTGAGGCCCGTTAAGCCTCCAGACCGCAGCCTTAGCAAAGGTCATGTGCCCCAGAAGAACAGCTTAGCTGAGCCCAGTCAACACAGAAAAATCAAGTCAGAAAATAAAATGGTGGTTGGTTTAATCCAGTAAGTTTAGGGGAGATTTGTTACACAGCAAGAGATGATGGAAACGGAACCCCTGGAGTTTTGTTAGAAACAGTTCTGAACTGGGAGAGTGGGAGAGCAGCCCACACCCTGCTTCTGTGCTGCTCTTACATCTGTCTCCCTTCCACAATGGTGCCCTGTGGGCAGGAAAATGGCAGCGACTAGGTGACTGGTATGTGCCAACCATGTCTCTCTTTCATGTGAAGTTAATGAGACCAATTAGAGGTGTACTTTTAATTGAATACAGCTGTGTTTGCTTCTGAGGGTGGCACCTGCTCCTCACTGTGCTTAGTAATCTGTGAAATCTAGCCAGAAGAGGGTTGAAATGGTTGGCTCTTGTATTCAGTGAAAGTAAAACACTTTTTCAGTCAGGGCTTTGCAAAAATAATTAATTGTAAAATCCAGTATTTGGGATGAATACCAAAGCTAGGATTGTGTTCTCAGCAAGGAAGAACACAACTCATTTATTTAATAAGTGAATGAATAAATCAATGAATTTAGTGTTTCTTTATGACTAAAATCACTGAATTGCTGAAGGAACTATCAGGCTGCCCTGAGCACATACACCTCCACCCTCCCATAGGTGATTCTTTGACATTGCTTAGCTAGTAAGAGGTGGAGGAAGAATTTGGACCCAGGTCAGTCCGACTCCAAAATCTGAGTTCTTAATTCAACATTATGCTGCATCCTTCACAAGATTTACTTTCGAATGCCTGAACCATTTATTAAACCTCCTTCCTTTCTATGACTGCCTGCAAACTTTTCCCTGGGTGGTTCACTTCAGAGTCCCTCCTTGTCATGCCACTCCTTAGATGTAGCTCTCTGTTCCTAGGTAGGAAGTGACTCCCAAAGATCCTCAGCCCTTTTCCTGACGTCTCAATTCTGGCTATAACAGAAAGGACCAAGGAACTTTGCTGTCACTCTGGCCACACCCAGAGGCATCTTGTCCCACACCCTCTGAAGGGCTGCAGGGGCTGATGCCCCCTGTGTTATGCTGATTCGGTGATTCTCAGTCTTTATGTTTTAATCAGTGTTTATGTTGGAGGCTTTTGTTTGTTTCTCACCATCTGAGCTTTTTTGTTAGTTTATTTTTTTAAATTTTTATTTATTTATTTTTTTAAATTCCAAAATATTATGGGGTACAAATGTTGAGGTTACATACATTGCCTGTATGCCGACCGAATCATAGCTAAAAATGTGCTCATCCCCCACCAGTGCGTACCGTACCCACTGGGCTTTTTGCTAAAACCAGTTTTGGCTTAGTCACAAGAGACCTTTGAAGAGGATTACATATTCAGGATGGTCCCTCGACCCCAAGATAGTTGAGATTGCTGAAGGCTCAGTGCTGTGTGTGTGCGGCAGTGGCCTTACTGGGCTGATGTGTGTTTGTAAATTCTGAACCTCTTAGCCACATTTAAATAATGTCATCAAATATGTTTGGGATAAAGTAAGGGCAAATGAACATTCTTAGTGGAACAAATTAGGGTTCGGTGTAGATAGCTTTTCACCAAGTTTGGAGGGGAATAGTGGGGATCAACTCATTGAAAATATAACCTACATGGCATGGAGAAAATTTGTGTCGAGAGGCTTGGAGAGAACCCCAAAGAGAGAGGCAGCCATCCTTTTCCTGTTTGTGGAGTATTTTTCTTCCTACCTCTATGCTGGATACTGATAACAACATACCATATCTTTTCGGATTAAAAAACAAACAAAAGCCAAAAATAGAATGATTCCTTTTAACGCAATAAATCTAATAAAGACAATCTGTCTTACCAGTGTTAGGTTGGAGCCTGAGAGGAAGACACGCAAGCCTGGGGGCATGGTGAAATGCCGTTTATTTTGGGCACCTGGGTGCATGCAGGTGGGTGGAGGCGGAAAAGTGCGTCCACCCTGAGGAGGGGAGGAGTAGTGAGTTTTATAGAAGGTTTGAATGAAAGTTTGGGGAGGGGGAGTTCTTTCTGGAACAGCTGCCAGTTTCTGCTGGCTCTATCCCAGCCTTTGTAATTCAGAGTTATCTTTACAACCTCCGGGGGCCCTACTCTGACTTCTAATCTTCTAATCTTCTACCCCATTCCTTTCCATACATTTTTCAGCGTTCCCACCCTGAGCAAGCCCAACACCAGTAGCCAGCAACATACTGTTAGGTATGTGGTCTTTACCCTGAGGGAAGGTTTGCAAAGCCAGAAAAGGGGGTGAGAGGGAGGAGGGGAGATAAAAGGCAGCTGAACAGGCAACACGGGGAAGGTTTGCAAGCCTAAAAGGGGGATGTGACTGAAAAGAAAGACATCTCAAGGACTAGCCATCTGCTACGGGACAACTTCCTCCCAGACTTCAAGGACTTGCTTGCTGTATACTGCAATTATTGTTTAATTCCCCCCCCCCACTCCACTCCCTCCTCCCAACCCTCTATAAAAAACTCACTAGACCCCATTTTGGGGTGGACGCCATTTTCAGCCTCCACCCACCTGCACCCAGATGCTCAAATAAACAATTGTTTATATCTTTGGGCTTCAGGTGTTTTCCTCTCAGCTCCAGCCTAACATATACTTTATGAAGAAACACTAGATTTATCTTCAATAAAATCAAGAGGAAAATAAAATGTCTGCTGTACTAGTGTTGTTCATAATTAGGGAGTTTTGCTAATGCAATAAGACATGACACAAAAAAATAAGATATAACTTACTAACTCTTACAAAGCAGGCAAATTTAATATTACTTAGAAACTCTAAGAAAACCAGCTGAAAAATTCTGAATATTAGTTAGTGTTCAATAAAGTGATTGGATACTGGATAAATCTATAAAAATCAATAGTTTCCCTTTATACCATCAATAAATAATCATAATATAACATGAGCACAAAAGGGCCATATGAAATAGGAGCAAAAACAAATCCCTGGGAATATTAACAAGAAATACATCAGAGGAGAATAAAACAAAACTCTAAAACTCCGAAAGATATAAATGGAATGAGATACTTAAGATTTAGTATTGTAAGGATGCCCAGTTCTCCCAAATTAATTGATACATTGATGTAATTCTAATAAAATTTCAAATTTTTTTTTACAACCTAGAAAAAGCAGGACTTTATTTGGGAGGGAAATAGGCAAGGATAACTAAAGCGATTTGTGAAAGAAGAGGAACGATGGGAAGGGAGAGGAATTGCTCTACCAAACTGTAAGACCTATCAGGAACCTGCAATGTTTAAAGTCACTGTTGCTGGTAAAAAAAATTGAAACATTTTCAATAAAGTAGAGAAAATTTTCAATAAAAGAGAACATATGTGATAATTTAATATATAATGAGTCAGTCATCAAAAACCAATGAAAAGAAAAGAAGTGTTCAGTACTTGGTGGTGAAATAATTAGTCCTTTATTTGGAGGAAAAAAAATCCATCTAAAGCTTAATCTCACACATTCATCACAACAAATCTCAGGAGAACTGAATGTAAAAGACAAAAACAAAACAAAAACAACTAAACACTAAAGCAAACGTCTATGGATATCTACGTCTGAATGAAGATGAGGACTGAACTCTGATCTTTTTCTTTTGTCCAAATTCCTTTCTAAAGGGGCCTGGTGAGTCACACCTACAAATGATAAAATCTCAGTAAAAGGTTTTTATGATGAGGTTTACTTCCCAGCCTGATCCTGGTGTAGCATCACATGAAAGAAGACCCTTATCTTAACTCAAACATTCCTTTCCACTGGTTCCTAGTCTTTGGAGAAAACCTAATTCTTTCAGCCAATTGTCAACTAAAAAATCTTTAAACCCACCTATAACCTGTAAGCCCCCCGCTTCAAGATGGGCCTGCCTTTTTGGGCCAAGCCAATGTATGCCTTCCACGTATTGATTTATGGCTTTACTTGTAACCCCTATCTCCCTAAAATGTATAAAACCAAACTGTAACCCAACCACAGCAAGTCCACTTGCTCAAGGCTTCTTGGGTGTGGCTTTGGGTCATGGTCCTCAAATTTGGCTCAGAATAAACCACTTTAAAATTATTTTACAGAGTTTGGCTTCTCTTCTGTCGACAAAGACATACTTTTTGATGTAAAAAGTGATGGTAGAAATCATAAAAGCAAAGAGTGATGCATTCAAATACATAAAAAATTAAAAATTGTCCATCAAAAACAACAAAATGGAAATAAAAGGCACACATAAAACTAGAGGAAAAGTTTGTAGCAAACATGACATTCAAAAGGATGGTCAATTTATGATAAAATGAAATGTAAGGATTTACATATAAGAAAATGCTCCAGCTTTCTCATAATCAAAAAAATACATGTAAGTAGCAAAAATATATCACTTTCAGCTATAAAATCAACAAACATCTAGAGACACAAACAGACATTGTGTGTCCTCTGATGTGATGCAACAGGAAGAACACAGTACCACTTATGAATTAC
This sequence comes from Daubentonia madagascariensis, assembly GCA_023783475.1. Lineage (NCBI taxonomy): Eukaryota > Metazoa > Chordata > Mammalia > Primates > Daubentoniidae > Daubentonia > Daubentonia madagascariensis. Next base: position 17,095,339 of record JAKFHU010001631.1, on the reverse strand, counting down.
TCTTGGCCAAAGAATTGAATGTGAATTAGATCAAGCTTTTAGGTCTAATTACCATATTACGGGGATACTGGGGATAGATAAGCATTAAATGATTCTTTGGAAATATAATCAAATCCAGAAGTGAAATTTTTTATAGACAAAAGACCAAGTTTCCCTGACAAATAAATGACAAGAAGAAAAATGGAGTGGAGCAACTCTTATGGATAACATCCAAAAGCAATGTGTGGAATTTGGATCCTGACCCAAACAAGCCAGGAAACTCATTTAAGAGTCAATCAGGGAAATTTGTACCTTGACTGATTATTAAATTATATTAAGGAATGATTAATAATTTTTAAAATTGTGGTTATGTTTTTAAAAATAGAGCCCCTGTCAACCCTTTCCTATATATCTATATGTATTGAAATATTTATAGATAAAATGATATGATCTGGGATTTGATTCTATATAATCCAATGAGAGTTTTGCTTCCAGGTAGAGTGCAGTGGTCATGTCATGCAAATGTTCCTGCTGTAACACCTAGAAAGAGGTTGATTAATGACAAAAATACCATCTTTTAAAAAGACATTGGAAAGCTGTGACAGCAACAAAAACTGGACAAGCTAAAATTTCAGAGATGGGAGAGCCCTTGAGACAGGAGCTGACCTCTACCTCCTCCTTGGGAGCATTCTCCAATTCTGGGCATGGGTGGAGGATCAGCTTTGGCCCAGCAAAGGAACTTTCCTCTGGGAAAGAGAAACCAGTGAATGTTTAGTGTTTCTGTGGGACTGGCATGAGGGATTACAAACCAGAGAAGCCCAAAATGCATGGCCGGTTTTCCCCATGAGATGTTTGTTAAGGTCTAAGATGTGCAGAACTGGGCTGGAAGCTTCTGAAAAGCACAGTGACCTCTCCCTCAATCTAGCAGCTCTTAGAAAACAAAAATCTCATCATAAGTAAAGGAGCCTGCCTCAAAAACATGACCATTCTCTCCCTCAGACAATTGCAAGATTTTGAAGCTGTATGGGGCAGGATACTAAAGAGAGAAGCTAAAAACCTGTAAAGGGCAGAAATAAACCTCTGGCAATCTTTTGTAATTGAGGAGACAGACCATTCGGGCTCTCAATCAAAAGACTGAGAAGACCATGCCAGAGGAATGGGGACAAAGCAGAGGCGAACTGGGTCTCACTAAAAGTACAACACATCCCAGACCCAATTTGATCCTAAATTAAATTAAAATGAGGGCACAGGTGGAAACACCCTCTGGTGGAAGGCACTATTTGGAACCTCTCCAATTCTGTTATTCACAATGTTTGGCTAAATATGAAAATTACTAAACATGAGAAGGGGAAGGAAAACGTAATCCATAATCAAGAGATAAAATAGATGATAAAAAAAGCAGGCCCCTAAAGGATCCAAATATCGAAGTTAGCAAAAACTTGAAAGTAACTATGATTAATGCAAAATAAATAGAAGATAATATGGACAAAAGGGATGAAGGCAAAAAGAAGTTTCAAAGGAAAGTTGCAATCTATGGAAAGTAAAAGACCAGAATAGCCAAAATAACGTTGAAAGAGAACAAAGTTGGAGGACTTATACTTTATTTTAAATCATACTACAAAGCTACAATAACCAAGATACTGTGGTATGAGTATAAAGATAGATATAGAGATTGATGGATCAGAATTGAGATTCAAGAAACAAACCCTTACTGTTATCATCAGTTGATCTCTGCCAAATATGCAAGGCAATTCAATGGAGAAAAGAAAAGCCTTTTAAAAAATGCTGCTGGGAAAAATGGATACTCACATGCAATAAGATTAATTTAAACCCTTATCTCATACCATACACAAAAATTTACTCAATGTGGATCATAGTCCTAAATGTAAGAGCTAAAACTATAAAACTCTGAGAAAAAAACATAGGAGTAAGACTTCTTGACCTGGCAAAGATTTCTTAGATATGACACAAAAAGTATAAGCAATATGAGAAAAAATTGGTAAATTGAAATTTAAAATGCTTACACTTCCTACACTATTAAGAAAGTGAAAAGATGAGTCACAGACTGAGAGAAAATATTTAAAAAATCATATATTCAAGAAGAGACTCGTATCCAGAATATATAAAGAACTCTTACAACTCAATAATAAAAATATAATACAAATAACCCAATTTAAAAATGGGTCAAAGATTTAATAGATATTTCATCAAAGAAGCTACGAATGACCAATAAACATGTGAAAATATGCTCAAGAACATTAGTTATTAGAGAGATGCAAATAAAAACCACAAAGAAATGCCTCTTACAACACACAAGAATGGCTACAATCAAAAAGACAGATAATAAGTATTGGTGATGATGCAGAGAAACTGAAACCTCCTATACTGCTGGTAGTTATGTAAAATGGTGCAACCACTTAAGGAAAACAATTTTTCAGTTACTTAAAATGTTAAACATAAACTGGACCCCAATGTCCATCTACTGGTTAATGGGTGAATAAAGTGTGGAATATACATGGAATACTGATACGCAATGGAATACTATCAGTAGTATTCCAAAGGAATTAAATGCTGATATAGGCCACAACACAGATGAATCTTGAAAACATTATGTGAAGTGAAAGACGTATACCCCAAAGACCACATATTGTATGGCTCTATGTATATGAAATGTCAAGGAAAGGCAAATCAGAAGAGAAAGTAGATTAGCGATTGCCTGTTGCTGAGGGTGAAATAGGGAAGGGCTACAAATGGATGTGTGCAGTTTCTTTTTGGAGTATAGAAATGTTCTAAAATTAGATTTTGATGATAGTTGCACAACTCTGAATATGCAACATACTAAAAACTATTAAATTGTTCACTTAAAATGATTGCATTTTATAATACATAAATTATCTCTCAATAAAGCTATTTCTAAAAAGAATTGACTGGACATTCCAGAAATTAACAATACAGTATCTTCAATTAAGAACTCATTGGAGGTTTAACAACAGATTGGATCAGCAACAGATGGGAACAGTGAATTCAAAGTTAAGTCCACAGAAAATATATAAACTGAAGCACAGAAACAAGACAAGCATTTTAAAAAGGAGAAGAACAGAGCATAAGAGACACGTAAGGCTCAGCCAGACGACCTGACATGTATGAGTGGCATGAGAATGGGACAGAAGCAATATTTGAAAACATGCTGGCAAGTATCTTAAAACTAATGAAAGAAAGATTAAACACACACACACATATGCACACAGTATAAAACTGCTGAATATCGATGACAAAAAAACAAATCTTGAAAGTATCCAGAAAAAACAAAGTAACCTCAAAGAAACAAAAATAAGATTGATAGCTGACTTTTGAGTCAAAATTATGAAACAAAAAGACAATGGATTGGTATCTTTACTGCTAACCAAGAATTATGACACAGTTTAATTATCCTTCCATAGTAAAGGCAAAATAAAGACATTTTCACACAAGCAAAGGCTGAAGAATTTGTTGCCAGCAGACAGTTGCATTACAAGTAACACCAAAGGAAGTTATCCTGGATGAAGAAAAGTGATTTCAGAGGGAAGCACGGAACATTGGGAAGAAATGAAGAGAACTAAAAGGATAAATATGTGGGTACATGGAAAACAATATTGAAGGTTTAAAACTACAATAATAATAATGCCACATATGTGATATCTATTAGAGATATGTATGTATGTATAAGTATGGGTAGATATGTATATATAAAATGGAAATAGTGATTAATTCTGGGGTGGGAATGTTTTTATTTTCTCCTCTATAATTTTCTATATTTACCCAGTTTTCTCTTTCCCCTTTATAGTAAGAGTTGGGTGGCTAAATATCTGGAGGCTGACATCCTAGAGCACCAGTGCAACAGCTTTAAGAAGGGAGTGGGGTGAACGTAGCAGAAGAGCTGTGAGACCTCCTGCCTGGCCAGCCGAGTGCTCCCATAAATAGGCTGTTCCTGTTTCCTCTTCAAGACATCATTTCCTTTCTGTGAAATGCTCATTTTCAGTTTAAGATCCCCTGTGTTTTAAGGGAGTAGTGGAGCACTCAGGACTTCAGAAGTCCATATTAACCCATAAGGATGGGAGGGCAGGGATATGTATATATACATGTATGTGTGCAGTTACTTCATTTGCTAAGGGGCCCCAAATCCTCTCTTAAAGGGAGAAGGGAGGTCCTCCCTCAATGACACACACATAAATGTGGGAATGACTAATTGTGACCAAACAGGACCCAGCTGGCCCACGGTCTCCTGGAGTTCAGAGGACTTTGCCTTTTGCTTCCTGGGGCTGGAGATGCAGAGGGCGTTGTTGCTTTCACTGTCAAGAGCCCAGGTCCCAGCCCCTGCCGCCGACAGACGTTGGACTAACTGGCTCTACTCGCTAACTTCTCTGGTGCTCAGTGTCCATGCAATAAAATGGAAGCTGCTGGAAGGGGCTGACCTGGCTTCAGCATGCAGAAGAAGAGGAGAGCTTGTGTTGCAGGGGGTGTTGCCACAGGCAGATCTGGCAGGGCAAGAAGTGAAGGAAGGGGAGGAGGAGGAACCGTGGAGGCAGACACCACTTTGAAGGCGGCCCAGAGGGGACGCCTGGGGTGGAGGGCATGCCCTTCAGAGAAGACAAGTTTGGACTTGGGGAGACAGAAAGGAGGGAGAGTGGTGTGTCCAGAGATGATAATGGAGCGGAATTTTGAAGAAAATGTGTATTAAGTTTCTGCTCCACAGGGAGCAAGTATCCCCAGGAGCAAGATGAGAGGACAGGAATGGCATTGGGAGGGGGAAGGAGGAGAAGGCAGACGAGGCTTGAGAGAACTCAGCACTGAGAAATGGAGCAAGGAAAGGAAGCAGTGCAGCCTCGAAGGATTAGAGTAAGATGGAATCTGCTGTGTGGGCTGTGACCAACAGAGAAGGACGGTGGGTCACAAGGAGGCGCAATGCACAGACTCTCGCGGGCACCTACCTTGGTCCCAAATGAGGCAGAACGAGACCCTGCATCCGTTTCACAGACCTGGGCTTCCTGATCGACAGGGTATTAGGCTGTGAGGTGCAGACACTCAGCGTGAATGTTTAAATGATCTGAGACGATGCAATGATACAGGATAGATCATAACTACAAACTAGAAAAAAATCACCAAAATGTGCAACTATGCATGTTCCTCCCCCCCACAGAAGGACCATATGGAAGGGAAGGACTAAAGGGAGGTGCTGGGAAGAGACTTTGTGCCTTGGGGGAAAGAGAGAGGGCAGGAAGTGATCAGCCTTTGGTGATTTGACATTTGGAGTCAAATACTATTTAGAGACTCTGCATGAGAACATGGGTGAGCGCTGCAGATACATCTGGGCCAACGGGCCAGGAACTGGGTATAGATGTGCGATCGTCTTCAGTGTGAGAAAGAATAAAATGATCAGCAGAAGGTACCAGACGCTGCCTGTCAGGTTGGGAAGTTGGGGTGGAGATGTAGGGCGAAGGAGAAAATCCCACTAGAGCAGAAAAAGCAAAATGCCAGGAAGGGAATGATCTCTGGGAGAGAAGCCCATGTCAGGGCAGGGTGGGATGTAGTTTGAGAAACAGAGAAAGAAAAACTAAGGAGGTGAGAATGGGGGAATATAGTTTACAAAGAGCCAAGAAGCAAAGTGAAAGAAGTTCAAGCAAAAGAAGGGACTCCACCTCAACCCTTTCGCACAGCATTAAGAGGTGAGGAGGGCAGAGTAAGCGGGGCCCAGAGAAGGCAGGCGACAGGTGTGTTTTTGAAGGGAGCAGGAGAAAAGGGGAGGGCTGCCTGTTACGCTGAGGCCAGGGAGGGACAGCCGGGGTGGGGGTGGGGGAGCTGAAGCAGGGGACATGAAGTTCACAGAGCAATGGTGCAAGGAATCTCTTATCACCCTCTCTTGCCCTGCCCTCTTCCCGGCCCCACCTCCTGCAGGCACACAAAGCTTGTCTGCCATTGCACTGCACTTTGTCCTGGTAAGGGACTCTCCAGCGTCACAGGCAGGAGGGTCACCGTCTGAGATTTGCCTGGCTCCGTTACTGGCCTGTGTGCTGCCCAAGCCCAGCTGAGAGCCCACTCCCCAGCTAGTGGAGTTTGGAAGAGAGATTTCGGCGAGTGCTCAGTGGGTGAGAAGAGGTGTTAACCTATGTGGGGTCTGGCGCTTACATAGTTCAGGGAAAAAGAATACAAAATTAGGTACCAAAGAGAATATGTATTTGTAAGAAAGAATGAGAAAATAAATCGCAATAAGTTACAAATATTAAAAAGGAGAGGTAAGAAACATCACAAAATCCAGAAAAATACCATAACATTTTAATTAATTAATTGCCTGGCATGCTTCTGTAATATTTTTTATTGTGTCCTTGTGGCAGGCAAAATAATGGCCCCCAAAGATGCCTGCACCCTAATCCCCAGAACACGTGAATATGCTTCCTTACATGGCAGAAGGGTCTTAGCAGGTGTGATGAGGGCACAGACCTGGAGATGGGAAGAACAGCCTGAATTATCCAGGTGGCATCAGTCTAATCACACGACTCTTAAAATTGGAGAAACTTTTGTAGGTTTGGTAAGAGAAAGAGTTGTGATGTGGAAAAGGGTCAGATGCTTAGTTGCTGGCTTTGATGACCAGAAGAAGGGGCCATGAGCCAAGGGATGCAGTAGCATCTCCACACTGGGAGAGGCAAGGAAAAGGATCCTCCCTTCCAGAAGGAAGCCTCCATTGATTGGGCAGAGGTGGGATGGATTGGCCCAAAGATTAACTCCTTAATCTTGCATGCATGGCAAGGATTGTGGCTGTTCATTTTCCTTGTGGCAACTTTGAAGGGGGAAGAGTGGACCTTGGCTAGAAGAGAATGGGTAGGCAGCAAGATGGGAGTTACGGTGAAATCTGATTTTGATAAAAGACCCACAAAATAACTTGTTTTGTTTTGTTTTAGAGACAGGATCTTGCTCTGTCACCCAGGCTGGAGTGCAGTGGCATGATCATAGCTCACTGCAGCCTAAATCGTCTGGGCTCAGGCTCCCGAGTAGCTGGGACTACAGGCATGCACCACCACACCCAGCTAATTATTTTTATGTTTTGTAGAGATGGGGTCTCATTCTTGCTCAGGCTCGTCTCGAACTCCTGGGCTGAAGCCATCCTCCCACCTTGGCCTCACAAAGTGCTGGGATTACAGGTGTTCCCCACCGTGCCCCACCCCACCAAATAACCTTTTCTTAAAAGACAGGGATCAAGGAATGATTTGATAGAAAAAGGTGTTACTTCCTCCCCTCCCGCATCAGAAAATGACAGGTGCATCACCTAAACTGCCAAGATGTGTGAGGCAATTACATAAGGGCACAAATGGTGTTCTGCGTGAGTGTTCACAGCCTCCCATCTCTGTCCCTGTGTAGGAGACTCTTACAAACATTTGCCCAGCCTGACCTTGCAGGAGAAGGCCGCTGTGGAGACCGCCCCACCCACAGCTGCCCTCACGGGAGCTCCTGGTTGGACTAGGCCCAGGTACCCGAACAAAGGGGTTCATAGGCCTTCTGGGGCCTGTAAGGGATGGTGTAATTGCTCTCTCTGAGGGATAAGTAATCACTGACTCGTTCTGGTCCTCTTCTAGAGAGTCTGGACATCAGGCAAACAGACAAACCCAACTTAAAGGGCCTGCTGGCTGGATTGCTGCCTAGCAGGCTGCCATATTCAAAGACACCAAAACATTACTAAAACAAACCAGAAATGAGGTGAATCACAGTTTCCTTTCCTACCAAAGCAGTCATCACCCTGAGGTGAAGATTTAAAACACTCCTTGACAGTGCAGACTAGTCTCTGTAGAGTCCTCAGGGCACTCATATGCCCATCACATAGGGCAATGCCAGCCAACCACCAACCCTGAGGACAACGTGCTGAAACTGGCCGACAGAGCCAGAAATGGAATAATGTGTGGTATAGGACTGTTTACAGGGAACAAGTGGACCATCTTATTATCTAAACACTTAAACATGTTTTCCAAGAAGTTGGGTGGTTTGGAAAATTGCACAGAGTTGTTTTGACCATAAAGAACATGGTACACATTTTTTATTAAAAGAATATCACTTGCCAACAAGCACATGAAAAGATGCTCAACATCATTAATCATAAAGAAAATGCAAATTGAAACCACAATGAGATATCACCTTACAAAAACAGAAAATAACAAGTGTTGACAAGGATGTGGAGAAATTAGAACTCTCATGCTCTGTTCTATGGTGTAGCCCCTATAGAAAACAGTACGGCAGTTCCTCAAAAAATTAAAAATAGAATTACCATATGATTTGGCAACTGCTTCTGGGTATATAGCCAAAATAACTGACATCAGGGACTTAAAGATGTATTTGTACATTCATGTTTACAGCAGCATTATTCACAATAGACAAAAGGTAGAAGCAGCCCAAATGTCTATCAGCTGATGAATGGATGGACAAAATGTGGTGTATGCATGCAATGGTATATTATTCAGCTTGAAAAAGGAAATTCGGACATATGCTACAACATGGATGAACCTTGAAGACATTATGCTGAGTGAATAAGCCAGTTACAGAAAGACAAATAATATATGATTCTACTTACATGAGGTGTAGTAGTCAAAGCCACAGAAACAGAAAGTAGAATGGTGGTCTCCAGGGGCTGGAGGGAAAGGTAATGGGGAGTTGTTGTTTAGTAGGTATAGAGTTTCAGTTTTATAAGATGAAAAAGGTCTGGAGATTGGTTGCACAACAATGTTAATATACTTAACATTATTGAAGTGATTAAGATGGTGAAATTTTATGTTATGTGTATTTTACCACAATTAAGAAAAAGAACATCACTAAATAAATGTTGATCAAATATTTAAAGAATATTAAAAGGGAAACCAAAATATTGGACTGGCTTGAGTGCCTGTCTCAGTCCTACCTTGTATACAGTGGCCACAATATACACAGAGAGAAGGCAGGACAGGGAGGCCGGATGGCAGGGAACCAGCAGAAGGAAAGTGGCCACCATAGTTAAAAGCACAACAATGAGGAATAAAAAGATAACCAGGTCAATTAAGCTACATTGAATCCTGACTGACCTGAGTTTTGAACTACATTTGAATCTTTGAGGCCAAGGTCTGTGCCAACTTCAGAATTCCTACTGTTTAAGGTAACCTAGAGCTTAAGGGAGATACAGATCAACTGGGATACCCTGTAAAATGCAAATTTTCCCCATGGGTCTCGGGTGGGCCCGGCTGCATTTCTGACAAGCTCCCAGGTGATGCTAATGCTGCCAGTCTGCAGCCCACACCTGGAGTAGTAGCACCGACCTAGGAAATTCAACTAAGCAGATGGAACATCAGCAGTACACAAAAAGGACGTGCTGGAGAAGATGATTGTGTCAATGAGAACATCATTACAGTTCTAGAAAATAAAGGAAATAATCAAATAGACATGAAACAACTCACATCATACATTGTTGTTTAAAGTCAATATACATTTGAGGGGAAATAATCCCTTCCCACGAAAAGGGTGTGGGGAGGACATGCAGATACATTTAGTTTCCAAATGAGTCAAATCAAAGAGTTTTGGGACCAGGTCACTGAGAGTGGGCAACTTGAAGTTGGAGCAACAAAGTCTAAGTGAAAAGGGGTAAATACTTAAAACAAAAAGCATGATCTTGGGGATAGAAACTATTGGAGACAACAGATATTTCATATGTATATTTTATAATGTGAATATCTATCTATCTACATATATATACACACACACACATATATATGCATATATAAATAGCAGAACTGGCCAGAAGGTAAAAAGGAGAAAAAAGCAGGTAAAGGGAAAGCAATATAAGAATACCGAATTTCTAAGATGCAGGTGAGTGAAGCCTATAAGACTGTTGGCTTTGTTCCTTAAAGGGAGAAGGCTGGTGAATTTAACTCACATTTATACAGGTTTTGGTGTTTACACAATGATTTCAAAATCACAACTTCATGTCCAGGTGTGTGTGAAGTGGGTGGGGTGGGGAAGGCCTTATTATTCCTTTTGCAAATGTGGAAGTTGGGGCTCTGAGGTGTGTCCAAGTTTACAAAGGCAATTAGTGACAGACCTCTTTTTCTTTTCCCTTTATTTTGATTCTTCCTGTAGTGTAAATAGATATACTATTAATATGCGTTAAATTTTTATCACAAGATTCATGGGTTTAAAATGAGACCATATATTTAAAATCCTTTTGAAATAAATCAAGTATTGTGAACCAAAGTTTCCTCCTCATTGGCCTTGGCATGGGGCAGGCCTCCAGCAGAAATTCAGATCGCAAAAGTCACTTTTTACAAATTCAAATAAGAGAAGTCTGCTGCTATCTTCAGGTGGCCATAAATGAAAACTGGCCTTTGTGCTTCCTGGCACTCAGTCATCAGATTCAAGAGGTCAAAAGGTTTGTTACTTGCCACAGATCAGGGTCAAGAGCTGGCGTCAGCTTAAGTCACAAGTACACCCAGTACTCGCTTCCAATATTTAATAGGGCACAGTGCCCTCTGATTTAACTGCCTAGCTCTTACCAACGCCGGCGTAATGCTACTACTGCGTGTGGCTTGAGAGTTTGACATTTTGTTTTGGAATTCATAGAGATCCAGGAGAATTATTTCATATATTACATGGGAGATTCGGATATGTCTCTTTATCTATTTGCCGTTGGTTATTCAGTCTGTTATTTCAATGTTTCATAGAAGTTCAGGAGGTGTGGCAGGAAACTTTTCCCAGTCCCCTTCAAAAACACCACCTGGAAGGCCCCCATATGCAAGAGAGGTTTCCCACACTCTCCTCATGTGCCTCCCAGGTTGTGCTCAGGACACCAATATCTGAAGTGTAAGGACAAGAATCTGGTGTACAGAACATGGCAACCACGCTAACAATTTGAATTAATTTTGTCCCCATTCTCTGAATTTATTGTTCTTTTTAATCGTGGGTCTGAATTCCAAGGGTCCTAGTAGCTATTGGGTCATCTCTGCTTCCATCACTCTAGAGATGAGCTATCTAATTAAGAGAGACCATTAGCAATGGAAATAAGATAGGAAATTAATAGGTGCTGAAAACTGTTGAATAAAACTCAATACTCATTCATGATTTAAAAATTATTGGTTAACCAAGAGGAATAGAAGAGAACTTCATTAACTTGATATAGAATAGTTGCCAAAAACTTTTACTACAAATCTTATTGGAGAAGCATTAAAATCATTCTTGTTAAAGTAAAAAATAGAGCTGTTATTGCTGGTACTATGATGGAGAAGGTGTTTAGAGAAAATCCTCCTGATATAGCACACCTAAAAATACTAGATAAGTTTTTTAAAATATTGTTTTTAATGTGGGATTGAGCTGGTAGGAAAGTGAGGGAAGTCTCAAGAGGCCAAAATTTACAAGACTATGCTAAGCCTGGAGAGGAATCTATGATTGCCCTGGGGCTATCTGGACTCCTGGAGGCTTGGAGCCTTGGTTTTTCTGTTGTTTTTGTTGTTGTTTTTGAGACAGGGTCTCCCTCTGTCCCCCAGGCTAGAGTGCAGTGATGTCATCATAGCTCACAGCAACCTCAAACTCCTGGGCCCAAGTGATCCTCCTGCCTCAGCCTCCTAAGTAGCTGGGACTACTACAGCTCTATTTTTTGTAGAGACGGGGTCTCACTCTTGCTCAGGCTGGGAAGCTTCGGTTTTAATGGGAGAATAGGAGACAAAGCCTGGGGACTAAGCAGGGTAGGAGGTCAGATCATAGGCTTCAACATAAAATCAGGATCCCCTAAGGGTGGTGTCCTCAGTAGAGTGACATCCTCAGTAAGATGACATCCTCTGTCTCACAGAGGGAGACAGGGCAATTCATGGCCTTCTCAGCTTTGGTTCTGGGTGGAGAAAAAAGGAAAGTTTCCTTTGAGAATTCCTAACAATAATCCTGCAATCAGCTAAATTTGGGTCAGAATTCACACTACTTGTATGGCCAGGAAAACCCAAGTATATGGTGGTCCCAGTTGGTTTTGTCCCCAGGCTCTGGGCGAAAGCAAATATAAATCCTCTGGAGGCAAACAGTTTCCACCCAGCCTCAAAGAATCCCAGAGAGAAGGTTCCAAGAAATAGGAGTCCACAGTGCGAAGTAAAAATGGATTAAAATCAGGAACGTGACAAGAATGCCTAGGATATCTAAGTATTTGTGAACAGCAACCCCTAGAATTGTGCCTTGTACAACCCACACAACTGTATACATCAGCCCTGAGACTATCCTCTGTCATACCTATTGCTCAACATTATGCTGGAGGGCCAAGAAAAGGCAATAAGACAAAAAAATTAAGCTTTGTTAAGATTAGAAAGGAGCAAAACTCTCATAATATATAATATGTTTGTCTATCTAGAAATTCTAAAGGAATCAACTGATAAATTTTTATAACTAATAAAAGAATTCAGTAAGGTAACCAGGCAAAATATTAAAACACAAAATAGAATTCCTATACCTCAGGAAAAAAAATCAATAGAAAATGTAGACGCTACAGTTGAAATTGTCTCAAGAGCAGGAAATAAATACAAAAGAACAGAGTATCCAGAAATGGACGTGTATAAGTGGGAATTTAGTACATGACAGAGGTAACATTTCAAATAAATAGGAAAAAGATGGACTTTTCAATAAATGGTATTGGAATAATTCATTAAAATAAGTTCCAGGTGGATAAAGACTTATATTTTTAAGTGATAAAACTATTACAAGAAGTGTGCCAAATATCTTCATAATCTTGGAGGTTGAGAAAGCTTTCTTAAATCAGCCTCAAAGAGTAAAATCCATAAAGGGGAAAATTGACAAATTCAACACATTAAAATAACAATAACAATAATAAGAAAAATTTCTGTTGACCAAAAAATGACCTTTAAAAAGTTAAAAAACAAGTGACAGAATATTTATCACACGTGTATCAAAGGATGGCATTGAGAATAAATCACGAACTCCTACAAATCAATAGAAAGCCCAATATAAAATTAGCAAAGGAAATGAATGGGCAATTTAAGAAGACGAAATACAATGGCCAAAAGTTATATAAAAAGAATGTTCAACCTCATTAATAATCAGGGAAATTAAAATACTGAAATAATGGGTTACCACTTTCACTCATTCAATTGGAAAAAATAATAAAATATTGAATAAAAGTAAGCATTGTTTAGGGTGTGGAGGAATAGTAACTGCTCTTCTCTGCTCGTAGAAGCATAAATTGGTACAGGCAATTTATGCTGTGGAGGGCCATTTCAAAGTATCAAAAATTAAACCACATATATCCTATGATGTAGCAATTTGCCTTCTTAGTAGCTCCTCTAGAGAAACATGTGCACATGTGTACAAGCAGACATATACTGTTAGGTTCATTGTTAAGACTGGAAAATTGGAAACAGCTTAAATACCTATCAAAAAGGAAATGGCTAAATAAAAGGATTGTATACTGTAAAATACTGTATCACAGTTAAAATAAGTGAAGTAGAGCACTATATAGATATGGAAAGTCTCCAAGTCATGTTGTTGAGTGGAAAAACAGAATGAGAACAACATGACAACAAATATATTTATTAGTACACATATGCATATATGAACACACACATACACAAAAAACTGGTCTGGCAGTAAATACATCATACTAGTTACTTTTGGGGGAACAGGGGATTAGGATTGGCGGGATGACCAAAGGCAAATTTAGCTTTATTTATCCTGCTTTTTCATTTCACAAGGAGCATGAAGTCATGTCTTACTTTATAATTTACAAAGTTATTACCTACAAAAAATAGCTTAGTCAGTTTTATGGTTGTCTTATGTTTATTCCATAATAATTTTTGAACAATTTTTGATAGCTTTTAGTATCAATTTTAGAACAAATTTTGATAGCTAGGAGTAGGCAAACTTTTTCTGTTAAGGGCCAGATAGACAGTTAATATTTTAGGCTTTGTGGGCCATACTGTCTTTTTTGCAACTATTCATTTCTACTGTTGTAGGGCAAAAGCAGCCATATACAATACATAATGAATGAGCATAGCTGTATTCCAATAAAACTTTATTTATAAAAACAATTGGTGGGCCAGATTTAGCCCGTAAGCCACAGTTTGCCAACCTCATGTTTAGACTAACTTTACTATATAACTAAAGTATTTTTTAAGTAAGTATTTTTGTGTACAGAGAAATAATCTTTCTTATTAACCAGCTGATTAAATAAGTTGTGGCTTCTGAGGTCTCCTGGCCATATCATTACAGACCATGTGTGAAGGGTTAGTGCCTACCACAGCCAACTTGCTGAGTCAAGGTTCAGTGGCCTCAGAGGTGCCTCTTGACCTGGCCTAGATAGGAGTGGCCTTAAAGCAATACCTCTGGCCATAGCCTCAGCCATGCTGGTCTGTGATGTGGGGAGAAGGGCCTGGTAGCACCGAGAACACACAGGAAAGACTCAGCTCTGTGGGACAAGGTGCCTCCCCTCACAAATAGACGTAGAAAACTCATTGGTCCAAATCTGACTCAGCCACAGGGCTGTGCAGGGGCCCCTCTCTGAGATGGTGAGGCCTCATGACTGTCATGCTGCTGTCCTTGGCCCTGGGGGCTGCCAGAGCTAACACAACAGGCTGAGAGGAACCAGGGCTGAGTTGTTCCCCGTTCCCACAGTCCCGCATGGTGGTATTTCCTGGGTCAGGGACTCCAGCCCTGTAATAGAAAGGGGCTGGTTGTATGTATGACTCGTGGGAACTCATGAGAGTTGGTTTCCACTGTGACTATTTTTCTAGGAGGCAAGGGAGAAGGGAGCATCAGCAGTGGGGTTCAATATTAAGTGATTGTCTTCATGCTTTTTTTCAACCTGCAAATTATAAGGAGACAGCAGCAAGGCCAACATGATCCACAACCTGCTATGATGCTGACCTCTAATGTAAGACATATTTGTGTTCCCACACATCTTTTGCATGGAACTGAAGAGCAGTTGGCCCCCAGCAAAAGAGAAAGAAAGAAAAAACATACCTGCTTGGCGGGAACTCCTTTGCTGTGCTTTCTCCTTTGGGGTCCACTTTGAACAATCAGGAGCAAAGGATCAATCAAAACATCAATACAGCTGAAGTAGCTGCCTTGTTAAAGACAGAAGTCTTAGCTTAGTCTTTGCTTTTCTCAGAGGGACACTGGCTTGCAGGGAGAGGCTGAGGCTCCGCTGAAGTAAAGGCAGTGCTTCCTTTTCCCCTATTTGTCAGCTTACGATTTCCCCGGATATGAGCCAATCTTGTCTCTTGCCTACACTCAGTCCAAGCCAGAGGTAGGCACTAAGCAGGCCCCAGTGGCACTCCTAAGTCCTAAGTCCAGCACTGGAACTAGCAAATGAGCAGATTACCGTATTTACTCCCATTATGCACCCCCTACTTTTTTGTCTCAGATGTCTTCATTGTGAAACACAGAAGGGGAGGAGTGTGGCCAGTATCTGCTTTGTCTAAGTAATTCTGAGCAAATTTCATGCATCTGAGGGTCTCTGGACTTTACCACTGGTGGCAGAGTTAATATGAACCCAGATCTCCTAACACTTCTTCCTTTGTCTAAGCCAGTGGTCCCCGACCTTTTTGGCACCAGGGACCAGTTTCGTGGAAGACAATTTTTCCACGGACTGGCGGGGGTGGGGAGGTGAAGGGGAGATGGTTTCGGGATGACTCAAGCGCATTACATTTATTGTGCAGTCAAACCTCTCTGCTAATGATAATCTGTATTTGCAGCTGCTCCCCAGTGCTAGCATCACTGCCTCAGCTCCACATCAGATCATCAGGCATTAGATTCTCATAAGGAGAGTGCAACCTAGATCCCTCACATGCACAGTTTACAGTAGGGCTCAAGCTCCTATGAGAATCTAATGCTAATGCTGCTGCTGATCCAACATGAGGCGGAGCTTATGCATTGATGTGAGTGAAGGGGAGCAGCTGTAAATACAGATGAAGCTTCTCGCTCCCTCCCCCACTGCTCACCTCCTGCTGTGCAGCCCAGTTCCTAACAGGCCATGGACCACTACTGGTCCACACTCCAGGGGTTGGGGACCACAGGTCTAAGCCACCTCCCTGGATGGCACCATCCACGTCTTTACTTGACATGAAAGTGAGCAAAGTGTTGAATTGTGATGGTGCCAGGCCCCGGCATGGTTATGGGAGAGGCAGGCAGGCTTACAGGGAAAGAGTGAGATGAGGAGCTGAGCGCAGTTCTTGGGAGCGTGGCCCCCAGGGCTCCCCGCTCGGGACAGAAGCCTTACCAGGAGCAGGCGGAGGGGACCACCCGAGGGCTCTGTCCTCCTCCAGGCCCTGCCAGGAGGAGCACCCCCTCACTCTTCAGCCTAATCCTTCCTACTCCCCAGCAGCAGCTGCTCCCATGTGAAAAGAACCCACAAAAGCCCAAAGCTGTGGATTTCCCAGCATGTTTCCTCTGCTTGTTTTGTTTACAAGGATGCTCTAAGGCATGCATGGGGAGTGGAAGTAACTGCTCCTGCCTAAAAGCACAAGCTTCTGACAGCAGTAAGGCCACGGCGAGAGAGGGAGAGGGAGAGAGTTTGCTTGACTGGACAGGTGGAAAGAGAATTTGGGATTGCCAAAAATTACCACAGTAGTCCTCATGTGAAAATTTGCACTTCCTTACACTTATTTCCTGCCTTAAGTTCTTATTTTGAATTGCATGCTTTCATCCAGCCCTGGTGAGAAAAGCAAAAATATCTAAGTATGATGTTTTGGTTTTGTTTTTAATTAAATCAGTTTCTTCTCTTCTACCCAGTTTGCACTTCCCAAGGGGTGAGAGTACTGGAGTCTGGGATTTCCTAGGGGTTAACATTTCTCAAGGAGATGCTCACCTTGCTCTTGTCAACCAGATGCAGAACATAGGATGGCTCCCACAGCTCACTGCTAAGAAATTACCACTGCCAGCAGTGGGGATCGGGGTCCATGGTCTGGAGCTCTTTTCTTCTGTCAGTCAAGTTTCTCATGGCCCACAGGGATTCTGCTAGGATTGGGAAGCACTGGATTATAAATCCCACTGAATGGGAGGTTGACTTGGGTCTTGGGCAAGGAGGACCTAGAGTAAGTGAAATCCTGGATTTGGGTCTCAGTGGAAGCAGCCTGTCTAGCGTGCTCTGGAGGGGGAGGACAGCAGGATGGGGCTATATCTATCTGCTGCCTGCAGCACCCCCAAGAAGCACAGATCAGAGGCCATGGCCACAGCTAAGGGGGTGGGAAGGCTGGAAAGGACTAATAACTTACCCCTGGAAACTTTTACTTCCAAGATCAAAAGTAGGCCTTTCTGCACTGACAGGCATTTCTGTATCCAGGGAAAATAGGCATGATGCCAGCTCAGGTTAGTCACCTTGCCAGAAGCCCTTCGGTCATTGCTAAAATATGTAGATTTCATCCTCTCTCAAATTCCTCCTGGCTTACAAGGGCCTGGCCTTCTCTCTGTTATAAAAATGGTGAATTATTTACAGCAGAAACAGGGAACTAAGAACAACAGTTCACGGAACCACTGAGGCAAAGGAACTATGGTGCAGGGATCTTTTGGGTTTCTTTTCCTCTTGTCCTGTTACGTGGTGTCCTGGACCAGAAGACGGCAAAGACTGCAGGAGTGCCAGGCCTGTCTAGTCTAGAACAGCAGTGTAAATTTCAAGTATGGCTCTGTATTGAAACAAGTTAAGAAAACACCTAGAAAATACACTCTAGTTATTAAGGACAGCTTACTGATGCCCCCAAGTGGGGGCCTGAGTCGCCCTCAAGCTCAGCTGGGAGGTAGGAGAAATTTGAGGCCCTGACCTCCATTCTGTACTTTGTCTTTTGCAGCAACCAGAAATATGGAGCTCCTGAGCCAGTCATCAGAGAAAAGCAAATCCGATAAGCCTAAGGAGTTCCCTTAATGTGAGTCTATTTAGTGTTTTCCTCCTTCCAGTGAATATTCATATTTAAAAAGAAGAACAGAGAGAGCCAACTAAATGAGGGATGCACTAATGGTGTAAATTCAGGTGAAGCCTGAGGAAAACAGGTGTTTATCAACCAGTCAGGTGGTCTTTCTCAAAATCCCTTAGCCTCCCTCTGGGGTGTGCTCAGGGGACACCTAGGGCAAGAGCATGGGGGTGATGCTCTTGTCCTCGTGAAGCAATCTTGAGGGAACCAGTTCCTTTTTTGTCTTTTTGTCCTTGAGTAGAGGCAGTTGAAAGGTACCCAAGAAGACTAGGAAGAGGAACTTTCTTTTTGAAAGTGGTTTCATTTTATCACAAGTAGAAGCAGTGACACGAATTTTCTCTTCCTAGAAATGGCAGGTTCCAATAACCAGGGGGGTCACTAAAATTGAGCCCCAGCTGCTCCAGACCTTATAATTACTCTGAGGCTCCATAAATTACACTTATTGTGGTCGGATTCCTAATGTCTCTCTTCTCAGAATCTTGGAGCACTTTGTTTTCACCTTGTCTGTGAATTACACTGCATAATGTCATATCCATGACTTATTCCTCTACTTGGTTATAATCTCCCTGAGGGCAGAGACCCTTACCTATCTCTTATATCACCTTGTACCAAATTGCATTTTTTTGGCTGCTCAGTTTGGTTTGGTAATTCTTTTAAATATGGTTTTTACTAACATGCCGTAGTAGACTTCTGCTTTTATTGAAAAGAAGAAAATGGCAACTCACAACCACCTTGAGAGAGCCTTCTCTGCAGCTCATGCTACCTTTGAATGAAACCCAAATTTACTTTTAATTTATTATTAAATGAGTTAGCTCTCAAATGTGTGAAACCTTCTAAGTTTTAATTTTTAAGACTTTAAACTTGCAATGATGGCAAGTGTCATGAGGAAGATAAATTATACTTTGATAGCAAAGAGATAATTGGGTATTTAATATATATGGAATTATCTAAAAACTAAAAAGTGGTTTGGAATTTTATATTTTTTTTTAATAAATCACTATAATGTATGAGAGGAATAAAGGGATTGAGGGAAGAAGGTGGGAATCTGGAGTCTGGTAACACAACAATGCCTCCTTCTAGCAGTGTTAGTATGACAGTTACCTTCCCTCAACAGCTGTTAAGTTCCTTTGCTCCACAAGATTATATCAGAAACTCTTGAGTAAAATGTAAATTAAGCAGTCATACAGGGAACATCGGGAATTGGATCATCTTTCAGAAAGATGTTCCCTATTCCATGGATAGATGACCAAACACTGATCATATTTACAACTATTGTGCTTGTTTAGCCACTCAATTAGACCTGTGTTGTCTCTGTAAAAAGAGAGATAACACTAATTCCCAGAGATTCAGTAAATTAATTCAAGTATTTAAATGTCCTAAAATTGCTAGTCATATTTTATGTATGTATTTACTTATTTATTTATTTAATCTTATTTTTATGAAGTTATGAAAATTAATACAATTTATCAGTTGTTCAAAAAATTTTATTGTGGTAAAATATATATAACATAAATTAGCCTTTTAAACCATTTTATGTGTACAAGTCAGTGGCGTTAATTACATTTGTGATGTTGTGCAACCATCACCACTATCCATATTCAGAACCCCTTCATCACCCCAAACAGAAAGTCTGTACCCATTAAGCAATACCTCCCCGTTCCTCCTACTCCTATCCCATGGTAACCTCTAATCTACTTTCTATCTCTATGAATTTGCCTACTCTAGATATTTCATATAGTTGGAATCATGTATGTTTGTCCTTATGTGTCTGGATTATTTCAGTTAACATAATGTTTTCAAGGTTCAGCCATGTTGTAACATGGGTCAGAAATTCATTCCTTTTTGTGGCTGAATAATAATCCATTGTGTATACATATAGCATGTTTAATTTATCCATTCATCTTTTGGCTATTGTGAATAATGTTGCTATGAACATTGAGATATATAAATGCCTGTTAGAGTCCCTGCTTTCAAATCTTTTGGATATATACCTAAAAGTGGAATTGCTGGGTGTCTGTATCCTCCCAAAATTCATGTGTTGAAATCCTAACCTCTAAAGTGATGGTTTTGGAACTGGGACATTTAGGAGGTGTTTAGGTCATGAAGGTGGATCCCTCATGATTGAGATTAGTTCCCTTACAAAAGAGGCCCCAGAGAGACCCTTGCCCCTTTCACCATATAAGGTTTTAGTGAGAAGACTGCTATTTATGAACAAGGAAGGGTGGGGCCTCACCAGACACTGAATCTGCTGGTGCCTTGGTCTTGGACTTATCAGTCTCCAGAACTGTGAGAAATAATTTTTTGTTGTCTATAAGCTATCAAGTTTATGGTGTTTTGTTATAGCAGCCCACATGGACTAAGACACTGGGTCATATGGTAGTTCTATGTTTAACTTTTTGAGGAACCAACAAACTTTTCCATAGCAGCTGCACCATTTTACATTCCCACTGGCATGTAAGAGGGTCTCAATTTCTTCACATCTTCTCCA
The DNA here is from genome assembly GCA_023783475.1 of Daubentonia madagascariensis. Lineage (NCBI taxonomy): Eukaryota > Metazoa > Chordata > Mammalia > Primates > Daubentoniidae > Daubentonia > Daubentonia madagascariensis. Next base: position 17,074,942 of record JAKFHU010001631.1, on the reverse strand, counting down.
ACACTTTTTACTTTCCATTTTAAAAAATTACTTTCCATTTTATATCCATCCTAGTAGGTGTGAAGCAGTATAAGGGTAATCTCACTGCTTTCTGGCCTTCATGGTTTCTGATGAGAAATCAACTGTACATGATGAGTTGCTTCTCTCTTGCTGCTTTCAAGATTCTCTTTGTCTTCTGAAAATTTGACTATACTGTATCTTGGTGTATCCCTTTGTGTTTATTTTGCTTGGGATTTGTGGAGCTTCTTGGATGTGTATGTAGATTCATATCTTTCATAAAATTTGGGAAGTTTTTGGCCATTCAAATATTCTTGCTGTCCCTTTCTTTCTCTATTGTCCTTCTGAGATTCTCATAGTGCATATGTTGGTCTACTTGATGGTGTCCCTAGGTACCTTAGTCTTTCTTCACTTTCTTCATTCTTTTTTCATTCTGCTCCTCAGACTGGATAATTTCAATTGGCCTATCTTCAAGTTTGTTAATTCTTTCTTCTGTCTGTTTAAATCTGCTGTTGAACCCCATAGTGAATTTCATTTCAGTTATCATACTTCTTTCCTCCATAATTTCTATTTGGGTCCTTTTTATAATTTCTGTCTCTTTATTGATATTCTCATTTTGTTCATACATCATTTTCCTGGTTTCCTTTAGTTCATGTCCATAGTTTCCTTTAGTTTTTTGAATATATTTAAGACAGCTGTTTTAAAGTCTTTGTCTAAGAAGTCCAATGTCTGAGCTTTCTTGTGGATGGTTTCGCCAATTTATTTTTTTCCTTTGAATGGATCATACTTTCCTGTTTCTTTGTATGCCTTATGATTTTTTAAAAATTGGACAAATATTATAATGTATAAAGTCAGATTCTCCTCCTTCCTTAGTACTTGCTTATCTTGATTGTTGAATGCTTGGCTTGTGTTCAGCCAGTGTTCTGATAGAGTTTTCCTTGAATGCCAGGAGCTAAGTAAAACAAAACAAGCAAAAACCCCATCTCTCCTAGTCTTTGTGGATTAGCTCTGTTCCAGGGTACTCCTTTAACACTTAGCTCAGCCATTTAAATTTTCCATGAGCATTCACTTCCTACTTACACTGAGCCTAGGGATCAGCCAGTGGTTAGGGTATTCTCAGGTCTTTCCAGAACATGAGTTCTGTCCTGGCATGCACGTTCCTTTCTAAATTCCCCAGCACACACAGACATTTATGTTTTTGTGCAACCATCACCACTATCTATATCCAGAACTCCTTTGGAATTCATATGACAATCCAATTTTCCCAGCACCATTTATTGAAAAGGTGTTCTTTCTCCAATGTATGTTCTTGCTGGCTTTGTCAAAGATCAGTTGGCTATAAACATGTGGCTTTATTTCTGGGTTCTCTATTCTGTTCATTTGATCTATATGTCTATTTTTATACCAGTACCATGCTGTTTTGGTTACTATAGCCTTGTAATATAATTTGAAGTCAGGTAATGTGATACCTCCAGCTTTGTTCTTTTTGCTTAGGATTGCTTTCACTATTTGGGCTCTTTTTTGGTTCCAGATGACTCTCGGGATTCTTTTTTCTAATTCCGTGAAAAATGACATTGACATTTTGATAGGTATTGCATTGAATCTGTAAATTGTTTGGGGCAGTATGATCATTTAAAAAATATTAATTCTTCTGGTCCATAAGCATGGGATGTTTTTCCATTTGTTTGTGTCATTTTCAATTTCTTTCATTGGTGTTTTGTAGTTTTCCTTATAGAGATCTTTTACTTCCTTAGTTAAATTCATTCCTAGGTATATTTTTTGTAGCTATTGTAAATGGCATTGCCTTCTTGACTTAGTTGTTAGATAGATTGTTATTGGTGTATAGAAATGCTACTGATTTTTGCATGTTGATTTTGTATCCTGAAACTTTACTGACTTCATTTATCAAATCTAAGAGTTTTTTGGTGGAATCTTTAGGTTTTTCTAGATAGAAGATAATATCATCAGCAAACAGGGATCATTTGGCTTCATCTTTTACAATTTGGATGCCTTTTATTTCCTTCTTTTGCCTGTGTTGAAAAGGAGTAAAAGTGGGCATCCTTATCTTGTTCTAGTTCTTAAGGGAAATGCTTTCAACTTTTCCCCACTTAGTATGATGTTAGCTGTGCGTTTGTAATACAGGGACTTTATTATTTTGGGGTATGTTCTTCCTATGCCTAGTTTATTGAGGGTTTTATCATGAAGGGATGTTGAATTTTATCATATGCTTTTTCTGCATCTATTGAGATGACCATATGGTTTTTGTCCTTGATTCTGTTTATGTGGTTTATCACATTTATTTATTTGCATATGTTGAACCATCCTTGCATCCGTGGTATAAAACCCATTTGATCATGATGGATTATCCTTCTGATGGGCTGTTGGATTCATTTTGCTGGTATTTTGTTGAGGATTTTTTAGTCCATGTTCATTAGGGATATTGGTCTGTAGTTTTCTTTTTTTGGTGTGTCCTTGTCTGGTTTTGGTATCATGATGATACTGGCTTTATAAAATGAGTAAGGGAGAATTCGTTTTTTGGAACAGTTTCAGGAGGATTGGTATTAGTTCTTTGTACGTTTGGTAGAATTTGGCTGTGAATCCATCTGGTCCTGGGCTTTTGTTTGTTTATCACTGATTCAATCTTCCTGCTCATTATTGGTCTATTCAGGTTTTTTATTTCTTCCTGGTTCACACTTAAGAGGTTCTATTTTTCCAGGAATTTATCCATTTTCTCTAGGTTTTCTAGTTTGTGAATATATAGTTCATAAGTCTCTGATGATCTTTTGTATTTCTGTGGTATCAGTTGTAATGTCTCCTTTTTCATTTCTGATTTTGTTTATTTCAGTCTTCTCTTTCAATCCATTTTTTTTGAGAATTGGAATTTTATTAAACCTTTTCTTCAATTAGAAGATCATAATGATTTTTATTTTTTTCTATTAATATGGTGAATTACATTGATATTTTCAATGTTATACCAATCTTCCATCTTTGGAATAAATCCATGTGGTCCTGATGTAATGTCTCCCCCCACCCTTTTTTTTTTTTTTTTTGGTAATTCTTGATTTGGTCACATTTTGTTAATGACTTTTGTGTCCATAATCATGAGACATACAGATCTTTAACCTTATTTTCTTATCTCTGTCAGATGATATGATTATGCTGGCCTCTTAAAACTTGATGAGAAGTGTTTCCTCTATATTTTTTGAAAGAGTATGTATAAGATTGGTATTATCTCTTCCTTAAATGTTTGATAGAATTCACCACTGAAACCATCTGGGGATGGAGATTTCTTTATGGGAATGTTTTTGATAACAAATTCAATTTATGTAGTAGATACAGGGATATTCAGATTTTCTGCTTATCCTTGTATCTGTTTTGGTAAATTCTGTTTTTCAAGGACTTTGTCTATTTCACATAAGCTATCAAATTTATTTTCAAAAAGTTTTCAAAATACTCCCTTATTGTCCTTTTAATGCTGGCAGGGTCTATAGTGACATTCCCTCTTTCATTGTAGTGATACCCTCTCTCTTTCTTGATAGTGATAATTTGTGTTTTCTCTTTTTTAACCAGTCTTGCTAGGAGTTTATTAATTTTATTAATCTCTTCAAAGAATCAAATTTTGGCTTTGTTAATTTTCTCTATTGTTTTAAGTTTTCTGTTTCATTGATTGCTCTTATTTATCTTTAAATATTCCTCTTACTACTTACTTTGGGTTTACCTTGCTTTTCTTTTTGTATCTTTCTTACATGAGAACTTAGGTAATCAGTTTTAAGCTTCTTTTCTAATATGAGTATATACAAACTACACACTTCTCTCTAAGTACTGCTTTCATTGCATCCCATAAAATTGGAAGTTGTATTTTCTCAATCATTTAGGTCAATGTATTTTCTAATTTCCATTGTTATTTCTTCTTAGATCCAAAGGTAATTTAGAGATGTATTAACTTCCAAACGTTTGGGGATTTTCTAACAATTATTTTTGTTCCAGATTTCTAATTATTTCTGTGGTCATACAACATATTCCATAAGATTTCAATCTTTTGAAATTTATGGAGACTTGTTTTGTGGCCCAGAATATGGCCTATCTTGGTTAATGTTCTATGTACACTTGAAAAGAATATGTATCCTGCAGTGGTTGGGTATAGTATTCCAATTAGTATTAGGTCAAGGTGTTGTACAGTGTTATTCAGGCCTTCTGTTACTTCTATTACCAATTTCCTAATTGTTCTATAAACTATTGAGAGAAATGTGTTAGATATCCAACTATGATTTTAGGTTTGTCCATTTCTTTATTTCTGTCAGTTTTGCTTCATGATTTTGAAGCTCAGTTATTAGGGGCAAAAATGGTTAAGACTACTCAGTTTTCCTTTTACCAAGAGGAAGTATCCTACTTTCTCTCTGGTAGAACTCCTTGCCTTGCAATTTTCTTTGCCAGCTATATTAATAGAGCCACTCTAGTTTTCTTATGCTAAATATTTTCCTGGTATATCTTTTTCTATTTACTTTCATTCTTTCTGTTTTTATATTTAAAGGTGTCTCTTGTAAATCACATAGTTGGGCTTTGCTTTTTTTCAAAACTATTTTGACAATCTGTGCCTTTTATTTGGAGTGTTTAAACCACTAATATTTAAGGCATGTTAAAGTTGAGTTTAGGTGTACCATTGTGCTATTAATTTTCTACTTGTCCCAACTTGGCTTTGGTCTTCTGTTTCTGCTTTCCTTCCATTTTCTGCATTAATTAATTAGTATTCCCAGTCAGCTAGGGATATGTGGAGAACTTGTCCCAGCCTTTCAGGATCTCCCCATTAAATTTTTGGTTGGTTGGCTGCTCACCCCAACTGCATCCTTGTGCTAATAAACCTGTGGGCTTTCCCTGTTTATTTCTAACCAAATTTGCTACTTTTAGTAGGTAAAAGCACAAGGTTTCACACCACCTCCTCAACATAAATCAAATCTTCCCCCTCTGATGGCCAAGCCGCTGGGCTTTTTACCAACTCCACACTGGAAAACTACCATTTTTGCTGACTGAGCTGGGTGGAAGTTGGGTGGAAAGCAGTAGACTTCTGCTGTTCCTCCCTTAATCTCTAGAAGGTTTACAATTTGTTTTCCATCTCTGGTAGATTTCCAGTTCCTTAAAATGGGTATTTTTGTCAATTGTCTGGTTGTATGCTCTTTTTAGTGGAGAAGAATTTCTGCCCTCTTCCTTCAGCCGTAATTGGAAGTTGATTTTATAGTTATGTGTTAATACAGTGTCTTTAACCTTTACTAAAAATAAAATAAATAGTGAGAAGAACATTTCTGCATCTTCTCTATAACTTCCGTTGGACGGTTCTTAACTTGTTGAATGTCAATTGTGGGAGGGTAAATGGAAAAAATTCCTCTTAGGATGCCATCCAGAAGGCCTCGCCTCCCTTTATGACTGACTTGTCTCCTGATAACATTCACAAGTTGAATCACAAAAAGTTAAACATTTATGTATTAGAAATTAAACAGTTAAACATTTATGTATTAGAAATGAATGTTATAAATTAGAATTTTGCTCTTGAAACTCATTTTATACCATAAAATGCCAAGACTTCATAAATGTTCTCTAAAACCACACAAATGTTTGCTTTTACAAACATTAATTATGTAGAATTTTATTCGATAAATACTTATTGAGGGATTAGTATGTGCCAGAGACTGGGTTAGGCACTAGGAATAAAAACAAATGAACTCAGGAGGCATAGCTCCTGACATGCCCTCACAGGCCCGTCAGGGAGAGAGGTCATTATGCAGACAATTACAACCAAGAGTGACATGTAGTATGGCATGGGAGGTACAAGATGCTATGGTTGTACCCAGTATCAGTGTTTCCCCCCAACAATTTTTTCTTTTTTTGCCTTTGGAATTCTTCAGGCTTTAAAAAGAAAAGATTATTAGAACCTGGACTGAAGATATGTCTTCCACGGTAAGACTCTGAATGGTAAATGCTTGGGAAGGAATAATTTCCTTGGGAAAGGCTTCATCTATTCTAAACTTTGAATGCATATTAAATTACTTGGGAAGCTTTTTTAAAAGTCCCCTTGCTTGTGCTCCACTTCTGAAGATTCTGTCTTAATTGGTCTGGGGTAAGGCCCAAGAACCATCTTTTTTTTAAGTACTCAGGTGGTTTTAGCATGCAGCCACAGCTGAGAACCATTGTAGCCCTCACTTCTAGTTGTGTCAATATTTGACACTTGTATTAACAAATACCTCTTTCAATTTTAGTTAAGTTTTCTGGGAAATTTTACACAATACTAATGGCTTCCTTCTACTGCTCTGATGTCTGGTAGAGAGGGAGCCCTTATTCTGCAACACCTCAAGTTTCTACAGAACTCATTCCTGTCCCATACCTGCTGGCGGGGATCAGGGAGAGGCAGGTGATAGCACATTTATATTCTCTCCGTCTTTTACTCTTCCCCAAATGAGGTGGAGAAGCTCATCTGATTGGTTAGAGACTGACATTGACTGGGTCACTTTCTACATAGTGGTAGGTGTGGTTATTTTCCTTTAAAGGCAGGAAACATGTTCCACCCATCTCTCTTTTGCTGTCTGTCCCTTAATGATAGTGAAAAATAGCTAATTGGTGTTTATTGGGTACTTACCATATGCCAGGGGCTGTTCTAAGCCTTTTATATAAATCAATTCATTACATCCTCACACTAACCGCAGGATGTATGTTCTATGGTTATACCATTTTAGATATGAGGAAGCTAAGGCGTAGTGAGATTAAATAACTTGTCTGACACACTGAAATTGGACTGAGATTTCAATCCAGATGATCTGGGTCCAGAGCCTATACTCTTAACTTCCAAGCTACTATACTGCTAAGGTTCCAGCTTGCTTTTGTTCCACAAGTGGTAAGCACAGTCAGAGGCCATTCACTGTCACTCAGATGTTTGCCAGGACTCTGCATTCTCCTAGTAACAGAGTCTGTGATACACCGTCCAGCTTGCAGCATAAAAGTACTCCAAGTCTTCTTTGTAGATACAACTCTACCTCTAAATAGGTACCATGGTCTAGAATTGAGTAGGGGGATGAGAGTTTGTGGGAGCTCCCCCTGAACCAACATATACTCAGACTCTAATTCAATTTGGGAGTTTCTGTACTTGAGAAATTTGGAATCTCCAACAATTTTGTGCTAACAGTTTCTCATCCTAAAGACATCCTTTACCCACACTGCACTTTTCCCTTGGATTTTACCTTGATTGTTCTTAATCATTTTGAAGAGAGGCAATGCATTTGTTAAAAGGCACAAGAATTCACTATATCTGATTATGCATCCCTGCAAAGAAAGTTTTCTACCTCAGAAATCAGTTCATTGTGATTTTCTATTGCTATTGATTGTACTAGCCTAGTCCCAGTTCACTACACGCCTCCAGTCACATGGCTTTAAATAGGAGTTGTTCTCATCACCATAGGTGTTTTATTTTCAAGAGCAAAGGTTAAAAAAGTTGGGGTGTTTTAACGCAAGTCATGATAAGCAGAGGGTTATCAGTACCAGGAAAAAATTTTCCTCTCCTGGTAAACTGCAATTAGTCAATGAGAATTCTATAACAACTTGTATTTTCCTTTTTGCCTAGACTGTCTAAATATAAAACTTAGTTTTGGAAGACTACTTAGAATAAATGTTTTTATAAAATATTCTAAGTTTCATGATACATGCCCTTTATTAAAAGCTACTTTTTTTATTTTTTATTTTTTTAAGTCCAGTAAAGCAGTGGCCGTGGAGAAGGAACCAAGGAATCTGTAACTGGTTGTGATCAATTACTTGTAAACACCACTGCACTCGGACCAGCAAAAGCCAATTTAAATTTTTGAATTTTTAAGACAAAATTTAAGTGCTTCCTTACTAGTGCAGTACTTTTCTATTTGCCAGTGATCTTCGGGGGAAAAAACATTGCCCCAATCCTAGTTTTTCTAGGACAAGATAAATCCTTTCAAATTTGTATGATCAGGTATTTTTTTCAGCTCAGAAAAATTTTCTATTAAACTTTGATTATTGTTTCTGTTTTATTTGTTCTTCTTCAGGAATTCCTATTGCTTGTGGAATTGGCCATCCAGGGCTAACCTCTTTGTTATTTGCATCTTTAGCCCTTTCTTTCCCAGCCCATATTGGATAACTTAATAAATTTGTTACCAACATCACCAATTTTATTCTCTGCTGGGATATTTCTGCTCTTTTAAACTTCATCTAAATGAACATATAAATTTTGTTACTGGATTTTTAATCTTCTTGCATTTTTTCCCATCTCAGCCAGCTTTCTTTCTTTTCAGCCTGCATTTGTGCAGCTGTTTGCTTTATGGCTTTGTCTCTTCTTATTATTCCCTACTTTAGTTTCTAAAGAGACCCTTTCTTTTTGCCTCCTCGTAAAAACACCAAGCAGATGTTTTTGAACCTTGCTTCTTATAGTAAGATATTTTCTAAGATAGGCTTTTATTCTGTTTTCAGAATAACATACATTTTCCTGTGTAAATTCTTTACATGGGCTCCATGTTGATTTTGTTGTTGATGGTTTTGTTCATTTATTATTTTTCCTATTTGCCAATCTGTGAATGAGGAGGGATCCATTGAACTCTGATGCTTGTCAACACACAGGGATGAGCAGACTGCCCTCCAACAGCACCCTCTCTATGGGCGTTATGTGAATATACTTCTTAGGTCTAAAGGTCAGAGGTGGGTTGATGTGCCATTGTATGAACAGACCAAAGTTTATTTTTCCATTCCAATGGAGATGGACATTTGGGTTTCCAGTTTGGGGGCCATCCTGAATAGTATTACGATGAACATTCTTGTGGTGCCTATTGGTGCACATACTCATGCATTTCTATGGGATATATATCTAGGAGATTAAATGCTGAGTCATGGGATATCTACCTTAGTGGGTAATGCCAATGTCCTATGAATAGCAAACCAGAAATACTTAAGAAATATTCAGTAACATTTCTTTTTGTTTGGTTTAACAAGCCAGCACATACTCATAGTTAACAAAATGTTGAAATGAGACTTCAGAAAATTTTCTCTTGAAGTAGCACATCTAGAAAATACCAAAGAGAGTAAAGCTCTTTCATCTGATTATTATTATTGAAAATCATTTAAAATTATTAAGAGCTTAAGGGAAATATATCTTTCTTCTCATGAATTACACATCAACAAGCTCATGAGAGCAGCACACCATGGGAGAAGCACAGCCTACTGGAATTCTTTATGATGCTTTGTATAGCTTCTTCTTTTAAAAAAATTACAATCTGTTAAAAAAAAACACAAATGTTTATGATGTCATCTTTTAGAAATATTCACTAACAGATCAATACATCAAAAAAATTACTCTGATGTAATGACATAGAGCCCTGGCTTTGAAGTCAGACGGCCCCAGACATAACCCAGCTTTGCCACTAATGAGCCCTATGGGCCCGACGTTTCTTACCTCACCGTGTCTTTTTCCAAATTCTAGCCCTTAAAAAAAAGCTTTATGTCAACCGGGTTATCTTGAAAACTTAATATGAAACATCATAAAAAATCCAAACTGCATAATGGTATCAACGTGAGGAAAGTAAGTCTCTGTCCCCCTAGTGTGACTTCCAGCCCCCGGTTTGCATGCCTGGCAATGACCACTTACAATTTCTTTTGATCTTTTCAGAAATATTCTGTGTATATTGCAGGCATAATGCATACATATCTGTGTTTGTATATGTGCACATATATTTCTAACTTTTAAAAATTTATGCCCTTATTTTATTACTCACCCAAACATCACTGGACTATCAACAGAACAGCCAGACATGTACCATAATAATTAAATTAATCATCTTTGATTTTTGCCATCTTTAATCAGATAAAGACTATTGCTGCTTACCCATTTTTCAATTTTATCATCTTGAACGTATGTTTGTCAAAGTAGGTGGGTAGAATACTTTTTATCTAATAGTATGTTAACTGGATTTATAACTTTTAAATATAATATTTTCATATGATATGAAGCTTCAATTTCTACCTTCGACCTGGGTATTGCAAATATCAGGAGCAGGTCTTACAAATATCACGCTTATGAACGTCCTGAAGAGCAGTTTTCTGTGGAACATTTGCTTGGGAAAAGTTGATGTGTAGACATTGGAGGGCATAAGTACTGTTTCTGATTATCTTTCCCTTTCACTTTGACTTACTGCCAAACACACTTTACTATTTAAAAAATTTTTTAATTGACAAAGATTATATATATTTGTCATATAAAACATGATAGTTTGAGATATATACACATTGTGGAATGGCTCAATTGAGCTAATTAGCATTTGTACTACTTCACATACTTGTCATTTTTTTGTGGTGTGAACGTGTAAAATCTACTCTTAGTGATTTTCAAAATACAATATGTTGTTATTAACTATAGTCACTATGTTGTACAATAGATCTCTTGAACTTATACCTCCTGTCTAAATGAAATTTTGTATCCTTTGACCAACATCTCTCCAACCACTCAACCCACCAGCCCCTGGTAACTACCCACCATTCTACTCAACTTCTATGAATTCAACTTTTTTTTTATCCCACATGTAAGTGATACCATATGTATATGTATATGTATGCATTATGCCTGGCTCATGGCATTGTGCTTGTATTTCTGTGCCTGACTTATTTCACCTAGCATAATGTCCTCTAGGTTCATCCATGTTGTCACAAATGACAGGATTTCTTTCTTTTTTAAGGCTGAATAGTATTCACTTGTGAATATACACCACATTTTCATTATCCATTCATTTGTTGATGGACACAGGTTGATTTCATATTTTGGCTATTGTGACTAATGCTGCAGTGAATATGCAGTTAGCTCTTTGACACATTGATTTCATTTCCTTTGGATATATACCTGGTTGTGGGATTGCTGGATCACATGGTAGTTTTATTTTTAGTTTTTTGAGGAATCTCCATACTGTTTTCCATAATGGATGTACAAATTTACATTCCCACCAACAGTGTGCAAGGCTTCCTTTTTCTGTACATCCTTGCCAACATTTATCTTTCATCTTTTTGATAATAGCCATTCTAACAGTATGAAGTGATTATCTCACTGTAGCTTTAATTTGCATTTCTCTCATGATTAGTGACATTGAACAATTTTTCATGTATCTGTTGGCCATTTGTATGTCTTCTTTTAAGAAATATCTATTCAGGTCCTTTGCCCATTTTAAAATTGGGTTATTTGTTTTCTTACTATTGAGTTGTTTGAGTTCTTTTTATATTTTGAATATTAACCTATTATTAGATGTGTGGTTTGCAAATATTTTCTCCCATTCTGTAGGTTGTCTCTTCTCTGTGTTGTTTCTTTTGCTGTGCTGAAACTTTTTAGTTTGACATGATCTCATTTGTCTATTTTCACTTCTGTTGCCTGTGCTTTTGGGGTCATATCCAAAAAATCGTTGCCCAGACCAATTCAGGAGCTTTTCCCTTATGTTTTCTTCTAGAAGTTTTATAACATCAGGTCTTATGTTTAAGTATTTAATCCATTTTGAGTTGATTTTTGTATGTGATGTGAGATAAGGGTCTAAATTCATTCTTCTGCATGTGGATATCCAGTTTTTCTGGTACCATTTATTGAACACTGTCCTTTCCCCATTGTGTGTTCTTTTTCACCTTTGTTGAAAATCAGCTGACCACAAATGTATGCGTTTATTTCTGAGCTCTCTATACTGTTCCATTGGTCAATGTATCTGTTTTAATGCCAGTGCTATGTTGTTTGATTGCTATAGCTTTGTAGTAGATTTTGAAGTTGGGTAGTGTGATGCCTCCAGCTTTGTTCTTTTTGCTCAAGATTGCTTTGGCTATTAGGGGTCTTTTGTGGTTACATATGAATTTTAGGATTGTTTTTTCTATTTCTGTGAAAAAATGTCATTGGAATTTTGATAGGAATTATATTGAGTCTGTAGATTGCTTTGGGTAATATGTATATTTTAACAATATTAATTCTTCTAATTCATGGACACAGGATTTATCTTTCCATTTATTTGTGCCTTCTTCAATTGCTTACATCAATGTTTTATAGTTTTCAATATACAGGCCCTTCACCTCCTTGGTTAACTTGATTACTAAGTATTTTATTTTATTTTTGTTACTATTTTGAATGGGATTGTTTTCTTGATTACTTTTTTGGATAGTTTACTGTTAGTGTATAGAAATACTACTGATTTTTGTATTTTGATTTGTATCTTGTGACTTTATTTAATTCATTTATTCTAACAGTTTTTTTCTTGGAGTCTTTAGGGTTTTCTATATATAAGATCATGTCATCTGCAAACAACAACAATTTAATGTCTTCCTTTCTAATTTGGATGTCTTTTGTTTCTTTCTCTTGTCTAATTGCTCTGGCTGAGATTTCTAGCACTATGTTGAATAGAAGTGGTGAGAGTGGACATCTGTGTCTTGTTCCTGACCTTAGAGAAAAAGATTTCAGCTTTTCACTGTTGAGTATGATGTTAGCTGTGGGTTTGTCATATGTGGCTTTTACTGTGTTGCAGTACATTCATTCTGTACCTAATTTGTTAAGAGGTTTTTTTGTGTCACAAAAGGTGTTGAATTTTGTCAAATTCTTTTTCTGCATCTATTGAGATGATCATATGGTTTTTGTCCTTCATTCTGTTAATATGGTGTATTATATTTATAGATTTATGTATGTTGAATCAGTCTTGCATCCCTAGGATAAATTTCACTTGATCATGGTGAATGATTCCTTAAATGTGCCGTTGAATTTGGCTTGCTACTATTTTGTTGAGAATTTTTGCATCTATGTTCATCAGGGATATTGGCCTGTAATTTTCTTTTCTTAATAGTGTCCTTGTCTGGTTTTAAAATAAAAGTAATGCTGACCTTGTAAAATGAGTTTGGAAGTATTCCTCCTTCTTCAGTTTTCTGTAAGAGTTTGAGAATGATTGGTATTTGTTCTTCTATAAATGTTTGGTAGCATTCAGCAGTGAAGCCATCAGGGTCTGGGCTTTTTTTTGATGAGAAATTTTATTACTGATTCAGTCTCCTTCCTCATTATTGGTTTGTCCAGATTTTCCATTTCTTCATGATTCAGTCTTGGTAGGTTGTATGTGCATAGGAATTTATCCATTTCTTCTAGATTATCCAATTTGTTGGCATGTAATTGTTTATAGTAGTCTCTTATGATACTTTGCATTTCTGTGGTATCAGTTGTAATGTCTCCTGTTTCATTTCTCATTTTATTTGAGTCTTCTCTTTTTTTTCTTAGTTTAGCTAAAGGTTTGTCAATTTTGTTTATCTTTTCAAAAAACCAACTTTTCGTTTGTTGATATTTTCTATTGTTTGTCTATCCTCTATTTCACTTATTTCTGCTCTGATCTTTATTATTTCTTTTCTTCTACTAACTTTGGGCTTAGTTGGTTCTTCTTTTTTTAGGTCCTTGAAGTGTAATGTTAGGTTGTTTGTTTGAGATCTTTCTTCTTTTTTGCTGTAAGCATTTGTTGCTATAAACTTCCCTCTTAGAATTGCTTTTGCTACATCCCATAACTATCAGTGTGTTGTGTTTCCATTTTCATTTGCCTCAAGGTATTTTTAAAATTTTCATTTTAATTTCTTCCTTGACTCATCGGTTGTTCAGGACCATATCAGTTAATTTTCATGTAATTGTGAACTTTCCAAAATCCTTCCTGCTACTGATTTACAATTGTGGTTGGAAAAAATACTTGGTATGATTTCAATCATCTGAAGTTTGTGGCCAAACCTATGATCTATCCCAGAGAATGTTCTTTGTGCACTTGAGAAGAATGTGTGTTCTACTGCTGTTGGATGGAATGTTCTATATATGTTTGCTAAGTCCATTTGATTTAAAGTTTAGTTTAAGTCTGATGCTTCCCTATTAATTTTCTGTCTGGATGCTCTGTCCATTACTGAAAGTGGGGTATTGAAGTTCCCCACTCTTATTGTATCACAGTCTATCTCCCCTTTCATATCTGTTAATATTTGCTTTATATATTTAGATGCTCCAATGTTGGTGCATATATATTTATAGTTGTTACATCCTGTTGATGAATTGACCCCTTTATCACTATATAATGACCTTTTTTGGTCTCATTTTACAGCAGTTTTACTTAAAATCTATTTTATCTGATGTAAGTATAGCTACCCCTGCTCTCTTTTGGTTTCCATTTGCATGGAATATCTTTTTTTATCCCTTCACTTTCAGTCTATGTGTGTCTTTAAATGTGAATTAGGTCTCTTGTAGGCAGGTTATAGTGGAATCTTTTTGTTTTTGTGTTTGTTTTTTATCCATTCAGCTACTCTTTACGTTCAAGGTACTTATTGATAAAGACTTACTACTGCCATTTTATTGCTTTCTGGTTGTTTTGTAGGTCTTTGTTCCTTTCTTCCTCTCTTGCTGTATCTCTTTGTGATTAGGTAATTTTCTCTAGTTGTATGCTTTGATTTCTTACTTTTCACCTTTTTTGTATCTAATATAGGTTTTTGCTTTGTGGTTACCACAAGGCTTACGTAAAACATCTTATAGTTATAACAGGCTATTTTAAACTGATAACAACTTAACTTTGATTGCAGGCAAAAACTACATTTTCATCCACCCTCCCCAATATTTTATGTTTTCAATTTGACAATTTACATCTTTTTATTGTGTATCCCTTAATAAATTATTGCAGCTATTATTTTTTAACAATAATACTAAAGATATAAATGATTTACACACCATCATTACAGTATTAGAGTATTCTGACTTTGTGTACTTACTTTTACCAGTGAGTTTTATAGTTTCATGTGTTTTCATATCACTAACATTTAATTGTGGCATATGACACATATAGAAAGCACAAAAACAATGTGCAGCCTAATGAATTAATGTAAAGTACTTGTCTGTGTAAATATCACATAGGTCAAGAAACAGTATCCCATAAGCTCCCATTTACCCCTTTCCAATCACAACCCTCTCCTTACCCCCTAAAAGTAATCACTATTCAGATATTTATTTGGTTTTTAGAGTAATCACTTCCTTGCTTATCTTTATACCTTTACCTTCTAAGTATGCATTCCTAAACATCATAGTTTAGTGTGGCTGGTTTTTAACTTTATATAAATAGACTCGTTCTGTAGCTTTTTTTTGGATTTGGCTTCTTTTAATACTTATTATATTTGTGAGATTTATCTATGTTATTGTATTTAGTTCTACTTCATTCATTTTAATTGCTATAGAGATTGACAAAGTTTTTCTGCAAAGGACCTGATGCAAAGGGCCAAAAGACAAAATCAAGGATACTCATTTAACACAAAAGAAAACAAATTTTCACAAACTTTGTATTGATAAAATTGAAAACACAGTAATAATTATCAGCTATAGTTTTTTGTAATATAGGTATCCTAATGAAAAGAATAAAATTATTTTTGGGGGTGATATGTTTTGCTTAATTTGGGTTCAAATCATCAAAATCAGTTGCAAATGGTCATCTGTTAACATTGATGTTTAATGAGATTTTCCTCTATCTCGTTTCATCTTTGAAAATGAGATTCTCCCCTATGTCATCTCATCCCTATCTCCTCTTTGAAAATGTTCTTTTCATACAGAATGGTACTGCCAATACTGATATCAATCCACTAGTGTTTGCTTTTAGTTGTGCATATTTATTGCTTGAAATGCATTTCTAGAATTCTGTTAGATTCTTTTCTTGATGTCTGCCTTTTAGCATGTCATTTCAATACAGATTAATCACTTCCAATTGAAGGTAAGGTAGACATGCCTCTATGGCACAGTTAAATAGATTTTGAAATATGAAAATTTCCTTTGCACTTGTTTCAAGGTCCAGCAACACTACTGGAAATACACTTTAGGTTCAGAAAATATATCCAATGCAAAAATGTGCGGGAATGAAAATCTTGGTTCATGTTTTAATTTTTCATATTGTAGGAAGTATATTATTTGTGATTCAAACAATGTTAGTTGCCATTAAAATGACTTTATCATAGTATAAAGTCTGCATATAAGCTCTGTTTGCCTTGTAATTTTAGGTCAGATTCATTTAAAAATATTACTAAGTCTGCAGTAAAAGCTAATTTCCAAAGCCATTCAGTACTCTACAATAGTGGTTGAGGGTGGTTTTCTTACTTAGGAAAATCTCAATCTTGGTCCTGAGCTCAAAAAAATCATACTGAAACTTTACCACTCTAAACCATTGAATGTCAGTGTGATGAGGCAAGTCAGGATATTCAGCTTCTCTTTCTGACAAAAAAAATCATAGAACTGACAATGGTTAAGTCCATGAAACTGAGTGAATTTCACCACTGACACAACTGGTTAAATAACACATGATAGATTCAAACATTTCTCAACTAGAAAAAGGGTGTCTACTAAAAACTCAAAGCTGACATTCTATGGGAAATTTAAATTTAGCCTTACTTTTGTGGCTCCTCTACATTCCAATCCATCATGCAAGCCCACACAGACTGTAAGAGCTCTGCTGGTTTCTATTTCCCCTGGTAAAGTCCCTCTGTCTTTAGCAAAAATATGCATTCTGTAATTGTTAGGTATAATATTCTATAAATGCCCATTAGGTCAAGTTTCTTCAAATCAAGTATCTTAAACATTCCATTTTTTAAATGTTTTTTTCTCCTCTGCTTGTTCCATCAATTCTTGATAAAGATTAGAATTTCACAGAAGTATTATGGATTTGTCTGTTTCTCCTTGCAGTTCTGGTAAATTTTGCTACATGTAGGTTGAGGCCATGCCATTAAGTATATTTAAATTGTAACTTATGCTACCTTCCCAATGAATTAAACTTTTATCTTGATGAAGTGTCCCTCTTTTTCTCTAGTAGTGCTTTCTGCCTTAAAGCTTTCTTTGTCTGATACTAATATAGTTATGTCAGCTTTCCTGGGGTGGTGTTTTCATGGCCTCTTTTTCAATCCTGTAGCCTGCAACCATCCTGTACATTTAGATTTTACATAGGTCTCTCATAAATAGCATGTAATTCAGTTCGCTTTTTATTCAGTTTAGCAAATTCTGTCTTTACTTGGAGTATTTAGTCTATTTATATTTAATGTACTTAGTGACAAATTTAGGTTTACACATACCACTTTATTCTGTGCTTTCGATGGGTTGTTTCCTTTTTCTCTACCTTCCTTTTGTATTGAGTATTTTTAAAATTTATTCCATTTTCTTCTATTAGTTTACATGTCATACATCTCTTTACTATCCTTTAGGAGTTACCGTAGAGGTTGCATTATTGTAGAGGTTGCAAAATGTATCCTTGAGTTATCAAGTATAATGTCAACTGATACTTTTATCCTCTTCCTAGACCATGTAAGTGCCTTAGAACAATTTAATCCATTTATCCTTCCTCTGACTTATATATTACTTTTAAAAATAATTGTACTGCTCCTATTATTGCTGTTTCTCATAATTGTCATTTTATGCAGTCAATAAATATTGATCCACATATTTATCCTTCTTTTATTTCCAATCTTCCAACTGAGTGTTCTTCTGCTTAAAGAACACTCTTTAATAATTTCTTGTACTGCAGATCTCCTAGTGAAAATTTTCTCAGTTTCATTAATCTGAAAATGTCTTTTGTTGTCATCTTTGAAGAATATGTTTTCATAGCATAGAATCCTACTTTATTATACTATTTCAGCATATTGAATATATCATTCCATCATTTTCTGGCTTTCACTGTTGCTGATGAGAAGTCAACTGTCAACTTAATAATTGCTCTTCTGAAGGTAATTCATCCTTTTTCTCTGGATGCTTTTAAGGATTTTTCTTTTTTCTTTTCAGCAGTCATACTAAGATGTATCTCTTTTTATTTATTCTGCTTGGGATTAAGGCTTCTTGAACATTGAGTCTTTCATTGGTTTTGGAAATTAATATTTCATATAATCTCCCAATATATTACTCCTTCGTTTAATAGTCAAATTTCTTGAATCAATGATCCATGCCTACTCTCTCTTTCTCCCTCCCTAAATTATTATCTAAATCTTTCCTTCCCTTTCCTCTGTAATTTCCAAGCTTTTGTCTCTGTACTTCTTTCTAAATATTTTCTTCTGACCTATCTTCTAATTTACTAATTTCCTCTTTAGCAGTACCTATTCTGCTCTTCAATCTAGTCATTGAGTTTCTCATTTTGCCTACCATATTTTTGTTTTTACGTATTTATTTATTTTGAGATAGAGTCTTGCTCTGTCACCCAGGCTGACGTGCAGTGGTGCAATCATAGCTTACTGTAGCCTCGAACTCCTGAGCTCAAGCCATCCTCCCACCTCAGCCTCCTAGCAGCTAGGACTACAGGTGTACACCACTGAGCCTGGCTAATTTTTTAAAAACAATTTTTTGTAGAGTCAGGGTCTTGCTATGTTGCCCAGGCTGTTCTCAAACTCCTGGCCTCAAGCAATCCTCCCACCTTGGCCTCCCAAAGTGCTGGGATTACAGGTGGCACCTGGTCTGGCTACCGTATTTTTTAATTCTAGAATTTCCATTTTCTTCAAATCACTATATCATTTTTATTGTTTCTAGTTCTCTTGAAAATTTCAATATTGACATTTATCCCTGTAAACAAAGTGTCTTAGTAGGCTTGGGCTGTCATAACAAAATATCACAGACTGGATAGCTTAAACAACAGAAATTTATTTTCTCACAGTTCCAGAGGCTAGAAATCCAAGATCAAGGTGCCTGCATGGTTGGTTTCTGGTTGAGAGCTCTCTTCCTGGCTTGTAGATGACCACCTTCTCACTGTGTCCTCACATGGAAGGCAGAGGTAGAGAGGGAGAGGGGGAGAGGGAGAGAGAGGCAGGTGAGGGGGAGGGAGAAGGGGAGGAAGGGGCACTGTGGTGTCTCCTCTCATAAGAGCACTAATCCCATCATGAGTGCCCTGCCATCATGACCTTATCTAAAACTAATTATCTCCAAAAGGTCCCATCTCCAAATACCATCACATTGAGGATTAGGGCTTCAACATATGCAGTGTGGGGGGACACAATTCAGTCTACAGCATTCCACCCCAGGTCCCCCAAAATTCACGTTCTTCTTGCATGCAAAATATATTCATTCCATCTCAACAATCCCAAAAGTCTTAACTCATTCCAGCATTAACTCTAAAGTCTAAAGTCCAAAGTCATATTTAAATATCATCTAAATGAGATATGGGTGAGACTAGACTCAAGGTACAATCAATCCTGAGGCAAAATTCTCCAGCTGCGAACTTGTGAAACCAGATAAATTATATGCTTCCAAAATACAATGGTAGGAGATGGGCATAGGAAAGATAGTCCCATTCCAAAGGGAGAAAACAGAAGGTAGAAAGGGGTGATGGGTCCCAAACAAGTCCCAAACCTAGCAAGGCAAATTCCACTGGATCTTAAGGCTTGAGAGTAATCCTGTCTGGCTCAATGTCCTGCCTTCTAGGCCCACTGGGGTGGCAGCATCATCCCCACAGCTCTATGGGGTGGCCCTGCCCCTTTCATCCTATGATGTCCGATTCTATAGCTCTAGGTAAGGATTCTGCCCCTGTGGCTCTGCTGGGCTGGGGTCCACCAGGTAGTCCTGCTCTCAAGGATTTGGGTGCAGGCTGTCCAGCCTGTTGAAACTGAGGCGATGGCCCTGATGATCTCTGGATCGCTTTTGGGGTCATTTTTCCTTCTTCTTGAAGAATAGTGCACAGTTGCAGCTGCATAGCTCTATTGTCTCATCCTGTCAAATTCAAGAAGTTCAATAGCCTTCCTTAATTTCATCCCACCTCTGTCTCCTTCATTCAAAACTGACAGTGTTTGTGTTCATATAATCCCATAAACTCTTATGTGTTTGCCACAGCCTTAGTGTTCTCACCAGAACAAGCTTTCTCATTTTTTGCAATATGAATAGGCTGAGAATTTTCCAAATCTTCAAATTCTGGTTTCTTTTTGCTTAACAATTCCTTCTTCAATTTATCTCTTTCCTTTTGCATTTTATTATAAGCAGTCAGGAGGAACCAAGTTGCTTCTTTAGCGCTTTGCTTAGAAATATCCTCAGCTAAATACCCAATTTCATTGCTTGCAAGTTCTATCTTCCATGAAACACTAGAACACAGTTCAGTCAAGTTCTCTGCCACTTTATAACAAGGGTTACCTTTCCTCCAGTTTCTAATAAGATATTCCACGTTGCTAACTGAGACCTCACCAGAATCACCCTTAATGTGTATGTACCTCAAAACTCTTCCAGCCTCTACTCATAACCCAGCTCCAAAGCCACTCCCACATGTTTAGGTATTTGTTACAGTAGCACCCCACTCCTGGGACCAAAATCTGTCTTAGTCAGCTGGGGTTGCCATAATAAAATACCATAGACTGGATGAATTAAACAATAGAAATTTATTTTTCTCACAATTCTAGAGAAGTCTGTAACAGTAAACATAGTTATTTTAAAGTCTATGTCTAACAATTCCAACATTTTAGATCCCTTTAATTCTGTTTCTGTCATATGTTGTTTCTGCTGCTGCTTGTTCAAGTTGTCATGTCTCCTCATGTACCTGAATATTCTTGATTGTGTTCCAGGAATTGTATATGAAAAATTGCTTGTGAAAATAAACTGAGGTCTAGAATGATGTTAACTTTCTCTAAAGAGAAATTAAGTTTTATTTCTGACAGGTTCCTTGAGGCAATAGGAATGAAAGATCACCTTAATTCAATTTCTGGGATTGAGATTTTTAGATCATTCAGATGATTAGAAGCTAAACTGTAGTATATGCCAGGGATAGTTTACTTCCAATTCACCCTTACTACCAGGGTGCACCCTTTAGAGTCCCTGCTCAAATGGAGGGGGATTATCAGGGCCTCAAGCTTTTCTCCAATTTTTTGTCCCCCTAGTTTTACAAAACTTTTAAAAGCATCGCTCAGCCTTTTGGCCACATTTTCTAGAATTGGCATATTCACCGAGGAGAAAAGTGGCTCCAAATGCCAGACCCAACTTTCTGAATTTCTGTTTTCTCCTAGATTTTGGCCCAGAAATTCTTCATTATTTTATCAGCTCTTTGTGCCTTCAAGCTGATTAAAAACATATATATTTTTTAAGTCAGGGGTCCATGCCAGCTGCCCCTTTCCCTACACATTATTAAATAATTTCACATTTGTCCTTCCTTCCTTTCTTCTGCAAGAAGGAAGAGGTAGGATATACTTTGGGGGCAGCTAAGATCATGTTCCAACCATTTAATGTATTGGCTTACCACTGTTGCTGAGTGTCTGTAGGCACTGGATTTTTTTTTGTGCAACTAGATTTTATAATTATCATATACACTTTACATAGTTTTTAATGAAATGCACTTTACTTTCACTAAGTATAAAATAGAAGATGATTTTTGTACTCCTGTAGCTTGATTTCACTGGTCACCATGGATAGAGTAGGTATCATAATCAGAAGTAAATGCAGATTTATTCAATTCAAACTGTGTAAATTATTGATCTTATTAAATTTGCCTATCAGAAAAATGACTACCCCAACCCTAAGGCTTACTTTTATCATTAAAATAAGGCAAAATACTTTGGTCTTTGAATTTATATTTTATAGATAATATATAACATTACATGTAAATACATGGCTTAAGGCCAGGCACGGTGGCTCACGCCTGAAATCTTAACACTTTGGGAGGCCGAGGCAGGAGGATCGCTTGAGGCCAGGAGTTCGAGACCAGCCTAAGCAACACAGCAAGACCCCATCTCTACAAAAAAAAAAAAAAAAAAATTAGCCAGGTATGGTGGCACGTGCCTGTAGTCCCAGCTACTCAGGAAGCTGAGGCAGGAGGATCACTTGAGCCCAGGAGTTTGAGGTTGCAGTGAGCTATGATGATACCACTGCTCTCTAGCCCAGGCAACAGAGTGAGACACTGTCTCAAAAAAAAAAAAAAAAAATATATATACACACACACACACACACACACACACATAGTTTATATTTTCAGTGATTTCAGAAGTTATTATATTTCATTATTAATTAAAGACAAAAGCTTTTCTGCTGTAATTTATAGCCACAGCTTGATATTTAAGAATCAATTTGCCAGTTTTCTCTCTGTTCTCTTTCTTAACTTCCCTCTCACCTCAACCCTCCTTCCATAATCCTCTTTGATTGGGACATAAGGTTCCAATAGGTCTCCCTACAGAAGGTCTCTTACATGTGCATGGGCAATCTTCAAGTGAAGGGAAATTATTTTTACAAGATTATACAGTTAGTGGCAGAGCTGGCTAAGACCCAAACCTTCTGAATGCTAAGCTAAACTTTCTCCCTAGCCTTGGTGCTTTCCCCCAACCTGATAGTTAGCATACCCTTGAGGCAAAATATCAAAAGATGTGCCTCTCCCATGGAAGGGTTGAGGGAGAAGGTATAGGCAAAGTTCACTCCATTTCCCCTTCTCGTGAGAATTTTACTTTCAATGGACTCTCTAGCTTTGTTCTCCTAGTAACCTGATAAGGGGGTGTGTGTCAACTTTGTTACTAAGCAACTTTAACTACTTAAGGTAAAAATGACCCCGATTGGTAAATTGCATCTGGACTGGGAGGAACTATAAACTACTATTAATACCTAATAGGAAACTGTAGCTTTGATTTTCTGTGAGTGTGTTGACTTATGTAACTGAGCAAATCCATTGTGGGGACACTGGAAGCTATGCCTTAGAATTTTTACAGGAGATTCTGGCCCCTGAGGTATGAGGCTTTTAAGCCAGGGCAGCTCCTGTACCCACTCAAGGTGAACCTCTTTTCCCTGTACCTGAGCTCTATAACCTGGGGGCTAAGAAAATAGCTACGTGTTCTGTGTGTACATGGCAAGGGCTCCTACAGGAAAAGAAATGTTTGAGGTTGCCGTGCTGGAAGCTGTGTTTCCTGTCTTATATCTTTCTAAGTAGATTCATGCCAAATGTGGCCTATATTAGTCTTGTGAGTGTGAATGTTTAGCTGGGCCTAAGATCAAGCCCTGGTGAGCATTACAGAAGGCATCTGGGCAGAGTTGGGCAGGCTCTGTGCCTTGTGCTTGCTTACAACCAGCACAGTGCATTCTACTTCTGTAAGAACGAGCTTTTTAAATAATGCTGACACAGTCTGTAGCTTTATTTATGATGGGGTACAATCACTGCTAAAAGAACCCATACAAATAATCTGGAGTCCTATTTTCTGGATCACAAGAGTCCAACTGCTGTAATATCAACTCTAATTCTCTAATAATTTTGATAGTAGGTGCTACAACCTGGATGAAATGTGCCAATTTTAAGTACTTCATTTTCATAAACAATCTTTTCACATTTTCACGATGCTGCTCTTCCTCCTCTCTCTCTGCGTCCATCCAGATGGAAAATTAAACTTACCTTAGCTGTCTTCCTCATTCTGAGTTTCTTCCTCAGGTAACATGTCAGCATCTGAGACCTCATCTTGCTGTTGCTCAGTTGCTCTCTTTTGGACCATGGTTTCCGTGTGCCTGTGGATGATCTGATGGGCTGCAAGAATATGCTTCCGCTGTGCGTTCCTCACTGTGCCAAAGTGACAGAAGAGTTTTTACTCTGAAAGTCTGAATGAAACCATTCCCAAATGTTTTCAAGAGAGTACTGATAGAAACGATAATTTTGCAAACTATGTTATTTTTTGACTTAGGGCTGATTGGGTTAAATAAAAATTATCTGCTCTCTGTTTTAGGACACCTAACAGGTACAATGCACACTATCTGGGTGATGGGAATACTTATAACTTTGACTCAAATGGTACAAAAGCAATTTATGTAACCAAAATGTTTGTACCCCTGTAGTATTCTGAAATAAAAATAAATAAACAAATAAAATAAAAATTTAAAAAAAGGACACCTTGTAAAGGTAAACCAAACCCAAGTCTTACTTCTTGCTGCTCCCTCTGTTCCCACTTTTTAGTGCAGCCCAGTCACACCGCTCCCCACCACGCTGGCGTCCATCCCCCTCCTCAGCAGCTGCCCTCGCCTGCGCTGCCTGCACTCCAAATCCTACCCTTGTGGCCAAGCCCAGCTCAAGTCCCAGCTCCTCCAGGAAGCTCCTCCTCTGACTATGTCAGCCCACATCTACCACTTATGACACTTGAGTTTGTACCAACCCATTCAGCATTGAAGCATTCATGTCAGTTACATTTTGTTTTCTACCTAGATTGTAAATGGCTTAAAAATAAAGACTTCCAGTATGGAGGGCACTTGTTGACTGATGATGAGTTTCTGAGCTCATGGTTTTAGAATGTGGTCCTAGCTCCAAGTTTTAAGAATATTTATTATCAAGGCTTAGTACAAAAAATACTAAGCATCTAAGCCCTATGGAAAGGAGTGATGATGATGATGATGTTAGCAGTTAGCAATTGTCCTTACTTTGTGCCAAGCACTGTTTTAAACAGTTGATGTATAATTATTCATTTAGTCCTCCCACAATCCTAAAATAAATTATTATTAATATCCTCATTTTCAGAAGAAGAAACATAGATACAGAGAGATTGGGTAATCATCCCAAAGTCATACAGCTAGTAAAGGACAGTCAGAGGTACTGTGGATTCTTTGCTATTCAGGTATCAGCTAGTTTACATAGGGGAAATTCATACAGCAGCTGTTAGCACTTCACATTAGTATGGCTGAGAAAGTGCGGGCTTTGGATATTTTCAAGTCTGCAAGTTATGTCTCCAAGCACTAATTTCCTTAACTGAAAAATGAGAATACACTTACAGCTGTTGTAAGAAGTGTAGATAAGGTACATTTCAAAATGCTTAGTGCACTGCCTGGGACTTAGCACGCATTTAAAATTTGGCAGTTACTGTTATTATATATCTATAGACAGGTCTCTTTAAGGGCTTGCCGATCCATCAGCTTTTGAAAATCTCAAAATGGTCTGTATATATCTTAATGTGGGGTAAAGAGTATATACAATACATATGGTTCTCTTACTTGAAAAGAGAAACAAAAGGCCCCAGTGTGTGCCCCCGTCCATATGGCTTTTCTGATTTGGCATAAATATAAAGGAAAGAGGCTAAGGACTTGCCCACAGACAAGTCTTGCTGAACTCTTTCGGCTTCGTCCTTCCCCTCAGCCCCAGGAGAAGTTGGGGGAGGAGATCTCAAACTAGCGGGATCGTAAACCCACTGTTTGCCTCCCTCAATTCCCACAGGTGGAATGGCTCTGGAGCAGGCTGGCCTCACTTTGGACCTAGGAGAAGTGGAAAGGAGTTGCATATTTTCTTAAGGATCTAGAAAAGATAGGGTCCCTTTTATAATATAACATGACACAGAAATATGTGTTATTAAATTTTGTAAAATTAAATTTTGTTGGTTTAGGCACTATCATACTCTGTTGATACAAGTCAACAATAGTTTCGTGGGGCAATTTGGTAGTATCTATCAAAATGTAAAATGAGCACACCCTATAGCCCAGCAATTGTACTGCTAGGAATTTACTCTCAGAAGCATGGCCAGGATATGTGTAAAATATATTGATTGAAACACTGCTAGTAATAGGAAAATACACTGGAAACAAACTAAATGCTTATCATTAAAGGGTATTGGTTTAACAATTACACTACAGCCATGTAATGGGAAGATAAGATAGTTCTTTATTCTCTCCAAGTATGTTAGAACTCCACCATCCCTTTATCCCTGAGTAAGTGATCTGCAATATTGCACACTTTCTTGCTTCAACCTGTCCAGAATTCCCTTACATAATCCTCAAAGCTTCTGAGCTGCTCTTTCACTTAAATATTGGTCTGCGCCTTTCCTTCTAAGATCAGTCTTGCCACCAATAGTCTCAGAGCTGCAAAAGAGTCTTCTTTTTCCTTTTAGGACATTTTTCTCTTCTCTATTGACTAAAAGCATCAATCTTTAAAAACATGCCACTTGAGACAAATGATAAATTAGGGTATTTATACTCAGATGCAGCCCCAGCAGAAATAAGCTATTTGGGGTGCAGGCAGAGCAGCAGGGTAGATTTAGACCCTCCCGGCACCCCTGCTTTCCAGCACCCATGATTCACATGCCCTGCCTCAAAAAGGCTGCTACAGTGTGAAAATCCTTTATATGTTCAACATTTGCTTTATGTATACACTTCTTCTGAAAACTTGGGAACTTCCTTTTAAAGAAGGAAGCAAGCTTATTAAAACTGCATCCCACCTATACTAGAGGTGGTTATATTGTGGAATCAGACAGCATGAAGGAACTTGACAAGCTCTGAAATAAGAAAACTCCATGATTCCCCTTCAAAGATAACCCCATACCTCTGTTCAGTTTGAAATCTCTGGAATATTGAGATCTCTACCTCTTTCAGAAAATAATAAAGTAAAGCATTTATATTGGCTTACCTTTTTCTTTGACAAAGTCTTTTTGCACCTCTGGGATCAGAAAACTATAAACCAACTCAGCAACAATCTCCTCTGACTGAAGATAGGTTCGGCTAAAACATAGAAAACAAAACAAACAATCTCCTTTGGTTCTTTACTTAAGCTGCTGATTTATGCTTAGATCCTCCTTGCTTGTGTAAGCAGCTCCATTGCTCAAATCCCACCATCACCTTTTCCTTGATTAAGTGATCTGAAATATCACATTCCTGGCGAGCTTGTTAAATGCCATGGAAAATCTGGACTGAGCCTGTCCTTCATTTAACCTACCTGCCTGGGAGGGAATGTTAGAAATACAGCTTAGACACAGAAGCCAGAAACCTTGGATGAGATCCAAGTAACGTTACACGCACAGATTCACATCACTTGCATGCTTCTGAGTATTTTTAAAGTAATATGGAAGTAATCCAGACTGCAGAGGACAAGTGGGAATACAATTCCCAGTGTTCCTGTCACGCAAAGGCACGGGCATGCTGACTTCCAAAGACATATACTAATAAAACAATGGCCACTAAAGCACGAGTTATGTATTTGTTTCTCCTTGGTAGTGAAATCTTAAACTCTTGAAAAAATATATGTGAGTAACGGGCTGCCCATTCTACAATCTATTCTCTTGCTACCTACCGGCTTTCCATTTCATAAGCAATGTCATTGATTTCCTCAGCCATCTTCTCAATTTCTGCCCTGGCTTGTTCTTCTGCGGTGTTCTCTTCGGCGTTCAGTATTATGTCTTCCAGATAGGAGGACACAGTACTTTGGTGAACTTTAATTACCTGCAAAAACCAAAAATACCCCCACTTACTCAGAACAGGAATGCTATTGCAAACAAGACAAGACCAATACACAGACATTGTTTGATATTTTTTTTAGCAAATATGTTTCATTCGTTAAGTCAACAGACCCTTCACTAATCATTTCTTTAGCAAATATGTTTCATTCGTTAAGTCAACAGACCCTTCACTAATCATTACTCAGTCTGTTCTTCATCCACCTACCTACTCATTCTGGGCAGGCCCTTCCCATTTAGCCCATTCTGGAATTGTGGATCTTACTTGGGCGTGGGCAACACAGCACTGTAGAAAGATCATGGGCTTCAGAGTCAATAACCCTGGTTTGGATCCTGGCTTTGTTCTTACCAGCAGTATGACTTGGTCAAACAACCTAACTGTGGCAAAGACTACAAAATATTTCCCAATGTCTTTCTCTCCTTCCTCTTAAATAATAGAATTCCTGGATTTTAGCTAGGCAAACAGGTGCCTAGAATAAAGACCACATTTCCTAGCACCCATAGGAGCTGGATATGACCACATGACCAAGTTATGACCAAGGGAATATATGCAAAAGTGATATGTGCAACCTCCAGAAAGGATTTTTAAAGGGAAAGACCTGACTTCTTTTCTTTCTCTTTTCATGGGGACACGATGCTGGAATACCAGCAGTCATCTTAAATTGCCACAAGGGCCACTCTTTAGGGACAGAAGAGCAGAAAACTAGAAGGATCTTAGGTCTCTGATGAATTTATTGAACTATCATACCAGTCCTGGGCTGCTGCTTTTTAAAACTTTCTTGAAATCATGAAATAGAATACAGATTTTTTAAAAGTGCAGAGCATGTACTTGTACAGTATAATGAATTAGGGTAAAGCCAGAACCCATGTAGCCACTGCTAGTATCTCAGAGGCCACCATACGTTCTTCCTGACCACAGCCCCTTTCCACTTTCATGACTTTCAAGATAAACACTTCCTTTTCTTTATTATTTTACTCCCTAAGTATGCAACTATAGTTTAGTATAGTTTAGTTTTGCCTGTTTTACAGGTATATACACAGGAAGTATCATAAGCATCAACTATAGCATATTTAGTCTTGTATGTATACGCATGCTGTCTCTGCAACGGACTGTGAGTTTCATGGGGCTAGGGCTCTTTTCTACTTCATGTCTAAATATATCTTTGTACCTGAGATAATGCTTGGTACTTAGTAACAATTCAGCACCTGTTTCTTGACTGGCACTGCAGCACAACTCTGAGTGTGTGATACTTACTGTACATCTATCTATAAAACACCAACCTTGAATCCTTATGCCTTCTCTATGGGAGAGTCTCAATGACCAGTTTAATACAATATCAACCAAACGACAAACCAACCAAAATATATTTGCTGAGCGTCTATTATGTACAGGAATATACAACATGCCTGCTCTCATAGACCCACCCTCTTATTCAGGAAGCAAGTCACATCTATATAGAACAGTTAGAAAGCTGAGTCATATAATAGTAGAGAGGTGGGAAGTTTACTGTGGTCCACCCATAGCAATATATGTACTTGTATGTTTATGTATATCTTTATAAATGTGTAAGTTTCTGGATACATTTGTGCTTGTAAGTGCATGAGTGAATAAGGAAATATAGGTGGCTATATGTGTGTCTGTGTGTGTTCCTCTGTCTTTGCTAATATTGTGCACACTGAATTATATTTGTGACTATTATGTCTTTGTGTATGTGCCTGCAAAAGTGTGTATGTATTTAAATATGAGTATGTGACTCTCTGTATCTGTGTTTCTCACTATCTATATGTTATTTTTTCTGGAAATTTGTTAAATATATACACTTCTGTTTTTTGTTATATTTACGTGCAGGTATATTTATCTTCAAGAGGGACTGTATGAATGGAGGTTGGGGAAGTAGGAAGGAAAACAGACACTATTAATTAGGGAGATTGGAAATTAAAATGATGGATGGTATTTGAATCTGTGGGTCCATAGCTAGATACATTCTTTACATAAATTGTCCTTAAATCAGGCTGGAAGGGTTATCTTAACCCTTTCTTGCCCTTTCTAGACAAAGCTGACTTTCTCTGACATCATTCCCACTAGAAGATACCTTCCTAAGAAGCTTTTTACCAACTTCTTCCTTTCTCTGTTATTGAACATAGTAGTTTCTGTGTTATTCTTCTTGTTATTCTCATGCCCAGTTGGTTCTTCCCACTCCTGGCTGGGTTTTCCTTAGTGATATTAGGTAGGAAATAGTAAGTTCTGATTTGCCAATAATTTCTAAATCACGGTAACTTTTTGAAGCAGTGTGTTAAGATGATAGGAAGCTAGAATATGAATTAGTCATGTGCCATATAACAGCATTTTGGTCAACAACAGACCACATATATGACATAAGATTACAATGGAGCTAAAAATTCCTATCACCTATTGACATTATAGCCCTAGTAACGTCTTAGCACAACATATTACTCATGTGTTTGTGGTGATGCTGGTGTAAACACACCTACTGCACTGCCAGTCATATAAAAGTATAGCACATACAATTATGTATATAGTACATAATACCTGATAGTGATAATAAATGACTATGTTACTGGTTTATGTAATTTACTATAATATACTTTTTATCATTATTTTAGAGTACTCCTTATATATACTTATATACATAAAAAAAATTAACTGTAAAACAGCCCCAGCCAAGTTTTTCAGGAGGTATTCCAGAAGAAGGAATACCTAACAATAGGAGATGTCATCTCCTATTGTTATCATAGGAGATGACAGCTCTGTGTTTGTTATTGCCCCTGAAGACCTTCCAGTGGGACAAGATGTGGAGGTGGAAGACAGTGATATTGATGATCCTGACCCTGTATAAGCCTATGCTAATGTGTGTGTTTGTGTCTTAGTTTTTAACAAAAAAGTTTAAAAAGTAAAAAATAAAAGCAAAAATTTTTGAAACAGAAAAAAGCTTATAAAATAAGGATATAAAGAAAAAATGCTTTTGTACAGGTGTACAATGTGTTTTAAGCTGTGTTATAAAAGAGTCAAAAAGTTGAAAAAACTTTTAAAAAGTTTATAAACTAAAAAAGTTACAGTAAGCTAAGGTTAATTTATTATTGAAGAAAGAAAAAAATTTTTATAAATTCAGCATAGCCTAATTGTATAATGTTTATAAAGTCTGCAGTAGTATACAGTAATGTCCTAGGCCTTCACGTTTATTCACCACTCACTCACTCACCCAGAGCAACTTCCAGTCCTGAAAGTTCCATTCATGATAAGTGCCCTATACAGGTGTGCCATTTTTTATCTTTTATACTGTATTTTTACTGTACCTTTTCTATGTTTAGATATGTTTAGAGACACAAATACCTACCTTTGTGTTACAGTTGCCTATAGTATTCACTATAGTAACATGCTGTACATGTTTGTAGCCTAGGAGCAATAGGCTATACCATATAACCTAAGTGTATAGTAGGCTATGCCATCTAGGTTTGTGCAAATACACTCTATAATGTTCACACAATGATGAAATTGCCTAAGGACACATTTCTCAGAACATATCTCCATCGTTGAGCAAGGCATTGACTATATTATTATAGGCTGTTACACATTGTAAATAGATGATCTGCTACTGAAATTAAAAACCTGAACTTGACAACATATAACCCCAAACTCCTTAAGCTGTAGAGAGGGAAGGCAATCTGTTTTGCTTTAATCAATAAGTGTTTTCATTTAAAAAACACACACACCAAATACTGTTCATGGATTAATTCTAATTCCATGGAAACCAGGTAAATCATTAAAATCTCAGACCAAGTAAGAAGACCTCCAAATTGACATAGCATATTTTTTTTTACCTGAAGAGCTCAAAAGTATCCACATATAGATTCAGATAACCCTCTTGGAGAGGAATTTTTTTAAGTTCCTGGCTGACTCTTTTCTGTTTCTCATATTTGGTCCAAGGGACATGCTCACACAGCCCAGCCTTGACATATTCTGGGTGTGCCTGGCTGCCCTGAAGTCTCTTCTGTGCCCATCTCCAAAGCAACCAGATAGCCCAGCTCTCCTCTCTATTTCCTAGGGGCTCAGAGGCCCTACCTGAGAAAATACATGTTCCTCCAAGTGGTCCCAATGAAGTTCCCCTCTCTTGACTACAGGAAAAGGAAAGTGCCTCTTCTAGGTGTGTGTGTGTGGGGGGGCAGGGTTAGTCACAGCACAGCTCCCTGTGGGAAATCTTCCTCACAAATCCCCTCCAATTTCAACCCTTGACCTTGAGGAGGGTCAGAGATATTACCGGTTCCTAGCACTTCCTCTGAATTTGCATCTTGGTCACTTTGGAGTTTCACTCCCAAATTTACATCTTCAGCCAAAACCTCTCTTCTAAATCCCCTCTTGTATATCCATCTACTAAAATGACACCTCCACTTAGATGTCCCAAACTAAATATAAACTGAATTCCTCATTCCACCCCTGCCCCAAACCTATTCCTCTCTCAACTTTCCCACCTCAGAAAATAGTACCATCATCAACAGCTGGAGGAAGCCGGACGTCACACCTGACCTCTCCCTGTCCCTCACTCTGGCCTTATCTACTTCAACAGCTCCTTCCCCGGCTCCTTGTTCCCTCTCTGTCCTCCCTGCAGCCTGTCCTCCACATCACAAGCAGAGCAACCTGCTTAAAATGTGTCTCTGGGCCCCGTTTCCTTCCTTCATGGAACACACTACGTTTTCTAATTCTGCACTTACGTGCATGTTACATGTTATTTAAGCTCCAGGAGAGAAGGGACCATGTCTGATGTTTTTCCTTCAAAGTATCCCACAATGCCTTTGCACAGTGCTTGGCATATAGCAGGAGCCCAGTGCAGATCTGTTGAATAAAATGAAAAACCAAAAACAAAGCCATTTCATGTCAGGAGGTTCCTTTGGTTTGACTCAGCTCCTTCCAGGCAGCTTCCACAAGCTGCCCCCACTTGCCTCCTTAAATATCTGGTCCTCCTCCCGCAGGCGCCGTTTTTCCACCTGGCGCCGGCCACTCTCTTCGGCCTCTCGCATCCTCCGCTGGCGCTCGGCCAGCATGGCAAAGGCGTGGATCCTCCTCTCCTCCTGCAGTCTCACCAGCTCTTTGGACAGGAAGTCAAACATGTCTGCCAGCGCCCTTCCTTCCAGCCCAGCCAAATGGTTTTCGACCAGTGACACCTTGAAAATAACAATATAACTTTAAGGATACAAATTCTACTCTGAATGATGATTATTAGGAGGGGTGCTGAATTACTCAGAGCTCTTGAGTGAATGCACTTTCAGAATGCATTCAGTTTTTATTAGGAATATTGTCTCTGGATTGGCCCCATCCCACAGGTTCTTACTAGGAGAACACAGGCAAGAGAAAGTGGACTGTTTAGGCAGTCAAGGATGGATCACAGTCCTCAAATTATGAAAAGGATTGAGCAAGACATTTCCGTTAGTAACCACACAGAATTTTTTCTCTCAATTTTATCCAGAAGGTAAAGTGTGTCTTCTCAGACATGAAGGGAAATGTCAAAGTTTTTATTAAATATTAAAGTTTAATAAGATAGAAGCTCCTAGAAATTCACTCATGATACCTTTTAATTTTTTAATGTCTGTCCTTTCACACAAGTTTGGGGAATTTTAAGATCTCAAATAACATGAAAGTAGATAAACTTCAAATCGCTTAATAACTTCAAAGCCATTAACAACCATCTTTGAAACAGCCCAGGAAAAAGACTAGATGTCTATGTGATCAATTGAAGTAAAATAAGGGACCCGCGATGCTCTTGGCCGGGGGAAAGCCACAGTAACTATTTATGGAACCCTGTGTCCTGACTTTGACACACAAGAAGAAAAGTGTTTAAGATGATTTATCCTTTGAAACTTCATCCCCTTCCCTCTCCTATCCTCAGGTATAAGGGGAATGGGCTTTTCTTCCAGACCTACGCTACTTTAACACTCACAGCTCTCCCTCTGGGCTCGGTTCCCCTCTGGTCTATATGTGAGGGGAAGGAATACTTACACGGGCGAGTGTGTGAAGCCCCGACACCCTCATCCTCATCCTCACCCAACTCCCTGCCCACACACATACTTTCTAACCATAAAGTTCTTTACTTCTGTGATAGGAAGAGCTGGAAAGAAAGGGTGAAACTAAGAGCATCTCACTACTTCCTATGTTCATAAACAGCAGTCATTTAGCCCAGAGATCACATAAGCTCCCTCACTCGGGGGTCAGATGCAACCTTTAAAAACCCGAGACGGCTACCTGCTCATGTCTCGCCTTTTCTCTCAGTAAGAAATCTGGGTATGCTCAGACAGTACAATCTAATTTGAAATTAAGGAAAAATATTTAGGAAGATGATTCTGCTGCAGTCATATCATGTAATGCATTACATAATTGGAAACTGTGCATTTTCTGGACTGTTTTCCACAGAAATATAAGAGAAGGAGAAAGGGGGAGGATCAGCATTGCTGAAGGTGTGTGTGAGGCGCCCACTCTCTCAGACCCCTGCATAGCATCGGTATATGCAGGTACGGCCGAAGATAAGCAGGGTGAGTCTTCGGCTAAGTGACAGCTTTTCCCATTAACTCCTCCCTTAGCTCTTAGCTGACATAATCTCAGTCACGTGTATATCCACCAAAAGGGATAAAAGAGTTGAAAAGCCTGAGCTGGCTTAGCTCATCTGCTAAAGTCCATTGTCAGAAACCTCAATAGGCCGAGGAGAGCATTTTCCATCCAGAGTCTCAGGACCTAGTGCTTGCAGGGCATTCTGCTCCCTATCTGAACATTTCCAGGACTCTGAGACTTCCAGATTCAGGAACTCGTGTCTACATTCTCCTCTTCCCGTCCCTCTGCTGGGTCTCACGACCTGTGGCTTTCTTCCTCCCTCTCCCCACGGCAGCTCCCCCCAGCTCAGCAACCATCCATGGTGCTGCTGTCATGTAAAAGAAAGAAAGTTGTGGTCATTTCCCAGCTCCTTACCATTTGTGCCCCATGCCCACACAGCATGAGAGTTATGTGTGTTACTGAAGGTGGGCCATAATAACTTTGCTGTATTACTTTCTTACAACACTAAACTCTGTGCAAATTGATTCTTTTTCAGATTGACTCACAGAAAAGTGGGAGAGGGAGTAAAAGTGTATGTACGCTGTAGTCAACAACATTAAAAAGTGTGTGTATATAGACAAACACTGGAAGAGAGCAGGAAAAACATTTACAGCAGTTGGTTTAAAGTTGCAATTCATACTTTCTGAGAAATGTATCTAGGAAAAAAATATTAAGCTGCAATTCTCAGCTGTGTCAGGTGGCACACAGCCGGGAGGTCATGATGAAAGTCACCAAATATCATGAGGTAGTAACGTATTTAATATGCAGTTTAACCAGCATGAGCTATATACAGCTCCAAAACTCAGAAGTAAGTGTTGATATTTTAAAATAAATCTTATTTCTCACTTTTTTCATGTTGTTTTTATTACTTATTCATTCTGCTAATCCCTCAGTAACTGAAATACAGTAGAGTTACCAAATATTTAAGAACGGAAGAAAAAATGGAAGGGAGAAAAATCTTAAAGTTCAAAAACTGCATTTTTTTTGTTTTTTTTTTGTTGGTGGTGGTGTTTCTTTTTTTGTTTTTGTTCTTGCATTTTGCAAATGAAGCAAATAACACCATCTTCAATTCACTGAGGGCACACTCTGTTTAAGAATGCTGATAGACTGGTGGGATTGTGGGGGTGCTTCTTTTTTATCATTTCATTTATTGTTTTTATAATGTTGCTTGTGCAATAATAAAAACCAAGGGGAAAAATATAACAAGAAAGTAACAAGAAGAAAAGGAAAAACCTTGTGCTCGTGCAAGTTCCTCTGCCGCTGGAGGGCCAGGGTCACTTGCTTCTCGGCTTTTTTCACCAGCTTGTCGTCATCCTGTAGCGCGTGGCTGGTGCGCAACTCCTGGATCAACTCTAGTCGCTTTTCTTTCCCTTCAAACATCTGTATCGAATCAAATCAAAGAGAGACCTGCAAGTTACCATCCATTTGTGACAAGCACTAGGAGTCGCATGCAGCCACTCGTGAGACCCTTGGGAACAGGGAGTTCTGTCCTGCCCCTTGGGGTCCACACAGCAGGTGTGTTCCCCAGAGCGAGTGTTCAGCCACCTTTCTCAGGCAGAGAACAGGCTTAGTTTTCAGTGAGCTGTTTATCTAGTTTCTGAAATGCCTCTCGAAAACAAGGTGACAACTATAGGGTCATATTAAG
Source organism: Daubentonia madagascariensis (assembly GCA_023783475.1). Classification (NCBI taxonomy): domain Eukaryota; kingdom Metazoa; phylum Chordata; class Mammalia; order Primates; family Daubentoniidae; genus Daubentonia; species Daubentonia madagascariensis. The sequence goes on along the minus strand of JAKFHU010001631.1, from coordinate 17,039,555 downwards.
AAACCAGAACCTTCCCCTCATTTCCTGTGCTCCTTCCCTAAGAATCTTGGGGATGGCATTTTTCATGGCCATATTTTCTTTTCTAATAAATCTGGTCCTGGTTTATAATACGCAATCTGCTGTCTGAACTTAACTGTGGCTTTTCTCTTGGGGAAATACTGAAAGGAGACTAAAAAATAGTGCTGAACACGAGTTGCTCATCCAGCTTCCCTGCACTTATTTATCATAACTGAAGCTCTTAAAAGTTATAGCTGTGTCGGCAAAATATATATATATACATATATATATATATATATATATATATATTTTTTTTTTTTTTTTTAACTAGGGCTTTATATCAATCCATTTTTAAGTGAAGTGTGCCTTCTCTAGAAACACGATAATCTAAGTCTTTACAGTCAGGAAGACCAGAATTGAATTTTCTGGCAGTTAACTAAATTCCTCTCAGACTCAGATTACTTGCCTGTAAAATAAGATTACAATTAGAAAAAATGAGGTGATATATGTAGAGCAAAGATTATATAATGTGGGCATATAATAGGGGTCCAAAACTGTAGCATTTAATATTTAGTGATTTCATTTATAATGTAGGTATTACCAGCTATATGCAAACGCAAATAATTGTTTTATGACTTTGTGAAAAATTAGGGAATCCACTTGGTTTGTGATGCTTTAATAGTCAAAATTAGGTGCAAAAATTTATGGATTTAGCAATTCCAAGGAAGAAATGAGTTTCACACTGTCTTAGTTACAACTGTGGCGAATGGCAGGAAGGTCCTTCCTCTCTCCCTCCTTGACACTGTGCCACCCACCTGGAAAAACAATGGCACTAGAAGGGCATGGGTAGGTAATTTGACAGTATAGCTGAACAGGATAGCAGGGTGCAAGAGGGAATTTACCCCAAGGAACCAAGCACATATGCATTCTAAAAAATTTATTCTCAAAGGAGAAGCACAAGTCCAGTGGTTGAACCTACACACCATGTTCTGAACAACTCTGCCCCGGAGTAACTTTTGAAGGTAGATCACAGCCATTTCTATGTCTTCTTCTTCCTAAAAGAACAAAGGGAGAACCAAGCATCTTGAGAACTGCAGAAGTTCAAGCATCAAATATTCTTTTGAAGACTTATTTCAAGCAAAAGAGACTGTTGTAGATGCCAAAAGGATTTAAAGAGAAATAAAACATGGTCCCTGCCCATTGAACATATAATATTTTTAATGTTACTTACTGTATCATTAAAATCCATTTTTATTTTTGCATTGTAAACACATCATTAACAAATCATATTAAAATAAAAAATTCACCCACTGCCATGCTATCCCTTCAAATAATGCCATTTTTATTTTTCTATAATCCTTTCCAGCAAAACCTTTCTTGAAGCATCAAGCATTGCTTATAACATCCTTTTTGCAATAGTATTTTCATGTTTGATCATGAGTAGACAAAGAAAACAGCTAGTCTATGTCAGAGTGAGTTACTTCTCACAAGAATTCAGCTAAGGTAAAATCAGAACATAATGGACAAGATTAGCCATTTACAAAAATCACTGAAGTACCTATGTGTCCAAAGCAGAAAGAGCAAGGTCTGGAAATCTAACTAAAGTGTATTTGAATGTATAAAAAAGCAACAGTCCAATTGATGGCACTAACACATATGAAAGACAATGTGTTAACCAAAGGCCTGCACAAAGTCTAGAAAAAGGGATGTTGTCCAGGAGTGCATCCTGGCCAGTTAGTGGGAGCATTCCAGGCCCTCTGTAGGGGCCACCCATCAGAGGTTGTAACAGGTGTAGTGAGATCTCCCATCAACACCTGCCCCCTGCCAGGAAGCACACCAACCCTCTGAATACAATTTGGCTTCTTGTGAGGACTGCCCTGTACTGGGAGATAATGTGCTGACCAGCCAAGAGGAACATCCCAATCCACCAGGCAGTCCTATTTCTTTCCATAAGGTAATAAATTTGCACTGTGGCATCTCTAGCAGTTTTTTGTGGGTTTGCTTAGTCTGATTCAGTCCTCTAAATCCTAGCCAACTCCGATACCTTGCCCAAATTGAGTTTGGTATGATGTAGCCCTGGTCAGGGTGACCCCTTTGAGTCATTCCTACCCCAGAAGCCAGCCTGTCGTGATGACACCTCTGGCATTTCATTCCTGTTCAACTCCAACAGTCACCAGCCACCTCCCCATGTGGGAAGACAGTTACGGTAATTGATCACCATTCAATCTTCTTGTTCTATTTGATAGACATTAGGATCACCTTCTGATGATGATTTTTCATGAGAAGATTTTTTATTCTTTGTGTTTTTATTCTTGAAAAAGATTGGGTTTAGATTTTATTTCACTTTGCTTGTTTGTGTGTGTGTGTGTGTGATGTTTGATACATAAGAATAAAGACAAATTTGAGTCAGAGCTTGGGAAACTAATACCATTGAATTAGATTTGTTTTCAACCCAAACTCTACCAAGACTAAACTTACAACAATATTGAGTTTAGCATTTCAAATAAAAAAGCTTCAAACTTACATTGGAACTCATTTGCAGGGTTGGAGTGGGAAGCCGAGGTTGAGGTATTGGGTTTCTTTGAAGGAAGCGCAGGGGCTTCTTTGCCTCATGAACTTTATTCTTCTTATCCAACAGTGCCTGAAATAATACCAACTAACATCACCCTTTATCTTTGCATTTCCCTTTACTACCAGATCTAGGCTGCAGATCTGAATACCAATCAGAAACAATATTCTCTATGGGTATGCTAGGTCAGTTTGAGAAAGTCCTAACAGTGGTGTGTGTGTGTATCTCCCAAGGGACGCTACGATACTCCTAAGGATACGTTAGCCACTGACTAAACATGACGCATATTCTTGGTGTATCCATTTTAATCAAAGATTTTGGGGATTTTAACTTTTTTTTTGAGTTTCTAAAAGGTTCTGTCTTGTAATGTAGACAAGCAAAACCCCCAACCCCTATTTCTTCCATATGAGCTAATTTGCTGAAAGCCTGGGCAATAGGAAATTTTCCTGTGCAGTAAATGACTGAAATATTTGGTATGTCTTGTTATGGGGAAGCCAAGGAGCATTAAATGGCAATTGTCTAAAACTGGAGACAGAGCTTTGCTTTGGCCTTTAAGGCCTGCACATCTAAACTTTCAAAAATGAACTTGTCTCCTAGCAAAAGAGTGTATGTGTTTGCAGTTTTACAATACCCTTTTTACATACCCTTTTTTTTTTTTTTTAACTTTAGATCACCAAAAGTCCTGCCAAAATTATACGTGATATAATATTTTGTTCATTGGTTCTATTTTCAGCCATAGGGGAACACTGTTAATGTAAAAGTACCAAAATTCTGACTTTGTGAATTTAAAATCATACTTTAGTTAATTTTTCATCATATAATAAATTTTATATTATATTTTCAATAAAAACATAGATAAGTGATTTTTTTAAAAAGCAAGCACTAAGCCAAAACTTGAAACTAGTAAAAATATACAAATTATGAAATTTGGAACCACCTAAAATTACTGTGGTTATAATAGAGCCTCTGAATTTCTTCAAAATAAAACTGATATCAAATATAACAGCTGTATGGTAACCACAACTGGTGAATCAACAGAAAGCAGCAGCAGTCAAAAGTAATTAATAATTCTAAACTTAGGTATCTCTGGAGGGAAGAGCTCTGAACAATATCACATGAAACCATTTCAAAAACCAATCATTCGTAATGAATTATGTCGGTAAGGATGTGGGAAAATGTACTCTCACACATTACTGAAATTGGTACATCATATATGTAATAAAATTTGGCAGAAACATCCATCAAAATTATAAATGCACATACATTGCAGTCCAGCAATTTCACATCTAGGAATTTATCTTCTAGATATGTTTACACATGTACCAAAGTATATGCAAGTGAAGTTACTCACTGCAGCATTCTTTTTAATACTAAAAAGTTATAAATAATCTAAATAGCCATCAAAAGGGGACTGATTAAATACATTATGGTACATTTATACAACGATATATCATGAAAATGTAAAACATAAGAAGAAAGCTTTTCTAGTAATACTGATATGGACAGATCTCCAAGATATATAAAGTAAAAAAAAGCAAGGGCAGAACAGTGTATATTTTATACTAACATTTGTGTAAAAAAGAGTTTTAAAAGATATTACATGTATTTATACATATTTGCATATACGTATTCACAAATACACAATACACAAACATGTATACACTGTATATGTGCATGTATACATTTACATAGCCACATACACACACATACACATGTATTTGCTTATAGAAAATATTTCTGGAAGGATAGACATGAAACTAAAAACACTTGTTGCCTCCAGAGAAAAAACTGCATGGCTGGGAGACAGGGATGGAAGGAAACATTTTAGTTAATACTCCTGTATAACTCATGAAATTTGAACTATGTGGCTATATTTCCTAGTTAATGAATAAATAAATCTATTCTAAATACAAAAAAGAAAGAAAAAAATTCAAATTTTGAAGGAAAAATCAGCAGCTTTTCACAATTAAAAGAAAAATGTTTGGTCAAGAAGTCCAATGAAAAGCATAATCAATCAAACAAACAAAATTGAGATTTTCTTCAATTGTAGCCTCACAATTGCCTTGAAAGGTAAAGCTCACCAAAAGAGAAGGAAAGAGAGAGAGAGAAAGACAGAGACAGAGAGAATATATATGAACGAATAAGAGAATATTAAGGAAAGTGCTCTTACCAAATTATACATTTTAATATCCTCAAAAGACAAACTTAAACAACTATGTTTGATCCATGGATTTCAAAAAGAGAAGAAAAGACTAATTGGTAGATTCTTTTAGTCCACTTTATGACATAAGCTATTTGACAAAGCATCAAAAACATATTTCAGCCTAAATTTCTACCAAGAATAGCTTGAAAATATTGCACTGCGGCAATTCTTTTATGCTATTCTGGGTATTTCTCCTCTATGACTACTATGATATTTTTTTAAAAAAACAACTTTATATCGCCTGTACCTTCATATTTATATGATTCTGTATTCTCAAAATAATGTAACCTTAAGACTAAGAAGATACCCTGCCTTGACATAAGCCTAATATTTGGTGACTCTCCTCAATCCAATTTTCCAAACTGATAGATTCCATATAATGGCATTTCACTCCAAATCCAAAAGTAGAGATAAAAACAGGACACTAAAATAATGTGAGGCCTCTGATACCTACAGCTACAACAAACACTAAATACATCCCAACTTCTAGCCAGAGTAACATAAATCCCACACGATAGCCTATTTATCTCATTTCCCATTACTTAAGACCAGATGTCAAGTTATGAATAAAAAAATTAAAAGACATGTCAAAAATCAAGAAAAAAACACAGTCTGAAGAGACAAAGCAACCAGACTCAGATACGACACAGATGCTGGAATTATTAGACAGGGAATTTAAAGTTACCATGATTAATATGTTAAAGGAACTAACAGAAAAGGTAGACAACATACAGTAACAGATGAGTAACGTAAACAGAGAGATGAAAACTTTTCAAAAAATGAAAAGGGAAGGCTAGAAATCAAAACACAGTGACAGCAATGAAGAATGCCTTCAAGGGGCTCATCAATAGACTTGATAAGGCCAAGGAAAGAATCAGGGGACTTCAGGATAGGTCAATCAAAATCTCCCAAACTGAAATGCAAAGAGGAAAAAGAATGGAGAGGGGACAAAAAACCAAAACAAAATCAGAAACAGAACAGAACATCCAAGAACTGTGAGACAATATCAAAAGGTATAATATATGTGTAATGGGAATACCAGACGGAGAAGAAAAAGAGAGATGGAACAGAAGAAATATTTAAAGTAATAATGATTGAAAACTTTCCAAAATTAATAACAGACACCAAACCACAGATCCAGAAATCTTAGAGTCCATCAAACAAAATAAATACCACAAGTAAAATTAAAAATGCAGGCATATAATATTTAAATTGAAGAAAACCAAAAATGAAAAGAAAATCTTGAAAGAAGCCAGAGGGAAAAAAACACCTTACCTACAGAGGAATAAAAATAAGAATTACAGTGGACATGTAGTCTGAAGCCACGCAAGCAAGAAGAGAGTGGAGTGAAATCTTTGAAGTATTAAAAACACCAGCCTAGCAAAATCTATCTTCAAAAGTGAAAAGATCAAAATTAAAAACTTTTGTGTTTCAAAGGATACTATCAAGAAAATGAAAGACAACCCACAGAATGAGAGAAAAATTTTCAAATCATATATTTTATAAGAGTCTAGCTCCCAGGATATATAAAGAACTCTTACAACTCAGCAACAAAAAGACAAACCCAATTTTAAAATGGGCAAAGGATCTGAATAGACATTTCTCCAAAAAAGATATACAAATGACCAACAGGTACATGAAAAGGTGCTCGACATGGTTAATCATCAGGGAAATGCAAATCAAAACCACAGTGAGATACCACTTCACACACACTAGGATAACCATAATAAAAAAGATGGAAAATAGCAAGTGACGGCAAGGATGTGAAGAGATTGGAACCCTCATATGTTGCTGGTGGGAATGTAAAATAGTGCAGCCATTTTGGAAAGAGTCTGGCAGTTCCTCAAAAAGTAAAACATGGAGTTACTATATGTATAGTTTGGATATTTGACCCTCCAAATCTCATGTTGAAATTTGATCCCCAATGTTAGAGGTAGGGCCTAATGGAAAGTGTTTGGGTCATGGAGGCAGATCTCTCATGAATGGCTTGGTGCTGTCCTCACTGTAATGAGTAAGTTCTCACTCTGTTAGTTCCCACAACAGTTCCCCAGAGAGCTGGTTGTTTAAAAGAGCCTGGTACGTTCTTTCCCTCTCCCTTGCTTCTTCTCTTTCCCCATGTTATGTCTGCACGTGCCTGCTCCCCTTCCCCTTCCACTATGAGTGGAAGCAGTCTGAGGCCCTCACCAGATGCAGATGCTGGTGCCATGCTTCTTGTACAGCCTGTAGAACCACGAGCCAAATAAACCTCTTTTCTTTATAAATTACCCAGCCTCAGGTATTCCTTTATAGCAACACAAATGGACTAAGACACTATGTGACCCAGAAATTCTACTCCTAGAGGTATACCCAAGAGAACTGAAAACATATGTCCACACAAAAACTTGTACACAAATGTGCACAGTGCATAAATTATAATAGCCAAAATAGTAGAAACAACTCAAATGTCCATCAACTGATGTGTGGGTAAATAAAATGTGGTATATGCATACGGTGGAATATTACGCAGTCATGAAAAAAGAATGAAGTACTGAAATGTGCTAGAATCTGGATGAACCTTAAAAGCACTATGCTAAGTGGAAGAAGCCAGACACAGAAGGCCACATATTGCATGATTCCATTTATATGAAATATGCAGAATAGGGAAATCCATAAAAAGAAAGTAGAATAGTGGTTTCCAGGGACTAAGGGGAAGGGAGAATTGGAAGTGACTGCTAGTGGGTATGGAGTTTATTTGGGGGTTGATGAAAACTTTCTGGAATTAGATAGGGCTGATGGTTGCACAACTATGCTAAAAATTACTGAATTGCATTCTTTAAAAGGGTGGACTTTACTGTATTATATTCCCCCCAAAAAGTAAAGAAGACAAACAAAAACTGAAGGATTTCATTGCCAGTGGACCTTCCCTGCAAGAAATGATAAAACAAGTTCTTTAGGCAGGAGAAAAATGAAACAAATCAGAAACTTAGATCTACATAAGGAAAGGAAGAGCAGCAGAGCAGGAATAAATGAAGGTAAGATAATCTTTTGTTTTTCTTATTTTTTAATCGATATAAAAACAACTGCTTGTTAAAGCAGTGAGAATGAAGGTGTACTGGCTGATATGGCACATGGGCTGGTGAAACAAATGACAGCAGGTGTCGCAGAAGGGAGGGAGGAATAGGCAACGGTCCGCCATGAGGTCCCCGCCCTACATGTGCAGTGGCACAGTATTGTGTGAAGGGAGACTTTGACTATTTTATATGTGTGACCACATACTAGTCCACAAAGCAAGCCTCACTAAATTTCAAAGAACAGGCATCACATGGACAACAATATCTGATTACAGTGCAATGGAGTTAGCAGTTATCAATAATAAGCAAGTGAGTCCAAATTCCCCTATATTTGGAAATTTAGAAACACACTGTTAAATATGCATAGGTTCAAAAATCATAATGGATACTTTCCGATATTAGAAATGAAGAATAATGACAAACACTACATATCAAAACTAATGGCATGCAGCAAAAATCAGTGTTTAGAAGGAAATGTTTAGCCTAAAATACTTATATAAAACTGATGAGTGCCTAAACTTGATAAGTTACATGTCCAATTTAAGTTAGGAAGAGCTACAAAACAAACCCAGAGAAAGTCGAAAGATATAATAAATATACGAGTGAAAATTAATGTGACTGAAAAAAACATATAATAGAGAAAATCAACAAAATTAAAAGTTCATTGTTTGCAAATACAATACTAAGAAAAAAGCAAGCCTCCAATAAAATTGATTAAGGAAAAAGAGTTAAGGCATAAATAAATAATATTGTAGATGAAAAAAGTAGACATGAGTAAGATAAAACAAACATTAAAAAGAGTATAAAACAATACTATCAACAATTACATGCCGTAATTGAAAAGTTAGGTGAAATGGAATTTCTAAAAAATATATAATTTATCAAAAATAATGCAGAAAAGTTTCATAAGTTGTGAAGAAACTGAAGCAGTGGTTAAAATTTTTCCCGTGAAGAAAACAGCAGTCCCAGATAATTTTATATGTATATTCTACCAAACTGAAGGAACAGATCATTCCAATCTTATTTAAACTCTTCTCAAAAAAGAAAAAAAGATGACTACTTCCCAGTTCACTGCAGGAGACCTGCATAATTCTAACACCAACCCCCACATAGTCAAAATGAGAAAGAAAAACAAGAAGACCATTTCACTCATGAATATTGAAGCAAAATCCTAATCAACATATTAATAAATCAAATAATGTATTAAAAATAAGCTAATATACTTTGACCAAGGCAAGTTCATCCCAGGTGTGCAAGAATAGATTAATATTTGTAAAAAACTATAAGTGTTACTACAATAATTTTTAAAAGAAAAGAGTATATATAATTACTCCACGAGATGCAGATTAAACATCTGATAAAATTCAACATAAACACATGATTAAAAGCTTCAGTAAATTAGGAATAGAAGAAAACTTCCATAACCTAATAAAAAGAACATGCAAAAAAAATCTTACAGAAAGCGAGAGAATGATGAACACAGCATTCAGGATGGGTAGAGGAAGTCAGAGGTCGGAGGATGATGTGGGAAAGAACCACATAGATATATGGAAATTATTGTCAAGGTCCCAATTTTTAAGTTTAATATAGGTTCCCACTGATTCTTATTATATTAGTAAAATCAACTGAATGAACAAACACGTATGGACCAGCACTAAGAATATGTCATAAACCAGTGGGTCTCCAAGTGTGGTTCCTGGACCAGCAGCACCAGCATCACCTGGAAACTTGTAAAAAATACAAATACTCCAGCCCCACCGAGACCTACTGAATCAGGAACTTTGGGGGTGGGGCCCAGCCACATGTGTTTTCACAAGCCCTCCATGTGATTCTGATGCATGGGAAAGATTGAGCACCGCTATCATAAACCACAGATTCTAAAGCATCCAAATCTATACACCTATAGCCCAATTAACAAAAGAAAAAGCCCAGCAGGTGGATGCTGTGTAGCTGGTTCATGGGATGGCCATCAAACTCTCTCCTCTAGTTGAGTTGTAAACTAGATGAGAAAGAAGTTGAACATGACTCTTTTTCTTTATGATGCCCTGATAACAAATACAAAAGGTAGAAAACGAGACCTATTACAACTATTAACATCAACAGTAATTCCTAATACTAGAAACTTGCTACACCTAGTATAGTGTCAAATTTTATTATATAGATCCAAAGTTGGAAACAATTTCAGAAAGTAACATGACTTCTGCTACTGGGGAAAATAACCTCCAAGAGGTTTTCCTACAATTTGAAATGAGGGAAAAAACCACATTGGTTCAGCACAGCATGGGCAACCTCTAGGAAAGAAAAGTCTAGAGAGGAGAAAGAATGTAAGGTCGTATTTTAGACCCACTGGACACTACTGCCCAAGACAAAGTGTAATTTTTGGAGTGTCACATTTCTCTGTAAAAATTGCACTAGAAGCATCTTGTCTTCCAGATAACAATTATACCTGATGAACCTCTGCCAACTCACAGTCAAACCTTGCTGTCGTCTTCAGAAAACCAGATTTGGTGGTAACGACTTTTAGTTTTGGAGGTCTGATTCGGGGTTGTGTCACAAAATCTGGGAGACATGACTCAAGTTCGACTAATCCTACGGGAAGGAAGTATTTGCTTTTAGTATCCAATGCTTAAATTTATCATTTTCAAAGTATAGTTAATTTTAGTAGCTGTTTGCCAAGGGGTTTCATTAGAATTGTTGATAGGGTGTATCGCATATAATAGAATGAACTGTCCTTGAAATGTACAGCACATTTCTGTATAATTAACTCATGTTCTTGGTGACTTAGACTATAAAATGAGAGATGCATTCTAAAATGAGAATATTGCCTTACAAAAAAGTAGTAATTCCAAAATCAAAATCAACAGAAAACCAATGATTCTACGATCCATGGTGCCACTATTCTAAAGTAGATGTTCACCAATTTATTATATTCTGCTCCGATGGCTAGTCAGAGCTACAAGTTCAATAGTGTAACCATCAACTCACCATCTTGGCTACATGATGCTTCAACTTGTCAACTGGAATTAGATAATTTAAATAAGCCTCTCTTGGACTTCATAAAAGGTATAGTCCTCTCCATGAACTTGTCCCCTAGTTCTCCATTCCCTTGTCCACTAGTTTATTGACATTTCTTTGTAAAGGGTTGATTTCATTATACATTTCTTATTTGCTTCATAAACCTGGTATAAAAGTTTTTGTTATTTCATTTTTGTGTATAACTTTGATTATTAGTGACATTAAACATTGTTTAACGTGTAGTAGCCAACTGAATTTACTCCTTGCTAAATTGTTCTATAGTGTGTCCATTTATTTATTTCAGTCTTAGTAGTTTTTATTGGTTTGTATGAACTCTTAATAATACTAATACTAAACCTGTTCACTGCTGTTCACTGCAACTATTTTTGTTTAGCTTTTAGTCTAAAATTCTATATTTTATATATTTAATTTCCATTTCTAAGATAACCCTCTCATACTGGACTTCTAATTATGTAAATTGCTTACCTTCATAGGTGTTGAGATAGTGGTTTTTTACTACAAAGTCCTCTGAGTTGTTGTCTGGGAAACGACCAAGACGAGACAGAGGTCCATAGACCTGCGATGCATAATCAGAATAGTCCTTGATGATATTTCTTCTCTCCAATTTCCCTTCTATATTCTTTCCCTTTCCTATGAGTTTTCTGATTGCTGAAATAAAACATACCTCCATGACTATTTCCAAAATGTAGCTCTGAATTATCCAAAGGCAGAATAGTAAACCAATTCTAGTGTGATTCACAGGGAAGCTGCTGAAATGAATGAATTTCATGATGACTCACCACAGCCAGAAGGTAACACTAAAAACAGAGGTCTGCCATCTGTGTGGCCCAGATTGCCATGAGACAAGCAGCAGTGACAGAAGCTAAATTAGCTAGTGTCCTCAATTGGTACTCATCAAAAATCTTTTATAACAGCATTCCAAGCTCTGGGCCAAAAGAGGTATTCAATAAATCTTTGTTAAATGAATGAAAGTCAAAGCAACTGGAAAATACATGGTCAGTGGAGAACTAGGGGAATTGTTCTCCCCTACAAGGATAACAAAAAGAGAAGATTACAGGTTCATCTTGGCTAACACCAGAATAAACCAGAAGATGTCCCAGCTTATAGTTTTCAAAATTGTTTGGCAGTTGGAGGGAAAAGGCTCAACTGTGCACATTCGGAGTATACTCATCTAAAGAGTCATGCTTACTACCTCCACCTGCTGCTTTTCTTTCAAATCCCATCACAGACCCCACCCCATGTTGACGGCTCTACATCATGCACTCTCAGTGGGTGTAAAATCATATCACAAGAGTGTGAAGCCATATTGCAAGAGGGGGCTTGCCTGCCCCTGCTGCCTTGTGCATGTCGCTCATATTTGATCCTCAGTGCTTTTGTGTGTGACTTGGGGTTTTAGAATTAAGTAGAAATAGTTTATATTTTATTATTAATCTACAAAAGTTAGTTAAATCCATCATTAGTTATGTCAAGTACTGAAAAGAAAATATGTTGTCAATATTTAAATGATGAATACCTAGCAGCTAGTTAAGTTAAAAGCTATTTTCTCACATCAAAGAAAAGTTAAAAGTTAATTTCACTAAAAATAATTTTTAAGTAACAATATAATAATTGCTGAAAAAATAACAGTTTTGAATGTTTTTTAAATGTGCTTATATTGCTAATAAGTATGTATATAAATAGCTAATTTACATATGTAATTGATGCAATTTTTATAAGTAAATAAATTTATTAAGTTTCTTGGCAAATAAAGCTATAAAATTCAGTTAAATGTTAATAACTTAAAACTTTTCAATATAAATTTTAACTGAAATTTTTAATTTAGTCATTCTTAATCCTGCAGTGAACAAAAAGAGTGAACCATATGCTTCATCTTTTTAGGTATAAAGTACAAATATACATATAGTACATAAACACATATACAATATATCTGTGGTATTAAAATTTCTTGGATGGGATTTATTAGGAAAAAGGATATCTAAAATATCTCCTTTAGGGGGCAATAATAAAAAATGATTGAGTAATGGGGCTCTTTATCCAAGGCATTGGCCCTAGAATATGAGGAGCCCAACACCTACACCTACACACACACACACTCCCCATAATGTCAATACCTTGACTACCTGTTACAATACTGTCACTTGATTTTCTTAGTAAGGGATTTTCCTCCACTCTTCTACCTTTGAGAAATGACTCATCTCTTATCCCTTACCTATTTGATACACAAGGACCAAAAACAGAATTATTCATAGTTAAACCAGGTTTGGTCAAACATTCAAAGCAAAGCCCACTTTTCCACTTTCTTCACTGTTCATACCATTACCTGATACATATGAGCGCTGGATCTGTGCCATTTTTGCCTCTTTTGCTTCCTGCAGTTTAGACCACTGGGCATTCAAGTGCCTCATGTTAACTTCATTCTGATTCTCTTCACGCTTCCTCAGCAGCTCTTTTAGAACTTCCAGGCGAATCTCCTGCAGTCTTCAAGTAAATTACAAAACATAAAGAAGTGTATGGTATCTCAAACAGAGGGCAAGGGGACAGCTGCCACAAACAGGGTCTTCTCTGTGGACTGGAATCATGTTCAAGTATTGTCAAAAGACCACTCTGGCAAAAGTGTGACAAATGAATTGGGGTTGGGGGGGCAACTCAATAGAGAGTAGGAACACAGATGGGTGTCGTTCTGAAGGATGAAGAAGAGTGTGCCAGGCAGATGGATCTATAGGAACAAGAGGTTTATGCACAGTTTCAGGACAAGTGTAATTCCCGGAGGGTAAGTAACGGGAGAGTGAAGAGAAGACGAGGTTCTGGCATGCTATTTTAAGGAGTAAATGTGAAAATGCCAGTGCCTGGGACATAGTAGTACTCAGTAAATCTTTGTTTCCTTTTCCCTCACCTTCAATTTGTTCTCCTTGGGCTACCTTGCTCATGTGTATCCAATCATGCACAGGTGACTTCAAAATCTATACTCCAGCCCAGACATTTCTGAACCAGAATTTGTCTACTTGAATCTCCAGCTGTTCCTTGATGATCTCAAAAAAAAAAAAAAAAACCCATTCATTTTGTTCCCCTGGAAGTCTACCCCTCTCTTACACCTTCTTCCCTCTGCTAACGATCGCTCCTCGGAAACACTTCTTACACTCCCCAGCTCGTGTTTTTGTCATCTCGTTCCTAACTTGGACTCCTTGCTGCTAGTCTCTCCTCCTTCTCATCTTTGTTCCACACAGCTGGCAAGCTTTTCCTTCCTAAAATGGAGATTTGAACACGCATTTGACTCCTACTTAAAAATTCATACATTAATTTGTTCACTCACTCGTCAAATATTTACTAAGTGACCACCAAATGCCAGGCAGAAACAATGATATGGGCAAGATAAAATGCCTTTTCTCAAGAAGCACTGCTCTAGTGGAACAGGCATACAAACCAACATTTCCACACAAGGAGACAGATGCCAGGCAAGAAGAGTGAAAAGACTTCTGTGGGCACGGGGGGAAAGGAAGGGAAGCTGGGGAAAGCGTCCTTAGAGGAGGTGTTAACTCAGCAGGGTCTTGATAAATCAGGACTGGGATTTGCCACATTGACAAGGGGGAAGCAAGGTCTCAGCAGAGGGAGCTGAATGTTCAACTCAAAAGGACTGGAGATAGAGCCAACACGTCACACTGGCAGGGCTTCTCAGGGTGAATACTCATGAGAGGCGAGGCAGTAGTGACACCTGAGCATGGAGAGATAGGTGCTTTTAAAACTAAGCCACATACCCACCGTCACCTTTCTCTTTAGAGTTACAAATACCAGGTTCAGTTCTAAACTTCATCACTGACCTCAATTTCTCCAATTGCAAGTGGAGATAATAATATCTTCCTCATAAGAAGGTTGTTGTAAGCATTCAATGAGTTCAGTACACAAAGTGCTACAACAGTAGTTCTCAAACTTCAGCATGCATCAGAATATTCTGGAGGGCTGGTTCTGATACAGACTGCTGAGCCCCAACCCCCTGATTCATTAGGTCTGGGATGGGTTCTGATAATTCGCATTTCCAACAGGTTCCCAGGTAATGCTAATGCTGTTGGTCTATGGAACTACTGACTTTTATCTGACACATAGTAAGCACACTATAGTGTTCCAGGTTCTATAAGTACCTTCATCATCGTCATCACTGATATTACTGTCCTCCTGATGGCTTTCATACTCATCCTTCAACACCCAGCTCAGAGGCTACCTCCTCTCAGGAGTTTTCCCAAATCACCCACCTCAAACAGAACCAATTGTTCTCCCACCTGGGTTTCCCTAGCATTTTGTGTACAGAGCAGGACATCACCTGATGGACACTGCCTGAGAAGTGCTGGTCTGAAATCTTTTGCCCCATCCTCTGCCCACTTCCCTGCCCCAGTAAGCCATAAGGAGCTCTGTCAGAGCACAGCAGTTTCCTGTTCATCTCTGTTTCCCCCACTGAGCACAGAGCTTACCACATAGAAGGCACTTCAAATACATTTATTAGAACTGCTCTCAGAAGAACCCCACAATCTGTCTTTTAAATAGGAAATGCCCCATCAGCTCCAGGTAGAACCCAAGGTGTCCTGCCTGTGAATCCAGTGTCGGGAAAGTAAGAGCTAGGACTAGCTTAGAGCTGTTTGGTGGGATGTGAAGAAAGCCCAGGCCTAGGGACAGTGGTACTGGGAAGGAACACAAAAGGACAGACCAAAAGATGCTTTGCAGAAATCAGTGGGATTCTGTGACAGTCTAGATAGATACTAAAGGAAAAGGGAAGAGAAGAATCAGAGATACCCTTGAAGAATTGTTCAAATCCGGGTTTTATGCTGAACTTCCTCACATACAAAGAGGGCATGATACATTCTTATATTATTGGAGAGAAAATTATACAGAGCTTCTACATCACATCAGAATTGTGTGATTGCTTCCGAAAGAACCCAATTTCCTATCTCTACGGGTTGAGGATTGCTGGGGTTTTGGTTTTTGTTTTTGTTTTGAGACAGGGTCTGGCTATGTTGCTCAGGCTGGTCACGAACTCCTGGGCTCAAGCGATCCTCCCCACTTAGCCTCCCGAGTAGCTGGAACTACAGGTGTGCACCCCCCACGCCTGGCTGAGGATTGCTTTTAAACCCAAACATTTGGGAAAGTGCTTTGCAGATGAAAAGTATCAGCATCACTCCCACCAGCACAGGAACAATTGTCTGGGTGACAGAGAACCTACTTTTCAATCTCCTGCTCTCGGAAGGCCCACTCCTTCCTCTCCATTGCATTCATCATCCTCCTCCTCTTCTCAAGCTGGGAGGCGTCGCTCAGAGGGGGAAGAGTGGCTTCCCAAGCACGCTTCTCCCGGGCTCGTTCTATCATCTCCACCTCAGCCTGTCCTGCTGGGAGACCTCGACCTGGAGGATGAGGCAGTACATCTTAGATACAAATGGACAAACCCATGTACCGGCCAGTATATAATTTACTCCCTTTCAGTCTTATCCTCTCCTCTAAATTCAAGGGTTATGACAGGATAAAATGATATTAGGAAACACCCTCTAGATGTGCGTCACAGCTTGTGTAATCTGTGCCCTGCTCTGCCTGTCATTAGTGATTGAGCCATACGACATTTTAATTCATCTTAGATGTGAGATGCTGGAAAGAGTATCAAGTGACTACTGAATAATCACACCTTGGAATGCCCAGTAACGAACAAATCTACATTTTGAAATACAGGGAAATATCTAAGTCCTGAGGTGGGAAAATATGATGAGGGTTAGGGAATTTGTTGGACAAAGGTAAAAAACAGATACTTTTTTTTTTTAATAACAGATAGTGAAGAAACCAATCATCAGCTGAGAATTCATCATGTTTGCATTTTGTCCCCCACAGTGAATGTACAGTTTGAGGCTGTCCTTCACCCCCAAGTATAAGAGTTCAAAGACACAAAGACTCCCAGGTCGGAGAGGTGGGTGGGGCCATTGGTTATGTCTCCTGACCAGCTTGGACACACTGCCTGAGACCTAACCCTATTTATGCCTCCTTGGACCAAGTTTTGGGGACCCAGCCATTCTCAGTGCCTAGTACCTCTAAATGTGGCCTTATTTACCACATCATCTTTCTGGGTAAAAGTGGGTAAAAGAAATGAGGGGTCTAGAACAAGTGTCCTATTTGATCACTAAACCCCAATAAACCAACCTTTGTTTTATTTTCATTTTAAAATATAATTATACAGACAAGTACAAAGAAATAAATAACAAGGTCTTATTTCTACCACATCCAATAAGCTACTTCTAAAATTTTTTGCTTTATTCATTTCAAATCTTTTGTAATGTTTATGCTTTTAAAGAGCACATAAGTAATATATGAGTTCACTGTCTCTTGTTTTTCAAATTAGGACATTATAGAAAAGGCTAAAGTTCTCCTGTACTCTACCTATTCCTTCTAATTATCTTCCCTGAGGCAGTCACAAGGATACATTTAGTGGGCATACTACCAATTCATTTTTTTTAACTTTTATATATATGTATAAAGAAATGAGTAAACCCATATACAAAATACTATATATAAGTGTGTATATATGTATATATATTATGTTGTGTATTTTGCATCAGGTTTCCTTTGGTAATTAAAAAAGTATGAAAATGATACCATAAACACTCAGATTTAACAACTATACACATTGTTATATACACTTTACCTTTTCTAATAAAGGAAATTACAGCCTTATAAACAAAGTTAATGTTCCTTTTAACCACCACATTGAACACCATTCCCTTCTCCTCTCTCCCAAAGCAAACTCAAAAAGGAAGCTGGGGCTCTCCTTCTAGTGAATCTTAATATTTTATATACAGACCTATGTATCTATGAATTATAAGACTAATAAAAGTTAACATTACTTAAGCACTTAAAATGTGCCAAACACTATTCTAATTCATTTAATCCTCAGCAAATCCCTAACACATAAATACAATTATCCATAGTTTAAAAATGAAGAGACTGAAGACCTAAAAGGTTAGGTAACCTGCACAAGGATATAGTTGGTAAGTGACGGAAATCAGGATTTGAACATGGCAGTCTGGGCCTTGGGTTCTTAAGCACTATAGTATATTCCCTCTCTAATAAAAACAAATATGAACCAAAAATGGACTATATATAAACAAAATACAGTATTGTTTTTTATTTAATATTTATATACATGGCATTGTGCTGCAGGTATCATTTGGCAACTTACTTTTGTTACTCAACTTTGTTTTGGAGACCCGGCCATACTTAGACATCCAGATCTAGTTTCCTTCTTCCGCTACTGGGCTTTATTACAATTTAAGCTGTCTTCTCAAATGGACATTTAGATTGCTTCTAATCTTTTGATTACACATAATGCTGCAACAAGCATTCTTGTACTGGTTTCATTGTACCCATATGTGAGTTTCTCTAGGATTCTTAGAAGTGGAAATGCTAGAGTCTAGCAGCTAGATCATAAAATATGATCATTTTTAATTCTGGATATTGCTAAATTTACCCTCTGAAGTATATTTTTGCTCCTGCCTTCTCAGGTGCCCTGATGGTTCCTCTCCCACGGTCCATGCTTCCTCACTTCCTCCCACATTGCATCTGCCTAATCTCCGCTGCTTTTTGCAGCCCTTACAAATATTTAGTAGTTCATGGATTACATACATTTTTTTAGTTTCACTGAAAATAGAGTTTGTGGGAGTTTTGTTGTTCTTGTTGCTTTTGTATAATTTCTGGGAAGAGAAGAGGAAAGTTGTTAATTTATCCAGGCATAGTTATATTGGGAGTAGGGATTTGGATTAGAATTGCTTGAAGGTATAAATTATTTGGAGGAGAAATCATACCTACTCAAACATGAGTTTTCTCATTAATAAGCATTATGTGTCTCTTTTTTATCAAATCTTTGTATGCTTAAAGAACAATTTATAATTTTCACCATAAATGTGTTGCATGTTTGTATTAAGTGATTTGCTAGGTATTTTGTTATTTGTTGCTACTGTGAATGTGATGTGTTTCAATAATTTTTCTAATTGGATGTTGTTCTTATATAAGAAAGCTGCTGATCTTTGTATGTTGATTTCATAATCAGCTACCTTGTTGAACACTCTTTCTAGTTCTGATTATTTTCTAAATGAGCACATTGTCTGCAAATAAAGATAGTTTTGCTGCTTCTTTCTAATCCTCATGCCTCATTTTTTCTCTTATCTTACTGCACTGACTTAGTGTTCCTCAACCAGGATGCTACTGCCATATTGGGCAGACAATTATTTGTTGTATGAAATTGCCCCATGCAATACAGGATGTTTAGTACCCATACCAGCCTATCCTCTATACCCCATCCCATGTGCTAAATGCAAGAAAACTTTCTAATTATTATTACATACAAAAATGCCACCCCTAACTTCCAAATGTCTCTGGGTGATGAGCGATCATAGCCCAGCTTGATAAATTCTAGGATAGTATCATCTCTATATTGCTAAGTAAGAGTGTTGATGAGGGTGTCATCTTTTTCTTTAAGGGTAAAGCTTCTAAAGTTTCACTGTTAGTATTATGTTTATTAAAAGGTGTGGTAGATACTCTATACTAAGTTTCTAAAGTTTCCTTCTGCTCCCAGTTTATTTAGAGTTTATATCATGAATGAGCATTGAATGTCATCAAATACTTTTTCTGCACCCAGGGAAACATTCTTCCTATATTTTCTTTTAAAATGATAAATTACATTGGTTGGTTTTCTGATTTTGTAACAAATGTGAATTCCTCTGATTAACGCAGTTGGTTATGATAAGTCACCCTTTTAAAATACAGCAAGATTTGATTACTGGTATCTTCTTTAGAATTTTTTGCATATTTCTTCATATATGAGATTGGCCTGTAATTTTCCTTCCTAGTACAGCTGGACCTCTATATCTGTGGGTTCCGCATCTGTGGAGTCAATCAACCACAGATTGAAAATATTTTTTTTTTAAATTGCATCTTTACTGAACATGTACAAACTTATTTTCTTGTCATTATTCCCTAAACACTACAGTATGATGATTTACATAGCATTTACATTGTATTAATTATTATAAATAACCTAGAGATGATTTAAAGCATACAGGAGGATGTGCAGAAGTTATATGCAAATATTATACCATTTTATATAAAGGACTTAAGCATCCATGGATTTGGGTATCTGGGGGGGTCCTGGAACCAATCCCCCATGGATACCTAAAGATAACTGTACCATCCTTATTCAGTTTTCAAATCAAGGCTATAGCCTCATAAAATGAAGAAATTAACTTTTATTCCCTCTGTCTTTGCTGAAAGAATTTGAATAAAACAGAGTTTATCTGCTTCTTGAAGGCATGGTAAACTTACCTGTAAAACTGTTTAGGCCTGGTGCTCTTAAAAAGATTTTTTTTTCTTTTAACCAAGTCAATTTCTATAGTTATTCTTCCATTCAGGTTTGCTATTTCTTCTTGAAACCAACTTAGTGATCTATATTTTCTTTAAAAATTGTATAACTTATCTATGTTTTTAAATACAGGGCAAAAGATATTCCTAGTATGGTCTTATAAGTCTTAAACTGTTTACTCCCCAGTTATGTCCCCCTTTCAATCCCAATACTCTAGATTTGCATCTTCTGCCTTTTTTCTTGATGCTTCTTCCTACAAGAGGCTTGTCTATATTATTAATCTTTATAAAAAATTATGGCCCTAATGACCATTTATTTTGCCTTTTTAAATATCTGTATTATTAATTTCTGATTTCAACTTTATCAGTCGCTAAACTCGTGAAGATTGAGTTACGTTAAAAACATAAAGCACTTGGAACAGTTCCTGGCACTTTGTATGCTCTCATTTTTTTTCCCTTAGTGCTTATAGTATCATCCTTTTTCACTGTGTCATTATTTTTCACTTTATCTTTAAGTAAACTCTCTATTAATGTTTAACATACATGCAGAAAGGTGCAAAAATGAACATCCCACGTAATCAGCACCCAGATCAAGGAATGGACTATTACCAGAACCCCACCCTAAACCGCCCATCATACTCCCTTCCCAGTCACTACCTGCCCCAAGGGCAGCCACCATCCTCATTCCTAATATATTAATTTAGTTTTGATTGGCTTTGAGTTTTAAGTAAGTAGAATCACAGTATGGGTACCCTTTTGTATCTGACTTCTTTTGTTCAGCATTGTATATGTGAGATTCACCCATGTGGTTACATGCAGGTGTACTTCATTCTTATTACTATATGGTATTCCACTGTGTGAATATATTATATTTTACTCATCCATTCTATGATTGAGGGACATCTGGGTTGTTTTCAGTTTGAATTTATTGTGAATAGTGCTGCTATGAGAATTCTTGTACATGTCTTTCAGTGAACACACATATGCCTTTCTGTTAGTATTTAATAGAATTATGTACTCACTTTTCTTTGGTGTATAGCTAGGAATGATGTTACTGGAATGTAGGTATGAGCACATTATATAAATTAATTTACTTAATCCTTACAATATCCTATGAGATAGATGCTTTTATTATGTATGAAAATGTCTTTATTTTACCTTCACCCTTGAATAATAGTTTGGCTGGTGAAAGAATTCCAGGTTTGCAGCCATGCTCCCATGGCACCTTTAAGATAATACTGCAAAATGTCAGTCTGTTCTTTTCTTTTTTTCCTTCGTGGGTAATCTGACTTTTCTCTTGCATAGCTTTTGCACTCTTTTCTTTTTCTTTATTTAGAAGGTATGAATTTTTAAAGGTTTATCCTGCTTGGTACTCAGTGGGATTTTTCACTGTGAAGGCTATGTCTTTCTTTAGTTCTGGGAAATTCTTAGCCATTACCTTTTCCCACGTTGCTTCTCTAACATTCTCCCTATTCTCAATTTCCTATTCCCCATGGCTCTTGCTTTTCTTTTATCTTGTTCTACCTCTGTATGTTGCATTCTGGAATATGCCCCCATTTAATCTGTTATTTCACTAATTTGCTCTTCAGCTCTGTCTACTCTACTGTTGAATTCATTTTATTTCAAACTTTATAGTTTTCCTTCCCAATGATTCCAACTGGTTCTTTTTCATGGCTCCCATTCTTGTTTTCAGTGTTGCTATTTCCCCCTTATCTCTTTGAGAATATAAAAAGTACTACCTAAGTCCTTTTCAGATTGCTCCATTTGCTTCATTTACTCTGAAATTTATTCTTCTATTTCCTTTATTTTTTGTGGGTTACTCCTGGTGTCCCTGCTCCTAGGGTGCTTTGTGGTTCTTGGGTTGAGATCAACTGCAGATTTCTCTCATAAGCACCCTGGTCAGTAGCACCCTATGACAAGGCAAGAGGGGCTCTTTCCTGACATCATTCTTTAGGGCCCTGCCCATCACCATAGGGTGAGGAGTCCAAGGGACCATGCCCACCTGGAGCTACTTCCACCCTTAGAGACCTGACAATCCTTGCACAAATGTCCCCAAGCCTGCTGCTAAAGTCTATGTGGGCCTCTTCTCAGGATTCAGATTCCTGAGGGCATACTATATGCTGCTGTTTGCTCACCCTTAAGTCCAAGGTGTGGCCAAATGGCAGCTGTTTGTCGGGATGTGTGAACAGAGATTGGATAAAAGAGCTCATGCATGCATAACAGGCCCCTCACAATGTAGAACAGAGCCAGGGTGGGAAGAGAAAAGGGCAGTCCACCGGTAGGCTCTTGCCTTGCTGCCATATTCCAGCATGGAATCCCAAGGAGACTAAGAGTTCGAAATTTAAACTTGTCTTTTTAATTTGTTGTAAAGATATATTTGTGAGGAAAAAGTAAATATTTTACTTAACAGATATTAGCTTGATTTATTATTTTATTTATTTATTTATTTTTATTATTATTATTTTTTTTGAGACAGAGTCTTGCTCTGTTGCCTGGCCTAGAGTGCAGTGGTATCATCATAGCTCACTGCAACCTCAAACTCCTGGGCTCAAGCGATCCTCCTGCCTCAGCCTCCCCCAGCTAATTTTTCTATTTTTTGTAGAGACGGTCTTGCTCCTGCTCAGGCTGGTCTTGAACTTCTGGCCTCGAGCAATCCTCCTGCCTCAGCTTCCCAGAGTGCTAGGATTACAGGCATGAGCCACCATGCCTGCCCTGATTTATTTAATAGAATTTAAAAATGTCTACACACATGGTATGTGGGCCTCCCTTTGAGCTCCAGAGCCCCACAAATGGTAGGAGTAGGCCTGAACCA
Source organism: Daubentonia madagascariensis (assembly GCA_023783475.1). Lineage (NCBI taxonomy): Eukaryota > Metazoa > Chordata > Mammalia > Primates > Daubentoniidae > Daubentonia > Daubentonia madagascariensis. The sequence goes on along the minus strand of JAKFHU010001631.1, from coordinate 17,016,513 downwards.
TAGGTGCTTTTATTGACCCTTCAACCTCATTTCTGCCTAGGGCAGGGCACCAGGTGAGGTTTTTTGCCTAGTGAAGTATTTCTGAGCCCAGAGTGAAGCTCTGGTCCTTAATGCTAACTATCATACCAAGAGGTAGAGTCCAAGGCCCCATGCAGGAGCACCTGACTCAGCTCTGGCTATAGTCTTAAACTGGCAGGCACCAGGCTTCAGCCCCATCTATGTGAAGGAGAAAGGCTCTGGCCCCTCCAGTTCAAGCAGGTAGGTTGGATCTGGCTTCCTGCCATTCACAGGCCCTGCTCACCACCACATGTTCCCAGCTATTTCTTTCTTTTAGGAGCTATTTCTTTCTTTTCTACATTATGAATATTTTCTTCCTTGGTTTTTAAATGTGGCTACAAGTTCATTAATTTTTTCTATATTTTTTATGTATTCAGAGCACCAAGGGGAAGAATCAGCATATTTTTAATTTGCCATCTAGGCCTGAAAGTAGAGCCTCTGTTTTAAAGTGTGGGAGTTCAGAATGCTTAATCAGGATTCATGAAGTGAGACAGGAAACAAGAATCAAAACTAGAGCTCAGATACAAACATCTGCCTTGCCTAGGATACAGACTTGATCACAGCTATTCATTACAATGGGGGGAGGAAAGCAATCTCATTTTAACAAAAAAATCATTACAGTGTACCAACTATCTCCATGACCTTTTAGGAGTTAGTTAACCTCTCTGGTACTCAGTTTTCCCAGCTACAATCAAGTGAGTTAGATAAGCTAATTTCTGATAATTACCAAAGGTACCGTCTCTTATTGATTTTTATAGTTCCTTATAATACAGGCCTATGCCATATTTTATTACATCCTAAGACTGAATTTCTGAGCCTGAAAGATATTTAGCATTTCAGAGATAATGTCAAAAGAAATCATCCAAATCATCCAATAAAAATGTAAGGGAGTTTTGATAAATTGTAAGATATTTTGGCAAACTGAGATAACATTATTACATACATAGGAATGTGCATTTGGTATCAAACACTTAAAAAATGTTTATGTGTAAAGAAGTATGACTGCTCAATGAAAAGGAATTGATTAACAGGTGAGAGGAGATAGGTAAGCAGTCAGCAAAACCACCACAATATTGAGCTGAAATATTAGTATAACTTCAGCTTCAGGGATAGAGCACAATAAAGTACTTACAATAAAAAGGGAATATCTCTGAATGAAAGAATCAGAAAAATTATGAGTCTATGAAGTTGTACTGAGCAAGACACTTTAAATAGCAACACTGTAAACCACAGTTGCCTGTACGTGGGTCATTTCAACAGCATGCATGGTTATCAGTACTTCCATCTGCAAATATTCAAGAGAATTGCCAACTCACCCCAAGTAAGAGTAGCCAGTGTCAAGAGCTCAGGGATTGAGTCCTGACATATTACATATTCTGGAGAGTATGGATCTGTTTGAACATCGGCATCCCGGTAATCAGTCTGAGTGCCCACAGTAGACTTTGAAGGGATGGGTAGGAACTTAGCAGAAGTAGGAGGAAAAGTATATGATTCTGCCCTAAAAGGGGAAAATTAGTTTAAAAATTGAAACCTGATATGGTCACTTAAAATATTACATAACTAGGTAGAAATAAATCTTTGAGCTTCACTGAGTCCATTCCAAACATTGACAGGCACAAAGCTATGAATCCATTGTAATCAGAATTATGCCCCAAATTTTAAGAGAATTGAATTGTTATTCTCACCTCTGCCAAGAAACTAAGTGGGTATAAATACCTTGGTCTACTCACAAAAGTGCCTATTTATATCTGTGTGTCACTGGGCAAGGCTGTAGACTAGAGCTATAAAAGGTAGATTCTAGAATGTTGTACAGCTCTTCTGGGCCTGTTCAGAATTGCTACATTCCTTGATTTCTTTCTTCTCTTTCAGTTAGACACCCAATCTCTATTCCTCTCCAGAAATACAGGAGCAGAGGAAAGAGAAAAGATGCTTTCTGTTGAAAGAAAGAAAAAAAGAGAGAAAGAGGAAGGAAGAAAGGGAGCAAGGGAGGGAAGGAGGAAGACAGGCTCTTTCTGGATAGATGATTCAATAATTAATACCGGGATCACTTGCTTAACATGTGGTAAAGTTACCTCATCTCTTGCACAAAAATTAATTCCAGATCTTTTTAAAATTTTGGAAATATGAGACTATAAAAGTACTAACAGGAAGCTTAAGTAAATATTTATGTCATCTTTGAATGAAGCATGGTACAAAAGCCAGAAACTATAAAAGGAAATGATCAATAGAACTGAAGGTAAGTTTAAACTTCTATACCTCAAAATATCACAGACAAATTTAAAAGGTGAGTGGCAAACCTGGAAACAGGTTTTATAATATATATGATAAAAAGTTAAACAGCCTTTCTATATAAAAAGCCCTTGTAAATCAGTAAGACAGTTGAACACCCCATAGAAAAATGGATAAAGGACAATTCACAAAACAAAAAAGTAGAACTTCTAACAAACATATCTAAAAATAATGAACATTAAGTAGTAACAAAAGAAAAGTAAACTAAAACAGCAAGATACTGTTTTATGCTATTTTATCACACAACTAAAGATTTATAAGATTGAAAATACCAAGCATTGATGAAGTTGTAAAGAAACAGGCATTCTCATAAACTGTTGATGGAAATACAAACAGGTACGACCTAACTGACAAGTAATTTACCAATGTATATCAAATCCTTAAAATACCCTTTGCCCCAGCAATTGTACTCCTACAAATTTACTCTAGGAAATAATTGGACAAGTGTACAAAGATATATGTGCAAACATGTCCACAAAAATCTCATTTATATAAGTAAAAAATTAGAAACTTAAATGATCACCATCCATAGAAGAACTGTTAAAAAAAATATGGCACACCCACAATGGAATTTATGCACCTATTCAAAGTAATAATGTAATCTATAGTTATGAACATTAAAAAATGTCCGTGATTCATTATAAAGTAGAAAAAAGTGATACCATTAAGTGGTATATATAGTAAGATACCATTTTTATGCTTTTAAAAACTGTTTTTATGCATAGAAAAATGCCTAGATGGATATACAACAAAATAATAATAATATTAATAGTAATTATTTCTGGGTAGTGGAATTACACAGAGAATTCTTTTCATCTTTATAGATTTCTGAATTTTCTAACTCTTTTATAAAAATGTACGTGTTACTTTTAAAAGAAAAAATAGCCACTTTCATTTAAAAGAAAATGTTTTTTTTAGTTAGTAGGAGAATTGGTTAAACTACATAAATAATAAATAACTAAAGATAATGGCAAAAACAAAGAGGTATTTCCATTTCGAAAAATAAAGGCAGGCCAAGCACAGTGGCTCACATCTGTAATCCTAGCACTTTGGGAGGTCGAGGCAGGAGGATCACTTAAGGCCAGGAGTTCGAGACCAGCCTGAGCAACATAGCGAGACGCCATCTCTACAAAAATACAAAAATTAGCCAGGCATGGTGATGTGCAGCTGTGGTCCCAGCTGCTCAGAAGGTTGAGGCAGGAATATTACTGCAACCCAGGAGTCTGAGGCTGCAGTGGGCTATGATTGTGCCACTGCACTCCAGCCTGGGCAGCAGAGCAAGACCTTGTCTCAATAAAAAACAAAAAACAAAAAACAAGGGATGCTGTTTTACTTCATGAGTTTGAATAAATAAATAAATAACTAAATAAGCCAAGGGAAAAGTAGTACCATAATTGGCATTTATCTTGAGGATTACAGACATTTGATAACATATGTCCTATTCATAAGATGCTATCTATCATTAGGAATAATTATATTCTTTAAATGCATGCTTGAAAGCCCAGCTGTAAATAAATTTCTGTTCAGAAGTCTGAGACCTTAAAAAAGGTTTCTATCTGATCATTTCATTAATACCTTGGACTTTTTTTCTCTTATAGAAATATTAAGGTATAGTAACACAGGAAAGAGTATAGCAACAATTGGATTTTTAAAGGAATACTCTGCCTTACCTGCTATCTTGCCCTGAAACTAGACCCTGGGGAACTGCATGTTTGTCCCTTGCCCCTCCCCTCCTCCTCATTTTGGTTCACTCCTTTGTAGGGCACAGACCATGTTTCATTTATCTTTGTACACCACACTGCCTATGCAGATTAGATGATTATCAAATTATAAAATTCTACCATTCAGTGATATTTCATGACTGATTAGTTTTCTTCATAAAATGTTGAAGAACTGTTGTCAAATAAGTGTGTGTTTCAGAGAAGCACAAGAGGACATTTAAAGCATTTTTCAGCTTTTTTTTTTTTTTTTTTTGCCACAATTGCTATCGTTTGAATGTGTGTCTCCTCCAAAATTCATGTTTAAACTTAATCTCCACTGTGGTGGTATTAAGAGGCGGGGCATTTGGCCTTTGGGGGAAGTGATTAAGTCATGAGGGTTCCACCCTCATGAATGGATTAGTGTCTTATAAAAGGGCTGGAGGGAACTAGCTTAGGCCCTTTTTGCCTTTTCACCTTCCACCCTGTGAGGACACAATATTTGTTCCTTTTGACATGTGAAGACACAGCAAGAAGGACCTATGCAGTCTCTGAATTCCAGCACTTTGATCTTGGATTTCCCAGCCTCCAGAACTCCAAGAAATAAATTTCTATTGTTTATAAATTACCCAATCTGTGCCATTTTTATAGCAACACAAATGGATTAAGACAACTCATAGTAAGAAATACATTTTATATCATAATCCATTATTTACATGTAAACATATGCATATATTTATCTGAAACAAAAGTTATAAACAAAAACCCCTCAATATGCCTAAAACTTTGGTTATCTTCTATTCTGTTTCGTTTTTTTAAATGCTACTTATGACCCACTAGATTTCATACCTTCCAATGGTTTGTGACCCACAGTTTGAAAAATATTTATTTAAAGAACTATCTTCTGAAAGCAAATGTGGAAGCAAACAATAAATAAACTGAGAAGGAATTTTTAAATAATATTTACTTACTTGGTTGCTGCATAAACAACATTCAATGGTATCTGTTGATGAAATGGAAGGAAAGGCCTGGGAGGAAAAGGAAAACATAAATGTGCGGGGCTTTTGCATTAAGTGCACTCTAAGCTTCCTTACAACTGTCATACTTGTCCCTTAAAATCAATGAGTTTGAATATATCAATGTTACTTAAACTTTGATGTATACAAAATCACTGGGGGGGGGGTGGAGAAGTTCTTGTTTAAAATGCAAATTCTCAGGTCTAGCCCATGAGGTTCAATAGATATAGGGTGGAGCCAATGAATCTGCATTCTTAATAAGCACTCCAATATTTTCTGTGCAGATGGTAAACAAAACACACTTTAAGAAATAGTACGCTATACTTGGGCTTTAGCTGGCCATTAGTTTCCAAATTCTCAAGTTCCCTGAGACATTCTGAAATTCACAATGTTTTAGTTTTAAAGCTTCCCCCCCAAAGTCTAGAAATTGAGAATACTACAGTTAAGAATTAACATTTCTCTGAAAAAGTTAGCATTATAAAATTTCCATAAGGAGATTGCTCATAAATAATAATGTGGATTAGAATTTACTTTCTCAAGGAAGTTTATGCAGATGTGGTATCAAGACTATTTTGCTAACTCAGGTAAGATCCATAGGGAAATCTCCACCTTATTTTAATCTGACCTGAATATATGATTATCAGATGAGTATTAATCACAATGAAATAAAATGAATCTTTTGACCATTTTATTTGTTCGAATGTTAGCTTTGGCAACACTCAAAAGAAGGGGCAAATGATGCTCATTTGAACACTTTTAACAATCTTTCCTTTGCTATGACTTCATGATATCTCCACTGTGTCTCAATCACTTCATTTGACGACTTCATTTTGTTTTTGAATATATATTCTTAGTTGCAATCAGTACCTCCAAAGTCAGGCAGCTTTAGTTGGAATCCTAGCTATTCCACTTGCTAGCTTATATGACCTTGAGCAATCGATTTCTCCTCTCTTGGTCTCAACTTCATTATTGGTAAAATGGGGATAATATATATCCTATCCTACATTTCTGTTGTAAAGATTAGATGATATGCATGTAAACCACTTAAAATGAAGCCTGCACATTGCATGCACTTAAAAATGACAGCTGCTATTATTATCATAAAGAGGTTCTTTATATCAGGACCCCAATGTTCATTAATAATTACTTTCTACCTGTCAAAGTATTTATAGCGATTCTTTCCAGTAACTTCAGGATCTTCATAAACTTTTTTAGGCATCTGAAAACTGTCAGTTCTAAAATGAAGAAGGAAAACATTATTCAAGTCTAATATTTTTCCACATATAATTTCTATTTAATATTTCTACGTCTGTAAAGTAGGAGATATACAGAGTATCTCATACTGAGACCAATGTCTTCCATAACATGCATTTGACTGTCCTACATCTTAGACTAGATATAATTCTTCCCCTAAGTAAGGAAACCAGGACCTAGAAAGAGGAAGTAAGAATTGAAAAGAGAGTAGATTTATGAAATACCACATACAAAAATACCCACTTTTAGTTAAAAGTACATGAGAATAACAAAGTTTGAAAAGATAATTTTTTATGTCCAGGCTGAAAGACATTATAATTTTTTAATTTACTAGATGTGAACTTATAAGTAATTCAAAGAATAAAGAATTCAAGACACTTCTCTTTGAAGGTGCTGTGGCTACAAGTCTCCAAAGAATATTTTAGATACTAGCAGAAAAGAACACTTGCAATTTCTAAGACGGATCAAAGGAACAACAAACTCAGTCACCCCTACCTTGGTGGCAAGTTGTCATTTAACATACATATTCACGCCAACCTGAGAACAGCCACTAACCAGTAAACCTATAACCACTGCTCCTTAATCAGGCTTGTTTTGGTCAAAGGGGTTTAGAGAGAGAATTTGGCCTAGGTATAACATCACAACTGTACATTTTTAAATCGTGCAGAGTAAATAAATAAAAATTTTTAAAAAGAAAACCGCATTCATTAAAAACAGTATTTTAAGGAACTGGGGCCACCTGACACTTACACAGCAAGCTGCCAGAGGGCTTCTTTGTGTCTCTCCTCATGTCCCTTCCATTCCCGACTGATAAACGGTGGGACGGGATCTGACTTGCTCCAATATAGAGAATATCTTGGATAATGGATCAGGTTACTGAACATGGTTCTAAACTTGGGAACTTTTTTCTAATGTTAGGAAAGGGAGTCAGGGAGAAAAAGGACAAAATTATACCACCAGATCTTCTAAAGCATTTTAATCATATTGTAAACTTTTTTAAAAAAGGTACAAAACAATGTGTATAGCATAGGAAGAGGGGTTAGTAATATATCCATAGAATATCTCTAATTGGATGCCCAAGAAACTGATGACAATGGCTGATAAGTGGAGGGGGTTAGGGCTAGAATATACTATACTTTTGTACTACTTGAATTCTTTTAACACAGGCATATATTAATTTTCCTATTGAAATAAATTAGTTATGGGTCCTTTATTCATTATTAGTGAATTAATCCTCACAGTGAGCCACAAGTATTAGGATGCTTTGCCCCCTAGTAATCATGGCAAAGTAATTTCTGCAGAACCTAAAATCTGGTAGAGATCTGGTGATTTGTCAATATGATCAAGGCAGTTAGCCAAACTAGATGGCTCAGCTTTATTAGGTAGCATTAGTCAATGAATTAGACATACCAGCCTGCTTCGAATCAGAGTAGCTTGGATATTTGCCTGTGTGTGATCTTTCTCACTTGACACAATAAACAATGGATCTGCAAAACAAACAATAAAGTAGCATAAGGAATGAACATATCTACTCCTAGGCTGAGAGTAATGGCAAAGCAATGTAATTGGAAAACAAATTAGAAAGTTTAGATGTTGCCTAACTCTGCAGCAGCTCATGTTCTGTTGTACATGTGGCCCTATTACTCTACCACATCTACCAGCGAGAGTTTGTTAGATGCATTTCTTTTCTGTGTTCCAAGTTAGCTTAAGGAACTGGAATGCAAAAAGAAAGCCTAGCATATTCTCAAGTACCATATCCTAAACACACTCTCTTCTCTCCTACAATCAAAACTCCTTCTGGGTCTGGGTAGCCCAAGAAATGCTTCAAGAGGAGACACCTTGTATATAAGAACTATACCCATTTGCAAGTGAAAGAAGCAATAAATTTAGACACTATCTCCCATATTCAGTGCACTGGGAAGATGCAAGAAGCATGACACCTCAGAATTGATAGACATGGTAAAAAAAAGTCATTCTCTAATAAGCAATAAATAAGATTGGCTGTCTTCAGAATTCACCCTTCTAGTTTATAAATATGATGGGATTAAGTTATTTCTCAAAAATTCAAAAAAATATTGACCTGCTGTTATAAGTATCTGCTTATCAGGTATATCTTTAAAGTGATAAAGAATATTTACGATTGATTATACTGTACCATCCCTTAAAATCAACCAATTTGACATTAAACTCATGAGCAGACTTGATTTCCCAAGTAGACTTATCTCTGGGGAAAAAAATACTCTGAGCAGCTAGTGTAGATGACTTGGTAACATATATTTCTCCATATGAATTAATAAATTGGTACTGTGGCTTAGAAATAAGTCTCTTTTAAACATCAGTCTTAACTTACTACTGTGAAATTTTTGGGCCTACAATAACTTACTCACACTTAGTTAGGTCTCTATATACTTAAAAGGTATATGTGCCAAGGAATGGAAAAGTGATTTCCTAGCAGTGTGGCTCAGTGTCGCTTTTGACTTAGAGATAATGGCATCCATTTGAAATCATTACTTTCCCCAAAATATGCAGTGTAAAATTATTTACTAAGTTGCCAGTGTAAGTTTTATTTATGCAAAGAAACTTGTTTCCCACACAAAATGAGGTTTCATGACATTGTCACCTCAGAACTGATATACTGATAGTTAAATTTTAGCAGTTGAGTCAAAAGACCATCCATATGATTATTCTTTCTGAAGTATAATACCCTTTATTTGTCAACTGCAGATTCTTCTGCAGAGTTGCATTTTGAGTTCTTTTGTATATTTAATTAATTCTAAGTCCTCAGTTTAATACGCTTTTTCCTTAGGGTAATCTATAAAATATGTAAAGGGGCAGGTGAGAGGTGGGATAGGGCAGAAATGTGTCAGGTTGGCAACATTCATATACTAGACCTTGATTTCAGGATCTATGTTTTACCAAGGAATCCTTGCTTCCTTCTTGCAACAAAAGGTTAAAATTTTTTGACAGTGATGATTCTTAACAGTTGGTTAGTAGAAAAAATATAAGGAGACACAGAAATCTTATAGAAAAGGGCATTTTTAGGCCAGGTGTGGTGGCTTCCATCTGCAATCCTAGCACTTTGGAAGGCCAGGAGTTCAAGACCAGCCTGAGCAACATAGAGAGACCCTGTCTCTACAAAAAAAAAAAAAAATTTAAATTAGTCAGGCACGGTAGTGCATACCTGTAGTCCCAGCTACTCAGGAGGCTGAGGCAGGAGGATCACTTAAACCCAGGAGTTTAAGAAATAAGTTTCTTTTGAATTTGGATAATGTGAGTCAATTCCTAAAACCTAATAATTCCACAGTTGCCCAACAAAAACGATTTATTGAATGTGGACATTTGATATTCCTACCAAGGTTGAAAAGCTGCAAGAGGCGCAGGCTTGCTTTACTCCTTTATTCAACAAACGTTTATTGACTGGCTACTATGATCTAGGTGCTTGGAATACATCAACAAAAAGACAAAAATCCCTGACTTCATGGGAGAGAGACAATAAATAACAAATATAATAAACTAGTAAATTATATAATATATTAGAATTACAGGGTAATAAGTGTTATTTTTTAAAAAGAGGAGAAAAGGATAAGGGAGATTTGGTTGCAATTTTAAACAGGGTGGTCAGGGCAGGCTTCATTGAGAATGTGACATATAAGGAGACTTGCAGTGGGGAGTTAGCTAAACAGATATCTGGAGGAAGAACATTCTAGGCAGAGGAAATAGCTAGAGCAAAGGCTCTAGAATGGGAGCATGCCTAACATGTTTGAAAAATAGCAAAGAAACCAGAATGAATGAAGCAGAATGAGGGAGGGAAAGAATAGTAGATGAAAGGTCAGAGAAGTTACCAGAAGGCTGGATGACATAGAGCTTTGTAGGGAAGGGTAAAAGAGCTTAGAAAGATGTTCATATTTGTCCCATTGACCCCCCACACCCATGCTACCACAGTTCTTTTTGTCAGGATGGAAACCTGACCCAAGGCCAGTCAACTCATTGGCCAGCCAACAACCTTATTTCTCACTTAAATTTTCAGCTAAGATACTCGAAGACTCTATACAAACGGTGGTGAGCTTTAGGGCTAAGAGGTCAAATAGTGTGCCACCCCAGTCCCTGTCATAGTAAGACAAATCCATACACAAGTGGCTTTCTGTCAGATGGAAGAAGGAAGGAGGCATATACAGTCATGCATTGCTTAATGGCAAGGATACATTCTAAGAAATGGGTCATTAGACAAGTTCATCATGTGCAAACATCCTAGAGTGTACTTCCACAAATCTAGAGAGCACAGCCCACTACACATGTAGGCTATATGGTATAGCCTATCACTCCTAGGCTCCAAACCTGGACAGCATGTTACTGTGCTGAATACTATAGGCAATTGTAACACAATGATATTTGTGTGTCTAAACATAGAAAAAGTAATGCATTGTGCTACAATGTTAAGATGGCTACAACTTCACTAGGCCATAGGAATTTTTCAACTTAACCTTATGGGACAACCGTCGTATACACAGTTGGTTGTTGACCAAAACGTTATTTGGGGCTTGACTGTGTACACAGATAGAAGGCTAGAGTTGCCAGATAAAATACAGGATGCCAACTTTAATTTAAATTTCAGATAAGCAATGAATAATTTTTAACATAAATATGTCCCAAATATTGCATAGGATAAAAAATCTATACTAAAATATTATTATTTATCTCAAATTCATCCTTTATTTTTATTTGCTAAATCTGGCAACTGCAACAGGCTGAAAGATCATAAGGTTCAAGAAAGAGAGCCGGAGAGCACAGCAGCTTAGTTCTGATCTTCCCTGTCCAGGCTCTAGTCTGCCCTAGCTATACTCTGCTTCCTGTCTGATGAGTAGCTGTGAGATTGCCCATTTTATTTCAACACCCAAGCTTTCATTTGACCTATTCTGGGTGGATTTCTGTTCCCTGCAATGGACATGGAAACATTTAGCAGTTCCTCTGCAAAAGAGACACTTAGGGATCAAAGAAACAACTAGCTTAATAAATCCTTTGCCTGTCTTTACTGAAGATTTTTATCCCCATTCCCAAATTACCTTTGAAAAAAACATGGTGATGTGTTTACAGGAGTTTACTAGATTTATTTCATGAAGCCAAGAGCAAATAAAGAAAACCACCGGCCAGAATTATGTAAGCAATCATTACACAGCCTCCCTCCAGGAAATGGGTAACCTATAGATTCCCATCCAAAGGAGACTCTGGGATTCCAAGAGGCAACAAGTTTCCAGTGAAGATCTTGGGACCAAGGAGGGCAAAACTGGAAAAAATCATGCTTAGCTGGTTATAATTTTTGTTTTGTTTTATTTCAGAATATTATGGGGGTACAACACTTTAGTTACACATATTGCCTATGCATTGCCCAAGTCAGAGCTACAATTGTGAACATTCCCCAAACAGTGTGCCCTGCACCCATTAGGTGTGAGTTTTCCCATCCCCTCCAACCCCCTCCCACCTGCCCGACCCCTGATGAATATTATTTCCATGTGTGCACATAAGTATTGATCAGTTAGTACCAATTTGATGGTAAGTACCAGTGGTGTTTGTTTTTCTATTCTTGGATACTTCGCTTCAAAGAATGGGCTCTAGCTCCATCCAGGATAATACCAGAAGTATTAATTCACAGTTGTGTTTTATTGCTGAGTAATACTCCATGGTGTACATATACCACATTTTATTAATCCACTCATGTATTGATAGGCACTTGGGTTGTTTCCAACACCTTTGCAACTGTGAATTGTGCTGCTATAAACATTCAAGTGCAGATGTCTTTATTATAGAATGTCTTTTTTTCCTTTGGGTAAATACCCAGTAGTGGGATTGCTGGATCAAATGGTAGTTCTACTTTTAGTTCTTTGAGGTATCTCCATATTACTTTCCATAGAGGTTGTACTAATTTGCAGTCCCACCAGCAGTGTATGAGTGTTCCTATCTCTCCGCATCCCCACCAACATTTGTTGTTTTGGGACTTTGTGATATAAGCCAATCTCACTGGAGTTAAGTGATATGTCATTGTGGTTTTGATTTGCATTTCCCTGATGATTAGAGAAGTTGAGCAATTTTTCATGTTTGCTGACCATTATTCTGTCTTCTTTCAAAAAGTTTCTGTTCATGTCCTTTGCCCACTTTTTAATGGGGTTGTTTGATTTTTTCTTGTTGATTTTCCTAAGTTCTATATAGATTCTGGTTGTCAGCCCTTTATCAGATGTGTAGCACGCAAATATTTTCTCCCATTCTGTAGGTTGTCTGTTCACTGCTAGCTGGTTACAATTTTTATAACAGCAAATTCAACAAAGATTTACGAAGCACCTAGCATATGTACCAGCACTAGTATAGGTGCTGAGAAGGCTACAAAAATGTATAAAACAGGAACTTAAGGAATTTCAAGTCCAGAAGACACAAAACATAAATGGACAACCAGGGCATTAAAATAAACTGGGGCTTTATTGGCCCAAGAGGAACCAGTGGACCTAGTTTATAAACAATGCTTTGATAGATAAGAATAAGGTGAAAAAAAAAAGTGAGATAAACTGGCACTTCTTTACCTAGAATGCCAAATTTGGAGTTGCCCAGAGAACAGAAAATAAAAGATTATTTTAGTTGGGCATTTTATGCAGTTTGAACGTGGGAACGTAGAGTGAATCTCCAAGTCTGCAAATCATTCCCCACTCTTCTGGATACCAAAACGCCTGGAATAGGTTTCAGGAAGATCGCTCTGGGCTGATCAAATTTTCAGGAAAAGAGGAGTAAAGGTGGACCCGCACCTTAGGAAACACAGAGCGCACCTGCGACTTCTGATGCACGCCCTCACCCCACCGCGAGCGCGCAGCCACCAGGAGGGCTCAGAGCTGCCCCAGCCCAACAAAGGACAACCGCTGGCAAGGGGTCAGTCCAGAGGCTCGTCTTTCGTTCGCCACGCCCCTGGCCAGGTCCCACCACCTGGAAGCCCACCTGACCGAGGAGTCGTCAGCGCTGGCGGGAGGTCTGGGGCGGCCCTTACCGTACAGGAAATCATACGCTCGACTGGAGGAGGTGTTGCCCCCGGCCTTCGACCTCTGCCTGTACTGGAGCTGAGACACCTGCGGCTTGGCCTGGGGCTCCTCGATGGTTACTACGTGGCTCATCTTGCGGCCTCTGTCCTCCGGCCAGCGGGGGACCAGCTAGGGAGGCCTGGCTGCTGCGTGCCCCGTAGCTGCGGCAACCTCCGCAGGCGCGCGGGGATGCGGGGCGGGGCGAGGAGCAGGAGAGGAGGGGGCGAGAGGAGCGCGGGCAGGGGAGGGACAGCTCGCCTCCCACTGCGCTCCCGAGACCCGTCCCGACCTTTCAGCCGCCCCCAAACCGTCACGCCGGAGGCTGGGGAAACGGCTACTCTGAAGTCATCCAGCAGCGATCTGCCATTTACACCCTGTATCTCCTTTCGGAAATCCCTGGGATTCTAGACCAGTTGGGTGCTTTTTTTTTTTTTTTTTTTTTTTTTGTCTCCGGAAAGCCCCTTTTCACGGGGCTTGTCCTGAGACCTGAGGGATCCAAGCTTCTAAATGTTGGGCCTTGGGCACTGTGAGCTCTGGCGCGACACGTATCAGCGTTTAGGGTAGGTTAGGTGGATTTGCACACTGCTGCCCCTTTCTGAGCTCTGGCCATTAGATCAACTGAAGATGACCTGGTGTAGGCACTGGATCTCCTTTTAAAACTATAATGGAAAATTTTAAACACAGGCAAAAGTGATTCCACTTTTAAGAGTGAACCCTCAGTACCTGTCACTCGCAATCAACATTTATCAACATTTTGCCAATCTAGTTTCCCTCCCCCTCTTTTTAAAGAAATCCCAGACATATTATTTTACCCTTAAATTAATCTGCATCTAAAACTAATACAGATTTTAAAAATTTAACCACCATTATCGTATCTAACAAAATTAACAATAATTCATATCATCTAATATTTAGTGTACATATTCAAATTTTCCTGGTTGAGTTCAAGATGTAATTTATAGTTGGTTTGTTCCAGTCAAGATCCAAAAGAACTCCTCTTGTTGCATTTTGGTACGTCTCTTACATCTTTTATCCTGGAACAGTGAATTTTTAATACTTTCAATAATTCTCCATTTATTACCTGGGAGTTTTCTATAAAAATAATTTTTTAACACCAACTCATTGATTATCTGCAAATACATAACATAGAGAAAAGATTGGATAAATGCTGGATTTTTTCTCTCTAATTGTCAAATTTCAGAGAAATGAGTTGGTGCCCTAGCAAACTCCAATGTTAACCACAAAGTTTTTATTTGTTTGTTTAGTATCATTATGAATGCATGCATTTTTACATATCTGGTGTTTTAATCCATTATGATCATTATTCTTTATTATGCTCAAATTATTCCATTAGGCTAGTGGCATACCTTAGAACTGGCTTCTTCATCCTTTTGATGTGATCCATAGACACTTCTTGAATAAGCTTGTTGGTCTGCTGCTTCTCTTTCTGCACATACTCTTGGTTTTCACCTATTGTCTCTACTCCTAAACTTCTTGGGGTTTTTGGAAACCAGCCATGCACTTTGTCACTGCCAAACCTTTGATTTCTTTGCCTAAAATGCCTTTTCCTATTTATGCCCCTGACAAAGATTCTGTGCTTGGCCAAATTTTAGTCAGGCTCCTGAACCTTGTCCTAGGCCCATCTGTTTACTTCCTTATAAAATCCAGTTGTAGCAAACAACCCTGCTAAGTCCATTTCACTAGAATCCCCCACCATCAATATCTGATTGGGTTCCTCATCCTCCACTGACCTCCAGGTGATGTCTGATCACCTTGGCCTGTCTTCAGCAAGAATCCTGTGAGGTTAGTTTAGCCAGAATCCCCCTTACCCCCATGTTTTCTTTTAGTAAGTTTCTATCCACTGACCCCCCATCTTGCTCTTTGATATAAATTTCTGCTTGCCCATGCCGTATTCGGAGTTGAACCCAGTCTCTCCCCCCAATTGCAAGACCCTGTTGCAATAATCCTTATACCTATCACAATGGTCTTGAATACTATCTTGAATACAGTCTGCCTTTCTGTGCTTTACCAAGTATCCTTGAATAATTTTTTCTTTAACACTCCCCCGACTAATTTAGGTATCCTTCAGGACTCACCTCTCACTTTGCCATCTCTATGCAGTTTCCCCAATCTCCCAAATAGAGTGAGATGTTGTTCTTCCAGTGCTGCAGTAGCACCAATAGCATTGACCACTTTGTATTGGTAATTGTTTGCAGCTCTGCTCCCCACAACTTTGAGTTCATTTGAGTTCATTGAGAGCACAGGCCTTCACATAGTTCTTCCTGTATCTCTAAGGTACCTGGTACATGAAAGCTTAATAAAATGATTACTAAATCCATCTATTTATTAAGCAAATTTACTGAATGTCTACTATATAATAGGTGTTAAACATTCTGAGATCATTTGTACAGCTCACTGAATGATGGAGAAAGCAGACACAGAAACAAATAAAATACAATGTTATAATGGTATAATACTCTTCTGTCTATTGAATGCAGATATTTGATATTCCCACCAAGTGTGTAGATTTGGAACCATGAGGTGATGGAGTATAACAATATTATTTATGGCATGGAAATCCTGAACAAATCTCCATCCTCAACCATTAGGTTTTTTTTACTGGGAGGATGGGAGTGTTACAGGGGCTGGTACAGGGAATTATTAGGCCTTGAGTTTTCTATTCTTCAATAATGGGCCTTCTGCCTTGTAAGGCAGTTTGGCTCAAGGGATATTGTTTAATACTAGGCAACTTGGTTTGGTTGGATAAATTTAGATTTTGATTGGGAGTGCGCTATGAATTCTATCAACATCTGTTGATGATGTGGCTAATAAAGAGACAGGTTTCTGTTCCCACAGGGAACTCTGGGACTCAGTGGGGAGGTCTTTGGTGAATGGGACTGCATAACAAGAGTGGGACATTATTGGTAGAGTCCAGCAGGCTATTGGGCTTATCAAATTCCAAAATTATTTTTCCCTTTAGGGTGAAAGAGATGCCAGCATGATATTTTTCTACAAAAACTCATCTGACTAAATGAACTGGAACAGATTGTACTAGTAGGAAAGGATGGGTATCTTATAAAGGCTCAAGATGAAAAGCAATGGGCTAGAAATGGGCTAGAAATGGGCTGGGGTAGAAAAGCTGTCAGTGGTTTATTAGAAACAGTCACCATATGAATCCTTTTATTACTCTGAGGCAGGGGCTGGTTCAGGTTAGTGGGGTTGAGCACTGACAGGGTTGCTCTTGTGTTTATGAGAATAGTTAGGACCTCATTGCCAATTTGAAGAGAGGTCTCCCCAAGGGCATTAAAAGGAAGAATTTGAAAAAGCCCCTGTACATCCTTAGAGCCCTTCACTGGGATGGGCTAAATGAAAAGACCACTTAGATTGGTTAAGTTTATAACACTTTTTCTTCCAGTGGCCAGGTTGTTTATTTTATGATTATGACCGATGCCAGAGGGTGGGTTTCCTGGATTAGAGGAGTAGTGCCATTTCGAGTCCCAAATGTTTTCTCTAGGAGCATTCATTTGCTGTAATTGAAGGTTTAGGATTTTAGTAGACTTCTTTCTATTGGTATCCTCTAGGGTGTGATCCAATTGATTCACCAAATTAACAAGGTAAGGAGTTGGCATGGTTTCTTATTCCAGCAAGCTCTTTTTACTAACTGAGAAAGTTCTCAGGAGAGACTTAACAAACACAGAGTTAAAGATAACTCTAGTAGAGTCAATGTCCATGGGAAGGCCAGAATTCTCTTTGTATATAACCTGGAGTCTGCTATAGTAATTACGAACTGGTTCATTTGGCTCTTAGGTACAGGCCTGAATTTATTCCAGTCAATGGCTTTAGGGATGGTTCGCGGATGGCTCTGTGGAAACTTTTTGCAAGTTGCCAAGTCAGTTTCTAGGGAGATGGGGATAGGTCTTTCTAAATCCTGTTGGAGTGTGTGTCTAATTGGTCTTTTTCATCCAGTGTTAGGCCTGGCCTTCTCCCACAAGCATGTGGACAAGTTGATAAAGATCAGAGAAGCTGGGCTGGTAAGCTTGAATTGTAATGTAAATTCATTGACAAAGCAATGAGGGTCATGGGTAACTTTAGGAAATTCCTTGGCTATAGCAAGGATTTCAGCTTTCCTCCAAGAGACGCAGAAAATCTAAGGAACCTCAGAATTATTAGTGGTTCTGACATTAAAAGGACAAGTTTTTATAGGTTGAGGATGGGGATCAGAAGGAGAGAAGGTAGGAGGAGAGGAAATATTAGGATGGAAGGGAAGTTCAGAAAGGGAAGGGTAGAGAGGAGAGACAGTAGGTGATACCAGAGGAACAAGAAGGTTCTGAGTTTCTAAGGCCTTTTTAAAAATCTTCCTTTACTTTTTATTTATCTCAATTAACTTAGAGATGGTATTTTAGAGTGAGAAAATTTTTGAGTCTTGAATGCCTTTAGATGCTTCAGGATACCAACTAAAGTATATGTCCCATTCAGGTTGTTTGATTTTATAGCCATGGCCTTCTAATTTAGTTCTAGGAAAAACAAGTGTAGGGTGTTCAAAAGAATCCTAAGATGGCCATTATAATTCCAAATGTAATTGGTGCATCAGTGTAAGAAAGAGCAGGACGATGGACTATAATGCTTAAGCATATAACCAGCTGGAGTCCCTGATGGGGGCTATTTTGGTATAGCTTTGAATTCTGGGAGCCCATTTGTAAATAAAGTTATCCAAGTGAGTCAGTGCAAAGCCAAATATGAAAATCCAAAATAAAAACAAGCATAAGAAATGAACCAGAAAGTAAAGTACATACTCACTAGGAATGATGACAAGGCCTTCTTTAACAGGAGGGAAAATACCTCATAAACAGAAGCCCTCATAAACAGGAAGGGAAAGGCCCCTCATAAACAAATTCCAAATAAAATCAGAGAACTCAAATCAATAGAAAAATGGGAGTTCAATCCAAAAGAAACTTACTGGGGCAAAAAAACAAAACAAAACAAGGATGACCAGTGGAAGCAGGGGGTCAAGGGGCCTGAGTGTATGTACAGCGTGCCATAGTTCTGGGGGCCATTGATCTCTCTGAAGTGAATCTGCTTCACATCCCACTTCTGACACCATGTAATGTCAATAACAAATAAATATATAGAGATAAACCTCCAAGCAAAAAGGGTTTATTTGGGAATAAACAAAGAAATAGGATTGCAACTTGGGACAAATGAAGAGACTGAGGTGGTCTCTGATATGTCCAAAGAACAAGGAAAAGGTTGGGGGTTTATTGGGAAAGGAGAAAGGTTGTGTAAGTTTTTCTAAAATAAAATAAATTGGCTCCTGCGGCATTTTGCAGGAGCTGGTGAATCCTGGCAGGCCGCAACAGTTATTAAGTAAAACTAGTTTTAAAGTCATGGTGGTCATTTCGTTGCAAAACTAGTCTTAAAATTATAGGAGCTGTTTCATTGGATTAGGCTTGCAGGACAGTTTCTGGAGCTGGCTTTTGAGACCTGAGTGGTTTTTTCCGTCTGGCCCTCCAACTCTAAATTTTAGTTGTGTATGACAGGAATGACTCCATTTGAATGTTCAATTTTCACACTTTAGATAATCAACCTGTGGTAGACAGACTGTCGGGGTGGCCTCTAGGATCCTGGCCTTCTGGTGTTCATGCTCTTATGTGATCCCCTCTCTTTGAGTATTTTGACTTGCTTTTAACCGATAAAATATGCCAAGCATTATGGAATAGACTGTATTGCCCATATTGTCGGGTTGCTCCCTCTCTCTCTCTCTCTCTCTCTTGCTGGCTTTGAGGAAGCAAGTGACAATGTTGGGGAACCCCATGTGGCAAGGAGCTACAGGAGGCCTCTAGGAGCTGAGGGGGACCTCCAACTGACAGCCAGAAAGAAACTAAAACCCTCAGCCCTACAATAGCTGAATTCTGTCAACAAGCTGAGTAAGGATGGAAGTACAGCCTGCCCTGGCAGAACATTAGATGACACTGTAGTCTTAGCCAAAATCTTGATTGAAGTCTTGGAAGACTGTAATCAGAGGAGCCACTTAAGCCATGCCCAGACTCCTGACTTAAAGAAACTGTGAGATGATAAATGTATATTACCACTAGGTTTGTGGTAACATTGTTACCTAAGCTGTCTTAGTTTCCCTGGGTTGCTATAACAAAATACCATAGACTGGCTTAAATAACAGACATTTATTTCTCACATTTCTGGAGGCTGGGAAGTCTAAAATCAAGGTGTCAGTCAATTTGGTTCCTGGTAAGGGCCCTGGCCTTCTTCCTAGCTTGCAGACAGCTGCCTTCTTGCTGTGTCCTCACATGGCAGAGACAGAGAGGGCTCTGGTTTCTTTCTCTTCTTATAAGGGGACTAATCTCATCATGGGGGCTCCATTTTCATGACATCATCTAAAACGAATTACTTCCCAAAGGCCCCCATCTCCAAATATCATCACTTTGGGGATTAGGACTTCAATATATGAATTATGAGAGGACAGAAACATTCAGTCCATAGTAACAGCAATAAATGACTAATGCAAAAACTTTGTGAAATTAGGTTCTGTGTCATTTAGTTTACTTGTATAAAAAAAACTTTTGATATTGGAAAGGGGTGTTAGTTAATCAAATTTAATTAAAATGAAATACCCAGCCATGTCGGGAGATAATTCTCCATGGGTGCTCATATGGGGTGGCACTGTCTGCCCTTGTTCCTTTGTTTGTTTAGGAAATAACCTTGGAAGACAGAGATGGTGTCCACTTTGGGAGCAAAAGGCAGACATTTTTACTGCCCATTATTAAAGATTTGGGTTTCCTAGGCTCACTGTTGCTTTCCAGTAATTCAAGCCAATGTGTATGCAGATATCATCTGACCTTCACATTTTCCTGTCGGAATTGGGGCTCAGAGAACTGGCAAAAAAAAAAAATGCTGATACTCTGCTGCTGCTATTGCTGTAAGTAATAAATTGTCCTTCATCTGTGACCCAGCAGTTTGGTGGCTTCTACCAGCTTTCATAAAACTGTGGCAGGTAAGTAGAGTAAAAGTGCAGACTTTACAGAGTACATGAAAAGATATAGAGAATGTCGTACAGCAGGTATTTGGAAAGAATTTTTTTTTTTGCAGAGGCAGACATATGTTATAAATACTATACAAAAATTACCTTGACTATACAGGGTCACCTATTAACTAGGCCTATGAGAATTTAAGCCTTGCAATTCTTTTCTCCCAACATATGGTGTCACTCCTTCTCCACCAACCTTAACTATCCACCCTTTGTTGGTCATCCCATCCACAGAATTGCTGTTTAGTGTCATTGGGAGCTAATGTCCCCATTCAGTACCATACAATAAACATATTCACTATACCATGAAAAAGTCCACTACAGTCTCCATTTCAAGTCATAATACCTACTAATTTAGCAATTATAGCAATAGCAAAGAGTCCCAGAGGTTCAAGAGTAAAGCATTGCTAGTTAAAATCAGAATTGAGAAGTGAGAGATTGATATAAAAGGTACTGACCAAACTAATCTCAGAGTTGCTTTTGTAAAATAGATAGTTGAACCTCATCTTTTATTCTTTAGTCTCCATCAGTTACCTACTCTCAATTCAAACTCTAATTACAGCTCTCTAAAATTATTTTTCTCAGCGGAAGTTGGTTATTGAGATTTTTCTTGGGGTCAAATAGGAAATAGTAAATTTCATATGTCATATACTCCTACTTTTCCTTTAATACCCAAACAGGCTATCCCGCAAATCTAAAGGCATTCAGGCTGGGCAAGAAAAGCACAATAATGTAAAAATCAAAAGCTGACATTGGCTAGGCGCAATGGCACACACCCGTAATCCCAGATACTTGGGAGGCTGACATGGGAGAATTGCTTGATCCCAGGAGTTAGAGACCAGCCTGGGCAACATAGCAAGACCCTGTGTCAAAAAGGAAAAGTTGACCTTAAAGCTTACTTGTTCATAAATTAAAAGGTAGTAGAAAATGTAATCATGTGTGGGTTAGCTGTACCATTCTGAAACAAGAGGAGAGTTAAGTAGATGGATATAAATGTAAATATTTTACTTTGGAAAGGAACATCCTGTGGTCTTTTTTTTCAAGGGCAGGAAAATATTCCATCCCAAAGAAGCAGTTGTTGAAAGAGCATAAGGGTTACAGTGCTCAGGGAGGAAACCAAGGATTTGTTAATGTTTTGCACACAGCAGGTTAAAGGAAGTACCAGATATGAGAAGGGGCTGCTACCCAACTTCTTTGCCTGAGGCCTGCCAATACTAGCTTACCGTGAGGAAGTCACAGAGGGAGTTTTCACAGCCAGTTCCCTCTCTTCATTCAAGCAGAGAAGGAGAGAGGGCAAAAAAATCTCAATTGCAGAAAAGCTGTTTCAGTCGTTTGGTCTATAATCTGTGTCTACAGTTTATCTCAATTCTCTTAACTCCCTAAACTCTTAGATATTTTTGTCCCTTTTCTTCATTGTTTATTTCCTATACACAAAAAGTCACTTGCACGAGTAACAGATCAATGATTAATTTTAAAATAAGAAATATTTGCCTTGCATTTACACAAATTAAGTGGGACAGTAGCTAGGATACAGGGAGAAGACATTGAGACTCAGAACTGCCACTCACATGTGACCTTAAATCATGTACATCTCTGAACCTCAATTTTTTCTCATCTATAAATATAGATAATAAAGCTGTGAAGATTAAATAATGTTTCACAAACTCAACAGCCCTACATATATGAAAGATATTAGATATTTCAGATATTTTCTCCCAATTTGTTGTCTATTTGTTAACTTTGCCTATAGTGTCCTATGTAAAACCCCAAGCTTTTATTTTGGTGTAATTAACTTCATCCACGTTTTTTACTTACAATTTGCACTTTTAAAATGTCGTAAAGTAAGTCATTCCCCACCTGTCAGTATTAAAATACTCCCCTCTGCTGTCTTCTGTTAATTTCTTAGCTTAATCTTTCACATGTAGGCCTTTAATGCATCTGGAGCCCTTTCTTTTGATGTAGTGTTTAGTCTTCTCCAGATGCTGAGCCTGCTTTCTTTCCTCTATTGATTAGTTGAACCACATTTATTGTATATTAAGTTTACAAGTGATGTTGATGTTGCTAATCCAAGAAGCACTTTTTGATTAGCAAGATTCTAAACAATGTGAGTGTACACCTAGTTGAAAGAATCAATAATGGATGAGCGTGAAGTTAGAACATTAGGGTAATGTATTATTAAACATATCAATCCAGAATGAAATAAAAATCATGCTTATTAAAAGTTTTCAGGTGACAAAATGGAGATGGACTTAGTAGTAACTTGGAAAATACACATATAGAAATTATTTCTATACAGCACTTCACAGACATGCCTATAGATTCCCTGAGCTAAATATCTAAAATATAGAAACAAACTTTGATTAGGTGATACTGAAAGTTTGAGTATCCAAAATATCTTTCACCAGGCAACTATTCAACAATGCCTCCAAGTCCTTCTTTAAAAAATGAGTTAATTCCCTGTTTCCAACAATTCTCTGCAGGAAAAAAAAATCCAATGACTGTTTATTCTGTTGCAAATAACATGGGCGCCAGTTTGGTTATCTACCTAACTGAACTCAAGAAATACCAAAGAAAAGGTATTTTTCAATTTTATTCATCAACATATTAACAAATAGCTTTGAACAATTCATGCCGAAATCAAATCAGTTGGAGGGGAATAAATGAAAATTAGCTGAGGATTTAAGAGGGGGGAGCTGTATAGGGGTTTAAAGGACCTTCCTTCCAACGCTTGTGGATTGGATTGTTCGAATGTCTTTGCTAATCATTTATAATCAGGTCAGTGAAAGACAGGAAAGGCCCGCAGTGGGTGGGGCCACGCAGATAATACCCCAGCGTGAAAAATGGGAAGCTAGTCTGTTATTGAACGGCGATGGCTGCACTAGTGCTTTCTCTTCTTTAGCGTGAACAAGTCACTTCACCTTCCTGGGATTCCGTTTCGAATTCGTGCCGGTGGCGGTGGGCGGGGGAGTTGCAGACACTCAGTGATTTCTCAGCAGTCCTACATCTTTTTTTCAGTCCTCCAGCTGACTACGTGACCTTTTAGACGGCCCCCTGCGCATGCGCCGAAGAGGCGCCCTCCGGTTACGAATCCACTTTCACCTCTTCGGCGCATGCGCCGTGCCCCCCAATCCCCGTTTGAGAGAGGCAAGACTTCCTGTCCTTTTTAAAGCGAATGTCGGAAGTGACTGAGGACGAATCGGCGTTTGCTGAGACTTGGGGAGTTTAGTGTGTCTGCGCTGGTAGCTGCTTTTGGCGCGAAAGATGCCGGGTGTGGTGGCCGCAAGCCCTGCCCCGTCTGAGTCTCAAGAGACGAAGCCGCTGAAGCCCTGCTGCGCCTGCCCGGAGACCAAAAAGGCGCGCGATGCGTGGTCAGTGCGCAGCGGGAGGGGGCGGCCAACTGGCCCCGCTCGCCGTGGCCTGCGCCTTCCGGTGTCTCCGCCCTCCGCCCTCCCCCTTCCTCCTCCTCCCCTCCTCCCCTCCCTCCTCCCTTTGCTGTGCGGCGCTCTTGAGTTACAGGGCCCTGGCGTTTGGCGGTCGGTTCTCTGTTGACTTAGCTTGTAGCTCAGTCCAGGGAAACGATGGAGGGGGAGGAGAGAGGCCAGATTGGCCCGAGACTAGCATCACTTACTCATTCCTTCCTACAGAATGGTTTTTGAACATCTGTTATGGGTTAAGCACTGCGTAAGGTCCGAAAATGTAGAGATGGATAAAGAGGCTACCTGATTTAAAGGGGCTTAAAGTTAATGGGGACAAACCAATGATTGGTTTACCACGTGGTAAGGACTGTGGTCAAAGATTTGGCAAGGCCAAAGAGTAAAGGTTTTCTGGCGATTTCCAAGGGTTTCTCCCAAAAGTTAGAGATAGTGGGACACAGGGTACATTCCTTACAGTTCTGAAGAGTTCCTCTTCAACCCTTTTAAGGCAACCAAAAGTTAAAAGTTAACCAGTCTACCACGTAGGTGACATTATAGTATTCAGAATAGTTCATCTATCATCAAGCCGCAAAAGGTTTGTTTGTTCTTATTTTGTATAGCCTCCTTTGTGGAACAAACCTCATTAGGAGTCCTCAGGTAACGTGAATGTACACCTCTTCCTCCAGCCCCTTTGTCCTCCCAAAGTGGAGAAATAGCAGATATAAGAAGTAGAGAAATCATAATTGGTAAAATGGGATATTAAGAGTGTAGGAGCTCAGTGCTTTAATTAATAGTAATTAGTACTCTGCAAATAGTACTGTGAAGGGAGAATTGAAAGACTGAAGTCTGATACAGAAATCGCTCCAAAGTTCTATTGAACGTTCGGGTAAAATGGCATCAAGATTAAGAGCTTGGGATCCAGAGTCAAGATTTGAATCCTGACTCACCAACTTGATGACCTTGAGTAAATTGTTTAACATATCTGCCTCATATGTCTATAAAATGGGCCTAATAAAAGTTATCTGCCTCCAGGATTATTGTAAGAGTTAATGATATAAGCCACATCAAGTGCCTAACGCAGTATATATAGCATTCAATAAATGACCAGTGGTGGTAGCTATTGTCTTCATAAGGAGCTCACTATCCCAGACAGTCTCTCCCATTTGCAGGCAGCCCTAGAACTATATTGAAGGATGGTTAGGATTTCCATGGAAGGAGAACTTGTTCCCTTCTTTAAATTCCTTTTGCATCAGTTGCCTCAGACCGCTATGTCTTCTCCACAAATACTTGTAGTCAAGAGTCAGTTTTTTCTTGTAATTGAATTTGGCTTAACTTGGTTATTTGCTGAAATTATATTTTCAGGCCCTAGAAACAAAGCTGTGTGGTCCTAGTCTTTGTGAATTTTATAAGTAAAAAGTTCTTGGATCATCACGAAGGGAGTTCACCTTTGTCTCCTGGCTGCCAGATCTATTTTGATGTTTATGTTGTTGGGTGTCTTGTGATTAGCAGTAGATTTATTTAGGTGTATTTGAATGTAGGGCAGAATCAGAAAGTTAATTCCTGTGTGATAGTAGGCAAAAACTGAGCTTTTCTCTCTGCTCTTCATTTGACATATTTTATTCAGTCCATTTATTTCATTGTAGAGCAGTGTTATTCCTTGGATATGGACTACAGGCGATATTTGGTATGTGTAATTATTTCTTCTAATCAGATTCCCCCTCAAACCAGTTATCTATGGGATAGCTTTGTAAGCATAGAGGTACAACAAGATCAAATAAAAGCAAAGCTGTTTGATGTAATAGCATTTTTTTTTTAACTCCAGCTACATTCCATCATACCCATGTTCTTGCCTCACTCCCTGTCACTGTCATGCATGCTTATTTGCTAATGTGCTTAATGCTTACTTAGATAACATTTTGTTTTACAGTATCATCGAGAAAGGAGAAGAGCACTGTGGACATCTAATTGAGGCCCACAAGGAGTGCATGAGAGCCCTTGGATTTAAGATATGAAATGGTAAGCTTATTGCTTCAGATTTGTGTATGCTTTACAGATTTAGCAGCCATTTTGCAACATTCTATCTGAAAGGTAGTTCACCTGGTTAATTCTAACATGCTTAAGTATCACTAAATAAATAACAATTTTTCAGTTTCTGCTGTAGGAAATAAATCATGCTAATAAATTGAGAGACATTCAGCAGATTTGGGAAGGAAGTGTTTACCTTTTAAGAAAAGGTTTGACATAAGCCTTTAGAGTTATGTTAGAGTTAGGTTTCATGGCTGTAGGAAGTTCAAAGTATTCCATTTTTTTACTTTAAGGAGCTAAAAGGAAATATTCTCTGTTTCTTTTTTCTGATGTTGTGGGTCTTCAGTAAATGCTTCTAAGTGGAAAGCAGGTAACCCATCGAAATACTGCTTTCTGCAAAATGAAAATGGAATTGTTGCTATTTCTTTTGTACCATGCTTTATTCTAATAAATCTAAAACCTTAGGCCATTTTTTGAAGAACTTTGAATCCAAATTTTTAATGCTAAAAGGGACCTTAAGTGATCTGTATCCACCAATACCACAAATAAATGATTTCCTTTTATATGGAAGCTCTTCCTTCAGTTATCAATTTAGCTCATTCCCCCACTTCATTCAGGTCTCTGTTCAGAAGTCTTATTAGTGAAGTCTTCCTTCAATGCCCTGTGTAAACTAGCATCCCTGTCACTCTATCCCGACGCTATCCAATAGAACTTTCTGTGATGACGGAAATGTTCTGAATCTGCACTCTTCAGTCTGGTAGTCATTTGCCATATGTGGCTATTGAGCACTTGAATTGTGGCTAGTGTAATTGAGATACTGAATTTTTAGTTTTTTAAAATTTTAGTAGCCACATGTGGCTAGTAGCTATTCTGTTTCAGTAACACCATCACCTACATATTTGGTATTTTTTTAATCATCTGTGTTACTTCACTGGAACTAGAATGTGTAAGTAAACTCTGGGAAAGTAGGATTTTCTATTTCACTCACTGTCATACCCCCAGCACCTACAGTGCCTGGCATTTAGTAGGTGCTCAATAGAGGATTGTTAATTAAATGAATGAATAAATGAGGAAATTAAGGTTTATAGTTATGAGATGACTCCCCAGGTGGGTTAAGCAGTTTCAGAACTAGAACCGTGGTCTCTGGGCAGACTCCCTCTGCTTTGTGCCCCTCCCCAAACTTCCACACCACATTGCCACTAACTCAGAGAGAATGCCAAAGCCACATACCAATATAATAGTAGTAGAGAGCCTGGTTTCTTTCCCTTTCACCTCTTCCTGCCTCTTTGGAATTTGACATATGGCCAGTCTTCCTTACTGAGCTGTTAAAAAAAAAAAAAAAAAAAAAAGAGGGATAAGGAACCTGTCCGGAGCTGATAAGAAGTATCACTGTATAGTGGAAAACAGTCAAGCCTGAAAGTCCTGAGGCTTCATTTTGATTCTCCTAATGTTTAGTTTAGCATGTTTTTCACTTTAGCTGCATTTAACTTTCTTCCAGACATTAATCCTCTCTGGATTTCACTTTTTTTTTATTTATGAAAAAAGAAACCATAATATGTTTTGTGATTTTATATATATAGTATGTTATATCTATTACCATGTATATATGATACACTTAAGTGGCTTTTAGATTAGATGGTTATTTAAAGAAATCCCATTATGAATCATTTTGTAAAATAAGTAAATTTGGAGAGGAGTGCATTCTTAAAAAGTATACCTATTAACTATTTCTAAAGACACAAAAGACACAAAACCTTAACATTTGTACAGAGTTTACTTGTTCATAATCCAATTCTCTTCCTAGTCAGTTGTAGAAGATTTGGACTAGGGCCAAACCTGCCTTGGTTAAAAAGGGTGATTAAAAAAAAAAATGCTAATTTTAGAAACATCAAAAGATTCTCTGGGACTTCATGTGAGCCACAAAGGTGGTACAATTGTTGGTATAAGAAGCATAAATTCAAAAGGACCAGAATATATCATAGTTTTTTTTATGTTGTTGGGACAGAGAGTGAAGGTGATGTCTGTGTACTTCATCTGTGTATAAAAGAAAATGCAAAAGCTTTGGACTTAGAAAACGTAATGTTTAACTGATTATGTGCTCTTGGATAGGTCCTTAACTTGCTGAACTTTAGTTTCCTTATCTGTAAAATGGAGATAATAATACATTCCCAAACTACTTCATAGGTTATTGTGATGATTAAAGAGTATATGTATGGATATACTTTGTAAACTGTAAAATAAGACCCAAAATAGAATAACCCATACCTTGGGAGTTGTGGATAGCAGAAATTCAGCTGAGGTCTGTTGAACATATGACCTGATTATGTATTTTTGAGTTTTGGTTATAAGAACAATCTGAATCCTTATGGGACCTTTCTAAGAAATCAAACTGCCATGCTTTTCGTTTTCAGTGTAATAATACTTTCGGGAGAAGAACCAGGTGTTTGGATCCCCATTGGTCCCAGATGTCCTATTTCCCCAACCTCCATGGGGAAATGGAGGCACAGTGAAGTCAAAAAAGACTTGCTCAAATTAAGAATGGATAGTGGTGGAATTAAAACTAGAGTGCAGATCTGTTTTATTCTCCAAAATCACAGGCTCCTTGCTCTTAATGGGATTGTCTTGCTAACATATTCATTTTTAGGATTGCACATAATCTTGATCTTCAGTCTTAAAACTTTATTATGAATGCTAATTAGAAAGATGCATTGCTGAAATACATAGGTGCATATAACTCAGTAACCAGGCCATTGGCAATAGGGTAAAGTCCAGCACAACTGTCTGCAGTGCTATAAGATAAACTTAACTAAATTGGTATTTCTTAGACTTATTAGACCACATTTTTCTGAGAGTAGTTAGCATACTTAGATCTTCCCATCAATGATCATGAAAGTTCCTTAATTAAAAAACCTTTGTAGATTTCAATGTTATTCCTAAATAAAGTAGATCCTAATTGTACCTTGAATGTAATAGAGTGGAAATAAATCTATTTTATCTCTTTTAAACTTAATATAAAAGTAGGCTATATTCACCTAGTGGTTCTTACCCGGAGGTGCATCTCAGAATCACCTGAGGAATGCCATATGTGGCTATTGAGCACTTGAATTGTGGCTAGTGAAATTGAGATACTGAATTTTTAGTTTTAAAAAATTTTAATAGCCACGTGTGGCTAGTAGCTATTCTGTTTCAGTAACACCATCACCTACATATTTGGTATTTTTTTAATCATCTGTGTTACTTCACTGGAACTAGAATGTGTAAGTAAGCTCTGGGAAAGTAGAATTTTCTATTTCACTCACTGTCATACCCCCAGTCAACCCGTCATCACCTGTTGACTCAGACACTCCTGTGCTTTTCAAGTGCACTCATCTTTCAACAACCACGGACCTAAGCTGAAGAAGTAGTAGTAGCAGGGATAATGCTAAATATAAATTATCTGAAAATTTAATAGTAGTGAAGGCAGAGACTTGAAAATTACTAAGAAAAAATAGATATGATAGGCGTGATTCTAGACAATTTCTTCTATTTTATGACTACTGCTTTTACTGAAAGAGAAAGTAAACCAACCTAGAACCTAATTAGAAATGTAAGGAGGAAACGGGTGACTACTATCTTTCTGGCTTTAGGAGTCAAAGAAGCCTAGAGAACCCAGTTTGGAGGCTAGAGTTGTTGAAAGAAATTAAAGGACTAGCACTGAGTAGTTGTAATACTCAGTGTTTATTAAGTTTAACTGAGCTTAATTGTTGAGTGCTTAAAATGTGCTGATTTTACGTAGAAACAGCTGATTATATATGAAAATTTTATACTGAGATAATCCAGAAAAAGGGTCATTTCTGCCATTTGAACATTTATTCATTCAATATATATTTATTAAGACCCTAGAAAATGCCAAGATGAGAAAGATGGTCCCTTCTGTCAAGGTCTTTACACCCAGAGATATAACCAAAGAGGTTTACATTTAGGATCTTTCACCAGGTAACCCCTTCTGATATATAGTCAACAGCAAAAGAAGTAACAGTGTTAAGGCTACCATCATTGAAATGTTGAATGGCTTCATTTTTGGTTATCTTTCCTGCCCATACTTTTGCTTACGTGTGTTCTTCCTTTGAGCCTTTTAGAAAAGAGTTTAGATGTTTGTATCTTGATGTGGTTTATCTTTTTATCTAAAACAAATGAAAGGAATGGCTAGATAAGGGAAGTATTTGCATTAGACTTGAGGAGTTGGCTAGCTCAATTTAATTATCTTTTTAGCATTGTTCTGTGTCTTCTGGAATAGGGACTGGGATAGGGGTGAGACTCCTGGTACCGACTGACTAGACCAGCAACCCTATCTCTGCTACTCTCCCTTTTTTATCTTTCCAGATGGATTTTAAAAGGGTTGCTCTTATTTTGTCCTTGGGATTAAATAACTTTCCACAGGAAGTGCCTTGTATACTGAGCTGACCTTCTCTGCCTTTCACTTTGTGGACCATTGCCAAACATACTTAAATCACCAAAGAGGGGCTTTGCAAGTCTCTTCTCTTGAATATCTGTAAAAATAAACTGCCTTAGCCTTTTTTGGGAGATATTTTTGAGAAGATGGATAGAGATATAGTATTTACTTCAAAAGCTTCTAAAGATTAAATAGTGTAATGAACATTTTCAGTGATGTTTTTAGTTAGGCAAAACAAGAATTTAAAAATATGCATCTTTTATTTTATGACTGATTTAAAATAATTGTGGCAATTAGTTAATTATTGGACTGAGGCATTCATTTCTGGTGGTCTTAATTCCCTAAATCCAGAGGCCTGGCATGTTTGAAATCTGACTTTCTAAAATGAATGTTTTTCTGTAGGTGCTCTGCTGTGTGAATAAATAATTCCTGAAGAATGAAGAAGATTAAATAATTTTGGGAGTTCTTTGGTGAACTTTGATAAGTGGAAAAAGTATTTATAATTTATTAAAAAAAAAGCCCTGGTCAACGATCTTCAGGTGTGTTTTTTTCTGTGTTCCTCACACACTCACGTGGCTTTTTTTTTTTTCTTAAAGGTTATATATAAACAAATCTTGTAACATAAGTTTCTTATGTTCTTGTTACTGTGTCGTTCTGGGAACTCTGGGTATTTGTTGTTCAGAGAAAGCAGACACTGATCTCAGCCAATGAAATCTCCAAAATTAGGTACATGGAAGTAAGAATAACCCTTTACCACGTCAAAATCGGTATGGTAGCCATATCATCTCATTCAATGCATATTTTTTTATTTTTAGCTTTCTTAAAGGCAAGAACTGGACATGCCTTTAGTCTTAATATTTAAACCATTATTGTTCTTCATTAGCTGCCTTTGGAAAAGTTAGTTTAGATTTTGGACCAAATTAGGGTGATTTGGCTTGGAAGAGCTCAACTGTTTGGCATTGTTAATCTGTGCATGGCTAGTTACATTTTAGGGTAGACTAGAGTCATAAGTTTAGTGCCTTGGGTCAGACAGCTGTCTGTTATTAATTATAACCTGGCCCAGATTAGAGGCTGGATTGGTACAAATAAGTCACTAATCAGACAACTCAATGCTATACCATAGTGACACCTGGAGTAGAACAGGGAGTGTGGTTCACTTAGTATAGCAATCTTGTGGTCCTCTTAGCTGGTTATGGGCTAGTGAAGCAATTGATCATATTCTGCTTTTAAATACATTGAATTTAAAATCTCAAGAACAAAAGATACTGAGGAACATAACTAAAAGGATATGTAATGTTCATTTGTCATTGTGTTATGGGAAAAATGCCTCTCTTTATAAAATAAAGGAGCTTAAATGATTCCTCAGGATTCCTTTCTAATTAACAACATAGCTTTGAAGTATGACAGACTTAGGTTCAACATATGACTGTGTCTTCATGCATGTCACAGCTTTGGGTCTTTTTCTCAGCTAAAAAAAAGAAACAGGAATAAAAGTAATACTTACAAAATTGTTGAGTACTAATTGAAATGATGTGTATGAAGCATTTACCACGGTATCTAGCACTGAGTGTTATTACCATTCTCTAATTCTTTGATTCCATGTTCATATTTTTACTTGAATATTCATTTGGATATAAATACTTTTATTTTAGTAAGCACTCTATGATTTACAGAGAATTCTTCTAAGACAGGTATGAACTAACTTTCCACCCAGTACATGTCCTTGGCAGAGTTATCCAGACTCTGCTTGAAAAAGTCTTGGAACTATAAAAAAGAAAACAAAAATCCATAACCTTATCACCCAATGTTAATTTCTGGCATATGCTGTTCCAGACGTTTCCTATGCATTTATACGTTTTTTAAAAACAAAAGTGAGGTTTTTCTATGCTAAATAGTTTTAATGAGATTATAACATTATTGCCTTTTCCCCTTAATATATTTTACCATCAGTGATTATAGTTCTACAATGTCATTTGTATTGGCTATGATTAAATCCATTCTGTGACTTACCATGATTTAACCAATTCCCTATTTGTACATTCATTCATTAAACAAATGTTTTATAGAGTACCTGCTATATGTCAGATGCCATTCTAGGAATTGGGTCTTAGTCTGAAACAGGATACATATCAGATACCTAAATTCTGAGTTTTGTTTTGTTTTGTTTTTTGTATTTTGGTTGGTTATATGAAAACATGCAAGGAAGAAATCACCTGAAATCCCACCAGTATACAATAGGACCACTTTTTTGTGACCTTTTCATGTGTCTCTCTATGTGTGTATATATACTTTTTACCTTTTTTTTTTCTTTTGACTACTCTAATAACAGTGCAATGGAAGTCTCCATAGGAAAGTCTTTACAAGTGTCCTTTACTGATCACTCTGCTAAGGAGGGGCTGGAGGCCATGCATGTTTTCTAGGCTTTGGATAAGTACTACCTGATTGATCTCTAGAAAGGAAGTATCCATTTACACCTTAAGTGTCTGAGAGTACTGGGTAACTTGGCTCAAGCCTGTCATCCTAACACTCTGGGAGGTGGGAGGATCCTTTGAGTTCAGGAGTTCAAGACCAGCCTGAGCAAGAGTGAAACCCCGTCTCTATACAAAATATAAATAAATAAATAAATAAAATAAAACTTAGAAAGTATCTGAGAGCACCTATTTTCCTAATCTGTTAGCAGCACGTTAATTTTTTTAACCTTTGTCAGTTTGGTATGTTTCTCTGATTTGTACAGGAACTAAGGCACCTTTTTTGACCTCTGCCACAGTTAAAAGTACATCTCACAAGACCCACTGCTCATCCTTCCATCTAGTGCTTAAGCCTTTCCAAAGATGATGGGCAGCATTTCTGCAATAATGTTAAGAGATGTTACCACAGTAATTTGAAAAGTGAAGAACTTGGCCTCCTAGTAGGTGACAACCACATTCTAACACACCTATTTGTTAAGCCCCTGCTATTCACAATAATTCCTCAAAAACTTGATACAGATACATTCACACTATTCTCTCTAATTAGTTTCCTTTGTCTAACCTTGAAATGTTTGACTTGAAGGTTGATGAAAACAGGACCATGCCCCTAGGCGAGGCCTACCTTAGGATTACTATGCCTTTCACAGGTCTGATGTGAGGCTGATGGAGAAAAACTATAATCCCCGTTTTACAGGTGAGTACAGGTGCTCAGAGAGGTTAAGGAAGTCACACTGATCAAATAGCTGGTGACCTGGGATGTAAGTCTAGGTCATTAGAGTTCAAGCCCAATATTCTTTATTGTACCAGGTGTCTAATATAAATATCATGTATTCATAGTTATAAATTCATATATTCATTTAATACATATTTAGTGAAGGCCTATTATGTGTAAGGAATGGCCCTAGGTGTTGAATATTCATGTGTGAATCAGACATACATCCTGTTTTCAATGAAATGAGAAGCTGTTTGATTCAACACTTACTGAGGACAGACTATATGCCCACTATGTGCTAAGTAGTATACAAAGATTAGTAAGACATGGACTCTACCCTCAAAGAGCTTATCGTCTAGTGATTATATGTGTATATATGTTGAATGGTCATTGCTATGATGGACATTCCAAGATGCTTTCCTAAAAAGAATGCATGTGTGACTATACCTAGCATTTCTTTCCTTAGCTGTTAAAAACTGCTAGATGATAGTTCTGTCTGTGTCTATTATGGTGCTTTTGACAGTGAGTAATAAAAACCTTCATCAAGGAAAACTCTTTCACATAAGTGGAAGTCCGCAGTTAGGGTCAGCTCTAGATGCAGTGATGTCATACACTCAGTGATGCCATCCAAGACCCGAGTTGTCATCATCTCAGAGCTTTCTCTTCCAGGACTGATGAAGCCAATCGTGATTTTTTGTTTAAGTCTAGCAGAAGAGAGAGAAACCATTCCCCAGGCATGGACTCTTAGTCCATTTTTTAGTCTTATTGAGCCAAATTAGGTTATGTGTATTTTTGTGGACTAATAATAGTTTGTCAGCATAATACCCTTGGCTTACACAAGATCCCCCCCTTGGATCCGTGTGTAGGTTAGATATCCAGACAAAACTGAAATTCTGTTACAAAGGAGGAAGAGGTAAATAGGTATCAAGTAGGCAGCCAGTTTTCCACTACATGATCTTGTTCACTTAACAACCAGGTCATCCTGAATGGTCAAATTGAGTTTATAGGAGCAATTCCTCTCACAGTTTACTCAAACTTTACAGAGAAAATTATTGGTAGAGCATAATAAGTTGTCTGATGTTCAGTTTTTATAGAATAAGACAATTGGCAGATATTCAGAGAACTGTTTTCTGAAGTGTAGTTGTTGTGGAAGTCCTTAAGGAGATCTGAATTAGGGTGTATTCAGCTGCAAGTAAGAATACCCAACTACGCTGATGC
Source organism: Daubentonia madagascariensis (assembly GCA_023783475.1). Classification (NCBI taxonomy): domain Eukaryota; kingdom Metazoa; phylum Chordata; class Mammalia; order Primates; family Daubentoniidae; genus Daubentonia; species Daubentonia madagascariensis. The sequence goes on along the minus strand of JAKFHU010001631.1, from coordinate 16,981,841 downwards.
TAGCAATATGGAAAAGTAATTTATCTCCCCTGTCATGAAGTCTGTAGATTGAAAGTTCCAGGTTTGAGACAGTGGCTTAATGGTGCTTTCAAGAACCTAGACTTGTTCTATTTTTCTGCTCTTTATCCTTCTCATCCCTAGGCATGTCATATCTCATGACTATGATAATCTTTAAGCATTACATCATCACACAACTGTGTTTAAGCCTAGGTGATTGGTAGCAGGCATCCTTACTGTATATCAGGTCATACACTTTTTCCCAGAAGCTCCCCTACACATTTCCTCTTACATCTCATTGGTCGCCTGCTCACTCTTATGCCAGTTGCCATTGAGGGGAATGAGATGTTGTACTTGGCTTCAACCAATTTTTGTTCAGACCCTGGCAAGTGGGGGAGAAGCCAACCTTCCTTAACATATTGCCCAAGCAAAATCAGAGTCCCATAAACTAAAGAAAAGGGGGAAATGGCTAGAGGAAGACAACAGTATCTGCCTCAGATCAACTTGGCAGTTTGTATCCAATGCCTAAAATCATGCTTCTGTTCTATTTTAATATCTATATTAGGAAAGCATTAACCTCAGGCTCAGTGTTTCTCAAACTATAGGTGGTGAAGAACCAGCTTTTTTTTTTTTTCCAATTCATCACAGACCAATACTAGGAAAATGAAATTTTAAAAGGACAACCATACAGTTTTTAAAAAGACACTGTACAAGCCCAAAGTTTTTGTTACTAAATTCAAGGACCATAAGTTTCTCTGTCAATTGCTATAAAAATGTCTAAGCACTCAATTTCTGCCCTTATCTCAGCATGGACCAGTAACAAACAGTTTGAAGACCAGGCTGGGTTCATAACCACACTTGAGAGGCACTATGTAGCCAGCTGACTTCATAATTTGGCTCCAGCCTGCCTCATGTCCTGCTACTCCTTTTTCTTCACCTACAAGATGTTCTCTGTTACCAGAATATGCCATGTATTTCTGCTTTACTTCTAGGCTTGGCTTCGCATTCTGTTCTCCCTTCTTGGAATGCCTTCCCCCAGCTGGGGAATGCCTACTCATCTCCATAGTCCAGCTTAAATGTTACCTTCCCTGTGATGTTTTTCTCATGAATTTTAGTTTAGTTAGGTTAAAGCAGTATAGTAAAAGTCCCTATGGATTGAATTCTTTGCTTCCCCTTCAGTGTTTTTCCTTTGAACCCTGGGTATATTTATTTTATTGGATTGCAATTCTTTTCTGGGTCAGTCTTCCCCACTAGACCAAAAGTTTCTTAAAGGTGATGATTGTCACAGAAGATTAATAAAATGAAAAGTTGGTTCTTTGAAAAGATAAACAAAATAGATGGGCCACTTGCCAGGTTGACCAGAAGCAGAAAGGAAAGGACTCTAATAAGCTCAATTAGAAATGAAAAAGGAGAGGTCACAACTGATATCATGGAAATACAAAACATCATCTTCGAATACTACAAAAATCTCTATGCCCAAAAACATGAAAACGTGGAGGAAATGGACAAATTCTTAGAAACATACTACCTCCCTAGGCTCAACCAGGAAGAAACAGAATTTCTAAACAGACCAATATCAAGCACCGAAATTGAAGTAATAAAAAATCTTCCAACAAAAAAAAGTCCTGGACCAGATGGGTTCACACCTGAATTCTACCAAGCCTACAGAGAAGAACTGGTGCCTATACTGCAGAAATTATTTGAAATCATCCAGAAAGATGGAATCCTCCCAAGCTCATTCTACGAAGCCAATATCACCTTGATACCAAAGCCAGGAAAGGACACAACAAGAAAGAAAACTACAGACCAATATCCCTTATGAATATAGATGCAAAAATTCTCAATAAAATCCTTGTAAACCGAATTCAAATGTACACCAAAAAAATAATTCGTCACGATCAGGTGGGCTTCATTCCCGAGTTGCAGGGATGGTTCAACATACGCAAATCTATAAATGTAATTCACCACATAAATAAAAGCAAGAACAAAGATTATGTGATCCTTTCAATAGATGCAGAAAAGGCTTTTGACAAAAGCCAGCATCCTTTTATGATAAGAACTCTTAACAATATAGGCATAGATGGCTCATACCTCGAAACTATTAAAACCATATACGATAAACCCACAGCCAGTCATACTGAATGGGGAAAAATTGAAAGCGTTCCCCCTTAAAACTGGAAGCAGACAAGGTTGCCCACTATCTCCACTTCTATTCAACATAGTGCTGGAAGTCCTAGCCAGTGCAATCAGACAAGACAGAGGAATCAGGGGCGTCCAGATGGGGGCAGAAGAGGTCAAACTTTCACTATTCGCAGATGATATGATACTATATATAGAAAACCCCAAAGATTCAACCAAGAGATTACTGGAATTGATAAATGAATTCAGCAAAATCTCAGGATACAAAATTAATGCACACAAATCCATAGCCTTCATATATGCTAATAACAGTCAAGCCGAGAAACAAATTAAAGATGCAATACCTTTCACAATAGCACCAAAGAAAATTAAATATTTAAGAACATATCTAACTAAGGAGGTCAAAGACCTATATAGAGAGAATTACGAAACACTGAGAAAAGAAATTGCAGAGGATGTAAACAGATGGAAAACCCTACCATGCTCTTGGATAGGCAGAATCAGCATTGTAAAAATGGCTTTGCTACTTAAAGTGATTTACAGAATCAGTGCAGTCCCTATCAAATTACCAACATCATTTTTTGCCGATCTAGAAAAAATAATTCTATGCTTCGTGTGGAACCAGAGAAGACCCCATCTAGCCAAAGCAATCTTAAGCAAAAAAAAAAAATTGGGAGGCATCTATCTACTAGACTTAAAACTATACTACAAGGCTATAGTAACCAAAACAGCATGGTACTGGCACAAGAACAGAGATGTAGACCAATGGAACAGGACTGAGAACCCAAACATAAAACCAACCTCATACAGTCACCTGATCTTTGACAAATTCCAGAAAAACGTACACTGGGGAAAAGATTCCCTATTCAATAAATGGTGCTGGGAAAACTGGATGGCCATATGTAGAAGACTGAAACTAGACCCACACCTCTCACCTCTTCAAAAATCAACTCACAATGGATAACAGATTTAAACCTAAGACGTGAAATCATAAGAATTCTCGAAGAAAACATTGGAAAAACTCTTATGGATATTGGCCTAGGCAAAGAATTTATGAAGAAGACCACCAAAGCAATCACAGCAGCAACAAAAATAAATAATGGGACCTGATCAAATTAAAAAGCTTCTGCACAGCCAAGGAAAATACCACTAGAGTGAACAGACAACCTACAGAATGGGAGAAGATATTTGCATGCTACACATCTGATAAAGGGCTGACAACCAGAATCTATACAGAACTTAGGAAAATCAACAAGAAAAAAATCAAACAACCCTATTAAAAAATGGGCAAAGGACATGAACAGAAACTTTTCAAAAGAAGACAGAATAATGGCCAGCAAACATATACAAAATTGCTCAACTTCTCTAATCATCAGGGAAATGCAAATCAAAAGCACAATGACATATCACTTAACTCCAGTGAGATTGGCTCATATCAAAAAGTCCCCGAACAACAAATGTTGGTGTGGATGCAGACAGATAGGAACACTCATACACTGCTGGTGGGACTGCAAATTAGTACAACCTCTATGGAAAGTAATGTGGAGATACCTCAAAGAATTAAAAGTAGAATTACCATTTGATCCAGCAATCCCACTACTGGGTATTTACCCAAAGGAAAAAAAGACATTCTATAATAAAGACGTCTGCACTCAAATGTTTATAGCAGCACAATTCACAGTTGCAAAGGTGTGGAAACAACCCAGGTGCCCATCAATACATGAGTGGATTAATAAAATGTGGTATATGTATACCATAGAGTATTACTCAGCAATAAAAAACAATGGTGAATTAATGCATCTGGTATTATCCTGGATGGAGCTAGAGCCCATTCTTCCAAGCGAAGTGTCACAAGAATGGAAAAACAAGCACCACTGGTACTCACCATCAAGTTGGTACTAACTGATCAACACTTACATCACACAGGGCAATAATATTCATCAGGGGGTGGGCAGGCCAGGGGAGGGGGAAGGGATAGGAAAACTCTCACTGAATGGATGCGGGGAGCACAGTTTGGGGGATGACCACGATTGTAGCTCTGACACGGGCAGTGCATGGGCAATATATATAGCCAAAGTGTTGTACCCCCATAATATTCTGAAAAAAAATAAAATACATGTTTAAAACAAAAAAAGGTGATGATTGTCTTGTCCATCTTTATATCCCCTGTTCCTGGAATACGTAGTTTTTCCTGAATAAATGCTTATTGTATTGAATCAACTCAACAAATGATAAGATTTCTGTTTCTTTTCTTTTTCTTTCCAGATATTTTCTGTTGTGCTTCTGACTTCATGTTTGTGGATTCCCTTAAAAGAACATACCATTTTGACACACAATAAATTTTTCTTTCTTCTTCAATCAAATCTGGATTTAAAAACCAGATAAGCTTTTCATTGTATTCTGATCTCAGGTCCTATCCTATGGATATCAGCGTCACTATGCCATGTGTGGAGTTTGTGCATCTATGATTCTCTGACGTGTACACCACCCCAGCAGCATACTCAAATCCCCTGCTGCAATAAATGAGCCTGTATATAGATACATATAAACGCCTCAAAGTACCTAGTAGGTTGGTATAGCACAGAGAATAAACAATTTAGAGTCACACTGACTGGGCTTTAATCCCTATTCACATACCAGCTCTGTGACCTTGGGCAAGTTCCTTAACCTCGCTGAGCCTGTTTCTTCTATTTAAAAAAAAAAAAAGTATCATGACATGACAATAAGGAAACAATAGCTGCTTGATAAGTGTTAGTACCTTCTGCTGAGATAGCACATATGTGGATCGACAGGGAAGCCGGCTGAGTTGTCTTGGCAGCAGGGCAAGTGAACAGTAGAGTTAAAGGGTCTGCCTGTCTCTTTAAAGGGTCAGGGCCAACCCTTTTGGCAGGCTTGCTGAGAAAGATGAGCTGCTTTGAAATTCTATCTTGAGCAGAGCCCTTGTTGCTTCTCTGTTTCTGTGCTTCTGACTTCCCTGCTCTCAGCTGGCAGGGACAGCTACTCTGGAAGCTCAGGGGCAGCATGACTAAGGTGGAAGGATGAGCAGCTGCTGCTTGTTAAAGTAGGTGGGCTGGTTGGGAGGCAGGCAAGTGACACAAAAGGAGCATATGGAAATCCCCAGATCCCCCTACTCAAATGACATCACAGGCCCAAAGCATTGCCATGAGGGAAGCTCAGGGGCATTTCTTCTCCAGACACTCTAGCTCTTTGCTTTATCACTGATTTTTTTTTTCCCTCTTAACTTTAGAAAGGAGGAAATAAGATACACATTTGTTGGTCAGTTGATTTTAATTAAATAATAAAAACTGGCTTCTTTCAACATGCCATACTTTTTCACACTTCTGTGCCCATATTTCTGCTGGTCTCACCCATAGAAATGCTGTTCTCCCTCTGCCTATATGGTGAACTCAACCCCTAAACCTCAACTCAAATGCTAGCTCTTAGTCTTCCCTCCCTGATGCCACCCTTCCTTTTAGGCTGCCACCATTTAAAAACTTAACGTGGTTATTATACTTCGCACACTGAATTTCCATTGTTTTTTGAGGTCTCTTTGCCCTAAAAGAGTGAAAGCTTCACTTGGGGATCTTTGATTATAGTATGCACTCAATAAATACTTGTTGAGTTGGAAACTTCTACTCAGCATATTTGACAATTTCTAATATCTCATAAATTGTAGTTATGTTATAGCAGTATAGTAAAAGTACCTATGAATTGAGTGCTTGAATAGTTCTAGGAGGTTACTAGGCACCCGCCTTGTACCTAAGGGGCAATAGGAGTAATGGTAGTAAGTGCTGACCCAGCAGCAAGGAAGAATCAAGGCATCATTTAGAAATCAAAGAGTTATATTTCTTAGTTTAATGTTTGCATACTCCAGATTTATTTCTTGGCAACCCAGAGTAGATCCCCAGATTCAACCAAAAGCTCCTTGGAAGTTATCAGGTTTCATAGAAGGAGTGTGAAGTCGTGGATCTAGTCCTGTATTTCTATTTACTGTGCAAACCAGCTGGGACAGAGTATTAAGTTTGATAGACTTGGGTTCAAATCCTGACTCTGCCGCTTTCTACCTATAGAAACTTGTTACCTCTCCAAGCCTCAGTTTCTTCCAGATCTAGGAGGATAACATTTATTTTGAAGGGTTGTTGTGATTATTAAGTATGAAATGTCCGATTTCCTTAAGTACTATATTTGACAGTTGATGTCTCTGACATTTCACTTTGACACTTCTTGTTTTAATTTTATTGTGAAGGTACATTCTTAGCCTTTCAATGTTCATTTTGGCTTGTGATTATCTTTCAAATTTTTTTTGGAGCAATTTTTGTGAAACCACAGATAAGTAAAAATTCGTGTTACTTGCAAATATTAGTTCCATCGTGGAATAAATGTAGCACAGATGCCTTGAAATATCAACAACGTGTTTGGGAAGGATGTGGCTAATGAACTCACAGTACATGGATGGTTTGAGAAGTTCTGTTCTGGTGATTTTAATCTTGAAAACGAGCCATGTGGGTGACCTGAGACCAAGGTGGATAATGATGAGCTGAAAGCTGTAGTGGAAGCGAATCCATCTCAACCTATGCGTGCATTAGCAGCAAGGTTTGACATTCCTATTCCAACAATACTGGACCATTTGAAACAAATCGGTAAGGTAAAGAAGCTGGATAGATGGGTTCTGCATGAATTAAATGAGCGTCAGCAGAGAAATCATCTTGAAGCTTGCCTTTCTTTGTAGTCACAACATAAAGGCAATCCATTTCTACACTGTATTGTTACGCGTGCTGAAAAATGGATTCTTTTTGACAATCGCAAGCATTCGGCACAATGGTTGGATAAAGATGAAGTGCCGGAATACAGTCCAAAACTGAATATTCATCAGAAAAAGCTAATGGTGTCTGTTTGGTGGTCCATTGCTGGTATTATCCACTACAAGCTTCATGAAACCCAGTCAATCGATTACAGCAGATGTCTACTGCAACCAATTGGATGAAATGATGAGGATGCTTGCGATTAACCAGCTGAGATTGGTCAATAGAGACAGGCTAATCCTCTTGCAAGACAACGCTCAACCACGTGTCGCACAAACGACGCTGCTCAAATTGTAGAAGCTGGACTTGGAAACTCTCTGTCATCCACTGTATTCACCAGACATTACACCAACTGACTACCACTTCTTCCAGGCTTTGGACCACTTCTTGCAAGGAAAAATATTCAATTCTCAACAAGCTGTGGAAAACACCTTTCATGATTTCATTGCCACTTGCTTTCCAGGCTTCTTTGCTGCTGGCATAAACAAGCTACTGTTAAGATGGCAAAACTGTGTCAATAGTTTAAGCTCATACTTTGATTAATTGTACTGCTTCTTGTTTGAGATATAATAAACTATACTTTTGATTCAAAATTGGACATTTCATATTTGATGACCTAATACAAGTATGGAAAATGTCTAATCCAGGCCTGGCACTCCATGGGTGTTAGGTAGTAATTATAATTTGGAAATATTGGGGTGGGTGGGGTAATGATCTGGGCAATGTACTGCCATTTATTAACTATTACTAGATCCAGATATATTCAGGGAAAAGGCAGGTTGGAATTCAAAAAGCTGCTTTACATGGATACTTCTGCTTTAAATGGATGTAAAATAAATGCCTAATGACATTTACAGTGTGACTTAATAAAGGCTTTCAAGGGGTTTTCCAGTTTTCACCGTTAGGATTTTCTCTGATACTAGTCCCATGCTTTGCTACTTTGACATGTCTTCCTACCTCAGGAGCCCACACGGAGCTCTGGGCAGTGTCCTGCCTGAGGTATTGAGGGAAATTCTATGCTCACTTTTCCTTTGTCCTTCTTTCCCTGCCTTTCTTGCCCTGAGGTCTTATCTTGTTCCCTGGTAGGTATGTTAAGTGCTCTGCCAGCCTGCCTGTGTGCTGGCCTGTTTTTTCTCACTGCCAGTACCTCTTGGATTCCAATTCCAAACATGGTATCCGTCTGGGGTCACCCTTTCTTCCGGTGCCAAGAGAGAACACATTCCAAATGGAACACAAGTGTGCCTCCCATCCTGGCCTCTCCTCAGTCTGCTTGGGAACAACAGAGAGCAGGATGTGGCCGCTTCAGCTCATGCTGCTGAAGTTTTCAGTCCTGTAGTCTTACCTTTCCCTTGGGACAATATAGATTTTCTGCTAAGAACCAAATTTGAAGACTGTCCTAAGAAACCTGGCGCCAAGGAAGCTTGCCAGAGCTCTGCAGGAAGAGCCAGAGCCTTGCTGAAGGAAGAGAGAGAGAGAGAGAGAGAGAGAGAGAGAGAGAGAGAGAGGGAGAGAAAGAGAAAAGAAAAGTTTTAAAATTCTTCATGAAGTGTACTATGCCACCAGAAGCATTCCTCCCAGGAAAAGTGGAGCTGGAGGTGAGAAGCTGGAGGTGAGAAGACACCTAGAAGGACGGATTCATTCCTTTTCTGAGTTTCTTATGTGGGGACAGTATTAGAGCCCAGGCAGGCTTTGGGACGCCCCGAAGATGAGTGCCAGCAGCAGCACGGTGGGCCAGCTCCTCTGGCAGGGGCCAGTCTGCATTGGCTGGAAGGAGGATATGGAAGAAGCTGTGTACCACCTAGCCAACTGCTTCTTGCTCCTGGGCTTCATGGGGGGAAGCAGGGTATATGGATGCTTCTTCCTTTTTGGCTTCCTGGGCACAGGTTACCTGTGCTGCGTGCTATGGGGCTGGTTCAGTGCCTGTGGCCTGGACGTTGTCCTTTGGAGCTTCCTGCTGGTAGTGGCCTGCCTGCTCCAGCTGGCCCACCTGGTATACCGCCTGCGCAAGGACACCCTCTCTGAGGAGTTTGACCTCCTCTACAAGACGCTGTGCCTGCCCCTGCGGGTGCCCCTGCAGACGTACAAGGAGATTGTTCACTGCTGTGAGGAGCAGGTCTTGACTCTGACCACTGAGCAGACCTATGCTGTGGAGGGTGAAACACCCATCAACCGCCTGTCCCTGCTGCTCTCTGGCCGGTAAGCTACTCTGTCCATTCCCAGAATTTCTTTCCCCAGCCCACACTTCTCATTTCCTACTGTGTCCCTTTCCATTGTATGTCCCTTTCCATTGAGGGAAGGATGTGGCAAGTCAAACAAAATAGATTTTCCTAAGAGTGGGTTTGCTTCCTCTTTCTTAGTATTTTCCAAGAGGAAACCAGATCATGAAGCATCTTCTTTGTTGGCAAGAATGATTGTGTGTGCACTTGCTGCTAGGAGGTGTGGGGGTGAGTGTTTCTTGAACTCTGGCCTTAAATGACCCCCTGCCCACATATGCACATGCACCAGTGTGTCATGCCTAAGCTAAAGCAGTATCTTTGGAAAACTGAATGTTTCAATGAGTTTAATGTATTCCATAGGCATTCAGCATTTGCTAAGCACCAACTATGTGCAAGGAAAAATGTCTGAAACAGAGGAGGTTTCCCATAACCCCTGTTCCCAGCCAGGGCATCAAGGAATAAGCCCCATATGTGTTTGGGATACCTGTATACAGCCAGGTAGGGAAAGGGACTAACCCTTGTTCACTTTTCCATTCCCAGTTGTTCTGTTGAGATTCTTGCAGACCAAGAAGTTAAGTACAGTACTGTAAATCTGAGGACCCATAATGAGAGAAGAGTGGTGATGCTCACACATGTCTCATTGAGAATTTGGTGGAGACACCCACCTCTCTGGAAGAAGACTCATGATCAGGCATTGGCAGAAATAGTCATAGTCAGGATCAGTGTATGCCTAGCTGATCTGGATGTGAATGTTGGCCATTGATATCTTATGAGAAAACATCATGGGGCTCTGTGCTGCACATTTGGTAGGCAGTTGTGGATACTTTGAAATATTGCTCAAGTGGCACTTGTGCAAGCCCCTCCACCACCACTAGCTTTCTTGAGACCAGGAGAATGTGGTAGAAAAGGTAAAATGGTAATCAGAAGGCTCTGATTCCAAGAAAAAAAAAAAAGGCAGATAAGATTGCCAACTGCACAGAAAAAAAAAGTTTGACAATGGTGATGATGGTACTACAACTACTGCTAATAGGAATAATACACATTTATGTATTAATTTTTAGAATTCAAAGTGTTCTGTCTATATGTTTTGATTTTTAGACTCAGAAGTGCTGGGTTGAGTGAGGGGAGACATTTTGTGGGGAGATATTTCATTTCATTTATGAGTGAACTGAAAGTGTAAACCAATGTAATTATTTGTAAACAAATGTAGGTGTAAATACAGATATGTTATGACTATTGCCAAAATGTTTGCCACCTACAGGTCCATGCTTAAAATAAAGACAATTTAAGGAACTTGCTCATTCGTGAGATCCATGATGTTATTTGCCTCTCGTAGCTCCTCTGTTGAAAGGAGGAAATTTAGACCAGCAGATGTGCCCCCAACACTGTATAGTGCTCATTTCCTGGAAGCATATTACAACTATTATATGGTTTGGGTATCTAATACATGATAAATTTACCGTGAACTTGTATAAGACCACTACCCTGTGAAGGGCGGAGGGGGGCTTACCCCTCAGTGTAGCTTTTCCTATATACTTAGCATCAAAAGCCTGAGTCAGAAATTAGATAATTTTGATTTTTTTTCATGCTTTTCAAGGTTTAGAGTAAGAGTTCTGTTATTGTTTTTGTTTTGTTATATTTCAAAGGCATCCTTTCTCAGCTTTGTTAAGTTGGACACTGGGGAAGAAGCAGCTTCTAGTCTATTAATGGGCTCTAGTTTTAAAGGAGAATCACTGTACCTCGGGGCTGGTTACAGTGAGGTAACCAAACACCTCAAAGTAGCAGACAAGAACTCCATGGCAGGAAGTGGGGGCCTCTTGTGCAGACTTTCCTGCCTCACATGCAGACCATTATCTGGAGCCCTTTGTTCAAATCTCAGAAGGGTTTTTTGTTTTATTTTAATAAGGGCAATCAGTCCCTTTCAAGACTCAAAAAGGCAAAGTGATTTCCTCAAAGTCTATTACCTTGTTAAGCTGTGCTTACTGTTGGACAGTTTCTCTCACATAAAACTGAAAACACAAACTCCCATATGTACAGCTTCCCGAACAGGTGACTAACTGTCTAAACTGTTCATATAGGAAGAAGCTACCCATCATCCAGGAGGTCAAGAAGGAAGAAGAGACAAATGATAAAGGACACAGTATAGCAATTGAAATGGCTTCAGTGAGCCGGGCAGGCTCATTAGATGTTAACTGTCACTCTGAGATGTTGTCACTCCTTGGTGGCTTGCTTGGGTAGCCAGATTCCTTGCCTGAGGAGATGGTGGAGGATCTGATGGGTGCTGCAGCAGCTTCATTCTCTCCTGTTGTCTTCCTTTCTTGAGAAGCTTGTCATTGAGGTTTTGATCCCCTTTTATGGTGACACAAGTGTTTGTTCATTGGTTTATTTGTTCCTTTGTTCATTCCTTCCTTCCATCTTTCCTTCCTTCAATTCTTCCTTCTCCCTTCCACAGATATTTATTAAGAGTGCTAGGGACTAGGGACCCAGTGCTGAATATGAAAAATATTGTTTAGTCCTCATGGAGTTGGCAGTCTGTCAAGAAAGTCAATAATTAATGTTTGACATAGTAGTTAATAATGAATATAGTATTTCCATGGAGAAGTGCAAAGTGCAATGAGAGCATGTAACTGGTGGATCTAACTTTTCTGGGAGGTCAGACAAGACTTCCTGAAGGAAGGAATGTTTAAGCTGAGAGCTGAGGAGAAGAGGCCCAGCTACAGCCACAATATGTGTAGGAGAACATGGCACTTCGTTTTCTCTTGTGTCCTTTAGTTACTCAGGGAAGTTCTGCCAGGCAGTCCATATATATTAGCTGGTCTTGGAGGAACAAGTGTGTTTCTGCCATCAGAAGCTATGGGCCAACTCCATCTTTAGCTTGGTTTGAGACCTACATCTCCTTCTGTCATCTATCTTTAGGTCGTCAGGTAATAGTCAAGAGCTTATTAATTGGTGATGGTCTTTGGTAATTTGTATACACACATATATATGTGCATTTATGAAGAGCAAGACTCAGGAGTGCTAATATCCCGTGGTCCAGAACTTAGTCACATGGCCATACCTAGCAGCAAGGGAAATAGGGAAATGTAGACTTTAGCTATGCAGCCATGTGTCCAGTTAAAACTCTAGTACCATGGAGGAAGAGAAAAAAACAGATACCAGAGAACACACTGCCCACTGGACTTCCCAGATCTTTGTCCATTCCCATCCTTATCTGCTTCTCAATATCCTTTTCATCCTTCAAAACTCAGCTCAAATGTCACCTCTGAGAAGTCTGCCGCTCAACAAGAAACAATCTCTCCCCCTCCTCTATGCTCCTGTTCTACAATAGCACTTATCACACTGACTTGCAGCTAGTTATTTATGTGCCTGTGATTTCCACTAAATTGTGAAACCCTCAAAGGCAAGGACTGAATTGTACCCACCTCTGCATTCTCAGACCTCCAGGAACACAGAAGGTGCTCCATGAATATTTGTTTAGCCAATAAAGCTCCAGAAGTAAGGGAAGCATAGCTCTCTGCAAATGGACAAGTTGTACCTTAGAGATCTTTTTTATCTTCCTCCTTTGCCTGATAGAGGCATCCCCTTGCCTGATAGAACTCACTTTAGAAAAGAGGTAGAAGATCAAACTGAATTTTCTGGGGAAATGATAAAGCCTGTACTAGATTCCACCCTTTTTCCAGATGCAGCATCACGTCTGAAATATACTCACTGCCCCCAGCATAGTCAGTGACATGCCATCAGTTCTAACAAGTTCTCACAGAATGCAATCCCCCTACCCTGTAGAGGCAAAGCACCAGCCTACGTGCCAGCCACAAGGATACAAAGACAGCAAGCAGCATTAGTGGGGTTTCTAGCCCTGAGTTGTGAAAGGAAGCCTGTGGTCATGGGCAAGTCAAGAGCAGTTGTTTAACCTGTTGATAGTGTGGAATAAGAATATTCATAAAATTAAAACAAATACATTAATTAGGTTTCTGGCTGCAACCACAGAAACCCACTCCAGCTAGCTGAAGGGGAAAAAAGGGTCATTATTTTTAAAAGACACAAGGATTTCTCACCAAACTCAAGGAAAGCCATGCACCTGAGCCTCAGGTAGGACTAGAAACAAGAACGTATTCTACTAGGACATTTTATGATTTCAAATTTCTTTTCTCTATGGCCATTTGGGGCATATGCTTTTTCAAAGTCTGAGTTATGTGATTTAAAAAAACCAAGATTTTAGTTCCTTAACAGAGGAGTGTGTTAGTTTTGCCAATGCCTGATAGTTGTCCCATCCAAGACATGAGTCACACTCACTTAATTCCAGTTCTAAATTCTCAGGGAAGGAGTTTGATTGGCTCAGCTTGGATTAGGTGTTCACCCCAGTACCATCAACTAGGCAGGGTGCGTGGGATCTCATTGTCTAAAAACAGAAGCTGTTGTTGTCACCTTATGGTTTGAGACGGTAGGGAAGGGACAATGCTAAAAGAATCCATTACCTCCTACCAAAAGCTCTGGTAATAGGGTAGCAACGTGGTATTGTGGTGAGAACACAGAATCTCAGTTCTGCCACTTGACCACTGTGTCACCTTAAGCTCACCACTCAACCTTTCTGAGCATCAACTTCCTTAGCTGTAAAATACAGAAAGGAATAATCTACCTTGAAGTACTGTGAAGATTACATAAAAGAACACTTGTAAAGTGTCTAGCATAGAGTCTGCCATGTACTAGACTTGCCACTTTCTTTAAAGTCTGAGAAGTAGTTGTAATGTAAGCAGATGATGTGGAAAGCATGGCTGTTCATGCAGGAGGAAAAGAAGTTACCCCAGGCTGAGCCTCTAGAGGAGTGCTGTCCAGTAGAACTTCCTGTGATGACAGAAATGTTCTATGCCTATGTTGTACACTATGGTAGCCACAGGCCACATGTGGCTATTAAGCACCTAAAATGTGATTAGTGTAACTGAGGAACTGAATTTTTAATTTTTCTTAATTTTAATTAATGTAAATGTAAATTTAAATAGCCACATGTGGCTAGTGAACTGCAGAGCTCTAGAGCGTGGTTTCCATCCTGGCTACACATTAGAATCACTAGGGAGATTTTAAAACTAATAATATCCAGATCCCACCTACAGAGATTCTTGTTTAATTGCTCTGGGATAAGGCCCAAGCCTAGGTGTTTTTTTTTAAAGCTCCCCTGGGGCTTCTACTCAGCAGCCTGGAATTGAGAACCACTGGAAAGAGAAGGAGGAGGAAAAAGAGGGCTCAGGAGGTCTCGATGGGTTCCCTTTCTAAACTGCTTCCGAGCAGTGATCAGGATACTCTTGCTCTGGGTTTTACATGCTTTGGGCAAGGTATTTCTGCTGGAAGATTCATGTTAATCGGCAACACATAACTGCAGCAAAGGGGATTTGGGCAGCCATTTCCCTTTTCCCACATGGTCTCTTCTCTCCCTTTGCCAGGGTTCGTGTGAGCCAGGATGGGCAGTTTCTGCACTACATCTTTCCATACCAGTTCATGGACTCTCCTGAATGGGAATCGCTGCGGCCCTCTGAGGAGGGGGTGTTCCAGGTAATAGGGAGCCCCATGGTAGCACTGCCTTACCCTGCCCCACTGCAACCCGGCAACGTCCGTACCTCCATCTTTCCCCTCTCACATCTATCCTTTGCACCACTGCCAATATGATGCTAGAGGAGGGAGCACTCTTCCTCTGTGGAAAGAGTGCCTGGGCCCTGGTGCAGGTGGGGTAGGATTAGGGGATGCTGACCCCTGATAGGTGGGCCATGCCTAAAACCCTTCCAGAAGACCCTAGTGACCACCAGATAAAAACCCACACTCCTTAGTGGGTAACTTCAACCCTTCAGTGATCTCCAGCCCTCCCTCATCTTTTTGCCCATACTAGCCATGGTGAACTACCAGTACTTCCCTAAACACACATTGTTTTGCAACTCCATGCCTTGGTCCCTACTACTCCTTCTATCTGAAATGCATTTCCCCTTCTAGATGAGACCATGGCACCTCATTTCCTCTGTGAAACCTGTCCAGCTCTACCTCACCGACTTCCACCCCCACAGCTTAGTGTCCCTGCCTGTGTGCCTGTTCTATTCCTTTTATTTATGCTGACTGGTGCACATATTGCTCTCTGTTCTAATGATCTATTTTCCTTTCTGTCTTCTGCATAGTGAATCTTTGAAGTAAAAATCTGGGCTTTTCCCTCTCTCTATCATTAGGCTTTAAAGGACAGTATCTGGAACATAGTAGGTGTTCAATAAAGGTTTGCTGAACTGGCTTGCCATTGGTGTCTCAGAGGACTTTATAGTGCATTCACATACATGCTCCAAGGTGGGAGCCTGGCTGCTTGGTCCCTACTCTCTTCCCTGCCAATGCTTCAGACTTTGATGACTTTCTTTGTAGTTCTCATTTATTGAATGGCTAGCATGTGGCAGGCACTATGTATTATATTGCCTCATTGATTCTCACAACAACTCTATGGGTTGGATATTATTATTACCCCATTTAACAGATGAGGAAACTAAGGCTCCAAAGCATCAAGTAATTTGCCCAAGGTCTTGAGTTAGAAAGCAGCAAAACCAAGTTGCCTGGATCTACTATTAGTATTCTTTATTAAAATGGGAGGGCCACCAGAAGAGTGGGGTTTATGCACGCATGCACACATGTAGTCTCTCTCTGTCTCTATCTGACTCTCTCTGTCTCTCTCACACACCCTTATAGGGACTCCTGTGACCAGATGGTTTGCTGGAACTGGGTTCTATGCAACTGGTTCTACTACTTCTGTCAGGGAGTCCCTCAAGCCAACATATGAGCCAACCCCGGAACAGACACATGCCAGGCAGTGCCGCCTGGCTGGGCTTCCTTCCACCCCCACCCCGACATTTGGCTCTGTGATGACGGAACCTGAGAGGCAATCCTGATCCCGTTGCCAGGGTCACCAGCTGCAGACCCCCTTACATCATGTTCCTAACCCAACTCCCCATCCCATGCACGCTCTCTAACTAGTCAGAAATCTTCAGGAACTCCCTCAGGGCCATGAGGACCTCCAGGAGGGCTGAGTCAGGTCCTGAGCCAGCTGGACCAGGGCTCTATTTCTGACACTGACATGGAGGAACAAGTGGTGGGTAAGCCAGGTGTCCTCCCCCAAGTTATGCTCAAAAAGGAAGGACTGTAACCCCAGATGGCCTGTCAGCCTGGAATGTAGGTTTGGTCATCTTCCTATCATTTATATTTTTAGTGTGCACCTCCTTTGGGAGCAGGGAGATCTACATGTTTGCTATTGGCTGTGTAAAGTCCCATTTCCTCTTTGCAAATGTCAAGTGTTTTCCCAAGTGACAGTTCATCCTGTCCTTGCCTTTTGCAATTACAGAGTCTTTGTTGACTGAAAGAGCAACCCACAGTGACTGCCTAAATCATAATTCACATTATGTTTAACATAAATCAATCAAATTCTGCCACACCTTTCAAAATTCAGTTAAATCAGAATTTATTGACTGTTCATCACTGTGACACTCTCATTAATTACCAAGAAGACAGCACAGGAGAGATCACACAGAAATCATCATTATTTGTCTAATCTGCATCCTGTTTTACTGGATCTAAATCCTATTTACATGTTATCTCCTTTAATCTATTCAACCTACCTCTGAGATGAGTATTAAGGAAAAAGCTGAATACTTGATAAAACTTTATAAAAGACATGTGTGTGTGTGTGTGTGTGTGTGAACCAATCAAGAAGCAGATTTCCAGAATACCTTTGGGGAAGGATTTTATACAGGACATGAGAAATTGACCTTAGGTTGTTTTGCAACATACAAGATCTGTAGCCTTCACTTGATTCATTCATTCATTTCAGTAGTATTTATTGAGCACTTATTATATACCAGGCACTGTTAAAGGTGCTTGGAATATATCAGTAACAGAGGAGATGAAGGTCCCTGCCCTCGTGCAATTTACATTCTAGTAGGGGAGACAAAAAATAAGCCATCAGTGTAATGAATAAGTAAAGTGTGCAATATGTTAGAGAATGATGACTGCTAGTTAAAAAAACAACATAGAATAGTGGAAGGGAGACATGGTTGCAATTTTCAGTAGGGTTGTCATGGAAGTCCTTGTTGAGCAGGTGACTTTTGAGCAAAACCCTGAGAGAAGTGACAGTGTAAACTCTGTGAATATCTGGGGAAGAGCATATCAGACAGAGGAAAGAGCCAGTGCAAAGGCCCTGAGGTGGGGCTAGTGTGTTTGAGGTATAGAAAGGAGGACAGTAGGCCTGCAACAGAGAGAGGAAGGGGAGAGAATAGCAGAAGAGGAAGTTGGAGAGGTGACAGGGAGCCAGGTCATATAGGGCCAGAGCATATATTATTTAGATAGAGCCAAGAGGATTTCCTAATGGGTTGGATGTAGTATGTGAGAGAAAGAGAGGATCATGGAAGACTCTAAGGCTTGTGACTTAAGCGACTGGAAGGATGAAGTTGCTATCAACTGAGATAAGGAGGGCTCCAGGCAGAGCTGGTCTGGGGAGAATAGCAAGCTCAGTTTGGGATGTGTTAGGTCTGCATCATCTGTGGACATTTAAATGGAGATGCTGCATAGGCAGTTGGATATTTGAGTCTGGAATTCAGGAATAAGGTCTGGGCTTGAGACATAAATTTGAGAGTTGGTTGCATACAGATGATATTTAAAGCCATTGGATTGGATAAGATCACCAAGTGAGTAAGTGTGGACAGAGAAGGGGGTTCAAGAATGGAACCCTGGGATACTATAGTATTAAGAGGTTGGAGAGAAAAAGAGGAAGCAGCAAAGTAACCGGAAAAGGAGTGCATGGCATCCTGGCAACCCAGTGAAGAATGTGTCAAAGAGGAGGGAGATCGGCAGAGTAGAGCGCCTTGAAAACTGATCTCTGGACCAACAACCAGAGGTCACTGGTGACCTTAGCAGGAACAGCGTTTATGGACTGCTAGAGACAAAGCCTTATTGGTTTAGAAGGGTGAGAAGAGAGGAATTGGAGACAGTAAGTATAGATGATTTTTTTCATGGAGTTTTGCTAAAAAGGGGAGCAGATTAATGGAGTGGTAGCTAGCCAGGGAAGTGAGGTGAAGAAAGAATTTTTAGTTTTTAAATTTTGTTTTATTTTAAGATGGAAGAAGTAACAGCATGTTCATAAGAATGCCCACGATCTTTGTGTTTGGCTTTAGGGACATTGTTTATATCCAGATTAGCTCTTGCTCAACACACCAGCTTCATGTTTGGTACTCTGATTTCTTGTTTGGGAATTGTTAATCAGTACATCTAAGGTACAGGCTGTGGCAGATTGTGACAACTATTATACTTGCTGAACTGTAAGTAATGGACAGATTATATTATTTTCAGAATTCTTTCTCATGAGGCAATATGCTCAGATTAAGTAATTTATCTGATGTCACACAGCTGGTAAAGAGGTAGAGCTGAAACTTGAAACCAGCTTTTGGCCTTGATAATGTAATTTAGGGTTCTGATTGCAGTGCTAACAATTAGTGGGGAAAGGCTGAGAGGAGGAAATGAATAAAGGAAGTGGACGAGGGGTACAGCAGAGAGGAAGGAAGAGGAGAGGGGGGTAGTGGGAGATGTGGTAGGCAATGCAGGAATTAAAAGGATTATATATAGTCTCTAACAAAGAATGTTTAGAAAGTCAACCCTAACTTTAATGTGATAATCCGTATAAAGTACTTAACAAAATGCCTGGCACACGGTCACCTCTGGATAAGTGTCAGCTGCTATCACCATCATCATCATCATCATCACCATCACCATCATTATTTCCACTGTCTCTATCCATAAATATACATCATGAGCCTTGCCAGCCCAAAATATTATGGTCAATCAGATTATTAAATATTGTGAGATTCTACACTCTTTTCCTGTACTATCCTAAGCATGGTTCCATTTTAACCCTAGCTTTACCACTCATCATTATTTTAACAAGGATTTATCAAGCACCTACTGCATGCTGGGCACACATTATTGCTTATTTCCCCTGCAAGTATAATTTAGCTTTGCATTATGGGCACACAGCGAGTCCTCAGAAATTGCTTGATAAATAAATAAATGGAGAATGAGGTGCCCTTTGACTTTCTGCTCTTAAAAGTTTGTCTCCCTCTGTGGCCTTTTTCTGACTTTAGTCATCAGATCCTTTTGGTTACTTGCCAAGTTAAAAGCAACCTCATGGACCTGTGCTCTGTCCACATGATGCCGCTTGGCATACCTAATCAGAAGCTTTTTCTCTAACTGAACTTCTTTCCAGCTCTTTTTGTGTCCCTACCCCAATATATTATCCTTGTTCATTCTCAAAAGGAATAGTCATCAGCATTTCAACCTCTCTTCAGAGCATTAGGAGGCCTCTTCTTTCTCTGTCTCAAAATCACAAGTCTCAGGACCTTCTGCAGCCAGTAGTGGTATTAGCCATAGAACCATAGAATTAGAGCTGAGGAAACCAGATGTGGAAACTGAGGCTCCAGGAGGTGACAGTTGAGTGAGTGAATGGCTGATCCCAGGGCTCCTGACACAGGACACTCCCCAATATCAGTGCACACAAGTAAAAGTCATTCACTGGACATGGCAAGGCCATGGAGTGTTCGTCCCACAGTTTCTTCTATAAAAGTATAGCCATTTGTCAAGTAATTATATGTTTCTCTGTGCTCAGCATGGATAGATTTTCTAATTTAAACCTTCATTCTCTGCTCCTTACCCCTCTCAGGTTACTCTGACTGCTGAGACCTCATGTAGCTACATTTCCTGGCCACGGAAAAGTCTCCACCTTCTTCTGACCAAAGAGCGCTACGTCTCCTGCCTCTTCTCGGCTCTGCTGGGCTATGACATCTCAGAGAAGCTCTACACTCTCAATGACAAGCTCTTTGCTAAGTTTGGGCTGCGCTTTGACATCCGCCTCCCCAGCCTCTACCACATCCTGGGTCCCACTGCCCCAGATGCAGTGCCAGAGTCCGAGAAGGATGATGAGGAAGTCCATGAGCCAGCCATGTCCCCTCC
Organism: Daubentonia madagascariensis; assembly: GCA_023783475.1. Classification (NCBI taxonomy): domain Eukaryota; kingdom Metazoa; phylum Chordata; class Mammalia; order Primates; family Daubentoniidae; genus Daubentonia; species Daubentonia madagascariensis. The sequence continues at coordinate 16,961,680 of JAKFHU010001631.1, read as the reverse complement.
TCAGGCCATGCCCACATCTGTCCAGCAAACACCCTCTTCTTCTCCCCCTCCGGCTGCCACCAGCCTATCAGCACCTCCTTCCCAGGCCAGGATGTCCAGGCCTGACAGTGGCATCCTGGGTGAGGACTCCACCAGTCTGGTGCTGGAGGATTTTGAGGAGGTGTCAGGATCAGAGTCATTTATGGATTATAGGAGTGATGGGGAGTACATGAGGTGAGGGGAGAACTAACATGGGCACAGTCATCAGCCCAGGATTCTATGTAAGTACACAGAAGGAAGCTGCTACACATTCCTGCCAGTAGCTAGCCTTAACTCAGCTTGTTAGGGCAAACAACTGTTTTATGGGGCATTTCCTCTCAGAGGACTCACAGAAAGTGGCATTAACCCAAACTTGCAGATAGCAACTCCAGGTGCATGCAAGGCATGAAGAGTTTTTAAAACTCATTGATTATTAACTGTAATTGCATTTTGGAAAGTGGGCTGATTGACATTTTGAGCAGGCAGGTAGGTTGCTGCTAAGTGTTTTTGCAAGTTTGTGTTAATAGCTAAGGCCACAGCTGGAGCTAAAGGGGATTTTATTTGTGGCATGCATTTTAAAGGAAAAAGAATGCTGGCAAGTTCTATTTCCTATTGATTTTCCTCTCAGCATAGTCAGTTCTAGAAAGCAGTTGTTATTTAGCCTGAACTGGAAAGGTATCTCTGTTAAAATCACATTTTTTAAAGAGGCTTGTGATTACAGGCTAATAGCTCTGGGAGGAAAATGTCTCCATCTTGTTTTCCCCTTGCCCAGTGGAGAATGTGTTTGTTATCATTCAGGCAGAGGACTGGATACTGCTCTGATTAAATGTTACTGTGATCAGATACATATATGGCAGCGGGGTTTTCCTCAGCAACCCACACCTGTGGGAGGTAGGATGGGTATGAATCTGGGAGGGCCTAACAGTTCATGCAGGATTTCCCTTGCAGGATAGTATACAAAAAAGGCTGTGCTCAGTAGTTCTGGGAAATTGCTTTCATGTTCCCCTGGCTGCTCTCACAACGCTGTGACATTTTCCTCTGGAACTCCACCCAACCGTGATGGAGGCCTGGCTTTTCCTGGGGAAAATCCCATCCTTCCCAATTTGGAAGGCATTTCCAGGTGAGGGGGGGCCTAAGAGACCCACTATTCTTTGGGAAGCACCAAAAAATTTGCTGAAAAATTAGCCCAGTGAGGAAGGCCTCCAGAGTACATGAAGTAAATGAGTAAATATTTGTATATTTTGAAAAACAACTTATATAAATGAGGAAGGAGGCAAGAGAGGTGAACGATGATGTTAGATATGTGGTTTTACAGATATGGAATTTATAACCTATGGTACTAGTGTCCTTGGGCCCATAGTTGAGTCGATTCTGTCTGACACCCAAGATCCCTTTGTGGGCGCCTTCCTTCGCACTGGCCACTCTCACCGCTCCTTCCCCGTTGTGCTGCTACTCGCCCTCCTGCTTACTCATCCCCGTCCGTGCATGCTAGCTGTGGCCTGTGGATCTCTGTCTTTGTCCAGCATGCCCACCCACTATGTACTCCTTCTCAGCTCACAGTAGATCTCTGTTTTCTTGTGTTGTTCTTTCTGATTTTATTCTCTTTTCCTGGTTCTATTTTCCTCTTCTTTTTTCTCTCTTTCTAACTTATGCTCCATCCTTGGTTGCCTCAGTTTGCTACTCTTGAGTGTCCCTTTTCTTCTTCTCAGTTCATTTCTCCTTCTCCATTTGTCCTCTGTGTCTTCTCCCATTTTATTGTACATATATTCTCTCTCCTGTTACCTTCTTTTTCTTTTCCCTACTGTCCTGCCTTGCTTTATCTCTTTATCTAAACCACCCTGTACCCCCATCTTGTTAGTTTGTAATCCTAACTCTTCCAAGATCAGTACCTTTCCCATTCAATTAAAGGTGTGAAAACTTTAGGAATGTTTTCCAAAGGTTAGGAGGTAGGCAGCATGGCAAATAAGAAAGAGACCAGGAGTGGGAGCCCAAAATCCTGGCTTCTGTGTCTGGCTTTGTTACTAATCAAATATGTAACTTTTCGCAAACCATACAACCTTCCTGAACCTTGCTTTCTTCATTTGAGTTTGTTGAACCAGCTGTCCCCAGGAGCCCTCTTGGATTGATGTGAGAAGGCAAAGGATGAGTTTTTCAGAGGAGGAAAAGAGAAGCAGTCAGTCAGCAGTACAATGGATACAAGTCCTGGGGCATCTGCATGTCTTTCAGCAAGAACTTTCTGCTATATTTCACTATGATTTCTCTGGTGACTTGAGACTGTCCTCCCTTGTGGTGGGTCCTGCTTGACTAGAAGTTCCCCTCCATTTGTACCTGTGAAGAGTCTATTACCTACCATGTGATTACAGTGCAGACATTTTATGTGAAAGGAGGTCACAACTCAGTCACCAAGTCCTCAACCTTTTATACTATCATATGAAATGCCTCCTTCCAAATTCAGCCTTTTCTGAAACTCAAGATGACAAACCTGCTAATGTAACTCACTTTCTAAAATACTGGCATTTGGAATATAAAGAGAGTAGGTTTTTGATGTTTGTTTGTTAAAGTAATAGAGAAAAAAATATATCGTTTACTTTTCAAACCATAGAATTTTCAGAACAGCTTGAAAACATGATCAAATTGGCTAAATTTCAGATGGTTTTCAATTTACTCTGTGATAATGGAATAAATAATTTAACCTGGTATCTTTTTCTGGAATTGTGTTTTTAGATGTTTGGTCTGACTTATTTACCATCAGACTCCTTATAAGGTTATCACTGCAATGAATAAGCATATTCCCTTATGATTGGTAGCAATTTACTATCATTCCTTCATAAAGTAGGGCACAGTTCACCATCTATTGCCTGGCTTTTTAGTTACTGAAATTTTAAGCTCATTGCTATTTGTCCCGGCACAGCACTTACATAAGAGGCATGAAGTTGGTGGAATTCTGCATCATTAGGAATGACACAGCTTCATCAGATTGACACCAGTGCTTGTCTCTCACACCAGTCCAATTTAAGACCAACTAAAAATAGAGCTTCCTCTGGAGCTCTTTTTTGAAGAGAGTACAATTTTTAGTGTGGTAGTGCCTAAAATTGAACTGAAAATGGGTTCTGCTTCTTTTAACAGGCAAAGCAATGCCTCAGGATCATGAATTCATGCTGGGTCTTCCCACCAGACCCCACATTATCCTGTCTTCACTAGAATTTTTCAGTTTAATTCTATGGGCACTCTCCATGGTGTTCCATTCTGTGTCTTATTTGTAGGAGATTCTCAATGAATGAGGAACTTGTCTTTTAGAAATGCATCTCTGAGGTGGTCTGTTGAATTAGATAATGAGTCTATTATCACAGACTAAATTGAAAGCTGTCTGAAATTTGGCCAATTTTTATTTTGTTTTCACATTGTTCTGAAAACTCTGTGGTTTGGAAAGTAAAAACTACATATTGTTTCTCTTCTATTTATTTAAATAAACAAATGATAGATTATAATATGGAGATCACTTGTGATCAGGGAAGGATCCCAGGACCAGGACACAGTACCAAGGGCCAAAGAACCAATTCAGCAAACATTTACTAACTATCTAGTATGTATTTCAGGCACTGAGCTAGGTAGTCACATGATAAATAGCTGAAAGAATGGAAGGTGTTTAATCTGTAAGAAAAGGGTAAATGTAATATCTTCAAATTTTAAAAACAATGGGAATTAGAATTTGACTTAATTTGGTGTGGTTCTTGTGGGAAGAAATTGAATTAAAGGCTGAAAGTTATAAAGAGAAGGATTTTAGCTTACCATTAATAATGGATTACTCATGGGGTAGTGAGTTACTCATCACTGGAAGAGTTCAAGCTGGGACCAGAAGAAATCTCAGAGATTTTACAAGGTGATTCATGTTCTGGGAAAAGGATGCCTTAGATTATTTCTATTAAGGCACCTTCTAACTCTATGATTCTGTAGTTCTAAGATCTGGACTCTAGTCCTGCCACTTAACTACCATCAAGAGCAGCTTCCGCATCTGCAGAACAGGACTGATATGCCTCTGTCTACCTTACCGGGTTGCTGTGAGGAGTAATCGAGATAAAGCATGTAAAGGCAGTTTGTAAGTTGTAAAGCACTAGTTAAATGTGTAACGTGTTTAAAGGCTGTTGTGTGTACAACTGTTCAGCAGTCTCTCTCTCTCTCTCTTCCTCTCTCCAGAGACAGATGATTTTCCCTCTTATTTCCCCCAGTTTGGCTTTTCAGGGAAGGTGGCATTTGGCAGAATCCCCCTGACAACAAAAGGAATAGCAAAAAGGTGGAGTCCTAAAGAAAACATGTGCTAGCTCCTTAGCCCCTGAATAACTGAGGGCTACCCCAGTCTTTTTTCCTTTACTTGTTCGGGAGGAGACAGAGTACAGTCACACTATATTCAGGCTCCTTCCCTCAGAAGTGGCTGTAGGTGCTTTGGTAGCTCTAAGTGCTGGTAAATAGTACTTTTCTCACAGAACCACTGGAAAGATTCTTGGGGCAGAAAACGTGCTCTTGAAAGTGGCATGGCCAGAGCAGGGGTCTCTAGGTGGTAGTGCCACCTCTGCCTGCCACAGGTCTCATAGGTCAGCAGTTCCCTCCCTGCCCTCTGGATCATAGCAGCCTGGGGGTACCCCCACTGATCCCAGGTCATTCTTCTACTTCTGTTTTACAGGCCTCATTTTCCTACCCCTCTTTTTGTAAAACTAAAAGTCAAGAGTCTCACAAAACTTATTTTCAATACAGCATTTTGAATTTTTTTTTAAACTCATTCAATAGGGTTAGATAAGAAGTAGAGTTCTATAGATTGTTCATAGGAAGAAACAAAAGTTGGTCTCTTGGTCTCCTCACCTATAAAATGAGAGGATTGGACTAGATAACTTCAAAGCTGACTCATCCTAATATTCTAGAATGAAGTAAATGATCCAAAGGTACAACTGCCCCGACCATGTCAGGCGTTGTAGAGGAAAAGAAAAAACTGAAAAGAACCCTGTGAAGCTAGGCAAGCTATCCAGAGCCGTGGTGCTGAAATCCTCCCTTTTTTTCTTTCCACAGCTTCTAGAACTCCTCTCCAGAGCTACTCGCAAGTTCTGTCCAGGGGACAGGCCCCTTTGGCTCCAATCCATACTCCTGAACTTTAAGGATCACTGGATTATCCTTCTGTCTATGACCAGTGCAGCTCTCTTCCACATTCACAGGACAGCCACTTGTAGACACACCCCTCTTCTCAGCCACTGGAAGGCTCACAGGCCAGGTGGGAGTGGACACAGAAGGTATCAGCACCAAAGCTGCACCCAGGCCCCTGGGTGACCTTGAGAAAGTTGCTCTCACAAGCCTTCCTTCCAGGAGAAGGCATCCCAAAGTGCAGAAGTACAGATTCCATTGTTTACTAGCTACAGAATCTTGGGCAAGTTCCATAACCTCTCTGAGCCTCATCTGTAAAGTGGGGATTATAAAACCCACCTCACAGGGTTGTTGTGAGGATCAAATGAGTTGATTTAGGTAAAGCACCTAGGACATGGCATGGCACGGCACCTAGTAAGCACTCAATAAATCACTCAGCTCCTTTCCCTATGTTGTTTCTTTGAATTGTCTGAAAGGGTCAATGGAGTCAGATATCCAAGAAGTTTTCATTGGTGGTTATTTTTTATTTTTCAATTGAGAGTCAATTTATGGAAGTTGAAATTTAAAAACCCAGTTTTCCCTTAGGCTTTTAAGTTCAACTTACAAATCTTTTATTCTATTGACGAACCTAATATTAAACAATAGTTTTTAAAGGGATTTTTACAAACTTAATTAGGTTTCCTTAAACATTTAAAAGTGGATTTATAAATTTAATATATTCTATTTTCTTTTTTTCCTAAATATTTCCACATATATTCCAGTTATTTATTGCTGTGTAATACCCATGCCTAAAACAATGACTTAAACTAGTCATAATAATTTATTTTGATCATGAATATGGGTCTTGACTGGGCTCAGTTAGGTGGTTCTCACTCAGGGTTTTTCATGCTGTTGCAGTCAGCAGCTGGGGCTAGAATCATCTCAGAGCCTTCTTCATCCATCTATCTGGGACCTAGTCTGGGAAGACTGAAACAGCTGAAGGCAGGAACAGCTGGGGTTCTCTCTCTCTCAATAGTTTCTTCATTTTTGTTGCTGTGTGCTCTGTTGTATGAATACATCACTATTTATCCATCCTACTATTGATGGGCATTTGGATTTCGATAGTTTCTAGCTTGGGACAATTACAAATAGTGTTGCTATGAACATTCTTGTGCATATCTTTTGGTATACATATGTATACATTTCTTGGGTATATACCTAGGAGTGGAATTACTCAGACATTAGTTACATACATATGTTCAACTATAGTAATACTGCCAAACAGTTTTCCCAAGTGATTGTACCAGTTTACATTCCTACTAGCAATGTATAAGAGTTCCAGTTGCTTCTCATCCTCCCCAATGGTTGACCTTTTTTCCCCATTTTAGCTATTTGGGCATATGTAGCAGCGTATCATTGTGGTTTTAATTTTCATTTCCCTGATCCTGATGAATAATAAGGTTGAGTACCTTTTTTTTTTTGTTTTTGGCCATATGGATATGTTCTATCATGAAGTATCTCTTCTAGTTTTTTATCCATTTCTCTGTTTGTGTGCTTTTTCTTATTGACTTAAAGGAATTCTTTACATATTCAGGTTAAAAGTCCTTTGTTGGTTATATATACACACATATTTATATATTCAAATATATCCTACTTTGCTTATCTTTTTTTTCCTCTAAATGGTGTCTTTTGATGAACATAAGTTCTTAATTTCAATGTAGTAGTTTATTAGTCTTTTCCACTATGATTAGTGCTTTCTATGTCATATTTAAGAAATCTTTTCTTCCCCTGAAGATATTCTCCTGTGTTACCTACTTAGATGTTTTATTGTTTTACATTTCACAGCTAGACCTACAATTAACCTGGATTTGGTTTTTGTGTGTGGTATTATTTTCCACATGGATGTCCAGTTGACTGAGCACTACTTATTGAGATGATTATCTTATCCCCAGTAGTGTTCAGTGGCCCCCTTGTCATAAATCAAAATGTTCCTATATCTGTAGGTCTGTTTTTGGATTTTCTATTCTGTTCTATTGGTCTATTTTCCTATCCTTTGACAATACCACCTAGTTGTAATTATTATAGCTTTATGATAAGTTTTGCTATCTGGTACTCTTCAAACTTTGTTCTTCAAATCTTGGTAATTCTTGGCCTTTCCCTTTGTATTTCCATAAAAAATTTAGAATCACCCTGTCAATTTTGACAAAAAACAAAATACCCTGCTGGGATTTTTATTAGAATTGCATTAACACTGTGGATCAAGTTGGGAAAGAATTGCCATCTTTATAATATTGATTTTTCAATCCATGAACATGGTTTAGCACTTCAATTATTTTGGTCTTTATTTTCTCTCAATAGTGTTTTGTAGTTTTCCATGTAGATGTCCTTGCAGGGTTTTTTTAGAATTATTTCTAGGCATTTGATGAACTTGATGTGATTGTAAATGCTATCAGTTAATTTTTTTTTACTTTCTAATTGTTTATTGCTGCTACATATAAATACAATTGATTTTTGTATCTTAAACTTCTATGAAGTGATCTTGATAAATTCATTTATCAATTCTAATCATTAATCCATAGAGTCTTCAGGATTTTCCATAGATACAGTTATGTCATCTGTAAATAATGGCAGTTTCATTTCTTTATTCCTGACCTACACCTTCTTCCTCCACCTCCTTCTCCTCCTCCTTCTCTTCCTTCTTCTTCTTTTGGTGCCTTATTGCCTGGGTAGGACCTTCAGTACAGAATAGAAGGGGAGATGGAAGATATCCTTCCCTCATACCTGACCTCAAGGAAAATGTTTTCAATATTTTACCATTAATATGATGTGTGCTGTTAGGTTCTTATAATACTTCTATTAGATTAAAGAAATTCTCCTCTATTTCTAATTTTAATGAATGATTTGTCTACATTTATTGAAATTATTTTTTTCCTTTATTCTATTAATGTTGTGAATTACATTAATAGATAGCAGATGTTAAAACAACCTTGCATTCCTGGAACAAACCCAAGTTATTCCTGGAATAAACACAACTATATTACGATGCATTCCCCTTTTTATGTATTTGTGGACTTGGTTTGAAAATTTCTTGTTTAGGATTTTTGCATCTATGTATCTTGTAATATCATTGTCAGGTTTTGGTATCAAGGTTATGCTGGCTTTGTAAAATGAGTTGGGAATATTCTCTCTCTGTCTCTCTGTCTCTGTCTTTCTCTGTTGCTCTCTCTGTCTCTCTCTCTTTCCTTTTTCTGGGAGAGATCTTGAAATCAAAACATAATTTTTGAATCCTACCCAGTTTGCCTTACCTTCTGCTCTCCCTGTCCTCTTCTATACTCAGTTGCTCATACCTAAAACCTTGCAAGTCTTTCTATCAGTCCTGTTAGATCTGTCTTCAAAATACAGTAATGTGATCGCTTTTTGGCCTTTTTGCTAAGATCAAGTACAAAATACAGTCATGCACTGCTTAATGACAGGCATATGTTCTGAGAAATATGTCATTAGGCAATTTTGTCATTGTGCAAACATTATAGAGTGTACTTACGCAATCCTAGATGGCATAGCCTACTACATACCTAAGCTATACGATATAGCCTATTGTTCCTAGGCAACGAATCTGTACAGCATGTGACTATACTGAATACTGTAGGCAATTGTAACACAATGATAAGTATTTGTGTCTCTAAACATATCTAAACGTAGAAAAGGTATGGGGAAAATATGGTATAAAAGATAAAAAATAGTACACCTGCACAGGGCATTTACCGTGAATGGAGTTTGCAGAACTAGAAGTTGCTCAGGGTGAATCAGTAAGTGGTAAATGAATGTGAAGGCCTAGGACATTACTATACACTACTGTAGACTTTATAAACACTGTACACTTAGGCTACACTGAATTTATAAAAAAATTTTTTTCTTTCTTCAATGATAAATCAACCTTAGCTTACTGTACTTCTTTTACTTCATAAACTTTTTCAACTTTTTGACTTTTATAATAACACTTAGCTTAAAACACAGATACATTGTACAACTGTATAAATATGTTTTCTTTCTTTATATCCTTATTCTATAAGCTTTTTCCTATTTTTAAAATTTTTATTTTTATTTTTTACTTTTTAAACTTTTTTTTATTGAAAACTGAGACACAAACACACACATTAGTCTACACTTACACAGGGTCAGGATCATCAGTAGCACTGTCTTCCACCTGCACATCTTGTCCATCTGGAAGGTCTTCAGGGAGTAGTAACACACATGGCGCTGTCATCTGCTATGACAATAATGCCTTCTTCTAGAATACCTCCTGAAGGTCTTCCCTGAGGCTGTTTTACAGTTACCTTTTTTTAATAAGTAGAAGGAGTACACTCTAAAATAATGATAAAGGCCAGGCTCACTGGCTCACACGTGTAATCCTAACACTCTGGGAGGCCAAGATGGGAGGATCACTTGAGGTCAGGAGTTTGAGACCAGCCTGAGCAACAATGAGGCCCCGTCTCTACAAAAAATAGAAAGCTTAGCTGGGTATGGTGGCACACGTCTGTAGTCCCAGCTACTCAGGAGGCTGAGGCAGAGGATCGGTTAAGCCCAGGAGTTTGAGGTTGCAGTGAGCTAGGATGACACTGCTACACTCTAGCCGGGGTGACAGAGTGAGACCCTCTCTCAAAATAATTAATTAATTAATTAATTTAATTTAATAATGATGAAAAGTATAGTGTAGTAAATACATAAACCAGTAATGTCATTTATTATTATTATCAAGTATTATGTACTGTGCATAATTATATGTGCTATACTTTCATACAACTGGCAGTGCAGTAGATTTGTTTACCTCAGCATCACCACAAACACGTGAGTATGCATTATGCTCTGACGTTATGAGGGCTGTGGTGCTTCTAAGCTATAGGAATTTTTTAGCTCCATTTTAATTTTATGGGAACACCATCTTATACGTGGTCCATTGCTGATTGAGATGTCGTTATACACTGTGTGACTGTATATCCTGAATTCAACTCTTCATCTTCACTGCCACCGCTGATTTCAAGCCACCATTACTTCATATCTAGATTAACTTCAGTAGACTTATAGCTGGTCCCCTGATTTCTCCAGTCCTTCCTCTTCATAATCTATTCCACACACAGTAAAGTGGTCATTTAAACACATAAAAGATCTCATCACTCTCTAGCTCAACATTTCAAATGACTTCCTATTAGACTTGGAGTAAAATCGAAACTTCATGCCATGTGATATTAGTCAGGATTGACTGATTATTACTTAATAGCAATTAACTTGATATTTCTCTCTTACTCAAAGTCTACTAAAAGTCTCTATGACTCATAATGGCAACTGTTCTTCATGTTGCAGCTCAGTGATTCAGCCACCTTTGACCATCAGGCTCTGTCATCTGAAGGAAGAAACAGCTTGACATTCCTATGCTAGCCCTTGTATGCTTTGACCCAGATGTGACACAAGTCACTTCTGCCCACAGTCAATTGCCTAGAAATAGTCACACGGGCCCACTTAATAATCAGCTTTGGGCTTTGTTGATTAAATGGGCTAGGAAAAGTGGGGAAGCAAATGGAATGTTTGGTGAGTACGCCTCTTCTAGACGCCCCACCTGCCTGTCTCTCCAACCATATTTCATTCTGCTCATATTTGCGCTCATCATGGTCCAGGAACACTGGTCTTTTCGCTGTTCCTCAGGCATACCTAGCTCCTTTCTCTGTTAGGGCCTTTGCAGTTGTTCTTTTGTCTGGAAAGCTTTTTTATACCTTCTCTTGGCTGGCTTCTTCTGCTCATGCAGTTCTCAGCTCAAATGTCAGCATCCCAGCTGAGATATGTACCTTACCTTGCCGTTACTCTCTGTCCCTTTGCCCTGGTTGGACTTTCAGAGCCCTATTTTTTCTTTTCTCTCCTTTTAGGACTCCAGTTATGTATTTGTTAGGACTCTTCAGAGTGTCCCATATGGCTCCTATGTTCATTTCTTATTTTTTCTGAAATTATATTGTCTATTATTCTATCTCTTTCATGCACATTTCACAATGGAAGGGACCCGTCAATCTTGAGAGATTCAACAGCTCTTTTGTCAGCCCTCAAGGGCTATTGTGGGGAGTAAATGAAGAAATGAAGCAGTAAACAAACAGCAAAAAAAGTACATTATGCATTATAAATTGCGCCTCAACATCTCCTGGGTGTGGTGGTACTCCCTGACCTGGAGGATCACCAAGGCAGGGCTGTCGTTACATACCTGTGGTATATAGCAGTGGTTTCTCAGGACGAGGACCTCATTTAATCCTTTTTTAATAAAAGGATCAGATCTTACATGGTAGAAGTTGTGCTTTAATTATCTAATGGTATATTTAAACCAGAAGGCTTCAATAAGGACTTCAATAAGGTTTTTAGATAAATTTGTGGGTTTAAAAAGTTAACCACAACAGCGTCTATGTTTGAAAAATAGCATTACATACACATACAAAGCATTTTACTTATTTAGTCTGCAGAAATGCTTGACATGATATGGATTTGTAGAACTCTTACGGTAACTCTACACTAGAGGTTGACACATATGAAAAGAAAATGTGTGGGTTATAACTTAATATGTTCAGCAATGAAATCTGACAGACAGTCATATTTGTTCCAAAGAGAGGACAGTAAGTGTTCCTTTATCTCATGAATACTTACTGAGTATCCACTGCTGTCAAACACTCTGCTGGAGACTATATACTTCACTAGGTGAATCATGGATGGTCTCTGCCCTCAAGGAGCTCAAGAGCTAGAAAAGGAGATACATGAGTGACAGGCCTCTCATTCCCGCTCCCTACCAAGGCCTTACTGAGTAAAGCTCCCTGGACCTGACTCCTCTGAGCACTCATATTTTCCCAGAAGACTCCTCAGTCCTTTGTGTTAATAGGCATCTTGTGGCTCATAAACATTTTAAGGTGCATCTGGATCCCTGATGCATACACAAATAAGCAATCTGCCAGTCAGTGTGGAAAGCATGACAGGAGTGGTTGAAACCACTACATGAACTATAAAAGTTCAGCAGAAGATGTCACTTCCTATTGCTGAGATCATGAAGGGTTCAGGAAGAAGTTGGCTTTGAGCTGTGCCTTAAAAGACAGAGTTTGGAAAGGCAGAAGCAGTCCAGGTGGAAGGAAAGACTCTTAGAGATCAACTGTGGGATCTGAGCTCTAATGGAAAGGCAGAGGGAAGTAAGCAGGAAAGTGGCGCACTCAAAGTGGTGCTTCCGGGGGTTGCATTCTGTGCACACTGGCATCTGGCAGAGTGTAGCTGTTTCATAAATGTTCATGTTCGGATGGACTTGAGTAGAGAGAACAAAGCCAGGAGACCAGTTGAGGCAACTGAAATGGTCAGTGGGCCTGTGGGGTGCCAAGGCCCAGAACCAGGTGATGGCAATCAAAACAGAGGCAAAAACCCATGAGAGACCTTGGGGAGAAGAATTACATGGGGTGGGAAATTGATTGCATCTCAGAGGTTCTGCACCTTCTTCCCTTTATATTCTTGACACCATGGTTTCCTGTAGACTCCCACACAAATCTTGTAGAATTATGAGCAATGCCGTCAGCAGTTTCACTTCTGATTGTCATTGAATTCCTACACTGACATGGGCCTCTCAGAAATTTACCTGGAGATCATGAAACTTTATTTCACTTTTGGTTCACTTCTCTGACATGATCCTTCCCCAAAGTGTCCTACACAGCACACAATCACCAACTGTCACATGATTGTTTTGCTTCCACAGGGGAAGCCCAAGACACAGTACACAAACCAGATTAGTCCAGGCTGTAAACTTAATCTTTGATCAAGGGCCAGGCAATTCTACCCCTGAAATCCTATTCATCCCTCAAGGCTAGTACAAATGTCCTCTTCCTTCCCACACTCTTCCCACCATCTACCCCACCCCTGTCAGCATTTACCATCCCCTTCAGAACTCTCAGAGTCCTCTGAAACCCCGACCCTCAGCTCTCTTCTCTCTCTAGGCACTTGAGGGGTGGGGGTTCTTATTTATTGCTGCAGTCCCAGCACCTCACACAGTGCCACATGTGTGGCATTTAGTTGGCAATTCTTAAATGTTCATTAAACTCAGCTGCTAACCATTAGTAGAACAATTCATATACCCCTTTCAACATGGGTAAGGTTAACACTTGGGATTTTAGAGACTTCTAGTTCCACTTTCAAGTTTTCTTTTGCTTCTCCTCCCTACTCAAGCCAGGAGAAAAAAAGACCAGTTCAGGGGTGGGTGCCAAAAACCAGAGCCTTATAAAAGGAACGGACAGGAAGGGACAGACAGACACATTTTGAAGAAATTGAGAGTGAGTATAAATCATGTATTGAGGGAAGGAGAGAAACGACTGTTAAAATTTTTTTTTAGCACTGTGATGTTCTGAGTCAAAGACAACTCAGGCTTCAAGCCTGGATGATTGCATGATGGTGGTAGCTATTAACCATAAAAAGAGGAGGGACAACTTTGGGGAAGATGTTGATTTGATTTTAGATGGATGGAGTTTGGACTATCGTCAGGACACTAAATGGACGCAAAGAAAACAGTTATGTTTTCATAGATGAGGGGTGAATACTGAGGATCAGAGAGGACTGATCCTTCATAGGGGTATGAAAGGACTCAGGCACTGGGATAATCTCATCACCCCCAAGCTCTTCTTAAGGGGAAGAAGCCAACCTCCTGTGGGATGGGGGGAGTCTCTGATGGTCATCCCAGAGCCTGCGGTATACCCAAGAGTGAGGTCAGACGTGTGTTTGAGGCTGAGGAGAACAGTGTATGTCGCTTTCAGAATGTCAGACTTGCGACCGCTCAGCAAAGAGATCGAGAGCTGGGTAAGAATTCAGCAATTAGGGAAGATTTATGTTTCAATGTAATATCCTTTATATGTAACCATAGCTTTCTCCTGTAGAGATTTTTAAATGTTAAAATGTAATATTGACAGGTGAAATTTTAAAACAAGATAAATAAATAAAGGCCATACCCGACACTTAATGAAAAGACATCAATCCCTCCTTTAGTTTAGCCTCTCTGTGCTTGACCTTCTCTCCCTGCCTTTGTCTACACTATTAAGATTATTATCTATCTTTAATTCAATTCAAGGAGCTTTCATTGGATGCTTACAATGAATTATGCTGTGGGGGGGCACAGAGAAAGAGAAAATAACCCCTGCTTTTAAGGACCTTACAATCTCATCATAGAAGCCTGCCGTACATGCAGGAAGCTATTGACCACCATTGCAAGGTGGCATAGATACTGCTATGACATGCGGGTGACCAGGTTTCCTGGAGGAGCTAGAACTAGAAGAATGGACCCTGAATAATTGGTAGAAGCTAAAAGGAGGAGGGGAAGCAGTAGCAAAATCGTGGGGAAATATTGGCATCAGCACACTGGGGAAAATGGCAGATGATTTTAGTTAGGCAGGGTGGGGTCAGACTGAGGAGAGCTCTATGTAGCTAAGCTGTTTTGGCTGCAAGTACTAGAAACCAACTTAAGAGGCTAAACTGTATAACATGGTGTTTAGAGCCCAGATTCTGAAGTTAGATGGCCTTCATGTGAATCCTGATTTCCCCCCGTTGCTAGCTGTGTAACCATAGTCAAGTTACTTAATTTCCCTGTTCTTCATTTTCCTCCTACATAAAATGAAGTAATACATGGAATTATTGGGAGGATTAAATAAGATAATTCGAGTAAGGTGACTCTGGGGCTTTACGTGGCATGTACTAAATGTTCAGGAAGTTTTATCTTTTTTGTTGATAATGTTGATATGATGTTGATCATAATGATTAAGCAAAGGAAAATTTATTATAATATAGGTACACAGGGGTGCCTTATGGAATTCAAAGTCAGGAATGCCACTAGATTTCAATATGGGACTAGATCAGGGAAACAGAAAGCCATCAGGAATGCAGGCACCATCTTCTGTTTCTGTTTCTCTCAGGAGACCTGCAACATGTTTCTCTCTCCCTACAGACTGGTTGTCTCTGTTTTTCTGTCCTCCTGGTGGAATATGATCGCCCTCAGTTCCCGAGTTCATATGTAACAACTCCAACTACTGGAAGAGAAGTATTGGTTGCCTCTTAGTCATAATTTTGAACTTGGAGGAGGGAAATCTCACTTGTCCAGATTAAGTCAAGTGTCTACTTCTGGTCCAATCAGCTGGGACTAAGGACAGGGTCATACAGTACAATTGGGACTGCCCATCCTGTAGACAGGAGTGAGTTCTCAGCGAAAGAGATGAACCTTGAGCTCAAAAGACACCTCAAAATGTCTGGGTGTCTACTAGAGCACCCTGGCCTGAGGAATATGATTTTTAGACAGTGATATTCCTCTAGGAATTCCAAAGGAGAATGTCTGGTAAACAACCATTGGGGTCTCAGGATTTGAGTGAGAAAATGAGTATATTTTATACTTCAGACTTTATTGAGGATAATGTTAGGGAAAATTCCACTCCAAATTTGTCTCTGAAATAGATCTTTGTGGTCCAGTAGTGAAGATAAGTTATGTATATGTAGCAGAATATCATTTCAATGTATTAACGAATGCATCTCTTCCCAAGAACTGTCTATTACCCCATGACTTTACCCTTTTAGGGCAGTAAGCCTTGAAGGATCGGCTGCTTCAAGGAAGATTAACAAACAGAAACAAAAACAAAAGAGTCAAGTCAGATGTGTGGCTTTTGCTATTTAAAAAAATGATGTGGAAGAATATCACATCAAGATGGAAAATAATAAAGACTAGAGTGGAAATTAATGAAATAGAGAATAGAAAACCAAAGTTAGTTCTTTGAAAAGTCAACAAAATTGACAAATAAAAAAGAGAGAAGACAAATTAGTAAAATCAGGAATGGAAGAGGAGACATCACCACTAACCTTATAGAAATAAAAAGGATTATAAGTAAATACCATGAACAATTGTACGCCAACAATTAGACAACTTAAATAAAATGGAGAAATTCCTAGAAAGGCACAAACTACTGAAACTGATTCAGGAGAAAAAGAAAATCTGATGGATCTATAATAAGTGAAGAGATTGAATTAGCGAAAAACTACCCACAAAGAAAAGCCAATGGTGGGATGGCTTCACTAGTACATCTACCAATAAATTAAGGCTTAGAAGAGAAAATACCCCCTGGGACTATTTATTTATTCATTTTTTAACAAATATTTGAGAACCTACTGCATGCTAGGTACTAGGGTTACAATAGTAGACAAGACAAAGTCCCTGCTGGCCAAGGCTTGATTTTTCATGGGGGGATTTGTAGTCAAGGCACAATTTGTGATCCACGGGCAAGGGAAGGTATTGTGAACTCATGGAGTCCTCATAGGACTTCATGGAGAGCTGGGTTTGTGTGCCCAACAACTGCTTTTCTGCAGTCACCTCCATCCATGCTCACATCTCCTCTCTCCTCTCCCCGCCCTCCTACTCCCATCTTTTTCCCCCCTTTGTTGAGGCAGCCAGCCCTGCTATTCAGCAATGAGTACACATATCCTCTTTGCTGTTAACCACTCTGCAATCCCTAGCCAAGCTCAAAGCTGTAGGAAACGGGATTGGAAGGTCTGTCCTGGGTCTGTTCTCAAAGTGTGGATCATCAGAGATCAGAAGAGGACAGGAAGTCATATTCTCCCTCATCAACCCATCCCAATCTCCTGTCTCTTCCTGGCATCTTGTGCTCCAGATGTTGAGGACAGTGTTCCCAAAATGCTGCTGAAGATGGGCTCCCTCCTACTTGTCACTGCACCTGTGGGGGCCAAGCTTCGACCAGCCTCTGGTGTAGAAAGGGCTGAGGAGCCTTAATCATCATTTGCCTGAAAATCTAGTGACACTTGACACCAGAATGCCCCCTGGGGTCTGAATATTTTCTATAAGAAACACTTGCACCCCTTTCAAAGTCCCTATAACCTTTTTCTCATCCTTTACAACCCTCTTCCTTAGCCAATGGAAGCTTCATCTGGGTTCACAGTCAGTGACATTATACAAGTTTGGCTGGAATGCCCAGCTTCTCTGGGGATTAATAGTGTGTGGCTGGCCTGGTTGCAGGGCATGCGTCCCGTATAGTCACACAGGTCCCCGCACTTAGAAAAGCCCTGTGCTTCATTTCATGCTCTGCTGTCACCATCATGAAATTCTTTTTTTTTTTTTTTTTAAACAAGGAGTCCATGTTTTTATTTTGCACTGGGCCCTGCAAATTATGTAGATAGTCCTGCGGGGTTGCATTGTGGACCTTTGGGAGGGGTTTTCCTGTTGTGTTTCTGAGCCTGGTTAGAGTCGTGATTAATCACCTGTCTCTGGGGCCAGACAGCTGGTATTTGAGTCCTGGCTCCTTACTTCCTAGCCCCGTGATCTTAAAAGTTCCTCAACCCCTCAATTTCTTTATCTGCAAAGTGGGGATGATAATAATAGCATGTATCTCCTAGGCTTGCTGAGAGAATAAAATATGTTAACACATGTGAAGCACTCAGAACAGTGAGTGCCTGGAATATAGTAAAAAGCTGTGCAAAGTTAGCTGTTTCTGTTGTGTGGCTTTTCCAAGGTCAGATTGCTCTGTATCTTTCAGCAGTCTGTCTTGCACTTGGTGGTGAATCTGACTATTGAATTGAATTAGTTCTGTAATAGGCTCTGTTCATGAAGACTGCAGCGGAGTGCTGTGAGCAGTGTGGGTGTGGAAGGAGATCCAAGCTCTGCCTCTGCCCTACCAAGCAGAGATTCTTGTTAGTGCTCCCTTTTCCCTAGGCCCACAGACATCCCACCTACTTAAAGCCAGGTTTCCCAAAGTGTGGGCCATGTACCCTTAGACAAGATGATTTTACGTATCACATAGACCCAGCATCAAACAACATTAAATCTCATGGTGAGAGAGTTATACGTGTTTTATGTTTTTTGAATGCACTGATTACATATGGAAGAAAGTCTCCATTCAGTGTTGCTAAGTTTTTAACATCTCTCACATACTTGCTAATTAATTTTCCCTTTTTAATAAGAAAAGGACAGGGCTGGGGCTTAGAGCCTTCAGCAGGCCACGGTATGTATGTAGCTGGAATTTTAAACATTGTTATATTCTCATTTTATTTATTTCTGGGATTAGTTTATGAATACAGAAACTGGTTTTCCATTTAAGGTAATGGTCTAAAGTTTCTGATGGGTAGCAAAATAACGTGAGAGAGTCTAAGGGTGCTTAAAAATAAGATATTAGCAAAGGAACACACTGCTATGACTAAAAGCAAAATGGAAAGTATA
Organism: Daubentonia madagascariensis; assembly: GCA_023783475.1. Lineage (NCBI taxonomy): Eukaryota > Metazoa > Chordata > Mammalia > Primates > Daubentoniidae > Daubentonia > Daubentonia madagascariensis. Next base: position 16,943,307 of record JAKFHU010001631.1, on the reverse strand, counting down.
AGGACAGTGAAAACCAGGTCAGGGCGGTTTAACGCCAATTAGCATCAGCATTACACAACATAATTTTGATCACAGAAGGGTAATATGATTTGTACACACTTGGAAGAAAGGCAACAAGCTATAGGGAAAACTAGGCAAGAAGTATGTGCCAAGCAGTTTCTCCCAGGATGGCAAACAGAAGTGCAGCTTAATATAGCTCAGGGTAAGACTGTCTCCAGGGAGGTTCTCACAGGGAACCCAGGCAGAGTAAAGAGAGGAAGTAAAGGAAAGGGGTTTTGGTTTTGGAAAAAATAGGAAATTGCAAGCCTATGTATTAGGGAACATGTGGATTCTTCAAACATAACTGTGACAGTGCAGAAAATTAAGCATCTTGGTGAGTATTCACCTTGCATCCCTGTCATTTTGGTTGCATTTCCACACTCTGGACAAAGGCCGAAGCTCTGTCTCCTGGTGATCTGGATGACTTGGCCCAGATGGAGTAATTATAGCCTGTCGCTTTATTGTGGAGAGTGAGTCAGCAAGTCAGCAGTTTCCTTTTTAAAGCATATTTATTTAAGTTTTTTTAAAAAGTGAATTTAAAGAATAGAAGAATGCAAGGGGAACCCGAATATGGGGGAAAGTGGTGAAGGTGTGTTTGTTCCCCAGCCCCATCCTGTCCATCCTCCATCCTTTTCTGTCTTGCCATATGCCTGGGCCTCTTTGGACTGTGTCAGTGCGCTTCTTGCCCACTGGCTTCTGGTCAGGGTCACTTGATGGGGAGCACTAGCAGGAGAAGGAGGGAGGAAGAAGATTGAAGTCTGAGACTCTGTGTTCCTGGCACCCTCCCTGTAGGGTTGCTGCTGGCTGGCTGTGTCCCTTGACTACAGGCCCAAAGACCCCTCTGTCTCGGGTTTTGGTGCTCCCTGCACATCCTTGCCTCTTTAGGCCTAGGGTAGTAGCAGCCTCCACTGCCACTGGTCTCAGGGAACTGCACTGTCCTTTTGGTTTCCCCACAAATATTGTAAATAATCCTTGTATTAGCCCCTTTTGCACTGCTGTAAAGGAATGCCTGAGGCTGGGTAATTTGTAAAGAAGAGAGGTTTATTCGGCTTATGGTTCTGCAGCCTGTACAAGAAACATGGTGCCAGCATCTGCTTCTGGTGAGGGCTTCAGGGAGCTTCCAATAAAAGTGGAAGGTGAAGGTGAAGGGGGAGCAGGAGTGTCACATGGTAAGAGAGAGAGCATGAGAGGGACAAGGAGGTGCCAAGGCTCTTTTAAACAGCCAGCTCTGTCCGTGAACTAATAAAGGAGAACTCCTTATCTCAGGGAGGGCACCAGGTCATTTGTGAGGGATCTGCCCTCATGACCCAAACACCTCCCACCAGGCCCCACATTCAACACTGGGGATCAAATTTCAACATGAGATTTGGTAGGGCCAAACATCCAAACCATATCAGTCCTTTTTATTAAATTTTCCTCAAATTACCTAATTTGAGCACACCATCTGTTTTTTGCTGAACTGTGGCTAATACAAGATTATTTACAAAAATCAAAGTTTGGGAAACACTGACCCCAAGAAAATCCACGTGTCTTCCCCAAAGAGCTTTCTGATCACTCAAACCTTCCAGACATCCAGAGGAGGCAATGGTTAGGGTTGGTGAATGGTACCATCTTCCTTTGCACCCCTCATCCCCTCTCTTGTTCCAAGCACTTCTTTTCAGTTGCTGTTTTAATACAGAGAATTCAATATCTATTGTTTTCTCCAATCCTACAGAGTGTAAATCACACTTTTTTGTATATAACAGAATTCCATTCCAGCAAAACAATTAAATGATTCAGATATTACGTGAAGTTTTATTTTTAAAACTTTTTTTCTCTGTATGTGTGTCTATTGAATCCTAAGTACAGATGCCCAAAGATATGAGGCAATTGCAGTTAAGAATGAATAGGAAAGCTAAAATGGTATCTATGCAAGATTGGCAATGGAAATCAAGTTCTGTAAAATGAATCATCTCTCCCCTCCAAGGTAGCTACTTACGGGGGAAAGAACCAAGAGTTTTGCCTTCCTCCTTAGTAGTAATGGTCTAGAATAAGTTGCACACATACACATCCTCAGCACAGCTCACTCAAGAAAATCCCAGGAGATGTGTCCTGCCCAGGCTTACATTATACGCAGGCTGTTTTCAGGTCATGAAAAACAGTCACGCTTGCTTGTAAGTTCACTGGCCCAGGTAAGCAGACCATCTGTTTACTGAAAGAGAAAAGCAACAAGAGGGCAGTTTCTTGGTTGGTCAGGAGAGAGGACTAGGAATTATGTGGTTTTTGAGTTCCCATGATGTCTGGTGAAAGAAGTCTACAGTGATGTCATCTTCAATAGGAGCCTGTTCCTGTGGCCCAGGGGTGGTGAGACTAATAATAGAAATGCCTGCTAGAGGCAGCGGAAAGGGGATGTGGATTCAGATCCACACCCATGAATGTGACCAGTGACACATTTGAAGTGGAGGCTAAGGATGAGGAAATACGCCATGAGAAAACTTTGTACCAATGAAATCTTACATAGAAATCAAACATATAAAATCGATAAAATGGAGTTTCTTATATTGAGGTTTCTTATATTGAATTAAAGCCCCCCCTCTTTGGCTCCCTTCCTAACATCCCCAACCCAAGATGGAGGAGGTTCAGGAAAACCCTAGGTCCTTGTCATCTGTTTCTAAGACGGTAACCATCATGACAAGATCGAACCTCAACAAGCATCACATCTGAGGTCAGGATTGGTCCTCGATATATGTGTGTGTCTGGAGCGTGGGTGGATACTGGGGCTTACTTGTCATTGACGGGCAAAGGGGCAGTGCAGAACTTCCCAACAATGGTAGTCCGGTCTTTTTTCCAAACCCGGCTGGAAGGCTGAAATTTGAGTTTCACTTGGTTTATCTGGCACTGTGGGTTGGAGTGGGCCATGATTGCCTTCCCCTGGAGTTCCTGCCTAGGTCTGCAAGGGAAAGGGAAAGGGAAAGGGAAATTAATGACTGTGGCACTTACTGCCTGTGCTTCTCCCAGGGCTCTGCTGGTAGCACTGGTTGCTGTCACGCACAAAGGGGTTAGCGCCTTACCATGACCCTTTGTATCAGCCTCACCAGCCCCTCCCCACACACCTACAGCTTTGAATATGACCCAGAAAATAGTTGTTGATTTTTGAGAGTAAACCAGTAGACACTGCAGAAAAATAGTAGCTCTTGGCTTTTCACATCTGGAAAAAATGTCCCTCATTCTTGGATTCCTAGCTGGAGAAGATCTTCATTGTCAGATCCAATTACCTGGAAATAGAGCCCTCTTTTAGGACATCTCAAGTCAAAGAATTTTGTGTAAGGACTATTCTGTTTTAGGCTAGGTATGAATGTGCGGGTGGAAATAACAACAACAAAACAGGTCTTGAAGCCAGACAGAGCTGGGGTGGAACCCAGGTTTTGTCTCTTCCCAGCTGTGTGTCTTTGGGCAAGTTCCCTAACCTGGCGAGGTGGCTGTGGAGTCACACAGCACTGGGTATAAATCCCAGCTTCCCCACACACTGCGATGAGCTTGAACCGCAGGGTTTGGCGCACACTGACTTCAGCCTGCGGGCTCAGGGTGAGAATGAAATCCAGGTCTCTCTTAACCACCCTCTTGAACTCGCCCCTCAGATTCCCCAACAGTTTATAAGATTCAGGCACCACTTTGGCCTGAGAAAAAGATGAGGGAGGAATCTGAAGTGACCAACCTAGTGAGGCCCTCCAGAAAGGATTGTGGGACCCTAGACAAGGGCAAGAAATGGTGAGATTCAAGTGTGGAGGAAAGAGACCTGCCGTTAAAGTCCCACGCTGGACACAGGCACAGCCCACCTGGCAGAGCCCTGAGGGAGTTAGGTGGGGAGAGGGAAGAGGGCAGCAGGGCTGTACCACACAGCTAGGGAGGGAACGTGCCTCCTGGGGCCTGGTCTGGGCTTCGGATGCCTCCCCTTCCTCCTTGGGCTCTGAGGCAACAGGGACTGTGAGAAAGGGGGCGAGGGGCAGGGCACACCACGCAGCGGGGCTGGGAACTGGCCTCACTAGGTTGGCTTCCCTTTCCTTTCTGGCCTTCACACAGTGATGACATGTCTTCCTTGTGTTCTTTTTAGTCCAGGGTTAGTCATATAGTTTGTTTTTTCCTTTTGAGGGAAGATCTTGTATAACTTTGTTTAAAGCTGTTCCCTTTTATTTCCCCAGAAGCGTTTTGAAATATTTCACAAGGGCTGGGCACGGGGGCTCACGCCTGTAGTCCTAGCACTCTGGGAGGCCGAGGCGGGAGGATCGCTTGAGGTCAGGAGTTGGAGACCAGCCTGAGCTACATAGTGAGACCCCATCTCTACAAAAAATAGAAAAATTAGCCTGGCATGGTGGCACACACCTGTAGTCCCAGCTACTCAGGAGGCTGAGGCAGGAGGATCGCTTAAGCCCAGGAGTTTGAGGTTGCAGTGAGCTGTGATGAGGCCACTGCACTCTGGCCTGGGCAACAGAGTGAGACCCTGTCTCAGAAAAAAAACAGAGGAAAAAATAAGATTGTTCCCTTTAAGAAACTGCTTAGACTGAGGAGCTTATAATATATAAGGAATATGAAAGATGCCTTAAGTGAATAGTTTGGGGACTTGGCCAGGTAAATTCTTCAATTAGAAGGAAATCTTGGGGTTGTCCAAAGTTATAGAAAGTAAGGGAAAGACCACACATAGGCTTCTCCACATTTCTCCTCCACCCCCCTCCCCGCCAATTTCTGATCTGCAAGATCAAAAATTAAGGAATTGAAGATAGAAGTTAATCGTGTTCTGGTGGCCCTCCCCAAAAGCCTTTTGTAAATCTCTTTTGGGAAGGGGAAGCACGAATCTGTGGATGTCCATTTGAATTACTTGGGGAGATTTTAAAATATAGCCATGGAGCCTATGCCCAGAAATCCTGATGTGACTGGTCTGGGGTGGGGGACTTGGCATCAGTATTTTTTAAAGCTTTCTAAGTGATTCTAACATGCAGCCAGGGTTATGTGTCATTTTCATGACACCCACCAGTGTTGTCTGATGTACCAACGGGCTGGAGAGATGATGGAAACACCTTCTAGAAGTCACACATCCTTGCACTGATCTAATGAAAAGTACTCAGCTTGCTGATACCCACCACAATCGGCATGGCTCCCCAGGCACCTGCAGGTCTGTGTTGGAGTCCTGACTGCTGTACCTAGCTGTGTGGCCGTGGGTGAGTCGGGAGGAATGCTGGCTAGTGGCAGGGTATTTGGGAGCCGAGAAGTGCCCTCCTCCCAGCGGAAACTTGTCTTCCCTCACAGCACGGTTCATGTCCAACTCTGCAGCCTGAGAAGTATTTCCCAACCCAAATCTGATATGGTCACTCTCCTGTTTAAAACTCCTAGTGGTTCCCCAAACTGCTGTCAGGATAAAAACCCAAATCCCTAATGTGTCCTTCAGGGCCTGGCATAATTTGGCCCTGACTTGCTCCCCAGCCTCCTCTCACACCGCACCCACAGCCCCAGCTCTCTGCTCTAGACACACTAAGCCCTGGCCTGGGGATCACCTATAAATCCTTCACCTCTCTGCTCATCACTTCCTCAGACTCGGTCAGGCTCTGTCTTATGTGCTCTCATGGCATTGGTCACTGCTGACCAGTGCACATTTAAGCGTGTGTACACTGTCATTTCCCTGTTGCGCTCTATCCATTCCCCTGCATGCTCCCTTGCCAGTGGGCTCCAGCGAGGTCTAACCATGGGGGGCACACACAGGTGGGCGATGGCTTTGGGCAGGGCTTCCAGAGGGGCTGAGCTTCCTGCGTGGTTCCAGCTCCTGCCATGCGGCCTTCCCTGTGGCCCCAGCTCCCACTGGGCAGGCTCCAGGGCTCTGCCAGCTCCACCCCTTTTCTTGTCCCTCTAGCCCTAGGGTAGTAGTGGCTCCTACTGTCGCTAATCTCTGCAATGCCTCCCCATCTCCCTTGTGGTTTTCCAGCTCTTCCAACACACTTAAAATGACTTCACTGTGTTAAATTCCCTCTCTTGGACCTCCTGGCATAGGCTGTGTTTTCCTGACTGGACCCTGACTGAGACAGTGACATTATCTGATCAGTCTGTCTCCTGCTAGCTTGTGAGTAACCAACCAATTGCTTTTTTAAGAAGCACGCAGCATCCAGGTGCGGTGGCTCATGCCTATAATCCCAGCACTTTGGGAGGCCAAGGTCGGAAGATCGCTTGAGGCCAGAAATTTGTGACCAACCTGAGCAACATAGCGAGACCCCGTCTCTACAAAAAATAGAAAAATTACCCAGGTGTGGTGGTGTACACCTGTAGTCCCAGCTACTGGGGAGGCTGAGGCAGGAGAATTGCTTGAGCCTAGGAGTTTGAGGATGCAGTGAGCTATGATCACACTGCTGCACTCTAGCCTGGGCAACAGAGCAACTCCATCTCTTAAAAGGAAAACAAACAAAAAACCGCACCATTGTTGCCGACTTCCTATCCCCTGCAGGCTTGTGGCTCCCTGCTGCTGAGGTTCTTTGCCCTCTCACTTCAAGACTGGTCCCACCAGCCCACCAGCCCCCAGTCCCACATCTGCTCTAACAAGGGAAGGAAATGATCGGCCCCAGTTCCAGGTACTGGAACCACCCAGCATCAGGCTCTCCTGGCTGCTACTCTGGCCCTTACTTTGTACTCATTTGCTAACTGACCCTCTGCCTCTGAGTCTGTTCTGGTAACTGACCTATACTGCTTCTCCTTATCAGCAGTAGGCACTCCCCAGGCTCTGGCCAGCCCTCACTGGGCTAGTGACTGAGGCCCTCCTCCCTACTGACACCCCAGTTGCCCCCTGCCTGGATTCCTGAGCACCATTTCCTATCAGGGCCCTGATTTTTACATCCTAATCACCTTTCGGGACACCCCATTACTGCTGCCTGCCTGCCTTGTCTGCTGTCATTTGAATATAATATGTTTGGACCCAGTACTGATCCCAGATCTGGGACAGTTCCCCAGTACATGTCTGTGGGTGAGTCTATAGTAGGTGCTGTCCCCAGCCTAGTCGGCTGGGCACCCCCATCAGCAATCACACAGGGCCTGACCTGGGATGACCACGTGTGCACACATGTAAAATGAAAAGGCAACTAACTCCTAAGGAGAGGGGTCAGCCACGTGGGACACTTACGTACATGGTGATCTTTACCGAGGAGCTGACATTGCTGCTAAGGAAGGTGACCTCAATGTTGGTGTCCTTGTTTCTTGGCTTCTGCAAGTAAAACTCCACGAGGCAGTGATACACTAGAAACCAAAGCACATCAGAGACTAGGCCAGAGAGCAGAAGGTGAGATGAGCAAAAAATCCCAGACAGCAGCAGTGCAGTTGGGAATCTCGGCTCTACCTGTTAGTAGCTGTGTGCCGTGGAGCAGATTACCTACCATCTCAGACCCTAAGTTTCCTCCCATGTAAATTGGGGATAAGAAAAATAGACGCCCCACAGGTCTGAATGAGATTTAAATGGGTTAATACATATAAAGTCCTCAGGACAATTCCTGTGCCTAGGAAACATTCAGTAAGTATTAGTTTTTATTACTACTTTTAATGCTAGAATGTTCCACTACTCTCTGTTTGGTGACATTATCATGGTGGTGTGATCTTGAAAGAGCCAAAAAAGATCTGTCATATACTGCTATTGGTTTTTTTGTTTGTTTTGGGCTTTTTTTGTTTTTGTTTTTGTTTTTGTTTTGCCAGAACAATGTCAAGGTACTTTATTTTTCCCTTTTTACATATCTTCTCTACACTTCTGCTACCTAAGAAACCCACAGCCTGGGATCTTTGCGATCACTGTCCGGCAGGTCAATTACAGATGCTAAGTATCTGTAACTTCCCTTTCTTCCTGAGAATTCAGAGAACTGAGATTAATTTAAGAAATCTCATTTATATTCCTCATTTCCCAGTTTCAGAAGGCCTACTATGTAGCTGTCAGAACTTTCCATTTTGGAAAGGAGTATATTCTCCGTGGCTAGAGGGATTGCCTGCTATAGAAACCCCCTTATTTTAATTAGCACAAGTTTACTTCAGATAGAAAATCAATCTTTATAAACATGGTATTTCTGGTTTCCTGATTAGTAGACTTGTAAACTTAAAATTTTTTTTCTTCCAAAAACTAAATAACCTGAACTATCAACCTAAGATTGTAGAATAGTATTTCTCTACCTGATTCTCTTCCTGAAAAAGCAGCTCAGATGTAAATTTTCTGGAGACACAGAGTGAGGCAAGTCACTATTGCTTCTGAAAAGGCAGAAACTAAATCAGCCATCTCTGCCTGGGTCTCTACCTGAAGGGAAGTTAAGCCAAGGCGAGGATGGATGTCTCACACCAACCCCCCAACATATCGCAGACCTCCCTTCTTAGGTAGAAAAGTAAACCCTGCCATATTCTCAGCTGGATGGAAATCGGGCCACCAGCTCCAAGGCCAGGTGGGTGAGGTCGAGCCCACAGCCCTGAGCTGGGCCCTCCTGTGTGCGTCACTTTCCAGCAGGTTCCAGCACCTTCTTCACCATGGCTCTGATCCCATCGGTCTCGCACATGAACGCTGGGGCCGTGACCACCTTGTTTTTCTGGTCCATGTGAGCTTCGGACACTCCCTTGACGCAGTGCTTGTTGCCCAGGGCCTCGATTGCCCCCGTGGTCCCATGTAGGACCCCTCGCCGCCCTCCTTCTGCTCCTGCTGGTGGCCCACGGTGACCTCGACGCCTCTGAGCACTTTGGCCGCGAGGACGGGCGCGATGCAGCACAAGCCGCTGGGCTGCCCGGCTTCGTGGAACTCCTTCAGGACACGCGCGGCGTCTTTGTGAACCTGGCAATCCTTCCCAGCCACAGCGAACGTGCTCAGGTCTTTAGCAGCTCCAAAGCCTCCGGGAAAGAGGGGAGTGTGGCCCTGTCTGCAATCTTGCCACGGGCGATCCTCGCCGACTCAGTCAAAACATTCCTGGGCTCACTTTCAGAAGGCTGCCCCTCGGTGTGGGCAATCACATGCGTCTGACGGACATCAGGAGCAAAGATCTGGACGTCAGCCCGCCACGGCTCAGGCGCACCGGGATCGCTGAGGCCTCGTGGATTTCGGTCCCGTCGTAGCCTCCGTATCCAGACAGCACGAGCGCGACTCTGGCTGCGGGTCGTGGCGCGCGGGGAAGGCGTCTGAGTGCTGGGGGGCGGCGCGAACGGGGAGGTTGCGGCAGCCTCGGCACCACCAGGGCCCTGGCGGCCGTCTTGGCAGTGAGGACCTACTGCGATTGTTTGGATGTTTGCGTCCCCTCCAAAATTCATGTTTAAGCTTAATGCCCAATGCAACGGTATTAAGAAGTGGGGCCTTTGGGGAAGTGATTAAGTCATGAGGGCTCTGCACTCACGAATGGATTAGTGCCTTATAAAAGGGCTCGGAGGAACTAGCTAGGCCCTTTTTGCCCTTCTGCTTCCTGCCACATGAGAACACAGCATTCGTCCCCTCTGGAGGACACAGCAACAAGCCACCATCTGAGAAGCAGAGAGAGCAACCCTCACAGACACCAGATGCTGGCGCCTTGATCTTGGACTTCCCAGCCTCCATAACTATGAGAAAATAAATTTCTGTTCCTTATAAGTTACCTACTCTCAGGTATTTTGTTATAGTAGCACAAACAGACTAAGACGTATACTAAATAATTAACTCATAAAATATAGCAATGCCCCTCTTCCCCTCCCCATACACACAGGGTCGGGGAATCAAGTTGTGTGTGGAGAAGAAGACTGTTCCCCTCTCTGTGGCAGCTGATTGTCTATGTGGCATCCTGGCCTTCCCTTGGGCAGCATGGATGCTGGTGCTCTCAAAGTGGGTGTTGTCAACATGGACTGGGTGAGCAGCCTGGGTCACAGTGATACCCCCAGGACCTGCTGTCCCTCTGGCGAGAGAAGTTAAGAAGGATTATAGCTTCCCTAACACACTGTCCTTTCTTTATTAAGGGGTGGGTGCACCTGGCTGCATTTTGCAGTCGTTCTGGTCTCAGGACATTTTCCCAGGCTCCTTTGGTGATGGTGACATAGCTACAGGTGCAATCCTTCACCTCTCCCTGCCTGTACTTTTCCATTTGTCATATTTTAAGGGTGAATATTGGAGGGGACATCAAACAGATATAGGTGAACTCAGTGCTGAGTTGGAGGAGTGCTGTGGTCCATCTGGGCTCTCTGGGGATAGTAACAGGGCTCACTGATAGGTGTCAAGATGCCAAGAATCCACAAAAAGAAAAGAGAACCTTGTATGCTCCCCTCTCCACAGAGGAAGACATCAGATGCCACATCCCTTCTGTCTCTCAAGGTTGTTTATTATGAGATGGGCAAGGTCAGAACTGGAGTGGATATTTGCAATGTGGAAAAAATGGCTAACTCACATAAGCTTTAGGAATTTAACTCTCTGGGCAGAGTTTAATATATCACTTCTTCCTTTGCTAGCAGGTATTATTGATTAAAGAAATTTCCTAAGGTTCTGCTTTTTTCTTCACTACATGACTCTAGAAGCTCAGGAAAGCCAGGCCTAACGCTGGGCAGGGGGGAAGTGGTAGTGAAATCAAATCCGCACAGAAGCATGCCTCGGGTAGTAGAACACAGAGCCCTGGGTGGTTGGTCAGCAGGCCTGGATCCAAGGCCCAGCCCTGCTGGTTATAAGCTGTGCCACCTTGCCTAAGTCACTGGCCTAACTCACTATGTCTCAGTTCCCTCATCTGTAAGCGATAACCCCTAACATCACCTCATAGGACATGGTGAGGATTAAATGAGGTAATGGAGAGAAGAAACTGTATGTGAAAAACTATTTTACAAGGGAAAATGTTGTTTAAAAATTATTTTGGCATAGGTCAGGGGTGACTGCTGCCCTCATGAGCATTGCCGAGGTCAAAGCAGCCCAAGAGTACTAGGCATGGGAGCCAGTGCCGTGATGGCGTGGGAGTGGCTGAGAGCCAGGCGCTGCTGGCTCTTGGCCGCAGCTGGATATGTGTAGATGGCCCATATCTGGCCCAGGGCCATCAACACAATGGAAGGCCCAGAGCATGCAGGCAAGCAGATGTTCACACTGGCACGTTTCTGTGCCTCTCTGTGGTTTTTGAACAGACAGGGCTGTGCTTCTGGGGGCATGGGGAGGTGGTCTCACAACAAATAGAAAACAGAACAATTATAGCTTCGTGAATCTCCCTCAGCAGGGACCTTAAAGTGCTTTTAACCTCCAAGTGTTCCCCAGGCTTTCCTGCCATGTGTATTCTTAGCTGTGCAGACACAGAGGAGCCAGTTCAGGTTGCTGCGGACCTGCCCAGAGCTGGAATTAGAAGCCAGGAGGTCTGGTCCCGGCAGCACTGCCTCCACCTCCAGACAAAACACCCTCCTGCAGGCTGACTCTGATGGGGGCACTGACTGGAGAGTAGCTGAGAAACACCGCGCAGACAGCAGGTTCTCAGAGAGGGAGCAAAGCAGCCGGTGTGGAGGCAGGTAGTGGTGTGGAGAGAGTTTAGCTTTGGCAGTCAGAAGACCTGGAGTTGAGTCCTGACCTTTTCACAGGCCTTGTAGCCTGGGGCAGGTCACTTGGTCTCAGACACCCCTCTCCTCTCAGTGGGTGGTCAAATGAGCCAATACATGTGGAAAGCCCACAGTTGACTCTGTACCGCATTGTGTGCCTAAGAGATAGCCATGAATTCTCTCTGCAGGAAGGTAGAAACACCCCAACTATTCTCCCAAATTCTCTGATTGACTAAGGGAAGGGAATTGTTACTTATTGGGTTATAATCACTGTGCTAGTGACCTCCTGTATACTATTTTATTTTATCCTCACAATTGATGCTTTGCAGTAGGTAGTTATTGTTCCCATTTTCCGCATAAGGGTATAAAGGTTCAGAGAGGTTAAGTAACTTGTTCCTGATCACACAGCTGATAAGTGGAGAAGCTAAGGCTGAAATCCAGGCCTGCATGAGCCCTGGGCTCCACACCACACTGCACTCTGCCTTCTACTGCCAGGAAGATACAGCCACAAAAATCCTTTCGCTAACTCGACACAAGCTGATCAGAAAATCAGTTAAAATAGGGTATCCGTATAATTTATCATCTAAAAGCATACTTTTGTCCTGTACACACAACAAAGCAGACAGGATCCCAGGATAACAAGCATAAACCAGGAAGTAGAGTCACCCTAGTTAAGATGCACATAGCATAGGGAAGGATGATGGTTTGGCTTGTCACGTTATTTCATGGATTCTAAGACACACTTTTCTTTCACATTGTTTACAATCACTGGCATCTTGGCTTCAAAGAAATGCAGCGATTAGGAGCAACCATGAGCAGCTGGAATATGTCTGTGAAGGGGAAGGAAGGCACAGCGCCAGGCTCGGTATCCCTCAGGGACCCTGACTTAGGCAGGAGGCCAGGGTTGGAGGCACGTAGGATGGCCACTGAGGGGGGGGAGAGAAGTGTGCAGGAGGAGGAGGCTGGAGGGCATATTTCAGGGGCTGAGAGGAACTAGGATCAGCACATAGTAAGACAGCCCCAAGATCAATTACTTTGACTCACTCTGCAAGTTGTGGTCCAGACCAGGAGCTGCTGCCCCACCTCCTGTGATACCTGCACCCTCGTCCTCCACCCCACCTTAGCGACTGCAATGGGCTGGACACAGCACAAGCTGGAGCCCTGGACTTTTCCAGCCAGCACATTGGCAGAGCTGAGCTCATGCATTTCCCCCCTACTCACCGCAGTATGGAGCGCTGGAAGTGGTCATGAGGTAGACTTTCACTTCCTTGGGAAGTGGCTCTATCTTGACACCACTTTCTTCCACCAGCCCTGGGAACAAAGAAGCAAAAACAGCAGAGCCTTCAGGAGGCCACTCCAGGGTCCCACAGCACCCAGCCATGTATTTATTAATCCATGCATGCATTTCTTCTACAGACATCTGCACTGTATGCTCATGATGTGCCATACTCTGGGGCGAATCCTAGCATCCTAGTAACTCAGTCCAGTGGGGGATAAACCCACACGTAAACGGGAAGTACGTTCTTCAGATTATCTGGCCCATTCTTGGTAGGTAATTATAAAAAATCTGAAAGTGTGTTTCTAACTTGCAAAACCAATCGATATGATGTGTGTTTCCATGGCACTTGTATCCTGTGCAGTGGAGCACAGGGAAATGGGAAGTGCTTGACCTGCAAACTAGTGGGTGTCGAGTGGGGAGAAGGCGTCCTGGGCAAAGAGTGTGCTTAGGACAGAGGCAGGCAGGGTGACGAAACATGACACACACTTGGAAGCAAGCACAAGTAGTTAGCATCTCAGGGTGTTCCATGCAAGGGAAAACACAGTGAGAGGTGAGGCCAGGCAGACAGGGGGAGGTGGTTGTTTATATCAGCCGGTCCATCGCATCGGGGGAAACTGTGACATATGCCCAATGAGTAGGAAATAATGTTGGCTTGTTTGAATGTGGGAAGCTACGTTACTTTAACATTTTGTCAAGCTGGTATCCATTTAATTCACGTAAGCCATGACAGGCTGCTGTAGTTCTGAGTGGCAGCCAGGGGTGCCGGGGAGAGGGAGAGTATGGGAGGGGTAGGGACCATTTCCACTACCCAGGATTTTTTCCTTGAGCTCTTAATCCTAGATAACCCCAGGATACTCACAGCAATGGTCTGTACAGGTGAGTTAGAGGCCAAATCCCATGGCCTTCCTGGAGTCCTTTCCCCAGACTGGCCTGGATCATCCAGGAGAGTGCCCAAGCCTCCCAGCTGGCACATGGCCACCACAACCTCATGCCTTTAAAGCGGGTCTGTGTGCCACTCTTGGGGATTGCCCACAACACACTGACTTGGGGTCTATGAAGAGCTGGGGAATGGCTGGCCTAGCAAGAAAGACCTATGGAAAGCATCTGGTCTGAGAGTGGAGACAGGGGCTTGGACCATACCAATGTTTCTAGAGAGCGTCCTGAGGCTGGACTTCTAGGCGAGGCGCTGCACGTAGGACAGGGTGTGCAGAGCGGGGAGCAGTAGAGAAGGTGAGGGATGGGGCATGAGGGCCAACGCCTGCTCCCAGGTGAGAACAGTCTGAGTACCTCATTGCTTCATCTTCTTTTCCCCAGTTGGATGGACTTCTTGACCATAGGAGGTAAGGACATTAAGAGGTGACAACTAGCAGGACTTGAACTTTCCCCAAATGTCAAAGGAAGCCAAAGGGGTGACATTTTACCTATCCTTGGACAGGAAAGCAGAAACGGGTTAAAGCAATCCAGACATTGTGCAGCAAGGAAGGCCTTGTAGCTGGCACAGGGAAAGGCCATCAGTGGGCAGGAATTCTCCAGGGCACTGATGTAAAGATGCACAGCCCGCATGTGATCACAGATCAGATAACTGTAACCTGAGCAGAGAAAAAACCACAACCAAGGTTTCAGTCAAGACTAAAGGAAAGTCCCTCCACTCTACTTACTGGAAGGCTATTAAATTTTATATTTATGCAAGATATAAATAAACAGGATGTCCCCTGAGCTGCATTTTAAAAACATTAGTGACATGGTTACGGCATTCCCCCTTTCCCTTTTAATTTTCCTGCAGTACATGAGCTTAATCTATTAAGTAAATTGCTCGATTTGAGGCCCATTCTTACATGGTCATGCAAACACTCCTTCATAGAATGGGAGTGTACAGAGAGTTGGAGGGGCTGACTCCACTGCAAAATAGATATCTGTACATGTTCTTACCTTCATCATCACACATACAACCTCATTATACCCAACCCAGCAATGAGACCACCAAGGGAATCAGCAGCAGTTCATGGTCAATCTGTAAATCCAATGTGCTGAGGCTCACCTGGCCAAATAATTGACACACTGAATTTGCCAAATATCCCAATTTACCAAAAACTTAATTTTGTTGTTGTTTACTATTTAAGTGTGCAGCAACCTACATTGGATGAATTGGCTGGGGCTAAGAAGTATGCAGTGAGACACAACTCCAGGGCTCTGGAGTCTGCAAGCTCACCCTGCACCCTGGGACCCCCTCTCTGGGACCTGCAATCAAGGCTGAGCTGTTGACTTTCTTTTCCCCCATGGGTGGGACACTTTCTATGAACGAGCTCCTTCCAGTTACAACAGGGAGCTGGGGCAGAGACAAACTGAACCCTTCTCAAATTGTGTTAGGAAGAAAAAATGAAAAGTGGTCAACTGAAATGCCACCGAAATTTTCAAAAGCCACTGAAACCAAACTGTCCCATTTGATCAGAATTGCTGAAAAATTTATAAATTAATAAAAGAAGCATGTTTTTTGAAAACTTGTAAGTTTGGTAAAATAGATTAGTGGTTATTCAATAAAATTGTCAAAAGGATCCTTAAAATGTTCAAAATTTGGTAAAGCAGGAAAAGACTAAAAACAGTAAATAGAGGCCAGGTGTGGTGGCTCACGCCTGTAATCCTAGCACTTTGGGAGGCCAAGGCAAGAGGATTGCTTGAGGCCAGGAGTGTGCAACCAGCCTGGACAACATAGTGAGACCCTGGCTCTACAAAAAATAAAAAAATAAAATTAGCTGGGCATGCTGTTATGTGCCTGTAGTCTCAGCTACTCGGGAGGCTGAGACGGGAGGATCCTTTGAGCCTAGGAGTATGAGGCCAGCCTGGACAACATAGCAAGACCCCATCTCTAACAAAAAAGAAAAACTAAATTTAAAAAAATTTTTAAAGATTATCTTGAAAACAATTTTGGAGAACTGTTTGATTTAGTAAATTTGGTGAAATTGTCATGCAGTGAATTGATCTTTCAGCTAGCTAGCTTTGGACACATTGGCTTGATTCTCCCACAATTAGGCTCTATAGAGGATGCAGCTGCTGTGAACTGTGCCACAAACCGGGGACCAGGGGAAAAGAGAGGTTATTGGCTTCAGTGATGTTAGATCACAGCATTCTAGCCCAGCGACAAAATGAGATCCTACCTCAAAAACAAAATAATATTAATAATAATAATAAACAGAGATCAGCATTTTAAATGTTCATGTAAAATGCTGATGTCTTGGCCATGTTCATAAGGAGAATATAAGAAAACTAAACAATCCATTCTTAGCTGGATGTGGCTTACTAATCCATTCAGTATGTGCTGAGTAAGCATTGTGGGGCACAGCGAAGCACACTGTCAGGAAGACGCTCTATGGCCCACACTGGCTGACTCAACACGAGGGCTGTTGGTGAATTCTAGTCTCTGGGGCAGACAAACTCCAACTCTGTCTGGCTTTCTGACCTGCATAAATGGACGTGGGACAGCCAGGTTGGTCTTGGCCTCCGTTGACAAAGTAGTCCACGTGTCCGACGGGAATCCGAATACCCAAATCTGGAAGGAGGCAGAACTCCATTAACTTCCTTATTTCAGGGGGATATTGTCCAGGTCCCACATAAGGGCCCACTGGCAGCAGAGACCGCCATCTGACCTCGGGAGCCCACCTCACTCCTAAGCACTGAGACTTTGCAACACAAGCCCTCCACCAGTTTTCTAAAGGGGGTTTTCCATGCTGAAAGGAACCAAAGAAGAATCGATTTATAAGACACTCATATTTGCCTAAGATTTTTTTTAAATCCCTTTACACAAGTTTTTATAAATCAATAAACATTATAAACTTGGTAAATTTCATCACTGAATAGGTTCTGTTTTCCTTCAAAGAATAGTTCAGATAAATATGTTTGGGGCCACATTTCCACAGTCTCCCACAAAACATGTTTTTGTGCTCTCTGGACTAAGTGGAAATATGATGTGGCCCAAAGAGCTGAGTTTAAGAGAGAGACTGCAGCTTCATCTCATGTCTGTGACCACATCCCTGACCCTCCGTCACAGTACATATGACCCCTCAGACAGGGTCAGGCCCAAGTGCCAAAGACCCTGATTGTCTCTGTCATATCATCTATCACTACTGTAAGACATTGACTATTGTTTAATGCCATCTACCCAAGGGTTAAGCAATGCCCTAGGAGCCACCTGGAGTCCTGCCTTTCCCTCATGCCCACATGCTACCTGTCACACATCCCGTCAGATCTACCTCCAAAATATATTTTGAATCTTTTTTCTCCCCATCTCTACTGCCACATCCTTTGCCCAAGCCATCATCATGTCTCACCCAGACCACTATTGCAAACACCCTCTAACGGGCCTCCAGGCTTCCCTTCGTGTCCCCCATAGTCCACTCTTGGCAGAGGAGCCACAGTCACTGCCCTGTCTCACTGGCACTCCTTGCCAGGGTCAGCCTGGACTGGATCCCTCTTCTCCCACCTCACTCCGTATCTCTTCCCCCCACCACTGCACTCTAGCCACACACGTGGTCCTCTTTGCTGTCTCTGGACAAGCTACATCCGCTCCCACATCCAGGCCTTCGCTGTGGCTGCCCTCTCTTCCTAGAATGCACTCTCCCAGGTCTTCCCGTGGCTGGCTCCTTCTCACCCGTGAGTCTCACCTCCCTGGACAGACTTTCCCGAATAATCCTGTTTGAAGTAGACCCCTCCCCAAGTCACCCTCTCTCACATGTCCTTCACTATAATAATCACAATGTGTAACTATCTTGTCTGTTTCCGTGGATGTAAGCTCCACCACTGCAGGGCCTTTGCCTGTCTTTTTTTCCTGCTGTATCCTCAATACCTAGGGCAGTACCTGGCACACAGTGAGTGCCCAGTAAATATCACTGAGTGAAGAAATGAGTGAGCGCCTGCCCACATAACCGGTAAGCTCCACGTGGGCAGGGACCTTATTCAATGTCTTGTTCATTGCAGTATTCTCAGTGCCTGCTACGTAGTTCAGCAAATATTGATTGAACAAATGGAATAATTATTTCTTAGTCACATCAGGAAGAGGCTCCAACTTTGAAGAGGCCTGAGATGTCTAGCTCAGGTAAATGGGGACCTAATTAGTCACCTACTTAGCAAATTTAGGGACAGAAGGGATTCATTTTATTAATTAGTAAGGTTAATTAACCTAATGTAGCTAGGCAGGCCTGTGGGCTTTCGTTTCCTGTCTGTGAAATGAAGGTGGGGAAGCAGGTTGACTGTGTGGGTTTCTTCCAGAATCACGAATCTGTGGGTCTCGGATGCTAAAAGGAGGCGTCTGACCAAAGGGAATGAGACATGGACATCTCTCACTTGAACCGCAAGCTCCTCCAGTCGGGGACAGAAGTTATTTCTCCTTGCACCACCACAGTGAGCACAGTGCCTGGCACGGGCTCCATGGGGCATTTGATATGGCGGAGAAGTGAGCCCACTGCCTTTTCCGGTGGTCAGAGAGCATGGTTTGATCATAATGCATTGAGAGTCGCGGGTCTTTCCTGTGCCTGTCTCTACTGCAAGGCGATTCTCATTCTTCACTGGACCGAAGGGCTGGGCTTGTCCTCTGGGGGGGAGGGAATGTCCTGACAGGCCTCTGTGCCTGGGGAGTGGAATAGCCCAATCCCCTGGGGCCAGGCACACCCATCCTGAAAAAGCAGCATCGCTTTCTCGTAAGTCAGCCAGGCAGCGATGTTCTCCCCAGTACTAGGTGTGGTGTTGAATCAGAGGGAAGACTCCCAACCACGCATTTTTGGTTCATGAGGGAGAATCCCCACACATACAGGTGGCTAAAAATAAATCCATTCATCTCAGTGGTCACAGAATGACACAGCTGGCAGAGACTTTCAATATCATGCTGGTAAACTCCTCACTGAACCACCCGAAGCTCAGAGAGAGGCAGGGCACCTCTGCCCAGGGCCACACAGCTGGATGACAGCCTCCACACCCCCGCCCCCGCCCCTGCCCCTGCCCATGCTCATTCCCTCACCCCAGGAAGGTCACCCCAGCTCACTGTCGGTATCCGTGTGGATGGCTTCCACGAAGCGGGCATCTCCCGCATCCAAGCGTTCCTCCAGGCTGGCCCTGGTGTACTCGGGTCCAGCGGGGTCCAGGCCTGCAAGGGCAGACTGATATCAGGGACCCCCTTTCCTCCCAGCTGCAGGCGCATTCATGGGTCCACCATACACCTTGTCTTCCTGTAAGGACCCCAGGGTTGGGAGAACTAGCTCGGGACCAACTTACCCAGGAAACCCCACTCTCTGTTGTCTCTCTAGAGGTAACCTCTCATTGACCCAGGTTCTCTGGCTCTAAAATGAGTCTGATAACACTAAACGATTTGGTAAGAGTTAATGTAAGTAATATTTTATTTTATTTTAGAGACAGGTTCTTGCTCTGTCACCCAGGCTGGAGTGCAATGGCGGGACCATAGCTTACTGTGGCCTTGAACTCCTGGCCTCAAGCAATCCTCCCACCCCAGCCTCCCAAATAGCTGTGACTACAGGCATGCGCCATCAAGCCCAGCAATAGCTACAATTTTTTTGAGTAGTTACTACGTGCCAGGCCTTGTGCTGGGCAGTTTTATATACTCTAGTGCTCACAACAACATGATGAAGTAGATCCTGCTATTCCCATGTCTTGGTTTGGATCCCTTTTCTCCTTCCCCCAGCAAAAAGTCAACCCTGCCACAGACCTGCCACCCTGTACAGGTAGTTTATCTGGGAGAAGGTCACAGAAAGCATGGTGAGGGAATGGGAAAACAAGTCAGAGAATGAGGAAAATATTGAGTAAGTTTTCACTGCGGGCAACTGGGTCTCATCCCACTGGGGGCCTCCTGAAGAATTCTGTAGAATATGACTCAGAATTGTCCCACTGAGGGGCCAGGAAGCTTGGGTATTTATCATGCAATTCTCATCCCTTATTGACTGAGGGTGGATCTGGAAGCATAAAGTGCTCCACACTTCTGCAGGTACTTAACAAAACTGTCTAAAGGTGATTTCCACAGTGGGGCTAAGGAGATATGTGCTATTACAACCCATTTTATAGATGTAGAAACTGAAGCTCAGAAGGAAATACATGGCCTCTTACACTGATATTAGAGATCAGGCAATAATAATACGATACCATTTTATGCAAAAGGACCACAATAAATAAATTTTAGTGGTAATAGATGACTTGATCATGACAACAAAGGGTCAACCCTTTCCTTTGCTCGCCTCAGAAGAGGCATTTCCAGGGCAATCTCTGTGTCTAAACCCTGAGAGGATGGGCAGGGAGGAATGTTACCTGTGATTCGTCCCAACTGGCCTTTGTAGAAATGTCCCACCATGCCCCCAACGTGGGCCCCCAGGCTAACACCAATGATGTGGATTGAGGACTCCAGCACACCCAGCGCCTAGGACGGGCACGGACAGCGAGTTACATGTGAGCCACAGTGGCCGCTGGCTTCACAGTGGCACACTTTCCCCCCAGGCTTCAGAAGCCAAGGTCCCTGGGTATGACACACCCACCACATATGCGTCTGGAAAAAAGGGCAGAGCTGTCATTGTTAATCACGTCCTCTCCTCCTGGGCTCCTCACCCTGACAGCCCCCTCGCTTTCCTTTGTGTGCAAGTAAGGATCACAGCCATTCCCTCTTGAGGGATGACTAAATGCCAGGCCATCTGCACTGGCTGTGTAATGTGCAAATGGCACATTTTGCAGAGGAGCAGCTGAAGGCTCAGAGGGTCCAATGACCTGCCCAAGGTCAGCACTCTAAGTGGCAAAGTCAAGACCTGAACCCAAGGCCAACATGCCACTGTGTGGCTCTGCTTCTACCCTGAGCCTCCTCATGCAGTGCTTTTTTCTGTCTGACCCCTCTCTCCCCCATAAGCAACCACAACTCACCCTAAGCTCTTCTGCACCTACCAGAAGTTTCTTGAGGAAACGGGAAATCTCCAGGCTCAGCTTAACCACATTCTCCACAGCTGAGAAGTAGATCCCTGTAGACCCGGAAACCCAGTCCACAGCAATCACGTTAGCATCTGTTGCACGCAGAAGGGCTCTAACAAATTTATCAATCCAGGAAGGCTTTGTTCCTAAAACCCTGGACATGGGGCCAAACAAGGATAGGAAAATTACCTGCCAAGATGTTATCCATTGTCCCGGAAACCTCTAGTATACCAAACCCAGAAGTCAAAACTAAGGAAGGGAGGATGTGAGGAGTAAATCACACAGCACTTTGAGCGTAGGGAGGACATAAATCCAAAGTTGCCAGACCTTCTGCCAGCGCATGTGGAGTCTTTGTGCAAACTATAAAAAGGTGCCTTTTGTTCCAGGCAGACGCAGCCTTATGCCAGGGTTCAGAACTCAGGCTGGATTTCAGCCCCACCAGCCTTCAGTCAGGCACCTTTGTGCAACACCTAACCTCTGTAAACTATAGGCACTGCATTGCCCCACTAGGGTTATGCGTGGAAAAGAAAAGATAGCTTTGTACCTTCGAGTTAATGCCTGTAATCTGAATTCTCATCTAGAATGTAGGCTCTTCCATGTGGATGTTCCTCCATTTGTCCATTCCTTCTTTCTCTCACTCACCCATCCACTCATTCAGCAAACATTTATTGAGTACCTGTGGGCCAGGCAGTATGCTAGGTACTTTCCAAAAAAATAAAGACAAATAAGATAGAGTCCCTATCCTTCTGGAACTTACGGTGTAATAGGACTTTTCTGGGAAAAGGAGAATGATAGAAAAATTTTTTAGAAATCTTTCCCAACAGATTAGGATCAGAATTTTTTCATGGCCCCCAGTATAGGATCAATGAGAGCATGCTCGTGTAGACGGAGGAGTGTATACTGGGTGTGCACCAGGCACTGGGGTTGGGGCATTTAGGAGCAGAAAGAGCACCCAGCCTGACGAGCTCTCTAGCTCTGTTAGCCGGCCCTGGGTTAGAGGCACACGCTCAGCCTTGGGTAGAATGTAAGATTCGCTGTAGGAGAGATTTTAAGAGTGAGGAGGGATGGCTAAGGAAGTGTGCGGCTGGATCCCTGGAGTCCGGGGATCTGAGAGGCAGAGAGAGGCCAGGGGTCAGGAAATGGCGATCCTCTGTGTGCTGCCTTTGTGTCTACCTCTTCATCGGATGCCCCCAAGTCTACCTGCTCCATAGTGCTACCATTTCACCATACTCTGTCCCTCTTTCCTCCCATAAACCTTCCTCTGCTTCCAGCCCTGTCAGTGAGCTTTGGAAAAAAAATGTTGGAAGGAAGGATGGTGATTGAATTGAGACTCAGTGACTATATGTTACAACAAAATGTGGACTGTAAGGCATCAGAGAAATTGCAGAAGAGAAGTGCCCAGCTCCTGAGAAACACTAAGTTTCATAGGTCATGAAATCAAGGAAGAAGCGAAGAAGAGGAAATAAAACCCTGGGTAAAAACACCATGCTGTTACCTCTGAGCAACTGCAAAAAGCCTATATGACCTCATTGTCTGAGATGAATCATGTCATGCAACACACACTTCAGGGAAAAGAAGGCCACTGAGACCAACCCTACAACCTCCCCTTTAATTCAGATATGGAAACCAAGGCTCTGTGTATGGAGTGGCTTGTCCAGACATATATACTGTCTGTGAATGTGTAGACAAGACAGGATGGAGGGGTAATGTATATGACCAACAAGAATAAACAACATAGTGTGTGTGCACGTTGACATGAGACCTCTTCAAAGGCAGTGGGATGTGGGTGATGGAACAGGTAATGGTCAGTAAAGCCATTCCTCCTCTTGCTCCTCACTGACTTCTTATGGCATTACGGTCACTTGATAGTTCTTAGCTGAGAGATCCTATTGGTTGGTCGGTTAGTTCCCACCTGAATCCATGAATAATTAGTTTGGTTCCCAGAGTGGCATTGAACCCAGAGTTTTGGATGTCACTACTTTCTTCCACTAGCTGCCCACAGCTAGGATCCGAAGGGGTAAAGAGGAGAAAACGGACTTTGAGATGGGAGCCTTGAAGGAGCTTGGCATTCTGGAAGTCAGTGCAGTTTGGCTGTGCGGCAGGAGGTGCATTCCCTGGAGGAAAACAAAACAAGACAAGAAACATCCAAAGTGAGGTCGTCTGTCCTTAGAAGGAAGAAAGAAACAGCGGCTTACGGGCATGGGGTTTATTATAAATCAGCTAGGGCAATAATCACTCATTTATGAAAGGTTGCATCACTTCTGTAACCAAAACCTGTGAATATTTTTCATGCCTAAGGATAAAAAATACCAGAGAATACGAATGCTGCTCAACTAGAGGAGATTAAACGCCATGGTGAAATGGCTATTGCCAGGAGCTGAATTGAGTTTCACCTCCCAAATTTCGTATGTTGAAGTCCTAACCCCCAATACCTCAGAAAGTGACGTTATTTGGAGATAGGATGTTTACAAAGGTAATTAAAGCAAAATGATGCCACTAGAGTGGGCCCTAATCCAATATGACCGGTGCCCTTATAAGAAGAAGAAATGTGGACACAGACAGAGGAAAGCTGATGTGAAGACACAGGGAGAAGACAGCCATCTATAAGCCAAGGAGAGAGGCCTGGAACAGATTCTTCCTTCATGGCCCTCAGAAAGAACCAACACTGCTGACACCTAGATCTCAGACTTCCAGCCTCCATAACTGTGAGACAATACATTTCCATTGTTTAAACCACCCAACCTGTGGCACATTGTTAAGGCAGCCCCAGAAAACTAACAGAGACTTCTGAAAGGAACCCTGCGCAATCAGATGGGCAGTCACCCTAGGGACAAGCCTCACCCTGGTATGAACACTCCATCCCATAGAATTTCAAGCCCCTACTCCAGCCTAACTCTTTCTTGTCCTTACGAGCAGTCCGGAGCCACGCCATAGCCTTCCAGTGCCCAGCCCGTGGAGAAGAGCTTAACAAGCTACACTTATGCTACAGCACCTTACAATAGATACTTTTAAACTTGATATTTTCTGGCCAGGGTCATTGAAGGGCCTTTTAAAATACTGAACACAAAAGGCAGCATGAAACTCCTGCTTCCCAGGGAGTGAAAATATGGCCTGTCTTCAATACCCAGCATCCTGCCCCCATGTTCACTTCTGTGATAAGTCGTGTGGTCCCTGACTCCCACACATCCCACAGGGAGACTGGCAGGAGCAGCAAAGCTCACTGACCCACAGCATATAGCCCGGTTGTGGCGCTGTTGGCAGCTACCAAGCATTACTGCCACAGGACAAAGCAATTCACAGAATCAGCGGTTCAGAGGAGAGGTCCAGATTGAAGACTCTGCCCCTTTTCCAAGGAAGACAGCAGTTTTAGGTTTCTGGAGAGATTATTTGCCATCAGAGGTAGAGGACCTGGGATGCTCTGGGATATGGTGCTATGAGTAAATTGTGGGAACCCCACCCTTATGCAGCAAGGCCTTCCAGAGCAGCACTGAGGTGGACCAGAGGTTTCCCCATCACCACCTGAGTCCCACACCTCATCCCCAGTCCCCATGCAGAACCCTTCTGAGCAGCCAGGTCTTGGACACTCCTGAGATCAAGCCCACTCTGAGAGCGCAGCCCTGCAGTGCACGAGAGAGAAAGATGCCTGACTCTACTACTGTATCTGCCTTCCCGAGCCTTTGGCTCTTTAAAGAAAGAATGAAAGGACTCTGCTTGAGCATGAAATTTGAACCATGTTATTAATAAATCTGCTTTATTGGTCCTATAGGGAACCGTGGATGCATCAAACAGAGAATTAAGAGTCCTTTTAAATAAGCAAAATATATCACAAGCAAGCTCAGATAATCATCAAAGAATCAAAATCATCCAGACCACATTATCTAAATAAAATGTAATAAAATTAGAAATCACTAACAAGCCTGGCCACGGCGGCTCACGCTTATAATCCCAGCACTTTGGGAGGCTAAGGTGGGAGGATAACTTGAGGCCAGGAGTTTGAGACCAGCCTGGGCAACATAGCGAGACCCCACCTCTACAAAAAATTAGCCGGGTGTGGTGGCACACGCCTGTAGTCTAGCTACTCAGGAGGCTGAAGCAGGAGGATCACTTGAGCCCAGGAGTTTGAGGTTGCAGTGAGCTATGATTGTACCACTGTGATCACTCTAGCCTGGGTGACAGGTGAGACCCTGTCTCCAAAAAAAAAAAATCAATAACAATAGTTATTTTAAAATACACTTGGAGATGTAAAACCACCCTTTTAAGCAATGTATGGGTTACAGAATAATCACAATGGAACAGGAGAATATTAAAAACTAAATGACAATAAAACCAGTACATATCAAAACTTGCAAAGAATGGCTAAAACAGCACTTAGAGGCATTAAAATAATGAATTGGGAGGCCATTATACTGAGGCGGCTCTAGTGCTTAAGTTCCTAGAGAAGCTTATCTAAACCCCGATTCATGGAGAACAGTTGTATACTAGGGAAAGGAAACTTAAGCTTTACCGATCAGAAGCTGCCAACCAACCACCCACTAGGGGCCTTAGACTACTGCTCCACCTTATTTATTTATTTATTTATTTTTTTACTGTAGGGTGTTGCTCTGTCACCAAGGCTAGAGTGCAGCAGCACGATCATCGATCATCGCTCACTGCAGCTTCTAACTCCTAGGCTCAAGAGATCCTCCTGCCTCAGCCTCCCAAAGTGCTGGGACTACATGTGTGAGCCACCACACCCAGCCTACTTCTCCACTTTAACCCATCAAATATCTTCTTTGCCTTGTTCCACATGCACTTTATAAAATGTTCTCCTCTCACTACTTTGATGGAGCCCTGAACTGCTTACAGTCTGGAGCTGCCCAATTCATGAATCACTGTTTGCTAAAAAAAAAAAAAAAACCTCTTTAAAATCTTTAAAATCTTAATGTGCCTCCCTCCTCCTGGACAGGTTCCTGCCAGAGGTCTTTGCACTAGCTGTGCCTCCGGCCTGGAATATGTTTCCTTGAGGTATCTACATGGTTCATTCCCTTCCCCCTTCAAGTCTTTGCTTGTCATGTGCCACTTTTGCTGCTCTAACCATCCTGTTTCACTTGTAGCCTGCTTACGCTCCTCACTTCTTTTCTCTTAATCTTCCTGACGCTGATCAATTTATTTGTACAACAATCATCACCTTCTAATCTACTATGGAATTTACTAATTTATTATACTCATTGTTTATTGATTGTCTCCCCCATTAGAATGTACTTTCCAAAAAGGCAAGGATTTTTATCCATTTTGTTCAGTCTACTGCATAGAACAGTACCTGCCAACACAATAAATCCCAAAGCTGGTTCATTGAAAAGAATAATGAACTAGGTATACTTTTGATAAGACAGAATAAGAAAAAAAGAGGGAAGTCACAAGTAAACAATATCAAGAGTAAAAAGGGGATATAAATATAGACACACTCATTTTTTAAACCATAAGAGAATATATTTATACCCACCCAAAAGTTGAAAATATGAATATTTTTATAGAAAATGGGTAATTTCCTAGAGAAATAGAACTTACCAAAACTTACTCAAGAAAGAATAAACAGAAAATCAAATATAAAACTGTAGCATAAAGGAATTAAAACAGTAGTTTTAAATCTATCCCTCAAAAAGCTCTGACAGGCCAGACAGTTTTCCAGAAGAGTTCTACCAGTCCTGCAGTCCCTATCTGATACGTATTGTTCCAGGGAATATAAATAGGAGGAAGACAGATTCCCAACTATGAGAATAACCAAAATATCAAAACTGGACAGGACAGAAGGAGAAAGAAAATCTAAAGCCCACTTTCACTTTTAAACATAGACACAATATCCTAGATGAAATACTAGCAAATCTAAATTCATCAAGGATAACAAGAACAAAAAGTACATCATGGGCCAGGTGCGGTAGCTCACACCTGTAATCCTAACACTCTGGGAGGCTGACACGGGAGGATCCCTTGAGGTCAGGAGTTCGAGACCAGCTTGAGCAAGAGCAAGACCCCATCTTTACTAAAAATAGAAAAAAGTAGCTGGGCGTGGTGGCACACACCTGTAGTCCCAGCTACTCGGAAGGCTGAGGCAGGAAGATGGCTTGAGCCTGCAGTGAGCTATGATGATGCCACCGCACTCTAGCCAGGGCGACAGAGTGAGACTCTGTCTCAAAAAAAGAAAAAAAAGTACATCATGGTCAAGCAGGGTCAAATCCAAGGAATCAAAGGATGTTTTAATATAATTCACATATGAACAAACTAAAGAAGAAAAACCATATGCTCATCTCAACAGATTCACAAAAAAGAACACTTGACTAAATTCAACACCCAGCACTCCTTAACATAGGAAAGGGTAGCTCCCAAACGCCTAAGGATCAGACTCATTGGTGAAACATTAGAATCATTCCACTTAGAACTGGGAACAAGCACGAATGTCCGCTACCACTGCTTCTATTAAATACTGTACCGGTCGTCCTAGCCCTGGCCAGTAAAACAAGACAATGCAATGGGATAAAAGTTATAAAGTTTGGAAGGGGAGAGAAGAGAATTGCCAATATGTGAAGATGGTAAAACTGTCAACGTTCAAGAGCACAGAGTATGGCAGAGTGAATCACATTCAGGTGCTTCTCCCCAACTGCCACTCCACCAAAGAGCAATGACAGATGAGTATCAAAAGAGAGCGATGAAAAGACATTGATGATCTCAGATACAAAAACACTACCTCCATGAAAAAGAAAAAGATCAGAAATGCAACATGGTGCTGGGTTCCAGGTCTGGGAGAAGGCAGTGGTTGTAGGAATTGAGCTCTGTGAGGTCAGACATGAGGACCAACACCAGGCTCACCTTGTAGCCAGTGACAGAGAGGAGCTCCTCAACTCATGAAAGGGAGGGGAAAAACACAAACAAAACAAACAAAACACGGCTATTGACTTGCTGCCTGGGGCTATAGCTTTATTTCGGGAGGCAGGATAGAAAGACCAGGCTTGGCTAACAGGAGCTGAGACAGGAGCTGCCTGACCCCCTGGCTGGAGGACAGCGTGTGAAGATGGAGAGGTGGGAGGTGGCTGGGGGAGCAGAGAGGTTGGGAGTTGGGGGGAGGGAGGAGAGAGGCCACAACCAAACTTTTCATTGAAAATTAGAATGAAACTCATCTAGTATGTTAGAAGCCAAGATAGTAGTTATCTTTGGAGTGGTAGTGGCTAAGAGAGGGCAATAGGGAGTGAGTTTTAGGATCCTGGTAATGTTTCCTTTCTTGATCTGGATGATGGCTACACAGGTGAATTCACTCTGAAAACTCATTAATCCGTGTAGTAATAATTTTCGAACTTTTCTGTATATATGTTGTACTTTAATAAGAAATTCACGTAGAAGCTAGGTTTGGTGGCTCCCTCTGTAATCCCAGCACTCTAGGAGGGCAAGGCAGGAGATTCGCTTGAAGTCAGGAGTTCAAGACCAGCCTGAACAAGAGCGAGACCCCATCTCTACCAAAAATAGAAAAAATTAGCTAGGCGTGGTGGCACATGCCTGTAGTCCCAGCTACTCAGGAGGCCAAGGGCAGGAGGATCACTTGAGCCTAGGAGTTTGAGGTTGCAGTGAGCTGTGATGACACCACTGCACTCTAGCCAGGGCAAGAGAGTGAGACTCTGTCTCAAAAAAAAATAATTAATTAAAAATAAATAATAAAATAAAATAAATAAAAAGTTACTTAGTACTGGTCCTGTGGCCTGTTAGGAACTGGGCCTCACAGCAGGAGGTGAGCAGCAGGCAAGCAAGTGAAGCTTCATCTGTATTTACAGCTGCTCCCCATCACTTGCATCACTGCCTGAGCTCCACCTCTTGTCAGATCAGCGGTGGCATTAGATTCTCATAGGAGTGTGAGCCCTACTATAAGCTGCTCATTCGAGGGATCTAGGTTGCGGCTCCTTATGAGAATCTAATGCCTGATGATCCAAGGGGGAGCTGATGCGGTGATGCAGGTGCTTGGAAGCGGTTGCAAATACAGACTATTATTAGCAGAGAGGTTTGACTACACAGAGACCATAATAAATCAATTGCTTGCATATTTACATCAAAACCCTATCAGCAAGTCACGAGTGACAATGTAATAATAATAGAAATAAAGTGCACAATAAATGTAATGCACTTGAATCATCCTGAAACCATCCCCCTACCACCCCTGGTCCGAGGAAAAATTGTCTACCGTGAAACCAGTCCCAGGTGCTAAAAAGATTGTGATGACTGCACTAAGGAAGAGAATGGGAGAAAGCAGTATTTTGAAAAGTTAATTGCTAAGAATTTTCCATAACTTAAAAAAGGCGTGAGTGCTCCAATCAAAAATTATTCTCAGGGTAATGAGCAAGATAAAAATAAATAATAAATAAATAAATCTATACTAGGTGGACCAAAAGATAATGTAGATCATCAAGGATTAAAAAATATTCTTAAAAATTCCCAAATGCATTGGAAAACTTAAAACAAATGGATACTTTGCCAGAAAAATATAATTTACTGGAACTGACTCAAGAGGAACCAGAAAACCCAAATAAACCTAATAGAATCAAAACATTGAATTGGCAACCAAGAGTTTTCTCTAGCCATCAAATACACTGGAGCCAGATGGTTTTATATGAGAACTCTACCAAATCTTTAAAACACAAATAATTTCTACCCGATGTAAACTGTTTCATAGAATAGAAACTTATTTTATGAGGCTACAATAACCTAGTATCAAAACCAGACAAGGGCAATATGAGAAAAAAAAATGATAAACAGCAGGGCGCGGTGGCTCACGCCTGTAATCCTAGCACTCTGGGAGGCCAAGGCAGGAGGATCACTTGAGGCCAGGAGTTTGAGACCAGCCTGAGCAAGAGCGAGATCCCATCTCTACAAAAAATAGAAAAATTAGCCAGGCATGGTGGTGCACGCCTGTAGTGCCACCGACTCGGGAGGCTGAGGCAGGAGGATCACTTGAGCCCAGGAGTGTGAGGTTGCAGTGAGCTATGATGATGCCACTGTACTCTAGTCGGGGCAACAGAGAGAGACTCTTCTCAAAACAAAAAGTATCCTAGAAGGGATTCTAAGGTCTTTCCTCCCTTTAACCACTTTCCTTCTCTCCAAAGGGTCTATCTGATTATATTCCAGTTTAATTGGCACAATCTTCAAGCCCCAGTGTTTTTAAACCTGCAAGATAAAATTCTTTTCTCTTTAGCTAAATTCTAGGAATTTTCCATTACAAAAGCAATACAAAGGAATATGTAAGTATATGCCATTTATGTCTGTTTATGTATACAATTTTTTCCTGAAAAGAATCTAAGAAAATGTGAGTAGAATTTACCTTTGGGTAGAAGAAGTACAGAGAGGAAAGTTTAAGATTTCTAATCTTACTTTTTAGGTGTCAGCAGGGATTACCTAGGTAGACAGATTGTGTACTATCTCCAGCACCAGCACCCCTTTCTTCTTTGTACTGTTCTGACTTTTTAAAAACAGCAATATAAACTCATCACAGAAAGCTTAGAAAAATACATAAAAGTAGATGAAAGAAAATAAATATTGTCTATAGCCCACCATCCAGACACAAATATATTTTAACATTTTAATGTATTTCATTCCCTTTTTTTTTTTGCTCTTTTTTTGGTAAATTAAAAAAAATTAATTATAAAATATTTTAAAGATACAAGAAAGTTCAGTAAATAATATGACAATATAGTCCCCTGCAGCCTTGAGGCCACATGTGGCCTTCTGGATTCTTGAGTGTGGCCTTTTGACTGAATCCAAATTTTACAGAACAAATCCTTTTAATAAATTATTTAATTTTTGCCAATCTGATGAGAATGAAATGCTACCTCTTTGTCATTTTAATTTGCCCTTTAGCACTTATCAGTAGAGTTGAACTTCTTTTCATATATTATGATTTCCTTTTCCATGAAACTTGTTCATGTAGTTTGTTCATTCTTCTGCTGACCTGCTCATTTTATCTCATTGGTTTGTGTCAGGTTTTTTATATATTCTTGACATGAATCTTTTGTTTATAATATATATTGCAAAAAAGACTTTCTTTAGCCTATGACTTGTTTTTTATTTTTATTTTTCACTCATGTTTTTATACAAAAGCTTATAGAATGAAATTTACCAATCTTTTATTTTATGATTTGTGCTTCTGGCGTCTCGTTTAAGCAATCTTCCTATAAAGATAATCTCTCATATTTTCTTCTAAATATTATGGGCTAGCTCAATCAGACTAAGATCACCAAGGACAGAGTGCTAGGATTATGGGCCTTAGCCGCTGCACCCCGCCTAGAATACTGTTTTGTCAAAAGAAATGAAAGGTGTTAAGGAGAGGGTGTTCCAGGAATTGGGGACCATAATTCCCTGGGAAAGGAGAACTGGGCAGATGGGCTTCCCTGGTTCTAGAATAGTTTCTCTCTGGTATGGTTACCCCCTAGTAAGTGTTAGGCACTGGGGACAGGAACAAATGATTGCAGTAGGAGAAAGCACACATGGAGCTGAGCAGCGCCTTTAAAAAGCCACCCACGTAATGTAAGCAGTTAATAATAAGGAACAATGTGTATGGAGTATATGGAAACTTGCTGTAGTATATTTCCAAGTGTTCTGTAAATGTAATACTATTTTTAAATAAATGTTTCATTTCCTTTTTAATGTCAAAAAATAAAAAATAAAAAGCTACCCACGGACGCAGGGAGAGCATGCACTCATGTAAGTTGAACTTTGGAGCAGGGAGGGGTGCTGAGCAGAGAAATGATGGGTTGCAAGGGAGGTATGAATCACGGAAGCCCCCTTGGAAGACATGAAGAATAGAAATTAACCCAAAGGTAGTATAAGCAACTCCAGGAAGAAGCAGTGATGTATTCTAGAGCTGGAGAACGAGAATTAAATGTCTTGTGGGAAGATCTGCCGTTGGGTGCAGAGGGAGGGGACTTTTCTGAGAGTGGGGCCGCTGCTGGGGTGAGGGGGGAGTCTTCCGAGAACCTCAGCGCCACACAGGACAGAGGTGGAATGGGTTAACCTGCCATGTCAGGCAAGTGGGAACAGTGGGCTGGTTCTTTACTAGGGAAAAGATAACAACACAAATGGCATCTGTGGTTAGCAGGGACTAGTTATCAGCCGAGAGCGAGGACAAGCCTAAACTTGAGTTGGGTCACAAGATTAAAAAGGACATCTCATAATCTCAATGACAAACAAAATCATGATTAGTTTGGAAAATTTAAATTTTGAAATTAAATATATCTTGGAAGAGTGGATGTATAGGGTGAAAATAAATATTTTGGAATTAATCAAATTTTATTTTCTTAGAGTCATCCTGGCTTGTGTAAGGCAAAAAGGATTGTAATGTGGGTTTTAGAAAAATGAGTCAAACAACCAGGGGAAGTTCAATTTCTGTGACGTGAGAAAGTGTCCTGTTTACCGTCATTCGTCTTATGATAGTAGGGTTTTTTCCCCTGTTTTAAATTCACCTCAGGAGAGGCAAAGGGCTTTCAGGGGACGTTCCAACAGTTAGTACTGCATAAGTAGTTTGAGAAATAAAATCATTGACTAAAATAAGTCCCACCCAAGGCCTGAGCCCCAGCTTACCTGAACTTCCAATGCCACCGTCGAGGCACAGAAAGAGCCCGCACAAGCAGAAGCATCTCCCCCAGAGGCCTGGGGGCATTGCTGAGCTGGGAGTCCTAACGCCTGCGGCCAAGGAAACCACACAGCCCGGCCTCTCACCAAACATCCACTCCGCTCTCATAATCATTAACTGGCCTCGTGACCCGTAAAAGAAAAATAAATTCTTCCTGTTTGTTCAAACTCCAGAGTTTTCAGTTTCTTCTTCTCAATGAAAATAAATACACTTTCCTTTTCCTTTTTTCTTTTTTTTTAACTAGGGGACATTGAAACACACTGTCCTTCCTCTCAGAGCCAAACATGATTAGGAAACTTTCCTGTACCTCTCCCACTTCCCATTATAAAATGTTAGAATAACCAAGGCAGAAGTCTTTCATCTCCAGGTGGTCACAAAGCCCTCATTGTCTTAGAATTATCTGTGGACATGTTTGTCTTCCTAGGAAGATTCTGAGTGACTTGAGAGCAAAGACCTTCTCTACATTTTTGAAGCCCCAGCGCCTAACACAGAGCTGAGCCAATAATACGTGTTAAGTGTACATTCAGTGCAAAGAATGGAAGAAGGTGGAGTTTGCTCTGGAGAGTACTATACTTTCATAAAATCTTGAGGCTAGAAGTAAAGTCCAGCCTCTTAGACTAGATGTTCAGGCCAGGCACGGCGGCTCGTGCCTGTAATCCTAGCCTTTTGGAGGCCAAAGCAGAAGGGTTGCTTGAGTCCGGGAGTCTGAGACCAGCCTGAACAGAAGCAAGACCCTGTCTCTACTAAAAACAGAAAAAATTAGCTAGGTGTGGTGGCACGTGCCTATAGTCCCAGCTATGTGGGACAGGAGTTTGAGGTTGCAGTGAGCTATGATGATGCCACTGCCCTCTAGCTGGGGTGACAGAGTGAGACCATGTCTCCAAAAAAAAAAAGAATAGATGTTCAACTTCCTGAATTCACAAATAAAGAAACTGAATAGTAGAAGAAGAAAATGACCTATAGCGACACTGTTGGTGGAAGTGGCAGAGCTGGGCCTGGAACAAGGGTGGTTCCAGGGTACCATGTGGCCTCTTCATCCAAAGGAGTGGCAGAAACCACATGGAGCTATTTCTAGGCATGCCAGGAGGCCAGGCATAGGGCAGGGCACTTGCCTGGCACTCCCTAAATCTAAACACCTTGCCGTGAGACAGAGGAGCACCCCCCCACCCAGGTGGGCCAGGATCGTCCTTTCTGAATACCTGTTTTACACAGCTGTTAGGGCACAGAGAGGTTAAATAATTTGCACAAGGTATGCTGAGCTGGGATTGAAAGCAAGACAAGCTAGCCTGAGAATCCGTGCTCTGAACCACTATACTCTACAGCAACAGTCCCGAGCAGGCATTGGTGCCATGCCAACGTGGCTGAAGACAAGCATAAAATGACTTTGGAGGGGCCAGCCCCTGCTTCCCCTTGTGCCCACGATCCCACGGCTCCATCACTGCTGCCACCAGGAAGGAGTATGGCAATAAGTAGGGCACAGAAGAGGTCACTGCTGAAGGCGGTTCTGATGTCAGAAACCAAGCCAGGTATATTATTAATAGTTCAGGTCCTCAGAGGAGAAAATGCCAAGATGTGCAAGAGACTTACTGGACTAACACCTGTGAAGAATAAGGGGCACTGGAGAAGGCAGGGGGAGCCTTTAGATTGTGAGGCAGGTCTGACACCTGTGAAGGAGAGTGGGAAAGAAAGAGAGGATCCCATAGGAAGGGTCTTGGGCGGCAACACACTTTCTAGAATACTCTGGCCAGGCCAATGGGGAGTCCTCAGGCTGAGGTCTCCTATTGAAGCAGTTCCATATCTTGTCGGAATGGGCCTGCATGAGCAGCCACACCCTGCTCAGTCCTTAGCTGGGCTCAGCCTCAACACAGAGACTGGGAGATTCAGAAGGCAGCAGCTGGAGCCATCCATCAATCGTGTTCCCCGCAGCAGGGGATCTGAGGGCTATTTTCGTGGCCGCTTGCACACTGGCCAGAGGCAGTTAATCCAGGCTGCCCTTGTGTTGGCAGGAATACAGCTGACATTGAGAGGGCACTTTCCCTTTCACAGCCAACATCTGGTGCAGCGCTGTCCAAGTGGGGTCAGAGCGTTCCCTTCCAGAGGCTCAGAATCATCCATGGGACTTGGGACAGATTGCTGGGCCCACCCCCGACACACTGAATGAGAATCTTGGGGATTGGGCTCAGAACTCTGCAGTTCCAACAGGCTCCTCATGTGATCGCACACATGCCAGAACCTCTCGTCTTCTGGGAATCCTTACCGTAGCCATCTCCATGTCACCAATGAGGAAACCAAGGGTTAGAGAGGTCAGGGGCCTGGGGAACACTGCTTGAGGGAGCTAAGGAAGAGGGGTCCTTCTGGAAAGTGAGATTGCATGTTTTAGAAGGTGAGGATGAGACCCTTCTACCAGGAGATACTGAGGGAACCACAATTTATATTCAGTGTATACTGTCTTCTCCCTCAAGGAGAATGTCAGCCTCAGGAGGACAGAATCCTAGTCTGTTTTGCTCACGGAGATATCCAAGCACCTACCACCTAGCACAGGCTTGCCACACAGCCAGTGCGCAATAAATATTTGCTAAGGGAAGACATCATAGGATGTGCTGGTGTGTTCCCACTGGTTCAGAGAAGTGGTCCGAGTCACCCATGTTAAAGTGGAGTCAGATGATTTTATTTGCCTAGGATCTAGGTACACAGGGAGGCAAGCAAATGACCAAGGAACTGATGTTCAAAATTCTCTGCCCATCACTCAGTATTCCCTGCTGTGTGCTCAGTTCCTAGGACAATGCCTGACATATTATGGTACTCACTAAATACAGAGAGAGAGAGAGAGAGAGAGAGAGCCCCCACAAGCAAGGAGGAAGGAGGGAAGGAAGGAAGGAAGAAAAAAGGAAGGAGGGAGGGAAGGGAGAGGCAGATCTATATAAGCTACCACTCCTGGAATCCACTGATGCCCTTTTAGCTTTCCCCATCTGCCTGGTTCCAGCTCAGAGTCACAACTTCCTCACCCTCTTTCAGGATCTTTAGCTGACAGTTCCATTAGTGAATTTGCCTTTATTTGTTTAGGTGTGTGTGGGAGGAACAGTGCATTGCTGCCTTCAGGGGGCGGGGGGAGGGGCATGGGAGGTGGATATTGATAAAGCTATAAACTAAACTTAGGAAATAATTCTAGGCCTCACCAGTTTATGACTACAAAATGAGGTCATATTAATTTTTAAAGTGTGTTTTAAAATAGCTCTATGTGTATATACTTTTTAAAAAACAAAAAGTACAAAAAAGCCAGGTGCAGTGGCTCATGCCTGTAATCCTAGCACTTTGGAAGGCTGAGGAAGGAGGATTGCTTGAGGCCAGGAGTTCAAGACCAGCCTGAGCAAAAGCGAGACCCTGTCTCAATAAAAAATAATAATAATAATAAAAAAGAAAAAAAGACAAAAAATAGAAAAATTAGCCAGGTGTGGTGGCACGTGCCTGTAGTCTTAGCTGCTCAGGAGGCTGAGGCAGGAGGATCGCTGGAGCCCAGGAGTTTGAGGCTGCAGTGGGCTATCATGGCGCCACTGCACTCTAGTCAGGGCAA
Organism: Daubentonia madagascariensis; assembly: GCA_023783475.1. Lineage (NCBI taxonomy): Eukaryota > Metazoa > Chordata > Mammalia > Primates > Daubentoniidae > Daubentonia > Daubentonia madagascariensis. The sequence continues at coordinate 16,907,349 of JAKFHU010001631.1, read as the reverse complement.
CAGAGTGAGACCCTGTCTCAAAAAAAAAAAAAAAGTACAAACACATATGGTGAAAAATAATTCTCCACCCTCCTCCCCCAGGTTCCCCAGATCCTGTAGAAGCCAGTTGTTGTCATCATTTTCTTGCATATCCATTCAGAGATATTCTAGCTCACCCTTTTTAGGTTTTTACATACTTATTGACTTACTACACACACCTTTTTGAACTTTGCTTTTCTCACTAAACAAAATACTTTAGGCCATCTCATTCTTTCTTTAAGATTGCATATAATCTCGTTAGATAGAATGTGTCATGAAATTTTAGTGCCCAACCCAGAATGGCTCAAGCCCTTATCCTGCTTGATTTTCAGAAAGTCCAATCTTTTGCCAGGTTCTTCTCCAATTTGAGGTGAAGAGCATGATTTTGGAGTCTTCAATCCTGATGTCCTGTGTGTACTGCATGTGAACATATGTGCATGCACACACACACACACACACACACACACAACTTCCCAGAACAAGTCATAATATACGAGCATAGCGTAGGACAGTTTTCAGGTGGCCTTGGACTGACCCAGTTTTCCCCACTTTCTTGCTTGTAGTTCTCACGAATAACTGTAAGATATGCTGGGAATACAACATCCTAAGATAGTGGGGAGTCAGCCGGAACAGCCTAGGTTCTGTTCCCATCCCTCAGGCCCCACTCCTGAAACAGGATGTCCTTCATAGATTTAGCCCAGTGCATCTAGTTACCCTGGGTAGAAAACCCAGAGTGGGCTGCTTCTAGGGCCCTCTGCAGTGGTGCAGGTGGGGTGTGTGCAGATGAGTCTCCTCTTGCCCAGGGCTGCTCTTGTCAGGTCCGGCCTCTTTGTGGACTGTTGTCCTGGTTGTTTGGCTCCTTGCTTGGAAGAATCACAAGCAGGCCAGTGTGACAGAGCACACCGTCAGCAAGCAGACAGGAAGCAATTCCACACAAACAGCTTTTATTGCAGAAAAGAAGGGAGTTATACAAAGTGAAAATATGTTCCAGAGAGAGGAATGGGTTAGTCTCCATGAGTGGTGAAAGACATTGAGGACTCTCAGGTGGTTTCCTTTCATTGGCCTGGTCCAGGGGAGGGCTTTGGGGGGGCAGGGTGTAGGATGTTACCAGGTGATTGATATACATGATTGTCAAGTGTTCTGCGTTTTTCTGCAGTCTCTTCCCCTGATTGGTCCCTGGCTTCTCCATCCCTAGGAACCACCCTCCTGGTTTGTATCTGCCACCTGTAGATGTGGTCCCTGCCAAACACTCTCCTGAGCCTTAGGAGGCTTGCTCACCATGAATCCTAGGCTTCTGCTGTCCATACTGCCCAGCTGTAAGTGACAAGCCCACTTCAGGTAACCTGTGTGTGTGGGTGCTACCTCAGGCAAGTGGGTAACCAGTGCATGGTGAACCTGCTTCACACTTAGAACAATCTAGATTCTTATGGGAAAGGAGAACATTTTGTGCCCTATTTACCCCAAACCGTGTAATTTTAGCTTCATTTTAAAACATCTATATTCTGTCTCTATTTTCTCAGAAAGAATAGTTGGTAAAGGAAATTAGAAATATTTTTACCCCAAAAGATGACATTTTGATATTCTAGGCTGACAGAAGAAGCCTCAAGGTCTCTCTGACCTTCTCTCACAACCACCGCCACCACCACCACAGACTCCCACAAAATCATTGACATTTCTTTATCTGCCTGAGATCAGGACCCACCTAGGATTACAATTGTCCTTTTTTGTCCCCTCCCTGTAAGACCAGGGGTGTGACCACACCTGGACAGACTCTTTAGGAAGGTAGTGTCCACTTCTCAGACTCATTTACATTCCAAAAGGGAACTATTTACCGGTTACTCTTTGTTCTCCATCCATGCAGCCTCCCCGGTGGTCCTGTGTTGCTCCTCAGCAGAATTCCTCTTTCCCCCTCCAATAACCCATTCTACCAGAAAGGCACATAAGCTTCTGAACCATGCTAGTGAGTTGAATCCTCATTTTCTGGGGGTTCCCATGTATATACATTAAATAAATTTGATAAGTTTTCTCTTATTAATCTGCTTTATTGTAAGTTGATTTTTCAGCGAACCTTCCCAGGATGAAGGGGAAGTTTTGCCCCCACAGTGGACACCAGCTTTACATTTGCTCAGACAAAAGACCCCTTGTGGTTTTGCCAGAATGGTTTTGCCAGAACAGAGAAGTTGTGTGCCTTCCAGGTGACTCCAAGCCTGCAAGTGTTGAGAGAGACTGAAAATTGTTCATAGCTTTTCAATGACAGTTTGATTGTAAAATTCTGTGGTTAAGAGAGTTTGTCCCCTGAGCTCTCCTAACTTCAAAGCAAAATTGTCTGTGAACCTTAAGGGCTTATCATTGTGCGTGCAGTACTGCAAGGTGGTACCATGAGAAAGCTGAAGGGAGAGAAAACCCTGTGAGCCCCTGGGTTGTGTCAAAACTTTCCCAAGTGATGAAAGGAACGGGCTTGAAGTGATCATCTGGGGATTTCCCTGCATCTGCTATTTCATGACAGGCTGGCAGAAAGAAGACCTTAGATACATTTTTTAAAAAGCTATCAGTTAATATATAGATAGTATATGTTGACATATCTTCTTCCACTTTTTGTTTGAGGGCTTATCATATGCCAGATACTATTCTATGTAGAATGTACAACAATCCCAGAAGGTAGGTACTGTTATTAGCCTCATTTTACACCTGTGGAAACAGAGGCAGAGCAAGGTTAAGTCACTTGCCCAAGGCTACACAAAGTGGCAGAGCATGGATTTGAATCTGGAAAACTGCCACCAGCAAACACATCCTTATCTGCTACAGGAAATACAGGTTACCTAGTCTCATCTCCACTGCACCCCTCAAGGTAGTCATTATTAGCCTCAACTTACATTAGTCTTCAGTAGAAGACGAGAGCTGGTTTCAATGGCAGCTGTCTGCAAAAGACCACAGAGCACGCCTTTTCTTAGGCCTAACTACATAGTAATTACCATGTTCCTGCAACAGGGAAAAAATGCACACCTTCAGAGAGTGGCCTCCTTCCAGGTCTCCTGGATTCAAGGCTGGTGGAATAAGGGACACCAGAAAGCCCACCTCACCCCAAAAATGTCAGCTTCACGAGAATAGTCTCTGGTGCAAATCACCCTGCTGGAGATCATTTGTCTGTTCAAGGCCATGTTTCTCCATTTCATTCATTTGGGTCCTACCTTCCCTATTCCTGCCATAGCCACTTACCCCCTGTACTAACATGAATTTAAAGTTTTTATTTAAATAAGATTTAATAAGTGTATTTTAGAAGGAAGATTTATATTAAGAAGACACAGCCAGTCCCTAAAGTGGGCTGACAGGTACACTGTGTCACCTCCACCTACTGGCATTGACAATGCAGAGAGTTGTCCACATACCAGCCCAAATGATGGGAAACACTGGTTTGAAGCACGGTCCTCTATTAATAAACACAAACTTCTATCTGCAGCTCTACAGATCGGGAGAGACCAAAGGATTCTTTCTTTGATCCTATCCCCAACTTCAGACAACCCCATTGTAGACTCATATTCTTTGGGTGTTAGTATTGAAAGTCCATGGATCCAAGCCCAGAGACCCTGAGAGGGGGGCACCTGCCTGAGACCACCAGTTGGTACAGATGATATGCAGGCCCACAAAGGTGAAGTAAGAACCTTGGCAAGTGGGGACAGGTGTGACCAAGCACAGTGTGGAGAGGTCCAGACCACGGCCCAAGCACTGGGTGAGGTCTCCATGGGGGTAAAGGGGCAGGATGAGGACAGAGGAAGAGGAGGCTGTCTGAGGACGGACAGGGGCTGAGAGGAGAGTGAAGCTTCTCTGCCCATTTCACAGCTTTACCTGGGCTTAGCTCGGCCTCCTCCCCACCCCTGCTACCAAATGTGGATCTCAAACTCACAACTAGCTTTCCTCCTGACTTCACCTCTTAGTTGTGGGAAGGTGAAGAAGAGAGCACAGTCTTACTACTATCATGATCTTACCCCACTGGGACTCTCTCTAAGGAATGATTTTCTAATATTTAGAGCTAACAGAGTGTGGTAGAGTATGGTAGAGTGTCTGCAAATAAAAAGGCTTTGGAGACTGTGATATTGCGATACAATAAGAAATATATATTTGGTCTCTTCCCCAGTTCCTGGCACAGAGCTCCTAAAACCCTTGTAGACAGGGGTGCTAGGAGAATCTTTTGTTCTAATGTTTGGCCTTTGCGCCGGTTCCTGACACAGAGCTCGTAAGATCTTTGTAATTCTCTGAGTGATCACAGCATGTGACACAGAGCTCCTGAGCCCCTTGGAATTTCCTGGGTGATAGCAGCATCTCTTGTTCCAGTCAGGTGACTCTTGGTGGGCCCCTGGACAGCCTCAGGATGTGGGCTGGTTACTAGGGGAACCAACCCTGTGATTTGAAAGTTGAAACTTTCTTCCCACCCACCCCCCTGACCTCCAGGGAGGGGAGAGGGGCTAAAGGCTTAGTTAATCACTAATGGCCAATGATGTAATCAATTAATCATGCCTATATAATAAGCCTCCGTAAAAACCCAAAAGGACTAGGTTTGGAGAACACATGGAGGTACCTGGAGGGTAGCACACTTGGAGAACATGGAAGCTCTGCACCACTTTCCACATGCCTTGCCCCATGCATCTCTTCCATCTGGCTGTTCATCTGTATCCTTTGTAACATCCTCTATAATAAACCAGTAAACATAAGTAAGTGTTTCCCTGAGTTTTATGAGCTGCTCTAGAAAATTAATAGAATCCGAGGACGGGGTCATGGGAACCCTGATTTATAGCTGGTTGGTCAGAAGCACAGGTCACAATCTGGGATGTGTGACTGGCACCTGAAGTGGGGGACAATCTTGCACTATCTCTAGGTAGATAGCATCAGAACGGAATTAAATTAGAGGACAACCAGTTGGTGTCTGCTAGAGACTTGCTTGATGTGTGGGGCAACGACTCTCACACCTTTGGTGTCAGAAGTATTGTGTTGAGTGTTGTGTGACAGTTCGAAAAGTACTTTGGTTTGATTTTTTCCTGTCTCTTATAGGACAAACAGACCTGATTTAAACCCCAGCTCCATCTCTTCTTAGCTGTGTGACTTTAGACAGACAGCAACCTCTCTGAGCCCAATTTCTTCATCTATTAATGGGTTGTTGTGAACTGTCTGATACACGCCAACACTCTCTTCTTCCTCTTCTTTCTCCTTCCCCAAATGGAAAGAGCCTCACCTACTCCCTGGGTGTCACTCTCTCCAACCCCAAACCCTAAAGATGAAAAAAATGATGGAAGGCTGCCCCCATCCCTATGTGAATGACCCCTGGGTCCTTAATCACTCCAGCTGGGGCAACAGAGCAAGACTCTGTCTCCAAAAAAATAAATAAATAAAAAATAAAAGTAAAAATAATTATTGCCAAGACTTCTAGACATCTAGCGATCTTGGGTAACAAAAAAAGCACATGAAGCACCATCACCCAGCAGCTCAAAAAAGTACCAGCAATCCCTGAAATGAAACATATGACCTATTCTGCTTTTCAGTACACATATATTAACTTGATAAGCATGACAAACTCATACTGTGTATCACACCATCTTTATTGATTTACTCTAACATTATGCATATAATGAAGCTTGTCTCCTTCCCCCGATCACGCTCATCCTCCCTCCTCTCTCTTGCACACACACACAAACACACACACAAGGAAGCAAGGTCACCAGTAGAGAGTGACATCTGGAGAGGAGGTTTTGAGGTTTGATAAAAAGGAGTGTGAAAGTGTAAACTCTTTTTGAAGCGTGCCTGTGATGAAGAGTGAGAATTGGCAAAGCAAATACAATAGGATCTCTAAAGAGCTTTTCCTCCTGTGTACAATTGTAGCTAAAGCCTTACACCAAAGCCTCCCTCACCCCCGACACATGCCATGTCCTAAAGAGACTGGAATGACTTGGAAAAATAAGTCCCTGTGGAACTAACTAGGAGGCAGCAGGACTGCTGTAATCAGACCTCCCTTCCCCACTTCCCCCTGCTGAAAACCAGAGATCTGAAGGAAAAATTGTGACAGTCATAGTTCTGGGTTTTCTGGAAAGGGGAAGGAAGGGAGTGCTCTTCCTTATTGCCTGACAAGCCAAAAGAGAGTGAGCCTACTGGCTGAGACTAGGGTGACCAGATGAAGGTGACGATGGCATCTCATTTCTGAGGTGGATGTCTGCTGGGCAGCACGCAGCTGAGATTGACCCAGAAGACATATGATCACCACACAACAGGATTGGGGTGGTAACAGGGCTAGGACAGAAGGCAGTGGGTACAGTGGGAAGGTGGCCAAGTGCCTGAACAATCGAAGCAGGTTTCACCCAGGAAGTTCCATCTAAGCTGGGTCTTGAAGGATAAGTATGAATTTACCAGGTGGAAAAGGAGAGGGAAGAGCATCAGGAAATGAAGAAAGGGGATGATGTATTCATGGGAACATGAATAGACGTTCAGCATGATCAATTTGTTATTTGTAAAGATAATTCTGGAGGGTAATGAGGGAGGCACCAGTTAAGAGGCTAGTTAACAACTACTATTGAATACATACTGATTAAGTGCCTACTGTGTGCCCAGGCACCATGCCAGATTCTGTCTAGAGGAGATTACAGACACGAAAATAGACAATAACAAAACTGGTAACATGTCAGGTGCCCTGATGAGGAAAATACTGAGGGCAGCTAGGAGTAGCATCTCCCCAGCCATGAGCAGCATGGATTGCAGAAATCCAGCTGAAAATACCCAGTTTATGAAGATAAAAGAGGCGATAGTTTTAAAATATATTTAGGAGGTAGAAGAGTCTAGTAGATGCTGTTAGGACCCCACATATACCCCTCACTGTTCCCAGGTACCTTACAGCTTGCTACTGCAAGCATCTCTGAGTCTTTACCTGAAATCATGCAGGTTTGGCTTGCACAAAAGGCAAGCCAGGAAGTACCAGGGCATTAGCATCCCTGGGAGTGGTCCTCAACCAATGACAGGTGGAAGTTGGTTTGTTTGCCCTTCTGATGGGACTACTCTGAGAGTTGCCTTAAGCAGAGGACCCAGCTGGACTGAGTCCCAAATGCTCGCAATGGAAACCTGCTCACTAACACTCCCTTCCCTTCTTGGTCTTACTTCACCATTCTCCTACTGGTGGTTACTGGAATCATCTCACAAATAAACTACTTTCCCTCAAATCCTTGTCTCAGAGTCCACTTTGTGGAAGAACCCACCAGGGGTGGGGAACCTGCAGCCTTCTGATTTCAAGATTGCTCTTTTTTACACACCAAAGGAGGCAAGAAAAGCTTCATCTTTCTCTGCTGCACCCCTTTTAATAAAAGGATTTGTTCTGTAAAATTTGGATTCAGTCAAAAGGCTGCACTTAAGGATATAGAAGGCCACATGTGGCCTTAAGGCTGCAAGTTTCCCACCCCTAAAACCTAAAACAAACAGAAAAAAAAGTTAGAACAATTACATGATGAAAACGAAGACTGAAATATGAGCTTGTGGATCTTCTATCTTGGGAGATACTGACCCCATCAACTGAGATAAAAGACTCTTCAATACAAGAAGAGGGACAGATTCGGGGAGAACAGGATGAGTCTGAAAAGATTGAGCTTAAGGAGCCCAAGGGACTTGTTATCTCAAAATTCCCTGAGTACAAGGTTAAGACTCTCTGATGGAAAGAGTGAAAAGAAAGAGCAGAAACCACCAGAAATGAACATCACATCTCCCTGAAGGGTAATTACAGCGTCTTCCTTTGACCGAGAGAATATAAAGCCCTGGCTGTCTCTTCCAGCCGGCTTCTGTATTCCAGTTTCCCATAGTTGGAGGGACTCACTCCTTTAAAACCATACATAACTCCCCACCAGCAGCCAGCAATGGCGGCTGTGGAGTCACTGTCTCCACCATGGAAGAAGGCTCGGTGGGCAAGCTCCTTCCAGGAGTCTCCTGCAGCAAGGATGGCGTCATAGGCAATCATGGGGGCGTCGTGCCCACTGCTGCCACCCCAGCCAGAGTAGCTCACGGACGTGTAGAACTGATCCCTCTCCTTCACATCAAAGGGCTTGGGGAAGGTAGGGGCTGATTTGCCGTCCAAAATCCCTCTAAGTTTTAGGTACTTTTCCCATTGCTTTTGGAAGTAGGACCTGTACGAAGGAAAAAATTAAGTGAGAAGCCATAAAGAAAAGCACCAGATAGGTGTGTGAACAGAGAAAATTCCAAGATAACGTCAACTTTTTGTACTAATATATAAACTATATAAAAATCAAGATTATCTCTAAGTACCACTCTTTCAATAAATTTTTGCTAAGGATCTACACAAACAAGGCATTGGTCCTGTCGCTGAATAAAGATGACAAATATGAAGTTAACGGTAGGAAATAAAGGTCTGTTTTTCCTGGGTTGACAATAATGGCATGTCACCTTTCAAAGGGGAACTTCAGGACATCATGACCATGGGTGACTTCAGCAGAAAGCCTTTTTTTATTCTAAGAAAGAGAACATGAAGTGAACTCACAAAAAGGGGAAGGCATGGCCTTACCACTTATTAATTACCTAGTGGAAAAACTTTTCTCTCTGGCATATAACCAAGGATTTTAAAATAGTATTTATGCATCAAGACAACACCGAAAAAGCAAGTTCTAGCAAAATAGGAAATAAGTATGAAAGTTCATCTCAGCATAGGATAGCTACAAAAGCTAGAGAAAGCTGGAACACAGGACAGGATTCCTACGTAAGAGGAAGGCAAAGCAGCTGCACTACTCACTGAGATTATTTGTCATACTTGGCTACTTCGTGACGACCATTGCTGGAAAGGAACTTGAAATCTTTGGCAGGTGGGCAGGGAGGGGGCTGGGTGGTGAGAACCACGATCTCTGAATCCTAGACATACACGTGCAGGGGCATGTGCACACACAGATTTAACCGTGTTGTGGCAGGTGCGTGCACCTACAGACTCACCAGTGTTGAAGATTTTCCTCCACAAAGTAGCCTGATTGGACAACGTACTTCTTAGCCTCTGGTAGCACCTCCATCAGTCCTTTTCCCCACTGCATAGGTGCTTTGCCATTCACGGCATAGGCTGTAAAAAGAGCAGACGCGAGAGCCCCCAGGTAGCCTGTGGGGTGGTGGTGGGTCATTCGCCCGCTCTCAATGCTCACTTGGATCAGCATGTCCAGCTGGCTGGGGTGAGGGAACCTGAGACCGATGCACATGGCCCGCATGGCAGCTCCGCAGCCACCCTCATGGCCATTGAAGGGAATCCTCCAGCCATTGGCCTTGTCTGGCTTCAGCTGCATGGCATTCTGCACTGAGGTGCCACCTGGGGAAGAGTCGGGCAGGGCACGGGGGTCAGTGTAACCAAAGGAAAGGCCCCAGGGGAAGAAAGAACTAAACTGTCTCCAGGTTTCTTTGATGGAAAGGAAAAGCCAGAAAAATATGATGATGAATGTCCCCAGACTCCAAACCCCAACTTGGCAATGTGCCTTACCTTACATACCACCCTAAGCATGACAGCACTAATAAAAGCAGCAGACTCATGTAGTGACCCCTGGAATCATTACTTTATTACTGAGATATCACAACACCTCAAAAAAGTAGGTATAACATATTATTCTCTTTTTTAAAATGAATAAGGTAAGGCTCAGAGCTTAAGAAATTTGCTCAAAATCATATAACCAGCTAGTCAGTGGCCAGGTAAAATCCATCAAATTCCAAAGCCCAAGCTCTTAAGGCATCAGTCCCCAACCTTGTTGGCAGTTGGGCCAGCAGGTGATTTTCCCCTTTCTCTGGCCCATCTGACCATTTTCATGGAAGACAATTTTTCCATGGACCAAGGAGTAGCGGGATGGTTTCAGGATGATTCAAGCACATTATATTTATTGTGCACTTTATTTCTATTATTATTACATTGTAATATATAATAAAATAATTATATAATTCACTATAGGTTGGGGACCCCTGCCTTAAGGAGTCCAATAACAACCTGACAATTGGAGTTCCTGAGTATCACAAAGAGGCCACAGATTCTAGAGTGAAGCCCTGGGCTCAGATGAGGAGCAGTGGATTCAGGGGAGCGATGTGCCCTTGGGTGAGTCACTGAACCTCTGGGCCTTGGCTGTCCCCTACCTGAGAGTGGTGTAAGCAGGCCTGTCCCATTGACCTACCCTACCAGGGAGCTGTGAATCTGTACAGGAGCCAAACAATGGCAGCAACATACTATGGAGTATGGTATTACTGTTCCCTTATTGGTCACTTCATCCACAACAATGTTCATGGATGGCACAGGCAAAGAAAACTTTCCACTTGGCAAATTGATGAGCTATCAGATATTTAGAATGAACAGAGACTGGCTTCTAAGGCCAGTCCTTGGGGTCACCAGAGGCCCCTGGGTATGGTGGTGAGGAGCTTTTCATAAGGTAGTATTATGCGCTGAATTGTGTCTCCCAAATTCATATGCTGTACCCTTAACACCCAGTACCTTGATTTGGAGATAGGGTCTTTAAAGGGAGATTAAGCTAAAATGTGGCCTTTAGGGTGGGCCCTAATCCAATCTGACTGGTGACCTTACAAGAAGAGGAATGTGGACACACAGAGAGATGCCAGGGATGCATGCACACAGAGGAAAGACCATGTGAGAACCCAGAGAGAAGGTGGCCATCTGCAAACAAAGAAGACAGGCCTAAGAAGAAACCAAACCTACCAACACCTTGACTTGGATGGACTTCTAGCCTCCAGAACCGTGAGAAATAAATTTCTCTTGTTTAAGCCACCCAGTCTATGGTATTTTGTTAAGGCAGCCCTAGCAGACTAAGACAAGAGGAGAGGTAGGTCAGATGGGCCAGAGAAAGGGGAAAATCACCTGCTGGCCCAAGTGGCTATAACAGGTTCCCAAAGTGGGCAAGAACCACTTGTGGGCAGCCCTGGGACCAGAAGAGGAGTTTCTACAAGACCTTTTCCATTCTTCTTTAAAAAGGAAAAAAAAAATATTTTCCTTTATACTTGTTCATTACAGAAAACTTAGAAAATACAAATAAGTAAAAATTAAATGAGAACCTATGAATACTCCCATCACCCCGATATAATTATTACTTTGTGTATATTCTTCCAGACCTCTCCCAATGTAGAGATACACATCTTTATTCTTTAAAGAACAGTGGGTTCATAACATACATACTGTTTTGTAACCTATTTTTTCACTAAATATATAATAATACCTTTCTATAGCAGTAAATATTCATCTGCATAATTTCATTTACTTTAATTTATTTTCATTGATAAATCATAATTGTATGGGGTACATTTATGGGGTACAATGTGATGATTTGATATATGTATATACAATGTAGAATGATTAAATTAAGTTAATTAACACATCTGTCACCCCACTTATCAATTTTTGTGATGAGACATTTGAAATTTACTTATTTTGAAATATACATTATTGACTACAGTCACCCTGCATAATTTTAAATGATTGCAAACGTGTCACCATAATTAAGTAAATTATGAGACATTTAGGTTGTTTCCATTTTTATCACAACTACAAACACTACTGTCTCCTTGATATTTAAGTCTCCATTGACATTCTTAATGATTTCCTTGGGCCAGTTTTATTCTCCACCCTCCCTGCCCTCCCTCTGGCTGGCTCACCTGGTGCCCTGCCATCCATGTCTTCCATGCAGTCCTGGTAATGCTTAGCCAGGAGGGGATACAGTCGAGCCAAGTCTAGGGCTTCCCCGGCTTCCAGGAGGGCTTCTGCTGTGGCCAGGTGCATCACAGTGTCGTCGCTCACTCTCCACCTTGCCACGTCCAGGGCGTCCAAGCCACCCAGCCGGGCCAACTGCTGGTGTATCTTCTCCCCATCCCTGAGGAACTCCCATTTCCCATTAAAGTACCCCAAGGCATCTCCAGCCGCACTCAGCACCATGGCAGCCACGTACCTTTCCATCAGTCCCCCACACATGCTGGGCTCCAAAGAGGCTGTCTTTAAGGGGGCAATTAAGACACACAAGGGGGGCTGAGGAGGAAGAAGAATAAGAATCAGAAAAAACAAAAGCCCCATCTACATTTTATTGAGCACTTACTACTTGTGGGCATTGTATTAAGCGCTTTTCATCTAATCCTCATAAGTGCTCTAGGAGGAATGTATTAGGCCCATCTTACGTATGAGTAAACGGAGGATCCTAGAGATAACACAGCTTCAAAAATGTTTAGTGACTTGTCTTAGGTCAGAAAGCTAAGGAGTGGCAGGGCTGGGATTCCAATGCAGGCCCATGTGACTCCAAAGCCTGTGATTTTAGCTGAGACTGCATGTTTGCCTCTTGGCGAGTGGCAAGCCCATTAACTTCTGCAAGTCAAACCCAGCTCATCATTTTCTCTTTTTAGTTGGGATTTGGCCTTCAAAGTGCAAGATTTTACTTAAATGATAATGCTTTCTATTGGTATCACAATGCACAGTTCACAAAGTGCCTGCACACTCAATTCCGCACCAGGGAGGGATTACAGTGTGCATTTCACAGATAAGAAAACTGAGGCTCAGAGAAGCTAAGTTCACACGACCAGAGAGTGGAAGCCCTGGAACCTAAGTCTCCTGATTCCAGCCAGATCAGGATGCCTGGTACTACACCACTCTGCCTCAGCCGGACCTGCTTACCTTGGGCAACCTCTTGGTGCCTCAAGCCTCCACCTGTGTAAAATGGTAGATTAAAAAAAAGTAACAGCCACCTGGATTTCCTGTGAGGCACAAGTGAATTAATTTTCATAAAGCACTTAGAACAGTGCTTGGCACATAGTAAGCACTATTTTCGTTATTGTTTTTATTATTTATACACAACCAGAGAAAAAGGGTTTTCTATTATTGAACCAGAATACTTTCTCCCCACAACATTCCCTTCGACAGCAATATTTAAATTTTTTCTTCCAAACAATGGACTTCTAGAGTATCAGGATCTCAGCTAATATACCCACCATGAATTAAATCCTGAGCAAAGTGCTATAGGTGCCCTCCTCCTTCAGCCAATTTCCCAGAGTGCCCCTTCCCTGTGGCTTTCAGGTTCAAGGCCCTCCACCCCAGCCAGGCCAATACCTTTATAAGGGCGGGTGGACTAGATCATTCTCCCCTCAGCTTCAAGCTCTTTGCCCATCCCCCTTGCCCTTCCTCCTCTCCACCTACCCTGTTTACTCAGGGTTCTTTAGTTGAAGTCCTAGGCTCTGTGGAGTCCTCCAGTCGCTCTGCTGTGGGCCAGGGGATGCAGGCTGGCCAGCACCTGGAGAAGGAGGGAGCGACAAAGATGGATTGAGCTTTCCAATACCCACTGACTGATCATGATGAGTTTCTGAGCTCACAAAGGCTATTTGTAAAACGCTATTTAAATATTTTATTACTTATAAATGAAGCCCAGGCACCGGAGTTCTGGGCTACCACACCTGACTCTGCGGAGAATGAGTTGGGTGATTGCAGACACCGAGGAGCTATATATGGGAGGGCGGGGACGGGGATGTAGATGCTCCCTGAGGTCTGGTCCTGCGCTGAGATTTTTAGAGACCAAGCAGAGTTGGCCTCTGAGGACTAACTTTTAAGCCCCTATAGCCTCCCTCCCAACGTCCTCGGCGTCTTGTCTGTAATTCCTTCCGGCTCCACCCTGCGAGTTGGAGCGAGGGTGGGGGAAGAAGACCAGCATCTTTTTCCGCTGCAAATTCCTTTGAACTTCCGCACACAGGGCGCTGGCCTCGGGCTCTCAGAACGCTCTCCTTCCTTAAACTCCTCTGAACTTGCCCGGGTCACATTCTCCTACCCGAACTATACATTCAAAACGAAGGTTCAGTCAGCTGCTTCCGGACAGTCCTCTGCCTTGGGGGTCGGGGAGACGTTAATCTGCACACACAGTCAATTTGCAAAGCGGCCCCCGCCGCTCCAGGAAATCCTGGCCGTCTGGCGCGTTCACGACGCGCGGGGCCTGGGAAAGGGGGCAGCCGGTCACCCCCGGGGAGGAGCGGGCGGGGGCGGGGGCGGCGGGCCTCGTCGCCGCGGGGAGGGGAGCGGGACCACGGTGGGCATACCTGGTCACCGCCGGGGGCAGAGCGCGCGCGGGCGACGGCGGAGCGGTGTCGCCGCCTTCCGGGACCGCGCCCAAGTTGGCTGGACCCCGGGCGAGCGCCCCGCGCCTTGCGCTTGGCCGAGCTGAGTCTGAGCGAGTCTCCGGGCTTCGCGAGCGGCTTCCTGGCACCGTCGCGCCCTTACGCACCCCTCTGGGGGCCGACGGAACCTGTGACGCCGCCACAAAGGAGCTGGAGGGCCGTGGGAATGTGGCGGTTCCGGGAACTCGGCTCTCGTCTGGCTGTCGTCAGTGACGTGTGTGTGGCCCCGGGCTGACGCCTCGGCCTTTCCTCATGTCCCGCTTTCCAGGGCTATGGCGAACCGGGGTGTGCGCGAATACCTGGGAGAGGGTGCTGAGTGCGCCGCCCTTGCCGGGGTTCTGGGCCCCTCATGCATAAATGGGATAGTGGTGTCTGCCTCATAGAGTGCTTGTAAGGATTAAATTAGTTAAGTTAAACTCTTGTCAGTTGTTTGGCACAAGTATATAATTTTTTCATTCTGATCGTAAATGAAAGCGAAGAAAATCTAAGAGTATTTTTGTCTAAACACATTAATAATACCACATTTAAAGCGAATTAGAATCACCATATGCAAGTATTCTTTATACTTCCCCCCAAATTTTAATTTTCTATTCCTATTTTTCTTGCTGTAATGACTAGACTTGGCCTGAGAGCTTTTTTAAAAAAATTGATATATGGTTTACATGTAATGAAATTGTACTCATTTGGTTTGCTGTTCACTAAATTTCACACACACACACACACACACACACACACGCACCTGGATAGCCATAATCAACATACAGAATATTTCCGTTACTCCAAAACATTCCCTGCGCCCTTTCCCAGTAAATCCCCACCTCCAGTCTCCAACCCTAGCCTAAGTGATTTTGAGTGTTTACAAAAATCAAGGTCAACATCAAAGATTTTCAACCTCTAAGGATATAGTCAAAGAAAGTTCCCTAGTGAGGGACATTTTAAATAATAAGCATCCCTATAAAACTCATCACTGTTTCAGCTTAACATGTCTGTTGAGGATATTGTTCACATTATATACTGCTCTTTCTGTAAGAATCCACAGGGAAAGTTTTTCTTTGGCTTAAATATAAAGAATAACTGAGGTTGTTAGCAATTAGTTTGCTTTTTACTTTATGGTGCCTATGAACCTTGCTATCATTAGCATAGACTCCTAACATGCCCATGTTACCTGGTTTCAAACCCAAGCAACAACACTATCTTGGATAAATGACTTTGAGTGAGAGACTTTGGACAAGTCACTTCATCTTGCTAGGCTTCACTTTCTACTGTTGTAAAGCAGGGATAATAATAGTACCCACTTCATAGAGTTGGGTTGAGGATTGCATGAGACAGTTAATGTAAAAATTTTAGCACAGTGCTTATCAATGTAGTAATTATGCAATAAAAAATTACTACCAGTCCAGATGTCTCTCTGTATCCCCAGTTCTCATCTCTATCACACAACATCAGCCATGCTACCATCTTTTCACAGTGGTTAACACTCACTGACATCCTCTTTCCTTAGCCAAAATTGGAAAATATTTTTGGGGCATCAAGGACATGGTCATGCATACCAAAAGGATAATTTATCAGTTAGCATACTTCCAGCTCCAAAAAACTGCAAATAACCATCACTCTCCCCAACCCCAAAACACCCACATACTCACCAGGCTTAAATAATGACACATTATCTTATGTAACAAAATGTGTAGAGGTAAGAAGTTCCCAGGGTTAACTCAGCAACTCAACACAACCATCAAAGACCCAGTTCTGGGTCAGGTGCCGTGGCTCACGCCTGTAATCTCAACACTTTGAGAGGCTGAGGCGGGAGGATTACTTGAGACCAGAAGTCCAAGACGAGCCTGGGCAGCATAAAAGACGGCATCTCCAAAAAAAATTTTTTTTATGTACCCAGTTCCTCCCATCTCTTGGCCCTACTATTCTCAGTAGGGATAGTGTTACTTTTATCCCTAGGCTGGCTTTTTAAACTGCTACAAAATCACAGTTATGGTTATAGACAATGTCCAGTGGAAAAAGTGAATATCTTCTTTCAAAAATGAAGAAACTGTTCTCAGAGATCCCCCAGAAGACTAAACCCATCACTGGCAGGCAAGTTGGATTATGATGAGTTTCCCTTTGATCAAGGATAGAACATCTCCCTAAGAGGTAAATATGTATACAAAAATCAGGGTTTTGTTTGCAAAGGAAATAGTGAATGTTGTTCTGCCAAGAACAAATAATTATCTGGCATTTTACTAGGTGCTAGAGATTAGTATAGATGTTGGGAAGACAAATATGTTGAAGACTTAGTTCCTTGCCCCGGGTTTTATTAAAGAAGACACCTTGTAGGCATCTTCATTACTCACCAATACAGAATCAATTGCTATGTTGAGAATCTTGCTGAGAAACAAACTTGTAGGACTCAAGGCCTGATCTCTGAGATGCTTCAGGCACTTCATCTGTAAGGCAGGAAAAAATGGTATTGTTCTTAAGAGTTTTATGATGTACAGGAATGATCTTTATATATTCTGTAGACATTAGACACCTACTGTATACTAAGTACATGCTAGGCCCTGACATGATAGTCCCTGCTCTCACGGAGTGGACTCAGCCAAGTGATCTCATTTTAGTCTGCTGCTATGTTAAAAAATATTTATTGAGGTATGATTGACATACAAAAAGGGATATATATTTAATATATATGACTTGATGGGTTTGGAGACAAGTACAGTAACGTGTTTTTTTGATGATAAAAGTAATGCATAATTCCAGTTGAAATGTTGGTAAAACTTCTAGGAGTTTCTCCTGTAGGAATATGCACACATGTTCACAAAGATAAATGTTTCTGGATGTTCTTCACAGAAGTGTTTCTAATGGCAGAGAATTGGAAATAAACCTCAATATCCATTTACAGGGGAGTATTAGTTTTCTTCCCCTAAATCATGACATAACTATTTATGGAAAAACTATGGAGCTGTTTAAAGCCATGAGGTAGACACAGAGGTACTCAAATAGAAAGAGCTTGAAGTTAAAAAAATCAGATTTTAAAATGATGAATATGTATGAAAAAGAGCTGTGCATGTGTGCATGTGTGTGCACACACGTGTGTGTGTAAATGACTGGAAGGATACACATCGACTTGTTAATAATGATTACAATTATCTCTCAGGAAGGAAATGGGGGAGTTTGCAGGAAGTAGGGAGAGATGAAGGGAAACTTTTAATTTTTACAATAAGAATTTTTATATATTATGTGCATAAAGAAATTTTAGAAAGCACAGAAAAAATAGAAACCATCCACAGTCTACCACTCAGCTTGTATATACTCACAGTCTATTTTATGCACATGTTTTTTGAAAAAAATTGGATCATTTTGTATATACAATTTTATATCCTTTTAAAAAACCATTTAGTTTCACATTATAAGCATTTCTCTGTGTCATTTGTATTAATATTATTACTACAATTGATTCCAAATGTTCAGATAAGGTAATGCTTCTAGAATAAACTCTCTTCCAGTTTGATACAAAAAAGTCTCGGGCCTTGGTACTCAGTTGCTCTCCTACCACACCATGGCCAAACCTGTTCCAAGAAAGGAAAACAGAAGCACAGATAATCAAAAAACAGAGATTAAACAACTCTTTGCCACTGTGTGGGCCTGAATGGGTTATTACACATACAAATTATCATGACTGCCTAGATAAATAATGAGAGCTAAAAAAAATCTAAAAACTAAAGGGAGTTAACAGGAAATGGTTAATAGGCAGGGCCCCTTAAACCCTCTAGCAGACCAAAAAAGCAAAAAGATTTAAAAAACATACCACAGGATGTTTTGGACCTTTATATACATTTGTTAAAATGAATTAAAATTGGGGGGGGGGAAATGAAGAAAACAGAAGAAAGCTAGTACAGGAGAAAGAGGAAAGCTAAGCAGCTGCTCACATATCCTGTATTGTCATTTCAGTTCAAGAAGACTTAGTGAGCATCTGTGATGGTTAATTTTGTGTCAGCTTAGCTGGCCACAGTACCCACATGTTTGCTCAAACATTATTCTAGATGTTTGTATGCAAATATTTTTTTGGATGAAATTAACATTTAAATCAGTAGGTTTTGAGTAAAGCAGATTACTCTCCATCATGTGGGTGGGGCTCATTCAATCAGTTGAAGGCCTTAATAGAAAAAAAGACTCACCTCCCCTGAGGAAGAGGAATTCTGCCAGCAGACTCTGCCTTTGGACCCGAGCTGCAACATCAGCTCTTCTGTGGGTCTCCAGCCTGCTGGCCTACCCCGAAGATTTTGAACTTGCCAGCCTCCACAACTGTGTAAGCCAATTCCTTAAAGTAAATCTCTCTCTTTCTCTCTCGATGTGTGGGGGGTGGGGGGGCATGGGGGTTCTGTTTCCCTGGAGAACCCTGACTAATATAGCATCTAAAATGTGCCAAGAACCTTGCTAGGTGCTTTTTGTAGCTAGAGAGGTAAGGCAGAAAATCACACTAATAGAGGAGACTTTGTAGAGTATAATGACATGAGGCTGTAAGGAGCATGAAAGGGCTGAGTGTTCAAGGTACAGGGTTGGCAAATATGAGAGAGACAACATTATCAGCTCAGCCAGGGTGTTCAGGGAAGCCATCAAGAAGATCAGCTCATCAAGGAAAACAGGCTTTCTGGACACAAGTCCAAAGTTAATTTTTTAAAATAATAGAATACATATATACATAGATCAAAGTTTAAATTACAGGCCGGGTGTGGTGGCTCATGCCTGTAATGCTAGCAATCTAGGATGCCAAGGCAGGACGATCGCTTGAGCTCAGGAGTTTGAGACCAGCCTGAGCAAGAGTGAGACCCCATCTCTACTAAAAATAGAAAAATTAGCCAGGCTGTACTCTGCCTTGGGCTGGGGGAGGGGGGTCAGGCAGATGGTGAGAAAGCGAGAAAAAAAAATTTTTAATTACAAAGTGTTAGTGCCAGAGGATGTTTGCATAACCAATCACTTTCTAATGAGGAAGCCAAGGCCTGTGAAGACGGTTACTCAGAGTTTATGAAACTCAGTTACACAAATGGAGAGAAGTAGGCCTGGAACCCATGCTCTCTGAAGTCCAGCCAGGACTTCCATTTCCTATACTGCCACTTAGAAAAATTTGAAATGACATGATTGACTAAACGTTGATTTCATTAAAGATATGAACCTTCCCGAGCCTAATTTTTTAAATATTCCATACAGCCCCCCAAAAGAGGCTTAAGCCTCTACTTGATGACAGTCTAAAAGTAGTATTTAAAGAAAAGTCTAAGATATGCACTGTAATTCTAATAAGCAGTCAGTGATCAAATATAGCAGGAGGTGGGGATGGGAGACTCTGTATGGAGAGGTGCAGAAGAGATAAGCGGATACAGATTCGTTTAAAAACCCAAGAGTGACTTCTACCCTTCTCAGCAGAACAGAAAGAGACCCGTGGGAAGTCCATGTTGCTACCTCCCCTCCCTGCCATGTGGTAGCCTGCTCCTGTAGGTCAGGGCTTCCCAACCTTTGATCTGGAGACCCACCAGCAGATTTTCAAATCTTCTTCGGTACATTTTGTAGCAGATGACCTCTATTGCTCCCTTTCTCCTGGTTTTGCTGGAATTTCCCACAGGAAGGGAAGCTCAGCTGCCCAGCTTCCAGGGTTTGCAATGAACTTCAATGCTTCTGCCCACAGCCCCATCCTAATGGACGCCACCGCCCACTGGACTCTCGGTGGAAATACAATTTCCAGGAAGTGAAAGGTAATGACATCTTAAACCAAACACTTGGGGAGCCTTACTGAAGTGATTTTTCTTTCACACAGCCTCTGCCCCACAGCCCTCTAGTGGAGTCAGCCTAGCCTAACCTACTTGAATCTGCTCTCTTTTCTGTCGCTAGAAGAGTCCTTGAGACAAGGGGTAAAGAGAAATCTAATCAGAGAACATTTAGTTGCTCTTGCTTTTCCAGCCCACTCCTTCTCCCTCTGATGTGGTATCCGTCCCTTCTCCCTTGGTCTCTGGCATTTATTCTTAAAATTGCTCCTTGGAGTGAACTCCCAAAGCTTAGGGTAGAGTATCTAAATAAAGGACAACTAATGCTTTCAAAATGGCAGCCAGTTTAGGCAGGTTTCCTAGCTGTGTCTGGGGCCATTGGCAGAGTCACTCAACCTCCTCTGGTGGCCACTGGATAAATCAGTTCAAGGCTCAGGAGAGATTGAGTCTGAGAGTGCTATTAAGTAAGGAGCTTCACTCTAGAAAATTCTCCTCTTTGTGATGTGGTACTTGTAAAAATCGGGCCCTTCTGCAGAGCCTTCAAGTGGTCAAACTTCTTCTCGTATTCAACTAGTACTAGATGTACCCATGCAAGGTAAACTTTAAATGTTGCCCTTTCTGGAAAGTTAGTGAAGGGGAACTTCTCCCTTCCATGGAGCCATGAGATTTCTCTTTAATTTTATGAACAGAACTGAATTCCTTTTCTAAAACCTGGAAACTATGACCTTTTGTTAAAGATTGTTTTTAGGTTACATTGTGAACAAGAAACAAATGACAAATGCCTGGTTCACTTTTCAGAAAAATTTGCAAAAAGGAAGAAGGAGAAAGGGGAAGGGACAGGACAGGGGGAAGAAGGAGGTAGGAGTGACCCTTCAGCTTTAATTCATTCAAGCCATACTGTCCCATTTAGAAAGTACCAAGATCATCGCTGGCTTTTCCTACTGCCTGACCATTGGCTCCTTTCCCTGTTTCTCAGGGGACAGGGAAAATGAAAGATAAAACTGAAAAGAGTGACTCTTGTAACTTTGTGAGCGGTTCTGGTGGACAATGTGGCAGGGTGGTGGGTGGCCGCCAATGACAGTGACTCTTAACACCACGGATCCCAGAATCACGGAAACCACGGACGGGCCAGGATTCCACCGTGGTCCCTCACTCTCAGGCAGAGAAGCCTCGACTCTCCCAGACACAGGGTTTGTCTCTTGTTTTCTCAAAGCATCAGGCAGTGAAACTCTGCAACCTTCTTTGAAAGTTGCCCTTGCCAGTTTCATCACAAAAAAGTTCTTTCTTAAGTACAACCCAAATTTCTCCTGCTTTAATTTAGATTATTTTCTCCAGTTTGGTCATCCACAGATGTGAAGGGCGTTTATGTCCATTACTAGCTCAAAACAAAGAAACAGAAACACCTCAAAGCAATGAAGGGTCATTACCAAGCGCCTTGAAACCGCTTGGCCAGTCTAAAAAATTCTCAGCTCTCCCTTCCTCTATTCTCTCAGTTGCCCAGTGTGGCATCTTTTTTATCACTGCTTATTACTTTTTTGGGGATCTTCTCCCTTTCCTACATTTAGTTTGAAACTAGCCATGGTATGTCATATTTCCACTCATGTTTCACAATATTTTGTTGGCATTTTTGCCATGCTGCAGACTTACATTCAGCTAGTTGCCCTGGTCTTTTTCTGCTATTGCTTGTTTTTTTCCTTAGGATCTGTGTACCTTGTTCTTATCTCTCCTGCTCAAGTCATCTTTGCCTCCCCAGTGCTTGACTTAGCTCCATAGCAGGCACTCAGTAAATTTGGGAGGGCTTGGATTGATGTGCCGAACGAGTGGCACAGACGTTAGGAGCTGAGAGAAGGGAAAGATTAGATGGAGACTGGAAGAGTCAGGAAAGCTTCTTGAGGAAGTGGCATTAGGCCTGGTCCTCTAAGGAAGAAAGATATTTGGATGGGCAGAGAGAATGGGGAAGGCAGTGCAGGAAGTTGAGGGTCAGCGTGTCAGGATTTGCAGGCAGGGAGGGCACAGTGCCAAGTGCGGGAGGGAGAGTGGGTGGGCAACGTGAAGGGGGCCCTCGGTCTGAACAAGGTTTGGTGCTCAATGGCCACTTCTCTTTTCATTGTAAGCATTTTGGTGATTTCCATCTCAAAGAACCAGAAAGAATGTGACAGCTGTGTTAAGAGGAAGAGGTGACTGCTTTCATTCTGATGACATTTTCTACTCACTTTAGCAGACTGTGGCACTACTAGGGAGCATGTGGCCTTAAAGCCTGTGGCCACCCTATGTCGGGTGCAGACCTTTTAGACGTGGAGGGGTAAAGCAGGGAAAGGAGCCAGGGCAGCATTCCAACCCTCCATCCTCCATGGCAGAAATCAGGGTGCTGGTCGCCAGGTGGTCATGTTGGAGAATTGTCATGATACAGTGATCGAAGAGCTTCTTGTGACGATTCCCTCCTGAGACGCCAGCCATGATGACACCACTGCACTCTAGCCCGGGTGACAGAGCAAGACCCTGTCTCAAAAAAAAGAAGGAAAAGAAAACAAAAGAAGAAAGAAAGAAAGACAAGGAAAGGAAAACCAAAATTCCCCCGAAAATTTTTGTCAGTGCAATAATGGGTTTTGTTTCCTTGGCAACAGCGAGCCCACTGTGGGAAAGGGGTTTTCCCAGCGCCTTGGACCCTCAGCTCTCATTGTGCAAACAGCAAAACCTACAGGGATTCCAAGGCCACTGCCATGATCCAGCCCGGCCCTTCCTCTGGACACCAGAAGGGAGGGTAGAGAGTTTGAGCTCAGCCTGGCTTTATTGGCACAAGGAAGTAAAACAGCTCCAAAGTCAAGAGAAAAAAGATCGAACCATCATTTCCACAGACACCATCCTGTTCAAAAGCAAAGCAGAGGGCGAGGCCTCCCCAGCAGTGTGCTCACCAGCTTCTCCACACCCCCCACGCTTCCTGAGTGGCAAAGCTGCCTCTCTCTTGAGTCCCAGACACCCCTTTCTGTAGGACCCTCTACAGACAGACAGTCTGTGACTGTCTTAATTTCATTGATGGTGTCTTTCATTGTATAAATACTTTTAATTTTTAAAAAGTCAAATCTGTATATCTTTTCTGCATGTGTGGCTTCCAGGGTTTGGGTCTTGCTCTCTCATCCTAGAATTATGAAAATATTCTCTCATAAATTTATAATTTTTCACATAAAAATTTTAAAAAGAATTCCTTTTGCTTTTATTAGAGTAAAACTATAGATGGATTTAAAAATCAAGTGGTGCTGAAGAACTTACATGGAGAAGCAGTAGTCCCTGCTCTGTTCCTCTCCAACCCCAGGCTTGCTCCTCAGAGCAAACTCCTTCAACTCTTAATTGGTTTTTCCTTCTGGTAATATGGGTGCTGTGCCTCAGCCATCACCTCCATCCACTTTCCAGTCTCCAGAAATTTTCCCCAGAAATCTTTGGTCCACAGATCATGCTCCTAGTCTCATTGTAATTGTGGATATACCTTTAAACAAATTTTTTTTTACTATTATTTTAATGGGGTCTCAGGAGAAAGAGGGATTAAATACATCCCATTAGTGCATAATCTTGGAAGAGAAGCCTTCTGTATTTTACAGTCAGGAAGGGAAAACTAGTAAAAAGTACCTATCTGGTGCCTTCCAATCTTTCTCACATCAAGGTACTAATGGCAAAGGCTGCTTAATATGTTTTTTCTCTGAGGCAGGTTAGGATTTTACTGGGACTCTTAAAATTTGAGGGTGTCTTGTGGTCTTCAAAATTTTTACTCATATATACCCACATGAAATTTATAAAACTATTTCTCTACTCATTTTTAAGTTGACATCTATAATTTTATATCACTTTAAATACCTGCAAAGGACATAATTTCCAACATACTCTAAAATTGTCATTTTTTTAAAAAACATTACATCATTCTTGAATGTACTGAGTAGAATCTATATTGGCAAAAATCAATGAAAGCATTTCTTCTAAGATCTGAACAAACATTCAAGAAAATATAAAGCACAAACTTATCTCTGGTGTATATTCATTTTACTTGAAAATGTAATGTTGATCTATTAGAGGTAAGGTGGAAGTTACCACCTCCTTCTTCCCTGTAATTATTCAAAACATGCATCTGAGACCCAGAACCTGACACAGGTGTAGGAGGGTGCTCACGAAGCCCCGTCCCCTAATAGAGAAGGTGAAATGATGCAGTGGGGTCCTGTCTTTGCAAGTTTTGCCTGTATGATTTCCAAAGCTTGAGTATTGCAAATCTAAGTTAGACATAGCAGTCACCCACCAAGCCCTGCCTTGAACTTGTTGCTGGGATGAAGCAAGCTGTCGCTGCAGTCAGTATTACTCACCCATGCTCTCTGCTCTCTTTCTGGCTGCTGGGAAGGATGGCGTCTTTAACAACACACAGGAGGTAGAAAGACAAGTTCACTAAATAAAAGCTGCCATTAGTCCTGCCACCCCACTGCAGTGCATCTATCTCTAATGCCACATTTCCACTGAATAGAAACACGGACAAGACAGGAGGGACACAAGGCCCTACCTTGGGCTTACATTGTCTCAATTAAAGGAGGCAATGTTAATTGAAGCACCAATATTTCAAACTGTCCCTTTATTTGACACCCTGGAGATTTGTACTTTCCAGAACACTGCACCACAGTAAGATTCAGGTTGGGTGAGAGGTATGCCCTTCTTTTTAAATAGGGTGAAGGTCAAGGTCCTTCTCACGCAAGTTAAGTTTTGAGAAAGAATGCATAAAGTGAAAATCTAGAAATTGATTCTCTTAAAACTATCAGTGCCCACATGCCCTTTGAAAGTCTCCTCAGGGATACAAGTACCTCAGTTTGAAGAGCCTGTCTTCCGCCAAATGAACACATGCATTGTGGGTGCTAGTAGGACTGATGCTTCAGAAGTGTAGCTATCAGATCGCATGGTTTAAGCTGCCACGCACTCCATGCATAAGATTTGTCCCAAACATAATCAGCGATTTTTCAGAGGCAACATTAGCTGAGTCTTAGGACATATTCCATCTAGAGAGGGCCCGTGTTTGCCACACCACAGGCCTGATCAGAGCCTACGCACAGTCACAAAGTGGAAAAAGTCTTTATTCTTTCTTTCTCTCCTTTCAGGATGATTTTTGTTCTCCCCATCCTATGGACACCCAGAGGCTTCATGCTTTCATCCTTCCCGATCAGCTTTTTATTTAAAGGGATCGATGCCTTCAATAACACTGAAAAATATAGGATGGATAGCAGCTTAAATTGTGATTTTTGCTAAGAAAGTTTTTCTAATAGCCTTAAATGAATATTTCAGACATTTCTATACCATATTCACAATGTTTGCCACATTCCCATACCATTTCTACTATCATTTTTTTTCTCTAAATTGACTCACCTTTCTACTTCCGTACATTTATTTTAGACCAACTATTGTATCTCTGCTATAACAAGTTTTCCTGCTGTCTCAGTCTGGGTTCTCTGGAAAGCAAAGCTAGAGCCAAAGGCTTGAGCAAAGTAGTTTATTTGGAAACATGAGTCCGATGGTACAGGGCAGGTAAAGTGAGACAGGGAAGAGGGGAAAGCCAGTACAAGGAAGCCTTATGATGTGACTGCTGCTAAAAGCCAATGGTGCTTGATCCCACTAAGACCTTCTGGGGAACCTCAGAAAATGTCTCTCAGAACTCCCCATTGGGGAGACAAAGGAAGCAGTTATGCATCAGCCTCTGGTCCTCTGTGGTCAAGGGTAGCCCCGTGGGCACTGACTTCCCCACGTTCCTGGGTTGCACATGCTTGAGTGTGGAACTTCCAAAGATATCCCATGCCAAGACAACAGAGAAGCCCCGGGCAGGGTCAGAAGCAGACTGTGAAAAGTGCAGGCTCACACAGGGTGCTGTCAGTTTCTACCTGTGCCACCTGGCTCAGCACAGGTCAGCTGCTTGCCCGTGGGTGCTCCAGAATTCTACATAGGGGTGCACTGGGGGATGGTTGGAATTGGGGGTGCCGGGAGGAACAAAAGTCTTCCCCACCCCACCCTTCAGTGCTTTCATCACGCTCACTTGAAGTGCACTCAATCACAGCTAAAGTGACTGGAATTCACTGTCCAACGTGGCTGCCAGGAGCCCACCCTGTGAACATGGTGGGGTGGAAGGGGTGACAGTGCAGTTGAGGGTGGGCTTGTGAGTTGAGCACTCTCCAAAAAGTCTCCCCTACATATGGGGTCAACAGCCCACTCCTGCGGTGGCCTGACAATGACTCAGGAGGAATAACTCTGGGTGCTAAAGCAGAATTGGAGGCCAGCACAGAAACAACCAGCCCCTGAAGCTCACCTCCCACCGCCCAGCAAGGCTAGTGGGCTGCCCCACACTCTCCTGGGGCACCTTTCTTCCTTCTGCCCAGGCTGCCCGGTGCCCTCAGTGTTCCGTGTTTGTTAGCGCATTTTCTGTGGTGAGGGAGGCTGCTGTGTGATTGGCCCTGGCCACACCCTCTAGGGAGGCATGGGTAGAAAAGAGCAGCAGAGGTTCCTCAAATTATAGACAGCACCCTGCCCGGCCCCTGCGTTGACGAAGTGCTTCTGCCTGAGCTCAAATCCTCTGTCAAGTAACAGGAAGTTGGAAGGTGGAAACACCACCTCTCTGATAGATCACCCAAAGAACCGGGTGACTTGCCAGCATTTTGAAGACAGCACGAAGAGAACATCTCAGAAACAGGGCCTCGTCCTTTGATTTTTAACGCAAAAGAAAGAGTGGAATTTTTCTTCATCAGTAAGTACGTTTACTATTATCTTACTATGGGTCAGCTTGGTAGAGCCAATTACCAGCAACCTGACTGATTTTTAAACAAACATACCATCATCACTACTTCCAGGAGCACACTTGCCCTCCAGGGAGGCTCTGTGGTTTCATTCCCACGGGAGGCTGTGGCTTCCCAACACATTTGGAGAATCACTGTGAGAATTGTGGCCCATTATTTTTAAATTTCCTAGATGGTAGTGAATATTATTTTTGTGGGCTGAATTTGAGTTTTTCCAGTCAGTAAAATTCTGATGAATAAGTCTCTTCAAGTTAATCTTGCTAAAAACAGACTGTGGCTAATAAAACAATCTGGTGTGGCTGGAACCCTAACTCCAGGGTGGTCCCCAAAGAGGAGACCCAAGCATCTTCTGGGCAGCATTGGACTCCGTCTATGGCATCAGCCTGAGAGGGTGACAGTGGGGCATGGCATTCATTTTCATTTGATATATTTACTGGGAAAACCCCCCAGCCTCCTGATATTACAGTAAATGACTTTCATAAGTAACATTTGTAGTGTGTCTTTATTTTTCTTCCCTTTTTACTGACAGATTTTTGTGTTGATTGAGATCTTCTACTCCTTTATGACATATTACTTGAGTAGATGTGTTTAATAATTGAGATACTTGTTTTCCTATGTTAATATGTTAAAAAGAAGTTGTTTCATAACTTAAATACTGCCTGGGATGAAGTACACCCTTGCTGATTTCACTGCGTTTCTTGGTATGTTCAGAAGAGAATATGAACTGTCATGGGTTGGCTAATGATATTGAGGGTTTTTATAGTTCTCTGTGTTTCTAACAAAGTCATAACCACACTAATTAAGCAGAAAGCCATTTCACGGAAGCGCTATGGTTGGTTCTTAGAACAGCACAAGGCACGGTCACTACTTTGATACTACAAAACTGACTTGTTTTTCCTCAGGTTGAGAAGTCCCTCAGGTTAAGATCCCTAGCTTATTTTAGGCAGGCAATTAGGGAGTTTTACAACTCACAGTAGGCAGGCCTTTCTTTCTGGATGACTTGTATTTTTTTCTTTTTCAGGTTGTGAAAATAAATCCACAACATTTGGAGGCCCAGGAACACTATCCAATCTCTTATCAGTGTGTTTTGTAAACATCAGTGGAGAATCCTCTACGTGGGGCAATTGGATTGTCTTCAGCCCTGTCTGCTTCATACCTGGGAGGTGCCCAGGTCTTACTTGGCTCTAAATTGTTGGCTTCCATCTCCCACCCTAAGCCAATGGGTCACACACAGCCACCCAAGTGTTCATACATTAAGCTCTTGTTCCTGGCTCATCTTGTTTGCTCCTGTTCAGGTAAGCAACTTTCAGAAACTTAACTGAGTCTACTGCTACAGGGTTAAGGGAAAGGAAGCGGTGTTCTCTGTGCCATTTCCTTCCATCACCCTACAAGCTGGAAGGGACCTTCAGGGTGTTTCCAGTACATTTCAAGGATGAGAGAACTGTGGTGCAAAGAGGTTAAAGGACTTGCTTATGGTCACACAGCAAGTTAGCGACCAGGTTAACTTGAGAACCAAGACCTTAAAGGAAGGGTGGGACAATGTCATTTTAACAAAACCATAAATCTGATCAGAAGGACAGCTTGAAGTTGCGGCCTCTTCTGTGAACACTAGACGCTCATTTACATTTTGTGGTGTGTGAAGGGTGTTGGCCTTAGGGTCTAGTTCCCAAACTACATTTCCATGGCACGACTCAGCCAGAGTGCTCTGCCTCTGATATTGAATGATGATGAGCTTTCTAATTTGAGGGGGCAGGAGGAGGAAGAGGTTAGGAATATAATCTTCTTGATGTCAATTTTTTCTCTTGATATTTATTCTTACGCTTTGGGTGATGATATCCTTTTCCAACACTGACATCTAATATCCGATTTAGCACAAAATAATATTTTTAGTTATTTTTAATTTGATGCCTAGTATTTCATATGTCCTGCAAATAATATTTTCACTTCTAGAGGCTTTTTTTTCCAGCTCTGGTGGTCTTATGGGTGCTGAACTTGCAGGACTGCCAAGAAGGGTGGGGCTTATCCTGCTGACAGGATGGTTCTGGCTTTTTTTAAAGTCAGAAAACAAAAGATCTGCTTTCTTTGGTGCAGCATACCCCCTGGTTTCCCAAAAATAAAGAGGAGGCTTGGGCTCCAGCATGGTTACCCAGTCTGTAAAGATCCTACTATCCAAGGTCATCATCTTAAAAGCTGCTCACTTGAAGTCTTGCTTGGGATGTCTGAGGTGTGGAGAGTGGGCAGAGGGAAGGGACGAGGAGCTGGAAGTACACAGATTATTTGTCTGCTGTGGTGGTCATTTTAAGTTTTCTGTCCACAGTTGTAGTTTGCTATTGTACTCTGTTGCAGAACCAAGAGAACTGTGGTTTAAGTTTCACAATTTACACATCAGATTTTGTATATATTTGGCAGTTATATTATGTTTCCAACAGTTACAATTTTCTTTTGGGGTGTTGAGGAAATGCTCCCAAACTGGTCTTCTGGGGAGTCTGAATGAGTCGAAAATATTTAGGAGGAAATTTGTACAGGCTTCCCAGAAATGAGAAAGAAGACAACAAAAAAGAGAAAGAAAACATAAAAGGAAAATTAAAACCCAGGCTTTAGCAATTGTACCAGGAAAATTAGAGTCAGAGGTAAATAGAAGGAGATGATCTTTGAGCTAAACAAAGATGTTTAGGCAAGCACCTAGTGCTACAGCTACATCCAGATTTTGTCACTGCTGTGACTGAGTCAAGGAACCAATCCATGAGGTTCTTATGTCTGAACACCTACTGTGTGCCAGGGCCTAGGATTCCCGCCCTTAAAGAGGTTTGCATATGTTAGTTGGGCAAGGCAAAACTAACCCACATAAAACAAGTGAAGAGTAATGAAGTACTTTGTCCTGACTGTAAGAGCCCAAGAGCTGGGAAAGGAGGGACCAGGTTGGGCTGGAGCAGTGGGGGCAGGGTTTATGGATGTGAATGGGTGATGGACAGAGAATTCTGGGAAGGCAACGGCTTGGGCAAAGACACAGAGGTAAGTATGAGTCTGGCACAGGTGTTCATTCTTTTGTTTAATCATTACCTCAACAAATATTGAGCATCTCCTACATACAAGAGACTTTTCTTGGTCCTGGGGACAAGTTGTGAGCAAAATGGACATGGCCCTTGCCTTCATGGAATTTATAGTCATTGAGGAAGAAGAAAAGTAATCCAGTAGTCACTCAAATGAATGTGTGAATGTGTGACCAACAGAGAGAAGTGCTTTGAAGGCAAGGTACAGGCTTGTCAGAGGAAGTGCCCTCTTCCCCTGCCAGTGAGGAGGGGAGTGAGCTGGGGGAAGAGGGGAGGACAGGTCCAGACTGGGCAGGAGCAGGGGCCAGACCCCACAGGACTTGGGCACCTAGGTCAGGAATCTGCATGCCATGCAGAGAGCACTGGGAGGCCAGAAGGGCTCTGTGGGGGAGTGGCATGGTCTGTCCAGCGCTGCTCATGCTTTAATTACACATGCCAATCACCTGGGGGTTTTGCTAAATTGCAGTTTCTAGCCCAGGGGATTTTTTTTTAGAGATGTGAAACTATTTTATGTAATGCTGTAATGATGGATACAAGTCGTTATAAATTTTTCCAAACCCATAGAATGTACAACACCAAGAGTGAACCCTAACATAAACTATGGACTTTGAGTGATAATGATGCATCAAAGTAGGTTCCTCGATTGTAGCAAGTATACTGCTGTTGTCAGAATGCTGCTGGCCAAGGGGTCCCATGAGCGACACTTTTTGTCATCATACCCTGATAACAGCTGTTCAAGTCCCTAAACATTTTTTGTAGAGACAGAGTCTTGCTCCATCGCCCAAGCTGGAGTGCTGTGGTGTGATTGTAACTCACTGTAACCTTGAACTTCTGGGCTCAAGAGATCCTCCTGCCACAGCCTCCTGAGTAGCTGGGACTACAGGCACATGACACCATGCCCAGCTATTTTTTTGTTTCACTTTTTGTAGAGGCAGGGGTCTTGCTATGCTGCCCAGGCTGGTCTCAGACTCCTGGCATCAAGCAATCTCCTGCTTTGGCCTCCCAAATTGCTGGGACTATAGGCATGAGCCACTATGCCTGGACCCCTGAGCATTTTAAGGATATAAATACTGCTCAGAGAGAGAAAAAAAGTAAGGATGGTATTTATACAGAGTATACGAGCTGGGTCTTAAAAGAAGAGAAAGTCAGGAGCAATGTAAACATCAGGTGACAAGTCTCAAATCTGCTGGCTCCTAGAGAGCTGATACACCTTATCTTCCTTGTGTGGTTACCACCCAGCCCAGGGCCAACACCAGCCCTGTCAGTGCTGGTTCACTTAATCAAATGCTTCGAAGAATTGTCTAAAAAGGTCATTTCCCTAGGAAGGGTGTGCACAAACCATCAACAGTAAAATCCCCAGGTGGTGAGACAATAGGTGAATTTTATGCTTTTCTGTATTTTTTATTCTTTCTAAATTTAATGTGTATTTCTTTTATAGTTAGGGGAAATGTTTATTTAAAGTACACTTAAGTCCTCAGCGATGTCCTGTGTGTCAGGTCACTTGGTGAGTTTTCAGATGCTGTGCCAGCTGCTTCTCTCCATTGTCCACCAGAAGTGGTGAACAACACTCAGAACACCAGGGCAGCCTCTCTGACTGCTGCTGAGGTTGAACTCACCGGAAAGGGCCCTGAGGCAGGCCCCTGCGTCCACACTGCCTCCATCCTGTGTGGAGAGGGTAGGGAAGATTCATGTCTCCCTAGACTGGGTTCTTTTTCCCTGCATGTTTTATTTGCAATGACATAAAACTCACAATTTTAAAGTGTATAATTCAGTGGTTTTTAGTGTATTCACAATGTTGTGAAACCACCAGCGCTACTTAGTATTTCCATCACCCCAAAAAGAAACACCATGCCCATTAGCAGCCACTCCCCATTTGCTCCTACCCCCATGTCCTGGTAACCACGAATCTACTTTCTGTCTCTAGGAATTTGTCTCTGGACATTTCTAATGTGACATTTTGTGTCTTTTTTTTTTCTGTGTATTATGTCTTCAAGTTTCATCCATGGTGTAGTATGTATTCGTACTTCATTCATTTTTATGGCCAAATAATATTCTGTTGTATATTGAGTTCTTGAGAGGTGCATTATTTGTCTAAAAACTAGTGGTCTCTACACTTGTTGGCAAATCCTCTCTCCCAGATGTAGCACTCAGGAGTCGAAGTGGTCCGGGCAGGGGGGTGGCCAAGGGGTCAGGAGAGGCAGAGGGTGGGGACAGCATTGTGAGAGTCCCCAGTGTGCCACACAGGTGGGCAGTGTATACACATTCATCAGGAGAGGTGAGCAGTGTCGCCTTTTATCTCTGCCTTCTCTCTCCCTCTCCTCTCATAGCATCTGCCCCTTTCTGACTGCTGCTGGGCGTAAATGCAGGAAGGGTACCCCAGCCAGTTATGGGCACTCAACTCAGTACTAGGGTCAGCCAGTTACCATGGTGATGCTGGTCCCATCCTGGGTGTGGTTCAACAAAGTAGGCTGCTGTGCATGAGAAGAATGGCCCCATTAAAAATCTGTATAGCGTCCTACAGTTAACAAGCACTTTACATCTGGGTTCATATCATCCCTGTGATAATTATGTGTAGAAGGGAAGACAGTTGCCTGAGTCTGTTTTGTGCTGCTATAACAGAATACCTAAGATTGGGTAATTTATAAAGAACAGAGATTTATTTCTTATAGTTCTAGAGGCTGGCAAGTCCAAGGTTGAGGGGTTTGCATCTGGTGGGGTCTTCTTGCTGCATCATCCCATGACAGAAGATGGAGGGGCAAGAGAGCGTGTGCAAGAGAGTGGGAAGGGGACTGGACTCATCCCTTATAAGGAAGCTACTCCTGTCACAACAAACCCACTCCCAAGATAACAGCATTAGTCCATTCCTTAGGGCAAAGCCCGCATGACCTAATCACCTCTTAAAGGTCCCACCTCTCAACACTGTTGCACTGGGGATTAAATTTCTAACACATGAACTTTGGGGGACATATTCAAACTATAGCAATAGTATTATGCCCATTTTACAGAAATGGTACCTGAGGCCCAAAGAGGTTAACCAACTCATTCAAGGTTATGATTCTCATAAGTAGCAGATGGAACCAGACCGCATCTCCTAATGCCTAGGCATGCAGTCAGCAAGTATTTATTGAGCACATACTATGGGCCAGATGCTGTTCTAGACACTGCAGATATGGTAATGAACAAAATGGACAAAACCTCTGCTCTCATGGCCTCATAAGTAATTATGTATCATATATATTCATGTAAATATATATCATACCTGTAAAAATGTATATCAGCTGGAGACAAGCTTGAAGAGAAATAAATCAGGACAAGAGACTAAGGAATAGCAGGATGGATGTGGTCAGGGAGGGTGGCATGTTTAGGGAGAGTCAGAGAAGGCCTTTCTGACAAGGGGCCACGAGAGCAGATGTGAGCAAAGTGAGACCTGGGCTGTTTGGATCTCCGGGGGGGATGTTGGCCCCGCTAATATCCCCAGTACTATGGAGGAGTTTCACGTGCAATATTTTGTTTGACTCCTCACACCCACTGTGTTAGGTAGGTGTTACCATGACCATTTGTAAAATGGTGAAGCAAGCTCAGAAATTCAACCAGGTTTTAGATGATAATGCTGAGATTTCTGGGAACTGATTCTCCCCTCCAGAGTCAATGAAGCAGACAAAACCCTTCAGAGATGTTTCAGCTATTTTCTGCCCGTGTGTAGTGGAGTCCCTG
Organism: Daubentonia madagascariensis; assembly: GCA_023783475.1. NCBI lineage: Eukaryota > Metazoa > Chordata > Mammalia > Primates > Daubentoniidae > Daubentonia > Daubentonia madagascariensis. Next base: position 16,873,887 of record JAKFHU010001631.1, on the reverse strand, counting down.
CGTATGGAAGCTGGGTCCCTATGGGCATTTCCAAATCACCGGGAAGATTTGGGGTTCCTCTTTTTAGTCTGGTTCTTCCTCAGCAGCAGTGTCTGGTGAGAAGCGGATTTCAGACAGGAACATCAAGCAGCCCATTGATGGTGTGCTGTGACCTTTAGAGAGACACCCACACTTTTCCTCACATGGCCGGACAAAAACTTCTCAGGAACTGTCATTGAAATTAGATAGCTTCTCTTTCGGTTATTATTTCTCTTTTGCAAACATCACCATATGTGAAAATCAGTTAGAAATATTGGATTATTTTGGGGGTGGGAACAGTTGAGTGGGGGAAAACCCTATTATTTGGGGCCCCAGATGAGTGAGCTGCTTTCTGTCTGTCTGGCCCATAGCAAGACCAGAGTTCTGTATATTTGACATAGTCCCTGAGTGAGATGAAAGGAACCAGAGAGTAGGAGTTGGTGGCAGGAGGAGGGAGAGAGAAAAAAGGAAACTCTTACAGAAGACCTGCTATGTCCTTGGGAATTTTCTATTTATATCATTTAATTGAACTTTATTTTCCAGTGATCCTGAGGCGTAGATATCATACTCATTTTACAGATAAGGAAACAGATTAATCAGCAAGTGGCTGAGCTGGGACTAGACTCCAAGTCAGCGGGAATTCATATTCTGTGCTCCTTCTACATATCACTTTGCTTTCCTTGCATCCCTAAGAGTGTCCAGGTTGTAGCTTGATCTTCAGTTATTTCAGCTTCACTTTGAAATATGCTCCCTTCAGAGATATCCTTTCGTTTCTTCACCCTCAGTTTCAGTAACAGTGACTGGCCATGTTCGGAGTTGCCTCACATTGCTATGCAAATACCCGCCAGCACAAAACCCTCTTCCTCAGCGCTGTGGCTGGGACATAACCAGTCCGACAGAGGCCTGAGAAGAGCTGGTGAGATGGAAAGGTGCCGGTGCACCACTATCCTGCTATCCAAGGACAGAGGGCCTGGAAATGAGGTCCCTGGACATGGGCCTCCCCATGGGGATTTCTGTGGCTTGGGGGGATACTGGGCAAGGAAGACACAGCAAGATAGCACTGGGTGGGGGGCGCTGGGGCTCCCGCTTTTAGGTCCTGCACAGCATCGGAAGAGTGGCCATGCCTTCTGAACCAAAAAATCAAAAAATATAGTCTGATAAGGAATTTTGGTGTTGTCGATGAGTAAACCCTCCCTCCCTTATTCTTCCTCTTGACTGCAGAATCATAGGCACTTGGAATCATAGACCTACCTGCCCTGTCCTAGGCTTCCTGCGCCTCTCAAAGTCTCAGTTGCCTCATCTGTAAAATGGGCATAATAATATATACCTCATGGGCTTGTTAGGGGGATTAAGTGAAATAGCACTTGTTCCCCTCCATAGAGTAGCCACAGAGGAAGCAAAAAAGAAGGTGATAGATGGTATGCAGAGTGATTCAACATAGGGCATCTAGACAGAGGCAGGCAGCAACACCTCACCCTCCACCATCACTCTCCCCAGTATCTTGGTCAGGGCTGGCTTCTCTTGGGAGTGGCATTATGTTAGATAAAGCAAGTAAGAAGTAAGAGGACTAAAAATTGCCTGGTCTGAGAAAAGGCTCATATTGATCCTAAATCCTGCATGCCATCGGAAAATCCTCAAGAAAAATGAAGGGGGGGGGGAATTATATTGTAATGATTTGTTCATGAGTCTGATTTTAGTGATATGTCTTAATTGTTTTGGAGATCAAATTTATTTTTTTATGCAATCAAATTTAGTTTTTCTGAACAATGACTGCTAAAACCTTTAAAAAGCATTGGAGGTGCAACTGCTATAGAAAATAGTATGGAAGTTCCTCAAAAAGTTAAAAATAGAACTACCAGGTGACTCCAAAATTCCACTTTGGGCATACACCCAAAAGAATTGAAAGCAGGGTCTTGAAGACATATTTGCACACCCACGTTCACAGCAGCATTATTCACAGTAGTCAAGAGGTGGAAGCAACCCGTTGATGTCCATCAACGGATGAATGGACAAACAAAATGTGGTATATATATACAGAAGGGAATATTACTCATTATCATTAATATCATATCATTACTATTCCTTAAAAAGGAAGGAAATCTTATCATATGCTACAACATAGATAAACCTTGAGTGCATTATACTAAGTGAAATAAGCCCATTATAAAAAGGCAAATACTATATGATTGCACTGTATGAGGTATCTAAAGTTAAATTCAGGCCAGGTGTGGTGGCTCACACCTGTAATCCTCACACTTTGGGGGGCCGAGGCAGGAGGATCACTTGAGGCCAGGAGTTTGAGACCAGCCTGGGCAACATAGCAAGACCTGTCTCTACAAAAAAAATTTTTTTTAAATTATCCGGGTGTGGTGGCGTGCACCTGTAGTCTCAGCTACTTGGGAGGCTGAGGCAGGAGGAGTGGTTGAGCTCAGGAATTTGAGGCTACAGTGAGCTATGATTGTGCTACTGCACTCCAGCTTGGGCAACAGAGTGAGACCCTGTCTCAAAAAATAAATATAGTCAAATTCATAGGAACAAGCAGCAGAATGGCAATTACCAGAGGCCGAGGGGAGGAACAAGGGAGATGGGCATAGAGTTTCAGATTTGCAAAATGAAAAGTTCTGGAGATCTGTTTCACAACTTGAATATATTTAACACTACTGAACTATACATTTAAAAATGGTTAAGATGGTAAATTTTATGTTATGTAGGGTTTTTTTAACCACAATAAAAAAATGAAGGGGGGATAAAAAGCATTGGGGACCAAAAAGAAATCAAACTGGATTCTCTGATCATGCTTAGTCACTAGATACAACCCCCTGAGTTCTGTTACTGCCAAGTCTGGCTTCCTGCTCAGGCAGGAATCTGTGTTTAAGAAATATAAAATCTTGTTCTGTTTGCCTCTCCTCAGGTGTCAGCCAGGTGACCAAGGCAGTGAATGAAATGGCAATACTGTCCTGTGGTTACAACATTTCTGCTGAAGAACTGGCAAGAGTTCGCATCTACTGGCAAAAGGAGAAGGAAGTGGTGCTGAGTATCACGTCTGGGGAGGTGGAAGTGTGGTCCGAGTACAAGAACCGGACCTTTATTGACATCACTAATAACCTCTCCCTTGTGATCCTGGCCCTGCGCCTATCTGACAGGGGCGAACATACTTGTGTTGTTCAGAAGCTTGAAAAAGGGTCTTACAAACGGAAACACCGGACTTCAGTGATGTTATCAGTCAGAGGTTGGTGGGATTTTCTGATTTACTCTAGACCAGCAGGTTCTTAATGCCCTAAAGCATACCTATTGATTTAGGTGGAAATTTTACCAAAGAGGGATGTACCTCCCTTCATTTCTTAGGGGTGAGTCTTTAGTTTTACAATAAACTCGAATTGATTTCTCAAGATGTTCCAAAATATCTATTAAAGTTTATTACTTTTCCTTTGACAATCCAAGTTTATGACAATCATCCTGGGGCACTGTAATGACCTAAAGAGCCTCTGAATCATCAGGTGACATCTTTGATTTGATGTAGCTATACTATCCGCTGCACTTGATCCGGCAATATATACCTGTGCAAGTATGCTGAAAGGTAAAAGAGCAATGCAGGCATGAATCTTTCCAAGCAGTTATTTGAATGTCTATTACTATGGCTATTTTACTATCCCAATATTTTCAAAGTGATAATTTACTTATTGCATATGTGAAGCTGTCATCTAACAGTCAATCTGCAAAGTTAGATTTTAGAAAATTGGATGCATAATTTCGAAGAAAACTAATTCACAAATCAAAACCCTGTTTATACATACACCAACTGTAAAGGGCAAGCATTTCTCATCTTGGGAGGGAAGGAGACGTGCTTCAATCACAGGTGATAGTACTAGAGAATACTGATGGAGCCCCAGCCCTTGTTGAGCAGTTACAGCCCTGGGCCATTCTCTCACACTTGAAATTCAAACACATTTCTTTTTCTTCCTGGGCACTTGAGCTTTTAGTGAAAAACAAACCTTTTACTTAATAAAACATAATGATTAACCTTGATAATAAATAACTTCAGAAGATCCTTAGTGAATCCCTCACTGTCCCTGCTTTTGTCATTAGCTATGAATCTTTACCTGTAGCATCCAGATCACACCTAAAACTTAGGGGGTAAGCAAAAGTTACATGGAACTATCTTAGACTTCACTCTGTGTTTTCTCTATTCAAGGATATAGCGACTGATTATATGGTGATGTGATTTGAGGGGTACTAAGAAGCCTACCTCTTCCAAAATTTTCACCTGTGTTAATTTCTGAAATTCTCATCATTATAGCCATTCCTGTTAGTTTCAGCATTTTTCCCATACAAGATCCCTGTTAAAAATGAAAACATGTTACCTGGGGGAGGTGGCACCGCAAGCATATTAGCCTGTATTAGTTAATTACATTAGACACATAGTAAGTCCTCTAACACTGCAGTCCCCAACCACCACCGCAGACCCGTACCAGTCCGTGGCCTGTTAGGGTTAGGAAGTGGGCGGCATTCAGGAGGTGAACAGCCACCTGAGGGAAGCTTCATCTTTATTTACTGCTGCTCCCCATTGTTAACCATCCCCTCCCACCCCAGTCCATGGAAAAATTGTCTTCCATGAAACTGGTCCCTGGTGCCAAAAAGGTTGGGGACCACTGTGAGAAGTAGACTCAGGTTGGGTAAATTTTGATAGAAAGATAAAGAAGAAAATCCAAGAGGGAGAAGAGGAAACATTTCAGGGCGGGAAGGCCCTCATAACATTACTGTAGGAGACCAAGGACAGTTAAGGGGCAATGTGAGATTGCTGAGGTCCTAAAAGGGGTGGGAGCACAAAAATCAGGTAAGGGGAAAAAAAAGGGGAAAACTCACCTGCTTAATTTTACCTTGAACCACTCTGAATTTTCCACCTGAGTCAATCAAAGCAGTGCTTTTCAAATGCTAATGTGCCTGTGAATCCCTTGGGGATCTTGTTAAAATGCAGATTTCAATCCAGCAAGTCTGGGCTTTGGATCTGAGATTCTGCACTGCTAAGAAGCTTTCACATGATGTCTGTGCTGCTGCTGAGGACCATAGTTTGAGAAGCAAGGAATTAAACAAGCTCTCATTTGGCCAGAGTGACCAACTGTCCTCTTTTGCTCAGGACTGAGGGGTTTCCTTGAGACACAAGATTTTCAGTGCTAAAACTGTGAAAGTCTCAGGCAAATAGGACAAGTTGGTTACCTTACATTTGTCTAAGATTGTAAAATGATAATATAATATCAGCATAGCAGTATATGAAAACCTCCTTTAACCTGTACATTTGAGAACTAGCTATATTAGTTAACAAATTAACCGGGTTAATGGATTTTTACCTTTCTAAAACATGTTCACTTCTTCCTCTCCTCATAAATCATTCTTACCCTTCCCCATTAATAGTGGTGAAAACATCATGGGTTAACTGATTAAAATGAAATACAAAAGACACAGTCTTACAAGACCCTAGGAGTGGTTACTCTAAACAGATCACTTTATAGAAAGGATGGGAGACAGGCCTGAGGCTGTTCTCAGCCCAGTGAGACCTTGAAAGGACGATTTTTAATACAATTCCTGCTATGCGTGGTGTTCTTGTAGTTTATTTCTTAGAAAAGCAGAGTACAGAAATGAACACAAATCACAATTTAGGTTATGAGTTATTTAGATTTGTTATTCCCAGTTATAACACATGACATGTTGGTGTTATAAGAAACAAAGGCAATATTATTGATGTCAGCTGCTAGTGTAATGATTTGGTCTTATAGGATAAATTAACAAGTAGGAAATAATGCCAACTAAAACTGGCTCAGGAACATGTCAAACTTCATTTAGGGACAAGATTCTTTAAAAAAAAAACAAAACAGGTGACTTCCTCTCCAACCAAATCCAGGTTTTTCCCTCTCCTGGCAATTATAATCATTTGTCATGACTTCCCCTTTTCCTCATTATTCCTGGTGCCACAAGGCATTCCTGGAAGCCTTCACCTGGCAACCTGATTTAAATGAGGGTACTCATCTAAGAGAGGACAAATTTAGGACCTACCTAAATCTATCGCCTGACTTCTGGAGTGTCAGGCTCTGTGCTAAGTGATTTATATTAATGACATCAGTTCATTCTTACAACCCTAGAAGGCAGGTATTGTTATCCCCATCTTGTAGATGAGCAAACTAAGACTAAAAGCCGTTAAGTCATTGGCCCAGGGTCACAAGGCAGCACTGGTTTTAAAACCTGCTCTTGGTGGCCATTATGCTGTACAACATCTCTGTGGGACTCAGAATTCCGAAAAGAAAGCCAACTCTGGAATGAGGTATGGGGGATTGCATCCTCACATTCATGCTGAGAAGTTAAATTCTTTAAGAATAAGTGAGGAAGAAGCTAGGGGAGCTTTCTCCTATGTTCTCTGCAGTCATTTCCCTATACTTTGCTTTGTGTGTACTTTCGTATCTTATGGAGGGTCAAATATACAAATGAAAAGGTGGCTCAAGTGTCTTGGAGGAATGCTAGGAAGCCTCTCTGCCCTTTTAAGCATATCAAAACAGCAAGGGAATCAGTAAAGTGTAGTGGATGAAATTATAGGCTCAATATTATACAGTTTCGACACATGTTTTCCTGAGTAAAAGAGCACTTTTTAACAAGCAAGGGAATCTTTTAGGGTAGTGGTTACCGCAGGTGTAGGGAAAGAGAAGGACAGGCCAGGTGAGACCACACAAGTAGATTGACCTAAGTTACTGTCAGTGTTTTGGGTCTCAAGTTGGATGGTGGGTTTACAGGTGTTCATTATAGTTTAATAAATAAACTAATAAACTTCAAGTTTTGGGGAGAAAGGAAAGGAAGGAAAGGCCAGGAAAAGAGAGGCTCTGGTGTCAGAAGGACTTGAATTCTGCCACTACTGGTTATGATTTCTCAAAACCTCAGTTTGATTATTTATAAAATGGAAATTGTATTAGGTTAAATCATATTAAATTACCTTTTTTGATCTACAGCCTACCTTCTAGGGTTGTTGTGAATACAAAATGAAGTACTGTCCAGACCTAACAAACAGGAGCTCAATAAATGTCTATTATTTTTCTCTTCATCTCTTACAATTGCAAATACTTATGGCAACATTTATTCACATTAACCTACTTCTCCTTTCTCTAATAAGTGCCCTCCTATCTCTATCAAAAGTGGTGAAGAATTGATATAGCCAATTCAAATCAAAGTTAGTCTTTGGATTATATACATAATATAGTGATTTATAGGAAGTTGCAAATTATATCTCATTTTATCATTCTTATTAAAGCTGGATAATTTATTAAGAATATAAACCCATACACACACAGATATGTAAATATATGTAATTATATCCTTATTCTTTCTTTAGCTGACTTCCCTAAACCTAGTATAACTGTCTCTGGAACTCCATCTTCTAACATTAGAAGAATAACTTGCTCAACTTCCGGAGGTTTTCCAGAGCCTTACCTCTCCTGGTTGGAAAATGAAAAAGAATTAAACGCCATCAACACAACAGTTTCCCAAGATCCTGAAACTAAGCTCTACACTGTTAGCAGTGAATTGGATTTCAATATGACAAACAACCACAGCTTCGTGTGTCTCATCAAGTATGGAGATTTAACAGTGTCACAGACCTATGACTGGCAAACATGTAAGCGACATTGTTCTGGGGGGTTTCTACTGTATAGAATCTGAAAAGAAAATACAGTCATGCGTTGTTTAATGATGGGGATATGTTCTGGGAAATGCATCATTAGGTGATTTTGTACTGTGAACATCATAGAGTGCACTTATGCAAACCTAGATAGCATAGCCCACTACACACCTAGGCTATATGGTATAACCTATTGCTCCAACCTGAACAGCATGTTACTGTACTGAATAATGGAGGCAATGGTAACAATTTTAACACAATGTTATCATTGTGTATCTAAACATACCTAAACATAGAAAAGGTACAGTAAAAATAAGGTATAATCTTATGGGACCACCATCATATATGTGGTATGTCATTGACCAAAATGTTGTTATGCTGTGCATGACTATAACTCAGCCAGATGCGTTCTGGAATTGTCATATTGACTTTGATAGCATTTATTACAGTCTTTTAGACACAGTAAGTGCTATTGTTACTTATTAAAGTCACTGTTAAAGGTGTGGTGATACTGTTACTAGACTAATTTTATTTTCTTTAATAAACACTCTAAATTTATACATCCTAATAACTGCTATCCATCTTAGGAAGTTATTGTAACAATATTGTTGTTATTGAAAGCACTAAAATTTGTTCCTTCTTTGGAATTGCCCTCAGGGCTTTGGTACTTTGTTTTAGGATATCCACCCCCATGGTCCCATGGTATCAAATCATTATCTTTCACGGGTGAATGTGCTTTTTAAGAACTACTCATTTATTCCAAACCAAGTCTGGCAAAGAGGTAACCGACAAGCTCCTTGAGAATGTTGCCCGAAAAAAGAGGTCATTTTTTGGCAAATACTTTACCCTACAGGTAGTGAACTTATAGAATTCTTTTTCCCCAAGAAGTGAAATCATCTGAAAATATAAAATGAAAAAGTTAGGTTTATATAAATATATTCCTGTTAAGCACTTAATGGGTTATTACAGGAGAACTCAGATACTTGAAAATACTTGCCTAACTTGCATGGAGGACCACCAGGCCTGTCCCCCAACCCCCAGCCCCACTCCCAAAGATAGGTTTTGTGACTGCATAGGAAGAAACAATACACTGCATTTGTTATACAGTGGTACATAAGTATATAATATAATATGTCTTATATCTTCCTCTTATTTTTATTTATAGTTGAGAAGTTATTTTAGATGGTCTAGTAGTTCATTCTAGTATATGATTTACTCTAGATCTTTTAATGTAAAGGTAGATTTTTTCATTTTTTTCCCTCAATGGGTAATTAGATAAAATTTCCTGGGAAAATGAGTTCAAATATAAATCAAATTTTGACATGATTTTTTTGATACTCACTCCAAACTCATAACTCTTGATCATCTTTTATGTATTCTAAAAAATTTATTTAAATGAGGCTTGAATCATATAGTAAAGATAGTTTATTAATTCAGGCTTTATTTTTAGTTTATTGATATATCACTATTTAACCAATTTTAGATTATTCTGACTAAAGGTGGGGAGTAGTACAGAGATAAATCAGTAATAGTAGCTTGAATCGTATTTTATTTTGGACATTATTTATACTTGGAATGTGGGTATATGTGACTTTCTATGACAGGGGTTGGCAAAACTTTTCTGAAAAGAGCTAGACAGTAAATATTTTAGGCTTTGTACTCATATGGTCTCTGTTGCAACAACTCATTTCTGCTGTTGTAACACACAAAAGCAGCCTTAGGAAAGACATAAATGAATGACATGGCTGTGTCCCAACAAAATTTTATTTTAAATACAGGTGGTAGGCCAGGTTTAGTCCATGTGCTGTAGTTTGCTAATTTATAGGTTTTGTTTTTGTGGTAGGAGTGCTTTAGTGTATAAATACTTCAAATCTCCTTAAGTGGAATGCAGGCATTATTTACAGTAGGATTCGAAAGAAAATAATGGATTTAAGGGTGGTCAAGGGCTGATTGCACAAACAAATATACATTAGGTATATAGCTCATGGAAATGTTACAGGTCACTGTGAGTAAAGTTTTGCTGTATAAATACTTGAGCTGTAAAAAACCTCCAAATTTATTAATTATTAATTAAATAGATTGGGTATATGATTCTTTTAGGTTAGGCCTACCAAATTTGTTAACCCTTGATAAACTGGAGGGAGGTAAATCCCAGAGTGGCACTCATGGTATCTAATAAGCTACATGTGCAGATGCCCTCACACAGCTGTGCACTTTGGATTCTGAGTCTGCATCGCACCAGGTTTCTAACAGGCATCATGACAGAGCCGGCTTGCTGCTACTGGTTTTTCCTTTTCCTCATTCACATGTACTATCTCTAGATTGAATGAGGTTTGCAGATGGGTGTGGAGTGGCCTCTGAGAGGAACTGAGGAGTGACCCAAAGCCTATGAAACTTCTAGACTCCCAGGATAACATCAAGGGCTTCTTTGTCATTTTGTGTGTCATTCTGATCTGTAGAGGCCAACCCTGGTAATCACCTGATGTCTCAATGCAATCTGGTGTTTTAGAGAAAAAGGAAAAGCCAACTGTCCCTAGTCTTTAAGTGGTAGGTGCACTATGATCAAATATGCATTTTAGAATGATTACTGTGACAGAAATGTGAAGCTATTAGAGCCTAGGAAACCTGAGGCAAAGAGACCAGTTTGCAGGCTTCTAAGTGGGAGATGAGAAAGACTCAAATAAGGTAGTTGCTGCAAGAGATTTGGGGAAAAGCAGTAAATTCCAGAGGTATTCTGAATACAGAATAGAAAGGACATGGGAGCCTACTGGGAAGTGAGCACAAAGAAAACACCTCACTCTTGTTTAGGGAACTAAATGGTGTTGCCATTCACTGAAACGAGACAGTACAGGTGGTAGATAGGCTCTGGAAAGAATATAGTGAGTTCAGTTTTAAACAGGTGGATATGTTCCAACCATCCAACCATCTAGTCAGCAGTTGGAACTGCAAATCTGGAGCTCAGATTTAAAAATCAGATGGCATTTCGAGCCTTGCATGTGGATGATATCACCCGGTCAGACTGGGGCCAATAAGAAGAGAATGGGACCACAGATAGAATCATGGGGACAACAACATTTAAAGGACCAGAAGAGGAAGAAAAACCCATAAAGAAAATAGAGTGCAACAAACAGAAACAGCAGGGTGTGGCATCATTTTAGTCCAAGGAGGAGAAGCTTCCAAGTGGCCAAACGCTGATGAGAAGTCTAATAAGCTAAAGAACAAAATTTGCCCACTAGGCTTGGTAATCAGAAAATAAACATAAATAAGTTAGTAAATGTTTAATATTTATTTGTAAGCCATTTCAGAGAAGCCAGAAGAGGATGGGCTGCTAATATTCTTTCAGTTTGTGTCCCTGCTCTTTTTCCAGATGGTGCTAACTATTCCTCAAAGAGGTTGAAAAATAAGTGGTGTAGCTGATGCTTCTGATCGGGAGGGATGGGTGGCAGTATCACATACACCACCTTTCTCCTCCCCACCCACATCCTTCCGTCTGTCCCCCTTGTGCTCTCTGTGGCACTGAGACTGCAGCTGATTGCTAGCCTGCAGGGCTCTTTTCCAGGATGGCTCCACCTAATACCAAGTCACGTTCACTCTTAGTTCTTTGCTGGGCCTCTTCTATACTTCCAGAAGCTCTAGGCTGTAAGTTGAAAAATGTGTATCTGAAAGTGAATGCAAAATGGCTCTTGCAGCTTTAGGCAGCTACTGTGAGGTAGGAGGGTGTGTGCATGTGAAGAGAACATGTTAAGAGAAAGGGAGAAGGCATGACAGAAAAGGAAAAATATGGTATATCTAGAACACATCAACTAATTATTAGTAATACATAGTAATATCAGCTATAAAAATTAGATTTGAAGACAAGATGGCTTTTAAAGTATCTCCTTAGAATCATTCTTATGCCACCTTAACTCAGTAAAATGCAAAAGTTCAGATTGTCTTTTTCACATACAATATCTGACATCTGAATATTAGTTACCCACAAGTATGTGTCTTATTGAAGAATTAGGCAAGAAAAATGCTAGCAGCTGCATATTGGAGAGCTGACCAGGCAAAGAAGTGAAGAATACTCCCCAGCTGCGTCAATAGAAAAGGCACAGAATGGGTAATCAGGCAGTGGGAAGGACAGTACAGCTGACATTATTCTTTTCCCTCCACAGTTAAGCAAGAGCATGTTCCTGATAATCTGGTCTTATTCTGGACCCCTACCACAATTTTATTAATAATTGGGATTCCTGTGATCATTACCATAATCATTGTGGTAATCATATGCTGCCTGGTCTACAGTAAGTACTATTGTACTGTCATCCTGATCTCAATTCCCAGAAGCCAAACTCTATCAGTGTGGTTCAGCATCTCTCTGAAGTTTTAGCCTATTCTCTTCCCATGTTTGCAGCAAGTCTTTAGAAACTTTAGTATCTTCCATTCATTCATTGGACAAACATTTCTTGGATACCAACTATGAGCCTGGCACTCTACTAGGTACTGGAGTTACAAAGACAAGATGTCACTGCCCTCAAGACACATTCTAGTTTAGTCCTTTTATTTTTCCCTAACTTGACATTTTTTGCAGATTCTGAGGTTTACTAACTAATTTGAAAACATTTCTGATGCTAAATGACATTCTAATCTTTGATTTGGAGTTGGAGGAAAGGCAGAATTACAAGATTGGGGGGGTGGTTCAAGAATAATTTTCTTGGAAGAGGGCAAGATGCACTAATAAAGTTGAGAAACTACGTGGCCACATGTGATTTTACCAGTTTTCAGTTCTTCACAATACATTTTTGGATGAAAGAACAGGAATGGTTGATGAAAGATGGCTAAGATATTTTACCCTATGAATTTAATTTTTGGCCTTATACATATGCTGACCTCAATCTCTTTGATTAATTGAAGAGGAACTGCTAGGTAAGAGCTATGGCCATAATCACCATGAAGGGGCACCAGCCCTTTTCTGGAGTAGACATCATGTACACTGAGCAAAGAAAATTGGAAGACCAACATTTGCTGATTTTCCCAGGCTTCTGCACAAAAAAAATGCCAAAGCTCCATGAAGTCACCAGAGACTCTGTGCTATGAACAACTCACCTCATGGGTAGGATAGAGAGGTCTGGATGTTTCCAATACAACTCTCCAGCCTTACCTCTCTAGTTCAGGATTTCTTATCCTCAGCATTATTGGCATTTGGGGCCAGATAATTCTTTGTTTTGGAGTGTTGTTCTGTGCACTGCAGGATGTTTAGCAGCTTCCCTAGCCTCTACTCACTATATGCCCCAGTTGTGACAACCAAAAATACCTTCAAACATTGCCAAATGTCCCTGGGGTGGAGAGAGTTGTAAATCACTCCTGGTTTGAGAATTACTGCTCTTGCTGAAATATACGGGCACGGTTTAAGAGAAACTCACCTATCATCTTCATCGTTTGTTCTTGTCTCTAAGGATTTGTCTTAAGAAGGAGAGAGAGAAGGAATCAGGAAGACTTGGAAATGGAATGGATGTCTTCTGTCTTTATAGGATCTGCAGGAGCATCGGGCTGAACAGAACATCTGAAGGTTGCCTCTGTTAGCTCTTCTCTGCCAATGTGGGGTGCATGGGAGCATGTGGACCATGAGGCACAGTCTCCTCTGCCTCTCAGTACCAAATTTAAGCTCTTTTACCTACTACCTCACCTTCTCAAAAACCTCATTCGGATTACTCTAAACATACAGGATGCTTGGCATCTATCTCCTTTCTTCCCACGTGCAATTTGCGTAATGCACCTCTTCCAATGCTGTGCCAGTCTGCCACCTTGAAATGTTCCCCTCTTGTCAACCAATTCAGTGTCTTTCATTAGCTATAAAACACTACTTTGTGTTCATCTTTAAGTAATATTCCTGGGCTAATTTCTTAATCTGTTCATTCATTTTAACTCAGTGCTTTTGGACACAGATTGGGGTCACTTTGTACTAACACAGTAACATCTTCATTGGTTTCTCTGCCTCTTACTGACAGACTCATCCTACTGAGCAACCACAGAGCCAAATTTCATAAAGAATTACTCTGCCATGTCATTTTCCCACTCAAAAACTCAGAAGAGACCCCAGTGCCTACAGTACAGGAAAAGCTTCACAACTTTTATCTTTCCAGATTCCACCCGACCAGTCTAAACATCCTCAGTTCTTTTGATCTCTCTTCACATGGCAGTTTCCAGATGCTTCATGTGCACATGTTAGATGTCAGTAAATGGAGTCCAAGACTTTGGATTTGGTCTTAATGACTCTACATATAATGGGATAATTACTCTCTGGGGTCTGGAATGTTCTTGTTCTCTCATGTTAAAAGAGCCTAACATGACATTAGGTTTTGTGACAGCCACATTGTTAACTTTTATTGACATTATATTCTCCTAAAATCCTCAGGTCTTCTTGTATAAGACAAACTTTGGAACATTGGAATCCAGGAGACTGACATCAGGTCCAGGGTAGTTAGAGCCTCCCTAAACAGTTCACCTTTGACTTGTGAAAGTTAGGTAACACCAGCATAAGAAATGAGAGTCTGCAGAATTGTAAAGGAAAATGAAAAAATAATACCTGAGACTTACATAACAGGTTATGTTTTTCAAAAGCACAATTTCATTTTAGTCTTATAAAAATTTCTATGAGCAAGATCTTTCTATCTCCATTTTAGGAGAGAGAAACTTGAGGCTCCCCGAGGTTGAATGATTTGCCTGAGGCCATACAGATAAAGGAGCAATACCAGGACTCAAACTAGACATCAAGTTCGGGCTCCATCACTACATCATGGCGGCCTATACATATTTCCCCCCAAGGCAGTCTCCCAACTTCCTATCCTGTTTTCTCATTTCAACTTACTGCTCACTCCTCAGAATGCCCTTTCCAGGATGTTCCTTCCCCTAAGTTCTGGAATCATCTACAATTCCCCTGACTTTCCCTTTTTCTTCAAATTCTTCTGCTTAGTCTGATACTTCATAATGAAGCCATGAGTCCAATCTTCACAAAGCCATCTGTGGCCATCTTGTGCAGTTCAGGCAGTCCCACCTCTGAACTTCTGTATAGCATATCACATGGCCCCTTGGGTTTATTTTCAGTGCCACATCTCACTTATATCCCTTACCAGATTGCAGATTTATTGAGAAGAGCAACCATGCTCGATACATCTTTGTTTGCCCCACACATAGAAGAGTGCATTGACCAACAGCTTTGGTTGTTTGGTGATGGCTGGTGTTTAATAAACATTTGCCTCATAAATGTAGTAAAAGTTGTCAGACTAGTTCTCTCATAATTTAGCTCCCCCTTCATATTCTTTAGCTACCAAGATTAGTATCTACAATGTTACCTCCAGTTGGGAATACCCTTGGCCTTGAGATAAAAAATATAAAAATTTAAAATGTTCTCTTCCTTGCTAATTTAGGGTTTGAAGTACTTATTTATTTATTTTGTTTCCTCAGGTCTCACCTCCATTTGCATTTGACTTCTGGGAACTTCTCCAGATGGTCAGGATTACCTCACCTTGCCCTTCATGTTTCCTGTTCTCTAGGAGTTTCTTTGCTTCAGCTGCTTTGCAGGAAATGTCTAGGGGAATATGGTGGGCACAGAAGTAGCTCCAGTGACCTTGATCAAGGAGTTTTGAAACACAGAACTCTTGAGAGGTCTGGAAGGTACTTTAGAGTATGCTAGTCTCATTGATGACAAGGGCACTGAGGCCCAGGGAGGTGACCTGCTTATAAAGGCCACAGCCAGAATCCAGATTCCCTGGTTCTGGTGCTCTCTCCCTTCATCAGTTTGACTCTAGCCTGTTAACTGGTGTGTGTGTGTATGACATCGTCAAAGTCCCTTCTGCAAACAATTTGTCCAACGTCAGGCCAACTTCAGAGATTTCATCTGATTTCCTAATGCAGAAGAAGAAAATTACGTTGTATTTTAAAAATCTCAATGTAATGTGTTGATATGTACATCTGCATGAGGATAATGGAAATATTACTGGTGTTTAGCCAGTATTCCATTTTTTTAGTGTGTTCTCGTTTGTTGTTCTCCCACTTTCCCATCAGGTGCAGGAGAAAGTACAACTATCCACAACTAATTTCCTCTGACATGTAAGATGAGCAATTTACATACCTCACAATAGTCAGGTTGGAAAGGGATAGTCTAAAGACTCACAATCAACTGGTTCATATTGGACTAAAAATCTCTTTAAATGGCTTTATGCTTTATGATTTAATGATAAAATATTTATGAGAAAGTTCTCATTGAAAATGAGATAGTTTTTTACTGGGTATGTACTGAGCAGTAGGCTATCTTCAAATGTCTGAGGGGGTAAGAACAGTCCATAGGGCCTCCTTAGATCCCTAACACTGCTTTTCCTCTTTGGTATTTCTGGATTTATCTGACATCAGCAGAGAAATGAAAAGGCAGAAATAGCCAACTGCTGTTTGTATGTTACTCATGACTTCTCTTTCTCTGAAACTGCCTTCCACAATTAACTGGACCAGGAGTGAACGCAACTTAAGCTGGCACAATCAGACATTCTCATCTGAAAATTGGGAGTTGGACAGAAAGAGATGACCAAGTTTCTCAAATGTGCATGGATTTAAAATATTTAATTTTGGTATCTATAAGGGAGAAAAATCCAACTATACTGTCTAAGAAACTTCTGTATAGCACATTACATACCACCTTGGGTTTATTTCAGAACTAAATCATATACTGACAGTGGGTTTACAACAATTTAGAACAGAGGAAGACATAAAAGAGAATTAACTACAAACTAGGACAAACTCAAAGTACAACACTATTGTTATATTACATTATTGTTTACGAGTATTATTATAACCGATAAATATGTTAGTACCATTTTTTCAAAGAGTACTTTTGTTATTCTAATAAATATTTCTATAATATGGCTAAAATTATTTTTAAAAGTAACTGTCTAGTTTATCTGTAGTTAAAATATTTAACCTATATGTGGATGTGAATAAGACAATGAAGAGATTGACTAATTGCCAATTTGTCTGCAATTTATGAATGGGATAATAAAGAAAAACAGGCCTTATGGAGTGTGATGGTAACATGTAAATCATGTTGCCAATATACTGCTGCAAAGCTTCTTATATCCTTATAGCTACTATTTATTATATAATGCCCTGTGTGCCAGAGCATTGTGCTAAATGCTTTATATGCAACATTTCATTTAATATCCATTCTGAGGTAGACGCTATTTCATTTGGCAGATGAGAAAACTGATACTTCAAGTAAAATGGCTTTGCTATACATCACAGGGCTGCCAAGTCACATGGCTGGGATTCAAAGCCAGTGGTCTGCCTCTAGAGCCCACAGTTTCAGCTACATCATGATGCTTCACAAACCTTGCTCTTGTGGAATAAACAGTATTCTCAGAGTAGGAACACAGAGGTCTAAGACCGACATAAAATACTAATGTATTCCCGTCAATACACTTAACCCAGTAATTTTTTTCCACTTCATTTAGTAACAGTTACCATCTGCAGGACAGCTTCCTTAATAGGCAGCAAGCTTCTGGAATGTAGGGACTATGTGTCCATTCTAAGTAACTCTTGCATCGCTTCTCTGCCTTTTGGCTAAGATCAAGTGTAGTCTAAGTAACTCCTGCATACAATACCATAGATACTTTGTCAGTAGTCCTAAGAGAAGAAACAAAGTTAGACTATTTCTTTAATAATGCTGATCTACTTCCTTTTTGTTAAATTTGTATTTTATTCCAAATGGCATAGGAATCATTTTTGATTTTTATTAAAATCAAAACCAAACACGTATCTTGGCCCATATGGCTTCTAGGACCCAAGGGCATGAGGGTTTCACAGACCATTTGCCTTACCTGGTTCTTTCTTCTCCTCCCAGTGATTCCTAGAGTACCCTTTCAAAGGATGCCATGAATAAGTATATAACCGGTAGAATTCACCTTTTGGGAAATGTTTTATTTACTGTCATAAAATCCAGGGAAAAGAAATATGTATGTATAGATTGATTGATAGATCAATATAGACATAAGTTTGTATTTAAATTTAAGGATAAGTAAAGTGAGAGTATAATAGCTCCAACCATGGTTAAAAAAAAGATAAGAGCAAGTCATTGCCACTGCACATGCCAGCACTTCCATCTGTCAGCAGGCTGACCAAAGAGTGGCCTGATTGTTGGCATTCAATGGGTATAGCAACATAGCCCCCTTCAACTCTCCAGCTGAGTTTCAAGTCCAGAACATTTTCAGTCCTTCTCTTGTTTCTCTGTTGTTGGAGGGTTCCTAGGAAGGTTTAGCAGTTCTTCAATTTTCTTAGCATCCTCCTCAGATAGATTTTTTTGTATGCTACTTTCAATTTCAGCAGGGAGGAACTCGGTCACTTGTAGTCTGGCTTTCCTGTAATCAAACAATAAAAGAGATATATCAAGTACTACATCATTTCTTTAGTTCTTACAGAGATTTGAAACAAAAATGACAGTATTTGTCTTCCTCTCCCTGCTTTGGTAAGACAACATAGGCACAAACACTGCTCCTTGCACTTCAAATATAATAACTTTCTTCTCTCTCCTAACCTGTTCTACTCACAAGGCAACTATGATTCCCACATCACCAAAATGGATACTGTCGTGGCAGCAGCTCTGATCCATAAGATATTCCACTATGCTGGGGCCTACATTTCTCACAGGGGTGATGTGTGGAAGCTGACACACCCTGCGCTAAGGTGTAAGGCTCTAAGCCTGGCTGTCCTCTTACAACCAGGGCTGGAGAAATGTGAGCACCTTGCCACTCTGTTAAACTCTCTGTCACCAGACCTTGTAGGAACTGGACAAAGGCTATAACAATGGTAATCTAGGTAGGAAGAGTCTGATAGGACAATACTGTATATGTATATTTACAAAGAGTTAAAACGTGATTTCCAAATAATAGATCAGCTGTTGTGCTAAATCAAGTATTAGTATCTTCCTTTCTTTAAGTGACTTTCAGGGTCCACTGATAACTTTCTTCTTAACTCTTCACAAACAGATTTGACCGTTTCTTTTTCCATTTCCTAAAGTCGGTTTTACACATTTTCTGCTCACTAAGGCAATTTTTCAAACTCTCTGTTTGATTTCCCTATATTATTTTCAAGCAAAGAAGCAGACACGTAGGTGATATTATACTTAAACATTTATTGAATTAACTCTTCTTAGAAATATTGCACACATACACATATATATAAACTATATATTTTTGACATTTTGTTCTGCCAAAGTATTCTTTCATTAATATAATTCAAGTTATTGTTTTTACCCATTCTTTATATCTGTTAATCAACCTCTCCTAAACCCCCTTCTTCATATCCCACTACCCCAGCCTCTAGTATACATGATTGCACTCTCTACTTTTATGAGATCAACTTTCTTAGCTCCCACATGAGTGAGAACTTGTCTTTCTATGCCTGACATTTCATTTAAAATAACGTCCTCCAAGGCTCATCCACGTTGCTGCAAATGACAGGATTTCATTCTTTTTTATGGCTGAATAGTGCTCCATTGTGTGTATACACCACATTTTCTTTAACCATTCATCCGTTGATGGACACTTAGGTTGATTCCATATCTTGGCTATTGTGAACAGTGTTGCAAAAAGCATGGGAGTGCAGATATCTCTTTGATATATATAATGAGATTTCTGGATCACAGGGCAGCTATGTTTTAATTTTTTGAGGAACCTCCAAAAATGTTTTCCATAACAGCTATACCAATTTACACTCCCACCAACAGTTTGTAAGAGTTCCCTTTTTTCTACATCCTTGCCAGAATTACTTTTCGTCTTTTTGATAACAGACATTCTAATTGAGGTAAGATGGGTTCACATTGTGGTTTTGATTTGCATTTCCCTAATGATTAGTGACGCTGAGTATTTTTTCATATACTTTTTGGCCATTTGTATGTCTTTTTTTGAGACATGTCTATTCAGATTATTTGCCCATTTTCTAATTGGATTATTTGTTTTTGTATTGTTGAGTTATTTGAGTTCTTTGTATATTCTGGATATTAATCCCGGATAAAGTTAATAAATATTTTCCCCATTCTTCAGGTTGTCATTATTCTCTGTTGATTATTTCCTTTGCTGTGCAGAAGCTTCTTAATTTGATATACTCCCATTTGTCTATTTTTGCTTTTGTTACCTATGCTTTTGGAGTCTTATCCATAAAATCTTTGCCCAGACCAACATCCTAAAGTGTTTCCCCTATGTTTTCTTCTAGTAGTTCTATAATTTCAGGTCTTACATTTAAGTGTTTAATCCATTTTGAGTTAATTTTTATATATAGCAAGAAATATAGGTCTATTTTCATTCCTCTGCATATGTATCCACTGTTCCCAGCACCATTTATTGAAGAGGCTATCCTTTTGCCAATGTATATTCTTGGTGCCTTTGTCAAAAATCAGTTGGCTGTACAAATGTGGATTTATTCCTGGGTTCTCTATTCTGTTCCAATGGTCTGTTTTTATACCATTACCATGCTGTTTTGATTAGCAAAGCTTTGCAGTATTTTGGAAGTCAAGTAATGTGATGATCCAGTTTTGTTCTTTTTGCTCAGGATTACTTTGGCTATCTGGGGTCTTCTGTGGTTCCATATGAATTTTAAGATTGTTTTTTCTATTTCTTTGAAGAACATCATTGGAATTTTGATAGGAATTGCAGTGAATCTGTAGATCACTTTGGGTAATATGGTCATTTTGACAGTTTGAATTCTTCCAATCCCTGAACAAAGGATGTCGTTCCATTTTTTTGTGTACTCTTCAATTTCTTTCATCAGTGTTTTATAGACTTCATTGTAGAGATATTTTACCTCCTTGGTTAAATTTATTCCTACTTTTTTTTTTTGTAGCTATTGTAAATGGGATTGCCTTACTGATTTCTTTTTCAGCTACTTCATTATTGGTGTACAGACATACTGATGACTTTTATATGTTGATTTTATATCCTGCAACTTTACTGAATTTGTTTATCTATGCTAAGAGTTTTCTGGTGGAGTCTTTAGGTTTTTCTAAATATAAGATCATGTTGTCTGCAAACAGGGACAGTGTGACTTCCTCTTTTCCAATTTGGATGCCCTTTATTTCCTTCTCTTGCCTAACTGCTCTGGCTAGGACTTCTGGTACTACGTTGAATAGGAGTGGTGGGAGTGGGCATCCCTGCCTTGTTCCAGCTCTTAGAGGAAAAAGCTTTCAACTTTTCCCTATTCAGTATGATGTTAATTGTGGGTTTGTCATATATGGCCTTTATTGTGTTGAGCAGTGTTCCTTCCTTCTATACCTAATTTGTTGAGAGATTTTATCACAAAGGGATGTTGAATTTTATCAAATGCTTTTTCGGTGTCTACTGAGATGATCACATGGTTTTTATCCTTCATTCTGTTGATGTGATGTATCACATTTATTGATTTCTATATATTGAACTATCCTTGCATCCATGGGATAAATCCCATTTGATCATGGTGTATAATTGTTTTGATGTGCTCTTGGATTTGGTTTGCTAGTATTTTGTTGAGGATTTTTACATCTATGTTGTCCGGGAAGTTAGCCTGTAGTTTTCTTTTTCTGATGTATCCTTGTCTGGTTTTGGTATCGAGGTAATCACGGCCTTGTAAAATGAATTAGGGGAAATTCCCTTATAATTTGAGAAGAATTGGTGTTAGTTCTTCTTTAAATGTTTGTCAGAATTTAGCAATGAAGCCATCCTGTCTTGGACTTTTCTTTGTTGGGAGACTTTATTATTCATTCAACTTCATTACTTATTATTGGTATGTTCAGGTTTTCTATTTCTTCTTGGTTCAATCTTGGTAGGTTATATGTGTTCAGGAATGCATCCATTTCCTCTGAGTTTTTCAATTTGTTGGCATATAGCTGTTCATAATAGTCTCTAATGATCCTTTGTATTTCTGTGGTATCAGTTGTAATGTCTCCTTTTTTGTTTCTGATTTTATTTATTTGGGTCTTCTCTTTTTTCTTAGTTTAGCTAATGGTTTGCCAATTTTGTTTATCTTTTCAAAAAAGATAAACTTTTCAATTTTCCATTTCACTGATTTTTTGCATTTAAAAAAAAAATCTCTATTTCACTTAGCTCTTTTGTGATCCATATTATTTATTGCCTTCTACTGATTTTGGGTTTGGTTTATTCTTGCTTTTCTAGTTCCTTGAGGTGCAACATTAGGTTGTTTATTTGAAATCTTTCTACTTTATGATGTAGGCATTTATTGCTACAAATCTCCCTCTTAGTGCTGCTTTTGCTGTATCCCATAGGATTTGGTATGTTGTATTTCCATTTTTGTTTCTAGAAACTTTTAAATTACATTCTTAATTTCTTCATTGGCCTACTGGTCATTTACCAGCATTTTATTTAATTTCCATGTATTTGTACAGTTTCCAAAGTCCTTCTTGTTATTTGATTTCTAGTTTTATTCTGCTGTGGTCTGAAAAGATACTTGATATGATTTTCATTTTTAAAAATTTGTTGAGACTTGTTTCATACCCTAACATATGGTTTATCCTGCAGAATGTTCTATGTGTTGATGAGAAAAATGTGTATTCTGCAGCTGTTGGATGAAATGTTCTTTAAATGTCCATTAGGTCCATTTGATGCATAGTAGTTTAAATCTTACGTTTCTTTGTTGATTTTCTGTCTAGATGATCTGTCCAATGCTGAGAGTGGGGTGCTGAAGTCCTCAACTATTATTATATTAGGATTTATCCCTCCCTTTGGCTCAAATAATATTTGCTTTATACATCTGGGTGCTTCGGTGTTGGGTGCATATGTATTTATAATTTTATATCCTATTGCTAAATTGATCTCTTTATCATTATATAATGACCTTCTTTGTCTCTTTTTATATTTTTTGACTTAAAGCTTATTTTACCTGGTATAAGTATAGCTACTCCTGTTCATTTTTGGTTTCCACTTGCACAAAATATCTTTTTCCATCTCTTCACTTTCAGTCTATCTGTGTCTTTACAAGTGAAGTGAGTTTCTTGTAGGCAGCATGTATTTGGGTCTTTTTTTCTTTGTTATCCATTCAGCCAGTCTGTACCTTTTCATTGGGGAATTTAAACCATTTACATTTAATGTTGTTATTGATAGGTGTGGACTTACTCCTGTCATTTTGTTAATTGTTTCCTGTTTGTTTTATATATCCTTTGTTCCTTTCTTCCTCTCTGATTGCTTATCTTTGTGGTTTGGTGGTTTTCTTTAGTGATAATGTTTGATTCCTTTCTCTCTCATTTGTGTATCTGCTCTACCAGTAAGTTTTATTCTTTTATGTGTTTTCCTGATGGTAGTTATCGTACTTTCACATCCAGATATAGGATTCCCTTAAGCATTTCTTGTAGGGCAGTCTAGTGGTGACGAATTCCTTTAGTGTTTGCTTGTCTGGAAAAGACTATTTCTCCTTCATTTCTGAAGAATAGTTTTGCTAAGTATAGTATTCTTGGCTGGAAGGTTTTTGTCTTTTAGCACTTTGAATATACCACCCCATTCTGTCCTGGCCGATAAGGTTTCTGCTGACAAATCTGATGTTAGTCTCATGAAGATTCCATTCTATGTGACTTGACACTTTTCTCTTGCTGTTTTTGGAATTCTCTCTTTGTCTTTGACTTCTGACAGTTTGACTATAATGTGCTTTGGAGAAGACTTTTTTTGGTTGAATCTATTTGGGGATCATTGAGCTTCCTGAATCTGGATGTCCATATCGCTCCTAAGTTTTCAATTATTACTTTATTAAATAGATTTCCTATGCCTTTTCCCATCTCTTCTCCTCCTGGAAATCCCATAGTGCTCGAATATTTGTTCACGTAATATCCCATAAGTCTCATAGGCTTTCTTCATTCTTTTTGATTCTTTTTCTTATCTCACTGAAATATTTCAAAAGACCTGCTGTCAAGTTCAGAAATTCTTCTTGATCTATTGTTGAAGCTGTCAATTGTATTTTTTATTTCACTCATTGGATTCTTCAGTTCCAAGATTTGTTTGGTTCTTTTTTATGATATCTATCTCTTTGTTGAATTTCTCATCCAGATCATGAATGATTTTCCTGATTTACTTGAATTGTCTATGTATATTCTCTTGTATCTTGCTCAGTTTTCTTAATAATATAATTATTTGGAATTCATTTTCAGGCATTTCATAGATTTCCTTTTCTTGGGGGTCTGTTACTGGAGAATTATTGCGTTCCTTTAGAGATTTCATGTTTCCTTACTTTTTCATGTTTCTTGAGTCCCTGTACTGACATCTGTACATCTGGTGGAACAGCCACTTCTAATTTTATGGAGTAGCTTTCATAGGGAAAGACTTTTTCCTGCAAGTGGGTCCTATAGTGTCAGTTGGGTAGGGTGCTTTGGCTTTGATTCTGGGTAGACACAGTAGTATAGGCTTTATGTGATTTCTTCAGCAGTAATCAATGTCAGTGATGTCTGTGAGTGCCTCAGTGGCCTTGTCTGCAAGTTTCTGGAGGCTGCAGCACAGCTTTGCTGGGGACAAGGGTCACCAAGAGGGCCATTCTCAGGTCCTGGAAGGGCGCATGTGGGCGTGTGATAGGTCTGCTGGTCAGGGAGACAGGGTCACCAGTGGTGGCAGGCCCTAGGTGAGCCTTATACATTCTTAAATTTTTCTATCTCTAAATCACTGATCTCTAAATCACTGATCAACTTTTGTGGTTTTTTCCCCTCATTTTCTTTTTTCATGGAAATAGTTGTTATCTGTTCATATTTTTCCAAGTATTAATTCTTTTGTAACATCCAATATCAGAGTCAAATAGCCAATATACTTTCCTTACCTTTCTAACCTCTTTCTCAAAGCTTCTTTTCAAAAAAGAAATCTCTTACGACACCTAGAGAACTAGAATTAACCTAATCTTTTCATCCTTTTAATTTTCCATGATGTCAGATTTTATGCTGGCATTCAGAATTTTAAGTGCTTCATCCTAGAACCTAGATAACTGCAAGTCCCACCTGCCCTCTTACCACGAATAGGAGGGAACAAAACAAACATATAATGAGCAAAGTGGTAGGATTCTGCCCCTAGAATAGCTGAAAATACTGAAGACTTTATGTTAAGGAAAATATCTAAGATCATATATCTAATTCATAGTCTAGCAGAGATTTAGGCCCAGTTTTCCACTGGCTCCAAAATCAATGCTTTTTCTCCTACAGCACCTAAGTCCTTGGACAATAGACTTACAGCTGTTAAGAAGTTGTGTGTGTGTGCATATATGCATATTTAGCAGAAATGAAGGTTTCAAATAAAAACACTGGAAAAAAATGATTTCTCATCTATCCAGCTATCAAAACATAAACAGCAGCTGCAGCAGATGCCATCTTAGGTACCCAGGAAGCCGACCTGTGAGAATCATTTGTACTCAGGAGCACTAGATGGCAGCCTGTTATATTGATCCTACACAGAATCTGCAAAAAGTCTGTTATCAGTCTGATTACCCTACCCCAGATAACTGGATCCCAGGAAATGACTAGATGGAACAGGCAAAATTTGCATGCTCCTCAGTGGCATTCAATCCATGAGCAGCCACTGTGTCTACCTAATTCCCCTGCATCTATAGCAAGAAGTAGAATCTTTGAATGTGGAGACTTAATGTGCTTTGTATTACTCATAGATGTATGCATAAAAGGGGATATCACCTTTTAAAGAATTAGCCAAGTAAGCTCACTCCTTAATGTGCATTCCCTTTAGGTAATTTCCTATGCAGTCAAAAACACAGGAAAAGCAAAAAACATGCAACCAAATTGAGATTCACAACATTTTTACCTAAAAAAAGGTATCTAAAGAAAGATCCTCATTAGAATTGAGTGGTAGTTTAGAATACATGAGTTAACAGCACCACTACATAAGACCTAGAGTTAGGAAAGTCAGATTCCCTAGTCTTAAGATGCTCCTTACCACTCTTCCAGTTTCAGCTCATGGAGTGCCCTTCGATCTTTCTGTTTTCTCTCCTGGACAGTCTCACCACAGTACTTTTGAAGTGCCATCAACAGGCTTCCTATAGGAGTGCTGAAGGGAAAGCAGAGAGGAAGCTTGAAGAGTCATTAGACCATGCAACAGGTGAGCCTCTCTGCCAAGGCATGAGCAATACTAGAGCCACTTTTTCACCATTTGGTATAGGAACATTTGACAATTAAAGCATCCTTGACAGATAAAGAAAAATATATTGAGGCAATTTCCTTCCTTGCCTGAATAACAGAGAAAAACAATCACTACAACTGCCTAAAGTTAACTGGTATAAAAAAACAGATTTAGAAATTGGCTTTTTTTGTTTTTAAATCAGGAAAGAGAAACCAAAACAAAAAGGGAAAAAATATATATTTATCACAAGTTCTAGTGAGTAGCTCTATACCAAAGATTTCTCAGAAATAAAATTTCTAGTTCAGAATGGCACCAGCCCCCCTAAGGGACAGGAACTGTGGAGGGCATTTTTGGTTGGGGAGGAATGCTACTGGCTTTTGGGGGTAGGACCACTAAGTCATCCTAAAATTCAAGAATCTGTCACAACTATCTTACCCATGATGCTAATAGTTACCCACTGTGAAAATGATTTAGACAATAATTACTAGAGTGAAGAAGAAAATTTGGTTCTTAGGTTCTCAAAGACAAGGAGTTTTTGACATTGATATAGCTTAAATTCCCTTTGGCTACAACTTAAGTAACCTCATTTTAAAAACTATATTTGCTCAGTGGAAGCAACCTACATGTCCATTGACAGATGAATGGATAAATAAAATGTGATACACACATACAATAGAATATTATGCAGCCTAAAAAAAGAAGGAAATCCTATTCCATGCTACAACATGGATAAACCTGGAGGAGGGTATTATTATGCTAAGGGAAATAAGCCAGTCACAAAAGGGCAAATATGATTCTACTCATATGAAGTATCTAAAGTAGTCAAAATCATAAAAATAGAAAGTAGGAAGAATGGTTGCTGAGGGCTGGGGGGAATGGGAGAGGAAATTAGTCTTTATAATGGGAACAGAGTTTCATTTTGCAAGACAAAGAAGTTCTATATGCACACAATGTGAATATACTTAACATAATTGAACTACAAACTGAAAAAAGGTTAAGATGGTAAATGTCATGCTATGTGTTTTATTCCATAATAAAATAAAATATTTTTGCTGCTAACTTCTATAACTTTTCCCTTCAAACCAAGCTGGTTTATTAACACTACAACAAAAATAATGTCAGCAGTGGATTACAACATGCTGAATTTTTTAAGAAAAATTTAAAATTAAAAAAAAAAGAATCATTAAATCTATAGTGTCACCCCTTCCTGAAAAGGAGGTGAAAAAGGGGGTGAAGGTGGAAGGGAAGGGACAACTCTTCTATTTAGACAAATGCCAACTAATAAAAACAAAACTGACAGAATTAGTATATCACCATTTTGCAATCACCTTTCTAATAATTGAATGTACCATGGATCATCAATGGGTCATTAAAACCACTAGATGAAAGACAGCTAGAGAGCAGGATATTCAGTTCCACCCTACAGATTACTTATTAATCACAATGGGAAAAAGACACTTTTGCAATGAGAAAATTAAATAGATACCACCTTAACCAAGTGTAGTAGGCAGAATTCTAAAATGGTCCCTCAAAATTTCCTGCCTTAATCCCTTAACTGTGAATATGATATTATGCCCATGATTATATTATGTTGCATGGCAAAGTAGAATTTTACAGATATAATTAAGGTTACCAATCAGTTGAATTTGAGGTAATGAAAAAGGAGATTATCTGAGTGAACCCTTAAAAGCATAGTTTTCTCTGGCTGGTGGCAGAGTGGAAGCTGAAGGTTTGAAGTACGAGAAGGGTTCAATGTACCGTGGCTGGTTTAAACACTGAAGGGTGGGCTGCTCGCGGTGGCTCATACCTCTAATCCTAGCACTTTGGGAGGCTGAGCTGGGAGGATCACTTGGGGCCAGGAGTTCAAGACCAGCCTGAACAACAGAGTGAGACTCTGTCTCTACAAAAAATAAAAACATTAGCCAGGTGTGGTAGTGCATGCCTGAAGTCCCAGCTACTCAGGAGGCTGAGGCAGGAGGATCACTTGACCCCAGGAGTTCGAGGTTGCAGTGGGCTATGATGATGCCACTGCACTCTATCCTGGGCAACAGAGTTAGACCACGTCTCAAAAAACCACAAAAACAAACAAAAAAACCATGCAGGGGGCCCTGTGAGAAGGAATGTCAGTGGCCTCTAGGAACAGAGAGCAGAGGCTGGGTAATAGTCAGCAAGGAAACAGGGACCTGAGACCTCCAGCCACAAGGAACTAGATTCTATGAACAATCTGAATGAATTTGGAAATAGGTTCTTCCCCAGAGCTTCCAGATAAGAGCCTAGCCTGGCCAACACCTTGATTTTGACCTTGTAAAGTCCTGAGCAGAGCAGCCCACCCAGACTTATGATCTACAGAACTGTAAGATAATAAATGGATGTTATTTTAAGCTGCTAAATTTGTGGTAATTTGTTACACAGCAATTAAAAAAACCAATACTTCAAGTAATTAAAGTTAATATTACTTATAATGGATGATATAATATGTCTCTTGATGTAATACACTGAGGACACAACTTCACCTATGTTGGATTCCTGACAAAAACATTTAACATAAATCTAAACATGAAGGGATGATTAAATAAAATTGAGAAACATTGTTAGCATTATTATAATTGAGGAATTTTGAATATAGACTCTAACTTAGATAGCTGTATTGAGACACTGTTTATGTGATAATTGTATTATGATTTCACTGGAGAATGTTCTTTATCCTGGAAGATACATGCTGATATATTTGGGGGTGAAGTATCATGAGGACATGGTTTAGTCAAAGAAAAAAGAGAAAGAAATATATACACATCCCACACACATGGAGAGATAACAGAAAAAAAATAGCCAAAGTGTTAGCAACTGGTGCATCTAGGTGAAGGGTATATGGGGTTTCAATGTACTAATTTATTCAACTTTTCTATAGGTTGGAAATTGTTCAAAATAAAAAGTTGGGGAAGAAAATTTTTTAAAAATTTATTAAGCTAAACAAACAAAACCTCACCAAAACTTTTTATAGAATATGCTTATTAAGTGTTTCTTATTCCTTTTTCCTGTTCCTTATAAATACTTTCGCTCAAACTATGAATAGTTTCGGGTGTTAGTGATATTTAAACAGTTTTTACTCAGTGAAAAGGAATTTTGAATAAAGACCCTGTCTTAGATAGTTGTACTGAATTAATGTTAAAGCATTTATTGTGATAATTGTATTGTGGTAACTGTAAGTAAAATCAACTTCAAGTAAAAACTGTAAGTAAGGTAAACAATTGGGGTAGAATTAGAACTTGTTCTGTAAGTAAGATAAACAATTGGGGTAGAATTAGAACTAAAAGCTACTGACAATACAAGGCTGGAGATCTTTTATAGGCTCTAAGCATTAAATTTGCTCTTTAGAAAAGAGTAAGATTTTTTAATAGTCAACCCATTAATGAAAGTTGTGCCAATTTAGAATCAAAACATGTTAATGCTTACCCCAGCAAGGCTCCAATTATACCACCTGCCACCAGGCCACGCAGGCCTAAGTTTATTCTGAAAAGACTTCCTGTGACAGCTGTTTAAAAAAAAAAAGGCAATATTAAATCATAATTAAATACTAAAATTCCATCTAAAAATTTTCCTTCTATAAGAAGCACACAAATCCCTGAGTGAGCTTTCTGAACTCAACATTAAAATACCACTACAACCTAGATTTTCTGAATCTAAAATGCTAGTACAGGTAGATAGCCATCTACTCTGCCGATCCAAAGGAAGAAACATTCCTTTTACAAAAATAAATCCCTAATCTGTTCCATGGATCCAATTTCTTTTCTTTTCTTTTTTTTTGTCACCCTGGCTAGAGTGCAGTGGCTCATCATCATAGCTCATTTGCAACCTCAAACTCCTGGGCTCAAGCGATCCTCCTGCCTCAGCCTCCCAGGTAGCTAGGACTACAGGTGCACACCACCACGCCTGGCTAATTTTTCTATTTTTTGTAGAGATGGGATCTCGCTCTTGCTCAGGCTGGTCTCCAACTCCTGAGCTCAAGTGATCCTCCCATCTCGGCCTCCCAGAGTGCTAGAACTACAGGCATGAGCCAATTTCTTTTCTTTCTGCTTCATTTTTGCCCATCTCTCCTAAAAATTTGAAGTCTTTTCCCTTCTACCTCTTTCATTTTTTCCTTCTTCAAAGAAGCCTGTCCCAAAATAAAAAACAGAAAAACCCTGACTCGTCCCTGCAGCTCATGCCTTCCCCCAGCTCACCCCTTCTGTACTGCTACACTGCACCTCTCAGGCAGGACAACAGGCAGCATTTGGCCTACAGTGCCACCTGGTGGCCAATGCATGGAGGGATCTCTTTTCTTCCCACTGGAGATTGTACCTAATCGTGGTCATTTTCCTCTTTCACTGTGCATAATGCAACTAATGCCATTTGAGGTGGTAACACTTTTTAAAGAATAACATTTTAGGTTTATATTTTTTATTTAAGTATTATATATTCATTTTGTAAATTTTCTAAATTAACAAGAACAAAAATCACCTTTAATACCATTACCCAGAGTCAGTAATAGGTTAGTCTTTTTCTCTGGTCTTGCAAACAAAATATTTTTAAAAACAAATTGAAGTTATGCTGTACATACTAAATTTTTTATTTTCACTGAACATATTATTGAATTCCATATCACTAAATTTCCTCCCACATGACTCCATTGCATGGATATGCCACAAATTTTTGTCTAACACTTAGGTTTTCTATTTACAGATGTTTTAAAGAAAGATGTGATGACAATCACTCCACAAATAATCTTTTTATACATTTTGATTGATTCCTTAGGATGAACTCACAGGAATGAAATTTCTGGGTCAAAAGGTGTTCACATTTTTAAGGCTTTTGACTTAAATTACTAAACTGCTATTCAAAAAGGTTGCATAAATTTATTTTCCCTTTGAAAGTATGCAAGTGCCTTGTTCTGTATTCTCTGTTTATCTTTCCTAATTCAATACACCAAAAATGGCATCTAATTTTAAGCTGCATTTCTCTGATTACTAGAGAGAGGTAGTTGTTTTACCCCAGGTTTACAAGTGATCTGTGGTATCTCTGTGAATTACAAATTCATGTCCTTGGTCCATTCTTCAATTGAGGTATCCTTTTTTTGGTTGTATAGGGCTTTTATCCTTTACTTATACACATTATTTTTTGGTTGTTTACATTTAATGTCTTCTATAGTATTTATGACACAGATAAGTTTAAAAATTTTATGTGGCCAAACTGTTAATAATTTCCTATATAGCTTCTTAATTTTTATGTTTAAAAAATATATACAGTTGCCCCTCGAGCAGCACGAGTTTGAACTGCATGGATCCACTTACACATATTTTTTTCAATAAATATATTGAAGAATTTTTTAGAGATCTGTGGCAATTTGAAAAACTTGCAAACTGCCTAGCCTATAAATATCAAAAAAATTAAGAAAAAGTTAGGTATGTTGGGAATGCACAAAATATATGTAGATACTAGTCTATTTCTATGTTAATTGACTGTTTATGTTATTGGTAAGGCTTCCAGTGAATAGTAGGCTATTAGTAGTTAAGTTTTGGGGGAGTCAAAAGTTATATGCGGACTTTTGGCTTCTCGGGAGACCAGCGTTCCTAACCCCAGGGCTGATCAAGGGTCAACTGTATATATATACACACACACATTTATATATCTTCCCACCCAGAAATCAGATACATATTTACTTATATATTTCTCCTAATCTTTTGTGCATTTTTAAAATATAAATGCCTTAATGAATCTTAATTTATTTTGTTATATTGAATATAATTGCAATTTAATTTCTTTCCAAATAGTTAATGACTATTCCAGCCCATGAACTGTCCATTCTTTCTCTGTGAATCTGAAATATTACCTTTACTATAGTTTAGATATTTGTGTGTACTTGGTTTTGTTCCTGTCCTTTGAATTCTATTCCACAGATCTCACTGTTCTATTTATTGTAATTTTATACACATTTTAATTTCTGACAATTACATGATCCCCTCATTATTCTTTAAAAAAATTTTTTGTGGCGCTCAATCAGCATTTTAGATATGTTTTAGACATTGTATCAAGTTCTTTTAAAAAAAATCTATGATTTTGATTTGAATTACTTTCAATTTATAAATTAAGTGGAACAATACTGGGTTAACTGTATACTGTTCCCTCATTTCTATTATTCCTTTATGATTTATAATTTTCTTCATAGAAGTTGTACATTTATTGAATTTATTCCTTATTATTTTATATTGTTACTATTATAAAGAAAATTTTATTTTTCAAATAATCATTGTTGGACTATAAAAAGGCTATTTATTTATATTTTACTGATTAGTAATAATTTTTCAAGTGATCATTTAAATATTACCTGCAAATACAGATAATTTTGTTACCTCCTATCTAAAAGCATTGTCTTTTCCTCTTCTGTGTTAATGTATTTTTAAGTTTTATTGAGGTATAATTTACATACCACAAAATTCACCTAAATGTACAATTCAATGATTTTGAGTAAAAATATTTAGTTGTATTTAGTTACGCAGCCATCACTACAATCCAATTTTAGAACATTTCCATCATTAAAAAAAGATCCCTCATGCCCATCTATGGTTACTCCTGGTTCTTAGCCCCACCTCAAGCAATGAGTAATTTATTAATACTTTCTAGCTCTACAGATTTGCCTCACATTTCACATTAGTGGAATGACATATTATGAAGTCTTTTGTGTCTGGCTTCTTTCACCTAACAATGTTTTTGAGGTTTATTCATGTGGTAGCATGTATGAGTTCCGTTTTATTGCCAAAAATATTCCACTGAATGGACATACCACATTTTGTTTACCCATTCACTAGTTGATGAACATATGCAATGTTTCCATTTTGAGGCTGTTAGGAATAATGCTGCTGTAAAAGTTCATATTTAAGTCTTTGTGTGGATGTGTTTTCATTTCTCTTGGGCAGATTCTTAGGCATGGAATTACAGAGCTGTACAGTAAATTATGTTTAACTTTTTAAGTAACAACTAAACTCTGTTCCAAAGTGGCTGTACCAATTTATAGTCCCACCAACAATGTAGGAAGAATTTAGTTTCATGGCATCATCATCAATACTTGTTACTGTCTTTTTTAGTACAGCCATCTAGTGAGTATGAAATGATATCTCATTGAGGTTTTAATTTAATTCCCCTAATGACTAATGATGTTGAACACCTTTTATTTGCTAAAGACCATTCATGTATCTTCTTTGGTGAAATGCTATCAGAATCTTTTGCCAATCTTTAATCGTCTGTCTTCCTGTTATTGAATTGTTAAGAGATCTTTCTATATTCTGGATGCAAGTCCTTTATCAGATATATGATTTACAAATATTTTCTCCCAGTCTGTGGCTTGTCTTTCCATTTTCTTAATAATGCATATCTTTTGAAATGCAAAATTTTTAAATTTTGATGAAGTCCTATTTATCAACTTTTTCTTAATGAATTGTGTTTTGGCTATTTACTTAATAAATCTTTGCCTAACTAAAGGTCACAAAGATTTACTCCTATATTTTCTTTGCACAGTTTTTAGGTCTTTGATTCACTTTGAGTTAATTTTTGTGTATGGTATGAGGTAATGGGCAAAATTCACCTTTTTTGCAAATATCCAATTGTCCCAGCACTATTTGATGAGAAGACTAATCCATGTCCCCCCAAACACACACTGAATTGCTCCGGCATCTTTGCGGAAAACCAACTGAACATAAATATAAAGGTAGATTTCTGGACTCTTCATTCTATTTCACTCTTTTATGTGTCTATCCTTATGCCAATACAACAGTATCTTAATTATTATAGTTTTATAGAAAGCTTTGAAATTGAGAAATCTGTCCTCCAATTTCATTCTTTCTTTTTCAAATTTGTTTTGCCTATACTGTGTCCTTTGCCTCTCCAAATAAGTTACAGAATACGCCTGTCGATTTCTGCAAAAAGAATTGTAAAAGCCTGCTGGGATTTTGGTAGGGACTGGTCTACAGATCAGTTTGGGAGAATTTCCCTCTTGATAATTTTGAATGTTCATATCCATGAACATAGAACGACTCTCCATTTATTTTGGTCTTCTTTAATTTCTTTCTTCTTTCAATAATGTTTTATAATTTTCAGTATATAAGTCTTGCATTTTTTTGTTGAATCTATTCCTAAGAATTTTGTTCTCTTTGATGCTATTGGGGATAGACTTTTCTTAATTTCATTTCCAGATGTTTCCTTGCTATTATATAGAAATATGGTTGATTTTGTATATTATCTTGAGACCTTGATGAACTTGTTTACTAGTTTCAATGGTTTTCATTATTCGGTAGGATTTTCTACATGCAAGATGTTGTGGTCACTCCACAGAGACAGAATAAACCCCCCACCCATTATTTGAATCAGATATCAAAATGCCAAACTTGCACTAAGGGGATACAAAAAGGTTTATTACACACACAATGAAGATTTCTGGGGAGAGCAAGGCAGGATCCCAACCATGTTCAAGAATGGCTTGAGAGAGCCAGAAGGGCGACTTAACTGGTTTGGGGTTTTATAGTGGTTAGAAGGTAGGGCTAGAGTGAGGGTTCACTCATGCAGCCCAGAGCTTGCATGGTTGAAACTTCTTGCTGGTACCAGTAAATGTGGCACTTGA
Organism: Daubentonia madagascariensis; assembly: GCA_023783475.1. Taxonomy (NCBI): domain Eukaryota; kingdom Metazoa; phylum Chordata; class Mammalia; order Primates; family Daubentoniidae; genus Daubentonia; species Daubentonia madagascariensis. The sequence continues at coordinate 16,839,470 of JAKFHU010001631.1, read as the reverse complement.
GCTTTCTTGTCAGCTTGCCAAGATGTGGGGCAAAAAAGAAAGGAGGACTTCTAGTTTCTGGTCCAGCACGTAAGAAGTTTAGAATTCAACACTCCATCCTAACAAGAAGTAAAAAGCTGGAAAAAATTGAAAAATCAACAACTCTTCTTAGATCCACCAGAAAAGTAAAGTCACAAGATAAACTGCTGCCCTCAAAATTGGAGAGACAGATAAATACAGAGAATCACAGCTTACTGGAACAGAAACCCATGAGCAGAAACCTTCATGGGAACCTGTGCTGGAGTAGGAAAACTTAACTATATATGACAAGTTGCTGGAAGCTCAGTGTAGAAAAGTCAAAGAGCTAAAAACTCCAAGGGGCCCAGTCATAGCGTGCCCTCATACTTCGGTGAATTTTACTTCCAGGAGCTCTACCAAGTTCTCACGCGGTGAAGATCTGAGAAAAATCCCCTCAGGCTCTGGTGGGGGAAGGGGAAAAGTAACCATTTGAAATATGCCAGAACATTCTGTTACTCTTAACAAGGCCTGCCCTCAAGATAAACAACACGGCCTAACCTACTGGGGTTTTATTGGAGACTAACCAACCTGGACAATATCCAACTGCAACCTGTGCTAGCCTTCATGTGGGAGAAGGGAAATACCCAATTCCCACCCACTCTAGCTATCCTGTCCCACCTCAGGGGAGGAAAAAACCTGAAAAACGCTTATGAAGTTAATAGTTCAGAGGCACAGTCTCACTAAGACTAAGACCTACTCACAGGAGTATAGTATACTTTCCCTCTCCCACACCTTAATACCACATTACTAAAGGACCTACTTACCACAGTTCCTTTTGCCCAGTACATCATGTCCAGCTAACAAGAAAAACATTAGAAGGCATACTAAAAGGCAACAACACAGTTTGAAAAGAGAGAACAAGCACCAAAACCAGACTCAGATATAGTGGGGATACTGGAATTATCAGACAAAGAATTTAAAACAACTATGATTAATATGCTAAGGGCTCTAATGGATAAAGTAGACAGATGGGCAATGTAAGCGGAGAGATGGAAATTTTAAGAAAGAACAAAAAAAAAATGCTAGAGATGAAAAACACTGTATCAGAAATGAAGAATGCCTTTGATGACCTCATTAGTAGATTGGACACAGCTGAGGAAAGAATCTCTGAGCTTGAAGACATGTGAGTAGAAACTTGCAAAACAGAAAAACAAAGAGAAAAAAGATGTAAAAAAAATAAAAAACAAGAACAGAATATCCAAGAACTGAGGGACAACTAAAAAGGTATAATGTAAGTGTAATTGGATACCAGAAGAGAAAGGAACAGAAGAAATTTTTGAAACAACAATGACCAAGAATTTCCCCCAAATTAAAGTCAGACAACAAACCACAGACCCAAGAAGCTCAGAAAACACTAAGCAGGATAAATGCCCCCCAAAATTACACCCAGGCATAACATTTTCAAACTGTAAAAATCAAAGATAAAGAAAAAAATCTTAAAAGAAGCCAAAGGAAAAAAAATACCTTACTCATAGAGAAGCAAAGAATCACATCAGACTTCTCCTCAGAAACCACACAAGCAAAAAGAGAGTGGAGTGAAATATTTAAAGTGTTAAGAGAAAAAACCACCAATACTGTTTTATCCATTCCTATTTAATATTAGCATTGACATGGTTGGATTTAGATCTGCCATTTTGCTATTTGTTTTCTACATATCATGTTTAATGCCCTTTTGATCTTTCTAATACTTTAATAAGTTACTTTCTTATTACTCACTCTAGGGATTACAATATGCATCTTAATTTATCACAATTTACTTCAGATTAGTACTAATTTAATTCCAAAAATGTGTCAAGTTGACACCTAAAATTAAGTCCACTTCTTGTCAATTTGGCACCCATATGCATCTCCTTAAACCATATTTAATTCCCCAAAAGACAATAACAAGGTAATTAACATTATGCAAACTAATATGATGCAAGTATCCTACATACAACTGAAAATGCACTAATCCTTTCCTCAGAATTTGGCTTTTAGGATTTCAACATCTGGGATTTTAATCTTTCAGAACTGTGATTTTGGGGATTTTAGATGTTAGGGATTTTAATATTTGCAAATTTTTATCTTTCAGGATTTCACATTCAGGATTATGGCATTTGGGATTGTGACTTTCTGAATTATGATTGGCACTAGCTTCCTAGGCCCCTCACCAGTCTCTCCTGAGTAGTATGAATCCTTACATATGTGCACAATCTTCCAGAGTACCAGGGATAAGGAGGATCTCATTAAGGCCTTATTTGGCTGTTTAGTTCCTAGATATCCCCATTAAAGCTCTGCCTGGTCTGCCAGTCTATTGCTTGCCCCAAACAGTATGAAAAGCTCAGGTTAGCTTTGATATGTTATCACTCTCTTGATTGTTTGCAATTGTTTTTAGCAAATTCCTAGGCATGAAATTTTCTGTGCTCTGCTCCAAATAAAGTCAGCCCCCTGAAGCAGCAGAACTGCTAGTCCTCTCAGCATGACCTGCCTTTGTGAAACATCTTGACTATGGAGCTGGAGGTTAAGGGATGGGTGCACCCTCAGGCTGAAATACCACAGACTCCCATTGTTCTTACCAAGATTCAACAGATATTCTTGAATAAGTGCTTCTCAATTTTTTTGTGTGCTTTTAGTCAATTTCCAGCATCTTTAATTGGTTGTTTTTGATAATTTTGTCCAGTTTTATTGCTGCTTTTTGGGGAAACGATTTGCCAAGCTCCTCACTCAGCCATTCCAGATGTTGAATATTATTTTATGAATGTCCAGACCAATGCCAAATAATCATGGGAAGGCAAGACATCCTTGACATTATTCTGACTTCAGGAAAAATTACTCTAGCTAAGTATGACGTTGGTTGCTGGTTTGAGAAAAAAATTTATATTGTATCAGATATATTTTTCACTTCTTATTTTACTAATAATTTTTACATTGAATCAAGAAACATTTATGCTACTCTACTATGTGTCAAGCAATTGTGTTATGAAAGGCAAAACGCTTTTTCTGAATTCAAGTCAGTCAGTCTAGCGGGAAGCAAAACAAGTAAACAGCTACAATATAGTGTTATAAATACTTTGGTAAAACTATTTATAGTGAATTATGGGAACACAGGGGAGAGACACCTAAGCAGAACTAAAGATAGGGAAATGGGGGCTAGGGAGGACTCCCTAGGGAAGTTGAGGCTGACAAATGATCTGTACTCTGAGTAGAAGCTGAACAAAATTAATTGTGGGAGTGGAAAATTGCTTTCAAGAAGAGGGACCAATTCATGTAAAGCAAGAACATGCTGGGTTTGGGAAATCCAAGATTATAAGGCTGAAGCAAAAGAGTGGTATATGGAGGATCAAGAATCGACATCAAAGGGATGGGAAACTACAGAAAAATTTCAAACATAAAAGTGTTAAAATCATATTCATATTACAAAAAAGTAACTAGGAAAGAAGTGGAGGTGGAGCACATCAAGGTTAGAAACAGGGAAGACGTGATAGTAGCAGTGGGAATAAAGAATGGGTGAGGGATTCCATATATATTTAAGGAGTGTAATTAATAGGACGATAGGACTAGAAGTTTGGAAAAGGAGAATGAAGAGCAAGACCGTATCATTCCTTGGTTTCTGGTTTTGGCATTTAACAGAGTATATGCTAGAGAACATAGCAGAAGCAAGTAAGAAAGTGGGAAGAGGAAGACAAAACCCAGCAAAAGTGTTTGCAAACTTAAAAATGGCAAATTTTAGCTGCTCCAATGCTATTAATGCCTATTTGTAGTTTTTTTTCCCCCCGAGAGATGGGGTCTTGCTCTGTCACCCACGCTGAACGAAGCGCACTGGCACGAACACAGGTCATCACAGCCTCGAACTCCTGGGCTCAACTGATTCTCCTGCCTCAGCCTCCCAAGTAGCTGAGACTACAGGTGCATGCCACCACACCCAGCTATTTCTAGATTTATATTTTTAGAAGTTTTCATTAAAATTTTAAGTTCAAATTATTTATATGTATGTTTTCCTACGTGTGTATACACATATGTAGAGAAAGAGAGAGAGCAAACCCAGGAGCAAGAAGATAAAGCAAATGGGGTAACTAGTAACAATGCCTAAATCTCTACATAAAGAGCATAGGCTGTTCTATTATTTTTTTATTTTGTAACCTTTTGTATGCTTGAGATTATTTCCAAATAAAACATTTTAAGAATGTTATATTCAGCATATCTGTGTGTTTTTGTATGTAAGAGAAGGTACATTAGTTAGTGAGTGATTAAGTATATATGGCAATTAACTCCATTTACCTTTCTGAAATGATTTTTCTTTTTTTAATGCTCATTTAAAAAAATTATTTATTTTTTTAAATTGACAAATGAAAGTTATATATATTTATGGTATACAACATGTTTTGAAATATGTATATATTGTGAAATAGACTAATCAAGCTAATTAACATATCATTACCTCCCATACTCATCTTTTGTGTGTGTGTGGTGAGAACACTTAAAATCTACTCTTTTAGCAATTTTCAGGTATATAATACATTGTTATTAATGATAGTCATCACGTTTTATGGTCAATCTCTTGAACTTATTCTTCCTAACTGAAATTTTGTATCCTTTGACCAACACCTCCCCGACCCTCCCTACTCCAGCCCCTGGTAATCACCATTCTACCTTCTATTTTTAATGCTCATTTAAAAGAGGATATATCTACTAGAGGCAGAGAGCTTTAAAATAAAACCCAAGCTCATACCACGAAAAATCTGGTCACCTCTATTTCAACTCAACAATCTCATCTGAAGCTACTCTTTCTCTTACTCACTATATTCGAGTCATATTAACCTGCTTTTGAGGAAATTTCTTGCCTTAAAGCCTTCCACCTTGATGTTTCCCCTGATTAAAACACTCCTCTTTGCAAGGCTGCTCCTTCTCATTCTTTAGGTATCAGCTTAAATGCCACTTCCTCAGAAAGGCCTTCTCTGACCACCCTATCCATATTAGATCCCATTGTACCACCTATTTGTTACTTTCTATCACAGCAACTTGTTTTTTCCCATCCATATTAGACTTTAAAATTCAATGACAGCAAGGACCTTGCTGTTTTTTTCATTAAGTATACCAAGGGCCAATCACAATGCTCTCCATAAATACATTTTGCATGAATGTTGAATGAGATGTGACGGGAAGCCAACCAAAGAGTTCAGTAGTTCTGATTTATAAGTCCTTACATATTTAAATCAAATCCATATTTGAGAAGATTGAAAAACATAAACAAGAACAAAAGTGTCTTACCTCCTGCAATGACAAAATGGCTTAGGGCATTTTTATTTCGGTACACATTTAGACCAGTGTTCACTGTGCTGGGAAGAAGGGAGAAAAAGGAAACCATAAGATTTAAAGCATATCCCATTTACTTTCTTGAGTGCTATTTTCACTGACGTGATATTTAGAAGAGCCTACTTTATCAATCCCTGGTCCTAGTCCAGGCCCCTTCAATGTATTCCAGACCTCCATCATAGATGTAAAACTACAACTGCATCAGTCTTTTACATAGACAAAAGTTCTTGAGAAAAAGGCACTATGTATCACTTTTATGTAGGTGTTCAGTTTTTATAATGCCACTTACTCAAAAGATACACTCCTAAAAGAATCTGAAGACAATTCAGTATCTCATAATTCAGAGAGAACTTACTTGAATATAGTCACAAACACTGCAGTTCTCCAACTCCAGCGCCAGCCATACCGAATGAAGCCTCGTGTGGCAGCACGGTGTGCACATTGCTAAAGTTAATAAAAAAGCTGTGAGGTTCCAAGACACCTTGATACTTTCCTTATTATAGAACTGTGGTAGAGGGATTTCAGCTATGGATTAGTCAGGTATACCTAATAAGATAGGAACAATAGAAAATCTCTAGAAATATCACTCTTTAAGTAGTGAGGCTTAAGCAAAAGTCTCATGTAGATGCTATTCCATCAGGAGAGAGGAAAGGAACTAAGAATTGCTAATGCCAACCAAGTAATCCATCAACTAAGTATCCACTGAGAATCTATGTGTCAACTACCATGAAAAATATAAAACCAGTACTAGACATGCTTTTTATATTCAAGAAAACTTGAGGAAAAAAAAAACATAAAGAACTGAGTAAATGCTATATTTAAAAGGGTAAGGATTAAGGTAATACAGATGTTCAGGAAAAGAACAGAGAAAGAAAAAACTAAAATTTACTGACCATCCTCTCATTACCTCATTTAATCTTTGTAACATTCTCTTTGGGAAGGTGTTTTAGTTTTAACTAAAACTTAGGAGGAAGTTTACAATCAACATCACCCAGCCAGTAAGGAATAAAGTCAGAATTAGAAGATATATTGTCTGTTTCCACAGCCCATTTTTGCTAGACCACCATGGAACAAGTTTGGTATAATATCATGGGGTAAAGTGGAGTTTTAAAGAATCAGAGAATCCTTGAGCAGATCCTTAACTACTATACGATCCTGGGAAAGCCAAAACTTCTGTGAGAGGCATCAGTATGAACTCATGGCTTTCAATAAATAGGTAGACAGACATTGATATAGATGTATGTATGAATGTGTATATAAATTTCTCTCTCACACACACATACAAATACACATTGCCTAGCTCTGTCTGCCTAGGGCCAAAAAGCAAGGATACCCCAATAGCAATGAGCACACCTAGCACATAGATCTTGGTTTCCAAATACCATTCTTAACTAAAAGAAACTCAAGCTCCTTGGAGAAATGGCTAATTCCAGGGCTTACGATAGAGAAGTGAAAGAGGAGAAAGAAATATTTTGCTGTGCCAAAAAATAAAGGCACACTTAAAGAATGATGGAGACATATCGGAAGGACATGGGAGCTAGCTTGAAGGGCTCCAACTGTCTGAATCTAGGCATATTTGAGTACCAAAATAAATAATGATAGTACAGGTTGAGCATCCCTTATGTTTAATGCTTGGAACTTGAAGTGTTTCAGATTTAAGATTTTTTTGGATTTTGGAATATTTGCATTATAATTACTGGTTGAGCATCCCAAATCCAAAATGCTCCAATGAGCATTTCCTTTGATTGTCATGTTGGTACTCAAAAAGTTTAGAATTTTGGAGCATTTTGCATTTCAGATTTTCGGATTTGGGATGCTCAACCTGTAACTTTATTCTATAAACTATAGAATAAAATAAGAATCCATGAGTCCATACTGATATAAATAAATTATAAACAGATTAATACATAAATAAATAAATACGGGTAAGGGAAAACATTTCCTTAGAGCAGAATACTAGACAAAAAATGTAGAAAGAATGACAGACTTTTAGAAAATGGCCATTTGGCAACCATCACAGTAGTAATTGTTTCAGGAAAGAATCATCATTAAATGCTAAAACTAGAGGGTAGAAATTTGATGAAAAATAGGAAATTTACATAGTCTCAAAGTATCTAACAAGTGTTCATAAAATACTTATTAATTAATACAAAGAGAAAAACTACAAAGGGAAAAAATAGTAATTTTACAGTGGATAAACTTGGAAGAAGCCATCTTAACCAAGTGACTAAAGTAAATATCAACAGTAAAGGGACAGAGAGATATCATGTACTTCCGATATAATGTACTGGAAAGGATACAATATCAATTCTCGGGTATTCCTGCCAAAAAGCATAGGCTGAATTTAATCATAAGAAACCATCAAACAAACCCAAATTGAAGGATATTCTACAAAATAAATGGCCCACAGTCAAAGTCATGAAAGACAAAGAAAGACAAACCAAAGGAGACTAAAGAGGCATGACAGGCAAATTCATTATGTGATCCAGTATCAGATTCTGGACCAGAAAAAAAAAATTTATTTATTTTTTTTTTATAGTTTTTTTTTTTTGGAGACAGAGTCTCGCTCTGTCACCTGGGTGAGAGTGCAGTGGCGTCATCATAGCTCACTGCAACCTCAAACTCCTGGGCTCCAGAGATCCTCCTGCCTCAACCTCCTGAGTAGGTTGGACTACCGCCATGTGCCACCACACCCAGCTACTTTTCCTACTTTTTGTAGAGACGGGGACTCGCTCTTGCTCAGGCTAGTCTGGAACTCCTGGCCTTAAGCAATCCTCCGGCCTCAGCCTCCCAAAGTGCTAGGATTACAGGCGTGAACCATCATGCCTGGCCATATTTTTTATTTATTTTTTAAATTAGTGATATTAGTGGGACAACTAGCAAAAGTTACATAGGGTCTGTAGGTAAGAAAATAGTACTATGTCAGTGTTAATTTCCTGATCTTGATAATTATAATTGTGGTTATATAAGAGAATGTCCTTGTTTTTAGGAAATACACACTGAAGTATTCATCACGTCTATAACTTACTCTTAAGTACTTCAGAAAAAAAAATAATAGTTCATATTACACAAAGAGACAGTGATAAAGCAAACATGGTAAATTGTTAACATATGGTGAATATGAGTGAAAGGTACATAAGAAATCTTTGTACTATTTTTGCAACTTTTAAGTTTGACATACTTTCAAACTAAAAAGTTAAAAAACCTGAGCTTTAATCTCCTCATTTGTACAACAAAATTGATGTAAAAATCTAATAATATAACAAATGAGTTAGCACTCTATAAACTGTAAAGTTATAAATGTTAATTGCTGTTCTAGTGTGAGCTAGTGTACTTGTGGAGGCTTTGTGAATGACGTAACTATGTTATAGCTGAGCCTTGATGATTTTGCAGGGGATTAGAAATGTGTTTCAGAAAGAAGAGCCATAGTTGCTGACAAGCCATGTGTAGGCACTTTAGCATTAGTACTTCCACTGTTATTAAGTATACACATTATTTCTTTACTCTGACATCCTACAGCTCCCCCGCCAAACCCCACAACTGAATGATTAAGTATACAGTGAATTGCTAAGTCAGTGTGCCCCCAAATACCTTCAGACCACCAGTACATACCACAGCATCAAACCGGTTATGATAAATCTCTGCTTGGCTCTGCTCAATGTAGCGTTGTTTAGCATGAATAAAAGCTGGTATTCCCCCATATGCCCAGCCAATGATGCCTGCTGAAACTGCCGCCTTATAGATATCCTGAAGTTCCTTTGAAGTTCTCTGATGTTCACTAAAACATCAAAAAAATAGGGATTAGCTTATGGATATTGCTGTTCAAAAAGACTCTATGATCAGAATTATTCCAAATGCTAACATCACAACACTCTTCATTATGGGTAGAATCCTCTAATGAATTAAACAGTGCAGTTATATTTAAATCTCAGACAAAACTAAGCTATGTTGTTAGAAATTAGAATAGTGAGGCCAAGGCAGGAGGATCGCTTGAGGCCAGGGGTTCAAATCCAGCTTGGGCAAATAGCGAGACCTTGCCTCTACAGAAAATTTAAAAATTAGCCAGGTGTGGTGGCGTGTGCCTTTGGTCCCAGCTACTAGGGAGGCTGAGGTAGGAGGATCGCATGAGCCCAGGAGTTCAAGGTTACAGTGAGCTGTGGTCACACTACTGTACTGCAGCAAAAAAAAAAAAAAAAAAAAAGAAAAAATTAGAATAGTGAAATAGAGTAGAGAAATTAGAATAGTGGTTACTCTTGGGAAGGCAGTGACTGGAAAGGTACAAGGTAACCAACTATGTTCAGTTTGTGAAAATTCATTGATCAGTATACTTACGTACATTTTTCTAAACACATATCATACTCCAACAAAAAGGTTTTTTAAAGGTGCTTTTATTTGATGACTATTACACCTATACCCTACCCCTGGAAATAGAAAGAACTTCTGAGTTGAATGTAGAGATCAGTATTTCCCCTTTTGATTTTTAAACTAACTTTTAGAAACCACAAAAACTAAAATGAGATTTTAGGGCAGTATATGAATGAAAACATGGATGTACAAAAAAAAAAAATCAAAACCCTATCTTACTAAATACTTTATTTAATTTTTATGACATACTCAGGCCTGTACTATAAAAAGCATTGAGAAAGCTCACTAGGTAGTGGGTAGCACATGCCAATCTAAAATAAAAAGGAAAAACTACTATTTAATTTATTATTCTCAAATGCATAAGAAACTAGAACTGCTAATGGAGCTTCCAAGATGTCCTCCTGAAACTGCTCTAACAAATAGCTGTTTGTAAGTATTAAGTCACTATAAATAATGGCCCTCCTAAGTAAGTAAACTAGAAAATGTTATCTTATTTAATCACTGACTTGCTTTCTTCAGAGACCACACAAGTGTTTAATTCTAATTGTCAATAAGAACGTTTCTGAAATCAGAATCTGTGAGTCTTTATAGTTCCTACATCTACAAGAGAGAAATTTAAATAAAATCTCTTAGAAAACTGTAATTCTTATGTTGACAGGAAAACTGCTATAATTTGAACTTTATATTTTATCTTTTATAATGAATAAGATTAAAAAAATCTACATAAAAACTGATCTATGGCAGAACTCAGAAAAAATAAAATGTAACAGCTTAAGATTTAAGAAGCCAGGAGATGTAGATGCTTCGCCTCTTTTTTTACTCTCTCAATAATTCTATGATATAGGTGATATTTATCTCCATTTTATCAATAAAGAAATAGAGGCTCTAAGAAGTTATATGATTGGTCCAAAGAGCTAATAATAAGTGGTGGAGAAGAAACTAACAGGGTACAGTGACAGAATGGACCTAGACTATAAGTAACAATGGGATTATGGTCCTGGTTCTGTCACTCACTGCTAAAAGACCTGCATCCAGATCACAATCTCTCCGAAACCTGACCTCATCCATGACCTGGAGGGGAGCATGAAAATTACATTATTTTTCAAGTTTCTTTCAGCTCTAACATTCTGTGGTTTATAAAGTTAATCAAAATAACCCCCTTCTGTTATACACTACAGGGGATCTTTCACAAATATCTCAAATAGTGGAAGGACCACTGAGTAAAGATGCCTCATTATCTTTAAAATGCCTCATCATTTAAAATGATGAAACCCAAATACAGTAATTAAATAAAAGTCTGCCAGCTCCCTTGCCTCAACTATCGCAGCAACATAATGAAGCTTCAACTTTTAATTTAATCACTTGAATGACACAGTGTAGATAAATTCATGTAAGGGCAAACTTCTCACCAGTAATTAATGAATGAATAAATGATGAAATAAGTTAATGAACGAATTCAATTTCCTGAGATTTTATTAGATAAAATCAATTCAATTTAAAGGGTTATCCTTTATTCTAAAATAATATCCTTTTTATTTTAAAATCCAGCTAATTTCTTTTATAAAATGATGAGACAATAGTTGCTACTATTTTTAATTCTTTATTTGGCAAAATAAAAAATGAACAACTCTCTTTGCCCAATCCCCATTGAGGGGGAGAGGGGACAACGACGCTAGAGGTCATGAAATACCAAAGATCGGGATCAACTGAAATACGAAAAAGAATACCAGAGTGGATTTCTGTAGACATGGGTTCTCAGCCAATTCTAATACTAGATTGGCCCAACCCTCTGTCAAATCAGAGGGTTGATCATACTAAGACTATATTCGCTAAATATCTCAGACTTTCAGAGAGTCTGACCTTTCCCATTTAAAAACGTTCCTGTCAACCAACAGAACCACCAAATGGCAATGTCAGGATACAAGCTTGGGGTACAAACAGTAGAACCTCAAATCTCATTTTAAAGCACACCATCCCTGGGGTTTTTTGCCCCAGGTTGACCCAGGCTCCTGGACCCCTCTTTCGCGGCCCTCCACCCCCACCCCCAGACCCTAGGCACTTTTACTCTTTGACAAACAGCTCCCGTAGGCGGTCCCATCCGGATTCCGGGTAATAGGGTTCTGGGACGTAGACAGGCAGCTTTCGATCCTCCGCAAGGGTCTCCGAATCAACAGCCACAGTTTCGGCAGCTAACACTCGGGGTAAAGGACCCAGTGCCCTGCAGAGAAAGCTGCGTGGCGCCGGCGGCGGCACCTCCATGGCCCTCTCCCGACCGGCGGACAGACACTTGGGCGCGCAGGACCCCAAGGCCGCCCGGAGGTGCCGTGGGAGAGAGTGAGGGTAACTGCACGAACCAGTGAGTACCCGTGCGCTAGGCCCAAGCTAATCTGCTGTCAGCCCCGCAACCACCACACTAGACATTACTATTTTGAGCCCTAGGTCTCAGTACGAGTCTTTGGAAACACGAGACAGGAAGTCCCGCCCCCACCACAGCAAAGGTCACGGGGCGGGGCGACGGCAGAGCTGGAGTTGAAAACACTTCCGGCTGGGGGCGGGCCGGGTCGCCGCCGCGCCGGGCCAGGCCCCCGGAAGTGAGTTGGCGGCAAGTAGTCTCGCTCAGTGCGGTGCGGCCACGCCCTTGTCCGGGTTTTCCCGGCTTCCTGGGTGCCTGCGAACGGGGTATGGGACTAGTTACTCTCAGCTTGATGTCGTGACAGGCTGATTTAGCGTACTTGAAATGCCAGAAATCTCACATAAAGGAAGAATAAAGTGCGATATTCAACGCAAGTGGAGTAGGGAAACAGGGAAAGGCACTTCGCTCAGAAACAAGCCCAACCCACCCTGGTGCAGCCGGAGAAGCCTCCCGGGCTGGGCGAGGGGTGGGGGGGGTCCTGCCATACCACACTGTCAGTTGTGGTTTGCGGAAGGCCCGAGGCATTGGGGATGGTCTTGGTACCAGTTACACCAAGATTTCGAGAACACTATTTTTGAAGAATCGGCTTTTGGCATTTCCCTTAGTTCATATGCCTACTGCTTCTCAAAAGGTAGGAGAACTTCTGGAATTTCTATCAAGTGTTTGTTAGTTCGGCAATAATTTCCCATCACTACAGCCTCTGCTAATACATGATTAGAGGTATAGTTTTCATTAAAATGCATTTAAAATACTCTCAAACTGGTTTGTGTAATTTAATTTAATCCTTGTAAGTTACCAAACATACTCCCTTATTCCCTTTGCCAAAACTTTTAACCCTTTTATTCCTTTCTAGTTGTAATTTAAAATTGCTGTACTCTTTAGTAGAATAGACTTCGGGAATTTGATAGCTGGAAATTCTATAGATAAGGCCCAGACTGGTTAGAGTGACTAGCTGAAGAACTGTCAGTGCTACGAAGATTTCTCTGGTGTGTGGGAGGCAAGATTAGATCAGCATCCATCATAGCACTTACTACATTTCCATCATAATTTCCTGTTTGTTGTTCTGTCTCCATAGATTAACCTGGAGGTCAGAGACCACATATATTCATCTCTGTATCTCCAGGACCTAGCACCATGTCTGGCATGTAGTAGGCATTCAGTAAATATCTGTCAAATGAAGAATTCAGATCCCCTAACTTGTGGGTCTAGGTCGCTGCTTATCCCATATTAGGTAGAGGTAGGTCCCAAGAAAATGACTGTACAGCCTGTCTAGCCTACCTGTAGAAAAACCTAAATGTGTGAAATGACCCCTAGAATCATTCTGGGATGAGGGAGGACTTGCAATGGGGAAGAAGGATTGGAGAGGTGTTGGGTAGATACTGATGAACTCATTTATATACAACTCTAATGCCCCCAGGATTCACTAGCCTGTAGATAGATACAAATGAGGTCATTTTAACAGGCAAATTTCACTAACTCCAGAGCTGCTTTCTCCTTTGGGAAACTGCAAACTCATCTGTAAGGTTCCCTAAATCCCCAGTGCCTTGGCTCCTGCTCACACTGTTGGCACTGTTCCATCTCGGCCCTCACAGACTATCTCTTTGTCACCCTACCACATTTCTTACTTCTGTAAGCCCTCAATGTTTACCTTATTTTACCTCTAGGGAAATATTTTTCTTCTGTGGTCTGCTCTTTTTGACGGGCCTCAGAGCAACTCTAAGCCAAAGGTGTTATGGGGTTTAGGTGGACCAGTTTCACATACAGCTTTCCCGTCCCCAGGATTTATATTTGCCAGCAGAGAAACTGCATCAGAGAAGGACTTCAGTACAGTCACCACACTGTATCTGGAAGCACCATTCTCCTACTCTCAGCCTTTGTTGCTGAGTTCTGCTCATAGAATCCAATAGCACAGTACTCGGTGAACCTTTCCCTGCCAGGCTCATCAAGTACTACCCTTGCCACATATATTACATTTTGTTATATATGACATAAACCATTTGCACATGTAGAGAGAAGTTTGAGAACTCCAAGGACCACTGCATTTACTCATCCTTTAAAGTGTAAATCAGTTTTTACCTCCACAAAGTTTCACATCTGTCCCAGTTGAAACTTTCTTCCTCCTCTTAACTCCAAATCCACATTGTCTTTATGAATAATTGGCATTCATGCCATCTTAATCACCTTCTACCTATCATGCCTCTCATATTATTTGCTTTATCAACTCAGTGGCAGAGTTCCTTGAGGTTAAGGAGTCTTTTGTAAACTTTTTCTTATCTCCCACTGTTTGTGCACAGTAGAGGCTCAAGAAGTATCTGATAAATATTAAATGAATGATTTGTAATTATAATCCTCTGTTCCATCCACAGCACTTTACCTCTGGATGCAGTAAGATTATCCTAGGAGAAGGCATCTTTAGATGTATGTAAAGACAGGTTTTCATGTATCTGTGTGTGCTCTTGTTTGTAGTCAGTCTAGGGGTTAAGTGTAGGGAACTCCTTGGAACTGACAAATGAGCCCATTAAATCTTTTTCTCTTGGGAATTTTGGGCTGAGACAGCCTAGCAGTCTATGGAACTGCAGTGCATCAGCACTCTAGAAACAGTCAAAATTTTTGCTGAGATCCCTGGAGTTACCCTTGTTTCTACCCTTCCAACCACTATGAAACTTCTTTAGATTCCGTGAGATGCCGTCATATACTTTCAATAAATTATTTTGCTTAAACTAGCTAGAAGCAATCTGTTCTTGACAACTAAGAGAATCTGACCTGAAAGAGTTAGACTATAAAGAAAGGAAAAGCATTATTCGTGTTATCCAAGTATACCACTTTTCAAATAAACTAAATCATTATCTTTCCTTAAAGAGAAGTGTGACCTTTAGCTCTTCAATGAGTTTGGGACCAAGCTAGTATTTATGACAAGAAAAATCTTCAAAAGTTGTGGGGAAACAAATTATTTTAAAAACATACATTTTACATATTGTTACACACCAACCTCAGACCATGTATACTGAGGTATACAGATAAACAACTATAAAAATCTGAATAACATTTGCTGTATTCAAAGACAAAGATGCCCTTATTGACTCTTCAAAGGGCAGGTGAGGATTTGCATTGATCCAATTCT
Organism: Daubentonia madagascariensis; assembly: GCA_023783475.1. Taxonomy (NCBI): domain Eukaryota; kingdom Metazoa; phylum Chordata; class Mammalia; order Primates; family Daubentoniidae; genus Daubentonia; species Daubentonia madagascariensis. Next base: position 16,824,222 of record JAKFHU010001631.1, on the reverse strand, counting down.
TAAGGTCTTATCCAATCCCCCTTGGAGCCAATGGCTGGAAAAACTGTAAATAGGATCTGGTTAAGCCAACTGTCTCCATCCATCCATCCATCCACCCACCCACCCACCGACCGGTTCTTTAGTATATACTCTGTGTGAGGCACTGTGCTGGATAATGGAGACATCAAGATGAGTAAAACATGATTCCCACCCATCAGTAAGCTCACAGAACAGTAGGAGAAACAGTCAAGTAACTACAGTGCAATGTGAGGTCATATAATACAGTTATGAGCAAAGTATTATGGTAGTCCTAACTGCCTAGAGAAATGAAAGAAAGAATTCAGAGAGAAGGTAATGTTTGAGCTGCAACTTGAAGCTAAATGGGAAACATTCCCAGGGAAATGAAACTTCGGCTCCTAATCCAAAGGAGAGCAAATTTTGTTCCTATTTTGGTGAGAAGAAAAGTAAAATACAGAGACAATGATTACACCTAGTGCAGCCTCATAGTGACATGGCAAAACTATAGTACAACTCAGAAATCTGTACTGCTTGACTGATAGCACCTAAGGACACAGTCCCTGTGAATTTTTGGTACTCCCAAAAAATCCCACTTTAAACATCTGCCTTATTCCTTACAAGGGATGTTCAACTTCTCTAAGAAGGTCCTTAGACTTAAAATTTTGTGGAAGGGAGTTATAAAGCCCAAATACATTTGTGACAAATGGAATAAAATCTCTGATTTAATGAGACTGCATCTCACATTTACTAATTTTAAAACCAGTTAATACCAAACAGTTCTTAAAAGGTAAAGGAAAAGAGCTGATTTCTTTGTGGAATTGTTGGGCCTAAGGGTCAAGGATGGTTCTAAGTCATCAGACTACAGAGTTTTAATATAAACATTTTTCTTCATTTTTGACTGTGTTAGGGAGAGCACCCTGAGCGATTAAACTACTACCCAAATGTCTTTCTCAAAAAGGGAAAAAAGGACAAAGGAGACACTGCAACATGGATTTGCACTAAAACAAATACATCCTATATAAGTAAGGGTTGAAGTTGAACGCTCTAAGCTACCAACTGAATGCCATGTTCCCACATGAAGACTCCTTGCAGTCCCTACAAGACATTCAGAGTGTGAACAACCCCTGCTATGGCCAATTTAAGAAAGAACAATGTTAAGGGTGTGCTAAGGGTAAGGAAGAGTTGCCCTTCTATGCACAGTTCCTTTAAAGAGTGAGGACCACTTCCTAAATTTATTAACAAGTTTTTGTCCTTTTTTTTCCTTTAGAGATGCAATAAAAAGAAGGGCATGAAGGCACAAAAAGGGAACTTGAAATCCAACTGCAATAATTACTCATGGAATTGGCTCCTTTGTATGTAGCATTATGGAAACCTCCTGAGTAAACAGAGTTTATGCTTTTACAAAGTAACTCCTATATCATTGTGTGGCACAGCTGCTACTTCCTTAGACCTTTCAGAAAATGATCCCCAAGTATTTCTCACAAACCCCATAGGGTTTCCTACATTAAAATAAAGCAACAGAGTTTAAACCTAGAATAACTTCAGAGCTACAGCAATGAGTTGTACTAGTTCCAAATGATGAATTTTCTGCTCCAAATAATGGGATAAAGGGCATCATCACATGGACACAAGTCAATTTCACAGTGATGGACATACACAGGTGGATGATCTGAGGCACAAGCTGTGATTGGTCCTAAGAAAATGAAAGGCAGAATTGGATCCAAAATCCACACCTCATGATTTCTGGTCCTTATTCAGCCAGAGTTGAGCGGCTTCATATCTGTGTATTATACACATTTTGGATCTTTCTCAAGAGTTGCTCTGGGTGCAGCATGATAAAGAAAACAAGATATTTGGCTTGATAAAGGTATTCAAGGTATAGGTGCCATGCTCATGGTAAGCTTCTTACCATAGGATATCTGAGATCTGCTGCCACAGAGCGAGCTATGGTCCTATGATGACTACTAGAGTTCAGTTTTCAAAATTTTGGGAATAATCTGATTATAGCCTTTCCTTCTTGTTACATTATAGGACAGGAACTTGGAGTATTCAGTTAAGAGGTTCTCCCAGTAACAAGTGATGTCATCCATCTGCAGGTGGTTCATAATAAACTGGCTTCCCCTAGAGACAAGATTAACAAGAATATTTTAAAGCACAGAACTGAATAATAATGATAGCCTACATTTGAGTGCTTACTTGTGCCAAGTAATATTTGGTATACTTTATATGAATTAATTTAATTTCATCCTCAGAACCAACCCTATAGCCATCATATCCACATACATACAGCAACAGAACTTAACATTATTTTCCTTAAAAACAAACACATAAACAGCCAATGCTCATAAAAAGTACTTAATTACCTCAAACATTTCAGTCTATTTCTATAAAGCTTGGGGCATATGTGAATGTTTGTGTATGTTTTTCCCTCAGGACAGCTTTAATTCTGAGTTATGCCTGTATAATGAGGATGAAATACAGATATCACCATGGTAACTATATTCAGATAACTTTAGCTAAGGCAAAATGGGGATGATAAAGTAAAGTGAAAAAGGGAAAATGAACAGAACTTACCTTTCAGCAATTTCTTGAGCTATATCATCATTTGCTTTTACAAATTGCAACAGCTCTCTAAAATGAAAAGAATTATTAGAGTCTGAAATATAGACCAAGCTCATTAGTACTAAGTCAGAAAGACCACAGATTAAGGTGTATGGTTAATCTCTAGATATGTGGATGATGGTCCTCGCAAGAAGAAAATAATAACCAAAAATGAAAATAAAAATAAAATGCCTGCACAGGTTAAAGGCAGCCCATTGTAGAATAGACTATTTCATCCTGTCTCCAAATTCTTGTTCTGGCCCCCCAGAAGAGGGAACTGGGTTCAGATTTCTGGCCCTTCTCTATACCTCTTCCTAGCTTCTCTCATCATGAGAAAAAATTTGCCTAAGCTTCACTGGGATCAATTCTCATGCTGTATCTGAAAATCCCTTTGACAATAAAACAAGATCAAATATCCCTATCTTTAGTCTTTGGAAGATTAGAGCTTTTTCACATCATAATGTCTGAATGTTTCATTTGAAATCAGCATTGAAGCACTTTTTCAAATTAAATACCATTTATAGCCTACTTGGATAATAATGCAATACTATATATGCAAACCAAATAAAAGAAATAAAATGCTTTCAATGGAAAAAATCATCAGGAGTAAATGCCTTAAATGGCTGGTCATAAAAGGCAGATTACAAGGGTCATTAGAAACTGTGCATTTGGGGACAGCTGCTCACTGGACGTTGGAAAGATCCGTTTTGACCGGGATATAGTGAACCCATGGCTTCAGTTGTGGATAGAAGAATTCTAGCCACTCATCACCAACATGGAAAACAAGTGAACCACACAGGAAGAGGTGTTTGAACCGGAAACTTGCAGCTACACCCCGAAAATTGAACAGATACCTAGGGAAAAAAGAGCAAAATACATTAGCTACTATATGCCTGCTGCCACAAATATGAGTTTTTTTGCTTATTCCCTTCTCCCCTTCTCTCCTTTTATGATTCCTCTCCCATCTCCTTCCAATTTCAATTTTCACATTAGTATGTTCCTTTGAGGTTTCTATAAACTCTTTGCTTTTCCACGGTTGGGGCTACAAGTTGTTCTAGGAATGTCAAGGTGAGGGAAAGGGGGGATACTTTCCCCAGACAGGGCTGATAAGGTCAGGAATTGGGTGCTGGGTAGGAAGGATACAAGGCTCAGAAGGATAGCCTGTCGTAGATTTGGGACATACTTGAGAAAATACAGAAATGTTCAATGATATACATAAAAAATCAGGAGTGAAAAAAAAACTTCACAAGCTTGTGTAGGCCTAATGTCTCTAACTAGCTATGGCCCTCCAAAGCTTTGTTTTTCCTCTAGTGTACCCCATCTGGTCAAAGGCATCCCCTGTTTCCAGGACATCACACTCTTCTCCTGAAGTCTGGAGAGGAAAACAAGGCAAACCTAATCAATATTCACAGAAATGCCCCTGGAAAAAAGCTGTCTTAGAAAAGAACATTTTCTTATCAGCATTTCTCATGCACGTACCCATCTCCAACCAGAGTTGTTTTTACCCTTAGCTCCCACTGTGTGTGTCATCAGTGAATCCCCACTGCCCTCCTCTAGACCTGGTTTTACCTGTTTATCTCATTCATAGTCCTGGCATTTAATTCTAATATTTACTAACCTGAGACATATGTAATCTAATTTCAACTATTGGGTGGGTAGGGCATAGAGAGGCAATCCCAACACTGTGATTACTAGGAGGCAGCTCTCTGGAAGCAGGGACCATATGCCATTTGTCTCTACAGTCCCCACAGAACTCAGGTCAGTGCGCAGTAGGCCCTTAGGAAAAGCCAGCTAATTGAATTAATGTGACTTTCATACACCCCAGCTGGGCCTTCGTATTAAAATTCTCACCCGAAGTGAAGCTCTTATACTCCAAAAGCAATATGGAAACTAAGAGAGTCAGGAGTCCTGGAAATCTTACTTGTATTTGCAGTGATCCACAAGATGGACATCCTTAGCAGCTGGCTTTCCCAAGGTATCCTTTACGTGAAATGGAAATTATTAGTATTAGTAGTAATAGCATTTATTGGTGACCACTGTGCAGCAAGCTTTGTTAAACATTTCATCAACATTATCTCATTTAAGCCTCATAATAAACATACTCAGGAGACATTATTATCCCCATTATACAAATGCAGAAGGCATGCTTCAAGAAGTTGAGAGACTTGCTCAGGTCACATGGCCCTAAATAGAAGAGCTAGGGTTTTAACCCGGGTCTGTCTGATTTTAGAGTTTAAGTTCACCTGAAGCCATGCTGCCCTCCTTTGAACTCAGAGGTCAGAGCCTGCAGCACATTTCATTCTGTGTAAATTACACACACAGAAGTCACAAGTGTTGGCTGGTGGGCTTAGGCGTGTAGCCCCCATACAAACAAATTTTGTTGGGCATGCAAAGTATTTAAAAATAAGCATTCAAAACCATTGCCAACATTTATAGGTGGTAGGATATTTCTTGCAAAACTCCAGATTTCCAACTTTTCTTGGAGGAAAAAAAGGAAGATCTGGCAAACTGGGCTCCTCTTCCCATTTGGCAACTATCAACAGGAACTGTTAATGCTCTCTCTTGCTCACTCCTTTACATCATGTGCTGGCTCCTGGGGGCATTTGAGTTTGAGACCCCCATGTACATCCCATCCACTTTAGCAGATGGTAAACCTGAGGAAGGGAACAAGTCTTGTTTGCTTTTGCAGCCTCCTACGGTAGATGCTGACAACTACTTGTGTGCTGAATGAATACATTTTTAAAAATATTTTTATTATTTAACAAAGTTTCTTAAACTCATTTGCTCCTGTTTGGTTGAAACTGTATCGAATAATACATGCATCTCAGATTTACTTAGTTTTCCCCCAAGAAATTTAAAGCTTTTTCTCATAGCATCCTCATATGGCATATGGAAATTTCAGATGAGGAAATTTAGGGCTTTAAGTTCTTGAGTTAAGCAAGAAGTCACAGAGTTAAGAGGACAGAAATGGACTCTACACCAAAGGTCCCCATTTCTGGCTTTACCTTATAATCACTTGGGGAGTTTTAAACAAGTGAAGATGCCTGGACCCCATCTCCAGAGATTCTGATTTATTTGATTCATTTTTTAAACTCTCTGGTTGTATAATATAGCTAGGGTTGAGAATCACTGGTTTAAACCAGGGGTTGGAAAACAATAACCCACAAGCCAAACCTGACCCGCTGCCTGTTTTTGTATAATCCATGGACTAAGAATATTTTTACATTTTCAAATGGTTGGGAAAAAAGCAAAAGAATATTTTATGACACGTGAAAATCATAAGAAATTCCAATTTCAGTGCCCATAAATAAAGTTTTTAATAGAACACAGCCACACTCATTTGTTTACACATTGCTTATGGCTGCTTTTGTGTTGTGATAACAGAGATTAATAACAACTACGGCTGGGCACGGTGGCTCATGCCTGTAATCCTAGCATTCTGAGAGGCCAAGGTGGGAGGGTTGCTTGAGGTCAGGAGTTCGAGACCAGCCTGAACAAGAGCGAGACCCCGTCTCTACTAAAAGTAGATAAAATTAGTTGGGTGTGGTGGCATGTGCTTATAGTCCCAGCTACTTGGGAGGCTGAGGCAGGAGCAATAGCTTGAGCCCAGGAGTTTGAGGTTGCAATGAGCTGTCATGATGCCATTGCACTCTAGCCAGGGTGACAGAGTGAGACTCTGTCTCAAAAAAAAAAAAAACTACAACAGAGATCATATGACCTGCAAAGCCTAAAATCTTTACTATCTGGCCCTTCACAGAAAAAGTTTGTGACCTCTGGTTCAAATCTTTTAAGTAATATAATATACTAATCATAATATGGCCAGAAAAGCAATATGAGTTTGAGTAAGAATAATATACATGTATGCTAATACTGGTGCATGGAACTTTCTCTATATTCATCTCACCACTGAGTGGAAACCTCATCTCAAATTCTACCCAGGTGGCAATGTTCTTTGAGTGAGAATGTTCACTGCTGTAGTTCTAGTCAGATGATTAGTAATTACTTTCATAGATTTCCAGGCCTGGTTTTTGGTGTATTCTGCATCAACAAGTTTTGGATTTTTCCGAGATAGAAGAATGAGAGGATCTCGTTCTGGACTTGTCCTATAAAAGAAACACATGACATAAAGCTGTGTGGCCTGTACCATAATACTGTTCCCAATCTCTGAAAGGTGAGCAGTACTAGGATCCAGTGCAATGACTGTCTGCCCAGGTGGACAATTCACTGGTTGTGACAGCACAGGAGGGGGATACCGGGTACTGCAGCATCTAGGTGGTCCAGGGCTGGTCCCACTGTACCTTCAGGGATGGGGATGCTTGCATCTGGTCTTGCAGGGTATGTTATTCTGGTCACTACAGCTGTATCCCAGGGAATGATTTCCCTTTTAGGAAAGTTCATGTAGCTTCTATAATCACCAGTACTCATAGCAGTGTAACTAGGTAATCACCACTCACCAAAATAGCTACATGACCTTTGATGTGTTTGCTCTGTAAAGTCTAGTACAATATTTAAATTTAAAAAAAAAACCTCAAAAACTAAATGGCATAAAAACCTGAAGAATGTATGTGGGAAAAGTCCTAGTTATGGTCCATGTAGCAGAGCGTCTTGGTATATGAGGGGTCATGGATCCCTTGAGAATCTGGTAAGAACTATGGACCAATACCCCACCCCAGAAAAACGCACACATCCCCATATAATTTCAAGGAGGTTCTAAAACTCTGGAAGCCCAGATGTGGGCTCCAAGTTAAGGATCTGTAATCTCAAGGTCTGAACATGAAAGTTGGTAAGGAACAGGAAGCAGTGGCTGGTTGGCCCATCTGCACCCTGAAGTCCACTGCCCAAGGAAAGAGGAGGGTAAATAGAGGGTATAATCGCTGGCAAGGACTCACTGCAAAAACTACAAACCCTTCTCCCTTCATGGTCTTTTCTATCCATCTGTTCCACCGATATTTATTATATATCTACATATACAGTATGTACTGTTCTTGGCACTGGAAATACGGAGCTGAACACCATAGCTCCATATTACTATCTTTCCACTTCCCTCTCCATTTTCACCTGTCTCAGTCTGTGCTCTTAACCACTATTTGGCGGCCACATGGTCTGATGAAAAAGGCAGTCAGGAGATCTGGTGGTAAGTCCTCTCTGCATTAACTAGCAGAGTGACCATGGCATGATCATAAGCTACTCCTAGGAAACCATAAACAAGAAGATACCCATCTGTTCTGTTCAACATTATTTTTTACACTATATTCTTTTTTATTTCATGTGTACAAATTTAAAATTAAGTCATTCGCTAGTGTTACAACTTATTCTGTTAAACATTATACAGTCAATGCCCAACACACTCGTGGCACTGTGTAAATATCTGTTGAGTGACTAGGTGGATGAACTTTACTTCTTTGAATTTCAGTTCAATTAAGAGTGATTTGGGCAAATAATCTGAATTCTTCTCTTGTCTAAAATTGTGACTCCACATTTATTTCTTAGTTATCTTAGCTTTCCCTTTGAGCTACAGAGTTCATCATGCCCTCAAGATTACTTACATTGTATATTACTTGGAAGAGTATCTTTGTAAAATGTCAGAAAATATACTCACCTTGATCCTCGGAAATACGCCGTAGAATTTTTCTTTTTCCATGGCCACTGTGCTGCTGACCTAAAAATACAGATTATGATTAGTTTTGTTTTTTTCTCAACTATATAAGGATGTATTTTAACCATTTCTGAAGATTAGTTGAGAGCATTATATTTTTAAATAAGCCTGATCAAGGCTACTCAAAGGAAAAAGTCCTAAAAGATACTATGGTCCCTATTGTTATCATTTCATTGCTCTGGAGGTGTAGCCAGTTATATCTATACATCTATTGCCCCATTAATAAGTTAACAGGATTGAAAGAAAAGCCCCCAAAGCCTAAATGACATGTTTAGGGCTGTTTAATTTGGTTCAGTGAGGATTTCCTCTCTACTGTAAGTAGAGTGCTAATGATAAAATTAATATCCAAAGACAGCTGCAAAAAATATCAGAAACTGAATAAAAGGGTAATCACTCTCTGATTTCATATTTTCAATGGGTAGGAGGTGTCATCAGATTTAGTCTGATATGTGCAAAGCACTTTAGTATTCTTAAAACTGCACTAAGTGCTCTATAAAGATTATGTCCTTGAAACCCAGGTCTCAGTACACATTACCATGACCAGCCTTCCTTGCTGAAACTGCTAGCTCACAGATGCATCATTCTTAACTTTCTTCGTAGGAACCCTCCCTGCACAGAAGTCTGCGTAGCATCTTCTTCTGAAAAAGGACGGGAAGGCTGAACTGGAGTTAATGAGGGATTGGTGGGCTGTATTACAGTAATGGAGAAACTCAGGATATAAACTCTTTAGGTATATGTCCTTTTCAGATACATACAGTGCCATGTTACTCATTTTCACACAGCTGAGAGTATTGCTCAATATTTTCCAGGCCCTCAGACTCTACCCTTGGCTAACCTGGCTCATCCTCTAGCCCTTTCTTGCTGGATCACCTTTACCTGATTCTCCAGTCCAAGGCTAGAACTATCTCTTGTTTTCCCCCATACTTCCTCCTACCAAAATATAAACACTACAGCACTGGATTTTGGGGTTTTTTTTTTCCTGGTTGAAAAAATGTTACATGCTCATTATATAAAATTCTAATGGAAAAGTATAAAGATAAATCCACAGGTAACAATGTAACATTTTAGTGAAGAATTCCTTCCAATCATTTCTCCCTATTAGTGGCTTTCAAATGGGGGTAATTTTGCCCTTCCTCCTAACCCAGGTGACACCTGGCCATATCTGTAGACATTTTTAATTGTCACTACCGGGGAATTGCTACTTGCATTTAGTGGGTAGAGGCCAGAGATGTTGCCAAACACCCTACAATGCATGGGACAACCCCTACAACAAAGAATTATCTAGCCCAAAATGTCAACCGTACCAAAACTGAGAAACCTTGTTCTATATAACAGAGGTCAGAGGTCATACCATACATGCTATTAGATAACATTCTTTTTAGGAAATATATTACAAATAATAATAATAGCCAACGCCTATATAGTACCTTACTATGTTCCATATACTGTTCTAAGTACTTTATATATATCAGATCATTCTCACAACCTCATGCGGTGGGTTTTATTACCCCTATTTTACAGATGAGGTCCTTGAAAGGTTAAGCAACTTTCCCAGAGTCATGCAGCTATAATAATATGAGCCAAGATTTGAACCCAGATTCCAGTTTTTTAAGCACCATTCTACCTTGCCTTTCCATTTATGCACAGTATTCCATTTTATAGTCATGTCATAATTCACTTCATCCCTTACTGATGAGCCTTTAGGTACTTTCCAACTTTTTGCTCTAAGAAACAATGCAGTAGTGAATATCCTTGTACACACATCTTTGTATACTTGTCTAAAACCTCAGGATATATTCTAGATGTAGAATGGCTGGGTCAAAGGATATACAGTATACATTTTCAATTTTGATATATATTGCCAAACTACCTAACAAAAAAAAAATGTATCAGTTTATACTCAAAGTTACTTTTCCTCATTTCCTTGGACCCTGAGAAAGCTGTGTTTAATAAACACAGACTTGAACTGTTTTCTCTCTCCTTCATTCTCTCTACCACCTACCCACTCCTCAAGAGACCTATGGTAGGACTTTTTTCTCCAGGCGAGTGCTAACAGTAGCCACCACCACAGCCTGATACTGCCTCTTTTTAAAACCCCCTCTGACAATAAAAAATGAAATCTTTACATCTACAAGGAACACTGAATTCTTCTACAGAGTAAATATAAGTCAATGGGGACAAACTCCCAAAAGATTATAAAAATAGGCAGAAAAATGGCAGGCAGACATCAATCAGTGCAGATAGATAAACAAGCAGATTATTAAAATTTCAAATCATCGCTAGAGATTTTGAATGGAGGGCCTAAAAAAAAAATTGCAATTCTGTAACTGTGAATAAATTCAGTTGAACAAAAGGGGAAGGTATCAAAAGGAAAAAGTGTTCATATAGGATTAGATTTTAAGGCAAACTATCTCCCTAAAGATTGCTTACTAGCTTATAAGGGAGAAAATCACTACACAGTGGAGGAACCAAATAACATCACTAATGACGGGTGGATGGATGCAAAATCACTTATATAGGTAATTGGACCAGCAATACATAAACTGAATCTAATCATGAGGAAATAGACAAAGCAAAACTGAAGAACATCTATTAAAAAAAGTTAATGTCACGAAAGAGAAAGATACACTGAAGAGCTGTTCTGGATTAAAGGAAACCAAAGAGACATGACAACTAAATGCAATCTGTGATCCTGGACTGTGTCTTGTACTGGAGGGGGGAAATGCTATATAGAATATTATTGGGACAATTAAGTATTATATCAATATTGTTTCCTGAATTTTCTATTTGCAGTGTGGTTATGAAAGACAACATCCTTGTTCTTAGAAAATCCACATTAAAGTATTAAGGGGTCACAGGTTCTCGAACAGTCCAGAAAACAACAAATTATGTATATATTACATATGCAGCCTAAATGTCAATCAAAGGAAATAATGAAGTAAGTTATTATCCATGCAATGGAATACTATGCCACTGTTAAAAATAATGAGGTCAATTCTTATGTACTGACATGGAAAAATTACTTAGAAACATCAGTGAGGGGAAAAGGTGCCTGGGTTATACACATTTGTAAATTTTTATGAGTATATATAGGTTTCATAATTAGTAAAAATGGTTTTAAAGATTTTGAAAACAAAGTAGCTGTATAGCAGGTGGTAAAAGAGCTACAAAAAGAAGGAAGAATGTGAAAAACCCTTTCATATTTGCAAGTACCTGGGGAAAAAAAAAGGATTGGAAAACTAAGGCCAAAGCCAAGAATAACTTAGAGAAAAAAGGGTTAAAGACAGACCTTCCCCCCACCCCCGGCCCCCAAAATCATGTTCAAAACCAAAAACTAAACAAGAAATGATGGTCTCAATGTTGGGAGAACACAGGTAATATTAACTAGTAAAGTAGAAAGGGTAATACACTTGGAAACCTGGACTTCAGGTGCAGATTTTCCTCTGACCTTGACCAAGTCACTTAACCTCTCTGGGCATTCATTCCCTTATCCCTGAAATAAAGGGCTGGATAAAGATAATTTCCAGTTCCAGTTCTGTGAAGTCTGAGACTAAGTTGTTTTTATGTTTGTTTGTTTGTTTGTTTTTTTTAATTTCCAAATTATACCTGCTGTAGAAGAGATTGTTTTTTAACCAAAGGGCTCTAACCACCATAGAGGATTATGGTCCTGTATGTTTCCTTAGGAGGGGAGGATTCTCTTAATCCCCTTTTAATCTTCAGCCACAATTAGTAGAGGTGATAGATATTTGTGGAAAAAAGGTTGAATTAAATTATAGTTTTCCTTATACCTGAGAGAAGACCTATATAGACTATGTTTCTAGAATTTCCCTAAGTAAGCACCAAAGTTGTTTGAATCATTAATGTAATATGTAGCTAGGTAAGAAATTCCTAAGAAATTCCTACAGTTTGGATGACCTACACAATCTAAATTCTGAAATGATAGCAGGATGGAGTCAGCAGGCCAAGGCATGTCGCAGTCATGAATCAGAGAGGATCTGGAATCAACTCGTACTTGAGATACTTATGAAACGTCTATGCTCCCTCATACCCGCCTAAAGTACTCAGCTCTCAGTTATCAAATACATTTATGTTTTTCCAAGTAATTTTCTATCCTCCCCCACAACATGGTCATTCACTTTTTGTTATGAAAGTAATTCACTTTTTTTTTACAATAAAGAAACAGAACACTGTAAATTCACTTACAGGATCTTAAAAGTACAGAAAAATTTAAAGAAGACAAAAGGCTCCTATACTCCCTCCCACAGAGGCATTGTTGATAGTTTAGGATAGATTCTTCTGCCCTTTTCTATGGATGTGCAAATATTTTTATACACATACAAAATTACTTATACTATAAAGAATTTTCCTTTATTTTTAATTTAAAAGTTAGTCATTTGAAAGTAAATAATTGGTTATATTCTACTGCTAATTTCAAGAAAACCCACAAAGAGGAAAAAATAAAACCTCTTTAAAGGACCTACCTTACCAGATCTTCTCTGAAGAGGTCCCACCGTCCAAGACCTGTAGGATAAATTGGCCAAACAGCGGGGCCCCCTTCCCAAAATGTCCAAGCAGGATACATGATATCATGGTACTCTGATGTCTTCGACAAAAACATAAAGGTCATTCTAAATCAGTCTTGGAACAGAGTTAGAAGAAGCAACTGCACTCGTACCACAGGATGTGGACAAAGGCCTTGCTCTAGTGTCACATTGCCAAAGATATATTTTACCTAGTTTGCAAAGTCTAGATTCTAGACATGAAAAGGCAAAAGTGACCATGGGTTAAAATTCTTGGGCTCACTGAATTCCAGAATTTAGAATCACATTAAAGGTCAACTTTTTCCCCAAAATTCTGTTTTTCTAGAGGATAAACACTGTTAAGATTTTTAATTTAAGGAAATAATATACTCAATTCTGAATAATCAAGGAGCTCTCTCATTTTTTAACTGTTATTACTCTTGGAGTTTACACTGTCTTACCAGTTCTTGGTTTTTTCCTAGTGGGTCTTTTGAGAGCAAGAACCAGGAAATACAGTACAATGGTTAAGAGTATGGGCTCTTGAGAGAGATCATGTGAGTCTGAATGCTTACTCTACCTCTTTATGACAGCAGGCAAGTTTACTTAATCTTTCTATTCCTCAGTTTCCTTATCATTGTAATAGGGGAAATAATATGAATAATATGATCTAACAGGCTTATTTTGAATATTAAATGAGTTAATACATGTAAAAAGCTTAGAATAGTGTCTGGCACATAGTAAGTACTCAATAAGTGTTAACTAGTGTTACCTAACACTGTGGCACTGTTGAGCTTACATTGGCTGGTCAGTAAATCCTTGCTTATTCATTAATGGGGGCCAGAAGTGCCAATGGGCAGAGTTGGGGAGGGGTGTTTCACTCATCTTTTGAAGAAAGTGTGAAACCATTTGTTCCCTTTTTATGGTTACTTCTGTTGAAAATCTGGCTACTGATAAACCTCTAACTCTACTGTTTCTTCCACTGGAATTACCTATGTAATATGCTGTTTAATTCCTCTCAAATACTTAAAAAAAAATGTGATTCATCAAGCACCTCAAACCTAACAGTTGTTCAATAGGAGCTGCACAATTAACTCTAAAGTTTACAGACTAAAATCCCTCCCTTAGAAACTAGGAGTCACTGATTTAAAAAAAAATAGGAGGGAAGTAAAGATGAAAGGAAAGTTAGTGTACTGATGGTCATACTTTATTATCCACAGAAACAACAGATAAATAACAAAACATGAAGTCCTTACTGACTTACATGGGAGCCTCTATCTGTTCTTCTAGGAGAGTTTCACAACAAACAATGGGACCAAGCACTTTGGAGAAATGAAGCTAAACCATGGGAAATACAAAACAAATGTGGCTTCAGCCTACTTGCAAAATAGGAAATAAACAAATCTAGAGAGAAAGTAAACTGTGATAAAGAAAAAAGTAGGGATAAAAGGTCCTTCTGCTTTGGAGAAACCAAATCAGAGACGGTGCTCTTTTTCCCACAGTCCTTGAGGTTTTCCTAAACTCTCTCTTATGCCATAGAATCTTCTATCCATTTTCTTCTAGCTTCCCAACCCCCACCCCCAAATGCTTTCATCATACTTAGTCTCTGGGGAAGCAAGGCCCATCCCTGCCAATATACCATTTACATCAGCAGTCCCCAACCTTTTTGGCACCAGGGACTGGTTTCATGGAACACAGTTTTTCCATGGATGGAGGGTGGGGGGAGTATGGAGGGTGTGGAGCTCAGGTAGTGACGTGGCCCGGTTCCTAACAGGCCATGGACCGGTGGTCCAGAAACCTGAGCACTGACAAGATATTCACTGTCCCAAGTTCACGAAGCCTACAGGTACATCCTAGCTACTCCTATCTTCCATGATGAGACCAAAAGATCACCCTCCCACATACCCCCCTTCAGTTCCCCAAATTCTGTTTTTCTAGAGGATACACACTGTTAGGGTTTTTAGTTTAAGGAAATAATATACCCAATTCTGAATAATCATGGAGCTTTCTCACTGTTTAACTGTTATTACTCTTGGAGTTTACACTGTCTTACCAGTTCTTTGTAATTTCCTACTGGGTCTTTTGGGAGCAAGAACCAGGAAATACAGTGCAATGGTTAAGAGTGTGGGCTCTTGAGACAGATCATGTGAGTCTGAATGCTTACTCTACCTCTTTATGACAGCAGGCAAGTTTACTTAATCTTTCTATTCCTCAGTTTCCTCATCATTGTAATGGGGGAAATAATAATATGAATAATACAATCTATCTAATATATATAGCCAAAGTGTTGTACCCCCATAATATTCTGAAATAAAAAAAATTAAATTAAATTAAATTAAAAAAAATGAATATTAAAGTAAAAAAAATACGATCTAATAGGCTTATTTTGAATATTAAATGAGTTAATACATGTAAAAAGCTTAGAAGAGTGTCTGGCACATAGTAAGTACTCAGTAAGTGGCCTATCCTCTCAATGCACTGCTTGGACACAAATCGTGTGGAGTAATCTGGCACCTTCAGGTTCACTTTTAGCCATGCTGGGCCCCTGGGATACAGTGACACACGGATGACACCCAGCACTATGGCTGGTATATACATTGTAGAAGCTCAACAAACATTTTTTGAATGAAGGTATTCCCTAACTCTAAGTACATGAGCTTCCTTGGACCCCTCTCTCCCACGCTCTGTAGGATCTATGAGCCCCACCTCCAGTGTCTTGTAGGTTCCTCAGGCCTCTCACTCCCTAGCTTCCATCCCTAGCCCTATAGACACGTAAGCAATCTTACTCACATTACTTATGGGTTCTCAACTCTATCTCCTCAGTCTTACTGCTCAACCACTGTGAAGCTAACAGGGACACAGACTCATTCCTGGACCTCAGGCCTCATCCTCACTACCTATCCTCATTACCCATCAGCCTCTGTCACAGGACAAATGACCTCCTGCTCATACCCTAGAGGACCACCCTCCATCCCCCCATGTGGCCCTTCCTGTACTTACCTTACTGAAGGAGAAGACTGGGATGGCAGGCTCCATCCATTTGGGAACCTGAGGATAATCTCGTACATTGATCACCATTTCCATGTCAGGAAGGCGCTCAATAACTTCCAAAATAAAGTGCTCAACACCGCTACATCTGTCAAATGGAAATACCAAAAATTCACCAGAGCATTGCCTACAGGCTCTAGGACAAGACAGGGCCCGTTCACACTTTAAAATAAGACAAGCCAGTGTTCAGATCATCGGTCTACCCCAAAGTTTCCTGAAAGCAATGCTTCTATAGCAACTATTCCACTTTTTTACATTGTGCAAGTTATCGTTCCTAGCTAAGTTATTCCAGCTTATAATACATAAAATTTTCCAAATAAATCATCATTGCTTTGAAGGGAATATTATTGCTACTCCTACCATTTCTCCTCTATTCATTCCAGTTTTTTCTTTATTTCCCTTATATGGAATAGTTTAATTAGTAAGTAAGATACAAATTCTGATAGGATCTTGAAAAGCTAATTTTCGGTGTGCCTTTGGCCTTGCTTCTCACAAAGACACCATTTTTATTTCCACTGTAATTAAGTCTCATAGTTTATGAGAAAAGATAGAAAACCTTTCATTACCTTCAACCTGAATACAGAACAATAGCAAAATCAGTTTTGCAAGCAAGAAAAAGTGCTATGTACACGATCATGAATATTGTAACACAGCTTTCTGACTAGACTCCCTGGGAATCCTCAGAGTATTTCTTGAAAGAAAGAGAAGATACACTGACAGTTTAGCTGTTTCTGCCCCATTCTTTGAGGTCCTGATCATCACTATACGAGGCGCAGCATTCCAAGGCTTGATCACAATTTTCTGGCAGCATGGAAATGACTGATTTAGAATATTATTTTATATATGGGGAGATAACTGCAAAAAATATCAATGGTTCATAAACATAGGAAAAGATGCTCAACTGTATTAATAATAAATGTCAATGAAACTAGATGCCAATTTTGCCAATGAGACTGGCAAAGATCAAAAAGTCTAATAATGCACAGTGTTGGTAAGAGTGTAAGGTCCATTCAGAATGTATGTGAAACAAGGGTAGTGGCAGTATAAATAGGCATGACCTCTCTGGAGAACAATTTGCTTCTATTTGCCAAGATTTTAAAAAGACTTTAATTGGCCTAGTTATTCTACTTCTAAAAATTTAGCCTATATATATGTTTACATGAGTGTTCAAAGGTATATGTACAAGGATGTTCACTACAGTACTGTTTGCATTAGCCAAAAATTAAAGGGGTATGGTGAGGAATAATTGTAATGTCCATTGATAGAGGACTGAATAAAGAATTCCATATAATGGATTAACATGCAGCCGTGAAAAGAGCAAGGTGTTCTCTACGTACTCTCATGGAACGATCTCAAAATCTACTGCTATATGGAAAAGAAATGGAAGCTGCAGAACAGAAGCTATAGCATGTTCTAATTTACTGATGAGTCTAGATGCTTGTACATGCATAGACTATCTCTAGAAGGACATACAAGAAACTTGTAATTCTGACTGTCTTTTGAGATGCGGTCTCAGGGACCAGAGGTGTCTAAGGTGGAAGAGAAATTTCCTTTTCACTGAACATCTTTTTGAGTTATCCAAATATTTTACCATGTGCATGTAATATTCTTTTGATACTAAAAAAAAACGTAGTTAATAAGTTAAAAAAAATTGTTGCAGAATAATTTATATATTACAGCTAAAACACTGTATTTTCTTTCATATTTGGCTTTTAAAATATCACTCTCTCATATACCTTATGATTCCATTTATATAAAACTCTAGAAAATAATCCATAATGAGAGAGAGCAGATCAGTGGATGCTCAGGGGTAGGAGGGTTGGGGGAAAGGCATGACAGGGAGGGGCAAGAGAGAGGAATTCCAAAGCAGCCCAAGGAAATATTTGGTTGTGATGGGTATGTTCATTATCTTGGTATAAACATACATTAAAAGTTAGCAAAGTATACAATTTTTAAAAATTTTTGATTGATAATTATATATATTTATGGGGTATAATGTGATGTTTTTATATATGTTTACAACATTGTAGAATGATTAATCAAGCTAATTAATATATCCACCACTTCATATACTTCTCATTTTTTTGTTGTGAGAACATTTAGATTGTATATGTTAAATATGTGCAGTTTATGTCAACCACACCTCAATAAAGCCGCTATTAAAAAAGTACCATTACTCCTTATCTTTGAAATGACTTGTCTCTAAGCATTAATTAGATGGACCTCTGGTTCCTCAGTAAAATCTCTCAGCTCATCCTTGAAATGCTGAGTTTATATTTCATTTTGTTCAAAACTGAATTTTAAAAATGTCATATAGGTTTCTGAAACTGGGTGAATTAAAATTATCTAGACCTAGAAAGATATTATTTGTAGTTAGATGGGAAGCTTTGAGATATCATACAACTGTGTCCATTTCATTAAGGACAGTGGTTTGAAACATTTCATTCTATTTGTATTTTGTCTGTCTCTGTTTTCCTTAGTTGTGTATGTAGCTGAGAAAGGGAATTTTCAGTGTCATTGGAGGTATAAATTATTTTATTGCCAATTAAAAATCCTGTGCTCCCTTCAGAACATTTCTAAGCTCATGATTCTAATCAAAATGCTAAGGTCAGGAAAAAGAGAATTGTGCCTCGTGCCTTTCAGAAACTTTGAAAGCATTTCATTTCATCTGGGAATTGTTCAGCAAACTATTAAACATTGGGTAAGCTTTCAAAGTCCAAAAATGTCTATATTTGTATTTTATTTCTCATGTGTGGAAATTAAAAATTCCCCTATGCTCATAATTTGTACTTAAAATCTCTATTATTATCCTAAATAATGAAACAAATGTCTGTTTAAAATACTTCAAGGATTTTATCCACTACCACCTTATTTCCCCCTAATACCTGATAACCAAAATGTAACTGATTTCCTCAGGGTTGTGGGATATTAAGTGACCTTTCTTTTTTGTTGTTGATTTTACATATTTTTGACAGCATGTATTAATTTGTAATAAAATTAATAAATTTATTAATTTGTAATAAAATTAATGTATTAATTTGTAATAAAGTTAATACTTTGTATTACAATTTGTAATAAAATTGTAGGCTGGGTGCAGTGGCTCACACCTGTAATCCTAGCACTCTGGGAGGCTGAGGCGGGAGGATCACTTGAGCTCAGGAATTTGAGGAGGCCAGCCTGAGCAAGAGTGAGACCCCGTCTCTACTAAAAATAGAAATAGCCAGGTGTCTCGGCAGGTGCCTGTAGTCCCAGCCTACTCAGGAGGCTGAGGCAAGGGGGTTACTTGATCCCAGGAGTTTGAGGTTGCAGTGAGCTATGATGATGCCACTGTACTCTACCCAGGGCGACAGAGCAAGACTCTGTCTCAAAAAAAAAAATTGTAAAAATAAATAATATAAACCTTTATGTCCAGATGGATGCATTTGGTTTTTTTTGCAACACCTTTATTTTACATTTAATGACAGAATAGGGATTGTTTAGAAAGAGGATCATAGACAAGGGAATATTATGCCCTCTGGGTTTTATACCTTCTAATTTTATAAAGATTTGAGTCAAAAAAATAAAAGACTTCAGGGAGGCTGAGGCAGGAGGATCCCTTGAGCTCAGGAGTTCAAGACCAGCCTGAGCAAGACTGAAACCCTGTCTCTTAAAAAAATAGAAAAATGACCCAGGTGTGGTGGCGGGTGCCTGTGGTCCTAGCTGCTTGGGAGGATGAGGCAGGAGGATCACTTGAGCCCAGGGGTTTGAGGTTGCAGTGATCTATGATGACGCCACTGTACTCTAACCTAGGCAACAGAGCAAGATGCTGTCTCAAAAAACAAAAAAACAAAAAACAAAACAAAACAAAAACAAAGACTCCAAAAAGAAGGTTTATCATTTGGCATATGTAATGCTGCCTATACCCAACTTCCAGACTCAGTCCATGACCCTGCCTGCTCCCCTCAGCCCTCAGCCCACTAACGTCACCTCAACTCACACCTGAAGTCCTGGCTAGTATAGTCTGCAGCCCCATTCACTGCTCTTGACTCTGCCACCTCTCCTCAAATACTCAGTATCTAGAACAATCCTGACCCATAGCAGACACTCAGTAAATACCTATGCTTCTCCTCCTCCTTCAGCCCAGTTCGCTCCTGCCAGGCCTCATCAATCTGTGTCCTGCAGCTACAATATCCCGGGAAGGAAGGGCGGGAACAGAGCCACAGCTACTACAACCAGTAATGTGCCCAAGCCTCTCAAAGAGAGAGGAGACAGGCTTTGGGAAAGGAGCTGGCAAGAAAAATTCCCAGGCAAGGAGAAGAGCTGGTCACTATTTTTTAGTTCCCCTGAAATGTGAGGAAGGAGTCACTTGTCAGTCCCCTCAATTGGCTTCTCTTTAAGAACAGTATCAAGTAAGCCTATATGCAATAAAGTCAGAAGATGTATCTACCTTGTAATTCTTACCTTGAGGGGAACATACAGTCATTTTCTCGGTATAATCTGTTCTTAATGATCTGATAGTGGGTCCCTAGCTTCCGTCTGACTACCTCTGCCATCATCTTCCTGGAGATACCTCCTCGGAAAGGAGTCAGATCCTCTTCTATGACGCTGGGAAAGAAAGGGAATTGTCAGGGAAAGCAGGCCAAAAGAGTGGTACGGTTCCACCTAATTCCTACGTGCGTTTAGGTTTAATATCAGAGAACACGGTAAGCTGAGGGAAAGAATACAGGGCAGGAATGAGCAACTCTCTCTCAGGGACACCATAGGTAACCTGAAACATCAGATGCAATAAAGCTACAAAAAATAAAAAATAGGTCAATGTCTCTCCTTCCTCCCTCCATCTGGATTGCCCCTCTCTTGCCAGTTCCAAATTCTTCCTTCGCTACCCATTTTCTCCCAGTCACTGCAGTCCTACTGACATCCCCCTCTCTGAATCCCACAGAAGGTACAGTTTACGCCTTACAGTCTAACACTGTCTGACTCACTTGTTCTGCTCTGTCTGGCCTGTACCCACCCCCACATACTCTGGCAGCCTGACAGCAGTAATCAAAAAGGGATACTATTTTGCGTCTCTTTTAAAGTTGAGTACATAGTTAAGTTTTCAACAAGTATCATAAGCATCAGATGAATTTTTGAGGAGTCAGTAACCAAGTAAGGAGCTAAAAGAACCCTGTTATTTAGGTGATGAAGAATCTGAGACCTGAGAAGTTAAGTGGTTTGCCACAGGGGTGATTAAGTGGAAGTACTGGGAATAAAACCCAAATCTGCTTTCGAAGTTCTCTTTGCACCATACCACATTCCAGCGCGGGATGTGCATTCTTCAAGGATAACCAACAGGACACTTAAGATTAGATTAATTGATAAATAGGTTTATTCCTTCAACTATATTTATTGAGCACTTATGGGAGGGCCGGCACCTGGGATACAACAGCAAATAAGACATAGACCCTGACCTCAAGAAACTTTCAGTCCACTGGGAGAAACAGACAAACACATGCGCTAAATCCCACAGGGAGTCATCGGTAATGTTGAGACCACCTGAGCCTCTCCTATTCCAGAGCATTTTTATTCCCTAGAAGTAGGAAAACCACATCAGGCACCCTTTCTGCTCTCAAAACAGGTTGGCTCTCTGACCACTGCAACCAAGGTCTCTCAGGGATGTTAGGGTACTTCCTGCTATAAGAAGTAAACTCTCAAAGACATCAAAGAAGAGAACTCACCCATGGTAGCACCTGCAGTTTTGACTTGAACATGGTTCATAATTTTCCAAAGACCTGTTAATTTGGTCAATAAATACCTTCCATTTTGAACCTTCAAAAAGTAAAGTAAATGAAAGTTAACCAAATAACCCCTGAGCATTCTTATTTGCTAGCAGCAGGCAGACAGAACCAACAGAACCCAAAACTTTGAAAAATCCCCTTCCTATCCCACTGGTGGAAACGAAACGCCTGGAAGGATTTTTTTTCCTTTCTTTTTTTCTGTACTCTCCAGCGCTCACGTCGTCTGCTCCTCTACCTGGGCCATCAACATCCCAAGCTAGTGCCCAGCCCTCAGAAGGCCACAGATACGCTGGATAGTGACACGGATTCTCGCCTTCTACTAATCAAATTGAGCCTCATATAAAGGATCATTTAAAAGCTACAGACATTAAACCCTCCCTTCATCTCTTCTGACAACATATATACAAACACACCGGCGCGCGGACACACACGTAACTCTCCCCCTCCCCAGAGTGTTTTAGGGAGGTACAAAGTAGCCGAGCGCGGGCGATACCGCCTGCGTGTGAACAGGGGATTCCGTCTCCTCCCTAGCACTCCGAATTCTGGAGGACCGGTTACTCTCCAGGGTCCTGGGCAGGAGCAGAGACCCAGACACCCTCACTCTCCGCTCAAGGCGCCCGGAGCCCTCTGCCCTGCTCTGCGCTACGGCGGCCACAGCAGCCTCCAGGGCTCCGGGCGGCGAGGGGGCGGGGAGCGCCTCCGGACCCTGCCAGACCCCGAGCCAGACCCCGAGCCCGAGCGGCAGGCTCGGCCCTGCCGGGAACCCACCTGACTCCTTCTGGCGGCCCTGCACTGGCTGCAAGAGTAGCAACAGCAACCAGAGCCGAAGCGGCCAGCTCGCCCACCACCCCATCGCCAGCGGCCCTGGGGCGGATTCCCCGCCGCGACGCCGGCGGAAGCGTGGCCCCGCACAAAGATGGCGGTGGCCACCGCAGCACGTGGGTGGCGGGCCCCGCACAAAGATGGCCCCGCTGTGCCCCCTGCCCCGCCCCTCCTGCGACCCCCAGGCCTGAGGCGGAGTTTCCCCGGGAGTGCAGCGCCAGGAAGCTAGGGAGGATGAACAAAAGGACCAGCTCTCTATCCTCTTTCCCTGGCATCCCCTGGGAAAATGTGTCTACTAATGGTAATTCCTTTCATTCTATAACATACTGAAAACATTATTTCCCTGCAGCCAGAAAACTGTAGGTCAGAAAGGCTGTGTTTCTTGCCCAACAGCTTCACAGTTAATGGTACAACCACTACGGCCTTGTCATAGAGCCAAGGCTAGATAGTGCTTTCCATGACATCAAACTGCATCTTATTAAATAGCATAGATTTGTTGAACATGTGAATGTGCACAGCACTGTTAGGCCCCAAAGGGTTGTAAATGCATAGCACAGGTCCCTCTATAATAGGAATTTATAACAGTTTAGGTGACTTATACATGGGAAAAAAAAGTCAGTGGTGTTAAATAAAATTTATGGGAGACCATTGTTTTGGACTGAGCTCCTGCACTAGGTCCCAAACTACTGGACCAAACTAGAATGGAGTCACTCATCCTGGGTGCCACATAATCAAACTGAACTTTAAAATGGGCCAATTTTGCAAAAAACAGGAGATTCACAGCAATCAATCAGAAGGTGCCCAACCTGAGCTGCCATAATAAAGAAGTCCCTTCTGTTTTAACCCTCTAAGGAAAATAACTTCAAAATGACCAATCTGCTTTTTGTTACTTATTTCTGCTTTCTTCAGCCCTTTTCTGCCTATAAAGCCAACCCCCTCTACTCAGCTCTTGGTCCACCTTTCTATTTCATAGATGGGATGCTACCTGATATATAAACCACTAATAAAAGTCAATTAGATCTTTAAATTAAATTTGTTGAAATTTTGTTTTTTGACAGTGGACAACATAATACTAGACAGTGTAAGTATATAGCATGGTATAGTTATATATCTATATATAGGTGCATATAGGTAAGTGTAGGTATATATAGTGATCATACAACTACAATTATATATCCATTGTCCAAAATGTGCATAGTAACATCCCAGGCTTTGTGGAAATACACGGAAGTACAAGATCAAATCTGTGCCCCCAAGTTCAGAACTAGTAGGGAAAACATATATGCTTCCACAGAAATAATTTACAATTTAAGGCAATAGTTAAGTGCTACTGGTTTCAGTGGAGGAAAAAAATCAATATGAAGTAGAAATCCGGAGAAAGGGGTGGGAGGGGTATATTCCAGGCCAAAGAAAAGGAAAATGTTGCAGTTAAGGAATATTGTGCTGGAGACACTGAAAACATGGGAGCCGTAATTTGCAGAATGTGGGGGTAGAATCTAGATTGATGGTAGTGGTAGGTTTAGGATGCATGTTGAAGATTGGTGGAAGATAAAATAATGTTGATTAGCTAGGAATAGGCCATGTCAGTCAGAGGAGGCACTTGGGCTACATTTCATGAGGATGGGACCATCCAATTTTTGTGTGAGTGAGGCTCACTTTGGGTGAATAGGAAGTAGGAAAAAGTGGACTCCCAACACTGTATCATACAAGACTTCTTCAGGAATCCAAATAAAACTTGAGTCAGAATTTTCTCTACTTCCAGGAAGGTGTACAGTATAGTTATATGTCACTTAACAATGACGATACATCCTGAGAATGCCTTGTTAGGTGATTTCAGTGGTGTGCAAACATCCTGTGTATACAAATCTAGATGATACAGCTTACTACACACCTAGGCTATATGGTATATCCTATTACTCCTAGGCTACAAACCTGTACAGCACGTTACTGTACTGAATACTGGAGAACACTGCAACACAATGGTAAGTATTTGGTTTTCTAAACATAGAAAAGGTACAGTAAAACTATGGTATAAAAGATAAAATTGTACACCTTTATAGGGCACTTACCATGAATGGAGCTTGCAAAACTGGAATTTGCTCTAGGTGAGTCAGTCAGTTGAGTAGTGAGTGAATGTGAAAGCCTAGGACATTATTGTACACTACTGTAGATTTTATAAACACTGTGAACTTAGGCTACACAAAACTTATAACAATATTTTTCTTTCTTCAATAATAAATTAACCTTAGCTTACTGTAGCTTTTTTTACTTTATACACTTTAAAATTTTTTTAACCTTTTGACTCTTTTGTAATAACCCTTAGCTTAAAACACAAACACATTGTATAGCTGTACAAAAATATTTTCTTTTCTTTCTTTATATCCTTATTCTATAAGCTTTTTTCTATTTCTAAAATATTTATTTTTATTTTTTGCTTTTTCAACTTTTTTGTTAAAAACAACTATACAAACACACACATTAACCTGGGCTTGCACAGGGTCAGGATTATCACTATCACTGTCCTCTCCCTCCACATCTTATCCCACATGAAGGTCTTCAGGGGCAATAACACACATGGAGCTGTTATCTCCTATGACAACAACGCCTTCTTTTGTAATACCTCCTGAAAGACCTGCCTGAGGCTGTTTTATAGTTAACTTTTTCTTTTTTAAAATAAGTATAAGGAGTACACTCTAAAATAATGAAAAAAGCATAGTATAGTAAATACATAAAGCATCAACAGTCATTTATTATCATTATCAAGTGTTATGTACTGTATATAATTGTGCTATACTTTTATACAACTTGCAGTGCAGGTTTATACCAGCATTTCTTCAATAATAAATTAACCTTAGCTCAATAATAATAGCTTGATAATAAATTAACCACCACAAATACATGAGTAATGTGTTGCACTACCACATAACAACAGCTATGACATTACTAGGCAATAGGAATTTTCTGGCTCCATTATAATCTTATGGGTCCACTGTTGTATATGTGGTTCATCATTGACTGAAACGTCATTACGGGAATGCATGACTGTACATCAAAATGAAAAAACCCAAAATGATTGTACGAGTACTGGAAGTATGGTTTCTACTGAATGGGTATCATTTTTGCACCATTGTAAAGTCAAAAAATCATAAGTCAAACCATCCTAAATTGAAGACCATCTGTATTCATGAATGAAAGCTCTGTGGTACCTTAGGACACTAGGACTTTGGGGGAAATTACTGACTTTAGTGGTTTTGATATCAGTCATTCTGGCTCTGAATTCTGGCTCTGCCACTTACTAGCTAGGTTATTTTCAACAAGTTACTTAACTTCTCTTAACTTCAGTTTCCTCTGCAAACAGGAACCATGGTAGTATCTATCAAAGTATTGTGAGATTTAAAGGAATGTGTAAAGGTAGTAGTCCAGTGTCTGGCACAACAACAACAACAACAAAAAACTCTCAATAAAGGTTAACTAATCATACAATCAATACAAAGAACTTTCTATTAAGGGGCTAAACTCTCTGGAGTGAAAGATCTCATACAAATGCTCCTTTTGACACTCTTACTCTTCTAGTACCAAATTATTGGCAGTTCCTGAACTCATGACGTTGCCTGTCTCCTTACCTTTTTATCTGCCATTTCCTCTCCAGGAGAAGAGCCATTCTCCCACGAACCCCCTACTCATTCGTGGAGTCTTGGCTTAAACTCCAAACTCTCTGTGAAATTTTTCTTGGTATTACCACCACCCCCATCCCATAGAGTTCATTACACTGTCTTGCATGCTATCTCTGGTCCTTGGACATACTTTTAATGTGGCATGTATTGTAATAAATCGTAATTACTGTGTTTTCCTGGTGTCTTGTCTCTTCCACTAGACCCTGAGCTTTTGTGGTATTCACTTTGTAACCCTAGAATCAATCTAGTCCTTTACTTAACATACAGTAAGTGCAGGGTTGGATGCTGAAGACTTCACGATTTGGGTTCCTTCACTTAGCACTGACGTGACTCTAGGTGACGTCTCCCAATCTCCCCTCACCTGTAAAATGGGGGCGATAACTTGTACATAGCTGTGGCATGGAGTCCATGAGATAACAAGAAGTACCCTGCACCTCGCAGGGGCTAACAGACGGAGGAAATTCGTTGGCCAGCGCTGGCCGGGAAGGCGGGACCACGAACCCAGAGGAGCAGGCGAGTCCCACTGCGCAGGTGCACGCGGGAGGGGTTGGCGTGCTGGCTCCCGGGGCTGCTTGTGTGGTTCCGGGGGCCCGCTCGCAGCTGGGGCGGCCGTCCGTCGCGGAGCTGACGTCATCGCCGTGCGCTGCCACGTCTGCTCAGCTCCGTGGTAATGGAGGTTGGGGATGAGTGCTGACCCGGTCGAGCCCTGGCTCTAGTTTTAGTTCTGGCTCTGGCACTGACTCGGGGTCTGGGGCTGAGTCTGGCAGCCCGAAGCCTGGATACCTTTTCTCGACTCTCCGGGCGGGAACGGCCTGCGTACAAGCAGCAGGCTTGGAGCGCTTCAAAGCGGGGAGGGAGTTATCTTGCCTGGGGTCCAGTCTGTAAAGCCGCCGCCTCCTCCTAGGGATCCTGCCTCACCGGCCGGGCCTCTTCCATGCGTGAGTATTACTGAGCTGCCTCACTGTCCGACTGTCCTGGGCCTGCTTTGGCCCTCCGGGGGTGTGTGGCGGGGACCGCTTTGTCCGCTCCTCTTAGGGACCAGTCTATTGAAGTTTGTGGTCTTTTGCCGTCTACCTTCCCCCACCCCATCCTGTCGCCTCTTCGGTCCCAGTTTTTTACCCCTCACTTTTCTTTCCCTTTGATCGTTAATTGAGCAAGGACCAGCAGCCCCTAAATCCAACGGTTTGAATGCTTTGTCTCACTTGGTGTTTGTTAGTCTAACAGTAAGTCTGTTAGGAATAGGGAACATCGGATCAGTCTGCAGTAACGTTTTGAAAAACAGGGTTTTTCCAGCGTGTCATCCTTCGGTTTTTGGTTGTATCGTTTAGGAAACATTTGGTATCCATATTGGCGGAACCATGATTTTTGCCATAGATTGATGAAAACCCAGCTTTTTTTCAGTGAGGATCTTTATCTGTTACTTACCTTTTAATCTTGCAGTTTCAGTAATTTCTAAATGATTTTATATCAGTTTTTCTGGAGTAGGAATCCACTTGAGTTCCTTTCTGTATTTTCAACTAACATATGGAGATACCGTACGAAGAGTTTTACTTTTAAAGAGTTAAACGGCCTACTGGTGGTGCCCTTTCATTTATCTTCGTCGATTCTGATGTTGACCTCTGTGGAACAGGGGACACTTTTTTTTTTCCCTGATGAAGAAACAAACTCAGAGGCTAAACGACTCAGTTAAGGTCAGATAATATGTGACACATCTGATCTCAGAACCCAGATCCCTTGATAACAAAACCTAACATTTTGGACAGTGTTTTTTCTCCTGTATTTCAAGTGGTTTAGCGAAATATTGAATTGGAAGTATCTATGTTGTGATGTTTCTTGTAAACTAACATCTGATTGTAATATCTTTCATATGATACAAGTCAAAAGACAAAAATTGTGACTTGCCTAACACTGAACAGATCTGAGATCAAAACTTAGGCTTCTGATCCATTAGCATCTGAATAGTCCTTTGATTAGAATAAAATAGGTAATAGACTCTGGGAGCATTTGTTTGAAAATCTGGTTTTGCAAGGCCTGCTCACTCAGTTTTTCTGGTTGTTTTGTTATGTTGCCTACTTTAAAAATAGTGAACTGATTTTAAATGTTTTTTTTTGTTGTTGTTCAGAGTTGAAACAGGTTGACAGCCATTAACCTGGGTTGCAACTACAGGCGGCACTGGAAGCAGACTGTTCCCGGACATGCCCGGTGGAAGGAGGGGCCCCAGTCGGCAGCAGCTAAGCCGTTCAGCTTTACCTTCTTTACAGACTTTGGTTGGTGGGAGCTGTGGCAATGGAACAGGCTTGAGAAACAGGTAAAGAAGAAATAAGGCTATGCATAATTTGTAATGTCCTATGATCAACAAGACTAACATAAAAGTCATCATGCCATCCAGATATTTGCTTATCTTGACACTGAGATAGAAATCCTGCCTTGAAGACTGAAAGCTCAATATTTCAGAATATTTTGGAGGTAGAAAGATGTGATATGGGGCCCATAAAGCGAAAACAGTCCAATTCTTACTTTTGGCTGATAATCCAAACTCTAGTCATCCCCTTTTTAGCTATTAGTAGAAGGAAGAAGTCAATGGAAATACAAGGCAAATGCGATGGTTTATCTACTTACTGGTGTTCCTTTTCTTTTTTGGAGAGCAAATTAAAACTGACAGCTCACATGTGATTCTAAAATTATGTCACATTCCATCAAAGGTTTTAAAAATTATTTTGTCAAAAAATTGTTTGATAATAATAAACTGTCAGCTATAGCCTAGACATCTTGTTTGTGTCATGTTGTATGAGAATAAAGAATTTGATCTTTTTAATGGAAATTTATCTTCCTAATTTTTAAAAGTTAGGATGAATTTTTTCTAATCTATGGTAACTAATGTCATCAAGAGGTTTAATCATGTAATAGTGCAAAGAAATGGTTCTATCCAATCAAGTGTTTGGTCAAGATAATTTCTGCTTCTTCCCTGAATAGAGTTTTTCACTTGCCTTGATTTTAATTTTCAAAGCTAGCAATCAGTACCACTCCTCTCTTTTCAAGTCTGCCTAGTAGTACTTATGCACTTTTCTCTTCCTGGCCTGACCTCCCACTTTCTTTCTGATTTTCCAACCCAAGTTCTACCTAATCTTTAAAATTAGTTCTGATCTTATCATTTCAGTGGAGCTCTCCCTGAAATTCCAGTTTGAAGGAATTTTTTTCCAGTCTCTGATTGTCATTATACTAATTTTCAATCCAAATTTTATGTTTATATATTAATACAGAGTAATTGTAGTTTATTCTAGAGTATTTTTTTTACTCTGCTGTTCTTTAGATTTCTTCATTTTAAAAATAGTGATACTGTTTGCATCATAGCAAGATGTTGAAAATGAAGTAGTAAATTGCAGTAATTTTTAAAAACTACTGATTTTTTTTCAAAATTTCTACAAATAACATGTATTATTTTATATTTTTTAAAATAAAGAAAAATAAAAAGAATGAGAATATGTGAAAATGCTTTCGAAGAAAGGTACTATGTACCCTAGGTATTGAGATGAAAGTTGTTTGTGATGTGAAGTACATGCCTTAATTTTACTAAGATGTGCTATAAACTTATTGATTCAGCGCTTTCAAATTGTGATAGAAAATCCTACCTCTGCCTAGCTAGGATTCTAGCTAGCTACAAAATTCTAGCTTTGCCTCTGTCTTAACTCCAACAGTTCTTTGTTCATTCTCTTCTACTTTGGCTTTGAGAATTTCCCTAGATAATCATGTTCTCAAACTGTCCCATTGAATCCCTCTTCAGTGCCTCAGGGGCTGCTATAGGAGGG
The DNA here is from genome assembly GCA_023783475.1 of Daubentonia madagascariensis. NCBI lineage: Eukaryota > Metazoa > Chordata > Mammalia > Primates > Daubentoniidae > Daubentonia > Daubentonia madagascariensis. The sequence goes on along the minus strand of JAKFHU010001631.1, from coordinate 16,794,345 downwards.
CTCAGAAGGGAAAAGGGGGCCAGGCGTGGTGGTTGACACCTGCAATCCCAGCACTTTGGGAGGCTGAGGAGGGAGGATCACTTGAGGTCAAGAGTTTAAAACCAGCCTGAGCAAGAGCAAGACCCCATCTCTACACAAAAAAAAGAAGAAAGAAAGAAAAATTAGTGCAGCATGGTGGCACGTGCCTGTGGTCTCAGCTACTCAGGAAGCTGAGGCAGAGGATCACTTGAGCCCAGGAGTTTGAGGTTGCAGTGAGTTATGATGATGCCACTGCACTCTAGCCAAAGTGACAGAGCAAGACCCTGTCTAAGAAAAAAAAAAAAAAGAGCAAGAAAGGAAGAGGGGTTGGGCAGGCCTAGTAGTCTAGGCTTCAGGTTTCCTATTCCTCTTAATAATATTAACTCCCTTTCCTATGAGTTTTAAATATTGAGATACCATGTAAAATATCTCTTGGGGGAAAGATAATGAAGCGTTCTGCTATTAAAACGAGCTGAAAGCCACATGAAAGCCTCATTCCTAGATGCTTCTGTCTGCACTTGGAGTCTGCAGATAGTGTACTGGGGAGAACTCAGAACATTTGGGAAATACCTCTGCTCTTAATTGGGTTTGGCTGTGGTCTTGTATTCTTTTCTCTGCCTTCATTGTAGCTCTTCTATCCTGGCTTTTCAAGGTTCCAACCATGGTTGCCTTGATCTACCATTCTGCACCCTCTCTCCTCCTTTAACATATATTTCTTTGGTAATTGATTGTGGGGGATGGGTAGGATGTTTTTCAACAGATTAGAATAAAGTGAAAGAAATAGTTGTTCACGGTTTGAAAAGTCACTGAGACTATTACCAAGTGATTCTTTTGTGACATGTTTACCTAGAGAGGTTATTTTGGGGAAAAAGGGCTCCATATTTGCTTCTTGGTGAGAAGGAAGCAGATGGAATAGTTAGTTTTATAAGACCTGGGGAAGAGGTATAACAAATATAGATAAAGACCATGGTAGATGGCTTAGAATATGGTTTTAAGAAGGATGTGTATGAAGAAAGACAGTATCCAGATGAGGAAAACTCACTTTTGGTGTATCTGTAGAGTATTGAAGAGAGAAATAGATAATTGCTTAAGTATGGTATGATTTTGGATGATATATTTTATTCTGCAAGATGTAGGTTGGCTGGAGAAGAGAGCATTTGCAGCTATTTGGTAGGTGTTTGCAGCCTGATTGGTTAAGTTAAATTTGAGAATGTCAAAGAGCTAGTTTGGTGACACAGTCAAGACTGAAATCCATAGTTCTCTGTCCCACTTTCTACCTTTGGGGAGCAGGGATTTGTTCTTGCAACAATGTATTTAGATGATTTTCCTTTTAAAAAAAGAAGATATACTGTGTGTTTCTGAGTTTCTTAGAGAGCTCCGGATTCAGGGAGAATCTTATTTGAGAAGAACTAAGTGTGTGTTTTTTCACTTTGTTTATTCCTTGCATGTACTTTGTTAATAATACCACCTGGACATGTGTAAGTGACTACTGCTTTCTCTGTTCCTCCTAATTCCTCTTCATCCCTTTGACTCTTTCTTGCTTTATCCATTTGCTTACCTAAGTTCTGCTGTTTGCTGGCTCCATAAGAGCCAGTCTCAGGTTTGCTATGCTAACCCTTTCCTGCACACAAACTTAATATGCAAGAACAAAGCACAGGTATTCAGCATAAATCACATTGTTTATACAAACAGTTGTAGGCACAGTGAGCCATTCTTATTATTTAGGGGAAGTTTTAAGTTCCCAGATGCAAGCCTTATAAGCAGGACTTTCTAAGGGTAGCTATGCTGAACACCTGCTTTCCTTTTGAGAGTATGGAATTTTGTACAACTAGGAAGAGGGTGCCTATGTGGCTAGCCCCCGATAAAAACCTTGCACATTGAGTTTCTAATGAACTTTCCTGGTGGACAACACTTTATATGTGTTGTCACAACTTGTTGCTGTGGGAAATAAGTGAGTCCTGAATAAATTCTTAAATCTATTTTTATAGCCTGTTAGAGGAATAATTCTTTTATTTTTCCTAAATAATACCTCTTTATTTTCTGAGTTGTATTGACCAAGTCTGTTTATTTTTTGGTTTTAAGAACTTTGATCATATCTCCTCTCACGCTTTCAACTTTTTAGTTTAGATGAAAAAGGCTTAATCTCATAGATTCTCTTTATATGAGAATATTTTCCTTTTTTTCCACTGATGCTCTGGATCACTTTATTTGACCTTTGTCTCTTTGTCTTCTAGCTTGAAGTTTAATAGCCAAGGCAGTATAAAGTATCACAAGTGTAGATCTTCTGTATGTCTTTTTTGAAGCTCAGCATTTTATTGACTTTGTTAATGGCAGAAGCATATTAGTCTGCTTTACTTGGGAAAATCCTTTAAGTACCTTTTTAACCCTTAAATCATAATAAATAGTTTAGCATGCTTTTCCCCTTAGTGTATTTTTGACGGAAGGGGAATAAGAATTTTTAGTTTGTTCTAGAATAGAGTCTCCTAACCTTGTAACTTCTCATCAGAATTTTTTATTTCAATGTCTTATGATTAACTGGAGTGAAAGAGTAGGTAGGCTGCTGGCCTTAATCCTCTCTATTCAGGTCTGCCAACTTGTACAACTCCAGATGCTGCCATTCATGTTGTATTCTATGGAATGATACCTCCTAGAGTTTTACAGTGCTGTGGCCCACCTCCCAGAACAGATCAGAAGGCTGTGGTATGTAAAGACTGGTTTATGATTGAGCAGGTGTGGTTCTGAGATCTACTGATAGATCAAAATCTATTACTTGGTAGGCCTTCTTTATTGGAGTATACTCTGGGAATGAGAGGAAAAGACTTTTATAATTTTTTTCCATCCTCCCCACCCCCTGCAGTCCTGTTCTTCCCTTCTAGCTCTTCTGAATTTCTCCCATAATATTCTTAACTATTCAGAATGAACAGAGTTCATGTTCCCATGAGTCACTTTAAGTACTGTAAATGCCACATACCAATGATGGTATTCTATATTTGGAAATTTTAGAGTAGAATGGTAACACTAATATTGTTCCTTCTCTTGAATATTCTTTGGAAGTATCCAAACCAAGCCTTTTTTTCTTGTTCTGTAAACAGTGGTAGGCCCTGAGATCTCTGTAACTATTCCTAGGCATTAAACAATAGGAAATTTTATCCCTATCCCTTCCTTATCATTTTAGATAGCCCAGCTATGTCTGATCTATAAAACAGCTTGGAAGAAAGTAGAATAAGATAGGAATTAAAATTTCTATTTGTGTTTTAAGAGATCTCTCTCCTTTACATGACTGTATTGGTCTGCCACCTTTTCAACTTAAAGATATATATTTGCAGTGAACTAAGAAAAGTACAGTCTCTGTCCTTAAGATTATGGTCTGGTAGACAAGACATAGATGTATACACAAAATTATGTAACAGTATAAAAAGTGCTATAGTAAAGGCATAATTTAGGTATATGGTGGCACAGAGAAGAGATGAATCAATTTTGATTGAGTCAGAATAAGCTTTACAGAGGATATGTTTGAGCATCTTAAAAGTCTTGAAGAATGAGTTTTAAAAGTCTTAAAGGATTTTGTCAGTAAATATGTGAGAAGTTAAGGAAGGGTATTATTATACGTGTAAAGGGAATAATGTGCACAAAAGAATAGCACGTGTATTCCAGACGGCAAATTGCATGGGTATCATACAGGGTGCATGTGGAGCAGTGAAAGGAGGTGAGGCCTCATAGGGTATGCTAAAAATTTTTGGATATTATCCCATTGGCGGTGGGGGGCCATTAAAAGGGTTTTAGGTAAGAGAGTAACACTATCAGGGTTTCCCTTTAGACCCCTGAAGGCATGTTGGAGGTTTGATGAAAATAAAGTTGAATTTAGGAGAATTACTGTAATAGTTTAGGTACAAAATGGTGAACGCTTGAACTAAGGCAATGAGTTTAAAGGGGAAGGTACAGTTTGGACAAATTTTATAAAGTGGAATCTATAAGATTTAGAGTAATTGGATATGGAGAGGCAGAAGAAAATTAGTGTGTCCATTCATTTGGGCACAGTGGTAGCGACTTGTCAGATATAGGAGCGGAACCACGAAAGTTGTACGCTGAATTCACTGTGGGAGAGAATGTAGTTTGCAGCACTGTAGGAGATAATGGAAAGCATGGCATCATCATAGATCCTGAGAGAGGTTGGACGAAAAGAGAGATCCAGATGGATTCTGTGGAAAAGCGACAGTCAAGGGGTAGGTGGAGAGCACAGGGCCTTTATGCCTTGACACTGAAGGGTACCCATTTGAGTAACCATAGTGTTCCTTCAGGATGGTATGCGTTGGCCATCAGCCCACCTATGCTTAAACCAGGTCCGTGCATGCCAATCCTGACTTGCCTGTGATGGGAGCTGCACTTTGATTACTGTTTTTTCTTCAGCTGTTGGTTGCTCTATTCATCCAGTACATCAACATCTATAAAACGGTGTGGTGGTATCCTTACAATCATCCTGCTTCTTGTACTTCACTGGTAAGTCTTACTAGGCCTTTAAAATCCTCATGTTAGACAAGAAACTAGCTGGAAAGTCTATATGTACAAATATTTTCTTAATTTTTTCCTCAATAAATGTTTTTACTAGGCACTAGAATCTCTTTACAGAAATACAAATTCTATAAGTAGAAATTATTTCTAAGTGTCTAATAAATACGTACAGCATGATGTGAAGTAAAAATATAAAATGAAAATTTAGAAAACATGTAAATAATTTATTATAATATCACAGAAAGTTTTTGATATTTAGCTTTGTCTACACCATGTTAAGTTTGTTGTAAATACAAGGTGTCAGGATGATTAAATTCCAGCAACTCTACCCTTTTAATGGCTGGATTAGGATGATGGTAGCTTCTACAATGAATAAACCCCAAATTATATAATGCTTCAAACACATAACAGTCTGAGGCAGTTGTCCTGGTTGGCAGGCATTCTTTCATGTGGTTATTCAGGCTGATGGAGACTCTGTTGTCTTCCAACATGGTCCATCCCTATCAGCCAGAAAGAGGGAAGAACTTAGGGAAATATAAAGGAGAGTTTCTTATGGACCAGGCTCGCATCATTTCCATACATATCCACTCCTAACTGCTAGGGTGGCTAGAAAATATAGTCCTTTAGCTAGGTACATTGTTAACCTGAATAAAATTGGATTCTGTTACAAAAATGAAATTGAGACAGGAGCTAGCTGTCTCTGTTGAAGTACATAAAAATATATTACAGGTTTTTTCTACTTTTTTTCCAGTTATTTTAGAGGGCCATGATAATCTTGATGCAGAGAAGGTTCACCATAGGTGGGTATATAAAATATCAGTAAGGCTAGTTAGACGACTTGACAGGTTTGTCTTTGGCAATGGCAGATTTGGATAGATGAGAGATATGCTCTAGGGCAGCGGTCCCCACCCTTTTTGGCACAAGGGACTGGTTTCATGGAAGGCAATTTTTCCACAGATGGGGCAGGGGGAGGTGGGGAGTTGGGGGAGGCTAGGGTCGGGGAGGCAGAGCTCAGGCAGTGACGCCCAGCCCTGTTTTCCTAACAGACTGTACTGGGCTGTGGCCTGGGGGTTGGGGACTGCAGCTCTAGGGGAAAGAAGACTGTTGTCCTGGGTAGTTTATATGTGTTTGAGACCAATAAAAGATTAACAAACCTCCCTGGCCTGGTGAACATAAAAAGGAAATGTGGACCAAAATCTTCGAGATAGTATGGGAAGGGAGTAAAATTTTTTAAAAAATATTTCTATAACTTGGTTGTTCCTGAAATTAACTACTAAGAATTTTTTTTACTACATCGACCATCCATCTACTTAATATATGATGAGAATGTCAGTTTCTTTATTTAAGGGTTATAATGATTTAATGCCAAATTTTATGGTTTTTTAAAAAAGTCTTTTTTGTTACCTAGATTATGAGTTTATTGAGCATAGGAACTATACTTCATCCTTCTTTGGCCATGGTGTTGTAAAAGGGAGACGTTAGATTAAATGACCTTTAAGGCTTCTTCTAGCTATGTAGCTCTATCAGTAAGTACCTCACTATCTTAACAGTGTTAATGGCAAACACTTATTAAAATATTTAGTATGTTCTTTACAAGTATTATCTCATTTACTCTTTATAAAAATAGGTAGGTACTACTGTTTGACTCCCATTTTATAAATAAGGAATGTGAGATCTATAAACTGGCTCAAAAATCACATAGTAGCAAAGTGAGTGCCCAACTGCAGACCAATCTACTATGCTTTACCTTCTGTATTTATTCTGTATTTAGTCTATAAGTGCTATAGTTCATTATAAAATTTCCAATTTGTTTGACATCCCCCTGGAAATTTCTCATTTGTTGAATTTTTAGGCTAATCAAAGAGCTCTTCTCCCAGTGTACCATTTCTGACTGGAGTTCTTTAAAAAAAAATCACCTATAAATGTTGCCTTGAAACAAAGGGAGCCGTGTATCTGTCATAATCCGGAACATGCTGCTACAGCCGCTGACTCCAGAATTATGCTTCCTTTGCTCTGACCCATACCATCAGAAATGGGTGCCTTTTATTAACCCCCTCTCCACTTCACTCAGTTCTGAATTCAAGTTTTATGTGATCCTTGTGGTTGGCAGAACCTAAATCATATCTAGAACCTTAGTTGCAAGAAAGTCTGGAAATGTCATTTTTCACTTTCTAGTCTTTGCAGTAGCAGAAAGCACGCTTAAAGGAGCAGATAGTGTGGACTGGCTCACTTTTCTGCTGCACATGATCTTAGCTAACACTAAACTTAAAATTGAGTTATGATGCCAGGAGTAACATATGTGAAATAGCAAATAAGATTTTAGCCGGTGGCTCTGAAAGAATCCTGAGTCAGTGAGCTGTGCAAAGATGGAATGGGCTGCCAGAGACCTAGTTATTTCTCATCACTAAAGGTGTTTGATCATGGAAGGTGGTTGGTTACTTGACTGGGATGCTCTATAGAAGGGACTTATGTCCCAAATACGTGGTCTGTCTTTTAAGTGTTCTTTTATTATGAGTGTTGACCCAGAAATTTGTCAGATTTATATGTTAGGTTTTTCCTTTTTCCATTTTAAGATCTTAATAATTATCAAAAAGAAAATGTAGACACCTGGATATGTGAAGTATCATTCTAGCTGTCAGACAATTAGCTAATGAGTCTTAACCCTAAGAAATATAAAAGCTGTAAGTAGTAAATTATTCAGCATAGTTGGGAGTAGAGTGCTCTGATTAATCAAATATCCTAGTTTATAAGGAGTTAACCATAAACAGATTACCAGTTTTCATTGATTTAAAATATAATGAAATTTGTTTAACAAAAAGATATATTAGGCACTTAAATCTTGTGATTTAAAAAGTGTCTTAGATGGACTGGTATTGCATTAATAAGACCCAGACATTAGCTAGGGGTCTAGTGAATCTACATGCATTATTTTGGTGGAGTGGAATGAGTAGGGAGGAGTCTCAAAACTGCAGGAAGATAAATATTGTTACAATCCAAAACACTTAGAGAAAAGGAAATGATCTGAGGAGTGGTAAGCCACTCTCTTGATATTGTGGCTGTTCAACCTCTAAAATGTATTTGAAATTTGGCCACTTCATTCCATCTCCATTGCTACTGACCCTGATCAATCCATCATCATTTTTCACCCGAATTAAAAGCCATAGCTTCTTAACTTATCTTGTCCCGCTACAATATATCCTCCATGCAGCAGCCAGAGTAATCATTTTAAAATACAAGTAGAACTGTGACACTCTTCCTAAAATACTCCTATGACTTCCCATTAGAAAAAAAATCTAAACTCATTTATCACTCATTACCTCATTCCACACTTCTTGCTGTTACAACAGGATGACTAAAACAGAACAAAACCTTATTTTACCCTATTAAATGAAAGATTTAGGTGGGTAATATAACGCCAGTGTGGCAACTCTTTTGTATTTATCACTCTGCCATACTTAACATGCTTTTTCCAAACCATGATCCAAGGGACCTCCTGCGATTCCTGTCATCACATCTGGCCAGTAGGAAGGAGGAGGAAAGAAGAAAGAGGTAGCTCCTTCCTTTAAGGGCATGGCTTGGAAGTTAGGCAAATCACTTCTCCACGTCCCTTGGCTAGAAGTAGTTTTTGCAAGGGAGGCTGGAAAATGAACCTTTAGTTGGCTAGGAGTCAGTGCCCAGTTAAATTTTAAATGGTAGAAGAAACAACTAGTAATCTCTGCCATTCCCTTTCCCTCTCACACCGCAGTAGAGGGGAAGATCCAGAAGACCACGAACCTTGGCTGTCATCTGCAGCACTGTATCCTTAGTGTCAAGAGGAGTACCTGGCACGTTGTGGGTGCTAGGTACATATTTATTGAATGAATTTATTGAGAAAATCAACTTTCCATTTTGGAAGGAATTGTGGAAACCTACAGACCTTTTGACCATCAGAATGAAAATACGTACGATTTTGTTGGTTCTTGGGATATTGTTGCTAAAGACTTTTCATTTTGCTTACTACCACAGTTATATATACAGCTTTAGGTCTAGAAGAAACCATAGACAGCATCTAGGTAATGCTATTATTTTATAGAGGAAGAGATCAGATATATGGCATAGTTCTAAATCAAGTTAGGAAGAAAGACTAAATGAATATAATTGATGTACCAACTAGTGGAGAGTTTGGTAGATGCCCAGTTAGATTAACATAAGCTTGCCTAAAGAGACCAACAGTAACTTCTGAAGACAGGGAATCCCAACTGATCCTTTAAATGTGACTGTTATAAATATGGCATTTTATATGAATTATTCATGCTGTAATTCTGCAGGTTACCACTTATTAACCCAGAGCTACAATCTTTTCCTATTAATACAGTAAACTTACAAAAAAAGAGAAGAATACATTCCAGATAGTTTAAAATAGTGTTTGGAAAGTTAAAGCAATTTGTCATGAAAGGAGAAGGAGAAGGTAGGTAGTCTCTTCAAGATCTGTCAAATTCCTGTGGTTTGTAAGGGCAAGGTGATCTAAGGAAGATCTTTTGAGGGGTAAACCTCTGTTGGTGTAGTAGTCCCAGCTGGGTATACATCATATTTCTTTCTGACGTAGTTATTTGTTTCTCTTATAGAATTTTCACCTCATTGATTATCACCTGGCAGCATTCATCACAGTGATGCTTGCAAGGAGGCTCGTATGGGCCCTCATCTCAGAGGTAACAGCTCATTCGCTATATTCTATCACTTGTAGCTAGAATTAGTTACTAGAATGGGTTCAGGTTGAAAATGTGAAATATCCAAATATAATTTTAATATAACTATAAATTAATTTCTTTAGTCCCATGTGAGTTGTGTCAGTACTTTAAAAAAGGTTTTCCTGCAATACATTTAAAATTCAAGTGTGAAATAACTCAAGAGAACTGTTAGAAATCTCATTTGTCAGGTAGGAGCTTATTTTCAGCTTCCAAGTTTTTCAGTACAGTTTTAAAATTTTAATAGTTCAGTTAAAAATAGGATGAATGTCAGATAACTATTACTATGAAGAGTCATCTGTACATACACAGTTGCATCTAAAACATTCAGTTTCAGGTAACTTTTGCTTGTTATTGTTTATGTATCGTTTGTAGAGTTTGCTAGCAAGAAACATTTGAGTTTGTTAAAACTTAGAATTTTAAAAAAGGCAATGTCAAAATGTGCATAGGATTAATCTGAAGATTAGAATGTAAGTTTAGTGGGCAGAAGAGGAAAGAACTGGAACATTAAAATGATCTTTTATTTATTTGTTTATTTTTATTTTAGAGACAGGGTCTTACTTTGTTGTCTAGTCTGGTCTCAAACTCCTGGACTCAAGCAAGCCTCCCTCTTCAGCCTTTGGAGTAGCTGGGATTACAGGTGCATACCACCACACCCAGCTCAAAATGATCTTTTTAAAATTAAAAGTTGTTAGAGTTGGCCATTGGTATCATATATCATATATATGTAAACCCCAATAAGGGAGAAAAATGTGCATTCTTAAGATTTTGTTACCTTGTGCCCTATAAATGATTTACAAAACCAAAAAATGTCAATTTAGCTAAAGTGGCTCATAATTTTAATCTTGGAACTCAAGATTCAGTGTGAAATTTTAAATGGTCATAATTTAAAATATTGCATAATATTGAAAGTCAGTTTTTTTCTGACATACATGGAAAGTCTTTTTGTATGTGATCTCTGGTTTTCAGGAACCTTATTTCTGCAAGCACAGAGTAATTACAGATGTTAAGTCATGATCTGAAAGCCATTTGACGTTAACTGAAAAACACTGGTAGTAGGATTGTTTGTTTTTCACAGTGGGAAAGGCTATTTTTATAACCTTTTCTTTCAGGTTCTTTATTTAGGTGATGAAAATAGAAGCTTACTTTTGGATGTTCTTTCTTTAGAGGATCTCAGTGGAGTTTTAATGTTTACATCTGTTAAAATAGGCAGGGGATGTTTTTGTTTCATCCCTTCAGTTACTTAGAAATGCTACTTGTGTATGTCAAATTAGTATGTCCAGTTAGTGTGTAAACTCTTCATAACTGGGGTTTCTACCCTGTTGGCTGCAAAGGCAACTTTCAAAGGCTTAAAAATAGTTTTGCAGCTTTTGCATAGTCTTAGCTGGAGAGTATATTAGCTATTTTCTAAAGCAGCTTGCAATTCTTACTGGGAACAGAATATTTAAACTAAATTGAAACATACTTTTAATCAAAGACTTAAACCTATACCTTAATGTGCATCAGTAAGGGAATGTTTAAGTAATTATGGTACGTCTACATAACAGAATAGCATGTAGTCATTAAAAAGATGAAAAAGTGTTTATGTATTGACTTCCAAGATATTAAGTGAAAAAAGTAAGGTGCAGAACAGTGTTTAAAATAAGGCAGATGAAGGGAACAAAATACATTTGCTTTTATATTAATAAATTGTCTCTAGAAGGACATACAAACTATTATAATAACAGACTGCCTACTTGGTGGTGGGAGATGGGAGCAGCAGCTGGGAAGCTTTTCACTACAAACACTATTAAATTTTCGTATTTTGAGTGATATGAATATATTACCTACTCAAAAATTTTAAAAAGCTAAATTATCCATCTAAATTATGGATAAAACCAATTGTAAACATCTTTCCTTCCTTCCATTAAAATATGTTTGCCTTCTTTTTTTGCTTATATCACAGAAAGGATCTCTATCCCAAGAAGGACCAATCGTATTTAAGGAAAGGGTGGCAGTTATTAATTCAGAAAACTAAATACTATTCAGAGAGGATTGCCTCTCCAGCTAGATAGACTCTGTTTATTCACCTCCAGGCCAGCTCTACTTCTGTACTTGCTCCATGAGACCAGAAATAAATGCAACTGTTTGTTCACCACCCTGAAACAACTCTCTTTTTTACAGTTGTTTTTCTAAATAGAAAAATAGTACATTTTATTGAAAAAAATTGGAAAATGCTAAAATATAAAGCAGAAAATTAGAAAATTGCAGTCTTATTCTTGAGGACCACATTTTGGTATATTCCCTTCTAATCTTTATTTGCATATAATGATGTTATATATATATTTATTTTAATATATTTGAGACATTATCTGTATATAGTTTTATATCTTGTATTTTTTACTTAACATAGTGTTATGAATATTTTTGTTCTCCACACCTGGCTAACTCTTGCTTATCCTTTAGGACTTGGCTTAAATATCACTTCCTAAAGGAAGCCATCTCTAGGTTAGGGTCTCTTGTTATTTGCTCTCTATAGCAGCCTACTCTTTTCCTTAGCTCTCATCATAATTGTAAAAATAATTGTCTAAATCTAAGGTTATCATTTGCTTTTCATGATTGGGCTGCTTCATAAACACAAGGGTTCTGTTGTCTTCGTTACCACTGTGAACCTGGTAAAGGGTCTGTCCCATATAGCACAGTGGATAAGAGTTCGGGTTCAGGAATAAGGCGAAATTAATAATAAATCCAAGCTCTGCTCCTCTGGTGACATTGGGCAGAAGCAGTCTTTTTTATTTCTAACCCTGAACTTTTGAGATTGGAGGCAGTGGAGTAACTCCAGTGACTGAAATAACTTCCGTAGGCTTTGACATGTGAGTTATATTCGCATGAGTTATATCAGGGGAATGACAGGAAACTATGTGCCCTGCCATGGCTGAGAATAGCTTGAACCTTCTCCACAGTTTGAGGCTTAAGCAGTTCATTGTGTTATTAATTTAATTGCTTCTTTGCATTTTTAAGTAACTATTTATACTATGTATATTACTATATATGTAGTATATACAATACATTGCATATATATTATATATGCTGTGTAATATGATCTGTAAACTAAGAAATGGATAATAGGAGGGACCTGAAAAGCGTCCCCTCCCATGTACTGTTGATTCCAGAGAACTTTTTTCCCTTTCTGAGTTCTGATACTGCTGTTTTAGAGGTTATGAGCATCCACCATTTCCCTCTACATTTTGCTCGTTCTATCCTTCCTAGTTCATTTTGAAAGAAAATGGCATTGCACAGCTTCATGTTTTGGCAAGTACTTACTATATTTAGTCAGTTTTAAAGATTTGGGATTAAAGAATAATATTTGAACAGCTGTGATATAAAGAATTGGAAGTGAATACGCATTATTTCCATGTTTGCAAAAGTTAAAAAAGAAACATTTATGTAGGTGTCTATCCAAGAAGATCTGATTATTTTTTGAAACTTCAGTAACTTACTAAACATTAATTTAGCAAACAGATTAGAGGTGAGGATTCAAATAACAATAGAAATGTTGTCGCTGTTATTGAGGCCTTTATAATCTAATGGGAAGTAAGACAGATAAATCAGCGGCTCTCCATCTTCATGTACATAAAAATCACCTGGTAGGTTGTTAAAATACAGGTTCCTTGACTCAAGATTTTGTTCCCCACCTCTGGAGAAGGAAGTCATTAGGAATTTACATGTTCAATGAGCAGCCTAGGTGATGCCTGATGAATATGGCCCATGGACCATACTTTGAGAGGCCCCAGTATAAACAAATGAGATGGTATCATAAGAACTTAAAGGAGTTCTGTATAAGGCACTGTGGGGGTACAAGGAGGAAATGATTAGCTGTGCCTGGAGAAGTTATTATCAGGGAGATAAGATGGGATGGCACAGTTTTTTTTTTTTTTTCATTTTTTTAGACACATTTTAGCTTCCACTAAAGCTACTAAGTCCTTCCTTGAGTCACATTACTTTTGAATAAGATCATTTATAAAATGTTCCTTTTGGTGCTTCCAAACTTTCAGGCTACTAAGGCAGGTGCAGCATCAATGATTCACTACATGGTTCTGATATCAGCTCGCTTGGTACTACTCACTTTGTGTGGATGGGTACTTTGTTGGACCCTCGTCAATCTCTTTCGAAGCCATTCAGTCCTCAATCTCCTTTTCCTTGGCTACCCGTGAGTACTCCAGTTTTACCATTTTATTAGTAAATCTTTAGAAGTTATTTGGGTTGTGAAAATGATACTATAAAAGAGGGGAAAATGACATTCTTCAAATATAAACCAAGAGTTTAGAAAATTGGAAAATCTGTGGGTATGGTGACCATATATTTTGTTTTCTAAACTAGGGTACAGTTGGGACAACATACATAAACCAGGACTGTCCCAGGAAAGCTGGAATATATGGCTATTTTACCAATGGAGAATATTTTAATTATCTCTATTCACCAAGTAAAGACCCCTGGTACTACCTGTACTGGGGCAAATGGTGGTTAATTTTAGTTGAATGAACTGGCTCAACCAGTCTTAACCCTTGGATGGTAATTTGGTTGATCTTTGGGTTCATGTAACAGAAGTACAGTACAGTAGTCCCCCCTTATCCATGGTTTTGCTTTTACAGTTTTGCTTTCCATGGTTTCAATTACCCACGATCAATCAAGGTCCAAAAATACTAAATGGAAAATTCCAAAATACACAATTTATAAGTTTTACATTGCATGTTGTTCTGAGTAGTGTGATGAAATCTCTTGCCATCCCACTTTGTCCCACCCAGTATGTGAATCATCTCTTTGTCAAGCATATCCGTGCTGCACACGCTCCCTGGCCATCACTTAGTAGCCAACTTGGTTATCAGAGCAACTGTCACCGTATAGCAGTGCTTGTGTTCAAGTAACCCTTATTTTACTTAATCTCGCCCCAAAGTGCAAGATTAGTGGTGCTGGTAATTCAGATATGCCAAAGAGGTGGTGTAAAGTGCTTCCTTTAAATGAAAAGGTAAAAGATCTCAACTTAATAAGTAAAGACAAAAAATCGTGCTGATGTGGCTAAGATTTACGGTAAGAACAAATTCTGTCCATGAAATTGTGAACAGTATATTGTTATAATTATTCTTTTATTATTAGTTATTGTTAATCTCTTACTGTACCTAATATATAAATTAAACTTTATCATAGGTATATATATACAGTACAGGAAAAAGCATAGTGTATGTAGGGTTCAGTGCTATCCATGGTTTCAGGCATCCACTGGGGGTCTTGGAATGTATCTCCTGAGGATAAGGGGGGGATACTGTATGCCCTATTCAAGCCCTGTAGACATAATATATATTATTATTTTTTTAACCAACATCTTATTATGAAAACTTATAAACACTCAACAAGGTTGAAATAATTTTGCAGCAAACACCAGTGTAACCCCCACCTAGATTCTTCCTATTAATATTTTACTATAATTGCATAATACATATCTGTCTATGCATTCATCCAACCCTCTATCCCATCAGTCCCTGTTATTTTTGGTGCATTTCAAAGTTAAATTTCAGATGCCAGTTTACTTCCCCCAAATACTTCAGTGTATGCATATCATTAACTAGAGCTTGCTATTTGTCTACAGTTTTTTCTTTTGAGGTTAAATTCATAAACAATAATATTCATAAATCTTATGTATATTTGCTGAGTTTTGATAAATGTGAACATACCTGTTTAACTCAAACCCCTATCAAGATATAGAACATTACCACTACTTCAGAAGGTTTCTTCATGCCACATTTCCATCACACCCCCACATTTATCTCCCCAGGGGTGATAAATAACCACTGTTTTGATTATTTTCTACCACAGTTTAGTTTGCCTGTTCTAAAACTTCATATAAGTGGAATCATACAGTATGTACAACCTTCTATGTAAGGCTTCTTTTACTCAGCATAACGTTTTTGAGACTCATCCATGTGGGTGCATGTATCAGTAATCTCTTACTATATGAATATACTGTAGTTTGTTTATTCTCCTATTGTTGGATACCTGGGCTGTTTCCAGTTTTTGGCTATTATAAATAAAACTGTTAAGAACATTCTTACACAAGTATTTTTTGTGAAGATATGTTTTCATTCTTTTGGGAGAAATATCTAGAATGGCTTTGCTGGGTCATAGGATAGGACTATGTTTAGTCTTATAAGAATCTACCAGACATTTTTTCAAAGAGGTTGTATTATTTTATCCTCCCAGCAATTCTGTGAGAGTTCTGGTTGCTCTGCATCTTTATCAACATTTGAGGTTTTCTGTTTTAAAAATTTTAGCCATTCTGGTGGGTGTGCATGGTATCTGGTGGGTATGTATTGTACATACTGGCATATTGTACATACTTTCTTCATTGGATGTGAATAGATAGCTGCTATTTATTGAGCTCTCATTATGTGCTTGGTGCTTATAAACATCAATCACCTGAAGAAATCATCACCGTAACCCAGGAGGTAGTATATTTAGTCTGCTGTAACAGAGATCCAAAATACTAGTGGCTTTAAAAAGTTAGAAGTTTATTCTTCTGTCATGTATATTGTAGGTGTAAGTCATCTTGGTTAGTTGTGGCAGCCCCATAGTATTGGGACCCAGACTTCTGCTCTTTTTTTGCTCTATCCTCCCTAGCAGGATAGATTGGGAGGGGGAGGGCATGATCCAGTTACCCACTTATCACTTCATCCCACCTCCCAGTGGCCAGAACTTAATTATTGATAGATGTACACACACACACACACACACACACACACACACACACGAGAGGCCGAAAAATTAAATCTTTAGTAGGGCAGCTGTATCATAACTAAAAATTCTTTTGCTATGCTCAAACAGGAGAACAGTGGCTATTGGCAGACAATTAGCAGTCTTTGCCCTGGGTAAAGACAGGTTAAGAGATTATAAAACTTTCCCATGGTTAGATAAATAGTGAGAGACTAAGGTCTTTTTGATTCCAGAGCCCTTGTCTTAACCATTACTCTGTAATCAATAGTTATCAAAATGTGGTTCCCAGAACAGCACTATCAGCATCATCTAAAAATTTGTTAGAAATAGAAATCTCAGAATCTACCCCAAACCTCCTGAAACAGAAACTGGAAAACAGGGCCCAGCAAGTTGTATTTTAACAAGCCCTCCAGGTGATTATGATGCATGGTCAAGTTTGAGAATTATTGCTTTATGCCATTTATGGTGCTGAAGTGTTAGCACGAATTTATATGGTGACCACATAGTATAAAATCAAGGCATAATCAGAGATTGTGCCAACAAGGATGGCAGGAAGAATCTTTCTAGTGGTTATACTGTGGGAGGTCTAATTATATTGTTTAAACAGTTAAGTAAGGCACTCATCAACTCATCAAATTCATTAATATTACCCTTTTTCCGAGAAAATGTTATAAACATTTTCATGACTTAGATTTTGTATAAAATATGTATTATATTTTACATCAATTGTTTCTACATTTGTAGATTAATATCTTAGCTGTTTGGGTTGAAGATAAATTATTTAGTCATTCTCCTTACCTGGTTGAATCAGAAGATTAACCATATCTGATTTGAAAGGCTAATTATGGATATATCAAGGAATATTTTGGCCAGGTTTAAGAGGATTACCATCATCAAAGTGACTAGCAAACTTTTCTTTTTCAATTTGGGTATATAAAGAAGCTTACTTGTTCTTAGAGGCTCTTCACACCCCAGAAAACAAGGAAGTAAGAATGTAATTTAAAAAAATTTTTAGGTTTCAATATAGGCATACTTCAGAGATATTGCGGGGTTTGGTTCCAGACTGCCGCAATAAAGCAAATACTGCAATAAAGTGAGTCACACAAATTTTTTTGTTTCCTAGTGTATGTAGAAGTTATGTTTACACTATACTGTAGTCTGTTAAGTGTGCAGTAGCATTATGTCTAAAATCAATTATACATATCTTAATTAAAAAATACTTTATTGCTAAAAAATGCTAATGATCATCTGAGCCTTCAGTGAGCTGTAATCTTTTTGCTGATTGAGGATCTTGCCTTGATGTTGATGGCTGCTGACTGATCAGGTTGGCCATTGTTGAAGGTTGGGATAACTGTGGCAATTTCTTAGAATAAGACAGCAATGAAGTTTGCCACATTGATTGACTGTTCCTTTCATGAAGGATTTATCTGTAGCATGTGATGCTGTTTGATAGCATTTTACCCACAGTAGAACTTCTTTCAAAATTGGAGTCAGTCCTCCCAAACCCTGTGGCTGCTTTATTCATTAAATTCATTATTCATTATTATATATTCTTATATAATATCACAAATCCTTTGTTGTCATTTCAACAATATTCATAGCATCTTCACCAGGAGTGGATTCCATCTCAATAAACCACTTTCTTTGCTCATTCGTAAGAAGCAACTCCACATCCATTCAAGTTTTATCATGAGATTGCAGCAATTCAGTCACATCTTCAGGTTCCACTTCTAATTCTATTTCTCCTATAATGTCCACCACATCTGCTATTACTTCCTCCACTGAAGTCTTGAACCCGTAAGAGTCATCCATGAGTGTTGGAATCAACTTCTTCCAAACTCCTGTTCATGTTGATATTTTGACCTCCCATGAATCACAAATGTTCTTCATGGCATCTGGAATGGTGAATCCTTTCCAGAAGGTTTTCAGTTGACTTTGCCCAGATCTATCAGAGGAATCACTATCTATGGTAGCTATAACCTTACAGAATGTATTTCTTGAAAAATAAGACTTGAAAGTCAAAATTACTCCTTGATCCATAGGCTGAAGAATGGTTGTTGTGTTAGCAGGAATGAGAATAACATTAATCTCCTTGTACATCTCCATCACAGCCTTGGGTGACTAGTTGCATTGTCAATGAGTAATATTTTGAAAGGAATTTTTTTTCTGAGCAGTAGGTGTCAACGGTGGTCTTGAAATATTCAGTAAACCATTCTGTAAACAGATGTGCTGTCATCAGGGCTTTGTTGTTCCATTTATAGAGCACAGGCAAAGTAGATTTAGCATAATTCTTAAGGGGCCTAGGAGTTTCAGAATGGTAAATGAGCTCTGGCTTCCACTTAAAGTCACCAGCTTCATTAGCTCCTAATAAGAGTCAGCCAATCCTTTGAAGCTTTGAAGCCAGGCATTGACTTCTCCTCTCTAACTGTATATGCCCTAGATGGCACCTTCTTCCAGTATAATATAAGGTTGTTTTATATCCATTGAAAATCTGTTGTTTAGTGTATCTACCTTAATCAATTATTTTAGATAGATCTTCTGGATAACTTGCTGCAGCTTCTCCATCAGCACTTGGTGCTTCACCTTGTACTTTTATGTTATGGGACAGCTTCTTTCCTTAAATCCCATGAACCAACCTCTGCTAGCTTCGGACTTTTCTTCTGCAGCTTTCTCACCTCTCGCAGCCTTCACAGAATTGAAAAGAGTTAGGGTCTTGCTCTGGATTAGGCTTTGGCTGAAGGGAATGTTGTGGATGATTTGATCTTCTATCTAGACCACTCAAACTTTCTGTGTATCAGCAATAAGGCTGTTTTTCTTTCTTATCATTCATATGTACACTGGAGTGGCACTTTTAATTTCCTTCAAGAACATTTCCTTTGCCTTCACAGCTTGGCTGTTTGGCACAAGAGGTCTAGCTTTTGGCCTGCCTGGGCTTTTGACATGCCTTCCTCACCAAACTTAATCATGTCTAGGTTTTGGTTTAAAGTGAGAGACATGCAACTCTTCCTTTCTCTTGAACACTTAGAGGCCATTTAGGGTTATTAATTGGCCTAATTTCAGTATTGTTGTGTCTCAGGAAATAGGGAGGCCTGAGGAGAAAGACAGGGGAATGACTGGTTAGTGGAGCAGTCAGAACATACAATATCCATTAAGTTTGCTGTCTTTATTTATTTTGGGGCATGGTTCATGGTGCCCCAAAATAATTTCAATAATAACATCAAAGATAACTGATCACAGATCACCATAGCATACATAACAATAATGAAAACATTTGAAATATTACAAGAATTACCATAATTTGACACAGACATGAAGTGAGCACATGCTGTTGGAAAAATGGCGCTGATGGACTTGCTTGATGCAGGGTTGCCACAACCTTTAGTTTGTAACGACAACAAAAATGCAATATCTGCGAAGCACAATAAAACAAAGTGCAATAAAATGAGGTATGCCTGTATTTATTTACCTTCTTTACTTTTTAAAAGTTGTATAATCTACCTTTTCTCTAAACTTCAATTTAAAAGTATGAGAAATTCAAAATACTAGATATGGCAGTAGCTACATCTTTTCCTGTTCATTCATAGGTTAAAATAAGAAAGAGGCTCTTTCTGCCTCTTTTTTTTTTTTCTTCTGTTCTCAAATAGCTTCTCAGTTTTGGGTAAATGGGTAAATTAGTTTAAACTCTAACGGTTTAGAGTTTAGTGGTTCCTAAATATATTTTGAATCAGTCTGCTGTTCTCCATAGTTTCTACTACTACATTCTAAACTTCCATGTGGTCTTCTGATAATCCATTCTTTTTTTTTTTTTTTTTTTTGAGACAAGAGTCTCACTCTGTCACCACAGCTAGAGTGCAGTGGCGTCATCATAGCTCACTGCAACCTCAAACTCCTGGGCTCAAGCGATCCTCCTGTCTCAGCCTTCTGAGGATCTGGGACTACAGGTGTGTGCCACCATGCCTGGCTAATTTTTTCTATTTTTAGGAGAGACGGGGTCTTGCTCTTGCTCAGGCTGGTCTTGAACTCCTGAGCTCAAGCGATCCTCTCACCTCAGCCTCCCAGAGTGCTAGGATTACAGGCGTGAGCCACCACGCCTGGCCTGATAATCCATTCTTGTTCCCCTCATTTTATTTTTCGTTGTAGCTAGAATGATTTTCAAAATGGGAAGTTTAATCATGTTACTAACCCTCTTTAGAATCCTTTAATGAATGATTTGCTTTACCTTACAAAACCCTACATGGTCTAAGCCTTTGATACCGTCTTTCCAGTTTGTTTCACTCTACCCCATATCAGTTATTTATTGCCACAATATTGCTATAAAAACCACAAAATCATAGTAGCATACCGCAATATGTATTTATTGTGCGTGTGTTGGGGTCAGGTGGAAGTCAAGAAGCTCTCCTGATCTTAGCTGGGTTCAGCAACATACCTGGGACTGGGACAACTCAGCTCTTCTCCATATGTCTCTGATCCTTTAGACGGTGGTCCCCAACCTTTTTGGCGCCAGGGACCGTTTTCATGGAAGACAATTTTTCCATGGACGGGGTGGGGATGGTTTTGGGATGATTCAAGTGCGTTACATTTATTGTGCACTTTATTTCTGTTATTATTACATTGTAATATATAATGAAATAATTATACAACTCACCATAGGTTGGGGACTCCTCCTCTAGCAGACTAGCCTGTTTATGGTCCCATGAAATTGGCAGAGTACCAGGAGAGCAAGCCCCAGTGTACAAATCCATTTCAAGCTTTTGCAACATGTCTGCTTATATCTCATTAGCCAAAACAAATCACATTGTTGAGCCTAGTATGGGGGTAGGGCAGGTCACCTCACCCATAGAATGAGGGCTGTGTAGTTATGTGGTGAAGGGCGAGAATATAAGGAAGGGTAAAGAATTGGGGCCATTGTTGCATTAACTACACACTCGGGCCTCTCACTCCAACCCCTAAACCTGCACGTGCAGCTTGTGTTTTGGCAGTGCTGAACTTCTTGCTTTGGTAGCACTGAACTTCTTACAACCTTCGGTGGTCCTCACAATTTTGTACATGTGTGAGTTTTTCTGCCTAGTACTTTTACTTCTGCCCCCTCTCATCCTCCCAAGGGCACATTCACGGTGGATCTCAGAGCTACTGCTAATCATGCTCCTAATTAGTAACAAGCTCATCCCTTCTCCCTTTGTAGAAAACTATGAATAAGTATCATTTGTTCATTTTTAAATAAAATTTATAACTAGATATCTTTTTATTTATTTCATATCTGAATTTATGTCAATGATATGACCATTTTATTTACAATACCTAGGTCACAATGTGGAATTTACTTAATAAGGACTTGGGGAAGAATTTAAAATAACTGTAAGAAGTTAGAAAAAGTCTCAAATATATTCAGTCTTTTAACCAAGTAATTTTACTTCTATAAATTTATTTATTTTTACTTTTAGAATTTTTTTCATTAATTCATGAAATATTTATAGAGTTCCTACTATGTTTCAGCCACTATTTCATGTACCAAGGATAGCAGTGAATTAAGCACACTGAAATCTCTGGTTCATAGAGCTTAACATGTAGTGAGGGGAAGATAGACTAAGAAAAAAAAAAAGAAAAACCCAAAATCAAAAACCTAATAAACATGTAAACTATATGGAGTGGTAAGCTTTGTGGAGAAAAATAACTAGGAAAGGGGAACTAGGGGTGCCTGTGGGAGTGGGGTGAGTGATATATTAGGGAGACAGGAGGGCCCCTCACTAAGAAGGGGACATTTGAGGTGAAGGGCAAGCCATGCAAAAACTACCAGATGTACACAAAGATGTGTGTTAGGAAAATCCTTATCAGGTTGTTACTTACGGTAGTGGAAAATAAGAAACAGCTTGTTTCCAACAAGAGAGAAATGGGTAAATCATGATACATCTATATGAGAACACTATGCTATCTTTAAAAATTGATGCATAAAAATATTTAGACATGAGAAAATACTCATTACACACACACACACAAAGTTAAAACAGCAGGATACAAAACAGCTTATACTGTATGAAGCCAAGCATGTAAAAGAAAAAAGTATATGTAACTACATATAACGTTTACAAATTGGAAAATGTGCACCCAGTTATAAAAATGATTATTTCTAGGTGATTTATATTTTGTTACTGTGATTTTCTGTAGTTTCCTATTATTCTACAATGAATGTATACTGCTTTTGTGGAAAAAAGAGCTTCCCAAATAACAATTTACCAACACCAAAATCCCTCTTGAGTTACGTTTATTCTAGTGGATTATTTTATTGACATAGTTATAAGATTTGATCTTAGGTGGTATCTAGGGTCTCATTTTCATATTCAACTTGTTTTACAGGTTTGGTGTTTATGTTCCCCTCTGCTGTTTTCATCAAGATAGTAGAGCTCATCTTCTTCTCACAGACTATAACTATGTGGTTCAACACCAGGCGGTAGAGGAAAGTGCCTCAACTGTGGGTGGCTTGGCCAAATCCAAAGACTTTCTCTCCTTATTGCTGGAGTCTCTAAAAGAACAATTTAATAATGCCACACCCATCCCCACCCACAGCTGCCCCTTGTCTCCAGACCTCATTCGCAATGAAGTAGAATGTCTAAAAGCAGATTTCAACCATAGAATCAAAGAAGTTCTCTTCAACTCCCTCTTCAGTGCCTACTATGTTGCATTTCTCCCCCTGTGTTTTGTGAAGGTAAGTGGTTATATTGCTTTTATGTGCTTGCTGGATTTGTGTGTGAATTATATAAACTGGGTATTTCTTGTTTAATCCCCCTTTTCTCTGTCTCCCCTTTGGCAGCCTGGATGGTGGAGTTCGGCTGCATCTGGAGTGCACTAATACCGCTCCTGGTTGGCGGATAGGTATTTCTATATATGTGATGCACCCGTGGTGGTCCCCCCATTTTTTTCCTTTTCTTTCTTTTTCTTTTCTTTTCTCTTTTTTTAATGTATTTTTTAGTTTCTGGGGAAAATAAAAATGTACTTGTAATAGAATCAGTATGTAGTAGCTTAAAAGGACCAAGGTTTCAAAAGAATTCAGCCTGCTATGGTTGATCTTAACATGGTTATCAGGAGTTTCCTTGAATTTAAACTAACCTTTATCTAAACTTCAGTTTACTTCAATAGAAAAGAAAAATGGTCTGGATGTCACTTGGGCCCAAAATCTTTTGGGACATTTTAGTGCCCTTCTTTCACCCATTCAGAAGCACTTCTGCAGCCGGAGTGGCCCTTCAGAGAGCATTCAGTTCTTCTAGAAAGGAAACACTTAAAATACAATTGCCTCTCCCTCCCAGCCCTAACTCACACAGCCAGAGAGTCAGGTTGAAGGATTTTGCAGGACTCTGCTCTTGAACTTTCTGCACGGACAGCAGGACAACCAGTGCATGTGTGACTCAGTATGGCATTTGTCTGCAGGGCATATGTACACGCACCCATTCCTGCCTCTGCCAGTGCATGGATCATTTCTCTCTCTTCTGATTTCTTCCAGAGTACCCAGTATTATGACATGCGCTGGTCTTGCGAACACCTCATTATGGTGTGGATCAATGCTTTTGTCATGCTCACCACACAACTGCTGCCATCCAAATACTGTGATTTGCTACATAAATCAGCTGCTCACCTGGGCAAATGGCAGAAGCTTGAACATGGGTCCTACAGCAATGCTCCACAGCACATGTGAGTAGGATAGAGGGTAAAACCATGTAATACTTTTCTACATGCTGCTGATCATGTTTATTTGCTCTTTATGTCATTCTGGTTCTTGGCTATGAACATTTAATTTTTAGTTTTTGTCTACATGGATGCTTGTCATCATGCTAAACTGAACACAGGGGATATTAACTCATTTCCACCACCATCCCCAGCCCTTCCTTAAATGCCTTCTACTTTTCAGCTGCCCAGTCACTTTAGCGTATATAATTTATCTCCCAAGCTGTACCCTTGGAATTCTCTTTTAAGTCTTACCCCTTTGCCCAAAATCAAAGGGTCATGATATATTTTTAATTCTTTTTAGAACACTTCAATATTTGTTTTCTCATCTTCTTTTCCACAGCTAAGTAGTTGCTAGCAACTCATGTCATACTTAGATAGCTGGAATTTGCTTCTCTCATTTTTTTCTTTCTAATACATGCACATTTATTCTAGTAATTTTTCTTGCCTTTACTTTTTATTATTTTTTTCTTTTCTTCCTAAACTCTGTACTGAATATTTCCCTGCTTTTCCCATATTTAAATGAAAACTGTTCCTGACTGAGTTCTCTCTAAGTATTCCTCTCATTGTATCCCCTTATCATTCATTTCTCTGCATGGCCTATTATCCAAAAGAGCTAACTTTAGAACCCTTTTGTTCTCTCACTTCTGAGCCTGTCATCATACCTTTCTGTCAGACCTGGACCATCTTCATCTTCCCTCCTTTTATAATTTGAACATTTCACAAATTTCATCCCCTAGAAATTTTTTCCTAATTAAGTGGGACAGATTGAGGTGACCTTCCCTTCCCCTCTCCCCCTCAGAGTTCTCCCTTCAATTATCTGCCTTGATGTCTGATACAGATTAGCACAGGCCTTCAAGCCCAGGAACTGAAAGAGATTGGGCCAGGCTGAAAAGAAACCCGACTGTGGGCAAAGGACAGATTTCAATAAAAATTGAAAATACAATCCACAGTACTAGTACTGTACATCTTCAGGCTACTGATGGCACATGGCCATGAGGTGTATCATCACTTTAATGCTGGTAAGTGTGAGCAAGGCCGGTGGAACATTTTCTGAACTGGGAAAGCTTTAGGGTGCTAGAATTTTTTTTTAACATATCTAAACTGCTGTCCCAGTTCTTACCCTAGGAAACTAACCTTTCCAAAATGAGGAAGAGACGAATTAACTTAGATTTTTTTTAAAAGCTTAACCTGAAGATCCCCAACCCCACCCCAACTCCATTACGTTGATGCTGGAAAGAATGAAGCTGCTTCTTCCTTAACTTCTTTTCCCTAGAGAAACCTCTGTAAAATTAAACCAAGAAAGCGGTAAAAAGAAAAGTCTGTGTATATGTTGTGTTTCTCTGCGTTCTACTGTATACCTTCTCACGTTTGTGAGGTACTTGAATTATGTGCTAAGCAAACTGATTTTCTGTTGCTTTTGGGGATATAATTCTGCAATAAATGTCATGCTAGTTTGACAGTGTTTTAATTTCTCCACTACTCTTATTGCCATCAGCTTTCTCTTCTTGTTTGTTTCCTCTTGCATTTCCACCAGTAGACTCTGCTTACTTGGGATGACGATGACAGTCCACCTGCTTATACTCTGTTTTCTGGCTCATTAGATACCTTACTTATGCATTTTTATTTTCTCATTCTTCTAAGTCTCTTAAGTCTTCAACACTGAGTTAACTATATCACTTTGTAGCCTCTGTACTATATAGCAATAAAGTTATAATAACGAATCCTTTCTAACTATTTCCAGTTTGACCATGGAATTACTATATTTTCAGAATTCAGACAGACGAAGCCTTGAATACTTAATCTCTTCCATAGAAATATAGCTGGCCTTGCCAGACACTATCTTATCTGTAATTGCCAATATGCTAACATTGCATTTCTTTTTCCCTTAGTTGGTCAGAAAATACAATATGGCCTCAAGGGGTGCTGGTGCGGCACAGCAGATGTTTATATAGAGCCATGGGGCCTTACAACGTGGCAGTGCCTTCAGATGTATCCCATGCCCGCTTTTATGCAAGTACCGCTTATTTGTTTTCAAACATAAGCGTAGGAGTAAGTGTTAGGAGGCCACTCTATGTATAAGCACCTAGCACAGTGTGTAGCACATATTAGGAAATTAATACATGATAATTATTGCTACTGCTGTTAACAATGGCCCCTGTCCTTTGGAAATGTCTTCTGAAAGGCAGTTTGAAGGTCATATACCATTATTCCAGTTTCAATAGCTTGGCTGATTTATTTCGTTACATTGGAATTTGTTGAATCTAGTATTATGTGAA
This sequence comes from Daubentonia madagascariensis, assembly GCA_023783475.1. NCBI lineage: Eukaryota > Metazoa > Chordata > Mammalia > Primates > Daubentoniidae > Daubentonia > Daubentonia madagascariensis. Next base: position 16,768,358 of record JAKFHU010001631.1, on the reverse strand, counting down.
ACAAGTAGGCAATTATCTAAGACTTCCTTTTTTATCTTACAATTTTTATTTTGTAATAGTTTGGTTTAATGGTATCTTTAAGGTATATGGTATCTGCATGTCCTTAAGTGATATTTAATATAGTAATAGTGTGGCTTTACTTTTTGGTATTTGTTATATATATCATTTCCTTAAAATACCCTAACTTCCCCTTTGGGAGACAGACAAATGCCCTGATCTGTGGCCTTTTACCTGGATTAAAAGGAAAAAAGCTTAAAAGTTTAAAAAGGAAAAAGCAACAGATACCTACTAAATCCAGCTTCTGTCCCATTTGAACTCATGCCTTGGGTTATATTCTATTTGGTCTTCCAGTTTTCCAGAAATTCTGGCTGTAGGAGGCAGAAGTATTTACTTATAAAAGAAAGGCCAGCAGACCAATGGGAGTGGGGAAGAGAAGGTGTATGTAGGGGGCTGTTCTTAGTAAAAATGCCCATTGTGCAGTGCATTGCCGTTAAATGGAGATCATATTCTTAAAGAAGAACTGGACATCTTTTTTTTGAGATACTTGCATCCTTTTCTCCCTCTATCCCTCTCAGTTTGTTGTGAGGGCACATGGACTTTCTGGTTCTGCAGGTGTTTGTTACTAAGGGACCTTTCAATTAAATACTGGGAACTTGCTGATGCTTGTAAATACCATGGTGAGGGAAGGTGGGGCAGGTTGGAGGTTAGGAGGAATTTGGGGAGGGAAAGGCTCTTGAATGAGAAAGCTACAAGCATCTCCTTGACTCCAGTGGAATTGCCTTAAGATGGAGGAGTGGACTTAAGTCACAACTACATAAGCATTTGGTTTCTACACAGAATATTTAATTCAGCCAGCTGAATTCTCTAGGTCATTAATGACTTCTGTTGGTCCTTGCAATCCCCTTGAAACCTGTAATAGCCAGATATTTCATTAGAATTTTATGCTTGAAAAGTAAGTATTTTCCCTGCTAACTTTGGACAGCTGAAGAGTCAGGTGAAATCTATAGAAGAAAGATTAGGCAAGTTACCTTATTCCTGACTTTGCATGACCAGATAGATAGTTAAATAAGTGCTTCTCCAGGTGGTCCTTGGGCCACCTGCATATAAATCACCTGGTCCACTCTTTAAAAACAGTGATTTGGGGCTCCTGTCCCAGCCTTCTGAACCAGAATCTCTGTATGATCCCAGGTATTTGCAGCATTTGCATATTTGGAAATGATTCTTAGGCATACTGAAGTTTGAAAACACTCATTTAAAATGGGCCTTTTACCTATAGTTGTTAGACTCTGGGTTAAACATTCTCTTCCTCCTGAACCAGGGTACCTTTCAGAGCTGTCATCATAATTTGGCTTCATTCTCAGATATAAGCTCTGAGATCGAAACTCCATCTAAATTAGTTCTTTTAGATCTGAAACACTACCATTATTGCAATCTGTCTTCATCTAAATTTAGGATTAGACTGGTTAAGCTGAATTGTTAGGTAATGTTCCTTTGCAACCTATGGCCTATATCTTCTATTCATAATACCTTTTTATTAGTAAACCAGGATTTAGCCTCTTAGAATGAAGAATGAAGAGTGAAAATAGTAAGCCCTGTTTTTAGCTTAAGTCTAATTCTGACTCATTTTTCCTTCCTTCCTCCTTATCCTGTCTTTATGCACTCTACTTCTCAATATCCAGAAAAAAATAAGTAAATAAACAGCAGAAGTATGTGGTGTAGAGGATTTCGGTCAGTGACCATGGTGGGTAAAGAGTTTAAGGACAAATTAAGAAACTATTTTATTGATATTCAACTTGTAACTTCCCTTTTTACCCAAACTTGTCTAATGTTGGTGTTTATGTCTTAACCCACAAGCTAAGAATGGTTTTTACAGTTATAAATAGTTACATTTTAAGTGGTTATGTAAGTACCTACATAATATCCTCAATTTTTGCCTCTTAACTTGGAAAGCCTAAATTATTTCCCATTTGGTCCTTTATCCAACCTCTGTCTTAGATAAATATACTTTTGGTTATCTTAAATAAAATATATACCTAAGATATAATCTAAGAAAAATCTTTTTAGGTAGTGTTCTTTGGGGCATAATCTCTTTTTGTCTCGGGCACTGAAATAAAATATATTTCATCATTCCTTGAGCAAAAAGGAAAAAGTTTGGATCTCTACAGCAAGAAATAGCTTGATTGATATTCAATAAGCAGATCTATTTGTTATTGCCTATAGGAACCTGTAAATATGAAATTATTGTAGGAAAATAAATGCAAGAATAACTACAGTCTTTTCTATGAAATAACGTTTTGCTTTTTAACTTCCTTACAGTTCCTATTTCATCGACCATTAAGGCTGTTAAATCTGCTTATCCTTATTGAGGGCAGTGTCGTCTTCTACCAGCTGTATTCCTTGCTGCGGTCGGAGAAGTGGAACCACACACTTTCCATGGCTCTCATCCTCTTCTGCAACTACTATGTTTTATTTAAGCTCCTCCGGGACAGAATAGTATTAGGCAGGGCATACTCCTACCCACTCAACAGTTATGAACTCAAGGCAAACTAAGCTGCCTCTCAATAATGAGGGAGAACTCAGATAAAAATATTTTCATACGTTCTATTTTTTTCTTGCGATTTTTATAAATATTTAAGATATTTTATATTTTGTATACTATTATGTTTTGAAAGTCGGGAAGGGTAAGGGATATTAAATGTATCCATAAACAAGGTGATGTGATCTTTCATGTGTTAGTATATTTGAATAATATACATATGAGAGGTATGCTTCTCCAGTAAAGAGACTGATTTGTTTGTATGGCTCTGGAATGACTCACTCACTTAGGAACACATCTCTTCTGTTACTTGACACAGTACTTTCGGTGTATCTGCTTCCTTCCAGGTCTTCTCATTATCTTTAGCCCTCAGCTGGCCAGTACTTATTGCCACAGAAAGGCAGATCAGTGGAGTTGCCTGCCAGCACCCATTCTCTTTTAATTCAGCAGGTTAATAATGTTGAAATACACAGGGAAAAGAGTCAGTTAAAGTCCTGAGTAAGGTTCCCATTATCGCCTGGAGGAAGCATTGCTGAGACAGGGACTCAGCTGGTCTGCTTTGCCCTGTGACCTGGAAACGTGCTCTTGCCTAAGCTACTACTCTGAGACTCAGGGTTTTCCTGTTACGTTTCCTCTTCCTTCACTACTTTTGTTTCCAGAGATTTTCCTTTTACTCTTGGTTATCTGAAGTAATACTCTGCAAGGCAGAGAGCCTTTAGAGTGCCCACACTCATGAAGGAGGTGGTGTGTGGCTGGATTAGTGGGAGAAGCTGAGTGGAAATGCCATGTGGGCTGGAGAATATAGGCAGGTTGAAAATACCAGGTAACTGGGAGAATGGGCAAGTCCTCAGCTAAACATTCTGAGATGCAGTGTAGCTGCAACCCACCTATAATGCATTATGTTTGGAGTTTATGAGAAGTAAAATATAAGCATTTATCACCTTGTCTTCAGAGAATTTAATCTATATCCAAAATGTGTGTTTTAAATTTCATATTCCAGAATCTTCATGTTTATGAGCATTAACCCTTTAAGTTATCATTCTTGGGAGGTGATATACTTAGTCCATTGATGTCACTAGTCATCTAAACTCCTGAGACCTTGTCTTGGAGAGCCTAAAATATATTGTTTTTTATGTTTTCTGTGCTGGGTTTGGTTTTTTACACTGTGAAACTTTTTGTGAAACAAAATATGACTTACGAAGTAAAAAGACCAATCATGTATTTTATAAACTGGCTCTGAAAACAATTCTTGCAGAAGAGTTCCCAAAAGGTTTTCAGCAAAGGAAGTATTGTGAGGTGTGGGTATATATGTACCTATACAAGGTGACCACTTTTGATGTGTATACTTTTTTAAAAGTTACATTATTTAGCATTCAGTCTGAATCTATTCAACCATTCAACAAATGTATATTGACCACCAGGCACTATATTAGGCATTGGGGATATAGCAGTGACGAAGAAATGCAAAGGTCCTACCCACACAGAGCTTATAACGTAGGGGGGCGCAGGTGGTGCAGAACATGTAATAAATAAATTTATGTATAATATAATGTTTCCTGGTAGTAGTGGTAAGTACAGTAAATAGAAAATAAATCATGGCAGAAAAACAAAGCGGTAGGAATGGCACTGCTAGACATAATTTTTGAGGAGATGATTTTTGAGCAAAGATCGGACAAAGCAAGACTGAGTCATACAAATAGCTTTGGGGAGAATTCCACGTTACTGTGGCAGCAAGGACAGTGCCTTGAGGGGAGAACAAGTTGGTATATTAGAAAAATAGCAAGAAAACCAGTGTATTAGGCTGGTTGCTCTTTATAGTGGTTCAGCCTAACTATGGAGGCTCTTGGGGTTGGGGGAAGGTGGGGAAGCTACCATCTCACTACTTTTTCCTTAGGATTTTGAAGATATGCTTCTCTTGGCTAACTTTTTTTTTTTTTTTTTTTTTTTTAAGAGACAGGGTCCTTTTATGTTGCCCAGACTGTCTTGAACTCCTGGCCTCAAGTGATCCTTCTGCCTTGGCCTTCCAAGTAGCTGGGATTATAGGTGCGAGCCGCTGTGCCTGGCAGCTAGCAAATATTTTGATGAAATTACTCTATAGCTAAGAAAAAAATGGGTGGCATGGGCACAGAGATGTCTCATCAGAATGGCCCTGACTTGGCTCTAGCATTGAAAAGTAGTCCAGATAAACCTGATTGGAGATAATAGACTAATCTTATAAACTGACATGATGCCCTCTCCTGGCTTGACCTGTCTTGATTGTATCCTAAGGGAGTAGCACAGGAGGACCAGATGCCAGGTTGGCAAAACAAGTGAATGGATATATGAAATAAAAATGAATTTTGGCTAATGGAATTGCAAAGACCGCCCCCCCCCCCCGACAAAACTGAGTAGGGGTAAAAATCTGTAAGCAGTTTTGGCAAGGGTGTTGGGTAGGTTTTCCTTGGGAACACTGAAGTCATCCAGGATAACAGTAGGACAAGGTAGAGGGAAACAGCCTGGTACCAAAGGCTGGGAATCTGGGATATTGACTACATCATGGCCACACAGAATGGTAAAAGTTAAGATAGCTCTGTCTGTAAATTTGGTAGAAAGGGAATTGTGTACGAGATGAGAAGAAGCAATGGTGCAGAAGTGAGAAACTGGGAGAACGCCTTCTGACCCTTTGTAAAAGTCTGTGTAGTGTGGAAGAATGTGCAGCCTTTCATGCAGGGAAAGAAGCGTCCTCATAGGAGCTTTACTGAAGTCCAGGAAGTGGCAACAATATTCAGTGAAGAGACTGGGGCTGCAAGGGAGTTTATAAGGAGAGACCCATCCCAGAGAAACCGTGGGAACAATTGGGAGGGAGGGGAACTACGTGTTGGGGTTGGGGGGAGGAGATTTGTCAGAGAAACAGGAGTGTGGGGATCCATGGGTGTATAGGAGAAAAAGGCACTTAGGGCAGCAGTGAAGGATGACAGGAGCAGGACTGAACGGTGTAAGGTTCTAAATAGAATATGGTTGCCAAAATGGTAGTATTTTTACCCCCCTGGCAATGATGCTTTTCACTGTAAATATCGCTAGGTTGTGAGCCCAGGTTTTGTGATTGTTGCCCCCACCCAACTCCTGCCTTTTTTTTGGTCATATATATGCTAGGACATATGCCAGGATAACAAAGTCTTGCTTTTTCCCCCTTGAGCATCATTAACATACTCACTCAAATAAAAGAATAGTCCCCTTTGATTCATTCAAGTAATAGGAAATTTGAGTTCCCATTTTTGCAGGTGGACCCATGTGACGCCTTAAGCTGTGGAATTTTGAGGAGCAATAAGCTTTTTTCTTCTCATTTTTCATTACACTATCATGGGTTTATATTGGGTATTGTGGGTGACATGACTGTGATTGCAACAGTAAGAGGGTGAAGTTGCAAACATTTAACAATTATTAATATGTAAAATAACAAAGACAAGAAAAATTTAGTGAAGCAAATCATCAGAACTTTTGCTTGTGAAACCCAACCTTGAATTAACAAAAAATGACATCAAACAGAACAAACTAGAACCAACCAGAATGAGTCTGATGCATATAATCTACTTTTCTGATTATTGATTTTGGTGACCCCGTGTCCTCCTCTAATTCATAGTTCCATAATAAGCATTATATTTTATATCATTTATTAGAGTATATTTTTAAAGCATAACAATCTGTTTTAATACACTTAAATGTCTCTATGGATAGGTTTAATATTTATGCTTTTTTAATCTATAGAAAAACATTTCGATTATATCTTTGGAAACATTTGTAGAGCTCACAACACAGCTGAAATTATGTGGCTTTCCCATAGACTCCTTTGAAAAAGTGCTTTACTTTGCAGGATTATAAGCCAGAAAGTACTGTGGTATTAAGTTATTGCAAAGCATTGTGATTCATCCAGTAAAACATGGCTATGGACTTCATGAGCTTCTTAAGTTTAGCTGTTTCCTCCTCACCCTCATAGAGAAGTAATCTCTGCATTACTCATGTACCTTGAGGTTACTAAATGACCCCCTACACAGCAGCCAATCTATGGTGACCCCCAATTTATACTATCTGGACTGGCACTGATTTCAGGCAATCACCCTTCTACTGTCTCCCCTCCTCTCCGTGTTTGGAAAGATGCTTGCTCCCTCTTCTGGCCTTATTTTGCTAGGAAAGGTGTTGGTTAATGGAGGACACATTCTTTGTCATGCCACATATTGAGCCTACCTGCTTGCTTGAAGTGCCTAAAATCGTACTCCTGGCAACACTTACCCCAAGATTCATGTTGTCATCAGGTAGGACCGGCCATGGGAGAATGTGGCCCTAATCAATCCTGATGGGAACTGGACCTACCATGTACTTCTCCAGCTCCAATCCCAGATAAATGAATCTTACGCTCCACAATACCTCATCAGGCAGGAGCACAAGGCCTATGTAGACATGACTGTCCCACCCAATTTTAGCCAAATGTGGTTATTATGTGCTAACCCTATACAGTACATGAAATGAACAGTTTATCTTGGGCCTATGACTTCATCATCAACAGGAGTTAACCCACTTGGTGATGACAAAATCCCTAACATCCCCTCTCAAGGAGTATAGAATACTGATCTTTCCTGGCTCATTTGCAGAGATGCAACAGGACTTCACAACTAAACAGGGCTATGTAAAATCTCAGAGCTACTAATACTTATTCTAACTCAGTTGCCACTCTCTAGTTTTTAAAATCAAAGCCAAGTTCTCAACAGCTGAGCATCTCACTGGTACATTCTCTTGGATTTGCAATTGTGTACAATTTGATTATTTAAAGTCAGTAGGTCACTTGAATACCATTAACAATCATATTAAATGATGCTAGTTATACTTTTTTCCCTTCTGTTTTTGTTTGGTAACTTAATGGTTCTAAATCTTGCTCCTGGTTGTTTATGGGCTGTTTCAGTTGCTACCACCCCTCTCTTCTTTTCATTAGTCTCTTCAAGGAATTAGGAGTGCTAAGGTACACCGAGCACTAAGCTCTTGATAAATATTTGTTGAGGATGATGATATTTATATTTTTAATGTCCCCAGAATCCAGAATTTTGACTTGGATAATATTGTGAATTTTAGGGCTTGGATTAGGCTAACAGTGTCTTTATGGGGTTCTTGGTTAGGTCTCTTCATATACCAAGTGAAGCAGAGACTAAAAACCAAATACCCTCTATCTGGTCTATTTTGGCTTAAAAAAAAAGGTCTGGGAGGGAGGGCCATTTTGCAATAAATATAGGTTATTATTTTCTTAAGCAACCATTAATGCTGAATGAAAGAAAACATTGATACATGCATGCATTTCACTTCAAATTCAACATTTAAAATCAGCCACCTCCATTTTGAGGACTGATAGTTGATTTGAAGGAGCCCTTGAATCAGACAGCAGCTCCTGTTCTGTCCCTTCTCTGGATGGGAGCAGGCACTCTGATTCCCACCCAGCCGTTCTCAGGGGGTTCGTTTTTCAGAGCCCCAAGTGGGTGACCAAATAGGTAATCCCAGGGCGTTTTGGGGAACAATTTTGGGGGAAAACATGAACTTTCTTTGCCTTAGAATGGAGTTTCATCAGTGTCAGGCTACCCTAGACCACAGGATTACAACCATGTGTGTGGTGGCTGACAGGCTGGGAGATAGTCGAAGGGGAGGTCCACACTTGAGCAGAGTGACACTGACTGAGAAGGGGAGTCAGCTTCTCAGGCCTTCTGGAATCAACTGGCTATGAAAGCTCAGAGTAGGGAATATCTCCAGACAGCTGTCAGTGTGTCTCATGACGACAGCCACATATCCATGCTCCTGGAGGTGATGCTGTAAACGAAAAGGGTGAGTCTAAAAGGACGCGTGGCAGCCATTTCATGAATTTACATGGGCTCCTCAGCCCTTAGAACTGAAGTCACTTGTTAGTATGTAATGGTGGCTTCTCAGTCTATCCCCAAATAAAAATATATCTTATAAGTGTTACAAACAGAAATTTAAAATAATCATAAAATAGTTTAAATATTTCATTATTTGGCTCAGAGTTCTGACGGTGAAGCAAAGTGCGGTTCTTTCCTTCGCTCACGTTCTAACTGGAACGTGGTCCTTATCAAAGCACAGACACCACAAGTGCACTGAGACTGACATAAAAGGCTGTCTGCCACATTTTCTGATAAGGCAGGAATGTACTTTTCAAATCTCTTGAACATGGCCTTTCTCATCTGTCACCACTATATTTCTTCACTTCGCTTGCCTAGGGGGAAAATGCCATATTTTAGGACTTTTCTTATGGGTTGACATCTCATTAGCTGTTGGTCCAATGTCTTGCTCACCCAGTGAGAGTATGAACACACTGACCAAAGGCCTACTAACTGCTCCCCTTGCTCACTCAGTGCTCTCTGAAGGCAGAACTCATCAGCTGACTCGCCAGTCACCCTTGCCACAGACACTGGCTTAAAAGGTATAGGACAAGATTTCAAAACTGTTTGTACAGCTTATCAGGGAGGAAGAGAGAGAGAGAGAGAGAGAGAGAGAGAGAGAGAGAGAAAGGAATATGTATCTGTTGCAGGGCATCAGCTCCCAATTTCTCACTGGAGGAGGTAACTTCTGCTCAGCCCCCACCCAGCCCAGCACCAGCCTTGGTTTTGAGGTCTGCCCAGAGGTACTGCTAGCCCTTAGAGAAATTTCTGCAATGACTGAGCTTCTGGACAGAGTTCAGCCAGGCTTGACCCTGAGAAGAGGTGCCCTGTGAAACCCTTTTTAGGGAGCACCAAAAATCTGCCAGCAGGTATATTAGTTCTCCTTTCTCTCTCCAGTTGAAAAGGGAAGAACCATTGAAAGTTCTAAATAATTGAAACAAAGTAAGATTGGTTTATTGCTTCTGCTTGTGTATAGACAGAGAAGAGCGAGTTTGGAGTGACTGGTGGGTGGGGGGAATTATGGAAGGGAGAGGGGTGCCTCAAATCTGCTTTTGAGCAATGGACGGACAGGGAGAAAGGAAGGGACCCACTGGCTAAAATGAAACACATTTTCAAGAAGGGCAGCTCTCGGTGAGTGGTAGTGACAGCCACTCTGCTAGGGCTCTTCTCTCCCCTCCTAGGGCACCTCCCTTCATCCTCTCCTGTACTGCTGGGCCCAGCCTGAAGAAGAGTGATGCTGAGCTAGAAGTGTTTTCTGCTAATGCCTCATCGATTTAAACACATTAAGTTTGGAGCGTAGTTCTGTCTTTGTGTGAGGCTTTTCTCTATGATGACTTCATGTTCTTGGACTCAGATATTGTAAAGAAAGCAGATAACCTTCACTTCAATTGCACGCCTAAATGAAATTTAGTAAATTTCATTAAGGTAATCGTCAGCTCAGCCTTCGCCCTGCCCAGCTACTGGATTTATAAATCAGAATTCAGTACAGTGGCAGTTGGAGTCCCAAATGAATAGCAGCCAGGGCCAGAAAGTCTTCTTCAATTGCGCCAGTCTCAGAGTTTGCTCTTGATTTTGATTTTCTGTGCTGGTATATGGAGACATCCTGGACAGGTCTGCAGGGATTCCAGGAAAAGAGAATGGGTAAATTCACCCACTTGGATATCGAAGTGCATGTTAGTTTGCATTTCCAAATCTGCTTCTATTTTGGATAGTACACTTTTACAAAGCTTATTAGAAAACTGGTCTGAAGGAACACATGCTTTAAAGAGCACTAAAAAGCATGAAGTAAAGAGGAGGTCTTCAAACCTCAATAGCAACATTTTCTGACACAGGCAAGAGATTTTTCTTTCCTTCGAAGGACATTATCACAACCATCTCTCAAGAGTAATAGGTAATGATAATAGGGTAGCAATGCAACTCACAAACAAGCCCCAAATTTCACTGGAGTACACATTCCATCCTCTTCCCTTACCTAACTTTTTCCCACTTGCTTGTATAGACATCTAAATTTCATCTCCTTGTCCTTCCCATGACCCTCTTCTGGAAAATGGGCAAATTAATAAAATGGTCAAAAGGCTGAAGAAAGAGAAGTCAGAGGCCAAAATAAGCCCAAACTTGATAACCCGTGCCTGGAAAATGGCAAGTTGGCCCTGTAATAACTTCCAGATGAGTCATGATGTTTTTTCAGACACCAGCAGGTGAACTGATGTCATTCTATTTGCCTCCCACTTCCTCCATCCAGAATCACTGATCTCCGCTGGGGCTGGTAAAAACAGCTGGTTGAGGTCTCTAGTCTCTGGCCATTCTTAGGGATAGTCATTTTATTCCTAAGTGTAACCCCTTCTGGTGTGACCCATGTGTTTTCTGCCAACTCCCCACAAAGAAGACCAGGGGAAATTGTCTGGGTGGGACTTCTGATAGGGGACAGCAGGACCTTGGAATCTGTCACTGTGGATGAGGGGGGCAGGTGGTCCATAATGGGGAAAGGAGGACTGAATAAGATTAGGCTCTGAGGTCTTCCTGGCCTTGACCTATGGAAAGGCTTAGAACCCCCAGATGGTCGCTCTATTTTTGAAGAAAGGAGGTTGTCCCCAGATGGCTCTGTCTCTGATGTGCGCTTTCTGCATTGCACTATTGCATCCTGGGAGGACAGCAGGTTAGATAAGCCTGGTTCTGGAGAAAGGGGGGGTCCCTCACACATGCAGCATGCAGTGGCATCCACTGGTGAGGACTTTATGGCTCCTGTAGCTTGCTTTGGTTTCTCTCCCTTTGGGCTTTGCAGGGGCGAGGGAGAATCATCTTTGGCAGGTTTCTCACAGGTTCCACTAGTTGAGTTGGGTTCCTCTTGGCTCCTCTCCAGAGGCTGAACCCCACTCTCCCCTGAGCTCTGAGAGGGCAGGGGCTGTGGGATCTGGGTGTACTGAATCTTCGGTGGGATGACTGGGACTGCCTTGGCCTGGCACATTTTGACCATGAAGGATGTTCTCACAGCTGATACACTCACAGGAGCTGAGTTACGGCGGCCTGTCAGGGCATGAGCAACAATGTCCAGGTCCTGGGGGTCCTGGGAGTAAACCCTCCAGGGGTCTGCTTTACAGTGAGATGAGGTCACCCATGTGGCCTTTGGGTCTTCCAGCTCAGATTGCTGTATTCCAGGTGAACTAAAAGAGGCCACATTCTCAAACCGGAAGAGGTCAGTGATGGGAATGGCAGAGTCCAAGTTGAGGGAAGAAGGTCTATTTTTCCCTTTTAGAGGCCCACACTCAGTGCTCTTCAGCTGTAACTTTGGGGGATGCTCTCCTGGCAAGGTGCTGTCCTGCACACTAGGTGAACTCTCCTCACTGCTCTCTGGCCCAGGAACACCACCTTGCTTAATCGGAGGGCTGCTGTGCCCCAGGTGTGTCCCCAGCTCCTTTCCCTCTGCTAGGCTGATGGGACTGGCTTCTGCTGGCTTGGGTTGCATACCACCTGGTCCCTTCTGGCTGGGAAGAGCCTCTTCCCCTTTCAGGCCAGAGAACTCTCTGAAAGACCTCAGGGCTTTCTCATCCCATCCAATAATCTCTCTTCTGGGTGCCAGGGGCTGCTGAGGGTTGGAATTCCTCTCTGTTTCAAGATCAGCACAGCTGCTGGAGGAGGGAACCTCGAGAGTCCGCTGACTCTTAAATGTGGGTTTGCTGTCTAGAGAATGGCTCTGGCGAAGGCTGGGCCTGTGGGAAAGCCTCTTCTCCAATCGGTGGCCCTGGGGGCCCTGCACCTGAGCCTCTTGCCCATCTTTCAGGGTGGGGGAGTGAAGGGGACTTGTCACCCACTGGGGCTCCTCCCAGGGCTCCACCATTTCCAGACCATGCTGGGCAATGTCTGTCACAGTGTCATCTTCGTCACAGTCTGAAGGCTCCTGAACTGAATGGGCTACATCCCCTTCTCCTTGTGGGGAGATGTCAATCTCCCTTGTTGGGCTTGGTAAACCAGAGCCTTTTCCCTCGGGAGCAGCATTCTTTGAATTTTGCTTTTCACTTTGTCTTGGAGTGGCCTCGTCTCCCTGACAGAGGCTAGGGATCGCAGGGCTGTCTTTGAACTTCAGCTGGTCTGTATAGGGATTTGTCTTCAAATTCCTGGATGGGTGTCCCCTCTCAGGGTCGCCTTTTGACAGCAGTTCTTGAGGTGCCTCCTCCAAAGGAGTTGGAGGGGGAGGAGCAGGTGGGAGTGGAGGAGATAGATTTCCCGGGCCTCCCACCTCCACCCCGGCTTGTGGAGACACGGTGTCAAACGGAACTATTGCCAGAGGAACCAGGCTGGCCGGGTCTGGGCGCAGAGCCAGCTCAGGCTCGGACCTGCGGAGGCTGCTGGGCGGCTCCAGCGTCTCTCGGTTGGCTGCCGTGGAAGCGCCCTGTGTGCTCTGATTGGTTTGGTCCCTACTCCCCTCCTCCAGAGGGGCGGAGACTGGAGCAGGGGCGGAGCCACAAGGCAAGCTCCCGGGAGGCTCTGGCGAAGCAAAGGGCCCGGGGCTCGACTGGAGACTTGGCTGAATTGGGCTGATCGGCAGAGCAGGTGGTGGCAATGAGGAAAGCTCCTCCTCAGATTCGATGATTTTCAGCTCCTGTTGAATCTCGGGCCAGATCAGGGCGTTAGTGAGATCATCTTCATCCTGAAAAACATCAAGAAACTGATTATTTTAGAACAAAGGACTCCGGGCGCTGACATCCGCACTGTTTCCAGTGGGAGGAAAGGGACTAGTGCAGCGCCAGCCTGCGCCACCTCAGCAAATAAAGGATGCAGCACCAATAATAACTGTGGTGTCTGAGTGCTTCCCATGTACCATAAAATACTTTAAAAATACTTTAACCCTTTATGTTCTTGTCTAATTTCCCCATAACTCTAGGAGATAAACACTACCATAATCACTCCCATTTTATAGATGGGGAGGCTTCATTTCAAATAGATTAAACAATTAATTTAAGTCCTACAACAGAACATGGGATTGAAATCCAGTTCTGTCTACACCAGAACATAAGTACTTAATCCCTGTGCACTGTTGCCTTATAAAACAGACAGAAACCCTCGTCTTATTTAACTGCAGCTTTACTAGAAGGCACACAAGAATGACAGTCTCTCAGTAGAATGAAAATGTTAACTTTTACCCTGACAGCTGCTTTCCAAATAAATAAATATAGTTCTTTTTTCTTATTACCAAATAAATACATATTCCCCATGGAAAAATATTTAAATACATATTAAAATAAAGGCATATAGAAAAATAGCAAAATCACTGTTAACATGGTGGGGGTTTCTTTTCTTTGATTGTTGAAGTGCCTCCTCCTCCATCTTGTTTGCTGTTCTTGTCTCCCCTCAAGTCCAGCTTCCCTTTGTCCTTCTCGGCTCCTCCCTTTCCCTACACAGAGCCCAAAGCTGTAGACAGGAAAGGGATGGAGGCCTGGTCAGGGCCAGGAAAAAAAATTCAGTTCCTTCCATTTCATCCCTCAAGGTCTAATTCTGTCCAAAGCAGAAGCAGTTTGGAGAAGCATTTCCACCCTGTGGGGGCACAAGTCTTTCTGAGAGGTCTAATTTGCTGCTGACCTCTCTCCCCTTCCCACCTGGTTCTAATCACATGTCATTTCATATTACAGTTACTTTTTATGTTTGCCTTACCATTCCCAATGGATTGGGAGCTCCTTGATGTCAGGGATTGTGTTTATTCATCTTTGATTCCTCAAGGCCAAATGATGCCTGGTGTACTGTGAGTAGGTGCTCAATAAAGGGGCAGTTGAATTGCAATGGATCTATTTTCTTTTCAGTTTCTTTCAGACAACACTGCAGGATTACTCGGTCAAAAGTAATCTGATTCTACTGCATTGCATTTATTTGTGTACATTTCTATTTTGCCTACTAGGTTGGGCCCTCCTTTAGGGCAGGGACAGACTCATCTCTTTACTCTCCTCAGCACGTACATTAATTGATCTCTTACTAAGAAATCAGTAAATTTAGATGAACAAATGACCATCTAAACTCCCCTCCACTTCACTCTGCCCTCTTAGTAAGTGGACCCACAGTGCAACTTTTTGTTCAGATCAGAAACCTATGAGGCGCCTTTGACGCTTCCTTCTTCTTCATTCCTTATCCAATCCTTCACCAAGTCTTGTTCATTCTACCTTCTAAATGGCTCTTGTATTCTTTCCCTTCTGTCCCCATGGCCCCACACCAGCCCACGCCACCATCTTTTCTCTCCTGGCTTGCCACATACTATCCTTATAACTGGCATTCATGCCTCCTCTCCTGCCCTTTTCCAAGCCATTCTCCTCACGGAATAGAGTGACCCTTTAAACACAAAATTCTGAACATCTCCTATGCCTTCCCACTTCCTTTAGGTTAATCCCCAAATCCCTTCCAAGCTGTCTTGGCTCCTGCATCCCTCTGAGTCTCACTTTTTCCAGTCCAGCTATCCTGGTCTTGTTCCCCTTCCTTGAATGTTTTATGCTCTTTCCCTTCCCAGATTCATGGCACATCTTATTCTTTCTGTCTGGAATTTTCTCCCTTCTTATTCCACATGCTACGCCTTTCTTACAGCTAAGTTCTCAACCAAATACCTGTTCTTCAGAGAAGCCCTCCCTGGCCCTTGTGGCACCTCTTCTCCCTCTGACTAGGTTGGGTCCTCCTGCTATATGCTCCCACAGCAATTTAAGCTTCCACAACACCCCAGAAATTACTTGTTCAATGTCCTTTCCTCTGTGAGGCTGCTAGCTCCAAGAAGGCAGGGACAGTGACAGTCATGTTCATTACAGCGATCTCAGTGCTCAGCATCATGCCTGGCACAAAGTGGGTGTTTACTACATGTTTTGAATGAATGAATGAATGGATGCCTTTGCTTGTTCCCTTGAATCCACACTGGTTTCTTTCCAGCACTAACTTTATCTGCTTCTCAAAGCAATGGCATTCATACTTGGGCCCTCCACATAAGAATCTAATCCCCATATGAATCTCTGCATCCTTTCCCTTCAAAAAATGCAAACACATCTTACAGGGACCCTCACTCAGCCCTCTTGAGGCCACCATGGCACCCCAGCTCTGCTATAACTCCCAGCACATGGTCCTTTTGTGCATGTCCTAAAAACCAAGATCCTGGAAGCAAGTTAAAAGGCAAAGAGCTTCCTTTTCCCCTTTGGCACCCTCCTCTGATCACAGAGCTACCTCCCAAAGGCAGGACTCCTCCCTGGGCGTCCCTGGAAAACCTCCTCACACCTTCTATGTAAGGACATCCCATAAAAACCTTCTTGGAAAATTCCACCTCTAAAAAGTGGACAAGGTTCAGTAAGTTCTGGCATTGTATTTTAACTTCTCCAGAAGCCACAGCAGGAAGGAATGGATCCTGGAGATCTTTCAGGTTTTAGAAATAATCATAGACAACTGCCCACCCAGGATGTCTGGAAGAAGAGGGCTGGACCCCGTGAATGATCATCATATTTGGGACTGGGATATGACAAGCAGGTTTTGCGCTGCTTCTGGGATTAAATGTTGTCACATTCCAAGGACATGTTACTGGTTTATGGTAACCTCAGGTCAGAAATGTTTAGAGTTGAGTCTGTCCTGAGGAATCTGAGCTGGATGTTTCCTCCCCATCACTGCAGGACCTCTGAAAAGTCTGTTGCAAAACAAATCCCAGACCTGATTAGAAGTTTGTCTGTTAAAGTCTCTTTGGCAGAAACTAATTCTTTAAAAAAATTTTTTTTAATCTACTTTAAATTGTACCAGGAGCCCTTGGGAAGAGGAGGAATACCTAGCTGGAGCAGGCAGTGCGTCTACCTTACCATCTCATGGAGAAACATGGCTTCAGCTCTGGCCCTGGGGCTCTCTGACAGAGCACTGGACTCTGCCTGGCCAGCCTCTTGTCTTTCCTCCACCACCTCCTCCGGATTCGGCCTCTTCTCTAATTCACTTGAATGTTGAGATCCCAACAAGATTTCTGAGGTTTTCTCCTCCACCTGTGTGCCTGGCTCCAGGGAAGGGTCTTTGCCGCATTCCACTGTCCCCACTTCTTCAGACACTGGCTTGGCATCCTCAAGAACTGCCTTCTTAGGTAGAGAGGCTGCAATGAAGATGTGAGTTATCAGTTAAAGGGGACTTCATTTCAAGAGAGACTGTTCCCAACACAGTCACTGTTCTGTCTCCTGGTCCTGCTTCACAAAGATGGAGGGAGTTCTCTCAGCTCACTGCCTCGCACAATTTTTTTTTTTTTTAGACAGAGTCTCAGTCTGTCACCCTGGCTAGAGCGCAGTGGCATCATCATAGCTCACTACAGCCTCAAACTCCTGGGCTCCAGTGGTCCTCCTGCCTCAGCCTCCCGAGTAGCTGGGACTATAAGCGCACACCACCATGCCTGGCTAATTTTTTCTATTTTTAGTAGAGACAGGGTCTTGAACTCCTGACCTCAAGTGATCCTCCTGCCTCAGCCAGAGTGCTAGGATTATAGGCATGAGCCACTGCACTGGGCCTTTTTTTTTGGAGACCAGGTCTCGCTCTGTTGTCTGGGCCAGAGTGCAGTGGCATCGTCACAGCTCACTGCAACTCCCAACTCCTGGCCTCAAGCAGTCCTCCCACCCCAGCCTCCCAAAGTGTTAGGATTACAGGCATGAGCCACCAGGTACAGCTGCCCTATACATTCTTTACTCCTTTCTCCTAGTAATGTCCTGGCCTCAGATCCCAGAGTCACAGATTGTCAGAGATGGGAAGGACCTCAAAGGTCATCTAATCTAGTGGTTTTCAACGAGGGGCCATTTTGCTCCTACCTCCACCTCCGCCCAGGGGACATTTGGCAATGTCTGGAGACATTTTTGGTTGTCACAACATTGGGAAGGGGGAATCCTACTGGCATCTAGTGAACAGAAGCCAGGGATACTGTTAAATATTCTCCAACACACAGGACAGCCCCCACAAGAAAGAATTATCCAGCTCAAAATGTCAATAGTGCCAAAGTTGAGAAACCCTGTCCTAGCTCAATCTTTCAATTCACAAATAAATAGCCAGGCCCTGAGAAGTCAAGTTCAGTGCCCAAGGTCACAAAAATCTATTTTTCACACCTTGCTGCTAAGATGTCTTATAATTATGATTGGCAGCTTCCTGTGTGACTCTTGAGGGGGGGTGGTTATCTACAGCCAATTTAGATATATGCAAAATGATTTGGCTCTGATCTTAAACATCTACTGAGATCAGGAAGAGCAAAGCACACCTCAAGTTTGGCCTCTATTGCTTTGCATGAAGTAAGGCCCCATTTCATTGCATAAGGCTGTTTTCACAGTGTGCAATAAAAATTAAGTACGTAGGGTAGTGCTTGGCACGTAGCAGGCCCTCAATAAATGTTACGATTGACAGTGGAATTAAAGAAACCTGGGTTCAAATTCTAGTTTCTCAGTGAATCTTGTAAACTTGGTACAAAGGCATCATAATACTTGCTTTGCAGGGCCAATGTGAGGATAAAGTAGAAGATGGAGACAAAGCACAGTGTCTGACATACAGCACAAGCTCAGAAAAGTTTGTTGGTTAAGAACAAACTCTTCTCATTGCCATCAGTCACACTGGTGACTTAACTCCAAGGTATCTCACCACAATACTAGCCTTGCAACTCAGTCAGACCTCGAGCCATCTTCCTGATGTCTGAATGCTTCAGAATTGATAATAGTGCTATTTTCTTTTGTCTATCACTTAGTAGCCTTATTTCCTAAAATCCAATTTTATCTTTGAATATGTAAAACATTTACAGAGTTTGAAAGTTAAGACTACAGTCGTCCCTCAGTATCCGTGGGCGACTGGTTCCAGACCTCCCATGGATGCCAAAATCCATGTATGCTCAACTCCCTTATATAAAATGGTGTCATATTTGCCTATAATCTATGCACAGCCTCCCATGTGCTTTAAATCATCTCTAGGTTACTTATAATATACAGTACAATGTAAATGCTATGTAAATTGTTGTTACACTGTATTGTTTAAAGAATAATGATGAGAAAAAAAGTCTGTACATGTGCAGTACAGATGCAATTCTTTTCCTTAATATTTTCACTGGCACTTGGTTGAATCCAAGGATGCTGAACCCATGGATACAGAGGGCCCATTGTATATAAAAAAACCTTCTCACTCTGGCCCAGCCACATGTCTGCTCTTTTCCTACCACTCCCCCTACCGGGCCTTGCGCTCTTCCGTTCTGTTCCTCCCTGTGGTTCCAACCTAATCCATTCTTCAAGACAGAAACCTAACAACACCTATTTGGAGCCTTCCCAGACCTATTTCTCCTTGGTCACCCTCCATGTGTTCATCCCTGCTGCTTCAACCTGTTTCACACACTCTCACTGTCTCTTATGGATAACCACTTTTATTAGTTTATTGGTTCATTCATTTTACTTCTTTATTTTATTTTATTTGAGATAGGGTCTTGCTCTGTCACCCTGGATAGAGTGCAGTGGTGTTATCATAGCTCACTGCAACCTCAAACTCCTGGGCTCAAGGGATCCTCCTGCCTCAGCCTCTTGAGTAGCCGGGACTACAGGTCCACCTCTTTGTAGCTTTCCCAGACCACCCCCAGGCCAATCTTTCCTTCCTCCCACCTCTTGAAGTTTTTAGGGTTATTACCTATGCAGTGCCCAATCATCAGGTTATTATTTTCTTTCCATGTATATGTGGCTTCCATCCTTGGGTAAGTTCCTCCGAACAGTGGTAGTATCTATTCCTAAAAATTACCTCTAAGGGCCTATGAATCCAACAAATTTTCGTTGCTTGACAGATTTGGCGGCTGCTTCTAAGCTACAAAAGAATCTCCATAGCTCAAAAGGGAAGGGCACTGTCAGGTTCCCAGCATGGGACACATAATGCACATAGTGGGTGACCATGGAGGCAGAGACTGCTAATTGTACCCCAATATCCATTCTCTTTATTTAGAGGTAGAACCTCTCCCATCACCCAAGTTTTAACTGGGCACATGGCTGTCCTGCTAGTGACAACATTTCTCAGCCTCCCTTGAAGGCAGCTATGGCCATGCGAAATAAGTTTGGCAGATGGGATGGAGTGAAGATGATGTGTGCAACTTCTGGGTTACATCTTTGGATAGAAGCTTCTTGGCTTCCTCCTCTGATCCCCTTCTCATGGGTGGGAATGCGGACATGGAGTGCTGAGCCCACTTTGACCATGCAGATAAGGATAATGCCTTTGGGTGTGGCCAAACGAGCCTGGAACCCCAAATGCTGTCCTGGAGCACAGCCTCCTTCCTCTGGACCTATACATAAGGTAGCAATAAACTTCTATCTTTTCTGAGCCACTGTATTTTTAGTTTTCTATGTTATAGTAGCTTAGCCTGTACCTTAACTAACAGAACCATGGGTTTATGAAATAGGTTTGCTCCTGGTTGGAAAAAGAAAAAAAACAGGGCAAAACAAATTTTTGTAAGTAGAATCATATTTCGGATGCACTAAAATATAACTAGCTAAGAGAATTCTGTTGTAAATTCTTCAGTAAAAGAATGAGGGAACTCCTAATATGTCTTAGGGAAATTCTGGAATTTCACTTATCAAGTTTCTTTAAAGCTATGTGGTTATTCTAATCTCCCTCTAATAAGAATTTCTAAAAGGGGGTGTAGAGAGTGTTAGTTGTAGCTTTTAAGTCAGCCCATAAGTTTATCCTTCACTTTCAGAAGGTTCAGGTTTGTGGGCCTTTTTCTCCCTGGCTGAGGATTAGGTTAGCAGGTTATACCCTTGAATCAGGTAAAAGTCAGATAATCAATTATAATGGTTACACTGATTAATCCTTTAAACTTTTCATTTGGAGCAATCAATGATCTAATTATCAGCACCTTAGTTAAAGTGCACTACTTATTTGATAGCTCTTACTCCTGGGGCCACATTGGAATTTCACCTAGATTAGCCAAAAGTGGGAGAGTTGGTTTGACTAGAGTGACTAAAAATTTTAATTAGGTAACCTGGAAAATTGTCTTTAATTCTTTTTCTTTTAGCCACTGCTACTGCTCAAAAGAAAGAAAAATATTTTATTAAGGGAGGTGAAGTTCTCTATTTGGAATAATCATGGCCAGAGATAGGAAGTTTAAGTTAACCTGCCCCCATCAAAGAGCAGAGTGCAGGGACCTATTGTCCCTGAATCTTTCAGCTGCTCCCTTCTGTCCTGGGTCCCAGATCTATGTAGCTGCCTCTCACAAGGTCCCTCATTCTGCCCCGACCGCCCACTAGTCACAGGCAGGAAGGCAGGCTGGAGTCTCCATCAGTGTCTTTCCCAGACCAATTTAATACAGACTGGGTATTCTTATTTACAGAGAGAAAGAGAGGGGGGAACAAAAGATAACACACTGTCTCCTGGTCTATCTTTGGGGCCCAGCGACCCTCTGTTTTGAAGAGGGATAACCAATCTCACAAAAGCCTTTGGAAACACTGTTTTCCTCAAAGGCTTCACCTCCTCCCTTACCCTCATCCTGCATCACCCCCACCAGCCCATGGACCATTCTCCAGACAAGGCATCACTTGATGCCTCTGGGTTTTGCTCATCTGTGCATCCATCCTGAAGGGAAAGGGGAAGAAACAGGATTAACATTTATTGGGCATCTTCAGAGCCAGACCATGGGTAGGTATTCTAAGGACATTGCCCCATTCAGACCTCACCACAGCTTTGGTATAGGAGCCTCCCCTGTTTTGCAGATGAGAAACAGGCTCAGAAATCACCCATTGTCAAACTGCCGAAAAGTGGTAAAGCTAGCCTCTGAATCAGCCCAGGTGGGTTCCAAAACCTACACACTTCCCACAGTATTTAGCTGCCTCTCAGCCCAGAATGCCCGATGTCATCTTTTGTGCAGGTAGAAATCCTCTGCATTTATGAAGACCCACCCTTAATGTCACCTCTTCTAAATCTTTCCAGAACCCTCCCAAGAGGATTGCCTCTCCTTCATGCCTTTGCTGTCCTCTCTGAACACCTCTGTCATGATATTTTGGGTACCCAGGCCCTTCCTCATTCCAAGAATCTGGAGGAGGCTTTTATGCTACTTCTACAGGCTGACCCTGTGCTGAACCTTCAGTGCAGAGTTTCAGTTTCGCTTCCTAGTTTGTGAGCTCGCTGGGGGGAACAGATCAAGTCTTTGTGACTCCACAGCCCACAGTAAACACATGAGGGAGCATGGGGGAGTGCTCACAAGCTTGGGTTTTTAAGTCTGGATTAAAATCCCGGTTTTTCCACTTCCTTGCCACGAGCCATTGGGCAAATTACTTACTCCTCTCTAAGCAAATGGGGATAATAGTGAGTACCTGTAACTCCTAGGATTGTCGTGAGGAGGAATGAGATAATATGTGTAGGACACTTGGGACAGCGCCTGACAACACGATAGGTGCTGGAAAATAGCTACCCAATATTAATCGGAAAGAAACATTCCCAAACCACAACAAACACTTGTTGGTTTGACTATCAGCCATATTTTCCTTTGGGATTCTTCCTACTTCCATTTTACGTGGCTCCTGTTTGGTTGTTGATCAAAGAACTCCTCCTCACTCCAGGTACACCCAGAGCCTCAAGTCTGGCCAATCTCAGAACATGATTAGCCTGGCAACGGCGCCTGGTCCAAGGCTGAGCATGTGACCCAGGCAGAATCCTCCCTGTAAGGAAATTGGGAGAAAGATGCTCTTTCCCATTGCTAGGGTTGCTAGCCAAGTTCTCGGTAGATACGAAGCAGAAACGAGGATGGGTGGATGGAGAGAGAATGGGTCTGGAAGAGTCGAATCCCCAGTTTCAGCTCTGTAGTTCTGCATTCCATTCTGTGAGCTTTCCCTCCTGCCTTCTCACTATGTGTGTGAATAAAAGAGTGATGGGTGGGTAACATTTATGGAGTGTTTACCATATATATTAGACACTGTTCTGAGAGCTTTATATGTGTTAACTAATTTAATATTCTCAGCAAACTCTTGAAGAAGGTATGATTATTAACATCATTATTCCCATTTTACAGATTAAGAAATTGAGGTACAGAGTGGTTATATTTAACCTGCTGTCTTTTTGAATTTTTTTTAGAGACAGGGTCTCGGTCTGTTGTCACTGTAACCTTGAACTCCTCGGCTCAAGCGATCTTCCCGCCT
The DNA here is from genome assembly GCA_023783475.1 of Daubentonia madagascariensis. Lineage (NCBI taxonomy): Eukaryota > Metazoa > Chordata > Mammalia > Primates > Daubentoniidae > Daubentonia > Daubentonia madagascariensis. The sequence continues at coordinate 16,745,811 of JAKFHU010001631.1, read as the reverse complement.
TGGCCTCCCAAAGTGCTGAGATTACAGGTATGAGCCACTGCACCTAGCTCTTGTTAACCTGCTGGAGATCACAAAGTGAAATGGCAGGGCCTGGATTTGTACGCAGGCACTCTGGCTCTAGAGCCCACAATCTTAACCACTTCACTACATTGCATTGCAAACTCTATTTAAGTAAATTTAAGTCTGGTTTTTATTTCTTGCAATGGAAAGAGAACTTCTCTCCCCTGCTTTACCTGTAGAAATCTCAGCTCCCAGTGGCTTCTCCTCTTCTGGCCAACCTCCACTCTCTGACCCCTGGAAAGAAAACTCTTCCAGGCTGGAAAGAGACTGCAGCTCCTTCGGGGGTGTTCTGCATGGGGTGCTGTTGGTGCTGATGACAGCTGAGACACGGAGTGGCACAGAGACGGCAAAGGGCTCGGAGATGTTCAGTGCCTTGCGCTGGTGACGGGGGGAGGGCTCCATCTGGAAGAGGCTGCTGGCAAAGACAGATTTGCAGGGGCTGTCGTTCGAGGTGTAGAACATGCCCAGCATCTTTGGGGCTGTTTGCTCACTCTCAGGATCCTCAATGGGCCGGAACACTTTCAGCTGTTCAGGTGGGGGCCGGGCCTGAGCACCCTGGAGTTGGCTCCGGTCACTGCTCACATCAAAGCCACCCTCAGCCCCCGCAGGCATCCCCTCCTGGCCCCATTCTCCCTCCTGCTTGCTGAGGTCACATGAGCTGCCAGTGCTGGTCGAGTGCATTTTTGTTGTTGGAATGAAAAATCCCCCAGTGGTGACCGTTCGATTGAAATTTCCCTTGGTTTCTTTTCCTAGTGAAAAAGAACAAGCACATGTCAGCAGCCTGGGCATATGCACAACTGGCCTTCCAGGAAGGGCAGGCACACAATATTTAAATATTGGAGAGGCATGGCATTCTAATAGAGGCATAGCCACCCAAATAATGACAGGTACCTAACATTTGGTTGACAAGAGAAAGCATTTTCTCGTATGTGCAGAATTTTGGCATGATACTCTGATGGGTCCAATTGCTGTTATGACATATATATCAGTTTTAAACTCTGCATGTAAGAGCAGTTTCTAAAAGAAGGTCACTGCTAATATTGTTAAACAGAGCTATCATCTACCAGGCATTAAGTGTAGATCATGAAAAAATAAAGAAACAGATAGGAGATGGTAGAATGATGTTTGCTCAAAATGAAGAAGTCAAAAAGGGAAAAATAACAGAATCTTGTGTTATTTTAGAAATTTAAAACTTATTGTCTTAAGTCTTCTCTGGCACATGGACCCAGACAGGGGTTTGATTTCCCAGCAAGGAAACAAATGCTGTTCTCAGCTAGACTGCTCCCCTCTTTGCCCAGACTTCTTCCTGTTGATTCAGAGGGTGAGAAACTAGGAGTGTAAATTAACTAAATGTTCAGAAGCATAGTGGCGAGGAGTCCGTTCTTGACTGCCTTAGAAATGAAGGCAAAAAGAAAAAAGTCTGCATGGGAAGTAAGTAAGTTTGGAGATGACTTGTGAGTTTCAAGGGATCTGGGAAACAATTTCAAACTTGGTATTAAGCACTATGCTGAGCGTCTTATGGAACATTATGTTTAAAATTCTTATGACCACCCTGTAAGGGAAGTGTAATTATCTCCTTTAACACATGAGGACACTGAGACTCAGAGGTTAGATGACCTGCCCAATAGTCACTTAAGTCATACACATAATGACCTATATTTTGAAATATTAAGTCCTGCAAAACTGGGCAAGAACTGACTTAAGAGGTTTCAAAACCAAAGCAAATGGGGCTGGACTTGGTGGCTCACACCGATAATCCTAGCACTCTGGGAGGCCAACGAGGGAGGATTGCTTGAGGCCAGGAGTTTGAGACCAGCCTGAGCAACAGCAAGACCTGTCTCTACAAAAAATAGAAAAATTAGCCAGGTGTGGTGGCATGTGTCTGTAGTCCCATCTACTCAGGAGGCTGAGGCAGGAGGTTCGCTTGAGCCCAGGAGTTTGAAGTTGCAGTGAGCCATCATGATGCCACTGCACTCCAGCTGCAGGCGACAGAGTGATACCCTGCCTCAAAAAACAAACAAAAAAACAAAAAAACAAAGCAAATGGCTGAATATAAATGTGGGAAAATTCTAAAAGTATCAAGTCAGCTTAAAAGGCTCTTACTGAGTATTATACAAGTTTGGAATTATTTTAAATGTTCTTAGGAATCCATATAAGGCAAAAAAAAAAACCCCCAAAATCCCAAAAATCCAAAAAAAGTTGTCCTAAAGATTTCCTATATTGCTTCAGGCTGCCTCATTTTTCAAAGAGAAAAATGTCTTGTATTAAAGGGGTTGGAAAGTCATGGGATAAATATAGAGGAGTTTTAACAGTCTGTTGCCAGACAAGTCTTTTGCCTTGTAACTGGTAATGGTACTTGCTGGTTACATAAGAAGGGAGAGATTGTACAGGCAACTTAGCCCTTAAGGCTGGAGCTGTGAGAACAAATGTGGTTATGTGTTGTTATGGTGATGGGTGTCACCTTGTGTGCAAGTGCACACACATCTACTCCAACAAATATACTGTAGTTTGCACATGCCTGACACACAGCTGGTGCCTAATCGGTGTTTACTGATAAATAACGAATGAATGACAGAACAAACCTACCAACTCGAAATCATGACCTGAAAAGCACTATGAAGCCAATGCCTATGGAAACATCCAAATTTAAGACATATAAGCATCTACATAAACCAATGCTTGGCTCTTTTTTCCTGCCCAAAGGGGAAGCCTCTTCTGTCTTCGTTTTCAGGTGATGGCATTTGACCTGCTACAAGTTTGAATGAAAAGTAGCTGTGGTCTCCAGCTGTGGCTAGGGGAAGGCTGGAGAAAGAGGACGGCTCCTTAGGGCTACCCCTGTGGTGCAGTAGGGTAGGCTAGGGCAAGGGCTTGAGTTTGGGAAGGGTCAGGGAGGGATTTGGGACTGGGTGACTGTGCGTGATTATGACTGCAGATAGGCAGGCACAGTAGCTTATAAAGGCAAGTCTGTTGTGAGCTCCAGTCTCCCAGGTGTGATCCCCAGTTCAGAAACTAATTGCAAAATCTCACCTTCCACAGGCACTGAACACAGTGAGTCCATGCTTTTAGCTGGTCGGATAGTAGCTTTTTCAACTAAAGACAAAAGAAAAAAATATCTCTGAGGAATGCATATTAAGAGGAAGCATTCAGAAAAATAAGGCAGGTTGTAAGTACAGAAGCCAAATGTCTTTAGGAAAGTTTTGCAAATATTTATAATTTACCCCTTTGGAAAACATTCCTCCACTCCCCCCTAGATGTTCCTATTTTTTCATTGAACAAGGTTTCATTAATGTTTGACAGATAAAGGTAAATTGTAATTTTGCCAAATAGCTATTAGCAAATGAGGAGTCTGAACCCAATTTTTTTTCAACTTTATTATTATTTATTTTTATTTCAGAATATTACGGGGGTACATGGGTTTTGGTTGCATAATTTGCTTTTGTACAGTTTCAGTCAAAGTTGTAAGTGTGCCCTTCACCCAAATAGTGTGCATTCTACCCATTAGGTGTGAATTTACCCATCCCCTCCTCCCCCCACACCTACTTGATTTCTGTTGAGTTTTACTTCCATATGTTCACATAAGTATTGATCGATTAGTTCCCATTTAGTATTGGGTACATGTGGTGTTTGTTTTTCCATTCTTGTGATACTTCACTTGGAAGAATGGTCTCCAGTTCCATCCATGTTGTTACAAAAGATACTAGATCACCATTTTTTTTATGGCTGAATAGTAGTACTCCATGGTATACATATACCACATTTTATTAATCCACTTATGTATTGATGGGCATTTGGGTTGTTTCCACATCTTTGCGATTGTGAATTGTGCTGCTATAAACATTCGTGTGCAAGTGTTTTTTTAATAAAATGTCTTTTTTTCCTTTGGGTAAATACCTAGTAGTGGGATCAAATGGTAGGTCTACTTTTAGTTCGTTGAGGTATCTCCATACTACTTTCCATAGAGGTAGTATTAGTTTTCAGTCCCATCAATAGTGTATGAGTGTTCCTTCTTCTCCACATCCACGCCAGCATCTCTTGTTTTGGGACTTTTTGATAACAGTCATTCTCACTGGAGTTAGGTGATATCTCATTGAGGTTTTGATTTGCATTTCCCTGATGATTAGAAACATTGAACATTTTGCCATGAGTTTGTTGGCCATTAGTCTATCTTCATTTGAAAAGTTTCTGTTCATGTCTTGTGCCCACTTTTTAATGGGGTCATTTGATTTTTTTCTTGTTGATTTGCTTGAGTTCTTTGTAGATTCTGGTTATCAGCTCTTTATTGGGTGTATAGTGTGCAAATATTTTCTCCCATTCTGTAGGTTGTCTATTTGCTCTATTGATTGTGTCCTTGACTGTGCAGAAGCTTTTTAATTTGATCAGGTCCCATTTATTTATTTTTGTTGCTGCTGTGATTGCTTTTGGGGTCTTCTTCATAAATTCTTTGACTAGGCTGATATCTATAAGAGTTTTTCCAACATTTTCTTCTAGAATTCTTAGAGTTTCATGCCTTAGGTTTAAGTCTGTTATCCATTGTGAATTAATTTTTGTGAGAGGTGAGAGGTGAGAGGTGCGGAGCCTGTTTCAGTCTTCTACATGTGGCTATCCAAATTTCCCAGCACCATTGACTGAATAGGGATTCTTTTCCCCAGTGTATGTTTTTGTCTACTTTGTCAAAGATTAGATGGCAATATGAGGATGGTTTCATATCTTGGTTCTCTGTTCTGATTCATAGGTCTATGTCTCTGTTTTTGTGCCAGTATTATGCTGTTTTAGTTACTATTGCCTTGCAGTATAACTTGAAGTCTGGTAAGGTGATACCTCCTGATTTGTTCTTATTACATAAGGTTGCTTTGGCTATTTGGGGTCTCTTCTGGTTCCATATGAAGTGTAGAACTATTTTTTCTAGATCTTTGAAAAATGATGTTAGTATTTTAATGGGGATTGTACTGAATCTGGAGATCACTTTGGGTACTATAGACATTTTAACAATGTTGATTCTGCTGATCCATGAGCATGATATGTTTTTCCATCTGTTTACATCCTCCGAAATGTTTCGTAGTTCCTCCTATAGAGGTCTTTCCCCTCCTTGGTTAAATATATTCCTAGGTATTTTATTTTCTTTGTAGCTATTGTGAAAGGTATCACATCTTTGATTTGATTCTCAGCTTGACTGTTGTTGGCATATATGAAAGCTACTGATTTGTGTACATTTATTTTGTAACCTGAGACTTTGCTGAATTTATTTATCAATTCCAGGAGTCTCTTGGTTGAATCTTTGGGATTTTCTAGATATAAGATCATATTATCAGCAAAGAGTGATAGTTTGACCTCTTATTTCCCCATTTGGATACCCTTGATTTCCTTCTCTTGTCTTATTGCTCTGGCTTGGACTTCCAGCACTATGTTGAATAGAAGTGGTGACAGTGGGCAACCTTGTCTGGTTCCACTTCTAAGTGGGAATGCTTTCAATTTTTCCCCATTCAGTATGATGTTGGCTGTGGATTTGTCATATATGGCTTTTATAATTTTGAGGTATGTACCATCTATGCCTATTTTGTTAAGCATTCTTATCATAAAAGGGTGCTGAATTTTGTCAAATGCTTTTTCTGTGTCTATTGAGAGGATCATATGGTCTCTGTTTTTGCTTCTATTTAAGTGGTGGATTACATTTATAGATTTGCATATATTGAACCATCCTTGCATCTCTGGGATGAAGCCTACTTGGTTGTGGTGAATTATTTTTTTGATGTGCAGCTGAATTTGGTTTGCTAAGATTTTATTGAGAATTTTTGCATCTATATTCATAGGGGATATTGGTCTGTACTTTTCTTTTTTTGTTGTGTCCTTTCCTGGCATTGGTATCAAGGTGATATTGGCTTCATAGAACAAGTTGGGGAGGATTCCTTCCTTCTCAATGTTACAGAATAATTTCTGCAGTATAGGTACCAGTTCTTCTTTGTAGGTTTGGTAAAATTCGGGTGTGAAACTGTCTGGTCTGGGAATTTTTTTTTGTTGTAAGAGTTTTTATTGCTGCTTCAATTTTGGTGATTGATATTGGTCTGTTCTATTTCTTCCTAATTGAGCCTAGCGAGGTTGTGTGTTTCCAAGAATTTATCCATTTCCTCCACGTTTTCAAGTTTATGAGCATACAGATTTTTATAGTATTCAGAGATGATGTTTTGTATTTCTGTGATATCAGTTGTGATTTCTCCTTTTTCATTTTTGATTGAGCTTATTAGAGTCCTTTCTTTTCTGTTTCTGGTTAATCTAGCAAGAAGCCTGTCAATTTTGTTTATCTTTACAAAGAACTAACTTTTTGTTTCATTAATCTTCTGTATAATTCTTTTGTTCTCAATTTCATTTAGTTCTGCTCTGATCTTGGTTATTTCTTTTCTTCTGTTGGGTTTGGGATTGGTTTTCTCTTCCTTTTCCAGTTCCTTTAGATGATTCATTAGATTGTTGATTTGTTATCTTTCTGTCTTTTGGATGTGGGCATTTAAGGCTATGAGTTTTCTTCTCAGGACTGCTTTGGCTGTATCCCACAGATTTTGATAACTTGTGTCCCCATTATCATTTAGTTCAAAGAATCTTTTGGTTTCCACCTTTATCTCCTCCTTGACCCAACTATCATTCAGCAATAGGTTGTTTAGTTTGCATGACTTTATGTAGAGGTGAGTGTTTCTGTTGGAATTGATTTCTAATTTTATTCCATGGTGGTCTGAGAAGGTACTTGGTATAATTTCTATTTTTTTAAATTTGTTGAGACATGTTTTATGGCCCAGGATATGATCAGTCTTGGAGAATGTTCCATGAGCTGATGATAAGAACATATATTCAGTAGTTTTGGGGTAGAATGTTCTGTAAAATGTCTGTTAGGCCCATTTGTTCTAGAGTTCTGTTTAAGTCCATCGTTTCTTTGCTTATTTCCTGTTTGGAGGATCTGTCTAGCTCTGTCAGTGGGGTGTTGAAGTCCCTGGCTATTATGGCACTGCTGTTTATCATTTTGTTTAGATTGAGTATGATTTGCTTTATGAATCTGGGCACTCCTGTGTTAGGTGCATAAATATTTAGAATTGTTACATCTTCTTGTTGAATTGTTCCCTTCACCATTATATAGTGACCATCTTTGTCTTTCTTTACTTTAGTTAATTAGAAGGCCATGTTATCTGATATGAGAACAGCTACACCAGCTTTCTTTTGGTTTCCATTTGCATCGAATATTGTTTTCCATCCTTTCACCCAGTGTCTAAATGAGTCCTTGTGGGTTAGATGTGTTTCCCAGAGATAACAGATACTTGATTTGTATTTTTTATCCATTTATCCAGCCAATGTCTCTTAAGTGGGGAGTTCAAGCCATTCACCTTTATTGAAAGAATTGATACATGGGGTGCATTTCTGTTCTTCTCTTGAGTAGACCCTTATTGCTCTGTTTTACCTCTTGAGACATTGCGGTATCTGGGCTCTGAACTTTAGCTTTTGGATGATTTTAGACTGGTGGGTGTCTATTGTGCTGATCAGTGTATAACGCAGGTCTGAGTACTTCCTGCGGGGCAGGTCTGTCTTGACAAATTCCCTCAGTGTTTGCTCACCTGAGAAAGTCTTTATTTCTCCCTCATATAAGAAACTTAGTTTTGCAGGATACAAAATTCTAGACTGCACATTAATCTGTTTGAGAAGACTGAGAATGGGGCTTCAGTTCCTTCTGGCTTGTAAGGTCTCAGTTGAGAAGTCTGCAGTTAGTCTGATGGGTTTTCCTTTGTAAGTTACCTGCTGTTTTCGCCTTACTGCTTGTAGGAGTGCCTCTTTCATGTTTACTTTGGCCAGCCTAATGACTATGTGTCATGGTGATTGTCTCTTTATGATGACTCTCCCAGGAGTCCTGTGTGCTTCTTGTACCTGGATATCTAGATTTCTAGCAATGCCAGGGAAATTTTCTTCAATTATTCTCTCAAATAAATTATCCAACCCTTGTGTATTTTCTTCTTCACCCTCAGGGATGCCTATGATTCTTATGTTTGGCCTCTTTACATAATCCCTCATTTCTTGTAGGCTTTGTTCTTTCCTCTTATTTCTCTGTTCTTTCTATTTGACCGGTTTGTTTAGCTTATAGCTGTTATCTTCAAGCTCTGAGATTCTTTCTTCTGCCTGCTCTAGCCTATTCTTAAGGCTTTCCACTGTGTTTTGTAATTCCTTGAATGAATTTTTCATTTCCAGAATTTCTGTTTGGTTTTTCTTTAATACTTCAATTTCTTCAGAGAATTTTTCATTCATTTCCTGCATTGTTTTTGTGGCTTCTTTGTGTTGGGTTTCTATTTTCTCCTGTATTTCATTGAAATTTCTTACAATCCATATTTGAAATTCTTCATCTGTCATTTTAACCATTTCATTTAGGTTGGTATCCATTGGTAAGGAGTTATTGATTTCTTTTGGGGGAGGTGTCCTTTCACTCTGATTTTTTCATGTTTCCAGAGTTCTTTTGATGATTCCTTTTTTTTTTTTTTTTAGACAGAGTCTTGCTCTGTTGCCCCAGCTAGAGTGCCATGGCATCAGCCTATCTCATGGCAACCTCAAACTCCTGGGCTCAAGTGATCCTCCTGCTTCAGCCTCCCGAGTAGCTGGGACTACAGGCATGCACCACCATACCTGGTTAATTTTTTCTATCTTTAGTAGAGATGCCGTCTCACTCTTGCTCAGACTGGTCTCAAACTCCTGGTCTTAAGTGATCCTCCTGCCTCAGCCTCCCAGAGTGCTACATTTGCAGGCATGAGCTGCTGTGCCTGGCCTGCTGATTTCTCATCTGGCCTCTTAATTGAGACCTGGGGGTGCTAGGGCTGGCTTATGGCCCTGTCTCCATGTCCCCCAAGATTGATCCCTGACTATGCTGGGGAGAGGAGTGCTGGTCTTGAGTTGCCTTTGGGGTGTTTTAGCAGGTTTCATGAACCTCTTGGGTTACCTCTGACCTGTTGTCTTCACCTCTTCCCAGCGGAATGTAGTGAGTTTGGTCCCCCAGCTTAATCTCCAAGCTGGTGGATTGTACCTGTGGGTACGAATCTACCACTCCCTAATTGCTTGAGTTGGAAGGCACTATGTTTAGCTATGGGGTTGTTCCCCCTGTCATTGATTGTACTTTGCGTGGAGGAGCCAGCCGCCAAAGTAATCTTTTGTGCCTGTTGTAGACTCTTGTCCCCCAGGTGGGACACCCAAATGGCCCAAGCTTTAGGAAGGACCCTGTAGCTCCCAGGGGGTTGCTTAGTCCCTACTCCCCCTGAAATGGGGGGAGGAGCAAGACAGATCATGGCTGATATATGAGAACCTAAGGGGCTTTGCTAAGCCTCAGCGGGGCCCAGAGGTTGCTTATCAGGCCATTAGGAGTAGCCGCTGATACAGAGTTCAGAGTGAACCCAATTTTATTGTGCAAAAAGTATTCAAGAATAAATCCATGGGGCTCCAGGCAACCCCTCCTATTTGGCAGGCCAGAGAGCAGGAATCTCAGCTGTGACCATCTCTCTCAGCTCCCAGGAATTTGGTACAACAGGTGAGAGGCCAAGGGGAACCAGAACCACCTTTCTCCCCAGGTGAAGCTCCGCTCTTTGAAGTCTGAAGGCTGGTGGCTCCCCAGTGATCTCACCCACCATCCTCACCCCAGAACAGATCCCAGTGAAACCTTTTTGACACCCACTCTGTGCCTGGTGTACTCCATGCACCTTTGTAAGATGCCTTAGCAGGTTTTTAGAAGAGTGTGGTTTAAATGAGTAAAAACTTATTCCAGGCACAGTATTAGATAGATGCATTCCAAAACACCATCTTATTTTAGTGAGCTGAACTGATGGGAAGGTAGTTCCTTCTAGGTGAAGCTTGCTAGAAGGGGAAAGAGGGCAATTTGGAAGATAAGCAGGAGCCCCAGGACTAATGGCCCTTAAGGTAACTGTGAATTCAGACAGATGTGGGTTTGAATCCCAACTCTGCCACTTTTGGGCTGTGTGAGCTCAGATAAGCAGTTTAACTTTTCTAAACTTCAGTTTTCTCATGTGTAAAATGAAGAAAAATAGCACTTTTGTGAGGATTAAATGGGTAATGACTATGAAGTAATTATGCTGTACTAACCTGGAATAGAATAAGTGCTCAATAAAAAGTAACTATTGCTTATTGTTGTTTTTGCTGTTCAGGATCGATCAGAGCTCGGCAACGAAGGGGAATACAGTAGCTGGTTCTACAAGAAGCAGTTAGAGTTGGCCCTAGCCCACACTGGGCCATAACTCACACTTGTGTTTGTCCCTCTTTTGAAGTCCCCCCTTTCCTCTTCTTGCTTCAAATGCTGCTCCTCTGGGAGGCTCTGAATTAGCCCCTGGGCTCTTCAGCTGGGGCTTTCCTCTGCCTGGGACCTGCTGTGGGAGGACACAACCCTCTTCACTCACATCCTTGGCATGGCAGAGATTGCTTTTCACTGCCTTACTTCCAGTGTATGCCAAAACTCTTATCCTTTGAAGATCTGCTATTTCCATAAATTTGTCAACTGATTTACTACCCTAAAACTGCCTGGCCAGCATGCCTTCCTTTTGTGTATTCCAGGACACACTTTGCCTTTGTTTTCCAGGAGCTGCATTTCTGGACTTTCTCTGGTTTCCATGTGTTGACCTTGAGGGGCCATCACCAGGTGACCCTGAGTGTCACAGAGGGTGGGCAGCAGTTCTGGCTGTGGGGCCATCAATGTCCGCCTTTGGTGCTGGATCCTCTTTCTCATGATGTGGTTCCTCATGGCCTCGGTGTGCACAGCAGCACATTGGAGCTGTGGCTTTCAGGAACAGTCTCCAAAGATTCCCCGATCCCTTTTCTGGACAGTAATCAAGAGCTCAGGACCTCTTGGCCCATGACTATATTTAGATTATATTTTTCTGTCTGGTACCTTGGCCTGGCCTTACAGCAGTGCATCCCCCAGTTTTCCGGCAGCCTTTACGTCCTTGAGTTGCCATTCTTAGCTACTTTACTCAAAGATAAGCCTAGAACTACTACAGCCCTATGGCTTTGGGATTTCTCTGCTCAGAGGAGTTCATTTTGGAGGGTGCCCTGAACTCTTCTTCCTCTTTGATAATATTAAAAGAATTTAAATTGAATCAATTTGAATACCAATGTCTGAGAAGCTGCAAAATTTATGCCTCTTCATTTAGTCAATATTCCATTTTTCCTTATCCTTTATTTTTTATCTCTGTTCAATTTTCTAAATATGGTTAAATTCCCATTGGATGGGGCTTCACCTGCCCTCCCCATCCCCAAAAACCCCAATATTATTGATGGTGAATCAATTTTTTAAATGCCCTTAGTTGTGGCATTTAAAACATGCATAGTCAACACATAGCGATCTCACATGCCACTCACAGAGCCCACACTGGTGGATTATGTCACCAGGTCCCTGGCCTACCTGGAATCACAGATTCCACCAGAGTTATGACCGTAAGGCCTGCTGGGCTTTAGTCTCTAGGGTTTCCAGCAGTGCTTTTCTGGTAAGAAGCAGCCACTCAGGCAATAGTGAAGGCCACAGGGAGCCATATGAATTGACTGATGGTTCTTTAATTTCATCCCACATCCCACCAAAGTTCAATGAGTCTGGTGGCCTGTCTCTGATTAGTTTGTTCATAAGGTCATAGACCAGTGGCTGCATAACAGAATCACCTGAGGAGCTTTTAAGACATTGCCAATACTCAGATGTCACCACAGACCTCCTGAGGTAACATTGCAGTGGTGTTATCCATGCCTCAGGCGGATCTCAGGTGCAGCCATGCTGAGAAGCCCTGGCCAGGGACATCCTGTTCATTCTGTGAGTTTGCCACCATTAGATCCAGCACCTTGGATTTGTTCCTTTTGAAAACCACATGGGGGTGGAAATCTTCCTAAGTCAAGATCAAAGCAAACCATTTATTTCCTTCTTATTCATTTGTTTTATTCTGTTGTTTTTTTGACTTTTCATTACTTGGTGAACCTCTTTTATTGCCATATTTCTGATTCCATAACTGAAATTCTCTCTTTGATGTGCTTAAGCAAATCTCTTATGATAGATTAGGAGTTTCTTGTCAGGCACTCTTCCCCTCAGATTCTCCTTTGAGAATGCTAATTTCTGATTTGTATCTGCTTTGCCATACCTGTGGCAACTTGTCTTCTTCACTTGGGCTGTCTTTCCATTTTGTGAAAGATGTATTTCCTCATACGATGACTACTATAGATGCCTGCCCAGAATCGACCTCCCTCTGCCCTTCTCACAGAGCTCTTTACTTCTGGGGGTGATTCCCTTTCCTTGCGCCAGTGGTTGGCTCAGGAACCCAGGTGGCAGCCAGTCAGCACAAGGTACTCCCTTGGCCACAAGGATTGAGCCAGTGAAGCCCAGTGAGATGGGGAAAATTTGACAGGGCCTTCTGGGAAAGAAGGGTCCCTGCGCTTAGGACCACGCTACCAGAAATGATGTTCTTTCTCCCTCTGGACATAGTCCAAGGTAAATCCTATAGCCACTTAGCCACAGCAAAGGAAGCCAGTCTGGGGATGAAGCTCACCCAAAGAGGAGGGCACAGCTGAGGAAAATATGGAGAAATGGAAATAGAGCCATTGTATCAAACCACCCCCGAAGCCTTCCCTATATCTGGGCGTTCAACTGCAGAAGCCAGTAATTTCCCTCAGTGCATAAATCAATTGAATTGTATTTGCCATTGTTTACAGACTAATTCATTGTAACTGCTATATGCTGTGACATCCTGCATTACTCCAGAGGGCAAACATGAAGATTTCTCACATCTGTACTTTCTGATCCTTGGCATGCAATTATCACTGGGCTTGAGAAAAGTCCTCAAAAATATTACCTCTCATTTTTCCGATAGGAATTAATTTTCCCCCATCTTTATTATTAAAAATTTCAAACATTTAGAAAAGCTGAAGACCTTTAAACCTATCACCTGGTTTCAACAATTATTGACATTTTGCCACATATTTGCATTATCTATTTCTACATCTGTATTTACCTACCTATATTTTGCTGAATCATTTGAAAGTGAGTGTCAATATTTTGACACTTCATCCTTAAATACTCAAGCTTAGCATATGTCTCCTAAGAACCATTAACACATTATGAAAATTTATAATTCCTTAATATCATCTAATATCTAATCTATATCCACATTTTCCATCTTTGTTCCCCAAATTTTCTTTTGCAGCTCTTTTTTATCCAAACTAAGATCCAGTCAAATTTTACTCACTGCATTTGTACATTTATCTTTTACAACTTGTTTTCATAACTATCACCCCCATTTTTATTATACTTTTGATCTAAAACACTAAAGGTCATTGTGGAAAATTTCCTTGGTCTTCTCTTTCCTGACATAATATTCAGCTGGATTGGTTATATTCTCTATTACATAGTGGTTCCCTCAATTCTTTCCTGCATTAATTTCTATTCACTACTCAGAAATAAGTCCCACAGGGCACCATCCCTCTTTAAAAATCATGACCCTGGGGGAGAAGGGACAGATCTCCTTACAGAATTCCAATTAATAGAAAATCATCACTTGGAAACATCACAGTAATAACTGTTGCAGGCAAGAACCACTGATGGATCCTAAAATTCATGACAGACAGCACTTTAACCAAGTGATCAAAGTTCTCTTCACAAACAATAATGATTTCGACATGATGTACCTACTGATATGACACACTGAGCCAGGCATAGCATTACTTCTGTAGGATTTCTGCAAAATCCATAACCTCAGACAAACCCACACTGAGGTACAGTCTACAAAATAAATGGCGAGTACTCTTCCAAAGTATCAAGATCAGAAAGACTAAGGAATTGTCCTAGTTTGGAGGAGATTAAGGAGACATGACAACCAAATGCAATGTGGGTTCCTGGATTGGATCCTAGACCAGAGAAAGGATATTAGTGAGACAATTAGTCAAATATGAATAAGATCTGTAAATTAGTTAATGGTATTGTATCAGTATTAATTTTTTGGCTTTGATGATTGTCTTATGTAAGATGTTAACATTAGGGGAAGCTATGTGAAAAGTGTACAGTTTCTTTACGTACTATTTTTGCAACTTTTTTGAAAGTCTAAAATTTTTTTTAAGACCTCCTCAGTTAATTTATAAATTTCTCTTTCAGGGCCAGTGAGTTTGACAAGATGAAACCAAAGACTTAAGAAGCACAGCTAGGAAACAAATACATGTATCCTAAAACATAACTGCTGTTGGTTCTTACCTGAGAGCCTCTGTCCTCTCACAAATACACTCCCATTTCTGCTCAGCTTTGATTTGGAGTCTGATCCAGAACGTCCCAGGTTAAATATTGATTTCCATTTTTTCGATTTACTGGAAAGCTTTCTCCTAAAATAGACAAGGCACAAGGAGTTATTTTGTTAACTAGTCATTTCAAGGGGACTTTTAAATCGAGACAAAATATTCCAATCATGTCCTTAGTTATGAATGGCTCTGATATTTTAGGAAAAACCCAAGTTGAGCCTGACTCTCACCCCACCTGGGGATGCCCTAGATGAACTACCTAGGCTTTCAGGAGTCAGAGCAAACCGTACTCCCCAGGGCAAGAGGCAAAGGCATGCTATTAAAGGCAGGGGTGGGGCACACAGAGGCAGGGACCAGTGGGAGTCTCAGAGGTCACAAGCAACCACACAGTCCTGGGAATTCTGGTAGGAATTCTGGCATGCACTTTAGTTCTGGGTTTTCAAAGATACCAAGTTTTTACAGGAGTAAACACTGAAGACCATAGACCTCGGTCCTGTTATGCTCCCTGCACTGTGGCCACACTACTGGACACCCACAGGCGAGGAGAGGCCTGGTGAAGACTTTCATGGACTGAAAAGGGTTGGATGAGCAGGCCATCCTGGAAAAGGATCTGGCCTGGTGTGGCTGGGGAGAGTCACAGCCTGCTGGGTATGGTCAGTGGTCACTGCAGAGAGAGGCAGAGGGAAGTTAGGCTTTGCCTCACACCAGGCCGCTTTGGTGGCGTGGTGGGGAAGGCTGGGTCAGGAAAGCCTGGCACCACCAGGGGTCACCACGGAGGCCTTGCCTTGCTGGGGCTCAGCCCAGTCACTGGACTTCATAAAGTTGCAGGATGAAACCCTACAACTTGTGGGTCACACAAAAATCCTTTTCTTTACAGGGCTCTCATAGAACATCCTGATCTCAAGCCAAGCATGTTTTTATGATCAATCTGAGATAGATCTGCAATGCTTGGTGGTTTCTCTGGGAGTAGGACTGGCTTTTTTCAAGCACTTGGCATTGGGGAATATTTTATAGGGTAGCATACCTTGGAGTATGGTGCACCCCAGGTGTGGCTGAAAGCACAGAGAAAGTGCATTTGATGGTCCTTCCAAGGAATTCTTCTTCCTGATCCCTGGGTGGGAGTCTTATTCTCCAGGGATTTGGGGAGAGAAGTAGTGGGGCTCAGTCCCAAGAAGGCACGATCCATGCACTCCAGGACATGGAGGGGTTTCTCACCAGTGAGTTCCAGTGTGCCATTCTTACAGCATGTGGTGTGACTGGCGCCCCCTATGGTTGTGCAAGGTGGCAGACTTGCAAGGAGTGCCTGTTTTCCTACCTCTTTTGACCAAACAGCAGGGATGATGCCCTCCAATGAAAAGATTGCCTTTCAGCCCTTCCACTTACTGTCTGCCTAGAATTTAGGACTCCTGCTTCAAGCCCTGCCTCCTTCTACAGTGGGGTACCACTGAGGGGGCGGGTAGAGACGAGGGTTGCAGCAGAGGAAGTGAGAGGGAGGAATGAAGAGTGAAAATATCCCACCAGTGAAAACGGTGCTTGATTTGTTTTGGAGGGGAGGGAGGGCTCTGACAGGGTTGAGAGGAGGCAAGAAAGCTGGGGGTGCGTGTCCCCTAGTGCTGCTCACTCAGGGCTCTCAGCCTAGAGTGGCACCACTTGTCAAGGTGTCCTCCACCATGAGACCCATCCTCGTGCCTTTTGTAATGTTGTGTGGGGGTAGAAGGCAGGGGGAGAGGGGTCAAGTTTTTGTTTTTAGTAAAAGTCCATTTATAACATCAAGCCTGTTTTGTCTAAACTGAAGAGTAAGAAATTTCAGTCATGACTCATGACATGACCCCATGACCCCCACCCCCAACATGATGCTTAGGGTCCCCAGTGGGAGGTCGGGGGTCTCAACAACTCTGGGGCAGTGAGCGAAAGCATCAACTGCTGGTGAGAGAGAGGTGTGGACATAGCTCCCTTCTCTTCTGGAGTGTTTCCTCACACCTACCTAGTCGCCCTCCGCCTCAGCCCACGCTGCCATCTAGGTCCTGAGACCAGATAGTCTCTGTCGTCTCCTACCACACATCTCCCAGAATTTAAAGGAACACCACTTACTTGTTGTCTGGCAGCTCAAGGACGGTGTGGAAAAGGGTGCCCATGGGAGGGACAATCTCGGGCAGGCTGTTCTCCCTCCTTTCCTTCCGAGCAGGGTGGTTAGTAGCCAGGCTGCGGGCCTGAGCTTCCTCTAGGCTCACCAGCTTCATGGGCAGGGAGAGGGCTGGCAAGGTCAGGCTCTTCACGATGGGCTGGTTTTCTGTAAAGGGAAGAGAAGAGCTCAGTCCAAAGGAGGCCTGCACACCGGGTCCAGCCAGATTCCCCATCCGTTCCTGATCTTGTGACCAGGTCTAAGTGCCAGCCCTGACTTCTCTTGGGTGTGGTGGGGCCTGGAACTGAGGCTACACACAGGAAACAGACTAGCCAGAGGGCAAACAGGGGCTTCAGGAGGTAACTGCGCTTTTGGTACTTCTCAGAGAAGGACCGTTCATTCATTAATTCATATGACAGTTACTGAGTACTTACCATGAGCCAGAGTAACAACAATGGGTCTTTAATCTTGAAAACTCTGCCTAGTGCTTTGGCCAGATGGGAATGTATGTCCAGCCACAGAGGTAACCTAATTCAGCTGGGGCAAGGCAGGAGATTGCCCCCACTCCCCACAGCGGAAGAGCACATGCTCCAAGACCATTTCACATTGGAACCTCTATCTTCCCTAGATCACCCAGGCTTATATCCCTGCAGTAAAAAGACATTTACAGCCTATACTATTCCCTAAGAGACATGTGGCTTCTTACTCACTACCCAGTTGTCTTCTAGTGCATGTAGCTAATCCTTTCCTACTCTGGTATTTTTTTAGGAAAGGAAGTGATGGTGACAATCTATGAAGTACAAGGTCATCTCTTTTTTCCAAGTCAGTGGTTCTCAACTTGATGCAATTTTGCCTACCACTCCCCACAACAGCTGGGGGCATTTAGCAATGTCTGGGGACATCTTTGATTGTCACAAATGTGTGTGAGAGGGCTACTGGCATCTTGTAGGTAGAGACCAGGGATGCTGCTAAACATCCTACAATGCACGGAACAGTGCCCCACAGTAAAAATTATCTGGCACTAAATATCAATAGTGCCGAGATTGAGAAACCTGATCTACGTAAAAAAGAAGTCTAAGTTTGCTGCTGTGTAATCTTTGGTGACCTTGCCAGTTTTCTGTGACTTCTGTGAGCCTGAAGTAGTGAAGAGAGTCAAGGATAACTTAGATCACCTGAGACTGAGAAATCACTTTTGGTATAAGACCTTACCTTCAGAAAGCAGTTTGATGGCACTATTTCTCTTTGAAGAGCGTGGCCCTCTCTGGGTGGAAGGAAGTAAAGCCATTGAATAAGGGCCTCGTGGAAAACGGAGACAGTATGTGACAGTGGGGTGTTTTCAAGGAGGACAAGCATGGCTGTTATCCAGCAGGGCTGCAGTTAAACACATCCTGAGACCCTGAAAACTCTGCAGTAAAGTTTCCAGCTTTAACCTAATCTTCTGACTCAATCCAACGGAGGTTAAAAACATTTAAATTTAACTTACTTCCAATACTTGTTCATATAGATTCTCACAGATTCTAGATTACTTATGATTTTTTGTTACTTATTTACTTAAAAAAGTTAAATCACTCTAGGAGCAACTGGAATAATGGGAAGAACATAAACTGCAGGGTGGGTAGAGCTAGGTGTAGCACCCACCCCTCCCTCAGTTCTAGGCCCAGGGGAAGGCTGGAGCCAGTGCCTGCTCATCGTCTCTGCTTAGGTGTTTAACTGGCCTCTCTAACTTCCCATGTCATAGCAGAGCTTGTGATCTGTTCTCCTCACTGATACCTGGTATCTCCTCTCATCTTCTTCATGTCAGGGAATGGCACCACAGGTCATTCAGTCCACAAGCTAAAGCCTGGAGCAGTTACTTTTTGTTCATTCCCTTCTTCGATGCATCCCTGCCCCCATGTACAGTCTATAAGCAAGTCTCATAACTCTACCTCCAAAATACATCCTGACCCCAGCCACTTTCCTCCCGCCCACTGCTGACCTGCCCATAGGGGCCGCCACACTTTCTCATCCGTTATGTCATGACTCCTGCTTTGAGCCTTGCTGCCCTTCAGCCTCCCCTGCACCCAGCAGCCCTAGTGCTCAGCTTCTGCACTCACCTGCTCCAAGTCCCCCAGTGCTTTCCCAAGGCCCTGACAACCAACCAGACTCGTAGCATGACCTACACGTGCCTTTCATCTGCTTTCCCTCTCCTCTTTGCCCACTCACATGGTGGTCTTCAGAAATATACAGTAAAAATGTTTGAATGTATACTCCCTTTATATATGTGTACATGTGTAAGTTATATATATGCCATTGTATTAACATTATGGTATAACAGAAAATATATATAAAATAATACAAGTTACAAAGTATAAGACAAAATAAATGGAAAATGAAATTCTAATAGTTTCTTCCAACACCCATATTTTACTGCTTTGGTCTTTCATACCCACCAGAGCAGGGCATCCCTCTTTGGAGACCACATTGGTTCTAGCTACACTGGCCTACTTTCTGTAACATCTTGGACCTCTTCTCACCTCAGAGCTTTTGCACTCCTTGTTCTCTGTCCTTGGAACATTTGTCCCCAGATCCTCACATGACTGGTTCCCTGTGTCATTCAGGTCTTGGTTCAAAGATCAATTCCCCTGAAACCATGTCCACTCTGTCCCAAAATAACACCCCAGAGTTGCTGACTATTGCATTACTCTGCTGTGTTTTCTTCTTGGTATTTATTGTCTTTGAAGTGATAATATATTTACTGGTAAACTTATATATTTCTTCTCTTCCCAACCAAATGATAGCTCTATTCAGGGCAGGGTCTCTGCCATTTTGTGCACTGAAGTGTTCCCAGTGTCTAAAATAGTGCTGGTACATAGGGGGAACATATTTGTACAAATATGTATTCTCAATACATATTTATTTTTTAATGAATCTTGGAGATAGCACAATCTCTCTGGCCTCAGTGCTCTCATCCATCAAATAAAGGTATTGGATTCTATGCCTTCAGCTATAATATGAAGGTTTGTGTCCCCACTCCCCAAATTCATATGTTGAAACCGAGTCCCCAATGCAATAGTATTAAGAGAAGGGGCCTTTAGGAGGTGATTAGGTCATGAGGGTAGAGCCCTTATGAATGGGATTAGAGCCCTTATAAAAGAAGCCTTTCAGTTTGAAATAGAACTCTGTTCAAATCTAAAATTCTAGAGGATAGGACTTATTCCATTTTGTATAAATATTAAGTATGGTACCTTACCAAAGTCAATAAGAATTTATAACAAGAAGCTTTAAATGAACTGTATTTGAATAATAAGCACTGGAGGCAATCAAGAGTTACAGGCTAAAAAGTAAATTGGATTTCAATATGCAGGACAAAAGATGATGAAGGCAATGGTCATAAAGAGAACAGGCATTTCCAGGTTGGAATTAGAAACAACCTTAACATTAACAGTCATGGGTGGGATTTGCTGTCTAGAAGAACATTTCCCAAAGCCATTAATTCTCCACAATAATTTATCTATCTATTTTCCTATTTTTTTCTTCACAGAGGCAAAATAGAGTTAAGGAAAGAGCCTGGGCTATAAGATTTGGGTTCAATGTTGGGCCCTACCAGTTACTAGCTATTGTGGCTTTGGGAAGTTACTAAGCTTTTCTGGATCTCTGGGTCTTCATGTATAAAATAATGTTGGTAACAACTTTATGACGCTTGCTGTGATAAGTTAGTAAGATGATACATGTGGAGTGCCTGCAATAGTTCCTAGTACAGAGTAAATCCCCAGTAACTTTTTTGTTGACTCAAAGGGATGAATGAATGAATGCATATTATTTCTCATTTCCTTTCAAAAGGGATTTTATATAGCTTACAATTAAAAAAATCTATAATGGGAGAGTTAAAAATAAAAAGGAAAGGTCAGCCACTCCTCGATATATAACAAAGAGAACTAAAAACATATGTTCACACAAAAACTTGTACATGAATATTTACAGCAGCATGATAAGTAATAGCCAAAAATGGAAACAACCCAAATGTCTATCAACTGATGAATGGATAAAAATGTGGTATAGTCATACAACAGAATATTATTCAGCCTGAAAAGGAATGAAGTACTGATACATGCAACAACATGGATAAACCTTGAAAACATACGCTAAGTGAAAAAGCCAGTTACAAAAGAACACATATTGCATAATTCCATTTATATGAAATGTCCAAAATAGACAAATCTATAGAAACAGAAAGTAGATTAGTGGTTGCCAGGGCCTGGAGTGAGAGGAAAATGTAGAATGACTGCTTAATGAGTATAAGTTTGAACATGTCCCCCAAAGTTCATGTGTTGGAAACTTAATCCCCAATGCAACAGTGTTGAGAGGTGGAACTTTTAAGAGGTGATTAGGTCATGAGGGCTCTGCCCTCATGAATGCATTAACATCATTATCACAGGAGTGGGTTCATCAGAAAAGCAAGTTTGGCCCCCTTTCGCTGTCTTGCTCTTCTGCCTTCCTCCATAGTATGAAGGCCCTCTCCAGATGCCAACCCCTCCATCTTAGACTTCCAGCCTCTAGAATCATGAGAAATAAATTTCTTTTCTTTTTTTTTTTTTTTGAGATAGGGTCTTGCTATATTTCCCAGGCTGGTCTTGAACTACTGGCCTCAAATGATCCTCCCACCTCAGCCTCCTAAGTATCTGGGTCTACAGGTACACACCACCATGCCCAGCAGAAATAAATTTCTCTTCATTGTAAATTACCAAGTCTGTAGCATTCTATTACAGCAGCACAAAACAGCAATGATCCCCAAAGACAAGTTTCTTTACAGAGTGATGAAAATGTTCTAGAGTTATATAGTGGTGATGGTTGTATAATTTTGTGAATACACTAAAAACCACTGAATTTTACATTTTAAAATGGTTAAAATGGTGAATTTTATGTTACGTGTATTTTATCTCAATAAACATAACTTTAAAAAAGAAAGGTCATAAACCACATAGAGGACAGAATGGGGTGGAAACAGTTATACTAAGAATCAAAATTTGATGTTAATTGCAATTGATTATTCTGATGATTATATTGGTGCTTCCAAATATATTAGATAAACTGGAAAAGAGTGCTTTGATCAGCTAACAAATACTATGCAGATACGGTTCTCATACACCACTGATTCTCCAAGTGTGGACCTGACCAGCAGGATCAGCATCACCTGGAAGCTTGCTAGAAATGCAAATTATCAGCCACACTCCAAACATATTAAACCAGAAACTCTGGTGATGAGGTCTAGTAATCTGTGATTTAACAAGCTCATCAGGTGATTTTGATTCACACTAATGTTGGAAAGCCACTCTCATACGGCAGGCTTCTTGAACAACTAGATTTCTGGTTTTTACAAATTAAGCTCACAAGAGTTCAAGCACATAAGCCAATTCACTCCTAACATTCATTACGCCATTATGAGATGCCCACAAACACTCGTTTTTGTATGCCTACTGCCTGGTGCAGGGTAGAACAAAGCAAGCACTCAAGAAATACTTGTGAAGAGAATGTATTGTGAATATACATGTGAGTATGAACATGTCACCTCTAATGTTCATCTAAGACTTCAAGGTGAAGGCAGAAGGGTCTTCTGTAATATCATAGTGAAATTGAAGACAAAATCTCACAGTCAAGAAGGATGTTGCCAGTGTCAGAACTCAGAGCTTAAGAGCTCACTAAAACTAGTAGAACATTATTCCAGTTCTATTCTACCACACTACATTCACAGGATAGGCCAGTATATGCAACTGATCAGAAACATGCTAAAGCCACATGCAAACACACCATAGCTTTGCTACACACACAGATGTACATATGTGTGATCCTCGGACACTGACACACAGTAGTCAGCACACACACACACACAACCAACACTCAGAGCTAGATCTAAGCCCACCCTCACTTATTCTTGGACCCCATGACTAGGGCAAGAAAGAAGGACAAGCTGGGGGGTTATATGTTGGGAGGAATCATTACCATTGTTCTCCAGAGACCCAGGTGCGCCACTGTTAAAGATTTGATCCACGTGATTCAATATGAACTCAATCACCACCTGTTGGACCCGGACTGCAAGGAAGGCTGCATCTCCATTACAACCAGTGGCTTCGATCTCTTTAGACCTACACCATGAAAGAAACACATCCAGTGAGTGAGTCTGCCTTACAACCTGAAGCAGCAACGGGAGCCAGGGGGCCTTTCGCACAAGCCCCATCTTCTAAATTTATACAGTTTATTTTACAGAATATTTAACTATTTAAGACCAATTAAAGGGACTCTCCAAAGGCTGTGAAGCCCAATACACTGAGCAAATTTAAAAGTTACCAGGTATTATACATTGCAAAATCATAAACACTATCCTATATACAGAAATTCTGTATACACTATATACAGAAATTGATTTTTGTTTTCTTCACAGGATCCCTTCCACTCCCACTCAATTATTCTATGGGGCAGGTCATCACTTATGAAGTCATATGAAACAGCTGATCCAGGTTATAGCCAGCTGTGACTCCACCAAAATCAAAAGCCAATGATCCCCAAAGACAATAAAGCCCTTTTCAAGAAATTGTAACATACAGACCCATAACATTAGCCATATTGTGATTGTGGCCAAAAAACAAACAAAAAAAACAAAAAAAAACCCCAGAACATGCCTTTGGAACCCAGAGCTTCCAAGTTAGCAGGCAAAGAGCTTAGGCTATTAAAATTACCTTTAATTCATACGTGCTACAAATGACCACTTAGCAAATGACCACCTTAAGCACTTTGTCTTAAAGGGGCTTCAATTTTGAAGAATCCAGTCTTCATTTCATTCAGGGGGCTCTTTTGAGCCCACTGGGGTGGTGAGAAGGCAAGGGTGTAGCAGTTACCTGAGCAGGTTTGGTGCCCACACCAGGGCCAGGTTCCTGGCATGCATGTTGGTCTTGCTGCTGAAGGAGGCAATGTGGGCCAGGTGTCGAATCAGGTATTCCAAGGTCCTGTAATGGTTCGTTTTTTTGACAAAGAAATGTCAGTGCCTGTGTGAAGCCTGACATCTGGAGATAATTTCTAAGTTGGATTTAAGAGACTGTAAATATTTCTATCCTGTGAATTTTGAAGGAATATTGGGAAGATGTCAAGATTGACGGAAGTAAATTTCTTGACCCTAGGCATGCTGGCCCAGGGTGGGAAAGAGGGTCGGTCTTGGCGGAAGTCAGCGGAGGCCCGTGGAGCATCAGCCAGAGGCAGAACCAGGGAATCCCAGCACCCAGAGGCAGAGCACTCTTGGCAGCCGCTTGTGACTCCTTTCAACTGGGACAGAATCGCCTCTGCGCAGTCTTGAAATAGGCTCTCATCTGGGCTCTATTAAAAAAAATTCTTCCAGCTAAAGATAATTTAGTACTTGTTAGGGAGCTCATTTCATGGGTGAACAACATTTATTATTGCTAGAAGTTCTTTCTTACATCAAAATCTGCCCCCTTGTAAAAGATGGGCGGGCACAGGGGCACTGGGAAAGGCGGTGCAACTAGAGGCTACGCCGCGAGAATGAAATGAAAGGATGCGGATGATGCAAGGGGTGGCACTGAAGACCAAGCAGAGAGCTCAATCCGTCAAATGCTGCAGCGCTGCAGGCAACCCCTGTTTAAAAGCTGTGGTGGCTTCCACAGATTTGGTCACGCTACAAATCTGGGTAAGGACCAAGGATGCCCCGAAAGGCTGGCCTGCATGAGCAGAATGACTTCCTGAGGTACTCTGAGGGTGCCCTGCAGGTGACTTGGAGATGGACTGTCCCTTGCCACTCGTGTCCCTGGTCAGGCACCAACTCGCTTCAATAATAATGACCTGTTCACCAACTTCAAAATGTCCCCAGAAAGGCACTGTCCTCTGAATTTGCTCCTTTTTATGATGTTAGCCTGTCTCTCTGTCTCTTTGGTATCACACCACATTGAGAGGCTGAACATTATTTTTTTTTAAGAGACAGGGTCTTGCTCTGTCACTCAGGCTAGAGTGCAGTGGCATCATCATAGCTCACTGCAACCTCCAACTCCTGGGCTCAAGTGATCCTCCTGCCTTAGTCTCCCAAGTAGCTGGGACTATCGGCGTGTACCACCACGCCTAGCTAATTTTTTAAAAAAATTTTTGTAGAGATGGGATCTTGCTATGTTGCCCAAGCTGGTTTCAAACTCCTGACCTCAAACAATTCTCCTGCCTTGGCCTCCCAAAGTGCTAAGATTACAGGCATGAGCCACCATGCCCAGCCTGCACATTTCTTTTACCCAAAGATTCTTACCTATAATGGGACGGGGGAAGCTCCTGGATAACATTTTGGATTCGGGCCAGTTGGCATTCTTCCGGGCAATGCGACACCGCCTCCTGTAGAGAACATGAAGCAGCCCAGTGAGTGCTCGAGAGCATTGCCACCACCTGTGTGTGCTGGTATTATTCAGGCCCCTGTGCTCCAGCCTCAGGACCGTGCCTAGAGATGACCCTTCCAAGAGGCGTGCTTTCCATGAAAACAACCAACCAACCTTCCATTGAAGGGTTAATGATGTGAAGTGTTTCACAGTGTATGCACATGGGGCTGGGTGGGCTGCTTAGGTCCCTGTGCATCCTGAGATGGTTGTTAGGTGTCTGGTAAAGAATGTGTAGAATCTTGGGTGTGTCCCATGTGGCAGAGAGTCACTAAGACTCACACTTGGAGAGATAAACAGAGACAGAGTGAGGGGGAGTTGACAGTGTGGCACCCTGTCTGCTTGGCCAGCAGTCTTTGTGGGTAAAGCCATTCCTCCCCTCGCCTATGACCATGACCTTGAGTACTCAGCTGCTGCCTGACCTAGATGCCAGGAAGCAGGAAAGATGTGCCTTCCTCAGCAGGGATAAGAGCTTTGTCCCTGAGACCCAGTGGCCTTGCCTAGACTTGCTCTTGAGTTATTTCCTGTGAGGGTATTTTGTTCCCCCATCAGCCCCACGGCCTTCAAGGAGAAGCAGGAACAGCAATAAAGACAGTGTGACCACAGCCTGGCCCACGCCCATCTCAAGCCTGCCTGGGCTTCAGCACCATGCAGGCAACCCTTAAGATTTGAAAGTATATAAATCTTAACCTACAGCTCGATGAGTTTTTTCATATGTATATGCCTGGGTAACCCACGTAGATCAAGATATACTTTAAAAGGGGCTCTGGAGCTCACTTTGATCTTCATGATCTTGAATTCAAGGCATATGTGACTTAGTCTTATATTGCCTCCTGGTTTTGGAAACTTACTTTACATTTGTATATAATAAAGGTATAATCATAAAATACATTCTTTAATTGGTAAATACTGCCCCCTGCAATACTACCAAGCATAAGATCCTGACTGTGGTGATGGTTTTCTTATATTGTTCACCTCTGTTCAGCCTTTTTTTTTTTTGAGTGCTATGATGCTAGAGTGCATCATAGCTCACTGCAACCTCAAACTCCTAGGCCCACCCCAAACTCCTAGGCTCAAGCGAGCCTCCTGAGTAGCTGGGGCTACAGGCATGCACCACCACCCTCAGTTAATTTTTCTATTTTTTGTAGAGACGGGGTCTCACTCTTGCTCAGGCTGGTCTTGAACTCCTGGCTTCAAGCGATCCTCCTGCCTCGGCCTCCTAAAATGCAAGGATTACAGGTGTGAGCCACCACGCCTGGCCTTCTGTTCAGTCTTTAGCTGTTATTTGCTTGCTTGCATGTAAATGCTGAAGTTCACACTCTCAGTAATGAAAATTTTGGGGTGTAGAAAAGTGGAAGGGAATTAACTCTACTGGGCACCTTCTATTTGCCAGGCCCTATTCCAGGCCACACCAGCTATGTATGTTCTGTTCTAACTTAGAGAACTCTGAGGTCCTGCCCCAGCCTGGCTCTCCTGATCTCTCTCACTTCCCCCCGCCGCCCCCACAGGACTCACCACCATTACATACACTATATAATGTGTTTATCTATTAGGGTTATTGTTTATTGTCTATGTCCCTTGCTAGAACATAAGCTCTGTAAGTACAGGGATATGATGAGTCCCTGTGTCCAGAGCAGTGCCTGGAACACAGTAGGTATTCACTACCTAGGACATCATACCCGAGCTTTGTCCACCATGCTTTTTTTTTTTTTTTTTTACCTTTTATTTAACTCAAGTAAAACATTCATACAGAAGCCCACCATTTTAAAAGGCAACCAAAATTCTTCATGTGGAGAACTTGAGGTCTTGTGTCCTAAGCAGTAGGGAGAAATGTGGGCCTGGGAGTGTCCCAGTCACGGGTGTCCCAATCTTCTGGTGGGTTTGCCAGCCTGAGAGTAGACCCCGTGGAAGCAAGATCGCTGCTGCAATCCTCTCTTTGTAAGATGTGCAGGATGTAGGGCAGGGGCAAGGATGGGGCCTCCAGTAAGCACCTGACACCTATGTTCTCTTCTCGGGAGCTGTCATTTAGAAAATAGGATTGTGGAAGGGACCCTTGGCTCCCTCTACTAGGCAGAGAGAACCTCACAAGGGGAGGAAGGGAGAGAAGCTCCGGGGGAGGAAAGGGCTGCAGAATGTGGTGTGGACCCTCCCACATTCTGTTGTGCACAGAGGGAGGTGTGGGAAGGCCTCTCTTCATCTCTGCAAAGCCAGGATTGGGCTTTGCAAAGCTCTGTACCATCAACCCTACTCCCCTTTAAAAAATGTGTCTGGGGAGTAAAGGTGCAGGCCAATTTAACAGCCCTCGTGGAAAGTTCTTTTAATAATTTAGGAAGCTGTTAGTCATCTTTGTTCTAAGAGGTGGGGCAGGCTCACCCCCTGATGCCTGCAGGTCCCATTTGGGATTGGCATTTATTTCATTATTTACAACCTCTCTCCATCCCACCCCAAACCTCTCCATAATCTCTCTAAATCCTCGTTTTTCTCCTGGAGGGATATGGTCACTGCAAACTTATTTTCAGCTTCTTTATGTTCTCCCATTAGGATGCGAGAACCCATCGTTGGGCAATTGTGGCAAGGGGGTTGAAATTTTGCCCATCCCAATTTTTTGCCTATAAGAGAATTTCACTCAACATTAGCCAGAGCAATGTGGCTAATGGTTAAATCTTAAAAGATCTAGGATGAATCTGTGACTATTTGTTCTCTCCAAATCAGTAACAATAACACCAGCTTCCTGCCCTTTGGGGATCCTGGCAAAGGCTGGGCTCTTGTCCCCTACTGTAGGGTCCTCACTCTGGGTTTCTCACTTTACTCAAAGCCACCACGGCCCCTGCACCTCTAGTCCTGCTGTCTGGGCAGGCCTGCCACCAGGGTGGCCCAACACAGATAACCTACTGCTCTCCCTTCCAACTGCACCCCAGCTGCAACTTTAATGTTTTATTAATTACATAAAATTATAAAACCATTTTTATCTTTCTAAATTATTTTAAGCTATTAACTAGACTTTTAAAAAGTAATTCATACACAGATTTTTATATTTATATATAAAGGCAAAGCATCCAGGAAGGCATAGAGGAATCAGTCTTCCTTCCAACTGAAGTCTCCAGAGGAGACACTGCATGTCCTTCTGGACAGTCCTTATACATATGTCTTTATTACACCCATCGAAGCAAGAACTACTAAGTGATCTGGCCCATCTGCAAATTCTCCTGCTCTGTCTCCCATTGTTTCCTCTTTGCTTGCTGCATGCTGGCCCCACTGGCCTCCACATGTTCCCTCGAGCAAGCTCAGCATGTCCCCCCTATCCCCCAGGGCCTTTGCACCTGCTGTTTCTTCTTGGCACCCTCTTCCCCCAGATACTTGCACAATGTGTTCCCTTGTTTCACCCTTACCTCTGTTTAGGTGTTGCCTCATAAAGAGATCTCTGATTATCCTACCTAAAATAGCAGTCTCCATCATTCTTTCCCCGTACCCTACATTATTTCTTTTCATAGTACTTATCAACAGTTCTCATTGTAGCTCTATGCTTTACATTTGTTTATCATCTATCCCCTCTATTAAAATGTAAATTTCACAAGAGCAAGGATTTTTCTGTCTCACTCACCAGTAAATCTCCGCAACTAGAACTGTGCCTGCCAGGTGTACATAGTAGGTGCCCAGTAAACATTTGTTGAATGGAATAAGTGAATGAGTCAATATTTTGCTTTGAGCTTGAGAATGTGAAACAGCCACACTTGGGCCACACTTCCAGGACAGTGCCATCATGGGTCCGTCCATTCTCCATCGTGCTGAACACCAGCATTGCTGAGGCCCCTCCTTTTAACTTTGGACTCCTGGCAGGGTGACCAGTCATCCTGGTTTGCCTGAGATGGAGGCGTTTCCTGGGACATGAGACTTTCAGTGTTGAAACTGGGAGAGTCGCTGGGGCAAACCAAGACACTTGGCAACTGCCCCCTTGGCAGCTGTCTTGAGCTCACAGCCAGCCTGCCTTTGCCTATCGCAGGATGCTAGTTGTCTGCCCTAAGTGACATTTCAAATGGTGCGCAGGAGTCAACAAACCTGTCAGCAAATATTTACTAAATACCAGTTACAACATTTTCCAGTAGCTGGAGAGCCAGGAAAAGAAACACAACAAAGAGTAAAATAAACACAGTTCCTGTTCTCAGGAAGCTTTCAATTTAACCAGGGAGACTGATACATAAAGACATTATTTTGATATAAATTCAATATAAAATTTAACACCTTTCTAAACGACCTCCTCTAAAAATCTCAAATCAGCAACTTTTCCCTACTTTGGGTGTAATAATGTTAGCTGGATCAATCTGAACAAAACTGAATTTTTCCTAAAATGAATGTTGTGTTTTTTCCAATAAAAATAAAATGTAGTAGGTTGAATAATTGCTCCCAAGGATATTAGGTCCTAATCCCTGGAACCTGTAAATGTTATCTTATTTGGAAAAAGTCTTTGCAGATCTGGTCAAGTTAAGGATCTTGAGTGACGAGATTATCCTAGATTGTTAGGGTGGGGAGTGGAGGGGTTAAATGCAGTCACAGTATTCTCAGAAGAGACAGGCAGAGGGCAATTTGACAGAGACAGAAGAGAAGGCAGTGTGACCAGGGAGGCATGGATGGGAGTGATGTGGCCACAAGCCAGGGAATGCCAGCAGCCACCAGAAGCTGGGAGAGGCAAGGAGTGGATTTTCCTCTAGAGCTTCAGCCCTGCTGACACCTTCATTTCAGCCTAGTGAAACTGATTTCAAACTTTTGGCCTCCAGAACTGTGAGAGAATAAATTTCTGTTATTTAAGTCACCTAGTTTTGGTAAATTGTTACAGAAAACTAATACATGTCCTCAAAATTAACATACAAAATCTGTAGAAAATAAAAACCACCTTTTATCGCACCATCCAGAAATAACCACTATTAACTTACTTACACATGAAGCAAGAAAGAAGCAGTCTGCCCAGGTCTCCCAGAACCAAATGGGAACACAGGCATAATTTCCTCTTTGGTTGCATATATTGCTCTTTTTCCATTTAACTTTATATTTTGGCCAGTAAATATTCTTCAAAAATGTGACTTTTCATGGCTGCACAGTTTTAAAAATAATAGATTTATCATTTATTTAAATCATCTCCTATTGTTTGACAGATACTCTACAAAATTTTGATATTATATATAACATTGCAGTGAACGTATTTGTACATCAATTATTTGTGTGCATATCTGATTATTACCCTAGAATGGAGTCCTAAAAATAGAGTTACTGGATTAAAGAGTATGAATATTTTAGGATAGTAATTTCAAGTGACTTTCTGGGATGTCCAACCAATTTACACTTCCAGTAGAAAACTATAAAAAAGCCAGTCTTACCACAGGCTTGCCAGTATGAAATGGTAACATTAAAAAAATCTTCAATATGCAAATATACTATTCTAATATATTGATAATTTTTGAATAAATTGATTTGTTTTTCTATGAATTGTCTGTTGAGGTTCTTTGCTTGTTTGTTTAGTGAGGCATTATTTTTTTTTCCTTTTTATTGATAGGTAGGAGTTCTATATAATTAAAGAACATTAATCCCCTGTCATCTTTATTGTAAATAGTTTTTATGGTTGGTCATCTGCCTTTTAATTTTTTAATGTATTTTTTATATAGAAAAATAATTTATATACAGTTCAGTTTGTTAAATTTGTCTTTTGTGATTTTTTTCCTTTGCTTTTATTAGGAAATGCTTCCCCACCCTGAAATCTGTTAAATTGTAAGGATGCAGTGTGATTTCTCCCTTCGCCAACAGTTAGCCAATTTTCCTAACACTGTTCGTGGAATTGTTCCTTCATTACTTTATCTGATATGAAGTTATTTAACACCTGAGCCTACTTAAGTGCTGTTAACTCTATTTTTAAGTAGTGTGGGAGTTATGAGACAAAATTTTAAATCTTTACCTTCACTTACTAGCTGTACCAACAAAGACAATAAAACCTGCTTCACTGAATTATTTTGAGGATTAAATGAAATATTTATAATGTTAATCATATAGTAAGCACTCAGTAAATGGCATCTATTATCAGTATTATTATTCCATTAATATTTTCTCTAATTCTCTTATTATTCCATAGAGATATTATTCTACTTTAGCTGTGCAAGTAGGTTTAAATAAATTATTGTGAAAATGTATAACAATGTCCTTGAAGAAGGTTTGCTTATATTATCATATTCACTACTATGATCAAATAAATCTATTAAATGATAAATTCTTCAACATAGTCAACTTCACTAGGTCCTATCTATACAGAGGTCAATTGTTATAACAAGACATTCCTGTTTTATTTTTTAGTGTCAATAAACTGCCTAAATACAATATCAGATTTCCTTCAAATTTGATGACAAGTTGACAAAATATTACATTGGTATTTTTCAGTTGCTGTGAGAGAACAGAATGATTAGCAATATCTGGGAACAGGACAGGAGAGAGATAAATGTAGGTTTTGTTCTGAGTCTATAGACAAGATCTAAGAAGAAACCGTATTTCTGCAGTTTCTAGACAAGAATTCCTATCTACACTCAACTATAAAAGAATGAGATATTTGTTAAAAGAAATTAGACTCATTAATCTCATTAACATGATGATATTCCATTCTATCACATTCAAAGATGAAACTATTGTACTGATAAGACTTATTGTACTGATAAGTAGGAGCCTGGTTTCAGAAATCACGGCACATATGAGAGAATACTCACATAGTGTCTCTCTATATTTATTAACATGGAAAAATGGTCACATTGTTGAAGGAAAAGTATTCCAAAACAGCAATATACAGTATTGAGACGTGTGTGTGTGTGTGTGTGAGTATGGGGGAGACCTGTTAATATCTGGTATTGCAGATATAGTTCATATCTGTTAAGAGATATGTCTGGGGTGTGGAAGTTCAGGTTATTTATACTTTCTCCTTTTTACTTTTTTATATTGCTTTCATTTTTGCAATAAAATTTATTTTGATTTGGGAAAACTAAACACAACAAAAACACTGTGCAAAGAATAAAAGACTGAAGGAAATACCAACAACATGTTAACTGTAATCGTCTTTAAGGAAGGTTCCTTTCTACTTTCCTCCATCTTCCAAATTGTCTTTTATGGAACATGATAACTTTTAAAATGAGGAAATACTCACATATGGTGACAGTGATTATAATCTGGCAGACCCACATGAAGCTCACACCTGTCCTCTTGGTTGCCAGGAAAGACTCTTGTGTGGTTCTCCTCTATGGTTCTATGGGCAGGGGCTGCCATTATTTATGACTTAGCCATGCAGACTGAAGGCTTGTTTACCTTCTGCCTTAGATCTCCAGGGGAGAAGTCCCCTAACCACTGACAACTCCACATCAGCTTGTACACGTTGACTTCTGTAGTGGTCAACATCTCTGCCCAAGTTTTTTTTGTGTGCTCTGGTCTATTTTTTCATTAAAAATTAATGTATTTTTAGTGGACAAAATTATGAAAGTTAAAGTTTAAAGAAGCAGGAAACATCCATAATCCAATCACTGAAATGAATGGCTTAGTCTTTTGAACACCTTTCCTTTTAATCCTTCATTAATAGACAATTGTATATCTGGGGTATTTTCCAATTATCACATGAATATGATAATTGGAAAAAATAATCTGAAAGTAATTGAAAACTCTTAAATATATTTTTAATGGCCCAATCCCAATTTTTAAGAAGAATTTTTCATTCACTCCTGTATCATTTCAAGTTGAAGAACCTTTCATATGCTCAAAATAAGTCTATTACAGGAGCCATGAGAAAGACTCCCTCCCACCATTAGAGCCTGGATCTGGTCCTTACCAATAATTGCAACCCCTTCATAATCTCAGCCCAAACACCCCCCTCTGACTACCATACTCCAGCACCCCACTGACCTCACTGGGATGAATAATCTCTTGATCTACTTTTTCACTGTTATTCATCTGCTTTATGCTCTCATTTCCTTTCTTACCCACACTAAATTCCACAGCCAATTATTTCAATCACTCCCTGGCATACACTCTCATCTCCTTCATCCCTCCTTGGCTGGCTGAACTCCAACCTTGGTTAAACCCAACTCTCTGACTACTCTACACCAAATATTCAAGCCCTATTTTTAATGCTACCTCTACAGACATCCTTTAAGCATTTTTTATCCTTTCTACTTGCCTATGGGTGCCCTATTTGGCGACCATACAGCTGCTATTTAGCTGTTCTGCTCTTGCCCATCCTTGCTCCCCACCAGCCCAACTCACTGGCCCATCAGCCCAACTCACTGGCCTATGCTGCGCTCCCTCTTGGTGGTTTTTCTCAGATTCTTTCCTCTTCCCAGCTTTCTGACCTCTCTCCTGACTTCTGCTTGTTCCCTCTCCCTTCTTTATCCACCCACCCACCTACTTCATTCCCCAGGCCCCAAAAGAAACACAGAAGGACTAGCCTGATAAAAAAGAACTAGCAGTGGGTGTAGCATCGGGACCCTCAGATTCCTGTCCTGCCTCTGCTGTGTGACCTTGGACCAGCCACTTTCCTTCTCTGGTTCTCAGTTTCCTCCCTATATAATAAGGCACATTCAGTTGAATAAACATAGAGATAATTTAACCCAGCTCTTAAAACAAACAACGTGATTCCAAAAATTCAAGAAAAAAAAATCTAGCAAATAGTTCCACTACCCTATTTTCTTCGTCATATCATCCTACTTCCATCACCATGCTAAGATAATGTCAACCATCTGGTGAGTATTATGATTGTTATTTTAGTGCTGAAACTCTCCTTGGCCCATCTATGAGTCCCCACCCAGTACCCATAATGGAAATGCAAACACTCACCGTGAATTTCTCATAGAGCTCATAAGTCAGGAGGGGGTTGGGCAGCTCCCTAAAGTAGAGCTTGCAGAGTGAGCCCACACAGTGGATGTCCTGGAGGTACACTTCCCTTGTCAGATCTGGACATTGATCTGAGCCAAACTCTTGCCTGAAACAACACAGACGGAGACATAACAATCCCAGGGAACATGTGTTCCATGTCGGCAGCTGCTTACCAGCTTAGGGGTAAAAAGACCCTAACCTGCTGATCTGACTATATTTTTGACCTTAATTCAAAAAGACCTTTTACTCCAGGCACAAGGAAGCCACGGGAAGACTTCCACTTCAAATCTGGATCTTCCTTGCAAAATCTGCTGTGATTAGAAAGACATATGCTCATTTACAAACGGATTTTCCGTGGCATTATGTCTGCAGTCTTGGTTATGAACACTGAGGAAATAAGAAAACAATTTGCCAAAAAGTCCTATTGAAATTTCAGTTTTTCCAAAATATTGTTCAAAATGAACTTCCCTCTCTTCCAGGAGAGAACAAAACCAGTGTAGGCCAGATTGTTATCACTCATCTCCATATATTCATGTGAACAAACTTGTTTTACCTGGAGACTCAAACCCGAGGTTTGAGAGCTTTAATCAACTATCACTTTGATGCTCAATGGAAACTTCTAGGCTGCCCAATGGTGCCTCCTACAGGATAGATGAGCTTAATCATAGCTTCTTAAACAATCCATAGTGGGATGTCTGGGGACATCATCCAATTCCAGGCCTGGTTTCTAATTAGAAAACATTTCCTAAAAAGGTTACATGAATACACTGCCTCAAATAATACATACTTATCTGTTTAAAAATGGCAAATGTGAGCTTTAATACAGAAGAGAAGTTAGGTGTCTTGAGAGTATTCTCTTGGTCAGCCAAGTGGTGACAAAAATCAATGGGACCCTCAGAACCAGTCTTTTCAAAACAGCTCACTGCCCATTCTCACGTGCTGTGGGTCTGTCCCTTTAATGAAGGGTAGGAAAATCCCTGACGCTGTCAGAACCTGAACGGAACTGAGTGGAGCCTTGAACGGAGATTTATGCCATGGCCTCGTAAATTCATAGCATGTGTGCTTTTAAGAGGACAGAACAAAAACAAGCTAGAGCTTATTCACTTATTTAGCCAAAAATTTCCCTTCTCAAGGCTAAGGTCAGTCCTTAAATGAGAAAGAATTGGCTCTCACCCAAGTGTCCCTCCAGAATACCAACTACTGTGTAGTATATTGCAGAGCTAAGAGTAAACCATTAAGAAGTATTTGCTGTTGAAATTCTAAAAATGGCACACTAGTAAATTAGAGAAATTATGTAAACACACAGATTCATTAGAATCTATGGCTGCAATAAACTAATCATTTTTTTAAACAGACATCACTTCTCCAGGAGAAAAAAGGATGTTTTATTCCTTTGGTATAATTTAATCACAATTGAGATTTTGGTGGGGGGGAGGGAAAGAAACAAAATAGGAGGAAGAATACGAAAACTGAATTACCTACACACCTATGAAATTTTACATATTAATCTTGTAATAAGGATTTTTTATTGTTTTAAAAGTCTACATTTATAACTAGAGAACATTTAATAAATATATAAAATAACATTAAATTATGTTCTTTTTAATGTTAAAGAATACACAAAATATATAAATCTATTGTTTTAGTCATAGAAAAGTATATATGTAAGTATTTTATATATGTACTCTATATATACTGTACATAATCTATTATATGTGTATGTGTGTGTGTGTGTATATATATATATAAAACACACAAATATATGTGTTTTGTGTAAAGGATTTTACCCTCTTAATTTAATGTGATAGAAATCTCTTGCAAATATTTAGGATAAATCGAAAGAATTGGAAATAGTTCATCCATCAGTAATTTTTTAAAATACCAGCATCAGAGAGGCTTCTGATTTCTATTTCAAATAAAAGATCAAATGTTGAGTGTGTGCCTACAGAAAAACTCACACTACTCTCAGAGTTCTGAACACTATGTAACAGGAACCTAATATAACTGAGCTTTGGGTAGGCAAGTGAATGATAATACATCACGTTTTCCTGACTTGTAACTTAAATCAAATCCACCTAAGAAGGATAAATCTGGCTCAAGACAAAGAAACAGATTAAAAGCCCTAGGAGCTCTTGTTGGAAAGAATTATGTCAGGCTGGAGAGTTTCCTGATTAGATTTAGGAACTGTCAGGCAGCTGAAAGCAGCCACATTTGACCTTCGGCCTTGCCACCCTTCACACAGTCCCTTCAGGTTTTTAAAACTCCCAACACCCGTGGACAGAGGCCTGGTTAGAGGAAGGATCACGGGAGAATTCTTTCAGGGCTGTTCTTTGCGCGTACCTGAGCCGTTGTATGTTTGAGGTGACTCCCGAAAGCCGATAGATTCCATCCACGATGCCGTGAGTCTCTATAAATTCTGCACAGCTCTTCAATACATATGGAACTATGTAAAGGAAAGGAAAAAACGATAAAGTATTAGATGTAAATCTGACTGTCCTTTAAAGATATCCTTTGAAAAGTCCAGGTAACTTCAAAGAGAAATAAGTATGGAACTCATATGAGTTACAAGTGGAAACAGTTACTTGTAAGTGGTAGGTGATGTTCCTTTTGTATTTTAAAAAACCATAGGTTTTGTTAAAGTTGAAAAAACTATGTGTTTTAAGGGTTTTGAAAAAAAGAATTTGAAAAATGTGCAAAAACTTTGATTTTGAGACCAGCGGTGACCTGGAAACCCACCACTCAGTCTCCTCATTTCACTGGTTCTCCAAGCGTGGTCTCCTGACCAGCAGCATAAACATCTCCAGGGAACTTGTTGGAAATGCAAATTCTCAGGCCTCACTCCAGACCTACTGACTCAAAAATTCTGGGGGTGAGGCCCAGCAATCTGTGTTTTAACAAGGTCTCTGGGTGACTCAGATGCACACTAAAATTGGAGAACAACTGCCTTATTCTATTAATACATATGAAGACATCAAGGCACAGATAAATTTACTTCACTCACTCATGATTACTTGTTGCTTATGAAAAGTAATTAATACATGGGAAAAGGCTTACAATACATGTAGGTTGAAAAAAAAGACACAATATCGAATATTCATTGTGAATTCAGTTATGTAAAAAATAATTGTGAAGGAAAAAAGACTGGAAGAAATCTGCCAGAATGTTAAAGGTGATTTAAAGGTTAAAGAGGTTTTTATTATAAAAGTGAGGACTCCCCCTCTCCCTGCCACCATGGGTCAAATCAGTCATTGATTTAATGGACCACATAAAAGGGACTGACATGGCCTCTTGAATTCCTGCCACACCAGAGGCTCAGCACCCTGGTGGAAGAGTTTGGCTGTGCTGTTCTCTCCTGGGGGTTGACCCTGAGCGGCCCAGACAGCTCAGTGGCCCAGAATGGCAGATGCAGACCTTTTGGATGATATGGAGAGAGCGGTAAGTTACTTGCCACTTTGGTCCCTGGACAGATCCACCTGTGGTAGCCCCGTGAGAGTGCTGTCAGTGGTGGTTTGGGATGGAACAACCCAAGCCTCAGACTCTGAAGTCTTCAGTGAGTGGCTCCTGGAGGCACAGAGATGGTATGGGGACCCCACAAACTAATGCTTGGGTTAGCGCTATGCTCACATCCCCACCACATGCCTAGCCCATTAATGCTGTAGATTAGACCAATGCCAATTCATTAATGCTTACTGCACATGCTCACGCCTACATACAATTCCAAGCTGGACTGGACCTTTATGTGGGTAGATACCAGGCATTCAGACTCAATATTCTAACTGAATTATGATACTCTCTAAGCACTCCCTCCCCTTGCTGCCTTCAAGTAGCTCTAATTTTAGGTGCTCAATAAAGTTCATCATACTTAAAGTATTCTGCCATCTCTCAAAGGCTGCGCAGGCCCAGAGACATTCCTCTCTAGCATGCATCCATGGTTTTCCCCTGTCCTCCATGACTGGAGCCAGGAAGAATCTTCTCTGTTAACCCAGGTCAGAACAGGTCAGGGAGTAGACTTGGGATTTGAAATATTGAGGCCAGAGACCACAGCCATGGAGCCACTTTGGGGTGTGGTGGAGGGGCTGTGGGCATGGGCAGGGCTCCAGAGCCTCTGCTTGTCTTTAGCCAGAAGAGCTATGATTTGATCTGTTTTATAAAATAGGGTTCTTAGTAATATTTTTGTCTCCCATCCTCATGCAAATAGATAGAGACAGTAAGAAAGTATTCAAGTGCCTAAAAAGATATATCGTAACATCCCTACTGTGCGCAATAATGGTCAATTCTTTCCCCACCACACCTGGCTGTTCTGTACCTGCCACATGTGGCCTATGGTTGAGAGTACAGTTTCAGACACCAAACTTCGTTTGTAAACTTGAGCAAAATATACAATGATTCTGTTTCTCAGTTTCCAATCTGCAAAATGAGGTTAATAGTGATATTAACCTCAGAGCTAGGACAGAAATAATACTTGTAAACATTTAGCACAGACCCTGGCATAGAATAAGCATTCCACAATGACAGTTATTATTTCTACTTGTAGCTTATCTATGATATAAACTTACAATTTTTTTTTTTTTTTTTGGTGAGAACAGAGTTTGCCTCCTCCCATCCAATGGGCCTCTGGGGTAGAGGACCGACCTCATACCAGTCAAAACTAATCTCTACTCTTTGGAATGGCTGTTGTGTCCTTCTTTAGTAAATTTTTCTATTTGAGAGTAATTTTGCTTCCATGGGATCTTTTTTCTATGCATTTAGGGGTATCTCTGCAGCAAAAAGGCAGGGGGATCCAACAGTGTGTGGATTGTGCGTTGGCAGCCTGGGAGCTGTGCTTAGCCCTCGGGGTGTTCTGCACTTCAAGTCTGTACTTGAGGTGTGTGGCTGTTGTGCGGTGAAGGACACAAGTGGACTTAAGAACTCTGAGCATTCACAAGGACTCAAAGACACAAGCCTCGAACTCGAAGGGCCTTTATAAAGAACACTCCACGAAAGGGGCAGTGCAGGGTCACCAACCTGTCTCAGCCCATTCTCAGATAGGGACCTCCCAGTGCCACAGCTCTTAGCTGCAGCACTTCAGGCTCCGTTTGTTTTAAAGGTGGGGAAAACACATTCCCAGACAGAGCCTCTGCCATAAATTTATTCTGGCTTTGGTACAGAGGCCCTAGAACCTCTCATCCATGGCTCTGTTTAATTAAGCAGGAGATGATATTAAAACAACTCAAGGGAAGAGGTCATGGTCCCAATCTCTGTGGAGTATTAGCTTTCCTGGGTTCTCATCTTGGGCTGAGTTGGAAGGTGTAGGAACTCTCCATCATTATTACTCAATAGTAGGAAAGGACTTGTTTAATCTCTGTGTAATCATCTAGCTCTAGACACTGGAGCAGTGGTCCTCAGACTGTGGTCCCTGGGTCAGGTCCCATAGCAGCAACAGCCTCCAGCTCATTCTGATGCACACATAAGTTGAAGGAACCTCTAGTCTAGACCAGAACTTCTCATACTTTAACGTGCATACAAATCACCTGGGGGTCTTGTTAACAAGCATATTCCAATTCAGTAAGGAGGTGGGTGGAGGGAGTGTCAAGAATTTGCATTTCTAACAAATTCCCAGGTGGGGGGGTACTGCCAATCTGCAGCCCACACTTAGGGTAACAAGGGTCTAAAGACAGCCCTGCAGCATAGTGTTGCAGGGGCTGCTAAGAGTTTAGTCTTGAAATCTCAGAATTCTTTAGAGTATTGTCCATGGGGTCCAATCAGATTGGGGACACCCTAGGATTCTGGACAGGGTAGAAGCTTGATACAAAATAGCTGAGTAGTTATAGATGGAAAGAAAGCTTCCATTGTCAATTTAGGCATGGGAAGGAGTGACATTGGAGGTCGGAGTCACAGAGCTCATTTTGTAGGATTTATCCTGGGCCCAAAGAACTCTGAGTCTCCTCCTACAGGGGTACACACAGTTGCTGATTATGATATAATATAACTTCTTTGAATTGTTTCACTGATGGTTCTAACCTCCTTTTTTTGTTTTGTTGTTTTTCCTGGATCAGCGATCATAAACGTTAATTTTTAATCTGAGCACAAAATACATCTTGAGGTGGATTCTGACGGAAAAGAAAATCTTGCCTTTGGTTTATGCTATACAGTTTATGAAACACCGTGAAGTCCTTTGTCTCATTTGATCTAACCTGGTACAACTAAAAGACATTTTTCACTTATAAATAGTGTGGGGCACTCTCCTCAATTCCTCACCTCTTCAAGGGTTTAGTGCAGAAAAGGCCAGTAGTCAAATTATTCCTCCCCCAGAAGTCATAACTCTGCTAAGCTGCTTCAGTTCCCAGTGTGCCTGGGATCTGATCAGGTCTGGAGACAGAGACTGGAACAAACACAATTTTATTTGGTCATTTATGTGGCCATGGCAGCTATGCTCTTTCATAGTGCAAATTACACTTACGTTTTAGGGAAACAGGCACTTCCCCGTCCCCATTCTGGATTTTGTTAAGGTCTTATATTGGTCAGATTTCACCTCCTCTCTCTGTCCTGCATTCCTGACCTTCGAAGTAAAGTTCAGTGGTGTATACACAGAATAAGACTACTACTCAGCAATAGCAAGGAATGATGAGGCATATGAATGCAGGTCAAAGACTTTAGGGTGGGGGACAGTAGCCAGACTATGAAAGAGTACATACTGTATGATTCCATGTATATAAAACTCTAGAAAATGCAAACTAACTTACAGTAAGAGAAAGCAGGGAAGAGCAGGAGGCAGGGATTACAAAAGGGCCCGAGGAAACTTTTGGGCGTGATGGATATGTTCATCATCTTGTTTGGGGTGATAGAAAGGACCAAGAGCCACCGGTGGGTGAAGAATAATGATACTTGAGGGGGTAGGGCCAAAGAGAGAGGGACACAGACACCGCACAGGGAAGAGATCCCGTGCTGGAACCTGCTGTGATGCACATGGGAAAGAAACGGTCTTGCGGTGCCGCCAATGAGCCCTCTTTCCGCATTCGTGCAAGAGATGCAATAAAGATTAAAATTACCTCCCCATTATCCTGGGTTGTCAGTACAGAACTTTCTGGGTGTCCCGCCTCTCCACCGAGAATACAAACGCTGTCACGATGGCCCCCTGTAACTTCTGTCTGTGCTAGTTCCCACTCTTCATTTGTGTCCCATCCTATGCCTGTTCCTCTTCAACTCTGTCTCTTCCGGCCTGTGCTCCTCCCAGCCTCTGCGCCTCGCCCTGCCTAGAGGTCGCTGTCCACCCCAATTTTCCCTCTGATTCTCCTTTTTCCTCCTGTTTTAACTTCTTTCAACTCTCTTCCTCCGGGCCTAATGTAGAATTAAAGAAATATTGAAAATTTGTGGTATTTATTTGACAAAGTATGTTTTCTGTTCTTAAAAAAAACCCCAAATTATTATAAAAGCTATCCATGTAACAAAAACATTTGTACCCCCTAAACATTTTGAAATTTGAAAAAAAAAACCAAATTAACTGTTTCTAATTTTCTAAGGAAAAAATTTTTTAAATATCTTAGGGCTTTGGCCTATTCTCCTTGGAGAAAAGTTTAACTTTTTTTTTAATTGAGATATAATTCAAATGCCATAACATTCACCTTTTCAAAGTGTATACTCATGTGATTTTTAGTATATTCACAAGTTACTATATTCACAACCATCACACTATCTAATTCCAGCCCTCTTTTTTCATCACCCCAAAAAGAAACCCCATATCCATTATCAGTTATTACCCTTTCTCCCCTCGCCTCAGCCCCTAGCAGCCACTAATCAACTTTCTATTTCTATGAATTTGCCTGTTCTGTACATTTCATATAAATGGAATCTTAAAAATATGTGACCTTTGTGACGGGCTTATTTCACTTAGCACAATGTCTTCAAGGTCCATCCATGTCGTAGTGTGTCAGCATTTTGTTCATTTTTATGACTGAATAATATTCCAAATACATTCCTCATTTTGTTTATCCATTCATCAGTTGATGGAAATTTGAGTTGTTTCCACTTTCTGGCTATTATGAGTAAGTAATGCTGCTATGAACCTTCATGTACAAGTTTTTGTATGGACATATGTTTTCAATTCTCTTGGATATATATGCAGGAGTGGAATGGATGGGTCATATGCTGACTCTATGTGTAACTTTTGAGGAACTGCCAAACTGTTTTCCATAGCAGCTTTGCCATTTTACATTCCCACCAGCAATGCATGAGGATTCCAATTTCTCCACATCCTTGCCAACACTTGTTATTGTCTATCTTTTTTTATTACAGTCATCTTAGTAGGTGTGGAGTGGTATTCATTGTGGTTTTTATTTGCATTTCCCTGATAAGTAATGATGAACATCTTTTCATGTGCTTATTAGCCATTTGTATATCTTCTTTGAAGAAATATCTATTTGGATTCTTTGTCCATTTTGAATTGGGTGGTTTGTCTTTTTTTCTTGAGTTGCAAGAGTTCATCATATATTCTGAATACTACACCCTTATCGGGTATATGATTGGCAAATATTTTTTCCTATGCTGTGGGTTTATCTTTTCACTTTCTTGATGCTGTTTCTCGAAGCACAGAAGTTTTGCATTTTAATGAAGTCCAATTTATCTATTTTTTTCTTCTGATACTTGTGTTTTTGGTATCAGGAGAAAAGCTTATTTATATTGTCTACATCCTTTGGTTCTTCACTATTCACATGCATAGAGAGTGATACTATAAGTAATGTAACTATTTCTTATTGTTATAGATCAGACCATATAAATCCGAAGGAGAATTGTCTCTTAGGAAACTGGACGATTATCTGGCTCAAAACAAGTTTGGAACCACCCTTTGGGAATTTCTAGTGAGAAGTCATACATATTTTACTCCACAAAGAACTCAAATATAATCTTCCCCCAGGAGGAAAAGAGGAAGAAAAGAGTGAGGAATGTTTATACTGTACCACTCTCATTTTCCCTAGGGGTTCAAAGCAATTGTTTTATTATTATTTCACTTTCAAATTCATTTCAGGGAGTATAGGGTTTAGTTGTGTTTTCTCTTTAATTCCTACAGACCAGGAATATATTTTGAAATCTTATGAAATATATTTCATGAAATATATTTTGAATCTTTTGAAAACAGAGATTAGGTCGTGTCACTCTCCTGCCTAAACACCTCCCATGGTTCCCCATTATCAAGCGTAGAGTCCAAGCTGCAGACTAAAGCCTAGGAGGTTTTCCACAATCTGGCTGTTCTCCACCTTGCTAGTCCCATCACTGACTGCTGAGCTCTCCCTCCCTCTCACCCCCACACAGGAATGCTGGGCTCTAGCCACACTGAACAACTTGCCACTTCCTGAGTATGCTCTGCACCTTCACCCCTTCCCAGCTTTGCACAGGATGCTCCCCATGCCTGAGCCCATTGCCTCTTAGCTGCTGGGAAACGCCTCCTACTTATCTTTTGGGATTTAGTTCAAGCTCCAACTTCTCTATGAAGCCTTCCTCAGGCAGAACTAGGTTCTCCTTCCTCCATGTTCTCAGATCTCCATGCCTCTTCTCTTCGTGGCACTCTCTAGAATTGTCAATTCAACTCAACTGCCTATTAAAACTGCACTGAGATACAATATCATTTTTCACTTCTCAGCTTGGCAAAGATACATAAGTTTGTTAACACACAGTGTTGGCAAGCCTGTGGAAAACAAGCCTTCCCATGCATTGCTAGTGGCAAGGGAGAGTGGCATAGCCTCTGGAGGGCAATTTGACAATGTCTATGAGAATTACAGACACACGTACTCTTTGACCCAGTGGTTCCTCTTCTAGGAATTTATCCTACAGATATTCTTGTACATGTGATAAATAACATGAACAAGGTTATTCATTGCAGCAGTTTTTATAATAGCACAAGATTGTCCATCAGTAGGAAGTTGCTAATATAAATATGGAACATTCATATAGTGGAATATCATATAGTCATTAAAAAGAATGAGAACACTTTCATGTACAGACATAGAGTGGTCTCCAAGATATATTGTTAGCAGACAAGCATAATCATATGCTAGCATCTTTTTTTCTTTTAACAAGAGAGGATAAAAGAATAGATATGCATATTTGTTTGTATATGCATTCAATATCCATGGAAGGATTCATAAGAAAGTGATAACTTTAGTTGCCCTACAGGAAAAGAAACTGGGGAGCTGGGACTAGGGCTTTGAGTAAGAGAGAGACTACTTATTGTATTTTCTTTTTTTTTTTTTGTATTTTAAAATTTTGAACCATAAGAGTATATTACCTTTTCCAAAAAGTTTTCATAATAAATTTAATTCTGCAAATACTTACTTCAAACCTACTCTGTGTCTAGCACCAGGTATGAAGTGTTACTTGTTTCTGTTTCACCTCCTTTACTAAGTTGTGAGCTCCATGGGGACAATGAAGACAGTCCTGTGTCCTATTCATCAAGAATAGCCTTGAAAATACAAGCACTCGAAATATTTTGCTGAACAGGAGATTGGTCATTTTTCTCCAGATAGATTTTCTGTGTTCCTTTGATATCTGGGTCCCTCAAAGAAGAAAACCCTTATTTTGTGCCAGGCACTGTTTTAGGTGGGTTTTTATTTGTTTGTTTGTCTGTTTGACTGCATTTTCCATTCAATAATTGTAGCCATTCCATGAAACAGGGAAAATGATCTCCATTTTTAAAATATGAAAGTTGATTTTCAGAAAGGTTAGGTAAGTTGCCCAACATCACATAGCTAGCAAGTGCCAGAGTTGGGATCCAAACCCAGGTTTGTCTGACACCAAAGCCCATGCCTTTTCCATGATACCACAAGTGATAAGGAATAGAAAAAGCCCCATGCTTTTCTACCCTGGTTCAAGCCCTCCCCAGCAGGAGGGCAAGTCCTCTGAGTTGTTGGCAACTGTGGAGGCATAATTTGAGAAGAGCTGATTGGTTGCTTGCCCTTGACTACCAACATGCCTGAAATTCTACCATTGCAGGCCCTAAGTGGTTCAACACCTCATGGTTAATACCCAGTTTTAAATTCCTTTTGAAAAAAGTACAAAAGA
This sequence comes from Daubentonia madagascariensis, assembly GCA_023783475.1. Classification (NCBI taxonomy): domain Eukaryota; kingdom Metazoa; phylum Chordata; class Mammalia; order Primates; family Daubentoniidae; genus Daubentonia; species Daubentonia madagascariensis. The sequence goes on along the minus strand of JAKFHU010001631.1, from coordinate 16,701,051 downwards.
ATATTTGTTGATAAAAAATAAAAAAAGATATACCAATACAAAGAGTACAGACTGATCGTCTCTTTTAAACCACCCTTTCCCAATATATCAAATGATTAAAAACGACACACCCTGAAATGTGAATATTAATTACTTTTAGGTGGTAGAAAATAAATGACCTTCACTTTTCTCTATTCTAAATTTTGCTTTCCTAAATTTTCTGTGATGGGGATATAGTAAAAGTATTTTTTTAAAAAGAAAGAGATAGGTTTTTGGCTGGGCGCAGTGGCTCACACCTGTAATCCTAGAACTCTGGGAGGCCGAGGCAGGAGGATGGGTTAAGGTTAGGAGTTTGAGACCAGCCTGAGCAAGAGTGAGACCTCGTCTCTACAAAAAATACAAAAATTAGGCAGGCATAGTGGAGTGTGCCTGTAGTCTCAGGTACCTGGGAAGGTGAGGCAGAAAGATCGCTTAAGCCCAGGAGTTTGAGGTTGCAGTGAGCTATGATGATGCCACTGCACTGTAACCCGGGAGGCAGAGTGAGACTTTGTCTCAACAAAAAAAAGAAAAGGTTTTTGAAAAACAAGTTTCATTAAAGAAGCCCGTGGGGTTTCTGAAATCAGTAAGGCCACTTCTAAATGTTTGATAAAGTCCTTTCCAATGACCCTGTTGGGGTTATTACCCCTTGTTAAGCAGAAGTATTTGCCTAACTTGCTGGCCAGGGGTGGCTAAGGACTAGCTCTGCAACTTGGCTGAGCAAGGCTCCAGATGGCAGATTGCACCCTAGAGTCTATTCCTCCAGACTCAGGGCCCCGGGGAGCACCTGGGTACCCTCGCCCCTCATGTACAGACTCTCAGATACTAACGCAAGTCAGCCCTTTCCCGTAGAAGTGTACAGGTCCTCCCTCTGATCCACACCCAGACTCTCATCCTCATCCCTGAGAGGGCACTTAGGTCTCTGTTGTCAATGCTCTCTCTTTTCCAGTGATAGCAAAGATTCTCCTTCTAGCAAAGCAGATGTACTGAGGGCAAATTTGGAGGCTAAAGCAACTCCATCTTGGATGCTAATCCGCCATGTCGACTTCTTATTAACCCTTGTTCCAGTAATGCCTCTAAGATTCCTACTTTATCTACTATTACCATAAATCCTGCCCTTAGATCAGAACAAACTTGACCATAAATCCTGCCCTTAGGCAGATTCACATAGCATTCTTGCCTTTCCCTGAGGGGCTGACTTCAATAATCCTATGAGTTCCTTCTCTGTGGTATATAAGCCCTTGGGTAATGGCATGGGGATCCACCATCTTGTCTCGAGGCTGCCTGGGACATGGTTTCTGTTTGTAAGTCCCTGTTAAATGTTTCTGAGAAACTGGATACATCAGCCTCTTTCTTCTGCCTCTCAGCCTCTTCAGACATGAGGACGAGGTTTGCACAGACCTGACCACCCCAGAACAACCTATCTAGCCTGAGGGACAAAAGGGTGAATAAGATCTTTGCTTTCAAGAAGCCAAAAAGGGAATGGGCGATTATTGTGTACCTACTATGTGCTGATCTCTGAGCTATATATTTTTTGTCCCTTATTTGTAGGCAGCGCAATCCTCACAACCACCTTATGAGGGAGGTATTTATCCCTGTTTTGTAAATGAGGAAACTGAAGCTCGGAGGTATTATTAAGTAACTTGGTTAGTATGAAAATATCAAGCAAAATATGTTAAGGGCCCTACACAGGCACAAAAAATGTGGCGGAAGTTCTTTTAAAAAGATTACACATGATAGGGGAAGTCAGGCAGAGCTTTTACATTGAACAAGAACAGGAAATTGTGTGCATATATAGAGAGCCAACTGTATAAGAAGGACCACATTAGAGAATGCGGAGTTGGACCCTCACACGCAGGGGCTCACAGCATTGTGAGATAAGTGGATAGAGAAGGACAAGTCAAGGTGATGCAGGCACATAAGAATGATTTGAGATGATATGATATGATATGATATGATAAGATGTGACATGATACAATAAACACTACAATACATGCAGAATGCTCATTTAAATGCCTAGCATATAATAAGCACTTAGTAAATGTCATCCACTTTCTGGTGGCACAGGGAACAGAGAATGGTATAAACAGGAAAGCAAGAAATAATGTGGTGAGTTCTAGGAATTATGACTAGACCAATCTGGCAGAAGAAAAGTGTTCAGCTAAATTGGGGGAGTTTTTGATGACTGCCCGGGAAGACTGCATTCTGTCTTGATCTGCCAGATAAATCTTTCTAAAACACTACCTTAATGATAAAGTTGCCCGACTCCAAAACATTCAATGGCTCCCCATTACCTGTAGAATAATGTCCAATCCAGATAGCTCTGGAACTAGACCTTCAGCTGCCTCATCAGGCCAACCCCAGAGTTCTTCCCTTCAAGGAAATAGGCCTTTGAGAAGGAAGGGGTGGTTAAAGACTTAAAGGGGAGGAAAAGACTTGCCACAAACATATCACTCCAAAAAGAAAAAAATAAGGTTTCCCTTTAGGGTTATCGGAGAGGACCTCTTATGATCTGTCAAGAATGAAAGGGGAGGTGAGAAAATTCGCTCTTTTCTAGCTGTTGCCTGAAATTTCTTTAAGAAAGGTGAGAGCCTTTCTGACTCACACATAGAAGACGGGTCATCATCCTAGTTGGCTGACAAGCCTAGGAGGGACTCTCACAGGTGCCTCTGGGTGTGTGTGCTTGGGGTGGGGGTGTTTATGGCTGTGAGGAAGGGTGGTGCTGAGTAGAGAAAAAGGTTCACATGCTGTGAACATAGAAAACAAACGTGTGGGGAGTCCCCACGTGGCCCTGGGCTTAGAGCTGGCTCTGTTCACCTTGTACACAAAAACTGCACAGAGGACTTTTGTCCCATTGCTGAAAATGGAGGCTGCTAGGTTTTGTGTAATTTATAAAGACTTTTTTGGTTCATCCTTCCTACTGTCTGACTCTGTAGAGAAGTTTTGTTCTCAGGGGATTTGTAGGGGCAGATATCACTCACTCCATGCGGCTGCTCACAGGGGACAGGACAGAAAAATCTCAGTCAACCCCTAGCACGTTCCCAGGCCTAACTTGTGAGCAACAACAAATCATTTAAATCTTCAATTTGGCCACGCACAGTAGCTCATGCCTGTAACCCTAGCACTTTGGGAGGCTGAGGTAGGAGGATCACTTGAGGCCAGGAGTTCAGGACCAGCCCAAGAAATATGGTGAGACCCCATCTCTACAAAAACTGAAAAAAAAAAAAAAAAATTAGCCAGGCATGGTGGCATGAACCTGTAGTCCCAGCTACTTGGGAGGCTAAGGCCGGAGGATTGCTTGGGCCCAGGAATTTGAGGTTGCAGTGAGCTAAAATTGAGCCACTGGACTCTAGCCTAGGTGACAGAGTGAGACCCTGTCTCAAAAATAAATAAATAAATAGATAAAAATTTAACTGGGTAAAGAGCCATCAGTTGAATCACCCGATCAAGATTTTATTTACTGGCGAGCAGCTTTCTTGCCGGCTGCTCCATGGGATGTCAGTGGGCAGAGGCCTGAAGCAGTAATGAGTAAAAAGGACAGCCATATATACCTCCAGAGAGAGTACAGGAGAGAGGGTTGTGAACTGAGCAGGTTAATGAGAGAGAAACAAGGAAAATAAACCTGTTCCTTGATCTGTATGCTTCACTAACACTGATCATCTTAAGAATGAAGACAATGTAAATTTTTTTCTCCTCTGAGTGTGTGCAGGCCACTTACTTTTTTTTTGTCGGCCTCATGGGTGGTTATGGGGCTAGATTAACCAAATGCTACGGAGTCCCATGCTTAACCATTATTACTTCACTTAATTCTTACAACTCTGAGGTGTAGGCATTGCTGTTCCTATCTTCTAGGTGGGAAATTCAGATTCAGTGTGGTCAGACAAGTTGTCGAAGGTCAAATAGCTAGTGGTACCCTGGGGTGCAGTTACAAGTCTGTCTGAATCCAAAGTCCATGCACTGCCCAGGATGATTTATCAGCATAACCTCACACTAGGGAAACCAAGGCACAAACCAAGGATGGGAAGGACTAAAAAGCAGGAGAATGTAGAGTTTATTTCACAACTTAAGAGCAACTTGAAGAGGGAGAAGGACTTACACAATGAATTAAGAAACTTTGGTTTCCTGTGGGTATTGGATTCTAGACCTTTGAGGAGGGCAACTCTTCTTTTTGAATTCCCCCAGGTATCTAACAGGTGCTGGGTGCTGGGTACATGTCGGTTACAGCGACATGAACCAGCTATGTGTCCTCGAGCAAATCAGCCATTCCCAGCCTTAGACTTCTACCTTTACTACATCTGGAGCAAGTTCTGGATTCAGATGATTGCTAATGCTTCTTCCAGGTCTAGCCTCCCAGGATCTGTCAACTTCCTGGATGAAGCTGGGAGGAGAAACTGGGCTAGAAATTAAGAAGTTAGATTTGATTTCTACCTGCCAATGTTCAGGTCCTCACTCCTACTGGTTCTGGTTTATATATAGGCCTTCCAGGAGAAAACATTAGGATTATTTTTTGTTTGTTAGTTTTGTTTTTGTTTCACATTTGTACTATTAATGATTCCCTGACTCACCTCATCTATATGAACAGAAATTTCTGTCAAATAAAACATAAACATCACTCTCAGGAGGTTTATACATATATTCTTTGGTATGGCTGGACTCCTATTAACCTAACCCTAAGGCTATTTTTAATTCTTGCTGAGGCTGGAGTCCTCCAGGGACTTAGCTGTAAGAGTGAGAAATCCCCTCTCTTGCTTATGGGACCCTCTGGTTTCCTGGGCTGCATAGCTCCCTAATGGTTTCCAGACCCATGGCACTGTGGGCTCTTCTCATGTCTGTATTTTTCTAAAATAAATTTTGTCAATGGGAGATGAGGAGCGTCTAGAAAAAACGACTTCATCTTGGGCCAGCTAGGTCTATGTGAAGAACAGCCAGGTAGTGCTTATCAGCTCCTGGCTGCACCCCACCCCCAGCCCAGCATCCTTTCATTTCCTGCACGATATTCCCGGGCCACAGGCAGCCATTGTTCCCAAAATCACTTTGCTTGGAAGCCTTGGTACTGAGGCCTCCCAGTGCTTCCTGTTGTTACAAGGCCTGGCTTTCCTGCTAAAAACAAGGGCACTTCCCTGCAGCATGTAACCCTTCTCAGGCAAGTCATTTCTTCCATGAGCTCGTTCAGTGCCTACAAATACAGGGTGCTCATTACATTTCTTTTAATTAACACTTTTCTTATTATACCAGTACTGCAAGTTCTTTGCAGAAAAATAAAAAATACAGATAAGCAAAGGAAAAAAAATCACCAAATCTCATCCGCCTCTATCGGCATGCACAAACACATGTTTGCTGTGTTTTTGGGAGACTAAACACAATTTTGGTGTTCATGCTTTAAGACTATACATCTACATACACAGAATTTACCATGGGACTCAGGGCTTGAAGAGATGACCATTCCCCACAGTGGAAATGGAGGCAGGGAGGCCTGCCCAGAAACAAGCCTCCTAGAGGTTCTCATGTATTGGTGGGCAAAAGGGTCTCCCAGGAGCTTAAGAAGGTGCAAACTCCACGAGATTCTTCCACAATTCTTAGGACTACCTTTGGAGAAACTCTGAGAGAGATCCTCCTCTTTAAATAGTTTGTTACACAAATTTGGGAGGGGTTCATGGAGCAATTGAAGAGGAAGGGGTGAGGGAGGTGGGAAAGCATCGGTGTTGTTGGGACCCTAGGAGTCTCCTCAATCCAGCTCCCAGCTGTCCAAAGGAGCTTTTGAAAATACAGATCTGATTGTGTTTGTCCCGAATGCTGAGTTCTTCGTGACCCCTCCTCCAACACCACCCTCTCTAATCACATCATATTCCCCACAGTTCCCTAAAGACCACCCCTCCTGCCCCTCCTGCCTTTGCATTTTCCTTCCAGGATGGAAATGGCCTCCAGGAGATGCTTCTCTCCTGTATTCTTCAGAACCCAGCTGACAGAAGTCCACCCTGGGGCTTTTCCTGTAACCTCAAATAGAACAATTTGCCAAAAACATGACACTAAGCTCTGCTGCACTGTGTAGGTTTCTGGACACTATTTTAGGAAACAAATAAAGATATTCTAATTTCTGCTGGGCCCACTGGCTCTCGCCTGTAATCTCAGTTACTGGGGAGGTTGAGGCAGGAGGATCGCTTGAGGCCAGGAGTTCGAGACCAGCCTGGACAACATAACAAGACTGTCTCTAAAAAAATAAAAAGAAAAAAAAAATTTTTTTAAAGATATTCTAATTTCTGTGAGTTTCTATTTTGCAGTCCCAGAGAACATAGTTGAGGGATAAGATGTAAAGTATTTTGGAGACTAACACTCCCTTCTTCCCCAATTTTCTCTCTGGATCTCTGGCACATCCCAACAAAGATATACTTCTGCAGAGAGACTATACCTTTACCTTTGCAGATAATGTATTATCCCTTATGTAAAATCAGGCAAAAATTAGTAGCAATCTGTGGTTTGTTGAAACAGCAAGGGATGATGATATTCAAGCTTTTACCCTGAAGTTCTGCAGCTCCAAAATTACGTAGTATTCTCTGAAATGTCTCCTGTGAAGAACTGGCATTCATTTCAGAGGCCAGATATTGCAATTATCCAAACCTGCTCACTCTTCTCCTTACGACTGTTATACCTATGCTCTCAGCACTGTCTTTAGAAGTAATTTTCACCAGATATACAGTTGGCCCTCTTTACCCATGGGTTCTGCAACCGTGGATTCAACCAACTGAGGGTTGCAAATATTCGGAAAGAAAATGGATGGTTGCATCTCTACTGAACATATACAGACATTTTTCTTGTCATTATTCCCTAAACAACACAGTATAACAACTATTCACACAGCATTTACATTGTATTAGGTATTATAAGTAATCTAGAGATGATTTAAAGTATATAAGAGGATGTGTGAACGTTATATGCGAATACTACACCATTTTATATAAGGAACTTGAACGTCCATAGATTTTGGTATCCATGGGGGTCTTGGAACCAATCCCCCACGAATACTGAGGGACGACTGTATTTAGAATTAGGGCTCAATTATGAAGGTGGCACAAAGTATTACTGTCAAATTTGTGGGCACCTCCTTAGAGGAGGAGGCAGTCATAAATAATATATAAAGGACACAGACAACTAGTAAAGAGAGTGCTAGTTTACCATTCAGGCACTCTTATTTTTAGAATTAGAGGAGCTAAATATCATACAGATCTCTTTTGCATTTAATTTCTAACTTTTTCTCTTCTAACCCTTTAAGAGCTTCAGAATTGGAATTTTCTGTTGTTTGCAATTGAAAATGTCAGCAGTCGGATCTGATCCAAGAGTAGCCAGGGATGGGCATCTTTCACAAGGTAAGGCTCAGATTCTGATCCCTTTTCTCTTGGGTACACAGAAAGGTCAGAAAAGGGGTCAGATATCCCTCTAGGACACTCTGGGCACAGCCTGTCCTAGGCACAACAGCCTGGAAGAGGCTCCAAATGAGATGGAATCTCTACTCAAGCTTGCACCCAAGGAGGCTGCTGTAAAGTTTCCACGAAGGGAATGATGGCAAGACATTGGTGTTTTAAAAACTCTGTCAGGATCAATTAGAGGCAGAAAGACCTTCTGGGAAATGATCCAGGCATCCGGTGACTGACCTCCTGGTCACCTCCTCTGGGAAGCCTCCCCTCATTCCCAAGAGTAGGAAGCACTTGATATAGTCTTGGGGCAACCTGTACACAGTCAATACTTAATTGAGTTGTTTTGTTTTGTTTTTAAACATCTGCTCTTCCTCTATTCTGTAAACTCCATGAGGAGCTATGTCTGTCTTACTCAACTTATAAGACACTACCCATGACCTCAGTTTACAGTCCACTAATTTTCTCGTGCCAGGAACAAGGCAGAGCACATACGTGGAGGGATGAGTGAAAAGAAAGGCTGGGCCCACGTGCATGGGCATCGACTGGACTTTGGAGGGACAACACCATGTAGCAAGCCTTTGGAGGGATGACAAAGTGCACTTTTGTCTTCAGTGCTTTCTTCCCTTCCCAAATCCATATTTATTTTCTCCTTCCCAGCCACCCCATCCCTATCCCTGAGCATCTACTCCATACTCTACCCCTGCTGTCCACTTGCTGATCAACCAGAATCCTAGAAATGTGAGAGTTGGAAGGGACTTTAAGATCATTTTGTTGAAACTGCTTGATTCAGTGCAGAAAATTAAGACCCCGGGAGGTTCGGGGACCTATCCAACGTCACCCAACTCAACAATGGTGAAGCCCTAGAGTTGGAGAAAGACTGAGAATATGGGACAGGAGTACTTTGAAAAGTGATTAAGATTTCTTTTCTTTCTAATTTTCAGGATTAAGTCTTAAGTACCTGGTAGGCCTCTTTCTGCCCCAGGCTAATACTTTGGTGTCAGAAGTAATTTAGGGTATTTAAGTTTAGACACACCCTTAGCAGTCAAATCAAATTAATTATGTTTATTGGATCCCCACATGTGAAACACTGTGCCAGACTTTTGGGATTCAAAGAAGTATACTTATGTCTTGTACTTTTAAGACACTGCCCATAACCTCAACTTACAGTCTAGTTAGTTCAATTACATGCAGTTAAATTGTGGGTAGAACAAAAATGTCAGGGAGAACCCTTTCTTATTCACTGGACAGCTGTCAGGCAGGAGTCATTGGGTTTAATGACATCTCTCTGGCAAGAAAGGAAAGAGTTGGCTGCCAGAGGCTGTCTCTCCCCCTCTATAAATTTGCTTTTTCTTCTTAAAAAGTGAGTAGCTGCTCCTCCAGCAAGAAGGAGGAGTTTGTTTATTGTTTTAAAGATCTCATGATTCCTGTTTAAAGAGGGTGTAGGCTTTTGGTGGATTGTCCTAGGCTTAAATTCACTGAACAGAGATGGAAAGAGCAGGCTCTGAGGGTGCTGTCAGAGCAGCAGGGAGGGGGGGCTCGGGCTAGGGCCTCTGGTGGAAACACAGAGGAAAGCAGGCCTGAGCTGGCTGAGGAGACTGGAATACTTCCCTGGGGGGTCAGCCCCACAGGGAGGACAGGGCATCCCTGGTGCTATAGGACCCAACAGAGGGCAGTCGACTGGACAGGACCCAGGCAACGTGATGGATCTGGACTGGGGAGGGCAGGCGGTAGGCACCTCAGTACCTACATAAAAGAGTTGGGCCGGGGCTGACAGAATGCTTTATGACTTAGCATCGAGTACAGACATCACCTTATTTATGTCCCTGAGATTTGGTTTGCAGTCTCTTGCTCAGGTCACTTAGTGGCCCTCTCCCACTTATGCTGCCTCAAGAATCTGGGAAGAGGGACAGATCTAGGAAGAGAAAGGGGTCCCTGCCCAGGTCCTCTCCATTATTCAAGCTCTGCTCATACCCTGCCCTCTCCATGAAGGATCCCAAACTCATTTGCTCATTCACTCTACGCTTGGGTCCTGGGTTCGAGGTGCCAAGGACACAGTGGGAAGCAAAAAAGTAGGCCCCACCTTCAGGGAGCTTAGCATCTAATGGGAGGAGGTTCATGTAAATCAATCTCCTCCTCTACTGTTCCTGGGTAAGGGGACGAGTTCTGGAGCTATTTTGCCTGAGTCCAAATCCTCCCACTGCCACTTTCTACCAGTGAGACCCAGGCATGTCCCCTGTAAGTGGAATGCCATAATCCTGGCATACTGGGGCAGTTCCAGCTTATACCTGTTGTCCTGTGTAATTGTGGATGGTGCTCCCTTTCATATTAAAACATGTCTCAATTTGGACAAAAAAAATAATGTTTTTACCTTACTCACAAGGTTCAGTTTCCTTATTTGTGAACTGGAGTTAATAATAAAATCTGTCTCATAGGGTCATTGTGAGATTTCAGTAAAATAACCTGAAAAGTACTTGGAACAGTGGCTCAATAAGCTCCCAATCAATATTAACCATTGCTGTTGGTATTTTGATTGTGATTATTGTCCCACTGGACTTTGGTCCTCTGTTAGTGAGTGGGTCCTTAAATCAGGGATTATTTTACACCCTCTCTGTATTCCTGGCACCCAGCACCATGCCCTGAGCAATAGAGAGTCTGACTCAATGTCTGCTCAAAGGGACTGGGCTACAGGATTCTTGTAGAACAGCAGATCGGTGGACTCTTCAAAGATGCTGTGTCTTATCTGGTCTCAGACAGAAACACAGGAAAATGGAGGATGTTTTCCATATTCCTTTTCTGAATAGGGTTGCCAGATAAAATACAGACTACCCAGTTAAATGTGAATTTCAGAAAAACAATGAATAATTTTTAGTATGAATGTGTCCCCCTCCTCTTTGCTAACAAACAAAAAAAGTACATCCCAATATTTTATGGGACATATATTAAAACATGATTTTTTGTTTACATAGAATTCAAATTTAGTGGAGTGTCTTATATTCTTATTTGCTAAATGTGGCATTTCCCCCCTCCCACTCTTTGCTGCCCCCCTGGCCAGCAGCAGTGTTCCCTCTAAGTCTTATATGCACAAAGCCACAACCACAAATCTCCACCAAGTCCTATTTGCCCTACAGGGCCAACACTAGGCCCATCTGTTGGACACTTCTCATGATTTAACTCCCTCTACCAGGAGCAGGAACTGAGAAAAGGGAAGATGGAAGCAGGTGTGGATGTGTCGGGGAGCCAGACTGCTCATTGGGTCTGGGCTTCTGGATGTCCAGAAGTGTCCATGGGCTACCTATAGAGATCAGGGGAAGCTATTTACCCACCTGGTCTCGGGAGAAAAGGGAGAGTAAGGATGAAGCCAGCCTTGACACCCTAACCAGGCTTTTCCTTCCCATAGGTGTCCTTGCCTTCTAAGCCTGCCTCTGCATGTTCCCACCTCCTGGTGGCCCTTCTCCTTGGCTACTAGGTACATTTTTGATGATATGAATGGATGGGCAGGGGGTATCTTTGGAGCACTCTTTTAGAAAATGGGGAAGGAAGATACCATGGTATCTCTGAGTTTAGGGAGTGTAAATTGTTGGAGTGCCATCTCCCCCCCAGCTCCTCCCTTTTCCTTAGAACATTCACTGTGTGCCAGGCACTGGGCTAAGTGTCTCATACATATTACTCATTCTATCCATACAACCCTGCAAGGCAAGTGTAAATATCCTCATTGTACAGATGAGAAATCAGAGGCTGAGAGAGGTTTACTCCCTTGCTAAATGTCATTCACTTTGTGCGTGGTGGAGCAGGTATTTAAGCTGAGTCTCTCTGACTCCCAATCCCACTCTGCTGTCTTTGTTCATTTGTTTTTGAGACAGGGTCTTGCTCTGTTGCCCAGGCTGGAGTGCAGTGGCGTCATCGTAACTCACTGCAACCTCAAGCTCCTAGGCTCGAGCAATCCTTCTGCCTCAGCCTCCCGAGTAGCTGGGATTACAGGTGTGCACCACTACACCTGGCTAATTTTTTTAATTTTTTGTATAGATGGGGTCTCACTGTGGTGCCTAGGCTGGTCTCGAATTCCTAGTCTCAAGCAATTCTCCTGCCTCGGTCTCCCAAAATGCTAAGATTACAGGCGTGAGTCACAGTGCCCAGCCTATATTACTATTTTGTCAGAATTCACCCTGGCACCCACTAGGTGATCAATAAATATTTCCTGAACAAATGTAAGACTGAATGTATAAATGAATGTATCTAGACCTGAGGAGCCACATTTACTTCTGTAAACTTACCTGACAATGATCCTTAGGAGAACTATTTGCTGTGATGTATCTACATATTTTTGATTTTGAAAATTCACCAAGGTATAATTTGTGATCAAATATTTCATGGCTACTAATTTCATTACAATATTGTGTGTATTTGTTTTTAAATAAAAATGTTTTGGTTGTAGGTCCTGAGTACCATAGACCTGGAGACTCCTAGTTATTTTTTGCATTTATTACAGTGTTTGGGGGGGGGAACATATTCCCTGTGTAATTCAGGATTCAACTAGTTTTTTGGGAAATCATCCTTGTGGGATCTTAAATCACAGCCTCTGGTTGGTCCCTGCCTTTATAAGAACCTTACTGAAACATGCTCTGACCTTCAATTTTACATGAAGTGGCAGTAACCAACAGTCTCTGCATAGCTCTGAGTATTCCATTGAGAAATTTATTTTTTATTTTGATCTTGATGTACATTTGGTATTAATCTTTTTTCTTGGTGTGTTTCCATTTACACATGAATGACCTCAGTCTGTTTTTAGCAGAGCATTGCTAGAGCTGGATGAAGATGCTGGGCTTATTAACAGAAAATCCCTGAGGCCGCTGGCCTAGGTTACAACCACTCTTTAAAGCCCATACAGTCATAGCATACATTCTGTTACACACACACACACCTCCCGTGAGTCACAGGACATCAGGTTGTAAAACAGAGAAGGACTCTGCTTTGAGGAATGTGAGCATGAATATGAAGAAGTAAAACAACCACCATCTTAAGCAAAAATAATGGGGACCAGGCTAGGTACAAGCTGTGGCCTGTGGTCTGGTACGATTTCCATTAAATTCCAGGAGTGCCCAGAACTCCTAAGTCTCATGTCAGAAAGTGAGAGGACATCTGGGAGAGCCCTGAGAGGTAGCAGGAATGTCTTACGCACAGATTTCTTGTTGTTACATAATATCAGTAATGCATTTTTCACTCGTGCCTAATATGTCCCTACCACAATTATAAGTGTGCAACAGTAGTATAGTAGCCCTATAGAAGTCCAATTACCCATGTTTATAGAGGTATATTTAAGAAGGTAAGAGTCGTGTTGTTCTCAGAGCAGATGAAACTCCTTTGTCTTCCCTAGAACCATATTTCAAGGGTTTACAATGCTAATTTGGGGATGATTTTCTTCTTCCTTGCCGTGCCTTGAGCAAATTTCTTAACCTCTTGATGCCTTAGCATCATCATCTGTCAAATGGGGAGATAATAGTGACTACTTCGCAGAGTTTCTGAGCAGATTAAATGAGTTAACCTATGTAAAGCACTTAGAACAGTGCCTGACACAAAAAGCTCTATGTAAAGTTTTTCTGTTATTAATATTATTATCAGCAACAGCAACACCAGCCTAAAACAACCATGAATGTCGTCTCCCTGCAGCTTTTCCAGGCTCCACAATTAGATGCACCCTCTCCTCCCTGTCCTTTTATGGCCACCTTTCTTATTCTGCCTAGATCAAAACTCACTTGCATCCCTACTATTTATGTCCCTTTTCCCAAATAATACTTACCAACACATTGTATTGTTCACTGTGCGCAGCATATAGCAGCTGCTTGGTAAATACTGTTTAATACCAGTCTCTTCAAATGCTATTTGGATGTGTTCTGCCCCCTTGACTCTCTGCTGCCCTTGATCCCAAATATCTTCCTGGCTAATACAATGTATGTGGACTCCTCGCTCCCAATTTCACGTTCCTCTATAGCATTAAGACTCATTCATTAAATATTTATAGGTACCTGCTCTGTACAGGCTCTGCCAGGCATTGGTGAGAAAAAAAATCCTGTGAAATTTCCCATGCCAATTCACACATTGAAGGAAAGCTCATGCAGACGTTTGATCAGCTCCTCTGGCCAGGTGAGTGAACAAGGGGAGAAGGGAGGAATAGTTAAAGTGATCTTGTGTTTTGAAAAAAAAACAAGATATGTACGCAGACAAGCATTGCATACCTGAGAGAAGAACAAGGTAGAATAATAAATTTGGGATTGTCTCAGATATTTCTAGCCGTATGGTCAACAAAATTAAACTGCTCCAGAAAGAGATTCACTTAGATTCCTCCGGGAGACTGTAGCCTTGGCTTGTGTGCAGAAACAGCATACACAACCACACTGAGCACTAGCCTGAGTGTCTCATATCCATGGTGTTGAATCTGATCTTCACAATACCTTGTAAGGGAAGAATTATCATTCTCATTTTCAGAGGAGGAAACTGAATCTCAAATAAATAGGTCTCTTGTCACATCTCATAGCTGGTAAGAGGCCTGGGCTCTGTCTACCCTACGTAGCTGCTGATAGGGTCAAAACACTTGAGCTACTCCTTTATATAATCAGGCACTAAATCCTACCAGAATGAGATGTGGCATTTGGGAGAGATACCTCTGGAGACCTTTGTGGATCTCCAAACTTGGGAATTCCACTAGAACAATTAATTTATATGATGAAACAAGAAGATAATAAGTCACTTAAAGAGATAGACAGTAGGGTCAGCTAAGTTCTTTTACTGGATAAATTATTAATTTCTACACACCAGAACCTCTATCTGTGCCATAAATGTGTGACTCAGCCAAATTAGAAAAGACCATAGGACAGGTATTTCATTATGCTTTTAATTTGCATTTCCCTAGTGGCTAATGACGGTGAACATCTTTTCATGTGCTTACCATTTGTATATCCTCTTCAATGAAATGTAGGCTCATGTCTTTTGTTCATTTTCTAATTGGATTGTTTGGTTTTTTTACTGCTGAGGTTTCAAAGTTCTTTATATATTCTATACGCTAGTCCTTTGTTGGATACGTGGTTTGCATATATTTTCTTCCTTTTTGTAGTTTGTATTTTTACCTCTTAATGAGGGCTTTTGCAGAGCAGAAGTTTTTAATTTTGATGAGGTCCAATTTATCAATTTTTCCTTTTATGAATCATGCTTTTGGTGTCAAGTCTAAGAACTCTTTGGCCCACATTCCAAAGATTTTCTTTAATTTTTTTAAAGAGTTTTATAGCTTTGCATTTTACATTTAAGTCCATGATCTCTTTGGATCTAATTTTTGTATACAGTAGAAGGTCTACATTAAGGTTCATTTTTTGGGCCTATGGGTGTCCAATTGTTCCAGCACCATTTTTTGAAAAGGCTGTCCTTCCCCCCTTGCATTGCTTCTACACCTTTGTCAAAAAGCAGTTGGCCGTGCCTGTGGGGGCGTTATTATTAGGTTCTCTAGTCCCATTGATCCATGTGTCCATCCCTGCTAACACAGAACTGCCTTTATCCTGTAGTTACACACTAGGCCTTAATATTGGGTAGAGTGATTCCTCCCACTTTATTCTTCTTTTTCAAGATAGTTCCAGCTATTTTAGGGCCTGTGCCTTTCCATATACATTTTAAAATAAGCTTGTTTATGTCTGCAAATAAACCTTGCTGGGATTTTGGTAGGAAGTGCACTAAAACTATAGGTCAATTTAGGGGAAAATAGACATCTTTACTGAGTTGAGTTTATAAGATCTTTTCAATTTGTTCCTTCTCCGTTCCTGTAACTAACACTCTAAAGGAGAACGTCATTAGCTAACACCTGAATTACTTGACTGACCTTGTAACTCGCCCTTGGGTTGTGGTCTTCTGTTGTGCCCACTCATGCTGCGTATTGCTGCCAAAATGATGAACCACAAACCTTCTCCCACCAAAGTGCGCTCTTGTTTGAGAGTCTCACATTGCTTCCTACTCCACACCCAGGCCCATGCTCACCCTCTTATTCAAACTCCTCAAACTTCCACTTCTAATTTGGTCTTGACATCATACCCAGGTAATTTATGACTCTGAACTGCTCCCTAAGCCCATTAACTTAGCCAGGAATTCTTTCCACAATGCCAATCTGTTTCATTTTCTTCTGTCAATTCAAGCTTACTCAATGCAAGAAATATTTCCTAAGTAGGCTGGTCATCTTGTATATGTTCATATACAGTGGCAGGCCTAGCATATCCGACATCTGGAGCAGGTCACGTTTAATGCCACCCTCCTGTACAGAATGGAATTATGTTCAGTAATAATCATATAATATAATAATAGCAACAATTAATATTTTATTATTTTAGTTTTTAGTTTTAAAACAACTTGAAAAGAATAAAATTCTATTTTAAAGATATTCAAATTCAACAAGATATTTCATGTATTAAGTAAAATTTATACTTATGAAACAAAAATATTATACCTTGCAGCTTGCATTCTATTTCACTGTTTTAAAGTTTAAACACAAATTAAAAATCTCAAGTGATCATATAATGACTTAAGTTCTGATTCTCCCTGTTTGTAATCACTGTGCTATTTTTGTTTATTTCACATCTACTGTTTAAATGCAGGAATATGTAGTACCACAGAGGCTGGAAACACAAACTGCACCTGAAATGAGATCAAACTCTTTAAATCAGTATGAGCTTACTGGTAAAATGAACACCGGTAGTGGAGTCCACATGTGTTGGGGGCTGGCTGTATGAGTAGGAGTCATGTCTACGTACAATACAATGTTTATTAAAGGATAAGGAATAAAAATGTACTAATTTGTGTTTATTAAAGGATAAGTAATAAGAGTGTACTAATATATTAAATATGTTAGCAAATATATGATTAAAATTCACGGTCCTTCAAAATGTCAATATAAAGTTACCCTATGATCCAGCAATTCCACTCCTAGGAATATATATACACCCAATAGGAATAAAAGCATACCTCTGCACCCAAATGTTCACAGAAGCATTATTCATAATAGCCAAAACGGTGGAACCACTCAAATGTCCATCAACTGATGAATGGATAAACTATGGTATATCCATATAATGCAATATTATTCAGCAATACAAAGGACTTAAGTACCAATAGATGCTTTGTCATGGATAGCCCTTGAAAACATTATGATAAGTACAAGAAGCCAGACACAAAAGGCTACATATTATATGATTCCATTCATATGAAATGTCCAGAATAGGCAAATCTATAAAGATAGAAAGTAGATTATTATTTTCTTAGGGCTGGGGGAGTGAGTGGGGGGTTGGGGGAATGGAAAATGACTATTAATGGCTATGAGGCTTCTTTTTAAGGTGATGAAAATATTCTAAAATTGATTGTGGTTATAGTTGTATAGCTCTGTGAATATACTAAAAACCACAAATGAGTGAGTTGTGTGGTATGTTAATTATATCTCAATAAAACTTTAAAAAACAACAACAATAAATGCAGCAATTGTTTAGAATTTAGACCAACACAAGATTTTGGGTAGGGGGGAATATTTTATCACTGTCATTGCTAGAATTCATAGCATGGTGATTAAGACTATTAGTTGGTTTTATTGTACTTTTTAACTTCTCCCATCCCAGAACTAACCAGGCCCAACCCTTCTTAGTTTCCGAGAT
Organism: Daubentonia madagascariensis; assembly: GCA_023783475.1. Lineage (NCBI taxonomy): Eukaryota > Metazoa > Chordata > Mammalia > Primates > Daubentoniidae > Daubentonia > Daubentonia madagascariensis. Next base: position 16,683,956 of record JAKFHU010001631.1, on the reverse strand, counting down.
CAAATGAGATCAGGCATGTTCAGAGCGGTACGGCTGTAGGCTCATTTTTAACTTCTCTATAGGCAATGCACCCCCATATTTCGGGCATTAGGATGGCCCTCTCCCACCACTGAGTCTTGGTACATCACTGTTGATCGTGGCCCCACCTAGCAATTGGCTGATATAAATAGCTTGTGTGTAGAGAAGAGTCTACTTTGGTACTTACGAGAAATTTTAAATTTAAAAATGAAGTGACATTCCATTAAAAATGAAATAAAACCTTTTATATAGTTAAGTGAGTCTTCTGTATGCTTTTTACTCAGAAACTGCTGTTTTTATATTCAATTAACCCAGGATCTAGATTTCTTGTGCACTTGGGTAGCTCCTGTAGTGGACACAGAGAGCTCTATACTCACCAACTATGAGCAATCCATGGGTATAAATGTCTGGTGCTCTTTCCAACCCCAAAACCAATGAGAGCTCCTACTTCCACGGTTGTGGAGACACTGCCCCTCAGGTCATGTCACCCTCCAGCCAAGGACCAATGCCCCTGCTCCTCAGAGCCCAGGCCCCACTGCAGTGTGACTGCCATGTACTCCCCTTCTTCTGACTGAGCACCACATCCCTGTGAGAGCCCATGTGTCCTCCTCCTCAACACCCTTCTCTTCCTCTGTCCCTCTTCCCCCCACACACAGTACCACTGGCTCCACCTGAGGAGTACATATTTCCCCAGAAGTTCCCAGGCCTGCCCATCCTCCCACTACTCCCCACCCCCAGGCCCAGGGGAGTTTATGTCTCCACTTAGACGGCCAGGGTTAGGGTTCTTGGAAACCTGACTGGCCTCCTGGCAATGCCCTAAATGGTGGTCAGTTCCTATAGTATGACAAGTGATATTTTAAAAAGACGTTCATGTACATATTGCAATTTTTAGAAGCTAGACATTACCATAATTTTGATGATAAAGACGAAGGCTCAGAGAGATTATATAACTTGCCCCAAGTCACACAGCCAGTAAGCAAAAGAACTGTGATAGAAACCTATGGTTTCTGCTTCCTGTTCCAGTTCAGTATTACACAGAAGAGTGGACCACAATGAAATTATAGTCTACATAGACTTTTGTTGGTTGGGCTTGAAGCCTAACTGCCATTTTAGATCTTTTTTTTTTCCATGGGAAAATGCATTTCAAATTCCAAGCAATCAACACACAAGTGTTCTTCTGAAGCATAACTCATTTTTAATTTGCAGGCTGTCTCTATTGTCTCCCCACCGAAGGTTTCATTTTTACTGATTCCATTATCTTACTGGTCAGGACTCAAAGGGAGGATTGCAAAGCAGAGGATTTGGAGTCAGACTTGGGCCCACCACTTATTAGATGTGCCCTCAAGCAAATTACTTAACTTCTCTGAGCCTCAGTTTCTTTCTCTGTAAAATATGGGAAACATTATACATAAAGGATAATTGCAAGAATTAAATGAGTAATGCATGCTAGTAAATGCTTAGTGCAGTGCTTGGTGCAGAGTCAGCCTGCAATAAATGCGGCATGTTGTTGTTTAAAGGGGGGAGTCAGGCTGACTACAACCTGGATATATCCCCACTGGCCAGGGATGGTCCTTGTTTATTCTTATTGTGCAGGTGAAATTATTAATAGAATTCCCTGTCACTCTAAAGGTGGCCCAATATAGATGATAAATTATGTGGTCACCCTACCTGGAGATGGCTAGCTGGCAGGGCCCAGGAATTGTGACTTCAATGGAACCACAAAGCTCCAACGCTGGAGCTCCCTAATCATAGGGAAATCTGGCCTTTGTCAAGAGCACCCCACCAGGGAGCTGAGAGCTACTGTTTGGATGTTTCCAAGAGCAGCATCTGGGTTCCCGTTGAAGGTCTGAAGCCAGGAAGAGAGCTTGCAGGGATGAGGGAGCCCAGCCAAAGGAACCAGCAGTCACGCAAGTGTCTGGTCAGCCAGGAGCCCTGCCAAGGAGCCAGGCCACAAGGGCAGGGTGGGGGCTGGAAAGGGGGCCAAGGCCAAGACCACAAGCCAAACAGGAGGTGAGGGGGAGCCAGGAGACGAGGTGTCAGGGACACCAGTAAGGAAGGTCAGCAAGGTGCCGGAAGGGCAGTGGGTCTCACTGTGTCCCCCTTTGGGGGCCTAGCTCCACCCTTCCTTGTCTTTAAAGGGGTTGGGGCACTGTCTGGGGCACAGCCAGGTTGCACCCTCCACGATGGTGTGCACATGTGCCAGGGTTGATGCAGGACTCTGAGAAGACTGTTGGTGACAAGGACCAAACCTAAAGTGGGCAGTGCCATTCAAACCTCCCGCTATGTTCAATAAGCAGAATTGGCAGCTTATTTCAATTTTACCTGAGTACTTAACTTCTCACAAAGCAACTGTCATAAAACACTTCTCATAAATGAGGCGTAAGAAGTAAAAGCCCTACTAATCAAGAGGCACCAGGGCGAAAAGGGGCAAGAGTTAGACCCAGGTTCTACCCTGCTTCTGCTTCTTCCTGACTCTGACTCTTTAGATGAGTCACTACACCTCCCTGAGCTCATTTTCCTCACCTGTCCATGGAGATGATAATTGTTGTGAAGGCAAAGGGAAAGCATGGGAATGCAAACACAAATATCTTCCCAAAAGATTGGGATAGGTACATGGGTGATAGGTCCATAGTGGAAAATTAACATTAATGGAAATTCAGAGTCCCCTTTTGAAGAAGGAACAACAATTTTTCCTTCCAAAAAACACTCCTGGTTCGAACCAGAATGCTGAGTTGAGCTGTTTTTGTCCAGTATTTCCAACACATGGAACAAATAGCACCTTTGATCAGGGCAGCATAGTGTTGTAGAAAACGCATGGGCTCTGGAATCTGACAAGCCTGGGCTCCTATCCAAGTTGGCCCTTACTCCTTCTATATGACTTTAGGCAAGGGTTTAGCCTCACATAGCCTCCGTGTTCTCACCTGGAAAATGAAGATAGCAGTGTCTACCAAACAGGGCTGAGTTAAGTAAGATATAGTGCTTGGCACAGAGGAGGGACTAATAAACGGAGGTTCTCATGATCCCTATGAAAGTACAGGCAGTCCCCGGGTTGCAGACCACCTGACTTACAAACAGGCTCCCAAGGCTTCCTATAAGAATAATTTATAATTAAATCATTAAATTAATAATTTAGGATCTAGTTTCTTCCGAGCATGTAAACAAACCCGCATGGCATAAGCTGTTTGTTGGCACAGTATCTTTATGCTAGCGACTAATCTCATTGTTTATACAGTCCCTCATGCACAGCAACACTTTCTTCTTAACTTTTTAATTTGATTTTGTGAGTCTGTATTTACACTTATGACCATGCCTCCAAAGCGAAAGGCCACTGTTAAGTCCAGGTGAGCCTGCAGCGAAGAGAAAGGTGATTACAATGGAAATGGAAGTAGAAATAACTAAGCATTCAGAGAAAGGCCAGACTCCATCATTCATTGGGAAAGCATTAGGCTTCAGTTGCTCAACTATCAGAACAATTATAGAGGATGAAGTGAGAATAATGGAACATGTGGAAGGCAGTGCCTCCATGAAAGCATCAGTTATTACTAACCAGCGAGTGGATTAATCACTGAAGTGTAAAGGTTATTATTGATTTGGTTAGATCAAAATAAGCATAACATTCCTATTAGCCTAGTGTTGATGCAACATTAGGCAAGTGTTAACATTTAATATTCTTTTTTGAAATTTCTCCTATCTCCTATCTGAAATTTCTGTACGGGTTTATTTTTATGTTCTGTTTGCTTGAATTAAAAGAAAGAGCACAATAGTTTCTGTAACTTGTTATTACAGTACAGGGGTATTATTATTATTATTACAGTATTACATTATTATTATTACCACATATGAGCCATTACAGTATTGTTATTATTATTATTACCATATATGCACTGTTCATCAGGGATCCGAGTTACACACAAATCTGACTTAAAGATGTTCTCAGGAACGTTATCTCGTCTGTAACCTGGGGACAGCTTGTACCTTGACCTCTGCCTAGCATAGCCAGGAAGTCAGGGACAAAGACCATGGCTACTGTCTGCTACTTGTCAATGGAAGTAAGCAGGGGGGTGAGGCTGCCAGAAAAGGCTAACACAGCCAGGCCGCATGAGTACAAGTATACGTCCAGAACTCAAAGTGTGTGTACATATGTGTGTGTGCGCGCGCGTGTGTGTGTGTGTGTGTAAGATCCCTGTGCGCTCAGTTCCAGTTAGACCTCATCTAGAAAACTGGGTTTAGCTTGTAGAAGCTCATCTTAAAATACAGGGAATTCAGAGGAAGAGGCCAAAAGACCTAAACACTATCTCATTTGGAGAATGGTCAAAGGAACTAGGGGATTTAACCTGGAAAAGAGAAATCTAAGGGTAAAGTAATAACTGTTTTCAAATAATTAAAGGGTTTCAAGCAGAAGTAGGTGAAGACATATTCTTTGTGACTCTAGAAACAAGACAGGACCCAAAGACAGAAACGATAGAGGTGCTGTTTAGCTCAATGGTAGAAAGGACTCAGTCCAGTGGAGCTCTTCACCTAAGGGAACGGCCTGCCTTAGGGGGTGGTGAAAGCTGGGCGTGGTGGCATGTGCCTATAGTCCCAGCTACTCAGGAGGCTGAGGCAGGACGATTGCTTGAGCCCAGGAGTTTGACGTTGCAGTGAGCTACAATGATGCAACTTTACCCAGGGGGGAAAAAATCCTTTCTAAAAATAAATAAATAAATAAATAATTTTAAAAAATCCAACATGGAGTCAAAGAGTCCTATTTATTCCTGTTTTGTCCAAAATTTAAAGTATTTTTAAATTTAAAGTCTAAAAATAGTTAACATCACTTGACTTAACCCCTTCCATTTTTATTCTTTTCTCTTAAATTGTTCTAAAGTTCAGAACATATTTGTGCAGAAATACTGTATGCACACACAGAAGGAAAATGATTAAAGGGCCGAATTTGATCCTTTTTCCTCTGAATACAACCATGTAAATTACATTAGTTATCTCATTTCAGTCATGGAGTGCTACAGAAATGTGATTCAGGGCTGAAACAATGTTCAGTTATTCATCACGAGGACCCCGGTGCTAAAGGCGGATCTGTGGACACTGCGGTCCTGGCCAAATGCTCCTGGAACTCGTTTGACCAAAGGTGGACCATCAGAAGTGGACATTTGAAACATGTCAGCAGTTTCAGAGGAGCACCCAATGACATTTTAATCTGAAAAATTATAAACAACCTCACTCCCACCACCAGCCATGCCACCTCCTGAGGAATGTGCAGCATGGCAGATCTGAAGGAGCCATTGATAAGGAAAGCAGCTTTAAAGTGCCCTGGTGAGGCAAGAGTTTGACAGCTGAGATTATTTTTAATGCTTTCAAAGGCACATGCTTTATAAATATATGCACATATAGAGCATAGGTCTGTTTCTACACATAACATGTGCACACAACAGTCTCTTTAAAAGCATTTCAAAGCCTATTTAGTAATGGCTTCTCCTAAGTGCTGAGATAAAGAGATAAAGAAGGCATGGCCCCTCCCCACAGAAACATAGAATGCTCTAGCCCACAGAGCATCTTCCTCATTTTATAGATGAGGAAGCTAGGATTTCAAGAGGGGAGGTGACTTGCTTAAGGGTCACCAGAAAATAAGGCTTAGAATCTAGGTTTCTGGAACCCAAGACAGGAGGTTATTAGGTGATGGTGGAAAGAAAACACCCACACTGTAAACACCACAAAACAACCTTGAAAATGGACAAAGCCACTGGGAGCCAGGAGTCCTGGTTCTTAATACAGCAAAGAAAGGCAGACCCTGCCTCATTTTCTGGTAGCTGCAACATGGACCATCTGGTGCTCACACTGGGTCATGGAATAGTCACGCCACTGGCATGGAATGCAAGATGGCTAGTAGTTCCCATGAAGGCAGCAGGTTGAGCTGCTAGCATCACCCTGCTTGCTAAGAGTAGGACTCGCCATACCATCCTCCATGGCTTGTGCCGCTCTGGGTTCTCTAGAATGGCTGAATCGATCCACCAAAGATACGAAGATGCACATGGGAAAATATACAAACCCCACCTCCTCCATTTTCCCAATGTGTAGCTCTTGCCTTTGGGCCTGGGTTGCTCTTTTCCTTGAAAGCTCTTGCCATAATACTAACTGGGGTGATTAGACCAGTTCAAACCGTCAGAATGGAAATATCTACCAGACCAAGTTGGTTTTATGAAGCAACTGGCTGATTGAGTCACTGATGACAGTGGAAAAGCTGGTCTGCATAGACACAGCCTCATTGTCTTCTCCGCTTTGACTTCATCATGTCTTTGTTTGCTTATCCAGATAGGGTCTTCATTTACTGGGTTTCTTAGCACCAGTGAGGACCCACACAATGACGCTTGGATAACACTATGGTGGGGACACTGCGGACGGGCTCCTCTCAATATGCTCATGGTTCAGTCACAGAACAGTCCGTCCTTTCACGGGGCACTGTGGAATGAGCGCAAGCTCTGTGAGCGGGTACGCAGGGCATCCTCTGTCTGAGAGCCAAGCCCTGTTTCCAAGTTCCCCACTGTAACCTTGGAGACAGCTGGATGGGGGTGGGAGGGTCCTGTGAGAGGCCTTTGTTTGTCACTGGAGACTCTGTGGAAGGAGGGTATGGATAGCTGGATTCTGGGCCTGGCAAAGAAGGAGGGTAAAAAACTGGGAAGAGAACTTCTCTTTCCAGAACTTCTGCAGGCAGACAAAGAAAGGATCTGGGCCAGGTGCAGATCCATTACAACAAGCACTCCATGTTTTCTAGTTCTCCTTCTACATGTCCTGAATGTTTCCTTTCTAGTTGCTCTCTCTCACACAAGCTGCAAAGTTTTTACACAGGAAGTCCAGGAGCCTGCGGTGTTTGTGTGGCACATGCACGTGGTTCTGCTCATGCAATGGTACCATCGAGTAACACTACGTGATTTGATGTAGGCTGTGTTGACATGTCACTCAAGAGAGTAAGCAGTGGTGAAAAATGAGCTGGGTGACCATTTGCCAGCATGATCTATTATAGAAGGCAGCAAAGTGGCAGGGACCCCCAAAGTCTCTAGTCCAGTATAGACTTTGGGGACTGTGCACACTGGATTCACTTGGATTCTCAGACAAACTGCCATGCTATAGGATTTTTAGGTCCCTTCCAAGCTACATGATGTGGCTATATGATCATGTGATAAGGTCTCAACATGAGTGATTTAAATGTCCAATAGTTAGTTCTTGGAATCACAGTAATTATTATTTTTCCAGGAACCATTACTTAAAGCATCTATTGTATGTCAGATACCTACTTACTTTGTTTCATTTCCTCTCCCCAACAATCCTGGGAAGTAGGTATTATCCCCTTTGATAAATGAGAACACAGAGGCACAGAGGTTAAGGCTGTATAACTAGAAAGGGGCAGAGGTAGTTTTCACCCGTAGGGCTGTCTGATCCTAAAGTTTGTATCTTTATAATAAATGCAGATGAGAAAGTAGTAAGCAAACACTACATTCAATTTTAAAATATAAATATTTTTTATTTTTTATTGCCATATAATGTGCATTCAATTTTGAGTATCACTTTTTTATCTCTGAGAGCACAACTCATTGTCCTGCTGGTTATACCAGACAGGAAGCACAGTATGTCCAAAGTGAGGTATCTCAGGCTGCATTACCAGAAGTAGTGTCTAGAAAGAGGGAGGAGAATACCATTCTCTGTACTCCTCAGTCCATACCTGGAACATTATGTCTTATTCTTGGGGACACAGTCTAAGAGGGGCACAGGCAAACTGGAGTTTCAGAGGAGTCTGAAATGTTCAGAGGAATCTGAACTAGAAGGTGAGTGGACCCTAAACCTATGCAGAAAAACTGAGGTTTTTAGGTTTTAAGAAGAATTGGAATTTCTGGTGACATGTGGGGGTTGAGGTGGGCAAGAAGGAAAAGGGATGCAATAGATATCTTCAAAGTTTGAAATGCCATCCAGAAGAAGAATGAAATTCGCTAGTGTGGTGGTTACTGGTACAAGTGCTAACTGCTCAACAGAATGAAGGGCTCTCCAATATCTGGAACTGTTCACAGATGGAGGAGTCTGCTTTGTGAGGTGAGAGTTTCCTGTCACTGGAGATGTCCAAGCAGAGCCAGGACGGGGTGTTTATGTGATAGAGGACAGTCAAACATCAGGACTGCATGACCTTTAAGGTCCCTTCCAACCCCACAATCTACCAATTAAGTTACCATCATAAATGTCCTCTCAGATTTTATTTTTCTCCTTCCTAATATCTTGTTTTTCTCCCTTCTAATATCTCATTTGCACCTAATACTTTGTGGCCTTTACTCTTTCCTTTCACTCAAGCTGTAATTCTGTTTTAAAATAGTCCAATATTAAGCTAATCATTGAGGGATTTATAAGGTTTTCTCAAACTAATTTTCTTTTAGATATCTGATCTTTTTGATCAAACATTCATCCTGGATTTCTAATATGGGACATTGAAAAACAAATCTCTGGTCCTTGGGAGGGCAATTTGTTTTTATGAGCACGTTATTCCAAATTTTCCTATCTAATGACCAAATACTGTTATAATTTCCTCTTCTAAAATGGAACAGTAGAAAGATGGATTCTTTTGGTTTTTCCTGCCCCTGAACGTTGAATGTACTTGTGCTGGCAATACCAAATGCATATGCATTCAATTCAGTATGCACTGTTCATTCATTCATTCAACAAATATTTGTGGAGTGTCCAATATTGTTCTAGGCACTGGAGAAACAGCAGTGAACAAACACAAACAAAATTCTCTACTGCTGTGGAGCTACCTTTTAATGGAGGAGAGAGACAGTAAATATGATAAATAAATATATACAAGATAAACAAAATATATATGAGATGGTGACAAGCACTAAAGAGAAGACTAACATAGGAAGAAGTATGTGGGGGGGAAGAGAAAGAGGATGCTGCAATTTAAATAGGGTGGTCAAGTCCCCTTAAATTTTATATAAATAATGGGAACCCCACTAAGAAGGTGACAGCGAGTTTTAAGCCTCAAAGGAAATGAGTGAGTGAGCAAGGTAAGTATCTACTGGAAGAACACACCAGGCAGAGGGAATAGCAGATGCAAATGTAAAACCTCAGTCATGTTCTGAACACCTGCTGAGTGCTTAGCAACATGTGTGACAAAAAGAACTAAAACACAGGTCTCTGAATGCCAGGATCTTGAAGGGGAGAGGACACATCTGCACCCAAAACAATAGGCAGTTAACTGCCAAACGCTAAATCTCATAGATCAGATCACTGAACAACTTCTCTTTAGTTACACTGCACCAGCCACGGTCCTGTGGAATACACCGTGCATGTTCCCGTGTCCAGCCTCTCTCTGACTATCCCACTCCCAGGCCAGGGTGCTCTTCCCACACGTCTTACGCCTTAGATCTTACACAACCTCCAAACCCTCCCCAGACTTGTCCTCCTTCAGGAAGCTCTTTCTGACCACCCAGCACCCAGTATTTCCTTTTTCTGAACCTATGTGGTAGCAACATTCACCCCCAACCAACTGAACCAGAGCCCGAATTTTAACAAGACTCACAGGTGACTGAATGTGCACAGTAAAATCCCAGCAGCACTGCTCCAGGTCACTCGTCTTCACATGCGGCTGCACACTGAAAATCCCTGGGAAGTTTTTTAAAATACCAATACCTAGTTCCACCTTCAGAGATTCTGATTTAATCAGCATGGGTGAGAACTGGGTATCAAGATTTTTTAAAAACTTCCCAGGTGATTCTAATATTCAGCAAAGTTTGTGAGAATTACTGGTAGCTCCTCTCTGTTTCTCTCAAATTCTTCTCCCCACCTGTTTTGCCCTAGGGTTAAACAGCCTACCTTCAGGCTAAGCCATTTTTTTCCTGTCTGAGGTAGATTCTTAGGCATATAGAAGCAGGAGAAGCCAGTTTCCCCCTCAATCCTTCCTCCCCTGGCACAAGGGCTCTGGGATCAGCCTCACAGAGACCTTTCCAGAATGCAGAAGGGCAGTGGGGGCCGGTGGGGGGAGAAAGACTGGGAGCAGACTCCACACCCAGCCCTGTAGACTTAGGGTAAGCCACCTTGGGCAAGCCACTTAAGTATCTTCTCTGTAAAGGGGGAACAATATCTCTGCAGTCTGCCTCGTGGAGTCACAGGGTCTGGGGAAGATCAACAGAGATCACAAGTGAAAGTGTTTTTAAAATATTAATGTGCATGAAATCTGGAATGCCTTACCATCCAATAGCCCTAGGATACTCATTTCACACTTGAAAAACCTTCCTTTCCCCTACTTCCCAAACCTAAACAAGAATTTTAAGCAAAATTTTATCTTAGCATTCAAAAGGGATGAATATTCGTGTGTGGTATCTGTGTTGACAAGGGTAGGTGTGATCCAACAGTTACAACTCACTGCACCATTGGCTACCAGAAGGCAGTGATTCTGTGACTTGAGGATATTTTAATTAGCACCAAACACCCCGAGAATGTTCAATATATATTAACCAATGAGGTCTAATTTAATATGGCACTATGTAAGTCCACACTATGTCACTAGGGAAGTGAGGAGTACTTCTTATTGCTTACCCACATGACCTAATTTTCACCTTTTTTTTTTACATTTGCTGGATTTTTTTAAATTTCAGAATATTATGGGGGTACAAACAATTTGGTTACATAAATTGCTTTTGTACAGTTTGAGTCAAAGTTATGGTACCCGTTAGGTGTGAATTTACTCATCCCCTCCTTCCCCCTCCCACCCGCTAGATTTCCTACGAGTGTTACTTCCATATGTGCACATAAGTGTTGATCGATTAGTTCCAATTTAATGGGAGTACATGTGGTGTTTGTTTTTCCATTCTTGTGATACTTCACTTAGAAGAATGGTCTCCAGTTCTATCCAGGTTAATACAAGAGGTATTAGCCATTCTGCTGATTTGTGAACTGAAAAGGCCAAAAAACCCTGGCTTATTCAAAATAGTTACTCTGTTTTACTAAAAGTCGTAATCCATTAAAAGTCATGCTTAATACTAAATACCAGAAGTTGGAATACATACAACTGTGCTGCCTTTATCTAGACCAAGTGCTAGGAGTTGACAGAGTATGGAAAGGCTCCTTTGCCCAAACACTGTCTCCCCACATCTATCCCTAAAAATTCTTTGAAGTTCTCATTCTGGCAATTTTTTAAAAAAATAGATACAAACCCCCTTGGGAGGGGCAACAAGGAGGTACCAGTACCTTGATGTGAACCAGATGTGGAATAGAGCAATAGTATCCATGCTTTTTGGATTTCACAGATAAAAGATTTGGATTTCATAGTTTAAATGATTTGGGGGATCCACCTAGGACTGTTAATTTTTTATTTTTCAGAGACAGGACATCAATCAACACCAATAACACTATTATCATTTCGTAATAGAATGGACAGTTCAAAATAAATAAAACTATGAAAAACATAGTCTCAGAATGAATAACTGTCCTGTTCAAGAAAGGACAATTGGACAGGCATGGTGACTCATGCAGACATCACTCATTCCACGGGGCTGCTCATGGAGGACAGAAAGATCTCAGTCAACCCCTAGCATGTTCCCAGGCCTAACTTGTGAGCAACAACAAATCATTTAAATCTTCAATTTGGCCAGGCCCAGTGGCTCATGAATGTAATCCTAGTACTTTGGGAGGCCGAGGCGGGAGGATCACTTGAGGCCAGGAGTTTGAGACAAGCCCAAGCAAGAACAAGACCTCATCTCTGCAAAAAATAGAAAAATTATCTAGTCGTGGTGGCACATGCCTGTAGTCCCAGCTACTCAGGAGGCTGAGGCAGGAGGATCACTTGAGTCCAGGAGCTTCAGGTTACTGTGAGCTATGATGAGGCCACTACACTCTAGCCCAAGCGACAGAGCAAGACCCTGTCTCAAAAAAAGAAAGAAAAAAAAAAAGAAGAAGAAAGGACAATTGTAACCTTAAAATTGTGATGAGACATCCAGATAAATGTATTACATACATGACCCTACTTTTCCTATGGGTCTGCATTTCTGAGCTACTATTCTAGATGGCTAGGAGGGTTTGAAGCGAGTTGAGAACTTAGCATCCTGGAGATGGGGTGGGGAGAGTAAAGACAAGGGTATATTCTAAAAAGGGGAAAAGAAAGAGAGGAAAGCCCTAGGGTAATAATTTTGCCCAGGATTACATACAGATACCGATAACAGAGTCTGAAGGGAACTTCATCCCTTGGTTATAAAGCAGGGATGGCAGTGCCCCACCTATGATACCTGAAAAAAGAAATCTCAGGGTGGCAAAGAGTCCGTGTGCTAACTTTTCTTTCATTCATGAGTGTACCCGCTCTGTCTCCTTGGGGACCCACCTCCGGTTCCCAGGAGGGAAAGGGAAGGGGGGAGGAGAGGAAATACGGACATAATGTTAACAGCCTGAACGTGAACCAGCAATGTGACTAAGACGCAAGGAGAGAACAAAAAGACCTCTCTTACTCTAGTCCCTCCCTCCATGAGCCACAAAAGTGATAGAAACATTTTCTGTTAAAGACTATCTCCATTTTTTTGGAAAACCTGAGGCTCAGAGGACTTGCCCGAGGCTAGATAGCTGGTGAGCCCCAGGGCTCAGCCTAGTCCCAGGTCATAAGGCCAGGGCTTGCTCCGGCCACCACTGGCGTTCCCTTTGGCCCTCCTCTCACAATTGACAGCGTGTCACGTAAGGCAATTAAAACAATTTCCTTAAGTCATGATGTAGCCTCCCTCTTTCTTCCTTTCCTGTTATCAGACAAGTTTCCCTTCTTCATGGATTTTTTTTTTTTTAAACAAAGCCCAGGGTCTTTGCTGCTCAGAGTGGCGCCTCTTCCCTCGGTTCTCGCGCAAGGCCCGGGGCCGGCAGCCAGAGCCCGAGGTTGGGCAGACCCCAGCGGCCGCCCCGGGTTTCCCCACCCCGGGGCACAGCGGAGGCACGGGCGGCACGGGTGACTCACACGTCCCCGCGGGCGTTCCGGGAAGCGCCCCAGGCGCGCGGGGGCGCAGGGCTTTCCCACCGCGGCGGCGTGGCTGACCTCAGCGCCGAAAAGGGGACCTGAAACCGGTGGGCAGAGTGGCGGGAGAGGAAACCGCGGCGCGCGGAGCAGAAGCAGGCGTCATTGTTTCTTTTGAACCGGACCAGAGGGAACGTGGCCTTGATGAGAACAAAGCTGAAAACGCCGTCCCGAGGGGACAGAGCGGGGCGAGCGCGCCCCAAACCCCTCGGCCGATTAAGGGGGATCCCTGTTGCCCCCTTGGGGGTGGAGGGCAAGGCTGGGAAGGGGAAGATGAGGTTGGCGTGAGCCCCTTTCTCCTCCCTCACCCCTGACTCGGAGCCTGCTTGCAGGGTGTGACCTAAAGCCAGATCAACAAGCAAGTGACACGAGCAGGCCGAGGACCGCCTGGCTCCTGCGCAAAGAGGGCGTTCGAGCGGAATGGCGTGAAGCCCCGGCTCCGCCACGGCAGCACCCCACCCACCTCCCCCTCTCAGCCCTGCCTTCCCAGACGAGCGGTTTCTCCATCAGAGATTCTTTTGTCTTCAACCGCTGGCCTCTCAACACCATGGTGGGAGGCTGGGGTGGGAGATGGCTGGGCAGAGCGGTAGGAGTGGGAACAAAGATGGGGCCGGTGGTTTGAGTGGACGGCCCAGGGAGACGTCCAAGACAAAGCCATGGGGGCACACAGCTGGCCGAGGTGAGAACAGGTGCCAAGAGGAGGAATGGGCCAAAGAGCTCAACCACGAGGCAAAGCAAGTCCATGAACGAAATTAAATCTTGGCTCTAAAGAAAGACATAAAGATGAAGGGCATGGTGCAGCAATTGTCACTGTGGGTTAGGCACTTTAATTGCGTTATCTCTATTTTCACTTATCTCTAAGATAAATGCTATTACCCCATTCTAGAGACAAGGAAAAGTCAGAAAGTTAAAATTCCAGTCTCTGGTCCCATCTCCCTAAAGCCAGATCCCCTCTCGGCCTTTGCCAAGGTTTGCTTATATGAAGCAATAACTACCACTCCGTTTTCCTTATGTTAGAGTTTCTGCACTCATAACCAAGAGAATCTTGACTAATAATACACCTTTTAATCCAGTAATTTTCCTTCTGAGAATCTGCTCCAAAGAAACATTATAACATAACAGAGCTAAATGCCTCAAAATATTCACTGTGGCCTTACTTATAATATTAAAACAATCATAGATATAAATGTCCAGTAGTGGAGGGGGGAAATAAACTGGTACATTTATGTGATAAAATATTACAGAGCCTTAAAATGATGTTATATGTAGGGTTTCATAATTTAAATAAGAATTTATGTTATAATGGTAAATAAGAAAGCAAGATACAAAAGTTTTTATATATACATACACACATATATACACATACATACACAATATAATCACAATATGAAAAAAATTATTAAAAAAAAAACACTGGAAGGAAACCTACCAAAATGTTACATCTTTGGGTGACAGAATTACACCCAAGTATTTTTTTATTTCTAAAACATTTATATATTTTCCAGTTTCTTTACAATGAGGATAAACATGTATTATTAATTAAAATATTAAAATACTGATTTCAAAATTATATACAATATATAAGGTAAGTGTATATATATTTATATATATATGTATATATGAAATTGCTGCTGAATAGGAAGTCACCAGGCCTGGGTGAAAAAAGGTGTATTTTAGCAATTTCTCCATTAATTGAATGATTTTCCATAATTTAAAAAGGGCATATAAGAGTTAAAGGGGGCGGGGCACAGTGGCTCACACCTGTAATCCTAGCACTCTGGTAGCCCGAGTGGGTGGATCACTTGAGTTCAGGAGTTCGAAACCAGCCTGAGCAAGAGCGAGACGTGTCTCTACCAAAAACAGGAACAAAAAGTCTGTAGTCCCAGCTACTTGGGAGGCTGAGAGGCAAGAGGACCGCTAGAGCCCAGGAGCTGGAGGTTGGGGTGAGCTATGATGACGCCACTGCACTCTACCCAGGGCACAGAGCTGAGGACTCTGTCTCAACAACAACAACAAAAAGAGTTAAAGGGGATGGGTCACCGTTTATATGTCCAAGACATTAGTGAAAGGAAAGGGCATGCCACAGTGGGCCAGAGGAGGGAAAAACACCTGAGTTTTAGCATACACAAAAAGGAAATGAGATCGTAGCAGATTCCTGACTGGCAAGGACGTGCAGATTCAGGGGCGGAAGGGAAGAAGATTGGAATGGAATTTTAATGGCAAAGAAAGAATACATTCATAAACATTACTTAGGGAAGGAGGTAAGGGAGTAACGGGTAAGGTTATAGCATCATAAGAAATTTTGTTTAGAATAAATATATTGTATTTATCAGGAGAATGTTTTCTAATCCTGAAGATTAGGTGTACAAAATGAATTAAACATGTTCACATTTGGCCCAAGGTTGTTGATACCAGTATTTTTTTTCTCAACCCAAGCAAGATGATGATTATGCTTGTTTTGGGCTGGAAAATGCCTAACAATCTAGTGGCCATTTATCTGGGGCCTATTCCTGTTCTATGGGGAGGGAAGGGAGGAAGATCAGGAAAGTCTTGTATTTATGTGCTGTGTATCCCTGGAGATCTTTATGTAGCAGCAGAATATAGGCACTAATTAATAAAATCAGGTTACCTTGTTTGAGAACTGTTCAGTCTTGTGTGAGGATCTGATAGAATGGATCTGATAGAATGGAGAATGCGGCAGCATCCTTTAAGTAACACTACATACTATACTTCGAACAACTGATGGGCATGGGGCATAAACCATGGCAAGGACCTGTGTTATGATATAAGGCAGAGCTCTTGTTCTGGGATTGAAATCTAGGATTCTCCGGGTGGTGGGCATAGAATTTAACAAGCCATACACAGAGAACTCTCTTTCTGGGCTTAAGGAAGTCTTGAGTGGTCCTCTCCCTTGGTTCTTCCCCTGCCAGGGGAGATCCCTGGCTGATCTCACCTCTCTTACTGATCTCACCATGTGTGGGCTTTTTATCCCTTTCCCTCCCTCACCTATTGAAAGCTGTACTGATTTTACTGGGATTGATGTGGGAGGACCCACTAGGTTGAGGGCCAGACCCTGACCCTTCGTGGATTCACGGGCCTTCCCCCCAAAAACTCCAGTCTCCCCAATCTCATCACCCTGTTTTCCAATGACTAAAATAGATTACAGAGGGGCAGGGGAACTACTCGTGGTTCTTTTTGGACTTTTAAAATTAAAGGCTACCAGAGCCAGGAGATGGGTGTTTCAGCACTAAGAAAAGGTTAGGCTATCTATAAACACTTGTTGGTTAAATGAAGAACTAGGGAGCATAATGTCTGGGTTGGATAAGACTTTGTGTGGCATCTCCATGGAAAGTGGGACCTGTCTTGCTTGATATCCTGCAACTTATGGAATGCAGTGAAATGTTGTCTGCTTAAGATGGGTCTTATGCTACAATGTGCAGTGATTTCTTAATACCTTCCATCAAAATCAAAGAAGGTGGCAGAGAAATCATCTTTTTAAAAAATTATAATAGCAGAACAGAAAGCATTTCTGTTTACTTTGCCTAGAATCAAAACACCAACATAAGCATTTGTATGACACTTGGGCTCACAAAATGGGAGAATTTCCTGACCCTGTCCTTAAAAAAAACAAACAACCCTCTAGAGACTATTTCTTTAAAAAATATGTGATGGAATCCAGAAGGTGCTTTTATCTCATAACACCCATACCAGAAGATTAATCTCTGTCCTTGGTGTCTTGTTCTGGTTGGGAATACATTTGAGGCAAGCTTTGGAATCCTCTCTAGCTAGAACATCTGTTCCACAGTTGTTAATGTTTGTTTGGTATTGCCCAAAAGAAGGCAGTGGAAGGGAAGAATTTTTAACAATGAGTCCCAAGATAGACTAGACCAGCAGCATTGCTTATTTTGAAAAGGCATTTTTTGGGAGCAATCTGACCTGCATGTAAAAAAAAAAAAAAATGGGCAAGTTGTTGGACCAAGAGATGGATGTCCATCTAATACTGGAATGTAGTTTACTTGTTTCCACCACTTCTCAAAATTTTTCCCACAAATATTTATTCACTGAATTATTACTGCATTCCACCTACCAGAACTTAGTTTTTGAGTTTTTAGAGATTTGAATGTTTAACTCCAAATAATCATAAGTGAGTGATTGACTCTACACTATTAAATTAGGAGTATGCAAGAGTAAAAAAGTTCTAGCTGCCTTAGAGAGAAAGCCTAAATAAAATATGTAAATATATCATTTGTGAATTTCAACCTTAGCCAAGAAAAGAGAGAACTGTCACTTCATTAGGTTCCATCAAACTGGATTAAATTAGTTGATCAGGAAGTAAAATATCTCCTTAATTTGTTAACTAAGGTGATGTTCAAGAAAAATCAAGCTGACCTGCATTTGCAGACCAGAAAAGTCGTATTTAAGGCAAAACTCAAATTATTAGATGATGTTTTTTAAAAAGATCAGAGTACAACCCCTCTGTCCATAATGCTATTTTTAAATTATTCTTATTACACATTCAAGATTTCCAGTGGATATAATTTATATAGATTCTGAATTTCACCCGAGGAAAAACCATGGAGACCTAGCATTTGAAAACTCTGTAAAAACAGCTAGGTTTAGTTCCAAAGCTCCAAAATTAAACTGAAAGAGGGAAAGATCCTAATCCCTCAGACCATCTGTTCAAGGAAGAGTGAAAAACATGATGACAGAGTCTTCAGTGGGGGGAACAACAGTGCCCTCTTAACTGAAGTCTGTAAGTCCCTTGCCTATTCACTATTCCAACTGGTCCTCACAAAACCTTTTCAGGTCCAGCAAAGCAAATATTTTTAACCTCATATTACAGATAAGGAAACTGAGGCTTAGGGAAGAATCTTACCCGATGTCACACCAGGACTTCCACCTAGTTGGCCACTTCAAAAATTCTAAAGTTACATTGTACTTTTCTGTACCACCTTCCAATTTCATCCTTCCTTCCTACCCTCCTTCCCTTCTCTCTTTTCTTCTTTCTTCCCCTTCCTCACACATTAATTCGGATGCATCTGTAGTGACAGAGATTATTTTATGTTGCTAGTGTTCATGTAAGAAACATTTACAGCTGGGCACCGTGGCTCACGCCTGTCATCCCAGCATTTTGTGAGGCTGAAGTGGGAGGATCACTTGAGGCCAGGAGTTTGAGACCAGCCTGGGCAACATATCAAGACCCCATCTCTACAAAAAGTAGAAAATTAGCCAGGTGTGGTGGTGCACACCTGTAGTCCTAACTTCTTGGGAGGCTGAGGTGGAAGGATGACTAGAGCCCAGGAGTTCAAGGCTGCAGTGAGCTATGATTATGCCACTGCACTTGAGCTTGGATGACAGAGAAAGACCATGTGTCTTAAAAAAATATATATATTTTATACCCATTGTGGCAGGAAGGCTAAGAACTATTCATAGAAATTTAGAGCAGTGGCATTCGTACCAGCTCTTCAACTTTGCCTTATTTCTTTACTGTTTCTATTGAAAATGGAAACTTCACATATCACACAAAACATAAAACAGCACATTACATATCAGTACCGAGGATTTTTGTCAAAGAAAAATACACATGACTTTGCATGAGTATTCTGCAGGCTCTCTATGAAATGTCTTATCCCAAACAAACCAAAACAAAACACCTGGACTTCCCAGAAGAAAGGTTCCAGAGCAAGCCTAAGAGTGACAGATCCCAGAAAGGAGGTATTAGTCAGGTCAGGCAGAGCAAAGAGAGGAGGGCACGGGAGATAGATGGTTGGCTGGGTGGGTGACCCTTAGACACAAAAGAAGTTTTGCTGATCTGCAGATTCAAGCAGCAGTGGTTTTTAACTTATTTTTTTAAGCATGAAGTGCTTTGTTCAGATAAATTTCACCGCAAAGCATAAAACTAATAGCACTGAAGAAGCAGAGCTCTCTAGCTGAAGCAGAGTGGGCCCCTAGAAACTTCCCTCCAGGCCCTCCTAGTGGCTCCTGCTATGGGAAAAGCATAGCACAGACTTAAGGTTACTTGTACTAAAGTATCCCTTAAAATAAGCAGGCAAACCTGATTTCTTAGGAATAAAGTATGGGCCCCACAGCGACTATTTCACCAAGAGCCCCTAACTCAAGCCCACTCCAACTCAGGGGTTTCAGAGAGAAGAGGCAGATGGCCAGAGATTCCTCTTTCCTGGAAACCTGATTACTCATCTTCAAAGCTGAGTTTATGCTCAGCAGGGCAGGGGTGTGAAAATAGAAGGTTTGGCTTCCTAGGGAAATGGCTGGGGGTTGTTGGATTGTTGTAGGCTGTATTAAGCTTATCTAGTCCTAAAATAACAGTTCTGTTTAGAGAAAATTACTCTCAAATGCATATCCCACAGTACTGCACTGAGAATTTGATCATACTGTATATTCCTTTAGCAATTCACTATTTTCAAAGCACACTATACTTGTGTCCATTATGTAGTAAGAGCCCCATCCCATGAGGCAAGCAGGACAGGTATCATTATCCCATTTTACAGATGAGGAAGCTGAGGCTCAGAAAGATGAAAAGAATCCTTCAAGGATTCTTTGACTAATACATAGTTCTTCTAATTCCTGTCTAGAGCTTTAAACGTGCATACTATGTACACAGATCTTGCATCTTAGTGCAGTATTAAGTAAAGGCCACATATCTGGTGTTACCAGCTCTGTGTCCTTGAGGAACATCAGTGTCCTCATTACATAGCAGGTATAATAATTACCTGCTGCATCTAGTTCACAGAACTTTGAAGAACAAATGAGATAATTTGGTA
This sequence comes from Daubentonia madagascariensis, assembly GCA_023783475.1. Lineage (NCBI taxonomy): Eukaryota > Metazoa > Chordata > Mammalia > Primates > Daubentoniidae > Daubentonia > Daubentonia madagascariensis. The sequence continues at coordinate 16,664,141 of JAKFHU010001631.1, read as the reverse complement.
AAAGTACTCTGTAACATGCCATCCAAGGGTTACTCTTCTCCCTTCCCCATCCTCAACATTTTGGTTGGTTCTCTGTTCTTCTATTAACTTGGACCTCACTTTTATAAACCAAATAAAATTCGTTTCACACTCTCTGTTGGTACTGTGCAAGCCTCTTACTATTGTCAGCTGCTGGCTGGCAGCCAGAGCAGCCAGCTAACCATGCTTTTGCACCAAACTGAAGCTCTTTATCTCCTCATGTCAAGAGATTTGAGGATGCACTGCTAAAGGTCTCTAAGGCTGCTTTGTTCCCAGCCCCAGCAGTGGCCATAAGGACTGTGGATCAGGGGGATGTCTCAGGGAGGGCTTTAAGGTATGTGGGCAAGGGGGAAGCTGGGCCTCTGTGGAGTCTTCACAGGCCACGGTCTTGTCTTCTCCTTGGCAGGATCAGAACCTGAATTTGGCAAGTTCATTGGAAGGTGATATGTCCTCTGCAGCTAAGTTCAGAGGGGATGACTTTGTAAAGTCAAATGGTCATTTAATCATTTTTCATAGGAGTTCAAAATTGGGTTTGGGCTTTTTACAGATGGGGGCCTCATTGAGGACAGCAAGCTACAGATGACAAAACTTGATGAAAATAAAATCAGAGTAAAGAAAGTTGGAATAATTTAGGGAATATATATGCTCTTATAAAATGAAAATAACCTTGTTGCTTTTTCAAAGTATAAGCATTATACATGTTCACTGTTTCAAAAAAAATTCAGACAATACAGTAACACAGCAGTGTATGCAGAAAAGCATCCATCCAGAGAAAGCTATTGCAATGTTTTTGAAATTACATATAATGTTTTTTCTTACATATATAGCTACCAAAATGGAATTACACACTACATGCTCTTTTGTAAATGTTTTAACTTAATATGTTCTTGGACACCTTTCTATGCCATTAAATATATGGCAGCCTTTTAACTAGTTGTAGCATAAAGGATATCTTTCCCAGGCTGTGAGGTAGTCTTACAGATCCTCCTTCTCTTGCAAAAGCACCATCCTCTAAGCCTCCTCCCTCCCGCCCTGTCAGGGATCCCTGATGCTGGACAGTTCTGAGAAACACACTTGCCTGTTATTTCGGACCAACACCAACAGGCAGCCAGAGCATGCCACTGGCCAGCTGCATCTTCTCAGGCAAATTACTTAACTCGCCAGGGCCTCAGTTTCTCCATGTGTTAAATGAGAGGTTTGAGTAGAGATTTTCTAAGATTCTTTCAGCTCTAAAATGACATATTAGCTTCTAGTTCATCTGTCTCTACATTTGCCTTGGCACAGAACAATCCTGGCACTGTGTGAAAGGGGTTCCCACGGGGAACCCCAGTCATGTGCCTGGAGGATGTACGTGAAGGCCCTGAAGACCCTCCGCTAGTAGCAGATGGTTGAAGCCGGCAGGACTGGGGGACGCACAGGGTATGGAGGAGAGCTGATTCCCTTTCAAGATGCTACAAGGAGGCATCACATTCACAGCTTATCAGCAAATACAGCCTTGGGGCCACTCGGCTTTTCCTGAACACAAGTGTCTAAACTGCAGGATAATTATGGTATTTGTTTTCTGTTTTAAAAGTCCTTTTGCATATATTACCTTATCTAATTCTCATCCCTCTCTTTTAGATGAAGAAATTGAGATTCAGAGTGTGTTGATTTGCTTAAGACCAGAGGATGATTATTTGTGGAATGAAGACACAGCCCTAAGTGCCACCAGTGTGTTCCTCCTCCACCTCCAGTTTCCACACTGGATATACTCAGACACATGATGGATGCACACATATGTGCAAAGCAATCAGAACACACTCCTCCACCCCCACCTCACCACCACACAGACCCAAGACGGCACTGCCCTTCCCTGAATCCAGCCACCCCATCCATACATATTCGTGAGCATTTTGCTAGGCACTGGGGATAAAATGATGAACCAGGAGACATGGTTCCTGACCTCACAGAGTTAATCATCTGGAGTCTAGGACCAGGCAGAGATAGGGTGGAAGGGAGGGTGTTGCACTCGGTGTGATAAGAGCAGTGTTGGGGAAGGGCAGGGTAAGATGGGAGCACATAGAAAGGGCACCTACCCCTCCCTCAGGGGGAGCAGGGAAGGCATCCTGGAGGGAGAGACACCCAAGCTGAGATCCCAAACACGGGCTGGAGTTGGCAAGGCCCAGGATGGAGTTAACAAGACAGCAGGGGAGAGTGTTCCACGCAGAAGAAGGAGCATGTATGAAAACTTGGAGGCCAGGGGAGCATGGCACTTTTGAGGAACTACGAGGAGTATGGTGTGGCCAGGGGCAATGCTCAGCGGGGGAGGTGGTGCCCACTGAGGGCACAGAGGAGGCAGGCATGTGTGTGTGAAGGGCTTTGTTGGCATTGGTGGAGTTGGTGTTTGTCTTGAGGGTATTGGAAAGCCATTGAAGGGCTTAGTGAGTGACACTGGTGACAAGCTCTTACCAAGATATTCTCCTTTTGCCCCTTGTGAGAATCTGTGGGTATAACTGTTTTCTGATCCTATCTTAGCATATACTCTGGCTATAGTTTCTGCAAAAACACAGATGTTCAACCTCAGGATACCTTTTTAGTTTAGGCTGCCACCTCCATTTCACCTGCTTTTGCCACACTTCCTAGGTCTCTGTGGCCTGTGCCAGGTTGGCTTGGACAACCACTGTGGCCAAGATGCATGGATATGACAGTGTGTGGGCCAAACAGCTTCTAGCTCTTGCTGCTCTCAGCCTAAGCCTCATCCCAGGACCTAAACTCCAGCTGTCCAGTTGACAGAATATCAACTGACCAGACAACATCCCTCATGAATACTGGAAAACAAGGTTAAACTATCATTAGAAGTATGTGGGCTAGCAAATTCTACCCTCATCATAAGCACAAAGAAGCTCTATTAATATTCAATAAGTTATAGATAACAGAAATTATCAATGAAAATGATGTATGGCTCATACAACATATTCAATAATACTTAATCAATTGATCAATATTTAGACAATAAGAGAACTCTTACAGGAACTTGTAAAAAGGGAAAGATTCATACATAAAGCTAAACAAATTGTGGTATTTTTATAAATAAATTATATTAAATTATAGTATTTTTTATAAAAAGTATGTATAGTTGCTTGCATATGCACAGAATATCTATGGAAAGATTTCCAAGACAATTAACACTAATTGCTTCTAGGGAGAGAAACAGGGAGGCTGGAATGGGAGGGAGATTTTTTTTTTGCTATAACCTGTGGAAACTTTTACGTTTTGAACCACAGGAATGTGATACCTGATTTAAAAAATAATTAACACACAAAATCCATCCCTTTAGCAGAATCCTATGCAGTGATAAAAAAGAATGAAGTCAAGTTATAATTTCAAAAATGGATAGTTCTCCAAGGTCTGCTGTCATTGAAAACAGTATATTTCAGAACATATGTATAATATAACTTTATTTTTGTGGGAAAAAACAAAGAAAATCATTCAGTATGTATATGTTTTAGCATACGCACAGAAGCAGGTCTCTGTACTGTTCAGTGCAGCAGCCACTAGCCACATGTGGCTATGTACATTTAAATTAATTAAAATTAAAAGTTCAGGTCCTCAGTAGCACCAGCCACACCCAAGTGCTCAAAAGCCACATGTGGCTAGTGGCTGCCACTCTGGGCAGCACTGACAGTGCACATTTCCATCATTGCAGAAAGTTCTGCTGGACCAAACTGGTTGAGATGAATCCACCCAGACTGGTAACTGACCAATAGGGCTGCAAGGATGTGGGAAGGGACTCTGTACTTCATAAATCTCCATATTGTTTGAATTTTTTTGTTATGATTACTTTTGTAATTTTACAAGAGAGAAGGATGGCTTGCCCCCATGGCAGGTGTATAGTCCTCATTAAAATCACATTCTGCATTTTTTTCATGACCGCTGACATGCCACTCAGGAGTCCACGAAGGCATAGCAAGGTGCTGCCAGAGGAGATGCTCCAGCAAGGGGGTGATGGAGACAAACCCTGTCCAGAGGGAACACCAGCCTTGGAGGGACCCCTCAGGCTGTGGTCGACCATCATGCCCAATTTCTTTCCCTTCTGGGCTGTGTTTTTCAGTCACTTGGGACAAAAATGATGTGAGCATCTACCAGCTGGAGAAGCAGAGGCTGAATTATTTTTCATCCTTGGAGCTCTGGAATCTGGAAGGGACAGGGTGGGCACTGGCCTGGGAGGGCCACCTCCAAGGGCCCCCGAGGTCTCCCAGGAGATGGGGCCCTGGGAGGGTGGGAGAGGACATGGCTCCTGGGAGGGACAGCCATCCTGGTGCAATGGGAGCACAGGGCCAAGCTCAAAACGCCACCTTGGGCTAGAATTGGCAAGGACGGTGGAGCTGATATCTGCTCCATGTTTCTGAAACTGGAGCGATGACAAAGGTGAAGAGAAAGCTGGAAGAAAAAGAGATGGGGTGGAGTAGAGGCATCCCCAGGAAGCAGGTGGGAAGGAACATCACAAAGTTTTTCTCCTCAAATAAAACTCGGATTTGAAACGTTAAACATCCTTCTGGTTATCATCCACAAGACAGAATGAAATGAAATTTCCTAAGATTATAAATAAATGGAGCAAACTTTGAAACTCTGGTTTATAGTTGCTCCGGTTACCTTATTTTCCCTCCACCTGAAGGAAGTTTATTTCTCTACCAGGATTCAGTTTTTTCTCAACAGCAACAACAAAAACAGTGAAAAAGACATAGTAGCTTTAAATATGGCTCTTTTGAGAGTCCTCTTCCTTTTTCAATCTGGAATTTAAACTGACACATTTGTCTTCACTGCTGTTTTCTGTGCAAGATTTAGAATGGTCCCTCAATAAGCCATTTGTCCCTAAAACATAGTCCAGGCAGGTAAGTGCCTTCACCCTTGTTCTCTTTTGAGAACGTTGATCCTGCCATACTGTTTTATACCTCTGCAGCTTTACTTATGCTTTTGCTTCTGCCTGGAATATCTTCCCTTCAGGAGAGAATACTCAGATTACACTCATCTTGTAAGATCCAGCTCCTCTGAGTCAGAATTGATGTCATCTACTTCCTATTGTGGTTTGTGTGAGAACCAGCCGAGGATGTGTCCATCTCCTGCATGGGACTGTGAGCTCCCACAGGAACAGACAATGCCTGTTCAGCCCTGTGTCCCAGCTGACCCAGTGCCTAGTGTGTGGTGAGTGCCTAGTTAATGGTGGTGTTAGATGTCCATCTCTGCCTCCACTCCCACGATCACCTCCCTATCCCCTTCAGTCAAATGAATGCTATCCTGTGAGCTAATCACGTGCTGTGGGGAAAACAAGTTGTGGTAGGTTGAGTAATGGCCCCCCAAAAAGGTCCATATCCTTGTTTCTGGAATTTGTGAATGTTGCCTTATATGGTAAAAGGAATTTTACAGATGTGATTGAGTTCAAGATCTTGAGACAGGGAGATTATCTTGGATTATCTGAGTGGCCCTGATGTAATCACAGGGTCTTTATAGGAGAGAGGTAGGAGATCAGAGAGGGGAAAGCCAAGACAGCAAAGGCAATGTGATGGGGGCCATGAGTCAAGGAATTAAGGACGGCCTCTAGAAGCTGGAAATGTCAAGGATTCTCCCTCAGAGCTTCCAAAAAGGAACACGCCTTGCAGATACCTAATACATACATGAACAGAGAATGGTCCCAGTCTTCCAGGGGCTCATTTTCTTTCTACTCAAGGGAGTAAACAATGACAGTGGTTGGAGAAGAGAGGTAATGAAGGTCTACACCGAGGCAGAAACACTGGGGACATGGATGAGTGGTCAACTGGGGGATCCACTGGCATTGACATGGACAGGAGTGACAGGAAGCTGGAGGCAGAGGGAGGGGAGTGTAGGCTCTCAGTTCTGTGCTCTTTGGAAGCTGATTAGACTAATTCCCACTGAGATGAAAACAACTGATAGTGCCTTTAATCTCCCCGGCATGTGAGCATTTACAAGACCTTACCTAACTCAAAGGGCTCCCTCTCTAACTGGTGGTTCTTTAAACCATATCACCAGGGCAAATTCCATGGGTGAATCTCTTGGTTAAGAATGTTTTCTGGGTTCTGAATTGCCTTTCTTGCATACCACCAGGTGACCACAGAATGTTCTTGTGTCATCTTCTGGCCTCTCTCCTGGAAGTTCTTCCAGGTCAAGTCCCTGACCCATTTGTTCTTTTGCCCCCTGAGGACTAAGACTGGGGCTTCCTGTATGGCCTGCACATTCAGTTACCTGATGTTATTGATTGTCCTCCAGCTGTTTCTCAGGTGAATATTTGTCTGTTTCACTAGAGGGCAAGTTAGGAAGGGACCATGTAGTGCAATGGAATGAGTTAGGCCTCAGTTTGAACCCTGGCTTTGCCAAGCACCAGCCATGTGGTCTTGGGCACATCACTTTACTTCTCTGAGGCTCTATTTTCTCATCTGAAAAAAAAGAGGCTTTAGTAATCCCTGCCTCCTAGGGCTGTTGTCAGAAACACAAGAGTTAACATTTGAACAGGGACTGGCAGGAGGCAGGTTCTCAATAAATGGGAGCCATGATTCTGGCACTTCTGTGGCTCCCTCAGCAGCCAACGGGGCTGAACACATAATACTGACAAGGCAGTGGCACTTTACAGCTTGCTGGCTATGAACTGTAGATTCATTCAGTAGAGTGACATGTTCTCCACAGACCCAGACATTACAGGACTTTTTGTTCATTTTGTTTCAAGGATTCTGAAATGGAATTTAAGGAGTGTTTCTAACAGTGTACCAAATTGGATTTAAAAAACCACATATTCACCAAAGTTTTGGGATTGGGGAAGACCTCGAAGGTCATCACGTATGAACAATTTACCCAGTGTAACACCTTCCTGGAGGGTGGTGTAATGCACGTCAAAGATGCCCACACCCTAATCCCTGGAACCTGTAAATATGTCACCTTCTCTGCAAAAGGACTTTGCAGGTGTGGTTAGGTTAAAGACCTTGAGATGGGGACAGTATCCTGGATTATACAAGGGGGCCCAATCTAATCACATGGGTCCTTAAAAGTGGAGAACTTTTCCTAGCTGTGGTAAAAAGGAAACACGATTTTGGAAGAATGGGCAGAGAGATGCAACGTTGCTAACTTTGAAGATGGAAGGGGCCACAAGCCAAGCAATGTGGATGGCTTCTAGAAGCTGGAAAAAGCAAGGAAATGGATTCCCCCCTAGAGCCTGCAGAAGAAAATATAGTCTTGCTGGCACCTTGATTTTAGTGAGACCTGTGTTGGATTTCTTAGTTTCAGAACTGTGAGATAATAGATTTGTATTGTTTTAAGCCATTAAATTTGTGCTAATTTGATATGGCAGCAATAGGAAACTAACACAAGGGGCAACAAACACAAAAGCGAAGAGGCCAGCCTGATCATGTCAATAATTGAAGCTGCTTTTACTTGTCTATAACAAACATACTCAGCAACTTCACTTGTCTTCTGTAGCATGTTACAATCCTTCACTATTCTGATCACCTTCGTAAATGTACTTCTGTGTACAAGCTTCCATCTTAAAATGGAGCACTGAGAATAAATACAACACTCCGTAAGTGACTCCACCCCTGTAAAGTGCAGTATGGATCCTGTAATCTCTATGCTTTGCTTCTGTTCCTACAGCCTAACATTAAGCATTTTTTGCAGTTAATTCATGCTTCAGTTTACTCTCAAGCCAGATTTACCTCATTCAGTCAACTTTCAAAATGCAATTGTGGGGCAAATAAGTAGGCATATATGAAATGTCATATGGCCCCCCAAAAACCCAGGCCTTACATGGTTCCATCTTTGATGAAAACAGGCTCACTTTCTAGATTTATAACCCTCCTGAAAAACAGATGGAAACCAGAAGGCTGGGTGGCTGTCACTGTGATTATAGCCTTTTACCATGACCTTTTTTTTTTTTTTGGTTTTGTTTGTAGATTATTTTCTTTTTCTAATTACTAAAGAAATGTAAAATTTAGAAAGTTTGCCACATTCCCACCCCAGATATATTTATCAAGAGATAAAGATCTTAAAACTAGCATTTTTATGCATCCAACCAAAGAAAATAAATAATTGTGTGTATATAAGAGAATTTCTTTTTAAAAAAAGAAGCCCCTCGGGATATATGGGACCCTTGGAACATTCATTCTCAGTTCTCTCAACTTCCACGTCCCTAGCATAACTCAGGAACCACACTCTGAGCAAAAAGGCAGAAACAGGATAAGATTTCCAATCACCAAGAAAATGAGAACCATAGTTAACACTTACGGAAGGTTTACTAATTCCAGACAGTGCACTAGTTCCTTTAATTCTCATAAGGACCCTATGTGGTATGTACCATTATCATCATAACCCCCACTTTACAGATAAGGAAACTGAGGCACAGAGAGGTCTGATACCTTATCCATGGTCACGAACCTAGCCTGTGGTAGAGCTGGGATTTGAACCAAATCAATCTATCAGCAAAAAAAGCCACATGCTTCACCACCTTGCTATACCGCTTCTCAGAGGAGAGGTTGATTGACTTTGTTATACTGCATCTGTTAAGGCAGGAAAACAAACTAGCAGACTTTATTTTTTTCTAAAAATAAGGATTGAAACAAAGGAGCTTTATGAAAAATGCAATGAATCAAAACACCCTCTTCCCATAATAATTTTAAAAGACTTTTTTTCTAATTTAAAAAGTAAAAATACATGTTCACTGTTGAAATTTTGGGCAATATAAAAAGTATAATGAGGAAAATAAAAATCACGTGGTTTCACTTAGCTGGTTCTAGGTGCCAAGTCAATGTTTCTCAAAGTGAGATCGGTAGGCCAAGGATAACAGAATAACCTGGAGCACATCTTAAAAATGTGGATTTCCACTCCAGACCTGCAAAAGCAGAATCTCGGAAGGACTGTACCTTAGAATCCTAACATGCAGCAGCACTTTACAGCTTGCAGCCCTGTCAACTGTAGAACCCATTCAGTAGAATCACATATTCTCTATGGACTCAGACACTATAGGACCTATGCAAATACTCTTTTGAAAACTCGTATTAGATGTTCATTTTGTTTCAAGAAGTCTGAAATGGAATTTAAAGACTATTTCTAATAGTATACTAAATTTGACTAGTATTTGTTTAATTTTAAAATTAAATTTTAAAAGTAAAAATTAGATTTTTAGTCATTCTTATGTCCAGTAAAGTTTGAGAATTGCTGCCCAAGGCTTAACAAGAGAGGTCCAGAATTCTTGGACCCAGAAATCAAAACTCATACTGTCCCTAGAGAACACCCCTTCCATTCTGAAACCAAATTGTCTTTAGGGGCAGTAAAAAAAGGGGAACTGAGGAACAGTTCCAACTGAGGAACAAGCCTCATTTGGAAGGCAGGCTTAGGATGGGAGAAAACAGGACCTTTGCAGATTACTCGAAGAGTATCTCCTGGCCTCCAGCTACAGGCTCTGTGCCTAGGTCAGCTACCACTTTAATGTAGCCTCAGAGGGCTCCAAGCAGGGTTTATGTTCTCAGCTCTGAGCCTGATTCAGAGAACTGCATTTAGCTTTGCTTCTTCAGAAAGCAAAATGGCTCCTCTCCATTAACACCAGGCCCATGCTCTAGCTGTTAGCCAAACAAAGGATTTTCCAAGTATGGAACCAAAAAAGCATGTGCACTTTGAAGGCCACAATAAAGCTCAAATAGCTAAAACTTAAAAAAGAAAGCCAACAATTGATGCCAAAAGCGTGAGTCCTTAACAGAACAGCAAGACAAAAGCCAGAAAGAGGAACAAAAATATGCATTGTAGGGGAGGGGCCAGCAGGGAGGTGTAGATTTATATGGAAGAGCTGACATCATTGTTTCCCAATAATACTCAGCATGCAGGAAACAGATGGGAAAGAAGTGATGGAAGGGGCTACTTATGGTAACAGGGCATGCTCTCTGTTTAGAATCCTGCCATTTGGAACCTAAATGTTTTACTTTGAAAAACTAAGGATGGGAACTCGATTGCCAGAAGTTTTATTCAAGTCTAGCTAAATCCTACTGAACTTATCATCTTGGATATGCGTGGTGAAATGGAGCTCTGCATATCAGATCCTGCTTTACTTCCAGCATAGTATGGCTGGTTGGATCCAGAGCAGACAAAGCCATGGAAGGGGAATTTAATGTCGGATGGACACGATTGGAGTCCTGCTTCTCCCACTTCCTGGCTGGGTGACTTTAGGCAAGTTGTTTAACCTCTCTGAGTTGGTCCTCATTTATAAAATGGGGACAAAACAGAACTTTCCACATACACACGATGAAAGGAGGTCGAGGTCGGGCATTTATGCCCTACATCTAGATTTAATCAAGAAATGTAATTGGGGTGGTCAGTTAGCATCATTTTCAAAAGTTTTATCTTTTAACAGAATTCTCTGTTCTTCTGTGCTTGGGCAGGGCACAGACGCAGCTACAACCGGCCAAGCCAATGGCCAATCTTGTTATCATCAGCTGCTCTGCCCTCTCCTGAGGGTAAGTTCACTCCTCTGCCACTGAAGATAGGCTTCTGTCACCCCAGCCAGGGTCTCCTCCTACTCCCCAATCCTGGTTACTGTAAGTCACCCTCAGCTACCTTTCCCAGAGTTTAAGCCTCTTCTCCCCCAGGGTGCAGGACAATGTGACCAGTTCCAAGTGTCAGGCAAAACCACATGGTTTCCTGCTTCTACAAACCAACCACCCCATCTTCCCATAGCTCCATCATAACTCACAGTAAGATGATGTTTGTTTTATCCTTTTATTGATTTTCCCCCCACTACAAACAACACACACTCTGTCTGCTGGTTCTCTCTCATTTGGCTGCCTCACATGTGCACGTCCCCTGCTTGTGTGTCCTCTGCAGCTCTCATGGCATTCTTCTTTGTACTTCTTTTAGTCGTTTTCTGTCTTATGAATCCTCTAGGCCCAGAGCAACTTGAGAGCAATGTCTAGCACATTAGAGTCCCATTAAATACTTGTTGCATTGAATTAAAAGCCCCACACAAAGTTAGTTTTTGATTAAAAACATGAAAAGAGCCAGGAAAAGAAATATGCATAATCACACAAATTAGCTTAATTGCCTCCACAAGGCTATAGATTTATTTATGGTTTGCTAGAATCCTAGCCTGTGTCAAGCTATTTTCTAGTGTCTGTAACAGTGAGAGCTGGTATATGTTGCTTTTTGGAGGGAGGAGGAGTGACATTCACCCCTCTCTCTTCAGGGGTGGTGGGAAGGGGGCCTGCCAAAGACATTCTGAGCCAGCATCAGGCCATGGGCGTGGTACCAGGGCCTGGTATGCATCAGCCAAGCTTGGACTAGAACAAAGAGTGCCTGAGACTCGATCCCAGAAACTCAGTTGGTTCTGGGGCCCGGCCAAGAATGTGGTTCATACCAAGGAGTGACTGGCGAGGCACTAGCAAAAGGCAGCATTTCTGGGGAGTTCTGAGCAAAGCCTGGGTTGGTTTCTATCCAGGAGCAGCTGTGTACCCCCGTGGGGACCACTAAACAATCGAATTCCTGATAATCCAGCACATCAGCAGTGTCTCTTGTTCTGAGCTTCCAGAGGCCTCTAACACTGGTTTTCTGAAGAAGGAAATAGATGGAATCAATCACCTACTGTGTTTCCACCATGGGGCTCACCCTGAGAGAGGCAGTGAGCTGCCACATGCGACCTGTCTTCAGCAGAGCTTACCATCTACATGCATACACAAAGCCAGTTAGAGAACAGAACAACAGGTAGAATGGAGACCAAACTGGGTGCCTCTGACCCTAAGGCAGTGGGTGCTCCAAGAAGGGAAGAGGATTGTGGCTGCAGTGGGAAGAGAGGGACCTGGGAGGAAAAGGTGGGGTCTGGTTGAACTTGAAAGCTGGTAGATGGCTGGCACAGAGGTTCACGTATGTAATCCTAGTACTCTGGGAGGCCGAGGTGGGAAGATCACTTGAGCTGTAGAGTTCGAGACCAGCCTGAGCAAGAGCGAGACCCCATTTCTACAAAAAATAGAAAACTTAGCAGGGTGTGGTGGCATGTGCCTGTAATCCCAGCTACTCAGGAGGCTGAGGCAGGAGGATCACTTGAGTTTGAAGTTGTAGTGAGCTATGATTGTTACCGAAAATTCAGCTCTTGTCCCTGAGGCTCCCCAGATAAGAGGACAAGTGGTTTGAGGAGAAGGAAACAGGAGTTTATTAATTTGCCAGCAAATGAGGAGCTTGGCAGACTCCCGTCTCAAAGTACCAATGTCCTGTTTTTGAACAGAAGTACAGAGCTTTTAAGGGTTCTAATTAATCCCATAATCCCATCTTCAGTTAAGACAATCTCCTGACCTCCACCCAGATAATTCCCTTGATCCATCTCCTGTGGCACAAAGAACAAAGGACACTCTCCTGCCCCTCCTGACCACTGGCCTAAGGCAGGGATGTAGGCTTTAGTTCTCAAAAAGGGTGGGGGGGTTCTGAAGAGACAGAAAACATTTTTACCCTTTTTCAGGCCATTTTCTCTGTTACATGATGATGCCACTGTAGTCTAGCCAGGGCGACAGAGCAAGACTCTGCCTCAAAAAAAAAAAAAAAAAAAGCTGGTAGGTTTCAGGTGTGTGCCGAAAAGTGCCTGGCAGAGGGTAAAGTCTATGCAAATGCCAGTTGTTAAATTATAACTCTTAATAGTCTAGGATGATGGAAAAACAAAGCAAAGGGAGAAAAATCATTTTTCATAGGTTTCTTGGGAAAACTGCAAAGTTATATGCCAAATTATGAAATATGCTATTTTGGGAGATGTGATTCGTGCCTAAGACCGTGGCCTTGGAAGTCAGACAGATCTGCATTTAAACCCTGCCTTTCCCATCTCTATAATCTCGGCAAATGATTTAACCTCTTGGACCTCAGTTTTCTCCTCTGTAAAATGGAGATAAAAATGTCCGGTTCTTAAAGATGTTGAAAATATTACTTTGTATGTGTAAAGTGAGTCATACATAGTAAGCAATCAACACAGGTAACAGCTCTTACTACCAATAGTAACAGCTAAAAATAACAAGTTCTGATTTGGGACTTAGACTTCATTCCTGGACCCTGTCTCTCCTTCCACGAGAGCTTCTCTTCCCTTCAATCGTCCAGCAGCCTGATGTTGGCACCTTTCTCTATCAAAACTTGCTCTTAGAAAAAAATCTAGTACTAGTATATATTCTCCTCTAAATTGCAGTCAGCCTATTTGTTCCCAGGGGTTCTTTATTTTAAGCCTTAGTTAAAATCATATCCTGCAGGGAAGATTAGAGGGATGGGGTGCAATCTAGACTCCTGAAGTTCCAGCAGGCTGTGGCCCTGCCTCAGTCAGTACCTGAGGCCAGCCCTTAGAGGAAGGAACACCAAGATCAGCTCAACTCAAGTGTGGCAGTTGTGTTTGGGCATAGAGGGAAATAGCTCAGAGAATTGGGTGGGAGATGCACCCATAAGCAAAAACAGAATTAATTTGAAGGGTGAGGATAAGTGGAAAAATGCCACTTTTTTTGGCTTAAATACATGGCAAGCAATGTGTGGGAAAATAATTAGCTCCAAGTTCCTGGGACTCAAGACTGGTCTGAAGGAGCCACTAGAAGGGAGTGGAGTCCTGAGGCCCAGAGGCCAGGGTGGGCAGGCAGCTCAGCCTGAGCAGTCAGTTCTGAAGGGAATGAGCAATAGGCAGCCCCAACCAGAAAAGTCTATCACTACTTTGTTTTAGAATATTTAGCTACAATATCTAATGGCAAAGGAGGTGGGTGGGATGACAGTTCTCATGCCCAGGGTCCTGGAATGTTTACTCCACCCCCTTCTTCCACCCACCACCACAGAGCCACGCACACAGCCACAACAAAAGGAAACCATTCTAGGGGAGGTGATTCCCGGGAACAAACAGTCCCCAGCAAGGGCTTCAGAACTGTCTTGGTCAATCAACTTCTGGAATTCAGAATGTGTTCCTCCTTACCCCTTACCGTAGAAAAGGCTCCCAGGCTAGCCCATGGATGCCTAATGGATGGGGGGAGGGGGAAGAAAGGAATGCATCAAAAACTATGGCTCTAATGGCATTGGAGAGCTTGTCCACCACTTACAGCATCATCTACGGAAAAATGTGTTCCTAGTTTTAACATATTTCTCTCTGAGCCAGCATAAGAGTAGGCCTCCAGCACCCACTTCCAGCAGATGGTTCTTTTGGCTCCAGGGTAGGATGGGGCGACAGGGGTGTAGGCTTCTTTAGCAGCCCCAATGCCTGGGCCTCCTGAGGCTGGAAGGCATTTGGGTGGCTGCCAGTGGGGGTGGACAGGGGAGGAGGAAGGGTGAGGCTGTCCCTGTGGTCAAGGGGCTCTTGGCAGAGGTCTAAAGAGTGGGCAGGAAGGAGGCCTGTGGGGCGGTAGAAGTAGCTGTTTCTATTCTCTGTGTGTGCTGTCATATGCAGACTATACAGAGTAGGTTACAGAGCAGCCTCAAGTTATCCAGTCAGTTCGCTCCAGGTTTAAAGCCTTCCTTCTCCCCTTTCAGTTATTCCTGTTTTTCACTCTGGGAGCCCAGATGCAGGGATGCCCCTCTAAACTCAAGCCCATGAGGTTGCTGCTCTATCTGCACAAGCTCCCCACCTAGCACCTGACATCTTCAGTTCCTGTGGGTCTGGCAGCGGCTGGCTGTGTCTTTCTCAGGTCTTTCAAGGGCCCTTTAGTTTCAGGTTGACATTTTGCTCCCACAACACTGTACATGATGATCTACTCCACAGTGACTCTACAAAACCCCTGCATGAACTGGCCTCTCCACTCAGTGGGGCAAGCAATCTGCTCCCTGTTCCTTTTAGTGATTGAGTCACACCATCTAACCATACATTTGCTCATTTCATTAGAGGTTCATTCATTCTGTCATGTTTGGTAGGTTGTTATGCTAGGGTGACTTCAGAGTCTCATGATAACAGCTACACTTATACTTTACCATGTGCACACCTCTGCTAAGTGCTTTACCCATATAAACTCATTTATTTGCTTATCAATCCTATTATTTCCATTTCGTGAGTGAGGAAACTGAAGCTCAGAGAGGGTAAGTAACTTACTCCAGGGTCACTCAGCTGGAAACAAGCAAAGTTGGGATTCTATCCCAGGCAGTAAGGTTCCAGAACTCTTCATTGGAGCCCCCAGCAGAAGCACCTGGCTTGGGAGGATCAGGGAAGATTTCTACAACCTCAAAGCTCAGACCCAAAGGATGAGGAATTAGCTGGGGAAGGTGTGATAACGATGTGCTAGGCAAGATGCCAGGAAGGAAGCAACTAAGCCAAAGAGAAAAGCCCTGCCTTCATTCTCCATTCAAGGTTAAATCTTATCTTGAACAGAAAAATATTCACCTTCCTTGCTAAGACTTTGCTCCTGTTTATGTTTGAGTATCTCATCTATTTAACTGGAGATCAAAGCTTTCGAATTTTCTCCTTCAACTTTCCCTTCAGCCATGACAGCTAACTCCAAAGCTTAATTGGTCCATTGGTTTTCCAAAGTTTGTTCACATCCCTTGGACTGTAAGTTTCTTGAGTCTGGAACCCATCTTTCTTTCTTTTCCATAGTACGTAGCACAGTGCCTTAATAAATATTAGTCAAATTAATAAGCAAAGTGAGAGAATCATTTGGCCTCAGAAATGTAGAACAGCTACATCTAAAAGTTCCCATTGGCTGCTCACAGTGGCTCACGCCTATAATCCCAGCATTGTGGGAGGCTGAGGTGAGAGGACCGCTTGAGGCCAGGTGTTCGAGACTACCCTGGGCAATGCATTGAGACTTTGGTCTCTACCAAAAAAAAAAAAAAATTAGCCAGGCGTGATGGCACCTGCCTATAGTCCCAGCTACTTGGGAGGCTGAGGCAGGAGCATCAGTTGAGCCCAGAAGTTTGACGTTACCCTGGCTCAAATAAATAAATAAATAAATAAAAGTTCCCATTGCCTTGTCCTTGTTCTTTGAAATATTGGGGCTTACTCTCATTAAGCTTAAAATTATATTTGTAATGGGCATTTATTTATTATGAACTTTCTGTCATCCCTCACATCAAATATATACATTAAATATAAATATGTATATTATATATATATTTTTCAGCCTGGTAAGAACTAGGAAAAAATTTTCAGGAATAAAAAGGCATACTGTTCTTATCAAACATTCAGAGGGTGCATTCTGAATGGCCAAGGGTGCTTATCCAGGGGAAGATGGTTTGTAAACCCATGCACTACAGGCAGTGGTTCTCAACCCTGCCTACATATCAAAATCATCTAGGAGAGATTCTGATTTCATTGGTCTGAGAGGGGGCCTGAGCGTCAATATTTCTTTTCTGAACACTCTCCAGGTGATTCTAATGTATGGCCATGATGAGAGCCACTGGGCCAGAGGAACATCACTTTTTACCAGGGAGTGGGCAAATGAACAGAGATTGCTCAGAAGGGTAAGGAAGTCCTCAGCCTTTAAAGTAGGGCCAACATGGGGGAAGAATATAGTTCTCCCTATAACACTCTCTCACTTGTACCTTGGCTCCTGGCTCCAGCATCTCCAAACTCTACCAGAAGGCTTAGCTCACAGGGCAGAGGTGGGAAATGATCATGGACACACTCTGGCTGCACAGGGCTTCACCCACAACCTCCCAACCACAGGTGACAACATGATGTGGTTTTTATTACACAGCTGCAAGCAAAGGCCTCCGCATTCAGTGGTCAAGAAGAAGAAAAAGAAGGCTATACTATTTTCAGCATCCACAGTAAAGAAAGAATGATCTTCTCCCTCTATTCCAGACAGGAAGAGAAAGTTTGCTGGTTCCCAGGGGAGAGCTGGAGGTTGGGGGCAGCAGCCACAGTGTCAGAGGGGAAGTGAAAGAGGCCCTGGCCAAGTATGCCTGGAGCCACTTCATACCATTCGTGGGTGTTCTTACCAGGCTGGAGAAAAGTGGTCAAAGAAGGAAGAAATTGGCCCTTCATATTGGGCCTATGTGCAGCTGGAGGTGATCAGAGGAGTGTCTGAAATTGGCATCTATGTGGATGCCTGCAGAAATTGTACACACACAGGGGGTGTGTGTGTGTTTCTAAGGAAAAGTGTTTCTGTTTTTCATCAGCTTCCCAAAGATTAAGGATGACAACTGGCCCTGAGCAATGTCCACTCTAAGCTGAACATCTATTTGTAACCCACACATCTCGCCTTGTCAGATTTGTCCAACTGAGCCTCAGCAAATCACAGAAGCACATGACATTTGTTCTTTGTGCTCAGCCTCTGTCTGCCCAGAGCTGCCCCTCAGGCGTGTAGCTTCCCCATGTTCAGATGACCTGAGCATAGCTAATTATCACCAGCTTTGTCCTCTACTGCAGCTCAGGGCTTTCCTTCCCTGTCCAAGCACAAGGGCTCTCTTTCCTTCCCTACATCTTTTTTCTTCCCTTCTGCCCTTGTGCTCCCAGACCTGAATCTACTTTTCCTTGTCTCAACCCAGATCCATTGCACTGCCCTTGACCTCCAAAGGTCAGCAACCATGATGTCAGTATTGAGAGGCCTTCCCCAGCCTCCTGGCTCCTAGTTTTCCCACTGACTTGTCACCCTCAACATTCTGGGCTGATCTTCCAAGGTGATGGGCAAAGGGGCAGTGCCCAGGTCAGCTTTTCCTCCTGGGAGCAGTGTCCACGCCTTGTCTATTAACCAATACGTGTTTCAGAAAGTCCATTAGGAAGCTACATTATTTTAGATAAAACCACTAGCACTGATTTTGTTTATTGATGCTACACTATAACAAAAATAAGAAAAAAATGATCCAACTAGTTTCAGCTGTGGGAAAAAAGATCCTAATTACTCTTATAAGTAATAATAATAAGCTGCTTATTATGCATGCCTAATTTCCATGTACCACAATAACAGTGTGTAGATCATTAAGTGGGTCAGTTGCCTTTCATTTCAAAGCTGAACTCTATTCAGGTACGTTCAGAATTGAAAGTTTGCTGATCCTGTAGTAGGGCTGTCTGCTTTCAATTTAAAGGAAAAAATTCATTAAAAGAGAATGTTGGCTTAGACATGGAAGCCAGGGAGGGGAGAGGAGACTAACAGGCCAGGAAAGGCCCTCTGCATGCTTCACGATCAAGGGTATGACCACAGGCAGGTCAGTTTGCTTTACTGGACTTCCTCTCCTCCTTTCCAGGGTAGGGAGCTCTGGGTGCTTGTTTTCCTTTCTTTTTTTTTCTTCAGGCAGTAGTCCCCTCCCTTTTTTTCCCTAAATGAAACATATGCAGAACCCCAAAATATAAAGCAGGTGAAAGAATAGCTGCCTAAGGCTGCCTTTGAAGTATCTTCACAGAACCCTGGGGTTCCCGCTCATTCTATGATCTATAAGTTTGTAAGAATGGGGGCAGGGCTGGCAAGCATACCTACACACCTCACAGCTTTGGAGGGAGGGCCCAGAATAATATCTATATGGTGCAAGGTGGCATCCTAGGAGCATTCCTAGTGACCTGAAAGCTAACCTGAAGGCCCCTGCATCAGCAGATGAAGGGAAGCATTTCATCCTGAACTTCTGATGGTAATGGTTAGGATGCATACTTGGAGTTCTCTCACATTCAAAAACGCTCAATCCAAGTGATTTTATTTCAAATCTACCTCTCCAGATTGTTAGTGAGGAGTCAATGAATTGACTCAGTTATGCTGTGATTTCAAAAGAGGCAGTTTTGAAACCTGTGGGTCCCTAGGCTCTAAAATACTAAGCCATTTGTCCTAATGACACAGCAGACTCTGAACTCTAGAATACCACAGGAATATCACACCACTGCAAATTACTAGGTGGTGCTGAGTCTTCAAAAAAAGGAAGTGAAACAAAAGCATTGCACTGTTTTTGAGATGCATATTTGATATGGACTAATCAAGTAGTTTTTGAGATTATTTTCCTGGAGGCAGAATTATTCTGCACAGTTACACAGCACTTAAGTTTTCCCCTTTGCTGTATCCATCTCTGTATAAACACAGGGGCCGGGCCATATAGTGGGCTATTTTCTCTCTCACTGAAGCTTCTAAAGACAAGGCCTTTTTGTCATGGTAAGTACAGGGCCAGACAACCTTACAAAAGGAGTCATTTAATGCTCAATTTTCCAACTTTCCTATGATTAAAAACTTCTAAGCTCAAATGCTGTTATTGTTCTAGATTGTTTTCTTTCTCCCTTCCCCAATAAATGTTTAAATTGTCTCTACTCTGCCAGATTCCTTTTTTTTTCTGATCTGACCTTGAAAACAGAGAAGCTCTCCTTTTCTCTTACTTACCCTAAACTATTTTAAAATGGGGCCCTCTGACCTTTTTACAACACTGTTCTTGTGTGACACACCAAATGTTAATCCGAAAGCCAAGAAGAGGTAAAGGATCTGGGGGGTTGAGGAAAGGGGCAGGGGCAGGGGCAGGGGAGGTGCTATATATTTGGCATCAGCTCAGAAATTCAGAAAATGTTTGTGCAACCACCCCAGTTAGGACCCCCCCCCCACAAGTGCCTTCTAGCACATTAATAAAAAAAGATGTGAGCTTATGAAATAGGAGGGACAGCTAAGGCAGTCATAATTATGTGCCCAGGGAAACCCACTGATCACCATCCCACGTGTCCACCCCTCATCCCTCCCTTCCAACATCCAAAGTTTAGGATCAGGACCTCTGTAGCTTCCACCTCACTCCCAGAGGTGGTCGGTTAAACCTGTAGCAGCACCACCCATTAACGGCTTGCGTGTGACAAACCGAAGGACTGAAACAGACACAGCCTCTGCACGTCGGGAGGGCAGTGCTGTGCACCTTAAGAATCGTATATGTTCTTTAAGAAAAAAAAAAAGTACACTGAGCGCACAGGCCTGGAATACATTAGCTTGTGAAATGAATCTAACACAACCCAAGAGAGTCCATCTCTCCCTCAAACAAAAAGAAGGGGGAAAAGGCGAAGAATGCACATTACCATCCTGTCCTGAGCTTTCCAGATACTCCGTCAGGTCACAGCCAAACGCGCTGGCGGCTCCCTTTCGTTTCAGCTTCTGCTTGGCACCCTTGTTCTTCATGAGTTAGTCCCAGAGAGGTTGCCCCTCCGTCTCCCCCTCCCTCTGCCTGGCGCCGCGCGTAAGCTGGTCTCCCGGCTTAGGTCACCGGCTGCCCCGCGGCTCCGGGGCCGCCTCGGCGAACCGAGGCACTCGGGCGGGGGCCCGCGCAGGGAGCCCGAAATCCACCCCGCGCTCCTGCGGGGCCGCCGTGCCGCAGGCCGTGCGGAGCTGGCAGCGGCGGGCCGGCTAGCTTGGGAGTGCCACTTCCTCACTTGGAGTCCCAGGGACTTTCACAGGCTCCCGCGGTGTCTTCGGGTGTTCTTCCTCCGCTTCCGCGGGAGGGCGAGCGCTCCTCCCCGCCTTCCTGAGTGCCCGGGAGAGGACGCGAGCGCGCGGGGAAGAGGCAGCGGCGACGGGCGAGGGACAGCCCCGGGGGCTGCTGCGGGTCCTCTGCCCTGGGCCGCGGTCTTGCCTTCAGACGGCTTTGGTGAAGCGAAAAACCAGCATCCTGTCCCTCCTGCCCGCCCTCACGCTTTCCTTTTTTCCTGTCTTACAAATCCTAGGATCATCCAGCTCAGGAAACGCTGGAAGGAAGTTAGCTAGGGAGGGGGGCGGAGGGTGGAAATTTTTGGCAGCTCTGTGCGTGTGTGTGTGTGTGTGTGAGTGTGTGTGTGTGTGTGGAGCCGGAGGAAGTAGGTGGGTGGGTTGCGGAGTAAGGGGTGGGGGAGAGGACGCGCTCTGCGGAGAGCCCCCCTGCGCCTCGAGCGCTAACGCGGGCAGCCCGGAGGCACTCGCCGCTCCGAGGGGGACCCGCCGCCGCTCATCCCGGCGAGGGGGACACGCGCCAGCTCGGCTCCTGGACGGGGGCGGGCGGGGGTGCGCCGGCTTTGTGCAGCGGGGGTGCTGCATGGGACTGTCACAAACTTCTGCCCTGGTTTTAGCTCATTGTCATCATATCTTTGACACTTTCTATTTCGGTG
This sequence comes from Daubentonia madagascariensis, assembly GCA_023783475.1. NCBI lineage: Eukaryota > Metazoa > Chordata > Mammalia > Primates > Daubentoniidae > Daubentonia > Daubentonia madagascariensis. Next base: position 16,643,152 of record JAKFHU010001631.1, on the reverse strand, counting down.
CCCGCCTTTCTCCCACACAAACACTTAGAGTAATGACAGAAACAAAGACGGGACTCCAGCGGGGAAACCTGACAGGCAGCCGTTCTACTCGGCCACTCCCATCCCTCCCCGCCCGTCCACGTACCCCCAACTCTGGCTCTCTGCCCTCCCACACCGGGGTAAGGATGCCCTTGGGCGGAGAGAGAAGCTGCAGCCTTGTAACCACTGCCCAGGAAATCAGATTTCTGGTTACAGATTCAAGTTCTCTCTCTCTCTCTCTCTCTCTCTCTCTCTCTCTCACACACACACACACACACACACACACACACCACACACACGAGCATTACTGCAAAGTTTGCTAAATGGAAGTGATTTTGGGGGGGCGGGGAAGCCAGGATTTAAGGTGCCTACGGATATTCCAGCATAATGTGGAGAAAGCATTCTCCCCGGTTGTTTCATAATTTGTCTCAAGTTGTTTCAGGAGGGCATGTTTTTTCTTCTCCAGTTAGATTTGAAATTCTTTGACTTCTGTGTACTCAGCACGCAGTAAGCACTCAAATTCTTGTGATTTAACCATTTGAGGATTAGATGAAACTTCCTGTATAAATTCAAATCCATATATAGGCTTGAAGGGTAGGGAAATTCATACAGCTCAGATTGCTGACAAAACCTTTATGTGTAGCATTTGAGTTACTGAATCCCTTTATAGTCACTTATCTCCCTATGTATTACATAACAGTTTATGAACTTTGACCTTTGGCCTTTTCTCTGTCAGTGGTCACAACTTTATAGCCAGCCTGGCAAATCTGGCCCATAGATGGTTTGGCACACACCGTATTCTAAAATATTTTAAAATTAGTAGCCAGCATTAAAGAGTTAAGAGATTTCACATAAGAGATCTGGACTTCTGCCTTCTCTTGCAGAAACGGAAGATCTGGTTACACCACAAGTGCATTACCATATGGCAAGGACCACTGATGCCAAGCTGTGACAGCCCCCTTGGAGGCACCCTCTTTAGAGCGTTGAGCCTTGCAGTTTTGCAGCTCCCACAGCTAGTCTTTGCCTCTTTGCACCTGCCTGGCCTCTGGAGCCACTTGAATTTGCACCCCAAGCTCTACCTATGGTCTTTCCTTTTTATCATTTTCTGTCTTCCAGTGACACCAGCATTGCCCCAGTCATCTTGATGAGACATCTTCAAGTAACCAGTGACTCACTTCTCTCCTTCCGCTCCCACCTCCACGCTAGTCCCACCCAGACTGATGAGTTCTTCAAAATGCCTCTCAGCTCAGTGAGGATCATCCACTCCTCAATTATTAGAATAACTCCTGGTGGGATCCACTGAGTTCAGTCTCCTCCTACTTCATCCATCCTATGTTCTGAAGTCCTGGTGAATCTTCTTGAAGTATTGCTGTTGTTATATGCCTGCCTTGGTCGAAACCCTTCAATGACTCCCTGTTTCCTACTATCAGGGCAGCAATTTCTAAGAATTTTGTAAGATGCTTGGAGATTATCTGGTAGGGTATTTAGTATAATGGCTTGTTCCTCCCTTTATTTATGGAGAAGTACTTGTTTCCTGGATCCAGACACAAATTATGGAGAAATTTTCAAGCCCTGTGAATTACCTTTTTAAATCTTTAAAAACATTATTTTAACTTTTGCTTTTGAAGTAATTTCAGCTTATAAAAATTTTTCAAATAATAGTCAAAAAATTTCCATCTACTCTTTACCCAGCTTCCCCAAACACTAATATCATATATAACGAGAGTACAATTATCAAAAGTAGGAAGTTTATATTGATATAATAATATTAACCAATCAACATACCTTCTTCAAGTGTGAATTAATTTTTAATTACACAAAATTTTTATTAAATAGGTCTTTCTCATAACAAAGTCAGTCAATTAAATATGCAAACAATTTACAAATAATTCTCAAAATACTTCACAGTATAACTTTAGCCATATGCAAGATCCTCTTAATCACCATCAAACCCAGCAGATGTAGTATGTTGAAGACAGGGCTGCTGAGGTGAACCAGTAAGGCTAGATAGCGGCCTTAACACAGTCTAAGATTCTTCTATATTTTACTTAGGATTCCCCAAAAAGGCCTCTGCCATCATAGAACTTTCAACCTAGAACAGCCTGAGAGACCTTGTGGTCCCTGCTTCATGATAAATTGGGTTCAAGTTGTTAAGGATTCGGGATGGAGGTACTACTGAACACCCAGCAAGGTGTCCATTATTCCTGTGCTGATTGAACAAACCATATTTGAAATGTGCACATGATGGTTCTTTGTCTCTATAACTCTCAATTATCCACACCAAATGGTGACATGAATTCACAACTTATCAACCCAGATAATGAAGTCACATGGTGACAACCTGACTCAGGGAGCAGGAAAACAGTCCCCCTCCCCATTTCTTCCCTGTCCCTTCTTAATGTTGAGCACACTCTGGAATAGGTGCCAATCTTGAATCTAGCCCTTGTTCTGGATGTTCTTTTTCTCTTTTTTTCTCTTTCCTTACTCTACTTATTTCTTCCCATTTTTTTCTTTCTCCTTGCTTGCACTAAGCAGTCTCTTTTCTAGGTCTGTAAAAGAAAATCTGATTTGGTTCCCAAGGGTTTTTCTGTTTGGCTGTGGATTTCCTAAGAAGCAATTTATATGGAGATAGTGTAGGAATGTCAACTGCAGGACTAATTAAGCTATTTGGCAATAATATAAATTATGCCTTTAGCAGATTGTCATTGTGCAAATTCACTAGAAATGCATTTTGTTCACAGGGAAATACCACTGAAGAGTTCTGTAGTCACCTTTGATCCCTCTTATCTGCACCTGTTGAGGACTGATGCCTATCAACATATGCCATCTGCTTTCTTCATCAGCAAGGTTGGTAGCAATCGTCTGTGCTGTAAATAAATAGATATAGAAGACAGCAGGTATTAGAAAGTTTTAGTGTCACCTATGATGTAGGCTTTTCTTTTACCCAGTTTTTTCATAAAACTAGAGTTAGCAATCAGCAATTTTAGCGTTCTCCCTCCTCTCCCAGTACCTAATTAAATGCTCTTGTGTGTCCATGGGCTGTGATGATTGTGTTCTGAATTCCACATTCTGGGGTACTAGAGTGTTAGTTCATCCTCTTGCTGGATACATTTTGCCCTTCCCCCCACTTTCTCTCCACCAACTGTTTTAAAGGTACTAGTGTGGTATCTGGTGTTGAGATCAACTGTTAGGTGAGGCTCTTCTATGACAGACGCCTGGTGCCACCCCTGTGCCACCAGTGCCCTGGGGTTCTGAAGCCAGTAGAGGATGATGATGACCAGAGCAAAAGGGCTTCCAAAAAGTTTTATATCCCAAGCTCCATTATTGCATTTCTCTGTGTGTGGGTTCCCAGCTTTAGGTTATGCAACAAATTGTTGCTTCTAAGTGTCCAAATGAGGTTGAATAAGCATCCTTAGTCGGGTGTGGGGAAGGTCTACATTACCAATCCCTAATCAAACAGAACTGAGTGCAGGAGAGGTCAACTGATGTACAAAAGAAACAAGAACCAGAATCAGTCTCCAGTCCTGACCAGCTGACCTCCCACTGCTCTACCATTTCTGCAACTACAAAAGCCAGTTTTGCTTCTAAAAGGGCTTCCAAGCAGGTGCATCAGAATGGAGAAGGAGGAGGGCTTTAAATGGCCTCACTCTCCACCTAAAAGTTGAAGAACAGAGCTAGTCATTATTATACACGATCTCTCTCCTCACTCTCCCTCTCTTTCCCTCCCCCCTGCACCTCTTCTCTCTCTACCATTGAATATTTTAGTTCCCAGAGTTGTAAAACTGCATTAGTTAGGTAGAAAAAAGCATTAGGAGACACTGCTTTACATCCTTACTTCCCCAGCTGAGAATATAATTCAGTTACTTTACCAGCAACTACAAATTTCGGGGTAGAAAGGGCAGACGAAAAGGGGCTAGTGAGAAAGAAAAAGACATGATCACAAATGAAATCTTACTTTTTACAGTAAACGTTCATTGATCAGTGCCCCAAACTGTTAATTCAGAACCTTGGGCTTTTATTTTTTAAAAAAACTAGATGTAGGAGAGGATAGAGTCCCACGTGACTGCAGGTTTATAAGATTGGGGGCTGGTAAAGGTAAAAACTATTTTTTGGAGAAAGATCAGACATACTTCCCTGCACATCAAAGGCCATATCAGAACTTTCAGGAGAAGCTGTCCTTTGATAGTATAAAATGCAGGGCTGAGGAGAAGCTGAGCGATTAGGACTAGAGATTAGATGAAACATCTGTACACAGTATTTGAAATTATTTGAGAAATAAACTTTTCCCCTCCAATATTTTAGTTACACTCTGATTTCTCTGAATAGTATTCAAAAATAGAGGTTTTGAGATCTTCTATGACCTACAGAGTTTTTAAAAACCATAACGACATTTGACCCATATGCACAGTTGAAGCATTAAATGAGTCTTCAGTATTTCAGAAATGATGAACAAACCAGGCAGCACAAGACCCCCTTGTCCTACTCCGCCATGGGCACTGGACACTGCCAAACAGCAGCGGGATGCTTCCTTCCTGGAGTCACAGGCAGAGCAGAGACTTCACAAGGCCAGAGGGAGAGCCAAGTGCCCTGGGTCGAATTATTATTATACCAACATCTGAATCTGCACAGGGTCTGGCTTTAGGCTCTAGGTCTGGATTTGGATCTGTCTGGGTTGAGACCACTGTTCAGTGCTCCACAGGGAAAGATGCTGCGGGCTATTCCTGTGAGCAGCAGCCCCCAGAAGCCTAGCAGGGCTTGTCCTGCAGACCCAGCAGTAGGTTCTGGGGTCCCTCTCAGCTGCTGGGCTTGGAATGATTTCTCTTGTCTCCTGTGCTATATCTTTGTTCCCTAACTGGACAGAGTGTTTGGGTAGAAAAACCTTAGTTCCTCATAGAACACAGGAGTCCTCAGGATAGGGAATGACCTGCCTATTTGACTCATTTCCACAATCTTGGTTTTGTTTTGTTCCTTCATCCTGCCTCTGCTTCCTTCTTTACTCTGTCCCACCCCTTTGGGCGTGTTGCCTCTTTATGGCTTGGGGAAAGACAACCAGAGTAGGAGCAGAACCAAGGATCTCAGCTCCGTCTGTCTCCCCCCAGGCTCTGTGAAAACGGGAGCAACGATTTTCTTAGGTGGGTGGGGATCTGTCTCCGCCCCGTTCATTGTGTTCCATAGTTTCCTGTCCACTGCCTGTAACCCTCTACCAATCTGCCAGGCGCCTTTTAACACAAAAGGGAGGAGATGGGGGAAGCGAGTGCTGAGGAAAAACATCCCTATAAATAGCCCCCTTGAACAAAACTGTTTTCCCAACACACAGTTGTTGTTGGGCCTGACTGCCCAGTAATCTATCCTCCGCACTCTCCTCCCCTTCCACTTGAGCCTTCTCCTGCCTGCCCGGTTTTCCTACTCAGTCCTCTGTGTGAGATGGGGGTGTTGCAGAGGGACCTGATGTGAGCTTTCTGATCCCTACAGTTTCCTCCCCAGCTCTGGGTACGCAGACTGTGGGCTCAGGCTGCCCTGGGTTCGACTCTGCCACTTACATGTCCCATGACCTTGGCTGGACAAATTACGTAACCTCTCTGAGCCTCAATTCTTCATCTGTTAAATTGGGGTGATAATATCTACCTTGTAGGGCTGTCGTGAGGATTAAATAAGATAATGAAGATGCCTAGCACTTTGCCTATACCTAGGTAGGTGCTCGATAGATAAGAGTGATTTTTATTACCTTCTCACTGAGTGATTCTTCTGTTTCCTCCATCATTGTCCAATTTTTTGATGTCGTTTTCCTATTGCCTTATCCAGGTCCCCTGTCCCACATAAAACACGTTTATAGGACTTTAAATTTATTTTGTTTTCATTTATTAATTTATACTTTTCCCAGTTGCAACATAGTTTGAGATGACTTTGCATTTAAGTGCTTAGAACCTGGAAAATTTTTCAGAAAGGGTAAGACTGCCACTTGCTAAGCAGTTTTCTAACACAGAAGGTACCTTGCCTTTTGTGGGCTGTTTGGAAAGTAGTTGTGACTGTGGCTCACACTTTTCTTCCATCTCTGGTAACCCAGGACCTACTTTCGTTCCTATTTTGGGAACAGAGTATGCAGAAATTAGTTTGGGGACAGGAGTTATAATAGGTTATAGATACAAGTTATATAATTCCATCTCTAAAGTTGTGAACCTTTATAAGTTGGACGATATATTTCTGTTGTTTTTCATTCTACCTTTTGGGTATATGTTTTCAAGCTTGTGGAGTGGTGGGAAAGTGGTCCCAGTTTGTAATCAAAATCACACTTGAAAATCTTACATTTATTTTAGGGAACATTCTGCTTTTTTCTATCCTCAGTACACAAATGTTTGATTCTCCATTCTGATCCTAAAAGAAGCTAGTCAAATACACACAAATCTCATTTACTTGTGTACTTTTTTCAAAGTAAGATGCATGTGTAGGTATGTAGGTATGTATATATGTACATATATGTCTATGTCTATATCTGTATCTATTTATCTCACATTAATTTGATTTTGTGGGAAGTCCTTCTTGATTTCATGGAACCTGATTATTTAAAGTAGCCACAGGTTTCTGCTCTAATTCTAAGTACTTAGCAAAACTTCTTAAATTAGGTATCTACCTAGGGATGTTTAAACCTTTCAGATAACGTGAGCATGCCTGGATTTACTCTTAAAAATGATGCCCCCTATAAACCCCCATTTCTCAGACAGTCCTGATTTCAAATATTCTGCCCTATAGTCAAACCATGTGCCAAAGGATGGGTCCTGATTTTTGCTTTAGAAAATATGGCCAACGTTACGAGTTGAATTGTGAATCCCTCCAAATTTTGTATGTTAAAGTCCTAACCCCTAGTACCTCAAAATGTGACCTTATTTGGAAATAGGATGGTTATGATGTAATTGGTTAAGATGCAGTTAAACTAGAGTAGGGTGGGTCACTAATCCAATATCACAGGTGTTCTTATAAAAGAGGGACATTTGGACACAGACTCTTACACAGGGAGAATGCAATGTGAAGATGAAGCAGAGATTGGAGTGATGCTTCTACAAACCAAGGAATGCCAGACATTGCCAGCAAGCCACCAGAAGCCAGGGAAGGGTCATGGAACTGGAACAGATTCTCTTTTACGGCCCTAAAAAGGAACCAACCTTGCCGGCACCTTGATCTTAGACTTCTAGCCTCCAGAACTGTTGTTTAAACCATCTAATTTGTGGTAGTTTGTTATGGCAGTCCTAGAAAATGAATATCCCAACATAATTAAGGGGCAGAACTAGCCCCCAGTCCTGCATTGGAACCCGTAACTTTAATGATCAAATTGGTAACAGTCTAAGTAATTGCAGAAGTCTCCCCTGTTGGAGACCCCAGGAAATACCTGTATCTCTAGCTGGCACTGACATTAAGCAATTTTATACAAGCAAATTCTGGTTTCAGCAAGGAGCTCCAATGGAGGTCAAGGAGAATCGTTATGAAAATAACCGGGGAACTCACCTGATTGTAGAGGATGGTGGGATGTGGGTGGTCGGGGTCTCCTTCCCACATGCTTTCACATTTGTAGCTCCAGAGGCAGGCCGCTCTGTGGAGCCACAGTAACAGCCCTGCACCTCCCCAAGCAGGCCTCTCTGGCTCTGGCCCCCTGCTCCTCCATTCCCCCCTATATCTCTGCAAGGGATTCGGTGAAGAAGTTCCATCCATTTTATATCCCAGGACCTGAGCACTGAAATTTTTAAGGGTCTGCAAAGTCTGACTATCTACACTCAGCATTTATTCTTTTAGTCTGCCAGTCAGTCAACAAATTTATTGAGTGTCCTCTGTATGCCAGGCACTGGATTCAGTGCTGAGGACACAAAGTTGGGAAGACGCCATCCATGTCTTCATGGAGTGCTCACTCTAGTGGCACACTGTGCAATAAATGGCACAGTGGGCGTGTTGAAGTCAGAATGCCCGATTGCTTGGCAGAATCAACAAGAAGGCCTCTCAGAGGAAATGACCCTCGTGGAGACTTGAAGAGTAAGTAGTTGCTCCTGCAGATAATAGGGGAGAGGGTTTTTAGGAAAGCCAAAATAGCATTTCTAGAGTCACATAGGCGTGTGAAACCATGACTTGTTCAGGGAATGGAAAGCGAGTCAATGCGGTTGGATGTGGGAGAGCTTGGTGGCATATCTAGCTAGTGCTGAGGAGGAGTTAGATAAAGTGGGACCATGTGTGCTATATGATTGAGTCCAGAGTGGATCCTTTAGTGGGGAGTCACTGGAGAAGTTTGAGCAGGACAGTGTCAGCTAAATCTGGCAGTGATGTGGGCGGTCGAGGAGGAAGGTGGCAAGCTAGAGGGAAGGGGACCAATATTCCTCCACTTAGTGGGCGGTTGGAATGCATCCTGGTTAAATGCCTAACTTCTGGAGTGAAACTACTTAGGGTCAAATACTGATCTTGTCACTTGCTTTAGTCCCACAATTAGTTTTGAAGCCTAGATATGCAATCAAATGGTCTAGTAAGGGAATTTAATTTATCTTCAATAATCCTGTATTTTGCATAGTAGATTCTAGAAATGGTGGAGCTATAAGTTTAGCCTCTTGTCCTAGAAGTTATTTGTAAGACCATCATCACAAAGTTAATTTGCATACTCCTTAAACTGTATACAAAATTTTGCCCTTTCAGGAATTTGACTTGAATTGTTAAAGCGCCCCAACTGTCCAGAAGGGGCATCCCAGTAATGGTTAACATTTGAGATGTGGGTTTGCCATCTAGTGGGCATCTTTGAATGTGTTATGTATTATAAATACACATAAACACAACACACACACACACACACACACAAACACACAGAGTTTCCATCAATGGTTCCTAATATTTCTCCCCCATCTCCAACACTTAAAGGTCAACTAGTATTTTGGACACATTCCCATTTGTGAAAATGACTTGGTTTGTATGTGTTAGGGTTATGAAAATGTTTTATGATGTGTGTGCTTGCACATACTGTGGGGAATATTAACATCACATTGAGGGTTCTTTCAAACTTTATGTACTCCTCCACATCTGCCTTTCTTGCTACTATTTGGGAATTACTGATCTAGAAAATAAGGCAGAGATATATTACCACTATAAAGGCATAGTGCCTTCTCCGTAACAGATATTCAGCAAACATTAGTTTCCTTTCTCCTCCCAACATCCTTTCCCATAAAAGTTGTATTTCAAATTACAGCTTCTGTAGTTCATATGCACTTGGTGTATGAAGCATTACTACGTGTGAAGCACTTTGCTGGCTTGGCAAATGAAAACATAAATAAAACCCAGTCCCTATCTTTAAGATGCTTAGAGTAGAGAAACTTAAAGTTTTGCAACTATTAATATATTCCAGCAGAGTATGTCTCAAATCTTTGTTTGTGGTAGACTTTTTGGAAATTAGAATTTGGTTTTCTTTTGGAAGTAATGTTACAATGATTTTAGTTTTCCCAGACTAAGAAGAAGGATCTTTCTGGTAAGAGATAAAATGGGCATCAGGGGAAGCTTGGTTTATATTTGAAGGGGCAGAGACTTAGAAGAGATTTGGGAGCAGCAACCATATGGTGTGAGACATTGAGAGAGGGTCAGGGGAAGAAGATTTTAAGAGGTTTTGTTATGTATTATGGATGGAATCCTCCTTTGATGTTTTCACGACACTGAAGTAAAGATTTAAATTGCCTTTCTGTTATTTTTGGATATGGGTTAGTGTTTCTTTGGAAAATAACACCATGCAGAGACAGGCTATGAAGTGGCTTAGCTTTATGTGGAAAATATAAATGTTCAGACCATAAAACTTAAAAAAAAAATAGATACATTATTCTTTCCTCATGTGCCTTAAACCTAAAATTAAACAAAACAAAAATGATAAAATTGTATAAGGAATATCTATTTTTAAAGCAATTCATGTACTTGGTTAAAAAATTCAAAATGTACAGAATGGCATTAAATGGAAAAAAAGTTTCCTGCTTCATTCCCCAAACCTCCCTGTCACCCCCATTTCACTGCTCAAAGGTAACCACCTTCAAGACTTTGTTTTTAATTCTTTGGTGGTTAGCCCTATAATTATAACTTCTATGTTTATATCACTGTTTCTTGATTTATCTACTTTATTCAGTGTCTGTTAACTCTATGCTATGAATGATGAGAAATATAGCTCACTTAGACTACCTCTTCATTTCCTTCCTTCTTCATGTATTTTGTTAATTATATTATTTTTTATTTTCCTTTAGGTTATCATTATCAATTCAAATGCAGAGGCTCCTTGGCTTACAATGGGGTTACATCCTGATAAAACTATCGTTAAGTTGAAAATACCATAAGTTGAAAATGCATTTAATACACCTAACCTACTGAACACCATAGCTTAGCCTTGCCTACCTGAGGCTACCTAAACGTGCTCAGAACACTCATATGAGCCTGCAGTTGGGCAAAATAATTGAACACAAAGCCTATTTTATAATAAAATGTTGAATATCTCATATAAGAGTATCTTCTCACACATTGTTAGCCCAGGAAAAGATAAAAATTCAAAATTTGAAGTATAGTTTCTACTTACTGCATATTGCTTTTGCACCACCGTGAAGTTTAAAAATAGTAAGTCAAATCATCGTCAATTGAGGATGGTCTGTACTATGCTTAAACTTTAAATTCTTGTTCCATCAATGTGGGTAGTAACACTTGATTCCCTACCAGGTGGTATGAGAAAAACAACACCCCCAAACTACACTTCACCTGTCCCTGCCTGCTCCCTCCCGCCCTAATTTTTCTATTCATCTCCCAATTTCTCTCTTCTCTACCTGTACTTTTATAATGTTAGCGTTTATAGCATTAGCATTTTGTTCAGTAAGTATAATTCATTTTTCCACATTTTGTCTATTGATTCTAACAGTTGAAATCAATAAATTAGTTTATGACTTATAGGTTATGCTTATACAGGTAATATTTGCTACAGAATACAGAGTGATTTGCTCAGAAGATGAGAAACTAATCTAATATTAGGTTATTAAGTATGAAATGTCTGATTTCCTTAAGTACTAAGTTTGACAGTTGATATTTCTGACATTTCACTTTGACACTTCTTTTTAAATTTTTATTGTGAAGGTACATCCTCAGTCTTTCAAAAACATGGTTTGGCTTGTGATTATCTGTCAAATTTTTTTTTAGAGCAATTTTTGTGAAACCATGAATAGGTAAAAAATTCATGTTATTTTCGAATATGAGCTCCATTGTGGAACCAATACTGCGCAGACACCTCAAAATATCAACTAAGTGTTTGGATAGGATGTTGCTAATGAACACACAGTACATCGATGGTTTGAGAAGTTCCTTTCTGGTGATTTTATCTTGAAAATCAGCCACGTGGGCGACCTGAGACCAAGGTAGATAATGATGAGCTGAAAGCTGTAGTGGAAGCAAATCCATCTCAACCTATGTGTGAATTAGCAACAAAGTTTGACATTACTATTCCAACAATATTGGACAATTTGAAACAAATTAGCAAGGTAAAGAAGCTGGATAGATAGTTTCTGCATGAATTAAATGAGCGTCAAAAGAGAAATCCTCTCGAAGCTTACCTTTCTTTGCTGTTATGACATATAGGTGAACCGTTTCTACACCGTATTGTGACATGTGATGAAAAATGGATTCTTTTTGACAATCACAAGCATTCGGGACAATGGTTGGATAAAGATGAAGTGCCGAAACACAGTCCAAAACCGAATATTTATCAAAAAAAGCTAATGGTGTCTATTTGGTGGTCCAGCGCTGGTATTATCCACCACAGCTTCATGAAACCTGGTCAATCTATGACAGCGGATGTCTACTGCAACCAACTGGACGAAATGATGAGGATACTTGCGATTAAGCAGCCGAGATTGGTCAATAGAGACAGGCCAATCCTCTTGCAAGACAATGCTCAACCACCTGTTGCACAAACAACACTGCTCAAACTACAGAAGCTGGACTTAGAAACTCTCTGTCATCCACTGTATTCACCAGACCTCGCACCAGCTGACTACCACTTCTTCCAGGCTTTGGACCACTTCTTGCAAGGAAAAATATTCAATTGTCAACAAGCTGTGGAAAATGCCTTTCGTGATTTCTTTGCCACTTGCTCTCCAAGCTTCTTCGCTGCTGGCATAAACAAGCTACCATTAAGATAGCAAAACTGTGTTGATAGTTTAGGGGCATACTTTGATTGATTGTACTGCTTCTTGTTTGAGATATAATAAACTACACTTTTGATTCAAAATCAGACATTTCCTATTTAATGACCTAAATACAAGCATACAAGTATATTCTTATCTTTTCCCACACATGGTAGTAGATCATATGAAATCCTAATGTTTTGTTTTATTTGTGTGTGTTTTTTTTACTTAGCAATATATCTTAGCGATCCTTCCACATCTGTATCTATATTTATATCTATCTACCTATCTATATCTATATCTATATTTATATATATCTATATATCTGCTTCCTCCCTTTGTAAATGGCATAGTATTCCATTATGTGGACGTGCCATAATTTGTTTAACTGGGCCCTGTTGATGGCAATTAGTTTCTGATTTTGCTCTGAAAAAATGATGCTTCACTGAATATCCTTGTAGGCACATAGGCTTGAATATCTGCAGAATAAACATCTATGGAAGATTGGTTGGGTCAGAGGCAATGTGCATTTTTTAAAAGTTTAACAATATTGACAAATTGTCCTCAGTGGACCTTAAACTAATTTACACTCTCACTAGCTATGTAAAAGATTGCCCATTATCCCACACTCACATCAATACAATTTTAAAAAGTCTGTGCCACTGATTCTCTTAGCATAGTTTTAATTGACATTTGAATTTCATTTATTTTAGTAGAAGCAAGAATGACCTTCTTTTCATAAAATAAAGATGTCTTTACATTTCAATCTGTGATTGCCCCTTCAGGTATTTTGCCCATTTTATTATTGGTTAATCGATCTTTCTTACTGACTTCATGCTATTGTAAGTGATATTTTAAAAATTAAATTTCTGGTTGTTCATCGCTAGTATGTAGAAATTCAATTCATTTTTGTATCTTGATCTCATATCTTGCAACCTTGCTAAACTCACTTAGTAGTAGTAGTAGCTTCTTTGTATATTCCATTGGAATTTCTGTAGAGACAGACAATCACGTCATCAACTAATAAAGACAATTTTTCTTCTTTCTTTCCAATCTGGATTCCTTTTATTTGTTTTTATAAAAATATGGTTTCACATGGTTTTTCTTTTTAGTTTGCAAATATGATGAATTACATTGACTGATTTGTGGATGTTAAATCAATCCTCATTCCTGGAATGGACCCTATTAGTCATGATGTATTATCCTTTTTATATATTGTTGGATTTGATTGTTAAAATTGTGTTTAGAAATTTTGCAGCTATGTATAATGTTAGATAGAAGTAGTGATAGAAGGCATCTCTGTCTTTTTCCTGATCTTCCTGGGAAAGCATTCAGTCTTTCACCATTGAGTAGGACATTAGCTGTATGTTTTTCATAAATGCCTTTTACAAGGTTGAGGAAGTTCTTTCACATTCCTAGTTTGCTGAGAAGTTTTATCAGGAATGGATATTGGATTTTGTCAAATGTGTTTTCTACACCTATTTAGATGATCACATGGTTTTTCTTATTTACATTGAGTGATTTTTGTGAATTACATTGAATGATTTTTGAATGTCAAACCAACCATGCATTCTTGACATGAACCCCACTTGGTCATGTTTTATATTATCCTTTTTTAATATTACTGTATTCAATTTGCTAAAATTTTGTTTAGAATTTTTATATCTATGTACAAGAAAGATATTGGTCTGTAGTTTTCATTTCTTGTAATGTCTTTGACTGGGTTTGGCATCAGGGTAATGCTGGCCTCATAGAATGAGTTGGCAAGTGTTTCCTCCTCTTCAATTTTTTTTTTTCGAGACAGGGTCTCGCTCTTTTACCCTGGCTAGAGTGCAGTGGTGTCATCATAGCTCACTGCAACCTCAAATTCCTGGGCTCAAGCAATCCTCCTGCCTCAGCCTCCTGTGTAGCTGGGACTACAGGCATGTGCCACCATACCCTGCTAATTTTTTTTTTCTATGTTTGGTAGAGATGGGGGTCTCAGTCTTGCTCAGGCTGGTCTCGAACTCCCAAGCTCAAGCAATCCTCCTGCCTCCACCTCCCAGAGTGCTAGGATTATCAACTTTTTTGTTTTGGCAGAGCTTGTGTAGAATGAGTATTATTTTTTACTTTACTGTGGAATTCACTAACCATCTTGGGCCTGGAGGGTTTTTTTTTTTTTTTTGTGGGAAGGTCTTTATCTGTGATTTCAATTTTCTTAAGAGATATAATGCTGTTTAGGTTATGTATTTATTCTTGAGTGAACTTTGATAATTTATGTCTTTCAAGAATTTGTCCATTTTCTTTAAATTGTGGAATTTATTGGCATAAGTTATTCATAATACTTTCTTATTATCTGTAGAATCTGTAGTGATGTCACCTCTCTCATTTCTCATATTGGTAAATTTGTATATTTTCTCTTTTTTCCTTATCAGACTAGCTAGAGGCTAGAGCTTAATCTATTTTATTGATCCTCTCAAGAACCATATTTTGGTTTATTTTATTCCTCTATTGATTTTCTCTTTTCCATTTCATTAATTTCTGCTATGATCTTTATTACTTCCTTTCTTCTGCTTACTTTATGTAATTTGCTCTTCCTTTTCTAATTTTGTAAGGTGGATGCTGAGATCATTGCTTTGAGAACTTTTCGTCTTTTCTAGTATAGACGTTTAATGCTATACATTTTCTTCGAAGTACTGCTTTAGTGGCATCTACAAATTTGGATATGTTTGTTTTCATTTTCATTCAATTCAAAGTACTTTTCAACTTCTCTTTTGATTTCTCCTTTTATCACTGGGTTGTTGGGAAAGGTGGTGTTTCATTGTCAAATATCTAGGGGTTTTCCAAGGATATCTCTATTATTGATTTCTTTTTATTTTTTTATTTTAATAGATTTAGGGGTACACTTTGAATTCTGTTACACATATATATTGTGTGGTGGTGGAGTCTGAACTTTTGGTGTACCCATCACCTGAGTTGTATATGTTGTACCCCCATAGGTAATTTTTTATCCCTTATTTAATTCCTCTGTGGTCTGAGAACATACTTTGTATGATTTGAATTATTTTGAATTTAGTGAGTCTTATTTTATGACCCAAAAGAGTTCTGTGTGCACTTGAGAAAAATGTGTATTCTGCTGTTGCTGGGTAGAGTGTTATGTAGGTGTCAATCAGGTCAAGTAGCTGAAAGTATTTTTCAAGTCCTCTTTATCCTCACTGATTCTCTTCATACTTGTTCTAGCAATTACTGAGGTAGGAATACTGAAGTCTCTGACTATAATTGTGGATTTGTCTATTTCTTTGTGTAGTTCTAACAGTTTCTACTTCATATATATATATATATATATTTTTTTTTTTTTTTTTGAGACAGAGTCTCACTCTATTGCCCAGGGTAGAGTGCAGTGGCATCATTATAGCTCACTGCAACCTCTAACTCTGGGACTCAAGTGATCCTCCTCCCTCAGTGTCCTGAGCAGCTGGGACTAAGGCGTGTACCACCAGACCCTGCTAATTTTTCTATTTTTTGTAGAGACAGGGTCTCACTATGTTCCTCGGACTGGTCTCGAACTCTTGACCTCAAGCGGTCCTCCCACCCCAGCCTCCCAAAGTGCTAGGATTACATGCGTGAGACACCACACCCAGCCTACTTTATATATTTTGAGGCTCTGTTATTTGGTTCATAAATATTTAGAGTTATTATTTCCTCTTGATGAGTTGGCTCCTTTATCATTATAAAATGGTCTTCTTTATCACTGATAATATTCTTTCCTCTGAAATTTATTTTGTCTGATTTTAAAGTAGCTAGTCTTGTTTCTTTTGACTGGTGTTAGTATGGTATATCCCTGTTCATTCTTTTACCTTTAATCTTTTTATTATATCATCTTTATATTTAAAGCACACTTTGGTAGGCAGCCTAGAATTGAGTCTTGCTTTTTTATCCAATCTGACAATCTCTGCCTTTTAATCAGAGTGTTAACATCATTTACATTAATGTGATTACTAATATGTTAGGTTTGAATATGTCTTCTTACTATTTGTTTTCTATTTGTTGCATCTGTTATTTGCTCCCTTTTTCCTCTTTTTCTACCTTCTTTTGGAATAATAAAATTTTTTTATGATTTCATTTTGTCCCCTATGTTGCCATATTAACTATAATTTTTAAAAATTTCAGTGGTTGCCTGAGGGTTTGTAGTATATAGACCTACCTCATTTTATTGCACTTTGTTTTATTATGCTTCACAAATACTGCTTTTTTTTTTTTTTTTTTACAAATTAATGATTTGTAGCAACCCTTTGTCGAGCAGGCCTATTGATGCCATTTTCCAACAGCATTTGCTCACTTTGTTATCATTTTTTTGCAATAAAATATCTTTTAATTAAGGTATATACATTATTTCTTTAGATAGAATGCTATTGCATACTTCATAGACTACAGTATAGGGCATGGTGGCTCATGCCTGTAATCCCAGCACTTTGGGAAGCCAAGGTGGGGGAATTGCCTGAAGCCAGGAGTTCAAGACCAACATCCTGAGACCTCATGTCTACAAAAGATAAAAAAAAAATAAGAAAAAAAAATAGACTACAGTATAGTGTCAACATAACTTTTATATGTCCTGGAGAACCAAAAAATTCATGTGACATGCTTTATTGCAATATTTGCTTCATTGCAATGGTCTGGAACCAAATCCACAATATCTCTGAGGTATGTCTGTACATATTTATATATCACAATCTACTTTAAAGTTATATTATACTCATATCATATAATAACATTCCCATATGATATAAAAGTCTTACAATAGTATACTTTCATTTCTCCCTTTCTGGCACATTTGCTACTGTTGTCATGGATCTTACTTTTCATCTCTACAAGTTCAGTTTGGGTCTTTCTTTGTATCTTCTATGTCCCTAACTTTTTGAATATATGGAATACTGTTCTTAACATATTAATGTCCTCTTAAGGACATTAAACTGTCTTAATGTCCTTTTCTGTTAATTCTGACATCTATGTCAGTTCTGGATTGCTTTCAATTCATTATTCTCCTCACTATCCGTTGTCTTTGCATGCCTGGTAATCTTTGTCTGGATGCCAGGCATTGTAAATTTCACCTTATTGGGTGCTGACTATTTTTGCATTTCTATAAATCTTCTTGAGCTTTGTTCTGGGAGACACTTATTGCTTGGATACAGTTTGATCCTTTTGGATTAGGCACTTCTGGACCAATGCTCAGTGTACAACTAATTCTTCTCCACTGCTGAGGCAAGACCTTCCCAAGTACTCTACCTGATGCCTTGTGAATTATGAGTTTTTCCAGTCTAACTGATGGAAACAGGCACTGTTTCCAGCCCAGTGTGAGTGACATGAACTCTAATCTTTACGAATGTATTCTTCCTGGCATTGGGTATTTTCCCTACATGCATGCATTGATCATGAATGCTTGAGAGGGATTTTGCAGATCTCTAGGATTCTGTCTGTGTGTCATCTCTTTGGTATTCTGTCCTGTGAACCATAGCTTCCTTAGTCTATTGGACTGTAGGGTCTGTCTCCTTAATTCAGGGAGTCTGCTAGGCTCTGCCTCAGTTTTCCCTCCCTTTGCCACAGTTTGGAAACTTTCTCAAGGAAGTAGCTGAAGCAATTGTAGGACTCACCTATTTTGTTTCCTGTCTCTCAGAGACTACTGCCTTTTGTTGCCTAATATCATGTGTCTTGAAAACAGTTTATATATTTTGTCTGTTTCTTTCTTTCTTTTTTCTTTTTAGATACTGCAGGTGGAATGATAAATCTGGCCCCGTTACTTCATCATGGCTAGAAGGGGAAGTCTAGTCGTTGCTTTTTCATCTTTGAAATTTAACCTTTTCTCTCTTTTTATTTCAACCTTTTTTTTTTTTTTTTGGAGACAGGGTCTCATTCTGTCACCCTGGCTAGAGTGCAGTGGCATCATCATAGCTCACTGCAACCTCAAACTCCTGGGCTCAAGGGATCCTCCTGCCTCAGCCTCCTGAGTAGCTGGGACTACAGGTGCGTGCCACCACACCCGGCTATTTTTTTCTATTTTTTGTAGAGACAGGGTCTCGCTGTTGCTCAGGCTGGTCTCAAACTCCTGGACTTAAGCAATCCTCCCTCCTTGGCCTCCCAGAGTGCTAGGATTACAGGCATGAGCCACTCTGCTCTGCCTCAACTTTTTATTTTGAAAAATTTTCAAGACTTTGAAAAGTTGTAAAAGTTACTTAATGAACATCTGTATACATTTTATCTAGATTCACCAGTTGTTAACATTTTGCTACATTTATGTGTTTGTATCCTCTCTCTCTCTCTCACACACACACATATATTAGCTGAACCATTTGAGAGTAAATTGCAGATATCATGATACTTAATCATGAAATAACTCTTAAGAACAAAGTGATTTTCCTATATAACAACAAGATAATGATCACATTCAGGAAATTTAACATTGATAGAATATTGTCTAATATACAGTCTGCTTTGATTACCTGTTGCTGTGTATCAAATAACCCCAAGATTTAGAGGATTAAAATGATAATTTATTATTCTTGTATGTCATGATTCTGTGGGTCAGAGGAATTCAGATATGGCATAGTGGGGAAGGCTCATCTCTTCTCTATGATGTCTGGAAACTCAGCTGGGGTGACTCTAAGTGGCAGGGGGCTAGAATAGCTGGGAGGTGGCTGGATATCTCTTTTTCTTTTTCCACATGGCTAGCTTGGACTTTCCACAGCATGGCAGCCTCAGGGTAGTGGGGCTTCAACATGGTGGCTCAGGGTTCCTAGCATAAGTGATTCTAGAAATCATCAATAATATAAACTGGCATTACACACAAGGTGATGCTCTGAGGACATAACATCACCTTTATCATATTCCTGCCAGAAATGCATAATTGGTATTTAATCACGAGAAACAATCAGACAAGTCCAAATTAAGGAACGTTCTATGAAACACATGGCCTATACACCTTAAAAATGTCAGTGTCATTAAAAACAAGGAAAAATGACAAGGTGTTTCAGATAAAGGAGACTGTATTAGTGTGCTAGTGCTGTCATGATAAAATATCATGGATTGGGCAGCTTCAACAACAGATATTTATTTTCTGACAATTCTGGAGGCTGTAAGTCCAAGTTGAAAGTATCAACAGGATTGTTTTTTTCTGAGGCCTCTTTCCTTGGCTTGCAGGCAGCCACCTTCTTGCCAATGTCCTCACATGGTCATCCCTCTGCGTTGTCTGTGTCCTAATCTCCTCTTCTTATAAAGACACCAATCATATCGAATTAGTGCCCACATTTTTGGCCCCATTTTAACTGAATTACTCAGTAATATTTAAAGATCCTGTGTTCAAATATAGTCACATTTGGAGGTACTAGGTGTTGGGGCTTCAACATACGAATTTTGGGGGAACACAATGAAGCCCATAACAGAGACTAAAGAGATTCCTTTATGTGTGGTCCTGGATTGGAAAAAAAGTTGCTATAAAGTATATTATTGAGAAAATTGAAATTGAATATGTATAGTATGATAGATTAAAAATAGCCTTGAGGGGGGCTCAAGATGGCTGACTAGAAGCATTTCATGCCAGCCTCCTTCACTTAGAAGAATCAGAGTAGTGTACAGACATTCACACTTTAAGTGCATCATCCAAGAGAGAACACTGGGATTCAACAGAGAAGTTACAGGAGACACCAAAAGCAGGGACTGAGAAGGAGGAGAGGCAGCTTTCTTGGCCAACGCAAGGAAGGAGTGAGTAAGAGCCCTCCAGTGGATCACATCCCTACCAGGGAATTGTGTAACCCTGGTCATGGGAGAACCCCTCCGCCCTCCTACCCCCCTGAAACTGACATAGGCAGCTGCCAGGAGTCCGTGGGTCCCACACCCTTTCAGAGTCCTAAGTGGCTACAGCAAGTTGCCATTTTCAAACCTAGCTTCTGGCAAACTGCGAGCTGTCCTGGGGCCCAGCAGCTCTGGCACTGGGACATATGGAAACTCGGGCTGTTGCTGCTGGGACAGCAAAGGGAGCAGGCAGTGCTCCGCTGCCAGGGCCAGGAAGCGAGTGCGGCATGGGCTACAGTGGCGGGAGTCGGAAAGAGAGTTCTGCCAGGATCTGCGACGGGGCCATTATTCCCAATGAACATATACCAAATTCGACTCAAAATGGAATAAAGACGTAAACATAGTAACTGAAACTATAAAAATACTAGAAGAAAACCTAAGGACAACTCTCCTGGACATTGGTCTAGGCAAAGATTTTATGACTAAGACCTCAGAATCACAGGCAACAAAAACAAAAATAGACAAATGGGACTTAAACTAAAAAGCTTCTGCACAGCAAAAGAAATAATCAACAGAGTGAAGAAAAAACCTGTTAAATGGGAGAAAATATTTGCAAACTATTCATCTGACAGGAGACTAATATCCAGAATATATAAGGAGCTCAAACAACTCAATAGGAAAAAATAATAACAACTCCATTAAAAAGTGGGCAAAGGACATGAATAACTTTTCTCAAAAGAAGACATACAGATGTCCAACAGGCATATGAAAAAATGCTCAACATCACTAATCATCAGAGAAATGCAAATCAAAACCACAATGAGATATCATCTTACCTAAGTCAGAATGGCTACTAAAAAGACAAAAATACTAATAACAGATGTTTGCAAGGATGTGGAGAAAAGGGAACTCTTATACACTGTTGGTGGGAATGTACAGCCACTATGGAAAACAGCATGGAGATTTCTTAAAAAAACCCAAAACAGAATTACCATTCGATCCAGCAATCCCACTACTGGGTGTCTATCCAAAGGAAAAAAAAATCATTATATCAAAAGGATACCTACCCTTGCATGTTTATTGCAGCACTATTCACAATAGCAAAGATATGGAATCATCCTAGGCATCTATCCACAGATGAATAGATAAGAATATATGGTATATATACACAGTGGAATGCTATTCAGTCATAAAAAACAATTAAATCATGTCATTTATAGAAACATGGTTGGAACTAGAGGTCATTATCTTAAGTGAAATAAACCAGGCACAAAAAGATAATATGGCATGTTCTCACTTATATGTGGGAGCAAAAAACTTGTAGTAGTAAGTGGGTAAATAGATAACAGAGACTGGGAAGGATGAGTGGGGCAGAGGGAGGATGAAGAGAAGTGTGGTAAAGAGTACAAACATACAGTAAGACAGTAGGAATAAATTCAGTATTTGAGGCCAGGTGTGGTGGCTACACCTGCAATACCAGTTCTTTGGGAGGCTGAGGTGGGAGGATCGCTTTGCACCCAGGAGTTTGAGCTTACAGTGAGCTATGATCACACCACTGCACTCCAGCCTGGGCAACAGAGTGAGACCATGACTCTAAAAATAAAAATAAAAATAAAAATAAAAATAATTCAATGTTTGATAGCAGAGTAGAATGACTGTGTTTAACAAAAATATATTGTATTTGCCTGATAGACACTGTAAATACCCTGACTTGATCACTATACATTATATATGTAGCAAAATTTCTCATGTACCCCATAATTTTGTGCAAATAAAAACATTTTTAAAAATAGCCTCAAGTTTTTTAACATTCCTCTCACTGATGATAGTGGAAGGGGAAGCTGAAACTGCCTTAAAGGCTGGGCTCAGAACTGGCATACACAGTTTTACCTCCTTTCTATTTCATTTGTCAAAGCAGTAACAGGCCAGCCCAAATTTTAAAAAAAGGGGAAATATGCCCATTTCTCAGTGAGAAGAATCTCAAAGAATTTGAGGCTATTTAAAATCTACCACACTGTACATATTTATTAATATTTCCAATTAGCTCAATAATATACTTTATAGCAACTTTTTTTTTCAATCCAGGACCATATATCAAATTTAGATGTCAAATCTCCTTAATCTCTTATAATCTGAAACTTTTCCTCATCTTTCCATGTTTTTGATGAGATTGAAATTTTTGAAGTATACAGGCTAGTTGTTTCATAGAATGTTTCATAATTTGGGCTTGTCTGTTTCATCATGATTAAATTCCAATTATGCATTTTTGGCAGGAATACAATAAAGTGATGTCATATCCTCAAAGCATCACCTCATGTGTGATATCAGTTTGTACTATTGGTGAAATTAACTTTAGTACTTGGTTAAAGCGGTATCTGCCAGTTTTCTCCAATGTAAAGGTGCTCTTTCCCCTTTGTAATTTGTACTCTCTGATAACATTTTTTCTTTGAAAATTTCAAAAAAACCTCTCATGTATTCTCTGTCAGACAATTCCAATATCTGATGTCTGTTAAATTAAATTTTGCCTGAGGCTGTCTCCATACTTTGAGTCCCTACCTAATGAATTGCAACCTAACTTAGTATGTAAGCAAACCAAAACCTAACAGAGGAGTATATTTTTATATCAGATAGCTGGGTCTCAGTAAATCACAAGCAGCCAAGCTTCAGCTAATCACAGACTGCCCACTGATCAGACTATGTCCAAATAAGGCAAATATCTAGCTTTAATCAATCAAGGTATTTCTGTACTTTACTTCCTTTTGCTGTCTATAAATACTTAACTGCATTCCTTGCAGAGCAGAGCTCTCTGAACTTCTTCTGGTTCTGAGTGCTGCCTGATTCACAAATTGTTCTTTGCTCAAATAAACTGTTAAAATTAATTTGTTGAAAGTCTTTTTTAAAAACAGATCTGGTGTCAGAAGTGAGATCTGAAGGAGACTGCCTGATGGTGACCTCTGGGAGCAAAAAGCAAACAGGTGTAGGTGCCTCACTAAATCCCTTATACTCACTGCTTCTCACTGTGAATCTGGAGGTTGTCACCAGCAAGTATCTCTTGGATAAGAGTTGCACAACTTGGGTTGAGCTCCTCAAATTTATTTGCATATTTTCAATCCAGACTGGGTTCAGAAGTTGGACTTGGTTTGACCTCAGATTGGATTCAACAAAAATTGGACTGGTTTCATTAAAAGGCCTCCTGTAAGGCTGGGCGCAGTGGCTCATACCTGTAATCCCAGCATTTTGGGATTACCTCCCTGAGAAGGGAGGATTATTACTCAAGGCCAGGAGTTTGAGACCAGCTTGGGCAACATAGTAAGATGCTGGTTCTACAAAAAATAAAAATTAGCTGGCTGTGGTGGTGTGTATCTATGGTACCAGCTACTAGGGAGGCTGAGGCAGGAGGATCATTTGAGTCCAACAGTTGGAGGCTGCAGTGAGCTGTGATCGCACCACTGCATTCCAGCCTGGGTGACAGAGCAAGACTCTTTCTCTAAACAAACAAACAGGCTTCCTGTAGGTAACGTTACAAGAAGACAGGAAATAATGGGTTCATCTGAATCCAAGGAGTCTGAGACTCCTCCATCTCAAAACCTGTGCTTTTCTAGAGAATTAGGTGAACCTTGCCAAAAATAATTTTTAACTAGATAAAATTGTTCACTTGTGAGGTGCAATAGAACAAAAAGTGTCCTGAACATCAGAAACAATGAGATGTATTTTTGATTGGTATGTAGAGGCTTCTAAAAGTGTAAATTAGTCAAAGATTGCCTCTCTAAAAAGAATCCTTACCAAAGGTAAAGGAAAAACTTATACAATTAATTGATAAGAAAAAAATGTACATTGACTGTCTTAACTCTGACTGCACCTTCTTTCTACCTTCCTCTTTATTTCCTCAACGCGCTCTGAATCTACTAACTTTTTCACTTAGTTACCTTCCCACCCCAAAGACAAAAATAAAGCTAGACGAATACCTTATAAAATTAGCCCCTCAGATCAACAAGGTCTGCTTTTCAAACCACCTTTATGCCTTGTTCAAAATCTGGAGTTCTGAGCAATATTGAAAGATTTCTTTGTCCCAAAGGAAAACCCCCAGATATTTGCTGAGGAATTTAGAATTCTCATCAGAGCATAAGATTCAGGACTCCTTGATCTTTGCTAATTTATTCCCATGACCCTGGGACCTGGTGAAGTCCCTGATGGTTTTACCACTGAAGCATCCTGCATTTGTGATGTACATTTTCTACCTTGTCTCACCTGAGGGCACTCCCTTTGCAAATGCAAGTTTAGGAAACATTACTCTTCTGAAGAAGAAAGAACAAAAGGAAAAAAGGGAAATATTTAGAAACTGGTGAATGAAAAATCTTAAAATTTTTTTTTCTCACAAATATTAGTAAAACATTTTAGCCATCTGGGTGGGTAATCTTGCTCTGTTGGCTAAAAACAGAACTTAGATCTAGATATTCTTTTATAAACTCATCCAGATGACTTTTACTTTGCTGTACCTGGCACATGGCTACAATTTTAGAATTAAACCTGTAAGATCTGCTTCCGCCTGTATGTTTATATATATCTTTGTGTGATATTTTTCTACATCCAGATGGTATTGTTACAATTCATTCATAAATTGTATATATAATTTATTTATTTCGTTGGCTTAAAGAATAATAAGCACTTATATAAAATAAGTATTCCTAAAACTCTTAGAAATATAGAAACTAACCTCAATATTTAAGATTATAGAACTATGAGTTTAACCTAATAACAAATGTCCAAATGGAAATACAGTGTTCATTACTCCATGTATATAAAGCATAGCAGGAAAACAAACAAAAAATTATGTATTTAACTTTTAGGTTGTTGCTTTTGTGATGATTGCCTAACATGCTCATGCTGTGAAAAACAGCTAACAGGGAAATAACTTCATGATGGCTAGCTTTCTTTTGTGTTATGTCTACTTAAAAATACCTTCTCAAAAGTCTTTGGTAACTTACACCTGTGGAGTTTTGCTAGGTTAAGTTAAGTAATGAATATTTATTGAATATCTAGATCATTTCCAAATAAGATAAAATGCTAAAATGTCAATTGCTGAATATAAGTTGAACTTTATATACTTTTGGCATCTTGTTTCTATATGATATGGAGAAGCTAAATATATTAGGTCTATTAATAAACAAAAAATTGTTCTATGAGGAAGCACATGTTTCTAGAAATTATGAAATGGTGTTATTCTACAGAGTGCTTGTTCACAGTTGCTAAGATTGAACTTCTAATTAATATATGTAATGACAACTACTAGAAATAATAAGGGAAACAACCTTGTATGCAAAATATATTAGGAAATTATATTTTTGGTAAGGAAAGTTCTAAGGCATGGTGATATGTTTTTTGCTAAGGAAAAAAGGAGTAATTAATTCTGTACTGAAGTACAATGGCTGGTTGTTCCAACATGAGAAGAGAAAAGGGTAGGGAAAAAAGCTGATAAAAAAAAGGTTGTGGAAAGGAATCTTATCTTGTGTGGTCAAAACTGGCTGAGATTAGATGGATTTATTTATAAGGTTTTACTAAAATTAGTACAATGATGCAAAACTACAATTTGGTCTTCTCTGTTAAAATGACAAAGTTTTCCTAGAGTATTGGTCTGAGAATGTAAAGATATTTTTACCTGTTAAGTAATTGGTTTACAAAAAAAGATTCTGTTTTTTATCAAGATAATATCTTGTGCTTCATGTTTCTTTTATTAGTTCTTTGATTACTTTAGAAAAGTGAGCCTTCTCAAAGTTAAAAGAGCTAAGTTTTTTTTTTTACACCTATATAACTTTCTGTATTTGCTTTTAAAATATTTTGTCATTACAGTTTTGCTTCACTGTAAACTGTGATCTTATTTGATCAAGTGTTTTAAACCTTTTGACATTTTTAACAACTTTCCAAAATGAAATTCTTAAATTAAGCCTTTTTGACCTTGAGCTAAGTTTGGGATGTTCTAGAGGGCTCCCTGAAAATCTCAAAGGACTATCTTTCTACTTATAAGAAGAAATACTAAACTAATTAGGCTTATTTGATATGTTAAGTTATATGGGAAGCACAAATAATAAGATGTTAAACCACCTTTGAGTTATATTTTTATGGATGTGTTATTAACACGAGGTGACTTCAAAATGTTTGTGGAAAAATGGAATTAAACGATAAAAATCAAAAGTATAAACCTTATCTCTGAACATAAATTCCATCAAGGTCAAGACACTTCTGTATGTGATGATACCAGCCATTTTGTGCATTCCTAAAGAACTGAGGCTCCTGTAAATTTAACCATGTCAATATAGTCTTTTTTTACATTATTAACTGAAGAAAAATAGGTACCATTTTCAGATTTTTAAGATTAGGAAACAAAAATAATTCAGAAGGAGCCAAATCAGGACTGTAAATAGGATGCCTAATGACTTCCCATCAAAACTCTCATAAAATTGCCCTTGTTTGATGAGAGGAATAAGCAGGAGCATTGTCATGGTGGAGAAGGACTCTCTGGTGAAGATTTCCTGAGTGTTTTTCTGCCAAAGCTTTGACTAACTTTCTCAAAACACTCTTATAACAAGCATATGTTGTCATTCCTTGGCCCTCAGAAAGTCAATGAGCAAAATGCCTTGAGCATCCCAAAAAACTGTTGCCATGACCATTGCTCTTGACTAGACCACTTTTGCCTGGACCAGACCACTTCCACCTCTTGGTAGCCATTTCTTTGATTGTGTTTTGTCTTCAGAATCATCCTGGTAAAGCCATGTTTCAGCTCTTGTTACAATTATTCAAAGAAATGCTTCAAGATCTTAATCCCACTTGTTTAAAATTTCCATTGAATGACAAGAAAAAATCAAACAACCCCATTAAAAAGTTGACAAAGGATGTGAACAGAAACTTTTCAAAAGAAGTCAGAATAATGGCCAACAAACATATAAAAGATTGCTCAACTCTAATCATCAGGGAAATGCAAATCAAAACCACAATGAGATATCACTTAACTCCAGTGAGATTGGCTTATACCAAAAAGTCCCAAAAGAACAAATGTTGGCACAGATGCAGAGAGATAGGAACATTCAAACACTGCTGGTGGGACTGAAAATTAGTACAACCTCTACGGAAAGTAATATGGAGATACCTCAAAGAACTAAAAGTAGAACTACCATTTGATCCAGCAATCCCACTACTGGGTGTTTACCCAAAGGAAAAAAAGACATTCTATAATAAAAACATCTGCACTCGAATTTTTATAGCAGCAGAATTCACAATTGCAAAGCTGTGGAAACAACCCAAGTGCCCATCAATCCATGAGTGGATTAATAAAATGTGGTATATATTTACCATGGAATACTACTCAGCCATAAAAAACAATGGTGAATTAACACATCCGGTATTATCCTGGATGGAGCTAGAGCCCATTCTTGGGAGCGAAGTATCACAAGAATGGAAAAACAAATACCACTGGTACTCACCATCAAATTGGTATTAACTGATCAATACTTATGTGCACACATGGAAATGATATTCATCAGGGGTTGGGCAGGTGGGAGGGGGGTGGAAGAGAGGGGAAAGCTCACATCTAATGGGCACACTGTCTGGCGGATATTCATGATTAAAGCTCTGACTTGGGCAGTACATAGGCAATATATGTAACCAAACTGTTTGTACCCCCAAAATATTCTGAAATTATAAAATATTTCCATTGAATGCTCTTCTCTTGTCTGCAGCTGATCTGGGAGCAACAGTTTTGACACCCATCGAGTGGAAAGTTTGCTCAGTTTTAATTTTTCAGTCAGAATTGCGTCAGCTGAACCCATTGAGATGTCTACGATGTTGGCTATTGCTTCTGCTGTTAATCATCAGTCCTTTTCAGTTTGGGCATACACAAGATGAATTTTTTCCTTGCCAATTGATGTGGATGATCTGCCACTGTGGGCTTCATCTTCAACATCTTCTTATCCCTTCTTAAAATCAGTTATTCATTTGTAAACTGCTGATTTTTTTGAGACATTGTCCCCATAAACTTTTCATAAAGCATCAGTGTTTCACATTTTTCCACCCAAGCTTCCCCATAAATTTTATGTTCTTGCTTCAATTTCAGCAGAATTCAAGTTGCTTGGATATGGGCTCTTTTCAAACTGATATCTTATTCTTCCTTGTGCCTCAAACTAGACACTGTTCAGACATGTTATAACAAGTTAGTATGAGTTAATTTTGGTGGAAAGAAATTTTTAATCCATGAATAATTTTTTCATAATATGCATTTTCCATGAACTTTTTGAAGTGCCTCATATGTGTTCCAGATATTGTATGAAATTCCTAGAGATATGATACTCCTGGTATAATGTTATCGGCAAAAATTATAGTTATTATCTTAAAATGTTGTATGCCACTGAAATAGCCAAATTTCCTTGTCAATTGTGTCATTATTATGATGAACTCTCATCAGATCTTTAACCATGGCCATTTTAAGTGATCATTCACAGACAGTTAATTGTTTTACTCTCATACTTTCCTGAAAGCTATTGCAAGGAACTACAGTATAAACCTAAAGTGTTTCTTCTTTGAGGAGATTTGTGGAAGGGATTCTGACAAGTACAGGTTTCTGATAACCATATGATCATACCATTGGACTGGGCAAGAATTCCTAGAACTCTAGTGAAGAAACTGATTAGTTAACACAACTATTAACTCAACATTAAGCAGAACAAGAATTAATTGAATACCAAGGAAATGCTTTGGCAGATTTTCACGCTAAGTTAGCACTGAAATTGGTAAGATATGCAATTTGAATAAACTCCGTAAGATTGATCTGAGTCAAATTACCTATGTTAACCTATTTAATAAACAGTGTTATACACTGAATTGGATAAACAAAACTTATATTTAAAAGGATGTAAATTTATTGTTAAGTGTGACATTATGGGGGCCTGGATGGGCACCTGTCCTTCCTGAGTCCTTACAGCTTCCATTATTAAAAACTATGCACTCTGTCACTCATTATGGAGTAGACAGAAAATAGTTACTGGAAGACCTATACCCCTAATAATAGAATCTCATGTATCTCTTCCTCTTACAAGCTTTGATATGACTAAGTACTGCAAATCTTTAATTAATGAACTATGCCTAGGTCTAAGTGTATTTTCACCAGGTAAAAGAAGCCTTTTGTGATCCACAGACTGAGTACAATCAAACTTTTCACGATCTAGAACCCAAAGAGTGGGTCTTCCGGAAATGACATGAGAAAAACTGCCCTTTTACCCCATTGGAAGGAAGTATACCAAGTTTTTCTCACTACCCCCACTGCAGCAAAACTTCAGGGCCTTGAGCCTTGGGTCCATATCTCACAAATCAAGAGAGCCCCTTCGGACTCTTGGAACTATACACCTGTTGGAGACCTTAAGATAAAACTGATCAGAGAAGTTTCTCCCCAGAAGTAGAATAGCATCTTAGACATGGACAGCTTTCTCAAGATTATGGATCAAGACTTCTATTCTCTGCCATCATGGGGAAAATCTTGGATTTTTGTGGCTAACTAGAACTCCTAAGGGATTACACTGGCAGAAACTACCCTCAGAAAGGTGGATGATAACATACAGGTTCCACAAAAGCACATAATGGAACATGATGCAGCTTTAGATATCTTTGCCCACGTTGGGGGCTTGTGTATGGTGCTGAACAAAATTGAATGTTTTGTTTCATTTTCTTTCTCCTGATTTTGCTACTACAGAAAGCTTAATTAATCACATGTCTGATACTGCTGTTTCTTTACACACTGCCACCAAATACATTAAGGGATTTTCTCAAGGGAAAGGAACACATGATATGTTCATGGGAGTAGCTAACAGTTGGTTTGCAGGCATCCTAAATGGTGGATGACAAGCATGGCTTTTTCAAAATTTTCTAATCTTTATGTTTCTTCTAGTGGGTCTCCAGGTTACTACGACTTGTGTTAGCAGGGTAACAACAAAATTTGATACCTCTTTAGATCTGACCATTCTACAGCAAACTGTGGTCTTTAATCACCATCACACCCTGAACAAAGACTATGATTAACTGGACTCAAACACTGCTGAACTGTCTATACTGCCCAAACTTTGATTTTTTTTTTAAGACAGGGTCTTGCTCTGTTGCTTGGGCTAGAGTCCAGTGGCATCATCATTGTTAACTGCAACCTCAAACTCCTGGGTTCAAGCGATCCTCCTGCCTCAGCCTCCCAAGTAGCTGGGACTACAGGCATGCACCACCATGCCCAGCTAATTTTTCTTTCTTTTTTTTTTTTTTGTAGAGATAAGGTCTCACTCTTGCTCAAACTGGTCTCGAATTCCTGGCCTCAAGTGATCCTCCCACCTCAGCCTCCGCAGTGAGCCACTGTGCCCAGCCTGATTTGTTTGATTTTGATCAGTTTGGTTTGTGGGTGCTCCTGTTAAGGGGTACACCTCAGTCTCTTGGCATTGTCCTCCTCATAGTCATTATAATAGTGTCCCTGATGTATTGTATCTTCTCAAGAGTCTTAAAAGTTTGTATGTAGCCATCCACTGTGCATTAAATGATCTCACTTTAACTTGAACAGCAAGAACATAAAGCATCATTCAACTTATCTGATGTCAGTGACTTGTGAATTCCATACTGAGACCAAACAAGCCCATTATGATGGTGACAGAGAGTGTTGTCAATGTCCAAGGTTTTGGTCAATCTCTCAAAATTAAGAGGCTGACCAAAAGGGTGGAATTGTTAAATCAAATTTGATCTGAGGCTGTCTTTGCACTTTGAGTCCCTACGTAACAAACCGCAACCTGACTTAGTACATAATCAAACTGAAACCTGAGTCTATTTTTTATAACAGATAGCCAGGTCTCAACTAATTACAAGCAGCCGAGTTTCAGCCTATCACAGGCTGCAAACTGATCAGACCATGTCCAAATAAGGCAAAAACATAGCTGTAAACAATCAAGGTATTTCTGTACTTTACTTTCCTGTTCTGTAAATACTCACTGCCCACCTTGCAGAGTGGAGCTCTCAGAACCTCTTTTGTTTCTGAGTGTTGCCTGATTCATGAATCATTCTTTGCTCAAATAAACTGTTAAATTTAATTTGTCAAAAATTTTTCTTTTAACATGTCCTTGAGGGTCTAAATCTGTTGGGTATTACTTCTTTTGTCACTCATATGTGGTCTCCTGTGCATGGCGATTTTTAAAAAATTCTGAGCTTGTACTTGCTTGAATCCTAAGGGCCTAACTTGCATCCTTCAGAGGTGGTTTTGATTGCTTCTGCTTAGAGCACAGAAGGCTTGGGACCTCTTAAGTCCTTTCCAGTGGTCTTGGCTTTATGTGGAGGCTCCAGCTCTGATCTTGTTTCTGTCCCAGATCACAGTGCCACTGTAGACATGTGGTCTCTGTATAGCCCCAGATCTCCTCCTTATAGCTTAATGACCCCAGCACTGGTTCTTCCCATGGTTGGTTCCTTTGGGGTAGAGTAGATAGGGTGGTTCTAGGAGAATCTACTACATTCCTGTGAGCACAGTGAGATGCTGTCCTGGAGAATCTAGCCTGCTATCTTGTCTGCCTAAGCAAAACCTACCATGATTTTTCTCTCAAAGCTTTAGTATAAATGTGATTCTGTCTTGGCTTTCTGTAATAACATCTTTGAAGAAATAAGAATTATTCACAATTTATTCATTTAATATTCTCAACCCTCCTGCGAAATGGGAAAAGCCAGGCAATTTGGTACGTTAAGCAGTTGAGAGAGCTGAAACCTCACAGGGTGAGGTAAGGTAAGTTCATTAACCTCTTAAGACGCAGTTTCATACTCTGTAAATGGGAAGGTTCTTATTTCCTTCCCAGTGCTTTGTATTTATGGGGTTGGAATTTGGGAAGCACCCAGCACCTAGCCCACTATTACCGGCACAAGGCTCCACGATCACCCAAAGGCCAAGACATCCCACTCCCGATTTCCCTGCCCGGCCTTCCCGCGCCGGGGCGGCGTCTGTGCGGCCGGGTGGAGCGCCAGGCGGGTGGAGCGCCAGGCGGGTGGAGAGCTGCGCAGACCGGCTCCTGGGCCCGAGGAGGGCGGGAGGCGGAGCCCGCTCCCAGGGGCCGCCTCCCGGGCGGCGGGGGCGGTCCCTGGGGCGGCTCTAGGCTCTGCTCGGCTTCCGGTTTCCCGGGGCAGTGCTCGCTCGGCGAGGCCGCGGCTGGGGTGAGTACGCGCGGCCTTGGCTCAGCCGCCCGCGACGCTCAGTTCCGGGACGCAGGCGCCGTGCGCGGGTGCCCGGGCTGGGGCTGGCGCGGCCCGGCGTCCGTGGGGTCCTGGCTCAGCCGGCGCGGCGGGCCGGGCGGGGTCCTGCGGAGGCCGAGGCTGAGGAGAGGCACCGGCTCAGGTGCGGGCGCCCGAGCGCGGCGCTGCCTCTGCTGCGGGCCGGGGACCCGGGGGAGCCGGGCGAGATGCCGCCAGGTAGGAAGGGACAAGGCTCACCCCCAGGGGCCCCGCCGCACCATTCTGGGGTCGCCCCCAGCACCTCTGTCCCCGCGGGGCGCATCAACCTGGAAAACCTCTTCCTCCAGGCAGCCTTCTTTCTCCGGCGTTTCAGCTGGGAAACTGATCAGCTGATCCCAGCCCGGGCCGACGAGCTCTGACCTTTCTCGGGAAAGGTTAGTCGCCCGGATTTTGAAGGACTTCGGAATCGAGCTCCCAGTACATCCAGCGTCTGTTGATCGGTATCTCTTGACGTTCCGTCTTCCATTAGACAAGGGCTGTTAACTCTTGGTTTGAAAAAAAAAAAAGTCCAGGGGGCTCTGGGCCGAGAAGAGGCCTTTGGGCCGGTAGTCTCAGGAGAGCGATTAGCGACGGAGGGTGGGCGTGCGCCGGGTTGCTACGTGTTCCCAGAGGGTGAGCGGTGAGGACGTGGAGGCGGCGGCGAGGGCACAGGTAGACCTCCCCAGCCGTTCGGGGATGAAAAGGAGGAAGAAGATGGTAATTTGAGGGTTGAGGAGAGTTTTCAATTAATTTTTAAAGAAAGGAAAAAAAAAACATTGAGGATGCAAGAAAGTCAAGGAATCTTAGATCGGAATGAATAGGATTCAGGATCCAGGTTGAGAAACTGGGATTCAGAAGAGGGCCTGGAGGGCCATCCCTGGCACCTAGGTGGGGAGTGCTGGAATGTCTGCTAGGGGGAGGAGATAATGTTTGATTGGATATAGTTTAAGTTTTTAGAACTTTGTCTTCTAGAGAAGATTTGGCCTTTATGGAGACTGTAAACCTCATGAAATTGCAAAAAATTTCGTGTACTTGTCTGTGTGCATTTTCTAGAGAGAAGGTCCATAGTTTTGATCAGATTAAAAACATCTGTTAAAGAGAATTACTGAACTGTTTGACTACATAATCTGAGGGAGAGTGGGTAGAGAGGGCAATAAACCCAGCTGCTATATTTTATATGTCATTTAATAGAATAAGTACTTGGTATTTACTGTAGGCTGAGCTAATAGTAATGTATGCTTTTTCCAGATATGCATACAAATGATTTGAGAATCTCTTTGAAGATCTTTTATTCAGAGTGGGAACATCCAAAGCAAGTCAGTGGTGGTTTTCTATTCTTTTTTTTTAAGCCATCAATGAGCAATAGTTTCTCAAACCTGGCTGCATATTTCAGAATTGCCTGGGTTCTTGTTAAAAATACAGACTTCTTGACCTCACCTTTGAAATAAAAATCTCTGGGAGTGGAGCCGAGGAACAGGGATTTCAGATAGAGCCCACATAGTTCTCTGGCACTGAAGATCACTGACAGCCCCTGAGGTTTTTCTTAATTTTTCTTAATTTTTTAATTTGTTTATTTTAACTCTATTCCCGTGACAGATTAGAGGTTTTTTTTTTTTTTTAAATATGCAGTAGTCCTCCTTATCCTCTGGGGATACATTGCAAGACCCCCAGTGGGTGCCTGAAACTGTGGATAGTAGCGAACCCTATATATACTATGTTTTTTCATATCCATACATACCTATGATAGTTTAATTTATAAATTAGGCACAGTAAAAGATTA
Source organism: Daubentonia madagascariensis (assembly GCA_023783475.1). NCBI lineage: Eukaryota > Metazoa > Chordata > Mammalia > Primates > Daubentoniidae > Daubentonia > Daubentonia madagascariensis. The sequence goes on along the minus strand of JAKFHU010001631.1, from coordinate 16,609,183 downwards.
ACAGCAATAACTAATAATAAAATAGAATAATTATAACAATATATTGTAATAAAAGTTACGTGAATGAGGTCTCTCAAAATATCTTATTGCACTGTACTGCAGGTAATTGAAACCGTGGAAAGTGAAACCACAGATAAGGTGGGGACTACTTTAAAGGAAAACTATGTAGTCATTTTATCAGAAAACAACAACATTGTTTCTAATCATAATAACCCCATTTTAGAAGAATTAGATGTTACATGAGAAATGAAATTTTTCCCCAATCCCATAATTTAGAGATGACCACCAGTGACTCTTTCAAGCGTTTTATATATAAAAGACATGCATACACACACATATATTGCACAATTGGGATTGTATTTTATATACATTTTTATATATTTTTTTTACTTAACTATCGTGAGCACTTTTTCGTGTAGTTAAGTTCTTTTAAACACTATTTTAATGAAAACATATGTTCCATCATATGGAGGTACTGTAATTAATTAAATCAGATCCTTACTGTTAACACTTGGATTCTTCTCAGTTTTTGGTTACTTTAGCAGGGTTGGTTTGAATATTGTGGTCCACCTCTCTGATTATTTCCTTAGAAGAAATTTCTAAGTGGTGGAATCAAATGCTATTCAAATGCATTTTTAAAATCTCATTTTCGCCTGTCTTCTTACTGCATTCCTCACCAGAAGGAAAATTAACGTTTCTGAAGGATCTATTGCAGTTCCAGGTCCATACTCTTATTTCAGTGGTTCTCAAATGTTTAATGTGTATAAGAATCACCTGGGGAGCTTGTTAAAATTTCATTTTTCTGAGTCCCAGACTCAGCTGTTCTGGCCCAGGGTCTTGGGGGAAGGGGGACACAAATCTGCAGTTTTAATACATTCTCTTATGTATTTGATAAAGGCGCTCTTGGAACTACACTTTGAGAAATGCTTTTTAAATAAATGGCCAAACAGACTCAGAAAATTTAGGTCACTTGTCTGTAGCCATTCGTGCACCTGATAACAGGAATTTGAACTCAGCTCTTTGTGACTTCAGAGCCCTGTTTTTTTCCGTTATCTCAGCTTCTCAAACCTCACTGAAGTGCCGCTAATGACTGCAGAAAGTAAACTCCTACTGACCCCACTGTAGGCTTCTCGGGGTAGCTGAAAATGGCATATAAGTACACAATGAACTTCTATTAAAACCTCCCATCATAAATTTTTGTGAATTCTGTATTATGCCGCATGACATAGTCTACAGCAAACCATTTCAGTTGTTTGGGTGTTGCAAGACCACCTGGCTTCCAGTGTGATTTCCACAGCTCTTGCCCAGAGGCAGGTCCCCTGTGTCCCAGTGTGCCGGGTAGCTCACCCAGTGGTACTTTGTGGGTTCGTGGGGGAAGAGGCAGGCCAAGCAGCAACTCCTTCTGAGTCAAGGAGAAGGAGTATCACTCAGTGGCAGAGGAGCAGAAGGTGGTGGGCGTGACCAAGAGAAAATGCCATTTGTTAGAGATGCGCCCCCTACCCTTAGAAGAGTGTTGGTATCAGTAAACTGAGGGAGCTAGTGTTGGTGCAAACCTTTTCAATTTTTAAAATCTTCCCAAGGTGGAATTTTGTACCCATTTAATTTTTTTTCTTCTCTATTAACCTTTATTCCCTCCCCCTTCTCTTTTTCTCCTGTCTCATCCCTTTTAATAGTAGCCTGGAATTATGTTGTGTCCTTATGTATTTCAACTAGTATATCCTAGAAAGTCATTCATCATTTACCAAATTGAGCACCTGCTACGTGTCAGGTTGGTTTGAGGCACTAGGAATACAAAAGCAGTGACTCTCCTTAAGAATGAAGTTTGTTTACTCCATATATTATTATACTCAGTATAATGTCAATACTCAGTATTGATACTATATTCAGTCTCTGACTCTTCTTTCACTTCTTATTTTTAACTAATTTTAGACTTACAGGAAAGTTGTAAAAATGGTAGAGAGTTCCCTAGCTTCCCCTAATATTAACCCCTTCCATAACCATGGTACATTAATCAATACTATTGACTAAACTACAAACTTTATTTGAAGTTCATCAGTTTTCCTACTGACGTCCTTTTTTTCTGTTCCCATAATCTATCAAGGATCCTGCATTGCATTTAATTTTTATTTCGCCTTAGTCTCCTCCAGTCTGAAATAGTTCCTCAGTCTTTCCTTGTCTTTGAGGATTTCGAACCCTTTGAAGAGTACCAATTAGTTATTTTGTGGAATGAATTTTTCTGATGTTTTCTTACGCTCATAATGAAGCTATACATCTTTGGCACAAATACGACAGAAGTGATGTCGTGGTGATACTTGTTGGGTTTATCCACTATGAAGTTACTGTCTTTCCCTTTGTAGACTATTCTGTGTATCCTCACGTTTTCACCCATTAATTTTAGCATCCATTGGTGGATCTTGTCTGCAACAATTATTATTGTGGTGTTTACCTAATGGTGATTTTTTTTCCTTCTCCCACTTTTGTATTAGTTGGAAATTTACTGTAAGAAAAGAGCTACCCTTTCTCTCTCATTCATTTATTTATTTGATCATTTATATCACTGTGGGCTCATGGATATTCATTTTATTCTGGAGGTTAAAATACAATACCATCATTATTTATTTTGTTGCTCAAATGCTTCTAGTTTTGGCCATTAGGAGCTTAGCCCTTGAGTGTAAGTGACTTGTACATGTGAATGGCTGCCATCATTCCTATCCCATTCCTGCCTCTACCAGGGAGCCGTTGCCCCTTTAGGATGTGGGCAGTGTTCATTCAGAAGCCTCCTAAAGGGGCTGTAATTGGGAGAATGAATACCAAGGCCTAATGAAGGTGGGGTAATGTGTGTACAAATAGCTCCCAGGAACTCTGCAGGAGGGAAAAGAGTAGCAAAATATCAGTCTTTCCATTGGTGCTGCCCCAAGGAATCTCAAGGCAACAGGGGCCACATCATGCCTACTCAGACACCCTGTGTCTGCAAAATTACCAGATGGGTTCAGAGACCTTGGAATGCTGATTTTGGTGCTCTCAACTGCTGAATGAAGACCACACCCTTTCTCCTAGGTCCATAAAAGCTTAGTGTACATTTGTGTAGTGATACCTCATATCCTCCCCTCTCCCTTGGTACAGTAAAAATTTGTGGGGTTAGAGATTCTCTAAGAATGATGCTTAGCATTCATGTTGCTTTACCTTTTGTTATAGCTTATCTTCCTTGCTAGATTTTTTTTTTGTTATTATGGAAAATTTCAATCACACACAAAAGTAGAGAGAAAGAAAATGGACTCTCAGGTACCTATCACCTATCTTCAATACTTCTCAGTATTTTACCAATCTTGTTTCATCTTTTCCCCCACCTTGGGGTGGCGGTATTACCATATTTGAAATCAAATTGCAGACATTAAGATCTAGGAAAAGATTGAAATAAACTCTTGAGTGCAAGGACTGGGCTTTAATTCCCTTTGTATTCCCTTGTGCCTGGTTCTATGCTTGAAAATAGCAGGTACTCAGAGAAGACTGGTTGAATTGAGGGGAGGAAAACCAAATATGAAAACATGATCATTTCAAACTAACTCTAGGGTAGACTTTTAGAAAGGAAAAGGGTGGTGAGTATTGCCCTAAATTACTTTCATTTTGCCTGAATTTGTTCTCTGCAGTCATAATTCCTCTGTCATTTCAAGACAGCCTTGATTGAAAAAGAAAATAACCCGGGACTGTTGTGAGAGTTCAGGGTCTCTCAGTTATTTAAATATTAATAATAGGTCCAGTCTGATGGCATTTTCCCAAACACCAACCAGGAGATACTTGCCCTAAAAATAACTTTCTTTAAAAAGTCATTATGTTTTTCTAATTATAGAAGTAATATATATATGTATATATATTCATTGAAAGAAAAATGGAAATTACAGAGAAATAGAAAATAAAAATTATCTGTATTTCACATGTAATTCCAGAGATAACATTATCTTGGCAAATATTCTGATAACATTTGAACATGAATTACATTGGTACTCAGCCAATATTTGTGTTCCTGGGAACGTATCAGGTATACCAATGGACTTGGGTACATCATCTCATGAAATTCTCACAACAACTTTGTGAGATAAATACTTTTTACCATTTCATAGCTGGGGAAACACGCAAAGAGGGGTTGCCTCCAGTCATTTAGCTGGTCTCTCTTGAAAGACAGATGGAACAGTGTTATAAACCCTTCATGCCTCGGATGTTTACAGGAACCAAGGAAGCCTTACCCTTGAACTTCCTTGATGCTGGCTATCTGTACAGTTTTGGGGAGGGTGCTTAGGCTTAGAAAAAGGGGTGAATGATGATTTTTAACAGGATCAGATGTAGTCTCAGGAAGTGGGATTAGCAATGAAGGCCTAATTATTAAGTAATCATTAGTAATGGCTCCTTGTAGAATAATTGTCTTATCTTTGAACAAATTCCATAGGCTGCAGTTGAGCACCATTAGTTTATGATTATTCACAGTTGAGCTGTTCATTTCTTAGGTAGGTTTTATCTTAAAATTACAGTTGTCCCTTGGTATACGGGGGTGATTGGCTGCATATATACCCCAGTTGGTGCATACTCAAGTCCCACAGTCAGCCCTGTGGACCCTGCCTATAGGAAAAGTCAGCCCTTGCATATGTGGAAGGTCATGAATACTGTATTTTCCACCCATGTTTGGTTGAAAGTTCAAACCTGTGTTGTTCAAGAGTCAACTGTATCTTTTAGAGCAGTTTTAGGTTTACAGCAAAATTTAGCAAAAGGTACAGAGATTTCCCATATAACCTCTGCCTGGGGTAGTTTTTAAATCTCTGTAAGCCACACTTCCCTCTCTGCAGAACGAGGGAGCTGAATGTGTGTTCTTTAAGGTCCTCTTAGTGCTCCAGTGATTTTATGATCATTAGTTCTTTCCACTCAGTGATTCTCTCTTTTGGGGGACTACCCCTCCATAAATAGCTCTTAGAAAAGCAATATTCCCAGTCTAAATTTTCCAAAGTTGAGACCTTTATAAAAAACAATTGCTGATGCCAGCATTTAAGCCCCCTGCAATTAGTCCACAGGAGGTTGCCTGATTGGCCCCAGGAAGCTGGTGACTTATTGTTCCCTGGAGGGAAGAGAACAGACCTCCTGGAAAGCATTTGAACAGACAGCCCCAAGGAAAGGCAAGGTGGATGTGAGAAAGAGGCAGAAGGCCACCAAAGGGAACGTGCATATTTCAAGGGTTTGTGTTGGGCCTACTCAGGCACCAAGGGGAGAGAAGTGAAAATCCATGTGATGGATGTGGCAGAAGCATGGCCTTTGGAGCTGACCACCTGGGTTCAGACCCTGCCTTCCCACTTATTACTTGTGTGCTCTTGGCAAGTTACTTAATCTCTCTTGACCTTTGTTTTCTCATCAATCAGATGAGAATTAAGTAAGTTAATACAAGTGATTCAACCCCGGTGCATGGCACAAATAAATTGCTCTTCTAATGAGCTGTTATTACTGCCTTCAGTGTGGACTTCCTGTTATACCTTCACAGGACCCTAAATGCAGGCCGTACTGTTTAATTGCTTCCTGCATCAAAGATTCTTGTTTGTGGTCTGACCTGAGAACCAAATCTCCATTTCCATTTATAGCATTGTGTTTAGAGAGAAATGTTTTCTAGGTTTCCTTCAAACTAACCTAGAACTAAGTTTTTGGAATACTACCTTTTAGTAAGTATGAAACTATCTTGAGAGTTGCCAGGATTGTTTTTGCTGTCGTTTTTTACAGTTACTTACCACCTCCCCACTTCTCATTTAAAGCAAAAGCAAAAACAAAAACCTATTCTGTTTTCATCATAAAAGGACTATATTATAAAACTATATATGTAAAATATACATAAGTATAAGACTATGTAATATATAAATATAAAAATAAGCTATACTATGAAACTATATAAAAAATTCTAAAAAGAAAAGAAAAAAACACCCCCGGCTAATCCCATATGCTTAATATAATTATTGTTAGCTTTTGGGTGTGTTTCTTTCTGGACTTTTCTTAATTCTATATCTTTAGTTGTAATCATAGCACACATACATAGTTTACTTTCTGTTTTTCTTTTTGTCACTTAAGATATAATCATAAGTGTTTCCATGTTATTATTTGGCATAGAAAATATTTTGGTCTCTATTTTATCCATTTAATTGAGAATGTGTTTGTCTATGGAGATTATCTGTGCCCTGGCTTTAGCATTTTCTGTGTTCTTCTGAGAATATGTTTAGAATTTGAGGAGAGACGTGGTTCTGGCCATGCAGAGAGGATGTAGGGTGTGTTGCTGGCTGGGCCCCAGGGGTTCTGGCCAAGTAGCATTCACCACCTCAGTGCATTTACCATGGTCCAGGGTGGGCCCTCAGCTAGGTGGCCTTAAAGACTGGATTTTTGTCAATAACTAAGAGCATAGCTACCTCTAGGAAGTAAATTTGTATTATCTCATCTTATGGTACTGAGGTATGAAATCAGAATGGCAACTTATCAACTGACAGAAATACAGTACAAAAAAGTGATGGTTCATGCAGTCACCAGTGTGTCTGTCTGTTGGCCATCCCTAGGCTAGACACAGTTAATATAAAGGAATATAGCAGTAACAACAGTCATGGTTACCATTTAGTGGGTGCTTATTGTGGGGCAAGAGGTGGGCTAACAGTTTATATATATATAATATATATGGAAATACATTAGGTCATCCAGTCCTACAATAACCTCTCTAGGTGGGTACTATTTTTATTCCCATTTTACAGATAAGGAAACTGAGGGTTGGCGAGAGGTTACGTGGCTTTTATGCTGTGGAGCTATAGTTTCTGTCTAAATTCAAACCCCTGATCTTAAACACTGTGCTGTAGTTCTACCTGTTATTTGTAAAGATTGTTGACCCTCCTGCATTGGGATTCTCTTGTATTTCTTGCTGTCATCCCCCACCACCCACTGGTGGGCTGTGCCCTGTGCCAGTGCCTCATTGAGAATATAGCGTTCATTCCCTGTTGTTGAAGACCGTGTTTTTCTAGCTCTCACAGAGGAGAAGAGCTTTTGTCTTGTCCCTTATTTTTTCTTTGGGTCAAAATATGCTTCTGTAACAGGTTTCACATTTTGTTAACGCTCTCCTAAGGCTGTGCCAGGAAGGGACAATTGAGGAAGAGAATCATTAGGGCCGTGTCTTGGGCTGTGCACTCTCCCTTGTCTCTTTGGCCTTGTCATTCTGTGCGGCCTCTGGAAATGGCTTCCCTTCTTGGATGACAGACAGCCAGGCCCAGAAGAGCTTCTGTGACGTATAGATGGTTGGAATCTTCAACCTCTAAAACCTCTGGTTTTCTGATCTCTAAACCCTAAGTGGGAGAACTACCATTAATGTTAGTCGAGGTATGTTGGGGATAGGTTTGCAATTTTTAACTCATTTCAGGATAGGATTTCCATTTGAAACAACGTGTCTTTTTGTGATTGCCTTTTAGATAGTTGGAGCAGAACTACTGAGCAAAAGCAGGCATTCCATCTTCAGTTGTCATCACGTTTGCAATCAGATTGGAAAAGTTTAACTTGAAGCTTCCTTGCCTGCAGTGAAGCAGAGAGATACATACTACTCACATAATAAAAGACATGGGCTTCAACCTGACTTTCCACCTTTCCTACAAATTCCGATTACTGTTGCTTTTTACCTTGTGCCTGACAGTGATTGGGTGGGCCACCAGTAACTACTTTGTGGCTGCTATTCAAGAGATTCCTAAAGCAAAGGATTTCATGTTTAATTTCAATAAGGCCCTAGCTTTGGGGAAAGAAGAAACTCTGACTAATGGAGCATCCATGAAAAAGGCAGAACTTGACAACTGCCCTTCTGTGTCTCCATACCTCAGTAAGTGTTTCCTTTTTTCTTTTGTATAAGTAGCATGTAAACTTTTGATTTAAATGTAACGTGCAGAAAAGTATAAAACGCAGACGTGTACAGCTCAGTTAAGTTTCTTTGCAAAATGAACACACTTGTCTAACCAGCATGTAAATTAAGAAATCGAATCTTACTAGAACCCCAGAAATTCCCAGGCTTCTTTTAGTCACTACCCTGGCTTCAAGATTGTAACTCCATACATGAGATTTTTCCTATTTTGAACTTTACAAATTGGAAGCATATATGGTGTACTCTTTTGTGTTTGGCTTCTGTTGCTCAACATTATTTTTGTGAGATCTGCTCACATGGTTGCATGTGGTTATAGTTTGTTCATTTTCATTGATGTATAGTATTCCATCATATGAACATACCCAATTTTATTATCCAGCCACAAGTCTCAAAAGCGTATGGTAATAGAGTCCATTGATCCAGGATGGTGACTCTGTTCCATGTGTCTCCCATACTCTTCCTGGGACCAGTGGTCGAGCCTGGGCATGTTCTTCTCATGGCATCAGCAGAGCACGAGAGAGCACAAATGGAGAAATGCAAGCATGTTCAAGATTGCACTAGTGTCATATTTTTTACATCCCTTTGGCCAAAAGTATGGAGTCAAGGGGCAGAGATTAGAGTTTTCAATATTGTCTTTAGTGTTTATTTCTTAAATATGTTGTATGTTTTTATTCCCCTTTGAAGTCTTGCCTTTCAACTTAAATTAACAGTAAATTAATTTAACAGTCTGAGATCACGGTGCCAGCATGGTCAGGTTCTTGGTGAAGGCCTTCTTACTGAGTATGTCCTCACGTGGCCTTTTCTTACACACACACAGGAAGAGGGAGAGGAGAAGAGTAGAGATTTATGTCTCTTGCTGTTTGTGTAAGGGCACTAATTCCACACACAGGCTCCACCCTCATGAGCTCATCTAAACCTAATTACTTCCCAAAGGCCCCACATTGGGGATTAGGGCTTCAACATATGAATTTTGGGGGGACACAAACATTCGGTCCATGCACTTTCTTTCCTAGTTGAATCACAGTCTTGTACTGTATTCATTTTGACATGCTACTTGTCTTTAGCCAGTCACAAAAGAGCCAAAATGTTACTCATGATTGTGTGTTCCCTTCACAAATTACACAAGTTGAGATATGAAAATGATTAAAATGCAAATCTGACTGTACTATTCCCCTTGCCCCAAATCCTCAGAATATATTTAAGCAGTAAATTAATTCATAAAGAATAGATGGTGGTGATGCAATGCAGAGCGAGTGCTGGATTAAAAGGGTGGCATAGTAGTGATGGACTTAAGATGGGCCATTAGTGACCTGGAGGGACAGAACTTGAGAAGATGTTGTGGGGAGGGTGGTGGTGGTGGTGGAAGGGAAACTGATAGTAAATGGAAGCAGATACTGGAAGGTTAGGGCACATGAAAAATTATGACAATGAGAAGGTGAGCCGGGGACTAGTTTATGTCAGACCTGTTGCGTGAGGCTTTTTTAGGGTGCAAGAGAAGAGACATGGTCAGGTTAATGACGGGGGTTTATGAAAAGGCTGCACAGGAGACCATCTCAACAGCCACCCCATTATCTCCGCCAGCTCCGTAGCCCGGTGGCAGCTCTAGCACTTGTCTTTAGGGCATTACTGACTGCTGACTCTGTCTAGCATGCAGACCCTTCAGGAAAGTTCTTGTAGGCCAGTTATTCTCTCTGGTTGGCTTGAGGCAGTTACTTACCCTCGGTGCTGTTGGGCAGAGAACCAAGGTGCTGTTAGACCCTTGAGCCTGGTCTAAGCAGCCATGGCCAGGGTGGGGGATGGTCACATGGACCAAGGCATGGAGACTTGTATTAATAAATAGGAAGGGCCTGTGACTGCTTTGCCCAGAAGGGGATGGCACAACTTGCAGGCATCTTGAGATTTTATAGCCTGAACAATATCTGTGGAGTTTAAAAAAAAAAAAGATAAAAAAAGCTTAGTTCAGTTTCCTCCTATGGATTTTTTGGCTTCATCTGGTCAGGCTGCTTCCAGACTCACTGAGCAAATGCTGCGCTCCCTTGGAAATGTCTGCCATGGTGGCACAATGGGAGAATTATTACAGTGTTGCACATACCTGGTAGGCTGGGTTAGGGAGTGAGGCTGGTTTCTACTTTCTGGTGCTTTACCTATAGGGAGCTAGTACAGCTCCCGAGTTTAGGAAGGAGTGGGAAAAGGACCTTGACCAGGAGCTTGAATCCATGTAGTACTCTTGATCTTTATGAGATTTCACCCTCCTTCTGTAATTTGGAGAAGGAAAAGAGTATAGAGCAAATTTGAAGAGTTATTCATCTAGCCCTGACCTTTGCTCTTTACCAGGGTCACCGGGACAGTCTGCATTTCTACTTAGAAAATGCAGACAGATGGATCATACAGTCAGAATTGATTACCTAGCCACCAGGAAATGCTCTTATGTATCATCTTACTTGCTTTTGCAGCTAATAAGCTTAGTGACATGATTCTGTGGTTATAGTTCATGACTAAATGAGCCTTTAAAATAGTAATAATAAAAGCTAACACTCATAGTGCTCACTGTGTGCCAGATAGTGTTCGAAGTGCTTTACATGTGTTAGCTCGTGTTAGCTTCTCAGCACTTTATAAGACAGTACTGTTATTACCTGTGTCCTGTGTTTATTGTAGGAGGCCAGAGCAAGCTCATTTTCAAACCAGATCTTACTTTGGAAGAGGTACGGGCAGAAAATCCCAAAGTGTACAGAGGCCGGTATCACCCTGAAGAATGTAAGGCTTTGCAACGGGTTGCCATCCTCATTCCACACCGGAACAGAGAGAAACACCTGCTGTACCTGCTAGAACATCTTCATCCCTTCTTGCAGAGGCAGCAGCTGGAGTATGGCATCTACATCATCCACCAGGTGAGTGTGGGGGCAGGCCAGGGCCCTGCCCTCCAGACCCTCCTCTCTCTGAAGGACTTGGCCACATGACCATTTGTCTATCTTGCGTAAAAGGACCAACAAACTACTAATATCATCAAAGGAGGGTTCTCTTACCTCATTTATCCCTGAAAGGAGTAGAGAAAATTCTTGTCCCAGAGTGTGGAGTTATGGGACCAAGTTGTGGGAAATTTTGCTGCCCTTCAGTGAACCTCTGGAGCAAGCCAGTTTTTTTGTGAGCCCTTCCATGTTAGCCAGTGACTGCCCTAGGGTTTTCCCTTGAGATTTACTGACTCCTTATGTTTCCTTCTGCATTTGCTATACACTACATGATGAGATGTTGGAATAGTTTTCAATATTGACTATAGCTATTGAATGGGGACCTAGACAGAGGATATGACCAATACCCTGTGTTAATAGCCATGACTGTATCCACATTTCTGCCTTTAACTTTGCCACTATTTATTATGTAAAACATTTTATGTTTAATTTTTATTTTATTGATTCACTTATTTGGCTTCCAGAAGCATGATTTTTGGTTCAACTGTGTTGTGGTTTTTATTTTGCTGTTTTTGGTATTCCATAAATATTTACTTTTCAGAAGATTAAAGTTGGAAATAAAGCTGTCTTCCCCCTATAATAATAATAGCTAATGTTTATTAAGCATTTACCATGCATGAGGCACTATTCCAAATACTGTCCATGTATTAACTAATTTAATCCTTACAACACCCCATAAGGTGTGCATTATTATTATCCCTACTTTTTTTTTCCAGAATATTATGGGGGTACAAACTCTTTGGTTACATATATTGCCTATGCACTGCCCAAGTCGGAGCTACAATTGTGAATATCCCTCAGATGGGGTCAAGATTTCTGATTGATTTGACTAGTATGTAAGAAAGGTTTTGTAGTTTTATATGGAACAAAGATATTTTTGAAATTTTGAGTTAAAAATTTTTTTTTAAATTGTGGTAAGAACACTTAACATGAGATCTATCCTTTTAATAAATTTTAAGTGTACACTACATTATTGTTAATTATTTGAGTTATTTTTGTGTTTTAAAACTTTTTAAACATTTTTTAATTGTGGTAAAGTACACATAACATAAAATTTACCTTCTTAGTCATTTTTTTCACTTTTATTTATTTATTTTTACCATCTTAGCCATTTTTAAGTATACAGTATGGTAGTGTTAGGAATATTCACACTGTTGTGTATCCAATCTCCAGAATTTTGTAATCTTGCAAAACCGAAACTCTATACGATTAAACAAGTCTCCAGATTTCAAGGAATGTTTCTAAGTTATGAAATGTAAGGATGTGTGAAGCATAAAGAAAAAAACAGTCTTTTATTGTCATTGCATCTACTCTGTCAGATCTTTACATCACAAGTATAGTCTTGTGCATTAGCAAGAATAATACCAATTCCCAAATCTGAACTGAAGAGGGGAACAATGTGTAACATTGTTCAGTAACGGTTACCTTCTAAGCACTTTATTTCCTTTTGTTTGTTTTAGGTTTCAAAAATATCTGTTTCCCAGAATTTTAAGTTAGGGGTATATAAGTAAATCTGTTTCTTTTATAGGTTAAACAGTGTCCCCAGGCTGTACTCAGAACATAGAAACAAACAGCTGAACTACAAATTAGCATCTGGGATGCCACCTGTTAGATGGCAAGTGTCTTGAGTGTCTATCTCAGGAGCTTTTCAAGTTTTAATTTCTATATCTATAGGCTGGAAGTAAAAAGTTTAATCGAGCCAAACTGTTGAATGTGGGCTATCTGGAAGCTCTCAAGGAAGAAAATTGGGACTGCTTTATATTCCATGATGTGGACCTGGTACCTGAGAACGACTTTAACCTTTACAAGTGTGAGGATCAGCCCAGACACCTGGTAGTCGGCAGGAACAGCACTGGGTACAGGTAATGTGGCTGTGCGGATGGATGGTTTAGGGTGAGAAGCTTGCCAGTGTGGAGCCAGTGGCCAGAGTGTCTTAGGAAAATTAGAAATAAGAAAAATGGTCCATGATATATGGCTTAAAATTCAAAATAGGAATTAGAGAATGTAATAAGGAAAACATCCTATAGCAGCTTCGGCAGAGGATCACAAAGACAAAAGGGAAAAAGCAGGAGAGAGAACACAATCCCAGCATTGCCAGTGGTAGCTGGCCATACCTGCAGCGTCCGCATTGTGGAAAAGCCCACATGGTGGAAAAGCCACAAGCTTTTCCACGCTGAGTAGAACTCAAGTAACTTATCTGTCTATCCCTGACTTCTCCTCTAGGAGGCAACAAGGTGGTGTACCCTTAGATCAACTTTTAGGCCTCTGTTGTGACATTGCTTTCCAGACGTGGCCTCTTTCCAGAGTTCAGAGGGGCATCCACTGAGTAGTGTGCTCTGGAGCCAGGATACCCAGGACAAGTTCCTTTCTCTCGCAGCCAGCATGAGAAGTGCTAGATACCATCACTTCTGTATTCATTCCCTGTCTCCTCCACCCCCCCCCCCAGGAGACACAGCCTGCTTTGCAACCTTATTTTATATCAGCTCCTATTTAAGCACAACTGGGGGGGAATAGCAACCAGGAAAATTTCTCTACAAGTGAAACTCTGTATTCATGTATGAGTGTGCACACTTATGTGTCAGCTTCCCCCAAGCCCTGCTAGTCACATGTGCTCATATCTGTGGGGCTTACTGTGCTAGAGGCCACGAGACCTGTTTGAATAAGGCAGAACACCTGCCCTCAAAGAGCTCCCTATTGAGTGTTGGTGTGGGGAGACAGGTAGTTACAGTGGAGTTGCGTTAATTTTGCATTTCTGCAGGTACAACTAGAAGCACTTGATAAGGAGAAGGAGAGAGAGAGAGGGAGGAAGGGAGAAGGAGAAAGAGAACTATAAAACAATAAGATAATACAGGAGATTCCACCAGTGCATACTTTTGAGTGTGAAATGGAAACTGAATCTCGTGGTGCTTCACTTGGTCTTGGCTTGCATGTTGCTCTTATTGTGTAGGTCTCTCACATTGAACTGTTTAAGGGAATTCTTGAGTAACATTGACTGCAGATGACTTTTGCCTTAGGTACTGACTTTAAACCCAATCCCTGTGTAAGCTGTGGGATATAAACGAACACCTAGAACAAGCTGCAGTGGTTGAGAGCACAATGTCTTTAAGAAACACCTTACAGGGAGGGGTTTCAAGCTGTTCCCCAGGGAAGGTGGCACCTTCATCTTGTAGAATCAACAGGAGCTTCTCAGCCGAGTTCTAAAACATGCCAGAGAGTATGGCATGGTTTGGGGAGATATGCAAGTAGTTCACTGGTATTCTAAAATGTCTGGGAGGAGGGGCAAGAGATGAAGCTAGGCAGGGGCCAGAGATTATGCAGGCTTTGTTTAGTCTGGTAAGAAGTTTGGATTTCCTATGGAAGGGGATAGGGAGCTGTTGACACATGGTTACAGCTAGGGAATGACAGGAGAAAGCTCAGTGCAGTCTGTCTTTAATGTATTGGTTGGAGCAAAGCAGGAGGGGAGAAGTCACAAGCCTGAATTAGGGGGAGGGCAGTGGGGACAGAGGGCAAGGAGAGAGCACAAGATTTTTCTCTTTGGTGGGAAATTGATCTTTGGATCTGAATCTTATTATCTAAAGGCTTTGTTTTCTGTTTTGTTTGAGCCACTTCTGCACTGAAGAAAGCAGCATATCATGGCTGAGCACACTGTGGTTTTTTTAGAAGCATGTCACCATCTGTTCACTTATTACGTAAAATTAATAAGTTATCCCTATCTACAACACAGAACACCTGTATTTCAGAAACTTGTCATAATGATAACCTTCCCATTGTCCGCTTCTTTCTAAACATCTGGTTGCCCAGTTCATTTCTAAACAATGACACAGAATTGTTTTAAGGACAGGCCTTTTGTTGAGATTCTAGATTTTATCTTTGTTTTAAGCTGGACCATAAGAAAGCTGAGTTCTTGGGCATTCCTGCCGGGAATTGACTTTGACTTATACTTTGGTGTCACAATCATGGATTTCATCAGATGCTACTCTAAGAAACAGCCCATGTATGTATGATTCTTGCTGTTTTAGTTTGCTTGTCAATGGCCAGATGTTTCTTTTATAACTAGATATCAGAAAGCCTTTGTCTCTGTTGAGTAACTGACAAGTTTTCTTAATGTGAATCAGATAAATTGAATGTGTCTGCCCTTTTGATCTGGATGCAAGAAGCTCTGAGCCAAATTCATGGCCCTCTTTTACAAACTGAAAAGAATCTTATTTGCAGATCAGAGTTCTAATGTATTTCCTATCTTAATTTTATGTTCTGATTTAAATTTCTCTCTGGTCCTGGTTTGTCATTTATATTTTTCTGTTTTATTGTATGTGTCATGTAAACAGCCTCATCTTTTGTGGCCAGGGAGAGGTATGTATAGGTAATGTAGGAGCTGTGTGCGTCCTCGCCTGCAACCTTTGCTACTCTGGGCAGAACCCTTGTGGTGGCAAGTTCAGCTGCAGGCAGCTGGGTGTCTGCCCCCTGCTGGCAACTATGTGTCACTGCTCCACTGAGTTTAAATTCACACATCCTCCTTCACTGTCACACCAGCCCTGTTAGTGTAAGATTTTACTTTACACACATGCAGAGGGAAGAAGGTAAAGGATCTTGCTCCAAGTGTCTCAGACTCTAACGAAGCCAAAGATGGATCTTGTTTATCGCTGCCTGTGGGTTAGTGATAAAGCTCTGGACCAGCCTCTGGCAAATTTTACTGGCCAGAATCCCTTTGGCAACTACCTCCTTTCTATTGTTATTTTATGACTCTACTGTTATTTTATGACTACATTTTCCCCACCCTTAGGCCTTACAGCCCTTTAAAAATGCAAATAAAATTGTTCTGGGCCAATTAAATATTTATGCTTTTACAGATAAGAAGAAAAACCCAAAGCAAAGATCAATAAATACCTAGACAGTTGCCATCTAACAGGCAACTGAGACACAGTTCCTTAACCTTTCTTCCAACTTGTCTCCTCTGCTCCTCCACGCTCCAGCTAAACTTGTCCCAGGTGGTCCTCAGACAGCCTGCACTTTTCTCCCTCCTGTGCTTGGCCTCACAGAGTTCTGGCCACCAGGAGACCCCCCCCCATTTTTCTGCCTATCTGAATCCTTCCAGGCCCACCTCCTCCTGCTGTGGTGGTGTCTCCTTCCTCAGAACCCTGATAACGCTCATTTCTCCTGCTGGAGTATAAACTTGTTGGGGCAGGGCCCATGTATTACATTTTTAGCCAGCTGTCTTGTGCATGGTGGGTAGTGGTTGTGATAGATCACCACCAAATCATCACTGCTGGTTCTCTTGTGGTGTTTGCTTGCTGGTGCTTGGCAGGTTATGCCTGGGCAGTGATTCTACTCACAGTGCCCTGATGAAGCTGCTGGTCTTCAGGTGATTAAGAATCCCTTCCCAGTCAAACAGTTTCTGATAACCATGACAATGAGTCACTGCTAGTAGATGTCTTGATCAGTAACAGTTACCTTCTAAGCACTTTATTTCCTTTTGTTTGTTTTAGGTTTCAAAAATACTGTTTCCCAGAATTTTAAGTTAGGGGTATGTAAGTAAATCTATTTCTTTTATAGGTTAAACAGTGTCCCCAGGCTGTACTCAGAACGTAGAAACAAACAGCTGAACTACAAATTAGCTTTTGGGACGCCACCTGTTAGATGGCAAGTGTCTACATGTTTATTGATCTTTCCTTTTGGTTTGTCTTCTTATCTGGAGAGCCATAAATATGTAATTGGTCCTGGAACAGTTTGAACTGAAGTTAATTAAAGTTAGAAATCCTCCAAACATTCACATCTTTTTATTCAGTAACATTCCAAGTTATTAAGCTGCCTTCATTTGCATTTCTGAATTGTTACAATTAAAGGATATCTTTATTTCTCAGATTTACTAATTTGTCCACTGATAATAAGAGCCCTATAAAACTGGGAGGTGCTTTCAAACTGTTATCGCCTGACTATTTTCCTAGGTTTTTTTTTCTCTTTCCCCTTTTACTTGTTGGTATTCCCCACAGTTCCACAGAACTTAACCCCACTCTCCTACCTCTGTACTCTTCTCACCGACTACATTGTCTTTGGGTTATTTCTTCTACTCCTGTGCCTTCTACCTGTTGGCAGCTTATTTCCAAAGCCATATCTGTAGCCATTCTCTTCTTGGGAGCTTGGCCTCTGTAACGTTTTGCCTACTGGCAAAATCCCAGGGGTATCTCAAATTCAGCTTATCCAAACCATAATTTACTATCTTCTTCTCAAAATCTAATTATTATCTGTACATGAAAGGCACTGTCCTCTACCTAGTTTCCAGGCCAGAAACCTCAGGGGTGTTGAGGTGTGTTGGGTTCTCCAGGAAACAGACTGTGAGTTGAAGATCTGCATGCAGAGAAGTGGAGATTTGCATAAAGGGTGTGTACATACAGAGTGTGTGAAGGAGCTGTCTCTTGCTTTCCACCAGGGTCCTGCAAAAGTAAAAGTAAAAAAAAAAAAAAAAGTTGTCATGATGCACATTTATGCTGAACCTGGATGCAGCCTCAGAATCCCTCTTAACCAAGTGCCCTTGGTAGCTGTTACCATTCATTAGATTGGCACATGAGTTGAAATCTGTCATTCAGATCTGATGTGTGGTTCACATTTACAGGTATCTCTATAGACCTATATACACAAACGTCACCAATATTAGTTGGGTGGCACCTTGCTTAGTGAGCAAAGCTTAGTGAGCATTTGTCTAGACAGAGGAGAGAAGGCAAGACAGGGAAGGCCAGGAGTGTTGGGAGGTGGGGTCAAGCAGGAGTTGAATAGGTTGGAAGCGTTCCTAGAATGCCAGCCTTGAAATCAGAGACCTCTGAAATATCTATGGAGAACAAAAGGTCTTGGTACTAATGTTCTTACCTTTTCTTTCCTCTCTTTTGCTCCAGGTTACGTTACAATGGATATTTTGGGGGTGTTACTGCCCTAAGCAGAGAGCAATTTTTCAAGGTGAATGGATTCTCTAACAACTACTGGGGATGGGGAGGCGAAGACGATGACCTCAGACTCAGGTGAACAACAGAGAAAGGTCCCCTTCATGGGGCTCTGCTATCAGTGGTGGCTCTGGAAACCTGTGTTTATGTATACTTTCCCTAGGTGCTAGTGCAGCATGTCACTAGGCTGCAGATTAGGGCTTAAAGGGGGTGGAGGGAGGACAGGATGGCCCAAATAGTTCTTTGCCAGTGGCAGCTTATTCCTGGCTCATGGGTGTTTGGGTGTTGGTGAAGGGCTCTGTGGTCTAGTCGGTGGGAATTACTTACTGAGACAGGGTCTCATCAGTGAATGAGAAGTTTCAAACTGCAGGGTGTCTGAAATAAGTAATTATTCAAGAGCTCAGGGCTGGTATCTTCAGACTTGTAATCACAGGGTCTTTCTGGCTCTCAGGAGCCCCCCGCTTTCCTCCTGCTGTTGCCTTTTGGAAAGGAAATTTCTAAGCCAGGGTTCTGAATTAATAGATGCATGACTGTCAGAAATTTTCCATTGCTTCAGCAGAAGGAGAAGGAACCACGGTGCTCTGTGCTGCTCTCGTTCCTATGTCTAGGCAGAGAGCCTCTGGCATGTTTTCAGCAGGAGGGAATGGATTTCCCCGACCAAGGGCTCCACAGAAATGGCCATAGTGATGGGCACCAGCCCTTCCCTGCCCAGCCTGTGAGCAGCCTGTGTGGCCATGCTTATGAACTGGGTGGAGGGTGCCTGCTAGATTTCAGGGCAAGAGTAGCAAAGGTCAGTGGTAAACAATCCCTATCCTCTTCCTCAAGGCCGCTTCACTGCCCAGCTGGGGTGAATAGTAGTAGAATTTTGTACCGATCACATATCTTCACTTTTTTCCTGCTACCTCTCAGCTTCAAGGTAGAGGGGAGCCCCAAGTTTTGCTTTCATTTGATAAGGTCATAATGGCCTTCAGAATGGTTCTTGACTAATGCTATGGATAAACCAAAATGATTTGAATGTAAAAGTCAGTTGAGATTTATTTGCTAAAAACTTATTTATTCACCTGTGCAATGGGCCCCATCCTTCTTAGCTTGTATAATACATTGCAGTTTGCAAAGCGTGTTCCATGCAGATTATGTCATTTGAGTCTTTTAAATCAACTCCGTATCACCATTGTCCTTTTACAGATGAGGGAACTGAGACCTGAAATAGTGAACTGACTTACTGAGGTTGTAAATAACAGAGTCCAGATTTGAACCTAGGTTTGTGGCTTTAAAGCTTGTGACCTTAAACGATCATTCCTCTCTTTGTTAGAAGAAGGCAACTCTAAGTAAATGAGGGATCCTGAGAGACTTGATCCTCCTATTCGTCAGGATGTTTTGAAATTAGTACTTTATCAGGTTTTTTTTGAAAATGACTAACGATAAATTGACACATCTCCTTTGTACCCCAGTAGTGAATGTTAAATGTGATTTTTTTATGGGCTTATTGCCTGAGGTCTCACCATAATAGGAAATCTGAAATTTTAGAAGTTTTTCTTATTTTTTTTAATACCCAAATAATCAAGCTCTATGTGAAACTGTGTGTGTCTGTGTAAATTTTTGTAAGTGATTCTTTTTAAGTGCCCAGTGGTAGATAGGTGGGATGGATTTTTAAAAAATTTCCTCTGTTGTTTTTCTAGGGTTGAGCTCCATAGAATGAAAATATCCCGGCCAATGCCTGAAGTGGGTAAATATACAATGATCTTCCATACCAGAGACAGGGGCAACGAGGTGAATGTGGAACGGTAAGTCCTGGATTCACGGGCCTGGCAAGCTACCTACCTCGTCTCTTCTGTCAGTGAGGACTATGCTGAATTTGATCAGATAAGCCAGCTCATGTTGTTAAAAGATTTTTGTAAGGAAATTTTCAAACAGTCACAAAAGTAGAGGGATTGGTACATTGAAACCCACTTCAACAGTCATCAACTCATAGCTCTTTTCCTCACTTTTTTCTTGTCCCCCACTGGATTATTTGGGAACAAATCATGGATGTCAACAGATATCGTAGCATTTCAGGTATAAATACTTCAGTATGTGTTCTTAAAACATAAGAGGCTTAAAAGAAAGAATTGCAATACTGTCATCATACTTATTAATAAAATAAAATTAACAATACCTCCTTAATATCATCAAATGTCTAGTCAGTGTTCAGATTTCCTTGATTATCTCATGAATACTTTTTTTTTTAACGGTTTGTTCAGATCAGTATCTAGAAAAGTTGCATTTGGATGATCTCTTTTAATCTCTTTTTTTTTTTTCCTCATTGCAGTTTATTTGTTGAACAAACCAGGTCATTTGTCCAATAGAATTTCTTACATTATGGATGTTGCCAATTGCATCCTGGTGGTATAACTTAATGTATTCCTCTGACCTCTGTATTTTCTTGTAAACTGGGAATTAGATTGCTGTGGATTTCTGGAGACTCAAACAGATTCCAGATACTATTTTCAGAGAAGAACACTTCATTGATGGTGTTGTGTACCTCCTCTTGTGTCACAACGGGAGGATGTAATGTCTGCTTGTGCCTTTTTTGTGATGTCAGCCTTGATCTGTGAGTCTGGGTGTTGTTAGCCTAATCCACTCATTGTGAGATTCCCCATCAGTTTTTCACCTAATGATTTTAACAGCTATTGATGCTTGATTTCTAAATTTATTATTTAATTAGGGGTTGTAAAATTGTAATATTCTAATTCTATTATTCCTTCTGCGTTTATTAGATTTTTCTACAAAGGACTTGCCCTCTTCACTTACTTGAATACTCTGGGGTACAGTTTTTGTAGGAAAGGCATAATAAAGGGAAAGAATGAAGCATTGATTAATAATTTTTCAGACTAATGAGTTGGTGTGCCCTGGCATCCTTTAGGATGTAGTTAATATACTTTTTGATACTCAAATTGTCTCTTCTTTGGACTGAATCCTTTTCATATAACCACAGTAGTCTTTGAGAGCTTCCTTCCTTGTGCTCTGGCGTGACGAGATGTTCTAGGCTCATCTTGTACTTTTCCTGCCCCAGGGATTGTCCCTTTCACCAAGGAAGCCTGACAGATAAGCCAATTTTTATGGGGCTCTGATTGAAGAATCTATATTTCTTTGTTCTGATGTTTTTCCTAAATTTTAAAACAGTATTAAGGGACTTTTAGCCCTTTTGTTAGCATCTACATTTTTAAACAATATTAAAAGGCTTTTAGCCCAATATTAAAGGGCTCTGTTAGACTTTATTTTAAAACAATATTAAAAAGCTTTTAGCCCTTTTGTTAGAGTCTACCTCTCTCACAAAACAGCTGTTTCTCTTTTCTATGTCTTTCTAGTCTGTGTCCATAGTCATGCATTTTTCTCTCTATGTTTAAAAAAAATTATTGAATAGATACAAAAGAATACTTCTAGATTGTATGAAAAGTATGAAGATTCTTGATGCTGTGAACACTGCTGGTATCCCCCACCCAAAGCGGTGGGCCCCATTGCCTGTGTGGTCCTCCCTAATACCATATTCTCACTCTTCTCGTCCCCCCTTTATTCCCCTACCCAGGTAACACTTTACTGAATGTTTGTGATAATTATGTGTGATAATAAGTATTTCTGCTGTTTCTTGGTTTTCTTGTCTTCCCATATGCTTGTACCCCTAAACAAAAGACTGTTTAGTTCTGTGTATTTTTCAACTTTATGTAAATGAAATCACACTGTATTTATTCTTATCTGACGTTATTTAGCTTGCTATTATGCTTCTGATCTCTATCCATATTGTTATGTGTAACCAAAATTTATTGTTCTTCACTGTGAAGCAAGTAGAGATCTATTCAGTTCACTGCCCACTTGTCTTCCCAGATTCCACATTCTTCTTCAAATGCATTCTGCTCTTTTGTGTGTGTGTGCATCTTGCCCAGGGTGGTCACTCTGCCTGGAGGGTCCTTTCCTTCACCTTCTTCACCTGGTGAATTTGTCCTATTTTAAGACTCAGTGAAATGTACCTTCTACAGCCCCCTCACCAGACTCCCTCATGGAGTTGGGTGCCCCTTATTCATCCTCATCTACATACGTTCTAACTTCTTTGGGAGTCTCCTATGAAAGCTTTGTACCTTCCCTGCCTACAGACACAAAATTTTCCCAACAACATTGGAGGATTCAGAGACCTCCTGAAGCTCATCCAGGATCTGTTAGCTGTGGATGACACATATCCCCTTGTGCCAGTGTTTCTTGCACATCCTTCTGTCCTGTAGATGTTGGCTCACCAAGGGCAATGACTCTTGTCATTTTTGGTCCCCAGGGTCCCACATAGGGTCCGATACATGAATACATGGCTATCATTGGTGTCTGTTACCTTTGATGGGGAAAACAAACTTTTTTGCAATAGGAAACCCAACAGATACAATAATTTATAAAAATAATTATGCCACATTTTGGGACAAGGCAAAAAGCAATGGAGACATAGGTTAATTCTTATTCACATTTGTTCTTTTTATCTTTAGGATGAAGCTCTTACACCAGGTGTCACGAGTGTGGAGAACAGATGGGTTGAGCAGTTGTTCTTATAAATTACTGTCTGTGGAATACAGTCCTTTATATATCAACATCACAGTGGACTTCTGGTCTGGTGTGTGACCCGGGATCTTTTGGTGACATTTGGAAGAACTGATCATGTGATTGCAATAATCTTGGCCTAGAGACTTCTCCTAGTAGCACACATTCAGAACCTGTTACAACTAATTATTGGGCTGAATTTTTCCTTTTTATATTTTGTTAGCAGATATGGAATGTAAAACAATTGTAACAAGACAGCTTTCTTAGTTGTTGTTATCATGAGGGTTAAATATTGTGATATGGATACTTAAAGGACTAAATATAAAAGGATGACTCAAAGGATATAATGAAGAACTTGAGAACTCTGGTTGAAGGAGATTTATTTACATGTGAAGTGGTATATTGTGGGGTAAAAGGCCACAGGAAATAAGATTACTGAATGTCTCAGAGAACCAGAATTGTTCTCGTCCAAGGAAGAAAGGTACGAAGATGTGTTTCTGTTACTTGTTTATCCTGCATGGTCATCTGTGAGGTGGTGGGTCCCAGGTGAGAACAAGAAGACCACAGAAGAGGGGAGAAAAGGTGAAGAATCAAGATGCAGTGAACTTGGGAATGAAGAGGTGGCGGGAGGCAGAGTGCAGGATGAAGAGGCAGCAGCTGCTGTGCTGGTTGCTGCCGTTGCTACTCTGCAGGGATATGCCTTCCAGCAATAGCCCAGCAGAGAACACATTATCTACTAGTTTTTAAGAATTTTTGTAAAATGATTTTGTACATGTAGGATGTGAATTAGCAGTTTACAAATTACATATTAACTAATAATACGTCTATAAAATACCTCTGTAGTAAAATATGAAAAAGCTTTGCGTACTCAGTCTTGTTTTTTTACTATTATTTGAGGCCTACAGATGTATTCATTTCGGTATCTATAATTTTAAACAGCTTAAAAACAGAACAAATGTAACAAAACCCTCCACCCCTCTTTCATCCTTGCATTCCCCTCCCCTGTTCTTCTCGTGGGCGACCTCCTGCATCCAGCTCCAGCTTTGTGGAAGGCACCTCTGTGTTTCTGTCCTTGTCATCCTCTTGTGCCTCCTGCTTTCCAACAGTGGGAACAGCAGGGCTGGCCTCGGGGGGCACATCCGGTTGGTTGTGGGACAAGAAGGGGTGGAGCTCGCCCTTTAGGGGCCCAGGGCTTGGGAAGCCTTTGCTTTGGAAGGATGGTGGGGCCGTGTCACTGACTTGGGCAGTGGCAGTGATTTGGGAGAGAAGCCACCAGTACTGCTGAGCTTCCCAGGGAGGGGTAGGGCGTGGGGGAGAGAATCAAAGGAAGGGAATAGGAAACAAATACTGGATGGGAACAGCGATAAGAGCATTTCATTTGCTTAGGTGAATGGACCCATAAATAATGTAGATATGGATGTTCTTAGGCATTATGCGTATTATACATGCCCCAGGGGCTCTGAATCCATCATTGTTATACGACACCTTAACTGTTAAACTTTAACAGGAATGAGTGCCAGCCAATAAGTATAAATAATATCTAATCCTTCCCAAGCAGAGAGAGGGAATAGGAGGGTTTGGAGCTCCCAAGAAAAACGGGAGGAGTCACCACCCAAGTGGGGAGTGAGAATTTGAAAGGACAATACATTTTATAGACATGACAGGTTTACCTAGGGCTAGCCCGGTTTACCTTTAACTCAGCATAGGGAGTAAAAGTAAAAGTTGTGTTTTTTCTTTATTTAGCAAAGGAATACTCAGGGTTTTCATATTTTTTGCCCAAACTTTATAAAGGTGTTTGATTCTTGGGAGATGTGCTGGTGGGGCTGTAGTGTGTTGAGTAAGCCTTCCTCTTGCTATCCCCTGTCCTCTGCAGAACATTTCCTTAGTGTTCTGTCCCAATTTTCTTAATTATGAATGTACTAACAGATGGTAATTTGGAGGCAGTGGGTCCCTTCCTGGTCATGGTTGGGGAGGGCAATGGAAGAGAATGGCATGTGCAAGGAATTTGAGGATCCATATTTGAGAACTCAATTTCTTTCTCAATGGAAATGGAATATAGCTAATACCATGTGGAAACTCCCTGTGTTTTTTCAGCTATTAATAAGCATCTGCATTTTTTAAAATGTTGGAAACCACTGAACTATGCCTCTTTTCTTCAAATAATTCTTTCAACCAAGATAATGTACAAGTCACTTATCAGGGGTCCCCAACCTATGGTGAGTTGTATAATTATTTCATTATATATTACAATGTAATAATAACAGAAATAAAGTGCACAATAAACGTAATGCACTTGGATCATCCCAAAACCATTCCACCCCCTTTCCAGTCTATGGAAAAATTATCTTCCATGACAATGGTCCCTGGTGCCAAATAGGTTGGGGACCGCTGAATTACGTGACTTGTTATGACACTTCTTGAGGGGAAAGGTAATTTTTTAAGGCGTTTATGCCACCACTGTGGCTCTTTCCTGCACTGGGAGTCAAAGGACAGCGACTGGCTGGGGGTGCTGGGACACGCAGCTGCTGCCTGCCATCCACCATCCCCTCTGCTCTCACCTCTCAGCTGGGCAGGGGAGTTCGGCTTCAAAGGAGATGAGCTCCCCCAGTTCCTGCCTGGTGCTTTTTTTTATGGTCAGTTGCCACAAAGAGGCCAAGCGTTTTAAATGTTGTAGAGACATGTATGCCTGCTGTGCTTGTTAAGGATTACGTGATGCAGACTGTTTGGAAATTATAACCACAGGGTGTGCTACTTTAAAGTTTTTATTGTTTTTTTCTCACCTACACTAGCATTTGTTTTTATAGCGCTTTACGGTGTGTGATGTTTTTACACACACTTTAGTGATGCTGCTGACTGGAGATAAGAAGGGCAGATGAGGAAGTGGGGGTCTGGAACAGGCGGGTGATTTGACAAAAATCCCACAGCTAGTGAGTGGCAGAGTCGTGGCCAAACCCTAACTTCAAGGGCATTACACCACATTGCCTTCATCTGGGCTGCTCTCTTTTTGAGGTAGATTTCCCAAATCTGTATCCTTGTCCTCACCTCCACAGAGGTTTAGTATCTTCTGGACCCTAAAAAGCACATTTCTGTTCTCATCTGCTCTCTGAACTTTTTCCAGAATCCTTTCCTGGTGTTTCTGCCCTTACCTTCCTCACTTCCACTTAAGCCCCAACTGGATAGACTTCCTGGGAGCCCCAAAAACCTCTGTGAATGGGTTTGAGAGAGAGAAAAGACATTTTCTGACAGAGTTGAAACTTCCACAAGTCCTGTAGACATATACAGTCCCTCTCAAAAGCCATTAAAATGTCCCACAAGGAGCAGCATATTCAGGTACGTTTCATAAATTCTTTTTTACCAATCACATTCCAGAACTTTAAAAAAAACTCTATTCCTTAGTATCTTAGACATTCTAAGGTATTGCCACCTTCATGGATTTTAGTATATGGATTGCCATCTTGTACCTGCTGAGGGGGCTTGATAGGAGTGGCTGGGAGGTCCCACCCCAGGGAGCACCAGTGCAGGTAAAGGCTCCATGTCACATTGACAATTGTTGAGAATCCAAACAAATATCAAATCTTGTGTGCATGTGTGGGATGGGTGTATGTGTGTATGTGTATGTGGTTTGGGGGCTTGGAGCAGAGGTTGGTGAAGGGTGGAGCATAGTAATAACTGAATGCCTGCTTGGTGTCCATTTGTGGTTTTTAATTTTAACTTTCTAATAGCCATGTTAAAAGGTGTGTGTGTGTGTGTGTGTGTACTGCAAAGAGAAAACAGATTGAAGTTACATAACTTCCCAAAGTTGGTAAGAAGAGGAGATAAGTTTTGAATTCAGGCCTCTCTTGGCCCCAATATTGTGCTTTTCCCCCAGAAAATAACAGTGTCAGATTATGAGATGTCCTTGTGTGGGTAGCGAGGACAGAGATCTCATTTTATAGTTAAGATTCTAGAAATAATACAAAGAACTTGAGGTGTATCAATTAAAATGCCTTAGCTTGATGACCCTAGTACATTCTTCCACTATTGAGTAGGAGTTTTACTGAAAAGCTATTACTCATAGCTGTTGTATGATGGCCAGTAAATTTGGACCAGGATATTTGATCATTAGCTTATTGCAATAAATTGAAGCAACCTGGCATTAGTTGGTGTGTTCTCAGGGATTATGGGCCAAGCAGAGTTCTTCAGATCAGATTTGTGGAATAACTTCCTGTTCCATGTCTTTTCTAGGCTGATTGATGCACACTTTACATGTCTTATGAATCCTTCCAGTCCGGGGTGAGGACAGAGTCGTTTTTCTGAAGTGGGTTCCAAGAAGTTAAGTGACTTGTCATAGAGCTGGGATTTGGAGCTAAGTATTTGACTCCAAAGTTCAAGTTCTTAACCACTTTGTGGTAACAGAGAAATAAATAAGCCAACAAATAGAGGAAATAAGGATGGGCAGAGTTATTTGGAGAGTGCCAATTCCCTTCAGCCAAAAAACCCCAGGAACACAACTGCAGATAAACCAATTGAGTTAGATGTTGGTGAAAGGATACAGAATTTCAGTTAAACAGGAGGAATAAGTTCAAGAAACCTACTGTGAACAAAAAATTGGGATTATGACTTTCTGCAGTGAGCAAGAGCATACCATGAGGGGTATGGGAGAACCGTGAAGTGACTCAGTAGAAAGGTTAGAAAGACCTATTACAGCATTTGGGCTTTGGTTGGGTCATTTGGGGAGGGTCTGAGGAAGGGTTTGCTCTGTATTGGATGCTCTCAGAAAGCAGGGGCAAGTCCATGATTGTGGATCTTAATAAGCTTTATTTACCGAAAGGGAGACTAGCCGGAGAATAAGCTGTAATTGGTAAGACTTAGTGTCACTTAGCCAAGACAGCAGTTGTTTTGTGGGTGGCACAGTTACTGATTTTGTCTGTGCTTAGACAAAATTTTACAGTGGCCTTGGTTTGTCTCATTTTATCATGGTCTCAGAGTGACCTTATCTGTGTGATATCGTTTATGTCAAACAGGAAATAGCTGAGCTTTGTTGTGAGTGCCGGGCAAGCTTCTGAATGTCAGGGCTGCTCTTTTGTTCTTTTTCAAGAGGAACTCGGGGTAGAGATCACATGAAAATAGGGCATGACAGCACCATTTCTTTGTAATCCCAGGATTTGGCTATTTGTCTCCTAAAGTGTGGGTTGGGGGTTGTGGGCTGGGGGAAATGTTGGTTGGAGAAGGGCAAGTTGGCACCTCTGCATTTCTCAGCAAGGCTGCCTTTCTTCGAGGTGTTTTTGTATCTCCTCATTGTATGTGGCTACTTGAGCCTTATGATAACGTACAAAAGCAAACTCGATAGCCTATAACTTGTTTCTTCTGGGTTTCTTCTTTGATTCAGTCTCACTTATAGGAGGTGAGAAGGATCTGGGTGAAGTGAAGCCGGGAAGAGAAACTAGAGGAAATACTAGATACAGAAGGAGAAAGGAAATTGTTCTGTCAATAGAAATGAGAAACCAGCTGTTTCTAATTCCTCTACCGCAGTCAGCACAGCTTGTCAATCAGACGGGTGGGGGTGTGAGGTGGAGAGATTAGATTTTCAAGTTCACATGACTATTACTCCTTTTCTTTATGGGTAGCCAGGAAGTATCTGATCTGCTGCTTAAAATAGAAGCAGTTCGTATTTATTCCAGCTGATGTAGGAAAAAAAAAAGTGAAGGCTGACAAACAGGAGCAGGGGGTTTTCTAATGTTAAATGTGAACACCCCACCAGGAGTCAGGAGCAGCAGGAAATGGCCAGCCAAGAGGGCGCGATGACCCACCTGCTGTTGCAATCAAGTGGAACTTAAGATAGCCTGACCAATTTTTGGTGTTTGGTAGTAATTGTTCTTTGCCCACCCGATAAGCAGGTCAACTGTTGGAGAAGAGGGAAGTTTCACAAGATGATTTTGTCGGGGCCTATTCTGAGCCCAGCAACATGCCAGCTCTCCAGAGCCATGCTGCCCAGCTCTCCTTCTTCACCTGCCTGGTCTGGTAGGGCTGGACCTGGGCCCTCCAGAGCAGTGGCTTGGTGCCTGGGACAGCAGTGAGCCCACTCCGAGTCCCAGGAGCCAGAAGGAAGAGGGGGAAGGCTGGGCCTCCAGGGAAGGTGGAGAGGGATGGAGGCAGGAACCAGGCAGAACAGAAACTGCCCTGAGGTTGAACTGAAGACCCCTGTGGCAGTACGTGCAGGAGTCCTGAATGGCTGGACTCTGCAGGGAGATCCTCAGGCCTTGGTTCTGTCTCAGCTGAAAAGTGTGTCCTCAAGTGTTGGGGGCCTGGACATAGCAGGTGCCTGGGCTCAGGGTCTTATTTGGTTTTGGGAGGAGCAGAGCCTGTCCCCATCTGTAGTGGAACTTGTACCTTCTATGATGGAGGAGGCTGAGGCTCCTGTGGGAAGCTGGCCAGAGAGGGGGCAGAGAGCAGCGGCTACTGAAGGCCCTTTCTCTTCTAGTTACTTCTTGGTGGGGAAGTTGGGGGATAAGATTTAAGGACCAGCAGGTGGGGCCACCTTGCTTCACAATAGTGCTTTCCTGCTCCCACAGCTGTGCTGGATTCCACCAACTAGAGACCAGTTACGTTATCAAGGAAAAATCCATAGAGATTAAGAGAGCGGGGACTAGTTGTTCCTCTCCCCTTAGTATGAATTAGTTTTCAAAAGGAATTTCCCTTGATCTAGCTGAGGTCCAATCATAAGGAGAAGAGAATTTTGAATGGAGAGAGAATTTTGGCGCACGAGGCCCTGGAAGGGAAAGGCAGGCGTGGGTTTGGGGCAGCGATTGTTCGGCCAATGGAGCGCATGATGGCACTGGAAAGCCCAGGGAGTGGCGGAAGCAAAAGGCACCGGAGCGCCCAAGAGAGTGTGGAGAGGGAGAACAGCTGTTTCGATGCTTTGCCCAGAGTAAGCTCCTTCCCGCTCCTCTCATCTTCTAAGACCACAGAGAGAACCTTCTCAGCGAAAAGCGCAGGTGTCATCTATCTTGATACACCAAGACATCTTTGTCCCGGAGAGACAAGGTGAGGCAGGGGAGGGGCGAGTTGGTTGTGCTCTGTCAGGATGGGGACCTTTGGCCCCTGTCCCAGGAATCAGGGATGTGGCTCCTGCCCCAGCCTTACCACCAGGTACACCCGAGACGTGTGCCCTCCACCCCTCCTCGTCCCTGCTCAGCCAAACTCACAGGAACGGGCCGGGGAGGCGGGGGGAGTGTTCCCTGTGTCTGAATTTGCTGGGAGTAGGACCCCCAAGTGACAGACACACTTTCTTTATAAGGCACACCGTTTGGCAGTTAGAGTAAGATGTTTCCATTGCTTCCAAGTGCAGGAGGAAAGGGATTTGAAGAGCATTAGCTCCATCACCACTTCTGGGGTAGGTGAGCAGGAGCAAAACGTAAAAGTAAACATAGGAGTTGCGACCGTTTAACTGTACTGCACGGTTAGCCGGTATCCGGCCGGAAACCACACCCTGTGTGTACAGTTTCCGTCTCCTCCACCTTAATTCCCATGAATTAGGCTCTTCTGCTGGAAATCCCATTTTGTTAGACTCATGTATGACCAATTATGACACTGGTAAAAATGAAAGAAATTGAACAGATATTAAGCCCTCTTTATTTATAAGACTAGACAAATATTGAGTTATAAGAATTTCCTTCAGGGCCACAAATGGAAACATAGTTCAGAAAAGAAATATTTTGACAGTAAACAAAAATCCCTATAAATCACCACATTCTATTGGCTGGCCTGCTTCTCGCCTGTTTGAAAGGTGTTTCAAATTGAGACCATTCAGGGCAAGGACTGAGCAAATATACAACAAGCCCCTTCTTTGTCCCCAAAAGTCTCCACATTTTTAATTAGTGGAGAATTGAGGCTACTAAGCACATATCACTCTGCAAGGTATGAGAGGAAATTTGAACCATTGTTAACTCAAGATCGAGAATTGTTCTGGACAATAAAAGGATCTGAAGGTAGCATCAGAGAATCACCCAAGTCGCTGTAGATGGGAGCCACTGTAGAATGCAAAAGATGTATTTCAGCAACCTTTTGCTTACTTCTCCCTTCCCCAACAATACTGAGATAAAGGGACTCCTTGGAAGGTTTCTTTTAGAAAACAGCAAGAAATACAGGCAGATGTGCTATCGAAATACAGTCCTGCCTTATTGTGATAATGCAGGTTTATTTGAAGTCTTTACACTCCCAAATTCAAAATAAGCAGAGATGGGAGTAGTTATTATCTACTTTCCAAATTCTCTCTTTCCTACAGTCTATAAAAATGTTGCAGAACGCTAGACCAGGATGAAAAGTACTAGTCATGAGAATTTCAGGAGCCTGAAAGGCTAAAGGAACTCCATACCACCTGACTTGGCAATTTGAGTAAGACATGCACGTGTTACTGTGGAGCACAAATGCGGGATATTAGGAGACAGCCGGTTCCAGCACCAAATCCAGAGTCACTAGGGGAAGGAGGTATGGTAGTGACACTTAATATTCAATTCTGCTCCAGAAGAACATGGTACCCAGGAGAACCCAAAACTAGAATAAAAAGAAAAAAATCAAGGAAAAATAAATAATAAATTGTTTTAGAAACATCTCATATTTGGAAAAAAATATTTGGTTCATACAGACTTAGATAACACTAGATTTTTAAGAGTAATCTGCCTTAAGCTACATCACAGGGCCAGATGTGACACTGAGTTCATCCTGTTCCAAAGCATCACTTACAACCTGCCACTCAGAGGCAACTTCTCTATTCCCACTTTCTGACCCCAGTTCCCATCCTAGACTCCCTGTCTTCTGCAGGTGCCCTTTTCAATCTGTGCTAAACTAGCCCCTCTGGGGAAATTCTTTATTCTTCCCATTAAGGCTAATTACCTTCCAGTGCCTTCCTGTTTCTAGTGTGTACCATTTTGAGGTAAGGGTTTCCTGCTTCTGAGTATTGAACCTCTCCTCCCAGGGGACTTCCCCTTTCTCCTAACATGTTTGTGACCTGGAACGGCTGCTCCTCAAAAATGCCATAGAACTCAAGATACCTGACACAGACAAGGAGTTAGAACATCTGGGCTCTGTTTTAGACCTGGCATTTACTCCTGGGTAAACTTAGCTAAGTCACTTAACTTTCCTGAGCCTCAGATTCTGCATCTGTATAATAAATATAACACTTCTATACCTACCCCAGAGGCAGAGGAATGAATAAGATAATGAATAATAATAATAGAGTCTAATGTTTATTAGGAGAACTTAACTATGCATCAGGCACTGTTCTAAGTGCTACATAGATAACTGAAGTTAATGCTTCCAAAACCCTATGAAGAAACTGAGGCACAGAGAAGTAACTTACCTGAAGTCATAGAACTAGTAAGTGGTAGAGCTAGGATTTAATCCCAGGCAGTTGGCTTCAGAGTTTATCTGATTAATCACTAAGGGAAAGCCCTTTGCAAGCAGTAGCAAACAGGGCACGCTTAAAAGCTCTTCTTAAGCACAATTCTTGAGAACCCTGTTGAATTTCTCTGTTCCCTGTAAGGTGGGAGACTGGCTGCCTGCCTACCTACTGTTATAGGGACTTAATATTAAAAATATTTGACATGGTGCCTTGTCCCTAGCAGGCCCTCAATACGTTTAGTTCCCTTCCGTCTTTTGAACTTCAAGGGGTACACAACTAGATCCAGAGTCCATTTGATACATGTGGAAACATCAAGGGTTATAACTGGTTTGGAGTTCCAAGACACTCTAGAGCCTTTAGACATTATCCCGTAGTTCCTGCTGATCTGGCATGAATATCATCTTTCATTCATTCAGCAGACTATTGAGCCCTCACCACGTGCTGTGCCAGGCACTGGGGGAACCAGAGAGCAGCTCTTTCCCAGCCTTTTGCATATTCAAATACATCACCATGGAGCAGTTCCAGGACAGAGGTGTGTGCAGGGTGTTGTGGAAGCTCTAAGAGGGTGGATTGAGGGATAAAATACCTCTTGAAGGAGTTGATTTCCCTCTCCTTCCTGCCTCACTCAGCTTATCACCCCCTAACCCAGCATTTCTAAAAGTGTGGTAAATAAACACCTGAGGAACACTTTTAGGGGTGCATGATGTCAAGACTATTTGAATAATAATCAGACTACATTTGCTTTTTTCACTGTTTTCACATTTGTGCTAATGGTGCAAAAGCAGTGGAAGGTAAAATTGCTGGAGTCTTAGCAAGAATCCAGGTAGAGGCACTGGACTGTGTTAGTAGCTATTGTATTCCTCATTGCTATGGGCTTGCAGTTAAAAAAAAAAAAATTTAAAAAAGCCAGTTTCACTTGAGATTGTCCTCAATGAAGCAGTAAGAACTACTATTAATAATTTTGCTAAACATTGACCTTTCCATGACAAAAAGGAAATATATCTAAAGCAGTCCTGTTATATACGGAAGTATGGTTGTCATGAAGAAAAGCACTTGTGTGATTGAGTTGTGCACTGAACTACCCATTTTTTTTCCATGAAACACCTTTTTTACTTGGAAAAAATTACTAACAGACAAGCTATGGTTATTCAGACTTGGGTATGTGGCAGATATTTTCTCAAAAATTTACAAAGTGATTCTGTCACTTCAAGGAAAACAACTGGCAGTATTAGTTGCCAATAATAAATTTGAGTTTTCAAGCAAAATTAGAACTTTGCAAAACTTGTATCTGTCACTATGAATTTGATAGCATCCCATTGCTTAAGGTCTTTTCCAATGTGGCAGTACCAATGAATGTGAATTTTTGGTATTGCATAAAGAGATTAGTCAACACTTGGAAAATCTGCATAACGCAGTGAACCAATATTTTTCCAAATAATGAATTCATGATGTCACAGAATTATGCATTGCTAAAAAATTTCTGCAAACTGGGCCAGGCATGGTGGCTCATGCCTATAATCCTAGCACTCTGGGAGGCCAAGGCGGGAGGATTGCTTGAGCTCAGGTGTTCAAGGCCAGCCTTTTCTGGTCTTGACAAGGGCAGCCTGAGCAAGCCTGAGCAAGCCTGAGCAAGAGCAAGACCCTGTCTCTACTAAAAATAGAAAAATTAGCCAGGCGTCATGGCATGTGCCTGTACTCCCAGCTACTCGGGAGTTTGAGGCAGGAGGATCACTTGAGCCCTGGAGTTTGAGGTTGTAGTGAGCTATGATGACACCACTGCACTCTACCTGGGGCAACAGAGCATACTCTGGTTCAAAAAAAAAAAAAAAAAAATGCAAAGTGCAAGGCAAACCAATGTAGTGTATTTTAATGTAACAGAGTATGAAAAGTTCATTAACATAGTTTCAGATTCCATATTGCAACTGGCCTTTAAGAAACTACTACCTGTGGAGTTGTGGGTAGTATCAATGAATATTCACAATTATCTTCAGATCAAGCTATTAAAACACTATTTTTTTTCAATTCCATATAAATGAGAAAGATATATTTTCTTCAAGTCCTTCAATCTAGGCAACATATTACAACATATTGAATGAAGGAGCAAATATGAGAATCCAACTATCTTCTATTAAGCCAGACATTGAAAAGGTTTGCAAAAATGTAAAACAAAGCCACTTTTCTCATTTTTCATTTTGTAAAATAGTTATTTTTCCACAAAAAATATGTTGTTTATGTTGACTTGTAATTGGCTTATTGTTGTTTTAAAAGGAATTAATAAATATTTAAAAATTTTCCATGTTAATTTCTAATGGGGTAAATACCAATAGGCACAGGCCATATAGACAAAATCTTTTTGGAGTTCTCAATAATTTGTGAGAGTGTACAGGGGTACTGAAATCAAAAGTTTGGGACTGCTTCCCTAATGCGATGGTTTGCAACCCTGATAGCAAATTAGAATCATCTGGAGGAAAAAGAGGCCTGGACGCTACCCCTAGATCAATGGAATCAGAGTCTCAGATGTTGGGTTCCAACTATGTTTTCTTAAAGCTTCTCCAGGAGGTTTTAATATGTAGCCGGGACTGAGAGCCCCTGCTCTAACCTCTTGCTGCATGTGCAGCAGATGAAATGGGCAGTAGGAAATGATGGGGCTGGCAGAGGCAGCTCTTTCGAAGGCACCAGGCAGATTAACGTCAGGCAGGAGCCAGATATACAGGTGCCAGTCTTTGCTATCTAGTTGTAATGAATTAATGAGATCTGGAGACCTGGAGGAGCAGGCTGGCATTCAGTAAGAAGCCGGGGCAAGGGAAAGAGGCTCTCTGGCGCCCTAAAGGCAAGTGCATCCTAGTCAACCAGAAGAAGTGCCTGGTTAGGAGGGCACATTCTTTGCCTGGTAGGGGAAGTTTAACTCCCTGCCTCTCAAGGGAATCTTCTGTTCTTGCTCTGATGCCAGAAGTTTCCCGGCTAGCCCTCAGGTCTGAAGTTTCGTTTCTAGACCTTCTAGTGTGGTTGAGGTAACCAGTGGCAATCTCAAGATCTCTTCTTATCATCCTTTCAGAAACAAAATATGTGCTGGGAAATACTCACAGTCCAGCAGAGAATGGCAAATCCAAACCAGGCAACCCCCCAGGCATGTCGGTTCATTGGTCCAGAGATTAGTTCATAGCAGCCCTGGAGGAGGGGCGATTCCACATTGGTGTGAGAACAATCAGAAAAAAAGATGTAAGAGATCGACAGGAAAACAGGTTCCGTTTGAATCAATGCAGCCCAGTTTCACATGACCAGGCTATTGCCACATCCCTGGGGACAGCCAGCTACTAAGGATCTGTTAGTAGCTGAGGGAACACAAATAATACCATTGAACAACCATTCTATAACACATTTATTTGTGTCTATATCACTCAATCTTACTACAAAGTGCTGCTATTTTAGCATAATATTCTTTCTATATTGAATATGTGGACAATATATTCTTAATAAAATCAGAATTTTTCCTTCCCAAAAGGTTTTATTGGTGATTTATTTGGAGGCAGAGTTACCTTTTGATTTGTTTGTTTTTAAATAAAAATGCTTCTAGTTTACAAAAACCAAAGGTCCTCTGTTGCCCTACATAATGCTCTCTGAATTCTCATCTGACATCATACTTCCACGTATCTTTATTGGATTTTAGTGAAACCTTGAAGGGTTTTGGTGTGTGCGCAAAAGAGTGATTAATTTTTTATTTACCAAATCATTCATTCATACATGTCATAATCCAGTAAGGATTTATACATGGCACACTCTGTCCTAGCTGCTATGCAAAGTTCTGGAGTAGTATAGATGTGTAAGGCTAGAGCTGCCATCTGAGTGACCTCTACTAAAGTGCTGGAATTACAGGGAATGCCCCAGAAATGCAATAAGCAGGGCTGGTTCCATAGATCATGAGGTCTGGAGGCAAATGTCCTAGAAAGGCTGACCTTAAAGTGTAGGCTCCCCACAGTGGCTACAGGTGGCTACTTGAGGTTCTGTCCTTTCTGCCTCTGCCCCACTCCCTTGTCAATGCTTACATGCCCTGCCTTTGCTATACTTTGGTTTCTCCCTCATTCACTCTCCTGCACTTACACGACAGGCAAGTCCACTCACCTAGATGCTCCAATGAACAATCTTGGAATTATCCTTAATCAACTGTTTTTATTTTATCCAACATTCAACACTTAAGCAAATCCTTTTAGGTCTACTTTAAAACTATATTCCAAATCCAAACAATTTTTATCACATCTTGGTGCCACCTTGTTCTGCCAGGGCCTCACTCAAAGATTACTCTGAGAGCCTCCCAACTGGCTTCCCTGAGGCCTAAGTCAACTCATGGCACCCTGCTGGTCTTCATATAGTGCCAGAGCCATCCTTATAAAATAGAAATAAGATCAATTCACACCCCTGCTCAAAACCCTCCAATGGCTTCCCACCACCCTTAAAATGAAATTCTAAGTCCTTACCTAGGAGACACCGTATGATATGGCCCTGCCTTTCTGTCTGATCTCATCTTCCACTACCAGAGGCGGTTTTACTATAAAGCTAATGAGCTTAAACTTCAGGGCCCTTTACTTGCAAGACCATTTCAAGCCAAGTACCTAATTTTGTATGCATATTTTTAATTGTTTTTCCTAAGGAGGACCCCTCCCTACAAATTTCATAGACTTCAGTCCCCACAAAAATCTAGCTCCATCCTTGCCTTCTACTCATCCTTCACTCATTCTGGCCTCATCATGCTGACCTCCTAGATGTTCCTTCAAAATGCTAAGACTGCTCTCACTTCAGGGCCTTTGCACTCACTGCTCCCTTTGTTTAAAACCCTCTTCCTCGATCTTCTAGTGCCTCATTTCCTGACTTAATTTAGACCTCTGCAAACATCTCAACAAAGCCTTTCCTGACAACTACAGAGCAAACACTCTTTCCCCCATCCTACTCCATATATTCGCTCTGCTTTATTTCTGCTTATGGCATTTATCACTACCTGGAATTTTACCAGGTCTTTGTTTGGTAACATTTTTATTGTCTGTCTCCCCTACTAGAATGCAAGCTCCACGATGGCAGGGATCTCATCTTGTTCATTGCTGAATCTCTAGAACCTAGAACAAGTGCCTAGCATGTAGTAGACACCTATGAAACATTTACAGAATGAATGGAACATAACACTAAGTACTGATTACAACAGTATCATTTGCAACATGCTTGATGGTTCACAAAACACCTACGTATCATTTACTCACTTGATCCTCTCAACAACCCTGGGAGGTGGTCATTCATCTAATAATATACATAAGAGCCCACTTATGGCAGGTGCCAGGCACTGGGCTAGGCATTTAGCTGTGACAAACAGAAATGGGTCTTGCCTTCATGGAGCTTACAGACAGAAACCCTCTTCTCATTTAGTGCCTTTTCGTGATGCTAATCAGTTTAGTGGTGCTTTATTTGATCTTCCTTAGTTTCATCATAATGTTCTTGAGGTGTAGTGATCAGAATTTGCACATAGCATTTCTGAGGCAGATGGACCATGATGTAGGGTATATATATTTGCATCTGACATGCTATGTGAAATTCGGGTTGATTTCTACTATTACCACACTGATGACTTCCCTAATTTTATTAGTCTTCATGGCTATAGCAGCACATTTGTGCATTGTAGGTCATGAAAAGCTACAATATGGATGTGAAAAAGAGAGCCATTCACTTCTTCATTTACCCACCCACCAAACATTTATCGAGTACCTGCTTCGTGCCAGGTGTCCTTCAATCTGAAAATGCAGTTGCTATTTATTCCCAAACTAAAGAGACTGATATTTCTCAATTATTTAATAAGCTGGCACACAACTAACTTTCTTTAAAGTGGTAACTCCCAGAGCAGTGCACAACATTTTGGTGTAGTGTCAACAGATGCAGGCTACAGATACATGGGGATTCTCATCAGGGCATTTGGGGACTATTACCAAGTCTTTATTGGCTTAGAGTCTGTGCTCTGGATCCTGAGTGCTCAGGTTTGAATCCTGACTACCATTTACTAGTTGTGTGACCTTGGGCAAGGTACTCATTAGCATCTCTACATCTCATTTCCTCATCTGTAAAATAGGAATCCTACTGGCACCTACTTTTGAACATTAAAGGAGTTAGTATATGTATGGCAATTGGAACAGTATCTGGCATTTAGTAAGTACTCAGTAAATGTTAGTTTTCATGATCATAATCACATCATCCACGTCACCCTGGAAACACTTTTTCAAAAACCATCTGTATGTAAACTACCTTCCAACCAAATCACCAACATAATATTTTAGTAAGACTGCCCTACGTTACCACTGAATAAGGAATGTGGATATATAATTACTTCATGTACCCTCAGAGATTGCCATTGCTTTGAAACTGGCAAACATTCCTTTTGCATATCATCCCTTCCAATGTACATTTTACAAAAATAGACAGAATAAAACTTTATTTAATGCAGATATTTCTTGAAATACCAATTCTATACATTATACAAATTGTTTTTATTTAAACAAAGTTGAATTTTGCTATTGCAATTCTCATGCTCTGTTAATTTTGTTAAAATGTAAATGTGCTCATATCAGCCCTGGTTTAGCATTCACAGTTTGCTGGTAGAGGAGAAAACAGTTCATAAGAGGTTTAGGAAAAAGAATGTAGAATTCCTTACTGAGAGACTATTACCTACAGTTGACCAATATTTTCCTTATAAAGAGAAGAAGGAAAATAGGAACCTTCTGGCAGGTTTTGGGACTATAGCACACACTCACCTGACTATGATAATAACCAGGCACTCCTAGCTTGCAAGCCTCTAGGTTGAGAGGTTCTTTAAGATTGTTCATAACACAGCACTGACGAGGCCAGGGATAGTCGGCATCATTATTCTCTGTCCGGAAGGCAGACGTATATTTCTGCCAGTCTGATGGACCATTTACACCACAGCAGTTGTCCTGTCAGTGGATAAGAGAGACAAAATTCTCTTTCACGGTCTTTACTGGAGCCATGAGTGTAGCAACTGAGACTTTATACAGAAAGAAGATATGGAAAGTGTGACATGTGTTATTTTCACTAAACAATCCCCAAACAGGAGCTAAAGGTATTGATAACTTGCATTTTGGAGTTTGCAAAATATTTTCCACATTTATTATTTTACTAGCCCCTAATGAGCTCTGTCGCCTTTGATTTGTTATTTAAACTCTCTAAGCCTCATTTTTTAAACTATAAAATTGGAATACACGTAGCAACTACCTCATAGAGTTTTTGGAAGGATTAAAGGGGTTAATACACTTAATGTGTTTAGTATAGTGCCTGGCTCATGGTACACCCCTAATAAATGTTAATATTATTAATACTGTACTAATATCTTGATACAACAATATGAGAGAGGTATAATTATTCTGATTTTATACATGAGCAAATGAGAATAAGAAAATTTAAAATTTTAGAGGTGAAGAAATCATGCATAGTTCTTCTTGTTTTACTTTTCTATATTTTTAACATTTTTCTGGAGTAATTATGTATGACACTTATATGGGAGAAAATAAACTGGATAAAAACCAAAAATCTCGTGGCACACAGCTATGCCTCTGCATGGGAAGGAAGATCAATTAACACATAACAGATATCCTTACGCTCTGGATAGAATTGAGTATAGAGGCTAAAACACAATTCATATCACTTTCCTTCCTTATTATAAATTCTGTTAAAATGTTTCAAAAGGGAGGACATTAAAACTACAGGTGTCTGTCAACTTTTAGAATAAAAATGTATCCAAGCAAACTTGACAAATTAACCATCTTTAAAGGATGTCCAATTTTGCCAGTGGATTATGGGGATTACCTAAGCAGGGAAAAGAATCATTCTGTATTTTGACCTGAGCATTCTGGGGAAAAATGGTTAAGTTTAAGCCATGCTTATTTCAGACTAGGATTCAAGTAGGGACAGAGAAGAGTTAAGGTTCCAGAATTGAGCTTTGTGGCACTCCAACCTTCAGAGTTGGGAAAAGGGTGAAAATCCAGCAAAGGAGACTAAAAGGGAGTGTCCAATGTGACAAACGCCAATGCAATGTCAAGGACGATGAGGACAGAAACATAACCATTGGATTTGGCAGGATGGAGGTAATTGTTAACTATGATAATGGTCGTTTCGTAGAGTCCTGGGGCTGGCGGCCAATCAGAGCTGGCTGAAAGCAGATGAGTGGCGTGAGTGTGGGGAGCAAGTGTCCAGTGTCTCTTGGGATTCGCTGTGAACAGAACAGCAGAACAGAGCACGGGAGGACGTCAGGCGAGAGGGAGTTTTCTGAAAAGATGGACAATTTAAGGCGTTCATGTAGGAGGATGCAAGGCAGAAACCGACGAGGCACATCACAGCAGGAAAGACTGCTGGTGCAAAGGAGGTAGAATGCAGAGCAGATGCGAGGGAACTGGAGGAAGGGCAGTCTGCCTGTCACAACAAGAGAGCAGGCAAAGTACACGGGTGCGGATGAGTGTAGATTTGGCGGTAGAAAGAGGAGATGGAACTTGTTTAGTTGCTTCTACATTGTCAGTAAAATATGAGGTCAGGTCATCGGCTGAGAGTGAGGGCGAGGTAGGATGTTGCAGGTGTGAAGAGAGGGAAGAACGTGTGAAAAAGTGGCAAATGAATTTTCTGGGAAAGTATACTAGGAAATGTTGAGTGCCCATTTGAGCTTTGTGTTCATAAATTTAAGTTGAAATTAGCACGGTTTGTGACTTTTCCCAGCATTGTTTAGCTCTTAGGGTGTACACGAAGAGTGAGGGAAAAGTTGTAGTCAACTGCAGTGGGGTTTGGATAGGAAAGAGTGATGGAGCCAGGTGGGGGAGCAAGGGACGCTGACAGAGGAGTGACTACAGGGCAGGACTTGAATATTAGTTAGGTAAGGAGGATAATGTGAAAAGGGTGATAGAAAGCAAAAAAGTGGCCAATTAATTGGAGGTCCTAATGGGATAAAAATTATTAGAATGGGGATATTAGAATAAATAAAAGCAATTATAGATGATAGAGCTAAACAATGCTGGGAAAAGTCACAAACCACCCTAAGAGCTAAACAATGCTGGGAAAAGTCACAAACCATGCTAATTTCAACTTAAATTTATGAACACAAAGCTCAAATGGGCACTCAACATTTCCTAGTATACTTTCCCAGAAAATTCACTTGCCACTTTTTCACACGTTCTTCCCTCTCTTCACACCTCCACACCTGAGAGAGAGGAATTTTCTTAGGTGACACAGTTATTAGTGATGACATGCTGGCTATGGCCATGGAAAAGGGTGGCTGAGGTGGGGTGGAGGACAAGATCTTTGGAATGGGGTAGGGCAAGGAATTGTGAAACCAGATGTTGGCTGAGTCATCTATGTAGATGTTGAAGTTTCAAGGTAGGATGACAGGAGGATGAGTGAACGGGTGGACAGTGAGTGTGATATTGAAATCCCTAACGAAGGCAGGAGAATGACTGGGTGTAGGGAGGCTGGTAATGATGGCAAAAAGGAGGGATAAGGGCAGATAGACATTGATGGTGTGAACTTCAAGTGTTTGAAGGGGGAAGGAAATAGTATGATGGCCAAGGGAGCAAGGAGGGGACCTAGCCAATGTCCAGGTCCTATGGCACATGGGTATGGCAGAAAAATGAGAAGGTGAAGGGCAGGCAGTGCCACCAGGAGACAGCCAAATTTCTGAGGAAGCAAGAGAGTAAAGAGACAGTTCATAGGAGTGGAGGCTATAAGGGAGTGTACTGATGACAGACTGTGAACAGTTGGTGTGAGCTGGGGAGTGGGAGCGGGGGCCAGTGTGAGAGCCGGGTCAGATTCAGAGTTATGTCGAGGATCAAAATTTGTGTACATAGGGCAATGTGGGGGTCATGATGGATAACCTGGAAAACTTGGACTTTTGATGATATTTGAGATAAACATGGACCTAAGGTATGATAGGCAGTGAGAGAAAATTGGGAGATCAAATCATATCAGAGCCCCTTGTCCTTAGCAGGATTAGCTCATAGGAGGTTTGAAAAGGTACCAAAAAGGAAAAACAGGCAGTAATTGCCACTTGCGTTCTCTGTGGGGCAGAGAAGACATTTTTCTTTTAATGTAAATGATACCTGAGTTCTAAGAGGCAGAGTGTATGATTAATGTAAATTTCTTGACAGTGCCATTATCCTTATAAATGTAAGATAATCAACATGAAACTTGAAATAAAATATAGATCTAGGGGCCCCACTGAGTCATGTGTACAGCAACCTCCCTCCCCTACCAGTAAGTAAAAGTGGCGTCTGCCCAAGACTACTGGCCTTACCTGGAGCATGAGCCTGTCCCAGGTTTTGGTGACTCCATTGTTTTTCCATCGATCGTCATTGTTTGGAGGGCTGTTGTTTTGGTACCTCTCTAGCATCTGCTTCAGGAAGAGGTTGGGTGTGAACTACGGTGGGAAGAGGCCACGTAAGAGGGAGAGTTAACACACTAATCCCCAAGGAGGGGAAAATATTGTTCTCAGCCTGTTGCTAGGGACACTGAACATTCTCTCCTGAAGCAAAACTGTACTCAGAGGCAGCAAGTACAGTTGGATGAAGCTGCTTCAGGTTGACTAAAGTCCTCATGTAGGGCAGAGACCCCTATCTTCAGAGAAATCACTGTGAGACTAGGTGGACAGATACTGTAGGGTGGCTTAGGCTAGGGACACAGAGAAAGGGAGAGAAAGAAAGATGCTGAATTGAGAGCAAGTCTTAGCTGAGCTGGAATGTGGGCCATCCCATTGGAAGGCCTATGGCCATGGCAGAGGGATGAAGTTCAGAGGAATTGCAAGCTGGGCCCTGGGGGTCAGGCTGCCAGGCCCAGAATTCTTGCTCTTTCACTTGCCAGCTGGGTAACTTTAGACAAGTTATTTTAACTTTTTGTCTCATTTTTTCCACTTATAAAATAATAGTGATGATGCCTATTCATAGGTTTATACGGATTAATTAAAATTATATATGTATTATTTATATGTATAAAATTATGTATGTATTATCATTAGATTTCCTGGTACATAGTAAAGGTGTAATACATGTCAGCTGTCATATTCTTATGATAATGATAATTCATACGATCATTTTGCTCTGTGCTTTTTGAGGTTGTACTCACAAAGTCTCTTTGTGTTGCTGCTGTGATACAAGACGCCACTTCAAAGCCATATACTATAAACATCAGAATGAAATACTGGAAGGGAAACACATAGAAAAAAGAATTACATTTACCCCCAAAGAGAGACTTCCCCAAATGATTGTTACGATTTTTCGGCACATTCATCTAAATATAATCATCCAGCCATTTCCATAGTTATTCAGCAAACCCTCATTGATCAGCGGCTGGGAATGGGGCTTGGTGCTAGTCAGTTCAGTTCTCTCCTTTTCTCCAGAGAACAAACAGCCATTGAATACAGAGTCTCTCAGTCCAGTATCCTGAATTTCTATTTTAACTGGGAAAAACAAGTACAAGAGAATGAAATGATATGTGTGTGTGTATACATGCGTGTGTGTGCTCCGCGGCTGGCAAGAGAGTCTTAGTGCTTCACACACAATGGAGAGCCTCAGAAATCCCCTCTAATTGGAAGAAGTTTTCTTTATGGTTTGTTGAAAATTTGGAATCACAGAGGCCAGAAAAAGATGAAGTGGTTCACGTTTAATATCCCGTGTCCCTCCTAACACGCATCCAGTCTCATGAGAGAGGAGCAGGCAGCCTCCGGGCGCAGAGCAACCTGCTGGCATTCTCCTCTCGCCGCCCCGCTCAGTTCCCTCGGCTCAGGCGAGTGAGATGCACTCCCTGTGTGTAGTAGTGGGGGTGCGTGTGCGCGTGCATGCGTGCGTGCATGTGATACCTCCACGTGACACTATCCCTATTTCTGGCTGGATAATATCTAAACAGCAAATAGCCTCTGAATCCAGGATGGGGACTGTTTGCAAGAATTCCACCTTTGCCTT
This sequence comes from Daubentonia madagascariensis, assembly GCA_023783475.1. Classification (NCBI taxonomy): domain Eukaryota; kingdom Metazoa; phylum Chordata; class Mammalia; order Primates; family Daubentoniidae; genus Daubentonia; species Daubentonia madagascariensis. The sequence goes on along the minus strand of JAKFHU010001631.1, from coordinate 16,565,477 downwards.
CCTCAGCCTTGCACATAGGCTTTCAGTTCTTATGTCCTTTGTGGTCAGTGCTAGCGAGGGAGGCCAGGAAACACTGTCCTCCCTCCTTGGGCATGGGAGGCTGTCTGAGCAGGACCCTCTGCTGCTCTCACTGCCCAGCCCAGAAGAAAGCTGTGGCTGGAGAGTTAACAGCAAAAGCAGCAGCACCATCAGAGGCCCCCTAACACTTTTTCCTATATCAGCTGCTGACTTGCTCCTTGCCAAGAGCTTAGCTGGCTCATCTTACAGAGGCTCAAACCGCTGAGGGACACTCCAGAAAGGAGGCATGGGGTGAGGTGTTTTCTCCTTCAGCCCCTCAGAGGGGCACTGCTCTTTGTCTCTCCCTCCCCAGCTCAGTTCTCCTGGCTGTCAAGCATGCGCAGAGCTGGCCCGAATTGAAGCTGGGATGCAACTGAAGATTGTCTTTAGGGACACCTGCCTGTCCTTTCTCTTTTCTCTACATTTCTTTTTCCACCTTCCAAAAGTGGGCACTTTTGCCCTGGAACTAACTCACACCAAGAAACCAGAGGCTGTAAATGTTCTGCATTCCTTGGGTACCAGGACAACAGTTAGCTCAAGGGAAAAGTAAACCAGCAAGCACCTTAAGTTGCTGGACTAGTTCTATAAAGGTGGAACTCAGGTCCTGCAGCATTTGGGTAGGATTATTTCAGGGGTCAGGAGTTTGGAGGGTGTCCCATCACAGTGTGAGAAACGGCTGCCCTGAGCATGGGGGTGGGGAATAAGGGTCTAGGCCCAACACTGAGGTTTCCCAGCTCTGCTGATGGTTGATTTGCTTCCTCTGCAAAGGCGGGGCAAGATCTTACTGTCTGTGGTTGGGCGCAGAAGCTTCTTCATGGGGACACAGAGTTAGAGTCCCCCTAGGCAGGTAAGAGCTGAAGGTTTAAGCTACAGTGGTGTTTACTAAGGTTTTCCAGGGTTCATGAAAAGCAGGGTGACTGATAATGAGGGACGTGTAGGCCATGATACAAAATCATCAGCCTTGAGCTCACAATCTTTGAAAGGCTTAAGCTTTCTTGTAAGAACTCATTCATAGTTTGTATTTTTATGTCCTAATATATTAATGCCTGAGTAATGTTAAAATATTTTAAACAACTTATTGCCAAGAGAAAAAAAATCTACTAAACAAATTCTTACTCTGTCTCTCCTTTGGCCTATGTAACTTCTGGCTGTATCTGTTGGGCGCATGCAGACACCAGCTAGAGAAGCACAGAGCTGGAAAATATTCCATAGGGTCACCCCCCGGTGTCTCCTCTCTGGCTTCTCTGTACTGGAATCTTCTGGACTTGCAATAGTGGAGGGCATCCTCGCCCCCACATGGATAAGCTTCACTGTGGGGAAAGTCTTCCCCTCCCTCTCTCCCCTCACCTGGCACTCCCTGATCCCACCTCCCCCACTGAAAGCCAAAGCATTGTGCTTGGTGAAGATGAAACCACTCAACAGAATTGGTCCAGGGAGTCAGCTCTAGAGAGTTGTAAGTTCTTACCGCCAGAAGGATTTTCCTGTTGGACTTCATGATGCCTACAATGCCTAGAACCGACAGACAGAATAGGCAGATGCCAACAAACATGCCAATCCAGGCAGCCCCATAGATGTCATCATTGTCAGTGGCTTCAAGCAATGAGTAGAGGCTGTGCTGGTCGGATACAAAGAAGATGCACTCTGCAGTCAGGGCGATGCCGCACATCTGGGGGCAAGCCAAGGGGGACTCTGTCAGGCTGGCAGCCAGGAGCACAGCTTTGGGAAAGGGATTGGAGGGTGGGGTGCATAAGAAAGACTGACTCCCTCCCCTGCATAGGCTTTATGCAACTGACTTAAACTGCCCCTTGCCAGGAAATCAAACAGCTACTTCCATCCTAATAATTGGTTGAATACCTTTCTTCCACGTGTCACTCTGTCTATTTGGGGAAAGACCCAGACAATTTCAGACCATTCATAATGTCCCTGGGGCATGAACCACTCAGATGATGCCTTCTTGTATGAAGACAATCCTCCACCCCCACTGCCTCACCACCCAAATTCCTGGGTTGTAATATTTGAACCGGTCCCGGTTATATTTATCAGTTAGAACCTGAAGGAACCTTGGTGGTTATCTTTCCCAATGCCTGTATTTTATAGATGAGGAATCTTGGCCCTGAAAGGTGATGACTTGTCCAGAGTTGCATGGGAGTTAGAGGCAGAGCTGGGCCAAGGGCCAGCTCTCCTGACTCCCAAACAAGTACTCTCCTCACCCCACCAAGCCCACACAGCTTGGCCTCTGAGCCATTCTCACCGGCCTCTGTATGAGAAGAACAAGAAGATGCAAACATCTGCCCCCAATAATTTTAACCAGAGTCCCGTGGAAATCAAACCAAGGTAAAACAGGAAACACCAAAGAATGTGTGGTCAGAGCGTTTGGACACTGACCATGGCTGATGTGACTCTTTTTAGATTCCTATTTTTTTTGTTTTTGTTTTTTGAGACAGTCTCACTCTGTTGCCAGAGGTAGAGTGCAGTGGCATCACCATAGCTCACAGCAACCTCAAACTCCTGGGCTCAAGCGATCCTCCTGCCTCAGCCTCCCGAGTAGCTGGGACTATAGGTGCGCTCCATGACACCTGGCTAATTTTTCTATTTTTAGTAGAGACGGGGTCTCACTCTTGCTCAGGCTGGTCTTGAACTCCTGAGCTCCAGCAATCCTCCCGCCTCGGCCTCCCAGAGTGCTAGGATTACAGGTGTGAGCCACCACGCCTGGCCAGATTCCTGTGTCTTAAAGTTGGGAGGGCAATATCAATTTCTTTCAACTGTAATCTTTTGACATATTACATAATTAAATATAATTACTTACATAGTTAAATTCTAGCTAGCATATTTACTAACACATTTCTTAAAATGAAGAAACACATAAGCAGCCAGTAATTATAGCATTATTTTCCTTCAAACTCTCACTTTTGATTAATCTAGAATCATAATTACAGTAAGAGCAGAATTTCCTGAGAAATACTTATTACTTACACCAATAATCACATTTCCAAAAATCAGCAGGCCCTGGAAGCAACGAACAGTGGAGTCATCTTTGGCCATCTTGAGGATTTTCCACAAGCTGAAGTCATAGTTGAGAACGTTATAATTTAATGGGAGCAGGTGACAAATACTGCTACATTTCCATACCATGACTAAATCATGCCATTGTGTGTTGCCTTCCTATGTCCCAAAGCATCCAAATTAAAGTCATACAATCATGTAGCAATGGAGAAAATTTGATTACTGAGCTTAGTAATCACGGAAATTTTATAAAGAAGGAAAAACAAAGCCTTCCAGAGTCTGATCAGTGCCTTTCAGGAGTTCTGTCAGGTATGATGTACAGAACGCATACTTCTGAGTGGCAGATGGAGCCCCGCAAAGGCAACAAGGGCGTAAGGAGAAGACCTGAAGTGGTGACGGTGGGCAGGGCCGGAGGCACACTGAGGGTCCCTGGTGCAGCCCTCACTGCCCTTGGCCAGGGTAAATTGAAACCCAAGGGGTAAACACATGGCCAGCGTTAGTGGTTGGTTCCCATATGGACTGTGGGCTGCTGTTAAAAACCATTATTTTCTGAATATTTTGTTATCCTCAAAAAAAAAAAGTTGGCAAGTCAAAAAAATTCCCCTGTCATATAAGAGGGGAAGTGGAGGGAAAAGAGACACTGGCAGTTACCTCCTTCTATGTGCCACCCTAGCAGGGGCTTTGCGTGCACACATCTGATTCTCGTAACCCAATTAGGTAGAAAGAGAAAGGAGGTGAGGAGGCTCCAGTTTGCAGACCAGGAAACTAAAGAAGCTAAATTGGTAGTTAAGTTGTCTGGGGTCTCACAACCAGTAAGTGGCAGAGCTAGGCTGGAGACCTTGGTCTGTGTGACTCCAGAGCCCAAACACTTCCCTGCAGCCCACACCAGCTCCCAGAAACTATTTACAGGCTTGGTGTCACACACAGCTGAACGTGGGTCTCTCATATCCCTGAGCATTTTCTGGAAGGAACACAAGAGCAAGGGTTTGGCTCAATCACTTGGGCTTCTGCTTTTGAAACACCTTGAGAAAAAACATCCCCATCTCTCGACATTTTATTAATTAAATTAATTAATTAACTTACTCATGCATTCATGCTCGAAAACAAAATGTGTTAAATGATGCAATTTTTGCTTAGAGAGCGTACAAAGATATGTAAGGGAGATTGTTGCGGTCTAGGGTTTTTTGCTTTAGTAGGGAAGCCAAGATACATTCCCAAATAGTTAGAATACATATAGTAAGACCCTAAATACTGTGGGCGTTCTGAGGAGGGAAGAGATAAGCCTTGCAGGATGCGTATGGTTTTGAGAAATAGAGTAGAGGTGGGAATGTGCGGGAGTAAGGTGGGGGCGGGCAACATGCCTGGTAAAGAGAAAGGGAAAGTTAGGGAGTGGAGACAGAAGAGCAAGGTGCCCACGAGATAGCAAACCAGCCAGTTTGGCCGAAGTCCCTGTTTGTGTAGGGAATTGGTGGGAGGCAAGCCTTCTATTTGACCCAGGCCTTGCTAAATTTTAACTTCATTGTTACACTATAAGTATTAACAACCTTCCAAGTAATCTTACACATCTCTAAATATTTTCCCTTACCTGTTTACCTGAGTAGTTGTGGCAATTTGAATTATTATAAAATTTATGAGCATTTTTTGGCTCAGAGTTCGGCACACAGTGGATACTCCATCAATGTTTGCTGAAGTAATGGAAGAAGAATCTGAGCCATTGTTACAAGATACGCATGTGTAGTAGTTTCTGCTGAGAAATACCATTCATTTCTCTCTGCTTAGAAATGTCATTCATTCTTTCCAGCGACTGTTGCACGTTAGACTGAGCAGAGCCTTCGTACCTTGAAGGAGTTAATGCACAAACTCCCCCAAGGGAGAACCTTACTCATGGAGCTGGTTGAGTCACATTGTAAAGTTCATTACTGGTATGTACAGATGTTATCCCTGACCAGTTGGATTACTATCTAAACTAGAGACACAAATAAATAGACTGTGAAAGGTAGAAGTTCAGATAACAGACGTATAAAGAGTAAAGGGCAAAAATCTGGAGAGGCCAAATTCAGCCCCATTTTCCACCAGTGTTGATTACACACCCATGTGTCAGGGAGCAACCTATTTGTGGTGATTAGTTGGGTTTAAAGAACAGGAAGAAGACAATTTCTTCCTTCAAGGAGTTTAAAGTGTGACTACAGCAACATGGACTTGAAGCAAAAATGACCATACCCAGTAGAATAAAGGGGAAAAGTAGGGCTGTGGAAACAGAGGAAGGGGTTAGGTATAGGCCACCACCAACAGGGCCTTTCTTGGCCCAGAGGAGCTGAAGGGATCCTGAGCAAGGAAGGTGGCCTGAGTGACCCAACTGTGCCCAACACGTACAGACCTTTCCAAAGATGACTCTGCCACACGGAGTTTAGACAAGGGGAAAGGGCGAATGAATACTTTGTGGGAGAATTGTAGGCATCAGAATTAGGGTGGAAAATGCAGAGGACAGTGGGAGAAAAAAAGGAAGGAGGCAGATAGAAGCCTGCTTTGAGCAGAAAGAAAAGCGTAAATTGAAGAAACCTAGACAGGGACATGGTAGGAAATGCAAGGGAGGTAGCCCAGGTATGGGTTTGGGAAGGCAGGGATGTATTGATGGGCAAGATATTCTGAATTTGCTGGCCCTTAAATTTTTTTTCCTTTTTCATTGTGTTCTTTTCTTCTCCCATAGGCCTTTGGCGTCAATGGCACTTAATAACCTAGAAAGCCACTCCTGCCTTCTAAAATAACAAAATAGAGATGAAAGCTGCCATTTAATGGGCACTTAGGATGCTCTTAGCGCTGTTAATCACTTTATATGCATTTTCTCAACAGACCTGAGAGATGGGTATTTTTACAAAAATCTGTATTTGTTTCCTATTGCTGCTGTAACAAATTACCATAAACTTAGTGACTTAAAAAAACAGAAATATATTATCTTACAATTCTAGAGAGCAGAAGTTTGAAATGAGTCTCACTGGGCTGAAATCACAGGATCAGTAGGGCTATGCTCCTTCTGAAGGATCTAAGGGGAGAATCTGTTTTCTTCCCATTTTTTTGCAGATGAAGAAAAGGAGGCTTGGACAGATTAATTTGCCCAAGGCCACGTTGCTAAAAAGTGCAGAAGCCAAGATCCAAACCCAGGTCTTCCTGGCTCCAGATCATTTGCTAAACACTCTACAGTTTATAAGTCCTGCCACAGAGCTAATGCTTTCCAGTAGAAACAGAAATCTGGAGCAGAGAGAACAGATACATTTTCCCTGCTCAGGAGATGTAGGGGTGGGGAACCTGCAGCCTCAGGGCCACATGTGGCCTTCAGATCCCCAAGTGCCACCCCTTGACTAAATCCAAACCTTTCAATAAAGGGATTTGTTCTGTGAAATTTGGATTCAGTCAAAAGGCCACATTCAAGGATCCAGAACGTCACGTGTGGCCCCAAGGCCTTTCTTCACTCATTTTTCCAGCTTCTTGTCTCCTTAGCCCCTCAACACTGCACACATATTTGCATTGCACCCACATGCTTTTCCAGAAAACCTGGTTAGATGTATCACAAATTTGCAGCTCTCCTACCTAGCCCCCCAGGACCAGAATTCTTGGAAGTAAAAGGTGCCTTGTGCAAGTCAGTGAGAAAGTCAGCATTTCATAGCCTCTCCTTGGCCACCTGTATATTATACTAGGTTGGTGTCAGGGGACCTAAAACATTTGCTGCATCCCCCAAACAGCCATTAACGTCAGGAGGGAGCTTAGTGTAGGCTTCCAGTGGCTCATAGTGCAGTCTAGTGGCTGTAGTACAACGGTGAGCACATTGGACTTGGCATCAGAATACTAGAGTTCAAATCCCAGCCTTGTGCTGTCATTACCATGTAGCCCTGGGCAATGTCCCTCTAGTGTCTACTTCCTCATTTGTAAAATGGGTAGAACACAACTTGTTTGATGGGGTTGCTTGATCACTGAAGATGCAGAATGGGTTGGCAAACACTAAGATTGTTTAAAAACAAAGAAATTATTAATTACAACCAGGGGACATTTAAGAAGGGCATGATTTTGGTATTGGGTTATGGTTTTGCTTTATGCACCAGTGACCCCTTGAGCATAGAAAGGAGGTTTTAATCCAAGGGTTCCTAGGTTGACAGAAGAAGGGGCCTGCCTTCGGCCTTCCTTCTATTCACTGCCCAGGGGCTGCTTTGCTGGAGGGGCCTGGAGGCCTTACACAAAGACACTCATTTGTGCTTCTTTTTATTTTCCATGGATGAATTCATGGGGGAAAAGATCTCATGGGGAAAAGAACAAAACTTCCTAGTTGTGCTTGGGGTGTGGCCAGAGTTAGGTACCAAGCAGCAGTCTGTCTGTACGGGAGGGGCCCTCCTTGCATTCCATCAGCATTCCTGAACAGTTAACACTGGCCCGTGGCCCTCATCCCTCTGGCTTTGGCAGCTCTGAGGCCTCTGCTCCAGGCTTTGAGGTGATGCAGAGATGACCCCCCGAGGTTGTCCTCTGTGCTACGGCCACTTTCTTCCTGACACAGAAATCACTCAGAGAGGACTCTGCTCTGCCCCCCTTTTGCATTCTTTCCTCCTGGTACCAACCTATGAAGGGCTTCCTGCACCTTATTGCAAGAGTTTCCAAAGCAGGAGAAGGCTCTGGGACCCTGTTTTATTTGTTTTTCTAAGTCCATAGTGGCACAGTGCCTGACACACAGTAGGCACTCAATGATTTTGCTAAATAAAAGGATAAAGTAAATAAACATTTATTTGAATGAATGAGTGAATATACAAGTTAACAATTTGCCTAGAGCTTCACCACAGAACAGGTTAGAGAGGATGGTAAAGCAGAAAGAATAAGAGCTTTCTACAGACCTGGCTTTGAATCTTAGCTCTACTACTTAGTGGTTTTGTGACTCCAGGAAGTTACTTAATCTTGTTGAACTTTACTTAAATGAGTATAATAATACCTAACTTCAAGGGTTACCATGAAAATTAAATGAGAATGTATGTGAAGTTCTAATACAGTATTAGTTACCCAATATTAACTTTGTTTACTTTTGTCTGTTTCTTTTTTTTTTTGTTTTTTGAGATAGAGTCTCACTCTGTCACCCCAACTAGAGTACAGTGGCATCATCATAGCTCACTGCAACCTCAAACTCCTGGTCTCGAGTGATCCTCTTGACTCAGCCTCCCGAGTAGCTTGGACTACAGGTGTGCACCACAACGTTTGGCTAATTTTTTCTATTTTTAGTGGAGACAGGGTCTCACTCTTGCTCAGGCTGGTCTCAAACTCTTGACCTGAAGTGATCCTCCCGCCTCAGCCTCCAGGAGTGTTAGGATTACAGGTGTGAGCCACCGCGCCTGGCCTTGTCTCAGTTTCTTAAACAGACAGATCAGAGCTAATAGACCAGTGATTGGTGAAAGTATCAAAAGCCAGTAGTTTAATTTTTTTTAAAGCACAGAACCATGTTTTCAAAAAAATAAAATAGGGAAACATGATTTAAATATGGAACTCTAATATATAAAGATAGATCAAAATGGTGCTTCTCTAGCTGAAATATTAGTGGGGAGTCTGGGCTCACAGAGCATCTCCTCACCAGCTCTAAACCTCCAAACCACATGGCTAGCCCCAGAGTGGTTATAAACCACTATTCTAGAACTAACAGAAAAGAAAGGTGTAGGCAAATTACTGAGCTCAGAAAGCAGTTACCCAAGGAGTTAGAGGATACTCAAGAGTCAAGTTGGAAAGCCCTGGTCACAACGTGTGAATTGACACTATGTAGTCTGTGTCAATGAGGCCTGCCTAGTCAATGGGAGGCTTCTAGGAAATGTCCCTGAAACGTTGAGACAAGCGAGTTTACTTCCATAACACACAAGCTGGAGGGATCTCTAGGAAGGGTTGCATTCCTGGCACAACTAGGAGAAAGGTGGCATGATTTCTGTAAAAGGAAACGATCAGCCCTGACTGATCTTTTAGAGTCCCTTGAAGGCTAATAAATGTGCTTATGAACAGACTAATGAACTTTTTTTAGGTTAAAAAAAAAGAAAACCTTTGACAAAGTTCCACACCAATGTCTGTTAAAAAAAAAAAAAGGCATTATGAATTTGTTGACCTTCCCAGAGAGGACAGGTGTGGGGAAAGAACAAAGAAAGACAAATGGTTACTCCTCTACATACAGAATATATACTATGGCATTCTCTAGGGCTTGGTAATTGTTGTGCCTTAGTTAATAACTTGAGTTTTGTCTCTGCCTACCTGGTGAGGAAGTATTGTAATGGACACCTTGTGATGGTTAATTTTATGAGTCAACTTGGCTAGGAGATGGTGCCCAGTTGTTTGGTCAAACACCAGTCTAGATATGGCTGTGAAAATAATTTTTAGATGTGATTAACATTTAAGTCAGTAGACTTTGAGTAGATTATTCTCCTCCATAACATAGTGGGCCTCCTCCAATCAGTTGAAGGCCTTAAGAGCAAAGACTGATGTTTCCTGAAAAAACAGCATTTCTACCTCCAGACTGTAACATAGAAACCCTGAGTTTTCAATCTGCAGATTTTAGACTTAAGACTGTAGCATCAACTCTTCCCTGAATTTTCAGGCTGCTGACCTGCTCTACAGATTTTGGACTTGCCAGCCCCCACAATCACGTGGGCTAATTCCTAAAAATTCATCTCTTTTTCAGTTTCTCTCTATGTATCCTATTGGTTCTATTTCTTTGGAGAACCTTGAGTAATACACTGTCTCAATTTAGATTTATATATTTATTTATTTACTTCTGGAGACAGGGTCTCACTTTGTCACCCAGGCTGGAGTGCAATGGCATGATCATAGCTCACTGCAGCCTCAAACTCCTGGTCTCAAGTAATTCTCCTGCCTCAGCCTCCCGAGTAGCTGGAGCTATGGGTGTGCCACCATGCTGGGCTAATTTTTAAATTTTTTATAGAAACAGAGGTCTCTCTATGTTGCCCAGAGAGGTCTCCAACTCCTAGCCTCAAGCAATCCTCCTGCCTTGGCCTCCCAAAGTGCTGGCATTATAGGTGTGAGCCACTACACCTGGCCCTGGATTTATATTTTTGCTAGAAATAAATATGATCATTTTCTGATGTCACCCAAGGCCATTTTACCCTTTCTTTCCAATTCCCACTGCCAGCCCCTAACTTCTAGCTCCTATGAATTCAACAATTTCTGTTTCCATTCCACACAGTGCTTCCAGAGTGAACTTTATAATGCAGAGGTTCTCAAATTATCCTACAGAGCACAGATGTTCCATTTACTGGGACAACATATTTTGATGCCAATATTGAATAATTGCAGTCATTTCCTAATTTAAAGAAAAATTACTGACCAAAATTTATCATTTTAAACATCTTCCTCTTACAAATTTTTCTTAAATCTTGGGTGCTGTTACCACCTATTTGTGCTAGAATCTAGTTCTTAGTATGAATTTAGGCCAAAATGATCTGCTTACTTATTTTAAATTTAGTATATCAACACTTTATGGTATTCCACAAAGATAAATATGCCTTCTAACTGCCAGCCACTTAATCATTCTTGACATCCACTGCTTTAAAACACAGGTATGAATTTATATCACTCCCCTGCTTAAAAACCTTCAAAGGTTCCCTGCAGCCTAAATTTTAAGGAGAGCCCTAGATAGCTCCCTCTCCACTCACAAGCTTAGCCACTGGTTCCCTCTTTCTTCCAGATGGCTTTACTTGTCCACCCATGCTCTGTTGCTGACTAGTTTCTTCAAATCCAGATTTGCTCCTGTTCTAATCTGATAGATCAGTCTACAGTATTTGGCCAGACTCAACCATTTCATTCTCTGTCTAGCCAGTGGAAGAAAAGTTGGACCACCTAAGAGATAAAATACAAACTCCTTAGCTTGTATTCAAGACAGTACCCAACCAGGTTCCAAATGGCCCGCTTGCCATATTCCACTGCCTCCTTGGCGATTGTGCTTAGGTTGTCCCTCTCTTTGGAATCCCTTGTCCCATTTTTGCCTATTGATCTCTTTACCATCTTCTGAAGCCCAACTGGAAAACCTCTTCTTTCCCCCAGCTTCCCTTGCCCAGGGTTATCCTTCCTTTCCCACGTCCCTCTCTCTGACTTTAGCAAATAGCTCTCCAGGGGCACTCAAACCATGTGGATATGTGTGCCTGGCTTTTCTTCCCTCCCAGCCTCTGCCACAGCAATCCTGCCTGGAGTGTTGTTACCTCTTTTCATTACCCAAGTTTGTTTAATAAATTACTCTGAGCCCACAAAAGAATAGATTGCCATATATCAAAAAAGCCAATTTGACAAAGAATTGCATTAGAAAGCAAAATTATAAATTCTCAAATGAACTGATGAGTGACACACCTAGAAGTCAATGACTACACTTTTGGTAGCTTTTGTTTGTCTTAAAAGCTATGTAATTCAGGAGAAATTAAGGTGTCATTTATCGCTGGGCAGTTATTGGCCATTTGCCCATTCATAGCACGATAAAATGTCAGCTGTGGCTGTGAACTTGGAGGCTTTGTCGTCAGTCCCTTCACTCACAGATAAGGAAAACAAGGCTCACAGAGAGGACATGACTTGTTGTGATCATTGATATGTTTTAGCAGAGTTAGGATTTAAGTCCAGGTCTCTTTACTCTTCAGTCAGCCTTACATTGAGTTTGTCTCTAATCATTCTTTTTTAAGATAGGGAGACACCACCTTCCTTTATGTCTCTTTAAAATTAAGAGAAACTCCTGATGCTCTGCCCTTGAGCCTGCCTTTTCCCTCACAAATTAAGCCGGAAAGGGAGTCACATGAACAAAGCCGGCAGGGAGAAAGCCTTCCACCCTCTCCCTTCATTCAAAGTCATCTTCGTTCTTCACCCTACTTTCTGAAATTCCACAATTAGAGAACCGTTCTTTTGCTACTGATTAAAGTGCAAATACATATAAAAGAGGCACATTAAGTCTCATGAGCCATCAACATCAGTGCCTCATGGTGAATGATTTTATCAGATCCCTTATCATACTGAATTTTCAGAGGGAAGATACCACGAGAAGGAGAGAGACCCAAGGAGAAGATAGAGCCTAAAAAGTCAAACCTCCTGACTCGTGCTTTGGGGGCTTGGGTCTGGCTCTGTATGTGGGTGGAGACTGAGTCCTGAGGATATGCTGCACCCGCCCTTCCTGCCTTCTCTCGTAGCCCACAGTAGGTACAAGCTGTTTCAAACATGCGGTCTTCTGAAACTTTCCTGCGTTATTCTAAAGCAGTGCTTCCCCCTTATATATGAGTCCTTTACCTGGCAGGGCTAGAAAGGAAACAACTGGGATGAGGTGAATTGAAAAAATAGGAAGGGGCAGAGGGCAGAGTAGCCACTGCCCACGTTAGAAATGATATTGCCTTAGATGGTGCGCAACTCACCTCTAAATACTTTCCACATAAAGCAGTTGTCCCCGGGAGCCCCACCCTGTGGAAAAACTGCCCAGTGTCCTGGCACCATGATGATTTGCTTAACACGCTGGGAGTTCCTTTGCTTTGAGGAATTTTAGGTTTTAAAGCCTAGAATTATATTTCTTTCTTGTGCCTTCATTCAGTTTCTCATAAAAATCATTCACATCCAGAGTGTTGATGTTTCCAGACACATTGAATAGGTTTAAAAACAATTGCTCACTAAACAAACTGATTTTCAAAGCCGAAGAAAAAGGAGACTCGCCCATGAAACATGAGATCACTTTTTCAAGTTCACTACCTCTTTTCCTCACCCAAGTTCGTTGCACCAGAGAACACAAAAACCACACCTCAAACTCTAGCTCATGTTAGAGAAATTTGGATTAACAAAAGAAAAAAAAAAGGAGAAATAGGAGAGGAAGAAACCATGAAACACAATATGCTATTGCCTTAGCCCTGCCCCTGAAACCCAGGACAAGAACAGACAGTTGCTTGACTTAGAGAGGAGAGTAAAGATGGGTGTGGACATTTAAAATTAAGACAACTGCTGGGCTGCTTCAATTTAGGGTAGGATGACTCTCTGGGAATGAGGAAAAGAGGAGCTTGCTCCCAGAGTGTGACACCCACAGCTCACAGCACCTATGAAGTTCTTGTTTTAAAGCTCTAAACCTGTGTTGACTAATATGGTGGCAAGTAGCTTCGTGCAGCTATTTAAAGTCAAGTGAATTCAATTAAATGAAAGTAAAAATTCAGTTCTTTAGTTGTTCTAATCACATTTCAAACACTTGATAGCCACATGTGGTTAGTGGTTATTATCTAAAACATTCCCCTCATCACAGAAAGTTCTACTGGACAGCACTGCTCTTGATTCCTGGTGCTCCGGAAGATGACTGGAGTCATCCACCCACTGGAGATCAAGGATTAAGCTGTAAGCAATGGCTCAGGCACGCTCAACTGTGTGAGGATCCCGGGTGTGGGCAATGCCAGTGGATGCCCAGGCCCAGGGCAGGAATGCCATGGAGAATCCTTGGGGGAGGTGTGATGAGGGTGCTTCCTCACCATTGTGGTCTCTGTCCTTGTTAGGGAATGGTGTCCCTTGTTAGGGAATGTCAGGTCTGCACACAGCCTGCTTGGCCATCAGGTCCAGATTCCAGAGCAGGGTACAGCATATTCTAGGGCTGACTGGTGTTTGCCCTGGTTAAGAATGTAAGCAGGAAAGGTCAAAAACGAATTCGGAGATTTCATTTTTTTTTTGACTAAATGGTGTCTGAGGTCCCCTTTGCATCTAAAAGTCTATGATTCTTCCCAGGTGGTTACAAAAGATACATGAGTTGATTTTTAAGACTATTGCAGCACAAAGCAAAAACAGTCTGTTGTAGCAGAAAGTAAAATAAGAAATTTTTCTCTTCATTGAGAAGGTTAATAAAAAGAAAAACCATTTCTTCACTGTATAACCTAAGTTTTATAAACAACTGAAATATGTATATAGCTAAAACCCAAGTGAGTTCTTTCCTATCATGCTTAGCAACTCCACTCAGGCAAGAAGTGGTCAATAAACATTGTCTTTAATTAAAAGAAAACAGTTAAATTAATAAAAATTCTTAAATATCTTAAGAATCTTAAAACTAGTTAGAAGTGAGGTTTCAGGCTCATCAACATGAACATAAAATGTAAAAGTAAAATAATACTAGCATTACTTGAAACAGTTTGTATTTTGTGTAAAAATGTTGTTAGAAAAAAAATATCTTTATGTCCTGCAGATCCTGGTGCAGGATCATCTAATTGGTGAAAAGTAAAAATAAATTATGTAAAAATAACATTGTGTAGATAAAGCTAACTTGTTGACTTATTTCAGTTGACACTTTTGTTAAGCAGAACTGTTTGCAGAGAAGAACCTGTGAGTAAATTGCCTCACACATTCCACTACAAGTTTGCAGGATCAAATGATTTCTGACAAGAAGACCAGGAAACTGCTAGGCTAAGGGACAGATTATTAAGAAAGAACACGACCATTTCCTTAAATTTTCTTTTGCTTTTCTGACTCCACACGGAAATTGAGAGTCTACAAAGGTGTGTCTATCTGATTTAATCAGGTGATATAGAGTTTTTGGACTTTTTTTCTTGGTCTCTCTGTGGGGAAATTTGAGGTTGAAATCAGGGTGGCTGCATTAATACCTCTAGAGCTTTAATCTCAGTTCTGAGAAAAGGACGTATACTGAAGGTTTAAAGGATGTAATTCGTACAGTTCAAAGTAAAAGAGAATAGAACAGTCACAATATCCTAAATTACAAAAAATGACAGACTCTTTTAGTCAAGAATGTAACTTCGTCCCTTTTCCCTCTCGGACCCGCTAACTTCCCTCCCAGGAAACAAGCCAACCACCGCTTCCCTGCAGAGTGAAACCTGTGCACTCACCCAGCTGCAGCCTCCTCCTCCGGAGCTGTACCAGCCAACTCCAAGTCCACACCCGCCCAACGTGCTTTTCTACCCTGCAGCAATTCTTTGAACCTCTGGGCCCAAGCAAGGGTGGTCTGTGATTGGGAGGAGACGACTTACTTGGGCCGAGCCTGCTGCTGCCTGAGCCTCCTCACCCAGGCAGGGAGTAACCGGAAGCTCTGCCAGTAGATTTCTGCTGCTCTGGAATGTGAGACTCTGACAGGTGGAAGCACCTTGACAGACCTCAGCTCATCACTTTTCTGCATTTCTCCCAGGTCTGGATTTGACTCGAATATGAACTCAGGGTTTTTGCTTTTATTTTGGTTTGACTTGATTTCGTTTTATTGGTGTGATTTGATCCTTCCTTCTGCTTTTGTGTGTTAAAAGGCCTGTTAGTCCCGACTACTCACAGTGATGTCGATATGCGTTTACATGCACAGGTTCATGTCCAGTGTCAGTTTCTATAACTTGCATTTGCTATATGCACGGGGATAGTAATTGCCCAAGTAATTCTTACACAATAGGTGCTCCAAAGACTAATACGGAGCAAGAGATCTGGAAACAAATAGATTGTGAGAAATTCAGGCACAGAGAGAGGGCTCAAGTAATTATCTGCTGATATCTAATCCCTCCCTTCTCTCTCGTCCCCTCCCCCATCTTCCTCTCCCTCACTTCTTCCCTCCCTTCTGGAGCTGCCGTGTGTCACACACAGCACCAAGAACATTACTTCTCACAGCTGTGTAGCACATCATGGTGTACATGCACCGTGGCTGATTTAACCCGTGTAAGGGATGGGTAATGGCAGTAATGTTAGTATTTACCTGAGTGCTTTCATCAATAGACGTGGGAGTTTCTCAGGGGTCAGGACCATCTCTCACAGGTTAGTTTCCGCAGAAGCAGGCTCTAAGGTGAAGTTTAGTGAGCAGTATATTTATTAGGGAGTGCCCTGAGATTAACACCCATGGGAGGGGGAGGGAAGAAACAGGCTTGAGCAGAGAGAGAAGAGGAGCTGCAGTCTAGGTGGGACAGCCTCAGGCAACCCTCCTCCCTGGGAAACTCTGGAGGAAGATGGCCTGTCAGGGTTGCTCTGCACTGGGCCCTTATATCATCTGTCCTTCCATATAGGTCACACTGGGAAGACAGCTTTCTGTGGCTGAGGCAATTCCTGAAGGGGACCGACAGCTGGAGGCTGGAGGCTGGAGAAGCTGGCAACAGGTGCCCCCTAGAAAAGGGACTGCCTGGGGCATCTCTTGGTCCTTCACAATGCCTTATATCCTCTTTAGCTCTCCAGGGCCTGGTTAGATAAGTTATGACAGTTCACAGGACAGAATTCAATGCAACTCTTAAAAATGATGCCACAGAAAAACATTGAATGCCGTGGAAATAAGTTCAGTCATTTGTTCAGCAATACTAATATTTATTAAAAACTTATGATGTGTCAGGCACTCTTCTAGGTACTCAAAAGGAAAAAGCAGTTTACAAAATAGTTTGTGTAATTTGATACATTTTAATTTTTTAAATAGTTTGTCTATCTGTGAATTAAATAGTAGTAAGAATGTACAGCAAATATTAACAGGAATATATCTGGATGATAAAATATAGGTGACTTTTATAGTCTTCTATTTTTGCAGTTCATGTGTTTACAAAGAATCTATAAGTATAAAAAGAGAAGCATATAAGTTATGAAAAACGTGTTCTACTTCTGGAAATCTTTGTGATAAAGTAGCAGGGAAGCAAACAAGGACATATGTTTCCATTCATATCTTAGGCATTTTATATTCTATTACTAGGATTATGTGCAGAGAAAAATAAAAAAGATTTGAAAATCTTCTTGAAATAGTTAATGTGAACACAAAACCCAATAACAAGAGACAAGGAACTAGCTAGGAGAAGGAAGATTATTATTCAGGTAATAACTACAACTGATTAGGTGAGGAATGTCAAGTCCTTAATGTATGACAGGTTTATTTTTCCAGTAATTGCTTTCTAACTCTGTTCTGCTAATCCCTCCTTTCCCTCTGGCTAAGTGGCTCCTTAAGCACATCTTAACCCGATTCTAAGCTCATCAGTGAATTCACGTTACTAAAAAAATCTCAGTTCTGTTACAAAGACTTAGATATTTTCTTCCTATCACCGTAATTCAGACTTGAGACCCCAGAGGTTTGGGGGGTGGGGGGAGGATGGAAGGGGGTCTTCTCTCTAATAACCCCCCTCCCAATTCCCTGAATATGCTCATCTGGTAGGGAAATGACATCATCTTGTGCGATTGGCCCCGGAGGCTGCTGTCCCTTTCTATTGGCCATCCCCACTGTCTAGCTCATCAGAATCAGTGCAGACAGGGGGTGATGCACAGGGCTGGCGGAGGAGAGTTCTATTGAACCCAGCTCTCCTAAGCCCCAGAGTGTGCTCTGCCCTCTTCATTGGTTTGCAGCCAGTCTGTGTCCTCCAATCTCACCTACCCTCTGGGACCCCAGTTCTTAAGCCACATCCACCTTCTGCACATCTTGGGAACCAGGAACTAAAGGGAGCAGCCTGGCCCTCTCTTTGCCTGGCCATATCACTGTACCATCACTCTCCAATGTTTGTCCTTCTCTGTGGTAGTTCCAAGGCAAGTTAGCAAGCCTGGTGACTAATGCTATATCTAACTAGGCTAAAAGATGTTGGTCCCCTACACACTCTAAAACATCTTAATCCTAGTGGGGCTTTCCTCTCTCATCTTTAGGGAGGGGAAGCACTGGAATGCTTCTCTTCACAAACACTGCACTCCCTAAACACACCCTTCACTTCAAATCCACTTTTTTATGGGTGAGGGAAGGAGTTGTAGTGCAAACTGGGTGGGAAAGTAGTTGGCCCCCTATCTGGAAGTTTTCTGAATTAGGAATGTGGGTTATTTAATACCTTTTGCCCTCACTAGTCACCAATTTCAGGAAAAATACTTCTCAAAACATGATGTTGTCTAGCATATTTTCAGTATTACTAAGAGTCCCAGGTACTGTCGTATTTACTGTTCACAAAGCCCTGTAAGATATATACCATTATTCCCCCATTTACAGATGAGGAAACTGAAGGTGGAGGATGTTAACTGCCCACAGCTACAGAGCTCTCCAGAGGTAAGGACGCTAGTCGGCCTGTCCTCATAGCCTGCACTCTTACTGTTTGAGTGTAGGTAGATCAGTGTAACTTTTCAAATCGTATTAAAATTTTCAATCACAAATGTGATTTTTTTTTTCTATTAGCTGCACATGAGGCTAATAGAGAACACAAAATTGTTCCTGGGATACATAAGAAGCCATCTTCTGCAGAATTGGCTGAAGAGTAAGTCTGCCAGAGCACCCAGGCTCCCTGCAGAGTAGAGCAGGTTACTGATCCTGGCTCAGCTTCTTTGTTAAAAACAACTGAGTCAAACCTGTAAACAATGTGCTACAAGTGCCCAGGTCCACAAAATTCTCTAGGGCCTCTGAAAATAGTTTTTTCTCTAGCTGGTCTTTACTCTCTTTGCAAATTTTCCTTAAATGTACAAATTCAGGCTTTTTGACTTTTAATGGGTCTTCTCTCCTAGCCATCCTTTCACTCAACATTAATCGACATTCCCATATTCCCTTCAGCTCCTGGAGATGACACAGGCTTAACTCAGTTCATAGGTTTCGATTATGACGGCCACAAGATGGCTTCTTAAAGCGTGTCTAAACCTTTTCCAGGAAAGGGATGTCCCAGCGTTAACAGGCTCTTATATTTGGAAGGGATTTAAGCTTATTTTAATAACCATTTATGGTTATTATGGTTATTATAGGAATAACTATATTTCACTAAAATAATCATTTAGCCCAATTTTTCACCCAATGAAGAAAACCCTCTATAATATCTCTGACTTCCATTATTAAGGGGCAACTCTATAAAACTTGTGTTTATTGTAGAGATGTTGTTGAGGACGCTGTGTACAACCTTACATTTTGGGTCTAAGAGGTCTCAAGGGAAAACACCTCTGGTCTCAGTATCTGGAAGAATTATACTTTTCCTAAGCAACTGGTCTGTTTTTATCTATCAGACACGATAAATCTTCAATCATATTCAATCTTGCCTCCATTCTCACCACTCCAGTGAAACTGCTTGTCAAGTGACAAAAAACCACTATTTTGCCAAATTCAGTGAACACTTCTTGGTCTTCATTTACTCAGTCACTCAGCAGCAATCGATATAGCTGCCTACTCCATCCTCTTCTGGCTTCCATAAGATCTTATTCTCCTGTGCTTCACCCATTTCTCTGGCTGCTCCTTCCCACTCCTCATTGTTGTCCCTTCCTGGGCCTGACCAATTATGTTAGAAGACTCCAGGGCTTGGGTCCAGCTTAATTCTGAGTCTAGCTCTGACACTGCACTTGCATCAGAGGGAGTCAGCTCCCCGTCTCCCCTCCTTCTGATAAACACAGTGGTGCTTCTCTGCTTTTCCCCTGGAACCTTCTTTTTTTTCCCCTTGGCCACCGGTTTTTGAAGAACACCGAATTAGGTTGCGGCCTCTCTTAATTTGATGTTTGGTAAATATCTGTACTTTTGATTTTTAAAAGTTTTTGTTTATTAGATATTGGGTGTGGAAGATTCTGTGATGCAATTTAAATCCACTTTTTGGTCAAAATTATTCTGAGAATTGTTAAGAACATAAATCAGACTTTGTTGTTCCTCTACTTAAAACAGTTCAGTGGCTTCCTTTGCACTCAGCACAAGATCCAAACTCTTTACTATGCCTTACAAGTTGCCCATGTATTCCCCTCCAACTTCATTAAGTATTACTTTCACTCTGTGTGTCCTCCAACCACATGGCTTTTGCATATGTTGATCTTTTTAATGGGAATCCATTTTTCCTAGCTGTTCCCAGGGCTGACTCCTTGTCACCCTTCAGGTGCAGCTCAACTCTGGCTTCCTCCGAGAAGCCTTTCCTGATTGCCCTGATAAAGTACTCTGCATTCTCCGCTCTAGTTACTTTCTCTTACATCATCTTGTTTTATTTCCTTTGTAAAATGAATCAAAACCTGGTATTGTTTATTTGCTGCTGTTCTTTCCCTGCCCTTGCTGCCTAGCCCAAACTAGAATAGTTTCAAATGAATACATGAATTTCTGATTTTGGGCAGTTTGGTGTGAATTAGTTCCACTCAGTCCTGGGATGGGGGTGGGGGAAATCATTACATTAAGTAATGCTTGAGAAGAGCCAAAGTGTGTCACCAAAGTGCTAGTTGTGTGAAGGTATCTGCCTTTGTTTAAGAATTGCCTTAAATTATTCTCTGCTTTTAAAACAACATTCATCATTTTATTCTGATAACAAGATGAGTGTTTATCTGTTGTAGAAAATAAATATCACCTATACTTCCTTACTCAGTGATAAACACAATGAACGTTTTGGTGTAGAATCATCCATTCAGGAACTATTTGAGAGACTACTGTGTGTCAGGTACAGTTCTAGCATGAATAAAGTAGACAGAAAGCCCTACCCTCAGGGCAGTTCCTATCTTTGTATTTCTCCCCACATAATTGAGATCATGCTTATTTACAGTCTTCTAAACCAGTTATTTTCACTTAATAATATGGTGCAGACATTTCCCTATGTGATTATTTACAACATAATTTTAATGGATGTATTATATTCCACTACATGAATACGCTATTATGCATTTAACTGAACCCCTCAGGTTGAAAATTCAGGTTATTTAAAAATTTTTCAATATTATAAATAATGCTGTAGAAAATACCCCCTTTACATAAATTTTAAAATATATTCATTATTTCCTTAGAACAAATTTCTTGAATTAGATTTTCTGACTAAAAGCCATGTTCATTTTAAAATTTTTTGATTCATGTGGTCACATTGCATTTCAGAGAGGTCGTAAACTGTATAATCCCCACAGCAGTGTAAGAAAGTACCCATTTCTCTCCACTTTTAGGTATGTTAGATGCTACCCTTTAAAAAAAGTTATAAAAGACATTTAATTAGTATCAATTTTTCTGTTAATTTCTATTTCTTTGGCTATTTACATGTTTTCTTCAAAAAGTTTCCCATTCCTATGTTTAGCCCTCTTCTTTAATTGGGGGTATTTATGGTTTTAAAAATTTATTTGTAGGAACTTGTTACATATTTAGGATATTGACCTAGCATGTGTATTGCAACTATTACTCTTCGTTAATCGTTTACCTTTTTGTTAACTTTCTCCTCCACACATTTTTTTTTGTTTTTCATGTCAATTATATAAATATTTTCATTAATGATCTCTGCCTTTGGCATTATGCTTAGAAAAAGCATTCCAACTCAAGATTTCATATATTCCTTATTTTTTTCTATTCTTTTATTCCTTTCAGTCTGTCTGTCTCTTTCCCTATTAGACTCCCTCTTTATGTATATGTAGATGTATGTTGTTATGTATGTAGAGGTATATTGTTATATGATGTGGGGTAGATCCAACTATATTCATTCATATAATTAAACAAGAATTACAGCAATGTTAATTGGATGGATGGAATTTCATTGCATGGATGTGCCATAATTTATTTAACCAATGTGTGGTTGGAGAATTATTCCCATTTTTTTCTTATTATAAAAATTTGACACTTATTTTCCCTATAAAATTCTCCAGGTTCAGTGTAATTTCTGGTAGTGTAATTTGCCTACATGAATAATTTCACAGATGGGGCAGTTTTTGTGATGACTAGGTGTAGCTCTGGTGGTAGGTGACTAAAACAGTGTTAAGGTCATTAGAAAAGAGAAGTCCTTTAGATACTCAGAGCTCACTCCTTTCCCCTGTATCCGTATCTCCTTCCCTGTGAGGCTCTGCCTCCACTTAGCTATCCTTGTGGACTCTGAGCTGTGGCTCCTGCCCTAGTTCACCTGTCATTGCTATCCCATCTGCTTTCTGTTTCCAGAAATCATAGAAATCTCTAGTCTCTCTCTCCTGCTTTCAGTATTATAGTGGATTTACTTCCTTTTGTAAATCTTTATGGTAATTTTAATGGCGTTTGAGGAGAATTTCTTTTTCTTAAAAAAAATACAGAATTAGGCAACAATTTAACTCTGACTATTGGAATCCTAACTGTTCATAGTAATAGACCACACTACCACTCTCCATCCAGTGTTATCTTGTTGCAAATTCTACCAACACTACAAGAAAAAAATAGCCTTTTGAGACCCTAATAAGGCACTGGCACACTAATATTGTTTGCCACTTATAAAAACATAATTCTCTCTGAGTTTTATCCTTACAATATTCCTAACCAAATAATCGATGTAAGCATAGGTACACAGTCACCTGGAACCATACTTGTCCACACTCCTGTACACACAAATATATCTAGCACAAAAACACCAACAGACATAATTACATTTATATACTCACAACTTAAATATAAGAATAGGTGTGTTTGAATAGAATTAAAACTGAGGTTAATGACATAAGAGCAAAAGAAGATAGGTGGATAAGAGTGGGTGAGTAAAGCTGAGAATGAGTTACTAGTCAAGAAATACTAGGAGGTTAATTTAAAAAAATAAAGTAGGCTGGGAGCGGTGGCTCACACTTGTCATCCTAAGGCTCTGGGAGGCTGAGGTGGGAGGATTGCTTGAGGCCAGGAGTTTGAGACCAGCTTGAGCAACATAGCAAGACCCCATCTCTATAAAAAATAATTAAATTAGCCAGGCATGGTGGCACGTGCCTGTAGTCCTAGCTACTCTGGAGGCTGAGTCGGTAGGATCACTTGAGCCCAGGAGTTCGAGGTTGTAGCGAGCTGTGATTGTGCCACTGCACCCCTGCCTGGGCAACAGAGTGACACCCTGTCTCTAAAAAAATAAATAAATAAAATAGATTTAGAAAAAGTATATGCAAGAGACCGAACAGTGAAACAGAGTGTGGGAAACAGGAGGATAATTCTCCTGGAAGGCTCAGGTCTTCCTGTTTCTGAGTTTCACAGCTGTTCTCCTTCCTCTTCTTTGTCATAAGATGGAACTTAAAAACATTAACCTCCACATTTCTTTAAAAATAGCTTTATTGATATACAATTCACATACCATAAAATCACCCTTTTGAAGTGTACAATTCAGTGGTTTTTGTAATATTCAGAGTTGTGCAATCATTACCACTATCTAATTCCAAAATATTTTCATCACCCCCAAAAGAAACCTCATGCCCATTAGCAGCCACTTCCTATTACCACCCCATCCCATCCCTTGAAAATCACTAATCTACTTCTGCTTCTATGGATTTTCCTATTCTGGACATTTCATATAAGCGAAATCATATAATATGTGGCCTTTTGTGTCTGGCTTATTTTACTTAGCAAAATATTTTTTCCAGGCTCATAGTCATGACATTTCCATGCCAGAGTCATGTATCTGTATTTCATTCCTTTTCCTTGCTGAATAATATTCCATTGTATGGATATATCACATTTTTTTTTTCATTTTGAATTAAATAAATTTTTTATTGTGATTAAAAAAACATAAAATTTACCATTATAACCATTTTTAAGTGTACAATTCAGTAGTGTTAAGTATATTCACATTGTTGTGCAACAGATCTCCACAACTTTTCCATCTTGCAAAACTGAAAGTCTAAATTAATTAAATAGCTCCCCATTTCCCACCTCCCCAAGTCCCTGGTAACCAGTTTTCAGCTTTGTGTTTCTGCAAATTTGACTACTTTAGATACCTCATGTAAGTGGAATCATATAATGGAAATCATATAAAGTGGAAATCATATATTTGTCTTCTTGTGACTGGCTTATTTCATTTAGCATAATATCTTCAAGGTGCATCTATATTGTAGCATGTAACATGATTCTCTTTCTTTTTAAGCCTGAATGATATTCTATTGCATGTATATACTGCATTTAAAAAAATCCATTCATCAATCTATGGACATTTGGGTTGTTTCTACTTTTTGGTTATTATGAATGCTGCCATGAATATTCGTGTACAAGTTTTTGTGTAGACATATGTTTTCAATTCTCTTGACTATATACCTAGGCGTAGGATTGCTGGGTCATATGCTAACACAGTATCTAACTTTTTGAGGAACTGCCAAACTGTTTTCCAAAGTGGCTGTACCACTTTACATTCCACCAGCAGCATATGAGGGTTCCAATTTCTCCAAATCCTCACCAATACTTGTTATTGTCTGTCTTTTTTATTATAGCCATCCTAGTGAGTGTGAGGCGATATCTCACTGTGGTTTTGATTTACATTTCCCTAATGACCAATGATGTCATATTTATTTTTTAAATGGAAGAAGGAGGGGATAGACCCAGGAAAACTGCTCTAGTAGCTGTGCTTTCTATTACTGTGAGGAAATCAGGGTGGCTAAAAAATGGAGTGAGGGAGGGTAATCAGAATTGCTCAGGTAAAATCCAATATTACTACTATTGATAATAATACTGCCAAAATAATTAGGGCTGCCAATGCCCAGCACTGTTCTAAGTGCTTTTACACAAAGTATCTCATTTAACAACACTGGAGACATATACCTCATACCTCATATCTATATGAATAATTCCTTCTTCATAAGCATCCTTGAAGGACTCCTTCAAGGGAGGTTATGCCTTTTGATCTCTGATTACTATGACATTGAAACTTTTATTCCCCATTTCTATTCTACATGGCCATCCATGTCCTCTGTCAGTTTTACTCTGAAAGGGTCAACTCTGGGACTCCTCTTCCTCTTCTGTTTGACAACTAGTTCCACCCACATTCTCACCTTTAGTGCTTACTTCTGGCCTGGGACTACTTCCTTCCTCTTAAGGAACTGAATATAATTTTAGCCAATTGATCTTCCACACTGATAGCTCTTTTGGTGGAGAGCCTGAGTCACCACACATGAAGCTTGATCTCACCCCTTTTCTCCCTTCTCTTCTCAAACGAACATGTTCAGACAGGATCACTGGACCACACCAAGCCCATCTCCTCTGGTCCACTCATTATGAAAGGTCAGAAATGATAATTGTGAAAGACATCACAGAAAGCCAATGCAAAAGGCTGAAGTGGCCGGTGTGGTTGGGTCTGAGGTGTTCTGCTTTAAGAAACATGCTAAAGCTGTCTGGTATTAGGACTGAAAACCAGTGAACTAAATTTAATACTTAATTTCAGTTGTTGATAACACTTGAGGTTTTGATCACTAATAATATTATTGGCTTTTCCAGCTTTGGGTTATTTTGTTCAACCAATTGATTAGTTATAACCTTAGTCATGTCACGCAACCTTTTCCTATAGGTTCACTACAAGTTTATCAGCTTTCACCTAGTTTTGCCAGCCCACAATCAACAGATGAGCTCCTTATCTGTTTGAATGAGAACATTTATTGAGTCTGAGTACACATACATTCTATGGACCACTGAAAGAAAAAACTAAATAAACTTTGCAGTTATAAGGATTTTTTTGGATAATTACAATAAATGAAAGTCAGGTATATATAAAAAAGTAAGGTTTGTGTGTGATTGTTCAAACAGAAGCTTAATTCATTTTAATGCAACCACATAATCACACCAAGTCATCAGCTAAACAATATAAAGAATCAAGTCCCCCTTAATGTTCAAATAGAAATTAAATGGAAAGTTCAGCTTACAAAAATAGTATCAAATGATCATCTCAGTTATGATTTCTGGGGAGACACTCTCATACCAGACAGACCAACTTAAAGCTTTTTGCATTAAAATACCAGTTGGACTGGTTATACAGTCCACATAATGTAGATACTCTTCAGGGGATAAAGGTAATGAGAAAGTGACATTCTACCTCACCCACAGGTGTGTACAGAATAGTATAACATATTTGAGTTTTGCTGTAGATTAAAAATCAGAAGTAAGGTATTCCTAGGAAAAGATTAAATCACATCCAGTAATGGCAGAGTGTGACAAGCAGGGTTAAAGAGGAAAACAACAAAAATATGTTGAGGGTATTAAGAAATACAAAAGAGATATTACAACAACAATCTTTCATTAAGAGAAAAAAAGTGTTGTTATAAATTATTTTCCACACATTTTCTGATTGCGAATGTTGTAAACAGCTTGGACACATGATAGATTTGTATGCTTTATGAGAAGTACATATAAATTGCTGGTGGTATTTTCTTTGTCCTCTTTGAGATTTGTGAACTTGTTATTGTTCAGAGCTTTAGTGGAATGAGTACTGAAATATCAATGCATGGATAAGTATAACATATATATTTCTGTATGATTAGACAGAGATATCTGTAACTGTTATGTGAATTTTACAAAGATACCCTATAGATTTTTACCTAAAAATTAAGAACACATTCACCACCAATGCCTATTCAAAAACCATTTTTCAGATTGGAAAACAGAACATAGTACTGACACTGATGATTGTAAACAATACTGAAGAGAGATTCGTTCTTTGCAGATTTCACATTTTGTCTCTTTTTTTCATCATTTCCTGTACCTATGGAGAATAAAAAGAATTTTTTTTTCCGTTTGCAATTTTTGTCTACTTGGAATCACCATATTTTGTAGTGTTAAAATATGTAGAGATTTAAAATACAGAAGTCCTTGTACTAAGCTGGAACAAATAATTTAGACTTTGATAAGTCAAAGATACATGTTGCAATTTGTAGGGGAACCATTAAAAATATTAAGAGGATTATTAGGACACAGACTACATTCTGTATGATACTGTGATGGTAGATACATGTCATATACATTTGTTAAAATCCATAGAATGTACAACACAAAGAGAGAACCCTAATGTAAACTGTGGACTTTAGTTAATAATAATATATCAATATTGGCTCTTTGATTTGCAACAAATGTACCACACGAATGTAAGATGTTAATAATAGGAGAAATTAGTGGTAGGGGAGAGGATAAAGATAAGGAAGTAAATGTGAACTAAATGTAATTTCTGCTCAATTTTCCTATAAAACTAAAAGTGCTTTAAAAAATAAAGTTCATTAATTTAAAAAAATCACCCTAACAAGAAACCAAAAAATATATAAAAATATACAACTTCTAAGCTGATAGAGGGAAAAAGGAGTGACAAAAGAAGGCAAAAGTAGAGGAAAAGAAACACAAAACATAGGACAAATAGATAACACATGGCAAAACAAGAGATTTAAACCAAAATAAATCTTTAATTATATCAAATGTAAATGGTTAAAAGCTTGCCAGATTTGAATACTAATGATAAAAAAGCAAAACCCAACTATATTCTATTTATAGGGAACATACCTAAAACTTAAGGACAGAGAAAAGTTAAAAGTAATAAAGATAGAGAAAGATATACCACTTAAATATTAACTAAAATAAATCTGGTATAGCTGTAATAAACTTGAACAGAATAGTCAGAGTTCATAATACACCTCTTAAAAATAAAAAGTTCAATTTACCAGATAGATATAAGACTTCTAAATTCATATGTGCCTAATAACATATTCTCAACCACATATACACAGCAAAAACTGACCAAACTATAGGAGATAGGCAAATTCACAATCGTGTTAGAAAACCTGAACAATATGTTTAGCAAGCCTGACCTAATGGATATATTCAGAACATTTTCCAATAATTGCAAAATAAACATTTTTCAACTCTAAATAATTCATTTACTACAATTAACCATACGCTCTGTCATAAAGCAAGTCAACACATTTCAAAGATTTGACATCAAAGTGTGTGCTATAAGCAAAATGCAATTTACTTAGAAACCAAAAGACAACTACAAAATCTAATATCTAATAATTTATATAAATAATATAATATCCCAAAACTCACGAGTTAAAGAAGAAATCACAATGAAAATTAGAAACTATTTTGAATTAAATAAAATGAAAATACTACATATTTAGTTTTATGTGATAAAGCTTTAAATGCATATATTATTTTTAAAAAAGGAAGCTCTGCTTCCTATATGCAGGAGGAGGCACTTAAAAATGAATCCTGAAATAACTGTATAATATGGACAAAATACAAGCCCCTCCCAAACAAACAAACAAACAAAAAACCAAATCAAAACAACCTACAATTACCTGAAGGCTCTGGAGACTAAACAAAGACAGTCAGATTTTGGAGAAGAGTCTAAACTTGGAGCAGGTGACGAACATGAAATGGTTCTTTTTTCAACTTTGACCCAATGGAAGTTACAGCCATAGCTGTAGCTGTGGTAGTGCAGGAATGCTTAAAACTCTCATAGAAATCCCACTGTTTTTGTGGAATCAAGGAAAGTAGCCTTGGGTTGACCCTTGAAACATGTACTTATAGGACAGATTTAAAGTAATGCAGCAAAAGCTTAAAGAATTGCTCTGAGCTATGACCTGTTGACCACAGAAGGCAAAAGAGAGCTTACAGTTTGAATCTAAACATGTTAACTGCAAGCTAAAACAAAAGCATCAACATTCATCTGAGGAATACAGTAGAACTCAGTCTATACAATATAATATTAACAATATCCAAGATTGTCTAAAATTATCCTACTTACAGAAAACCTAGAAGATGCAACCCATTCTAAATGGGAAAGACAATCAACAGATGCCAACTCCAAGATGATCCAGTGGTGGGATTACTAGACAAGCACTTTAAAGCAGCTATAATAACTATGCTCAATGAAGTAAAGGAAAATACACTGGAAATGAAAGAAAATATAGAAAATAGAAGAGAAACAGAAAATATAGAAAAGAACTGAGTAGATATTTTATCACTGAAAAATAAAAAAAATCACTGGATGGGCTTAATAGCAGAATATAGATGACAGATGAGTCAGTGAACTTAAAAACAAAGCCAAAGAACTATTCAATCTGAAGAAGAGAGAGAAAAAACTTGAAAACAAATGAAGAGAGCTTCAGGGATCTGTAGGAAAATATCAAAAGGTCTAAAATAAGGATAATTTAAGTCTTAAAAAGAGAAGGAAGAAAGTGAGAGAATGGGGCAGGAAAATATCTGAATAAATTATAATAGACAACTTCCAAAATTTGGTGAAAGATATAAGTTTATAGATTTAGGAAGCACAGCTAACCCCCACAAGGTAAATTCCAATGAGTATCATGATCAAATCCCTGGAAACTAAAGATAAAAATATTATGAAGGCGGCCAGAGAAAAATGACACATTATATACAGAGAACAATAATTTGGATGACTGTGGACTTCTCAGAAATTACAAAGGCCAGAAGATAGTGAAAGCATATTTTTAAATAGTTGGGGGGAAAAAGAACTTAGGATTCTTTCTATATCCAGCAAAAATGCCCTATAAGAATGGAAGTGAAATAAATTCTTAGATGATGGAAAATCAAGAGTATTCACTGCCAGCAGTGTTACAATACAAGACATGCTAAAAGAAGCTTTTCAGGTTGGAGGAAAATAATTTCAGAAAGAAATTTGGAAGTTCACAAATGAATGAAGAGTGTTAGAAATAAATGTTATCTGAATAAATGTAGAAGGCAATTCTTTCCTCTTAGGTTCTCTTTTTTTTTTAATTAATTTATTTTATTTTATTTATTTATTTATTTTAATTTATTTTTTTAATTTCAGAATATCATGGGGGTACAACACTTTGGCCATACACATTGCCCCTGTTCTGCCCGTGTCAGAGCCACAATCGTGGTCATCCCCCAAACTGTGCTCCCCGCATCCATTCAGTGAGAGTTTTTCCTCTTAGGTTCTTTAAAACACATATGATTATTTAAAGCAAAAATGATATCATACATATGACAAGTTTAATTAACATGAAGGATGGTGGAAGGGAGTAAAATCTATATGGTTGTAAGCTGTCCTCTTTTTACGTGAAGTGGGATAACATCAACTTTAAGTATACTGTGAAATGTTAGGTACATTGTAATCTTTATAGCAACCACTAAAAAATAATGAGAAGAGGTATAGCTAAAAAGCCAACAGATCAATTAAGTAAAATATTAAAATTATTCTCAAATAATCCCAAAGAAGTCAATAAAAGGGAAACAGAAGAATAAGAAACAGAGGGGACAAACAGAAAATAATAAAATGAGAGATTTAAATTCAGCCATATTGATAATCAGGTTAAATGATAATGGTCTAAATGAGGGATGGCAAACTTTTTCTGAAAAGACCTGGATAATATATATTTCAGGCTTTGCAGGACACGTACTGTCTCTGTTACTGCTGCTGATTCCAATTCCTCCTCTTCTTCCTTTTCTCCTTTTTCTTCTGCATTAACTTTAAAAATGTAAATCCTTTCTTGTGTGTTATTTAAAAACACATGGTCTACAGTTTGCCAACCCTGGTCTAAATGGTTCAATTAAAAAGCAGATATTTTCAGAATAGGTAAGAAAGTAACACAACCCAACCATGTGCTACCTAGAAGAGACACAATTTAAATATACAGCACAGATAGGTTGAAAACAAACGGATGGAAAAATATATACCAAGTATGAAATATATGAACATATGAAAGCTGAACCAGCTATATTAATTTTAGGGAAAGTAGACTTTAAGACAAAGAATATAACCAAGGATAAAGATGAACATTTCATAATAATAAAAAGGTCAAAGCTCAATTAATCAGAAAAACAAAATGATCACTAATGTGCATCATAACAGAGTTTTAGAATACAAGAAGGGAAAATTAACAGAATTAAAAGGAGAATGGCCCATTCCATAATCACATTAGAAGATGTAAACACCCTTTTTCAGTGATTGATAGAACTAAAAAAAGTCAGGAAAGATATAGAAGATTTGAACACTGCTATCAATCTCCTTTATCTAAGTGATATTTGTAGAACACTATATCAACAACAGCAGAATACACATTCTTTTCAAGCACATATATGATATATTAACCAAGATGGACCATATGCTGGGTGCTATGGTTTGAACGTGTCTCCCAAATTTCATGTGTTGGAAACTTAATCCCCAAATTGATATGTTGATTGGAAGTGAGGCCTTTGGAAGGTAATTAAGATTAGATAAAGTCACCAGGGTGGGGCCTCCATGATAGGACTAGTGGTTCTATAAGAAGAGGAAGAGAGACCCGAAGTGACGCACATGTGCTTGCCCTCTCACCATGTTATGCCCTCCAACATGTTATGACACAGCAACAAGATCCTCACCAGATGCTGGTGCCATGCTCTTGGACTTCCTAGCCTCCAGAACTGTAAGAAATAAATTTCTTCTCTTTATAAATTACCCAGTCTATAATATTCTGTTATAGCACCAGAAAATAAACTAAGACATGGGCTATTAAAAAGTATCAATGAATTTTAAAAGATTGAAATTTTACAGAGCACCACAAAATTAAACTGGAAATCAAAAACAATAACAATATCTAGAAAGCCCTCAAATGTTTGGAAATTAAACAATACACTTCTAAATAAATAATTGGTCAAATGGGAAATCAGAAAACATTTTGAATTGAATGGTAATGAAAATATAACATATCAAAATTTATGGCATGCAATTAAGGCAGTGCCTAGAGGAAAACATATCTTTAAATGTCTATATTAGTAAAGAAAAGAAGAACGGTCTCTAAGGCTTCACCTTAAGAAACTAGAAAAGGTAAAGTAAACCCAAATTATGGAGAAGAAAGGAGATAATAGAGATAAGCACAAAAGGTAACGAAATTAAAAACACAGACAGTAGATAAAGTGGACAAAGCCAAAAGCCAGTTCTTTGACCAATAAAAAAAAGGTGGGGGGCGGGTAACCCCCTAGCTAGATTGATTAGGAGCACAGAACTCATGAGAGGAGAACTTGACTGGTCATTGCTGGCTTTGAAGATGAAGAAAAGGTTGACTTGGGCCAAAGAATGCAAAGATCTCTAGAAATTGGGAATGTCCTTCAGCTTATAGAAAGCAAGAAAATGGGGTCCTGAATTCTGCCAACAACGCAAAAGAGTAGGAAGTGAATTCTCCCCTGAAGCCTCCAGAAAGGAACATAGGCTACCAACACGTTGATTTTAGTATGGTGAGACCTGTATCAGACTTGTGACCTACAGAATGACGAGATAAGAAATTTGTGTTGATTTAAGCCACTAGCTTTCTAATGATTTGTTACAGCAGCAAAAGAAAACTAATGCAGCACCATACACAAAAATTAACTGCAAATGGATCATAGACCTAAATTTTAAAGTGATAAATCTAGAAGAAAATATAGGATAATATCTTTGTAATTTGGGTTAGGTAAATATTTCTTAGATAGGACTCAAAGAGCACACATCCTAAAAGGAAAGAATGATAAATCATACTTTATCAAAATTAAAAATGTTTGCTCTTTGATAGACATTGTAAAGAAAAATCAAAGGAAAGTTACACAATGGGAGAAAATATTTGCAATACATATATCTAACAACAGACTGGTATCCAGAATATATAAAAACTATTATAGCTCAATAACAAAAAACCAAAAACATAGTAAACAATGAATAGAATACTTGAACATATACTTCACATAAGATATGAATAGACAATAAGTACATAAAAAGATGTTCAACATTTTTATTAATCAGAGAACGCAAAATAAAGCCACAATAACATATTACTACACACCCCTAGAATGACTAAAATTAAAATGATCAACAAATCAAGATTTCACAAGGAGAAATAGCCATTACCTATTCAGATTTGGGGCAAAAAAAAAGTGTTTCTGGAACATCTTGTTATAGCCCAAAGCAACGAAGTGGTCAGAGATTACTGGGGACCATCCTGAAAAAGCTCCCCTTGGCTTCAGATAGGACAATTTGAGTATCAGCAAGAATAATAACTGAAAGGGATTGAACTATATGAAATATGTTTAAATTTGAGTTAATAATAATACTAAAACCATTGGTCAGTTTTAGGAAATTCCATAAAAAATTTTTATTTTGAAAACTGTTAAATAGAATTATAAGCATTTATCTTCTTTTCTTTCTTTCTTTGTCTTTTTTTCTTCTCTTTCTTTTTCTTTCTTTTCTTTTCTTTCTTTTTTTTTTTTTCAGACAGGGTCTTGCTCTGTCGCCTTGGCTAGAGTGCCGTGGCGTCATCATAGCTCACTGCAGCCTCAAGCTCCTGGGCTCCAGCATCCTCCTTCCCCAAGTAGCTGGGCTACAGGCACAAGCCCCCACACCCAGCTAATTTTTTTTTTTGGTAGAGTCACTGTCTCCCTATATCCTCTTTCCTATGTAATCTGTGCCTTAGGGTAATCAAATAGTTGATGAGATATATTATGGCTAATAAATGAAAAAGGAATGATAAAATTAGAATATCCTATCCATTTTACAATTCCTAATTAATTAATGGATCAAACAATGATCATCAACACCTGCTTATAGCACAAAAGATCATCAATGGCTGCTAAGAGCAGACATTATGCATAAACTGATGAATATAGACAGTCGCCTATGAATTAGTCTTTCCAAGACAAAAAAACTGCACCTGAATTTAATAAAACCACTAGATATAATTATAGCTAGCAATTTGTAGAAAATGTGGGGTTTTACTATAGAAGAACATGCTAAATGACATCATTGGAAAATAATCAGCAAAAAACCTAGACTGGAAACTATTCAGGACAAATAACCTGGTTTCTTCAATTAAAAATATTGCAAGAAATAAAAAGAGAGAAAGAAATGAAGGAGGAATCTTTATACCATAGATGTAGGACATTATCCAATAAGTCAAAATATATGGACCTTATTTTAAGCCCTGTTAAAATAACAAAAAAATAGGTAATAGGTGAAAGATGAACACTGACTTGTTACTTGATATTAAGGGATCAGTGGTAAATATTTAAGGTGAAAATAGTATTGTGATTTTTTTAAAGTACTTATCTTTTAAAGATACATTCTGAAATATTTACAAATGAAATTATATGATGGCTGGAATTTGCTGCAAGATAACTTGGAGAGAAGGAAAGTGGGTAAAGTATATGTCAAATAAGGCTATGGGGTGATAGTTGTTCAATAGGAGTAATGGGCACAAAGATGTTAAACATACTATTCTCCATTTTGCATGTGTTGAAATGTTCTACAATAAAAAACATTAAAAGAAATAACCTCCAGCAAATGTTCTGTTCCCTGAAAGAGAAGAAAGAAAAAAGGGACAGAAGCAATATTTTTAAAAATATTGGCTGAAAATTTTTCAAAATAGATGCAAAACCTTAAAACACAAAGATGTGGAGTTTCTTTGTCTTCTAAAATGACCAAATTTCCCTCCTATTTGAAACAATTACAAAATGGACAACATATATAAAACAACAGTTTTCAAGACATTGGACATCAGGCAACAAAGGATAGTGCTCATAAGAGACAGAAAACAAAGCAAGCCCTGTGATTGCCCAAGTTTACAGTCTTCAGAAAAGTTTTCTGTCCTCATTGTAGAGAGCAAGAACCCAAGAAAAACCCTGTAGACTCCTGAGTTGAGGAGATGGATCTGAGATCTTGGGGAAACCAAGGCAGCTAGAGTTCATAGGGCAGAGTGCCAGAGAGGAGGCAACTGCATAGAAAGAACTCTGGAAACCTGCAGAGGGCCTCCCTCAAGTAACCCCCTGCACACTGATCAGTGCATATGTGTGAGGAAACTATCTGAGGCCAGGGAAAGAACCAGACCAGGAATAGTGTCTTTTCCCAACAGTGAATTGGAAAACTTCATGATTCATGTGGTTTTGGGTAGAGTGCTTCAAAGGGTCTTCCCTCAGTAGCGGGGAATAATCAGCCCTAGACTAATCACTGCTCTGTTCCGCTCTAAAAGAGTCATAAAAGCAAGACCTGAAAGGTTCAAACTTTCTATGGTCAGAATGTGTCCCCCAAAATTCGTGTACTGGAAACTTAATACCCAATGAA
Source organism: Daubentonia madagascariensis (assembly GCA_023783475.1). Taxonomy (NCBI): domain Eukaryota; kingdom Metazoa; phylum Chordata; class Mammalia; order Primates; family Daubentoniidae; genus Daubentonia; species Daubentonia madagascariensis. Next base: position 16,530,798 of record JAKFHU010001631.1, on the reverse strand, counting down.
ACAGTGTTTGGAGGTGGGCTCTGCCATCATGAGTTAGTTTATTAAGTATGAAATATCCTATTTCCTTAAGTGCTAAGTTTGCCAGTTGATATCTCTGACATTTCACTTAGTTTTTTAAAATGAATTTCAGAGTATTACAGGGGTACAAATGCTTTGGTTACATAAATTGCCTTTGCACGGCCCGACAAGCGTGCCAGTCCCCCAGACGGCACTCACCGCATGCATTAGGTGTGGGTTTACCCATCCCCTCCTCCCACCTCCCACCTGCTCGACACCCTATGAATGTTACTTCCCATATGTGCACATTAGTGTTGATCAATTAGTACCAATTTAATGGTGAGTACATGTGGTGTTTGTTTTTCAATTCTTGTGATACTCCACTTAGAAGAATGGGCTCCAGCTCTGTCCAGGATAATACAGTAGGTAGTTCATCAGTATTTTTTTTTATGGCTGAGTAGTACTCCATGGTATACATATGGGTATAGCTATTGGGTTGTTTCCACATCTTTGCAATTGTGAATTGCGCTGCTATAAACATTCAAGTGCAGACGTCTTTATTATAGAATGTCTTTTTTTCCTTTGGGTAGATACCCAATAGTGGGATTTTTGGATTAAATGGTAGTTCTACTTTTAGTTCTGTGACGTATCTCCATACTAATTTCCATAGAGACTGTACTGGTTTGCAGTCCCACCAGCAGTGTATGAGTGTTCCTATCTCTTTACATCCACGCCAACATTTGTTTTGGGACTTTTTGATAAAAGCCATTCTCACTGGAGTTAAATGATATCTCATTGTGGTTTTGATTTGCACTTCCCTGATGATTAGAGATGTTGAGCATTTTTTCATATGTTTGCTACTTCTTGGTTTATTATTATGGTGAAGGTACATCTTCAGTCTTGCAATTGCACAATATGGCACGTGATTATCAAATTTTTTTTAGAGCAATTTTTGTGAAACCATGGATAAGTAAAAAATTGTGTTATTTTCAAATATATGAACCAATGCATCGCAGATAGCTTGAAATATCAATGAAGTGTTTGGGAAGGACGTGGCTAATGAATGCACAGTATGTGGCTGGTTTGAGAAGTTCCATTCTCGTGATTTTAATCTTGAAAATGAGCCATGTGGGTGACCTGAGACCAAGGTGGATAATGATGAGCTGAAAGCTGTAGTGGAAGTAAATCCATCTCAACCTACGTGTGAAATAGCAGCAAGGTTTGACGTTACTATTCCAACAATATTGGACCATTTGAAACAAATCGGCAAAGTAAAGAAGCTGGATAGATAGGTTCCGTATGAATTAAACGAGCATCAGAAGAGAAATTGTTTCGAAGCTTGCCTTTCTTTGCTGTCATGACGTAAAGGTGAACCATTTCTACACCATGTTGTTACATGTGATGAAAAATGGATTCTTTTTGACAATCGCAAGTGTTTGGCACAATGGTTGGATAAAGACGAAGTGCTGAAACAGTCCAAAACCAAATATTCATGAAAAAAGCTAATTGTGTCTGTTTGGTGGTCCGTCGCTGGTATTACCCGCTACAGCTTCATGAAACCTGGTCAATCGATTACAGAGGATGTCTACTGCAACCAATTGGATGAAATGATAAGGATGCTTATGATGAAGCAGCCAAGATTGTTCAATAGAAACAGGCCAATCCTCTTGTAAGACAATGCTCGACCACATGTTGCACAAGCAAGGCTGCTCAAATTACAGCAGTTGGTCTTGGAAACTCTCCATCATCCACTGTATTCACCAGGCCTTGCACCAACTGACTACCACTTCTTCCAGGCTTTGGGCCACTTCTTGCAAGGAAAAATATTCAATTGTCAATAGGCTATGGAAGACGCCTTTCCCTATTTCATCACCACTCGCTCTCCAGGCTTCTTCACTGCTGGCATAAACAAGCTACTGTTAAGATGGCAAAACTGAGTCAATGGTTTAGGTGCATACTTTGATTTATTATACTGCTTCTTGTTTGAGATATAATAAACTACGCTTTTGATTTGAAATTGGACATTTACTATTTAATGACCTAATACAATGCATGCAATAAGACAAGGAGGAAAAAAAGATAAGGATTGTAAAGATCAAAATAAAATGGTTACTATTTGCAAATGATATGATTGTATGTGTAGAAATACCCAAAGATCATTTTAATGATATTAATTCTTCCGATCCATGAGCATGGAATATTTTTCCATTTGTTTGTGTCATCTACAATTTCTTTCATCAGTGTTTTATAGTTTTCCTTGTAGGGATCTTTCAACTCCTTGGTTAAATATATTCCTAGGTGTTTTTTTTTTTGTACCTATTGTAAATAGGATTGCTTTCTTGATTTGGTTCTCAGCTTGATTGTTATTGATGTGTACAAATGCTACTGACTTCTGTATGTTGATTTTGTATCTTGTAACTTTACTGAATTCATTTATCAAATCTAAGAGTTTTTTGGAGGAGTCCTTAGGGTTTTTCTAGGTACAAGATCATATTGTCAGCAAACAGAGATAATTTGACTTCCTCTTTTCTAACTTAGATGACTTTTGTTTCCTTCTCTTGCCTGATTGGTCTGTACTATGTGGAATAGGAGGGGTGAAAGTGGGCATTCTTGTCTTGTTCTAGTTTTTAGGGGTTAAAATGACCATACTAGCTGGGTGCAGTGGCTCACACCAGTAATCCTAGAACTTCGGGAGGCTGAGACAGGAGGATTGCTTGAGGCCAGGAGTTCCAGACCAGCTTGAGCAACATAGCAAGACCCTGGCTCTACAAAAAATTTAAAAAATTAGTCAAGTGTGGTGGCATGTGCCTGTAGTTCCAGCTACTTGGGAGGCTAAGGCAGAAGAATCACTTGAGCCCAGGAGTTTGAGGTTGCAGTGAGCTATGATGATGCCACTGCACTCTAGCCTGGGCAACAGAGTAAGACCTGTCTCAAAAAATACAACAAAATAAAATAAAATAACCATACTACCCAAAGCAATCTACAGATTCAATGCAATTCTGTTAAAATACCAATGTCATTTTTTACAGAATTAGAAAAAACAGTCCTAAAATTCCAGAACCAAAAGAGCTCAAATAGTTAAAGCAATCCTAAGCAAAAAGAACAAAGCTGGAGGCATCACATCATCTGACCTCAAATTATACTGCAAGGCTATAAGAACCAAAAAAGTATGGTAAATGGTATCTACAGCCAGCTGATCCTTGACAAAATTGACAAAAACATACACTAGGGAAAGGTCACCCTTTTCAATAAATGGTGCTGGGAAAATTTGATTGCCATATGCAGAAGAGTGAAACTGGATCCCTATCTCTCACCATATATAAAAATCAACTCAAGATGGATTAAAGACTTAAATGTAAGTCCTGAAACTATAAAAATGGTGATAGAAAGCTTAGGGAAAACTCTTCTGGACATTGGTCTAGGCCAAGAATTCATGACGAAGACCTCAAAAGCAATAGTAACAAAAACAAAATGGGACTTAATTAAACTAAAAAGCTTCTGTACAGTAAAAGAAATAATCAACAGAGACAACCACAGAATGGGAGAAAATATTTGCAAACTATGCAATGGACAGGGAACTAATATCCAGAATTTACAAGGAACTCAAATAACTAACTTAACAAAAACCCCTAAATAACCCCATTAAAAGTGGGCAGATGACATGAACAGATATTTTTCAAAAGAAGATATACACATGGCCAAGAAACATATGAAAAAATGCTCAACATCACTTATCATCAGACAAATGCAAATTAAAATCACAATGAGATATCACCTTACCCCAGTCAGAATGGTTATTATTAAAAGGTCAAAAAATAACAGATGTTGGTGAGGATGCAAAGAAAAAGGAACACTTATACACTGCTCATGGGAATGTAAATTAGTACAACCTCTATGAAAAACAGTATGGAGAACTACCATTCAATCCAGCACTCCCACTACTGATATCTACTGAAAGGAAAAGCAATCATTATATCAAAAAGATATTTGCACTCATATGTTTATTGCAGCACTATTCACAATAGCAAAGATATGGAATCAACCTAAGTGTCCATCAGTGGATGATTAAATAAAGAAAATGTGGTGTATATACACAATGGAATATTATTTAGCCATAAAAAAGAATGAAATCATGTCTTTTGTGGCAACATGGATTGAAGTGGAAGCCATTATCTTAAGTGAAATAACTCAGAAACAGAAAGTCAAATATTGCATGTTCTCACCTTTAACTGGGACCTAATAATGTGTACACATGGACATACAGTGTGGAATAATAGACATTGGAGACTTGGAAGGGTGGGAGAGAGGGAAGGAAGGAAGGGGTGAGAAATTACTTAATTGGTACAATGTACATTATTTGGGTGATGGATATACTGAAAGTCCAGACTTTACCACTACATGATACTATATATCCATGTAACAAAATTACACTTATACTCCTTAAATTCATACAAATAATAAAAAAAGAAACACCCAAAGAATAAACAAATACATTATTAGAATTAATAAGTCAATTTTAGTAAGGTTGCCAGATACAAGACCAACAAAAAATTAGTTGTATGTTGTACCAGCAATTAGAACCTAAAATTTTAAAAGTTTATATTTATAATAGTATCAAAAATATGAAATTCTTATGAATAAATCTATCAAAAGATATGTAAAACCTTTAGGCAAATAATAACTGTACTGACAGAAATTTTAAAATACTTAAATAAATGGAGAGGATCAAAGATTAGAAACACCCATTTCAAAGCTGTCACTTCTCCTGAAACTGACCTACAGATTCAATGCAATCCCAATAAAAATCCCACCAGTGTGTGTTTGTCTGCATATGTGTGTGTGTGTTTGTGTAACTTGACAAGTAATTCTAAAAACTGATATGAAAATATACAGGCCCAAGAATAGCCAAGATATTTTAAAAGAAAAGTGGGAGGACTTGCTCTACTAGATATTAAAACTTATTGTAATGCACACTAATTAAGACAGTCTTGTTTTAAAGCAAGGATAGGCAAATATACAGCATGATTCAAATAAAGAATAGCGTGGATGGTATGGTCTTTTTACTAAAAGGTGCTTGGTAAACTGTATATCTGCTTGGAAGAAAATGAAATTTGACCCCACCACACACCCTGCAGAAATCAGATTGTGCATGTAAATGCGAAAGGTAACAACAAAGAAACAACCCCCCCACCCCAGTTTAAAAAAACCAATCACAAACTAACTTCCATGCGATAATATAGAAAACGATGGATGGTTAGGAGCTTGGGCTAAAGAGAGATTTCTAAAATAGGACACTGGAAGTACTAATCATAAAGAAAAAGATTGTTGAATTTGACTATATTAAAATTAAGAATTTCTGTTCATGAAAAGATACATTTAAGAGCTAGAAAGGGAAGAGTAGAAAGATACCTGCAACAAGCATAATCAACAAAGAACTTATAACCATAATATATAGAAAACTGTTACTAATGATTACGAAAAAGACAAACAATACAACAGAAGAATAAGTATTTCCAAATGGCCATTAAACAAATGAAAAGGTATGCAACTCCCTCACTAATCAGGAAAAAGCAAAATGAAACTGTAATGATATATTTACTATTCACGTATCAAAATGGCTAATGTTAAAAACACTGATAATAGTAAGCATTGGAAGGATGATTATACAATACTGGTGGGAATGCAAATTGGTACAATCACTTTGGAAAATTTTTTGAAATAATCTACTAAAGCTGAGCAAAGACATATCCTATGATCCAGCAATTATTTTTCAAGGTATATACTCAAGAGAAAAGTGTTGTCAAAAGATACGTACAAGAAGGTTCACAGCAACATTTTTTGTAATACCGCCAAGCTGGAAATGACCTGCACGTCCATCAAAAATCAAATGGATACACAGTGGTATTTCACACAATGAATGCTGTACAGCAATGGCAATGAGTGAACTACACACACAACATGGATCAATTTCACTGACAGAATTTTGAACAAAAGAAAGCAGAGACAAATGAATATATATTATATGGTTCCCTTTATACGCAGTTCAAAAAGCTGACAAATCTAAGCAAAAGTGTTTCATGATTAAGGTTTAATGATAAAATTATAAAGAAAAGTGAGGAAGTCATTATCACAAAGGTCAGAATGAGAGTCCCTTTGTAGGAAGTAATAACTGAGGGAAAGGAGGGGATGCTGGCAATGTTTTATTTTATTTTTTAACTCGAATGGTAGTTATAGGTATGTTTACTTCATGATAACACAGAGCTGTACACATTTTGTTTTGTACACTTTGCTGTACATGTGCTATACTTTATAACAAAGGGAATAAAAAGGTTGCTTTTTTACTCCTATTCCATACCTGGCACAACATAAAATTCAGGGGATCCTCTGGCTTTTCATAGACCAAGTTTTCAGTTATCTGCTGAGAGAGAGCATAAGGCATCACATTATGGTTCTGAGCCAAAGTTACAAGGTCAGATTATATCTGATGCAGTCTTTCCCACTAACCTAATATGTACCATAGCATTTTGAAGAAATTCATGTATCTCTACAAAGTAGCAACTTACTTTATTACTATCGATAAAATTAGGTAAGTTAGGGGTGAAATTTGGAGGAATAAAAACTTAGTAATAAATAGTAATGGATATTCTTACTAGTTTCCAAGATCAAAGAGGCAGTAAGAAAGTGTTAGAAAAAGTCTTTGTTTTGAGAATTGTGATCTTGCTGGCCTGAGAAATTAAAAAGTTATTTGCTTCAAAGAATAGTTTTTTGAATAAAAATTTTGAAACACTATATGATTTTACATAGAAACTTCCTTCTGAGACATATGATTCTAAATAGTAAAAATGATGTTCGGTATTATAATATTAAGTGAGAAAGTATATATAAAACTTCAGAGATTCACTTTCATACTTTTTTGTTATTATTGAATAAATCAAAAAATTATAATAAAATAAGCACAATTCTCATTTGCAGGGAATAACAATCAGGTAAATTTCAGGTATAAAATATTGAGGTCTGTTTAATGCACCCACATCATTCAGTTATGTATTTCACATATATTTCCATTAAACACATATTTGATTACTAATTTTTCTTATAATAACACCGCATGCATAAGCATTAATTTTTCTTGACAGATGAAGAAAATTAGTTATAAAATTATTTATAAAACTGTACTTTCTTCAACAGGTTTCACCCTTCAGTTTAATAATTAATAATTAATTCCAGAAACCCAGCCATTAGTACTCTCTCAACAAAAGGACATTTGAAGAAGGAAAAGGCATAAACCAGGGTTAATGAAATAGACATCACTTATCCCTATTTAAGTGAGAAATCTGAGGCTCACAGAAGTTAAGTAATTTTCCCCAAATCACCAAGATAAAAAGAGGCAAATTTAAGATTTGAGCCTTGGGCTAACAGATTGCAAAATTTGTGCTCTTTCCTCTAGTTCCTATTTCTTTAAATTTAAACATTTCCAGTTTAAATGCCTTCAATTTGAGGTGAGCCATTCTTATTTTACACCTTTCTAACCACAAAGTTACTTCATGTACATGTTATTTTACGTGTATATGTGCACTGCTATGTAAATAATATTAACATAAAAATAAACACGCCAGGCAAACAAAAACAAAAATAACCCACCAAATACCAAAAATATACATATATGTGTATATATGATAATCTTTTATAATTATATATTGGTCAAGGAATGTCATACTTTAAAGATGCTTCCAGCTCACATCCTGAGGTCAATGACATTTGTAATTTCAAGAATTAGAAGCAATTTTTAACTATTTCTTTTCCCCTCTAGAGAATGTGGGTTATTAGATGATCACAAAATTGGTCATCTTTTGAAAGTACAGTCATGAGCTGTATAACGACATTTCGGTCAATGAGAGACCACATATACTACAGTGGTCCCATAAGGTTATAGTGGAACTTAAAAATTCCTATCACCTAGTGGCGTCATAGCTGTGATAACATGTGTTTGTGGTGAAGCTGGTGTAAACAAACCTACTGCGCTGCCAGTTGTATGAAAGTGTGGCACATAAAATTATGTGCAGTACCTAATACTTGATAATGATAATAAATGACTATGTTACTGGTTTATGTATGTACTATAATATACTTTTTATCATTAACTGTAAAAAGTTAACTGTAAAACAGCCTCAGACAAGTCTTTCAGAAGATATTCCAGAAGAAGTCATTGTTGTCATAGGAGATGACAGTTCCATGCATGTTATTGCCCCTGAAGACCTTCTAGTGGGACAAAATGTGGAGATGGAACACAGTGATATTGATGATCCAGACCCTGTGTTAGCCCAGGCTAGTGTGTGTGTTTGTGTCTTAGTTTTTAGCAAAGAAGTTAAAAAAGTATAAAATAAAAATAAAAAATTTTAAAAATAGAAAAAAGCATATAGAATAAGGATATAAAGAAAGAAAATATTTTTGTACAGCTGTACAAAGTGTTCATGTTTTAAGCTAAATGTTATTACAAGAGTCAAAAAGTTAAAAAATTTAAAAATTTATAAAGTAAAAACATTACAGTAAGCTAAAGTTAATATATTATTGAAGAAAGAAAAAATTTTAAAAAATTTAGTGCAGCCTAAGTGTACAGTGTTTATAATGTCTACAGTAGTGTACAGTAATGTCCCAGGCCTTCACATTCACTCGCCACTCACTCACTGACTCACCCAGAGCAACGTCCAGTCCTACAAGCTCCATTCGTGGTAAGTGCCTTATACAGGTGTACCATATTTTATCTTTTATACTGTAATTTTACTGTACCTTTTCTATGTTTAGGTATGTTTAGAGACACAAATACTTACCAGTGCCTCCAGTATTCAGTATAGTAACATGCTGTACAGGTTTATAACTTAGGAGTAATAGGCTATACCATATAGCCTAGGTGTGTAGCAGGCTCTAGATTTGTGTAAGTACTCTCTATGATGTTTGCACGATGGCTAAATTGCCTAAGGATGCATTTCTCAGAATGTATCCCTGTCATTAAGGGAGGCATGACTGTATTATACTTTTGCCTGAAAGTGGTTTTTTTCCTTCCTTTCAATTGCCAATATTTTTTCCTTCCTTCCTAGTCTGGCTAAAACTTTAACCCGGGCCGAGTTTTTCCCTATCAACCAATGTACCTGACCTCTAATCCCTCTAAAGAACTTCATATCATGGTATCATCCATTTGGTGTTTATCATTTACTACTTTTGGTAAATACATCTTAATGCACTTAATGACTTCTTAATTACATTACATCCCTTTTTATAGCATACACCCTTTCTTGTACCTCTTGAAAAACTCACAAAGAGAGGAATTGAGAGGTCTACCTGGAATATTTGCAGAATGTGATGTTTTTCCATGTATCGGAGTGAAACTTCATAAGGATCTTCATATACTATAGAAGGGAATCTCCTCTTATAAGCTTGACTATATAAATGAGAACGCTTTCCTTGCTCGAATTCTGGAAAATCATTCTGAAATTTAAATACCCCCCCCACAAAGAGTCTTTAATAAACTGGAAAGCCCCAGGAATTGTTGTTGGTATCAGTGAAATCTGGTGTTGATGGGATCTTAACACCAGGAGTTGGAGAAAAGACACATTTTTATGAGACCTGGCTGATCCTCTAGGCAATATATTGCACTTCAAGTTCTGGGAGGTACTTTAGGCATCTCCAATCAACTTCAAATACTTTTCCCTTCACAGGGATCTCTAATCAACTCCAAATTCCTTCCCTTGGTAGAAGCCCAGAGAGGGAAAATGACTTAGTATCACAGAGTTAGTAGCAGAAGCAGGACTTGAAACCCAGGTTTCCTGAATCCTAGTTCATTCATTCTGCCTGAATGGCCTTAGGGTAGTAGAGACGGCAACACATCTCTTTTATTTTCCACCCTTCTCCTGCCCTTCCTGAAACTTATGGGTCACACACACCACAACATGTGGGTTTATTCCCCATCCTTGACCTGACATGTGCCCTCCTACTCCTTGCCCCTACACCCACCCCTACAAGTGCCATCTTGGTTTCCAGCCTCCCAGATAGATATCAAATGCACCTTTAACCTACAGGTTTGGTTCCTGTGGCTTGAGTTTTTTCTTTACTGGTGACATAGTCCAATTTAGATGAGATGGAGGGCAATCTTTGGAAAGGGTCTTGGCCTTTTGCTTGGAAACTACTGGTGGATTTGGCATCGACTGGGTTGTAGGCTTGGATAACGGTTGCACTCCCAGTTTCATTTTCTACTTCATCTGAAAGCTTGGAATTGAGGTCTTCTTGGCTATCCTCAAATTTGCAGGGTTGTACTCTGTAGTCAGCCTCTTTGTCCTTCTTGCTGTCCTCAGACTCGCCAAGTATGCCATAGTAAGACAGGTAGTCCTCTTTGTGATCATCTTGTTCTTCTACTAAGTGGTGAACCTGGTCAGATTCACTGTAGTCATCCTTGTTAACTGGAAGTTGATCAGCCTGGTGTTCAGCTAGTTTGGGGCCTTGGCCATACACTTGGTGGTGAGTCTTTACAGATGTTTTATGGTCAACCAGGCCAGACAATCTGAGGTCGATCTGTTCAGAAGCTCTCTGGTCAGATGGCATGGACAATTTACCATCAATCTGTTCAGAAGTTCTTCTCTCATCCAGGCTGGATAATCTGCGGTAAGTCTGTTCAGAAGCTCTTCTCTCAGCCTGGCTGGACAGCCTGCGGTCAACCTGCTCAGAAGCTCTTCTCTCAGCCTGGCTGGACAGCCTGCGGTCAACCTGCTCAGAAGCTCTTCTCTCAGCCTGGCTGGACATCCTGCGGTCAACCTGCTCAGAAGCTCTTCTCTCAGCCTGGCTGGACATTCTGCGGTCAATCTGTCTGGAAGCCCTTCGGTCAGGTAGCGTGGACAATCTTCGTTCAGTCTGTTCAGAAGTTCTTTGGTTGGTCAGGCCAGACACCTGGTCGTCACTCTGTTCATGCTCTACATTATAGGCCTGGCTAGATGCCTTGCCTTCAGTCTGTTCAGATGATCTTTGGTCAACCTGATCAAATGCTCTAAGGTCAGCAACATTAACATGGTCTTCCTGACCAGATGTTTCACGCCCATCGCGTTCAGATACTTTGTCCTCAGTTTGACCAAACGTGTTGGGTTCAGCCTGGCCAGACACTCTTCTGGCACTTTGGCCAGCTATTCTGTGGTCAGTTTGGTCATCTGCCTCCCCTTTGGCCTGGTTCTTCTGGTTGTCTTCTTCCTGGCCATTAGTGTGGCCAGCAGTTGAGGGTGCGGCTGCGTTTTCATGTTCCAAGGATTCAGCTGGAGCCTCTTCTGGAGGTTCTTCCATTTTCTGCTGCGTCTCTTACTAGTCTGGGTTGCCAGGTGCTGTGGGTGGGGCTGGGCTGGGTCGTCTAGGTGACATTCCAGGAGCGTGACATGATTACCGCTGGCTTTGTTCAGGCCAGGCTCTTCTGCGCTGGGGGGAGGGGGGGGCGAGGGGATGCCTGGCTGCGGGATTGGCACCAGCCACAGTCCAGGGAAGGACTGCCCGTCAGCCCATGCCGTAGTGTCAACCTGAGCGACCCTTTCTTCTGAGTAGAGGTGATTGCCACATTCTGGCAACTAGAGCTTCTCCACCACTGCTCAGGGACTAGGCCTCAGGGATCCGCGTATTGATGCCTTGTTGTTTCCCTGAGGTTCACAGCCATGTGTGTGAAATAAGCCTTCTCAAGTACCGCCCCTCTGATTAACATCCCCCACCCCCCATGTTAACAAATGAAGGTACAACCAGCAGCAACCTTATGAGGGCCCCAATACCTGAGCAGAGGTTACTAATGCCATCAAATTAAATTCATGCTTTGTCTGGTAATACCTTTGTCTTTAATCACAGCTGTGATGAACAGTGTAATATTAGTATCGGGCACTATGCTAGTAAATGGTCCTGCTAAATGTTATTCTTCTTTAGACTCTAATCAGTATTGCGGTGACATAGACATATTATGTTCTTTCACTTTTTAAAAAAAAAATTTTTCAGTACTGGCTTTACAGTTTACCATTTTTCAGTACTGACTGTTTTCAGTAGTACCAGGAAGAGTTTAGTCCTCCTAGCACTCATGGTACCAAAGTCATAGTGATCTCTCCTCACAAGAAGAGAGTGTAGAGAGGAGAGTTTTGCTCTCCTGCCCAGCCGCACCCTCACCGACCCTTTGGCAGTTTGTTCCTGCAGGAGCATCTTCTTCCCTGCCTTGAGGAACAGGTGAGCAGCTCTTTTCTATCCCCTCTGGGAAGAGCTGTCCTGGCAGTAGAAATGCAAGCCCCACGGTGTTTTCTTGCTGAATTAGACATGTGGTCTGTGGCTGGACCCCAGTGGGAGGAAAGACCCAGTGAGAATAGGTTCTAAAAATCACACCATCTTATGGCAGAATGAAGAGTTAGGAGGCGGCAGCCAAACCAGAATTCCAGAATGGAAGGGAGTAAGGAAAGTAGGGGAGAGGTACCAAAAGGAATATTTAGCAAGTGAAGAATTTGCACTTGATGATGTTGCCCAGTAGGGTGCAGATTTTGAGATTTGGCTCTCCCTTTTTGAAATAAACCTTAAGAATGCACTTCAGAATTAGCAGGCTCTCTACTTCCAGGAGTAGACATTTTACAGAGACATTTTACTTTGACTCTCCAAAGCCTAGAATCACTGAGGCAGGCCCAGGATTGGTGATGCGATGCCAGATATTCCTTTAATATGGATTTAATTGCTTCCGACAATAAGAGATGAGGCTTAAAATCCAACTTCAAATAGTTGTGATAAAGATGTGACAGGGAGAACGGGTACCCTTGCTTTCTACCTGGGAGCAGAAAGGGGAATCTAAGTACAGTGAAGTGAAATCATTTATGTAAAGTGCCTAGAACATAGTAGGTGCTCAAGAAGTGTTTGTTGAATATAAATTTATGAATGATATGCATTATTTATTTAAAAATGTATGGCACAAATGGATACTGTTTAGATAAAATAGGTGATAGGCTATGGTTTGTAGCTTCAAAGGAGCTTTGATCTAATAGATTTATTTTTCCATTTTATAATTTAAATGTAATCATTGTAGAAAAGTAAAAAAAAGAAAAGCATAAAGAAAAAAAATTCCCAAACACTCAAGAGATAACCTTTATTACCATTTTGATGTATATCCTGCTGGAATTTCCCCCATGCAAATTTATATGTCTATTTCTATAGGTATGTATATATTTTACAAAATTATTATTTATTGATTTGAGATCTTTCTTCTTTTTAATGTAGATGTTTACAGCTATAAATTTCCTTCTGAGCTGATGCTTTTGCTGCATCTCATAAGTTTTTGGTGTTGTGTTTTTGTTTTGATTCATCTCAAGATATTTTCTCATTTTCCTTGTGATTTCTTTTTTGACACATTGGTTGCTTAAAGGTGTGTTGTGTAATTTCCTAATATTTGTGAATTTTCCAGTTTTCTTTCTAATATTGATTTATAGATTCATTCTACTGTGTTCATAAAAGATATTTTGTATGATTTCAAGCTTTTAAAATATATTAAGGCTTATTTTGTGGCCTAACATATGGTCTATCCTGGAGAACGTTCCATGAGTAGAATGTATATTTGCTACTGTTAGGTGGAATGTTCTTTATATGTCTGTTAGGTCTAATTGGTTTATAATGTTGTTCAAGTCATGTATTTTCTTATTGATCTTCTGTCTAGATGTTGTATCTGTTATTGAAAGTGTGGTATTGAAATCTCCAATTGTTATTGTGGAACTGTCTATTTCTTCCTTCAAATCTGTCAATGTTTGCTACATATATTTTGGAGCTCTGTTGTTTGGTACAAATATGTTTATAATTATTATATATTCTTGTTTAATTGACCCTTTTTATATATATAATAATAATTTATAATATAATGTACTTCTTTGCCTCTCCTAACAGTTTTTGACTTAAAGTCTATTTTGTCTGATATTATTATTATTTTTGTTTATGCTGTTTTTTTGACCTTATATATATTTATTGAGAACTTTATAATTTATGAAGCACTTCCATGTCTGCAGTCTTGTTGGATTCATTTTTTTTTAAATTTCAGAGTGCTAGGGGGTACAAATGTTTTGGTTACATGGATTGCTTTTGTACTGCTTGATTCAAAGTTATAAGTGTGCCCATCACCCAGATAGTGTATATTGTACCCATTAGGTATGATTGCACTCATCCCCTCCTCCCCCCTCCCACCTGCATGATTTCCATTGAGTTTTATTTCCATCTGTGCACATGAGTGCTGATCGGTTAGTTCTAATTTAATAGAGAGTACATGTGGTGTTTGTTTTTCCATTCTTGCAATACTTCACTTAGGAGGATGGTGTCCAGTTCCATCCAGATTGTTGCAAAAGGTATTAATTCATTTTTTTTGTGGCTGAGTAGTACTCCATGGTGTACATATACTACATTTTATTAATACACTCATGAATTGATAGGCACTTGGGCTGATTCCACATCTTTGTGATTGTGAATTGTGCTGCAATAAATATTTGAGTGTAAGTGTCTTTTTGATAAAATGACTTTTTTTCTTTGGGTAAATACCCCCAGTAGTTGGATTGCTGGATCAAATGGTAAGTCTATTTTTAGTTCTTTGAGGAATCTCCATACTATTTTCCATAGAGGTTGCAGTAATTTGCAGTCCACCACCAGTGTATAAGTGTTCCTTTCTCTCCGCATCCACACCAGCATCTATTGTTTTGGGACTTTTTGATAAAGCCATTCTCACTGGGGTTAGGTGATATCTCATTGTGGTTTCAATTTGCATTTCTCTGATAATTAGTGATGTTAAGCATTTTTCATCTGTTTGTTGGCCATTAGTCTATCTTCTTTTGAAAAGCTCTGTTCATGTCTTTTGTCCACTTTTTAATGGGGTTGTTTGATTTTTTCTTGCTGGTTTGCTTGAGTTCTTTGTAGTTTCTGGTTATTAGCCCTTTATTGGATGTATAGCATACGAGTATTTTCTCCCATTCTGTAGGTTGTCTATTTGCTCTGTTGATTGTTTCCTTGGCTGTGCAGAAGCTTTTTAATTTAATCAAGTCCCATTTATTTATTTTTGTTGTTGCTGTGATTTCCATTGGGGTCTTCTTCATAAATTCTTTGCCTCAGCTAATAGCTGAAAGAGTTTTTCCAACATCCAACATTTTCTTCTAGAATTCTTATGGTTTCATGTCTTAGATTTAAGTCTGTTATCCATCTTGAATTAATTTTTGTGAGTGGTGAGAGATATGGACCCTGTTTCAATCTTCTACAGGTGGCTATCCAATTTTCCCAGCATCATTTATTGAATAGGGATTCTTTTCCCCAGTGTATATTGCTCTCTACTTTGTCAAAGTTCAGATGGAAATATGTGGATGGTTTTGTATCTGCGTTCTCTGTTCTGTTCCATTGGTCTATGTGTCTATTGTTTTGCCAGTATCATGCTGTTTTGGTAACTATAGCCTTGTAGTATAGCTTAAAGTCTGATAAAGTGATGCATCCCAACTTGTTCCTTTTGTTTAAGGTTACTTCGGCTATTTGGGCTCTTTTCTAGTTCCAAACAAAGCATAGAATTATTTTTTTAGGTCTGCAAAAAATGATGTTGGTATTATTTTATCTGATATTAGTATAGCAACTCCAGCTCTCTTTTGTTTATTTGCATGGAATATCTTTTTTGATTCTTGTACTTTCAACCTAATTTTGTCTTTGGAACTAAGAAGAGTCTTCTGTAGACAGCATATAGTTGGATCGTTTTTTTAAAAATCCATTCTGCCAATTTGTGTCTTTTAATTGGAAAGTTTAATCCAGCTACATTTAACATAATTACTGATAAGGAAGCCCTTACTTCTGCCATTTTGCTATTTGTTTTCTATATATCATATATCTTTTGTTCTTCAATCCTTCCATTACTGCCTTCCTTTGTGTTTGATTTTTTGTCGTGTACCATGCTGATTCCTTTCTCATTTCTTTTCTGCATATATTTTCTAGTTATTTTCTTAGTGGTTACCTGGGGATTACAATTAACCTCTTAAACTTATAACAACCTATTAATATTTTGAACTGAAACCATCTTAGCTTCAATAGTGTAAAAAACTCTGCTCTTATGCAGCTCTGTCCCTCCTTTTTTATGTTCTTGTTGTCACAAATCTCATCTTTATATATTGTGTGTGCCCAATAACATAGATTTATAATGATTGTTTTATGCATCTCTCATTTAAATCATACAAAAAAAAAGAGAGCTGCAAACCAAAAATAAAACACTAGCTTTTAAATTTACTAATATAGGTACCTATGCCAGTGTTCTTGATTTTTTTCACATGGCTTCAAATTACTAGATAGTAATCCTTCATTTCCACTTGAAGGTCTCCTTTGAGAATTTCTTGTATGGCAGGCCTACTATAGATGAACATCCTCAGATTTGTTTATCTGGGAAAGTCTTAATTTCTTCTTTATTTTTGAAGGATAGTTTTGCTGGATGTAGAATTTTTGATTGACAGTATTTTTTCCAGCACTTCAAATATGTCATCCCACTGCTTTCTCGCTTCCATGAGTTATGCTGAGAAATTGGCTGTTGATGTTGAGGAACCTCGTATGAGAGGACTCACTTCTCTTTTGCTGCATTCAAGATTGTCTCTTTCAAAAAGTCTTTGTCTTTTGAAAGTTTGATTGTAATGTATCAGTGTGGATCTTTTTATGTCCATTCTTCATGGAGTTTTTTGAGCTTCTTGGATGTGTAGATTCACTTCTTTTATAAATTTGTAAAGTTTTCAGCCATTATTTCTTTAAATATTCTTTCCCCTTCTCTCTCTTTTTCTGGAGCTCCCATTATGCATATGTAGTACACTTGATGGTGTTTTATAGGTCTCTGAAGCTCTGTCCATTTTTATTCATTCTTTTTGCTTTCTGCTGCTCAGGTTGAATAATTCATATGGACCTATCTTCAAGTTTGGTGATTCTTCTGAGTGCTCAAATCAGCTTTAGAAATCCTCTAGTAAATTTTTCATTTCAGTTATTATACTTTTCAGCTCTGGAATTTTCATTTTGTTTCTTTTTATAATTTCTGTCTTGTTATTGCTATTTTCTATTTGTTAAGACATCATTCTCCTGGTTTCCTTTAGCTCTTTGGACACATTAATAATAGCTAATTTAATGTCTTTGACTACTAAGTTTAAAATGTCCCTTCATGGATATTTTCTGTTAGTTGCTTTTCTCCATGTGCATGTGGCATATTTTTCTGTTTCTTTACAAGTCTCATACTTTTTTTCAAAACTGGACATTTTAGATAATATTTAACAACTCTGATATCAGATTTTTTCCACCCCCTAAAGTGTGTTGCCATTTTGGTTGTTTTTTCCTTGTTGTTGCTTATTTGTTTTTGCATGACTTTTCTGGACTAATTCTATAGATCTTGTTTCCTTGCAGTGTTGCAGTGTGTGATCACAGTTCTCTGCTACCATTTAAAAAAAAAAGTTCTTGTTTTTATTTTTAAGCCCTAGCTTTCTAGGGGTCACTCTCAGATCAGCATAATTTAGTGGTTAACTTATGATTGGTTAGAAGATTTCCTTAAATGTTTTGCTAGTATGCCTCCTATCCTTTGCCAAGGGGTTTTATGTGAGATGTCTTCAGGCAGTTTAAAAGGCTGTTTAAAAGGCTGCCTTTATTCCCTGCTTACATTGGACTTCAGGTTAGTCAGAGATGAATAGGTGATGCCTCCTTGGCCAGGTCTTTCCTTAGTATGTGTGCAGCCTTTTAAATCCCTTGGAGTATGTTGGAACTTTTCAAAATTCCCCATGGCAATTCTAGTTGTCAAGGATTTCCTTTTAAATTCTGGGCCAGGCTCTTGTTTGCCTCAACTGACACCACAGCCTTAGGCAGTAGGAAAGTTGCCAGCAGTTTGCTATTGTTTTGATAATGCTCCATGGGTATCCCCCCACCACACACATACACACACACACACTTGCTGAGCTGAGTTCTGAGGCAAAACAAATGAGAATTGAGACTTCTCTGGTAGCTGCATGTTCAGACAAAACATTGACTATGTTCTAAGGATGATTCTTCTAATGGAATTCCAAAAACAGTCAGTCCCTTCCAGATCTTTCCATTGTGTCCAAAGATGCTGGCTTTTGGCCTCTGCCACTGAGCTAGAGAGGAAGGGGTGATGGGAATAGCTCCAAGTTGAAACATCACGGACATCCCCCATTCTTACCAAAGTTCAGTAGCTTTTTCTTGATAGGTGATTTTCAGTTTCCTTTTTGGCTTTGGTAAATTGCATACATATGTATATAATGCTGTGTGTGTGTATATATATACACACACATACATATATATAAATATAAAAAAAATGAGGAATTGGCTTCTGCAATTAAGGAGGTTCAAAAGTCCCATGATCTGCTGTCTGCAAGCTGGAGACCCAGGAAAGCCAGTCATGCAACTCAGGTTCGAAGGCCTGAGAACCAGGGGAGCTAATAGTGTAAATCTCAGTCCAAGGGCAGGAGAAGACCAATGTTTCAGCTCAAACAGGCAGGCATAAAAAAAGAGTCAAATTCCTCCTTCTTCTGCCTTTTTATTCTATTCAATCCTATTCTATTCATCCTCAATGGATTAGATGATACCCATCTGTATTGGGGAAAACAAACTGAGTCCACTGATTCAAATGCTAGTGTTATCTGGAAACACACTCATAGACACACTCAGAAATAATGTTTAATCTGGGTACCCTGCCATGCAGTCAAGTGGACACAGAAAACCATTACAGTTGTCTTGCCCATATTTTTATTGTTTTAGAGGGAGAGCAAACTCACCAAGTTCCTCATTCTGTCATTTCAAAAGTAGAACCTGAATTATATAATCTTAAGTCTTAAAATGTTTTCCTAAGGCTTTTGAGATAGCACATGAAGTTTTGTGCCACTTTTATGAATTTCAGAGGGAATCTGGGGACACCAGATGCTAAACCACTGATTTTTTTCTGATCACCTCATTTTATAAGTTTATATAGAGTGTTAATTTGTTAGTTAAGATTTCCCTAATTAAATTTGCATATGTCTTCCCCTATTTCTTTACCTGCAGTCACATCTTGATAGGGTGCTGAATGATTTTCACCTGAGATCCAAATATTTAGTTCTAGACCAGGGAGAGGGTTAGAGAGGATGCAGGGAATTATGGCAGATATACCTCCTAACATAAATCCTTAAATGTATGGTCTCTTGGCTCTATGTATGTTTTATATTAGATATGTTTATAATTATGATGAATAAATATGAGCCAATTTTTTGCCTCCTTGTAGAGAGAGATCCAGAAAGCTTGTTGGTTGGAGTTCAAGAGAAGGATAAAAAGGAAAAAAAGTGTAGTTTAAGTTTTTGGAGCAGGAAAGGGCAAAGATGGACCCTAAGATAAGCTGAGAGAAAATTTAGAAGTTTTTCTTTTTCTTTTTTGTGGTGGTAGGCTAAATGAATCTAGGTTGAGAAAGAATTGGATGTGGGCATTGTGAGTGCTCATCCAGACTGAGGAAGGAAACAAGTAAATGCCATCTTCCATGTTGAAGGACTCGAGGTATCTGTGGTTTCCTAATGTGAAAGAGTTTGTAACTTTTAACTCCTCACCATTTATGGCAGAGGAGCTGTTTAATTTACCAAGGAAGATTGGATGAGTGTGTTTCTGTTGAAATTGATGCAGATGGTGCCATGACAAGGAGTAATACAGAAGCAAAGGAAGGTCGGGGGTCCCTGATGCCGGCAGCTGTGACAGAGAAGCAATATCCATCCTTCACCCTGATCTACCTTAGGACAACTCTATGTGATCCCATGCAGATCTAGATTAAGGTAGCTTTAGTTGGTACATTCTTCTATTAAAATTTCTGTGTGATTAGGTGTTCTAATAAAATGCTTCCCATCCTAATATTTTCTTATGACTCTGAATCCTGTACCCAAGGAGGTTTTCCTAAAATAAACTATTTTTTAATATTCAAAACATGAGATTCATGTATTATAATGTTATCATAACATAAACTCTTTCTTCCCTTCTTTCCTTACCTTTCTCAGCTAAGTAGAGGACATGTCTCTGGTGGAACTTTTGCTCTGGTGGGACTGCTTGTCTAGAACTGGTGAGTGACTTGACCATGGTAAGGTTTCATTACTATTAGCAGTTACTATCTCTGATGGCCTGGCTGAGAGAAAGGCTTTTTGTGATACTGACCTTTTCTCACATTCTCCTACTATTAAAAAAATATTTTATTTCTCAGTTCTGGGGAGAAAAATCATTTTTCATTTCAAAAAATATTTATTGAGCACTTGCTATGTGTTAGGCAATGTGGTTACCATAAGAAACAAGATAGACAGTTTTATTTTTTTTAGACAGTCTCACTCTGTCGCCCTGGGTAGAGTGCAGTGGCGTCATCGTAGCTCACTGCAACCTCAAACTCCTGGGCTTGAGAGATCCTCCTGCCTCAGCCTCCTGAGTAGCTGGGACTACAGGTGTGTGCCATAACGCCCAGCTAATTTTTCTATTTTTAGTAGAGATGGGGTCTCACTCTTGCTCAGGCTGGTCTCAAACTCCTGAGTTCAAGTGATCCTCCCGCCTTGGCCTCCCAGAGTGCTAGGATTACAGGTGTGAGCCACTGCACCCAGCCTAGACACAATTCTTAACCTCAAGAATTTCATATTCTAGAAGGGGTCTCTGACAAGAAAATAAGTATTTATAATACACTGGGTTAAGAGCTGTGATGGGAGAAGTACAAACAGCTATTGATGCATAGAGAAGAAGCATGTAACCCAAAGTTGAAGGGCGAGAAGAAGGGACATAAATATAGTCAAATGAATAGTCTGTTTGTTGTTAAAGGGCCTCTGGAGTGCTGGAGTTCAGCTGCAGCCACAACATCTACTACTAGCTCTGTTTCCTTGGACACATTTCTTAACCTTTCCAGGTTCAGTTTTTTCATATTTAAAATGGGGACAATAATGCACTCACTTCATTGGTTTGCTGTGGAAATAAATGAATTATTACATATATTAATAAATTGCTTAGCACAGTGCTTTAGTAAATAATAAAAAATGGCAGCTCGTTATTATTATGCTGAGATCTGGAGGGTTATTAAGAGTTAAGAAGTGAATGGGGGTAATCAGTGTTAGGAAAAGTATATTCCAGGCAGAGAGAAGAGCACATTGAATGCTTGGAGGCAGAACAGATCATGGGAAGTTTGAATAACTAAGAGAAATTCAATGTGCTATAATACTGAGTAGAAGGGGCTGGGTAATAATAGACGAGGCAGGAGAGGTGGATGGGGTCATATCATAGAGATGTTGGGCCTTTATCCCAAGAGTACGCAGAGTCATCAAAGGATTTCTTGCAGGGTGATGACACAATCTGACTTGCCTTTTAGATCATTCTAGTTGTAATTAGGAAAGTGGATTGAAGGAGGAGAAGACTGGAAGTAGGGAGACTAAGAAGACATTATTATGGAAACTTCCATTTTTAAAATGGTCGAGTAAAGATGGTACTGTCCTCCTATTTGCTCAGAAATCAACCCAAGGCAAGAAGAACAAGAAATAGAAATGCAAGCTCCATCTTTGCAAAAAACTAGATAAAATCTATAACCTTGAACCACAATATATGAGGAAGCATTACCAAGAGCAGTTGTGGTCAAAGAGTAGTACAGGCAGATACAGAGAACTGCTGCTTGCTTCTGTATATTTCAGGCAAAACTGGCAGAGAAAAGTTTCCCTGAGGGAAAATACCCAAGAATTCCTATTTGGAATAACGGAAATGTGACAGTGGGAGCATCTCCAGACCTAATAAATACCAGTGAGAAGCAGGATTGATAGGAATAAATGAAGATTCACACTAATAAGCCATATCTGAGTTTCATATTTTATCTTATTGGTGGGATAGAGTGGAGGAGAGATTCTGCATTGGGTTCAGTCCTATAACAACTAATCTTTGGTGTGTGGGGAGAAGTAAAAAGAAAGAAAACCTGTACACACAGCCCTGTGTCATAGAAATATCACTGTGAACTAGGAAGAATTTCTACTAATCCAGAATGTGGTCTTGGCTCCTTCCTCCTCTAAACCTCCTACCAATAGTGATCATAAGAAGTTATCAAATTCAAACATGAGCAGTAATCAAAAAGGAATGGAATCAGCAAAGGATTTATATAAGTGTTACCAAAAAGAGGAGGAAAGGAGCAGTAGACAACCAAACAAGTAGAGAAAGAAAAACTCTCATCAGAAAAAAGTTGCCATAAATCACATAAAAATTTTGACCAAGCATGAATTAAAAAATAAAACAAAACATCAACAAACCCCAATCATGCACTCCCTCTATAAATATAGAAGGAAATAAGACAAAGAGCTCCAATGGCTCAAAGAAGATATACTGGAACCACAGAAGGAATTGAAAAATGAGCTCAGGGAAGAAATGGAAGAGAAATAGGAAACTATTACAGAAATGAAGGTCTCATTGGAAGCAGCCCAAAGGAGACTAGACATAACTGGCAACACTTTGGAGACATGGAGGATAGAATTAAGAAAAACAAGAAAAATGAGACAGAATCCACATAAAATTTAGAAGAATTAGGGTCAAAAATAATTGATAGGAAAGATAAGAAGACCCAGTATATGCCAATGATTATAGATTGAATGGAATAGATACAATGTTTAAATATATAATTCAAGAAATTTTTCTGGAAACAAAAAATGTCTTGGATCTATATGTGGAAAAGGCATACTTGACATAGAAAGCTTGACATAGAATTGTTAATATTGATATAATATTCTAACAAAATTACTGGACCTCAACAATTAAGACTCCTTTAAGCAACTAGGCAAAAAGGTCACTTGCACATAAGGAAAAAAATCAGACTGGCTCAGACTTCTCCACAGCAACAATCAGTACTGAAAGATGATGAAACATTGCTCAAAATACCTAAGGAAAGAAAGTATAGATTCAAGTAATGTATTTCCAGCCAAGATATCCTTCTAGTATAAAGAAAACAGACATCTTTGAATAAGCAAAAACCCAGAGAATATAATTTCCATGAGTCTTCACAGTAGATGGCAGACTTCAGCAACCAACGATTCATGCAGACACTATGGCAGAAGGAATGGCAGTGAGGTACCGTTATGATTAAACGTGGGATTAAAATGGAAATAGACATGAGGGTTGCGGTTAGAATGGAATCTATTTTATAAATTCTGACAAAGTAGAAATAAGAGAACAAACAAAAGATGGGAGGGGGAGGGGGAGAAGATTTAGGAGGTAGTGTGAGCGCTTTTTATAATTGGAAGCTAAAGGTTATTTAAAGCTGATAAATGAAGCAATAGAAGATAAATATATTTAAAATTATAAAGATAAGTATTAAAAATCTTTTAATTCACTAAAATTAGGTGTTGGAGTGAAAAGGAAAGTGGAAATGAAATGGAAATATACTAATTTATTTAATCATTTTTGATAGTATGGAGTCAATATCAGATACTGTCCAATGAAATGGAGGATAAAATATATTATAAACTTATAGTCAGCCTACAGAAATATTTGCAAATGTGAGAAAGAAAGTATGTGAAAAGATGTTTATTGCAACATTATTTGTAAAAGCAGAAGATTGGGAATAATGTAAGTGTCTATCAGTTGGAACTGGTGAGATAAATTATAGTATAGCCTTCCACCTTCTGCCAAGGGATTAAAAAAAATTATAGTATATCCATTCAGGGCAGCTATTGTAATGGACAAGTTTATGTGCACTTATATGGAATGATGTCCAAGATGTATTATTAAGTGACAGAACAAGATACAAAACAGTGTGGATAGAATGGAGAAAGAAAACCAACATACACACACATATTCTTGTATATGTGTAAAATATCTCTTGAAGGACATGCAAAACATTGGTTAGCTTGGTTTCCTCTCATGGAGGGACAGTGTCACTGAGAGTCAGGGGTGGGAGGGAAACACTTTATTGTATTCCTTTTGGTAGTTTAAAAATTTTGTGCCATGTGTATATGCTTTCCTTTAAAAAATAGCTTACTTTCCTTAAAAAGAGGCTATTTAAGTCATTTCTATAAGAAATATGTTAGAGAAATGACAGTGGGGTGGAGAGAAGTGAAGTGTCATCAGGTGGATTTGGTGTTGCAATGATGAGTAGTGAGCAAAAGAAAGGAGTCAAAGATGACATCTGGGTTTCTTCTGGCTTGGGCACCTGGAAAAGTGGAAGTGGCATTCCACAAGATGGAACACACTGATTCCCTAAGGATCTGTCCTCATGTCTCTCTAGAGAATCCTGGTATCTCATCCCATCCCACGACTTCAGCTTTCACATCTTTGTGAACAGTTTCCATATCTTTTATAAGTTCTGGACTACCTGGCTTATCAGGTGCCTCCTGGATGTCACCTCTAACACGTATCCTCAGCTCATTACAAGACCAAAGGAGCATAAAAATTAGATCTAAAGTGAACCTTAGAAACTCATCACTGTACAACCCTTTCATTTTACCAATGAAGACCCTAAGACACAGTGTCATATGTGACTTTCAGATTTTTGTTAAGTTGGAGCATGAAGTTACATATTTTTGACCTCCCTCCTCTTCCTTTATTTAAATGGCAATAAACTATAACATTTCTAAGCAGTGGATACTAGAACAACTTTGTCCTTTAACTGTATGAGGTGAATAAGTAGTATATGGGAATTAATGCCAAATTGTCCTCATCTCTGTGATCTCTGTCGCATTGGCTTCCACATCTTTCTAGCTGCTTA
Source organism: Daubentonia madagascariensis (assembly GCA_023783475.1). Lineage (NCBI taxonomy): Eukaryota > Metazoa > Chordata > Mammalia > Primates > Daubentoniidae > Daubentonia > Daubentonia madagascariensis. The sequence continues at coordinate 16,506,071 of JAKFHU010001631.1, read as the reverse complement.
GACTCAAAACCTCAGAGACCGCTTTATTCTCTCTTATTCTCAGGATCTACTCTTATCCAACACTCTGCATCAATCCACTATTGCCTGACTCTGGTTATCTTTCTGAAACATCTTATATCTGTGTCTTTTTCCCTATTGCCTTTATTACAGCTGTAGTTCAGATTCTCACATCTGGACTATACCAGTGGCCTTCAAACTGATCTCCTTGACTTTATCCTTTTTCTTTTTCAATTTATCTTCTGAATTACAGTATTCCTCCCGTCCACATATTTGCTTTCCGTGATTTCAGGTACCCGTGGTCAACCACAGTCCAAAAATATTAAATGGAAAATTCCAGAAATAACAATTCTTAAGTTTTAAATTGTATGTGGTTCTGAGTAGTGTGATGTAATCTCCCTCCATCCTGCGTTGTCTCACTTGGGATGTAAATCATCCCTTTGTCCAGGACATCTATGCTGTACATGCTACCTGCCCATTAGTCACTTAGTAGCTGTCGTGGATATGAGATTGAAAAAACATAGTTTATATAGGATTCGGTGCTACCCATGGCTTCAGGCATCTATTGGGGGTCTTGGAACATATCCCCCATGGATAAGTGGGAAACTACTTTACAGCAAAATGTTTCTTTCTAAAACCATAGATCTTATTGTGATCTCTTATAAAATTTTTAATAACTTTTCAAAGATGATAGATCAAAGTCCAGATTTCTTATTTTTTTTGTTGTTGTTTTTGTTTTTTAGCAACACATTCCAAACCTAAAAGTCCAGATTTCTTGATGGCATTCAGGGGCCTCCATGATTTCTAAGTAGCCTTTGTTTCTGATTTCATTTCTTTATACTCCTGCCACTGCAGCCATACCTGGGCTAGTCATCTTTCCTAAAAGTCAGTATGTGCTTTTCCACTTATGTATGTTAGTTTACCTTCCCCCATCTATTTAAAGTAACATTTCTCTTGTTTATTTTTGTTGAAGATTTATCTATTCTTCAAGAGCCCATTCATCTACCACTTACTTTAGGAAGCTTTCCTAGAGCAAATCTTCCCTTTAATGCCATGTCTCTGAATTTGTACCAGCAATAAGGTAGCATTCTGACAGTTTGCTTTCCATCTTACTTAATGGTATGTGTGCCCATGTACCTCCCTTTTTACAAACAGAGATTATGTCATTTTCATTTTAGTATACTACACTGTTCCCTTTCCCAATTTTTGCACATTCTCAGTGCTCAGAAAAAATCTGGATTGAATTGAGAATTCTTTGTGACCCCTCTGCTGAATTTTAGTGATCTGAACTTGGATTGCAATCTGAGGTTAGAAACCAGAGGGATTAACCACAAACATTTAAGTAATAGCAGAATGGAGGTACCCTTGAGATTTATACTTCTAAATGGCATTCCCCACCTGTGACTTTTTTTTTCAATTTTCATATGTCATCCTTATTTGCAGTTGTAAAATTGGTTAAGAAGTTGGAAACAGCACTCATTGACCGCCAATTCGAAAGGGCACTAATTTGAGTGCTACATTTTTGTTCCCTAGAGTATAGCGTAAACAATTTATAAATGTGTAAATAAAGTATTTTAAAAGAATTTGGTAGAAAATTTTTTGGATAGTTTTAAAAAAGAATGCACCAAGATGCATCCCTTGTGCTTACATTTTTCTTCTTGTTACTAGATGGCGCAAAGTGAAATTGAATCAGCAGCATAAGTGGATATTTTGAATATTTTCAATGAAAATGACAAATGCTTTGCCATTAATTTCGAAAACGTATTTTGTTGACTTTCTGGCCAAGTGGAAATTAAGCCCTAGTACAAGCTTTTTAAGTTAGTAAAACAAATTGTTCACGCAGATATTTCTTTTGTTTAGACGCTATTATTTCACAGCAACTCATTAGCTCTTCGGCTAGCCTTTGTCTAGGGGACGCAAAGCTGAAGAAGACATAGTCCCTGCTTCAGAGAACCCTGTTTCATGAAAAAATTTGTTTTGATATTTCTACACTAAATACAAAGGGGGATACAAACATGTATAAGACATAATATATAGAATGCATTGAATGCTTGCAATGTGCTACGTAGGCACTGTTCTAAGTGCTTTGCTTCTGCTATCTCATTTACTACTCACAACAACCCTAAGAAGTAGGAATTTCACATTTTACAGGTGGGAAACAGAGGCACAGAGAAGTTAAGCACCTTGCCACGCATCACACAGCATGTAAGTGATGGAGCCAGCATTTGAACTTAGGCAGTCTTAATACACCACCAGCACACTTCACCACTATACTATACTGTTGCCCACAGAAGCTTTGTTCTCATTCACTTACGGAGAAATGAGACATCCCGGAGAAATATATAGCATCATATGGATTTAGTGCTCCCTTTTGAGGTCTATGATGGAGTCTCCAGAAAGGTACTCCCCTTTCTCACCTGGATTCTGAACAGCTTGAGGAATAAAACAAAAGAGCTTGGAGATGGGGGTCAAAATATCACCCTTACTACTGATAGAGGTCAAATTGGAAGATTCAGCTTTAGATCTGTTAGCCAAACGGGCTTGCTAATACCAAGTCCCCAAATTAGCAGCCTTTCTCTCTAAGGGAAGCCCAGGTTTGGGACGAACCTCACCCCCAGCCCTTCATCCAGTGCTTGCTCCCAGCAGGGGCAGAGTGCCTGCAGGAAGAGTGAAATGCGTGCTCTCTCTAAGCAGCTCACTCCCGAGGAAGAAGGGAAGGGTTTTCAGCAACCAATCTTGACTGATAAGGTAATTTCTTCCCCTAGACAAAGAATAGGCTTACTTGCTGCTCTCTAGAAAAGTGGCAAATCTCCAAGTTTAGTGTTCCTGTCCTGTAAGGCAGCCCACTGCATGTGTGGGCAACTGCACTTAACTCACCTGTGTTACCTCTGTGAGGCTTGAAGGATGTGAAGAACTGTCACAAACATGATGCTTTGGCTACTACTTTTGTTGTAAGAAATCAAGTCCTTTGTCTTCTGCCAGGATCTATGAACAATGATAGGCTAACTTGTTAGCTTGTAAGTAGGGTAAAATCCTAGACCCCTCACAATTTCTGACTGTACTTTTCCTCAGGAAAATAAACTGATATTTAAGCTAAGACTTGAAGAATGAACATAAATTTTATAGGCTGACAAGAAGGTCACCTATATCATCTCCAATAACAGAGTCAGGCAAGGCGACGCTATGGATGTTTAGCCCTCTTGTTGATTCTGACCCTTATGGATCTACTTGGTTCATTGGTTCAATTCTTGGAAAAATTAAGTATGCATATTCTCTTGGCAATAGGTTTTTTTTTGTAGTCCATGGTTCTTAGGTTCTTAGTGTGACAGAGAGGGTATTGGCAAAAGGAAAGATTACACATTCTTAGTTCTGAGCATGAGCCATAATCTGAAGTGTCTATGTATGTGTGTGTGTAAAATTCAGCTTCTTATTGTCATTTTTAAATAATAATTTTGTTTGGGTTTTTAATTCGATACTTTTCTTTAGCTCATTTTTATGTGAAATTAGTTTTCCTGAACTTTTAGAATGAGGTGTGTTTCAGGAAAGGTTTGTTTTTGTGATTTTACAGAGCCCCTTCTTTTATGTTGTGTTAAAAATATGGTGGCTTGCTTTCAGGGATTTTCCAGCTTTGTTCACCTACCCTACTTTGGTTGATATATTCTTGTTCCTTTTTCCCTATTCTGCTCAATTTTGATTGTGCTTGCAGCAGTTTCTCCTCATTGTCCCACCCTTTCCTAGCATACCTAATGCTGTATCAACATTTCCTTCCTGGAAGATATGAACTGATAAAAGGGTTCTGTTGTCAAATCTGTCAGAAGATGCCTAATTGCTTCTTTTTTGTCCCTACCAAACAGATGCCAAAGTTTTGTGGCTGTTAGTGGTAAGGCTCTACCCATTTGCATGTTGTGGTTTGTAGGAATACCTTGTTATCCAATTTTTAAATAAATGTCATTCGTGGGTTTTTGACTTTGATATGTAGTTGCTCTTTCTGCTTTATGCAGGGATTTGCAGAAATAAAAAAATTGTACTTGAACTGCCCCATCTTCCTGGGACCCATATTAAAATTTTTATCACCTATAACTATTAATATCATTAGGTTGGCCAGTATATTCCTGTCACATGCTATACCTGATGAGGTGACTTACCAAGATACTCCAGCTTTATGAAAATAGCCCTTAAAATCTCTTAAGATCATTTTCGTGATTATATCTAGGCTATCTTCTGATCTTAATTTGATCTCTCCCTCAGAAGCTATCATGTTGATTAGCTGAGATGAATAAATACCCTTGGACGTTCTATTTTTCATGATAAATTATTCATATATTCAATTCAGGTTAACCCTTCCTTTGGGCCTACTATTTGTGTCAGGCACTGTGAGTTAGGTACAGGAGAGAGCCAACTAAGCCATAGGTCCTACACTGAAGGAGCTCAAAGTCAGATAAATTTTTTTGTTGGTATTAGGGATCCGTCCTTACCTCAGATGATGTCAGACTTCTGAACACAACCTCTCATGAAGAGGAGGAATTTGGACTTTCTGACTATCAAAGCCTTATGAAAATGCCTAGTAAACTTTTTGGAAGGTAGAAGGAGATAAACTATTGCTGAGCCCCACATTAACGTGGAAGACAAGACTTTGATTTCAGTGTTGATATTGAAGCTTCCTGGTAATTGTTAATGATTTGTCATCCCAAAATGTACTTAGGTAAAGTCATTTAATTACCCAAGTTTTTCCTAAGAAGTATTGGCAACTTCTGAGTAAGTGTAATAGTCTGGTGAAAAAAGGCCTCAGAAGGCCACATATATGAATGGCCAACAGCTTCTGCAGGGAGCTGTCCACGGTATGGTGTTTGGGGCAGTCTGAGCCTACTCCATTGACATGGAGCTGATGCGATGGAATCCCTGGAAAGTGTCCAAAAAAGTAGAGTGCTAATGGTTGAAGGGGATAGACAAGTTTTGCAGGCAGAGGTAGCTCAGCAATCTTTAGTGTCTCATGTGATGTTAACACATTTAGTGTGTGCATTGTACAATAGAGCATTACCTGATATTTCATTTTAAATATACCTTTGTAATGATATTTTAATATACAGTCATGTGTTACTTAATGACAGGGATACATTCTGAGAAATGTTTTTTTTTTTGTGTAGTTTTGGTCACAGAAGCATGATAAGTTGATGTTTTCATAGAAAATTTATCATGCCTCCCAGATACTTCTCTTGAGATTTCAGTAAAATTTTAGTTTTTTATTGTTATAAGTATTTGAACATATAAACACTGAAGACTAAATATAGATTAACAGAGTTTTATTAATATATTGTAATCAATGAAACTGAGTGACATTAATTAATCTGAAATATTTAATGATGAGCATGATTACTATTGTGCTTCATGAAATTTAAGGGTAAATTCTAAGTATTGAACATTTGCATTGTTTATCTGTGGAAGAATAGTGTAGACGTAACCCCATAAAACATATTATTGTTATTGTATTGACTGTAAGGATGCTATTGAGGATATGATTTAAGACATTATACATTGTTTTCTGTATGAGTACTCATGGAAGAAATTTCTCTGTTCTCAGTACCTGTAGTAGTTATGCTGCTCTTACACTATTGTTTTGTTTACCCTTTAAGGACCTTGTATCTTATAACCGATCATGTTCCTTTTTGCATTGCCTGCCAGGAAGCTCAGAGTCAAATTGTTGGCTGACTCATAGTAAGTGTGGAGGATATTATGGCATATAGTTTTTGTCCTAACCTCACACTTCCTCTTATTTTCACATTGCCATTATTTCTTACCTGTTAATTTTTGTTATAACTTACTATATTGTTTTTATTTTCTGGTAAGCCATTAGATTTTAATTAATAAGAGGTTTGAATAAGTAAAGTGAATAACTCATATAAATATTGCAAGGAGGAGGTGTTTACATAGTCAAACTCTAGGATTGGTGCTGAATATGGTCAAACTGAATGAAGCCAGAAGCTTCTCTATCTGAGGATCTCAGGATCTCAAGCGTAGAGGAATCAGAAGGTCAAGGTCAGGCTTTACAGCCTCTCTCATTGGAGTCTCCCACATCTCACATCTTTTGGGTACTGTGACCTCAGACTTTCTCCTTTTTCTTCCTCTTTTTCATTCTCAGTTCTTGCCTTGGCAGCACAGCCCAAGAAGCCTTATATAAGGGGAATATCTCTATATAAAGATATTCTGGTCCCAAAATATCTTTCCTTGCGGCCTGAAATTCCACCAGACACAGATTTATTTGGATCATCAAGCAAATACCTATGGAAGGACTAAGAATTAAATCTTTCTACCTGTCATTCACAAGTAGGTGTGAATAAGTAACAGCATTATAAAACTGAAAGAGTCTTTAAAAAGCCCAAACAACTCTCACTTTATAAGTGAGGAAATTGAGGCTCCCTGTGGTAAAGTGATTTGCCTAAGGGCATACAGTTTGTAAGTGTTGAAAACCAGGACTAGAATTCTGAATTCTAAATCCAGTGTATGTTGGGAGACGGATTTTTAAAAAGAACTGCAGGACACAGGACAGTTCTTTATATACACTTTGTCGATACTTGGTAATATAAAATACTCTACCAAAGGAACATCACCTTGGGAGCTGGCAGGGAACTAGCCCGCCAGCATGAAGGGATAGACTGGGAGAAAGAATATATGAGAACAAGTAGCAATAAAAAGTAGAGGGAGAAGAAGTAAATGAAAAGGCTATGGGGAAGGGCAGAGGCAGGGGGGAAAGATGGAAGTGAAAGAGACAGAAGAGGAGGATAAAAACAAGCGCAGGTGAAGCAGATGAAAAATGAGACTATGAGGATGAAAAGAGAGCAAGGAAGAGAAAACAAAGAGTAAGACGTGAGCGAACTGAAGAATGCCCATGGACAGTCACATGCTCAGTCAGATGTAGTAAACAGCAGGTGGAACAACACACCAAATGATTAGTGTTAACAAAACATTGAGTATCCATTTTACCTTCTAAGTTGTTGAGAGGCACCCATATAGTTCCCCAAAATGAAAATAATTACATTAAAAAAAACCCCAACAAATAAACCCTGAAACTTCTTTGGTAAAATTTTAGTAGGAGGAAATTTATTAGTAATAGTAATAGATTTTTGATCTGCAGGGAAGTAGTTAAACTGGGACAAAAAGAAACTGTCACCCTAGGTATGGACTATCTTCCTTTAAAGATGCAAATTAAGCATGGACTCTCAAATGTTACTTAGGATAGGCAAGTTACAATTAGCTGCTATAATAATTGTGCTCTTTGGTTCTTGCTTTGTTTCACAGTGGCTTTAATTAAAGGCCTAGTGATGTCGGAAAGTCACATTAATTATTCATCTGCAAACATTTACATAGACTTCCCTGTTCCCATTCAATAAATTATCAACTTCACATCTCCATAATTTAATCAAAATGACTAAAAATACACCATCTCAGGCTTTTGCCCCTCCTCTGTGGGCTTTGTCTCTTCAATGTTATTTGTTACTGGAGAAGACTTCCCACTGTTATTAAGAAAGAAGAGAAGAAAATCTGTCTGCTGAAATTGTGTGGATAGTGTTTGCTTTTTTCCACACTGTCATATTGATTGGTACAAAGCTGTGGTTTGCAAATGTCCAAAATTTTTTTGAGGCAAGATGAAAGGTACCATAGAATTGTGCTATTATTAAAAGCCAACATGATACTGCCAAATATAAATAGAAGCATAATATTCAAGAATAAAGAAGCAATTTCTCCCATAATCCTCAAAATGTGAAGATTCAAAGCTTCAACCACTAAGCATAAAAAAATCATAAAAAGGGAAACTTCTAGGGGTTACAATCAAGCACTGTTAGAGAGTCATATGTAAAATTAGAAATTTGATTTAAGAAAAATTGCCTAAGAAGTCAGATGCGCAATTTGATAGATGAGTGGTTAGTTACTTAGTAGGCCTGCAATTTGACCTAAGTCTTTTTTTTTTTTTCAGACTACTACGGGGGTACAAATGTTTTGGTTACATGGATTGCTTTTTTACTGCTTGAGTCCAAGTTATGTAATGGGTACAATGTACACTATCTGGATGATGGGCACACTTATAACTTGACCTAAGTCTTGAAGGTGCATTGGCAACTAATTAAATCCAAGGAGTGATAAATGATGGTCATGGGAAAAATCTGGATTTTGGAGTCAGCGGGACCTTAGTTCAAATCTCAACTCTGCTATTTATTAGTGCTCTGATTTTTGGACTGTTTCTGAACTTCTGAAAGTCTTATTTATTAATCTTGATAGGTAATGTCTTATCTTCTTGATTGCAAGAAGCAGAAAACCACTTAAGCCAGATTAAGTATAATGGATTTACTGTAATGAAACAAAGCAATCTCATGGAACACACAAGTACTAAATATAGTCAGGGTTTATGGAAATTAGAAAGTTCCCAGGCAGCTTTTCCTTTCTCAGTGTTCTAGAGTTTCTTATTTCTGATTCCTGTTCAAGATTTATTCCCTGAAGAATGAAAGAAGATCTAAATAAATAGAAAGACACCCCATGTTTGTGGATCAAAAGACTTAATATAGTTAAGATGGCAATACTCCCCAAAATAATCTAGAGGTTCAACACAATCCCTGTCAAAATTCCAGCTGTTTGGGATATTTTTGGTCAGAAATTGATAAGCTGATCCTAAAATTCATATGGATATTCCAGAGGCTCAGAACAGCCAAAATAATCTTGAAAAAGAAAAACAAAGTTGGAAGACTCACACTATAAAGCTATGGGAATCAAGACAGTGTGGTTCTGGCATGAAGATAGACATACAGAGATCAATGGAATATAATTGAGAGTCCAGAAATTATACATATGCTTGGATATATGGTCAATTTATTTTTTACAAGATGCCCAAACATTCAGTGGGAAAAGAATAGTCTTTTCAACAAATAGTGCTGAGACAACTGGATATCCACATGAAAAATAATGAAGTTGGACCCCTACCTCACACCATATACAAAAATTAATTTAAAGACATAAATATAAGAGCTAAAACCATAAAACTCTTAGAAGGAATGACAGGTCTAAATTTTCATGACCTTGGATTAGGGAATGGTTTCTTAAATACGCCACTAAAAGCACAGGCAACAAAATAAATAATAGATAACTTGGATTATATCAAAACTAAAAATATTTGTGCATCACAGGACAGTATCAAGAGAATGAAAAGACAACACACAGAATGAGAGAAACTATTTGCAAATTATTGAGTATGACTGTGGCCATGTAACATTTATGCCCAGTCTGCCTCTCAGTCCTCCCTGTTCTTGCAGGACTCCACCTTCCTTTCAAAAACGTCTCGCAGTTGTTTCACAGACCCTCCATGATTCTGGTGTTTCACATGTGCTCATGAATAAATCTGTGTTCTTCCACTCTTATATTAGCCTCCTGACTGTGAGCCACCAGGGGGATGCATCTCTCCTTACAAAGGGCCTCTTTTGGGGAGGCTGCTCTGGTGGGCATTGCTGTTCTCTGCCTACTGTATGCCAGAAGTGTGTTCATGGTGGAGCTGGGGGAAAGGGAGAATAATCTCTCTGATTCTGTATTGCACATGATCAGCTGCACAACAAGTAGCTCTGCCATGTTCAGAGCCTCCTTTCATGAGTATACTTCCTTTGGCCTTTTGCCCTAATACTGTTCCCAGAGGGATTTGAACCCATTCACCAGTACAGACGTGGAGAGAAATTGCACAGTAGCCTGATCATCGCCTCCAGTTTTTTCTCGTCTTTATTCCACAGGTGCCTCTATACTGCTCTGTATCCCTTTAGGAAAAAAAATTCCAAACCCCAAACCAAAATAAAGGAAACAAACAAACATCAACAACAAAAAACAAGTAAAGGACAAAAGCCAAAAACATGCACATAAACTCTAAAGATAGATACTTGAATGCTACCTACACACCAGAAGATCTGATTCTTAGCTGTCTAGGTACGACCCCTGATACAATTTTTAAAAATCATCGTACAGTAGTTAAATTTTGAGTCTGCATAAAATGTCCTCAATCAGTAGTTATTTGGGTATGCTTGCTTAATCAGTTCAACTTCCATCTCTATATTTTCTCTCCCTTAAGTATTCCATATACATATTCATTTTATAACTAGAACAATATCGTAATGTATTATTTCAGGCAAAGGCATAAATACCAGCAATTCCCATATGCAAGCTCCCAGGAAAAACAGTATGCCCTTTCTGTTGGAGATCAGTTTATTTTTGTTTTCGGCTTTCAAAAGAGTAAGAAAAACACATCTAAAACTCTTGCTAAGGGTCTGGGGTTAAAAATTATACAATCTACTTTTTTGGTCTGGAAGAACTGTGATAAAGGGAGTATAGCATGAACTCTGAAGTAGGGAACATCTGAATTCCAGCTTCACTGCTTACTTATGTATTCTTAATCATGGTGCTTTCTGAGCCTCAGTTTTCTCCTTTGTAAACTGAATATACTTCCTGGTGTTCGTGGTAGAATTAATGAGATAATGCAAAGTGCCTAGCACCTAGTAGGGGCTCAACAGATGTTATTTCCTCCTACCCCATTGCTTTTTCTTCCAGAGTTGTCTCATACTTCAGTGAATCATTGCTATATGGAATTTTAATACTGGGAAGAAATAGGTCTCAATTTTTATTGCCATGGCGACAGAATCCCAGAAGTGAAAAATTTCCTCCTGAAACAGTGAGCAACTGTTAACACAGCAGCACCTTTTTAATTGGTGGCAAGTATGTGATTTCTTTCCTTTTTCCCCCCCTTTGATTCAACTATTTTCCCTAATCTTATTTGTTTATTCTGAAAGGACCTAAAGGAAAAGTTGGTTATAGATTTTCTATTTACTGGCAAAATGTTAACAGTGATACCTAGCACTTTTATATCACCTACCCTGCTGCTTGCAGAATATCATGGAAGCTACCTGGGGTTTTATTATTATCTGAAATTAGGCCTTTTTAGAATCAATGTATGTGTTTGTCAGATGTCTTTAAGCCATAATTATATTTTATTCATAAAATCTCAAAGAGTTACAATGGTCATCTGCTCTTTCTTTCACCCTCTGAATAGGGTCATTTCCAAAGGGATTTTCTACTCTTTGTTTTGAAATGCCTACATTTGATTCAGTTAATTTCCATGGTAATATATTTCATTCCCTCATAGTTTTTGTGGTCCTAATCACCAACACAACCTACTAAAACTTAAGCCTGTTGCCTCTCCTCTCTCTTATATAGAAAATAATTAATTACTGTCACTAGTAAATCATATTTTTATATGCTCTAATTACATGTTTTACTTAAGAAAGACTCTAAGTTATGATCTCTTCTTTAAGATAAATAAACCATTGTTCTTTTATCATGTGACTCAGTACAAAGCTATTTTTAAAATAATATGTTCTACTTAAAACTTATTTTTAAAAATTGCTTTGAAAGCCTGAATCCTCAAAGTCAGTATGGCAGAGATCAGTAAAGAAATTATTTACTAAAAGTTCTTATTAGAGAGAAGAAAAGAGTAATGTATAATAGAAACATGTTGACAGTAAAATCATTTCCTTCTCATTGATAAAGGACCACTACAGATAGGGAAGTTGTGCTGCTTGCATGCAAATATGAAATGGCAGAACGTTTTTTGGGCTCTTGATAAGGTACTTGGAGCAGAAAATAATTTTTCTCTTGTGCAATTAGAGAGGAATTTATTAGTTAGATAAGAAAGAAGCTAAAAGAAATGCTAAGAGTAAGGCTGTAGCAGAGATTGCTAGCTGCCCACCTAATGCCCATTTTCTCTTTTTCCTTACTTTGACAAGCCCAATTTTCATAGGAGCAATACTGTACTCACGTTAAAAAATATTATATTTCCAAGCCTCCCTTATAGATAGAAGTGGACAAATGATACAGTTTGGTTCAATGATAAACAAATGGAAGTATAGGTTCTGGGAAACTTCTGGGAATACTTCTTAAAAGTTGGCAATCCTTTGCTGGTATGCCTTTTCTGCTCTGTGCACTTTCTCTTTTTCCTGCATGGAACATCATGGGCATGATGGATGGGGGCCCATTTATTTCGTAGCAATGAAGGAGAGCTAAGAGAACCACTGGTACTTCAGCCTAGACCTCAACCTTGTAATAGTTTCTTTGATGAGGTCAGTATTGCTTAAGGTTGGCCACTCATTAGGATCTAATGGGGATATTTTCAAAATCTGAGTGTTCAGACTTCTACTAATAGGTAGGATGTATAGATTGTGACAGACCAGCTTTCCTATTGCAAAATCCAGGAAAATTACAAATATATTTTTAAAGGTATCAAAGAGCTGTAAAATCAAGTTTATAATACTAAAATTCCAGGGAGGGAAGAACCATTCTCAGGTAGGTGGATGAACAACAGTCATTTGCCAGTTCTGGGCATGGGTTGAGGATCTGGCTTGGCTTAGGCGGAGGGACTTTGCTGGGATAGAGACATGAATAAAGTTTTCAGTGGTCATGTAGAGCTAGAGTTAAAAAAAGGAAACCTGAAGCACTTTAAATGCATATCTGCTTTTCCCCACAGGACATTAGCCAACTTTTGGTACTGCACAGGTGGCTGAGGAGCTACACTGAAAGCCTCTAAAAGTCAGAGTGAAACTCCCTGCAGTCTCATGACACTTAGAAACACAAGACCCACCAAGGGAGAGGACCTACCTTAAACACACAGCTGGTCTCCCCTTCAAGACATTTGCTAGATTTTAAAATGTCAGGAGCAAGAGGCTGAAGAGCTGGGCTGAGAACCCTGGGAGGGCAGAACTGTATTTTCCACAGTTTGTCAGAGCTGAAGAGATGGAAAACTCACCAAGTTCTCCATAAAAGTTCGGGAGAGCCTGAGGAAAAGAAGTGAACCAGAAGTAGACTTGAGCTTTACTAAAACTGAAACTCAGCTCCAACCTAGCTAGCATCTAATTGGATTGAGGTAATCACCTCTCATCCTATATGCCAGTAGAGAACGGGAGAAACTCTCTTTGGTGAAATATAACATTACCTGAAGCTTTGGTACCATTTTTTAAATACAAAGAGCTTAGTGTGCAATAAAAAACTACTAGACATACAATGAGGCAAGATAAATAGGATCTATAATGAAAAGAAAAAGCAGACAATTACAGTAGGGCCACACATGGTCCAGATATTGGAGTTAATATGCAAACAAGAAATTTAAAATAACTGTGATTAATATGTTTGAGAAAATAAAGGAAATATGGACATAGATAAAATGATGAAAAATTTCATCAGAGAAATGGAATCTGTATAAAAATGAAATGGACATATAAAACTAAAAAAAGATAATGTCTGAAATCAAGAACTTAATAAATGGGTTTTGTGAGATTGGACACAGCTGAACACAGATTCGGTGAACTGGAAGACAGTTCAAGAGAAACTATCCAGGTTGAAGCATAGCGAGACAAAAAGGTTGAAAGAACAAAATAAAGTATAGCAAATGTGTATAGTGGTGTGCTAATAATCCAGCTCTTTGGTGGAAAAAGTATTAATTTACCATGTTTGCTGATTGCCATGGTGTAAATACTCTCACCATAGATTATTCCAAGCTACCAATGATTTAACAACAATCTCACAAAATTCCTAAACATTTAACAATCCACTATGGCAAGCTGGCGTGAGCTGCTGCAGCATACCACTGCATATAAATCATACTCAGAAAGTCTAACATATGTTTAATTAGAGATCCAGAAAGAGAGAAGATAGAGAATGGGGCAGAAGCAAGATCTGAAGAGATTAGAGCTGAGAATATTCCAAAACTTTTGAAATAAATCAAGCCATAGATTGAGGAATGCAGCAAACTACAAGCATGATAAATACAAAGAAGACTATACACCTAGGCACATCATTGTAAAACTGTTGCAAAGCAAGGTATAATAGGCTGGAGGGTGACACCCAAAAAGATATGCCCATGTCCTGAGGAATGTTACCTTGTTTGGAAAGGGACCTTTGCAGATGTAATTAAATTAAGGAATTTGAGATGAGGAGATCATCTTGGGCTCTTTAATCCAGGTGGGCCCTAACTGCAATCCTACGCCTGTCCCAACACCATAAAGAAAGAGAAATACAGATTACCTGTATTAGCTATGAAAAAGGGGACATTACTATGGATCTTACAGACATCAAAGTTTGGGTAAATTTTGATGAAATGGACACAGTTTTGAAAAATATAATTAACCAAAGCTGACAGAAGAAGAAAAAATAAAAAACCTGAATAGTGTTATGTTTACTAAAAAGGCTGTCCAATAAAAAACAGCTTTCCCATAATAAGAACCCCACATTTAATGAATACACAAGTGAATTCTTACAAACATTTATGGAAGCAATAAAATAAATGATTAATAAATTATTTTACATAATAGAATACAAGGAATAATTCCTTACTTGTTATGAGGCCTGCATAACCTTGATTCTAAAACTCTGGCAAGGAAATTACATGAAAAGAAAATTACAGACCACTGTCTCTTGAAAGTAGATACATTAAAAAAATAAAACCCAGTTATATGTAAAAATTATAGCACGTCATGAACAGTGAGACTTATTTCACAGACACAATGGTAGTTTAAGTATTAAAAAAATCAAGTAAGGTAATTTACACATTATCAGGAAAAAGAGAGAAAAGGTATTATTACTGCAACATAATACAGAGAAGGCATTTGAGAAAATTTAGGACACATTAATGATTTTAAAATATCTTGGCAAACTTGGAATAAAATGGAATTTTCTTAATTTGAAAAAGATATCTGTTAAAAAAAACCTATAGGAGACATCATTTTAAATGGTAAAATATTTAAAACTTTCCCTCTGAGATTGGGTATGAGTAAAAGAGGCCTGTTACCAACACTTCCATTCAACATCTTCTGGAGATCTTAGGAAGTACAATACGGCAAGAAAAAAGTGAATAAGGATTGAAAGGGAAGCAATAAACTTATATTTTCACATGACATGATTGTGTACATAGGCCATTCAAAAGAATCTATAAACAAACTATTAGAATCAATAAGTTAATTTAGTAAGATTTTTGGAAACAAGTTATATGTGTAAAAGTTAATTTTTTTCTACATGCCAGCAGTAACCAAATAGAAAGTGAAATTTGAAGAACAATACTATTTACAAAAGCATAAAAGAACACCACATACTAGGAGTAAATTAAACTAAAAATGAACAAGAAACTGCAAAATATTATTGTGAGAAATGAAAGAACCCTAAATACATTGATTGATACGGCATGTTCTTGGACTGGGAGACCTACTATTATAAAGATACTTCTTCCCAAATTAATCTGTAGCTTTAATACAACCCCAATCAAAATCCCAGGAGGTTTTATTGTGGAAATTGAGGCACTGATTCTAAAGTTCACATGGAAATGCAAAACACCAAGAGTAGCCAAGGCAACCTCAAGAAGAAGAACAAAGCTGGAGGACTTACACTACCAGATATTAAGACTATTCATAAACCTATAGTAATTAGGACAGTATAGTATTGGGGCTAGGATAGAGAAATTGATCAGTGAGAACAGAATAGAGGGAAAAAACCCTACACATATTCAATCATCTCATTTATGACAAAGGCTACACTACAGTTCAGTAAGGAAAAGCTTTTTTATTATAATAAATGGTGCTAGGTTAACTATCCCTACCTCATACCATTTAAAAAAATTATGTCCATATGGATTGCAGATATAAATGTGAGAAGTAAAACAAAAAGCTTTTAGAAGAAAATGTGGGAGAACATGACGTTGTTGTAATCCTTCATCTGTGGTCATTTTATTTCAACATCAGGGTTTCTCTGGCACACCAGTTTTCTTGGCATCTCAGAGTCCCTCTCCTCAACCAAGGACCTGATAACTCTACTCTGTACTTTCCATACCACTACAATGGGGTATGTTCAGTTCTGTGAGACTATCTTCGGCCTACCCATCAAGACTTTTCCCCAACCATTACTCTTCTACCGCTCATTTGCTGAAATGCAGCCGTGCCTCCTACTGCACACTACAGGGAAAGCAAGGACACTCGTATTTGCCGTCCTGGCCTTCTTTCTCTTTCTTTCCCTTGGTTCCCCTTTAAGAAGTTTTCCTCTCCTTCTTCTAGGGTTGAAACCTTGTTTATATAATATCTGACTTGTCTTCAGGATGTCAGGATTGTCTTACAATGTAGCACTTTTGTGCTAATCCATCTGACTTGTCTCTTGATATTTGAAAAGGAACTATTGGAATTAAAAGCAAACAAAACTATACATGATAATAACAAGAACACAACAGAAGTAGGACTTTCCCCCTCTCGAAGCCTGGCTAAAAGAAAGTGGTTTTGCATGGACTCAAAAAAGGAACCATTGTACTCAAAGCAGAAGAATCTTTTTTTTTTTCCCCTAGGTACCTGTTCTATTCATGTCTGTGCACAACAAAACTCCTTTTCAAAAGGGAAAATTTGCCGGAAAACGTGCTTTATAAAGGGGAATTAAAATGCAGAGTTTTATTTCAAAATATCTCCATTTTATTGACTGTGTTAGAAATTATTCACTTCCTTATGCCTAGTCAACCTTCAGTCTTTGTAGAGGAATCATACCTTCGGGGAACTCTTTCCAGATCTCTTTGATTGTGTCAAATTATTCTGTTACAGGCCGACTTGGAACCCAACCTTTCTTCTTCATACCACTTGTCACATATGTTTGTAGAATTATTGATAAATGTCTACCTTTTCCACTAGATTGAAGGTTTTATAAGAGCAAAGACCTATCGATTTTTGCTGTTTAATGTATCAACAGTAGCTTGGACAGAACCTGGGAGATGGTTTATTCTCAACCAATACTGTAAAACCCTGTCATAGTGTACCCCATCAGTAATGAGAATTAATATTTAATTCTATTTAAAATTAATTCCTTCTCGTTCCTGCCTTTGCATGGGCACATGGCAACATGAGCGGAGTGAAGTCTTTTTCAGAGGGATGTGTGAGAAGTGAACTATCATACGGCAGGCATCTGCCTGGAAGCAGAGTGCCCCTCATATAGGCCGAGTATTCATTTTATCATTGAACAGTTGCAACTCACATCCTGTGTCAGATACAGCTAGGAATACCAATCAACATAGGACCCAAACAATCCTCCATGAAAGCTTTAGCTGATACACACAGTGTTAATTCACACTGGACCATCCTATGATAACATAGGACCTCTGAATTCTGATACTAGCTAGTCAATTTTTACTAGCCATTTTAATAAGTAAGTTTCACAAGACACGCAATAGCTGATTGTGTGAAACTTTGATTGCATAGTGTGCACAAGAGCATAAATTCAGTGGTGAAAGACAGTAGCTTGTTTGAGCAAAGCATTTGCTCATATGCCTAGAATTTCTCATTCACAAGAGTTTACAGAGTTTCTCAGTTTATTCTGGGGAGATATCTTGAGTCCAAGCATTAAATGAATTCAAATACTTGCTTATGCCTGCAAAATACAATGCAGTGAAAGGTTTGGGTGGCAATAACAAGTCCACGAAATGGATCTTTTATCCCCCTGATAGCAGACTTTCAGATAAAAGCAATTCTACTAATAGTAGTAATAATAACAACAGCTAATGTTACTTGCCAGGCTGATTATTTGCTAGGTACTGTAATGGGCATGTTCACACATATTACAGATTGAATCCCCACTAACAATCTGTGAAATAGGAATTATACACCATCTTTATAAAGGTGGTAGTTGAGGTATAGAAAGGTTGAATTTCCAAAGGTTATTAAAAATACGTAGCAGAGTTGAAATTGAGCAAACTTCTTAATGTTTAGAAGTTCAAATGCAAACACTCTATTTTGTATTTGCCTTATTTGATTCTAGACATCAAGAAAGATACATTATAGAGACATGCCAAAATCTCTGGGACAAGAAGAAGTGTACTATTCCCATAATTGTGATGTATATTTGAAAAGAGCTAGCCACTAAAAAATTAAAAAAATATAGTTGAATCTTATGAAGAACCATATACACAGATATACAAAATCTACTTAAAGTTAGGTCTCTTAGATTGGGTTCCCCTGAAAATATATCCTGAGTAAAAGGCTTATGTATAGTTAATTTATCTAAGAAGTAACTCCAAGGAGCAAGAGTAATTGATGGGGAGGTGAAAAAGGAAAGGGGAAAAGTCAATCAAAGATGTATTTGTTTTTGGTTGGTTACTGCTGATCATGGCAGGACCCTCTGAGAAGCCTGATGAAATGTGGCTAAGAACTATCACTCTGGAGGGATGCAAAGGAGAAGGATTATGCATTGACTCCCATCCCTCATTGGTCAAGAGTGGCCCCATAAGTGCTGACATCCCTGTGCTTCCAGGCTGCCCATGTCAGTGCCACCAGAGTCCTGCTGGTGTCTCAGGCAGTAGTTATCAAAGAATCTCCTGAGCAGGAAGAGTACTTGGTGAAGGCCAAGGCAAAGCAAGATACTGTCAGGTTATGCCTGTGAAAAGCTGATCTAAGCCTGTAGTAGAGGCTAGAGGAAGAGGAAGAGCTAAGAAGATTTGAAATGGTGCACAAGAAGGTTCTAATGCTGTGTTGCTCTTCCTTTAGGACTACATGGTATTAATATGTGGATTTTGGTAATAATAATGATTAGATATATATGGATTTTTCTAAAAATGATGTTAAAACTGTGAACCAATTTATTGAAATTAAAATATCTTTTAGGCCATCTAATTTTTTCCTCATTGTGTTACCATAGAAACATAGCACAGCTCACTATTTCTGAGTTTCAAATTTTATGAGTTATTTCTGATTTTATTATTAAGAGCATATAAAATCCAGGTATTATTTATTTAGTCGTTCATGCTCACTAAATATAAAATTTCAGATTAAGTTTTAAGGGGGTAGTATCCATTTAATTGTGTAAGTCTGTATCTTTCAAGGAAGAGTGTTCATTAACAGATACAGAAGATAGGCTAAAATCTGAACAAATAATACATCACTATTAAAAAGTAGCAGAACAACGATCAGTTTCAAATTGTCAATCAGTTGCTAATTCAAATAGAGGTATCAGGGTATAATGGAAAGCACACTGACCTTAGAGTCAGAAAACTTGGGTTTTACTACTTAAGGGCTCTATGACCTTGACCATGCAGTTTAAAGCTTCTTTGAATCTCAGTTCTCTCCATGTGGAAAACTGGGGTAAAACTACCTATATCACAGGATTGTTGAGAGGATTTAAATAAGACTATGTATGTTAAAGTACATCATATAGTTACAGTGCCTGGAACATAGTAAGTATTCCATAAATACGGATTGAATTTAAATATGAAATGTGTACCCTACATTGGCGCTGATCCATACACTGATCATACATGCTATCAGACTGGAAGCTGTCTTTTCAAAATCTTGTTCTTCTCATTCCTGTTTCATCTTATCTTTTGAGTCCTTGCCTAGATATCGCTACTTTAGAAAGACCTTCCTTGATGGTCCTCATCAAGTAAGACCCTCCTCACCTCTTTTGAAGTGTAAGTTAATCAATATCTCTAAGTTTTTGGAAAGGCAAGAACCTCAGAACACTTTAATCCTAAAGACAATGTTCTTAGTTGCAAACAACAGAAATTGGCGGTGGTTGAAGAAGAAAAGGTCCAGGGTTTTGGGTAACTCATAGAAAAGATGGGAAGTCTAAAGGATCAGAAAACAAGCAGCAAGCAATGGGGGCCAGGTAGGCAAAATGACATCATGGGAACATTCCAGGGAGGACTCACTGGACAGCTGCAGGCAACACTACTGCTGGCACCAGGCACTGGATGCCACACCTGGTACCATAGCCACAACTGCCTTTGGTCAGTGGACAGTGGAATGAATTCTTCCTTATACCTTCCTTATTTTTATATCTTATCATTAATTTTTCCTTCTCCTTTTCTTATCTCTGAATTTTTGTGACACCTGTTCAAGACTCACAATTCCAGAGATGAGTCTTTCCAGTTGGCTAAACTTTATGGTATGTGACTACACTGTGGTTGCTAAAAGGTGGGGAAGCATTTTTGGCTTCTGCAGTAGAAGGTGAGCTATGCGTCCCACTGAGAATCAAACTCTGGAAAATTCTCTGAACATTGGAAGAAGGTCTTGATGCTTTGCAGTAAAAAACAAAAACAAAAAACAAAGTAGTCAAAAAAATTCACCAGATTGCAGTCCAATGGTTGATGTCCATTCTTCTTAGGTTGTTCTTCTGTCTTGATATTCTTCAGTCTGTGGACTTACTGTAAAGTAACCTGCTACCATCGTACCCTAAATAAAATAATGGGGTAAAGGAAGAGGAAAGAAACAGACAAGTTAAAATCATAAATATATAAATGACACAGCGAGGAACGAGATAATGACAGAGGCTACAGACCTTATTTCTGAAACTGACTATGAGACCATAGCTATTTCGACCCTGCATCTTCAAGAGACAGCATTGTTTTAAGCACACGCTTAGAAAGCATGTGAATTTTAGTATAGGCATTGAGTTCAGAATTTAGAGATTTCAGTGTACTATCTTCCTTCTTTAAGCAATAAAGTGCCATTAAAAGTAATCACTCCCTCCATAGTGCTTTCTTCTGGTTTTACTGTTCACTGAGAGTGGCATCCTGGTTCCTCAAAGCCTTGCTTTCAGTGGGTACTTAATGAAACGATCATATGAATTTTTTTCTTCAGTCTCAATTTGGTGAATTGCATTAGTTGATTTTCAAATATTAAACTAATAGTACACTACTGAAATAAATCTAACTGGAGTGATGCATTCTTTTATATACATATCACTGGACTTGGTTTGTTAATATTCATTTGCATCTCTCTGCATGATGAAAATTGGCCTGTTGTTTTTACTGCCATTATTTTTGTCAATATTTGGTATTCAATATAATGCCATCATCATAAAACGAGTTGAGGAGTGTTTCTTCTTTTTCTCTATTTTTAAATAGTTTGTAAAATATTGAATTTTTTTTTGGTAAATCCTGCTGATAAAATTATCTGGATCTAGAGTTTTATTTGTAGAAAGATTTTAAACTATTGCTTCAACACCTCAATTATATGGGTCTATCCAGGTTTTCTGTTTATTTTGGGGCAAGTGTTGGTAAGTTATATTTTTCTAGGACTTTGTTTCTTCCAAGTTTTCAAATTTATTATCATAAAATTATTAATTATTTTCTTATCTTTTTAATGTCTATAACATATGTAGTGATGTCTCCTTTTTAAATCCGGCTATTATTTGAGGTCTCTCTCTCATTTTTAATTTTGATCAGTCTCACCAGAATTTGGTTAATTTAATTAAACTTTTCAGGGTAACAACTTTTGGCTGTGTTGATTCTCTGTACCATATGTTTGTTTAACATTTTATTAATCTTGTCTCTTAATTATTTTCTTCCTTCTACTTCCTTTGGACCTCTTTTATTTTCTTTGTCAAAAATCTTAAACTGTATAGCAATCTATTTGTGTTTAGTTTTTCATCTTTTCTAATATAAACATTTGAGGCTTTAAGTTTTCCTCTGAGTATATATACTCTAGTTGCATTTCACAATTTTAATATAAAACATTTTTATTATTTTCTTCTAAATACATTTTAGTTTCCCTTATGATTTCTTGATTTTGAATTATTTAGAAGTGCCTTTCTTAATATACAAGTGTGCATGTGTGTATTTGTTCTTGATATCTACCTTAATAGCATGTGGTCAGAGAATGTGTTCTGAATGATTTTAGTCCTGTGAAATTTCTTGAGACTCACTTCATTCGTTGATTTATTTATTAAATGTTTATTCAGTATCTACTCTGTGTCAAGCACTGTTAAAGACAATAGAATACAGCACTGAATAAAACAGATCCCTATCTTCATAAATTGTATTGGGTGAAGCAGACAATAAACAAACAAGATTATTAAGTAAAATGATAGAGTATGTTAGTGATGTAGTGCTAAGAAAAAATATAAGAGGGAAAGATATTTTAAGATATCTTTTAAACTTTTTATTTTAGATAGGATGGTCAGTTAAAACCTCACTCAGGTGACATAGGAGAAAAGATCTTAAGAAGTAAAAGGAGAGCTATGCAAAAATCTAGGGAAAAACAACTTCAGTGTTCCTGAGGCGAACATATTTCTGCTTATTCAAGAAAAATTCAGGAGGTAATTGTAATGAGAGCAGAATGAGTGAGGGGAAAAATAGAAGATGTGATCAGAGAGGTAATGGGGCACTAGATCGAGTTGGGTCTTATGGTAAGTAAAATAATGGCCCCCTCAAAGATGCCCACTTCCTAATCCTCAGAACTGGTGAATATGTTGCCTTATATGGCAAAGGGGAATTA
Organism: Daubentonia madagascariensis; assembly: GCA_023783475.1. Lineage (NCBI taxonomy): Eukaryota > Metazoa > Chordata > Mammalia > Primates > Daubentoniidae > Daubentonia > Daubentonia madagascariensis. The sequence continues at coordinate 16,483,779 of JAKFHU010001631.1, read as the reverse complement.
AAAGTGCAGATGGACGCTAGTCAGCTCCTCATTTCGAGGAATTAATCTCCTAGGAATGAGGAGATTATTCTAGATTATTTGTGTGGGCCCAATGTAATCAAAAGGATCCTTTAATGTGGAAGAAGGTGGCAGAAGAGAGAGAGAGAGTGTCAGAGAGATGGTAGTGGCAAGGGCTTGGCCTGATGCTGCTGGCTTTGAAGATGGAAGAAGGGGGACCGTGAGCCAAGGAAAGTAGGTGGACACCAGAAGCTGGAAAAGGTCAGGAAGCAATTCTCCCCTAGAGCCTCCAGAAAGGAACACAGCCCTGCTAGCACCTTGATTTTAGCCCACTGAAACCCATTTTGGACTTCTGACTTTGAGAACTGTAAGATTATACATTGTGTTGTTCTACATCACCAAGTTTGCAGTAATTAGTTACAGCAGCAATAGCAAACTAACACAGGCCCCGGCGTTTATAATAAGGACTTTTACTTTCACTCTGAGTGAGATGGGAAGCCACTGGAAGGTGTTGGGCAGAGGACTGACCTGATCTGACCTAACAGGATCTCTCTGGATGTTGTGTTGAGGATAGATTGTAGAAGGATTTCTTCCTTCATCTAGCTTTTGGCTTGACTTTTCCACATTTTATTGAGAGCCTGTCACTTCATTTAAGATTTTTAAAAAATATAAATTCACATTTTTTTGTAAGTCAAGATTCCTAGTCTGTTTTGCTGCCAGCAATGAAAGTGTGAACTGCACTTTAAATTAAAATTCTATGGAAAACTCATCAGAATCTGAAAACACTGAGATAACTGATTGCCTATTCCCCAATACATAAAATCAAGTGAAAGAGTTTGAAGAAGATTTGCTTAGTGAAAACTGGCAAAGAGACTGCAGAATATTGGAAAATTATATTCCTTATAAGAAAGAGAATACAAAAAATTTTCAGGTGACATACAAAACGCTACATATGCCTTTGCCCTTGTCAAGTCCTAAAAAACATAGCGGTACCATTTTAAATTTGTCATTAGAATGCATTCAGTAGCATTTTGTAACAATGTGCACTGCTCAGAGAGTAACTTTACCTAAAAATAAATGTGTTCGTGATGAAAGGGCTTCAAGGAAAAGAGCTAACTTTTCCCAAAATGGATGAAGATGTTGTGAAACTTTGCTTCAACCATATCCACAACAGCGCTAGCGATTGGGCTATGGGGAGGAGGATGGAGATGGCTGTTCACTTTTGTGTAAATCCCACCTAGCAAGAGCTGACAGAGGAGTGGGGAGAAACAGATGTAAGAAAGACTAAGCTATCAAAATGTCTAGGTTATAAATTAATCCAAAATTTGAGAAGGATGTTTTAAAATAGTGAATGGTCTATTTACGTTGACATACAATAAACACTTGTTGGTTCGCTTGCTGCCTTATTCTAACAATTCCACTATGTTCTTCTCTATTCCTTTATTGTTATTTTAGAGATTTTTTTCACTCTTCACAAAGTGGGAGGATGAAGGATTCCTCTCAAATTTTCCTTCTGAAAGGACCAAGGTCCACTCTAAACTATACCTGGCTCTAAGTAGCTGGGTTAAAATAGTTACAGAATGAGTTACCGGCTAAAACAAGGATCAGACAGGTTGTTCCTAACTTTAAGAATGGTGTTCTTATAAAACATTCCATAGATAAACTCTCCCTAAAATTTAAATGCAATTAACCCTTAATTTATATACATGAATGAAGAGGGATCTGAGGTATTAATAATTTAAAATAGCTCATTCAAAAATAATTTATATTTAGCTTTGGAAAGCCTTATAATTCACTCTGTTGTTTTTCTTTCTTAATTATATTTCTCCTAAGCTAATAATAAAATTAATTTTTCATTCTTGAATGCAGATTAACTGATTGTGGAAAGAGATGGCCCAGCATTTTGATGGGTTGAGGAGAGAAACTTGTCTAGGATTAAAATTTGAACTTGGATAATCCATTTAAAAATATTTACAAGTTGACTGTATTTGCATGCCGTCAATATTTTTGAGCCAAGGGTACTAGTGCACTATAGCAGAGCCTTCTACCAGGGTTCCTTGTCCTGGCCATTCCCCTATTCATTTCTTTCTTGGTAAGGTAGACCATCCATAGCTCCCCTAGAGGTCAATTTGGGGCCAATCTCACCCAAATTGTACAGCTATTAAGGTGGGGAGGGGTGGGTGGGTAGGATAAATGTTGGGGAGGCAACTGCAGTGTTCCCTACAGACAGCTTTAAGACATTATGATTCACATATTCTTTAGATGTTGGTCTATAAAGAGATTAAAAAAAAGACTTCATGGTGTGGTAGAAAAAGCTATAGGGTAAATGTTGGAAGACCTTGGTTCCAGTTCTACTCGTTGGTATTTGCAATCCCTGAGGTGTCTCTTGATGTTTTTGAGATTCAATATCCTCTTATGTGAAGAGAGGGTAATTACACATGCTTTACCTACCCCCGGGGTTGCTGTGAAGATCACATCAAATAATTATATGTGAAAGCACTTTGAAATTTATGAAGTATTATACAAATGTAAGATGTTGTCTGTGTCTTCAGTACTCAGAATACTTAAGGGATTTAAAGAAATCCTTCTGTGATCATAAGACAGATTAGGATAAAAGAGCTGGTGAAATCCATCATTACTAATAAAAAATTTGCTCAAAGTACATGCCAATGGTATTATCTCTATGAGTTTTTAAAAGGCACACTTCTACTTTATTTCCTGTGAATAAAGTGTTTTTTGGGAAGCCTCTGTGTACAGCACTTGGAGCTTTCAGTACTCCCAATCTGCTTCCTTTGGTTCACCATCCACCATCTGCCCCCATGCTTCTGGGCGGCTGGATTGCCTCCTGACATCTGATCGTCCCCACTTTCCCTTCAGAAGACACTTCTTTTTCTATTAAAAGGGTTCCTCCACCCAACTGTGAGCACTCTGTCCTTTTAATGACTCACTAGCTCTTGTCCGGCAAGACAGAAATACACTTTGGTGACAAAGAAGCAGGAGAACTCTCTTTCTCTGCTTATTCATGACAGCACAGATAGAGCCCATGTACAGTTGGAACTTATTTGAGGGCAGGGATCATATTTTATTATGCTTTTTGTTTAACATTCAACCCAGTGCCTTAGACAGTGTAGGTACTTAGTAAATAGTTGTTAAATTGATAAGAAGTGTATCAGATAACTTGCTTTATCAGGGCTCTTAAGCCTAGGTTACATTTATATAATTAAAGAATACATATTCTATCTCTATATTTAAATCTGGGATCATGGTGAAGCAAAGAACTAATGTGACAAGCACCTACCACTTGACAGCTTCCTTGTTTTTCTCCTCATATTGTTTACCGTTATGCTCTGCTTAGAACTGGGTTAGACCGCAGGGATTTGTGCAAGAGAGGGTGAGGAACTGAATCGGATGGAGAAAAGAAAATCTAGACTTCCTCTGGAGTTTAAAAGAATGAGAATGAGCCTGGTGATGATATCATAGTTAAAAAATTAAACTTTTGTTATTAATATGAAAGACTCTACTGTCATATCATTCTTTTCTTGACATTAGAGATCTGGTAGGAGATTCTAGCAAATTGGAAGTAGTGAGCAAAAGTCGAGGCATGTCTACTTCATAATTAAAATTTATCTTTTCAGGATAGTCTTGTTAAAAATGATTGACATTTCTTAAAATGTTCTCATTTTTAACTCGAAAATATAACATCCACATTTTCAAAAAAGAAAAAGTACATCCATAACTCCATCTTGATATTATTTTCATTTTTACATTATCTTCCAATCCTTGTCCAAATGTATATTTTTAAATGCTTTGCATATATGCATTTCTCCTGCACATACTATTTTTGTTTCTGAGTTGCCCTGCGAAGATTTTATTTGCCAGATGAGGACTCAGAATTTCTGAATGGCCCCTAAGAATCCTAATCTGTGCTGCTGTAGAAAATTGACCAAAATGGTCTGGCATTTCCTGGGCAGGTATGTCCTCAAATTTAGAAGGCTCAGTTTGGAGGCTAAAGCAGAAAGTGACTATGGGCTGTACAACAGTGAACAGAGACCTGTATGGAAAAGGAATAAAGATTAGATTTTATAAGGAAAGATGTAGGTACATATTTAAGTAAAATAATTTCACATGCTATGAAGGTCTTTCTCCCCACCCAAGCAAAACAAACAAGAAACAAAAATTAAAAATCTGGCTAAAGTAACAACCACCACAATAAAAGCACCTCCCCACTAGTTAATAAATACTTGAAATTAGTTTAAGAAAGTGCTAATGTTTAAAACGGAAAATTTAAAATATTAAACCTTGACGTAAGTTTTACAAAAGGGACAAGAGAAGATGGCAGTCTCTTTGATAGGAGTGAGGAGCATGGTACAGTCCCTACACACTTTTCAAGGAAAAAGCACAAAAGAGCTACAGAATAAGCCAAACCTCATCGATTCCTAATTTTGCCAGAGTCAGGTTCTTTCAGATTATTTAGGTTTCAGAAGAGAGGTTCTGAAAGTGAAATGACCAAATAGAAATTATCGGCAACAGTAAAGACGCTTGCTGGTTCGGAGGGAGGAAGACTTGCAAAAGTCATTCGCAGAGCTCTTGGGGGATGGATGGAGCTGACACCACCTGTCTGCGCAGCGGTGTAGCGCAGGGGAGGGACCCTGGCTCCCGGCGGGGCGGGCGTCCGCCTCGGGTTCCCGGCGCGGGCGGAGGCGTGCGGGGGAGCGGGCGGCACCGCGCACAGGTGGCCGGGCCGCGCCAGCTGCGCGCCGCGCTCGGCTCCGCGGGTGGGCCGCCAGGCGTCGCGCTGGAGCCGCGGTTGCCCTGGAGACCGAGCGGGGCGAGTGGGCTGCGCGGCGAGGAGCCGGGCTGCCGCCGGAGTAGCCGGGCGTGAGTTGGGGGGAGTGGCTCCCCCGGCGGCGCGAGGGGCCGGCGGGTCCTGTGGCAGCGCGAGGTGGCCGCGGCGCTGCTGGCGAGCCCGGGACGCCTCTGGCCGCGGCTCAGCCTCGGCGGAGCCGGGCGGCGCGGGAGCTGCGCTTGGCTCGCCTGTGCGTCCGACGGTCCCAGCTCCGCCCGGCGGCCGGCGGCCAGCGGCCAGGCGGCGGGTCCGGGAGGACCGGGCTGTCCCGAGAGCGCCGAGAGCCCGGCCCGCGCCTCTCCCGCCGCAACGAGGAGCCCGGCGGGCGGCGGGCGCGCTCCCTGCGGCCCCGGGATGACTTCTCGGGGCTCCCCTCTGGCGCCTTTGCTGCTCCTCTCTCTGCACAGTGAGTAGCCCGAGCCCTTCCCTTCCGTGGGGCCAGGCGGGGCCGGCGGGCCCGGGGCGAAGCTGGCCGGGAACCGCTAACCCCCTTCTTGCTGTTGCCTACTGGTGGGAGCCCAACTTTCTCAGGGGCCGTGCTCGTTGCTGGGGGCCGAGGCGCTCGTGCCCACCTGCAGCGGCTGCTTCCTCCGCCCGCACCGCGTGCCCGCCACCCGCGCAGCTCAGGTGTTCCCGGATCAGGGAGGTAACTAAGCCTGCTACTCGGTTATCTCTGATCCTGGACTGCGCCTGTGACTCTTACCCTCTAGGTTCCTGGGGGAACGCAGGGTTCTTTTTAGATAACGAATACCCTTACTTACTGGTCCAGTTAGAAACTGTGTTTAGAATCAGTTTCCGTTACTAGGCGGCTCCAGGAAAGCTGGAGATGCTTTTAAAATGCTTCCGAAAACTTTAAATTGTAGCTTTACCATAACCTTTAAGAAGCATACACACAGTTTGACTGGAAATGATCTTATTTTAAAAATAACTGTATAGCGTGCTATATACTACGTTCGAAAACTAGAAATTATTTGCACTTTATCTTCATTCCCACAGGATTTAAGTTGGCTCACAGAAATACATAGCATATAGCATTATTAGAACAAAAGAAATAAACGTCTTTAATTTTCTTGTTAACGGCTTTTAAAACATCTGTTTATTTAACTTTAATTTTCTACGCTCTGATCTTTCTTACATTTTATTTTCTGTGAATAGCCATCATATGTTAGAACCTGATTTTCATCTTATACAATGCTCTTTGTTTTTGTGTGTGCATTGTCCTGTGGAATCAAGTTTTTTGTCCCATTTAATTGATTGCTGAGGTTTACTGAGATTTATTCTGAAGGGTTTTATTTAAAAAGCAGGTTCAACGATTTATGAAATGGTTAACCCTGCTTCTTTCTGGAGACACCAGTATGTTTGCAATCGTTTTATGGCCTTATTTGAATGGGTAATATTCCTGTAGATCTTGAAGTAACCTAATTTTAGCCAACTTTAATTGTACAGATTCGTTAAGTAGGGGGGAAAAGAATACAAAGGCTTTTTGTATATCTTTTCCATAGAAGCTAGGGAAGGTATAATCATCAAAATTACAGATAACTCCTGGAGTGCATAGGTGTATTTTTAGTGGTGATGTGCAGATAATAAAAAGTGACATTATTGTGTACGTTTTATGAATTTGTGCTTCTAAATTAATTTTGTTCTGTTACCAGCTTGAGATGACCAGTGTTTCTCTCTGTCCTACTTCTTTCAAGTGTGAAATAAGGGTAAATGGGCTTTTTATGCAATCCTTGGACATAACTGAAAATATTATAAATATTGTAAGAACAACTCAAATATGGGGTAGAAAAATGTATTGTTAAACTTTGTATATTACAATAAACGCTAGTTTCTTTTTGTAAATAGCATTTGTGTATAGTTTGTTTTTGAATTATTAGGCAATACTTTAAAAAAGTTGATGTAATTCGCAGAATCAGCTTTACAAGGTCATCTGATTTGTTCCTTTTCCTTCAGAACTATTCCTAAGTCATATGAGGATGTTTTTAAAGACTTCCAAGGACATTTCAGTCTTTGTGATAATCTATTCTGTACAGACATTTTTCGTCCTCAAAAAAATGTGTTCATTTGTTTAAGCATTTCCAGAGCTACCACTCTGTGCTTTTGGGTACGTGGGGAAAGATGGTGGTGGAATGCGAAGATGCATGTGGGTGTATCTGCAGCCATTAAAGCGTTTGCAGTTTTAAAACAGGCTATAAGCATGCACAAATAATTTATGATACAAGGAATACATAATGAGTTCCATTTGTTAATGGCAGTTTCAAGGAAGACTTCATGGAAAAGTTTACTTTCTATCCGGACATTGAATGAGTAGGATTTGAATGGGCTGAGATGGGAGTGGTTGGGCTTTCCTAGCCACAGGAGCAGCCTGGAGGAAGATATGAAGTGGAAGTGCAGGGGCATCTTGTGAAAGGCCAAGTTTCCAGCTGCTGGAGTAGGAAATGTGTGCAAAGGAGAAAGGGCTAAAAATATAGTTGGGGTGAAATAGTAGAGAGCCTTTAATGCTGAGTTTGGGCTTTATTCAGTAGGCCATGGAAGAGGCACTGATGTTCAGTTTCCTTACAGTGGGGAGGAAAGAGGATGAAGAGCTAGAGTGCCTATTTGTGCTAACATACTAGTCTACAGGAGAATACCGTGTCTTGAGTGAATTGAGTTCTTGAACCAGTCAGTGGCAAAGTTGGTTGGAATGGATTATGGTCTATCCCTAGAACTTCCAATTTGGAATGAACAGGAGGGTTGGATATCTGAACAAAGTTGTTTCTGTTATGAAGGGGGAAAGGGAAATGGATGCTGGATTAATAATCAACAGCAGTGGCCACCACAATGAAATAATACGCCAGAAGTGGAAACAGAGGGGCTTCTAAATAAATGAAAGAAAATGAATGTCAAGAAATTTCTGTTATTTTTGTTGGAGTAACTTCAAAGGGAATTTGAATTGAAAAGTTGACTTCTATATAATCTCACCAGTGGGTTAGATATATCTAAAGTGTTTCTTGTACTTGTGATTCCTTAAAATAGTAGATAATTTCCAGACTTTGAGAAAATGTATATAAAAAAGGCCACATAAAATGAAATGAAAATGAAAAAGGTCATGAATCTTTTAAATGTTAGCATTATGAAAAATTTATTGTAAATTTCAGTTTCTCAGCTTTAATTTAATTATGTAACTGTTTTGGAAGGATTCATTTTCTAGTAAAAATCTATAGTTTGACCTACATGAAAGGTAACAGCTATTGGATGAAAATTTTAGAGAAATTAAGTTTAATACACTGTATATTCAACATGGACTATTCAGGAAGCAACTTAAATATTAAATCACCAAGCACTTTTCATGTTATGCTTAGAACTGTTGTCAGACTTAAGGTAATGATGCAATGGGTAAAGGTACTTGTTTTGGCTTTTTCCCCCCAGTAACAGTATATGGCACATTTTCAAATGTGTTTTCACACTTTGATAGTGGACACATTTATAATGAAAATCCTCATTTGAATCTTTATACTTAAGCCATGTGATTTAGTGTCAAACAGGGTGATGTGCTGGTGCACAAGATTCTTCAGGTGCTCTGAGTAATACAAAACAAGGGACTGGCAGTACTTGCTGAGTTGGGAGAAAGTTGGGTCAATTGTGGCTTTCCCACTAGAATTTTCATCTATAACTAGTTGGTTTACCATAGGGATTTTAAATCTGTTGTTATCCAGACTAATGATAACAATTTATTTATATTCTCTCAACCCTTAAATATTGAAGGCAGTTTGAGGTAGGACCGCTGAATTTCCAGTAGTCACTTCAGGTGGACACAGTCATCCCAGCTTTCTCCTCCTTTGTCTGGCGAGGACTCACTGGCACTAACGCGTCTCATCGTGTTTGCATTTTGAGTGCAGCCCCCAGACCATCTGGAGGATCTGAAATCCTCTCTTGATCATACTTTGTAGCAACTGGCTTAAGAGAGGTTGTCAGTTCTTGGGTGGCATTCAAAAAACCATCTGATTTGAACTGAGTTTGGTCTTAAAAGTGGAAAGTTAATTAGTTTACTTACTAGTTAAGCCTATCTTACTAAACTGTAGAAGGATTTTTTTCTTTCTGTTAAAATTTGGGTGATTGATTTCCTGCGTACCTGTTTTCCTACTACTTAAGAAAGAGACTATAGTTGTAGTTTGCATTTGTAATGGGTTGAATTATAGAAATGTGAAAGCCGAAGAGAGAAAATTTAATTGTTTCCTAGTTTGCAAATGATAGATTCAGCCAGTGATCTGCTACCATATCCTCATTGCTTTTATCAGATACTGTACAGGTGCTGTTAATATATGGTGCAGCTATGCCTCATATATTATAGGAAGAATCCTATTTTAATAAATATCACTAAAATTTCTTTGTTCATAGAACTGGATTAAACTAATTCAGATTTGCTAATGTGAATAGTCTATTCAATTAAAAATTCCTTTGAGTAAGTCTACTTACCAGCTATTTTCATTTAGTAGTTAACTTTTTTAAATCTTGAGCGAGATAAACTGACAGTATTAAAGGCACATTTTTGTTTAGAAAAGCATTGCTGGTGAAGAAGTTGAGATCCTAGCAGTACTGAGTTCAGGAAATTGTTGTACCACACAGAGTTCTTTGGAAGAATCTTCAGAGAATTAGGTTAACGTTAGCAGCTATTGATAGTAGTGGTTTAGAATCGGGGTAGGTGGTTAAAGTATAACAGGTTTGTGGGATTGGAAAGTCAATGCCCTTTTTCACTGAAGGTAACAAATATGTAATAATACAATGTGACCTTGTGATTGTAACTCTAATGTAATGGGGCCACTTGTGGGCCAGTCTTAGACGACTGCTCAGTTCAGTATTTTTAAAAAGAGAGAAGAAATTTAAATCTTTCCCTAAGTCTGTTGAAGATCGCAACAGTGGAAATATAACAATGTCCTAATTTAGAGAACCCCTTTACCCCTCTTTTCTCAAAGTGTCATTGTTCACAGCAGTTGTTCATGTAAAATCTTTCTCTCCTGTATTCTCAGTAATGTTGATCCTTTTCTTTCTTCTTTCATCCTCTCCTTTCATTTTGCAGGATGTTATGTTCTTTTGCTGGTAGCATCAGGTTCTTCTAAGGTAATACATGTAGCCATTCCTGGCTTCTTCCAATTATTCAGCTCCACCTATTTCAGGGATTGATAGTTAAAGAAAAAAAAAAAAAACCCTGGAGCCCATCAGGCAGACCTAGAAATTACTTTAGAAGCTGGGCGTTGCGGGGCGGGGGCGGGGGTATGTGGGAGTGTGGACATAGTTATATGCTGATATTTTCCCCTTGTTTCATGAAGTTAATTTTCTAATTTTCTCCTTCTCCCCTTTCTCTTCCCTCTCTCCTATCCTCTTCCCCTCCTCTCTCCCTGTGTGTGTGTGTGTGTGTGTGTGTGTATGTACATTTTTCCCAACAAATAGTACCATGCCTGGCACACAGTAATGCTCAGTAGATATTTGTGAATGTATATTTACTAATATAGGTGGTAGTCCTGTGGGCGCAGAGTACCTGAAAAGAATTTTTTTCATTTTAAAAGAAAACTAGAATTTTTGTTAAAATTTTCTTAGGGATTTGGTGTGACTGTGTCAGCTTCAACTAATCTTTAAACCTTTGTATATATTTTCTGGAACAGGTGATAGAGATCAGTTTTCATAGTTTCTTTTCATATTCTGTGACTTCTTTGGAAGTTTATTTAAAATCGCAATACTTCTAGAGTCTTTTCAAAATTGGTATTTAGCTTATCTGTAATCCTAAAACTTTGAAGTTGTCCATTTTTGAAATGTTTTTTCTTAAGGAATACTGAAGGATTTTTGCTCCATGTAGTAAAGAATGATGACTTTTGGCAATTCCTTTAGAAGCTTGAAGTTTCCAATTTCCACATCTGGTATTCTTAGTCCTGAGGACCTGTATGTTAGAACTGGTCTTCCAAGAAAGAGATAATTAGTTAAGATAACATCTTTTGTAGTCTAAGCCCTCCCTCTCCCTCCCAATATCACTGTGTATAAAATCCTGGAGATGCTTCTGTGAGCATGAACTACATCAGCCCCATGTGGGGGGCATTATAACCTTCTCCCAACGGGCATGGGCAGTTGTCTACCTATCCCATTCCCTTCCCTTCTCCTGATTTCTACAAATTTCCATTCATAGTTTATCCCAGCTGTGATTCATACCCTTATTGACCATCCTCGCAGTCTGCAGTGTTGTTTATTTTATCTTTTAAAATGTTAAAAGTTGTCTACTAATCACAAACGAATCCTCAACCATGTGCTTAAAGATGGCTTAAATAAGAGCAAGCATCAATCGTAGTACTTAATCTTTGTTTCTTGGGGCCAGGTCCATCACTATCAGTTATACAACTTCTGTCAGCCCCCATGCGTCAAGATATTTGCCAGAACACAAAATACATGGTAGAAACAGAGGTTGCAGTACAGTAAACACTACTCCTTGCAGAACATGTTCAAATCAGGCTAGCATTTTAGGCTTTTGTTGGTTAAGAAAGCTTATAGTGCAGTTCACTTACGCGTATTGCCTCTGTGTAAACACAGATTGCCATACTTGCTCTTGTTGGCCAAGACTTAAATATAGTATGCTGAGCATGTGAAAAATGTGTTAACAGTGTACTGCAAAGATTCTCAAACTTTCTGGCCTTAAAGATTATTGAGGACTGCAAGAGCTTTTGTTTATGTGGATTATGACTAGTGGTATTTACCATTAAGAATTTAAAAGTGAGAAAATTAAAAATATTTATTAATCCATTTAAAAACAATAAGACATACATGTTGACATAATATATTTTGATGACAAGTAACAATTTTTTTCCAGAACCAAATAATATTAGTGAGAAGAATGTCCTGTTTTACAATTTTGGAGATCTGTTTAACGTCTGGCCCGTTAGAAGACAGCTGGATTCTCCTATCTGCTTCTGCATCCCATTATTGTGATATGTTGTCTTTGTTTTGTTGAAATATGTGAAGAATGTTTGGTCTCAGACAGATATGTAGTATTTTGATAGCATTTTAAAATAATTTTGGATATTCTTCTTTGATATTCTACCAAAACATGATATGTGATAGTTTCTTAAAGATTGGTTGCAGTTCGGAATCGGAAACCATACCTATAAACATTTCTTGTTATATTAAAATCCATTGTTTTATCTTGCACTTTGAATGGATCTTTTATTCATGCATGATTTTTTGTAACGTTATGCATTGATCATTAGAAAATATTGGTTTACTGTGTTATGTAGATCTTACAAATGTTGATATATTACATTATATATTATATAAAAATAACATTTATTAATATCACCACTGAGCTCATCCGAACAGTGTTTAATATTGTGAAGCTGTTACGCTCACAATGTCAGATACAACTTTTCCAAAGCTTTAATATTTGCTTGAATTTTATCATTGGCAGCAAATAACTGTCAGTTATTTCCCTTGAAGTGATAGTCTCATTTGTTCGGTTTTGAGAAAATATCTGCTAAACACATAAGTTTGAATAACCATAGTCTGTCTGTGAGTTGTTCTTTCAAGTAAGCATGCTAATCCATGAAGGAAAGTGACGAGTTCTTAGCCTTGAGCTCAAACATTTGCACCAGTGTTTTACCTTGGGACATCCAATTTGCTTTGGTACATAGCATAGTGATTTATGTTTTGTACTACCCATTTTGTCACACAGAATATTACAAAAGGTCAAGATTTAATAAAATTATTGTTAGTGCTTCATCAAAGACATTCTTTAAACTGGATTTTCTTTTTTAGTTGTGAGTTCCTGGTGGTGAAGATTATAATGACTGCTAGGTATAGTCTAGTGCCAAGGCCTGGATCGTTGGTAAGGCACCAGCAGTCTCACCCACCACTGCTTCTGTACCATCAATGCAATGTCAACCCAGGGAGAAAGGCAAATAACACTTTATTTTTAAGAAAAGTAGTTTTTACCACACAAACTTTCCAAAAGAGTCTTGGGGACCCCCATCAGTCCATGGACTATACTTGAAATGCTGGTATACTATAATGGAATGTTAGATTCTTTTTTTTTTTGAAATTGTTTTAAAGACAAATAGGTATACAATTAATCTGTGCTATATGGGATGACATTAAATGGAATATGCATGTATATTTTTAAATAAATAATGAACTCATTTAAAATTCTTTATTTTTGTGTTATAATTTTTTTAAATCTCAGAAGTAACATAGATATAAAAATTCAAATAACGAAGGATTGTATAAGAAGTGACTCACATCCCACCCCCACCAACCAAATATTATGGTTTTGCTGTTCATTGCTCCAGACTTTTTCTAATCACAAACAGAGCCTATAAGTATGTGTATTTTTTTTTAAAACCAAACCATGTGTTGTAGACAATAATGTGCTACAATCTATTTTTAAAACATAACAATTTAATATGGGCATCTTACCACACCTGTTACATGGATCTACCTCATTTTCTAAACAGTAGTTTAGTATTTTCATAGCAATGATTTTATTTAGCTGTTTCCCCATTGTTGCACATTTATGTTGTCTCTGATTTTTCAATATTCATAATATCGTAGTGAGCATCTTTGTACACATAACTTACACATCTGTATAGGTATTTCTGTAGTATAGCTTACCCAAAGTGGAATTGTTTGGATGTACACATTTAACATTTTGTGGGAGACGGTAGTATTGTGTATAAGTTTGTGGGTTTTATATAGTCAGACATATTGGGTTTGAATTCCTGACTTATTATTTCTGTGCCCTATGACTTTGGGAATGTTATTTAACATCCTGAGTTTGAGTTTATCTTGTAAAGTGGAGATACTCTTCTTATTGTATGAGAAGTACTAAATAAAATGAAATCTGATATCTCTAAAGTGTCTAGCATAGTGCCTGGCATATAGCAAATGCTTAGTTAGTGGCAGTTATTGTTGCAAGGATTGATAAATCTCAATTTTTAAGTTAGATGAGATTAATCCAAGGTGTACCTGCCACTGGAGGTGTGACCTGGAGCATATCATGTAATCCTCCAGGCCTGTTTCCATTTGCAGAATGAAAGAGTTAGATTAGGTAATCTTCTTTTCTTTTCCAGTTCTGTAACTTTGTGATTCTTTGACATGATTTCCATTATTGTGAATATTGGCAATAAGATAAGCTGGTATATAGCTGGTTTTAACATGTTTATAAAACTTACCCTAGAATAGTTAATTGACTTTCCTCTCTCCCTGCTCCCACCAATATAATACAAAATTATGGTAATTTTTATTCTAGGAATTAAAACCACCTCCATCTGTTGTAGAAAGATTATAAAAAGTGGTTCAAATATAATCTTATTTTTAAATTTTATTTTAAAATTGATTTCTGCTCACTTTGGCTTAGGCTGTGTATGTACCTCTTTTTTCCCCTTAAATCTTTTATGTCATAAACAGATCTTATCTGTGTGAGGAGAGGGTCAGTTCAAAGCAGGCTATAAATATGACAAATATCTTCTTTTTACCACAATCGCTGTATTCTGTTCTTTTAACTTGATTTTTATGACCTTTCTCTGCTGTTCTGTAATAATGATTTTTCTTTGTCTAAGCCAAGCATAGGTGTCTAAATTTTATATATACTAGGTTACATGATAAATATAGACATTTTACTAGTGCTGTTATTGATTAAAAATGAAAAGCCTGTGAGCTTTTAAAAAAACAGCAAGTTTTAGGCAGGGAAGTGGTGGTACTTAAACTGAAAGCTTTGGAGGAGTGTGGTTAGGGCATATCTTAATTCTGATTTTATGTCATTGATTATGTCATTGATAGTGTTTCTCAGCTGTTCCTTTTTTGCATTTTCATGAAATGCCTTTTATACAAAGGCAGGTGGTGTATAAAATGGACACAGTCACATTGGCAGAACTAAAATAATTCTAAGATTCATAAACTCACTGCCTACTATATTATTTTGGTAAGTAGAATCTGTTTTTAGATCATCAAATTTTTCGTGAAACTAAGCCACGCTGATAAGCGATGGTTCTTGAGTTTTGTACTCTAAAACAGTTAAAGAAACTTAAACATGATTCATTTTCATGAAAATATTTTCTGGAATTGTAACTTTTAATTCTTTCTAATTCATGATTTCATTGTCCTCAGAACAGGACAATTAGCTGCCTGTTGATCAATCTACATTTCCAGTGTCAA
Organism: Daubentonia madagascariensis; assembly: GCA_023783475.1. Taxonomy (NCBI): domain Eukaryota; kingdom Metazoa; phylum Chordata; class Mammalia; order Primates; family Daubentoniidae; genus Daubentonia; species Daubentonia madagascariensis. Next base: position 16,468,772 of record JAKFHU010001631.1, on the reverse strand, counting down.
TCTTAACATTTGCATTTCTGTGAACAAATTAGTTGTGCTTTTGCTCCCCCCTCCCCCCCATCACTTATTTCCAGTTCAGGGGGTTGAGTTGTCTTTCTTTTGATAAGAAAGTATAATGTTGTGAGCCACAGGGAACTGGACTAGTAAGGTCTCTTAGAGCACTTTAATTCCATAATGTCCTTGATCTGATGAAGCCGCTCAGTAAATCTCTTCATGATTTCCATGACCAAGCCATCTGCCTGCATTAAAATAAATCAAATCTGCTTCCCCTTCAATGTCTAACAAATATTCTATAAACTGATGATGATGAAGACCATGAACACAAAAATAATTTGCAATCTTCAGCACTTCCTCTTGAGTTCTCAGCTCAGATTCTCTTGACATAGTGGAAGTTGGCTTGCCAGTTTTCTCTTTGACTTGAGTCGGGAGTAGTAGAGCCCTTGCCCGTAGTCCTTTTCATTGTATTTATCCCAGTGGTGGCACGTGAACTAATTCAGCTTTTCCATGCTTAAACTAACTTCACAAAACCTTTACTTTTCCTTCTTCATGTGTGTTAATTAGGTGAACATGCACATATTTATCTAATTTTATATGTGGCAGTTTTCAGATATGGGGGGGTGTGTATATTTAAATCTCAGGCAGCTGATTTTGTTTCGGGCACACGCTTCTGATACTGTCATGACTTTGGGGACTGTGTTGATCACGGCAGCACCATACTGTACAAGTGCGTGATTCCATGGCCCATTTGTAGGCAAAAATAGTTTATTTTTTTCACATCTGAAAACCATCAAATCTTTAAAATCTTTCTTCTCAGGGATCTTCTTGCTATCCTTTCTTTCCTCACTACCTTATTTATGTGTCATTTTAAGTTTACATTATCCCAGCAGTTTTCTAGCTGGTCTTTACTTTGTCTTTCTCTTTGATACATTCTTTACTTTCTGCCCGGTTGGTTTTCTGTCAGACACTGCTTTCATTATATTCCCCTCCTCCTTACACAACAGCAACAACACCACACTTCTCAAATCTTAAAGGATAAATTCCAAAGTTTTTAGAGTATAATTCAGTGTCCTTTATAGCTGTCCACTATTCCCCACCCAGCGTGTTTTCGTTGCCCTTCCGGTAACACTCTGGTCACATCTGCCTCTTCCGCTTTGCTGCTCTCATTTCCCATACCCTTCTGGTTGGTCTACAATACCCCACCCTCTAATCTTGGTATCTATACTGCCTGCCTTTCTAGGCCAAGTTCAAGTGTGTTCCTCTGAGACTGCCTTACATTCTAGCCTGACTTTGCTCTAAGAAATCTTTTCCTTTTATAGTTTCCTAAGCACTTACAGTTTATGCTGCTCCTTTGGTACCCGTCCCCAAACTGCTGTGCCTGTTGTCTTACACTTTCTTCTGAGCTCCACAGGATGAGCACTTTATGCTGTGTACATGGTGCTTAATTTATTGAGTAAATGAATGAATTTTAGATCTTTGCTTTTTAACATACTGTTGTCCTATGCTAGGTAAGAGACAATCCAGTTCTCTCATTTTACAGGCAAAAAGTTGAAATACTTTACATGAAATTGAGATATTTGGTGCATTTAAAAAATTTTTAGTAAAGCATAGTTTCTTATTCTCAAAATATGATTAAAAATATAGATTATTTTATGTTGTGAATTGAATGTGCATTTCATTTGTGCTCCAATTTTGAAAAGGTTAATACAGTTTTTCAGCCTTTTCCTTTATGTGAACTAAGTTTATATTAGCCTCCCACTACTGTCTAACATGTTCCTGCTGCCTTTCTATAATTTATACTCAAGTTTATTCTACTGAAGAACATTGACTTATATGTAGTTGGTTGTTTCTTTGATTATTTCAAAGTTGGTATATTTACTAGAAAAGGCAATAGTGACGGGGCTAACATTTTCTTAAAGTGTAATATGCACAAAAAATAGCATAGAAATCTTAAGAGTACTACTTGACAGATTATTGTAAGTGCTTATACCTGTGTAACCATTATCTAGATCCCAAAACAGCATCACCGGTACACAATTGCCCTCCAGTGACCCTCTCAACCCCTCTACCATTTCCTGCTCCCCAGAGGTAACCACTTTATGACTTCTAACACCAGAAACTAGTTTGGATGTTTTAGACGTTTATATAATATAAGATAGGATAATTCATATTCATTACGCATTTTCTTTTGTGTCTAGCTTTTAAAATTCAACATTATGTGATTTATCCACATTGTCTCGTGTAGCTGTAGTTGCTTCATCTTCATTGCTATATAGCACTTCATTGTATGTATACACCATGATATCCATTTGTCTATCCTACTGCTAATAGACGTTTGAGTTGTTTCTAGTTTTGACCTCTGATGAATGATGCTGCTGTGAACGTTCTTGTATGTGTCTTTTGGTGCATGTCAGAATATATTTCTGTTGGGTGTATACCTAAGAAACAAACTGTATGCATTCAACTTCAGTAGGTACTGCCATTTTTCCAAAGTGCTTTTGCTGATCTTTACTCCACCCGGCACTGCGTGAGAGTTCCATTTCCTCTACGTCCTTGTGAACACCAGGAATGGTCAGTCTGTTTTACCTTAGCCGTTCTGATGGGTGCATGATGGTATCTCATTGTGTGTGCGTGTGCATGTATGTAGGTGCTTCGTACTTCCCTGATTACTGGTGAAGTCACTCTCATTTTCCCCTTTTTACTGGCCATTTAGGTATCCTCTTTTACGAATTGTCTATTTAAGTCTTTTACCAATATTTTTAACAACTTTAGTGAGATACAATTCATATACCATATAATTCACCCTTTTAAAGTGTATAATCCAATGGTTTTTGTTATATTGCATTATTAATTTTTAGAAATTGTAATGAAATATAGATAACATAAAATTTACCATTTTAGTCATTTTTAAGAATACAATTCAGTGACATTAAGTACATTCACAGTGTTGTGCAACTATCACCACTATCTATTTCCAAAACTTTCTCATTACCCCAGACAGAAACTCTATAACCATTAAGTAATAACTTCCCATTTTTGCCTTCGCCTAGCTCCTGGTAACTTCTGATCTACTTTCTATATCTATACATTTGCCCATTCTAGGTACTGCATATAAGTGGAATTATATGATATTTGTCCTTTGTGTCTGGCTTGTTTCACTTAGCATAATGTTTTCAAGGCTCATTTATGTTGTAGCATGTATCAGAAGAACTTCATTCCTTTTATGGCTGAATGATATTTCACTCTATGTATATCATGTTTTCTTCTCTCCTTTTTTGTCTGTATCTTTCCTCCTCCTCTTGTTGCCATCACCATCTTTATCACTTTCTTCTTCTTCATTAACATCATCTTCATCTTCTGGAGCTGAGGTTAATTTTTCAATCTCATCTTAATTTTTCCATTATATATTAATAACTTTTAAAATAATAATTTTATTTGTGTAATAAATAGTCTTCTGTATTGTTGAGTCCTTACATCATAATACCACCACCTACATTTATTTTGTAGAAGGGATTTTAACCTGTGGCCCAAAGATGGTTTTCAGGGAGGTCACAGAAATTTTATGTCAAATTTAGTGTTATATGCACTTGACTTTTTTTTTTCCTGGGGAGAGTGTCTCATCAATTTTTTAAGGTATGTATTTTTTATTTTCCAACAAACTATTGAGAACCTACTTTATATATGCCACTGTGGGTTACAGAGATATTTATTATAATATGGCACCTGGTCTTAAGGAACTTAATACATGCATAATTATGGCGAGAATTATAATTGTAGTTACACTTTGGAGATTTATATGAATCAGAAAAGGAGCAATTACAAAATACTTTTTGTCAGGATCATGTGAAGAAATAGGAGTACATATAAATCAGAGTTAAAATGTCAGGTGGAAGAAGAAGATACAGCCAGATACTTAATAACCTTATGTACTGCCTATCTGGTCTTCATCCCAGCCAATAAATCATGACGCCTTTGTTTATTATGTATTCAGTGGTTTCTAAGGATGAAGAAACAACTGAGTTTATTATACTCTAGGCATCTGGGGATAGAAAGATGTAGGGTTCAGTACTCAAGGGTTAGACTAAACTTCTATGGTTTAATCTAAAAGACAAACGTGATTCAGCTCAATATGATATAATGTGTTATATTAATGATGTGAACAAAGTGTTGTTTCCTGCTCAATTCTCATTCTTGTTCCAACCAAGCCATTTGATTTTCCTAGGTGGTATGGTTCTTGGGGTCTGCAAGCTGTGTGGCTGTCCACTTTCAACATATACAAGAATTACGGAATAGAGACTGTGGCAGAAAGCAGGTAGAATCTGAGGCAGTGCTCCTGGTTCCTCAGGACCTACACGAAGAGTATAAGAGACCTAGTAGTGCCTGATTATCCTGGTGAGCGACTGATAGAGGCCTGAGGTTAGAGTGAAGAGGTCTGTGTGTGCCGGGATTTCAAGACATTTATTCCATGTGAGCTGCTATAACAGAATACCATAGATTGGCTGGCTTATAAACAACAGAGGTATATATCTCACAGTTCTGGAGGCTGGCTTGTTCAAGATCACGGTGCCCACAGATTCATTGTCTAGTGAGAGCCTGCTTCTTGGTTCGTAGACAACCATCTTCTTGCTGTGTCTTCACAAGGTGGAAGGGGCAAGGAACTCTCTGGGACCTCTTTTATAAGGGCACTAATCCTATTTATGAGAGCTCCACCATCATGACCTAATCACCTCCCAAAGACTCCACCTTCAAATACACCACATTGGGGATTAGGTTTCAACATATGAATTTTGTGGGGGGTGCACATGTTCAGCCTATAGCAATCAGAGACAAATGTCCAGGACCACAGTGCAAGGGTGGGAACTGTACATGCCCACTGCTATTCCCATTCGATAACAACAACAGCAGCATTCAGTAAGATACTGTCTTGAGGTAAAGCAGGGTAAGGGAAAAGAAATCTGAAAGACTGAGCATTTATTTGAACCATCCCAAAGAGAAATCTACAAGGGTACTTAAAGAGGCTATCCAAATTACTGGATCAGCCTGAGATAACTAAATTCAGTCTGATCTAGTCATCCTCCTGACCTGTCACCCATCTAATATGGGGGTGGATTGTGGGGGCGGGGTCTTGAGGAATGGTAGGAAGATTGGATCAATGTGAGAGAAAATGGACTCTGTTTCTTTGCATGTGCTTATTTATTATTAACAAAGGAGTATAAATTTACGTATTGCTGTCCTTTTGACAAAATTTGGTTTATGTGCATGGCCAATCCCAGATAATCAAGGGTCCTCATCTGGCCAGATGAACGAATTTTGAGCTCTGTCCTGATTTTTAACTTAAGCTGATATACCAACATGGCAGCAAATGTGTAAGAAATTACAACAACTATGCTACAGTGGTTTATTGAATCTCAGTTAATGATCTTTTCTTTCAAGAAAAGTCTTTTTATTCACTTGATCACTTGGAGTGCTTTTAAAAAATGCTTGGATTTGGCAAGCTCTTTCTGATACTGAGGTGCCCACAGTGAACTGAATGTGGTTAAACAGCTTGAAACACTGGAGCTGAATAGGCTCTAGGCACATGTGCCAAAGGGTGGCAAGCCAAGTCCTCCTGCCTCCAGTGCCAGCTCTGATGAGCTTCGGTTCTGCTGCTGCCACCACTTCTGCCTGCATCTCTAAGTCGTACACATTTCTTCTGTTTTTAGTGTCACAGGTTTCCAGTCTGGATGTCAAATTTCCATTAAGGATGTAGCTGTCATTATTGGGTACCTACCACGTGCCATGCATCATTGTCTAGGCATTTTATTAATGTGTACGTTTATGTACTCATTAATCCTTAAAATAAGCCTATGAGATAAGATGAGTATTAGTCCTATATCCAAGTGAGGAAATCGATATTTCAGTTGTAGAACAGAATGAATTTCAGTACCCAGAGTTAAGTGCCTAGAAGATGAAGTAAGATAATATGTAAAGTGCCTAATACTGTGTCAGGGTCAGATAATCAGTAAGGGGATTACGTTTTCTCTTTTAAGCTCTATTTTACTTTGTGGTGGTTGTGTCTCCATTCCGGGGCCTAACTGGAGAAGAATTTGGGAAGCATTTATAGCAGCTATGAGCAGGTCTTGTAACAGACCTTTAGAACCCTAAACATTGAAAAACATTAGAGTCTTAAGCACTGTGAAACTCAAAATGAAATACTAAACTGTAAAGTAAGGGTAAGCAAGTCCAACACAGTTGTGAGTTTTTACCCTCCAGAGGATTACTCACTCTCTGTCTCTCTATCTGTATCTTTGCCTTGCTGATACTTTATGTATTTGTTTGGTGTGCCTGTTGGGTAATACAGCACTAGCCATGAAAGAATTAACAATTTTATTTTCATTTGAATCAAATAAATGAGTGTTATCAAATTCAAAGGGGAATTATTGAAAGTTATTATATTCATATATTTTGGAGATTACCATTCAACCAGAAATTGTGCTTGGCAGCTTTATTGCACATTACAGGTAATAGGAAAGAGGTATAAAACTTGGTTCTTATCTTCAGTGAGTTTATAATTTTAGAGGAGGGAAGGGAGGAAACATTTTTCGAATGGCTCCTTAGTGCTAGTCTTCCAGTATGCATTATACAATTAATTTTCACCACAATGTGGCATTATTTTCATTTCATAAACAAGAAAAATGAAAGGTTAAATAAGACCGTGGCTTTCAATTTCAATTCCTTTGGTTTCCAAAACCCATCTTCCTGCTTCAGGAAACAGAGAATAGGAAAATACAATTACAGTGGTGCCCTGCATAATGTTGTTTTGGTCAAAGATGGACTGCACATACAATGGCAGTCCCATAAGATAAAACTTTATTTTTACTGTACCTTTTCTATGTTGAGATACACAAATATTAATACTTACCATTGTGTTACAATTGTCTACAGTAACATGCGGTAGAGGTTTGCAGTCTAGGAGCAATAGGCTATACCATATAGTCTAGGTGTGTAGTGGGCTATTCCATCTAGGTTTGTGTAAGTACACTCTACGGTGTTCGCACAATGACAAAATCACCTAAGACCACATTTATCAGAATGTATCCCTGTCATTAAGCGATGCATGACTGTATTTCAATTTGAAATCTGCCTTCTTCTTTTTCCTGGGCCTGAAAAATAATATTTATGCTTCAGTATCCAGTGTGGATGTCATCTCCCATATGAAGTCTCCCCCAGAGTTAGCTGCTGCTTTTCCTGTGTCCATATAACTTTGTTCCTACTTTAGCCCTTACCTGTTTACTGTAATTTATGAACTTACCTATTTGTTTAGTCCTCCTCTTCCTTTCTTAGCCAGTGCTTAATAAATATTTATTTCACAAATAATAAGTAATATTAATAATTGTATAGTTCATGTTAGAAGTGCAATCAGAGTTCAAAGAGACTTTATGGGACATGTGGGAACTAATAGAGTCTTGTAGGATGTGAGTAGGATTTAGACTAGCCCCAGGGGGGTCAGGCACACCAGACTTGGGAGGGAGGAGAGTGGGAACAAGTTAGAAGTAGTCATGTGGAAAGGAGCGTTGCTAGTTCCTGTTAGGAAGTAATGTGAGTTAAATTTGGATGTCACATTTATTATTTCAGCTCTTTGAAAACTACCCGTAATGATATCTCTTTTCTTTTGTTTCCTCAAAATTAATTATCTTTTGGTAGCTATGGTAACTCCTTTGAAGCTCTGTTATGCATGTAATCTGTACACATTGAACTATTTGCTTCAGCATTCTAAACATTTTCCTGCATAGTCAATAATTCTGTATTTACAATGTTCTCTTCCTTCTGGTAAAAATTGGCTTTTCCCCTTAAGTTTCTAAAGATGATTTTAAAAAGAATTAAGAATGATAGCTTGACTAATAAATTACCATAAATGATCATCATCGTTGTCACTAATGTTCATGCCATTATTTGCTTATATTGACATATTTCTAGGCGGTTCTTACTTTGAGAACGTTTGAACACATGACACACGCTACCCCTGGTTTTTCCAGCTTCTGAGCTCCCAGGGCCCCTAGACCCTCACTCCTGAGGGCTGCCACACCTCCCTCCCTTCCTCCTTGGGCCAGCCAGAAGCCCAGTATGACACTCTTTGTGCTTCTTGCCTGGCTCTGGCCCAGCCAGTCATGCCTCTGTGTTTACAGCTCTTCTCTTCCCCCTCCCCCTGCACAGGTCGCTAACCTTCCTAGCTCAGCCTTTTTGCCTGGTCTAGTCCCAGACTGGTTTTCTCTTATGTCCTGCCTCTCTCTTTCATAGGAGCTTTGCACCTGTGCTCCACCTGGGTGGACTGGGTGGTCTCATGTTTTATTCTCTTTTTTGGTCAGAGTATTGTTCAACTTTTGGATCTTTTTCCTCATGTGGAAAGTGGGACAGATAACACCTACCCACCGAGTAGATGAAGAGAAGCACCAGGTTCTTAGTGAGTAAGAGTGTCTAACTCTTCCTTTCCCTCAGCCCATGACATTGTAAGACTATTTGTTTTTTAACATTTATTCATTTATTCACTAAATATTTATTCAGTGCCTGTTTTGTGCTAGGCTCTGTTCTAGGTACTAGGGATTTAGCAGGGGCAAAAATACACTAAAGACTAACAAGATCTAAGGCAGTCAAAAATGAAATAGCACTAAAATTTTTTTCAAATCTTTGCTTCTTCTTAAAATGTTTACTTACCTATGAAATAGAGATATGTTAAGAATAACATGATACAGAAAAAAATTATGTTAAGTAAATAAGTGTCCTTAAGTCATGGTAAACATGCTTTTTAAAGCTTTTACAACCTTTCAATTTTTGTTTGTGTCCTCCAGGTATATAACAGATTCCTTAGTGAAGTGACAGAGTTGTTCGTGGTGGTTCCTGGGTGTCTGTTTCTGATACCCTTGCAGTTAGTTGTGTTAAACAGGCTAGATCTTATACAAGCATTGTTTTCATTTTTGATTAAATGACTTGCTATTGCTAAGAGCAGTAATAAAGACTTTAATAATTTTGTCTGAGACAGTTATTGCTCAATATTGCTTATACCATAGTGCCTTACACGGGAAGGTATTCAGGAAAGGTTCATAGACCCAGAAAATGTTTGTTTCTCTGGATGCACTTTTTAACTTCTGTTTTTGGGGTTTTATCAACAATTACATTTGATGTTTCTCAGCAGTAGTAAACATCATCTTAGATAATGTCTGTTTCTCTTTTTCTTTTAACTCATTTTTGTACTTCAGAAATGTAAAATTGTTCTATTTGAGTTGTATTTATTTTTAAAATACTTCTGAGTTGTTTTAGTATTTACTAAAGATTATTTATTTACCTTAAATGTATATGACTTGTACACTTTCTAGGTGCATGAAAAAGGTATATATATAGATACTTATTGGTTTGCTTCTGGGTTCAATGTTGATAATGTCACACCAGAAGGAGAAGATTTCTTCCACTTACAGTGGCTTCCTTGTGAAAATTTATGTAGCTGTCATACAGTCCCAGAATTGTGGATCCGGAAGCTACCTGTAGTCTTCTGGTTACTCTTCTATGCTTAACTCTTCCCTACTTCCCCCTCCTGCCTCTATTCTTGCATGTCATATAATATTAATAAGAAACCTAGAGAGATAAAGTGATCTTTTAAAAACCACACAGCATGTAAGTGACAAAATTTGGACCGGAATTCAGGTTAATGCTTTCTTCAATAACATAAGTGAAAGAATACAACTAAGAAATATTTCAGTTACTTTTTCTGTCTTGTTTAAACTATTTTTAACCTCTTTAAGGTCAAACATCATCTCTTCCTAGGGTATTTCTGTTGCTATCACACTACCTCAAGAAAATGTTACCCAAGAAAAATATACATGTACCGTGAGTGTACACAGATATATATAAATAGTGCATGCACTTGTGTAATTGTGGCAGGATTATTTAAGCACAGTGGGGGTGTTGTATGCACCAAATGAAATACATGTCAGATACCCTGCCCTTAGCTACTTTTATGCTTCTGTCATGTCCTCATATTCCAGACTGAGTAAGATGAAACAGAAGAAAATACTCAAATTTCATTTCAGACTCTGCAGCAGCTGGAGTGAACGTCAAACAGATGGGCTTTTCCACCCTGATTATCCTAACTTCCTAAATTTAGAAATACATGCTTTAAAAAAATGTAAATTACCCGAGGGGGTGGTGTAGCACATGCCAGGCAGTGCTAACGAGTGCAAATAGATGTCATCTGCTGACTTAGATGAAGCTTAGCTCCCACTGCTGGATCTGTGTTATTTTGTTCCCTTTAGATTTGTTTTATATCACTGTTTTCCTTTCCGAAAATGTAGTGTCAAGCTGCTTTTCACATATAGATTAATAATATTTTAAACTGTTGCGATGTATATAGTATCTTAAACTAAAATACTGTATAATCAGTTTTATTAATCAAAATTCCTTCAACCTGGTGGACTAGGATGGAAAAAGAGCATTAGATGAGAAATCTTTGGGATCTTACCATTGCTACTAACTAGCTGGGTGAATTTGGGCAAGATACTTCCTCCACTGTAAAATGGGCAGATTGGACTCAATGGTCTCTAATGTATCTTTTATTACAAGTTAAAAGGTTCTTTATTTTTATAAATGATCTGTATCTATAAATTATTTTATACACTGTGTGTCCCTAGAATCCTGTGCAGTCCCTGGCACATAGTAGATGTTTAATAAACATTGTTGAAAGAATCAATACTATTTGTCTTATATTTTCAATTAGCAAAATTCATTGGGAAAATTGTTTCAGAACTAAATGTTTTATGGCCACACTGTCCCCGCTAGAATACATTATTTCTCTCCTGTATCTTACAATTAAGTTGAGGAGATCAAAGAGTGATCCAAAGACATAAAAAAAGCAATAGCCAGACCGGTGAGGGAATTTGTATATACAGATAATCTTCCATTGGAGTGTGAGTTGTGTGGGGAAATCACATTTCACATAAATAAATATGTTGATAGAACCACCTTTATTCCAAAGTTCCAAGAGGAGATTGCAGAAAACAATGTGTGAGTCCATCAACAAAGGAAGTTGAATGATCAAGTTTGCAAGATGAGGGGCAGAATGTTCATCTTGGAGGATGGGTAGAAATTCAGGAAGCAAGGAGGTAATGGGGAAGGGAGAGAGCAATGGAGAGCTAGCCTTTCTAGGCAGAGAGAATAGGTAAGCAGAGTTACAGAGGTGAAAAATACCCTGGGAGCTGCAAGTAGTTCCACATGACTGGATGGTGCAGTCAAGGGGAGCAGAGGGTAGAGGTAGCGCCAGAGGATAGGTAAGCACCAGGTATGTGGACTTTATCTGGTGAGCAGTGGGAAGACTGCCAGGCGTTTTAAACAGGAATATCTTGCTCAAAATTTTCTCTTTTAACAATTTGACTTTAGAAGCAGTGTAGAGGATGGATTGGAAGTGGACCAGGAAGGAAATGGGGAGATTAGTTAAAAGGCTGTCATGGTCATTTAAGATCATGTGAGAAATGTTGATAAATTAAGTTTAAGTCTAAGAAGAGAGACATATTGTCAACCAATCTTTTAAAAACTTGCCATAATTTCTATTGCAAAGCAAAAAAGAAAAAGGGACTGGTGGTGGTGGAAGACTTGTAAAAAGAATATTTCCTTCTTAGAATGGGGGAAATGTACAAAAGGAAAAAATGTTGAATTTGGTGGGAGTTTCATTTAATAGATGAGAAATGTGAAAAATTGAGAGGTTATTGGTATTGTATTGAAACTGAATTCTAGCCATTGGTGTCTATTTTCTAGTTCTAGTGTCGATGACCAGAAGACCTCAGAAATCTAGACTGCATGGTAAAAGAGGAAATTCACTTTCGGTTAATTTGAACAGTACAATTTTGAGCACAAACTAAGCCACCTTTTTTTGGAATGGGGGAGGTATATAAATTACAAATACATTAAATAAGTCCTGTAAAATCATAGTTTAGGGGTTATTTGGGAATCTCATGAAAGGTTTGGGAAATATCATAGTGAATAATTCTGAGCATGGTAGACCTTTACAAGTCCCTCCTTCCCGAATTTGCCTTGAGAGACTAATCACTGATAGTTTGTCAGTTTTTCCATATTTCTCAGAGGTCCCCAAGAATCTCTTGACAGTGTCTTGCCCTCAAGGCTCCCTTTAGAGATCCCGAGTTGCATGTGTGTCACTTTTCTATCTTGCAGTTCCTGGGACTGGACCCTTTCCCACCATCCTGGGAGAGTGGGGCAGCACCATTACTCCTTTCTTCTCTCCTCCAATAGAGGTATGTTAAGCTGAGTTAGCAGTCCTCGTTAACTATGGCTTCCTCCTACCCATTTAAATTACTCATTTAGAGTAATTTTGGTATGGAAATAAAACATGATTTTTTTAGGTTGGTTATATAATTATATTAATAGCTTTTGCAGACAGCATGATTTTGTGTAAGATGGTGTATGTAATTTTGCCTTCCTTGCATTTCTGTAGCCAGAAAGTGCTCTTTGAGTCCCTGCACTCCTGACCTTGCCTTAGCAGCTGTATGCAAACTCTCTAAACCCCACTTTTCTTTTCTGTAATCTACCTTGTAGGATTAGTGAGAGGTGTAAGCAAGATAATACATGCTTCTGGCATATAGGCACGATAAATTGTATGCTGTCAGCCAGACAAAATTTGCCTGTTTCTGGACTGTATATTTCTTCATCTACACCATTCTATTCATGTGCATAAGCCCTCACCACCATTTTATCATGTGCATAGTGTCACCTTCTCCACTGCCAACTCATATTTTCTACGTACACATGTACTTGAAATTAATAGTTTGACAAAAATACATTTCTTTGTTATTACTCTTACACATTGATACTGAGGGCTGTTATTTGCAAAATGCTGTTAGATTCTCTCAAGTATAACTTTTTTTTCTTTGCATCTACAATGCAAGGTAGATGATTATCCTAATTTTAGAAATAGACATTAGGTCTCAGGTATGAAGTAAGCAGCTCTTGGTTATCAATATGTGTCGGAATTAGATTAGAGTAGGATTAGAACCCAGGCAGTTCTTGTCCTAAAAATCTAATCATGCCACAGAAAAAAGGAACCTCTGGTGGGCACTGATGATTTTTAAAAAATAGACTCATGCCTGTAATCCTAGCACCCTGGGAGGATGAGGTGGGAGGATCACTTGAGCTCAGGAGTTTGAGACCAGCTTGAGCAACAGCGAGACCCTGTCTCTACTAAAAATAGAAAAAATTAGCTGGAATGGTGGTGCACACCTGTAGTCCCAGCTACTCAGGAGGCTGAGGCAGGAGGATCCCTTGAGCCCAGGAGTTTGAGCTTGCAGTGAGCTATGATGACGCCACGGCACTCTAGCCTGGGCGACAGAGTGAGACTCTTGTCTCAAAACAAAACAAAACACCAAAAAAAAAAAAAAAAAAACCCACAAAACTCTGATGAGGTACAGTTTAAGTACAAAAATCTGCATGCATTTAAAGAGTACAATTCCATGACAGTTGGATATACCATGATTCCACGAATGCAATAAAAATACAGAATATTTTTGCTACTCCTTAAAGCTTACCTGTGACCTTTTGCATCTGTCCTTCCCTGTGTTCCCAGGCTCAGGAAACTGCTGATCTGCTTTCTGTGTACTATGTTAGTTTGCATTTTATAGGACTTTATGTAAGTGGAATTATATAATATTTATTCTTTTGGGAGGAGGGTGGATGATGAGAAATTACTTAATGGGTATAATGTACATTATTCGGGTCATGGATACTCGAAAAGCCTGACTTCACCACTACACAATCTATGCATGTAACAAAATTACACTTGTACCCCATAAATTTATACAAAGTAAAAACTATTTACTCTTTTGTGTCTGACTTCTTGCACTCAGCATAATGATTTCGAAATTCATTCATGTTGCTGCATATATCAGTAGTTTGTTGATTTTTATTGTTGAAACTATATCCTTCGTGTGGATATAGTTTAGTTTTTCTGTTCTTTTGTTGAGGAACATTTGGGTTGTTTCTGGTTTGGGGATTACTGTATATGTCTTTGTGTGAACACATATTTTCAATATTTATGAGTGGAATGGTTGATGTTTAACTTTCTAAGAAACTTCCAAAAATTGTTTTCCAAAGTGGTTTCACCATTTTCTGTCTCCACCTGCAGTGTATAGAAGTTTTAAGTTGCGTCACATCCATGGAAAACGGCGTGTTCAGTCTTTTAAAATTTTAGCCATTTTCATGGGTATGTAGTGATATCTCATTGTGTTTTTAATTTATGTTTCCCTGATGACTAGTGATGTTGAACATCTTTTTATGTGCCTAGTGCGGCCATTTATATAATCTGTTTTGTGAAGTGTTTGTTTACATATTTTGCCTATTTTTTTTAAAAAAATGGGTTTTCTTCTTATTGAGTTGTAAGAGTTATTTCTATATTCTGGATATACCATTTCTTTGTCACATATATATGTGTGAATATTTCCTGCCATTCTGTGGATTGCCTTTTCACTTTCTTAATTTTGCTTTCTTAATTGTGCCCTTTGAAGAGCAAATGTTTTTAATTTTGAAAGTCCACTGTAATTTTTTTCTTTTATGGTTTGTGCTTTTTGTGTCTTATCTAAGAAATTATGCCTACCCCAGAGTGGCAGAGACTTTCTTCCATGTTTTCATCTAGGATATTTTATGGTTTTTACTTTTACATTTAGGCCCATGATCCATTTCAAGTTAATTTTTGCATATGGTGTGAGATAAGAGTAGATGTTCATTTTTATGCAAATATCCAGTTCTAGCACCTTTTGTTTTAAAGACTTTTTTCCCCCATTGAATTTCATTGACATCTTTGTTGAAACTTAGTTGAACAAATAAATATGTATGGGTGTATATCTGAACTCTATTCTATATTATTGGCCTATATATTTATTCTTGTGTCAATACCATGCATGCTGTCTTGATTACTATAGTTTTATAGTAATTCTTGGAATCTGGCAGTATATATTTTTCTTTTGTGTGTGTTTTAAGTTTGCTTAGGTTACTCTAGGTTATTCACATTTCTGTAGAAATTATAGACTCATTTTGTCAATTTCTGTAAAATATACTGCTGGAGTCTTGAATGTGATGTCGTTGAATCTACAGATGAGTTTGAAGAGAATTTACAAATTAACAATATTGAATTACTCAATACACAAATGCCTTAATTTACTTAAGTTTTTTAGATTTCTCTTAGCAGTATTCTGTAGATTTCAGTGATGATGTCTTCCATGTCTTTTAAGTTTATTCCTAAGGTTTTTTTTTTTTTTTTGGCTTACTGTATATGAAATTTAAAAAAAATTTAGTTTGTTGATGATAGGAAAATGCAATATTACTCTTTTATTCAGAGACTGTATTTAATTAGTTTTAACAGTTGTTTTGTAGATTCCTTAGAGTCTTCTATGGAAATAATTATGTCATCTACAAATAGAAACAGTTTTGTTTCCTGATGCTTATGCCTTTCTTTTTCTTGTTTTATTGCAATGTATACAACTTTCAGTATGGTGTTGAATACAAGTGGTTAGAGGCATCTTTACCTTGTTTTATCTTAGAGGGGAAACATTCAGTCTTTCATTATTAAGTATGATGTGAGCTCTAAGTTTACTCTAGATGCCTTTCATTTAAGTTGAAGAAGTTCTCTCCTCTTCCTAGTTTGTAGAGTGATATTATCATGAATGGAAATTGGAGTTTGTCAGATGCTTTTTCTGAATCTATTGAAACAATCATAAGACTTTTCTACTTTCTTCTGTGATTGTGGTGAATTCCATTGATTTTTGAATGGTAAATTGACCTTGCATTCCTGGAATAAACTCTATTTAGTCATATTGTATCATCCTTTAAAAAAATATATGTTGTTGGATTCAATGTACTAATATTTTGTTAAGGATTTATGTTAATAATGTTATGATAATGGTCTGCAGTGTGTATTTTTGATAAAGTCTTTGTCAAGTTTTGGCATTATGGTAATTCTGGACTTATATACATATATACATGTATATGGAGAGAGAGAGAGAACACCCTAATATAACATCTGTTAGTTATCTATTTGAGAATGAATCAGATTTTCTTAGCCTTTTTTATGAGTAGTAATTTTAGATTATATCCTCAACATTTTGAATGGTGTGTTGTGAGATTTTTTTGTTTCTGTTATCTTGCTCCAAAGTATGTTGACCTTTTTTGTTTGTAAGTAGGCGTTTAACTTGGTTAGACTCAAACTGCAGAATCTGTCATACCTGCGGTGGGTGGTGGCTCAGATCTCATTTTAGGCTGCCTTAGGTCTGCCCTGCACATATGTGATTCGTTAGTCAGCCAGGGACTTGTACAGTATTTCTATAAAATTTTGGGTTCCACTTCTCTGGCCCTCTTCTTTCCAGGGTTCCTCTCACATTCTTTGGTGGCCTTTGTTGCCTTGGGCCCTGGTTTCTTCTGCCAGAAGGATAGAAAGTTTTTCTACTGGAGTTTCTACTCATCTCACAGTTTAGATTAATTTTGGTCTGTCCCACGGATACATGCTTCAGGGGTCTGCCAGAACTTGGGCAGTTTTTATATAGAATTTGATGTTCTCCTTCTCTAGCTTTCTCCTTTCCAGGGTTTTCCCTCACTGTCTGGGGGCTCTGGTTTCCCTGAGCTCCTTTCACTGGTTCTTCTGACCATTAAGATGACAGTTTTTTTTTTTAAATGGGAGATTAGCTGTCCAGTGCCACTACTGCCACCATCTAGCTGTCCTCAGGGCAAAGCGGCAAAAACTTGAAACTCACCGCCTGCCAATTACTTCTACAGTTTAGGCTTCTCTCCTGAACATGTCTGCTTTTGTTCACTTGCCAGAGCCCTCAGGTAGTGGTTTTTACTATGTTGTCTGGCATTGTTATTTGTAGGAGGATTAATTTGTTAGAAGTATTCTTCCATATGAAACCTTGCAACCATTTTTTCCCCCAAGTACTTTTATCTTGGTAACTTCTAAGTAGGAGGAATGGATTGAATGGTTTCATAGTTCATTTTTAACTAGTATGATTCCTTGAGTCTAAAATTATATTTACTTAAGGGAACTAGGTGTCCCATTTTGGCTGCCATTCTTGAGTAGACAGGTATTAAGAGAAACATCCTTTGTGTTAGCTAACATGGGAAGGTAATTAGTCATGGTTCTCCAGAGAAAGGGAACCATAGAATATAGATGTATAGAAAGAGATTTATTATGAAGGATTGGCTCACACAATTATGGAGACCAAGAAGTCCCATGATCTGCTGTCTGCAAACTGGAGGCCCAAGAAAGCCAGTGGAGTAGTTTCAGTCCAACTCTGCAGGCTTGAGAACCAGGGGAGCCGATGTCTGGGGGCAAGAAAAGATAGAAGTCCCTGCTCAAGAAGAGAGTGTTGAATTCACCCTTGCCTTTTGTTCTGTTCAGGCCCTCAGTGGGTTGGATGATGCCCACTCACATTGGGGAGGGCAATCTTTACTCAGTCTACCGACTCACATCCTGATCTCGTCCAGAAACACCCTCAGACACACACCTAGAAATAATGTTTTACCAGCTCTCTGGGTATCCCTTATCCTAGTCAAGTTGACATATAAAATTAACCATCACAGAAGGGCTCCCATCTTTTCCTGCTTTTCTCCTTCTTGTTGTGTTTATATTTTTTATTCATTTTAAACAAGACAGTGGAGTGGGATGGTGGCTGGGGAATCCCAGCTGAATCTTGCTAACCTCATGTGCACTGCCCTGTACTCCCTGCAGGGATGTCTCCTGGCTCTGAGATAGGAGTCTGAAGGACAGGAAAACAAGTTGACACCTCACAGTGCCCCAGAGGGCAGCCAGTAGGATGACTCTTCTCTGCATAACTTCCTCTCCTTTTGTCATGTGTCATTTTTTTTTTCTCCATCTCTTTTTTTCTCTTGTTTGTTCATTACTCTTCTTCCTCTTCTCATTCTGCTGGTTAATTTTATTAAATTAATATTCAAAATAATATCAAAATAGTATCATGCTTTCTAGCTAATAAAACACGATTTTACCTTTCAAGTTATTTAGTTTGTAATTTATGTATTATATACTTCAAGGGAGATGCTAGATCCCTTGTAGCACCTTGCCTTTCTCCAATTTGTGTGGTAGTTGAAAATAAGGTGACAAAACAGTAATAAGTGAAACAAGAAGGCTATGAAACCTCCCAATTACTTGGAAGTCAAAATAACTGGAGAGGCTAAAAGTATAAGCAAAATAATCTTTTTATTTGTTAATTCCTATTGACCATTCATAGGTTCTTTGTTTATAGTCTTTACTTTTGGAATATTGATATTGCAAAGGGCCTTATGGAAGATGGTATTGGATGGGGAGAAAGCTTGGGTAGTAACATTTCAAATATTTTATTCTAAGATTATTGGTTGGCCTCTAGAATTTACAGTCTGAAAGGCTAAAGACTGGAGCAAATAGATTAAAGAATGTATACTCTTCACACTCAGATGGTATATTAGTCTGAGTTTTCCAGAGACAGCCTGTGTGTGTGTGTGTGTGTGTGTATGTATGTATAAAGAGATTTATTATAAGGAATTGGCTCCCGTGATTGTGAAGGCTGGCAAGTCCAAAATCTGCAGAGCCAGTGTCCCAATGTGAGTCTGGAGGCTGGAAGCTGCTGTAGGACTAGGGAGAGCCTAGGCAGTGTTCCAATTCAAAGGCCATTCGGTAGGAGAATTCTCTCTTGGGAGAGAATTCTGTTGGGAGGCCAGTCTTTTGTTCTATTCAGGCCTTCAGCTGATTGGATGAGGCCTACCCACGTAAGGAAGACAATATGTTTTTCTCAGTCCACTGACTTAAATGTATTTTTTCTAAAAGCACCTTCACCCAAACACCCAGAATAATCTTTGACCAAATATCTGGGTACCCCCGTGGCTCAGTCAAGCTAACATATTAAATTAATCCTCACACATGGGCATGTTTTTTTGTAAAAGAGGTTAAGCCCTAATTCAGGAACATGTTAGAGACTTATTCAGAATGACAAAAAATGTCCCTGAAGTCCGTAGGGGAGAGGAGGCACACAGTTAGCTTTTGGCACTGTTGACTGCATCCTCCTCCCAGAAACTTCCTCCTCCTAATTTCCCTCATCTCTTTCTACCTCTCTGATGACTCCTTTGGTTTCTATGCAGGGTCTTTTAACACTCAGATTTAGACTGTGTTCCGTAGTGCATGGCAGAGGGAGGAGTAGAGAAAAGGAAGAGGAAAACTGATTTTCCTGAAAAGCTTTCTCAGTGGAACTTTATTATTTGGTTGAGAGGTTTTGGAATTCACAAAGCGCAAGGCCACATTCCAAAGCCAACTGAAATGGGTTTGGGATTATCTGTTGTTATATTTATATTGGCCTCCATTTCAGATAAATGTGGCTTTCTCTTTTTCTTTTGTGGAGATACCTGAAATAATCTTGAGGTTTTATTTACTTCCTTTTTTTAGTTTGTTTTTTTTAACCAAGAAATGTCTATTTTTCTGGATGGAAGGTTGTTGGGATTCCAGCCCACATTGGTTTACTGTATATTATTGGGCAAATTAATCTCTCACAGGTCTCAGCTTCCTTATCTGTAAAATGAGGTGAATGGAGTAGATAAGTGTGAAGGTCTTTTTTACTTTTGATTTGGTGATTAGGAGGACATTAGGGAACTTTGATAAGGCTATTTTAGTAGAGGATTTGAAATTGAAGCCTACATTTTCTGAGGGAAGAAGGAGGAGACAGTGGATGTGAAATACATATTTGGGCAGCTTGACTAGAAAAAGGAGAGAAATACGACAATAGTTAAGGAAGGAAGCATGGTCAAGAGAAATTTTTCTAAATAACAGAAGATCTTTGCTTTTCTGAAGGCACAAAGCCAGGGGTCAAAGAAAAGGGAAAATTGCGGGGTAGTGGGATGGTTGAGCGAACCAGGTCTTGGCAGAGGTTGGGAGATGTGTTATGGCGAGGAAGGGGGTTATTGTGCTTCCTGTGGTGTGGAGAGAAAAGGTAGATAAAAAGGTGGACCCTCCCGTGTGGTAGGGAGAGAGTTCCCTTGGTTTCTGCTAGCGAAGATGAAAAGTGAGGTATTTGCCAAAGGTTGGAAGGGCAGGAGGGAGTAGGCATTTAAGAATGATGGCTCTTTGGAAGGGCCGTTAAAGCCAGTGTGTTAGGGACTCAGAGGGATGAATAATGGGAGTACCTCTTTCAGGTTAGATGGTGAACCAAGAAGCCAATCTTTTTTGTTCATTTTGTTTTATACTTTTGGATTTGTGATTTTTGCTCCCCAACAATTCTGGGTGTCAGCTGGTTGCTGGTACTGTAGGCATCTTACTTTGTTCTCAACTTTTTTTGACCCAAGGCTCTATTTCTCAAGAACCCCTTTATGAATTAATTTTTAAAAAGCATTCTGTCGCTTGGGGTTTATAAAAGATAATGTGATTAATATAAAATAGATCTTAAATGGATATCCTGTTGTTAAGTACTGTGTTACAAAGTTTACTTTTAATATATGGTTTAATGTGGCATTATGAATGAAGAGACATTTTGACTTTTTTCATTTAACAAGTGATGTATAGTGTGATTAGAAAAACAATATTTCCAAAACTTTTTTGTTCAATCACTTCTTCTGGGGATATGTCAAGAACCTCCCCCTTTTTTTTTTTTTGGTATGATACATATAATTCAGAACATGCTTCTCTGTGCAAGGGCTGAGCAGGCCCCAAGAGAAACAATGGAGAACTCTTCTGCTGTGTGGTTTCGGGGAGGGGTCTGGGTCTGTCTCAAGAGCAGCATAGACTGTAGCCTACTCCAGATTAAGGACATTTTTTGGTACCTTCTTGACTTTGAACCTGCTGAGAGATACTTTAAGTGAGGAATCAGAGTGCAGTTCTTAGTTTTGTTGGCAACACACTGTTATAGCACGTTTGTGCTGCCTTTTTCTCATAGCCCAGGGGAAATGAAGGAAGCCGTTGTAGCTGCAATTTCAACCATTGATGGCGCATAGAAAGGGTTTGGGATGAAATTAATTCTAAGATTGTTATATGCGGTGCAACTCAATGGGGCACATATTGAGCAGTTTTAAGATAAGACATAATTAAAGTAGTTCCTTTACAAATTGGTTTTATCTGTGTGATTATATATAAACTAGTCAGTGAGCAATACATTTTTGAAAGTATTCATTTCTTTTAAAATAATATATGTTTTACTTTTTAAAAATGTCATTTATTTTAACCATTTCTTTCTTGGAATAAGTAATACATTCCCATGGCTCAGATATCAAAAAATATAAAAGAATATTTATTGAAAAGTTTTCCTCCTATTCTGGCCCCATTCACCCAATTTGTTTTCCCACAGGCAACCAATGTTAGTTTTTTTTGAAGTATCATTCTAGAGTTATATTAACCATATACAATCAAATACATTTACATATTCCCCAACCCATCCCCATTTCCTACATAAGCAGGTAGCGTACTATACCTGTTTTATTATTAGTTTTTAAATTTCTGCCTAGCATTTTATTGTATTGATGTAACATAACGTGTCCTCTCTATTGGTGGTTACTTAGATGGTTTCCAATCTTTTACTATTATAAAAAATGCTAAAATGAATAACTTTGTATATATGTTATTTTGCATATGTAAAGGTTACTTAATTTACTATAAATTAACCGCATAAAATAAGCACCATTTGTCAAATTTTAAAATGACATGCTTTTTGGAATGAATGTAAAGTGCAGATTGAAACTTAAAGTTATCTTGAGGCATCAAAAATAAATAAAAACCTTACTTTGTCACCCAGCAGTTGAAAGTACTATATTTTGTGCTTATTTTTAAAAAATAATTTTGGGGCTCTCTTTTTCAGTACAACAAAAGATGAAATATTCCAAACTGCTATTTGCAAGTATTTTTTTTTTTTTTTTTGCAAATAACACATTGTGGGGGAAGATAATATTTATTCACTGTAAATGAAAGCCAGTTTGATATTATATTTGCTGCATTTTTCCTTTTTTTCCCCAATGGATTTTGAAGTATTGGAGACATTTTGTTTTAAGATATAAGAAATTTGATCACATAATGCAGTATGCACAGATGGTAAAAATCATCTTGAGTTGAAGTTGTAGGATTTAATGTTTTATGTTCTTTTTGACATACTTCAGCAATTCTAATGTTCCTTATATTTAACCAATGGTCCTTTATAGATATAAAAGAAATGATATACAGCCAATTACAAATCAGTTTAAAACCTTAGGATTGTCAAAGTTACCAGGTTGTTACCTCTGATCATTTGAATAATAAACCAAATGATTAGGTCATAAGCCAACTCATCTTGCATTTATTAACTGCCATACACGCTCCCTGGCTGTGTAGGCAGAAGTTCTCAGAAGATCTGCTTTAAAAGAAAATATTTTTATAATTATTTTATATATTGACTTAAAAATCAAAGTAGACATAGGTACCATCTCCAGCTTAGTGAACTTGAAGGGTTTGTATACAGTAGTTAAGAAACACTGATGTTGGGAAAAGTTAAGGAGGAAAAGGATATTGGATATTATAATCAATGTCTCTTACATCTGCCTTTTGAAAAGTAATTGTTACTTACTAGAAATTCCCTGGAAACTCTTAGCATTTATCATGTACCGTACTTTATATTAAATGTTTTTACACAATACCAATAATTTTATTATTGTTTGAAAGTCAGCTTTCAAACAATAGCAGCCACATCCTAAGGCAGCTCTTCTAGGGTCAGTAGAAGAGAGGAATGACAGTAACTTTTGCATTTGTTCCCTAAACTGTTAACTTTCCCCAGACCAAGAAATTGCCTGGTGAAGTTGTTGGAATACAGACCTCCAGTCACTACCCCAGATGTGGTTTATGATTGACTAATAGAGAAGTCATTTGGAAATTGGTGAGGACATCAGGGAGCAGAGGGGCAAAGGTGTTGTGAAAGTAGCTCGAAGGAAGTAGCCAAACACAGGCTTTGCTGCCAAATTTCTCCTCGTAAAGATTCCACCACAAATCTAGTGCTAGATCAGTGGTTTCTGTTGTCCTTGAAATGCTGACCTACACCTGACCCAGAGCTGCAGAATTCTGGATTAGAGAGACACTTTAATCTTTTCCAAGAAGCTGAGCTTGCTTCAAGCTTTGTTAACTTAGTTCATGATTATCTAAAATAGTCTTAGTCCTGTTTACCATAGATAGATAACTCTACTTATGTTAGTCCTGAAATAGTGAGACCAAATGTCAGTTTGGGTCCCCGCTGGTACTGCCAGTTGCCAGGAGGGTCACTGTACTTGGATGTCCCGTGGATACCTCAAACCCAACAGGCCCGAAACAAAACTTGTCATCTTGTGCCAGGCTTGATCCTCTTTCATTCTTTTAAAAATATTGTCTACAGTGTACTAGGCACTGAGTATGCCAAGGTAAATAAAACAAGAGTTGTTCTCTTTCTCTAGACTTCAAGTTCCGTGGGAATCCATCGAAGGTTTCTGCAGTTAAAAAAGATCATTCTTGTGTGTAGAATGGATTGGAGTGAGTCAAGGATAATAGCAAGGAGACTGATTAAGGGGCTATTGCACAGATCAAGGTGTGAGATGATGGTGGCATGAACTGAGGTGGCAGCAGTGATAGAGAGAAGTGGTGGATAAATGAAACAAACTTTGGAATTAGGATCAGTGGCACTTGGCGATGGGCTGAATGTAGGGGATGTGGGGGAGCAAGTGTCAAAGGTGATTTCCAGGTTTCTGGCTCAAGCACTAGCCTCAGTCTGATACTGTGTCCTGAGATAATGAAATCATTCCTACTGGGAACAGGTTTGAGGGAGGGGCAAGAGTTTAATTTTGGGCATTATTAGGTTTGAAGTATCTTTAGGAAAGCTAAGTATCCCTGTACATTTTATCAATGAAGTCTATGCCCTTCACCTAAGCCATAAGCCTGGAAGTGATCCTTGATTCTTTCTTCTTTTTCACCTCTACATCTAGTCAGTCTTGAAGTCCTGGCAATTCTGTACCTCTTTGAGCTTTCTGGACTCTCTTCTCCCCTATGTCCATCATTTGTGCTTATTTTAGGCACTGATCATTTTTCCCAAGGGACTGTTGCACTAGGATCCTATATTAATCTCCAGTCCTCCATTATTATCTCTCTTTAGCTCAAAGTTTTCCATGCTATCTTCTGCAGAGCACTAGGAGTTCTTCAGTGGTGGGGGCTGAAGGGGAATTGTCTAGACGGGGCTCCAGGCTCTCCATCACTACTTCAACTGGAAGAGCTTTGCTTTTTTCTTTTTTTCATCTTGGGTTACTATGTAAAATTTCATTTGAAAGCATGTTAAAAGCAATTATGTAGGTAATTACTGAAGATAACCTGAAGAACCCTTGTCCTAGTGAATTTTCATTCTGCAAACAGTTGGCTAGGATGATATTTCTAAAATAAATCTGACCATTTCATTCACCTGCTTAAAACCCTTCAATGGCTCACTATTGCCTTTAGGATAAGGTTTAAAATTTATAGCATATCCATGATCTGGCTTAATTCCCCAGACTCATCTTCTGACATTTTTGCCTGACCCTCTTTTGTTCCCAGATTCCTTCTAGTCCCCTAAGCCTCTTTGCTATTATATACACCTTTTCATTGCCTTGCCTGTGGTCTGCTTTCCGTCCTCCATGCCCTTCTCTGCACCATTCCTCTCCTGTCTACCAATACTTTCGAAGCCCTGTTCAGGTGTCATTACTCCTTTGAAACTTTTGTGGGTCATAGCCAGATAAAATTAATTACTTCCTTCTCTGTACCATCTCTCTGCCCCCATACTTATGCCTGTGGTTTGCACACAGTGCACTGAACTGGAATCGTGTACATACATAGTTGTCTTAGACTTGACAGGCTGTGAACTGCTTGGGTATTGGGCCCACTGTATCTTTGTCTTCATATTCTAAACATAGTGCTTAGCCTATGATGGGCCTCAATCAATGTTGAAGTAAATGGAACCAAAATTGGCAGCAAGTGCTGGTAGGCTTTGGTAATTCTTAGGAATTCATAGGGTTTAGAATGTATATATTGGGTTCTCTGGTGTTTCCATAGCCATTCCAGTTCTAGACCAATGCTTGGGTTAAAGGCACAGATTGATATGGGAACAATTGCTCTACTTCATATGTGCCTGGCCTCATCTGATATCAGGTAGCTTGAGGGACAGCTTTCAGGAGTGCGTAAAGGTTTGCAGTTTGGCACAATTTAAAAAAAAACCTGTTTTGTTGATAAATAATTTACGTATCATAAAGTTTACTCATTTAAAGTATACAACTTAATGGTTTTCAGTATGTTTACAGATTTGTGCAACCATTATCATAACCTAATTTGGAAAATTTTCCATCACTTATACCCATTAGTAGTCACTTCCCACCCCCTTGTACTCCCTTCCAGTGCTGGGAAACCTCTAATCTACTTTCTGTCTACATAGATTTGCCTTTTCTGAGCATTTCATATCAATGGAATCACAACATATGTGGTCTTTTGTGACTGGCTCCTTTCACTTAGTATAACGTTCTTGAGGTTCATCCATGTTTTAGTATGTATCAGTACTTCATTCCTTTTTATTGCTGAATAACATTACATGTATGGATATACAGCTTTTAATTTGTCCATTCATCAGTTGATGGACATTTGGGTTGTTTCCACTTTTTGGCTATCACTCTATGAACATAGGAACATATATGCTATGAATGTATGTATAAGTTTTTGTATGACATATGTTTTCATTTCTCTTGTGTATATATATTCAGGGGTGGAATTGCTGAATCTTGGGGTAACTCTCTAACTGCCAAACTGTTTTCCAAAGTAGCTGCGCTATTTTCCATTCTCCCCAGCACTATGTGAGGGTTCCAATTTCTCTGTATCCTTGCCAACATTTATTATTTTCTGTCTTTTTATTGTAGCCATTCTAATGGATTTGAAGTGGTATCTCATTGTGGTTTTGCATTTTTCTAATGAGTACTGAACATCTTTTCATGTGCTTGTTGGACATTCATACATCTTCCTTGGAGAAATATCTTACATAAACCCTTTCCTCATTTTTAATTGGGTTATTTGTCTTTTTATTATTGAATTTTAAGATTTCTTTTTATATGCTGGATACAGGTCTCTTATCAGATATATGATTTATAAATATTTTCTTCCATCCTTTTGGTTGTCTTTTCACTTTCTTGATGGTGTCATTTGAAGCACAAAAATCCTTAATTTTGATAATTTATCATTTTTTTCTTTTATCACTTGTCTTTTTGACATTATGTCTAAGAAATCATTGCTTAACTCTGGTGAAACTTCTTGTGCTTGTCTTTTTTCCTTGACCTTTTTTTTAAACTCCAAGGTAGCCATGGAATCACTGTAACTTATTTAAGGGCCTGTGGACTTGTACAGTCCCAGGATCAGACTCACAAAACCAGATCCATAGGTCACATAGGCCATAATTGTGGGTGTGCTTGGAGATGAGGGTGAGGATGGTAACTTTGTGCCCTGCCAATCTTAGAGAGGTATTTGCTAGAATCTCTTAATCTGATGAATGAAGACTTTTAAAATGTAGATTCAAATGCCATATAAACAGACTTTGCACTTTTTGCTAACTGTTCAAGGAACACCATCTAAATTAACCATGTGCTGGAATCTTGGACTACAGTTTAAACTTGTATGTTATAAGAGATTTACAAAAGGGGAGTATGTGGGGGAAACTTACCACTGTAGGTTGATAACTGGGGGGCCCGTAACATCCAGACTTACCTTATGTCTACTACATGAAATTTTCAAAATGTTAACTGTAGTAGTCATTCTTATTTATTTCACATTTTGGAATATAGGCTGTTTGTGATCATTTTTGGTACATTTCCCTGCTCTTCCTCTTAGTGCCAGTTTAAGGAATTGCTAATTGTCCATTCTTGCTGGAAAGTACTGATTTCCATTTGAATATAACAGTCTTTTTGCTAAAACTTTCCTATGGTTGATTCGAGCAAATACAGAAGCCTTCTGTTTGTGGACTGAATGTTCAGCCAGCTGTGACGTAGTCACTATTATCAATGAAGCTTATTCATCACTTTCCGTGCTGGTGCATTGTACAGGACTTGCAGAGGATCTTGGAGACTGAATGGAGAGCTTCTCCTTGCTTACCTCCATACACTGTTGGTATTAAGTGATTCTGTTCTCTGTCTTTTCCAGACCTTGTGGATAATTAGATCTTTTTGTTTTCCATTCATTTCCAATAGTGTCTTGCAGATGGTAGGCACTGATTGAGAATTTATTTATTTTCTAAATTAAAAAATGGTAATTAATGCTCTTATGAGATAATCTTATGTTCTGTTTTCTTATATGTGAACATTTACCTTTTACCATTGTCATTTCACAAAGACAGGTAATATTGTATTTTTACAAAATAATATGAAGTGGCAGTTGATGATCTTAGGTTAAAAGCTTATTACTGTTTAGGTAAATTAAACTTTTTAATATTTAATTCTGTACTTGTTGAATATTTAGATTAAATTCACAGGTAAACTGATGAATTTAACTTGTACAGATACAGCTTTAGAGTACAAAAGGGGTTATTTGTCCCAGTTTATGACTAGAATATAGTAGAAGTTGTTATAAAACTAAGCCTATTATATACTTTGGTAAAATCCTGTGCCCTGAAATATAGTAGGCACTTATGAGAGCCTGATAAAACACAATCAGACCACCATAACATGAGTATTGCACCTGCCCACAACCATGGTGTTATGATAAATGATGTTCCTGTGTGTATTGTGGTTAGTGGGGGTACAAAATATTAATACATCCATGATAGAACAATAGTTCATTGTTTCTGAATCCATCTAATTGTTACTTTTTACAAAATATTCCATGAAAAATGGTATATGCTTACCCAGTGTTCCCCACTCTGGTCCTTTCTAACTTAGTGAGTTTCAGGAATTCACTAAGCCTGTGACATCTATTCTAAGAAGATACAATTTTCTGGATCTTTGTGGGGTTTGCATTGGATTTGAGAGGGCTGCATTTTCCCTGGAGACTAGGTGATTCCAGAGGAGCTGGTTGATTCAACAGATTTCATTTGAGGGACTCGTATTTTCCTTGGAGACATTTCAGGAAATATTAATTTCTTCCAGACAAGAAACCCTCCCTCCCATCCCACCCACCCCCAACATATATGTGTGTGTGTGTGTGTGTGTGTGTGTGTGTGTGTATGTGTGTGTGTATATATATATATATATATATCCCTGTCTTTTAGAGATTCCCTGAACCCATAGAATTTCTCTGGGTTAAAAAATGAGTGTTGGTTTGATACCTGTTGACGTAAGTACCCCTCAGGCCTGCTGTGGTCCAGAACTAACTTCTAGGTGGGCTCAGAAGACCTTAGAGTTGCCCTGGGGCTAGAAACAGTGAAAGTGACTGTCCTTATTTCCCTTTGTATCTCTCATAGTGTCTAAAATACTACTCTCTCTATAAAATATGCAGAACAAGTGTGTTGACTATAACTCTTCATCCATTCTTCTTCTCCACTTAAATATATGTGAATCTATTTAAGATTATTAAAGCCCAAGATCATTCTAGAATTTAATATTTCACCCCC
This sequence comes from Daubentonia madagascariensis, assembly GCA_023783475.1. NCBI lineage: Eukaryota > Metazoa > Chordata > Mammalia > Primates > Daubentoniidae > Daubentonia > Daubentonia madagascariensis. Next base: position 16,440,198 of record JAKFHU010001631.1, on the reverse strand, counting down.
AGATATCTCTCAGTAACTCACTTATCATCCTTATACTCACTCATCTCCCCCTCATATGGTCGGGCCACTTATGGAATTACAGGAACAACTATCTAATTGTAGCTTCTGATTCATCTTAGTAAGGCATATTATACATTCCTACCTTCAAAACATCTCTCTAAGCCATTCTGTCTTGCTTATTTTCCTCGACATAATGCAAGTTCTCTTCAGTTCACATCTAGATTATTTCAGTATGTTTATAACTGGTCTGTGTCCCTACTTCTATTCTGTCTCCCCTTCAAATATACCTACAACATTGCTGTCAAAATGACTTTAATGGAAACATAAACACATCCTTCTCCTGCTTATAAAAACCTTCAGTGATTCCCTATTGCGCTTTGGCCCGAAGCCTAAATTGTCAGTCATGCCATTCTCTGTGAATCTCTTTGTAACTTACCCTTTTCCACTTTTGCTGTTTATTACTGTGCCTCAGAGTTTATTCTCTAAACATACCATCTACTTGTATGACCCCCAAACCTTTGCAGATGCGCTTTCTCTGCCTGAGGTGCTTCTCTCCTTACTATGTCTGGAAAACCCCTACTTATCCTTTGCAGCTCAAAGGGTATCGCTGGAGCCTCTCAAATCCCACAGGCCATTTCTCTTCATCTGTCCTAGTATACTACAGAATAGTATAGCAAATAGTACTTCTGTTATATCGCTTTATTGTATTGTTCCTCAAACTATTTGTGTACCGATGATTTTGTAAAATGTAATAAAAATGAAATATTAGAAAAATGAAATGTAAAAAACACATACGAAATAGCAGCCTCATTTAACACATTGACTGCCACACAAAAAAACCAGAAACATTTCCTTGGGGCCACAGTGTTTTATTACGAAAATAGAATAAAAACTTTGAGTATAATTTAAAGGTAAACATAAATAGAAAAATGAAATTTGTTGACTTTTATTCATTTAATCCATGATTTTAGAATTATCAGTATTAATTGTAACAATAAGAACATCAACAAGTAAGATTTTATATATGCTTCACATGGCCCTGGGGTCAAAACTAGAGTGAGTTAAATACAACTCTCATGGCAGTCAATGTGTTAATTTTAATAGATTTAACAGACCTAAAATTTATATTAAATTCTATAAAAGTGTCTATATATTTACTTGCTATTTCTATACTTAGCCATCTTCTTGTGGACCAACAACCAATTCCCAGGTTGGCACTGGTCTGTGGGCCACATTTTGAGTAACACTGCTTTAAAACATTTATCAAACAATTTTACAGTTATTTTCTTGTGTATTTGCTTTCCTCACTAGTCAGGGGCTGTGTCTTATTGATCTTGTTTTGTCTGGCTTCCCATCTTTTGTTCCCTCCTCTCATAAAATTAGGTCTTAAAAGAGTACATGACACAGACTTAATCAGTAAATGTTTGTTGAATGAATTAAGTGTAGCATTTATCTCATTACCTTATAATCACAACTGCCTTGCATTTCATTTTGCAGAGTAGCTTGGGTAGAGTTTTATTTTAGTTTATATGGGTAATACTTTGAACTTCATAATGCCATAAAGAAGTTTCGCTGGGGAAAGGGCTTACTAACGGAGTCTGCAGTAGAGGCAATTATGTTGTTATGCCTTAGTTTTAGTGGTCTCTAAGAAATCCTGAGTGCAAGAAGGAGAAATCTCCACATTCTTAGCTCAAATGATAAAATAGCTGTTAGCTGTAGGAGAGGAGGATAGAACCAGTAGCACCATTAAAGCAACCTTTCAGCAAATAGTTGTTTTGAGAATGTTTGTTGCCAGTTACAAATGAAATGTTTTTACTTTTCCTGGTTTGATTGACAAACCACAAGCAGATGTCATTTTGTCCTCCAGGTTTCCCACCCTGATGACAGTCAGCTCCCATCCCTTCCCCTGTCCTCATTCACAGATCATTCATCTAAATGTCTTTAGGATCTGCATTTTTGAAAGTCATATGCCCAGCTTCAGCATCCTGGAGCTTGCCTAACTTCCTGTGATTTTGGAACAGTGTTCTGCTATGGTGGAAAGCACTGTAAACCTGAGTTCTAGCCCAGTCTTTGCTATTAATTGACTGCATGATGCTGGGCAGGTCATGATCCCTTTTAAACCTGTGTCCTCATTTGAAATCCAGACTAAATTATTTCTTTTTTTTTTAATTTATTTTTTAGGGATAAAATTTTTTTTTTTTTGAGACAGTCTCGCTCTGTCGCCCTGCATAGAGTGCAGTGGCATCATTGTAGCTCACTGCAACCTCAAACTTCTGGGCTGAAGCTGTCCTCCTGCCTCAGCCTCCCAAGTAGCTGAGACTACAGGCGCTTGCCACCATGCCCGGCTAATTTTTCTGGTTTTAGTAGACACGGGGGTCTCACTCTTGCTCAGGCTGCTCTTGAACTCCTAAGCTCTCACAGTCCTACTGCTTTGGCCTCCCAGAGTGCTAGGATTACAGGCACAGACTAAATTATTTCTAAGGTTGTTTTTCAACTCTCCTCTTTGGTCCTCATGGGGGTTGACGTTTGCTTGCCTTGCTTTGGGTGTTTCAATTCTGGCTAGTGATCTTTATATACTATCATGTACATACTGTGCCGGCAATTAGGGTATTGTATTGACATTCTCTTTTGCTTTTTTACCCTGTTCCTGCAATATACTCTAGCTTCCTCAAAGGTATCTTATTCATTTTTGTATTAGCTGCTCTTGGCCCAGTGTCTCAATTCATGCCCTATTAATGTTGGTTGACTTTTTAAGCTGAGCTCTGTCCCTTGTTTTTGCTTCAGAGCTTTGTTTAGCAATCTGCCTATCAGGTGAGAAACCTTGCCTTGGTTGCATATTTGATACCCAATTAATATATTACAGAACTGTTTATGGTTGTAAAAGTCATAAAGCCCAGTTAGAGTCATGTTGATCAGGTCACATGCATGTGTAAAACAGATGAGAGTTGTGGTTGTTTATTCATTGTTCTCCTTAGGAAAGTCTTATTGACGATTAGCCTGATGAAGAATTTGAATTGGTATTCCTCTGTCTGTGCCTTCTTGGCTTCTAGCTGCAGGAAAAAAGATGTGGATTCTCTACCCACAGACTGTCCAGCCCCGCAAGGCAGCCTGCCAAGTCTCAAGTCACATGCCCAGTGAATTGCTGCTACATTTTTTCTTCCTTGTCTTTTTCAAGGCTACTGTTGTTAGGCTTTCTGCCTGGTGTCCCTGAATTGTAGCCCCTTTAGTTCTCTGAGCAGTGAACTCCAAACATTGTTTAGCAGCTGAAGTAATCTTTATTGGGACTAGATTACCCACTGAGTAGGCCAGGCATGTTTTTATGGCTCCACGTTACTAGGCAGGGCTTCCAGAAGTGGCAGGTACTGGACTTGTTCTAGTCCTTGCTCCTGAGCTTGAAGTCCTGACTCATACCAGCTCACAGTCCTCAATACTCACAAAGTGTACCCAAAACTTAGGGTGTGTGTGGATATAGTGTCTTCAGACATAGGGTATATGTGGGTATTGTATGAGAGGTAGCTTGTCCTCACCCATTTCCTGGAGGAAAGGTGTCCTCATCCTCTGGGATGAATGCGTGAAATAACCCTCACACTGCTGGCCTTGCTGTTCTAGTTAGGCATTCCATTTTGCATTCCATTTGCAGAGCTGGGCCTTGGGCCTCTTTGTGGTATCTTTCACATGCCAAAATGTTAAAGCACCATTAGGAACGTTAGTACTTTGAGTTGTATTTGTAGTGGCGGTGATGGATTTAAACTGAACTCCTGCGCACGTTTTCCTAGTTCATGTGTTTGTAAGATGGTTTGCAAGGGTTTAGTGGATGGATATCTGGTGGAATGAAACTGATAGTTAAGTTTATTGAATCGCTAACCATAACCATAACACTTGTTCTAAGTAAGAGCCTTGGTCTTAGAGTGACCTCATTACCTGCCGTCACCTGTTCTGCTGAAGAATGTAGAGAAAAGAGAAAGCTGTGAGACTGGAGGGGAACTTAGGAAAATTTCTTTAAAAATTCTTTGTATTGCCTTATCTTTCTCTTTAATTTCTGTGTTCTTTTCTTTGCTATGTGAGAAGCACTGTTGTGTTCACGTAAAAGCTGTATTTCAATATTGACCCATCCACTTTCCAGCTATGTAACCCTGAGAGAATTTGTTATCCTCTCTGGGCTATAGTTTCTTTCTCTGTAAAATCAGGCTACTGCCGCTACTACACTTACGTGGATATTTTAAATATTAGATAACATGGTGAAAGTGTGTACTTGGCACCATACACTGTTTACCTGGGGAAGACTTTAGTAAAGGCTCCTTTCCATTTTCTTGTTAAATTGAGCATGCAAAATATTATTTGCTATAAGTCCCTTGATTGTACCTGTATTAAGAACTAAGAGAAAATGTTACAAATGGCTTCAAGTAGAAATTGAGGCACTTAATGAGTAAAATTCAGTTTAGTTCAGTGAACATTTACTGCACACCAGGCACTGTGAGTGGAGAAGACAACTTCCTTGAGCAATTTACAGTTTAATGAGGAACACAGAGAAGTGAGCAGATATTTAAATGATGTGTGCTGGGCGCTAGAGGGGCAGGTCTGGTTTGCTGTGCAAATACAGAGGGAGGGCACTTGCTCTGGTGAAGCAGAGAAAAAGTGAGGGGTGGCAGAAAGTCAATGTCTGAAGGAATGGACTTTTGAATGTGGCTTATTGAAGAGCGGGAGCACATTCCAGGCAGAGGGATGCACATGAGGGCAGATAAAAAGTGTAAGGTAGCATAGTGAGTGCAACTGCATGTTGTTCAGGCTTGCTTTATTGTGGAGCATGAGTGGCAAGTGGTGAGAAGGGAAGCTGTTAATGGCCAGCCCCTGGAAGGCCTTATTGTCGTGCTAAGAAACTTGGTTTATATCATATAGAGCAGTGGTCCCCAACCTTTTTGGCACCGGGGACCAGTTTCATGGAAGACAGTTCTTCCACGGACCAGGGTCAGGGGCGGGGGGATGGTTTTGGGATGATTCAAGCACATTCACTTATTGTGTACTTTATTTCTATTATTATTACATTGTAATATATAATGAAATAATTATACAACTCACCATAATGCAGAATCTAATGCTACCAGTTTGATAGGAGGCGGAGCTCAGGTGGTGATGCGAGTGATGGGGAGTGGGTGTAAATACAGATGAAGCATCTCTCGCTTGCCAGCCACTCACCTCCTGCCATGTGGCCCAGTTCTTAACAGGCCACAGGCTGGTACCAGTCTGCAGCCCGGGGGGTTGGGGACCACAGCTCTAGAGAATGGGAGCCATTCATTCCAAGGCTCTATACTGGGTTTTGACAAGATTGAATTTGCATTTTACAAGAATCTCTCTAGTGCTGGTGCACACAATGTGTTGGAGGGAGACACGATGAGGAGGGGAGACATGTCAAGAAGCTGGTTTCAGGGGTTCAGAGGGGAGATGATGAGGGCCTGAACTGCATGAGTAAATGGCAGAGGTATACAGAGGAGGACACCAACCGAGAGAAATTTAGGAGGTAAAATCAGAGATAGCTTTGTTGTAAAGGATGAAAAAGTATCAAGGGTGAATCTCTTAGGTTCTTGTCTTGGGAGCATCTAGTTGTGATGGGAGAATAAAGGAAGAAGATTTGATTTTAGGGAAAGTATGATACATTTAGTTTTGGACAAATTGAATTTATTTTGCTTGTGGGATCCAAGGGGAGGGAAGACCAGCAGGCGATTAGATACACGGGTCTGGGGCTTACTAGAGGTCAGGGCCAGACATGCAGCTTTTTAACCTTAATCTTAATTGATAATAATGACATTAGAAACAACAAGTAAAATGGTCCCTTTGTCTTTGCATCACAACAGAGGGATAGAAATTTATAATATATCACAAATGAAGCTGTCATTAAAAATGTCTGATAGATCCCCCCTTCCCTCCCACCTCAATTCTCTCCTTAATGGAGATAGAATATTGTTACCTCCTTTTTCTCTCTCAATTCCCATAGTGCCTTTTGGTTTGAAATACTGCTTTGAAATTAAATAAGATTGAATTTTGAAGGGTCTTAAATTTTAATGTGATACTTTACATAACTCGAAGCTGCATTTTAATGTAGTTCAGCATATCTTCTGATGCCTCTGGGAGTGCTTCAAAGTAATTTATTACTATTATTATTTTATTATTAGTTCTCAGACAAAAGTTCAGAGAAAATTATTTGAAAAATCAGGATCTATTCCCGAGGCTGTGGAAGGGATAAATGTAAATGCCTTGGCTGCAATGGCTTTTTATCTTCTCACCTGACTCTCCTGCCTTCTCTCTCCTGGAGGGGCTCTGTCGTTTTAGATCAGAATCAAGGTGTCACTGAGTGGCAGCCTTCAGTGATAGAATTCTTGCAGCTCTGAATTTTTGGGATAATTTTCTACACCTTTACCTTTCTCCCTTCTTTTCCCAGCAAAGAAGGCAGACTTCATCTTATTTTGGGAACCTTAGGAAATCATATTCTTGGATGTACTTGTTCTGTTCCTTTATGGTCTACACATACCTTTCTTTAATTATCCTCTTGTCAGTGTTGACGTTTATGGTAACCTGTCCCTTCCTACCCTCTTCCATTTGAATATACATAGAAAATCAGCCATTCTGTTCTGGCTCCCTTGAAATTATAGGTTTATCATTCTGCCTGCCTGCCTGCCTCCTTGCCTGCTTTCCTTCCTTCCCTCCCCCCGCCTTCCTTCCTTCCATTTTCTCCATCCATTAAGGTAAAACATATTCTAGGTCTAATCACCACACCCTCCCCCCAATCCAAATATATCTGTTCAATTTCTATATTGTTCTAGCTACATGACTAACCATCCTTCTAATAAAAACATCTTGTATTGGGAAGTTCACTGTCTCATATAGCTCATTTCATTTTCAGTAACTTTAATTGTTAAAGGTCTTCTTTATGTAACATGGTGATATTGTCATGTGTTAACCAATATACTTTCTATTCCTATTATTTCTTGCAGCCTTCTGATGGTTTTACTTTTTCTGTTTATTGGGGGAGGGTAGGGACACCTCAGCAGGATGCAGACAAGAGGCAAGTGTCTGGTTTTTGAATTTCAGGAATTACAAGGCCTGGGTCTGGCTATAAAACTAAATTTGGAAGAGTAAGAGAAAAGTCAAGAAAAAAGATTGTGTAGACTAGGAGAGGAAGAAGAGTTGGATAGGGAGTTGGGAGAGCCTAGATATTGGCATTGTACTTCAACGAAACCCCTAGGAAGGTTTGATAAATTCTAGAGGACAGTCAGTGGACTTCTCCCTACCACAATTCACTCTACCTCGTGTTGGAATCTAAGAAAGCAGAAAGACCTCAGAGTAAAAATGCAAAGATCAAATTTCTGCTTCTCAGCCAAATGGAGGCTCACAACTGAAATTGTTTAGTTACAGAAAAAAATAAAAATGAAAAGAATGATGTTACCTTTTTTTTGTCCATGTGATTTGTGGACTGGTATTTGTATCTACCATATCTATATTGAATAGCAGTGAGATATAGTGGAAAATTGCTTAGGCTCTGAAGCCAGATTGATTTGGGTTTAAATCCTGACTCTGTGTAATATTCTAGTTGAGTTACTTAATCTTTCTGAGTCTGTTTTCTCAGTCGTGTAACTGGAATAATAATACCTACCATTTTTGGATTGTTGTGATGCTTGCATGAGATGTATGTATAGTATTTAGAATGGAGCATGGCTCACGTAGATATTCAAAAATACTTTCCTTCACTTAAATTTTTCAGTGCCAGTTCTTATTTTGTGTTCTCAAGACTTATAGAATATATCTAAATCTTTTTTTCACACGACAGTCCTACAAATATTTGAAGGCCAGTGTCCTTAACAGTGCCTCAGCATTATGTCTTGCGTATTTGAGAAACAGTATGCCATAGTGTATTCTGGAGCCCATTTCTTGGGTTTGAATCTCAGGTAGGCCAATTACACACTTAGGTAAGTTACTTAACTTCTTTGAGCCTCAATTTCCTTATTTGTAAAATGGAGATGATAATAATAATACTTTATGGGGTGGTTGTATTAAAGATGTTAATACATATAAAGACCTTGGGCACATGTTAACTAATTATGCATACAGTAAATACCTCATTGTGACAGAGACAATGCTACACATTCACCTAGTTTTGTTTTATTTTTCTTTTTAGAGCTAAACTGAACCTGTATTTTCCTGCCTTCCTTGCAATTAGGTTGGGGTTATGTGCTTATTCTACCTAGTAAACTATACGTAGAGGTGATATGTGTCATTTATGAGCCAAAGCTCTTTGACATGGGAGTTATGGAGACTACATGTTGAGATGATGGATTCACAAGATGATACTAGGATGGGTTCCTAAGTCACCATTTGGAAGATAGCTTCTGGATCCATAGAGGACATTGTGTGAACAAGAAATATAAACTTTGTGTAAAGCTGCTGAAATTTTAGTTTTCTTGCTATCAAGGCGTAATCTAGTATATGTGGATTAATGTGGTTGTTAATATAGCAGAAGGCCGTTTCAATGAAGATATTAGGAAGGAGGGAGGATTTTATTAAGGAAACATAGAAACAGGGTTAAGACAGGGACATTAATTTTTCTTTTTGAAATGGGTTTCATGTAAATACATGTTTGGGTGATAAAATATTTTGTCCTTCTTTTTCCTGCACCATATCCTGTAGTAGAAATTCCTGTTTAAAGCTTCTTATATCTTCTTAAATGTCAAACAGTTGTATTTTGGAACGGTCATTGATAATTTTATTAATGAATGAGTTTATTAGCTCCTTTATTGGGGAGCAGGTTTTATCAAAGGGTATGTAGGAGAAAACATAGAGTTCCAATTAGGTTTTTGAGGAAAAGAGGGGACATTACGTGCAGGCTAAGGATGAAGCACAGTGGATGTTGTATTTTCCTCCAATTTGGTATTGAGGTCTCTCTCTCTCTCTGGAAAGTGGCCATAAACTCTAGCCCTGCCCTGAGGGGAGATGGTCTTGGATGTTTACAGTGTGCCTTGTACAATGCCCAAACGTCTAACTCATGACAAGGCGTCCTTCTCCCAGGGAACTTGTTAATACTGGCAGGCACCCCTGTGGCTCTTGTCTGACCTGTGTCCAGTTTATATTCCTACTGATAGCCACTCTCTAGGAGAGCCATGACTAGGAGAAAAGCTAGATTTGTATGTGTCAGTCAGGTGAGACACAGAGGAGGCAGTACATCAAAACACATGAAATAACAGAAGCAGTGTATTACTTACCGATCCCAGAGAGAAGAAGCCTCACAGGGCCATTGGGAAGGTGGGAGTCATCTGGGACACACATGCTGAACAAGGTTGAGGCGAAACCTGGTGAGTGACAAAATGGTCTCAACAGCTGTCCCAGGAGTTCCTCTGCTTCTCTGCATACCACGTAGCATGGTGAATGGAGTTGATTCTTGGAAAATGAGTTTTCAAGTATCTTTAAACACTTGACAAGAAAATATGACTTCTTAAAGTGTTTTCTGTATCATTTTCCTCTAAATTTTTTTTTTTGCAGCTGTTTTTTTTTTAATTTCAAAATATTATGGGGGTACAACACTTTGGCTATATACATTGCCCATGTATTGCCCGTGTCAGAGCTACAATCGTGGTCATCCCCCAAACTGTGCTCCCCGCATCCATTCAGTGAGAGTTTTTCCCATCCCCTCCACCCGCCTCCCGCCTGCCCGCCCCCTGATGAATATTATTGTCCTGTGTGATGTAAGTGTTGATCAGTTAGTACCAATTTGATGGTGGGTACCAGTGGTGCTTGTTTTTCCATTCCTGTGACACTTCGCTTCGAAGAATGGGTTCTAGCTCCAACCAGGGTAATACCAGATGTGTTAATTTACTATTGTTCCTTACTGCTGAATAATACTCCATGGTATACATACACCACATTTTATTAATCCACTCGTGTATTGATGGGCACCTGGGTTGTTTCCACATCTTTGCAATTGTGAATTGTGCTGCTATAAACATTCGTGAGCAGATGTCTTTATTATAAAATGTCTTTTTTTCCTTTGGTAAATACCCAGTAGTGGGATTGCTGGGTCAAATGGTAATTCTACTTTTAATTCTTTGAGGTATCTCCATATTACTTTCCATAGAGGTTGTACTAATTTGCAGTCCCACCAGCAGTGTATGAGTGTTCCTATCTGTCCACATCCCCGCCAACATTTGTTGTTTGGGGATTTTTTGATATGAGCCAATCTCACTGGAGTTAAGTGATATCTCATTGTGGTTTTGATTTGCATTTCCCTGATGATTAGAGAAGTTGAGCGATTTTTTATATGTTTACTGGCCATTATTCTGTCTTCTTTTGAAAAGTTTCTGTTCATGTCCTTTGCCCATTTTTTAATAGTGTTGTTTGATTTTTTCTTGTTGATTTTCCTAAGTTCTGTATAGATTCTGGTTATCAGCCCTTTATCAGAGTTGTAGCATGCAAATATTTTCTCCCATTCTGTAGGTTGTCTGTTCACTCTAGTGATAGTTTCCTTGGCTGTGCAGAAGCTTTTTAATTTGATCAGGTCCCATGTATTTATTTTTGTTGCTGCTGTGATTGCTTTGGGGGTCTTCTTCATAAATTCTTTCTTCTTATATTTCTCAGATTGACTCATTATGAAGATGAGCAAAGGAATACCAGAATAAAGTGTAAGAAAAATACAAATCAGGTATTAAGGTGACTCAGAGGTCTAAGTCAGGCCAACTTCATTTATTAATGGAAATTGATAAGTGAAAAAATATTTGATCCATAGCATGAGTGGATCAGTGGTCACATATCCCATGTGTTCACTTTATGTTACCATAAGGTCTGCTTTTGAGAAACAACAGCAAGAAAAAAAAATTTCTCTAATTTTCTTGTAACAATTAGTGCTACCGTGCTGCATCAGAGCAGCTGATAACATTCAGTGTCTGTTTTTTTCTACAGAAGAGGGTGACAGGAAGTTCACTTCTTAGAGAACTCATCACTTTCGTATTTTTGAAAGATATGGCCATGAAACATAATTTCTGATATTGAGGTTAGAGTGTTACATTGTGGAAAAAAAAGAATGGACCCTCCTGTCATTTTTCTCTCTCCTGGCCCCCTGCAGATAGACATGGTAGTAGGAACTTTGATGCACATTAATAATCCAGGTAGAAATTATATTAGAAATGAAGTGAGAAACTTACAACTTTGGGTAAGAAGAGTTACCTATATCCAGTTCTCAGAATATCCTCTATCTTGGACAGACTGGAATGAAAAGTTTGACTCTATCTCTAGTTTCCCTGACAGCAGGAGTTTTATTCTCCTTTCTTGCACTCACTTTCTGTAGTGGCAAGGGAACTTCCCTGGAGCCCCAGATCATGGCACAGTGGTAGATACCTCCTTTGAGGTATTAGGATGTAGGTGAGGAGAACCCTGGGCACTTCAGTGATGATGGTGGTTTTGGGGTCGTGCCTTAGGGACTTCCTGTGTATACGCGATGCTATTTGATAGCACAAGACAACAGCATTGAGAGGAGCTAGAAAAGATAGCTTCAAGGTTTGAGCCTTTACCCTTAGCCTCCCTCCCCCACAAAAAAGAAGAAGTTGGAAAAACAAACTAAGACATTGACTGTATTTTTGGACATTGAGTTTGAAGTGATGATTATTAAAATCGTGGCTGAAAGTTTGATACTCCATCGTTTGTGAAAAGCTGGGACTAACAGTAGAGATATTTGGATAGAGATATTTTGTTGTTAGGCCCAAATTAAAGACAGCTTCACAAATTCTGTGTTTTATAGAGTATATCTTTGAGATTATAGTGCAGATTTGTGGAAGAATATGATTTATTATATAAACTTTTAATAGCTTTCTATGAGCACATCTTTTCCTTGTCCAACAGGGTTACAAATTTATCTGTCACATATAGTAACATAAACCTACATGAAATGAATAAATTTTTTTTAAGGAAAGATACTATTGAAGGAAGTAGAAAAGTGAGATAACATTTTTAAAACATGTATTCGGCTGTGGGAACAAAATGATTTAATTTTAATTTTTCTGTTCTAGGCAAAGTTTCTTCCATAAGAGGAGATAGAGGAGAATTTCTTCTCTGTGGAATTTAATCTGTAGCCATCTGCTGCTATATCTCATTATGTTCTTCATGTAATTAGAGCAATTAGGATGAGGCTTGTGCCATATATTGGTCTTGGAGGGATGGTTGAGCTATTTCTAGGCTTGTTTTGAAAGGCTAGAGATGAATGGCCTAATCTTTTAGGTAAACTAATGGAAACTGAGCAATGTGTAAGCTAGGAAAAGGAGAAGGGCAGTTGACTGTCTGTAATGATGCATTCTTATCACCATGGTAACTAGGTATTTTGACAAATATGTTTTTAATGAGATTAACTCATAATAAAGAAGAAAGTGGTAGTGATAAAGAAGGAAGATTATAGAATGAAAGAGAAGAGATGGCGTCTGTGGTGTGATGATACAGTGGAAACTTTGCTCCAGATTTTTGACACAGAGGAGCTTGGAGAAAAGGAGGAAGGAGAATTTAAAGGAGAAGGCAATGTAGTCCTGGCACTTTGGGAGGGCAAGGTGGGAAGATCGCTTGAGGCCAGGGGTTCGAGACCAGCCTGAGCAACATGGCAAGACCCTGTCTCTACAAAAAAAAAAATTAGCCAGGTGTAGTGGCATGCACATGTAGTCCCAGCTGCTCAGGAGTCTGAGGCAGGAGGATGGCTTGAGCCCAGGAGTTTGAGGTTGCAGTAAGCTATGATGATGCCACTGCACTCTAGCCCGGGCAACAGAATGAGACTCTGTCTCTAAAAAATAAAATAAAGAAAAAATAAAGGAGAAGGCAAAATTAGAAATATGCAAAACTGTCTTTTGGGAAGCCAGTCACATGAATGTGGTTTGCTTACTGAGGAAGGGCAAGGAGATGAGGTGCTACAGCCACAAATGTGCTAAACTGCTGTGGGATTCCTAGGGTAGACTGCAGTGCTACTCTATGCCCACCTAGGATGTGTGCCATTCCACATCCTGGATGGGGCTGCTTGTAAGGTCTGACAGTTCTTCCTGCCTACTCTGTCTGGCTCTCTGCCCCTTTTCTTCATTGCAGTTGCCAGTACACTAGTGGTGATTCTCATTGCTAATACTGAGATATTGCATTAATTTTCCAACAGATCTTTCTCAGGTCATTATCTACTCCAGTTCAACCTACCAGTGGCCACCAAATGCATTTTTATGAAACACTACTCTATCCAATGCTCTTTTATATTCAGATGCTTTCAGTAAAGGCTCGCCTTGCCCACAGTACCAGACTTCTTATCTTGACATTCAAGGTTACCTGAAAGGAGACAGACCCATTTTGTCTCCTGTAGCTCTTCTGTATGAACCCTATTTTCAGCTAGACTCTGTCCTGTCTGTCTTTAAAATGTCATGATCATCTAAGCTTTTGCTTCTCTGCATGAATGATTGCTTTTGTCTAAGGCCCCCCCTTGGTTCTCTAAGTCCTAAATCCTTCAAGGTCCAAATCAGTACCTGTCTTAATTGTATCCTACCACTTACTATCTCTTACATTTTTATTTAGTAGTCCTTCTGGTGCTCAGCATAGTTGTTTGTAGTATAATAGATGCTGAAAAGTTGGTATTAGTGATTGAAGCACAGACCTTTAGAAGGAGCAGAAACTTTAGAGATCAAGATGGCTCACTTCATTTTGAGTTTCAGGTTGCTGTGGCACCAGGCCTTTGGGAACTCAGACAGACAAGCCAGCTTGAAGAAATGAGTTGGGTCTTTATTTCATTCCTTTGTTTAATCTTCTGTCAGAGCCCTGGTGTCACCAAATTCTACCCAGCTCAGGCACTTAACAGAGAAAACCATTTCCTCCGGTTTAGAGGGGACTTATCCTGGATGCATTGAATGTGTTTAGCTTCTGGGTGCATGCCCAGTGCCTTATACATAGAACAGTTAATTCCAGGGGCTGTCTGTGCTCCACTCTGTTCCAATCAGGACTCATTTATGTGTGCCAGGCCACTGCTGAGCTTAGCATATGCTGGTGGGCAGGAGAGGCCTGGCTTCTCTCTACATATGACAAGCTCTGCTCCCTGCCGGATGGGGCATATGCCTGGGTGAGAGATCATGGGTGAGAAAGTAGCAGAGAGAACAAAACACTGGGAATGAGAGACTGAGAGTGAGCAATTGGAACAGAAATAAAAGGAGATATTACAAATAAAGAGAATTGCTATCCGTATTGCTAGTAGGAACAGCCAGGTAGAGCAGGTTGTGATGTCTTTCTCAGTGTCATGCATCTTTGCCTAGAATTTATCTGAGCCCTAGCATTACCCAAAGGTCACTGACTCCAACTCTTTATTAATTTATGGTGTGGCCTATGCCTTATGCCAACTCTACTTTAAGGAGGTGTTAATTCTTCATTAAAGATGTCCATATTTTAGTTCTGCAAGGGCTACTGAACTCTTTAGTTTGCTTTTAGTTGACACCAGTGAGATCCTGGGCTACATATGAGAAATGTTTCATTTATCCTTGAGTTATATCCCCCAATCATTAAGCTATAGCTTCTACAGATTTAGTAATGGTGTCTTCCCAGAGTAACCAGGATATACCTGTCCAGCCCTTTACCCATGTGTTATGTGTCAGGCACATGGATTTTATTGCTTCAGAATTTGCATAGACTATACAAAATCATCCATTCAACAACTAGTTATTGAGCGGTATTCTCTGATATAAAAAATATGGAGATCCTTGTCCTCATGGAACGTACATTTTAGCCAGTGAGAAGACAATAAACATGAAGCATAATAAGTATAATACTCCTAATAAGTGTGTTGGGAGGTCATAAGTACATTGGAAAACAGAAAAGGTGGTAAGAGGGTGAGTTGAGAATATGTGAATGAGACTAAAAATAGTCTATATTTTCAATTTGCATAAATTTAAACCTTTTCATGTTTTTTAAAATGTTATTTAATTATTTTTAGAGACAGGGTCTCACTCTATCATCCAGGCTGGAGTGCAGTGGCACGATCATAGCTTACTGTAATCTTGAACTTATGGGCTCAAGTGATGTTCCTGCCTCAGCCTCCTGAGTAGCTAGGACTACAGGTGCATGCCACCATGCTCAGCTAATTTTTAAATTTTTTGTAGAGAGGGGGTCTTGCTGTGTTGCCCAGGCTGGTCTCAAACTTCTGGCCTCAAGTAATCTTCCTGCCTTGGCCTCCCAAAGTGCTGGGATTACAGGTATGAGCCACTGCACCTGGCTTACATATTTTTTAGATCATAGGACCATGAGGAACCAGGCATTCAGATCCTTGTGTCTATCTAGACCCTACAGGAATAATTGGCCATTTGAGATTGGAGGGGAGGACAGGAATTTACCCCAAAATATCAAGTATGGATCAAAATTTACTGAGAAGAATCCCCAAAACCAAGAAGGCATTTGAGTTCTTCCTTTGCGTTCTTATGGACATGGGAGTTTCTCCTTAAAGATAGAAATGCATCTTGTTCTAATATTTGTCTTCAATGTACAGCAATAATAATTTGAGTTTTAGGTGGTTTTGATTGAATATCTTATTATTGAATAGATTTAAATATGATATTGGGAATATGTCATCTTAAACATGCCATTCTTCATTCTTAATTTATAAACTAAAATGTTCAGGTGCAAGAGAAGGCTTAAGAAGGCCATGGGGGCAGGAGGAGCTTCTGTCCACCAGCTATACTTTCATATCTTTATTGTCCCTTTGTCTTCCAGTCATTTCTTTTCAGGATAATTAATGCTATTGAAATGGGGAACTATACATCAAAATTAAGAAAAAAGCACATGGCCTGGAATAATCCTGAATTTTTTGATGGCCTGTTTTTCATGTTTACATATAAACCTAAAACATTTTCATTAGGTATTTATTTTCTGTTACTGGACTGTCAATCCCTGAAGTTTGCTAATTTGACTGAAGCTGACCTAGTAATTTATAACGTGGAAGTCTCTCTCAGCTCTCTGCCACTGTAAATACAGCTTGTCAAAAATGCCCATTGTATACTCCAGTTATTCCAGTGCTTTTTAATACTACAATTGACTCTTCCTTATATTTCTTCAGGTTGTCATCTGGGCAGAGAGTTAGTTCGGGAGGTGGCATAAGGTACATCTGCGAGTTCTGAGGCTCACCAGGGTTTGCCTCCAGGCTTTGATAGGCGGTGTAAAGCTGGGCCAGAACCTCATTATCATCAGCCTTATTGCTGCCTATTCTGCGTCAGCTGCCAATACTGCTGCGACACCACAACACTATTTTTGGTCTCCTTTTCAGCTGAATATTTTTTTTCAAAGAGTAAGTAACTCATGTACCTATTCCTATAAAAGAAGAGTCCATTAGGCAGGTTTTAGTGTTTTAAGATTTTTAAAACTTTTTAAAAAGATTAGTTATGTTTTCTTTTTCATGAAACTATGTAGCGGTTTTGAAACCTAATGATATTTGAAAACCATGGTAATGAGTATGTTACTGAGAAACAGCTCAATAGTACTAACTTCTAGAATAAGACTCAAATCCTTTTTGCTGCTATTTTAAATCACCACCTTAAACTAGAAAAATCTATGTGAATGTAATTAAAACCTTTTCACTCTAAACTGGCATCTGTTTTGATAATGCCAGTGTTCTACTTATCTTAAAGGCAGGAAACCATGGGTTGATTTCATTTCCTCTCTTATTCAGTATCCCTACTTCTATCGAACATTCCTGCCGGTTTTTCCTTTTAATATCTTTAAACTTACCTATTTATTCTCCATTCCTAAAGATCCCCTAGTTCAGGTCCTCTTTATGTCTTGTTTGATGTGATAGCAATTGGAGGTATTAATCAGTGTACCTCCTTATTATTTCCTATTATATTTACCCTTACCTTTTGTTTGGAAATCTGACTTTTTTTTTCAGGAAAAGATAAATATAGCATATCCCATACTATAATACAAGACAGTCAAATTCTCGACTTTTGAATTTTATAAGTCTAGTTCCAGGCATGAAGGGAATGGATCTGGAAGAATCCAAATCAGTTCTTCCTGTCCTCAGGAAAGTAGAGCTTGGGATGATGGCATGGCTGGAGAGCAGTAGAGATGGCTGTCTAGTTACATGGACCTATGGCAGCTTTGCACATTTCCCATGGCAAGGCTAACTTAGGGGGCAAAAAGGAGATGCATGTATGCCCAGGGTGGGGGGCATGGAGGTAGCCAAGAGAGAGCCAGGCAAAGGCTTGTGGCAGGGATGAAGAGGATGAGGGAAGGATCTAGATAGATCTGGTGGAAGAGCTGCAGATGTTTGAGGATGAAGGCTAATGATGTCCACCTATCCTTCCCCTTCTCAACCCTGCAAATCTAGCTTTTGTAATCCTTCTGAATTTAGATGCAACCCTTGTGAAAGGGGAAACCAGAAATTGAGATTACCCTGAGTTGATTGTAATTTAGTTTTTACCATTCAGTGGAATAGGGGTATTAAAACAGAAATTAAGTTCAGTTGTACAGAAATAAATTCCAGTTTCTTGCACACCTGAGTTTGTGCTCTGCCATAGTACCTGTTACACTAGTTCCTTTGCCGTGCTACCCCTCTAATCTTGCTGCCTTCACTGGGGGAAGCTAGCGTAGCTGTTTGCAGTATGTGGCCTGGGTGTCTCGATTCTTCATAGTCTGGGTCCACCCTGTTGTTCCTACAGTTCTCCCACTAGAACCTCTCATTCAGGCAGGTCAGTCTCCTCGTAGCCTCATGTTTGCCTGGTGACTTCTCAGCTTCCCACCCGACTGCTCTTTCTTTGCTTATATAATATTTCTCCCCCTTATATTTAGAAATGAACTGTCCTCTTCCTCTTTTTTTACCAGTCTAAATTCTACCCATTTTCAAGGTTCAGCCCAGATTGTGCTGCCTTTTTAAAACTTTCTTTATTTTCAAACTCATAATGTTCTTGGCTTTTAAAAAAATTGTTTACAATATCACTTAGCACTTAGTTACATAGTGCTATTTTTTCCTTTATTTTTGTTCTATGGCCATTAGTTTTTTTTCCTCCAATTAGATGATAAGCTCCTTAGGAACATAGGCCACTCCCCATATTTTTCTTGTGTTCTTTTGAATGCTAGCATATGGTGGGCATGGAGCAGATACTGAAAAATTACTCATTAATTAATAGGATAGAAGCCATTGCTATTTACATTATGTGTGTGAGATGAATTTTATCTTCATCTGTTTTATCCTTTATGTATTTCCATATCTCTGCTGCTCTAGCACTTAAAGAAGCAAGCAGTGGGTGGATGCACTGTGCATGTCTGTGACAAGTAAAACAAAGCTGATTTGCTCTATTTTTAGAGAGCTTGATGGTGTTAATTTTTCAAGTGTCACTTAAAAGTGGGTAGCTAAATAAGTACTCTGAGTGTTTTTAATACAATGGTATACTTTGGCAAAGAGGCCTTTGGAATATGAGTATCACAGGTTTAACATCATTAGTTAACACTTGCTCAAAGTTATTAAAGGGATAAAGACAGCTATTGCTCTGTCTTGTGTAATATTTTTTAATTGTGAAAAATTATCTGACATTAATTAGGGTCCCTTTCTGACACTTAGAGCTTCAAAAGAATCCCTTTGTCATAGATTCTAGTTCTGTGTTTCATTTATGTGCTTGAAAGAAACTTGCTGGTTTCCTGTCCTGTTCTGCAATTTATTTTTTATTCAGTGTTAGGGACCTTTTCACAGAAGGATTCTTCTCTATTAGGTTTTAGAAAGGTTGGATTTTCTTTTCTGATATTACTTCTTTGGCTGTTATAATTCCCTGGGGGCCCAAAGCAGGCAAGAGACCCAGGAAGGAAGGAGCTGAAACCCGAGAGGCTTCAGGTGCAGGAATGTTATTCTGTCCCTTCATCACCTTCCCCCAGTTATGCATCAGTTTTCCCTAGACCCTAGAAGAACACAAAACCCATTTTGCAGAAGTAGGCCATATGCCCTCTTTAGGGATGACTTATAAAACTTGTATCTTTTTTCACATGTAAAAATATGTAGTGCATCTAATATTTTTAAAAATATCAAATGGCCCCTAACAAATAATTTGAGTTTTATAATACCCTGCTTATAAGTCAACCTTACCTGGGGTGCTTTTTGGTTAAGAGGTCTCAAAAAACATACACAGACACACTCATTTTCTGACTGGTAATGACCCTGAAACTATCTTGTCTCAGTAAGGTTACTGGAGTATGGGTCCTCATCGTGAGAATAAGGAAGAACATGCACTAACTTTGGGAGAAATCTCTGCCTCATTCGGTGGCAGTGCTTGCCCATGCATAATAAAAAGTAAAATACAACAGAAAAGCTTCTACAAAGAGAAAGCAATACAACTATATTTATTCGCTTGCTTTCTCATTCACTTATTTATTTGACATGTCTCACTAAGTGCTGAGAAGAAAAAGGACAGGGTACTATGGGAAAGCATGGACAGGAGAGGAGGCCTTTATGAGAGAGTTCTTGGTTTTTTTTTTTTTTTTTTTTGAGATGGGGTCTCTTCATATCACCTAGGCTGGTCTTGAACTCCTGTCCTCAAGTGATCCTCCTGCCTCAGACTCCTGAGCAGCTGGGACTGCAGGCATGCACCACTGCACCTGGCTATGAGAGGGTTCTTTAAGGAAGTAATATCTAAGATGAGACCTGAAGAGTAAGTAGGAATTAGAGAGCAAAAGAATTAAAGAGGTTTTTACCTTGAAGTTGAAAGTAGCCAGGTGTGTTGGAGAACCTGAAGGCCAAGCAGCGTGGCACAGGAACTGAGGAGGAGAATGGCAGGAAATGGAGGCAGCTTCACTTAGAAATGCTTATGTTTAGTTTTTAAAAGGTGATTCTTGGGTTCACGATTGGCAAGTAGCTGTGGAAAGTGAAATAGTTTGTTTTGGAGAATTAATATGTTGAAACAGCAGATTCTTGTAAAGTTGTATTTAAGTCTTAATAGTGAATGTAAAGAGACTAGAGAAATTTAAAATTTAACACAGATCATTATGCTGTATGATCAGTGGCTTTTATAAACATTTTCTAATCTACTTTCAAGTAATGAATGGAATATCTGGATATTTACTTAAATTTATATATGTATACATTTTTCAGTTTAATATTTTTGGCATTAATTCTTGAAACTCAGTTTATTTAGCTTCCCTATATGTTTAGGAATCTTTTAGACCTTTTCTCACTGAGAATATAACAATATGGTTAAGTTAGAGCCCTCCTTCAAAATCCTGAGTTTACTTTGGGAAGTGTATCTTTTTTTCCCCCTTTCCTTTTCCTTTCTTAGCTTATCTTTTAGGTAGAATTACAGAAGGTGGTAGGAGCAGTTGTCTCTTCTAAATGTGGTGCTGTGTTACCACCACCTCCTGTGTAGACAGAGCCCTGTGCATTCCCAGGATATCCTGGGAGTGGAAATTGGACAAAGGGAGAGGAGTATTGGCTTGGTTAAGCTGCATGGATGTTCAGTTTATGAAAGGATAAACTGGATATAAAAAACAGGAAGTGACCAATAGTTTTTCACTTGTCTCTCTTAAATTTACATCTAAATACAACCCTTATTAATGTCATGTGGCAGCTTTTTATTTGGGTGAGTATAGAATCTTTGATATGCTGTCTTAATGCTGCCTTTGTACTAATCTGAACTTAGAAATCCTTACATTATGTAAGCCACTGAAGATACATAATAATGGAAATGAAAAGGTGCTCTTTTAATTCTGTTCCCTAGTAAGCACATTGTCAAATGCTTGATAAAGAAATGGGAAAGAAATCAGAAAGGCTAGATGTCTTTTTGTAGACTTACCACATCCTTCTGATTTTTAGCTTATGTAGAATGTAATTAAGATAAACCAAATACTCAATCAAGCTTGTAAAGGAACTGTGGTGTAGAGAAAAGCAGTTTGGAGCCAGCGGGCCTTTTAATATCCCTGCTCTGCCACATGGCCATGTGACTTTAGATCAAAAATACTTACTTTCTGAGCTGTTTCCTCATCTATGAACTGGAGACAACAATACGTACCTCATTAGGGTCATTTGTTAGGATCACAGTACATGTGAAAGTGCTCAACAGAAGTATGTGTGATCCCTAATCTTCAAATGAATTTAGTTAAATAATTCTAGAGCACATATTATGTGCAAGGTTATGCTGAACAAGATATTCCTGGCTCTGCCTTTAAGCAGTTCACAGTTCAGTAGCTGTGCGCCCAGAATCCTTCATAGCTGCTCCATGTGTTGTGTAAGAAGCATTAGGATGCTATTTCCACAACTTGGCAGACTGGGGGTCACTCACAGTGACCCTGGACCTCAGGACAGGAAGCAGACTGTATCACCATCCTGCTGGACCACACGCGATCAGGCAGTGGAGGAATCATCTGGTTTGGCTGATACCCAAGTTGATGAAGTGGCGGTCAGTCCACCAGAAACAGGATGGGTGGAAGGGATCACATGGAATGATGCTGGGAATGCAGCAGAGTCGCATGTGGGGGTCGCGTGGTGAAACTGTGATGAACCCTGAGTGTGGCGGCTGGCTGTGCAGGGCGAGGTAAAATTTACCAAGTGGGTATGCATCAGGTATTGGTATTACTCAATTTTGGATTTTTGAATGATTACTGAATTAAGGATTTTTGAATGATTGTGTCACCAGAAAGAAGATTCATTACGCATTTTATATAAAAAAGGAGACGGTATTTTTGTGCACTGAGATGGATTCTGATTATATTTGTATCATGCCAGGTTCTTTGATTTACTACTAGTGCAGTTTGTCCATGCATTTCTTTTTACTGTTCTATTTTTTTCTCCTTTCTGTGGGCATTTTCTTACCTTTCCTTAATCTTCTTGTCTGGTCTTTTCTGAACACTACGAACTGCTCTACCCACAGAACTCATCCACCCAACTGCTGAATATAAAACAAGTTGGCCTTTCCACATCTTTCTTTCGTTTCTCTAAAATGACGCATATCGCTATGCAGTAAATGTGTTTTAATGGATGCTTCCCTAATTTTGAACATAATATGCATTTTTGTAGGAATTTTAGAAGAGGTAGAAAAGTACAAAGTAGAAAATTAAAATTACCCATGATGCTTAACACCTAGAGATCACATCTGTTAGATTTTTGACATATCTGTTCTGTCTCTTAAAAAATTATTTAGGAAACATTTGGATTTTCAGTGCAATGCACATAGACTTGTTACATTTAGAAGATAATGGTGCCATATTTATTTATGACCTCTGATAATTTAGAACTATTTTTCTTCAAGAATTAATAATCATGTCTACAGGAACTTTTTAAAAAACGATATCTGGTGTAAGATTACTATGCTCACTAACCTTGATTCATTTTTGAGCCAAAAAGGAAGCAATGAAGTGGCAATTAGGAGATTGGAGCTAAGGAGTAGAGTGCCAGTAGATTTCTTTGGGGTGCCTTCTGTGGCCCATGTTAGAACTTGAGTAGGGCCCTGTGGAAAATATACTGATTCATCTAAGTTGAATGTTCCCCATGGGGGGGGGTACCTACATTCCCTAAAATTGTATGCTAAAATATACTTATATGTTCATTTTTTTGGAAAGATGATCAGTCCATGAGTTTCGTCAGATTTTTGAATGATTCTGTCACCAGAAAAAAGATTCAGGATCTGAAAGTAAGATCCGATTGTGGCCTAGCTCTTGAAATGTTGTTGACTCTGGGCAAGGGACGTAACCTCTCTAAAAAGAGGAGTTACTTGTGCATAGTGTATGTGGAAGTTGTAAAAAAATAAAATAATTTATGACAAATTGGGTTTACTGGTTAGGAAAAAAGCCAAGGGATAGTATATTGCCAATATGAACCATATAAACTGTTGTTACGGTATTCTGAGGCTAGCTATGGGATTTTGAGGACGAAATAGATACCAGCTTTAAACTCTAGTATGATAGATTTGGTAGATTATAAGGACACTTGTCCCAGTAAGAATTTCAAATGCTAGAATGAGTTTGTGTAATGTTCTCCTCTATAATTCCTCATAAATTGGATAAGATTTTTACTTGAATGAAATGTAATAGTTTAGATTAGAAGTGATTTTACTTGAAGTTAAAATAGGTTGTATTTCTTGTGAAACAACCCATATGCTTAGAATCTAAAAACAAAAAAAACCCTAATAGGTCGTTATTAATAATACTGTAAAATGTCTTCACTTCTATTTGTATCTCCTCCATTCCCCCTGCTTTTCCTCCTGCAAGTATTAATAATTTGTGTATTTGCTGTAAACTGTGTTCTTATGCTAGTGGTTTCAAACCCTCTTCTCAGCCTGTGGCATACTGGTGGGGGGACTTCTGACCCCCTTCCTTTCCTTGTTAGCTCTGCTCATTCTTCATCCCGGCCTCTGCCTTGCACTCATTATCTGCATGTCTGTTAACTGTGGAGCACTATCATTAGTACACACACATAGATTTAACCCACCCAACTTTCTTGATTTCTTTTCCAGTTACTTGCTCTTTTATTAAAAAAATTTGCAAAGTGTTGTGATGATTTTAGAAAGCAAGGTATAGAAGGTTGAACTAGATGGCCTGTCAGGGATCTTTCTGGCTCCAATATTGTGAGACTTAAAAGGTTGCCCAGACAGAGATCACTGAGAACAAAAAGGCTGCTCTGCATAATGGAGCTCATTGTGCTCCTCACCCAGAAAGCTTGGCAGTCATAAGACTGGCATCAGTCAATTAAAGTCAATATCAATTAGGGAATATTAATTAAAATTGTACCCTCCCTAAGGAATGAAACATTGATTCTCTGTCTATATAGATAAAAACATTGACTCTCTATTTCTATATATAGATATATAGAAATATAGTTTTTTTCCTAACCAGATGAAAGACAGTAACTGAATAGTTTTTGAATGTGTCTAATAATAGCAACCTAGTGCTTTTAGGTTCTATGACTTCATTTTAGCACCTCAGTACCACCACACATAACATTTTCTTTTTCATTCTTGTTTCATACAGTTTCCCTGGCCCACAACCCTATCTCCATGAGTCTCCTAGCTACCTGTGAACATATTATAATTCTCCCCCAGGGCTATAGCACTTCATCCCTCATCAGGATGAAGGTACCATATTACCGAAATGAATTCATATAAATGAAAAGAAAAAGTATTATTTCTGACTGAGTACCTCTGATTATTACATGTTTGTTGAGTAATATCTGACTTCTGTGTGGATTTTAGTAATCATTGCTTTAGTATCCTATTTTCAGAGAGAGACAATCCATTGAAGTACAGAATGTCAGAGGTAGAACAGACCCTGAAGAGCATGTAGTACAGTTGTCCCCAAATTTTAGCAGACATAAGAATTACCTGGGATTCTAGCACTCTGGGAGGACGAGGCAGCAGGATCACTTGAGCTCAGGAGTTCGAGACCAGCCTGAGCAAGAGCGAAACCCTGTCTCTACGAAAAATAGAAAAACTGGCCAGGCGTGGTGGTACATGCCTGTAGTCCCAACTACTTGGGTGGCTGAGGCAGTAGGTTCACTTGAGCCCAGGAGTTTGAGGTTGCTGTGAGCTATGATGACGCCACTGCATTCTAGCCTGGGTGACATTGTGAGACTCTGTCTGGAAAAAAAAAAAAAAAAAAAGAATTGCCTGGGGAGCTTATTTAGGATACATAGTCTTGAGTTTAACTTGTTGAGATTCTGATTCAAGTATTTGAAGTAAGTTCCTTGAATCAGCATTTTAAACAAGTGCTTCAGATAATCCTGATGCATGTGGTTCAGGGCCCTCATTCTATAGGTCACGAAGCCCAGAGATTCCCACCATGGCTCACCTAGTGTGAGCAATGTGGGCTTCCAATTCTGCAGTCCTCTGGGTCAGCAAAGTGGCCAGGTCTACTGCTCCTTGGGAATTGCTTTTGTAGAGACCACGGGAAACCTTCTGGTTGCCAGATCCAGTGTGGTTGGCTTATAGGCATCATAATAAATTGATTTAAACATACAAACTGATTTTATAGCTTTTAATGCTTGTGATTATTCTTATTTCTCCCTCCTCCAGGTGTTTTTCTCACTCTCCAGTCATTCCTTCTTATTCTCTTTCTCTAGTTCCCCTTCTTCCACCTGTCCCTCAAATGTGGGCGTACCCACCAAGTGCTGGCTTAACTTTTGTCCATTACTTGGATGATCTCTTGTTTAGTTTCATGACCTCAGTGGCCCACTTGTTTGTCTGTGACTTCTAGATCTTGCTGTTTACCTGTATTTTGGCTACCTACTGGGCATTTTCATCTGCCTGTCCCTCAAAACCTTCAAACTCAGTGTCTAAAATTGAACCTAAAATCATTCCCCCTCCAATACTTTCTCCACCAGTATTTCCTATTTCAGTAAATGATCCTACCAGTAACCTACCCAGAGTACTTGACAACCAAAGTAGATTATTTACCATTCCCCTTTTCCATTTGACAAAGTTCATTTCAGTAATAATCGTGAAATGAAACAAATAATAATGGCAGGAAAAGAATTCTTCTTATTGAAATTTTTGCACGTATAATCATGCCAGTGACAAAATGAATGTTACAATACAAAAGAAAAGCTTATAAATTATAGTAATGTAATAATTGAAAAAAGGAGGGGGGAACTTGTGAAGAAACACTTCCAAGAGAGTGAAGTCTGCGAGGTTCAGAGAATGATTTGCAGGTAGAAGAACAAAATTGAAATAACTCAAGTTGTGTTTCTTTCTTTCAGTGTTTATTTAGAATCTACTTTTGAAGCACAGGAATATGTAGTTGGAGACATAGGTGAGTTGGAGACAGGAAATACACCTGAAGTGGGCTCCAGTCCTTTCCAATGTGTATTGGAAGCCAGGCCATATAATTATATAAATGTAATTCCCATATAATTAGTGATCTTTTTGAAATACCTTCCACATAGCATACCATATTTATTAAAGGATAAGAAATGAAAATGTGCTAATTCAATATTATGTATATATTGTGTAACTATTACTAAAACTTAACAGTAACCATGGCAGTTACTTAGGACTTAGACCAGCACATCTTCTCAGGGAGTAATTTATTAATGACATTGTTTAGAATTGCTAGTTCATGATGACATTAAGAAGCAAACTGACTTTTAGTCAGCTGCATTACTATTTTTAAACTGACTGCAAATGGTGAACCTCATTATCATCTGGACTCCAGGACCATGGCCTTAGGATCTTCTGCATCCCACCATTCACATGTTCATCTGAAGCCAGGAACCTTAGAATCATCATTTTTTTATTCCTTCTGTGTTTTTGGAGTTTATTTTCCATTCAGGTTCTTACTTCTTCATTGTATGGTTAATTCATTAATTTGGGGAATTTTCTTTCTGTTAATGTGAACATTTTTGGCAAATTTCTCTTTACCACTTTAAAAAATAGTTTTTTTGAGGTATAATTTATATATAGTAAAATTGCCCCTTTGTATACTATACAGTGCCGTGAGTTTTGAGAAATGAGTATGGTGTGGATGTATGAAAGAGTCTGTGTACCTGCAAAAACCTGGTGTTGGAGCAGAAAGGGCTGTATGCAAGGGCTTCCTGAGCATACAGGTCCAACTGTATAGGACCACAGGCTCCAGAGAAAGTGCCAGCAGGTCTCTCCAAAAAAGGCTAGGACCAGTCAGAAATCAGCAGGAGCCAGTCCCAGGACTAGGGCCACAGTGTAGCTGACAGCAGGAGTGATATCAGGACGTCAGCTGGATCAAGGCCCTTCCCTGTTGCAGAAGGCTCTTGTGAGCCCCCTTGTAGAATATCTCTTTTAGTCTCCCTGGAAAGGGCAGGGTTGGGAGTGGAGCTCTGAGAGACTGTCCTAAAGTCACTGAGTCATCCAGAGGGGACCGTTTATACCAGCTGTTTTGGCAAGTCAGAGTTTGAATAGATGGCTATTTAAACTAAAGGATTGTTAAGTTGGAAAAGATAGAAATAGTGCTGATTAGCAAGTCTATTTTCCCACTACCCAATGGGATGGGGCTCCTAAGGATGATAAAGTCAGCTGTAGAAATTAAAGAGGCTGCATTTCCTTTACATAGCCACATATTTCAAAAGTAAATTTAAATATTTTACAACAAAAACCCTGCCAAAAGATATTTGTAGCATTGCTATGTGATTATAAGAGTAATATAATAAATTAATGGGGGAAAAATGAGAGATATATCCACCAACAGTCTTCATCTCTGAGTGGTGATATTACAGGTAATTTTTATTTTCTTTTTCTATTTTTCCGTTTTTTTCTCTCTTAAATTGTCTCAAATAAATTGTATACTTTGTAGCTAGGAGAAACAAATGCTATTAAAAATTACTATTAAGAAATTAGTCGACCAGTAAAAACTAATAATTTTTATTGGATATATTTGCATTATTACATACCCGTATAGTATACATTTTACACATACATATTTGATACAATACTTTTTATAGAATCTTATATCCTGCTTTTTATCACCTAGTATTATAACATGATCAGTTTCCCTTTTCCCTAAATGTTTTTCAAAAGCATTTTAAAAAATAGCTGTATAACAGTTTTTTGATGAACCATTTCTTTATTGCTGGACATCTAGATTATTTTTTAAAATTTTATCATTTTAAATAATGTTATACTACACATATTTCTTTGTAAATCTTGGCATATTTGATTGTTTTCTTGGGATATAATCCCTTGAAATTCCCAATGGAATTACTGGGCCAGATAATAAGAACATTTTCAAAGTTCTAGATATTAGACAATTTTAATTTCAGTGATTCTTTAGGAGCCTTAACTAGGGACTGAGCTATGTTACCTGGGTATAACCTTTTCATTCTACACATTTTTTATTTCTTAACAAAAAACAACAGCAATAATTAAACACACAAGAGTATATATATACACACACACACACACAAACACACACACACACACACACAGCTGTTCTGTCTAATTAAGACTTCCTCAGACCATGCACTCCTAGAAATTTAGGACACTTACTATCTACATATTTTCTTTGAGGGAAACCTCTTATTTATAATAGTTGCTCTCCTTCTATGAATTTAACAAATGACAACCAGCTAAGAATGGCTTTGGTAGTCATGTCTTTGGTGGGGTCACTTTATCCTTGAATGCTATTACTCACCTATTGTTCCATCTGAGTAACCCTTGACGTGTTTCTCTGTGGGGAATTTATTCCTGTTTTCTGTCTGAAGTATGATCCTACCTCCTTGTTATTTACTTATTCCTCTCTCTGTCTTTCCATGTCCCGCTCAAGACTCAAACTGTCCAGTCTTTCCCTTTTGAAGGAAACCATGTCAATATGGTTTCCTTCCATGTATGGTTCAACATACATCCGGTAGTATATGTAATATGAATCAGGAATCTCACTTAGAGGCTTGTGTCTTCTCTAAGCAGAGACTTGTGGCCCACAATTCATGGTAGGGAGCATGATAATTGACTCCTTGTCTAAAGAAAAATATTCCGCACACATATTGCAGCATAGGTGTAGACTATTTGTACTCCTTGCCTATACAGATGGCACCTCCAAAGTGCAGGTTTAACATCTAGTGAAATATAGTGTATCCAGCTTTATTTATTAGCAAAACAGTCTTCTTTCCACTACACGTATTTTGCCAGTGCCTTTAGAGTCTGTATGTAGTGATCCTCCCCAACCTTTTTGGCACCAGGGACCAGTTTCATGGAAGACAATTTTTCTATGGACTGGGGTGGGAGGGATGGTTTCGGGATGATTCAAGCTCATTGCAGTTATTGTGCACTTTATTTCTATTATTATTACATTGTAATATATAATGAAATAATTATACAACTCAACATAATGCAGAATCAGTGGGAGCTTGTTTTCTTGTATATAGACGGTACCATCTGGGGGTGATGGGAGACAATGACATCCAAAGTGTGTTGCTTATATCTAGTCTACTCCGTAATCTCGTTTTGGTTGCTGTTACTGCCAAAACCCTGCTTCACAAAGATAGGATGGTAGAAATGGAAACAGGCTTTTCAGTGCTTTTGTGGCTATCTCAGGATATTCTGCTTTGACTTTAATCCAGAACGTATGGAAATTTGAAGTTGTTTCAAACATACTTTTAAGGCCACCGTCATTTGTGATCTCAAGCAGTTGATCCTCGTCTAGCACAGACAATGTCGATTCACCTGGCTTATTCACAAATGGGTCTCGGATCCATTCCTTCCCAGTTTGGGGGTCTTTTGTGGTTGGGAAGTAACGCCCAAACTCTTTTGAAAGCTGAGATAGGTGATCATGCAACAACTGGGAGAAAGAAGGCTCTGGCTCAGTCTCTTTCAAGATCTCTGCTAATGTTTGAAACATGTCAAAAATCCCAGTGTTCACTAGTCACCCCCATAATTCCAGTTTGGCTTTGAATGCAGCCACTTTATCTGCCGACTTGAACACAGTTGTCATTCTCCCCTGAAGTGACAGACTGAGTTTGTTGAAGAGGTTGAATATGTCACACAAGTAAGCAAGTTTTGCGATCCATTCTGTGTCACTGAAATGTGCTGCCAGTGGTGACTTTTTCTAAAAGAAATCTCTGGAGTGGCTCTTGTAACTCAAAAACTCTGGCCAGTGATTTACATTTAGAAAGCCATTTCACTTCTGTGCATAAGAGAGGACACGTGTGCTCTGTATCTATCTCCTCACAGAGCAGCACGAACAGACGTGAGTTAAGGGCATGTACTTTAATGTGGTTGATAATTTTAATCACATCCTGCAAAACATTGTTTAGTTCAGGTGACATTTTTTGGCTAGCCAGCATTTCTCTATGGATGACACAGTGCATAGACTCACATTCAGAAGCAACCTCCTTGACTGGAGTAGGGAAACCAGAAAACCGTCCAGTACTGACACAAAATAACCAATTCAGTTTTCCTGATATGTAATCATTCAAAGACTTGAATAGTTCTACAGCTATGGTGTTGGTTGGCAACAAAAGTGCGCATAACATATCCTTATACACATCCTCCTGAAAAATATATTGCACAAAAGCAAGCGTTGTTGCTTTTTGTCAACATCGGTAGACTCATCAACCTGGATTGTGTACCACGGTGACTCATTAATCCTCTCTAACAATTGTGCCTCAGTATCTTCTGCTGTTTCATTAATTCGTCTGTTTATGGGACTAGCCGAAAGAGGAACACGTGCCACCTTTCAAACTGCAGTTTCTCCTAAAAGTTCACAGCAATGTCCTTAGCAGCAGGCAGGATCAGCTCTTCACCAGTAGTAAAGGACTTCTTAGCTTTAGCAATGCAATTATCCACTAAGAATGATGCTCTCAGTGCAGACACTTTCAATGAAGTGGTGGCCTTCAATAATTGCTTCTGTTCTTCCTGTTCACATTTTCTTCTTTTGAAAAACTCCAAAGGCTTGTCTTTTAACACAGCATGCTTGGTTTCCACGTGGTGAAGCAGTTTTGAATATTTCATGGCGTCGTTGAATAGCCAGTCGCTGCATATTATATAAAGCAGGCTTGGAGAATGTGAATCACCTGTTGCAATGAACTGTAATTTAAGTAGGACTTTTGGTATTTTCTTTTAAATGCAGCTTTCATTTTGTTGGCAGTCTTAGAGTCTTCTGCTGTCTCATCATTGAGTCTTTCCCCCCTTTCAAAGAAGCTCTCCAGCCATGTTTGTTTTTTACTCATTTTTGCTAGGGTTAGCTTGTGGTATTACTGTGACTGAGACAAGTGTGTGGTACAGGAAAGAGGTGTGGATGGAAGTAGTAAATAAAATAATGGGCGGGCCATGTGTGAGCTAAAATAAGTGTTGGATTCTGACTTAAAGCCTGTCACCAGATGCAGCTTAATTGTCACTTGCCACTCATTGATATGGTTTTGATATGAGTCTGCAAGCAATTGACTTATTATGGTCTCTGTGCAGTCAAACCTCTCTGCTAATGATAATCTATGTTTGCAGCCTCTCCCCAGTGCTAGCGTCACTGCCTCAGCTCCACCTCAGATCATCAGGCATTCGATTTTCATAAGGAACGTGCAAGCTAGATCCCTTGCATGTGCAGTTTACAGTAGGGTTCGCACTCTTATGAGAATCTAACGCCTCCACTGATCTGACAGGAGGTGGAGCTCAGGCTGTGATGCTAGCGATGGGGAGTGGCCATAAATACAAATGAAGCTTTGCTTATTCGCCTGCTGCTTACCTCCTGCTGTGTGCCCTAGTTCCTAACAGGACACTGACCTGTACCAGTCTGTGGCTTGGGGCTTGGGGACCACAGGTCTATAGAATTCAGCAGAAGTAACATTTCTGCTGGGAAAGGGGGGGAGTTAGCACTTGGAACTTATGAAATGTGATGATGACTTCTATTAATGTAGAGAATCTCATTTGCTGCTTTTGTGTTCTCCACAATGCTTAACTCAATGCTGAGGAGAGAACTCGCCCTTAATAAATATCTGTTCTCTGTTTGGCTATACTTCTATGTCATTGTATTATTATAATAATGCCTTTGGTGATAATTAAGTGTTGAAGAACATCTATTATAAAATATACTTATTAATCCTTCATGTCACAGACTGACCTAGTCATTATCTCAGATTTTTACTCACTGAAATTAAATCTAGCATTCTTCATTTTTGAATTCATTCCAGTGGCATAAGCAATCATAACTGTCAAATGTTTATATTTCTTGAAGTTAACTATAGTGAATGTACATGCATTCCTTTGTGATAATGTTCTTGCTGCTTATAACATTGTCCTTGTTCTTTCCACTGACTAGAGAAAGTTGGAGACTAATGAGATGCATAGCTGCAAGATTTCTGGCCATGGTTTTCAAATAAGTTGTCTCAGAGTATGATATGATAAGTAAAGAAGGGAAAAAGTTAAACTACTAAATTTAGTCATAAAATATGCCTGCCTATGTCCCCTCTTACTTTTCCCTCTAAAGCTGCGGTCCTCAACCCTCAACCCCCAGCCCTGGCCTGGTACTGGTCTGTGGCCTGTTAAGAAACGGGCCGCACATCACCACCTGAGTTCTGCCCCATGGCCTTGGAAAATTTGTCTTCCATGAAACCAGTCCCTGGTGCCAAAAAGGTTGGGGACTGCTGCTCTAAAGCATGAATGGCGGTCATAGTGATAGTAATAATAATGGTTTCTGAATTCTGGTTCATCCCCACATGTGTCAACTTTCATTAATTTCTCTTCTCTTATAGAAGGACAATAGCGATAGGACAACAATCCGTGATTCTAAGAAATAGAAGAAAAGAGGCGATTTGCAAGTGAATGTAGAATAAGCAGTGTTAAGCTTAGGATTTCCTTTTTCTTCTGAATTTTCACTTTTGTATTTTGGCACCTTTGATTTTAGGAGGAGGCCTGTTCAGCTACTGTAAACCCAGCTCATTTTGCTAATGTCTTCCTAATCAAATTGGAAATATATAAAAGGCTCAGTAGCCCAGAGAAAGTATGAAATACAGAAATTTGGAGGGTGTTGTCCTTTTTGGAGGTAAAGAAAGGAATGCTGGTTACTTTGCCCCTGCTCAAGTTGGTAACAAAATCAGGTGTTCCTTTACTTTAGCCTATAGACATGGCACTTTCCACTGAAGGCTCTGCTGGCACTTGGCAGCTGTTTCAAAGTGGGAATTACTTTCACTCCTCAAAACAGGGATGAAGTGGGGACTAGAAATAGCATTGAAAAAAAAATTATCTTTAAAGTGTGTTGCTTGTGAAATAATTGATGACTGGGGGAAATAAGCCAGCCTGCAAGGAGTGGAGAGCGTGGTGGTTAGAGCATGCAAGGACTCTGGAACCAGACTTATTTCATACATTCAGAATTTGGCTCTGATAAGGGAATACTATGAACAACTCTGTGCCCACAAATTTGATAACCTAGATGAAATAGACCAATCCCTTGAAAGACATAATCTGCCAAAACTCACACAAGAAAAAGTAGACAATCTGTATAAGCCTGTGTCTATTAAGGAAATTGAATCAATAATTAACTGTGATGGTTAATTTTATGCGTAATGGGTGGGTTATAGGTATCCCGATTAAACATTTTTTCTGGGTGTGTTTCTGAGGGTATTTACAAATGAGATCAGCATTTGAATAGTTGGACTAAGTAAAGTAGATTGCCCACCCAAGAGTGAGTGGGCATCATCCAGTCAGTTGAGGGCCTGAGTAGAACAAAAGGTGAAGGAAAGAGGAATTTGCCAGTCTCCCTTTTTTTTCCTGCCTCCCTGCTTGAGCTGGGACATCTCATCTTCCACCCTTGGACTGGGATTTATATAATAGGTTCTCTGGTTCTCAGGCCTTCTCTCTTGGACTGAATTACACCAGCTTCCTGTGTCTCCAGTTTGTAGACAGCCAATATGGGATTTCTTAGCCTCTGTAATTGAGTGATCCAATTCCTCATAATAAATCTGCATACACACACACACACATACACGCACACCTCGTTTTATTACTGTGCTTCACAGATTTTGCACCTTTTTTTTTTTTTTTTTTTTTTAACAAATTCAAGGTTTATGGCAGCCCTGCATCTTACAAGTCTGTCAGCGCCATTTTTCCAACAGCATGTGCTCACTTTGTGTCTCTGTGTCAGAGTTTGGTAATTCTTACAATATTTTAAAAGTTTTCATTATTATTATATCTGTTATTGTTATCTGTGATCAATGATCTTTGATGTTACTATTTTAATTGTTTTGGGACACCACAAATAGCATCCATATAAGATGACAAACTTAATAAATGTTGTGTGTGTGTTCTGACTGTTCCATCAACTGGCTGTTCCCTTTCCTCAGGCCTCCCAATTCCTTGAGATGCAACATTATTGAAATTAGGCCAGTTAATAACCCTACAATGGCCTCTAGGTGTTCAAGTGAAAGGAAGAGTGAAAGGAAGAGTCACTCGTTTCTTACTTTAAATCAAAAGCTAGAAATGACTAAGCTTAGTGTGGAAGGCATGTCAAAAGCCCAGATGGGCCAAAAACTAGGCCTTTTTTACCAAGTAGTTAGCCAAGCTGTGAATGCAAAGGAAAAGTTCTTGAAGGAAGTTAAAAGCGCTACTCCAGTGAACACACAAATGGTAAGAAAGCAAAACAGTCTTATTGCTGATAGGGAGAGAGTTTTAGTGGTTTGGATAAAAGATCAAACCAGACACAACATTACCTTAAGGCAAAGCCTAATTCAAAGGAAGACCCTAACTCTTATCAATTCTACAAAGGCTTAGAGAGGCAAGGAAGCTGAGAAGGAAAGTCTGAAGCAGAGGTTCGCTCAAGGTTTAAGGAAATCAGTCTCCATAACATTAGAGTACAAGGTGAAGCAGCAAGTGTTAATGTAGAAGCTACAGCACATTATCCAGATGATCTAGGTAAGATAACTGATGAAGTTGGCTACACTCAACAACAGATTTTCAATGGAAATGAAACAGCCTTCTATTGGAAGAACATGCCATCTAGGACTTTCATAGCTAGAGAGAAGTCTGGCTTCAAAGCTTCAAAGGACAGAGTGACTCTCTTGTTAGGAGCTAATGCGTCTGGTGACATTCAATGGAAGCCAGAGCTCATTTACCATTCCAAAACTCCTAGGGCCCTTAAGAATTATGCTAATTCTATTCTGCCTGTGCTCTATAAGTACAAGAATGCCTGGATGACAGCATATCTGTTTACAGTAGGGTTTACTGAGTGTTTTAAGCTCACTCTTGAGACCTACTGCTCAGAAAAAAAGATACCCTTCAAAATGTTTCTGCTCATTGACGATGCACTTACCTAAGTACTCTGATGGAGATGTGTAAGGAAATTAATGTTATTTCCATGCCTGCTAGCACAATATCCATTCTGCAGCCTGTGAATCAAGGGGTAATTTTGACTTTCAAGTCTTATTATTTAAGAAATATATTTCACAAGGCTATAACTGCCATAGATAGTGACTTCTCTGATGGATCTGGGCAAAATCAAATGAAAACCTTCTGGAAAGGATTCACTATTCCAGATGCCTTTAAGAATATTTGTGATTCATGGGAGGAGGTCAAAACATCAACATTAACAGGAGTTTGGAAGAAGATGATTCCGATCTTCATGGATAACTTTGAGGGGTTCAAGTCTTCAGTGGAAGAAGTAACTGCAAATGTGGCGGAAACAGCAAGAGAACTAGAATTAGAAGTGGAGCATGAAGTTGTGACTAAATTGTTGCAATCTCATGATAACATTTTAACGGGTTAGGAGTTGCTACTTATCAATAAGCAAAATGGTTTCTTGAGACAGAATCTCCTTATGGTGAAGATGCTGTGAACATTGTTGAAATGACAATGAAGAATTTAGAATATTACATATATTTAGTTGATAAATTAGTGGCAGGGTTTGAGAGGATTGACTCCAATTTTGAAAGAAGCTCTACTGTGGGTAAAATGCTATCAAATAGCATCACATGCTACAGAGAAATCTTTCATGAAAGGAAGAGTCAAGGCGGCAAACTTCACTATTGTCTTATTTTAAGAAATTGCCACAGTCGTGGCGACCTTCAGCAACCACCACCCTGATCAGTCAGCAGCCATCAACTTTGAGGCAAGACCCTCCCCCAGCACAAATATAACAACTCACTGAAGGCTCAGATGATCATTAGCATTTTTTTAGACATAATTCTATTGCACACTTAATAGACCACAGTATAGTGTGAACGTAACTTTTATATGCAGTGGGAAACAAAAGAATTTGTGTGATTCTCTTTAATGTGGTATTTGTTTTATTGTGGCGGTCTGGAACCAAACTCACAATATTGCTGAGGTATGTCTGTGTATATATACAGTTGGCCCTCCATATCCATGAGTTCTGCATCTGTGGATTCAGCCAACTACAGGTTGAAAATATTTGGAAAAAAAATACAACAATAGAAAGTAATATAAATAAAAATACAGTATAACAACTATTTACATAGCATTTACGTTGTATTAAGTATTATAAGTAATCTAGATATGATTTGAAGTATTTGAGAGGATGTGTGCAGGTTATATGCAAATACTATGCCACTTTATATAAGGGACTTGATTATCTGGGGATTTTGGTTTCTATGGGGGGCTGGAACTGATCCCTCATGGATACCAAGGATTGGCTGTCTATATATCTTCTATTTATTCTGCTTCTCTGGAGAACCCTAATATAATAACCTTCCAAAACAGAAAGCACCAAGCCCAGATGGGTTCACTGGTGCTTTAATTTCTTCAAGCATTTAAAGAAGAAATTATACCAGTTCTCTACAGTCTTTCTCAGAAGATAGAAGCAGAGGGAAGGCTTTCTATGAGGCCAGCATACCAAAACCAGATAAGGACATTACAAGAAAATGAAATTACAGACCAATGTCTCTCATGAACATAGATATAAAAATCCAGAACAAAATATTAGCAAATCAAATCCAACAATGTATAAAAATAATTATACACTATGGCCAAATGGAATTTACCCCAGGTATGCAAGAGTGATTTGAAAATCAAATAATATAATCCATCTCATTAACAGGCTAAAAAAGTAAAATCATATGATCATATTAGTAGATGCAGAAAGAACATTTGATAAAATTCAATACCCAATCATGACAAAAACTCACAGTAAACCAGGAATAGAAGGGATCTTCCTGAAGTTGATAATGATTATTTATAAAAAACCTACAACTAACATCATTCTTAATGGTGAGAAACTATAAATTTTTATAACATTAGGATAGTCAAGTATATACCCTGTTAAAAAAAATTTGTCCAAACCCTTGTTAAATATGTTAAAGTAGACTTTAGTCCGAGGGGGCCATGGCAATAGGTGGAGGGACACCTGCAACAGGGTCTTGCAGTGAGGGAGAGAGATTGGATTCAACTCCAACAAGGACAAAGGAGGATTTTTAATCACAGAGCAGGTGGGGATCAATGGGTGGAAAATTACTAGGAGGAAACATCAAGAATAAGGGGTTTCTGGTTAAACTGACTGGGCAGGCCAGGGTGATAAGTTATCCAGACTAGTCAGATACCACGGGTGGGAGCTTTTCAATAAACTGACTCAGGATTATTGCTCAGACTGATTCTACAAGGCAGAGAGGGAAGCCCACAGTCGGGCCTAGTCAGAAAGGACACAGGGGCCTGTCTACGTTTTTGTCGGAGGAGAGAGTCTTTGTCACTCCTCTCATCACTCCTTTTTGGCAGCATACTGGAAGCTGCAGCTAATGCAGTGAGAACGGAAAAGGAAATTAAAAGTATATTGATTGGGAAGGAAGAAATAAAACTGTCTTTGTTCGCAGATGACTTGACCATCTATGTAGAAAATCTGAAAGAATCAACAAAAACACTCCTGGAACTAATAAGCACTTATAGCAAGGTTGCAGGATACAAAGTTAGTATACAGGAGTAAATTGGTTTCTCATGTACCAGCAATGAACAAGTGGAATTTGAAATTAAAACACAATACCACTTACGTTAGTACCCCCAAAATGAAATACTTAGGTATAAATCTAACAAAATATGTATAAGTTCTATATGAGGAAAACTCCAAAACTATGATGAAAGAAATCAAAGAAGAACTAAATAAATGGAGAGATATTCCATGTTCATAGATAGGAAGACTCAATATTGTCAAAATATCAGCTCTTTCCAACTGCAATCCCAGTAGAAAATCCTAGCTCATTATTTTGTGTGTGTTGACAAACTGTTTCTAAATTTTGTATTGAGAGACAAAAGACCCAGAATAATCAACATAATATTGAAGGAGAAAAACAAAGTTGGAGGACTGACATCACCCTACTTCAGGTCTTACTATAAAGCTACAGTAATCAAGACAGTGTGGTTTTGGTGCAAGATTAGATAGATAGATCGAAGGAACAGAATAAAGAGCCCAGAAATAGACCTACGTAAATATAGTCAACTGAAATTTGACAAAGGAACAAAGGCAATACAATGGAGAAAAGATAGTCTCTTAAAAATTTTTTTAAGAAATTTTATTTTATTTTAATAGATTTAGGGAGTACAAATGTTTTTTTGTTACATGAATGAATTGCATAGTGTAGAAGTCTAAGCACTTAGTGTACCCATTGCCTGAATAGTGTACATGGTACCCAATAGCTAATTTTTCATCCCACACTCCCTTCTACCCTTACCCTTCTGAGTCTCCAATGTCCATTATGTCACTCTGTGTGACCATGCATACCCATTGCTTAGCTTCCACTTATAAGTGAGAACATGCGGTATTTGGGTTTTCTTCCTGGGTTACTTCACTTAGGATAATGGCCTCTAGTTCCATCCAAGTTGCTACAGAAGACATTATTTCATTCTTTTTCATGGCTGAGTAGTACTGCACAGTGTGTGTGTATACACACACACACACACACACAATATTTTCTTTATCTACTCATCAGTTGATGGGCACTTAGGTTTGTTCCATATCTTTGCAATTGTGAATTGTGCTGCGATAAACATACGGGTGTGGGTGTCTTTTTTATAAGATGACTTCTGAGAAAAGATATTCTTTTTAACAAATGGTGCTGGAACAATTGGACATCCACATGCAAGAGAATGAACCTACACCCTTCACAAAAATTAACTCAAAATGGATCACAGACCTAAATGTAAAACACAAAACTATGAAACTCCTAAAAGATAACATAGGAGAAAATCTAGATGATCTAGGGTTTGGTGATGAGTTTTTAGATACAACACCAAAAGCATAATACATGAAAGAAAGAATTGATAAGCTGGGCTTCATTAAAAGTAAAAATTTCTTCTCTGTTAAAGACACTGTCAAGAGGATAAGAGGACAAGCCACAGACTGGGAGAAAATATTTGCAAAAGGTACATCTGTTAAAGGGCTGTTATCCAAAATATACAAAACTCAACAATACAAATATTGTTAAAATACATAAAATATATAAAACTCAACAATAAGTTGCTACATAATTTAAAAATGTGCTAAAGACCTTAATAGACACTTCACCAAAATAGATATACAGATAAATGTATGGATATGAAAACATACTCCACATCATATGTCATCAGGGAAATGCAAATAAAAATGACAGCAAGATAGCACTATATGTCTATTAGAATGTCCAAAATCCAGGACACCAAGTGCTGGCAAAGGTGTGGAGCAATAGGAACCCTCACTCATTGCTGGTGGGAACACAAAATAGTACAGCCACTTTGGAAGACAGTTCAGCAGCTTTTTGTAAGACTAAACATATTCTTACTATATGATCCAACAATTATCATACTTATTGGTATTTACCCAAAAGAGTTGAAAACATGTCTATACCAAAGCCTGCATGCAGATGTTTATAACAGTTTTATACGTAATTGCCAGTACTTAGAAGCAACCATTATGTCCTTCAGTAGGTGAATAGATAAACTGTGGTAGATCCAGACAATGGAATGTTATTGAGCTCTAAAAAGGAATGAGCTATCAAGCCATGAAAAGACATTGAAGAAACTTCAATGCATATTACTAAATGAAATAAGTCAATCTAAAAAATTGACAAACTGTACAACTCCAACTATATGGCATTCTAGAAAAGACAATGCTATGAGACAGTAAAAAGATCAGTGGTTGACAAGGATTGGGGGGAGAGAGGGATGAGCAGGTGGAACACAGAGGATTTTTAGGTCAGTGAAAATACTCTGTGTGATACTGCTATGGTTTGAATGTGTCCCCTCAAAATTCACGTTGAAATCCCCATTGTGGTGTTATTAAGAGGTGGGGTCTTTTGGGAATTGATTAGGTCATGGGGGCTCCACCCTCATTAATGGATTAATGCCTTATGAAAGGGCTGAAGGAAACTTACTTAGGCCCTTTTTGACCTTCAGTGCCTTCTGCTCTGTGAAGACACAGCATTCAAGGCACCATCTGGGCCCTCACCAAATGCTGAACCTGCCAGCGCCTTGATCTTGGACTTCCCAGCTTCCAGAACTGTGAGGAAATAAATTTCTGTTCTTTATAAATTACCCAGTCTCAGGTATTTTGTTATAGAAGCACAAACGGACTGAAACGGATACTATGATGGTATATACCTATTATAAATTTGTCCTGACCTAACCCATAGAATGTACAACAGCAAGTGTGAACCCTAATGTAAATTGTGGGCTTTGGGTGATATGCTGTGTCAGTGTAGGTTCATCATGTAACAGTTGTACCATTCTGATGGGGGAGCTGGCAATGGAAGAGGCTATGTATGTGTGAGAGCAGTGAGTATATGAGAAATCTCAGTGCCGCCTTCTCAATTTTGCTGTAAACCTAAAACTCCAAAAAAAACAAAGTTTAAAAAAATTTGTCTTTCATTAGCAATAAGTTGGAAAATTACTTAATCTGTCTATGTCTCACTTTCCTTATTATAAAATTTGGATAATAGTGTATAATAATAATAATACCTATCTTACATGGTAGGGTTGTAAGGATTGAACTAATACATGTGAAGAACTTAGAATGGTTCCTAACACATAGTAAGTGCTCAATAAAGGGATAGATATTATTAGAATTAGTGTTATTATTTTAAAAAGAAATACCACTTAAAGTTTACTTGAAGTGATGTTTTGTGAAAAGGAATCTGAAAAATAATACCAACACATTTTGTAGCAGTAGAAAAGTCAAATGTGTGTGTGTGTGTGTGTGTGTGAGAAGGAGAATCAGAAAATGTTAGGGTATAGTGGCCAACTGGGGAGTACCCTGTCTACAATATTTAGTTTAAGTTAAAAGCAAAAGTACCGTGATCACCACCAAACCATACCCATTTTTTCAGCCACATTTGGTGTGTGGATCACCAGTGCATCCTGGTGTAGGATCATGATGAAAGTGGTTACTCTATAAAGATGGTACTACAGCTCTGCTATCCATTATGCTAGCAATAGCCACATGTCCATATTTAAATTTAAATTAATTAAAATTAAATTCAGTTCCTCAGTCACACAAGCTACAATTCAGGTGCTGAATAGCCACATGTGGCTAGTGACTGCCATACTGGATAGTGCAGACATAGAACATTTCTGTCATTACATAAAGTTCTATTGGATAGAGCTGATCTAATGGTTTATAAACATATTCATTCATTTCTGTCTACCAACTTATATGTACCTCGGTGGGAAATCACCCAGCCAGAGCCAGTAGACCAGTAATACACAGTAGTACAGTAGTGTGAGATTGGTCCTACACTACAGCTGTTAATCCACCCCCTAGCAGTAGCTTATACGTTTGTTTCTGAAGTATTAAAAAAAAAACTGGTGGCTGTAGGCCTTTGGCACTAGGTGAATTTCCAGTTTGAGGAGAAAGCTTTGTAGGGGAACAGAAAGGGAGGTCTTCCCCCCTGAACTTCAAAGGATACATTATTAGCACCTTTCTAGGCATGAAGGGGAAAATTGGGTTTGGGTATATATTTGTTTGCATGTGTGTTTTTTTACCTACTAAGGGAAATACATCAGTGAGAAGCCTTAACCTTTAATGTTCTCTATAAAATATATAAAAGGCATATTGCCTTAGGAATTTTTTACTATGTCAAAATGTATCTCATAGTGGCAATCAATATCTGCTATTGCTAGAATAATGCTTTATCATTCATAATGGGAAATAGCACACTTTTAATCATTTAATGGTGATTTGAATGAAGAATTTTCACTCTGTTAAAACTTAACTAGAGGAAGCCTGAGCTGGTGGCAGGGTGGTATAACCGATCAGATCCCCTAGGGCTGATTGGGTTAGTGAATAGGATTGCTTCTCTATTGCCATTCATTGTAGAGGCCACATTACTCCAAGAGAAAGCACAGAGCACAAAGGGAGCCTGTGGGTGGCATGCTTTCTTTAGAAAGAACAGTAGCATCAAATATATGTGACATAGGGAATTATCTATTTTACCTGAATAAATTTATACTTCCATTCCTGACAATAAATATAGGGCTAATTCTTTAGACTTCCTCTCCTTATTGAGCTTTTGCATTGGTAGTTGTCCCTTCCCCTCTCCAACCTAACCTAATTTATTCTAGGCTGTGGGCTTGAGGACTAAGGGCCAGATTTCATTGGTAAATTAATTTCAGATATTACCCTCACTTTGGAGTAAGTGCATCACTTCTCCCAGAGGGGAGGTATGCAGAGGCATTTTGGCCTACCTGGGACAAGCTGTTTGCTTAATCCTTTCTCTTGGGGCTATGTGTTACACTAAAAAAAGAATGAACGTCACGAGACTTGAATTTTAGTGTTGGCTTTGACAAATTTCTTGGATTACTTTATGCAAGCTACTTAATCACTTTGTTCCTCATTTTCTCTGTGTGTAAAATAAAGATAACTACCAATGCCCACCTAATTCACAAGAGTGTTGAGAATAATATATGAAAAAGCAAAACTGCTTAGAGCCCTCAAGAGGAAAGACAACAGATCTCAGGCTCAGGTTTGTCACATTTCAGCTATGCATGCTTCATTATAAAAGCCTCTTAGATGTTAACACAACTATAGAGTCTGCCTGGATTTCAGGAGCATCTTATTCTTGGAGCAGTGTTTATATGTGTGTTTGTGTCTGTGAGTGTTTGTGTGTTGGATTTCTTTTCAGTGGTATGAATTGTCAGACTGCCCACAGGGCTTTTTAAGCTTCTGGGCAACTCTGAGGCAGAATATAACCTTTTTCTTTTCCAGGTAGCCAAAGCAACCCCTGTGAGAGTGTGTGAGTAATATTAACAGAGGAGTTAAGCACTTTTTGACTTTGTGCTCCAATAGTAGAATGGTAAAAAATCTTTGTTTTTCCCTTCCCTGGTTTCTTGGAACAAATAGTCTTGGTGGCCATCAACATTTTCCGTGGATTCCCTCTTGTGCCCAATGTCCACTGATGCTACCCTGGGTGAGTTGGGGGCCAGAGAGTAGCCCTTTTCCTACCAGAGTTATTTATGAGGTTTACCAGAAATCTCTTTGCTTTCTTTATATTTTTAAAAAAATTTGCAGTGTCTTTAAATATAAGCTCTTGCTTTTTGAGGTTCTTTAAATATATACTCTTCCTTTTTAAGGTTCTTATAGCTTCCTCTTGAGGAACTAGGGATAAATTCCCAAAGTTTGTGCCAGAGAACAGGACAAATAGCTCTATGTGGTATGACACCCAATACCGTTCCGCCTCATTGACCATCACCACCCTGTTTCCCAAACCAGAACTTTCTCCTCCCTTACTTAGCTTGAGTTTCTGGTCACTAAGGGCACTGTCTGAAAGGTTTTAGGGGTGCCTTTAGCTCCCATTTTGTGGGAGCCTCATTTCTGGTGTTTCAGGGCTCCACATGCTGCTTTCACATCCACCCCTTCCAGAGGTCTCAAATTTTCACTGTGACACAAATCCTCAAGACAAGTCCTGGCCCAGCAGATTTCCTGTAGATAAGTACTCCCCTGCTCTTTCCTTTCACAATCCTTGAATTCTTATGGTAACTTTTGAGGGCAAAGATGACAGTATCTTATTTTCAGTGCAAAAGGCATTTATTATCGGAAATGTCCAAGATTCTGTGTTGCAAGAAAGAGACAGTCCAGTTCAGCTCTTTGATAACATTCCTTACATTTTCATTTTACCATTTGCAAAGCACTTTCACAGTTACTTCTCTATATATTTAATGTGAGTGTATACATACACATACACACACAAGGGATGGAATTGCTGGTTCACAGAATTTGCATAAGTTGAGAAAATTGCCAAATCATTTTTTGAAGTCATTGTTCTACAGCTGTGCATGTAGTTATAACCTAAATGCCTATCCACAACAGAATGCATGAGTAAGTTGTTGTATATTTTTCAATAGAGCACTATATAGCTATAGAAATGAATGAACTACAGCTACACTTAACAATCTATATAAACCTTACCGACAAAAGTTTTAGCAGAAGAAGCCAAACACACAAAAGATATACAGTATGATTCTATTTATATCAAGTTAAAAAATAGGCAAAACTAAAGTAAGGTGTTAGAAATCAGGAGAATGGTCACCCTGGGTAGGGAAGTATAGTGACTAGAAGGGCACAGGGGGGCTTGTGGGAGGCTGGTAAGGTTCTATTTCTGGTTTTACACCATCTGCTGGTTACACGGGTGTGTTGTGTTCTTCATGAAAAATCATTGATACATATACTTGAGATCTGTGTGTTTTTCTTTATATCTGGTATACTTCAAAAAGTATACATTAAAATGTTAAGTTATAACTAATTTTATCTTATTTATAAGTGCTGGATTTATTTACTGTTGGTAAAGATACAGTCTTTCTTGCTTATCCATTAGTTTAAAGAACATTTGTTCTTTAATTTTCCTTCCTGATTATAATAAT
Organism: Daubentonia madagascariensis; assembly: GCA_023783475.1. Lineage (NCBI taxonomy): Eukaryota > Metazoa > Chordata > Mammalia > Primates > Daubentoniidae > Daubentonia > Daubentonia madagascariensis. Next base: position 16,395,994 of record JAKFHU010001631.1, on the reverse strand, counting down.
AACAACCATTATAAATTTTATTTGATTTATTATGTAATTTCCTAATACAAACATTTACAGCTCCAAATTTCCCTTTAAGTACTACTTTAGTTGCATCCTAGATATTTTAGGGTTATAGGTAAAAATACTCATGGTGCTCCATGGCACAGCCAAGGGGTTAATTCAGAGCTGACTCATAAAGCCATCATTGCCATGGGTAAGGCCCCTAACCCTGATGATACTGATTTGAGGCCTTTTGGAGGAAGAAACTTATAAATATAAGCAGTGTAGAGAGGACACCCCCCCATGAAGTATATCTAATAACCACAAAAAACAGAAAACCAAAAAACAAGCAAACAAAAACATTCTTGGATATAGGGAGAGGAAACAAATTGAAACAGAGGTCTACAATATGACTCAGTTGGAAATCCAAAATTTACTAAAAGAATTTGTAGAGCCAAAAGATAAAAAGGCACTGATTAACTTTTGTACCTCTACAACATACTTCCTGAATTAACTTTAACATCTGCTGAAATGTACTTTCAAGGCCTTAATAAATGCCAGGGCTCAAATTACAGATCCCAATAAGTTTAAACAAGGTACCCTGTACATGGGAATCCTACTGAATTTTAATACGGTATCCACTGTACTCTTAGAGAAGTTAACAAATATAAATAGAGAACAAATAGACATGTCTCACTTTAACCATTAGAACTGTTGCCCTATCTAAATTCCCCATGGCCATAGCATTCATTGCCCTAAAATACGTAGTCAGCATAGATACTCTGACCCAATGAGTAATAAGTTAAAATTAAATTATATCTTTGGCACTTGCAATTGGCTTGAGGAAATGGGACTCCCTTGACCTCCTCCCCACTCTTTGATTAAACTAGTTAATATTGCCCAGTGTAAATTAAAATAGCCTTTAGGAACTGAAACCGATATGTAAGACCTATTCAGAGAAGGGGTGATTTAAATAGCCCAATTTGACCTGTTCTCAAAGTTGGAAAGAATGAATGGTGTTTCACAGGGCATTATCATAACCTTAATGCTGTAATCCTGCTCAGTATTAGTGAAATTACTGACTCCATCTAATCAGCCAATTTCAACAGCCTCCCTGCTGCTGTTTTCCTTCATCATTGAAGGGATACAACTTTTACACAGCTGTCCATGGGGTATTTCAGTATCTCTGTTATCACACACAAAATATCTTTGCAGGCAGAATCTTAACTGTACCCAACATTCTCCAGAAGCCCAGGTGTGACATGACACTGACAACATCCTCCAGGGAGTTCCATTTGACACATTCACTCTGGACATACTAATACTCACAAAGGAGCTCACAGAAGGGATATGGGCCATCGCCCCATGCATGATGCAGGGGCCTGGCTCCCTTTGTTAAGTTACTGAAAATTATTTGGTAAACTGAGAGCCTTTCTATCCCTGATTGTCAAGAAACAGCTAATGACCCTTTCAGTACTCATGTATGTTGACACAGGCTCAATATCTTTCAGACCTTTTTGGGTTTTGGAGGAAACATATTTTTTTCGGTGATGAATTTTACTTAAACTAATTTTTACCAGCCTATCTTGAATGGGACCTCCTACAACAAAAATCTCTAGAATCCATCCAAATTGCAATGTGATTGTGGTGGCACTGCCATTAGTCCTCCTCTTCCCACCCAAAGACTCTTTCACTATGGAGGCTTTAGCAGCCTTCTGTCACGCCTCCTAGTCTCTGGAGCACCCATAGTGGCCACAAATTGTCTACAGACTTTTGAGGCAAGCAATTATCCTCCTTGGCCCCACACTATTTGCCATTAGAGTAGTAGATGCTGGCCACATACTGGGGTCTCCAGGAAATAGAGGCTCTTACAGGCCCTGAGTCCATGACCCCCTGTACCCAGCTGTCTATTATTCCTTGGGTCATGGAACAGCACCCTGCAAGCTTGGCATGGCCACTGAGGCGTTCTTGCTTGAAATGAAATGGTACCTACAAAATAGAGCCAAACCTGGGCTCTCTGGTGAATCCTACCTGTAGGAGGGGTGGCCTGCCCTGTCTTTAGTCCCTTGCCAGAGGCCACAGTGCTAGAGGTGGTCATCCCTCTCCCACACCCCTTGACCACTTGTGGAGTCCCTTGGGATCAAGTGAGTGACCAGCAAAGGAAGTTCTTCATAGACTGTACAGACAGCACTACCACCACACATGGGATGTAGCTTACTGGAGAGCTGTTATTTTTCATCCCTTACCTGGGATATCCCTGATCAAGGATATAACCCAAGGATCAGTACAAGCTGCTAATTTCAGAGAGTCATCTTAGTGCTGGATGCCCTGGCTGACAGTTGACCCCCTCTGCACATTTTTACAGACTTTTCAGGGCCATTGCCAATGGTCTAATGGTCTGGTTTGGCCAAAGGCAGAAACAATTCTTTATCTGGTGTAAAAAACACTTGAATGTTTTGCCTCATAGATACCCAGAATATAAATCAAGGTCACACATATCTCTGCACATACTATTGCTACAATACAAGGCCTCTTTATTACCCTTTGTTGTTCCAGGTACCATTGATAGTGACCAGAACACTCATTTCACTTCTCAAAATACATGATGCTGGTCTTTTGAACAGAAATGCAACAGAACTTTTACCTCCCTTATCAGCCTCAGCCTATAAGGCTCATAGAGCATCATAACAGCTTACTTAAGTTCAAATTCAGTTAAATGAAACATGGCACATTTTAGTCGTCAAGCATTAGGGGTGAATTTTAATAGAGTCTGGCTGCATTTCTGATGTTTGACTGCTGATAGCTTTCAAACCTCAGCGCTCCGCTTTTCCTTCTGTCTCGCATCTGAGAAAGCTTATAGGGAAGTCTAGGTGCTTCTTGCTTTACTGGTGAGATGTTCAGAGCACCCAAGCCCAGACCATGTATGTGGGAACCCTCTCCAACCTCACCCTATAACCATAATAAAAGCCAAGTCAGCCTCTTTTCTGTTCTCTCAAGCAATTTTTGGACCTGCTTGAGAGCCTGACCTGCTCACCCCAGAAATTCTCATTATGCACATAATAAACTGTTTCACCTTCTCCATGTGTGTGTGGTGTTACTGGTCTCAACATCCAAACCAAATTTTGGCTCTGTGTGTGTGAGTCCATCCCACCTCTGCCAAGGTGACTACTACGTAAATATTTTCTGACATTACTTGGGAATTCCTCTTTGACCCAAGGGCAATTTAATTTAATTTCTAGTTGTTTGGGGATTTTAAAAATATATTTTTGTTACCTGTTTTGAATTTAATTCCATTGAGGTTAGTGAACACATGATGTCAGTCATTTAAAATTTATTGAGACTTGTTCATAGCCCAGCATAAGGTATATTTTGGTGAATGTTCCCTGTGCACTTGAGTATTTATTTTGCCGTTTTTGGTGTAGGTTCTATAAATGTCAGTTAGATCGATATGGTTGATCCTGTTATCCAGATCTTCTATATCTTTTTCTTTTTTTTTTTTTAGTATTTTATTTTATTTTATTTTTTAATTAATTAATTTATTTCAGAGTATTATGGAGGTACAGACATTTACGTTACCTGTATTGCCTTTTACTCTGCCCGAGTCAGAGCTTCAAGCATGCCCATCTCCCAGAGAGTGCACTCTGCACCCCTTAGGTGTGAATTTACCCATCCCTTCCTCCCCCCTCCCACCTGCCCAACATCCGATGAATGTTACTGCCATACGTGCACATAAAAGTTGATCAGTTAATGTGTTACTTCCATATGTGCACATATAAGTTGATCAATTAGTATCAACTTGATGGTGAGTACATGTGGTGCTTGTTTTTCCATTCTTGAGATACTTCGCTTAGAAGAATGGGCTCCAGTTCCATCCGGGATAATACAAGAAGTGTTAGTTCACTGTTGTTTTTTGTGGTTGAGTAGTACTCCACGGTGTACATGTACCACATTTTTTTAATCCACTCATAAATTGGTAGGTACTTGGGTTGTTTCCATATCTTTGCAGTTGTGTATTGTGCTGCTATAAACATTCAAGTGCAGATGTCTTTATTATAGGATGTCTTTTTTTCCTTTGGGTAGATACCCAGTACTGGGATAACTGGATTGAATGGTAGTTCTACTTTTAGTTCCTTGAGGTATCTCCAGACTCCCAGATCTTCTATATCTTTACTGATTCTTTGTCTAAATTACTGAGAGAATTGTATGTTTATTTTTTCTTCCTTTAGTTCTGTCAGTTTTTGCTTCATATATTTTAAAGTTCTCTTATTAGATGCATAACATTTAGGACTATTATTTCTTATTAACACGTTAACCTTTTTTATTACAGAATTGTCCCTCTTCCTTGTCTTAAAGTAGATTTTTGACTGATAGTAACATAGCTACTCCAGCTTTCTTATGGTTAATGTTTTCATGGTATATCTTTTCCTATCATTTTCTTTTAACCTATCTGTGTAAATATAAAGTGTATTTCTTATGTTTTTCTTTTAACTTATCTGTTTATATATCAAGTGTGTTTCTTGCTTTTTGATATGGTTTGACAATCTCTGCTTTGTCATTGAAATGTTTAGTCCTTTTACATTTAATGCAGTTATTGATATGATTGGGTTTAAGAGTACCATCTTATTTTCTATTTGTTTCATCTGATCTTTGTTCCTGTTTTTCTCCTTTCCTAGTTTCTTTTGAATTATTTTTTAGTTTTCCGTTTTATATCCTCTGTTGGCTCATTTGGCTGTACCCATCCCTCCTTTCAGGTGGTTGTTGGAGAGATTACAATATACATCCTTTCTTTATCACAACCTACATGGACTATTATTATACTACTTCATGTATAATGCAAGAGTATAACAACAGTATATTTCCATTTACCACCCTTCTGTACTTTGTGCTATTGTTATCATACATTTTACTTTGGTATGTTTTATGAATCACACAATACATTTTTATTGTTTTTGCTTTAAACAATAACTTTTTAAAGAAATTAAGAAATGAGAGAAAATGTCTTATGTTTACCCTCATACTTACCATTTCAGGCATTATTTATTTCTTTACATACATTCAGATTTCTAACAGGTATACTTTTCCCTCAATCTGAAGAATTTTCTTTAACATTTCTTGTAGTGATACATTCTCTCATTTTTTACTTATCTGAAAATGTTTTTTTTTTTAAATTTCAGAATATTACGGGGTTACAAACACTTTGGTCACATAAATTGCCTTTGCAGTGCCCGAGTCAAAGTTACATGCATGCCTATCCCCCAGACAGTGTACACCACACCCATTAGGTGTGATTTACCCGTCCCTTCCACCCCCCTCCCACCTGCCCGATCCCTGATGAATGTTACTTCCATATGTGAACGTTTAAGTGTTGATCGATTAGTACCAATTTAATGGTGAGTTTCACTTATTTTTTAAGATTTTTTTGCGTTTGTAAAATGAGGTAAAATTTCCTCTTTTTGGTGTACAGGTCTATTAATTTTGACAGCATGTACAGTTGTGTAACTCCCACAATCAAAATATAAAAGAGATCCATCATCCCAAAAAATTCCCTTGAGTCCCTTTGTAATCAGCCCCTTCTCCTACCTCAGCCCCTAGGAACCATTGATCAGTTTTCTATCCCTATAGTTTTGCCTTTTTTGAGAATGTCAACAGTTAAATAATGTAGTACATAGCTTTTTTGAGTCTGGCTTTGAAGATTTTCTCTTTGGTTTTAGCAGTTTAACCATGATGTGCTCAGTTGTTTTCTTTGTGTTTATACTACTTTGGTTACATTGAGTTCCTTTGATTTTCGGGTTGTTTTTAATCAGACTTGGAGATAATTTGTCCATTATTTATTCACACATTTTGTCTGTTCTGTTCTCTCTTTATTTTGATTCTGGGACTCCAAGTACACTTATTTAGACCACTTGATATTGTCCTACAGGTCACTGAGACCCTGCTATATTTTTTCATGCTTTTTTCCCTTTGTGCTTCAGTTTGGATGATTTGTGTTGCCCTATCTTCAAGTTCACTGATTTTTTCTTCAGCAGTATCCAATCTTCAGTTAAGTCCATCCAGTGAATTTTTATTACTTATTTTTTTTATTTGTAGAATTTCTATTTTCTTTCTTTTTATAGGAACAAATCTCTACTGAGTTTTTAAAACCCATTTACTCATTAAATCCATTTTTTTTCCTTTTAAATCTTTAAACATATTTTAAAATAGCTGTTTTTGGAGTGCTTGTCTGCTAGTTCTAACATCTTTGCCTTCTAAGAGTGACGTTTATTGACTCCCTTTCAACCCCATTATAGGTCACGTTTTCTTCTTGTTTCTGGTAATTTTTATTATATGCTAGACATGGTTGATGCTGTGTTTTTGAGAGTCCAGATTTTGATGTCAGACTGTTTTCTTTTGGCAGAAAAATAATTTGCTGGAGTATACACTTTATTCACTTGAGACTTGGTTTTAGATTATGTTAGGGTGGGCCCAGAGTTGTTTTTATTCTAGGGCTAGAGTATTCCTATTACTAAGGCATGGCCATTATGGGGTCTTAATTAAACACTTGGCATGTTCATCAAGCTCCCTCCACTCTGGCTGGTTCAGTGTGGGCTCTTAACTCTGGCTGGCCCTACATCTCCCAGTACTATGCAACCTACAGTATCTCTGTTCAGCTCACATTCCCTAATAGCTCTTCTCTATTGAGCCTCATGTGATCTTGTCCTTTGCATATGAACCTAAGTCTTCAGCCAAAGACATAAGGGGACCTCCATATCGATTTCTGGAATTCCTTCTTTTCACAGCTTCTGCTCTTTGTTAACCTACTCCACAAATTCTGTGCGCCTAATGGCCCGAAACTTGAGTGTGCCTTCCTAGCTTAGTGACTTTGCTGCACTCTGCTTTGATTCCCCCTCTCTACACTCAGTATGGAATGTGCCTCAGTGCAGAAGGCTGGACAGTCATTGGGCTGTCATATTGCCCCAGTCATGGGACAATCATGTAACAGTGATGTGTGCTTCTTTTCCAACTTTTTTCTCAGTTTTGTAGTTATTTACTGTGGGAGGGATAGTATGGTACCGTTTAGTCTTTTATGGCTGGGAGGAGAAATTATAATATGCTTTTTAACTAACATTTAGTGGCAACTTTCTTATCTTAACCATTTTGATAATATCATCAGCCTTATACAACAATATGCTTTGTTTTAACAGTACATTAGACTTGGCTTCATTTATATAATCTAGACCAGATGATATTTTTATCATGATCATACTTTTATTTCTACTTCTTAAATAGCTGTGGAGTTGCTTGTAGATTTTCTACAGAACTTAATGTTACCAGCTTCAGTTGTACATGGATATTGTCCATAATTTACATATTTTGTGCTTTCATTTTTTTTATCTAATTCAACTCTCACAATCATTCACTAACTTTTAAAAAATACATTTAAATTTTTATCTACAGTGCAATCAGATTACCACACGTAGGATATCCTGGAAATAATTGCAGCCAAATCTCTCTTAGATATTCTTCTTATGGCAGAGTAAGTTTTTGAAGCTCTTGTAGTTTGAGCTTATATAGAAAAATTAACACCAATGTTTGGTTTTCTAATTTAGGGAATATTTATTGAATTTTCATGGGGATTATGGCTTAGTATATTTAAAAGTGAGGAGACATGAAACATAACTGAAATTTGTAATATTGCCAATTGTATTTCTTCTTTATATTTTCAACGCTTTTCACCTAAAAACTTAAAAATAACTAGATTTTCTAGAAATTACTAGAATAGATTGATTTCAGAGTCATTTTCTTTATCTCTATTATCTGCTATTTAGTAAATGTCCAAATGAGTAATGGAATAAATAATAGTGGAATAGATGTAAAGAAGCAGAGATTTCAGGCTTCCTATTAATAAGTTCTTGAATTTGTTCCTGGGTATTTGAGTTTCTGTTCTTTGTGTAACAAATCTGATATGGTGGAAATAACACTCAGCTGAGAATTTAAGGACTGACACTAACTGTGATTTCAAACAAATGACTTCCTTCTTGTGGGCCCAAGATATTTTCATTTATGAAATAAAAAGATTCATTTAGATGATATTTAGGTCACTTTCCACATTTAAAAGCTACAAATTAAAAAAAACCGCAAATACTAAAATGACATCTAGTGTCTAGGATTTACCTTAAACCTTTATTTTTACATGAAAATTGAAAAAAATCTGTAATTAGTTTGCTCCATAGGGAATCTTAACGGTGGTACATAAAACCATAAATACTTTCAAAGAGACTTCTGAAACTTCAAGTTAATAGAAGTAGACCAGGAGAGCAACAACAGCAAATACCATCTGGTCGCTGACTTGATTTCTGAACACAGTTTGGTTAACTGATACTCGTATGAATAGAAAACTCACTGTAGGTGGAAACACTGATCCCAAAGTACCCTAATCTGAATCCAATTTGGAAATGAAAACTAGTAAATAGAGTACATTGAAACAATCTATAAAATTTAAATTTTTTTTAAGCTCCAGAATATAAAATTGAGGAACTGAATAGTTGTAGACCACTCTTTTATTTAAAAGCTAACTTACTAAAGGTATCACTTGACCACTGGATTGGCTGGAGAGTGTCACTTTTGTTTCGATCAAAACTCATAGATATTGTCTGAGGTTTTTTTTCTCATACTCCCATCTCAATTACAGAGCTGCCACAGATACACAGTTTTGCTTAATGGCACTTGCCTCTAGATATTGGTGAGCATCTAGAGCAGTGGTCCCCAACCTTTTTGGCACCAGGGATCAGTTTCATGGAAGACAATTTTTCTACTGACTGGGGGCAGGGAGGGATGGTTTGGGGATGATTCAAGTACAATACATTTATTGTGCAGTCAAACCTCTCTGCTAATGATAATCTGTATTTGTAGCCACTCCCCAGTGCTAGCATCACTACCTCAGCTCCACCTCAGATCATCAGGCATTAGATTCTCATAAGGAGTGCGCAACCTAGATCCCTCACATGCGCAGTTTACAGTAGGATTCACATTCCTATTAGAATCTAATGCTGCAACTGATCTGACAGGAGGCGGAGCACAGGCGTTGATGTGAGCGATGGGGAGCAGCTGTAAATACAGATGAAGCTTCACTCACTTGCCCGCTGCTCACCTCCTGCTCTGTGGCCTGGTTCCTAACAGGCCATGGTCTGTGGCCCAGGGGTTGGAGACCGCAGATCTAGAGAAGGCTATTCCTATCAGCTCTTAATTAGAAAATAGGAGATGATTATTTTAAGGAAAACAAATGGTGAATTTTCAACTGAGTTGCTTATCTGATTCAGTTCTCATTCTTCAGGCATTTCCTTTGTTAGTATTTTATGTACACACACACACACACACACAGTGTGTATATTTGCATAAATATTATAATGTATAAATATAACACTATATGCACACTATATATATTCTATATATATGTATGTATATGTACATACATTTTACATATATGCACATGCATCTTGAGGTATATTGTTCGAGTAGTTATTAGTGTAAATACCATAGGAGAGACCTCATAATTCAGGGGTGGATTACTCAGTTTATGGATTGTTTAGAGCTCTGGCCCCAATGTCATTTTCCTATTTATTGATCATTTCTGCAGAGGATGAGGTGGTGGTCCCCATTGGAGTCTGGCTTCAGGGACAGAGGTGGGGGTAAAGGAAGCAGGTGGTTACTTTGAGTATATTCTCAGCAGGGGATTGGCTTGAGAAGGATAGTCCTGTGACATATCATTTCTTGTTTTTTGTTGGTTTTATTCTCATAATCCTCACCTCAACAGCTACTTTATGAAACTTTATTAATACTGCTCTTTTGTTGACATGTGAGTAACTGATTTCATCTCTAAATCCTCAGATTGCACATACATACATTTTTTGGATACTTCTATGGTTGTTAATTTAGTTGCAAGCCATTGTGCACCTAGTAGTAGTCTCTTTGGATGACTCTCAAAACCACAGACAACTTTGAGGAGCCATGGAATTGTCTGAAGGATTAAATTGGAATGTTGTGATTCTCTCTCTCTAGTTCACAGGGTGCTGAAGGGTAGGCCTTGGGTTCGATATATCAGATGGTGTGCACTATGCAAAGGAAAGTTGTAGTCAGTGTCTAGGACTGCCACTGCATCCAGTATCCAAGTGGAAGGTTTGAGAGGGGAGAAAAGGAGATAATAACTTTAAAAATTGTGTGGAAGGGACTTATTAATATGGGTTAAGTAGTTGTAGTACCTTAGATCTGATAGTACAGTTTTCTTGGCCCTTTAACTCAAAAATTGGTGGAAGCACACATTTTATTGTACACAGCTTTTTTAAAATTGTGACTAAAGTAGAGCTGCGTAAGTTTCACTCTTAAACCGTTAGCCGGATTGTTGCAGAAAACAGCTAAATTTTTGTAGGAAAGCGGCAGCTGTGTAGACAACTCTATCTGTCCTGCTTGGTATGTCCAGTTCATTGTCATTTTTTCCTCATGCCAAAGAAAATATCCTCCACCAGCCTCTCTGAAGATCAGCTTGCTCAAAATTCCAGTGAAATTCCCTCTGAAACTCAGGCAGCACTGGCAGGGCTGTATAACCAGGGTGGGAGCCCACAGACCCTACATTCCTCAGATCACAGAGTCCCAGGACTCAAGGGAAGAGTCGCCTCCTGCAGCTCTCCCACTGGACCCTTGTGTGTAGGTCCCAGACCAAGGCCACAGGCCTTGGTTCAGTGTTATTTTTCCAGGGATCTGAGGACTCAGCCATTTGTTGACAGGCCAGTGGTTCCAGAAGTAGCCATACTTATTAGTGAAATGCCCCTCAAATTAAAAGCAAACCTCACAATCTACCTCATCTGAAGAAAAGAGAAATAAAAGTGCCTGTCTTCTGTGTAACATTCATTACCATGTGTTTACTCGATTAACAGCTGTATTTCCATTAGATTGTAAGTTCCGCGAGGGCAGGATCTGTGTCTCAGGTTCACCACTCTATTTCCCATGCCTGACACGTGGTTGGCTGTCTGAGTTGAGGAGTGTAGAAGTGGATTGGCCTGGGCCCATGGGAGCATACGGGCTGAGGTGGGAGCTCAAAGAGTGTGATTCCCTCAGTGCTGCAAGGCCTGAGCCATTGCCTCCTCCTTCTTCCCTCCCCCTCTCCTGAACCAACACAGACACAATCATTATCAGGCCTCATTTCCCTGTCCTTTCTAGAAAAGAATTAAGTAGATTCTTTCCTATTAGGCTATTAATAATATACTTGACATCAAAATATTTACTCCCCATTTCTCCTCCACTTAACCCATTGTATCCATATCCTTTATTGCCTTTTCCATCCCTGTAATTTAATAAAGGGAGCCGTAAAAGTTTATCTTCCTGTGACATTCAAATTACTGGATGTAAATATATCAGCCGAACCAGTAGTAAGACTTCACCATTTAGTGAGAAAACCTAGGTTGCCATATATATATAATAAATACTTCCGTAGTGAACATCTCAAAATCTCCTAATGGAGAAAGTTTCTATCTTATATTGTAGGCTTCTAACAGGTGTTTAGCACCGTCTGAGATGTCCCTCGGCACTCAGAGGTTAGGACTGGAAGCAATGAGAAGATCTGTAATAGTCTATGTCTCAAAAAGCAGGTCCCAAAGGGGACAACTTTATCTAATGTTGTCATTGCCATCTCAACCCTAAGAGATTTTTTTTCTTTTCTATAAAGTGGTGCTGTGAGGCACTGTGCTTTTTCTGATGAAATTATGCTTACCCATACCTGCCTTGTTGCAGAAGCTATTTGTGTGCATTTGTTAATTAAGAAGTTAAATATCAAAGTTAAACCAAAATAAAGGAACGGTTATAGCAAACTAAGGCCAGTGGTGCCCAGAGAATGACTGTACACCTCTATTGCTTTTACCTGACATGAAAATCCTTGTCAGTGGTGGTGACCCTGTCTAGTTTTTGTAGTTTTAAACTCTGGAGAATGACTAATAGGAGTAAGAAGTGCTTTTCACCAACAGTATAATGTACAATGGACATAAAAGTCACCATACTGCAACGTTATTGTAACAGTCTTAGTTATTCCGGAATAGTAAATGAGGTAAAAGCTCATTCTTCTGGACCAAAAATTGGGAAATCTGTTGGGCCTCAAAAAATGTTTTTTTTTTGTAAAATAGGCTCATCTTAGAGATTAAATCTGTTGTAAAGTACTATAAATATGTTGCAAATATAAGTGCTATAAAAAATAACAATAATACCACGCTAGCTTAATTCTATCTTTTAGTGGTTAGTCTTCCATAACAATATGAGATTTTAGGGTGAATGTGTGATTTTTTAAAAAAACCATTACTGGATTCGACAGTTTTGCAGGATTTATATGTATAATTGTGTGTATGTGTGTAACCAGTGGTTAGTACTGTATGTATATTTTTTATCTTCCCATCTATTTTTTGCCACTGTGGTTCTTTGGTTGCTATGGAGAAGGTTATGATAAGGAAAAGCATAATGTTCGAAGTTCTTCTCTGTATCTGGGACAGAAATAACAATCCCTCACCACACCATCTCTTTACGCTCTGCACCCTCATGTGATGATCTTCAATACTGCAGTGCATATTGCTGAGGGGAGGATGGTTTGATGCTATATTTAAAAATTACACAGAGAAGCTAATTCTCTTCTTTTTTTCCAGCTTTTAAGCTTTATCACTTTCATCATTTTAATATAGGCACAGAATGGGAGGAGAGGATGGGCATATTAGGGTGAATCATCAACCTGGGACATTTCTGTTTGTGTGTGTGGGTTTTTTCTTTGATTTTGTTTTTGTGTTTAAAATTTTGTTTATTTTTTACTTGCTGATATGATGTAAGAAACTCTTAGAGAAAGGACCTGATGTAGAACAGTTGGGATTTGGTTAATCTGCTTAGAAATAACACTAATCGGCGGATCACATGCTGTCAACAATACAGCCTTCTATACCCATTATCTTCCTTTATTCTTTCCTTGCTTATTATTCCTGCTCTATCTTTGGTTTCGATTAGATTTATCTTTTTATTTCCTACCAATTTTTGTTCTCTGATGTTTCTTTTCTGTTTTTCCTTTACATTTCATTTTTAAATTTCACTACTTCTTCATTGTGGGAAAGTATTCAGTCTTTTGACTTTTTACTGGGGGGGGTGGAGGGTATAGATATGTAATAATTCAAATACCAAAATAAGCTTTTTCTAAACATATGTTTAAGAGTAACTTTGTATCACTTTTAATATTAAAAAAACCCCACAGCTGTAGGTCTGTGTCAAAATAAGAGTACAGCCATAATTTTCTTAAGGAGTTTCATGCCACTGGGACAATTATATGAGTCTAGGTGAATATATACTATTTTCTATCTTCCGTTCTCTGTTTCTTACTGCTTATTACTACTTTAGGTCATTTTCCTGAGATCAGATTCAGTTACTATTTGTTACAGACCTCATTTGTGCTAAGCACTTTAATGTACGTTTCTTCAAAGTGATCCTGTAAAGTAGATATTTTTATCACTATTCTTAAAGTTGCCAAAAAACTAAGGCTTAAAAGAGTTTAAGGAACGTGCCCAAGGGTACGCAGCTAGTTAGTAGCCGTACCTGGATTCTAGGTCCTGTGCTCTTTTCAACATTACTAGGAGGCTGTATGGGGTAGGAGTTAGGAAGGGCTCTGGAGTCACACAAGACATTGGTTGATCCCAGCTCCATCTCTGGGCCTCAGTGTCCTCATGTGTAACATATGACTAATAATCATACCACCTTCCAGTCTTGTTTGTTACTAGCTTTATATAAATTGCTGAGAACAGTACTGGGCATATAAGTTCTTGATGAATAGCATCAAATACATATTGGAAATCTACTGTATTATGGTCTTTGTGTTCTGGGACCTGAGCATATAGGTTCTACTTAGAATCTAAGTGAGAAAGACCTATGATAAGAGAATTTAAAGTGTCACGATTATTTCAAGGAAGTACAGGGCACTATGGGGACGGTTAAAAGGGAAGGGTAACCTGTTCTGGAGGTCATTGGAATTTTGAAGTCTGAAGGATGAGTGAGAGAAGGATTGAGTGTGTGTGTGTGTGTGTGTGATTTCAAGATAAGAAAAGACCATATAAATCTTGAGGTGGGAGAGCCCAGTGTATTGTCGGACCTGAGAAAAGTCTACTGTGGGAGAAAGTGCTATAAGACTGACTGGGAAGATAGGCAACGGTCAGATTAAGCAGGGCCTTGAAGGTCCTGGAAAATACTTGGATACGTTGTGTCAAGACCTGATTATAATGCCACATTACCTCTCTGTATTCCTAGCCTTCAAAGAGCTTCAGAATGATGGGTAACCAGACTCCTGTTATTTTTTCATGTTGAAAACTGAAGAATGTTTTCAACTAGTTAAAAGCTAAACTACTACTGATACAAACGTGTCCAAAAATTGAAAAAAAAATTAAAAATAGTGTTTAGTTTGGAAAGAGGCAATGTTATTGGTGAGCAAGAATAAAATATTTCATTTGAGCCAATTTTAGGAAGAATTTAATTGGTTTCAGAATATAACATCCTTCCTGATAGTTTCAGATGGCTTCATTTGTTCATAAATAACTCTACTTGTTGATTTAGCCACTTTTGTCGTATGAATGCTTCATTAAACAAATGGAGCTTGCTCATTATAGCCAAGTGGAGCTGTATTCAACCAAGTGGTGAAGTTGAGAGTACATGGTTGTGTTTAACAGCGAAGGCCATTTATCTGGCCTTTCGCCATCTGGAAACTCTAGATGGCATTTCCCAATATAAATCCTCAGTCTGGTAGCCAGACTGATACAGACATTCAACACAGCATCACAATGTCAGAAAGGGCTATCAAAGTGTAAATTAAAGTACTCTGTAAACAAAATAAAACTAAACCAGGAAAGAAAAATACATTCTTCTCAGCCTAGTCATTTTCCAAGTTATTAATAAAAGCCTAAATTTTCAGAAGTTCTTTAGAAAGCTAAGCAGCAAGGGATTTTTATTTTATTTTATTTTCCCTGATAAAGGCCAGTAACTTCTGAGTTCAGATTTGGCTAGAGGGTTATCAGTGTAATAAAAGGCAATCCTGAAATGCTGAAAAAATAGCCCATAAATTCTGTCAGTTTTCTCTTCCCATTCCTTGCTCTGTCTCTAAACTATGACTTCTGAGATTTGAAAGCACAGAGATGAAAAAGTTTTCATCTAATCTTTGGGGCATTAAGATTTATTTTAAAAATATTTTTATCATTCCTGGGTCCCACAAAGAAATGTCTGTTTATCTTTTTTTAAAAATCAAGTTAAATTCAAATCTGAGACACTCTTTTTACCAGTGTGGCAGGAAGTTTATTATAAATTATTGGAGCTCCTGCTTCCACACTGCAAGGCCTTTCTCTTATAGAGACAAGATGCTGGAGACCTCTCTGGTCTGTGGAATAACTGCTGTCATTCCCCTTGTTTAAGCCAAAACTGGGTCTTTTGAATCTTGTTGCTCTGCAGCTTCTGTGCCTTGTAGAATATGGGAATCTTGTGATGACAGAGCACCAGCGTCCAGGACAGTCATCCTCTTTGAGGTGCTGTTATTGCCTTTGTCCTCTGAGCAAAGTTGAGCATGGGCTGCCTCTTGTCAAGGAACTTGGACAACTTCCATACCCCTTCCGGTAGTCTTGTTTCTCCTTGCTCAGGTTCAAAGGCAGCCCCTCCCACATCCTCTCCTCCAGTGTAGCTTCCTCTGTTAGCGAGGGCTTCACAGGAGACAGGAAGCCTGCCGGTCTTCAGTAGTTTCAGCTTTCCACCTTGCAAAGCCTGTGAGGTAAGAGAATACAGAGTGCTTGACGAAGATAGGCTTGGAAGAGGTGGGGGAGAGGAAAGAGAAGGAGATGATTTTTAACGGTTTCATCTACTGCTTGCTGTGGTCAACGTTTGTTCTAATCATGGCTGGCCATCATATTTTGAATAGTTTTTTAATATTTGGAGAAATTCCCATATTATGAGTCTACTTCCAGTGTTAGAAGTGAGAGCTCAAATTTCTAGCATCTTGTGCAGCTTGGACTTAGGACCTCCAGTCAGATTCACATAGGTGAGACCGTGACTTGGAAGAGAGAACAACATGAAGAAACAGGCTCTGTGTTGAGCTTCTGTTACTAGCATAGACAGCAGCAGAAGAAATACGGCTTTTCAGCACGGTAGTGGGGTAGGGTTGAGTGCCTGATGTAGAACTGGCGTCATTAGCAGTTGCAGTAATGTTCTGGCATTTAGGGTTTGGTGACGGGGACAGCTGCAGCAGTTTTCTCATCAAGCCAGTTCTATAGCATAGTTTTGGATGTTTTCTTAGAAGATTAGCCTTCAACCTGTTTCTCAAGCCATCTCAGTGTTCTGTGAGCCTTCCAATACCCCATTTAAAAAAAATTAGATTTCTGTAACTATAATTTAAATACAGTAAAATCCCTCTTTTTAGGTGTGTAGTTTGTTGCATTTTGACAGATGTTTTAGTCTTGTGTTCACTACCATGACCATGATGTAGAATATTTCCGTTACTCCAGAGAGTTCCCTTGTGCCCTTCTGTAGTTATTCTCTTCCCCACTCCATCCCTCAGCCCCAGCTAGAGCGTCTGGCAACCACTGATTTGTTTTCTGCCCCTATAGTTTTGCCTTTTCCATAATATAGATCTTTTAAAAAATGGATACATTCAGTATATAGTCTTTTGTTTCTGGGTTATTTCACTTAGCATAATGCCTTTGATATTTATCCATGTTGCATATGCAGTAGTTTGTTCCTTTTTGTTCATGGGTAATATTCCATTGTGTGGCTATGCCACAGTGATTTTATCCATTTGCAAGTTGATAGACATTTGAGTTTTCTCTAGTTTTTTGGCTATTGTAAATAAAGATGCTGTGAAAACATTTGTATACAGATCTTTTTGTGGGTATGTATTTTTATTTCTCCTTGACAAATACATCAGATTGGAATTGCTAGATCGTATAGTTAAGTGTATATTTAATTTTGTAAGAAACTGTGAAAATGTTTCCAAATGATTGTACTACTATGCATTTCCTCCAGAAACGTATGAGTCAGAGTTGCTCTACATTCTTGTCAACACTTGGTACTGTCAGTCATTTTAATATAATTCATTCCAGTTAATGTTTTGTAGTATCTAAATGTAGTATTAAGTTCCCTGTTGACTAATGAAGTGAACATCTTTTCATGATCTTATTACTCGTTTGTGTGTTTTCTGTGGTAAAGTATCTGTTCAAATATTTTTTGCATTTTAAAAATTGGGCTATTTGTCTCAGTGAATTGTAAGAGTTCTTTATGTATTATATGTACAAGTACTTGATGTGTTTTGAAATTATTTTCTCCCAAACTACAGCTTGTATTTTTGTCTTATTAATAATGTCTATTGAAGACAAGAAACTTAATTTTAATGAAGTCTAGTTTATCAATTTTTAAATGGTTCCTGCATTTTGTACCCTATTCCAGAAGCCTTTCCTAACCCAAAGTCATAGACTTTCTCCTATATTTTCTTCTAGAAATTTTATAAATTTTGATATGTTTAAATTTTTTATCTATTCTGAGTTTTTTTATATAATGTGTAAGAGTAAATATTTTTGTACATGGAGGTCAATATTTTTTCCCGGCACTATTTTTTGAAAAGTGTACCCTTTTCCCACTGAATAGCTTTGACACCTTTGTTAGAAATCAGTTGACCATATATGTATAGATCTATTTCTGGACTCTTTATATATCTGTTCTTATGCCAATACCACTTTATCTTCATTACTTTATAACTTTTTTCTTTTTTAAAATTTGGCTATTCTAATCTTCACTTGCACATACATTTTAGAAGCAGTTTGCCTGTTTCTACAAAACGGGCACTGAAAATTTGATTTAGATTGTAATAAATCTATAGGTAAATTTGAGTAGACTTGACATCTTAACAGTATTGAGTCCTTTGATTAATGGTCACAGCTTATTTTTCCCATTCATTTAAGTCTTTAAATTTCTGTCAGGCAAGTATTGTAATTTTCATTGTACAGGCCTCACAAATATTTTGTTAAAGTTATCCCTAAATATTTCATGTTTTTTATGCTATTATAAATGGTATCATTTAAAAATTTTAATTTCCAAATATTCATTGCTACTGTATAGAAGTATGATTGGTCTTTGTATATTGGCCTTGATTTCTACAACCTTGCTAAATTCATTTATTAGAATTAGTTACTTTTTTGTAGACTTGCAGAAATTTTTAACATAGATAGTTGTGTTATCTGCATTTTACAATGCATTAAAATACAATTTTACTTTTTCCTTTTCAATTTGTATATCTTTTAATTTTTACTCTTGCCTTTTTGCAGTGGCTAGGTCTTCCGTGTTGAACAGAAGTGGCAAGAGCAGACATTCTTGCCTTGTTTCTGATTATAGAAGGAAAGTCTTTTACCCTTAAGTATGATGTTAGCTGTCTAAGTTATTGATATTGGTAATATCCCTTTATTTGACTTCTAATGTCTATAGGATCTGTAGTTCTGTTTCATACCTGATAGTGGTAAATTGTGTCTTTTCTTTTTTGTTCTTGATTAGTCTGGATAGAAATTTATCAATTTTATTGAGCTTCTCAGAGAACCAGCTTTTGATTTCTGATTTACTCTATAGTTTTTCTGCCTTCATTTTTATTGAATTCTACTCTAGTTTTCTTCTTCTAGCCTGCATGTGATTTAATTTGCTTTTCTTTTTCTAGTTTCTTAAGGTGGAAACTTAGGTTGATGATTATAAACATTTATTCTTTTCTAATATGAGCATTTAGGTGCTATTAATTTTTCTTGTAAGTAATGCTTTGGTTGCTTCCTATAAATTTTGGTATTGTGTTTTCATATTCACTTAATTAAAAATATTTCCTAATTTTCCTTGCAGTTTCTTCTTTGACTCATAAATTATTTAGAAGTAGGTTTTAAAAAATATTTTATGGCTTTCTAGATATTTTCCTATTAATCAAGTTCTAGTTAAATTCACATTCTTTGTATGATTTTAATTTTTAAAAATTTTTAACATTTATTTTATAGCCCAGAATATGGTCTGTCTTGGTGACTGTTCCATGTCCACTTGAAAATTATGTGTATTCTATGATGTTGGGTAGAGTGTCCTAAAATTTCCACTTAAATTAAGTTCATTGGTAGTGTTGTTTAGGTCTTTTGTATTTTTACTGATTTTTATCTATTTGTTCTATGAATTAATGGCAGAAAAATGTTGCAATCCCTGATTATAATTGTGGGTTTTTTCCTCCTTTCAGTTCTGTCAGTTTTTTCTTCATGTACTCTGAAGCTCTGTTGTTAGGTTCATACACAGGACTGTTATGTTCTTGATGAATTGACCCCTTTTTCATTATTTAATATCCTTCTTTATGCCTGTTTTAGTGATCTAACTCTTCCTTTTTCACAAGCTGCAGCTTTCTCAAACTCCCTACCAAGAAGGAAGGTCCACTAGGATATGCCAGGCACAATTGTGTTTGGTATATTTTTTTGACAAGGATCTTATGACAGTTATCTCATAGGCAGCTGTCCAGCCTGTAGGTGACTCTCTGGTCAAATGCTGATTCCTAATACAGTCACTTGTAGCCAGCACGTGAATAAGATCCTCTGTCGTAAACCACGGTGACCCTTGTTCAAGGAATTGCTTCTTTCTGCCTTCTCTGAAGGGAATTTAGAGTATGGTAGCAATCATAGTGTCATGTCCCTCATAACATTGCAAAACCTGCTTTTGTGTCTTACTTCCTTATAGCTAATTATAATCTCATTACTCACTTAGTTTTAAGTAAGGGTTTGCAAACACAAAGCTCACAGGAATCAGGCAGGTAACATGACAGTAAAGTGGACTTTATTGTGGGATTGTGGCAATGTGGAGAGCTCATGCTTTGTCTAAAGGGACAGCAATAATCAATTGCCGTGTGAAATGTAGGCCCAATGTTATTAACTTACAATTTTCAAGGTAAATTGGTAATCTAGGTTTTTGTGTTAGTTAATTATAAGTAATTCAAAGTTATTTAAAACTCTGAGTGGGTCATATAATGTGGGTCAAACAGAATATGTATATAAATTATCTGTCCCCTGTTTCATCATCCCTGCAAGGGGATTCCTAAGTGGAATAGAATACCTAAGCCCACAGCCAGATATGAAATCAGGAGAAAGTGATAGTAATGGGAAACTTGCCGAAGAGAATTCTGATAAAGTTCACACCAAATGTTAGGAGATATTGCTGAGTAAATGCCACCCATATGATATATATGCCATGGCCTGTGAGAGTCAAAGAAGTGCATATATGTGTGCTTTTCGACCTTTTGAAAAGTTACGAAAAGGAGCGATAATCTAGAGAGTAAGCATCGTTCAGTGCAAGTCATGCTGTTTGACCTTGGGATGGGACCTGAGGAATGTTTGTGGTCGTAGGGAAGAAGTCAACGAGAAGGCACTGAAATAACATCTAAAACTGAAATAACATCCCCCTTTAGGGGAACTGTAGTACTGTAGAAATATAATACCATGGAACATAGACTGTGTAATGAGTGTTTAATGCTTCAGCAAGAAGATAAAGATATATAATTTTATGGTAGACTGCCTTTGCATACTAACAACAAAATATATTGTGTAATATGGCTTAAAATGAAGTAGAGATTCGGCAGTGATCCTGTGAATTGATTAATGTAGATGACCAGTATGTAATATAGCCATCTATAGTGATAAAATTAACCAGATATTACTCTTCATTTCATTTAGTACTGTGTAAATGGCCAAAACATGATTTAATTTCAGTTAACACAAACATACTTTTTAGTTCAGATGGAAGTTTTAAAAAAATTTAATAAGTATAAAGGTGGATTATTTAATCTTATTGAATTTGGTTAAAATATGAAGGAAGAATGTTTTATTTAACATATTACTACAATATTAGGGAATTGCACTATTCCTTAGTTTCCTTCAGAAAACTAGGAGTATAGTGTAGAATTTTTATTTTTTTGAAATTTGTTTAAGTCTGATGGAATTATAAACTTAATTTTAGTAGGTTAAATAAATTTATATTATATGCTTTATATGCAAGAAACACTTGTGAGATCATATGGGAGATCATATAAAGTGATCATATATGTGGGATCATATAAGCCAATAAGCATTTTGTGACTGCTGATATTTAAATTTTGGGCAAAAAGATAATATAGGCTCCCAAAGTGCCATAAGGTCCTTTTGATCCTTTGCTAATTATATTCCCAGAGGAAAGCGTTCTGGCAGTTGGGCTCATCCTGAAACTTAAGCACTTGTTCCATAGACATCAGAGAGCATTCTATTTTGAAATCCCTGTTGGATTGCTTGGGCCAGTCCCCATTGTGAATTTCCAACGTTCTGGCTCTGATGAGTTTGCAGGGGAGATTTCATGTCACTGGGGTATAGCAGTAGGCAGATTACTGTAAAATGTCCTTGGTTCCCTTGGCTGTATAGTGTGGATGATCCCTCTTAGGACTTTTAAGGACTCTTTGTTGCTAGCTTCTTTTCCTCTAACATATTCTTCTTGGTTTGAAATAAGATGAATTTCTTTCTGCTTTAATTCTTGGGAAATGGAGGTCTAAAGAAAGAGTACAGACAGCTGTAATTTATGATTTCAACTCCTCAGAGGAAACATGGCCATGTTTATGTCTTTTTTATGTAATTGTTAAGAGTCATTCAGAATTTATGAGCTGACTTAATTTTTCTTGGGTGAAAGTATAAGAAAAGATGCAGGTCTGCAAAATGCTCTCAATTCAAGTCTTAAATTGTGCATTTTACATGTAAATATTGCAAATTGTAAGATATTTTAAGTGAATTTTTAATCTAGTATTTAGCATTAAAGTTTAAATTCTTGCCTAGAATTTTAAACATGGAAATACATTTTAGAAGTAAATAGGGTTTTTGGTTGTTTTTTATAGAGTGGAAAAAAATCAAGCATTTAAAATGTGAAAATCACCCATTTCCCTCCTTCTTCCTCTCTCTAGGAAACTCTTAATTATACTCAGTTCAGTTGACATATTAAAGAGGAGTCCTGAGACAGGATTGCAAAGCAACTTTATTTTGTCTTCCACATCCCTTTAAATTTATTTGAGAGCCAGCTCTTCTTTCCCTATGTGAAAACTAAAGCAGGTTACACAACTTTTCTTACCACTCTGAATTTATAAATAAAGCAAAATGAGAAAATCTTAATTTATATACAGAATTTTAGGTATGGTTCCCAGAATGCCAGTGATCACTCTCTAGGAATCCAGAGATCTGCCTCCAGCTTCTCTCTACTGAGGTCCCATCAGGAAGCCCTCTTGGCAGAACCTAAGGGCTGTTGCAGGATCACCTTGTGTGTGTTCACATCTGGTCTATTGGAAATACTCGGGCATTCTTTGCCCTAATATATTCAGGGAATGAGGCCCTTTTTCAGGGTGGGTCTTACAGCATGCCACAGCTCTAATTTTAAAATTCTCTCCATAAAGCCTCTTTGCAGACTTACACTCCTGACGCATTTATTCTCTGTGTAGTTCTTGAAGTTATATAACCAGTTTTCCGCTATCTTCTTTGCACAAATTCTTCAGGCTAGTCTGTCTTAAAACTCTCTTTGCTATCTGATATATAGTATCTTAGAGTCTTGGATGACTTTCTTTTAAAATCCTGTTCCGTGAAGAATTCTCGTAGCTAAAGAGAAAAACAGCCTTTTTATGTTAAATGTTTCTATCTATGTTAGAGTGGAGCAGGTATATTTACAAATAGAGTTTTTATTGCTCAGTATCAGTCCTATTGATAAGGAAATATCCTTTTACCCTAATCATAATACAAATGATGGTATCCTCATCACTTGTTTTCTGAGACATGATCTGTGACAGAGTTTGGTATGGTAGAAAACATACTTTATTGGAAGTCAGAAGGTGCAGGTCCAGATATTAAGACTTTAGGCAAGCCTATCTCTTTGGACCCTGGTATTTCATGTGGAAATTGAAGGAACTGGATTAGATCAATTTAACAACATGTGTTTATTGGGTTCCTTTTATGTGCTTTTTTAGAGCTTACAGTATACTGGTGAAGACATGTTAAATAATAACACTAATGAACGTATGATTACAAGCTCAGATAGCATTCTTACACTGCTTTGTGAGACTGTGACCTAGACTGAGACATCAGGGAAGGCTTTTCTGTGAGAAGGTGACATTTGAGCTAATATGAAGGATGAGTAGGTTATTGAGTAAAGAGGCTGGAGTTTGGAACAAAGCAAATCAGACAGAGGAAAGACAGCAGAGCAAAGACTGATTCAAGAAGTCAGGAGAAATTTAGTTGGTAAAATGTATCAGATTTGATCATGGATTCGGTTTGGGAGATAATGAGAGAGTAAGAGTTAAGGAAGATTTCTAAATTCCTGGCTTGTCCAACTTGGTCTTGTTTGAGCCATTCACTACCATAGGGAACATCTGAAAGAAGCCAGAATATACAGGGGAGGTGGGCGTGGAAGGGAAGAGTTGGTCTTAGACAAGTAGACTTTTGAGGTACCTTTGAGATAGCCACATGGAGATGTCCAGGTGGCACTTGGATATAAGAGGAGAAGTTTGGGTTAGAGCTATATATTTGGAAGCCATTAACATGTATATGAGAAATGAGTTCATGATAGCAGATGAGATTCTGTACGAAGATAGTTTAGAATAAAAAGTCAAGGCAGCGCTTTGAGAAATACCAACATTTAACAGCCACAGGGAGAAGGGTGAAACAGCAAAAGAGATTGAGAAAAAGTATACAGAGAGATAGGAAGAAAACCAGAAGTGAATTATATCACTGAAGCTAAGGGAAAGGTGTGTTTCAAGGAGGGGGGAAAGGTCATTTCTATTAGATGCTACTGAGAATCCAAGAACGATTACAAGAGTCATGCGGCCACAAGGAAGTCTCTGGGAAGCCTAGGGAGAACTGTTTTTAACAAGTGGTGGGGGCAGGGGTGGATTGAAGACTGAATGGTAGAAAAGTCTAAGGAGGGAGTGAGTATAGACAGGTCTTTCAAAAAGATCAACGTGACGTATGAGAGAGAGGGAGTGCACACGCGCGTGAGAGAGAGTGGTCCCTAGAGAGGACTGTGGGGTGTAGGGAGGTAGGAGTATTGTTTTAAGTTGAAATACTTGAAGATGTTTAGGTGCTGTCAGGAAGTCTCCAGTGCAGAGGGAGGGACTGAAGCTACAAGAGAGGGGCAGTTTGTTACAAGGTTATTCAAAGGGTCAAGAGGATGGAATTTAAAGCTCAAGTAAAGGGTTGGTCTTAGATAAACTCCTTTAATCTAACAGGAGAGGGGGAGATGAAGGTGAGGCAGACTGAAACTGATTTGTAGATTTGGAAGCAGGAAGTAGAAGGAGTTTCTAATGGCTTTATGTACCTCCATAATATTCTGAAATAAATTTTAAAAAATCTATTCTGGTTTTAGATTTTGTGGTCACATGATATAATAGTGATAATAGTAATAATGAAAATTTATGGAATGATTTCTGTGAGTTATACGTAGTAGTAAAGTGTATGTTCTTTATAGACAAACTGCCTGGGTTTGAATACAGACCTTGCCACTTCCTAGCTATGTGACTGTGTGACCTTGAGCTTGTTTTAATTCTCCCTGGGCCTCAATTTTTTCTGTAGAGTGGAGATAGTGTCAGTAGATACCTTATAGAATTAAATGAGTGTAAGGGGTTTGTGTGTGTGTGTGTGTGTGTGTGTGTGTGTGTGTATATAGCTTAGTGTGGCTTGGTATGGCCAGTGTACCCCAATGTTAGCTAGCAACAGCAGTAGTGGCAGTAGTCCTCAGCGTCTGTACTGCCCTCATCATACCCCTTTGATGATGTGATGCCAGTATTTAGCCCTGTTTTACAATGAAGCAACAGACTTACAGATTAAATGACTTGTTTGGTGCCACACAGCTAAGTACATGAAAGAGCCAGATTCCAAACCAGATCTGTCCAGCTTCAAGCGTACACCTTTACAAGTTCTGAAAGCAGCTCATCTAGAATATTGCTTCTGCAGCTACCTCAAAACTTGAGATTTCAGGGTTAACCTCATGTAAAAATGTGAAGTAAATGGTCTTTCACAGCTTTTGCTGCCAGGAGGCTTGCTCTGTGCCAGCAGGCCTGCTGTTTCCCTCCGGCTCCCACCCCTACTCTGCACAGCTACTGGTCCTCTGCTTACCCTATCGCAGTCATTTTTCCCATCTACATCTTTCTCTTTCATTCTTAGTTCATGTTGGTCATTTCTTTACTTTTTAAAATTTGTATCAAAGATTGTGTGAGTTCAGCTTGAAAGTAGTGAATTGTTGGTGGATGGTATGCGTCATCTGTTGTAGTTTAAGGAGCTCATATTCACTTCTTCCTTGCAGTATTGTCTGAAGAATACAGTGATGCAAGTGCTGTCGCCAGTTTGGCTTCCACACTTATTCTTAAAAACATCTCTAGTGGCATTTATCATAACTTTATCATATCATTATAACAAATACACTCCTTGTTCTTCTGTTCATTGCCTCTCCATGATCAATTAACCTTCCCTTTCTGCTTCTAACACCTGAGGTTCTTTCAACTTCCTTTTTAAAACTTAGAGGCTTCCCCTAATGTTAACTTAGAGACTTTTCCTGATATTATCATGTGCTTTATGTTCTATCACAGATGGCATATTTTATGAAACATTTTATTTTGCAAATCAAACTCCTGAGAACATCATCAGACTATATGTGAAGAATATGAAGTTCTGTAGAAGGAAGGTGTTATGTGCGTTTATTTTTTAAACTAATTGTAATTGTAACAGTATGTTATTTTATTAGTTTTTTGGGAGAATTGAGATACTATCACTTCAAAATAGTTTGAGATATTGCCATAGACTTAATGTATTTTTCATGATTTAGAATAGCTTCTTTGTAGGGTCTCCCTGACCTGTTTTGATCTTCTGTTATTTCTGTGCTGTTCCATAGTCCCAGGGAGGCAGGCATTCTTTGCAGAAGAGATAACAGTTATTTTGACTTCCCAGGAGTTGGCTCTGATAAGTCAGTTTTCTTTTTTTGAATTTTAACAGTGTTATTGTGGCATAATTTATATTCCACAAAATTCACCCAATTGAAGTATAAAATTCAGTGATTTCTACTGAACTGACAGAGTTGTATAACCATCACAACAAACTAGTTTTAGAAGTTTTCCATCACCCTAAAAAGTCCCATTGAGCCTACGTGCAAAAATCCCTACTCTCTCCTCTTTAGCCCCAGGTGGCCACTAATCTGCTTCTTGTCTCTATAGATTTGCCTTTTCTACACGTTTCATATATGTGGAATCACATATTATGCAGTGTTTTATGTCTGGCTTTTTTTATTTAGCAAAATGTTTTTGAGAGGCTCATCCATGCTGTAACGTATATCAGTAGTTTGATGCTTTTTAATTCTGAAGAGTATTCCATTGTATGGATATATCACATTTTGTTTACCTATTGACCAGTTGATGAATATTTGTGTTATTCCCTTTTTGGGGCATGTTATGAATAATGCTGCTATGAACATTCATAGACAAGTCTTTGTGTGGACATATGTTTTCATTTTACTTGGGTAGATTCCTAGGAAATGGAATTGCTGAGTTGTGTGGTATGTTTATGTTTAACTTTTTAAGAAACTGAAACTATTTTCCAAAGTGGCTATACCATTTTACATTCCCACCAGCAATGTATGAGATTTCAGTTTCTCTACATTCTCATCAGAATTTGGTTTTGTCTTGATTATAGCCATTCCAGTGGATGTATAGTAGTATCTTATTGTGGTTTTAATATGTATTTCCCCACTGATTAATGATATTGAGGATCTTCCCATGTGCTTATAAGCCTTTGTTGAAAGGTTTATTGAAATCTTTTGCCCATTTTAGAATTAGATTGTCTTCTCTATATATAGATGCTGCACATATTTGGTCAGACTTATATGTAAGCATTTAATTTTGTGGTGTGCTATTGTAATGATGCTTTTAAAAATTCACTTTATTTCTCATCTTTCATCAACATTGCAAGTTTTGCTCAAACCCTACCAGTTGAATTCTCCCGTGTTATATTTGAATCTGGGCAAATACCAGCTGGTGTCCTACAAAAGATAGTAAATAGCCTCTAATATTTTTCAGTTGTAGTTTCCAAGAAATAAAGAGATGAACCATTTTTATTATTTTGACTCAGTGAATGGTCAGCGGTTGTTTAGTAAGACTGTCATGTCAGTCTGTTCACATTATCAAGAATAATGTGATAATGTAAAACACATAAACCTTTATGAAGGGGTTTGGACTGTTGGGAAAGTGCGAGCACATAACCTCCCTGTTCCTTCTTCTGTAGGTGTTGCAGCTTCCCTGGAAGTGTCAGAGAGCCCTGGGAGTATCCAGGTGGCCCGGGGTCGGACAGCAGTCCTGCCCTGCACTTTCACTACCAGTGCTGCCCTCATTAACCTCAATGTCATTTGGATGGTCATTCCTCTCTCCAATGCTAACCAGCCTGAACAGGTACTTCTGTTCCATTCTGTGCTACCACGAAAATATTAATCTTCTTAGAAGAGTGGGCAGGGAAGCCTCCTGAGTATACATTTGCTTTCTAGACTAAGATGGCATTTTCAGTGTACCTATGCTGTTTTAGGTCCTACACTCTGCATTATTAGTCAACTATCAGAAGTCAACTATCCTCTTTTTAAAAGTCTTTTTTTAAAAAAAAAATTAACAAATGTTAAGGGGCTCCTTCTGAGAGTTTTATGTAGGAACCTGGAACTTTATCAAAAATATTGCTGATAGGAAAATACCAAGACAGAAAAAGCAAAGAAGACAGAAGGGCCTGGCTCTAACGCAGGTGATTGAGAGCATACTTTTAGATGATAGTGATAATAGTAAGGAAGTAACGTTAGGTAGTAATACTCGATTTATTTAGTTGATTTCACAAGTATTTTAAAATAAACACAACTAGGCATACTAGCCAGCCTCGAAGAGTCTCGTATAAATTAGAATGTGCACATGAAAGAATGTACATGAAAATGGAAACTACTCCCCAGTAAGCTGTGTCAATTATAGGAAAAAGACCAAGAATTTGTAATTCCCACTGCAGAAAATAATAACTCAGGACATTAATGAGTTGTGATAATGGCTACACCTTTATTTACAATGATAATATATCTTTTATGAAGCTTTTCTGATTCAATAAGCTTATTACTACCTAAAAATACCTTATAAGCTAAATTTTCTGATGTGAAATTCAATAGAAACTTCCTTTATTCTTGAAACCATGGAATTTTTGGTTAGATTGAGTCTTCAAGATCATTTTGTTCAACTTCATCATTTTAGGAGTCAAGGATATAGTCAAAGAGATAAAGAAAGAACTTGACTGTACTTATCCAAACATCAACAGGTAGAGCCTGAATAGAACCAAGTCCCTCATTCTCGGCCCAGAAGGCTTTTTGCTGCACCATTCTGAGTCCTCTCCCATGAGTAGTTAACTTTGACAACAGAAATTGACATAAGAATAGCGATCATGTACTTACAACTCTCCTTTCCTTTGATGACATTTGTGTTCAGTTTATGACTGCGATCTATCATCGGGTGATGTAATAAGCCTGACAATGGCAATGCTAATATTTTAAAAACTTTTTATTTTGGAATTAATTTTTTGAACTGGTAAAATATTTGTAGGCTGATGGTAAGGTAGCTTTAAAGACATTTTCTATGTTCTGATGAGTTAGGTAAGGAAGACATGTTATTCTAATTTGGCATGTGAGAAATTAGAATCCCAAGATACCTATGGATGGGGCAATAATAAAAAGTTGGTGACGACTCTCAAATTAGAAGTAAAAATTTCCAGCATTCAGTACAATGACATTCAGTATTGTCTACTAGATAGTTATGATGTGTCTAGGAGGGGATATGGTGGCCCACTTATTTATTTTGTTTTCTTTTGCAGGTCATTCTGTATCAGGGTGGACAGATGTTTGACGGTGCCCCCCGGTTCCATGGTAGGGTAGGATTTACGGGCACCATGCCAGCCACCAATGTCTCTATCTTCATTAATAACACTCAGCTGTCAGATACAGGCACCTACCAGTGTCTGGTCAACAACCTTCCAGACAGAGGGGGCAGGAACATCGGGGTCACTGGTCTCACAGTGTTAGGTCAGTGACAGAGGAGTTCCAGGTGCCTTGGGCTTTACTTAAGAATCTCCTATCAAGCATATTCACTCTGCCCTTCCTCCCACTCTTTCTGTCAGCTTTTGTTCTTTTCCTGTCTTCTTCTGTCAGGTCCAGCTCTATTCCACTTCTTCACGTTCCTTACATATAGTTTTCCTACTCCTTTCCCCATTTCAGGTGGTCTCTAAAACTTACTTCTTCAATGACTTTTTCTGAAGGTGGAGAAAGGTGGTATAAGATACCACCAAAAGTGGCCTCTCACTTTTCTTAAGCTTCGAAGATAGAGAAGCAGTTACTGTTGAGAGCAAATTTAATCAAGATTTTTTTTATTGTGAGTATGATATGAAGCAGAAATTTCAGTATGTGTGAGAACAATACTATTACTTCATTTCTGTGTCACACTAAATAGGGTCACCACAGTTCTTAGCTTGAACATGTTGTCCTGGCATAATTTTAATAATACCTCCTTTTACTCTCAAAAGTATTCTTGCTTAAAAAATAAATAATATTATCACCTAGATACTGAGACCAAATAGATTCAGGGCCTTTTCACAGGTTACATAGACAATGAACATCAACAAAGTTTATACTAAAATTTAGATCTCTTTACTCAAACCAGCACTCTTTCCACTATGCTGTGGTGTTAGGCTATCTCACACTAAATTATATTCATTCTAAACGTGTTTTATTTCTCAATTCTCC
This sequence comes from Daubentonia madagascariensis, assembly GCA_023783475.1. Classification (NCBI taxonomy): domain Eukaryota; kingdom Metazoa; phylum Chordata; class Mammalia; order Primates; family Daubentoniidae; genus Daubentonia; species Daubentonia madagascariensis. The sequence goes on along the minus strand of JAKFHU010001631.1, from coordinate 16,366,156 downwards.
TGTCTCTGAAACAAAACACTGCTTTCTAAGTGGACACTTGTGGTAGAGGTGACTAAATTCAGTTTGTTTGGGGAGATGGAGGAAGTGCCTAGAGAAGGCTGATGTTCTTGATTCTCCTTTGTCCTACCCAGGTCTCAGAATCTACTCCCCTAGTCCTTGTCAAATGCTCCTGCCTTTTCTTTATCTTTCTGTTGTTGAGTCATTTGAGAGTACAGGTGTTGGGGATTCTTGCCATGTTCCCCCTTTGGGCAAGAATATACTATGAACTTTGGTGCCTTTTCCTCCCAGCCTTCAAACAGAATAAGAAAACTAAGGAAGAGTCTGGTGATTTCTACTCTCAAAATCTTACTCATTGTAATATATTAAAAATTGTATAGATTTTAAAATACTCTGAGTGCTGAGTACAAAGTGCTAGTGGAATTAAATATTATTCTTATGCTTACACCTGTAGGTTAGGTAACTGGCTTCCCACATTATCCACACTTATTTATTTTTTCATTTTTTTAAAGGAAGAAAAAAGCCTTTAATTTATTTTATAATTAATGCTACCTCCAAAGAATTATTTTGGTTTTCCCTTCATAGCGTCACAATGGCAATGTCAAAGACAGTAAATCAAGGAGATTGTTTTACCCAATCACAGCAGTTAGGATTCTCTAAGAGTTTTACTTTTCCTACCTCTACCTGTTCATTGTTCTCTCTTTCTTTACCCACTCTCTTTCCTGATTCCTCAGTACACTCTGCATTCATTTTTCATTCACTCATTTATTCATTTTTGATAGGGTGAACATATTTATTGAAAAGTCATTAATATTACAAATATATCATCATTTGGACTTAAACTCTGCTGTCTGCATTCTCTGAGACTTAAAGCCATGGGCTTAGTTTATATTTTTATTTGTTTGCTTTTTACTACACATCAGCACTTTCTTCCTTTAGTGTTCTTTTTTGGTAATTTTTGTTCCATGTTCTTTTTGTCTTTATCTGTCTTAATGATTATAAAACGTTCACTGCATTACTATAAACATCCCCCTTACTTGAGCCTTACTCTAGTTTTCCCCACCATAATGCAAAATTTGGTATAAAGTGGGTCTCTCTGGTTTGTGTTTGCAAAGTAACAAAGTAAGACCTTGTTAAGGTGGTCTTAGCCAGAGAATAGCTGGCAGGGTAAGTGTGTTGCTTTTCCTTGAAATCTCCTGTAAAAGTGGCCTTTTTCAGCAGTGATTTTAAAGGCAACATGTTGACATGAAGGATCTTAAGAATTCTTCTTTAGAGGAAGCAGAGTGAAACTAAGATCATAAGATATCTTAAAAATGTAATCAAAGAGTGTAGCTCCTTTTTACATATTTGCTCCCTGCCAACTGAAGTTGCAGGCCCTGCATCTGTGCCCAATCCTTGTGAATTAGTACATGACTATCCTCTGGCTTCAGCCATGAGGTTGTCTCCTGGTATGTGTCCCCAAAACAATGTTATCTGAGGTTCCAGCATACTGAATGTTGATGTCTCCTATGTCATCACTTGACTCACAGTAAATGTGTACTTTATTGCTTACTTTTCCTATTATAGTTCCCCCTTCTGCCCCACACTGCCAAATCCAAGGATCCCAGGATATTGGCAGCGATGTCATCCTGCTCTGTAGCTCAGAGGAAGGCATTCCTCGACCAACTTACCTTTGGGAGAAGTTAGACAATACCCTCAAACTACCTCCAACAGCCACTCAGGGTATGTACAGTGCTGCTTTGCCCATTTTATTAGTTATCATGGAAAATTCTGATTCTAAGATTCGCAAAGTGATTAACTTTAATAGATTTTGAAAAATAACACCCTTTAACTGCCGAAAAACCTCTGTGGTTCAGTTTGTGTTTTCAATTTTAAAGCAATGAAATATTTTCTTTCTCTGCTCTATGTTGCCTTTATGAAATAATATCTCATCCAGTTGTAACTATATATGGAAATTCTGTTCCAATCAAGTGAAGATTTAGAATAGCTCAATGATAGCTTCTTTTAGTTAACTCTAAGGCAATTCTTGAAGTTTATATCTGAGAATCCATTTCCTACTTGAGGCACTGCCTATTTTAAGAGGAGAAACATCAATAGAGTCGTGAGAAAGTTAATTCTCCTGTTTTCAGCCTCAAATATAATTTGAGGAGGGAGACAGGAAGGAGAACAGGAAAAGGCCTCAGATCACGGGAGATCCAGGAATTGACCACACTAGACAGGTAAAGATGGAGGAGGCCTGAGTGTCATGGATGGTTTCTACCTGTATCCAGCTATTTAAATTTTATTTTAAAGGAAGCATCCTTGAGAAGTTAAGGAGATTTTATGAAACAAATGAGGGAAAATTACAGAATTATATAAAAAAATCTTATAATTCAAGAAAATAAAATTTAGCAGCCTCAAGTGTTGCATCATCTCTAATACAGAAAATGTTTCTTATAGTATTCTCAGGACAGATTTACAAATCTTAATTTAAATACAAAGAGTTAGCAGTTAATGGAGAGGCTCCAAACAGCCTTAATTATGCCTGATAAGCTTGAATCGTGTTGATGGTACATGCCTGTCATGGAAAAGGAAAATCCTAAGTTCTGTGGTAAAGTTATTCATATTAAAGAACAGGGCCATAAACCTGTAGAGAGCCTATAAGTTTCCTTTAGGAATCCCAACACAAATATTGATGGACCTTCCCATCATCTTCCAATTAACATAGTCCCAAATTCATTATTTAAAAAAACTACTTTTCAGCGTAAGTTTTGGGTTACATTAATAATGACTCCTGCAAAACTGTTATTCATTGCTAAATGTTTCAGCCACCCTGCTGGTTAAATAGCTTTTTTTGTAGACTGATTTGTTAATCTCACCATTGTAAGGGGCATGCTTAAAATAGTACTTGTCTTGAAATATTGAAAACTAAATTCCAGATTTTCCAGTAATTATTTCTGTAACAGTTTTCCTCTCTGGCCTATGTTGGTTTGTTTGTTTTTTGGTTTTTGGTTTTTTTAAGTAAGGGGGTTAACAATATCATCTTCAAAGTCCTCTATGGCAGCATTAACATTCCATGATTTATATTTATAACATTCTGTGGAATACTGAATGAGTTTGGAATTACAAATGAACATTCAACAGTGGTTATTTGCATGTAACCTGAGAAATACCTGTAGAAAGAGCCTTCCATACCTCTTCATTTCTGGATAAGTGTGTATCAGTCAAATTTCTTGGTACCCTCTTTGCAACTTGAATATTCTTTGGTACTTTAGGTATAAAAGTAAACTTTAATGCCAAGAATGAAAACTTTTGTCTTTTATAATTCAAACTCTGGATTGATTATCAGAATTACTTTGGGTTACCTTTTCTATCATAATAATGCACATTAAATGAGTCAGATTTTTAATTCAAATTTGCCTCTTAATATCTATATTAATAAAGTAGATCTCAAAATAGCATATAATCCCAAAATAACTTAGATTTTTTTCCAGAAGATTTACTTTACTAATTATGCTTATAGTTGTTTCATATAAACTCATGATGCATTCTCTGAGGAAAGAATATTTGAACCCAGGGGAAGGCATCCCAGAATTCTGGTTGGTGACAGAATAATAATATTTTGTTATTAGAAATTTTTTTTATGTGTAGGGGCTAGCTTGAAGGAGCTCCCTCTGGCCAAATCTGGGACAATTTGAACATAATAACTATATAGTCCATAGAATAAAATGAGAGTCACTGAATCCTTACTGATAAGCATAAATAAGCGGGGGCACAGGGAAAGCAATTGTTGCAGTAGAATGCCGGCTAATGTACATAGAAGGAATAATGGAGTTAGAAAAATCATCGTTGATGTCAAAATAACAAGGATAAGTTTGATGAAGAATAGGCTATTTACGTAGCTTTAATGTATGTCTCCACAAATTACTTGTTAATTACAAAAAACTGGTAACTTTATAAAGGAGAGACCTGGTGGATACCACTTTAACCAAGTGATCAAAGTAAACATCACCAATATTGTGACAAACTGATATCATGTCCCTTCTAATATGTGCACTGAAAAGTACACACCATGATTTCTGTGGTATTCCTGTCAAAAACACATAACCTGAATCTTACTTTGAGGAAACAGCAAATAAATAAACATGAAGGCAAAACTGTTCCAGATTGAAAGATACTAAGGAGTTAAGATGACTAAATGCAAAGCAGAATCTTGGATTAGAGTCTGGACAGGGGAAGAAATAGCTATAAAGGACATTATTGAGATAATTGGTGAAATTTAAATATAAACTATGGATTAGATAATGCTATTGTATCAATGTTAAATTTCTAGACTTTGATACTTACACAGTGATTATGTAAAGAATGTCTTTTTTCTTAGGAAATATTCACTAAGTACTTAGTGGTGAAGGGCATGATGTCTTCAACTCTTAAATGGTTCAGAAAAAAATCTATATACTTAATGAAAGAATAATAAAGCAAGTGGGGCAAAATGTAAGCAATTGTTGAATCTGGATGGGATAATATGTGATATGCAAGAGTTCCTTATAGTCTTCTTCCAAATTTTCTGTAAGTTTGAAATTACATTGAAATAAAAGTTACCAAAAAAAGTCCTTGTATAATTCATACTTAAGATTTAAGTGAATCTATAACCACTATCCTGTGCAGTACTTGTCATTTTTACGCAGAGAAATAATAAAGTGGATTTATTATTGTCTTCTTGGTAAACAGCACTATTGAATTCTAAGATAAGTAAAAACTGTATTTAAGGGATGATACTATTTGGAGCAAAATGTAGCAGTTTGGTCTGTGTTTCTAAGGCCTGTACAACTGACCCATATTCCAGTAAGTATGGAAATAATGCATGACACACGGTTTTCCAGCCGCTACATCAGTGATTCTCAACTGGAGGCACTTTCATTTGGCAATGCCTGGAGACACTTTTGGTCATCACACGTGGGTAGAGGCCAATATCTTGAAGAGATGTTTACACTCTCATGCTCATTGCACATTATTCACAGTAGCCAAGATATGGAATCAAACTAAGTGTCGACAGATGAATGCATAAAGAAAATTTGACACACACATGCACACACAATGGAATACTATTCAGCCTTAAAAATGAAGGAAATCCTGTTATTTGCGACAACATGGATAAACCTGAAGGATTATGCTAACTGAAATAAGCCGGGCATAGAAAGACAAATACTGCATGATCTCACATGTGTGCTGTGGTCTGAATGTTTGTGTTCCCCTAAAACTCATATATTGAAGTCCTAAACCCCAAGGTGATGGTATTAGGAGGTGGGGCTTTGGGAGGTGATTAGGTCATAAGGGTGAAGCCCTCATGAGTGGGATTAGTACCCTTATAAAAGAGAACTAGCTAATCCCTTCCACCATGTGAGGACTGTGAAGCAGGTTCACCGTGCACTGGTTACATTCATACACATAATAAGTTATATGAAGTGAATTTATTGCTTACAGACAGGCAGCAAGGGACAACTGAAGCCTAGGATTCATTGCAAACCAATTCCCCAAGTCTCAGGAAAGCTATCTGGAGCAGGTAGGGCCTCATCTGCACATGCCCACTTGCACGTCAGCTAAGAGACCCCAGAAAGCAGCCCACTCTGGGTTTTATACCGAGGGGTCACAGGAATCACTGGGCTAAAGCATTGAAGGACATCCTGTTTCTAGGAAGGACTGGAACAGAGCCCAGGGTGTTCCAGCCAATTTCTCCTTAACATAGGAGGTTGTATTCCCCACATGTTCTACAGCTATTCTTGACAACTGCAAGCAGAAAAGGGTAGAGAACTTGGGTTGGTCCAAGGCCACCTGAAGACTGTCCTGGAAGGGTGCAACAAGAAGGCAGTAGCCTCTATTAACCAAAAACTGACCCTTCACCAGATACTGAATCTGCAGGGGCCTTGATCTCAGACTTCCCAGCCTCCAGAACTATAAGAAATAAATTTCTGTTGTTTATAAGCTGCCCAGTCTGTAGTATTAATATTTTGTTATAGCAGCCCAAACAGACTAAGACAATGTGCAATCTACAAAAGTTAAATTCATAGAAACAAGGAGTAGAATGGTGGTTTCCAGGGGCTTGGGTGGTGGGGGAAATGGGGAGATGTTGGTCAAAGGCTACAAACTTTCAGTTGTACAGGATGAGTAAGTTTTGGATCTAATGTACAGTATGGTGACTGTAGTTAATAAAATTGTATTGTGTACTTGAAATTTACTGAGTGTAGATCTTAAATGTTCTCACCAACCACACACCACACACAAATTGTGGTAATCATTTCACAATATATACATATATCAAAACATCATGTCATACACCATAAATATATACAATTTTTATTTGTCAATTATACCTCAATAAAGCTGGGAAAAAAAGAAAAACAATTGTACAGGACAGTCCTCACAGCAAAGAATTATCTGGACTTAAATGCCAATAAATAAATTACATTTAACATTTTCTAATGTTAAAACATCTCTGCATTTCTGGAATAAAGTCTATTTGATTGTGATTTTTAAAAATAAATTGTTCCATTTGGTTTGCTAATATTTTAATAGAGTTTTTACATCAGTGATCACAAGTGAGAGTCACCTATGATTTTTTTCTGTCTTCTGTTGTACTGGTTCAGTTTTAGTGTCATGTAATAATACCAAATAATCTCATGAAATGAGTTGGACAGCTTTTCCTTTTTTCTATTCTTTGTAACAGTATGAATAAGATGAGGATCATCTGATAATTCCATAGAATTTTGCCTATGAAAGCCTTGCCTTGTGTGTTTTTTGGCTAGATTTTTGACTACTGATTCAGTTTCTCTAATGGTACGGGTTTATGTAGATTTTCTGTATCTTCAGTATTTTTCTGGAAAACGTCTCTTTTGTCCAAATTTGTGCATATTGCCGTCAAGTTGTTCATAGTATTTTCTATATGAGAGCAGAAAAATGTATTTAAGAGTATAGGTTCTGGAGTCAGAGGATGTAGTTTTGAATTCCCAGGAATTCCTGGGAATGTGACCTTGTGCCTTAGTTTTTTAATATATAAAATGGAGACAATCATTGTAGCTATTTCACAGTTGCATGAAGATTAAATGACCACACGCATGAAATGTTTAGAACAGCAGCTGGCATGTTCTAAACGTTAGTATTGTGACTTACTAAATATTAGTATTTATATTACCATTATTATTATTCTTTTATAAATTTTTAAATTCTCTGTATTTAGTCCTTTTCATTCCTAATACTGTTTATGTGTGCCTTTCCTCTATTTTTTGGATCTGTCTTGCTAAATCCAACTTTTGATTTTGTTTGTCCTCTTGTATGCTTGTATTAATTTCTGTACTTCATTCATTCATTCAACAATATTCATTGAGCACCTACTAGGTGCCAGACACTGTTCTAGGTGCTGGAGATACATCTGGAAGATGTATCTCAAGATACAAATCTCCTTCCCTTTGTAGAGCTTATGGTCTAGTGGGTGGAGATTGAATATAATTAATAAATTGCAGAGTTTGTTAAAGGTGATAAGTTCTGTGGGGGAAAAGTAGATGAGAGTAAAATAGGGTAGGGAATGAGGAGCTGCAATTTCGAATTAGGTGCTTGGGGTAAGACTCATTGAGAGGATGATATTCTAGCAAAGATTTAAAGATAGTGAAGGAATGAGTGATGTGAATATGGGGCTGGAAAGCATTCCAGGCAGGGAGAACGAATGGACACGTGAAGGCCTTGACATCAGAGATGCCAGTGTGTTTGGAGTAGATTGGAATAGTTTGGAGCAGATTGAGCAAAGCAGAGGATGTAAGAGCTATTATGTCCAGTTGCAGGTGTGAGGATATAGTCATATATTGAAGTGAAACTTCTTAATTGTATTATTCAATATTCTATGCCTTTATCAATATTTTATCTGCTTCAGCTATTATTTTATGAGAAATATGTGTTTAAAAATCACATAGTAAGATTATGGATTTGTCAGTTCTTGCAATTACGCCAATTTTTCTTTAACCATCTTGAGCCTATGTCATTAGGTGCTTACAGGTTTGTTATGTATCATTGGTTCTCTATGTTTAACATGCTTTTTGCATTATTTTTACTTATTAAAATTAAAAGCTACAGTAGCTTTCTTTGATTAATTCTTCTTGGTATGTTTCTATTTCATGGTTCATTGGCTTTCAGCTTTCTATGCTTTATGTTTTAGGTGTATCTTTACAAACAGCTTATATCTGGATTGAGTTGGGTTTTCAATCTGCAATCTTAGAGCTTCTATCCTATGACTGTTTGAATCCGTTTAAATTAATTGTGATTATAGTTAAGTTAATTTCTAATATTTGTTGTTTTCTATTTACTAAGCTTTTTCTTTACTTCCCTCCTCCCCATACCTTCTACAGATTATTTGAGTGTCCTTTATGATCTTTTTTCTTCTCTACTTTTTAAGTTATAATTTTATTTCTCTTAGTGTCTTAATTCTTAAATACACACTTGATTTAATGTAGTCTAGAAGTAAAAATATTTCTGCCCTTCATCCAAACAATAAGACCATAGAGAGCTTTAATTTCTTCTACCTTCCATAGTCTGTGTTAGCATTTCCTCTCACAAATTCTGTTTTCTCCTCTTAGCCATCTGTTGGGCCTTTTCATTCTATCTACCATGACTCTTAGATTCTCTCTCATATTTTTAATTTCTGTATCTTTCTTTGCTGCAATTTTGTTAATTTCCTTGGCTTTAGTATGTTTGTTCCACATTATTTTTAACTTTCCCCCTTATTAGCCATCCCCAATATTGTTGTTGTTACATTTATTGTCAGTTTTATTTGGATTTCCCCAAAAGTTCACCAGTTTCTTGGCTCAGCATTGCTTCTTTCATCACACACTCATTTTTCCTATGTTCCATATTCTTATTACTGAAGTACACATCCTTTAGTAGATAGAACATTGATGATCTATGAGTGGTAAATGTTCTCAGGTTTATTTTTCTGAAAATATCTTTATTTTTTCCCATACTCTTGAATGCAGTTTAGCTGAGTATGGAATGCTGGATTATCAGTTATTTTTCCTTAAGAATCTGGAAATGTTATTCCATTTTCTTCTGACCTTTGTTGTTACTATTGAGAAATCTGCTGTTGGTCTGTTTATAGGCATTTGCCTTTTTCTTCTATTTGCTTTTCAAAGTTTTTTTTTTTTTACTTGGTATTTTATAGATCCTAAAATATTTTTAGGTGCATGTTAATTTTTATTTACCTTGTCATAGGCTTGTGGTACTTCTTAAATTGAGAGATTGTGTCATATGTCAATTTTGGAAAATTCTTGGTCATTATTTATTTGAATACAGCCTTCTCTCTGTTCTCTCTATCCTTTCCTATGAGCTCTTGGTTTAGTCTTTTAATTCTCTATACCATGTTTGTAATCCCTTGTTTATCTTGAAATTTCTTTATCCTTCTGTGTGGCATTTTGGTTATTTTTTGTTGTTTCTTTTATCTTCCAGATCACCAATTCTCTTTTCTGCTCTGATTGCTGTTCAACCTATCCATTGAGTTTTAAACCTTTGGTGACAATATTTTTTGTATCTGTAAGTTTTCTTTGGCTTTTCATGGCATCACAGTCTCATGGTGACTATTCCTTTTGTGTTCAATGATCATAAGCATACTAATTTTATAGTCACCTTCATATAATTTTAGTGTCATATTCTTTGTGTGCTAATCCTCCTGCTGGTTGCATGGCTACCTTTCCTTCATGGTGATCATTTCCTCATGTAAACTCTTCCCCTGGATAGTTTTTCTATAGTTGCCCTTAGGCTGTGGGTTGTGGTGTTTTTTTTTTTTTTTTTTTTTTTTAAATTTTTTTCTGGCAATAGCCCTAGAGATTTTCACCAGTTTGAGAGCAATTGTTATATTAACTTTCTTGGCTTGGAAATTCCTGTACCTTATATGCAAAGTAAAATCAGACTCCACATACAAATGCAGCCCGGGTTTGTGAACTTCTGTTTCTCACAGGGGACTTAAAAATCTACCTGAAGCTCAGAGTAGAGATAACTATCCATGTTAGATCACAACATAGCAGTTAAGAATGTGAATTCTGAAAGCCTTGGTTTGAATTTTGCATCTAATTTTTAGCCATGTGACCTTGGGAAAATTGCTTAACCATTCTGTGCTTCTATTTCCTCCAATATAAGAGTAGATGTGATAATAAAAAAATCAAACTCCTGAAATGTTGAGATGAATAAACAAGTTAGTCGTAAAATTCTTAGAATAGTGCTTTGTGCATAGTAGGTGTGCAGTAAGTATTAGCTGTTTCAGTGGTTACTATTACTTGAACAAGTGGGAGGAATTCTAGTTCTTCTTTCACTGAAGGAGTAACCTGTTCAAGGTCCTGGCTGTAAACAGGGTGATTTCTTTCTGGAATGACACCCACTGTCCAAATTGTGCAGTCTCTTGGCAATCAAGGATTGAGATATGGCTCAATAAAGCTTGAATTCTGCAAGAGAAGCTGAGGGATATACTTAGAAAAAAAATCTCCTTTCTGACTCATATAGAGATAATAACCCTCACACTTTGAAGAAACACAGAGAACTTTAAAATATATATTTTTAATTACATGCAAATAATGACAATTAATTTCCTACCTATTCTTTTACCTTGGTAAATATAAAGTATAATATTATTTATTTTCCTTACTAATGGTTAACTTTTCTTAAAGTAAATTATACATTTTTCCATCATTTCTAAGAAATCCTCTGTTGTCCTTATCCTTTTATAATTTAATACAATGAAGAGAGATGATTAATTCTCCTGCTTGCTTGAGAACTCTGCAGACCTTTGTCTGGAGATAACAGCTGGAGCAGAAGAGTATTTTAAATATCACTGTAGTACAACACTATCATGTTACAAAGGAGAAGACTGAAGCCTGGAGACCAGGTTTGCCCAAAGTCTGCTGATAGAAAGAACTCCCATTCTTTTGCTGTGCTTGGAAGACCCAGGAATCTTGATTCTCTTTCTTGAACCATCACTGCTGTTTCCCTTCCTAGTGAGAGTGTTTCCTGAATTTGCTCATGGGGAACTGAAAAGTTTTCACCCACACAAGTTGATGAATAAATGGGTGCTTATTTCTGCTTTATCAAAATGTTATTCTAATCAAAGACAAGTTTTCCCCCTTCTTTTTTGTCCTCTGACATGAAGAAGCAAGTCCCAGATCATGTTCAGTAGTCTCTCTTATTTAAAACATTAGATGCCAGTGATTATCATAACTATATTCATTTGTTTATACATTCTTTCATTCTTTAAGTATATATACATGTGTGTGTGTCCACACATACATGCACATACACAACCCTTATTCTGTGCAACTAGTTCAGGGTAGAGTGTTGGAGAAGGTGAAGAAATACAAATATAAATTAGACATATCTTCATCCCAGAGCTCACTGCCTAATGGAGGAGACAGATACAAAGAGATAATTATAATACTATGGATTAATGCTATGAAAAGATATATAGTGCTATAAAATTTAAGATAGAAATGTGAATTCTCCTTGAGGAGTCCAGGAATAACTTTATAGGGAAATAGATTCCCAAGCAGAAAGGATCTTAAACAATGGGTAGAGAGAAGTTTTACCAGGTAAAATTGGGTATTTTAAATGGAGGGAACCATGCATGCAAAATCTTGCAAGTGTAAAAGTTCAACATTTTTAGGTGAGAAGATCTGTGAAGCTGACATAAAAATTCATAGGGGTTTGCCCAGAGAGGAGCCTGGTAAGGTCAAGTCTGAATTGTAAAAGGCTTTATATAACATGCAAAGAGTTTGGATGTTATTTTTGAGACTGTGGATGTTGACTGACATTTATAAAGCCAGAGAAGATAGCCAGATGTGCATTTTAGAATCAGTATCAGTAATCAGTGTGAAAGATTGGTGGCCAGGTCATAAATGGGAGGCTGTAATAATAGCCTCTTCAAGAAATGAATTAACTCCTAGTGATAGGGATGGAGAAGGGACAGAAGGAGGGTAGGATTCAAGAGAGATGGAGGATAAAAGTCAACAGGATATATGGGACTTGATTGATGTTGGGACTCAGGAGAGTCAGACTTAAATCAGATTCTTGTGAGCCACTGAATAACAGTAACCATATTAGAGAAGGAATTTGTAGAGGTTTGCTTGAGGAAGGTGGTCTCCGGGGACCTCTAGGTGGGGATTGAAATAATGATAATGGTAACATTTCTTGAGCACAAAGTGCCATTCTCCTTTGAGAATTGAAGCTTCACAGTCAACATGGAGTTGTACTGATTCATAAGAATCCAGTGACATTGAGTTAAAAGCAAAAGCAGAGTCAACATTTCTGAAAACCCAGACAGAAGTGGTTAGGAGAAAGCAGTCAAGATCTAATCAACTAGTCTTGCTTATAGCTGTTGCCATAGTGTGAGTGTGTGTTAATGGCCTTATATGTTGCTAATGGTGAATCATTCTTGCAAATATTAATATTTTTATGTACATATTTTTATATTTTACATAAGTGCCAAGAATAGTTTCCAAGAGATAAGTTTTGGAAGCAAAACAAGTCCTTAACTTGGTAATTTTGATGTGTGATTCTAAGTAATGTTATTAATACCAAGGGATTTGAATATTACATTTTTCAAATATTGCACAGTTACGTTCATTGGTGTTTTCCAACGTTTGAATATTTTCTATAAGGTTTGTTTTTTTTGTGAATACTTTAATGGCAGAAATGCAAAGAGAAGAAGATAGAGATGTTGCTGTGGAATACACTGACATGAAATCAGAAATGAATTTAAAATCTGGATTGGTGAACGCAGTATCTATTTCAGTGGCAAAACCAAAATTAGGGCAAGCAGATAAAATATTTTTATCATTCACTAAAGGAAATGTGCAAATATGAAGCAGCATGTATCCTAACACCCATCTGGAAGGGGCTATTGGACATTCTTTTAATGGGGACAGGTTCTCCCCTGTCCCTTCTCCATCTCCATCTTAATTCTACCAACATCAACACAAAAATGGAATAAAATTTTCTATGTCCAATGCTGTATAGTATTTTAAATTTATCTTCTAAGAGTGATAGAGTTTAAATATTAAGTATTTGTGGTATTATCCTTAAGGTTTTAAATAGATTTTTATTTGACATTCATTTTGTATTTAAATGTTCCCTTTATTTACAATCTTATTATCAAATGTTTGTTTCAGGCTGAGATAATTTTTACACAGTATTGAAATATATAATTTTTATGTAATAAACTATAGTTTTATTGTATCTTTTTTTACAGAATATTTCTGAGACCTTTATATAAGAAATGTTCACTGCATATTATTATGGTCACTCATTTAAAATGCATAAATCATATACAAATACAGAATAATTTATAGTTTAGGAATTCTTATGTCTCAAATCATAAAGATTAATATTGGGAATAATAATTGGGAATTTGGAGACATTAGGCATTTTTCAAATTTCTTGACTGATTTTTCTCATTCAGAAAAATGTATAAATTTCCCAAGAAATGCTGGGAGGGAATTCCCACATGGAAAGCATTACCAGCCACCATACTAAGCTTTTTATGTGCATTATCTTATGTAGTCCTCACTGTAACCTATGGTGTGTAGGCACTATGGTAGCTCCATATGACAGATGGGGAAACTAAAACATAGATGAAGAACAGGTAACACACCCAAGACCACAGAACTAGTAGGAGATAGTGTAGATTTACACCCAGGCTATCTGACTCCAGAAGACATACTCTCAGCAGATACACAATTTAGTAGGAAGTCAGGTGTTCTGGAACTAAGGAGAAGGGATAGAACTGGAAATGTGCACTCACATTGGTTTCTCTCCAATTCAGAAGGGCATTATAGACCAGGTGCATAGCTTGTGTAGGATACAGTGTTGCTGTGAACTAAAACGGAGTGGGGTGTGACGTCCCTTGAACTTTACAACCTATGCAGTTACACAGAGTTGAACTTTCCCTATTCTTTAAAAGAAAAAAAATTTTTTAAATTTATTTTCTGACTTCATTTTAGCAATTTACTTCTGTGCTAGAGCATCCAAGTGAAATGACAGATTGAGGAATTAGCCCTGCTAGTTTCAGGAAGAGCCGTGTGCTCTGGGGCTGCATTCTCGTGTTTGCTGGAGAGTTGCTCCCAGTTCAGCTTTGCTCTGTCCGCATAAACAACCCTGTTTTGTTTCTGGTTAGTTCTCCTTATCAATGTGTCTTTCTCAATCCCCGATTACGTTCTGAGTTAACTCTGCCATGGTATATGTCACCCTCATTTAGTAAAACTTTCTTAGAGCAACATGCTCATGGTATCAGCATCTGAAGAGTCGACAGGAAGAACAATGACTTCACCTTTTAAAAGTAACTTTAAAGCAATAATCTTTAGAGTTTATCTCTTTCTACATGCCAGAATGCTGCTTAGAGGAGCTGCTTAAAAATTCCCTAGTTGTCTCTACAGAAGTGTCAGCAAAATTACTGGTTTGGTGTGAGCTCATCACCAAACCATTTAGAATTTCAGGGCCTAAGGAAAAAAAATCCCCAAACACCACCACCACCACAACCACCACAGTGTGTGGAATTGTGGGGTTGTTGTACAGAGATTATGGTTTTCTTACATGATGACGTTAGGACATGTGTTGAGTTAAGAGGGAGTTAGGCAGATGGCTTAGTTTATGATACTAACAGCATTGGAACATTGCATGGTTAGGAAATATCCTAGATAGATGCACGCTATAGAACAATGCGGTTTTAAATGCCTTGCTGGAAAGCCAGGTGTACATACGGTGATTATGAGCTTTCAACTTGGACAGACCTGATTTTAAAGACTGCTGCTACTTGTGTACTATGTGATCTTGGACAAATTGCATAGCTGTCTATTTGGCCGTCTTGCTCCACCCCCTCTCTAAATTACATAGCTTCTCTGAGCTTCCTTATCTTTGGAAAGTAGGGAATATAAAACCTAAGCTTGTTATGAAGATCAAATGAGGCATATTTAAAGTTTAGTACAGTGTATGGGGTACACAGTAGACACTAAAGAGAAGGTAGCCCTTTTATTTATTGATTGATCACCTCTATTTATTGAGTACTTCTCTGTGTGCTGGGTAATTTCTCAGGGGGCAATTATTTTCCCCTCTCCCATGTTCTGTTTGGCTTCCCAGGCCCTCATTAGATGTCTCTCCTATGTGCTCCCCTAGCATCTGATATTCTCTAGCCCTGGCTGGTGCTTACCCATTGCTTGCCTATTTGTCTCATTAAGGTAAGAGACTGTCTGTGTCTGTCTCATTCATCATTGTATCACCATCCTCAGAAAACACAGCACAATGGAAGGTGCTCAGTAAATAGTTATTTATTAAATTAATGAATTAATAAATGCACTGTGGTCAAATCTGCATTTGCTGACTCTTCCTCTCTGCTTCTGCCTTTGATCTAGATAGAGATGAAGGTTGCCAGCAGAAATGAGATAGCTCATCTTAGTTCCATATCAAAATAAGTTAACCCAGGGTGGGGATAGCTCTCAGTGCTGCCCAGGCATGCTTAGACTCTGTGCCAGAATTGTTTTTTTTAAACTTGTGCCATTAGGAGCTTTTTCTACTTCTAAATTTGCAGCTATTTGGAATGGTTGAGCTGACTGGATGTGTTATCTTTCCTGCCTAAGGAAGGCAGTGAAGCCTAGACCTTAGAAGTAAGACATCCTTCCATACAATTCCGATTCTTGACAACCAGCTGTGTAATCTTATTACCCATCTAAAGCTTCAGTCTCCTTTACTGTTCAATGAGTGGGTTTAATAATAAACATATCTCATAGGGTTATTGTAAAGATTGGGATAATATATACAAAAGCTTACCCAATTATCGGCACATATTAATAACTATTAACTTTAATTTTTATTATTACTGTAAGTCATTTACATTTTATAGGAATAAATAATACAACTGTGCTAATGTTGATGAATTACTAAAATGTGAAGTATTGAAACACTTCCTGGTAATACCAATGCAGTGCCCTTGAAAGTGCACTGTTCAAACCTCCTGTTGTGGGAACATAATAGACTGACAGCCCTAGCTCCTTCCCCTCTGGATCCACCACTGCTTCACACCTAGGCCAAGCTTCCCCAGGCCTGCTCCCAGCCAGTGATGAGGTGCAGTGGGGCTACTACTACAGGCCTCTTTCTGCAAGGCATGGGGGCTCCTTGAATGGGTGACTTGGCTCAAGGACTCCCCAGCTGCCTGGTGGAAACTCCCTTAAAACTATGCTGCAGTCTGAGACTCTTCCTACCCAATCTTCTTTCCTTCCCTCTCTGCTTCACAGAGGTCAGACCTGCACTGCAGTCTGAGAATCTCCCTGCCTTCTCCAGTTTCCTCTTCATTTCCTTTACTGGTGTCTCCTCCAGTAAACCTTGTGCTTGTCTTGGTGCTTGCTTCTTGGAGGATCTGAGCTAACATAAACAAGTGTAACCGTTGTTGGAAGGGAGTAGCAATCTATACTTTAGGGCACAGACTTGATAGTTTCTTCATCAAGTATAAAGTGAATATTATTATAGTAAGTTTAACTTGATCTTTGTGTTACTGCATTTCCTCAAAATTAAACTTCAGTGCTATTGACCATAAATTCTCTAGGACAAGCATTAGCCACCATTTCCTAAGGGAAGGCTACTATTTAATAATATTTAGGACTTTACATGCCAAACTGCAGATTAAGTTTCAAGATTATTCTTATTTAGGACAGTTCTCCATAGTTGCAGGTCTTTAAAGTGATGTAGTGATTTTAGTCTTTAACATTCATGAACTCAAAATTTTTCCTTCTCCCCAAAATAAATTTATTGATAGCTCTCCAGTGTTGATCTATTTTTATAGTCTTATCTTCTGCTGATTTCTTTGGTTTTCTTATTCTTTCTGCCAAATCCTCATGTGACTATGATTTTTGTGACAGACCAGGTCCAGGGAACAGTCACCATCCGGAACATCAGTGCCCTGTCTTCAGGTTTGTATCAGTGCGTGGCTTCTAATGCCATTGGGACCAGCACCTGTCTTCTGGATCTCCAGGTTATTTCACGTAAGTATATGAAATTCAGATGTCAACTCTGGGTCTGAAACTCTAAGATTTTTGTTAAAATAGTAAATGAAGGGTTCTGCTTAGTTGATTTGAGGTTTTCTGAAGATTAAATAGAAGTTCTTCTGGTTTTAATCATTGTTGAACATATTTTATAAATGTTTTAGTATACTTTTCAGTGTCAGCAAAATTATAATCTTTGTGACAAAATATCTTTATCTTCAGGATCATTAGAAGTAAACAATTTCTTTTTTCTTTTTCTTTTTTTTTTTTGAGACAGAGTCTTGCTCTATTGTCCTGGCTAGAGTGCAGTGGCATCATCCTAGCTCACTGCAACCTCAAACTCCTGGGCTAAAGCGATCCTTCTGCCTCAGCCTCCCGAGTAGCTGGGACTAACAGGCACAACCCACCACACCCGGCTAATTTTTTTCTATTTTTAGTAGAGACAGGGTCTCGCTCTTGCTCAGGCTGGTCTCGAACTCCTGATTGCAAGCCATCCTCCTGCCTCAGCCTCCCAGAGTGCTAGGATTACAGGCGTGCACCACCATGTACAGCCTAAACCAATTCTTATTGTATAGCACTATAGATATTATAAAAATTTGTAATGATCTTATTGGTATAGCAAGACCTTCTTGTGTTTTTTCCTAATTTCTTATATGTGCTTAATTGGTTGTGTAGGTTATAAATAGGCAGTGCAGAAAATTTCTCTTTAGTTGAGAATTCTTGGTTATTTGAATTCCAATTGCAAAAGGGAGTGATTTGACTAGGATGAGGAAGTAAGGTGTCCCACTGATTTCTAGGATTCATTTTGGGCACATCAAGCAACTTAGATAGGTGCCATCTGTTTCCTGCTCTGCTCTTGGTGTTACTCTCCTAAAGCTGTGCAAGTCATTTAAATGTTTATGCATTCAAAAAATGTTGAGAGCCTACTATGTGTTAGTCCTAGACACTCAGGATATAGAAAGTTGAGGTTTAACTTTATATGGATGCAATATTTTAGGCAGTTTTGTATATTTTAAGCAAATTCTTCAGTAAACTTCTGTGTTTATAGTTGCATGGGTATATGGTATTTCTCTTTCTCTTCTCTTTAAATATATTTTTCAGCCCAGCCCAGGAACATTGGACTAATAGCTGGAGCCATTGGCACTGGTGCAGTTATTATCATTTTTTGCATTGCACTAATTTTAGGGGCATTCTTTTACTGGAGAAGCAAAAATAAAGAGGAGGAAGAAGAAGAAATTCCTAATGAAATAAGGTTTGTTTGTTGAATGATCTGTTTTGCATGGCCAATGTGTATTTCTGTTTATTTTGCCAGTTAAGATTTCTTTGCTAATCTCGTAACTCTGATGGCCAAGAAAATTAAAGTGGCCAAATGATATTTTCTTGTACATAACTTTTCCTCATGTTACTACTCAACTTTATTCACCGGATCATGAAAGGGTGTAAAGTCTATCATGTGCCCAACTAGGAGGATACAAATGAAGAGTTCTCCTGCTCCTCCACATCTCCAGGGTATGTGGGTTTAGGTGGCTGCCACAACAGGAAAGTTAGCTTAAAACATATGTTTAACATTGGCGTTTATAATGGATGAGAGCGTACACCAAGAAGAAACACTGTAAGAGCATACCAGTGGCTGTACCCAGATAGGCCCCAGCAGTATGACCTGGAAAGACAGTTCAGACAAGAATATGAACACCTCAAGAAAACAATGCCAAAATTATCTTTAAAGAAAAGTGACTCTTGGTATATTGTGGAGATTCGAGGGTTCAGGCTCAGTCTCAGAGTTCATCGTGGCATACCCTTGTTGAAGATGCTTTAAGGACTCCAGGCTCCTCAGTGAAAGGTACACAGCCCTTCAGGATCTGACCCTTACCTGCTCATCTTATCTCCCCTCTTTCCAGCTCACTCGCTTTCATCTTTTCTGCAGTTTCCCATGCCTCAGGGCTTTTACTCCAGCCCCTGCTCTCTTCCTGGACCATATTTCTCTCCCTTTGATCCATCTCTTTACTAAATTCCTTGATTTAATTCAAGACTAGTGCAGGCATCATCTTCTCACAGAAGTTGTCTTTAGCCCCCCGCCCAGCCTTTCAGACTCACAAATGTTCTGGCATTGATTGCTACTCCCATTTGACTGTAGGCTTCTCAGGTGTAGGACCTGTTTTTTTTTGTTTTTTTTTTAACATGAAACATCTAGTTGGAGTGTACTCAATAAATGTCAAGTAAATTAGTTAACATCTTAAATTAAATTAATGACTTCTCTCAGCCTCTTGTAATTCTTAAGGGTTTGGGTGTATGCAGGGATAGATTCCATCCCACCATAAGATTACTGAGGAAAACCTCTCAGCAGAACACCACAGTGATTTATCAAACCCCAAAAGGCAATAAAATCAGGCCAACTCTAATCATTTCCTGAAGTTCTCCACCCTCATAGCTTGATTTCCTGGCTATTTTATGGCAACTAACTCAGTGGATTTCTTCATGGACTATTTTCCTATTTACAGTAAAAAAAAAAAAAAAAAACAACACAACAACCCATATATATATTTACAAATTGTATATAAATATTTATGCAGATGTATATATATTTCAGTTATATTGGAAGAGACATTCTTTGAGATATGTGATATTTCCTTTTCTACTCTTGGAGGCTGAGAAGTTGAGGAGAGATTTTCTTGACCACTGTCTCAAAGGGAATGGGTGCCAAAGCCAAGGACATCCAGGGTTGCCTGTTTGTTTTCATGATAGAGTGATCTCTCCTAAGGATTTGTGTTTCAGACATATTAGCCTTAGCATGAAAAGACAGAGTCCTGGGTAGGAGGATACGATTAACCTCAAATAAATCCTAATGACTTTATTTTTATTCCTTTTCAGAGAGGATGATCTTCCACCTAAATGTTCTTCTTCTGCCAAAGCATTTCACGCTGAGATGTCCTCCTCAGAGAACAACACGTTGACTTCTTCCAATACTTACAACAGTCGATACTGGAGCAACAATCCGAAAGTTCATAGAAACACAGAGTCATTCAACCACTTCAGTGACTTGCGCCAGTCTTTCTCCCTCCAGTCAGGCAATGCCAGTATACCATCCATTTATGCTAATGGGAACCATCTGGTCCCAGGTCCACATAAGACTCTGGTAGTGACTGCCAACAGGGAGTCATCACCGCAGGTCATGTCCAGGAGCAATGGCTCAGTCAGCAGGAAGCCTCGGCCTCAGCACACACATTCCTACACCGTCAGCCATGCAACACTGGAGCGAATTGGTGCAGTACCTGTCATGGTGCCAGCCCAGAGTCGGGCTGGGTCCCTGGTATAGAACATGAAGGGGTCTTGTGTTCAGAAACAAATAAATGGAATGCTCCCGTACAAGGAAGAGGTTGGGGTGGGCAAGTGCTGGGAAAGAAACACTTTCTTTATAATTATATTAGTAAAAAGCACAAAGAAGGTGATGCTGTTACCTGGCCACTGAGATATGTGAAGTAGACTGGAATGCTCCACCATGAAGATTTGTTTTCCCACCACAGGTGTCCTGGGATTCTATTCAAAAAGCTGGATCTCAAAGATGTGCCAAGACAAGGAAAAAGATACAAGAGCAGAATAGCACTTAAAACCCAAACTGCAGTCCAGATGGGCTTATTCTTTAATTCATGCCTAACTTAATAATTTTTCAAAAGACTAAAGTGCCAGATGGAGTTTAAATATTGAAATTATTTAAAAAGATAGGTGTCTTTAAGGAAATAATGAGCAACCCTGTGATATGTTCTGCCTCTCCCCATTCCCTCATTATATAGAGGGCTTAATGGCGTAATTGGTTAACATTGGTTCGAACAGGGCTGACTCTTCTATCATATAATCAAGACTTTTTACACAAACAAAATTAAGTAAGAAATAGGGGGAAACAAAGGAAACTTCTTTGAGAAGCCCCTCAATATTTATTTAATCTATCTCTTTCTGAACCATGAATTTCATATTTGGAATATTGCTATATTGACAGATTCTTGCCTGTCTATGTTATTCTAGGATCTGTTACAGGTCCATGGCAATTACTGTTCATTTTTTCCTGGAAAAATATTTTTTTAAAGAAAACTTTTTTTTTTAAATACATGAGAGGCATTGGACTAGGAAAGACAACTTGTCCAACACCTTATTCAGTGATTGTATCTAGTGAGTGCACAGGAGGTACATAACATCATGAAAGAGCTAGGTTGTGTGGGCAGCATGGAAGCAGGAAAGTGAGGCTAAGTGTTGCAGCCTTGCTGGGCAGCCTCTCAGAGCAAGGCAGTCCAGGGCTTCCTTGCTGTCATTCTAGGTTACTCTTAATGAGGGCAGCACCTGCTGCCTTTTGTACTGAGGCAGATAACTTTCTCCTCGTTTGACATGTAGAGGTTACTAGGTTGTTACAGGGAGGACAGGAGTTATTTTCTTTTTGTTTTTGTTTCCAAAATAATTCTGTTTGTAAAAGATACAAGACTGAGAAAAAACCAGTGTCTCCCGGTGTGCTCCTGAAAGGGTCAGCCCTATACCTTTGACAGCTTGGGGTTGCAGTGTTGCCCAAATGCAGTTTACAGCACTGTGAAGAGACTCCCTTCGTGGTTAATTACCTGGTTTGGCTGGCCTTGCAGTACGCCAGATTGATTTACAAACTCCCCATTCTATTTTGTCTATGTAGATCTGGCCATACTACATAGTATTGATGACTATCTCGCCTTAATCATACTTTAAGCAACCCACAGATTTCTTCCCAGATTTATTTTCTAAATTATTTATGATACTCGCCCCATAATTCCATAAGAGTGTCTTTTCTTCCTGGATGTGTTTCTCACTCCCTCTTCCCACCGTGCCTTTTGCCCTCTTTTCCTGCAGGCATAGTCTTCACAGGGAGTAGCCTCCTGACCTTTTTCAGTTACTTGAATGAATGGAAACCATCAGCTGCTGCATACACTATTTTTCCAAGAAGGCCACACTCAGAACCTAACCACTGCAACCATTTCAATATTGATAAAAAGATGAATTTACTTTAGCATTACTTATTTTTTTCCATTTGATGGTTCTTGACTTTGTAAAAATTTAAATAAATGAATGTCTATACTTTTTATAAAGAAAAGTGAAAATACTATGGCAAAGAAAAGAAGATACTATCAGATGCTGTGTAGAAAGCATTTATCTTGCATTTCTTTATTCTTTCTAATTGTCTAAAATTCAATAAAAGTTTATTCATATAAAGTAAGTTGTCATTAATTACCAATACTAATGAGTATGTCATTTTTAAATTTAGTGTTCTCCTTAATGTTATAAGTATTTTTCCATTCTGTTAAATATTCACAATCATTTTAATGGGCATATAGTATTCCAAAAATTACTTAACCTTTTTCTTATTGTTAAATTTGATTCACATTCTCACCCATGTAACTGAAGATGTAATGACCCTCTTCATACATTGAACTGTTTTCATGTTTCCTAGTGTGAAAGTTTATGAAGACAGGGTCCATGCCTGTTTTTCTCACCGCTGAATCTCCATCATCTTCCACAGTGCCTCGTGTAGATGTTGAGTGTATAAATGACTGCTGATTTCTGAGCTGGAACTGCTAGTCAAGTTATGAGCATGATTGTAGCTCTTAATATATACTGGATTGTTCCTTTGTTTTAACTTTTTATTTTGAGATAATTATATGTTTACATGTAGTTATAAGAAATAATAGAGATCTCATATTATTCTTTACTTAATTTCTCCCAATGGTAATATCTTACCTAACTATTATACAGTATCACACATTGACATGGGTATGATCCATCAACTTTATTCATATTTCAACTCTTGTACATGTGCATGTGCATGCGTGCATTTATTTATATGCAGTTTTATCACATGTAGATTCCTGTGATCAACACCACAGTCAAGATACGGGATTCCTTTGCTCCCCTGTTATAGTCAGAGCCACCACTCTCCTCTCCAAGTTCCTAATCCCTAACAATCACTGATTTGTTCTCCATCTTTGTAATTTTGTCATCTGGAGAACGCTCTATAAATGGAATGCAGTATGTGATCTTTGAGGCTTGGCTTTTTTTTTTTTTGCTCAGAATAATTTCCTTGAGATCCATTCACATTGTTGCATGTATCAATTATTCATTCCATTTTGTTGCTGAGTAGTAGCCCATGGTACAAATGTAACATAGTTTATTTAACCATTTACCCATTGAAAGACATGAAGGATATTTGCATTGTTTCCAGTTTGGGGCCGTTATGAATAAAACTGCTATAAATATTTGTGCGTAGGTTTGTGTGTGAACTTAAGTTTTCATTTTTCCCTGGGATAAACGTCCAGGAGTACAATTGCTGGGTTGCATGTGGTAAGTGCATGTTTGCTTTTGAAAGAAAATGACATACTCTTTCCAGAGTGGCCATACAATTTTACATTTCTTTCAGCAGAGGATGAGTGATCCAGTTTCCCTGCATCCTAACAGCATTTGGTATTTTCAGTATTTTTTTTGTGTTAGCCATTTTTATATTTGTGTAGTGATATCTCATTGTGGTTTTAATTTGCACTTCCCTAATGGCTAATGATGGTGGACATCTTTTCATGTGCTTATTTGTCATCTCTGTATTCTCTTTGGTGAAATATCTGTTCGTGTCTTTTGCTATCTTCTAGATTGATTGTTTTTTTGTTTTTACTATAGAGTTTTGCAAGTTTTAAAATATATTCTAGATACAAGTCCTTTGTTGAATATGTTGTTTGCAAATATTTTCTCCCAGTTTGTAGCTTTTATTTTCATTTTCACAGGGTCATTCACAAAGCAAAGGTCTTAAATTTTGATGAGGTCCAATTTATTTATCTTTTTATGGATTATGCTTCTGGTATCAAGTCTAAACTCTTTACCTGGACCTAGGTCCCAAAGATTTTCACCTATTTTTTTCTAAAAGGTTCATAGTTTTACATTTAATTCTGTGATCCATTTTGAGTTAATATATAAAATAATATATAAGGTTTAGGTCAAGGTTCATTTTTTTGTCTGTGGTTGTCCAGTTGCTCCAGCACCATTTGTTGAAGTCTGTCCTTCCTCCAACGAATTGTTTTTGCACCTTTGTAAAAGAGTCATTTAGGCATATTTGTGTGAGTCTCTTTCTGAGTCCTCTAGCTCTGCAGTCTCCAACCCCTGGGCCGCAGCCCATTACCGGTCCGTGGCCTATTGGGAAATGGGTCACGCATCACCACCTGAGCTCCACACCACACCACACCCCCCACCACACCCCACCCCCCATCCCCAGTCCAGAGAAAAATTGTCTCCCATGAAACCGGTCCCTGGTGCCAAAAAGGTTGGGGACCATTAGATTGGTTTTTTTGTGTCTATCCCTCTACCAATACCATGCTGACCACTGTAGCTATTTAATAAGTCTTAACATCTGGTAGAGTATTTTCTCACACTTGATTCTTCTTTTTCAAAGTTGTTTTAACTATTCTAGGTCCTGTGCCTTTCTCTATAAATTTTAGAAATAGGTGGTCTATGTCTCCAAAACAGCTTGTCATTTTCATAGGAATTATGTTGAACATATAGAATCAATTTGGGAAGAATTGACATCTTTACTATGTTGAGTTTTCCAATCTGTGAGCATGATGTGTCTCTCCATTTGTTTAGGTCATCTTTGGTTTATTTCATCAGCATTTTGAAAATTTCAGGATACAGATATGATACATGTTTTATTGGATTTATGCCTAAGTATTTTATTTTTTTGAAGCAATTGTAAATGGTTCAATATTTTAAATTTTGATTTCTATATATTTGTTCTTAGTAAATTAAAATGTGATTGGATTTTGTGTGTTGGTTTTGTATCTTGTGACCTTGCTGAATAAATTTCTTCTGAGGTGTTTTTTTTCCCCTTATTTATAGATTCCTTGGGGTTTTCTACATACATAATGATGTCATCTGATAATAGGGATAGTTTTATTTCTTCCTCTTCAGTCTGTGTGCCTCATATTTCTTATTCTTGCCTTATAGCAATGGCTAGAACTTTACAGCCCTATGCTAAATAAAAATGGTGTGATATCTTTCCCTTGTTCCCCGTCTTAGGGGGAAGTGTTCATTCTTGTACTATTAAATATGATGTTATCCGCAAGCTTTGGTAGATGTCCTTTATCAATTGAGGAAGTTTTACTCTATTGCTTAGTATGCTGAGAGTTTTTATCATAAATGGGTGTTGGATTTTGTCAAATGCTTTTTAAGCATATAGACACAATCATGATTTTTCTTCTCTAGCCTGTTGATATGCTGGATTATATTTATTGAATTTCAAATGTTGATTCAGCTTTGCATACCTGGAATAAATCCCAGTTAGTCATGGTGTATAATTCTTTTTAAACATTGCTGAATTTGATTTGCTAATATTTTGTTGAGGGTTTTCATGTCTAAGTTCATGGAATTTTCTAGTGAAATCATGTGGGCCTGTAATTTTCTTTTTCAGCTTTTAAATTACTAATTCTATTTCTTTAATGGTTATAGGACTATTCAAGGTGGCTATTTTATCTTGATTGAGTTTTGATAGTTTGTGGTTTTCAAGGTAATGATTTTTTCTAGGTTGTCAATTTTATGAGTATAAAGTTATTTGTGTTATTTTCTTATTCTCCTTCTAATGGGAGCAGGATCTGTAATAATATCCTTGTTTTATTCCTGATGTTGGTGATTTGTGTCATCTGTTTTTTATGTTTGTTGGTCTTTCTAGAAGTTTGTAAATTTTACTGATGTTTTTCAAAGAAACGGCTTTTTGTTTCATTAATTTTTTTCTATTTTTCTGTTTTTAGTTTCATTAATTTCTGTCTTTACTAATTCCTCCCTTCAGATTGTTTTGGGTTTATTTTTCTGTTATTTTTCTAGTTTCCTGAGGTGGGAATATAGATTATTGATTTGAATCTTTTCCTCTCTTCTTACATAAGCATTTAAGGCTATAATTTCCCTCTCAGCACTGTGCTAGCTGCATTCCAGATATTTTGGCATGTTACAGTTTATTTTCATTCAGTTTTATATATAAGTTTCATGAGACTTCCTCTTTGACCCATAGATTATTTATAAATGTGTTAATTTCCAAGTTATTGGAGATTTTCTTGTTGTCTTTCTGTTAATAACTTTTAGGTTGAAGTCACTGTGGTCAGAAAATATTCTGTGTGTGACTTTAATTCTTTTAAATTTGTTGAGGTTTGTTTTATGGCCTCGGACATGGTCTATATTGGTACATGTTCCACAGACTCTTAAAAAATATTTATTCCACTGTTGTTGGGTTGAATGGTCTGTATATGTCAGATCCAGTTGGGTGATTGTATTGGTCAGTTTTATATCTTTACTGATTTTTTAATCTAGTAATTTAATTCCTAAAAGTGGGGTGTTCAAGTCCTTAACTATATTTGAAGATTTGTATATTTCTCCTTCCACATTTGCTTCATGTATTTTGATGCTCTCTTTTTTCATACTTATATATTTAGGATCATTATGTCTTCTTGGCATAAGTCCTCTTTGTTTCTGCTAATTTTATTTGCTCTGAAGTCTACTTTATCCAATATTAATTTACTCCCTCCTGCATTTTTATAACTAATGTTTGCATGGTATATCTTTTCCATCCTTTTACTTTACACATTCCTAAACCATCATATTTGAAGTGAGTTTCTTGTAGACAGCATATTGTTGGACCCTATTTTTGTATCTACTTTGTCAATATCTTTCTTTTAATTGGCATATTTAGACTATTTACAGTTAAGGTAATTATTGATATGTTCGGGCTTAAGCCTGCCATTTTGTTTTTTGTTTTCTGTTTTTCCTCCTCAGTTTCTCATTATCTTTCTCTTCCCTTACCTTCTTGTGGGTTACTTGAACAATTTTTAGGATTCCATCTTGATTTATAATGTTTTTCAGTATATTGATTTTCTTTAGTGTTTTCTCTAAGTATTAAAATATGCATACATGACATACCACAGTCTGTTTGTATCAATATTTTACTACTTCAAGCAACGTGTGGAAACTTAATTCCATTTATGTCCCTTTTCTTTCTCCATATTTAAATATATTTCCCTTGAGTATAAGTTGTTGTCTAATTTTTGTTTTAATTATCAAATATAATTGTTAAGACTCATGAGGATAAGTCCATTGTGTGCACCCATACTTCTATTTTTTTCTTATTTCTTTCACCATGATGGTCCAAGATTCCTTCTTTTATCATTTTCTTTCTGCTTGAAGAACTCCTTTTAGCTAATCTTTAAGGGTAGATGTGCCAGCAACAAATTCTATTAGTTTTCCTTCGTCTGAGAATGGCTTTGTTTCCCCTCATCCCTCACGGGATATCATATTCATGGTTGACAATTCTTTTCTTTCAGCACTTGAAAAATTTGGCAAGTGTTCAGCCATTATCTCTTAAAATACTCTTTCAAGCCCACTCTGTTTCTCATATCTTTCTGGGACTCTGATGATGGATCTTTTGTTGTTGTTCCTGTTCATTTTTTCAGTCTGTTTTCTTTCTGTTGTTTGGATTGGTTAAATTCTATTGAGCTGTCCTCAAGTTTACTGATTCTATCCTCTGTCATTTCCACTCTATTATTGAGACCATGCAGCAAGGTTTTATTTCAGTTACTGTACTTTTTTAGTTTGACAACTTCCGTTTTTAAACAAATGTAATTATTAATTTAAATTCAATTTAAATTATACTGAGATATAATTTGCATACCATAAAGTTCACTTGTATAAAGTATACACTTCAGTAGTTTTTAGTATGTTTATAGAGTTGCACAAACATCACCATGATTGAATTTTTGAACATTTTCATTACCCCAAAATGAAAACTGTACTCACTAACAGTCACTCCTTATTCCATACCACCTTTAGCCCCAGCCAACCACAAATCTACTTTCTTTCACTATAAAGTTACCTATTCTGGACATTTCTTATAAATGGTATCATAAAATATGTGGGGTTGTATGTGTGTGTGTTTATGGCTTATTTCACTTAGCATACTGTTTTTTAGGTTCACCCATGTTGTAGCATGTATTATTCATTTCTATTTCTTTACTGAGATTTTCTTTTTTTTCTTTCTAATTTTTTAACTTGTTTTAAGAGAATTTATAATTGCTTGTTGAAGTAATTTTATTATGGTTGCTTTAAAAATCTTGTCTGATTTTTAATTCCAACATCTGACTCATCTTGATGTTGGCATGTATTGATTGCCTTTTCTCACTCAAGTTGTGATTTTCCTGGGTCTTGGGGTGATGAGTGATATTTTATTTTCTCTTTTGACATTTTGGATATTATATTGTGAGACTGTGGTTCCTTTTAAAATATTCTTTTTGTAGCAGACATTCCCCTTACTGAGGTGTAGCACTAGAGCTAGGTGGGTGTGTATGTTTATCTCCCCATTGGGCCTCCCTACCAGTACCCCCTCAAAAGTGGAATGTTTATACTGCCTCATTGTAGCTGAGTGGGGCAGAAGGGTAGTTCCCCCTTGGCTCTGCTTATACTGTCCTGGCATAAGTGGGGCACCAAGTTGCACCATATTGTTGCCTCTAAGAGGAAGTATAAGCTGGGCCATGGTGACAGGAGGGAGGGAGGAAGCAAAGGGTTTATTCACGCCACTTGTTGCTTCAGGGTAAGGGTAGAAACTCAATTCCATGCTGCCCTGCTGACACCGGTGGAGGGGAGGAAGGGAGGTGGAGTGCCACCTCATTTGTTCTTGTAGATGGTAGGTGGGCATGGAGGCTCATCTCCTCATTGGCTGAAACCAGGGGAGGAAGAAGCAGAGTGTCAACTACCCTGCCTCACACTGCCTCTTTCCACCTTGTTAATGTTGGGTGTCAGTGGAGGCTCAGTTCCCCACTGGGGGAATCCCAAGTTCCTTAGGAAGACTGCCTTCTTTCTACTGTTCAAGGTCTTCCTACGCTTGTTTGTTGTTTTATGTCCATTTTTTTTTTATTGTAAGAGAGAATACTGTCCTACAATGGAGTTTGTAATGGGCCTGGTCTATCTTGGCTGGAACCAGAAATCCTGAATCATTACTTTTTGAAATAATTATCAGTTAAACAAATCTTATAGTAATCTACTATTTGAAAGCTTTAAGGATTCTCAGTTGTGTATTATTTAATAAATAAAATTCTTACTCCTTGGCTTTACTCATTCAGTTCCTTCCACAAATGGTCCCTGTCTTTTCACTCTCAACTTCCACTACTCCCCTACATGCAAACTTTGCTACAGGCCTGTTCACCTTTCCTTGAACTTTTTCTTTTGTCTCTCTTTTTTTATACAGCTCCCACCTATCATCTCCACCCAAATCTTCCTGTATCACAAGTCCAATCCAAGTACTCTGTCATCCATAAATCTCTCTTTTTCAGTGTCATGAGGAAGTGACTGCTCTCTCACGAGCTGTAACATTTGCTACCGTTTAACACAAGGGAATTGTCACAGTCTGTATTATATTTCTGTATTTGTGTACATGATTGATCTTTCCTGCTGGACTGTAAACTGAGTTAATCCACAATCATTTTTGATCCCTATTTATGTGCTAAACATTGTCCTAAGTGTTAGAGATAAAAACGGAGAAGTAGCCATGACCCCTATCCTCAAGGAGCTCTTGTTAAAGGAGAGATACAGACCTGTAAGCAAATAGTTACAAGTAGTTTTAAGTATACGAGTGGATGTTTATACAAGTTCAAGTGGGCGGGACAATCTCTTCTATATCTTGGTTGTGGTCACAACACTTAGCACATTGCTTTATTCAGAGAAAGTGCTTGAAGGATGTGCTAAATTCAATGAAACTGAAAATATATGATTGGTCTCTTAACCTCAGTGTTAACCTCAGCAGTCAAATATTTAAAAATTCCTAAAGCAAGGCTGTATCAGAGTCATTTACTCAGGTGACAAATGATTGTGCCAATTCTCTGGGTGACATTTGATGTTGTATTAGAGATACAGTATTTTTGGAAAAACTATAGAGCTAACATACTAAATGCAATGTCTTGGAACAATCTTATGTTAAGTAATTATGAAGATTTTATGTAAAAACAATAATATCTGTCACTTGTTTTGTGCTTACTACACGACAGGCACTTTTAAAAATGCATTTCAGGTATAATTCATTTAATCTCATCACAATCCTACATGGAAGATATCATCACTCATATTTTATAAGTCCAGAAACTGAGGCTGAGAGTGGTTAAACGATTTGTCCAGGGTGGTAATTTGTCAGTTGGTTTTCTCAGTAGATATTTCTATCTTACTGAAGCAATGTCAATGTCTTAGTAATTAATCTGTCAGTTGTTTTTCTCAATAGATATTTCTGTCTGACTGAACCAATGTCTGAAAAGAAAGATCTGGGGTCCTTGCTGTTTTGCCTTCTAATAGCCCTCTTTTGGCCAAGTCATTGAACTTGTGTTAAGTAAAATAATACTCAACTTCACAGAAAAATGTTGAGAAGATAAATGCAATCCAGAGAAAAGGTGACTTGTAAATTCTATGTGTATATAGTTATTTATAGCTTTTTATCACAGCTCCCTTGTGAAGAAGCTATTATTTCCCTATTTTAGATAAAGGTAGGGCACAAAATTCTTACCTAATCATAAGACATAAATGGTAGAGACAAAATTATTAGACAAAGCAATAAGTATAGGTGCCTACTATGTATTTATGCTGTGAGTTCAGTTAATATCTGATTAACTTTGGCAGGTCAGATAATTAGAATAGATAATTTAGCCTATAATAATTTACATTGAAGCCATATTTCTGTATCTATCAATTGCTCCCCAAGTTTGTGAAATTTACAGCAGCTTTGCATTTGGGGCTTGGACACAATTGTGTGTATATATACACATACCTGAACAAGTTTCAATTGTCCATTACATTGGACAAGTTACAGAGTTCTCTAAGGCTCAGTTTCATCCACAAAATAGAGAATAATAGCTACCTTTGAAGTTGTGAGGACTAAGTGAAATAATGCACATGAAATGAATAGCATGGTGTCTGGCCGTAGTTAACGCTCAACATTTGCCATTAGTAGTAGTAGCTCAGAAACTTTAAATTTCTAGGTGATAGCTAAATCATTTACCCCTACTCAGTACTCCAGCTCCTCTTGCCAGAGGTACTATTTGAGTGCTACTGCATATAAAATAGCAATATGAGACTTCTTTTTGTTTAAGAGAAAGAAGACTCAGTAGTTATTTTCTGTCTGCCCAAATAGTGTCCTATTTCCTTTTTCCTCACATTTTATTCCAAAATAGCACATTTATGTTCTGATTTCCATCCATTTTAAATCACTGAGGAGAATCAAGAGGGTGGGAAAACATCCGCATTTATAGAGCACCTACTATACGCCAGGCAGCATGCTAATCACTTTTAAACTTAATCCTTACAACACACTTTCAAGTTCAGTACTGTTTTATGCTAGTTTTAGAGGTGAAGAAACTGAGGAGCTGACATAGGTAAGTACCTTGCTCAAGGTCACAAGGCTAGTAGGTTGTGGAGCCCGGGGTATTGCTGATCTATCGCCATACACCGTCCCTCCATTAAGATAGCTAATAAGTATTAAATGTCTTGGTACTGCTTCCAGTTCATCATGGCATAGACAGAACTCTTGATTCCCTCTAGTCATTCTTTGCTCATTTTAAAAAACTTATTGAAGAATATTTCCATTTCTGATGTCTGGACCTTAAGAATAATTTTCTCCATGCAGTCAAGCTTTTTGAGTCATTTTAATTCCTACACACTAGGGAGTCTTACAGCCTTTTAATCCCTTCTCATCAGTTTCCTAGGGCATTGGCATAAAACACTAGTTTCCTCACCATCTTTAGCTTTGTAGTCAGAGCTACTGCCAGAGGAGGGTGAGTTTGAGGAAATTCTCTTAGGCGAGAAGTTTTGAGCGGGACAAAGAAGTCTCTGAAGAGGTGGTGAATTTGGAGGAAACTGCTAAGTGGAAGGATGCCCTGTGCTATCCTGGGCCCTGAGCTTCAGTCCCAGCCCTATCACTTCCTGTTTGACTCAGGCAAGCTATTCACCCTCTCTGAGGCTAAAACGTAATTCTTACATCATAGTTCTGAGGATTCAATTAGGTAATGTATGTAAAATGGCATAGTTCTTGATAAATTGTTGCTGTTATTGATTTACTTTTTAAGTCATGTATTTTAAAAATTTTAAAAATTTTAAATTTTAAATTTTCTGAGCCCCCATCCCTTTAGTATAGAGATCACAACCTCAAATGCCTAGAGAGCTTAAGTAAATGACAGAACTGGGCCAGAAGGGGAGTACCAGTGACCTGGGTATTTATGTTCCATCAAAAAGTTTAGCAGCGGCTCAACTCCCTCCAAAAGTTGCCAGTAGAACTCTAGGTCCAGAATGCCCAGATCTCTTCAATTTTTCAGAGAGGCCAGAAACGCTGATTTGTATATCTCTTATATTGTGCATGTTGGCGACAAATTTTTTAAAAAGTTAAACCCTGTTTGATTTAACTGTGTATGTCTGTGGGCCTTAGGTGACTTGTGGTCCAGTACGTACAATCTCTGTCATAGAACAGACCCGTTTAGGGGCTCTAAGGGTTGATCCAACCTGGAGCTCTCTTCTGAATAGTATCTGGTGACCAGAAACTATGTGCCAGGCACTGTTCTAAGCACTTTACATTTACTAACTCATTTTAATTCTCACAACAACTCTATGAGGGAGGTACTATTACTATCCCAGTCTATAGGGGAGGGCACCAAGGTACAAGTGATTGAGTAACTGGTCCAAGGTTATGTAGTAGCCGCAGAGCTGTGACTAGGCTCAAATGTAGGCAGCATGGCTCTTACTTGCTATATACTGTTTTCTAACATTTGTGCTTTCAGAAGAAAAAGAAAAAGTGCGTTTCTGATAATTTTTAAGTTTAGAGGAAGATCTCAAGGATTTATATCAGTACACCCCTCTCCCTAGTTCTCTTCAAAACAATCTGAGCTTACATTTGGAAAGGAGGGAAAAGGGTGGTTCTCTCATCTGGCTTCTTGGGCAAAGTTCTTCTGAAATAAACGGAGCTGAAAGACCCCATTGTGTAAACTCCCAGCCCACCCCTCCCCCCAGTGAGAAGTCATGAGCAAGTCTTGAGTCTCCACATAACTCTAGAGGCCTATAGAGGAAAACTCTTCATTAACAATGCATTGATTTGTGACCACACTTTTATAAAAAGAACAGCTTTAATAGAGGCCTCTGCAGCCTTTTTTTAAAGTGTAGTGTTTTTGGTTACTTGCAGCACTGAAGAGGAATTAACTTTTAGATAGGTACAAGGGATCTTCAAATATGCTGCTGCTAACATTTTTTTTTTTCATTGAGTATAGGCGTGAAAAGAATGTTAAATTTCAGGGAGGATTATCAGGAAACAGAGTTTCTTCACAGTTGACAGAACACAGCCCAAAGGGGGAAAATCTTTCACCTAGCTCTGACTTTATTCCATATGATGAAAAAAGTTCCCGTCTTGTCTGAAAGAGAAAGTGAAAACTTGTCATCTTAGTCTTGCACTAGAAAACTTATAAATATGTTTGAGAGGAAAACAGAGCTGGGTAGAAATTTTTGCTCAGACAAGGGTAGGGCTTGGGCTTTAGTCACTCCCTTCCAGGAAAAGGAAATGATTGTTTGAGAGCCTGCATGTGCCAGACACAGTCCATACATTATCTTATTTACTCTCACTTCAGCTGCATGAGGTAGGTATTATTTTCCCCAGATGTGTTGAAAGGCAGTCATCCTTGATCCCCTCCACCTCCTTGTCTCCTTTCTCGGCCCCAGACACTCTGAAGCTGTGGCTTCAGAAAGAGGAGCTGCTTGCAGGTGGCAATCTATTGGAAAGTGGGAAGGGTAGAAGGGAAGGGGGAGTATTTTTCCTATGATCCTTTCAGCATAGCAAATATCTGTTTTTATTTTACCTGTTTATTTAGGAGGGCTGCAGGCGATTATGGCAGGGCTGAACCCCCCACCACCCAGACCACCCTTTGCCACCACCACTATCTCCACGATAAGTCCAGACTGTGTACTCGACATTTCCATATCCATCCCCTCCTCTCCATCCCAACTGCTTTTCCTTCAGCCTGTGTTTTTGTCCTTATTCACTTGGACTATCATGACGGTTTCTTTAGCTGGACTTCCTGCCTCCAGTCTCTCCCACTTCCAATCCATTCTCCGCACTGTTGTTGATTGAAAATGTGATATTACTCCTCTGCTTATTGTATTCCTTAAATGGCCCCTCATTGCCTACAGAAAGAAGTTGGGTGAAAAATAAAAAATGGTAAATCTCACCAAGAGCCACCTGCAGGCGAGTCAGGCACCTGTAGTTGTTAAAGCTGCACTGGTGATATGCACTCTTGTTAATCAAGAATCAGTGGCCCAGAGTGTTCCCTGGCACAGTGCACGAGGCCCACCATGGCCTTGCCTGTGCTCCAGCGTCAGTCTCCGGCCCACCCCACCTTGTCTCATGCTCTTGTCGTAGCTATGTGCCTGCTGTGCCCTGAATTAACCAGGCAGGTTCGTCCTTCCCTGTCAGCACGCCCCCTGCTCCTTCCTTCTCCTTGGAATGCTCTTCTTTTCTTCCTCGACTTCCTGTTGGAAATATGTCTTTAATCTCAGCTCAGGCATCACCTCCCAATAGAAATGTACACTCTCTCCCTCTTCCAGCCCTCCTTGTACGCCACATGTCCATCATCTGCAACACCAGTGCATTTATTTGTTGAAATGTCTGCCTTATCATAGATTAGGAGCACTTTTGCATTCTGAGTACTGAGCACATAGTGTATATGACTAATAATTGGGTTTTTTTGACTAAAATGAATACATTTTACAGTTAAAAGCACACAGGAATCCAGGATTATCTGAATCCCATGTTCTTCTGTTATGCTTCCTGTAAGAAACTGAAACATAGAAACATTAAGCAAATTATGAGCACACTGAAGCACCCTCTTTTTTAGCAATGGCCTCAAAGAACCATCACATATACTTTAAAAAATATTAAAATCAGGCTCTTTAGATAATTGGTACCTTGCTTTTTATCACTTAATATTATATTAACATTCTTATGTGATTAAGTAGTATTTTAAGGAATATTTATGTGGCTAAATAATATCATTTTTAATCTAGTGTTTTTCAAACTGTGGTTCAAAACTCATTAATAGGTAGGTTTAGTAGGTTGCAATCAACATTTTGTATAAAAATGAAATTGGATAGATTATATGTAGTAAAGACATGCATTGCCTCATGGGGCTTTTATTTCAGATCCTCTCTGTCTCCACACACACATGTATGTTTGCTGTGTGAATACAAATAAATGGTATGATTGGGTTATGATACACTTTGGATTTCTTCTTGAGGATCATATTCAAAAAAGTTCAAAAGCTGCTGTTTTAAACATTCTTCAATGGGAGGACATTTAGGTTATTTATATTTTTTACTATTATAAAAAACACTGAAATGGATTTCCCTGTGTATAATTTCTTGAGTTTCTTTCCCTAGAAAAGATAGATATGACAAATAATTGGGACAAAGAGTGTGAGTTTTTAGCCTCATGATATCTATTGCCAAATTATTGTCTAGAGGGATTATAGCAAGTTATGCTACCAGCAACATCATATGTACTCAGATGATTTTTTAGAATTGGGACCTGACTAGTGAACATTCTCAGGCATTAGAGGAGAGAGGAAAGCACATTCCAGACAGTGAAAGCAGAATTATCAAGGAATTGAGATGGGGTTGTTGGAAGTGCCTATTAACTTTGATTATGGCAGGCAGTATTATGCATGGGTGGTTGTTGGAAAAAGAGCAGGAATATAGTCAAGTAGTTTAGGACCAGGGTTTAAGGGTTTTACATGCACTGCTAAGATTTTGGTCTTTATTTTTTGGGAACTGAAGCACCATAAGGTTTGAAAGCAGAAAGTGAAGTGATGAGACGAGACCTATATTACACAAAGACGAAGTAGGGAGAAATTAAGCTTTAGAAGCCAGCTAGGAGGCTATTTCAATAATTCAGGCAAGAAATGCTGAGAAACTGAACTAGAGTCAGGAAAGTGAGGATAGAAAGCAGTATCAATTTTAGAGACATCTCTTACGTAAAATCAGAAGGACTTGGTGGCTCTTTGGGTTGGGGGTAAGGAAAGAAGTAGTCAGTAAGAAAATGGGGACTCAGTTTGTTTGAGGAGGATGGATGGTGACAGTAATACCCCAGCCTACCAGGCAGGTACCACGGAACCCAGTGCCCTCCAGTGGAGACATCAGAGGACAAACTACCCACTATGCTCCATGAGGCCTAGAGTGTTCGCTAGCCCTGATACAGTGGTTTAAACCCCAGGGGTCATAGGTCTGGTTGTGTTTCTGGAGCAATTTGATACTGGGATGGGATGGGACACAATCCAAGTATAGGGCCATTCAAAAACATACTTGTTTTTTCATCACACTATGCCCTTCTCAGAACTCAGAAAGCCATTTCTGATGGAGAAAACTCAGAAACCAATAACTTGCTTGGGGGGAAGGGCTGGTTGGTGGTGATTCTGTTGACCTTGAATACAAGATTTTGATTTGAAGGATCGTGAACAACTTTAATATTTAAACATGGCATTTATTAATACTGGGGAAATAAATAACAAGGGCTCAGGGAAAACACAGGGTTGCCTACTGCTAAATGTCTCATTTTCTTGTTCTTTACTTCTGTCAATTGAATAGACTAAGATAAAAAATGGAAGATATTTACCTCCATGTATTAAATGACTGAATTATGCAAAGGCACAGTGCACACATTTTCACTCTTGTTCCTTCCCCCTTTGCTTTTCTCAGATTTCATTCATCATTTTTCCCAACATATATTTAAATTTTTAAAATTTAAAATTAATTAAAAATTAGAAATTAAGCACTTACTATGTGCCAGGGACTGTTCTAGGTACTAGAGATGCAGCAGCAAACAAAACAAAGTCCTTCCTCTCAAAGAAATTTATGTTCTAGAACTTCTAACATAAATTAGGATTAGGAAAGCCACCCAAGCAGTATCAAATCTTAGGTATGTGTGGCATCCTCAATTAACCAGAAAGTTCTATCCTTTACCTTTCTCGATTCTGGGTAAACGGGAGTGTGTGGTTTTGTAGCTATTGAGGCTCTTGAGGCTGATGACCCTCTTTCAGTCAAAATATACCCAAGATGGAACACACGTGAGTTATGCTAATATGTGTATGGACTCTGGCTCCTCTTTAACATAGCAGAGTACGGGCTGGGCTTGGATTCAGGACTTCCTTTAGCTGACCAGCTGTGTAACCTCGGTCAATTGATTTAACCTGCTGAGCTTAGTTCCACATTTCTAAAATGGGTATGATAATGTCTGCCCTACTCATTGTACATTGCAAGTTTCAAATGAGATTACAGGTATGAAAAATACTTTGAAAAGTACAGGAGTAAAACAAATATAAGGTTATTATTATCCCCCATGTTCTTAAATAGGCCTAAAAAAAGCTTGTCTAGACCTAAAAATGGTCAGGTTCATTATGACTGTTGATCTGGAAAGGGGCAAATAAGGAAGAGAGAGAGTATGGTGAGCCATTAGGGTCAGCACTGCACAGAGAAGATCATAGCTCTGAGTGATAGTCACAAGGACCTGGGGGACATCAGAACAGAACAGAACAAGTAACACCTTTGAACATTTGACTTTAACAGTCTGTTGCTTCCCAGCCATTAGCACATAGCTGTTTTCCCCAAGACACTTCCTGACTGATGTGGGATGTGGTGGGGAGAAATACTCTGCTAAACAGTTGTTTTGTCTGTAATGTAACATGAAATAGTGCTATGGTTTCTTTTTTTATGTTTGTTTTGTATTGTTTTATCTAGGTTAAAATGTGGGCAATATCCTGCATTATATGATATGCATTACACTGCTTCACTTTCTTGATACTTTTAGGTCTTGGGCATTGATCGTTCAGTAGCTGGATGGT
The DNA here is from genome assembly GCA_023783475.1 of Daubentonia madagascariensis. Taxonomy (NCBI): domain Eukaryota; kingdom Metazoa; phylum Chordata; class Mammalia; order Primates; family Daubentoniidae; genus Daubentonia; species Daubentonia madagascariensis. Next base: position 16,328,208 of record JAKFHU010001631.1, on the reverse strand, counting down.
GACACTTGCAAATCGTACCAAGCTGCATCCCCTAAAAATTCAATGTTTGGGTGTCCACAGGTGTAAGAGGTGTGATGGGTTAATAATGACACTGATACCACAAGCCTCCCATGAAAACCAGTTTCACTGTGCCATAGAATGCTCATTCTTGTTTAGTTGATATGCACCTGTAAGCAGAAAGCCAGTTATTATCATTGAGTGTCCATATCGTGCCCTGTGCTGCCACCGTGTGGTGCATGAGGCAATAGGGCAGAGCAGGGTGCGCTGGACTTGGAATAAATGAAGTGACCAGCAGTTGAGTTGCAGCCCTCCCACTTACTAGCTCTGTAACTTTTCTGTGGGTCAGAAAATCTACCTGGCCTACACAACTGGGTTGTTATGTGGGTTAAACAACATGTATGTGACAGTTCTGCAAACTCTGTGTATAAAGTGGTTTAACTAAGATGTCTTCAGGGAACTCACACTCTAGTGAAGTGTAATAAAGCTGGGTCCATATTTCCCAGGATTTCTTCCTTGTGTGGTCTGGGTTAGGGTTGGCCACAAAGGAAATTCATGCAAGATATGGAAGGCAGAAATGAAACAGCAACCTCTGTGCTCAGAAAGTTGGTGTAGGACTCCGGGGCCATAGCACTCACATTGCAGGCTTTGACTTTGTTGGAGTTGAGCAGCACCTGAGCCCACAGCTGCTTCTCCCACCAGATCTCCTTCAGCTGCTCCAAGTTCCAGGCCAGGCACACGTGTGGCTCTCTGGAGGGCACAAGCAACGTGTGGGTTAAATGCTGTGACAGACAGTTGTGGGTTCCAGGTTTCCTTGCCTTCCTCGGCTTTGGTCCAGCGTTTCTTTCCCCACAGCTTGCTCTTCTGGCCTCGCACCTCAGGCCACCAGCAGAGGCAGAGGCAAGTCTTCCTCAGCTCTCCTCCTTTGTAGCCCTGATTAGTGACTTTTCTCTGATCCTCCAGCTTTCCCTGTGCAAACTTTTGCTTTCTCCACAATTAAAACCTTTATGCTGTATCAGTCATAGTAGTTCTCTGATCTACCCTTCCATGATACACACTTAGAGGGACTCCTCTGAGCATTTTACATATACTTATAGATACAATTTACACCACAAGCCTGGTAAATGACTTCTCTTCTATCCACATTTTGAAGATGAAAAAGTTGAGGCATAGAAAAGTTAGGATTTGCCCAGCATCATAGAGCCACTAAGTGGTAGAGCTGGGATTTGAATCCCAACTTCAATACAGCTCCAGAGTCTGTGCGGTTATTCTCTGTCCTATACAGTCTCTCCTGGTTATTTTCTCATTGGTATTGTTACTGAAGTTCAGTTTTAGGAGAGCCACGAGGACTGGTGTTGTCACTCAAAGGCAACTGTCGTTGAACGGAACAGCTGAGCCCAAAAGTACTGATCCTGAGTTTCAGAGCAAACGTGAGCTCTTGATTTTAAATCAAAACAGACTTTTGAGCCAGGATGAACTTTAAGGTCCTCTAGTTGGGTATACACTGATTTCATAGATATGAAAACTGATGAGTGCAAAAGCCTGTTGAATCATTCTCTGTGATGCTGTTTGGCTGGCACAGCCCTTCCCCGGTGACAGAAGCAATTCCTACCTTCCGCCTCCCTTTCTCCCCTCCTCTGACTCCTTTTGCATTAGTAACTTGGGCTTAGTGATCTGCTTGGTTGCACTGCCCCCTGGTGGAGCCAGCAAGTGCTGGTTAGTAGTGAGCCAAGCAGCCCCCGAAAATGGAGCCGTCAAGGATTAGGGAAGTTACGCTAACTTTGTTTTCATTTATTTGTTTTTATGCAAGAAGAGGCGTATAACATTTACTCCTTTACTTATCAAATTAACATTAGAGAACAAGCTATCTTCAATAAATTAAAAGCAATTTAAAAGTGTGCTTCAATGTCCAAGGTGAAAGAGGCAAGGAGCAGAAGGAGGTGATTAGGAGCAAGAGGGGAGGACAGACCTCAAGGGCGAGGCAGAGAAAGAAAAACAAAGCATATTTTAAAAAGAGAGAGACAAGGGGAGGCACGGTGGGAAGTACAGAGACGCACAGGAAAAGAGACTTTTAGATGAAAAACCGCATCACTGCAGGGTGAGGGTTCTGCAGAGGCTGATGCTGTCTTCCCAAGAAGGATTCCTAGAAGGTCAGCACAAGGCCTGGGGGTCTTTGTGGGTGGTGACTGCGTAAATGGGCCTTCTGAGGAAAACAGTGAAGAGGCTTTAGGCAAATTACAGCGAAGACTCTGGACAAGGCGGGGCGGGCGGGGCAGGGTGGATGGTTTCAAGTACAACACTTGAGGCTCCTTCCTATAATGCCTCATACTGAGCTCCAAGGGGTGTCTCTCAAGTTCCCGTGGGAGGCATTGTAAGAGACCAAGGATGGAGGGCCACCAACGTAACAGTTCACCAGAAACAGGTGACAAAGCAAGTGTACATCCTGTTTGGGACCATATTAGTCAGCTCAGGCTGCCATAACAAAATGCCACAGACTGGGAGGCTTAAACAACAGAAGTTTATTCTTTTGGTGTTTTTTTTTTTTAGTTCTTTTAAAAAAAATTTCAAAGTATTAAGGGGGTACAAATGTTTTTGGTTACATAGATCACTTTTATAATGCTTGAGTCATGGCTGTAAATGTTCCCATCACCCAAATCAGAAATTTATTCTCACAGTTCTGGAGTCTGGAAGTCCAATATCAAGGTGCCAGCAGGGTTGGATTTTGGAGAGGCCTCTCTTCCTGGCTTGCATTTGGCCATCTTCTCCCTGTGCACTCACATGGCCTTCCCCCTGTGTGCGCACAGTAGGAGAGTGATCTCCTCTTCTTTTGAAGACACCAGTCCTATCAGATTAGGGCCCCACCCTTATGATTTCATTTAACCTTTATTACCTCCTTAAAGGCCCTATCTCCAAATATAGTCACATTGGGGATTAGGGCTTCCACATATGAATTTGGGGAGGGGAGGAGACAATTCAATCCATAATGGGACCAAGTTAGAACGTTGGAACCTTTGTGGTAAGAAAGCCCACTCCCACCTCGGCAGTGTGGAAGGCGTGGGGAAGAGCAGCGAGGTGCCTGGGGTGGAGTGATAGTGGCAATTGTGGTGATGGGGGGGATCGGGGAGCAGGGCAATGAGGTCTGCCTACGTCAGTGGTGGTCAGGTCCTTACATTGTCGGCCATGCAACAGCGACCAGGAAGAAAATAGTAATTCCAGACTTGGGGTGATCAGAGGTGACATTTTCTCCATGGCCATAAAGGTGAACTTACAGTGACTCTCAAGCACAGGGACCCTCTCAAGAGCTCTGCTGTGGAAAAGGGGGAAGCTCTGGCAGAATGGGTTCTAGCATTTTCACTGGAGTAGCTTGGCTTCATTTTTAAATTGCTCATACCTTTTTCAGACTTGTGAGCCAGAGGAAGCCTAGGGGATATAAAGACAGCAGTGCAGAGAGAGACAGCAAGTGACGTAGGCCGATGGACATGTAAGGATTGACCAAGAGGAGTGGGGAAGAGACCAATACACATACCCGCACGTGCGTATACAAGCCGCAAATATACTAATAGACCTGGATGTACTTTCCATAGTGGACAATCTTTATTATCTGGCCTTTTGGTTTATCATTGTTAAAGTCCTTAATGCCAGGTGGTGTTTTCCCAGCCACAGGTGTGGGGAGAAATGTGGCTTGGCTGTTGGTCTTGCCCCTAAGATGGACGGCACTGAACCAAGGGCTGGGATCTGGCTTGGGGACCAGGGGTTCCTCTGCATTTACTCTTGGTGCAGTGGGGCTGGCAGAAAGCCAGCTGGAGGACCCTCTCATTGTGATCCCATTAGCAGATGCACCATGAGAAGTGGTTAGTTCCAAGTGCACCCAGCAACCTGCCTCTCCTCAAGCCAGTGAGGAATGTAATGAAGCAGAATTATATTAATAGCTAGCATGTTTATATATTGATTAGGGATGACAGAAGAGGAGAAGCAAGAGGGGAGTAGGAGCTCACACTCTGAAAAGACTTGGCCTTTTTGCAGTGGATAGAGGAGAGACCACAAAGGGGCTGAAAACTAACGAAAACAACCAAGTTGTCATTTAAGTTCAAATATGTTGAAGGTCCTGCCTGAGCCATTTAGAAAGCAGGCACACCTGGGCCAATTTCAGAGTTCAATGTCCTCTGACCAGTACTTTTATCTATTTAGTAGATATACATAATCACTTTTACTGGAGGCAGGGATAAGAGGTAGCAGGAAATTTTCAGGAATGCAGAACATCCACAGCAAAGTAATTCCTGGGCGGCCCTGAAAGCTTGTCTCTTCCCTCCCTCATGTGCAGATCCATGAGCTAGAATGCAAGCAAAACTTATTTAGGAACAGAATGATCAAAGTAGTCCAGTATCTTCCGTGGAGATTTTGTGTTCAGGCTGTAAGAGCCACTGGGGAGCTGGGCCAGCAGGTAGAAGAGACATGAGTTTAGATTTTGGAAACAGGGGGATGAGGGAATCAGTGCTGGGCATGTCAGCAGAGGTGTTCAGCCTGAATGTGAGGGTGTGTCATAGAGACAATGAGTCGTGAGCTCAGAGAAAAAGCTGGGCTCCCTTGTCCTGGGTCATCTGCTTCCCAAAGTCCCACGTCTGTATTTGTTGTTGTTGTTACTTGCTCTATCTGGGATAGAGTTGAAAGCGCAACACTTTGGAGAGAAGAGTTGCTTCGCAAGGCTTATTATAATTAGTTGTCGTGGTTGTTAAGATAACCATCTCAGTGTCCAGAGCTCCAAGGTGACTATGCCCCAGGATCACATTCCGTGTGTCACACTCCTTAGGAGACTGGCAGCCAGTCCTGTGTCTCTGACATTGTGGCTGGTGCCTCTGAAGACACCTGGCTCCTGAGACTTTGCAGGCCAGATGGCTCTGCCTTTTACCTTACAACCGCAGCAACCCCAGAGACCCAAATGACCTTTTGTTGCTTACTGATACAGCAGAAGAAACAATTTATCAGGACCTGCTCACAGAACCAAACTGCCACAGGATTTTACAAAATTCAAATCCCATTTTACTTGAGGGCAGGGGTTGGCATACTTGTTGTGTAAAGGAGCAGATAAAAAACATTATAGGCTTTGTGGGCCAGTTTCTGTTGCAACTACCTGTCTCTGACATTGTAGCATAAAAGCATATGTAAATGAATGAGCATGGCTATATTCCAATAAAACTCTATTTACAAAAACAGGGAGGTGGCTGGATTTGGCCCACAGGCTATAGTTTGCTGGCCCCTGACATAAAATATTTTTTATAATCTCCTCTCATCTTTACCTGATGCCATCACCAGAATAATTTATATTCCATAGTTATTAGGAGAGATGGTGGAAGCTTAAAAATTCAAGGTATTTGTTTTTATGGCTTCCAAGGGTCTTGGCCCTTGATAAGGGGATGTATGTACCCCTGATCAATCAGCATTTGAAAGACCTTCCGGGAGTGAGTTACTGACCAGAGCCCTAAGTGTGCTCCCCACTGTTCTGCATCAATAGACAAGTCACACACCAAGATAACAGGCTTCTACTTTGCAAATACAGGGATGATAGAACAATTCAACCAATTCAACTCCAACTGTACCTTAATTATAAAATAAATCTCAAAAATATTTCCAGGTAAAAATAGAATTAAGAATGTCATTAATTAAGGAAATGTAGAATGGCCATATGCAAATGTAATTTTACTAGAGATTACCATTTTGCCTTTCTACCAGGTAGGAATAAGAACAAATGTTTTACTGTAGCCTCACCAAAAGGTAAAAGGTTAGACTGAGGTGTTTTGCTGGGAAATAAGTGAGAAATAGTATCTCAGTGTTGTTTTAATTTGTGTTTTTCTCATTAGGAGTGATGTAAGCATCTTTTCATATGTTTATGAAACATTTTCTTTTCTTTTCTTTTTCTTTTTTTTGGAATTGGCTTGCTCTAGGCTTCCCTAATGAATAGTTTAGTGGGTTACTACTCTTTTAGGTCAGTTTCCACTCTTCCATCTGCTTCACAACTTCCAAAATGTGATCACTGTCATTGAAATATTTTCTTATCTGTGAGTTTATCTGTTGTTGTCTGTTGCCCTTTATTTTATTGAGTTATTGGGTTTTTTGTTCTAGAATTTTTTAGGAACCTTTATGTATGTGGAGATTAGTCTTTTTTTGATATAGATTGTATTTTTCCCTGTTTGTATTTTTCCCAGTTTGTTCACTTGTATTTTAGTTTTATTTTTTTGATATAAAAGTTTTTCTTTTTTTTAACATTTATATAGTCAAATAGATCATTCCTTCTCCTTATTGCTTCTGAAATTTAAGTATATAGGAAGATTTTCCTTCTTCCTGAGTTATAAATTAATATATCTAGTTTTCTTTTAGTTCTTATATGGTTTCATTTTTTTATGTTGAAATCTTTGATTTATTTGGAAATTATCTTGGTGGGTAATGTGAGGGTGGATTCAATTTTATTTTCTTTTCCAAATGGCTAGCTAGTTGTCTCAACATCTTTCCCATGATTTGAGATGCAATTTTTTCATATATCAAATTGTCATATGTGCTTGGGTCTGTTTCTAGACTTTCTATTCTGTCTGAATATCATACTTTTTTAATTTTAAAGAATTATAATGTGCTGTAATATCTTATATGCTAGCCTTTCCCCTTTTGCTCTTCTTTTATCAGAATTTTTCTGGCTGTTTTTCTTGTTTGTTCTTCCCAATGAACTTTATAATGAACCTGTCTAGCTATAGAAAATAATTCTATTGGTATTTTTGTTAGAGTTGTATTAAATTTATGAATTAACACTGAATTAAGATTTTTATAATAGTGAATTTCCTATTTAAGTGTGTGGCATATTTTTCCATTTGTTCATATCTACTTCAGTATCTTTTATGAATATTTATAATTTTCATTTTCCTTCAGTTCAAAGAATATCCTTCAAAATTTCTTATTGGACAGGACTGCTGGTAATGAGTTATCTTAGTTTTTGTTTATCTGAAAATGGCTTTATTTTTCCTTTATTTATGAGGAATATTTTCACAGTATGTAGAATTCTGGGTTGACAATACTTATTTTTTCCTTTCAGCATTTTAAATATGTCATTCCATTAAGCTTCCGGTTTGCATTATTTCTAATGAAAGATCAATGATAATTCTTAGCATTTTTGTGTCTTTCTTACCTGGCTGCATTTCTTTTTATCATTGATTTCCAGCAATTTGACTATGATGAACTTATGTGTTGTTTTCTTTATATTTATTCTGGTTGTGGTATGTCAAGCTTCAATATGTGAATTGATAATTTTCATCAATTTTGGAAATATTTCAGGCATTATTTCTTCAAATATCTTTCTTTTTTAAATTGCAATATCTCTCATCTCTCCCACTGGAAATCCAATCACAAGTTTATTAGACTGCTTGATATTGCCCCATAGTCATTGAGGTTCTGTTTATTTTTCCAACCTTCCCACCCCCCATACTTCAGTTTGGGTAGTTTTGATTGTCCTGTCTTTATGTTCATTGATTTTTTCTTCTTCAGTCTGCTGTTATGTCCATCTACTACATTTTTAATTTCATTTCAGTTATCAGTTTTGAGTTATGTAATTTCTATTTGGTTCTTTTATGTAGGTTCCACTTATTTCTTGAGATTCCTTATCTCTTCATTTATTATATTATTATATATATCTTTTCTTTTAAATCCTTAAACATATTTATACTAGTTATTTAAAGTAGCTGTTTGCTAATTGCAATATCTCTGCCATCTCTGGATCTGTTTCTATTGATTTTAGTGGTTGTTATGAATCACATTTTCTTTCTTCGCATGCTTAATGATTTTTGCTTGTGTGCTGGACATTGTAGATGCTACATTTTTTTTAAAAGCCTGGCTTTTTTTGTCTTCTTTTAAAGAGGCTGGGTTTTGTTCTATCAGGCAGTTAATTTAAGGAGGATAATTTTAAGCTATGTTAGGATAGATCTATAGTATCCTTTAGCTCTATGGCTAAAATAAGGCAACCCTTTTTTGAATTTTTTGAGGTTTTGGTTGAATTCTTGGAGTGTGCAGTGAGATTTCTTTACATTGGCTGGTTGGAACACCATATCTCTCAGCATTCTATGATCTCTGCAATCTCTATTCAGTGTATAGATCCCCATCCACAGTAGCTACTCTCTACTTTGCCGAATCTTATCTTATCCTGTGCATGTGCAACTTAATTTTTGTTCAAAGTGTTAAGCAGATCTCTGCACATTTCTTGGTTTCCCCCTCTGTGTAGCTTCCTTCTTCCTAGTACAAGGCTCCACAAATTCCAGCCCCCTGATGTCCTGATCTCTAAGCTCTGTCTCCCCAGGTAAAAAACCCACTGTGCTCTGCATGAGTTTTCCTCCTGAACTATGGCCCAGAAATTGCCTCTGTACAGAAAACCAGAAAGAATGCAGGGGTCACTTCATTTATTTTCCTTCTTAACATGTTGGCTCTAGTCTAACATCTGAAAAATACTTTCTCCATATATTTTGTCCAATTTTACACTTGATTATTGTGGGAGTATTAGTTTAGTATCAGTTACTGCCATGGTCAGAAGCAGAAGTGTGGTCTGCATGTTTTTCCCCCTATCCTTGTTACTTGCATGGTGCCCAGGAAGAAACCCTGTAGGTCAAGAAAACAAAACAAATGAACAAAAACATACAAAAGATACCCCAACAAACAAAATCCAAGCCAAACTAAACAAACAAAACCCCCATCCTGCTTCTAATATCCTGCAGGAATCTGAAATCCTCATCCATGGAGTTGACTCTAAATACGTTCTTATCTGTATAGAATCTCCCTAAACCATGTTAACTACCATATTTTGCCTTGCAGTTTGGGCAGTTTGTTACATTTGCTTCTGAGCTTGCTGCTATGTTGACCCTCATTCTGGAGGGACTCAAGAGTGGGCCTGATTTCCCTCTGTATTCTCAGGCCCTAACTCTAAAACTTGTGTCACAGCTGTGCCCTTGTCTAGTCCTTGTGTTTGGCTGTACCATCAGCTGAAGCATGATTCAGTTCTTCATAAAATAAGAAAAGAGAAAAAAGCATCACCAGTCTCTAGAGTCACTGTAGGGCTCAAAGACACTCCAGTTCATGTGGGCATGGCCTGAGAATTCAAGACAGCAGCCCTCAGAGTTGTTGTGGCTGACAGCACACCCTTTCCAGCAAACCACATAGGGATTAATAGGGACTTTGCCTCTGAAGCCTCTACCCTTAGCAGCAATGAGGCTGTCACTTCCCTGGAATTATAGATTCGTACAGTTCAGCTGCTCAATTCCCATAGGGAACCAACATAGTTTCTCACTGTCATGCTGAGGTGATCTTTCCAAAAGCTTTTTACAAAGACAGCAACCCAATTCCTAGCCTTCCCTTCTCTACCAGGTAGCCTGGTGAAAATGTGCAACTGTTCTACCAAAGGGGCTTAGGGATGCAGATTCCTTTTATTACTTTATCTTAGACTGAAATTGTGGGCTTATAGTGACATCCAGTCACAATTTTATTTTGTCTGTTTTGGCTTTAAAAAGGCTTAACTTCTCCCAATGTATTTATAGAAACCCACACATCAAAGGGGAGAATAAGGGTGATTTTTATATGATATGGCTCTTAGCAAGAATTTGCAGATGTTATGTGCTTTTCTCTCTCATTGCAGATGTGCAGTCTCTCTTTTGGAAAGGGCACAGAGAGACCCTGCCACACTTTCCTAACAGATAATGATTACCATCTATTAGTTCTATTTAGTCTCATTGTGGGGGAAATCCTTCTGTGATGGTGCCAGGAGATCTAGGCCACATTTAGGACATTTTCTGGAGAATATCCCATACATCATTTAATATAAATGTGTGGTGACCTGATTTATAGCCCTTTTAGAGAAAATTCTCAGGGAATTTATTTCATTGACCATGAATACTGTTGGTTTATTTCCTCCCTTTCAGCATTCTGAGAATCAAGGATTTCTTATCAAAGAATTAGTTAATTAGAAATTTAATTTGGAAACAACACACAATCAACATTAATTTCACATAGAAGGCAAAATATTTTGTGTGGCCAACTGTGATGTTCTTTACCTCATTTGTGTGGTTGAAGCCTTGGGGTGTGTTTCCTGGGCCTCATCAAGGGGCATCATCTAGGTCTTCTGGAACTCACTCTCTCCTCCAACTCTACTGCCAAAAATCTGTAGTTGTCATTTGGGCCCCTGGGTAATTTAGAGACACACTACTTACATCACATGGCCTTTTAAAGGACTTAAAAGAGAAAGGAACTATAGTTCCTTTTCTCTGTGTGACACTATCTTTGATTCTCTTTGTCCTTCTCCAGCTATTTTCTTCTGTTCTCCTACACAGTGTTCCTTTTACAGACCAGTGTGTCCCTGCTAATCTTACACTGAGATTCTTTCCCAGTCAATTGTTCAGCCTCTGCCCCTCTTTGTGATGTATCCCTATATTGTAGCTACACTGCATTATTAAACATTTTCATGATAAACAATTCAGAGCAGCATTCAAAATTAAAAACATTCATCTTGAGGCAAATAGAAGCTCTGGCTTATTAGAACATGCTTTAACAATAATTTGATGTTCCTCAGAAGAAGATTCTCAAATTCCAATTCCAATTCAGTTTCTGAGTGGTAGATCTCTTTTGAGGATCCCAGTGCCTAGTTGCCCTCTGTGAATTTGCCCTTGGTTCTCTTTGTTCTTGCTGAAGCCATGAACTTCTTTTCTTACAACAGCTGATTTTCTATTAGATTTTTCCCCAGCTTCTCTTTCTCCCCACACCTCTGTGAGAAATAAGGGCCAGTTTGCTTCCTCCATCACCCGTTAGTTCTAGGTGAACTACATTGTACTATTGTATCAATTAAAGTGTGCACTTGTAATAACACACCAAGCTCAGCATCATGGAAATGAACAGACCTTTAAAATTCCCATTATTTCTGGAAGAATTTTCTTTATCTTCTTACCCCTTGAGACACTCTCTAGGATAACCTCAAATCTTTCCTCATATGCTTCTTAAGTATGTGGCATTGCCTTAAAAGAGCTGTATTTCTCATCTGCCCAAATTTACCTTTAAAGCAACAGAACTGCAAAAATGGTGAATGAATTGCTTCCAGGATCCTCCAAGACTTCACAGCTCATGCCACAGTACCTCAGTTTCTCAAGTGCAAAATGAAGATGATAGTAGTATCCCACATTTAAGGCTGCTGTAAAAATGCAGTGAGTTAATAGCTGTGAAGCACTTGGAACAGTGACTGAAACATTATTCAATGCATATTAGCCACTATCGCTATTATTTGAAAGGACTCATTGTTATAAATACATATTTTAAAATGTGTACCAAATAACACTGAATTTAAGACTATTCCATCCCCCCAGTGCCTCAGTACCACTAATTGGATTTGTGATTTGAATCTCCCCAGGCAGAATCTGAACTAAATGCTCTGACTGGCTTTACCACATTTCAGTGGACCGTCTAGATACTGGATTCCTGACCTGATTTGCTGAATCTTATGCATCCTGTATTCCTTTTCAATGGTCTCTGCCTGCTGACTGAGGTAGCCTCCAATTTTGCCTTTGCTCCTCCTTCTCTTCCTCTCTCCCCAGCCACTTGTGAGTATTTATATGGGCTAAAATTAAAGAATGCTATAGATCAGTGATATAGTTTGGATTTTGTCCCCTCCAAATCTCATGATGAAATTTGATCCCCAGTGTTGGAAGTGGGGACTAAAGAGAGGTGTTTGGGTCATGGGGGCAGATACCTCATGAATGGCTTGGTGCTGTTCTCATGGTAATGAGGGAGTTCTTGCTATTAGTTTCCATGATATCTGATTGTTAAAAAGAGCAGGCACCCCTCCCTTTCCTTCCCTCTAGCCGTGTGTTGCCTGCTCCCCTTTGCCTTCCATTGTGAGTGGAAGCTTCCTGAAGCCCTCAACTGAAGCAGATGCTGATGCCATCCTTCTTATACAGGCTGCAGAACCGTGAGCCAAATAAACCTCTTTTCTTTATAAATTACCCAGCTTTGGGTATTTGTTTAGAGCAACACTAAGAGCAAATGGACTAAGATAACCAGGAAGCTCTGTTGACATTTGTGGCTGAGTCTGCTTCTCTAGTGCCTGTCCCCTTTAGCTGGGTGAGCTGCTTTCCTGACCCCTCTCCTCTGGTTACATTCTGTTATAAGTAATGATCCATTCAAATGTGATCCTAGTCTCACTGTCTTAGTCCCTTTGTGCTGCTGTATCAAAATACCACAGATGGAGTAATTTATAAACATTAGAAATTTATTTCTCATAGTTCTGGAGGCTGGGAAGTCCAAGATGAAGCCACTGGCCTTTGGTGTCTGGTGAGGGCCTTCTTGCTGTGTCTTCACATGGTGGAAGGGCCAGAAAGGCAAAAAGTTCTTAAGATAATTCCCTCTAGCCATTTTATAAGGCACTAACTGTTGGACTGTTATCTTGTAATCATTCTCCAAATTATTTCATGCCAGAGCCCTCATGACTTAGTCACTTCCCAAAAGTCCCCACCTCTTAATATCACCACAATGGGGACTAGGTTTCAACACATGAATTTTAGGGGACATTTAGTCTATAGCACTCACTATTAAAAAGTTGCTTAATTTCAAGGCCAAAAATGAACCTCAAGTCTTGGATGGTATCATTCAGGTCCCTCACAAGCAGTTTAACTTTAACATGCTGTGTGAAGACCAATGGGTGTGACAAGGTATGTTGTTAGAAGTATTTACTATTTATAGATGACTGGAAATGTGACCTCACACTAGTGTGACCCTATTACCAGTTCAACTAGGTTAGTCTAAGTTTATATTTGTAGCCTAGGAATTATTAATAGTGTTCCTTTATCAGTCTCAGAAGGGTCTTAGTTTGTGCAATAAATTATAAGGTTACCCTACTTTGAACTGTTGTCTTGTAATCACTCTCCAAATTATTTTATGCCAGAAGTTCACAATCTAACATCAATTTTCCTTAGATCTCCACCTCCACATTCAGCCTGGTGGTCTCTTTAGACACCTCTATTTTAAAACTCTGATACGAAACTTCAGGAGAGTTCTGTTGCTATGGTATAGACCTAACATTTGTGGTGAAAGAACATACTGAAAATAGTACACCAATTTCCACCACAGGAGAATAGAAAAATCTCTTCTCAGGTGATACCTCTTCCTGATGCCTTCCTTGATTGTCCAAGAAGAAGCAAAGAAATCTTCTGTGCTTATATAAGATGGTGTGTACTTATATCTATTTCAGGATTTACCCGTTATTCAAATTTAATTTTGTCCTGTGACTGTGCTCCTTGAAGGCAGGAACTATTTTGTAATTGTTTGTACTTTCCCAGGCCTCACACAGTGTCTGGCACATAGTAGATACTGGAAAAAATATTTGGTGATCTGAATAGTTGTCATGCTCAATTGAACTCAAGACTATTTTTATCAACTCTTCTATTGATCAATGTTGGTTAGTACATACTAGAAGTTAATGCCCACCTACATTATAAAATACATTAATCTGCTGTATTATCAGTCATGCAGGCTGCCCACCCAGTCTGTGCTTCCAGTCTTCCATGTCTAAAACATTCTCTTCCTTCCACCTCACATGCAGGCAGGTAAAACTCTTTTCCTTCTCCCTACTCTCAGTAAGTCTGATGACTCTCCATGTTCCTGATCATCTGGTCCCAAGGCAATACCTACCTCAGTCAGGAATTTGTATTAACATCCAGTTAGGGACTGTAGTGAATCCCAGAGAGACATCTCCATATGGCCCACAAGCAGAGTCAATGACTCGGATAAAAAGTGTGGTAATAAGTTACCCTGGCCAGAATCACAAGTCTGGAATCTGCGATAGGAGCTGGTCTTGACAAAAGAGACTGATCAAATAAAGAAAAACCAATTATAACTTGTTCTTAGAATAATTCTTATTCTTTGCCTGTAATTCTGTTAAAATGTTTGAAAGTTGTGGCTCACATATGGTGTTTAGACTCTGTGGATTTGAATGACCCAAGCTATTCTTATCTTGCTTTACAATGAATAATTGAGATTTAGGCATGTTAGCAGGATGAAAAAAGTTGTTTCAAAATCCAAAATGATTATAGCAGTTTCTGCCTTTTAAGTGGGGTGGAGGTGACATATTTAATATCAGAGAAAAAAAGACATGTCTGTACTGCTTCTTCCTGCTCATAGAAGCCAGAAGGGAAAAAGAAGGGAAAGGATGAAACTTAGAGGTCTCTGCCACTTTTTAATGGGGTACCAAAGATTGAGAGCAAGAGTAGGTAACCCTTTGTTTTATCGAAGGGACATGAATGAATTTATTTATGTATGCAAAAGTGGGCACAGGGCAAGGTTGGGGGTAGAGAGCTAAAATACTTTGCATAATAAAATGAGAGGAATTAAGATGTGAGATTTGAGAAAAAGAGATAGTCAAGCAACAGGTCAAAATGGTCCAAAGATGTTTAAGTATAGGGGAAGTTAATATTCAATTCTAAAGTATAGGCATTGCTTCCAAGAAAACCCCTCCACTGCACCAAATCTGTAATAAATTCTGTTATTCCTACCATGCTTTTTCTGGGAAACCAAGGAGTAACTACATCTACATTTTCTGCATTGAGTATAATAGAGCTTCTTAAACTATAATATGCATGCAAATCACCGGGGATCTTGTTAACCTTGTAAATTTTGATCTACTAGGTCTGGAGGGGGCAAGATTCTGCATTACTAACAAGCCCCAGGTGTTACTAATACTCCTGCTCTGAAGACCATACTTTGAATGTCAAGAAGAGAGACAAGAGAACCACAGGCAAGAAATGCAGGTGAAATGTCATGTTCATCAGGTTGAGGAATGTAGGATTCAAAAAACCTTGAGAACATAAACCCTAGAGATCTCAGATATCTTGGGGGAGAATATTAGACTGCCTACAGGGCACAGGAAAGGAGGGCAGGCCAGTTTTATTAAATATCAAATGACAAGGAGAGGGCAGCTGACATCTGAGTTATATGCACCCAAACTACTTTTTGTGTTTTAGGACTGAAATCTTCCTGATTTGCTTTTTGTGGTCATTTTTCCTTTTTTCACCCCCAATTCTCCATTGTTCCTTCTTTCCTTTTCTTATTCTGATCTGCATTTTGCTCACATCCAATGCACAATCTCAACTGGAATCCGAGGAAGAAAAGTCAAACTTGCCCTGAAAGTGTCACCCCTAATTAATATCCTAGAAGGCTACTGTTTCATTAGTATTCAGACCTGGTTTCCACCCAGATCATTAATGGACTCTTTTCTCTGAGGATGATAATTACATGTGACACTGATGTTCCTTGCCAGTCCACGGATATGAAGAGCTTTATCACTGTGGTGGACTCACCGGAGAGTTAAATGGCATGGCTGAAAGCTGTTCCACCAAGAACACATCTTCTGACAGTGTAAGCAAAGTTTCAGACATCACCAAACCTGATGTTGCTGCATAACCTCATGTGAGGTTCATGTAATTTCTGACAACATGAGACCTCTAGATCTGCTGTTTGCTCAAATAGTGTCTGATAAACACTGTTCATTGTCCCTAGCTCCTCTATTGAATTATCCACAGATATGTTAAATACAACAAAAACAAAAGTTCCTCCTCTAAAAGAAATTCTTAGGATGCTCTGCATTCCAACAGTTATTATGAGCTCTGAAATTGTAAAATCACATGATGCTATGGTCTGAATGTTTATGTCCTCCCCCCAAATTCATATGTTGAAATTCAAACCCCCAAGGTGATGGTACTAGGAGGTGGGGCTTTTGGGAGGTGATTAGGTTATGAGGGCAGAGCCCTCATGATTAGGGATTAAAGGATTAGTGACTTTATAAAAGACACCTTGGTGACATCATCAAGACGGCTGACCAGAAGCCCCTTGCACTCATTCCCCTCACAAAAACAACCAGAACAATGAATAAACAACCACATTTTAATGAAAATAATTAAGGGAGAGTACCAGAGTGTGTTGGAGAAGTAATAAAAACTCTAGTGAGCACTGAAACTTTGGATAGCCACAGAGAAAATGGGAGGAAATGCTGGGCCTCCACCACCTCATGTCCCAACCAGGATCAGTTGGGAACCAGGAGGAATTTCTCCCTACAGTGAGGAGGTAAGCAAGAGGATCCCAGCAAACTCCATCAACAACTTGGATACTACAGACCTAACCACTGAGGTCTCATGCAGTCCTCATAGGTACTAAGCCCAGCTGAAGGAGTAGCCTGGAGTACACATATCTGTGCTCCCCTCAGAAAAAGAGCCAACACTGTACCCCAACCCCTGTGGCCTGCGTGGCTACTACACTACACCATTTTGGGAATTGGAACTACAGCTAGAATGTGTCTTGCTCTGGGGGCAAAGTAGCCATGGCTCCTTTTCATTCCTGAGGCTAAGCTGCCGCCAAACCACCCCAACCCAGAGGCCCAACATTCCCAAGTCAAGCTGTGAGCAGCTGTTACACCCTTCCTTATGAGGCCAAAGAGAGGTGGAGCTGCTCCACCTATCCCTCCTCCTACCCTCTCAGGCTGAGGCTGAAGCAACACCCTGCCTCCTGGGAAAACAATACCTTGGCCACTCAAAGCAGTCATGTCTCCAGGCACCTAAGTTGAAGCAGCTCCCTGAATCCCAGTAAGTGGTGCCTGGGCCCTCCAGGACAGTCACACCCACCGGGCCTGAGCTCAAGTGGCACGTCTTCCCCTGGGGAATTGGTGCCCTGGCCAAGCTGAGCAGCTGCTTATTCCATGGCTGAGCTTACGTAGTACCCTGCATGCCAGGGAAACAGAGCAGTGGTTGAGCTTAGACACCCCACCCTACAGGCTAAACAACTCTAGTACCCTGCTTCCCTGGAACTGGACTAGCCCTCTAGAGTTTGAGCTATTGAGATACTCCTCTCCTTGGGGAGTGGAGTCACCACTGTGCTGTTCCCTCCTCCTACCCCCAAGGCACAAAAAACAGCTGTGTTCTACCATTCTGGGGTACTTGCTGCTGCTGTACCTGGCCTCACAGAGTCTGGGATACAGCTGAGCCCCACCGTCCCAGTGCCTAGAGTCACTACTACACTGTGCCTCATCCCCTGGGACTCGAGTTGCCACTGAGCCCTACTGGCTTAGGTTTGAGAATTGCAGCCACACCCTATTCCCAAGGCCCAAACCCCAAGAGCACCCCTTCTTTCCTGGAGTTGGGCCAATATTACATTCTGCCCTTCAGGGGTAGAATCATAGCTATAACCCAGACCCCCTGGGACTAAGCTGGTAGGAGATGCCTCAGAGTCACAAATCCTGGCTTTATGGGCAACTTACATCCAATCCTGCCACAGAAAGCAAACATGAATCCCAAGACCCAGGTGGCACAATAGTTCACAAGACCCTGAGCCTAGACCCTTGGCCCCATGACCATTCTGAGCACATGCACCTGGAACCCAGCACTGCTGCAGCTGCTTGTAGGCTGTTTCAGACCTGACACCAAGAGGGATATCCTTGGTTAAGTCTCCTCAACATGGGGAAAATAAGAATAAGAGGACCCCAAAAGCCCTTGACATGAAGGACATTAACAACCTATGCCACTGCTACCCTACCATAAACTTCTACAACCTAGGCCACTAAGACACCCACAGTTATTGCTCATATTGAACTCAGCCAATGAAGCTGCATGGAGACTGTGCCACTGTACCTACCCAGAAACAGTCACTGAACTGTTCTCAATCACCACACTAAGACCTGCCTTCAAGTGAAAGTCTTTCTTTACAAAAGGTACTTCAGAAAGTTTGGAAGATGCACTTGTTCTACCAGATGTACAGGCATCCACACAGAGAAGCAAGAAACATGAAAAGGCAAGAAACTATGACACTACCAAAGGAACATAACTCTCTAGTAACAGGCCCCAGTGAAAAGAAAATCAACAAATTACAACAAAGGGAATTCAAAATAATTATCTTAAGGAAACTTTACAATATACAAGAAAATACAGATAGATAATTGAATGAAATCAAGAAAAGGATTCATGATACGAATGAGAAATTCAACAAAGTGATAGAGATCATAAAAAAAGAACCAAATGGAAAGAATCAAACCTTAGCACTACAGAAAACTATCAAACCTCAATGACAAACAATAAGAGAGGAAGAAAGGAACAAAGGATATACAAACCAGCCATAAAACACTTAAGAAGATGACAGCAGTAAGTCCTCATCTATCTATACTAACCTTAAATGTAAATGAATTAAATTTCCCTTTGAAAATATCATGACCTAATAATATGCTGCCTACAAGATACTCACTTTAACTGTAAAGACACAGAGAACATAAAGGGAAGGAAAAAGATGTTCTATGCAAACAGAAACCAAAAGCAAGTAAGAGTAGCTCTACTTATAACAGATGAAACAGACTTTAAGTAAAAAATGGTAGAATGGTAGAAAGAGACAAAAATGATCATTATATAATGATAAAGGGATAAATTCAGCAAGAGGATATAATAATTGTAAATATATATGCACCCAACACCAGAGCACCCCAATATATAAAGCAAATATTGTTAGATCTAAAGGGAGAGATGGACTCTAGTATGTTAATAGCTTGGAAATTCAGCACCCCACTCTCAGCCTTGCGCAGATTATCTAGATAGAAAGTCAACAAAGAAACATTGGATTTAAGCTGCACTTTAGACCAAATGGACCTAACAGACATTTACAGAACAGTTCATCTAATAGCTACAGGGTACACATTCCTCTCATCAGCACATGGAACATTCTCCAGTATAGACCACATGTTAGGCCACAAAACAAGTCTCAATAAACTTAAAATAATTAAAATCATATCAAGTACATTTTGTGACTACAATGAAATAAAACTAGAAATCAATAACAAAAGGAATTTTCAAAATTGTCCAAATACAATGAAATAAAACAATATGCTCTTGAATGACCAAGGGTTCAATGAAGAAATTAAGAAGAAAATTTAAAAATTTCTTGAAACAAATGAAAATAATAACACAACATATCAAAACCTATGAGATACAGCTAAAGCAATATTAAGAGAGAAGTTTATAATGGTAAATACCTACATCAAAAAAGTAGAAAGATTTCAAATAAACAACCTAATAATGTATTTCAAGGGACTAGGAAAGTAAGAACAAACCAAACCCAAAATTAGTAGAAGAAAAAAATATAATGAAGTGCAGAAATAAACAAAATTGAGACCAAAAAAAAAACACACCAATTAAAGATCAACCAAATAAAAAGTTGGTTTTTTGAAAAGATAAACAAAATCAACAAACCTTTAGTTAAACTCACCAAGAATAAAAGAGAAAAGACCAAAATAAATAATATCAGGAATGAAAATGGAGACCTTACAACTGATACCACAGAAATACAAAAGATCATTAGAAACTAACAACTATATGCCAACAAATTGGAAAGCCTAATGGAAATGGGTAAATTCCTGGACACATATAACTTACCAAGATTAAACCAAGAAGAAATGCAATACATGAAAAGACCAATTATGAGAAATGAGATAGAATTTGTAATAAAATGTCCCTCATCAAAGAAAAGCCAAGGACCCAATGGCTTTACTGCTGAATTCTACCAAACATTCAAAGAAGAATTAATACCAATTTTTCCCAAACTCTTCCAGAAAACTATAGGCCAATATCCCTGATGAATATAGATGCTAAAATCCTCAATGAAATACTAGCAAACAGAATCCAGAAGCACATTAAAAAGGTCATTTACCATGGTCAAGAGGAATTTATTCCAAGGATGCAAGGATGGTTCAACATACGCAAATCAATAAACATAATACATCACATTAATAGAATGAAAGACAAAAAACATAGCTCTTCTCACATGCAGAAAAAGTATTTGATAAAATTCAACATGCCTTCATGATAAAAACTTTCAACAAGTTAGGTATAGAAGGAATGTACCTCAAAACAATAAAGGCCATATAGGACAAAACCACAGCAAACATCACACTGAATGGGGAAAAATTGAAAGTTTTTCCTCTAAGATCTGGAACAAGACAGAATGCCCTCTTTTGCCACTTTTATTCGACATAGTACTAGAAGTACTATCCAGAGCAATTGGCAAGAGAAAGAAATAAAGAAATAAAGGGTATCCAAATTGGAAAGGAGGGAGGCAAATTGTCTCTGTTTGCAAATGACATACATAATCTTATATATAAAACCCTAGAAGCCCCACCAACAAACTCTTACAACTGATAAATGAATTCAGTTGCAGGATACAAAGTCAACATATAAAAATCAGTAGTGTTTCTATACACCAGCAAAAAACTGGTGGAAAAACAAGTTTAGAAAGCAATCTCATTTACAATAACTACGAACAACAATAAAATACCTAGGAATAAATTTAACCAAGGAGGTGAATGATTTCTACAAGCAAAACGATAAAACACTGATAAAAAATTGAAGTGGACACAAAAAATTGGAAAGATAGTCCACATTCATGATTTGGAAGAACCAATATTTTGAAAATGACCATATTACCAAAAGCAACTTACAGATTCAATGCAATCCCTATCACAATACCAATGGCATTCTTCACAGAAATAGAAAAAAAATCCCAAAATTTGTACAGAACCACAAAAGACTCTGAATAGCCACAGCAATTCTGAGCAAAAAGAACAAAGCTGATTTCAAAATATACTACAAAGATAAACAGCATGGTACTGGCATAAAAACAGATACACAGACCAATGAAACCCGTAAATAGAGAATAGAGAACCCGTAAATAAATCCATGTATTTTCAGCTAAGTGATTTTTAACAAAGGTACCAAGAACATACATTAGGAAGGGACAGTCTCTTCAATAAATGGTGCTAAGAAAACTGGATATTCATGTGTAGAAAAATGACACTAGATCCTTATCTCTCAGCATATAAAAAAACCTTGAAAATGGATGAAAAACTTAAATGTAAGATGTAAAACTATGAAACTACTAGAAGAAAACATAGGGGAAATGCTTTAGGACATTGGTTTAGGCAAAGATTTTATGAGTAAGACCTCAAAATCATAGGCAACAAAAACAAAAATAGACAAATAGGCCTATATCAAACTAAAAATCTTCTACACAGCAAAGAAAAACAATCAACAGAATAAAGAGACATCTTGCAGAATTGAAGAAAATATTTGCAAACTATTCATCCAACAAGGGATTAATATGCAGAATATATGAGAAACTCAAATAGCTCAACAGCAAAAAACCAAATACTTTTATTAAAAAATGGGCAAATGAGCTGAATGGAAAAAGAAGACATACCACTGACCAAAACTATATGAAAAAATATTGGCAATCATCTGAGCCTTCAGTGAGTCATAGCCTTTTTGCTGATAGAGGGTCTTATGTCAATATTGATGGCTGCTGACTAATCAGAGTGGTGGTTGCTGAAGTTTGAAGTGGTTGTGGAAATTTCTTAAAATAAGATGACAGTGAAGTTTGTTGCTTTGATTGACTCTTCCTTTTATGAAAGATTTCTCTGTAGCATGTGATGCTGTTTGATAGCATTTTACCACAGCAGAACTTTTTTCCAAATTGGAGTTATTCCTCTGAAATACTGCCACTAATTTATCAGCTAAATTTATGTAATATTCTAAATCCTTTGTTGTCATTTCATCAATGTTCACTGCATCTTCACCAGGAGTAGATTCCATCTCAAGAAATCACTTCCTTTCGTCTTCCATTAGAAGCAACTCCTCATCCATTCAAATTTTTTCATGAGATTGTAGCAATTTAGTCACATCTTCAGGCTCCACTTCTAATTATAATTCTCTTGCTATTTTCACCACATCTGCAGTTACTTCTCCATTGAAGTCTTGAATCCCTCAAAGTCATCCATGAGGATTAGAATCAACTTCTTCCAAACTCCTATCAATGATGTTAATATCTTGACCTCCTCCCATGAATCATGAATCTTCTTAATCAGATCTAGAATGGTAAATCCTTTCCAGAAGGATTTCAATTTACTTTGACCAGATCCATCAGAGGAATCAGTATCTATGGCAGCTATAGCCATATGAAATGTATTTCTTAAATAATAAGACTTCAAAGTCAAAATTACTCCTTAATCCATGGGCTGCAGAATAGATGTTGTGTTAGCAAGCATGAACACAACATTAATCTCCTTGTATATCCCCATCAGAGCTCTTGGGTGATCAGGTGCATTGTCAATAAGCAGTATTATTTTGAAAGGATTCTTTTTTCTGAGCAGTAGTTCTCAACAGTGGGCTTAAAGTATTCAGTAAACCATACTATAAACAGATGTGCTCTCATCCAGCTTTTGTTGTTCCATTTATAGAGCACAGGCAGAGTAGATTTAGCAATTCTTAGGGTCCTAGGATTTTTTGAAGTGGTAAATGAGCAACAGCTCCAACTTAAAGTCACCAGCTGCATCTCCTCCTAAAAAGAGAGTCAACCTGTCCTTTGAAGCTTTGAAGCCAGGCACTGACTTCTCTTTTCTAGCTATAAAAGTCCTAGAAGGCATCTTCTTTCAATAAAAGGCTGTTTCACCTACATTGAAAATCTATTGTTTAGTGTATCTACCTTCATCAATGATCTTAGATAGATCTTCTGGATAACTTGCTGCAGCTTCTGCATCAGCACTTGCTGCTTCACCTTGTACTTTTATGTTATGAAGATGGCTTTTTCCTTAAACCACATGAGCCAACCTCTCTAGTCTCAGACTCTTTTTCTACAGCTTCCTCACCTCTCTCAGTCTTCATAGAACTGAAGAGAGGTAAGGCCCTTGCTCTAGATTAGACTTTGGCTTAAGGGAATGTTGTGTCTTGTTTGATCTATCCAGACCACTAAAACTAAAACTTTTTCCATATTAGCAATAAGGTTGATTCATTTTCTTACCATTTGTGTATTCACTGGAGTAGCACTTTTAATTTCCATCAAGAACTTTTCCTTTGCATTCACAACTTGGCTAACTGTTTTGTGCAAGAAGCCTAGCTTTTGGTGTATCTTGGCTTTTGACATGTCTTTCTCACCAAGTTTAATTACTTATACCTTTTGACCTAAAGTGGGAGATGTGCAACTCTTCCTTTCAATTGAATACTTGTAGGCCAGTGTAGGGTTATGAAGTGGCCTAATTCCAATATTGTGTGTTTCAGGGAATAGAAAGACCTGAGGAGAGGGAGAGAGACAGGGGGACGGT
Source organism: Daubentonia madagascariensis (assembly GCA_023783475.1). Lineage (NCBI taxonomy): Eukaryota > Metazoa > Chordata > Mammalia > Primates > Daubentoniidae > Daubentonia > Daubentonia madagascariensis. The sequence goes on along the minus strand of JAKFHU010001631.1, from coordinate 16,305,038 downwards.
CAGTTGGTTGTGTAGTCAACACATACACAACATTTCTGGATTAAGTTCACTGTCTTATATCGGCATGGTTCATGGTGCCCCAAAACAATTACAATAGTAACACCAAAGATCACTGATCACACATAACCATAACAGATATAATAGTAGTAAAAAAGTTTGAAATATCATGAGAATTATTAACACCAAAATGTGACACAGAGACATGAAGTGAGCACATGCCTATGGAAAAAATGGCACCAATAGAATTACTAGATGCAGGGTTGGCACAAACCTTCAATTTGTAAAGAATGCAAAATCTGCAAAGCGCAATAAAGTGAAGCACAACAAAATGAGGTGTGCCTGTATTCTTATTTGATGCACATGTTATTATCTCTTTCTAATTCCCTTTTATTGCTTTATCACCTTCCCAGTGAAGAATTACTTGTCACTTGCCCTGGCTTATATGTGCAGGACTGTGTGTTTCACAATGTTATACAAACATTTCCCTCACTCTTGCTGATATTTCTCAGCTCTGACGTACTGGGTTATGAGCAGCAGCTCTGCTTATGCAGCAGGTTGGTAATTAAGATGAAGCTTGGAGAGTCGAGCTAGGAGTGAGAATCAGGCCACAGAGCAGGTAAGAAACCAGGCAGGCAAATCAGACCTCGGGCCACAGTTTCCCAGAAAACAAAGCAATGCAGGTAGTCTACCATCCAGGGGAAGTGTTAGGAATTGTAGTTCTGCAAAAGCTTAAGAAGCAGAGAAAATCAAACAAGAAAACAAGGATTATAAGATTCCAGCTTCAAAATGATACTGTTTACTGAAACCGTGTTCAGTACCAGAAGTTTACATATGCTTCTTGCTAAGGTGAAAACTGTTCCCTGGAGTGGCTGCCTCTGGACCTGTAGGTAGAGATGAATGAAATAATTTTCTTGAGTGGAGGGTGGGCTGGGAATCAAAGGAACAGAAAGAAGGTCAGATATTGAGGTAGACACTATTATTCACGCAATTTTGGTTATCTCCTGAATCTAAAATTACAGGATGACCCAGGAGTACTGCTGTCTGGAAGGGACAGCACCAATCATATTGCAATTTAGATTTTAGAAACATTTATATGGAGCCAATACAAGCTTTACTACTAGCACAAATTCTGGTACCCAGCACACAGTGGGCACTGAATTCCTGTTTGTTGAATTGAGCAGGACTAAGTGTGGGAAGGCTGGAACTTGACCAAGTGGAAACTCTGGATGTATGAATCAGGTAGGAGGGAATTAACATGAGTTAAAAGGGGCAGACATATTGAGAACATGGAAGATAGCAATAAAGGAAGGCTGCATGCTGGGAGAGGGGAGGGCATAGAAATATAAAAACACAATGTGAGAAATCCAGAAATGGGACATCCCCAGGGGAGGTTAATTCGATGGCTTGCTCATATCTAGAATGGCCAACTTCTTTCATTCTTTCCATCTTTATCCTTGGTGGGATGATTCATCTTCAGGATCATCTCTCCATGGTGACGAGATTCTGCCGCTATTCCACAGTTGCATACAGACACAACAACCAGCAGAGGATTATGACCACTAGCTCTTCGAGGTTTTGCTTTTTCATAGGGAGGTCCAAGTAGACCTCTCCTCCTATCTTTTTGGCAATAACTAGGTTCCTATTTACTCCTAAGTGAATCACTGAGAAGTGGAATGAGATTTTTATGGTTGGCATATATTGTGCAAGGTAGAAGATGGTGGATGGGTAGGGAAGTTTGAGCAAGTAGTCTTAGCATCAATGTTTGTAATAATAGAAATTTAGGGGGTTTTGGAAGCTCTTGGAACTGGTCCTTGTGTGAAGGCCAAGATCTAGTGTCTGGTGTGCATGCCACACTCATCTCGCCTCTGACAGAATATGTGTGTACTCTGAGTCATTGAACTGGGGTTGTGCTGATGACCGTGCGTGCAAGAGGGTAATAAAGGCTCTAGCAATCCCTATCAAAATACCAACATCATTTTTTGCTGATCTAGAAAAAATAATTCTACGCTTCGTGTGGAACCAGAGAAGACCCCGTCTAGCCAAAGCAATCTTAAGCAAAAAGAACAAATTGGGAGGCATCTGTCTACCAGACTTCAAACTATACTACAAGGCTATAGTAACCAAAACTGCATGGTATTGGCACAAGAACAGACACGTAGACCAATGGAACAGGACTGAGAACCCAAATATAAAACCAACCTCATACAGTCACCTGATCTTTGACAAATTCCAGAAAAACGTACACTGGGGAAAGATTCCCTATTCAACAAATGGTGCTGGGAAAACTGGATGGCCATATGTAGACGACTGAAAGTGGACCCACACCTCTCACCTCTCACAAAAATCAATTCACAATGGATAACTGATCTAAACCTAAGACATGAAACCATAAGAATTCTTGAAGAAAATGTTGGAAAAACTCTTATGGACATTGGCCTAGGCAAAGAATTTATGAAGAAGACCCCCAAAGCAATCACAGCAGCAGCAAAAATAAATACATGGGACCTGATCAAATTGAAAAGCTTCTGCACAGCCAAGGAAACTATCACTAGAGTGAACAGACAACCTACAGAATGGGAGAAAATATTTGCATGCTACAACTCTGATAAAGGGCTGATAACCAGAATCTATACAGAACTTAGGAAAATCAACAAGAAAAAATCAAACAACCCTATTAAAAAATGGGCAAAGGACATGAACAGAAACTTTTCCAAAGAAGACAGAATAATGGCCAGCAAACATATAAAAAAGTGCTCAACTTCTCTAATCATCAGGGAAATGCAAATCAAAACCACAATGAGATATCACTTAACTCCAGTGAGATTGGCTTATATCAAAAAATCCCCAAATAACAAATGTTGGTGGGGATGTGGACAGATAGGAACACTCATACACTGCTGGTGGGACTGCAAATTAGTACAACCTCTATGGAAAAGAATATGGAGATACCTCAAAGAATTAAAAGTAGAATTACCATTTGACCCAGCAATCCCACTACTGGGTATTTATCCAAAAGAAAAAAAGACATTCTATAATAAAGACATCTGCTCTCGAATGTTCATAGCAGCACAATTCACAATTGCAAAGTTGTGGAAACAACCCAGGTGCCCATCAATACACGAGTGGATCAATAAAATGTGGTATATGTATACCATGGAGTATTACTCAGCAATAAGGAACAACAGTGAATTAACACATCTGGTATTATCCTGGTTGGAGCTAGAACCCATTCTTCGAAGCGAAGTGTCACAGGATTGGAAAAACAAGCACCACTGGTACTCACCATCAAACTGGTACTAACTGATGAACACTTACATCACACAGGGCAATAACATTCATCTGAGGGCGGGCGGGCGGGAGGGGGGTGGAAGGGATGGGAAAAACTCTCACTGAATGGATGTGGGGAGCACAGTTTGGGAGACGACCACAATTGTGGCTCTGACACGGGCAGAACAGGGGCAATGTGTATGGCCAAAGTGTTGTGCCCCCATGATATTCTGAAATTAAAAAAATAAATTAAAAAAAAAAAAAAAAGAGGGTAATAAAGGGATGGAAGCAGAGAGGCTGCTTCCCAGTCATGGTCTTTGGAAGTGGAACCCACCTGTTCCGTCCGATATTGCAGGTATGTGTCAGGGGAGCTTTCTTTGGGGGGATTGCCCTTAGCCTGGTTTATCACACAGCCCAACTGATGGTCTACAAGGGAAGGTGTTTCTCTTGGTCCAGGGACTATTCTGTATGGTCTTAAAGACTAACAATGTGGATGCTCATTCCTCAGACCCCAAATCCCTCTATCCTTATTAGCTAGATGTTATTCCATAGCTCTCTCCGCCCTGCTAGCCCATACTTACCTTATTATTACTATAAGCCCAGGCTCACATACTTTCCAAAGTCAGCTTCAAACCAATAGGGAAAATGCACTTCTAGCCGGGACTGTCAGCCAGCTTTGTGGGGAATTTAGGAGTAGGACACCTCTCTCATGGCACCGCTTACCTTACTAGATAACTGTTCTGTTCAATCTACCTTCTCCTAATGCTCATTCTTCTAGGTGTGTCTCAAGTTCAAAGAGGCCAAAGAGAATGGGCTTTCTTCCCAACCAATTTTTAATCATGTTTTCCACTTACCATTGAGGTGGTTGCAGCATTCATGAGACAATAGAATTTTAGGTTTGGGAGGGTGCCTCATTCTTATGTCCTTTACTACTTAGTAGCACTTAGTTATAAATTCTTCGGTTAAATTCAATTGGAAAATGAGATTCCCCTTACCTCATTCTCAATTTCTTTTTGTGAGAAAATCGCCAAAGACACTTTTTATGTTCTGTCTCCTGAGGTTTAAATGCCAGTCTAACCTCTTATACCCTTGACACATTGTCCCAAGATGGTTTGACGATGGAGACATTTTGATGCCATAGGATATTTCATAACTTTAAATATTTTATAACAAATTAAATGTTAATTATATGCTGGTCAGGAAAGAAAATCACTGAAGTATTTAATTAACATTTAATTTATTAGTCATCAAATATTTAAGTAGCTCCTATCTGAGGGACTTTTACTCCTCATTAGTTGCAAGTTAGTAACAAGTTATCATTGTTAGTTGCACAGCTCCTACTATTCCAAGTATGTACGGCTTTTTTAGATTTCTTTTAAAAGACCTTCGCATACATGTACAGGCAGACCCCAAAAAGGAAGAATATATTTCTAAAGCTTTTTTTATTTTCCCTAAAGTCTTTTTGTGAGTTCAGTTGATTGCTACTTGGGCATACTTTCTCAGAAAAACCCTATGTTTGTATGGTACTTTATAATTTGAAAAATGCTATGATCTCCATGACCTCATCTGGCCTTGTTGTTGACAACTTTTATGAAATTTGTAGGGTGAGTAGAGTCATTACTATTTTACAGGAGTTGGAATCTCAGAGGGGTTGTGTGACTGCCCCAATGTCACACAGTCAGGAATTTGAGGTGAAATTTGATCCCAGATATTCTGCCTATATGTTTCACATTGTGTCATGATCAATGTCAGGAGGTATTTCAGCTTCAGAAAAGTCCCAACAGTAGCTTAAGCAAGCCATTTTTACTTTTTGTTTCTAATTTATTATGAATGGAAAATGTAGCCTGTAAACTATTTACCTTTAATAAATTTTTATTTAAGCAAAGTACAGGATCAATTTTTGTAAGTGTTTTATGGATATAAGACCAAAATACTCTATATTTGGAGCCATATGGATTTCCATGTATCTAATATAGTTATTGATTGTATTACTCGATTTATTGATTGTTTTAGACCTCTAGGTATTTGCTTATTTTTTGTCTGGTAGATGTTCCCATTTCTGAAAGAGGTATATTGAATATTTCTACTATATTTGTATTTTTATTAAGCTCTTTTTGCATTTCCAATGATTTTTGCTTGACATATTTATCTGTTGTTTTATTTGGTAACAACTGTATCTTCTTTATAAATAGTGCATTCTTATTGCAAAATATCTCTTTATCCTGTTTTATTTTTTATAAACTTTCCTGATTTTAAAATGTTCTATCCAACTTTCCTTTTATTTATATTTTCCAAGTGTCTCTTTGTATATATCTTTATTTTCAACCTTTCATTATCACTTTAAATGTGTCTTGTAAGCTTAGAAATTTTTTTGAAAGAAAAAACAAATCTGATATTATTCTTTTGTCTTTTAATGGAAGAATTCAATCATACACAGTATATGGACTGATACATTTGATGTTTTGATTCCATCTCTCTTGCTTTATGTTTCGTATTTATTACTTGGTTTAGTCCTTATTTTATCCCAAGTTTACTGAGATATAAATAATTAAAATACACAAAATGCCCATATTTAAAGTGGAAAATTTGATCACTTTTGACACATGTATATATTTGCAAAACCATATCCTCATTCAAGATAACAAACATTCTTACCACCTGAAAAAGTTTCCTTGTGTTTCCTTGTAATCCATTCCTCTCTTCACCCCCGTCTCTAAGCAAACACTGTTCTGCTTTTTGCTAATATAAGTTAGTTTGAATCTTCTAAAATTTTATATGAATGGAATCATATAGTATGCACTCTTTCCGATTTCTTTCAAATGGCATAATGGTTTTGAGATTCATCTCTTTTGCACATATAGCAATAGTTTCTTTCTTTTATATTTCTTGTAAGGATATATCATGATTTGTTTATCCAATGATCTGTTGATAGACATTTGGGTTGTTTCCGGTTTTTGGAGTTTATGAAGAAAGCTGCTATGACTATTCATGTAGAAGTCTTTGTATGAACATGTGATTTCATGTCTCTGGGGTAAATATGTAGGAATAAAATGCCTGGGTTATATTGTAGGCATATGTTTAACTTTATAAGATACTGTCAAAAAGTTTAAAAAAGTGGTTGAACCATTTTACATTTTGGGAATATATGGGAGTTCCAGTTCTACATCCTCACCAACACAAAAGATTATAATAGGACCCAAATTCTACATGAGAAAATATTTTCAATTCCTTGTTACTTGATATATAAAGAACAAGAAAAATGTGACCAATTCTTGAGGGAAAAGACATTAACAGAGACCAATCCTGAGATGACCTAGATGTTGGAATTACCAGACAAAGTCTTTAAAGCGTCTGTTATATCTATGCTCCATAGGGTCAACTTAAATACACTTGAAATAAATGGAAAAGTGGGAGCTCTCTGAAGAGAAATCAAGATTGTAAAAAGAACAAAATGGAAATTATAGAACTAAAAAATACAATATCTGAAACAGAAAAATTCACTGGATGAGCTTACTAGCAAAATGGAGAAGACTGAGAAACAAGTCAGTAAATTTGAATCTAGATCAATAGAAATTATACAATCTGAGAAATAAAGAAATAAAAGATTGAAAAATTACTAGAGCATCAGAGAGACTTGTGGAACAATATCAAAAGGTCTAACATACATTTCATGGGAATCCTAGTGTGAGAGGAAAAAGAGATCAAGACAGAAAACATATTTTAAGAAATAATGGACAAAATTTTCCAAATCTAAAAAAAAAAAGCCCATACATTTATGTTCAGGAAGCTCAGTGAAACTTAAGGCAAACTCAGAGAAAGCTGCACCTAGATACATCACAGTCAAACTGATGAAACTAAAAATAAGGAAGAAAAGTCTTGAATGAAGCTAGAGAAAAGTGACATGTTACACACAGGGAAGCGATGATTAGAATGACAGTGGATTTCTCGTCAAAAACCATGCAGACCAGAAGAAAGTGAAATGAAAACTGTAAGAGCTGAAAGAAATAAACTGTCAACCCACAATTCTATGTCCAGTGAAAATATCCACCTGGAATCAAGGCAAAATAAAGATGTTTTTTCTCAGATGAAGGAAAGCTAAGAGAATCATCATGGCCAGACCTGCTCCATAAGAAATGCCTAAGGAAGTTTTTCAGGATGAAAGAAACTTCAGAAATGAAGGAAGAGCAACAGAAATGGCAAACCTCTGGGTGAACACAAAAGATTATTTTTTTCTCTTAAAGTCTTTAAAATATGTATGACTGGAAAAAGCAAAATCTTACAGGATTTTCAATGTATAAAGATGCAATATATGTGACATTTATAATATTAATATAAAGGTTGTTGGAGGAAACTATTAATATATGGTTGGGAGGCTTCTACCTTTTACATGAAGTGGTGCCCAATTAGCTCTAATTAGACTGAGAAAGTAAGATTAGGTATTTATATTGTAATCCCTAGAGCAGCCACTAAAAATAAGACCAAAAAAAAAAAAATATATGGCCAGAAATCCAATAGATAAATTAAAATGGAATACTATAAATATTTAAGTAATCCAAATGAGTATTCTTTATTTTCATTGTTTTTTCTGGTGTTAATGTTGATATTCATTTCATTTGTTTCCGCTTGTTAATTTGGAAGTTCTACTGTACTTTCCCATTCCCTTTTCTGTAATTCAAACTCATGCATATTTCTCTACTATTTATTTTTAAAAAATCTTGCCTATTTCCCTCAAGACCCCCTATCTCCCCTCTACTTCCCCTTATTATTACTCCAATAAAATAGGATTTTAAGAATACTTTCACTTTCACCATCTCATAAATTCTCAGCCCCAACCCAGGTGATACTTTTAAAATACATCAACATCCTCTTTCTTTTCTCTATTCGCAACCTTAAATTGTTGCAGAAATAGTTTATTACTTTTTGTTCTTGAGCATTAATAAAATTTTCAGTGAAGTTTATCCCTTCTATCTTTTTTATTTATTTATTTTTTTAATTTCAGAATATCATGGGGGTACAACACTTTGGCCATACACATTGCCCCTGTTCTGCCCATGTCAGAGCCACAATCGTGGTCATCTCCCAAACTGTACTCCCCACATCCATTCAGTGAGAGTTTTTCCCATCCCTTCCACCCCCCTCCCGCCCGCCCGCCCTCAGATGAATGTTATTGCCCTGTGTGATGTAAGTGTTCATCAGTTAGTACCAGTTTGATGGTGAGTACCAGTGGCGCTTGTTTTTCCAATCCTGTGACACTTCGCTTTGAAGAATGGGTTCTAGCTCCAACCAGGATAATACCAGATGTGTTAATTCACTGTTGTTCCTTATTGCTGAGTAATACTCCATGGTATACATATACCACATTTTATTGATCCACTCGTGTATTGATGGGCACCTGGGTTGTTTCCACAACTTTGCAATTGTGAATTGTGCTGCTATGAACATTCGAGAGCAGATGTCTTTATTATAAAATGTCTTTTTTTCTTTTGGATAAATACCCAGTAGTGGGATTGCTGGATCAAATGGTAATTCTACTTTTAATTCTTTGAGGTATCTCCATATTCTTTTCCATAGAGGTTGTACTAATTTGCAGTCCCACCAGCAGTGCATGAGTGTTCCTATCTGTCCACATCCCCACCAACATTTGTTATTTGGGGATTTTTTGATATGAGCCAATCTCACTGGAGTTAAGTGATATCTCATTGTGGTTTTGATTTGCATTTCCCTGATGATTAGAGAAGTTGAGCACTTTTTTATATGTTTGCTGGCCATTATTCTGTCTTCTTTGGAAAAGTTTCTGTTCATGTCCTTTGCCCATTTTTTAATAGGGTTGTTTGATTTTTTCTTGTTGATTTTCCTAAGTTCTGTATAGATTCTGGTTATCAGCCCTTTATCAGAGGTGTAGCATGCAAATATTTTCTCCCATTCTGTAGGTTGTCTGTTCACTCTAGTGATAGTTTCCTTGGCTGTACAGAAGCTTTTCAATATGATCAGGTCCCATGTATTTATTTTTGTTGCTGCTGTGATTGCTTTGGGGGTCTTCTTCATAAATTCTTTGCCTAGGCCAATGTCCATAAGAGTTTTTCCAAAGTTTTCTTCGAGAATTCTTATGGTTTCATGTCTGAGGTTTAGATCTGTTATCCATTGTGAATTGATGTTTGTGAGAGGTGAGAGGTGTGGGTCCACTTTCAGTCTTCTACATGTGGCCATCCAGTTTTCCCAGCACCATTTGTTGAATAGGGAATCTTTTCCCCAGTGTACGTTTTTCTGGAATTTGTCAAAGATCAGGTGACTGTATGAGGTTGGTTTTATATTTGGGTTCTCAGTCCTGTTCCATTGGTCTACGTGTCTGTTCTTGTGCCAATACCATGCAGTTTTGGTTACTATAGCCTTGTAGTATAGTTTGAAGTCTGGTAGACAGATGCCTCCCAATTTGTTCTTTTTGCTTAAGATTGCTTTGGCTAGACGGGGTCTTCTCTGGTTCCACACGAAGCATAGAATTATTTTTTCTAGATTGGCAAAAAATGATGTTGGTATTTTGATAGGGATTGCATTGATTCTGTAAATTAATTTAGGTAGCAAAGCCATTTTTACTATGTTGACTTTGCCTATCCAAGAGCATGGTAGGCTTTTCATCTATTTACGTCCTCTGCAATTTCTTTTCTCAGTGTTTCATAATTCTCTCTATATAGGTCTTTGACCTCCTTAGTTAGATATGTTCCTAAATATTTAATTTTCTTTGTTGCTATTGTGAAAGGTATTGCATCTTTAATTTGTTTCTTGGCTTGATTGTTATTACCATATATGAAGGCTATGGATTTGTGTGTATTAATTTTGTATCCTGAGACTTTGCTGAATTCATTTATCAATTCCAGTAATCTCTTGGTTGAATCTTTGGGGTTTTCTATGTATAATATCATATCGTCTGCGAATAGTGAAAGTTTAACCTCTTCTGCCCCTATCTGGATGGCCCTGATTCCTCTGTCCTGTCTAATTGCTGTGGCCAGGACTTCCATCACTAGGTTGAAAAGAAGTGGAGATAGTGGGCACCCTTGTCTGGTGCCAGTTTTAAGGGGGAATGCCTTCAATTTTTCCCCATTCAGTATGATATTGGCTGTGGGTTTATCATATATGGCTTTAATAGTTTCTAGGAATGAGCCATCTATGCCTATATTGTTAAGAGTTCTTATCATAAAAGGATGCTGGATTTTGTCAAAAGCCTTTTCTGCATCTATTGAAAGGATCATATAATCTTTGTTCTCGCTTTTATTTATATGGTGAATTACATTTATAGATTTGCGTATGTTGAACCATCCCTGCATCTCGGGAATAAAGCCCACCTGATCGTGATGGATTATTTTTTTGATGTACATTTGAATTCGGTTTGCAAGGATTTTATTGAGAATTTTTGCATCTGTATTCATAAGGGATATTGGTCTGTAGTTTTCTTTTTTTGTTGTGTCCTTTCCTGGCTTTGGTATCAAGATGATATTGGCTTCATAGAATGAGTTTGGGAGGATTCCATCCTTCTGGATATTTTCAAATAATTTCTGCAGTATAGGCACCAGTTCTTCTTTGTAGGCTTGGTAGAATTCAGGTGTGAACCCATCTGGTCCGGGACTTTTTTTTGTGGGTAGATTTTTAATTACTGTTTCAATTTCGGTGCTTGATATTAGTCTGTTTAGAAATTCTGTTTCTTCCTGGTTGAGCCTAGGGAGGTAGTGTGTTTCTAAGAATTTGTCCATTTCCTCCACATTTTCGTGTTTGTGGGCATAGAGATTTTTGTAGTATTCAAAGATGATGTTTTGTATTTCCATGGTATCGGTTGTGACTTCTCCTTTTTCATTTCTAATTGAGCTTATTAGAGTCCTTTCCTTTCTGCTTCTGGTCAACCTGGCAAGTGGCCTGTCTATTTTGTTTATCTTTTCAAAGAACCAACTTTTCGTTTCATTGATCTTCTGTATTGTTCTTCTGTTCTCGATTTCATTTAATTCTGCTCTGATTTTGGTTATTTCTTTTCTTCTGCTGGCTTTAGGATTGCTTTGCTCTTCCTTTTCCATTTCCTTAAGATGATTCATTAGTTTACTGATTTGTGACTTTTCTGTCTTTTGTATGTGGGAATTTAGGGCGATAAGTTTTCCTCTCAGGACTGCTTTTGCTGTACCCCACAGATTTTGATAACTTGTGTCCCCATTATCATTTAGCTTGAAGAATCTTTTGATTTCAATTTGAATCTCCTCCTTGACCCAATAATCTTTCAGCAATAGATTGTTTAGTTTCCAAGTTTTTGGAGGAAGATGTGAGTTTCTGTTGGAATTGATATCTAATTTTATTCCACTGTGGTCTGAAAAGATACATGGTTGATTTCTATTCTTTTGACTATGTTTAGATCTGTTTTGTGGCCTAGATGATGTGTTCAAATTTTAGAGAAAGTTCACATGAGCTTATGAGAAGAATGTATTTTCAGTTTTATTTGTGTGGAGTGTTCTGTAGATATCTGTTAGGCCCAATGTTCTATAGTCCTGTTTGGTCCTTTTTTCTCTATATGTTTTTGTTTGGAGGATCTGTCCAGTTCCGTCAGTGGGGTGTTGAAGTCCCTGCTATATGGCATTGCTGCTTAATGTTGCTAGTCTAGCAGTATTTGCTTTTTACCTGGTGCTCTTGTTGGGTGCATAAATGTTTAGGATTGTTAAATCCTCTTGGAATTTTTCCCTTCACCACTATAGTGTCCATTTTGGCCTTCTTTGCTTTATTGCTTTAAAGTTTATGTCATCTGAAATGGGAGGCTACTCCAGATTTCTTTTGGTTTCCTTAGCTGGAAAATTGTATTCCTCCTTTTCACCTTGAGTCTGAATGCTCTTTTTGTGTAAGTGTGTTTCCTGAAGACAACAGATACTTGGTTTGTATTTTTTTAATCCATTCAGCCAGCCTATGTCTCTTCAATGGGCAGTTCAAGCCTTTACATTTATTGAGAGAATTGATGTTTGGGGTAAATTTCTGATTTTTCTATTGGTGGTATCTTTGTTTTACCTTTGTGTCATTGTGGAATCTGGTTTCTGGGTTTTAGCTTTTGCGTAGTTTTTACATAGGTGGGTGTCTGTTGCCTTGTTTTAGTGTATAATGCAGGCCTAAGCATTTCTTTGAAAGGCCGTCTGGATTTCGCAATTCTATCAGTGATTGCTTATCGGAAAGTTCTTATTCCTCCTGCATATAGAATGCTTAGTTTGGCGATCAGAAGTTCTGGTTTGACCTTTGTTTTGTTTTGGAGAATTGATGATGTCTCCCCATTCTTTGGTTTGTAAGGTTTCAGCTGAGAAATCTGCGTTAATCTTCGTGGTTCCCTTTGTAGGTTACCCTTCTTTTCGTCTTACGCTCTGAGGTGCCTCTTTTGTGTTTACTTTGGTCAGTCTAATAATTATGTGGCGTGGTGAGTGCCTTTTCACGTTGACTCTCCCAGGAGTCCTGTGTGCTTCTTGTACTTGGATATCAAGATTTCTGGCTAAGCCATGGAAATTTTCCTCTATTATTCCTTCAAATAAATTTTCCAGCCCATGCGAATTTTCTTCCTCTCCCTCAGGGATACCTATGATCCTTATGTTTGGCCTCTTTACATAATCCCACATTTCTTGTATATTTTTTTCCTGCCTCTTGTTTTTGTGTTCTTTCTCTTCGGCTGATTTATTTAGCGCATAGGAGCTGCCTTCTAACTCTGAAATTCTTTCCTCTGCATGGTGCAGCCTATTCTTAAGGCTTTCCACTGTGTTTTGTAGATCCTTGAATGCTTCTTTCATTTCTTGGATTTCTATTTGATTTTTCCGTAATATTTCTATTTCTTTGGATAATTTTTCATTCATTTCTTGCATTTTTCTTGTGGTTTCTTTGTGCTGGGATTCAATTTTCTTTGAATTTCATTGAGCTTTCTTATAATCCATAAACAAAATTCCTCTTCTGTCATTCTACCCATTTCATTTGGGTTGGTATCCATTGCTGAGTAACTGATAATTTCTTTTGGGGGTAACTTTTCACTCTGATTTTTCATGTTCCCTGAGTTCTTTTGCTGGTTTTTTCTCATCTGGCCTCTTGGTCGAGAGCTGGGGGTGTTAGAGCTAGTTTATGGCCCTGTCACCAGGCCCACAATTATTGTTCCTTGGCAAAGCCAGGGAGAGAAGTAGTGGCCTGTATTGCCTTAGGTGTATTTTAGCAAGTTTGGTGGATCTCGAGTTAACTCTGACCTGTGGTCTTCTCCTCTTCCCAGTGGAGTGTGGTGAGAATGACCTCCCAGCTTGGGCTCTGAGCTAATGAATTGTACTTGAGGATATGAGTCCTCCACTCCCTATTAGCTAGGTATTCTGTTATGTCCGTGGCAGACTCTGATTCCCCTGTTGGGGTATGTGAAAGCCCCGTGCTTTGGGAGGGGCCTTGTAGCTCCTAGGGGTTACTTTGACCCTGCTCCTCCTGAGGTGCAGGTAGAAACACGATTTCTTTTGGCTGCAGTGTGAGAGCTGAGTTGGGAAAATTCTACACAGCTCAGAGATTGCTCATCTAACCACATGTGGCTGCCCTTCTGATGTGTTTCTCCGCGTGATACTGGTTGATAGGGGGATCTCCAATTGTGCACCCCTTTTCCACCACTAGACCCCAAGGCGAGGCGGGTGGCCATCTCTATCCCCATCAGTCTCCACCGGGGGGATGTTCCCACGGGGAGGGGGGAGTAGTGGCCGCTGGGAGCGCTCTTGGATGGCGCAAAATTCCCTATTGAAGTGGGCAGGATTATGGGGAGCTGCTCTGGTTCAGCCTGTGGCTCTTGAGGTATTTGGAAGTCATGGGAACCAGCAGTTATACCAAATGAGTCACTATAGCCAGCAACCTTCAAAATGAGCGATCTCTGGGGTACAGGAGGGCTGGGACCTGAAGGGGCAGGCACTAGGACCAGCACGTAGCAGACTTGTGGGAGGCCAGAGCCGGGGTAGCGGAACCAGATGGACAAGCTGCAAACTGTTTCCAATACCCGAAGGTCCCGCTGCTACAGTTCCGGAATCTCGTCCCACCTGGAACCCACGGATGCAGCTGCGCCTGGCCACCACAGGCAAAGCCTGTCTCGCCCCAGCAGAAGAGCCCCGGGCCGGGGTGGGGCGAAGCTAGAGACGCGGCTCACAGCTCCGCCCGGGCGGCTTTAAAGATGGCAGCCGCCGCCAGCCTGGCGCACAGCCGGGCTCCGATCGCGCCAGGAGTGCAGTTTTTCTCCGCTGGCCGCAGCGGCAGTTGCTAACAGCCTCTAAGGGCATGTCCCGCTCTCCGTTAAACTCCTGGGCCCAGTCCCGCTGACTTCTAGTGGCGCAGTGCCAGCCTGTGGGTTCCCGCGCACTGTCCCGGGAAGCTGTATCTCGGTCCCCGCCCAGTTCCTCCCCAGCCCTCGGCAGTCTCTGTATATTGCAGCTGCGAGTTGTGTCTGGCTCTGGCTACTTCCTCCTCTCCACAGGGCTCGCCGTCCCTAGCAACCGCTCTGTTCCAACTCTGGGCTTGTCCCTGACTGCGTGTATGGGGCGGGGCGTAACCGCTTGGGGGGCAGGTCGCGCTGTGCCGACCTGGCGAGCGCGTCCTTCCCGCGCTCTGGGCTCTATTGTGCTCCGTGCGCCCTCCGATCTTTGTGAAAATTTTGTACCTGTTTTCTTGGGCTGGGTGTTCTGGGTTGTTTCTCTGTAATTCGCAATGCTGTTTTCGGAGTGAGCGGTCCGTGCTCGCATGTACCTGCTGGTGTTTTTCACCTCCTTCCCTGGGAGTGGTGCGGTGGTAGGACTCTATCACACCACCATTTTTTCCCAGCCCCCCTTCTATCTTAATAAGCCTTATTTAGTGCATATATAACTCATCCCCACAGTTTAGTAGTATCCATTTATAGTTCTCCCTGTCTCTGTTTCTCTCTCTCTCTCTCTCTCATGTGCATGCATTACAGATACACACTCTCATGCACACATAGCACTTACATGCACACACATTTCAAAGCTTGATGCTCATTACTGTTTCCTCTCTTCTTCATTATATTAGATATTGAGTTTTCTGCCTTGACTCATTTCTTGTTTGGTTTTAGCCCTTTATTGAACATTTTCTTCTGGTGAGATATGGGTGACATGCATATCTGCAAATAATTTTTTCCTCCTGACAGTTAAAAAATAATCAGGGTATTGGTTTGTAATCCTTTCCTTTCAGTAGTTTATAGGTAATACTTCAACATCTTCTGACTTCCAATGTGGTGGATAAGAAGTTTTATACCAGTTCTTAGTAGATAACTTATCCTTCCTGTTGGAAACATATAATATTTTTGTTATCCTTGGAATTCAGGAATTTTAAAAGGATGTGCTCAGGAATATATCTTTTTCAGTCAAACTTATCTAGAATTTAGTGTATACTTTTACACTTGATCTTAGCCAAAAGGCCTAGTAGTGATCTTAGTGTATAATTTTAATCTGAAAACTTAGATTTTCCTTCATCTCAGGAAGTTTTCTTTTATTGTTTGTTTATTTTAACTATTTCTTCTCATCCCTGTATTCCATTTGTGATTTCTAGAACACCTATTATTAGCATTTTGGTTCACTTGAATCTATCCTCCAAGTCGTTTATCTTCCCTCTCAATATTTTCTTTTCTGTATTTTGAGATTGTTCTTCTAATTGATGTTCCAGGGCATTAATTTGGGTCTCACTGTTGACCACTCCTCTGTCAATTAATTTATGTAGCTATTTGGTTTGAAAATCAAAGTTTTCAGCTCCCAGTGATCCTTTGTGTGTGCATGTGTACTGTGCTCAAATTTTATAAAGTGCTACTGATATACCTTCAGTTACTTGTCATCTGTCTCCTGTAAAAGTATTACTTTGCTGAGTGTCTATTTTGTTTGGTCTTGTCTTCTCTGGAACCATTAGATGTGTTGTTATTTTCCTCTGTACGTCGTTGTGACTCAGATCCAGTTATTGGAGTCCCGAAGTGTCAGCAGTCTTGATGGTAGTAAGAGCTGATGTACTTTGTGAAATGGTGGAGTGGAAACAGCATTCTGGAATCTCTGAAGAAAGTTACCCTTTTCCCAGATTCACAAACTGTCCTCATATGAGGGCCATGGAGCCTCAGCCACATAGTTCAATATAGCTCAGCCTCTTGGGGGATCTGGGAGATATTGGCCTTATGCTTAGAGGGGTGTATTAGTCTGTTTTGTGTTGCTTATAACAGAATACTTGAAACTGGTAATTTATAAAGAAAATGAATTTATTTCTTACAGTTATGGAGGCTGGGACAAGGTCAGGAGACTGCATCTGGTGAGAGCCTTCTTGCTGGTGGGCACTCTGCAGTGTCCTGGTGCATTCCAGCTTGGGCAATGGAGTGAGACCCCCATCTCTAAAAAAAAAAAAATTTAAAAAGAAGTTTTAATAATTGCAAGGATTTCCTTTTATTCCTCTAGCCCTAGAGATGATAGCTTTTTCCTGCAGTTATTGCCTCTGTGATACCTTTTATTCTTTGAGTTTCCAGGCTAATAGCCTTACACCATTCTTTATATTAATTTATCTCTATTCAAATTTCTTCTGTGCTTTCTGACTTCTGACTGTACCTTAACTGATATAAAATCTTACCTGAGCTTGTACCTGGAACCGTAGTAAGGATTTTCACACAAGGCCAATATAGGAGCCATTGAGACTCATATTCTTTGCAGAATACAGGAAAAGACATGAATATTCTCACTTTTGCTCTTCCCTAGACACTCTGTGAAAAAGGATTACACGAATCCTGTCTTATACAATGGTTCCCATCAAGAACCACTCCTTCCCCAGGATGCTGGTTTGGGTCACCAGAAGTTACATACTTCTAGCTCAGGATAGACTGAGCTAAGACAATCTGGGTGAGTGCCCAGGAACCCAGAAAACAGGCAGTGATGGAGAGCCATGATTTTTACCCCTGCTGAGAGCCTGTAAAACCAGCTAAGAAGGATTGGGCCTGAAAGGGGAAGAGTTAACATTGAAGAACTCTCTGGAGTCTATGGTTAGAGCTTTTAGGAAAGACTCACAGTAATTGCTGCTCCAGTATCTGTTCTAGGCCAGATTATCAGGGTTTATTGGATGCCGGGGAAGGCTTGATCTCCTATTAGGAATCTGGGCAATGTTTTGAATGATTGGCATATGGTTAATAACAGCATGTTCAATTTATTGAACACTTGTTATTTCTTAAATACTTTACATGTATTATCTTATTTAATCCTTCTAACAACCCATTTTGTAGATGAGCAAATAGTTTTAAAGAGGTTCAGTAATTTGCCCAGTCATATGGTCATGTCATTAGTAAGTGTTGGAAATGGGCATTGGATTCAGGTTTATCTGTCTTGACTCTAGAAATCCTAAGCACTATTCTTGGCCCTCTCACTATGCAGAAATTTTGAAAGGTAAGAAGTCAATATTCTGAATGGTAGAAAGAACATAAAACCTTCTTTGGCTATAACTGCCTAGTTCCTACTCCTCCCTATCAGTCTGAAATTGGTTTTAATAAAAATAATGTTAATTTAAAATAATAATTAATGTCTGTTTTATCTCTATGCAGTTTGAAATTTTTTACCTTTGGTTCGAGTTGGTTTTACTTCTTTGGTAACCTGAGATATCACCTCGGAGAACAAATCACTTTTCTTTTTTCTCTCTGTCCCTCCTGCCTGGATCTACTTTTATACAATTAATTGATCTTTAAGCAAAGCTAGGTACTGTCTGTGGGGACTATAGAAAGATTTGTGATTCACCTACAATAATTTAGCACATACATAACATAGAATTAGTCTCACATCTGGGCTGTGGGAGAGGAGTATAGTTGGGAGAAGTGGCAGAGGGAGGGAGGGTCACCAGCTTCTCTCCTCCCATTAGACAACAAACTCTTGAAGATAAGCTATGTTTAACATTCTACACCACCTAATCAATGTTGTTAACTGGTGTTAAATAACTGACCT
Organism: Daubentonia madagascariensis; assembly: GCA_023783475.1. NCBI lineage: Eukaryota > Metazoa > Chordata > Mammalia > Primates > Daubentoniidae > Daubentonia > Daubentonia madagascariensis. Next base: position 16,286,808 of record JAKFHU010001631.1, on the reverse strand, counting down.
AGGACTTCTGTTTTAATGAATTTTACAGTCTGTCTAATAAGAACAACATACTTAGCCATCTACACATATTTTTGCCAGCCTGTATTCATGCCTGATGTTGTTGGTAATGACATGAATGGAGCAGTTTGATAGGTTTACTGCTCAGTTCACAAGACAGTGTGTGGCTCTTTGCTATAAAAATAACATTGCTACTATTCAACAGGCTTTTTTTTTAGCCAAATACTCAAATTTTAATTTTGATTGCATAATGTCAGAATACTTAAATTCAAACTTAGTGGCAATCATAAATCTGAAAAAAGGTGCTTTCCAGGACCACACCATGGAGATGGCATGTAACAATGGAAAGAGCACTGGGCTTGGAATCAGAAGACTTGAATTTGAGCCTTGGTTTTATCAATTACTATGTGCTCTTGGGTCACATAAAATCTTAGAACTTCAATCTTGTCCCTAAAATGGAGATAGAACACCTGACCAAGTCATCTCACATAGTAGCTGTGTCAATTATGATCAGATCAGTTGCAAGTAACAGAAAAACCTAAATCAAATTGGCTTAAGTAATAAAGAGAATTTATTAGCTCATGTAATTGGAAGTCTAGAACTAGGTTGGGCTTCAGGATGGGTGTGATTCAGCAGACCATAATGTCATCATGTTTCTTTTCTTCTCTGTCCTTTTTTGCCTTCCTGGTGCCAGCCTTATCCTGAGATAACTCCCCATTGCTGTCGAACTGGAGGCCCAGATGCTTCCTCGTCCAGATTGGGAGTGTGTATATATGAGAACCATCTGGGAGACTCTTGCAAGAGAGAGGATGCTTCTTTCTTTCAGACTCCTAAAAACTCCGGTGTACAGTCTCAAGGGTCCATACCCTTGAACCAATAACTGTGGCTTGGGCCTGGGATAACACTTCTTTTCCTACTTGGCCTGAGCTTCCACCAAAGCATGTGTCCTACAGCAACAGGGTGTGGGTTCCAGAATGAAAATCTCGGTGGCTATCAAGAGAAGGGGAAACAGAGGTTAGAGGGGCAAAGGCTATACCAATGACAGTAACATTGAGAATAAAATCAGCCAATTTGTGGCTGTGATTATTAAAATTCTGTGTCCCATTGAGTCTCAAGTGCCACCTCTTCAGGTGTGAGGGAATGGGACAGTCAGTCCCAATCTGCCCTTAACACACACCCCTTCAACCCAAGCAGCTCTGACCAGTGACTTATAGGAAATTATTAGAAACCTATAAAGCACTGCATATGGTATTATTATTAACAACAACAATAACAAAAGTACCATAATCTTAATTGGTTTAGGTTTGTATCCTATGGACTTTACTATTTACTTTATATTTTAGCCAAGAGAAGAAACAGATCATTTTGTATCTTGCCAAGGTCTAAAGAGTGTTGAGTAATACTGATCCTTATAAGCCTGTGTCATTCTCTGCTTATAATATATTTGAAAGCACCTTTTCTGCACCTGCAAATGCAGATTGGTTTCTGTTTACTGTTGCAAGAGACACCTTTTATTAAGATGTAAGCAGAGCAGAAATAAAATTATAGAAGGAATCTTCAGTTTTGACCTTCTTGACTTTGTTGCTAATAAACTGTCAAGATAACACATTACCTTATATAGAACACCTTAAAATATTCAAGACTCCACTGGTCAGATTCCTTAACCAAAGGAAAGATAAATCTATGTATAAACAGGTAGATTACCAATTTATATTGTCTGTTTCTTGTTTATCAGTCATTGAAGTTCAAGGCCACAGTAGCTTGACTTTTTCCTGTCTGAAAGGTTAACTTGGTGTTTTTTGAATAAGAACTCTTAGTTCTTCAGTCTCTCGACCTTGGGATGTCATTCAAACTACTGAGTCTCCCTCTAATGTGGCCTCAATTATTCAAAACCCTTTAATATTCCAAATTAACCAAATCCCTTCCACTGCCCTTGCCCAAGGCTCAGGGTAGACCTTTATCAGTTAATGAAATTTGAGTTGAAAATTTTGAGTTTTTTTTTTATCAGTTACGTTTAATTTTAAAGTCCTTTTTTCTTTATTACAAGAGTGAAAGTTAGAGTGAAGAACAGACTTGCCTGAAAGTTTGACAGCATTATTTTAAAACAATAGATTTTATTGAAATTTTAATGAATAGAATAAAATGGTCCTATCACACGTGGGCTGGCCTTGGGTATAATATTTCTTCATCTAGTATCTGACTTTAATTTAGGAGCTCCTGTCTCCTCCCTCCCTCTCTCCCTTCTTCCTTCTCTTCTTTCTTTCCCATCGTCCTTTCTTTTTCTCCTCTTCCTTCCTTTCCTTCCCCTGGTCTCATCTCCCTCCCTGTTCAGGTGCTGTTAAGAGACAGTTTTGTCCTCCTCATCTAGCACTGCTTGGTTTTAGGGACTGCGCTGCAGGTTTCTAGCTAAGATAATTTCGCTCATGAGATACACTATTCTATCCTGAGTTTCAGGACTGATCTGGGATTGGAGACAGGGGTATAACACTCCCTCCTATTCCCTGCACTACAGCCTCAAATATTAAAGGCCCTACCCCACCCCTTTGTGTTAACCCTGGGCTGTAATTCATTCGAGGGCTCACCTCAAGCCCTTCCGGAGTTCCTCTCCCTGTGTCTGCCTCTTCCCAGCTACCAGGGCACAGGGGACTAGAACCTGCTCTTTACTGGAGCAGTTTGGTTCAACAAGCCTTTGAGGACTGCCTGGTGTGGCTGGGTGTGGACAGGTGCTGTCCAGGTTGCTTCCACCTCATTGCATGGATGCTTTCGCTCCTTAGAACCCGCACTGGCCTTCTTCCAAAGTTCATGGTTCATGCAGGCCCGGCGGGGCTTGTTCATTAAATCCCAACTGGGAAAACCTATTTGCTATGGTTTAATCTCCACCTAGGAGCTTTTGCCTCTGGATTGCCCAGGGCTGTTGCACCCATCAGGCTTAATGGGCTTCCATGAGGATGCTTGTGGTTGATTGCCACCTGATGTGCCTGGGGCCAGGGCCTCCCGCTGCTGGGCTGACATGCACAGCACACTCCGTCTCAGCACTGTAGGGCTCAGCCTGAGGGGCTGGAGGGAGGCGCCTGCTCCAGAAGTCAGCACAGAGCATACTAGGGCCACCTCTGGTGTTAGCACACATCCCCTCTGGCCACTGTCACCCAGCTGGGCTCTTCTACCATCCCCAGTGAGGACTGGATGGATCCCCTGACAGGATTTTTAGTTCTTTCTCTCTCGCAGGCAGAGTGTGCAAATTGAACTCAAAAGATTATGCTTGTTAAACTGACCCCAGGAGGGGCTGTTGGCTGTTGCAGCACATACAGCTTACCCTCCCCATGAGCTCGGCTGCTTCCCTGCTAATACGCCTCTCTGCCACTCTTCTGCCTCAGTGTTTGTAGCATAGGATATGTTTTCTGCACTCAGACGGTCTGCTTCAGATCCTGGCTCCACTGCCTTCTATCTGTATACCTCTGGGCAAGTAACTTAGCTTTTCTGGGCTTCCATTTCTTCAGCTATAAAATTAAGGTTATGATAGTATCTACCTGGGAGGGTTCCTAGAAGGCTTAAACAACCTAATGTCTATTGAAGTACTTAACCCAGTGCCTGGCATATTGTAAATGCTCAATAAACCCCTGTAATAATTGTTATAATCATACCTGTATTCCGTTGTACTTCTATTATCTGTCAGTGTTTTCACACTCATTATCTGACTTAAAGCATCCAGCAATTTTGACAGGCAGAAATTATTGTGCCCTTTTTATACATGCAGAAAACAAGGCTCAGGGGCATTAAATATAATAATTTGTCTGAAGTTATGAAGCTAAAACATGAAGCCAGGTGCAGTGGCACGCACCTCTAGTCCCAGCTACTCGGGAAGCTGAGGTGGGAGGATGGCTTGAGCCCAGGCTGCAGTGAGCTGGGATGGAACTTTTGTAAGTGTACTGGTGGCGCTAGGATGGGATACTGGCTGGGGCATGGGAATTGTTTGGCTTATGGGACTCATTTATCTGTTCATTAAAAAAATACTTTACCAAGTGTCTACTATATGCACCATTCTAGGTGCTGGGCAGATAGTGATGGGCAAGATGGGTGTCGTTTTTACTTCTGTGCTGGCTACAGTCCAATGCCGTGGTTCTCAAACTTCAGCATGTGCTGATTCACAAGGAGGTCTTGCTAAGACAGAAGTGGGTGCAACCTTCCAAGTTCCCCAGGTGATGCTGGTGCTCCTTGTCTGGGACCACATTTTGAGAATCTATGGTATAATAGAAAAGAAAGAAAAATACAAATAAATAATTGCCAATTATGATACATGCTATAAAGGAACAAGAAGGGGCCAGAGAGGGATCTACTCAAGGTTAGGTGGGCAGGGAGGTTCTCTAGGCTGGGACCTAAAGAAAGAGTGGGGGCTAGTCATGTCTGGCAAAGAGCATGCAACAGAAAAATGAGCAGGTGCAAAGACCTGTGGTGGGATAGAGCTCGGTGTATTTAAGAAACACAAAGAAAACTGGTGTAGCTGGAGCACAGAGAGACAAAGACAAGGTTCAAAAGAAATAGAGGGACAAGATCACGAAGGGCCCTTGTGGCTTCAGTGAAGATTTTATCCGAATGCAGTGAGAAGCTTCTGAAGGAGCGTTAGGCTAGCTGTGGAGTACAGCATGGGTGTCAGGGCGCGAGGCAGAAGTTGGGACACCAGCTAGGAGCCTGCTGCTTGGGTCCAGGCAAAAGAAGATGATGGCTGGGACTGGGGTGATGGCAGTGGAAATTGGAGAAGGAGACGCCTGATTGGATGGATCTTGGAGGCTGAGCCAACGGGATTTGGTAATGGGATGGGGCAGAGGTTGTGAGGAAAAGTGCAGAGTCAAAAAGGGCTCCCCAAAGGATTCCATTGAATAGGGCACTGTAATGAGATTTTTTTTTTTTTAATTTCAGAATATCATGCTCAGAAAGGTGTAGCACGTAAGTAGTTGTGCCTGCCCCAGAGCGTGCACTGGATTCCTGCCCCCCTGTTTGCTGTTCATAGACTCACTCCTGAACCCCCGCCTGCGAGCCACTCCCCATACCTCCTCACATCCCTTCCAATTCTGTCAGTCGACTTGCTGTTTACCTTCCTGTCTCATAATTGTTTATGGGAGAAAGAACTCCCTTTATAAATTCTTAAGAGTTTCCCTGGCATGTGAAAGAATAGGCATAAAAATCAACGGGGGAGCGTGATAAACGTGCAAATTGCCAGGTGCTGTCCCTAGAGGTGCATGTCTGGGTGGGGCTCAGGTGTCTGAGTTTTAACTAGGTGTAGCAAAACTGATGTCCATTGTTTCTTGTCATGAATTTTGGTGAGGACGAGGGCCTGTCTTGGGTACTTGGGGGCTGTGGCTCTTTATAACCTTGTTCTGTCCAGCCCAGGCTCTGCCTCTCCTTTCTGCTATGCCCTGGGTAGGATGGGCACGTCCTTGGGAAAGGCACAGGCCCTGGCCCAAAGTGAGTGTCTCCTCCTGGGACAGACTTGCTGAGTTTCGCTTTCTCTGGGTGGTGAGAGAGTGCCTGAGTGTTCCCGCTTTTTCTTGCCCCTGAGGAGACCCCTCCGCCTGCTGCAGTTTTACTGCTTTTAAAATCTATTTTATATTCCATTATGTGATTCCACTGTCCTCCCTCTCATTCAGCGGTTGTACATGCTACATTCTAATCTAGGTTCAGAACATTTCATCAGATGGTCTCCGATTAAAATCCAATAAAATTTAAAGCAGGGGAAAGTCCAGAATAAAGGATATGCCATATAACACATGGGGTCTGAATGCAATTCTGTTTTAAGCTTTCTGAACATATTTTGCAGACTGCCTCTGAGGCCTGTGTTAAAAATGAAACAAAACAGCAGTAAAAACCACCCCCTCCCGCCTCTTGTCACAAAACTTCTTTTGTGTCTTTAACTTTAGGAACCAAATGTTGTCTCTGAGGACTTTAAGTGCTTAGTAAATTTATTAGGTACTTATTATGTGCTAGGTGTGAATACCAAATATTCTTTCTTTCTACCTATGTGTCTATCACTGCCACCAATATCACCACCATCATCATCTTCATCTACCTATCACCTGTTTTGTATCACAGCTGCAGCTTCCAGCCCTTGCAATCAACCTTTGTGCTCCATGGACCAGTCTGCATTCTGCCCACCTCCCTCCTTCCCTGCTGTACTCACAGGTGTCCCCTCTGCTTGATTCTGCCTCCTTGGATGGTGCTTTCTCTGTGCAGCACCATTTCTGTCTTCTCACAGGTAGCATCACTGCTGCCTCTGACATTTAGGGCAAAAACTGGCATTAGGGAGTTAGAAGAACTCTATTCTGTTTATCCCCAACAAAGTGCGTATTATGGAAAATGGATTGTCAACTCATTTCCAATAAATGTTTTCTTGTCACATTTCCCAATATATGTAATTAAATGCATCCAACTTATATTTACTCTCTGCCCCTTCATAATTATACTCTGTCCCATTCTGTGAAGAAAAATGTATCCTCCACATAATTCCCCTTATTTTATAATAGGAAAAAAAAACTGTAGCCAGGCACACTGTCATATGCATGCTGACACCTTCACTCAGAATCTCCATTATAATTCTTAGCGTAAAGAATTTTTTGCTTTATGCAGCATTTCTTTTTCTAGGAACTTAAGGAATTGTCATAATTGCCAGGGACAAAGCATGGACGATGTGGTAGGGGAGAAAGAGTGCAATTAATTTTGTAATTGATTCGGGGGTAGTCCCTCTTCCTTGGTAAAGTGCTAGTATAGCCCTCCATCTTGCCCTGACCTACATTAGAATGAGAGTGTGGGGAGCTGGGGGCAGGAAGGAGGCGACATATGTGCATGAAAATCATACTGTTTACATGCAATTATTTTCTGTACAGGCTACCAGAGTGGGAGTGAGGAAACGGAGCTGAGCTAAAACTCAAGTTGGTTGCTTTTGTTGTTTGTTAAACTGGAGGAGTAGAACTACTGCAGGGAGGTTCTGTATTATCTGTTATTCGGTTTTAAATATTTCAATTATACTTCTCCATTGGTATGGAAAATTGAGAGTTGGCTATAAAATGCTTGTAAAAATAACTGTACTTGGAGCAGTTTAATTACTTTAATGAAATGGAGACAAATATTTGTAAGTGAAGAGCATGCTCATAGATAATGCAAGTATAGTACATGTATTATTCAGCAAATGACTTAATTAGTTTTTAATTAGTAGAAATTACAATAATTTTTCCGTGTATCTTTTATTGGAATAGTTTTTAATAATAAAAAAGCATGTGGGTATCCTTTGTAGAAAGCCATTTACTACAAAGCAGGATAACAGATTTGTTGTTTCAACTAGAAAAATTTCAGTTCTATTATAAGCTAATTATAGTTCAACTTGTCTCAGCAGTGCTCAACATAGTGTTTCCTGTATGTTGTCTGTAGTATGTACACAACCAAATATGTGAAACAACTTGAAGATGACTTAATTTCTAGATTCTATCACCCTTTGAAAATCCGTAGGTTTCCATCCATCCATCTTTCTTTCTGGAATTTATCATTCATGCATGCATGCATTTAATATTTATGGCATGGCAGGAACAATACTAGATATTAGAGATTTAAAGGTTTCTAAGACCCAGGGCCCCTGAAAAGTTCAAAGTCCAATAGGGGAGACAGACACATAAATGAATAATTTATAATTAATTTAGTAAATGGCATCCTACAACCAAGTATCAAGTGGTTTTAAAACAAAAGATGAGGAAACAACCAATTTTTACTTGGGGCTTCAGAGAATGCCACATAGAAGAACTGACTTTCAAGTTTCAGTAAGGCCTTCCAAGCAGTGAGAACATTAAGAAGAAAAGCATGGAGGTTTGGAAATTCCTATGTGTTTAGGAAACAATCAGTGCCAGAAGGGAGTAGCTGGAACAGAGGTTTTCCAGGGACTTGAATGCCATGTGATGGGATGTACTTTAAGTTAACATATCTCTTGTTATTAAAGTAATACATACTTATGGAAAATTTGGAAAAACAAAGAAGTATTATAAAAAGTAAAGTGAAAATCACGTGTAATCTTACCTATTGTTCATGGTTTGCTATTTTTCTTCTTATTTTTTTTCTTTGCATACAAACTCACTTTAAAAAAACAATGATGAGATTGTGCTATATAAATAGCTTTACATTCTACTTCTTTTGCTTAGTGCATTGTAAGCATTTTCCCATTTCATTCAAAATTCCTGTAAATTTAATTTTTAATGGCTGTTTAACAGTCCACAATATGCATGTATGTATGGGCTGTAATTTATTTAAGCAGTCCTTTATCATGGGCATTTTTACTGTTTTCATTTATTACTATAATAAATAATGCTATAATAAACATATTTGCACATAAATTTTCCTGCATTTCTGATTATTTCCTTAGGGTAGTTATCTAGAGTTGTAATTGCTAGGTCAAAGAACATAAAAATTTTAAGACTTTTGATGCATATTATTTTAGTGTTTCCACAATGGGGCACATTAGCAGTATAAAACATATAAGTCCTACTAGACAATAGGGAATTTTTATAATATTTTTATGGTTTTAATATTTGCCAGCTTGATAGAGAGAAAAGTATATCTCCTTGGTGAGGTAGTTTATATTTCTTCAATTACAATTATCTTTATTTAACCTATATTTTAAGCAGCTAGTAGTGATTGGCTCTGTGGTTTTAGCAGCCATTTACATTTGTTTTTTGGAATTTTCTATGTCCTTTCTCTACTTTCCTATTGTGTTTTACTATTTTCATTATTGATTTATTATTTTATGGACAGGTAAAATATAAGCAAATCTATCAAAAATATCTTCTGAAATTTCTTCCACTCCTTAATGGTCTTGATATCATTTGACCTAGTTTTCTCAGGATCCCTCAGGTATCCTGCCACCATATGCCAGGAAATTTCTCAGCCTTTGCTGTGTGAAAATGTATTCTTCATGTATGAATGGTGAGGTCTAAGTTATTCCCAAGAGATTATATACATAAATATTGAATATATATGTGTGTCTATATGTATATAAGTTGTAACAATGGAAAAGAGAAAGAAAGCTTAAGATGTTCATTAGCTTTGTATTGTTATATGTCATGAAAATGTTTACATGTTTGCTACCATGTAATACCTTTTTAGAGAATGGGAAGCCCACCTCCTGGAGACCCAGATGAAAAATGAAGTTGTGATTGAATGTCATTACTGTCAGTCACCTGGAGTATAATGGAGGCTGTAACTTCTTACGGGAGAGATGTAGAGAGCAGGTCTTGTCCTAGGCACTTGACTATGGTTGCACCTAAGCCAGTGTGTGTGGTGTATGCGGTATATGTGGTGTGTGTGTGTGTGTGTGTGTTCATGTGTCTCCAGTTTGGCTCAGGCCTCTGAAACAGTTCAAGGAGAAGTGATATCTAATGATTTCTTAATGTTATCTTGAATAGAAAATAAAGGGGCTTTGTTGAAAAAAAAGTCTGATTGATATCTAGGCCTTTCACTCACTGCCTTGAAAAAAGAAACTATTAATTAATTTGGAGCTAAGAAAGGAAAACAGAGTATTGATCTTTAGCTAAAAATTCTCCTAAATCCTCCAATTCTAGTAATCTATGTCAAATAACCTCATCATCGAATTAAAAGGCAAACAATAACCAAGGGAAAATATTTGAAATAACCATATAATATCCTGAAGAGAAGGATCCCCATTCCTCTTTTAAGGTATTTGAAAAAGATATTCTTATCTGTTCATTTTTCCAAGTGGAACTTAGAATAAGTTGTCCAGCTTCACATCTCTTCCTTCAAAAAATATTTGATAAGAAATAATTAGAATTGCAAAGATTAATGTAAGAATTTTTTGTCGTAAGTATGTTTATTATAGGTTTGATACATTGACATTTGAGATCAACGAGATTAATGCTGAATGAACATATGACCCTCCAAATGTCTTATAACATCACACAAAAATAAGAAATTGAGTAAGCCAACTCCCAAGTGGGACAGGTGAGCACCCTGTCCCTAACATAGGTCCCACTAAAAGCACAGTCCAAAAGAGTTGACATTCCACCATGAACCAGGCCATAGGCCTAATAGGAAGATCACATGTAGGACCATTCTGTGCTAAAGGAGGTTCCTTTGCCCAGTCAAAACAGAGGGATAAAAACAATGTCTCTGATGCTCTGTGGACAGGAAATGGCACAAGAAATAACAAGCAGATTTTGGGCAACTTGTGGGTGGGATGAGGTGGTCTGGTTAGAATAATGTAATTACTTCAACAGCAGTGTGGTAAGGTCAGCTTGGCAGAAATGCCCTTGTATGTAAGCATGTTGGCCCTGAAGGCCTTCAGTGACGGGTCAACACGTAGGCATGGCATGGGGCTATCCAGCGGTCCAGCCAATTGTGGCTGCCTATTTCAGAGGGCATATGTTGCTATGTTCATTTTTGAACCTGTGGAAGGCACATCTTTGCTGAGAAAACAACTCCTTAGAAGTCATTTAGAAGTGAATGAATCATTTACTTGACTGACTCTTGGTCCTAATTCTTTGACATTGTAGCATGCTCAGCTTTACAATATCCCCAGTTCCTGAGAAGGTTTAATAACTTCTTAGCTTTTTCTGAAAGCTTCAAAATTAACTTCATAACCAACACTTAACGCAAATAAACCTCAGATTCCTTGTCTGTAAAATGGGATATATTATCTGCCTAAATTGTTTTGATAATAAAATGAAATTATGTTTGTGAAAATGTGAAATGAGAGATATGGTCATATCAATATTATGTTTTAACATTCATCAATAAAGATACTCTTGATATGCACCAGAGGATATCAGAACTGGCCTCCTTTTGCCTTTTACCCACTCTGGGATATAATAAGCTACCCCAAAAGTAGGCCATTTGGTCAAAATATCTATCACCACTTTGGTGAGTGAAATTCTCAAGGCTTGTAATTTATATCCAACATTGCTTTACTTCCATAGCAAAGGTATGTTTCAGTGTAGTGCCAAACAGGTAGAACCTTGTGAGTTCCTTCTCCTTACCACAAGGTGGTGCTAGTGTATCCAACAAGACAGTTTACCCAGCAACTGAGTCAAAAGCACACTTCCTTTCAGCTCTCATTTATGATCAGGATTTACAACCTGTTTCCATAACTTTACCTTTCCTAAGCCACGAATTCTCTGTTTATCCTTTAAAAATTCTCTTCCTATGAAATTACTTTTTTTCCCCAGAGGATTAAGTTTGCTTTGTGACAAATTCATGTCTACATTTTGAATTATTGACTCAGGGTTTCCTCGGGGGTCAGTGCTGGCTTTTCTCCAGTAAGATCCTACAAGACTCGGTGGCGAACTAATGTGCAGAATGTCACCATCAGGGTCTGATTTTAAAGGTGTTACGATGAATGGTCAAACGGGAGGAGGGTGTGAAGGCATTTTCTTTGTGGCTGAGCTATTGCTCTGTAGAAGGAGCTTTGGGCTCCACATCAGGAGACCTGTGTGCCTGTGGGCAAGCTCCTTGACCTTTCTGGTCTTCCGTTTATCATGTCCGAAGTGGTAATCTTGGTAACAGCCATCTCTTTGGACTGTTACGAAAATTGAAGGCGAGTAATAATGTAGTTTTTTCTCATCCATAAAATGGGATGATAGTAATTTCCTCTTACGGTTGTAGACTAAGTAAACAAGAAAAAACATGTAAAACTTATAAGCACAGTACCTAGAACTTAGAGAGTGCTCAGTGAACATTAGTGGTTATTGTCATCATCAAGGATGCTAGAGGGTCTATGCATGGAGCTGGGGGTCAGGCTGGAGGACCTCTGAGACCTCTGCTTTCAGATTGCTTGGCTCTGTGTAATTGTACATAGCCTTTACCCTGTCTAGGTATGAAGCTGGCCCTGTAACTGCATTGGAAGTGGTAGGGGGTTTTGTCTCTTTTTTTCCTATTCCTTTTTTTCCCCTTTTACTTAAAGGAAGAATAAATTATTTACATTTCGACTGTCCCCCTTTTTTAGAATATGAATGTGCCTTTCTATAAAAACACCTTAATAAGAAGACAGGGGACCTAGTTTTCCTCATAGCAGTGTTTTCAAGGAGGCTTGTGAAGTTAGGAAAAGCAGGACTGGAAGCCAGGGGACTCCAGATTTAGAGACTCGGAAATAAAATTCCTTATAAATTTAATGACTAACATTCTCTGATTTCATGATTCTTAAAATGGGAATGGTAATATTTTTTCTTCCTACTGACAGGGTTGTTATAAAGGTTAAAATGAACATAGAGGATGTGAATGATGAATGATGATATTGAGGTTCCAGATGTCAGTGTTACAGATAGAGGTTATTAGGTATTTGATAGTGGGGGTGTGTGTTGGGTGAAAGTGGTCTTGCTTTGGGAATGCTGATTGAACAAAATATGATTGACCCAGGAGTTTCAACTATAAAATCGGGAAGGGAGGATGCCGCGTATTCTTGCTCTCTCTCTCTCTCTCTCTTTCTCACTCACACACACATACACACCCTCCACACCGTAGTTCCAGTTTAAAATATAGGACAACTATTTGTCCCAATAGAGTTGAAAATGGAACAAACACTAAAATATGGGTCATTCCCAACTGTGTTTGGGATACCTAGTAATTTTGCCCTTGGGAGAACATGAACATTATTTTATAGGGCAGGGATCATCCCTGGTCTCTCCTTAAGAAACCTAGTGTAACAAAACCTGCCTGGACATGAATAGGCATAGGCATGGAAGAAGGTAAAGAGCAGATAACAGAAAAGAAAAGGAGGTATAAATGAGGGAAAGAGAAGAGGAAAGCAGAGAAAGGATAAAGAAAGAGTTGTATATTGTTGGGAATGAAGACAATTACCAGCTGTTTGTTCAGATGTGGGGTAGAGGAAAGACTAGGAGCCTAGGAGTTAGGAAAACCAGACCTGGAATCCCAGCTGTGCTACCTGCTGACCCTGTGACCCTAAGCAATTTACTTAACCACTCTGATTCTTGCTCTCTTAATTCTGAGGTGAGGTTAATAATATCTGTCTTTGCATGATTGTAGTTACTTTAGCAGGACACAATGTCCAGGTGTTAATCTCTGTGTGTGTGTGTGTGTGTGTGTGTGTGTGTTTTACCCAGAGGCATGTGAGGTTCCCATTGTGAAGAAAAAAGTAGTAGTTTCCTATCACAATGCCCAGTGGACTCTTTCCCTTCACAAGCTGTTCTCCATCTTATTCCCATCCTGGGAGCCTGGGTGTGATGGCAGCTTGAGAATTAGAAGGCGGCATCCCAAGGAAAACGTGTAGGTCAGGCCAGCGACATCGGAGGTGCATGCCTGCCCCAGCCTTCTGGAGAGTATCCCTCTGAAGCCCATCTCTGTTGATGCCTAAGTGAATTGCTCTGTGTTGTTGTCGTGTGCAAAGACTTCCCTTGAGAGCATCCATCCTTGTGAAAATGTGCAGGATATATTGTCCAAGGGTGATATTCTCCAGACCCCCTTTCAAGCTAACTTTGAACACAAAATAAACACTACCTGGGGGTAATCTTTCAAACAGACATAACTATACCTAATCACACTGTTAGTCCCCATCTTGCCATCCTAACCATAGGATATATTGGGGGAATGTTAGATATTTTGCTGAAATCAAGGCATACTATGTTTACAATATTCCTGAAGCTATTTAGTCTAGTAAGTAATTATAACTCAAATAATTTATTGTATTTTGAAATCATTTTTATAAAGTATGCGCTAATTTTTCTAAGAATTGATGAGTAATGTGTTTGTCTATAGTTTCCTGGAACCATTCTTTTCCCTCCTTTTAAAAACTCAAGAATTAGTCCATCTTCAGTCTTCTTATACATTGTCTATTCTTTATGATTTTATTAGGCTAACAAAGAGTAACTCTGAAGTATAGATGCAAACTCCTTTAGCACCTGAGATATAATTATTCTGGGTTCTGCTGCATGTTTTTTTTCTTTTAAAAATAAGATAGTGATTCTTTATTACAACAGGAATAATAGTGGCTAAATTCGAATGTTGTCTTAAAAATTTGAAAGTACTTCCACATGCATTATCTCTTGTGATCCTACAAACACTTGTGAAGTTTGTGGGACTGGTGTTATTCTCCATTTCAAAGACAAGGAAACAGACTTGGGGAGGTTAAGTAAGTTGCTCAAGATCCCACTGCTACCAGTTGGCAGAGCTTGGTTCTACAAACATGGATCTCTGACAGTTTTTGAATGTTTTGTTATATATGTGTTTTATTGTATGTATGTTGTCTTTGGAGGAAAATAAGACACAAATAGACAAACAGGAATACACATATGCACACAGACACACTGTCAATAGAATATTCTGTGATGATGGAAGTGTTCTATGTCTGTACTATTCAATTATGGTAGCCATTGGCCACATGTGGCTAGGGAACATTTAAAATGCGGCTAGTGTGACTGAGGAACTGAATTCTTACTTGATTTTAATTGAAATAGCCACATGCTGAGGAGGCCTGCGGCTAGAAGTAAGTGGGACAAGACTCCTGATCCAGAAGTCCCTTCTGCAGAGTTAGGACAACAGGTGAATCCACTCTCTGGGAGAAGGGCAGAGAACAATGAAGGGGAAAATCTGGAATGCCCTGAGCATCTACCCCAAGGAGACTGTGTTTTAAGCCATAAGTGATTGCTTTGTGGCTTTGCAGGGACAGGCAGATGGAAATGGGGGGCTCAAGAACACAGGGAATTAAGCTCCATTTCTGGACATCTGAGTCATAATGTGTCAATTAAAAATTCTCTACATAATTTTACAGCTTTCCCCCTGCTGAATTATTCTTATAGGGTCATGCAGTCCTGTGTAGGAGTCTTTGGTTGTGTGCTCCACTGCTTTCCAATTTTGCACATTTCAAAGTGTGGAGCGTATCAGGGAGTTCTCCATATAGGTAACTGGTTTCATTGATCCTTCTTAGGAAGAACATGAAGCTTCCTGATAACCTTCCTCAGAGTCCCACAGCCAGGGGCCCTAAAAGGCAGTAGATGTGGTGTTAAGATTAGGGACTCTGGTGCCAGGCTGCCTAGGTTCAGATCCCTGCTGTGCCACTTATTAGCTGCATGACATTAGGCAAGTATTGAAGTGCTCTGTGCCTCCATTTCTGATAATAATAATGCCCATCTCATAGGGTTGGCGAGAGAATTAAATAAGCTCTTAGTTCTATAAGAGTTTATTGTTGATGTGGTTGTTGTAGGCTCAGTCCCACCTGCAAGGAAGGCAGATTTGAGGATTACCAGCCTTTCTTTCAGCAGCTGTACTCTGAGAGCTTTACTGCTAACCCTAGCCTACACAACAGGGTATTTACCTACTTCCTGGAGTCTTATCCCTGTTGCTCAGACCCCCGAGGTAGTCTCTAGTTACAGGGGGACTTTCCCAGGGCTGACCTCTGTCTGCCTGCTGCAACCCATGCCAAACCCTTACTTCTGATGCTCAAATCACCTGCCTATACTTCTGCTGTCGAATTCCAGAAGCTTAATGGTCCCCCTTCCCCACTGTGGTGGGTTTGTCTATTTTTCAGGTTCCAGTCTCTTGGTTGTCTGGCCCTTCCTGCCTCTTATCATGTCTCCTTTTTATTTCTAAACAGGCATTATGTTAGGGGCCAAATTACGCTTTTTTGATTTTTTTATTTTGTAATTTCTCATTTCTTATGAGCTGTATTTCTTTTGGCAATAGGATCAAAACCTAACTTTGTTCTTAAATTTTGAGATCTATCCATGTGAATTCTAGCATTGACTTCTTTTTTTGACAATTTAGGCCAAGTACTCATTCATTAATTCAACAAACTTTATTTACCAAATGTCTACAATGCACTGGACACTGTGCTAAGTGCTGGAGATACAGTTTTCCATAATTTTAAGCCTATAGGAGGGCCTCCAAAAATGGTTGCTAAATTGTACTCTAAAGGATTAAGCACAGAGTGTCACCACTACCTTGGACTGCTACTTTGCCTTCAGAAAGTCATACCTCAATGTCCACAGCGGGGAAGGGGAGAGAAGCTAAAATTCAAAAAGCTGAAGAAGACAATGAAACCAGGTGGTCTGTCTCTGAGTTCACAGCTGTCCTGCTCCCTGGCTTCACCTACCTTCCCATTACAAAGGATGGTGTGGAGTCAGGATAGGATGAGTGGAATCCTTAATCTTATCTACGGCAATCCTCCAATGTTTTGCAAAATGGAAAAGGCAAGACGTACCAGAACTCCCCATTTTTGAAGATGGGTATGTAACTTTAAACTTGAATTTACATCATTAGATCTTTGTTTCAGATCTAAGACTCTGCTTGTCCCTGGGCTATTCAGTTATTCAATAGGAATTTACAGAGCAAAGCATTGAGACACATACCCACAAACATGCCTTTTTCGTTTATTTGCTTTTTCAAATACAAGCAGTTTAACCTGGGCACTATTTACCAGGTACTGTCTTAGAGGAAAAAGATGTAAGCACTTATGTCAAATTCATTGGCTCAGGAATTTCAGTCCCTGCTGGAGGAATCCAGGACGGCTTCCCTGGCAGTGGCTGAGGCCTCAAGGTTGGGAGGTGATGGTGGGTGGTGGGGAACGTAAACTCTACCTGATATGACACTGCTACGACATGTCCAGTGCTTGGAACAGAGCAGAGAAATAGAAAGAAGGAATAAGAAAAAGAAAAAACAATCCAACCCTTCTTGTTAATATGTATATTTTACATGGCATCTTTGAAGATGAAACTGCTGCTTACACTGCTTTACTCCAATTCAGTGACTTTTACAAGACCACAAGGGAACTTGTTCCAGTTTGAACAAGCTGAAAATGCCTTAAAGCTGACAGAATAATGAGTATTTTTTTCTTTGTTTAATATTTTTGATCCAGATCGGATAACTGTGGTTTCTGTCATTTCTATCTAATATGCCTTTAGCTGTTTTTTAGGTATGTTTCTTTGACTTATTGGAAGACTTAATTTCTTTCATGTATAATAAGAAGGCCAAATAAAGGCAATTATTTCAAGCTATTATTAAGAAATTTCCAAAATCATGTGCTGAATATTTGATTCTCTGGTTAGCTAGTTAATTTTAAAACTGATGGTTTTGAGAGAATATTTTTTTCTCTTTCTTTTCTACTTTGTTCTGGTTGTATTTCTACTCTTGATTTGAAGATCAAACTGTGACTGGAGTTTGGCCTTCCATACCTGGATAACCAGGAGGTGACAGAGAGATAAATTTTCAGGACAAAGGTATATCTAGATAAACCTAGCTGGGATTGGATTTGAAATAGGTAAGAGAGTAAACACATAGAAGAATGATTTTATATGGCCCTGAGATTGACTAGTCTTCAGAGAGAGCTTTATTATTATTCAATGCTACAACTTATTAATTTTCTGATATGTGTTATAGAACTGAGGTTCAGAGAAGTTAGGTAATTTGGCCAAGGTCACTCAGCTGCTGTTAAAAACTAGCTCTGTTTTGTTTCCAAAGCATGTTCTTGTTTTACAACATACTTTTTCCATCTTTAAACATGGGGACTTTATATCAGAAATTCTCTAAAGGCCTAGGTGTTTTTGCCCTCAAGGTAGTAGTGATTGTGGTGATAGAAGTTATAATGTCCCCCAAAATGTGTATGTTGAAATCCTAACCTCCAATGTGATGATATTAGGAAGTGGGGTTTTTGGGAGGTGATTAGGTCATGAGGGTGGAGCTTTGATGAACAGGATTAGTGCCCTTAAAAAGACACCCAAGAGAGCTCTATATAGTCCTCTTTCCTCCAAGTAAGGATACAGATAGAAGTGAGCAGTCCGCACCTGGAAGAGGGCCCTCCCCAGAACCCGACCATACTGACACCCTGACGGCAAGTGCTCCAGCCTCCAGGACTGTGAGAAATAAATTTCCTTTGCTTATAAGCCACCCAGGGTACTTTGTTACAGCAGTCCTAACAGATGGAGACAAGTGCTACCTTGTTCTTCTTCACAATCTACAAAGAAGTTCACATGCCTCACTTCATTTTTATGGGGCAGGGATCATTCATCCCATTTTATAGATAAGAACACAGAAGGTAGAATCTATTTTCTAGAATCTGTTGTACTTTCCACCTCTCTGAGTGCAAGAACACCTGTGTGGGACCTTATACCTTGTACCCATCCGGGAGCATCAAACCAGAAGAGAGACAAGAGGGTCACTGCCCTCAGCCAGGCTCCCAGCTACGTCCTCTGGCACTTCCTGTGCAGTCTGGGTTGGCCTCTATATGCTGCTGTTGCTGTCTGCCTCCATCGCTTCCCTGCGAGTGAAAGACCTATGGCAGCTGTGCTCGCTGCCTCCTGTGTGTGCATCAATTATCCACACGTGTCAAGTGTCAAGTCTTTATTCTTACGCTTCCCATCCCATCAGGCTCCGTCCTGTTTCTTTTGTCTTTGTTTGCTGGTTGCAGCAGCACCTCGCAGCCCGGCTGTACTCGGTGGCGTTTCAGGGGTGCGGTGAGGTGGATTGGGAGGGAGCTAACTCGAAGACCAGAACTCTAGTCTCATCAGCTGTGTGGCCCTGAGAGTTCATCTTCCCTCTTTGCGCCCCATCTTCTCGTTGTTAGAACAGAGCTTTGGAGTGGATGGTCACTAAGTTTCTCCCTGGTACTGATATGCTATGGCTCCAAACGCAGTGTCTGTGAAGGTTAGAGCCTTGCCTCCTCAACTTTCTGGGAAATGGATATGCTTATTTTGTTGCTTGGAACAGTTAGGACTAAGGATAGCTAGGAGTTTTATATTTTAATTTTTTTCTGACAGGAAAGGGAGAAATTGCATTTCTCTAAAATACTGGCAAACCCAAGGGATGCTGCACGTATCCATGCTGCCATCTGCCCTCGATGGAACACCGTGGAAGTGAGAAGCCCCCAAAACGCAGTGCAGTGTGCCAGTGCCCAAAGCAAAAGTTAAATAAAAAACACCCCACGAAGCCAATTCCACAAGCTCCAACTTGGTTAGGAAGAAGGAACCTAGGAGACAGGGCCAAATCTATAGGGAATTTTATTACCATTTTTTTTTTTTGTAAAAGCTCTGAAGAGCAGAATTCTATTTTTCACCGAGAGGATAGCAGAAAGACTGAATAATAAACCCTGTGGGTGTTTTAAATGTGTAAATATGGCACAAAGATTCTATATAAAATGCTGACAATATTTCCTTGACGTTGCAATCTTGATTTGGATTTTTGTTATTCATTCTCCATTCTCTCTCATTCTTCTGGGAAAGGGTGAGCATGCCCTATTTTATCAAGCCTTTGCTTTATAAATTTTTATGAATTTCTCCTTGAATCCCAGTTTCAACGCCTTATCTATTTTTTTGCTTCTTGCTGGGTTTCCTGGTATCTCCATCACTAAGTCCTGACTTGTCCTCCTGGAGGCAGGTGTACTCACCTGGAACTAATCCTAAAGTTAGTTCTCATTTAAAAAGTTAAGGGGTTAACTTTATTGTCACTTCAAAGGTATCCTGAATGTCTACCCTAGTGGGATCATATGTATCAATCATATTAAATGTGGAATAGCTCCCATCTCTTTATTGACTATTGGAGTCTGAGAGAATCCAAAGAATAAAGAGTGGTTGAAAGAGAGCAGATACCAATAAGTAGAGTTTTTCTTTTTTTTTTTTTTTGCTAAAAATCTTACAGAGCAGAACTAATAATTGTTTTTGAACAAATGCATAGAAGAGATCTCAAGGGGTAAGTCCTTCATTTATTTGTTTGTATTTTGGTTTCTTCCAAAATAATTTCTGGCAGTTTTCAATAAGGCTCATAAACGCAATGTTAGTGCCTTTCCAGCTTTCCTAGTGAAGTGCTACTAGAGGCCAAGGAGCATAAATGGGCACTGTTCTCAGGAGGCCTGGGGAAAGAACCCAGAATGATCAAATTTTACCTTCCAATCATATTATATCTATGTTTGTCCTGATATTAAGATGTTTTAAATTACCTAGTTTTGAATAAATTGGAATCACCAGACATTTGAGCCACCTTTGACCTGTGACCTAGACAGCATAGCCTGGGGAAACTTCAGTGTGAGAAGTATGGCAAGGGTGCTTTCAAATAGGTATAAAAGGACAGGAATCATGCACTTTGAAGGGGGAGATAAAATTCCTAAAGACAAAATTAGCCTCTGAGTTCCCTAGTAGCAAAGACAAAACAAGAAATTTCAAATATATGTTTAAATAAATTAAGCCTGAGTCTTTTGGGGCAAATTTATTTTCTCTTTTGTTGAAATCTGCTAATGAAAAGCACTGTTGAGTCATCAGTATAGATTATGTATTACCCTTTGTAGTTGGTGTCTCTGAATACCTGCTGACTACCAATATGCTTTTTTTGACTTAGGTATGAAAAGTTGGTTGTTCACTTTCATTTTCTGAGTATATTCTACTGGTTCTCACATTTTCTTGCACATTAGAATCACCTGGGGAGTTTAAAAAAATTAAAATGTCTAGGGTACACCTGGTGCCAATTAAATCAGAATCTCTGGAGGTTGGGGAGAAGGTAGGAATCAGCCATGAGCATTTTTTTAAAGTTTCATAGAAGATTCCAATGTGCAGCCACGTTTGAGAACCATAGTTTCCAGGGGTTCTCAAACTTGAGCATGTAACACAATCACCTTGAGGGCATGTTAACACACAGATTCTGGATTCTACCTCCAAGATTTTCTGAGTAAGTAGGCTTGAAATGGGGCTCAAGAATTTGTGTTTCTTACAAGTTCCCAGGTGATGTTATTGGCCTGGGGATTACACTTTGAGAACCATTGTTCTAGGATTTCAGGTATGTTAATACTACCAGAATGGATGGGATGGAAATATTGAAGCTATAAAGATGAATTTGGGTTAGTTTGGTAAAAACCAAGTAATGTAACAGGACTTGGGAAATACTTAGAACCATGTTCTTCTGCTACAATGGCCATTTTAAAATTTGCTTGACATGTTTTGTTTCACTTGGATTTAGTCCAGGTCTTGGACATCCAGCCATAGTCTATTTCCTATAGGCTAAAACTGTTTCATAAATGCAAATGAAGAGAAACCTCAGTCTACTGCTTGTCACTTAACACAGGTGTCATATGAGCTGTCATGGTGCATTGTGAATGTTTCCTCATCACTCTCTCAGTGTTTCTCTGCTACAGCAGATGTGGTGGAAGCCTTCAGAGGCATGATAAATGTCCTTTTTCTAAGAGGACTACTGCTTTTTCTTTATTAGGCTTAACAGTTCCCAGCCAGTCTAGCCAGCTCTTGTTTCAGCTTAGTGCATAGTTTCTTTTTTCTTCTATTATAAATATTATCTGCACAACTCTCTTAGCTTTACTAGTTGCATTAAAGTGTCATTAGGTTTCCCATTAGCAGCTACTGTTGATGGTTTCCCACAGAGGCCTCAGCGTGGGCCCCCTTGCTATGAATTTGAGCTGGGGGAGAACAAGAGAAGATGGAAGTGTGGAGACTCCACTAATATCTACCTACCGACTTTAAAACACAAAAGCTAGACTGGAACCAAAGTCTCACTTCTTCAGGAAAAGTTGGCAGCAGGTAAAACAAAATTTGTATATTTGTTCCCCCCGGCCTCAAACAGCAAATTCCATTTAATTTTCTTTGGCTTCTTTTTGTATTTTTTAAGATATAAAAATAAATCAATAAAACATCCAGCCCAGTTTGAGTCACTTTTTACATCCCCACCTTCTGCCAGTTGCCAACACTTGATAGTCTTCAGTTTGCTGCTGGCTTCTCTGCAGTATTTGGTCTTGGATTAATTAAACTGCCTCTGGTGTGTGGAGTACTAGACGGCCCACAGGTTAGGGGAAGAGAGTCCCAGAACCAACAGGACATTTCTTTTACTCAATTTTGCCTTCCTTATAAACAACAAGAAGCTTTTGTACTAAGTTCCCCACCATGTGGAATTTATTAAACACTAAATTTACAAAGACTATATATAATCAGAGTAAAATCTAAAGAAAGATAAAATCTAGGTACAGCTAGAAAACTTGCTTATTAATGCTTACATTGATTTATATTAGTCCTTTTAAAAATCTATAACTTAAAAAAATAGTGCTATCACTGTAGAATTTGACATCAGAAGTCCCTTTAAAATCCTGCACTTCCTCAGGCCACAGGTGTCTTTAGGTCGTCTCTTCCAAGACAATTATTAAGGCTTGGCCTGTCCTCAATTAAACTAAGTCATTGTCCAGAAGTTTTTAGCTTCCTTCTCCTCAGATGACCACTTTTCTTTCTCACGGTTTGGAGGCAAAGACAAACGATCCTAATTACATACACCAGCTCCATGTACCTGCTCCATTTCACCATGCTTGTGCTTTTCTGATTAGAGAAAATTTGCTTTCTTTGCTTCTTAGATTTAGCTTTTTGCCCTTTCCAGCTGAAGAAGAGAGTCCTAATTTACACTGAATACATAAGTTAGTAATTACCACTAAATGTTACAACTTTTCATGGAGAATCTCTCCTGGAGCTCCTCTGTCTGGCTTTTGGTACAGCTTGGCTTCTTTTAAGGGGCTTCACTGAAGTTTGAGCATACGCCAAAGCCCTTCACTCAGTATGATCATTCAATTAGGAATGGCTTTTTTTTCCTACGAGGGGAGGTGGTTCTCTGGCCTCTGGGCCAGGGCCATTCTACTGAATGAAGATCACCTGGGGAATGTCTGGGAGGTTGACAGTGATGCACTCGCTGCAAGGAGCAATGCATGGCTACAGTTCCAACATGCTTTGCATTGGCAAGCTGTCCATCTCTCCAGAAAAATTATGTATAAACTCAAAGGAAGCTTTTTAAAGTGACCTCCATTTACCAAGCTCCCTGGAATAACAGGGCTCACTCTTTCCTCTGTAAGACATGGGACACCATTTGTGTCGGGGCAATACACCTGGCACTTCCACTCCTGCGGGTGACATTTCAACCTCTGAAGAGTTGGCTGCATTTGTAGCAAACGTTTTTATGCCAATTGTATTTGCTATCATAATTATATAATTTTATTAAATATTACATAAATAGGTGGGATATTAATGCAAGAAGAAAGTGTTTCTATGAAAGCTAAGCTTCTTTGGAAAGATTTTATAAAACAAGTTGCTAAGAAGAATTGTTATCAAGTTGGAGATTGGCAAGACATCTGCAAAATATAAGAAAAATATCATAAAAGTCTAGGAGAATTCTAAATTTAGATTGTTTCATCTCATTTAAGAAATTAGGTGTTACATTATGGATGTGGTTTATACAAGAAAGACAATAGAGAACTGTCATCAACAGGCTTATGGTAGAAGCAGCCTTGACTCTACATTAATATTCTGGCATATAAATGTACATTTATGGGTTTAAATTTTAATAAAATGCTTAAGGAACTTTAAATGCCTTTTCTGATTAACCAATCAACTGTCAATCCCAATTACATTCACTATTTATGCAACCCAAGTGTGAGCTGGGTGTTCCTGCTCTTTGAGAATTATAGGACATTGTCCTAAAGTTCCACACCTAGCCTTTTGAGAATTCCTGGGGGTTTACATGTTTGTGGTCACCTCTGGCTCTAACCTTCTGGTTCTTTGTATTTCAGTTTTCAAGCATCATCACTTGTCCTTTGTGTGTTCTCTTTGTTTTGTGTCACTTAGCCCTGGTTGTGAAACTCAGCTTTCCTTAATTTCTATATTAAAAAATCTTACTTACATAAAGCATTTACATATATAATCAATTTGACTGAAGTTGGGGGAAGGGAGGGCAGGACAAGATTTGACATTGTAGGATCACAAAAATTTCAAACAGGAAATCAGGTATCATTGTTCTTAAAAGCCCTTTGGCCACGTTGCTGCTGGGAAGGGAATTTGACCACTAAACCCAACGCAGTACCGCAGCCACGCATCATCTGCCTAGTTTCTTCTAATTCTACTCATTTCTCTTCTCTCTTCTGGCTTTTTCTCTCCCCATTCCTGTTTATGTCAAATGCAGAGCAGTTTGGTGAACCCTCTACTACCTCATTTCCTGCTAACCCTTGCTCTTGGGTGGAGTTTTACCTCCCTACTTGCCTCCACTCAGGTAACATATATGTGGGGGTGTGTGTGTATAAATATATGTGTATATATTTATATT
The DNA here is from genome assembly GCA_023783475.1 of Daubentonia madagascariensis. Taxonomy (NCBI): domain Eukaryota; kingdom Metazoa; phylum Chordata; class Mammalia; order Primates; family Daubentoniidae; genus Daubentonia; species Daubentonia madagascariensis. The sequence continues at coordinate 16,262,760 of JAKFHU010001631.1, read as the reverse complement.
TATAGCCAATAGGATGACCATATCCTAAGAATTTAAACACCTTTAAAATTAAAAGTGGGTAATATTAATCATTCCTCTGTGATAAAAGGCAAAAATTTGGATTATTCTAGGTAAACCAGAATCTGCTATTTATCAAGGTATTTTCCTAACCATAGATAATTTTCTTCTCAAGAAGAATTCTGGTGTTAGCTGATAAAACTTTTTTCACCCTGTTACATACATATATCCATTCCAAATTTGGTTAAACTCAAATACCCAATTCTTTGCCTTATTAGGGGACTGTGTTATTAACTGAAGCAAAGTGTTCTCTCTTACTGGCCATCACCATTATCGGCTCTGTGTATCTTACCCTCTCCAAGCTCAGTTTTTCCTTCTGTGAAATGGAGAATATTATTGTCTGCTAAGGGACTCAAATGTAATAATAGGCAATAAGACATTTTGGAGGGGATTAAACCATACAAATGTAAGGTTTACTGTAATCACTGTTTGTTCTAGATGATATCAAGGATCAGAAGTCACAGGAGCTGTGAGTGATATGGGGCTTCATCAGCTCTGGTTGCTTTTCTGGATTTGAGCCTCTGAACATCTTATTCAGTGCCCTTTCATTCTCGCTCCCAACTCTAAACCTGGTCCTTTGAAATAACTCCACCAGTAATCCCGGATCCTGACCTTTCTGCCTCATTATTTTGGTCTTGGACCTCTACTCAGCAAATTCATCCAATCACCCTGAATTGTATGTAGTTGAGTCAGGTTATTGTGATGCTGATAAATCGAAGTAAATTGAAGCCATCAGCTTCATTTTCCTTACTCCCCTTATTTCCAGATGTGAACGTTAATGGGCTTGGATTGGCTGCTAACACCGAGTCTCATCAAAGAACATTTTCCTTAAGGGCATTAACTGCAATTTATTGATTGGGTAGAGGCCTGAGGCATTTTGGGTGTGGAATTGTATTATGGCTTATAAAAAATGGTTGGAACTGAAATCCAAGCCTGCCACCAACAAATCTGTCCAATTGAACTGGAACACTGTGACTTTAGATTCAGAAGCCAGGTAGGTTGACAAGATGAGCAGTTAAAAAATGTCCCACCTTATTAGAAAGAGAGAAGCAGCTCTTTCCTTCCTCTGAGAGTAGGAATATGAAGCCTGTTTGTGCGTGCTGAGTTTCACTGACTAAACTGAAGAATCTGTCTATTTAGTTCTCCTGCAGTCAGTGGTGGCTACTCAGATTGTTTATACCTGCTCTCTCTACTTCCTCACTTCCTGTCTAGTATCCACCACACTCAGGACTTTTACCTCTTCCACTCCAACCTAAATACTCATATAATGCCTCCCCATTGCTAAAAGCAGAAATCAATACTCAGCTCCCATTCTAATTGCTCTATCACAGCATTTAGCATGTTGGCTTATACTCTTCCACTTGAAGCCATTTCTTCACTTGGCTTCCAAGACATCACACCTTTCTGGTTTCCTCATGTCTCAGTGGCTGCTCCATCAATCCCTCTGGCTGATGCAACCCGGTCTTTTTGACCTCTAAATATTGGGTTCTCTAGAGTTTAGTCCTCGGTGTCTTCCCTATTCTGTCTATGCTTATGCCCATCAAATGTCATGGATTTAAAGACCACTTATAGGCTGAAGACTCCCAAATTTAAACCTTTGGCCTGAAATTCTCCTTTGGACTTGAGATGCACTCAAGTGCTTGCCTAACTCTCCACTTGAATTTCTAACAGGCATGTTGAACAATTAATGTCTCATAGTAAACTTCTACCCCAAACATGCTCCTCCTAGTCTTTCCCTATCAGTAAAGGGCAATTCTTTCCTTCCAGTTGCTTAAGACCAAACCCTTGAATTCATCCTTAACTTATCTTTTTATATCATATTTTACTTTCAATGTAACAGCATAGCTTATTGGCTTTATCTTCTAAATATCTGTATCTCCAGAATCTGACCATGTCTTATCACTTCTTCTATCACCTTCATCCTGGCCACCATCCTCTTTCACCTAGTTTATTACCACGTCCTTCCTGAATGTCTCCCTGCTTCTGCCCTGGCCCCCTACAGTGGCATTTCAATGAGGCGGGCAGAGTGATGCTTTCAAAACCCAAGTCAGATTATGTTATTCCTCTGCTCAAAACCTTGAATGGGTCCATGTTTCACTCAGAGTAACTGCCAGAGTCATTACAAACACATAGAAGTGTCTTCACACCCATTTCTGAGCTAATGTCCTAATAGTGTCTTTTACTCTATGTGTCGTCAGTGACAATGCTGACTTCCAATACTCCAGCTACATTCCTGCCTCAGAAGATTTCACTTGCAATTCCCTCTGCCTGGAACTTTCTTTCTCTAGATATCTTGCATGACTAATTACCTTACCTCCTTAGGGTCTTTGCTCAAGTGTCACCTTCTCAGTCAGCCCTTCCCTGATCATCCTATTTAAAATTGGAAAACCCACTCACCCTAGAGCCCCCTATACTTCTTCTTGCTGTACTATAGAACTTATTAAAAATGAAACAGAATTTTTAAGAAGGCAATGGTTTTATAAATAAAATTATTTGGCCATGAGCCTTATTATAAAGTACTTAGTAGGATATTTATTCTTGAAGGTAATAATGTTTTCAATTTCTGAAGGTTTTTACCCAGACTATAGTGATCATCCTCTAAAAATTCTGTTCAAACATACTGTTTAAAGTGCAGTGTCTGTGTTATTTAACTGATAGATAATATCACGTACTGGTCTCTAATTATGTTTTCCTCAATGTGTTTTTAAGACCTGTGTATTTTGATAATATGATAAATTTATTCTAGAATTATAGTCTCTTCTAAGGATACAAATGTAGATAAATTAAGTCCTCAACCATTAGGGGCAAGTAAGCACTGAATGGGCTCAGCCAACATAATCAGGATCTTGGAAGGCAAGCCAAGACAAACTTGAGATTATGGAAGCTCTCCAATGGAATTTGTTTCTAGTTATTGGATGGAAGGAAAAGATTCAGTGCCCATCCCTTCTCTGTTTTCCTAGGGATGCAGGTAACTGGCTTCTTCTATCTAGAACAATATCCCAAATCACTTCTCAACCTATTAAAGAGTGATAACAAATTATTTAAATATACCTTACCCTACTTTCAAATATGACATATTTAAAATACATTTGAAAACATAAATGAATTATTCATTTACCAAAGAGCAGACTTTTACTAAAATAGTTTGGGATAAAAAGCAGCATATGCAATTATCTAATTGTCACCTACTTGCATTCTAACAACCATATGTACTCTCCCATTCACTTTCGATATTTTCAGTCCTCAGGCTGAAAGGTCTCAAACAGCATTTTGAGATTTGAGAATTCTGAGGTCTTTGATTAAATCCACACCTACTGGTGATCCAACTGCTGATGGTTCCATATCAGGAAACTTCAGGAGAAGAACTTTGCATGTTTGGACAGCCAACACTTTGTGAAATTTTGATAAAGTGCAAATCAAATTATTTAGAATTTGCAAACTACAAATTAAGATATGTGTTTTAATACAGCACAAACTCTCTCTGTCTCTTTGTCTCTCTGTCTAATTTTCTATCTTTCTGCTTGGAATATTGCCTTACATGCCTCATTTATTTAACCAATGTTAGAGAAAATCTAATGAATTAGGCAGTAAGTCAAAACCGCGGTGTTTTGAATGGAAGCCCCCATTCTTTCAGATATAGAATCACTGAGTCTTGAGTTTGGAAGAAAGCTTAACATTTCATATAGACTAGTGCTTCTCATTTCCAGCTGCATATTAGAATCGTCTGGAGAGCTTTTAAAAATACTGATGCCCTAGACCATTTGAAACCAAGTTTCTGTGAGATTGTGTCTAGGCATCTGTATTAAAACAAAAATAAAAACAAATAAACTCTAAGTGATTTTACTGTGCAGCCAGGATTGACAACCATGACCTAGGTAAACCCACTTGATGCTTACATTTTGTCTGCATCATTATGACTGCCCAAAATTTGGCTGCTCTTTGTTAGATGCCTTCAAGGAAGAAGTGCTCACTCTCTCTGAAGAAGAGTTCTATAGGAAGTTCTTCCTTATATTGATACAAGAGCTATTTCCTTATACTTTCTACCCATTGTTCCTGATTCTGTTATTTGAGACCACAAGAAAACAAAATCTAATCTTTCCATATGGCAAGTTCTTTGAAAATTTGAAGGCAATTTTTACTTATTCACTTTTTTTAAACCAAATATTTATTGAGTGCCTTTTATAGGCCTAGGCCTGTGGTAGGACCCCAGTGCAAATAAAATACGATCATTGCAGTCATGATGCTCATATTCTTGTGGGGAAGAGCAAAAACCAGTCCTAGCAATACAGTTTAACAATGTATTGTTATTCCCCAACTCTCCGTCCTGCACTCGACCCCATCTTACTCTTTTCTGTTCTGGGGCAGAGTAGCTGCAATTCCTTCAACTTGTCTTCATATGATATGTTTTGAGGTCCTCTGTTTACCGTGGTTTAACTTACTTCATCTCGTCTACATCCCTAATAAAGTATGGCTCGCAGCATGGATTACAGATGTCAGATGTGGTCTGAATATACTGAAGAAAGGGACTGCTATCTACTTCCTTCTACTTCTAGATGATGCACTGCTAAAGATTCACTGCTCATCCTGAAGTTGCAGACAGGTAAAGCCATTAGGACTTCATGTGTCCAGGCTCCTTGTAATGAGCAAATCTGTCCTTTGGGTGGACAGGAGAGTAGGGAAGGCAAGGTTGATGTCAAAGCCAGGGGCTGGAGGAATTTAACTTCCTTTTAAATTGTCTGCCTTCTCCCTGGGCTTAGTTGTAGGTCCTTAAGGTCATACATAAACATTCTGAGACCTGGCCAGTATGTCTCTGGTCTGAGAGGCCATGGATGTGCTCATCCAGAGCTGGGCACATTTTCCAAGTGAAGTGGACCTGAGAGGGATGTGGTGCTGGGTGGAGAATGTGTCACTCAGGGTGGGGAGCAGCAGTTTGGTAAAACTCTTTACTGGAACCAGATTTTCATCTATCTGCTAGTCAATGCTAGAAATAAATGGCTTTTTTTGGTGGCCACTTCTGGATACAAACTGGCCAACTCCATTTTTCAGCACTCTTTTATCTGTGCTGTAAGCTAGATGGTGGGGTACATGTGTTGATTTCCAGTATTACATTATGGCTTATGGGAACTCTTAAATTAGTGGCCTCCTTGACCTTTATTTGATTCATCTTTGACATATTTTAAGGTGTCAGTGTTCTTACGGACCAGTAGAAATCCCCAATCAATGGGTGGTTTCAGTGTTTTCCCCAATCTACTCTCCCTTTATGTTTGCCGATTAGCATCTTAAGAAGGAATGCTAACATATATTTGGATTTTTGCATTCTTATTTAATGAAATGTTACACAAATATTTATAACAAAATAAATTCTGCTCTGCTAAAAAAAAAGAGTACACTCAGAATAGAGCAAAGGCCATAACATCACCATCAGAATCAGTAAATATTCGTTGAGCACGTGTGACATAATTGGTTCAGATGAGAACCAATTTGGGTTCTAATCTGGGGAAGATTTGGGAAAGAACTTTCATTGTTGGTGGCTTTTTTAGTATCTCTCCAATAAGAATGAAATAGCACCATCCATAAGGCCCTAGGAAAGCATAGTAAATAATCATGCCTGAAAACATGTGTGTTCTAGTTGAGCAATCATTCAGACAGAATCAGAGATGCTGTTGAACAAAAGGAGAGCAGAACCTAAGTATCTAAATAGGAATGGGAGAACAGTGAGGGAGGAGCATTGTGTTTTAGTATGCCATCCCAAAGGGCTTTAATCTGCCTGCTGCTGGACATACTGACCTTTTCAAGATGTTGGGGTTAAAGGACAGAGCCACTCTAGGCCCAGCTGAAGTAAATGCTAAAGAAATTTTCAGAGGTAACTTCAGAGCCAAATTCAGTAAACTTATAGAAATTGTGGCAAATAGGAGTTGTTCTAGGACATTGACAGTCAAGTGTTGTACAAATGAGGGTATCTAATCATTACATTTTATAAGCCAAGCAACGTGAGTCATAAACTGCTGGAAAGGCTGTGTATCAGCTAGCCAACTCTGGTCTAATCAAGACTTAGAGAGTAGGAAGTTGGCAGTGGCAAGAACTCAGATGTGGCAGAAAAGAAGTCGTGGGACAGGAAAACCCATTTAGAAGAAAATTTGGTTGGATAGGAGCCCCCAAACAAGTCTAGCAGAGTTAGCAGAGGGTATTGTATTATAACAGCTAATGTGATACAGCTACCAAAGTATGGTAGTAGCACTGTTTTACATTCAATTATTATGTCTCAAATACAATACAATCTGGATAAAAGGTTAAAAATTTTTCATTAATAAAAAAAGTTGAATTAATGTCTACTTAGTAAAAAAAATGTTGGAGTTACATTGACAGATATGCACGTGGATGCTGTTTGAAAATAGGCTTTTGTCTACCTGCACAACTCTCTTAACCACACTTCATGATAGAGTTTCTTTTTGTTTATTTATTTTTTATTCCAGAATATTATGGGGTACAAATGTTGAGGTTACATATATTGCCTGTGCGCTGACTGACAGCTACAAACATGCTCATCCCCAGACAGTGTGTACCACACCCATTAGGTGTGAATTTACCATTCCCCCCTCCCCCCTCCCTCCTGCCTGACACCCAGTGATTGCTACTTGCATATGTGCATATAAATGTTGATCAATCAGTACCAATTTGATGGTGAGTACATGTGGTGCTTGCTTTTCCATTCTTGAGATGCTTCACTTAAAAGAATGGGCTCCAGCACCATCCAGGATAATACAAGAGGTGTTAGTTCACTGTTGTTTTTTGTGGTTGAGTAGTACTCCATGGTATACATTTACCACATTTTATTAATCCACTTATGTATTGATGGGCACTTGGGTTGTTTCCACATCCTTGCAATTGTGAATTTTGCTGCTATAAACATTCGAGAGCAGATGTCTTTATTGTAGGATGACTTTTTTTCCTTTGGGTAAATACCCAGTAGTGGGATTGCTGGGTCAAAAAGTAGTTCTACTTTTAGTTCTTTAAGGTATCTCCATATTACTTTCCATAGAGGTTGTACTAATTTGCAGTCCCACCAGCAGTGTATGAATGTTCCTATCTGTCCACATCCCCGCCAACATTTGTTGTTTTGGGACTTTTTGATAAAAGCCATTCTCATTCTCACTGGAGTTAAATGATATCTCATTGTGGTTTTGATTTGCATTTCCCTGATGATTAGAGATGTTGAGCATTTTTCCATATGTTTCTTGGCAATTATTCTATCTTCTTTTGAAAAGTTTTTGTTCATGTCCTTTGCCCATTTTTTATTGCAGTGGTTTGATTTTTTCTTACTGATTTTCCTGAGTTCTGTATAGATTCTAGTTATTGGATGTATAGCTTGCAAATATTTCCTCCCATTCTATAGGTTGTCTATTTGCTCTAGCCATAGTTTCTTTGGCTGTGCAGAAGCTTCTTAATTTTATCAGGTCCCATTTGTTTATTTTTGTTGTTGCTGTGATTGCTTTTGGGGTCTTCATAAATTCTTTGCCTAGGCCAATGTCTATAAGAGTTTTTCCAACATTTTCTTCTAGAGTTCTTATGGTTTCATGTCTTAGGTTTAAGTCTGTTATCCATCGTGAGTTGATTTTTGTGAGATGTGAGAGGTGCGGATCCTGTTTCAGTCTTCTACATGTGGCTATCCTATTTTCCCAGCACCATTTATTGAATAGAGATTCTTTTCCCCAGTGTATGTTTTTGTTTGCTTTGTTGAAAATCAGATGGCTATATGAGGATGGTTTTATGTCTGGGTTCTCAGTCCTGTTCTGTTGCTCTATGTCTCTGTTCTTGTCCCAGTAACATGCTGTTTTGGTTACTGTAGCCTTGTAGTATAGCTTGAAGTCTGGCAGATTGATGTCTCCCAATTTTTTCTTTTTGCTTAAGGTTGCTTTGGCTATATGAGGTCTTCTCTGTTTCCATACAAAGCATAGAATTATTTTTTCTACATCTATGAAAAATGCTGTTGGTATTTTGATAGGGATTGCATTGAATCTGTAGATCACTTTGGGTAGTATATACATTTTAACAATGTTGATTCTGCCAATCAATGAGCATGGTATAATTTTCCATCTGTTTGCATCCTCTGCTATTTCCTTCTTTGGTGTTTCGTAGTTCTCCCTGTAGAGATCCTTCACCTCCTTAGTTAAATATATTCCTAGGTATTTTATTTTCTTTGTTGCTATTGTGAAACGTATTGAGTCTTTGATTTGGCTCTCAGTTTGACTGTTATTGGTGTATATGAATGCTACTGATTTGTGTGTGTTGATTTTGTATTCTGAGACTTTGCTGAATTTATTTATCAATTCCAGTAATCTCATGGTAGAGTCTTTGGGGTTTTCTAGATATAAGATTATATCATCTGCAAAGAGTGATATTTTGACCTCTTCTGGTCCCATTTGCATGCCCTTGATTTCCTTCTCTTGTCTGATTACTCTGACTAGGACTTCCAGCACTATGTTGAATAGAAGTGGTGATAGAGGGTATCCTTGTCTGGTGCCAGTTCTAAGCAGGAATGCTTTTAATTTTTCCCCTTCAGTATGATGTTGGCTGTGGATTTGTCATATATGGCTTTTATCATTTTGAGGTAAGTCCCATCTATGCCTATTTTGTTAAGCATTCTTATCATAAAAGGGTGCTGAATTTTGTCAAATGCTTTTTCTGTGTCTATTGAGAGGATCATATGGTTTCTGTTTTTACTTTTATTTATGTAATGGATTACATTTATAGATTTGCATATGTTGAACCATCTCTGCATCTCTGGGATGAAGACCACTTGGTTGTGATGGATTATTTTTTTGATGAGCTGCTATATTCGATTTGCTAGTATTTTATTAAGAATTTTTGCATCTATATTCATAAGGGATATTGGTCTGTAGTTTTCTTTTCTTGTTGGGTCCTTACCTGGCTTTGGTATCAGTGTGATGTTGGCTTCGTAAAAGGTATTGGGGAGGATTCCTTCTTTCTTGATGTTGTAGAATAATTTCTGCAGGATAGGCACCAGATCTTCTTTGTAGGTCTGGTAGAATTCTGGTGTGAAACTATCTGGTCTGGGGATTTTTTTTTAAAGGAAGGTTTTTAATTACTACTTCAATTTTGGTGCTTGATATTGGTCTGTTCAAAAAATCTACATCTTCTGGATTGAGCCTAGGGAGGCTGTGTGTTTCTAAGAATTTATCCATTTCCTCCACATTTTCAAGTTTATGTGCATAGAGATTTTTATAGTATTCAGAGATAATATTTTGCATTTCTATGATATCAGTTGTAATTTCTCCTTTATTGTTCCTAATTGAGCTTATTAGAGTCCTTTCTTTTCTGCTTCTGGTTAATCTAGCAAGAGGAGTGTCAATTTTGTTTATCTTTTGAAAGAACCAGCTTTTTATTAATCTTCCATATAGATCTTTTGTTATTGATTTCATTTAGTTCTGCTCTTATCTTGGTTACTTATTTATTTTACTGGGTTTGGGATTGGTTTGCTCATCCTTTTCCAGGTCTTTGAGATGATTCATTAGATTGTTGATTTGTGATCTTTCCATCCTTTGGATGTAGGTGTTTATGGCTATGAATTTTCCTCTCAGGACTGCTTTAGCTGTGTCCCACAGATTTTCGTAGCTTGTGTCCCCATTATCGTTTATTTCAAAGAATCTTTTGATTTCCTTGCTAATTTCCTCCTTGACCAGAAAATCGTTCAGCAGTAAGTTGTTTAGTTTCCATGACTTTATGTAGAGATCTGTGTTTCTGTTGGAGTTGATTTCTAATTTTATTCTACTGTGGTCTGAGAAGATGCTTGGTATAATTTCTATTTTTTTAAAATTTGTTGAGACATGTTTTGTGCTCTAGGATGTGATTAATCTTACAGAATGTCCCATGTGCTAATGAGAAGAAAGTATATTTGGTAATTTTTGGGTAGAATGTTCTGAAAATGTCTGTTAGGCCCATGTGTTCTAGAGTTCTATTTAAGTCCCTTGTTTCTTTATTTATTTTCTGTTTGGAGGATCTGTCCAATTCCATCAGAGGAGTGCTGAAGTACCCGGCTATTACAGTGCTGCTGTCTATCATTTTGTTTAGATCAAGTAGGATTTGCTTTATGAATCTGGGCACTCCTGTGTTAGGTGAATAAATATTTAATATTGTTATGTCTTGTTGAATTGTTCCCTTTACCATTATATAGTGACCATCTTTGTCTTTCATTACTTTTGTTAATTTGAAGAATAAGATATCTGCTATTAGAACTGCTACTCCTGCTTTCTTTTGGTTTCCATTAGCATGGAAAATTGTTTTTCATCCCTTCACCTTGAATCTGTATGTGTCCTTGTGGGTTAGATGCATTTCCTGAAGACAGCAGATACTTGGCTCATGTATATTTGTCCATTCAGCCAGTCTGTGTCTCTTCAGTGGGCAGTTCAAGCCATTCACATTTATTGAGAGAATTGATAAGTGGGGTGGATTTTTGTTCATCCTGTTAAGTTGATCTTTGTTGTTTTGTTTTATCTCTTGAGCCACTGTGGCACCTGGCCTTCAATCTTTGGCTTTTGAGTAATTTTACATTGGTAAGTGTTTCTTGTGATGCTCTGAGAATAACGCAGTTCTGAGAACTTCCTGCAGGGCAGATCTTGTCTTGACAAATTCTCTCAGTGTTTGTTTGTCTGGGAAAGACTTAATTTCCCCTTCATATATGAAACTTAGTTTTGCAGTATACAAAATTCTAGGTTGGGTGTTATTCTGTTTGAGAAGACTGATGATGGGGCCCAATCCCTTCTGGCATGGAGTGTCTCAGTTGAGAAGTCTGCTGTTAGTCTGATGGGTTTTCCTTTATAAGTTACCTGTTGCTTTTACCTCACTGCTCATAAGAGTGCCTCTTTGGTATTTATTTTGGCTAGTCTGACTACGTGTTGTGGTGTATTCCTCTTTGTGTTGAGTCTTCCAGGAGTCCTATGAGCTTCTTGTACCTGAATATCTAAATTTCTAGCAAGGCCAGGGAAATTTTCCTCAGTTATTCCCTTGAATAGATTTTCCAACACTTGTGTATTTTCTTCTTCACCCTCAGGGATGCCCATGATTCTTATGTTGGGCCTTTTTATGTAATTCAACATTTCTTGTAGGCTTTGCTCATTCCTCTTGCTTCTCATTCTATCTCTGTGATTGACTTGTTTAATTGGAGGATGTTGTCTTCAAGCTCTGAGATTCTTTCTTCTGCCTGATCTAACCTGTTCTTGAGGATTTCCACTGTGTTTTGTAATTCCTTGAAAGAACTTTTCATTTCCAGAAGTTCTGTTTGATTTTCTTTAATACTTCAATTTCTTTAGTGAATTTTTCATTCATTTCATGTATTATTTTTGTGGTCTCTTTGTGTTGGATTTCTATTTTGTCATGTATTTCATTAAGTTTCCTTATAATCCATGCTCAAAATTCTCCATCTGTCATTTCTGTATTCTGCTTTTGGTTGGTATCCATTGCTAGGGAGCTGGTGTTCCCTTTTGGGGGTGACCTTTCCTCTGATTCTTCATTTTTGCAGACTCTTTCGTCTGGAACAGGTGTTGCTTCTTACTTTTTGATTTTCTTTTATTTAGATAATGACACACCCTGTTTAAACTCTGAGCCAGTAGTTGGTGCTTGTGCATGAGAACTGACCACCCCTGTATGACGAGTCAGTAGATGCAGCAAAAGGGCGTGCAATTTGACCTCCCTTTCAGTATGTGGTGCTTGCCAGAAGGAACAAGCTGCAATGTTGTTTTTGGGTCCTGTGATCAGCTCTAGTTCCTTAGGAGGGAGGACTCTGATACCCCTAGTGGTGGGTGGGGCCCTGGGACTTCCAGGTGAGTCCTTTATTCACCACCACAACAGAGGCAGGGGAGGAAATGAGGCTGGGCAGGGCTAGGTTGGGTGAGCCTGCCCTCAGGCCCCTAAGATGTTGTTAAGTGATATGCTTGGGTTAAAGGACCATTACCCACCTCTAGGCTGTGCTGCCCAGGGGCAGGGCTGCAATAGCCCCACTTAACCAGAGAGTCTGCATGTGTAGGCAGGGCTGTCTGAGACCCACAATCCAGTGGTCTGGAGAAGCCCTTGCTCCTTTCAACCCTCTCCTATTTCTCAGTTTTTCCCGGGCCTCTGCCTGCAGGTAGGACCTCAAGTCAGCCGAGCTCCCCAACGACTGAGATGCAGGCAGGAAGGTTCCTTGGTCAGTGTCCCAGCCTGAGTTGGGAGTGTAGCCCTCCCAAGGCTGGAGGGGTGCCCTACTAGCTCACCACAGCTAGGACCCACACTACTTTCTCCCCACTGTTCTGTTCCTGCAGGCACCCACACTTTGTGAGTCAAGTTCACAAATATCCCCTTTGTGTCCCTGGGTGATGTGTTCAAGACCTGGGTGTATGGGATCTGGTCTGCAGACTTGTCCATGGGACTCTGGAGATCAATCCCTGACCATGCCAGGGAAAAGAATGCTGGTCCCTTGTTACCCATGGGGTGCCCACAGTGGTTCAAAGCCCCACCACCTTGGGGCCTGTCTTGTTCTGTTAGGGCTGCCAGGCAAGCAGGGAGGGGACTGGCAAGCAGGGAGCTCACAGTTTATACACCCTTTAGAGCACTGCAGGATCCCCGAAGGGAAGTTCTGAGCACTACTCCCTGTGGGAGCCTCTGTGTGGCAGCTCACTTGTCTCTCTCTGCAGCTGTGGGAGAGGTGGGGGAAGGTGAGCAAAAAGATTCTGGGTGGGGGAAAGTTCACCCTCTGATCTTCACCAACCCTTTCTCTGAGAGGGCACCCACCCAAAATAACCAGGCTCTGGAGTCATGCAGAACGCCCCAGGACCCACTGGACTCCTGCGGCTTCTGCACTTTGGGTCAAAGTTGAGAAATGTCAGTGTGTGAGTGAGCAGGCCAAGGCCAGGGGAGTTGAAGCCCCCTGGGGAGGGCAAAGGTGCCTGGGTTGTTGAGAAGCAATATGGTGTTTGCTGTCTGACTTGAATCTGTGGGATGGGATGTACTCTGGGGGTGTGCTGGGAACCTGGCATTATGACTGCAGAAAGCTTCCTGCTTACTGACAGTAGCTATCTCTGGGCTTGTATAGGTAGAAGGACTCTCCAGATGCATGGGAGTGTGCAGATGGCAAGCCAACCTGAACTGGGGGGTGGGTTCAGGACCTGGGAGTCAGGAGGTGGCTAGGGCTTGGAAGGGCAGCTTGGGTGGGTAGGCTGCAATCTACCTCTTAGGCTCCAGGGACCCACAGGTGCAGGTCTGCCACACAGAAGGCTTGGCTTTCCTCGCTCCACCCAGGGCATGAAGAAGCACTGGGGCATAGGCTTTGCTCATTCCCATTTCAAGAGCCCTTGGGCCAGGAGTGGGGTGGAGCCTGAAACCAAGTTTCCAAACCAGACCTCCAACTGGAGTGACCTGAAGATGGCGGCCATGGGAGGTGACCAGACAGATGGCCCAGGTTAATAGATTGCAATATGATTCTTAGGTGCCAGCGTCCCGTAGATGTTGGTCATTTGCACAGAAAAAGCGGGTCTCCTCATCCCCTACAGAGCCCCTGGAAGCAGCTACCAGCGGCTGTTTAGGGTGGAGCCTGCTGCATCTCAGCAGGAGAGCCCTTGGGCTGGGGGTGGGGTGGAGCTTGAGACTGAGTTTTGAAACAGGACCTCCAAGTGAAGTGGCCTGAGGATGGCAGCCACCAGAGGTGACCTGGTAGATGGCCCAGATCAGTAGCTTGCTCTCTGCTTCTTAGGCACAGGTCATTGGTGCATAAAAACGCAGCTCTCCTGGCCTCTCGCAGAGCCTGAGGGGAACGGCTGCCCACGGTTGCTCAGGGCGGGGCTCGCTGCACCTTGGCCTGCGAGGCATTGGGCCATGAGTGGGGTGGGGCCTGACACCAAGTTTCCAAACAGGATCTCCAATGGGAGAGGTCTAGAGATGGTGGCCGCCAGAGGCAACCTGGCAGACAGCCCAGATTAATAGATTGCTAACTGCTTCTTAGGTGCCTGTCATCTGCACAGAAAATGCAGCTCTCCCCGTCTCTCACAGAGCCAGCAGGAGCATCTACGGATGGCTGCTCCAGGCAGGGCCTGCTTCACCCCAGTGTGCAAGCCCTTGGGAGTGGGGTGGGGCCTGAAACCAAGTCTCCAAACAGGATCTCTTAGGGAAGAGTCCCAAAGATGGTGGCCACAGAGGAGCAGACAGCCCAAATCAAAGATGCCAGCTGCCAGAGGGCAGGTAGCCCAAATCAAAGATGGCAGCCACTGGAGGGTAAATGGCACAAATCAAAAGTGGTGGCTGCTGGAGGAGAGATGGCCCAAATCAAAGATGGTGGCCAATGGAGAGTAAACAGCCCAAATCAAAGATGGCAGCTGCCAGAAGGCAATCAGCCCAAATCAATAGACTGCAATCCGTCTCAGGCACCGGTTAACTGGGGAGAAAATGCAGCTTTCCCAGCCTCCTGTAGAGCGGGCAGGAGTGGGAGCTGGGTGGAGCCTGCTGTTCTCCCATCATCAATTCCCCTGTGCCCTGGTCCCACTGGTTTCCAGGGGGAAAGTGCCCATCTCCAAGTTCTAGCATTTGGCCCCAGGAAGTTGCAACTCAGATTAGTCCCTCCCTGTCCCAGTGCTGGCTCAGTGCATTGGAGAGTTCAGGCTGCCTCCTGCAATTTTCTCCTCTCCACAGAGCCTGTTGTCTAGTGCAACGGCTTTGCACTGACTCCAGGTGTGTCCCTATCTGAGCAGGCAGGATATCTGTGGGGGTGGCGGCATCTTTCCACAGTTCAGATTGCCCTGCACCGTGGGTGCGGCCCTCCTGCGCTCTGTTTTCCGCTGATCTCCTTACGCTCTCCAGTCCTTGCAAGTATATCTCCCCTTCACCTTTTTTTTCCCTGTGCTGAGTGTCCCACACTGGTTCTCTGCTAATTGACAATGCTGCCCCTGGGGCCAGAGATCCGCGTGCAGGCAGCCCTCCACACTTTCTACCTTCCTTCCTTGGGAGCGGTGGGAACTGGGAAGCCCCCACTACTTGGCCATCTTTCTCCCCCATCCCATGATAGAGTTTCAAGTGCTTAGCTCTTCAAGGTGCAAACCTGTGCTAACACCAGTGGTCTGTTGGATCCCTACCATCCTTATATTCTCTCCAGCATTTGATTTGATGGACAATTCCAATCTGGAAAATCTCTCCCTTGGTTGGTCTCATGTCCTTCTGGTCCATTCCTTACCACTCCCACCCTCTCACCATGGACATTCCCTGACACTCAATATTTGGTTCTCTGACATTACTGTCTATGTGTACTTTTTTGGATTTCTCAGGATTTAATTAGCACTTATCCATTGAAGTCAAATGTCATTGTAATTATTATTATTATCTTTACATATCTCTACCTGCATTTGCTGCTGTCAACTTATTGCCAATCTTTGAAAACAAACATTTCATTTTTTTCCTTTCCTGGTTTCTCTGTTTCTTCAATGGTATTCTCAGTCTCCCAGCCAGCCAAGTGTATATGTTTTCCCTTCCCTTCCCCCATCAAATACAAGTATTTACTTTATTTCAGACATTCTGTTAAGTTCTGGGTAGATTATGGACTAAGAGATATGGTCCCTGCCTAAGTGGAGGAGTTAGATACTAATTATACAATCACAAAAATATAGCTCACTACGTACCTAAGAAGAGCAATAATGAAACAGTACCGGGAGCCATGAAAATGTATGACTGGGGCCTGACCTATACTGGAGGTGAGAGAAGGCTTCTCTGCAGAAGTGATGTTTGACCTGACATCTGATTGATGAGTCAGCACTGGAGAAAGACATTCTAGGCACAAAAAGTCAGCACTGCTGAAAGTCTTGGGACAGAGGTGGCAGTGGGAGGAAATTGTTCAAGTCAAAGCAACAGAGAAAACAATGTAGGTAGAAAAGGGAAAGGGGATGGGCAAGAGTGGACATAGGGACATTGGTCTGGAGCCTATAGCAGTAGTGCAGATAAGGACAGAGGTGGTGGTTATGGAGGTGGAGAGAAGATGCTGACTCCATTTGTGTCCCAGGATTTAAGTGCTAGTTAAATCCTGTGACACAAATCCAAACCTCAGTATCACAATATCTGAACACATTTCATATTCAACCAGCCAACACATTCCATTAAATGTATCTGTATAATATCTGCACTTATATTTTTCTTTCCATTCCTGGCATTGCCACTTACTTCCAGGGCTGTGGATTCAAGTCTAAACCATGGCTATCTCCTGTTGGGGTTTGCTCACTGAGAACTGCTATTCCTCCGACCCTCAATTCCCCATCTTAATCAGGGGCTCAAGGGTCCCAATGGCTCATCCCAACCCCAGGATTTGCAACAGTGCTAGAGATACTGGCTTTTTACTATGATAAAGCAGCATGAATTTGTGTGTCAGTTAAGGTTATGGTTCCAAACATGAATAAGCTCCATCACCTGGTACACTTTGAAAATGTACAGATTCCTAGGCTCAACACCAAGAGGTTTTGATTCAGCAATTTTTGGGTGGAACCCAGAAATCTGTATTGTATGAAGCTCGGGTTTCGAAGGATCAGGCAGGTTTGGTTTGCTCTAAGGCATCACTCAATCTGCGTTTCCCTTCTAGATCTATTTAGTCCCTGTCTTCTCTGTGTTACCTTCCCCAACCTCCTTCCTCCCCTAAGGAAAACAACCTTTCTCACTTAAATCTTTATTTGACTTTAAAGCTCTCTGTTTTGTGGCTTTTCTTGCCACTGGGGAATCTCTGAAGTCCTCTCTGCAGGCGTAGCCACCTGTGAAGGGAAGTGCCATGCCATAGAGGACTGCCCCTGGCTAGCTGAGTGACAGAGAGGATTTCCTGAGATTCATTATAAAGCACACCCTACATTTGCAAAGATGAGGTGTTGGATAGAGCACCAGAAGAAAGTCAGCAGCAAGAAAATAATCTATTTGAGAATGCAGTCCTGTTTCATGTATTTACCAATTAGATTTGCTTCCTTTTGGTCTTTAGATTAAAAAAATCTCAAATAAACATGACTGTGGTGCATCTGTTTTAATGCTTCTAATCTTCTGACTACTAGAGCAAAAAATTAATATCTTCCTTCCTCCGTAAGAAGAAAATCTTAGATACCAATGGAAGGAGGGAAATGAAGAACAGATGCAGTTTATCTCAGGGTAGGGGACATGTATATGTGTATGTGTGTATTCACATATCTATATGATTAACATCAATTTAATATTTTTATGGAGCTATAGCAATAGATGTTAGATATGTGAAAAAATATCAAAATTGGATCCCTGACCTAATATATTTAACTTTATAGGCATAAGTGCATTATCGGATATCCATGAGCCAAAGAAATAATATGAAGGGAAGTTTACTCGGTGTCCAAATATGAATTCATTACTTTTAAATATTCTCTCATGCCTTTTCTTAGAATCACAGATCTTTTCAAATGTCCTTTAATTTCATCTATTGTCAGTATACTGACAAGTGATTATTGAGCTAGGGCAGGTAGCAAGAGAACACCTATTTGCATTCCCTAATATTGGGTCACTGAAACCCGAATGAAGAGGAACACAGATGAATTATAAATTTAAATTGAAGAGAGAGAGAGAGAGTTGAAATGGGAGAGGAGGTGAAACTGGGAGGAGGAGGGAGAATGACTCGTTTCCACTCAGCACAGAGGAAGATAAATCAACACAGAAGATTAAAAAATGTAAAAAGCTTTTCCCATTTGCCACGCTTCCTTGTGGTGTCTTTGAATGTGTTTGGCAGCAGTGGGCCATGTCAGGCCACCTGTGCAGTCAGCAAATTGCTCATGGTATTTAAAGGGATCCTTTATCAATCTCCTCAAGCAGCCCTTTGGGAAATTGGATGCTTGCTTTGGAAAGAATGTCCACTGTATTTTTACTTTTCTTGAGGCATTATTATACTTTGTTTTGTTTTATGGTTAATAGGTATTTTATTTATCTCCAGAATAGCCCATAGGCTTCTTGAAGAAAAAGTTTGTCTTCCTTCCTTTTGTATCATTTGGAAGGCTTTGTACAGTGGTAGACAGGGTCTGTAAGTTGTGCAGTTCCAGAGGCACCAGTCACATTATTGTGCTGGGTAGGGGGAGAGATTAATACTGGGTACATTTTGAGTGGAGCCCCCTAAAGTTGTGCAACATGGTAGTAGGTACTCAATGAAAAATAAATAAAAATTAATGAATAAGCAACTGAGTGATTTAATGAATACCTTTCTTTTCATTTTTCAGAGACGGTTTAGTGTAGTTTATGTTCAGTCCAAATGAAATAGAAATATATGAACTCTGGATTAAGAGAGACTTGGGTTCAATCCTGGCTCCCTCATTTACTTACTGGGTGATTTGGACAAATTACCCAATTTCTTTGAACCTCAATTTGCCTATATGTAAACTAGGTAGAGTAATACCTGCCTTGTAGAATTGTAAAGACAATATTATGTGTCTCATATATATCTCACCTAACACAGTCCCTGGCATAGAGTAGATATTGCATGTTAATAATGACAATCATGGTCCTATGTCTTTCAATCCAACTTTGGTTATATTAGTAACAGTGAGTGGAGAAAGTAGAATATAAACATAGGACTAGCTAAAATCTGTATTAACTAAAGGCAGGGATTGAGTCTCTTAGTCATATGTATAACGTATATGATAGGGATAAACATTGTTTTGAATGAAAAAATTATCATATAAATTACTAGTCTGAGCCTGTAATATATTTCTCTGTTGGAAATATAAAAAACTTGGTCGAGAGTTACTGATTCTACATTGTGCAATGTGAAGGACATGCATTTTATCATACCTTAGCTTTGACCTATGGTTATACAACCAACCAGAAAGAATGCACCACCTTGTGCTGACATTAACTTCTGAGTGCTCCTCACAAGTATGGCAGAGAGAACAGGCCATGTTCCTCCAGATTCCTCCAGATTCCTCCTCTGGGTTCTGTTGATCCCCTGCTGTAGTCTACTTCCTTAGTTCTACTGCAAGCCTGCAGCCTATCCTGCAGGATTTATCAAATTTATCCCTTTTTATTGTTATTGCCTCCTTCTTGCTGCTTTTTTCATTATTTGTGCCTTTGCTCTTTCCATGCATTTATTAAGTGCATTAGCACATTTCCAATGTTTGTTCACATTTAATGAGGTATTGGTATTTTGACGGCAGAAATGAAGAAGTTACACCCATGGGTGAGAATTTTATTGAACCTCAGTGTATTTTATTTTCCAATATGTGTAATTCACAAAGTCATAATCTATTGTGCAACACAAAGTAATACATGTCCCTACAATATCTGATATTTTTACATTTTAAAATATAACACTGTTAAGGAAAGTTCCTTAGACAAACTGGCTATATCCAAAAGAGTTGAAATTTAAGAAAAAAAATTCCTATCAACCATAAAACACTTCAAATACAAAATTAAATGGAAGTGCCTCTGGATTAATTGGATTAAATAGTCTTAGTCAAGGTTCTTTTGGTGGAAAATAACAGAAACCTACCCAAATTGGCTGGAGCAGAAAGTGGGAATATATTAATAAGGACACCCAAGTGTCACAGAGTTCCCAAGGGCAGAAAATGGGACTCCAAACTGGAGGTAGCAACCCATCAAAACCTGGGCACAGACACATTTTAAACCTCAAGATCTCTCCCTGCTTCATTTTTCTCTCTCTTTAGTCATTGTTTGTGCTTCCTTCTGCCTAGTTGAAGATGGCTGTCTCCTATGGGAAAACTCAGTCTGTGAGTTCAAAGGAAGAGCTCAAACCACCCAGCTTCTCTGAACCCCAAATCCAGATGCCTAAGACAAAGAATATGATTCACCTGGGATGTAGGAGTCCTATAGTGAGCACATGGCTGCCTGGAGACCTGAATTGGGGTGGGGTGGGGTGAGGTGGGGAAAAGAAATTCCCAATGAAATGGGTTTATAGGATGAGCATTGTCTACTACACACTTTGTCTTGCTTGATTCTTTTGCAGTGCCACTGCAAAAGGCCAGTTTCACGTGGGCACAAAATATTAACAGTTGTAGCTGAAGTATTTTATGGCATTTGCTTACTATTGGAAGGCTGAATCTACACATGCACACCAAAATGACCTACTAAGGACACTTTCTGAAGATTTCAAGCTCTAATAATTTTTATCTGAAATAACTAAGAAATTATGGAGAGGTTGGATATATTTGATTTTCTATTTATTTTGCTTTCTTTGGAGGTGGATTAGATTGTGCCTAATCATGATATCAAGTTCATGACAGTTGTAGCCTTTATTTGATTGCTCAAAAATGTTTATTATTTCATTGATAGTTTCTTTTTCTCATTTTTATCCCCTCCTTTTTTTCCGTTTTCTCCTCTATTTCACTCTTATTCTATTCTTTCTCTCTTTCCTCTTTCTTGCAAGGAATGAAAAGATGTGCGTGGGTGTTGTAAGATGTAGGGTGGGGAGATAGGAAAAATTGAGCAGTGACAAGTTTGAAAGTAGCAAAATTATTTTAGTAACTCACTCTCTTGGGAGGATACATATTGATGTATAATTTATACACAAATGCAAATAGTCATGTAAATTGCATGTGTATTTTAGCTCTTAGAAAATGACTGCCCACACGTTGCTGTGCAGTCCTTCCCCAGGCTTTGGCTTCAGACTGCTGGCTTGGAGTCACTAAGAGTTAGAATCAAGGAGGGTCTGGTGTAATTCAAGATAGAATGTGCAGCCTTTATATTCCCCTAAAACGACCAAGGCATGTGAAAGGGATGAAAGGAGATCAGAGAGAAGAATAGACGGGAGAGAAGAACAAACACTACAACAGCTGGGAGGATGAGCAGGTGGGGGAGCTGAGCAGGCGTATGTAGGTAGTTGTCTGGAGTGCATTCACTTGGTCTGAAAAAGGGCCAATGCTGGCACATCCAGTATGCTGGTGTGATTTGGGAAAAGACACTCCTTTGCAGTTTCATGGCTACAGAAGAGTGCATTCCTCCACTGGGCTGGGCACATCTATGCAGAACAAACTTACTTAATCTTATGCAGCATCCATGAGAGGTGAGAGAGAAATGAGACTTGGGAAGCTGGGATGCAAGTCTAAGGTTTGCAAAGAGCTCTTCCCTCGCTCATGACGCCTAGGTAAGGACCCCTGACCATGCTGCAGTGGCTGTGTGGGTCAGAATTATACTTTGGGGAATTATTACTTGAAGATGCTGGGGCAGGGAGGGTCAATGAGAGACTAATCAGAAGAAACAAGGGATAGAGTGTGGGCCATGCCTCCAAGTGAAGTTGGCACAGGAGCATATGTGGCTGTCGGTAGAAGGAGGCCTTGGGGTGGGCAAGGCCAAGGGTACCTATTTCCTTACTGCATTAGGTACCAGTGGTTGACAAACTTCAAATGCTAGGAGACCTCCTGTCTCCATTTCACACCAAGATGGAAGAAGAAGAGCACTTAGATGGGCCAAGACCAGCTGCAGTGCTAGGCAGTTTCTCTGGTAGTAAGTGGTAGAGATGGAATTTGAATTTAGGCCTGTCTGGCTGCAAAGCCTGTGTGCTGTATGTCCTGCCTCATTGCCTCTGTTACTGTTCCTGCCTTTCCTAAGGACAATGCCGATAACTTCTAGTTTTGAGCTAATATGCTGCACAATCCTGACAAACACAGAGCTCCTGTTCCTGGAGCAGGCATGGAGAAGGGCAGTTTTTGCACCAAATGTTACAGTATACAAATTGTCACAGGAGACATACCCATGAATCTGGTCTTCAGATTTTCTGAAACAAAAATTGTGACACATGGTCTAACAAAAGGAATTTTGTGCTGCCTCATGCTGTGAATCAGCCTGGGAGACATAGATAGAAGATGAAATATTCAAACTTCAGAGGCTTTGAAGGTTTAGGGAACAATAGAATAGAGTGTTTGAAATAAAAATTGTTTCAGAACATTCTGGATGTAAGTTCATGCTACCCACATGGGCAGTATACCACCTCTGACTGGTCCTACAGGGGCAGCCAAGGAAGCATTTGGAATAGTAGCACGTTTCTGCCTTAACATACACATGCTAGGGAACTACCTCAAACAATTGTGATAAGATAGTAATTTAGGAGTGTAAAAAGGAAGGGCTGGCATTTGGAAAAATTAAAAGAGAGACCCTTGAGGGACCAATTATGGCAAAGAGGCATAAGGGCAGTAGGAAGCAACTCAATAAGTGCAGGCAAAACCATAAAGAGAAAAAATAAGATGGTGAACTACACATGAAAGAAAGTAGCTGTATCTTCCTCCTACTGACTTCATATTGAGGCAGGGCAATGAACTCCGGGCAGTTTTTGAGTGTGCAGCAATCTCTGTCACTTCTGTACCTCGAACTCATGGTTTCTCCTACCTGGAATGTTGTTTCCATCCTTGTCCTACTACAGAACATCTATTCTCCTTGAAGACCCAGTTTAAGTATCTTCTGCTCATTGATGCCCTCATTGATTTGCCCCTTCCAACTCCCACCACAGCAGAGTGGATCAGTCAACAATTTAACAAAAAATATTCGTTGTGCATCTGGTGTAAGGGGTTTCCGTGCTAGACACTGGAGATAAAACAGCAAACAAAACAGACCCCAGCTTCTGCTCTTGTGAAGCTTTCCCCACTTGGTGCCACTGCTGAGCCTTTTTAAAATAAATACATCCTACCATTATTTATAATACTTACATATTGTTTTGAAATTATTTATGTGTTTGTGTCCTGTATTAGACTGTGAATCCTTGAGGGCAAGCACTATGTGTTAATCAAATTTTTATCTTTAGTACCTAGCAGAGTGCCTGGAATATAACAGTAACTAAACACACACACACACACATACATATTCTTTGTATTTTTACCTTCCGTGAATTTTCAAACTTTGAGTATGTTCTAATTCATCTTTCATCTTCCAAAACTTCTATTTTCATATAGAAGAGCCTCCAAGGGGAACCATTTGGTCCCTTCTACAGACTTTTTTCAGGTCTAATATCTACCCTGAGGTGATCAACCAAAACTGTGGTAGAATGATCGTGGTAGGTGGCATTAAAATGAGTTTGTATTATCTTACATGGCCATTATCTGAAACTTTAGATACATTATTGGGAGTTGTTTTAATTATTCATTGTAGGATTCTTTTATCTAGCAAGTTCGTCTATTAAATTTGAGATATGATTCAGTTTACAGAACAATGATTTACAAATAGCTTTATCAGCAATGTATCTATTGTTTGAAATATACAACAGCAATACATGGCAGCGGGAATGGTAAGGTAATTAAAAACAGGGAACATAAAACTTCAATCAATCAACATAACAAATAAAATGTACTTTAGACTAATATTATGGCCAGGTAGGTGGTGGGGAGAAGGGCAGATGAAAATGGGTGGGCGTGTGTGGTAGGGGTGGGAGGAAGAGGTGTCCAGGGAGAAAGGAAAGATGGAGAAAGGGAAGGACAGGGAACAAGAGAAAGCAGGATGGGGGGCTGTCAGCAGCAAGGAAGGACATCCAGAGACCGGGAAGCACAAAACCATCACACTTCAGAGCAAGCAGGGGCAAGTCAGGTGTGCGGGAGGACGCGGCCACGGCCAGGCGAGGGCCAGCACAGGGCTGTGAGTGTAGGAGAGCTGTCAAGGGCCAGGGGTTGTGGGAAAGGAGAGTCACACGGGCAGCAGGTGGCACGAAGACGACCTTGGTTCCTAGCGCAAGTCTGTCTGAACTGGATACTGCACGCATGCAGTGATTGATGAAAGTTGAGGATTACTAAGAAACATCAGTGATTGTGTCTTTGTGTTCGTATTCAAAATTTTTACAAACAACCCTTTTAACTGTACATAAGAAGAAAAGTCCTGTGCTAATGTAGTAATTAGTAATGTAGGAAATACACAGACAAGCTTTCAAAGAGTTTATGGGGATAAGATAAATATATAAATAATCATAAGAATCAACTATACTTGTCAGTAACTTTCCATCCTGTTTCAGTATGTTATTTAATACTTATTCTATGGTGAACATACTATTAACCATAATGAAAATATTCAAACCACACAGAAAGGCTACCCACCTACTCCACACAGGTAGCTACCTTTCTTTAAAATAAAATTAAGAGACTTTATCTTTAGAGCAGTTTTAGGTTTACAGAAAAATTGAACAAAGTGCGGATAGTTCCCATATACCTCTAGTAACTATTAATACTTTAAAAAATTTCTGATATTTAGTTGTTCTGATGCTCATTATGACCTTAAATGATCACTAATATTTCCTTTCATTGATTTATTAATGCTAGATTATATTTGTTGATTTTTCTGAAAGGAAGGATGAGCTATTTCACTTATATTTTCTCCCTATCTCTCTTCTCCTTTTTTCTTGCCTCAACTTTTGTTACAATTGTATTTTTTAATTTGCATTTATATTTTATTCTGTAATGACAATTTTTCTAGTGTTGACTATAGGTTTATTAGAAAAATTTAAACCTGCAAACAGCATTTTTAGTGTTATGATTATGTGAAGACTATCCATTGCTGACTCAAGCATAGTGCCTGGCCATAGAGAAGGAAATATAATCCTAAATACAATCACTAAGTCATTGATGCTCAAAGAGAATATCCCAAGTGTCAAGGTCCACTGAATTATTGTTTAATTTCTTTCTAATTTTCTTCATTTCTTCTAGGTCATATTCAGCTACCACAGTTTCTTATATCTTATATTGTCTTTTTGTATCTCTAATTTTGTGGCATTAGCTTCCAGTGTATTTTTTTTCACATGGGATGAGAATTTTTCAAATCCTATATGACAAAAAAAAAAATGCCCTTATTATGCCCACACACTTGACTGAGGGCTTGAATATGTATAGGTTTTAAAGATTAATTTTTCTTATAACCTTAAAAACATTATTTGATTGTATTCTAGCACCCAAGCTTGCTGATGAAAATGAATGTGATGCTTTAACTCACTAACTGAGTTATTCTTTTTTTAAGTGCCTAGAAAAGGGCCTGGCATGTAATAAGTGCTATATACATAGTTGAATAAAACACCAAAAATGCAATGCTGTCTGATCTTTCTCTTGTAGATAATTACATATTTTCTCTCTGCAAACTTTTAGGATTTGGTTATTCTTGGAATTTTGAAATTTCAAGTTATATTGCAAATCCTACTTGACATTTGGTAGAAACTTTTAATCTGAAGACTCTTATCTTTCTTAAGCTTTGGAAAATTTTGTTCCATTATATATATATTTTTACACAAATCCATTGTCTCTGTTTATTCTGGAGCTTTTGTTAAATAGATGTTGAATCTCTTGATGCTATCCCTCCATATCATTTAACTTTTCCCTCTGTGTTTTTATTTCCTGGTCTTTTTCGTTGTATTTTGGGACAACATCTGTCTTGTTTTATAGAAATGAAACTGTTTTTGATCTCTATTAATTAGATTTCTTAAAAGTTCATGTGTGTTCTCTGTAATACCTCTTCTTTATTGAGTCAGTTACTTGGTTTAGTTGCCAGGTTAAAACTTCTTTCTCCCTAGTTTTCACTCAAACGTCTAGTGTGTCCTGCTTAATGGTTAATGCATATGAATGAATGAAGGGATAGATTAATTAGTATATATTCCTGATGTGGTTTCCTCTTTGGTTTTGCTGGTCTGTGTTCACAGGATTTCCTCTCCTGGGAGGAAGAGTCTTTAAGGGCAGGTCATGTGAAGGGCACCTTGAGATGAAGCAGGCATTCGTCTTCAGCTGCCACAGATGCTGAAGTTAGAAGGGGCTTGCTCCAGGGGGGATGTTCTGAAAGAGATCTCTCTCCTCCTCTTTTACCTTCTTTTCCTCCCCCATCCTTGTCTTGTTCCTCCTTTTCCTCCTCCTCTTCCTTCTTTCGTTTAGGGTTTGAGGTGGAATAAAGAAATGCACAAAACTTTATTCTCCTTCCCTATCTGTCCCAAGCACCCACACATCGATCCTTAGCCAGACAATTGACTATTTTTGTTATGGAGTAGTTGTGAAGCTTCATCCTGGCAGACAAAGGTTCTGCTAGTTGTGTTCTGTATACTTGGAAGAGGAGTCAACACTTCCCTGGCTCAGTTGGTCTAAAAAGAGTTCTTCAATGCTCTCATCCAATTGCCTCAGAGTCTATTTGTGCTCTTGGTTGTTTGTTGACACCAGGTTGCTTGGTTTGTCTCCAGCTTCTCCTGGGAACAATATCTCTTACCTCTGGTGTTTTGGGGGGTGACATCCCTCCCATTCCATCTTCCTTCTGTCTTCCAGGATTTCTTCAGACTTTCTGATGCCCAATTGTTCTTTCTTATGTACTGTCACTGTTGCGATTTCATCCTTTAACCAATATCTTTTTAGTTATTTCACTGGGAATTTGGGTTGGAAAAGAGGTATTTGGGTATGCTCATTAGGCCTTTTTAAAGTACTGTATTAATAGGAAAATCATGATGGGGTTAATTAAATCATGTGCTAATTGCTGCCTCTTACTTGACTACACTAATGAGAAATGGGACTTCCTGGTCTTCTATGCCTTAAGAAAGAGGCATTACCTGGTGACAAATTTGAATTGTGGCCAAACACTTGAGGAAGAGAGAGACTTCATTCTTAGTAGCCTTGCAAATCCAGGTATCTATAAAGACATAACAAATATCACTGTCACTTGCTGTCACTGACAGCTTCCTTGCCTTGCTAGAAAATGCAACCACCATCTCTTCTACCACCTTGACTGCTGCTACCCTGTGAGTATGGGTGACCATGAGGGCTAAAGATCTTCATGCTGTAAGGTGGGGATGGCTCATAAAGATGTGAGGAGAAAGCATTATTCATGAGGCTTTGTGAAAATGTCCTACTTCCTTGTGACTTAGAGTAACACATCTCTTCTCCTAAAGTATTTAGCAAGTGGGTGATAAAGAACAGGGATGCTCTTAAGATTCAGGAAATTTCAACACAGAAAACACTATTTCCAGTCTTCCTGAAAACCTTTTGATTACCAAATTGTGCTTGGAGTCATCCCTGAAAAAAAATCCAATTTGGTATATTTTATGGATTTTATTATAGTGCTATTTATTCTCCATCCTAGATAGCTAAAACCCGTGTTAAATAATGCAGGGTTTGTAGCTCGGAAGTTCCAATATAGACTGGGTCTGTGTGCTCTGCTTTCAGAGAATCAGAGGGTGGGTGAGGGGAGGCAGCTGTAGAAGCCAAGTCACAGCCCTCTGTTGTACTGTAGGGTGCATGGCCCATGGATGCTAGCAAAAGCTGGCCTGGGAGTTAGGGTACCTGGGGCTTCTGACTCAGCTCGCAGGCTGTAATTGGCTTGTGTCTATGGGCAAGTTGCTTAACCCCTCTGGACCTTGGTTTCCTCCTTCATAAAATGTTTAGGATTTACTACCACCTCCTCAGGCAACTTCGTGCTGGATGATCTCCAAGGTTTATTTAGAATATTCTGAGTATCTTTTAATAAGACTACCTTTAACAACATAACAAGCACTTCTGTAAACAAAAGGCACACATGGAAAAATGGAAATAGAATGCAGCATTAGTCTATTTAGGAAATAGTACTTGCCATGTCATAGGTCTATTCAGCCTGAGAAGGAGGGGAATGTCCTTCAATGGTGAATGATTTAAGTGAGGTATTGCCATTATAATAGGATTTCAAATAAACACCCAACTTAAGGGTAACTACTGTGAGAATCTAGAATGATACATCTCCTAAAATACATCTCCAGTATTCTGTGTTTTATAACGGCTGGTGATGTTCAGGTTGGGTGCCTCAGTTTAATGGAGACATGAATAAAGAGAAGCACATGTAAGGCAACGGAAATGAGGAAGGCTTAGATGTGGGGGTGGGAGAAGAGGGCGTGGGGAAGCCACAGCACAGGGGAAAAAAGTGAGAGATGCACATAGTAACATGCATAGGTCTTAAAAAATAAGGGACGGAATGAGATATTACATAATTCCATTTACACGAACTAAAAATACATGCACTAAAACAATAATACATATTATGTAAGACCACACAAACATAATTTTAACTTAATAAAAAAAACCTAGAGGACATGGGATTATTCAGCTTGATGAATAACAGTTTTGAGAGAGATGTGATATATATTTGTAGGTATTTAAAGACTGTCCTGTAAAAGAGAGAAGATTCATTCTGGGTAGCCCTGAAGGGCAGATATGGGACTTTCTATTCTGTAGTTTGAAGGACAGGTTTTGGCTCAATGCCAAGAACATTTTGTGTGCCAGTGAAACCTTGAAAAGTAGGCCAATTGGACATATTTAGGAAAGAAAAAGGGGAACCTGTCTGGGTTGATGTGGTCGTGACTTGCGTATTGGGCATATTTGATTATACAATGTCTAACGTCCATTTCATGGCTAATATTCTACATACTGAGATGAGAGAACAACCTTCAATTAACTCTAGAGTAGATAGGAAAGGTGGTAGCATGTTATGAAGATATGTGTTGTTCACTAGGGAAAAGCCAGCTGGTTAGTTACCAGAACATCGCCAGGGTGGTGCTAGCTTGGTGTATTTGCCCCGTCTAACACTGAGATAGAACTAGCTGATAGAACTATCAGAACAGTTGTTTTCAAACTTTAATATGCATACAAATCACTTGGGAAACTTGTTTTTTAAAAGCACCATCCCCAGGTGATGGTGATATGGGAGATTTGGGCGGAGATTAGAAGTTTCTGCGTTTAAACAAGCACCCAAGTGATTTATATGCAGGTGGTGGTCCTGAAATAAGCTTTGAGAAACTTTGAGTCAGGCCAGAAGCTGTAGGGAGAAGTCAGGTTTTGAAAGAGGGTTTTAATTCTTGACCTCACCTTCTAACTCTGAGCTCCTGTGATGCTCCGCCAATGGTTTGTAAGAGACCCCTGGTTCCACCCTTTCTCCCCTCAGCCTTGGTGGGCCTTAGGTTCCTTGCTTCTAGTCTAGCTGCTACAGTCTAGTCTGCAACAGTCTAGTCTCCCAGACTGTTGCAGATAGCTCCTCTCTCTCTTAACATGGACACTTGACAAAAGTTTCAGAATAATCACTAGAGAATGTCATTATTCCTGGAGATAAAATTGTTGATTTAGAAACAGATATAAATATTTAGTACAGAGTTCTTGTTTTGTGGCTGCTAATGATTCTTTGATACATTTTAGCATTTTATTAACAAAATATACACCAGTGATCCTGAGTACTAATTGCATTTTTTTTCACATTTGAAGCAGGTTGATTAGGTTGGTTCTAGAAATGAAATTAGTTTCCTGAAATCCCACATTTTTGTTTGCTTATTAGTCACTTCTTCCTAAGCTATATGCACAGGTGCCCAGTGGGAAGCCCTGTGGGCAGGGGCATACTCAGGTGTTAAGCAGGGTCTCCAAACCTCAGTAGGCATCAGCATCACCTGGAAGTATTTTAAAACAGGAGTTCTCAATTGGTTTTAGGTTCTTAATGTCTGAGTCCCATCCCTAGAGATTCTAATTTAATTGCTCTGAGATGTGGGCTGGGCATTGGGATTTTTACAAAGCTCCCCAGGTAGTGGTAGTATACATCCAAATTAGAGAACCACTGTTTTTAAACATATTTTCAAGCCTCAACCTAGAGAATTTGATTTGCTATGTCTAGAATAGGGCCCAGGAGCCTGCATTTAAGAAATCTCTAGTTATTTTTGACGTTCACTCTTATTTGGAAACTATTGGTGCCAATGCAAACAGCTTAGATTTGGAACCAGAGAGATTCACTTCTAATTCCTGTTTCATTGCGCATTAGCTGGCAACTTACTACCTTGGGTAAGTCCCTTAACCTCCCTAAACTGTATTTCCACCTGTAAATTGGGGATAATATAACACTAATTTCAAAGTCCCACAGTAGAGTATAATGGTCACTCGCCTCTACTCTGGAGTCAGACTGCCAGAGTTTGGGAGGTTGGATACCAACTCCTCTGTTGGATGCCTGTGAATCATTGAGCAGATTATTGTAACTCTGTGCTTCTCAAACTTTAATGTGCATATGAATCATTTGAGGATCATGATAAAGTGAAGATTCTGATTTAGTAGATCTGGGGAGGGGCCTGGGGTCATGCATTTCTAGAAAGCTCCCAGGTCATACTGATACTGCCGGCAGGGTGGGCGCTGCAAGGCCCAGAGAAAAATGAAAATGTGGGGCCCCTTTCTCAAGAAAATGTTAAAAGTACTGAAATATAAAGCTTTTCCCTTTCTTTCACAGTCTTACTCTAAGCTGTCCGTGGTGCGTTTTGTTATTTAATGTTGTAAAGAAAAAATGAAGTTTTAAATTATTAGCATGAAGTTTATCATTTATATTGTGCAATGTCACTTTTAAATGCAAATAGAGCATTTAAGTCTCCTAAGTGGAATCACTGAAATTATACAATTTGTATTTTGTAGCTGGTACACCTATGTATTTCATTCTTACCAGAATAGTGGTATTGCTATACAAAACTAACTCAATTGTTTTTATTTCACTTCTTGATACATACACTTCTTGATATCATACAGTTTATGATATTTTCTACCTTCAGGTTACTGATGAGTAAGCAAGGATCAAAAGGGAAAGGAGCTATGGGTTGTCCTAGCTTTCCTTTTCCTCCTATGGCATTTTCAGCTTAAGTGGCTGGCTAACCCTGGGATGAAAGGATTCTTTGGTAGCTTGTGTTTCTTAGAATGACTGTTTCCTTCTTTCTGTGTTCAAAGCAAGGGCTAGTGCAAAAGGAAAGTGTGGTTTCTTGGGGCTGTCAATACTCGCTTACTCAGTCACTGGCTTAATGTACTTATCTTGTTCTTGCTTTGAGTCTCACAGAGCTCCCACATTGTGGGTCCAGTGGACTTCTGTACTTACGAGCACTGCAAATGTTATATGTGAATGGGGTGTCAAGGAACGGTAAATATACATATTGCCCGTATCCCCTCTGCTTATGTGTATTGCCCAGTGGATTTTATTTACAAAACACAAGTTGAAAGAAAACTATTAAGAATTTCAAGACAACAGAGCATTAAACCAAGTGTGGCCATCCTGAGTGGATGGCCCCATGTGACTGTAGAAGTTGCAGACCCATGAAGCCAACCCTGGCCATACTTTGAGTATCAAGGATCTAGCCGCTCTAGGATTACTGTAAACTGAGAATAGGAAAATAGTACCTACCTTGTAGGTAGATCCTGGCATATAGTAGGACTCAGCAAGTGTTAATTCCTTTAGTTTTCCCACTTCTACCCTCTGAAGAAATAGTAGTTCAATAGAAAATCCCTTGGGGTGCTCAAATGAGGCTGCCTAACCATAGGGGATAGTGAAAAGGATCATCCTTTGAACACACTCATCCTCTGATGAAAGATTGAGTGACCCAGGGCTGGGCTGGGCTGGGCTTTCAGCCCTGGGAAGAGATAGGTGACTCACCATGGCCAAGTGTGGCCGCAGGCCTTGGAACTCTAGTCTGAATTCCAAAGAAGAGAGAGAGGACCCGTTTTCTCAGTCACTGAGTGGGAGGACTGCAGTATTTGCCTGTGTTTGTCCCTCGTCTTCCTGCTGCTTTTGTTCTCTGAGCTAATTCCTGTTTGAAGAGCTGATATTTAATTCAACAGCCCCCCATGGAGCTTTGTGCCTGTGATAGAAGTTTCTAAAAATCTCTCAGTCAACAAAATGATAACAGCTGGTCTTTGAAACTCTGGGAGTTCTAGACTGAAGGAGGTGCTGGGGGAGGGAGAACTAAGGGAGCTAGGGATTGGGGCTGGGGAATGCACTATTTGTTAAGGATAACGAGGCAAAAATGTGACAGAGGTTTTTATTACAAATAATAGACAGAAGCCTTCAAACAACAGCAGAGAGTCATTAAAAAAAGAAACAGAGTTAAATAATTGTCTAATTAGCAGGCACCAAGAAGGCAAAATTTATTCCATTAGAACTTCTTAAGGGAGAGTCGATAAATTCACAGCTGGGTATTCACTTTCTCAGGAATACAAAGAATGTGGATTTTCCTGGTGCCAAGTTGTTCTTCAAGTCCTTTGCCAAGCTTCCCTTCTGATTAACTCAAGGTGTGCCTTGCCTCAGAGAACTGCTAGGCTCAGTTGCTTTACTCAACCATGTCAGTAAGCTCTGGCCCAAGTAGTGAGCCTTCAAGAAGTCAGGAACCACAGGTACTGCTACTATTAACAACACCATCAGCTAATATTCACATAGGGCTTCACAGCTTGTGAAGCATGTTGACATTATTTCATCGAATTCTTGCAGCCACTCAGTAAGGGAAGCTGGGCCTTTGTAAGTGTTTATGAGCATGAGTAGCAACCACCTGGTGAGAACCCAAACCATCTGCAGTCACACAATCATTGTCTGCATTAACATGACCTCATTCCAGGAAATTCTTGCCCAGGAATATGATGTTGTAAACAATTATCATTTGGCTAGGGAACTTCCTGAAAACCCATTTATCTGATTAAAAGGTGATTCAACTATCCATTGTTAGAGTAAATAAACCCCTAACAGGACACTATGTCACTTCAGACTCATCATGCCACTGTTTACTTTCAAGACTCGTTTGGAACCCTTTACTTGCCATATCCATGAATCCTAAGCTACTATATCAGGAATTTGGCCCAATCTGAGTCAGGCACCTGCCTTAAAATACCTACTTTAAACCAAACCCCTAAGCCTCATAAATATCCCTCCTGGAAAATAAAACTCTGTCAAGGGAGTATTCTTCCTTACTTCAGTAAGCAATTAACTTGATTTTGCTTTATCAACAAATTGATCAGGTGGTTTTATCAGGCAGTCAGCAATCAAAATTGCTTTGGATGGCTCCTAGCTGTGTGATCTTGGGGAAAATTTCTTAACCTCTCTGTGCCTCATTTCCCTCATATTTTCCCTCATATTGAGCACCAACCATAGAGGGTTCTTATAAGGTTTAAATGAGCTAATACAGGTGAAGCCCTTTTGTTCCAGGCACATAGCAGGATCTCAATAAATATGGGAGATGTTGGTCAAAGGGTAGAAACTTGCAGTTATAAGATGAATAAGTTCTGGTGATCTAATTTACAGCATGGCAAGTATAGTAAATAATAATGCATAATACTGTATTGTTTACTTGAAATTTGATAAGGGAGCAGATTTTAAGTGTCGTCAACCCCCTACACACACACGCAAAATGGTACCTATGGTTGGTGATGGATGTGTTGAATAATTTTTTTGTGGTAATCATTACACAATATATATTTATATCAAATTACTTGTGTATATATATAATTTTTATTGCCAGTTAAATATTTTAAAATAAATGTAAAGATAAATGACATATAAATATATATATATAATTGAAATCTGTCAAATGGGCTGATCAGTGCCTTCATCCATTTTTCTGACACTTTCCTAAAACAGGGCTGCCTAAGGGAAATAAGAACATCACATGCTTTTGATTTATGATGAAATTACATACCTAATTTCCTCCATTCCTAAATTGCCATCAACTAGAAAATATCAATTTAAACACAGTTGAGGGCAAAAAAATGGAACTCTGCCATACTAAGTGTACATATTAGCTATAATATTCATGCTGTTTTCAGAAATGATAAAATATAGAAAAAACTATCTCAAGGCTTAAGTGAATTTAAAGTTTTCTCCTAAATTCTTCAGAGAGCGCTTTGTGGGAGGAATGGGGGTTTCTCTGAGGTGCTTTCAAACCCATCACTATAGCTAAGTGGTTTTCTGACTCCCTTTTGAGGTCAGGCCAGGCCAGTGTGGAGAAAAAGGCAGTGAGCCTAAAATCATTCACACATTTGAATTCCCAGCTCAGCTGATTGAGAATGATTAAAGTTTACAATTCATTTGACATCGGACATTGTTCTTTATACCAATATAAGATGCTGTATTAAAAACTGTCTAGATGATAAGTATGCATTGCCTGTTTCTCTACTACATGCAAATTATAGTTTGAAGCAAGTTTTGAAGAAACTGTATGCTTTAGACATACATCAGTATATTCTTTGGTGTTCATTATTAATCAGAACATGATCTTGGATTGTGGCATCACTGGCCTCACCTCCAGAGTGAGAGACCTTTCTGGGCTGTCCTCCCTGTAGTTTAGGAATACTTCTGGAGTTAAGAAAATAAGTATGTATTTCCTGCCAGAGGCTCTAGCTGTTTTTCTTTATCAATGTAAGGTGACAAGATGTTCTCTTAACAGCCATTCATTTAACAGGCCAATCTCTTATTAATAATTACCTCACCCTCCTACTTACTCTATCACAGTTAAAATTTGACTAAAGAGTAACAGACGATGACAATGTTTTTTAGTTAAAACAAAAGTTTACTTGATTTGGATTGAGCATCAATGTCAAAGTTCTTTCCCTTCTTTCTCTTCGGTGATCCTCTAGCATTCTTTAAGTTTCTAACTATAGCTGACAAAATTTTTTTAATGTAATATCTGTATGTTTTCCCTATGGAATAATTTAAATACAATTTGAGTAGACTCAAACTGTTCAAAAAATTTTTGAAAGTCATTTTCTTTTTTTTCTTATACCTTACTTGCAGTATCTGCATTTTCCCCCCGACTCCTCTCTGTTATCATATTTACCTTGGAAGTTACTGCAGATTGAGCATTCCTCATCAGAAAACATACAATCCAAAATTCTCCAAAATCTGAAGCTCTTTGATTGCCAACACTTTAGGGGAAATACTCATTGGAGCATTTTGGATTTTGAAATTTTGTATTAGAGAAGCTCAACCAGTATGTATTTCTGCAAATACAGTCATGCATTGCTTAGTGACAGGGATATGTTCTGGGAAATGCATTGTCAGGTGATTTCATCATCGCATGATCACAGAGTGTACTTACACAAACCTAGAGGGTATAGCCTACTACACTCCTAGGCTATATGGTATAACATATTGCTCCTAGGCTACAAACTTGTACAGCAGGTGACTTTACTGAATACTGTGGGCAATCGTAACACAATAGTAAGTATTTGTGTATCTGAACATATCTAAAGATAGAAAAGGTACAGTAAAAATACAGTATTATCTTATGGAACCATCATTGCATATATGCGGTCCATTGTTGATTGAAATGTCATTATGTACCACATAACTGTATTCCAAAATAACCAGTTACTTAGCTTCTCTAAGTCTCCATCTATTTATCTATAAAATGGGAAAATAATAGCACCTACTTAATGGAGTTATTGTAAGGATTAAGTAAGGTGGGACTTCCAAACCAATACATATTAGCTATTCTTTCTTTTAGGAAATATCTCCTATGGGTGGATTTCCCAGTGCTGCCTCCCTTCTAAAACTGAGTTCATCCACTCTCCTTGGGCTTTGTACTTCTTTTTAATGTTCTGCCCATGTGTCTCTATCTCCCAATAGACTTTGTGTTCATGCAAGGTAGACTTGTCTTTTCACTTTTGACTCTACAGTATTTTATCACACATTCAGTGAATATTTGCTGAGCTGAATTTTAAATGAACTTCTCTCCTTTCCTATCTTCTTAGCACATTGGCATTTCTTAGTGCACAGTCAGTAGAAATGCTTATTTAAATACAGATTCCTTGGTCTTTTACAGAACACCAATTTAGGAGGGTTACAGGGAATCTGTATCTTTAACAAGCTTTTCAGGGATTTATAAGCTCAATAAACCACTGACCCACATCCATTCATTATGTCCATGTTTGCCACCTTCTGTGTTTCATAGACCAGTGTCCCTGACTCTGCCTATAGACTCTGTAGTCATATATGTCCTCTACCCAGTTTCAAACCTTATCATCTCTTGGCTACAATCTTGTAGTAGCATTATATGGTGAACAGACTCTTAGGGTGGTCCCCATAATCCCTGCTTCTTGGTGTTATACCTTATGTAGTAATCCCCTTACCTTGTTTGTGTGCAGGATTTGTGACTTCCTCCTAACCGATAGAATACAGCAAAGGGAATAGGGTAAATGTGATTACATTACATGGAAGCCTCTCTCTCCTCTACTGGCTTTGAGGAGGCAAGTGGCCATGTTGGGAAACCTCATGTATCAAAGAACTATGGGCAGCCTCAGGAGCTGAGAATGGTCTCCAGCAACAGCCATCAAGAAACTGAAGCCCTCAATTCTACAGCCATAAGGAACTGAATTTTACCAACAACTTGAGTGAGCTTGGAAGCAAATTATTCACCAGTTGAGCCTCAGATAATACCATATCCTGAGCTGACACCTTGAATATAGCCTAGTGAGAACCTAAGCAGAGGACCCATCTGAGCCTAGATTCCTGACCCATAGAAACTGAGGTGATAAATGTGTATCATTATAAGCTGTAGGTTTGTGGTAGTTTGTTTCACAGCAGTAGAAAATTAATACACATTATAATTGGTGTTCTTGATTTCTTTTGCTCTCGTTTTCTTTGCTTTCCCATCTATTCCAAACAATTCCAGGCACCTAGAATTTCCTTCCTCAAAAATATTAAGACTCTGAGTAGCCAAATTCATATTACTCCCTGTCCCAAAGCCCTTTATCATCTCTTTACTTCCTGCAGAATAAACTCAAGACTCTTCAGGGACTGGGCTATAACTCAAATGGCCTTTCTAATTTTGTTTCCCATCAAATCCCTCCTTGTCCTGTGTTCTAGTCACAGAGATAATTTATACATGTCTTGCTCTTTCACATTGTAGACCCAGGATCATATTCACTTCTCAACCTAGAATAGCTTTTCATTTATTCTCACCCTTCAGGGCTCCCATCCTATATCCTTTTAAAATCCTTCATTTCTCCCGAATACAGAATACAGATTGAGGGGTCCCTCTGTGGGGCCTCTGTAGACATCCTTGTACCTCAGGTTAGTGCTTGTTTCATTCTGCCATATTTTCTAATTGGTCATTTTGAGATTGTCCAGACAAAATTATAAGCTGTTTGAGAGCAGGGACAGTGTTGTATTCTTCAATTCTCTAATGTAAGCATGGTGTCTTGGTGGTACCTGGTTTTCAATGTTGGTAGAATGAATGGAGGTATGCAATACAGGAGACGCTGGGGAGGTACAGCCTGAGCTGTAATATGTGGTTCCTCCATACACTTTCTGTTTGCTACCTGGGTATTCATGGCCAATGGCTTCCTGCTCAATGGTGGGGACCCCAGTACTTTGTGGAAATATCAACCACCTGAGCTTTTGAAAATCACCATGATTTGTCTGCTCCTTCTCATGTTGGGTTCATAGCTATACTTTTCTTAGGCCTTCTGATGTCTCTTTAGTCCTTTCCTCAATTTTAGGGAACTTTTGGTCTTTTAAAATATTTGGAAATATTGTATGTTTGTAGAACTTGTAGTAGTAAATTGAGAAAATGTCAGCCAAAGAGCTGTTGAGGTCAGAGAAGTATGGAATGCTGTTCTTCATCCATACATCACTGTCGCATGAATCTGAGATATTTTGTAAATGGAGCTTGATATCAATAATAGTAGGTGGCCCAAGGGACCATGTACCAAGACTTTCTAGAGGAAGTTACAAAATGCAGTAATAATAGAGTCAGATTTTTCCCTTTTCCTATTATAGATAGTTATGATATTAATATATTTTCATTCAGAACCTTTTCAGTGCTTATAGTTTAAAATGAGTACATTCAAAAGCTTCTTAATAGTACTTTTATGGGAGAAAATATTTGCATGCTACACTTCTGATAAAGGGCTTATAACCAGAATCTATACAGAACTTAGGAAAATCAACAAGAAAAAATCAAACAACCCTATTAAAAAATGGGCAAAGGACATGAACAAAAACTTTTCCAAAGAAGACAGAATGATGGCCAGCAAACATATAAAAAAGTGCTCAACTTCTCTAATCATCAGGGAAATGCAAATCAAAACCACAATGAGATATCACTTAACTCCAGTGAGATTGGCTCATATCAAAAAATCCCCAAATAACAAATGTTGGCGGGGATGTGGACAGGTAGGAACACTCATACACTGCTGGTGGGACTGCAAATTAGTACAACCTCTATGGAAAAGAATATGGAGATATCTCAAAGAATTAAAAGTAGAATTACCATTTGACCCAGCAATCCCACTACTGGGTATTTATCCAAAGGAAAAAAGACATTTTATAATAAAGATATCTGCTCTCGAATGTTCATAGCAGCACAATTCACAATTGCAAAGTTGTGGAAACAACCCAGGTGCCCATCAATACACGAGTGGATCAATAAAATGTGGTATATGTATACCATGGAGTATTACTCAGCAATAAGGAACAATAGTGAATTAACACATCTGGTATTATCCTGGTCGGAGCTAGAACCCATTCTTCGAAGCGAAGTGTCACAGGATTGGAAAAACAAGCATCACTGGTACTCACCATCAAACTGGTACTAACTGATGAACACTTACATCACACAGGGCAATAACATTCATCAGAGGGCGGGCGGGCGGGAGGGGGGTGGAAGGGATGGGAAAAACTCTCACTGAATGGATGTGGGGAGCACAGTTTGGGAGACGACCACGATTGTGGCTCTGACACGGGCAGAACAGGGGCAATGTGTATGGCCAAAATGTTGTACCCCCATGATATTCTGAAATTAAAAAAATAAATAAAAAAAAAAAGAAAAAAAAAAAAAAAAACAAAAGCTTCTTAATAGTATTTTTGAATTATTTTTACAGGTGTGATGTTAAACTGAGAAACTAATTTTTTTTTTTGCTTCAAATGCTTTGGTTTCTTTATGTGAGATAGAGCTGCTTTATCTACCATATTTTACACTTTTATTCTTGTATTTATTTCACACTGCACTTTTCCTTCATGGAAATTATCACAGATTTAGAAGATTGTTTAATATCCATCTCCCCTGCTTGAACATAAGCTGTAGGAGGACAGGACAGTGTGTGGCTTGTTCATCCCTGTCTTCCTAGCATCTAACCAGTGCCTGGCACACAACTGGTGCCTCAATAAATATTTGATTAAACAAAAAATACATTATTTATTTATTATATATTTTCTATTTTATAACATCTTTTCCCATGTAATTTTGAGAAGAAATGAAGAAAAATGGTCACTTATCTATGTGAATTTTACATCACTACTGTTTTGCTTTGAATCTGCAAAAACAAAAGTACTTTAGTCAATTTTAGTCTGAGGGCAGAGCTTATAGTTCATAGGGAAGAGTTTTAAAGTAGAATGACCTAACACAGGTGAAGTGTTAAATTATGGGAAAGAAAAGTACCCACATACTACAGAATTGGGTGAGAGATTAAAAAAAAGTTTTTACATTCAATCCTTTATTGCCTTCTTTGCTCCAATTCTCTGTCCTCCTTTACCTATTTACCTTATGATCCCTGGGTTATTATTTCAGCTATACCCTGTACTGTGGCCAGAGAAGCCTAGGACCATAAGAGCCATCTTATTCTTTTTCTCCTAAGTATAAGAGGTGCTTGTTGGAGCTACCTTGTGGGTACACCAGAATAGTGAATGTAGGTTGGGTCTCTCTCCCTAATAATACAGACTCAGGACAGAATAATGTAAACAAAAGGATGAAATGAGGGCAAAATATCTCAGAGCAAAATACCATTTTATTTTATTTTATGTATTCAACAAATTCTAAGTTGTTATTATGTGGAAGGTGTTTTTCTAAATGCCAGTAGTTTATTGCTCACAATTTACTTCAGATAAACCACAGATTAAAAATATATATAAGTATGGATACTCAGTGGGCCTTAGTGTTGATTACTAATTCCTCTTCCTAGTGGACACTGAAACTAAGAATGGCTACTCATATTCTCTCCTGTGCATCATCTTCTTTTACACCTCCAAGTTCATTTCCCTTGGCCTGAGCTGACAACTGCTGGTCCATGCCAAATTGGGCAGTTATTAGCAAAATTGAATGTGCTTCCTGCAGAAATCTCTTTCTCCTTATGTTACCGTTCAAAGTCCAGTCTCTCATATGCTCAGAACTCAAGTCCAATGTAGCTCATATTCCCTCTGTTGTTCTACTGTTGTTATTAGCTGATCTTGTATCACTCTGTATAATATAGTCACATTAGAAATTATGGCTACTTTCTATGCAACTCCTCCTAGAAGTAAAAAAGCTATTCTTTCTTTGGAGTTATCTTGAAGGTAGTGTTTTTTAATTGTAAAAAATATTTTTCTGTAGGTTTAAGGCAGAAAACAAAAAAGCTCTTTCTGCTGAGAACTACATGGAAAACTATTTCTCCATTTCTCCAAATCTCTTTCCTGCTGGACATTTGTAATCTTTCACTACAAGTGCTTTCTTGTTGAGGGATGTCTCATCTCTGGGACTATTTGTAATTGGCTGAGGCAGAAATTTACTTTTGAGCTTTTTCTTACTCTCCATGTAAAGCCAACTTTGTCATTTTGTGAATCATGTTTTCTTCTTTTCTCTACCATAGTGGTATAAATACCACATAAATAAACTCTTCAAACCTTTTGCATTCAAAGTCAAAAGTGATTCTGGGCCCATGTGATTGAGTTTCCCTTCTCTCCTGTGTTTGAGAATAAAGCATTAAGGAAGGAAGGATGTTAGGGAAGTAGACACAGCACCTATTATTGTAGAAGACCTACGTCTTCATCTGTATCATTACATAAAATTAACCATGTGATGGTTAATTTTATGTGTCAACCTGACTAGTCCATGGAGTTCCCAGATGTTTGGTTAACCATTATTCTGGATGAGATTAACATTTGAGTCAGTAGACTGAGTAAAGTAGATTGCCCTCCCCAATGTATGTGGGTCTCATCCAATCTGTTGAAGGCCTGAATATAAT
The DNA here is from genome assembly GCA_023783475.1 of Daubentonia madagascariensis. Taxonomy (NCBI): domain Eukaryota; kingdom Metazoa; phylum Chordata; class Mammalia; order Primates; family Daubentoniidae; genus Daubentonia; species Daubentonia madagascariensis. The sequence goes on along the minus strand of JAKFHU010001631.1, from coordinate 16,222,012 downwards.
AAAAGGCTGAGAAAGAAAGAATTTACTCTTTCTGCCTATCTTGAGCTGGAATGTGGTTCTTATCCTGCCTTTGGACTTGAACTTGGACTGGAACTTATACCATCAGCTCTCCTGGTTCTCAGGCCTTTAGACTCAGACTGGAAGTATACCATGGGCTTTCCTGGGTCTGCCAAACTGCAGATCTTGGGACTTAGCCTCCGTAATCACAAGGGTCAATTCCTTACAGAAAATCTCTCTTTCTCTCACTAGTTATAGATATAACATATATCTGTTATCCATATCTATCTATCCTATTGGTTCTATTTCTCTGGACAACCCTGACTAATACAGGGAGCATATTTTAGAAAGCTGTTATTTTGATGAGTCAATTCAGTTCATCAGCTATTTATTAAGCATCTGTTAGATTCAAAGCAATGAAATGTGCTAAGTGCTATGAGGACTATAAAGATAAAGAAGTGTCCAGCTTTACAGCAAGTTCTTAAACTTGCTCTTAAGCTATCATGAGGCAGGGAATTTTAAGATCCTTGAGAGAGGTGCCATCTAAATGCTTTGAAGTTTTGATGGAAGGGAAGGTGATTTTGGCCGCATAGTTTGGTGAAAGCTTTATAAAAGAGGCAGCACAAGTCAGGCTCAGTTCTCTAATGTTGCTCAATTTTCCACCTATTGTCCTTCTTTTCTGATTTATATGCAAACAACCTTGAGCTCCTCTGATTGGTATTGTAGGGTATGTTAAAATCATGAAGGTACTATTCTTAATGAAGATTTAATATTCATTCAATCAAATAAATTAGCATCAAAATAAATGGAGCAAAAACTATTAATGAGAAATAGACCAAAACAAGTAGACCTTAGTAACTTTTCCCTCAGTGCATTGACAAATTAAGTAGATAAATGAGTAAGTGAAGATGTAGAAGACCCAGAAAACATAATTAACAAGGCAGATCTAGTGATATAGCTGCATCAATCTATAGTGAACTATACCCTGAAAATGGAGAAAACCTTCTAAACAAGTGCTGTGGAACATTTACATTTGTAAATTATAATGTGATATAATTACATTAATATAAAAGTGGAATTATATTAGATCCTAAAGAAAGATTCCAAAAATTTTCAGAACCATAGACAACATTCTCATAACCTAACACAATAACATTAAATATTAATTACCAAACTAGAAAACAAAGAATTCTTCTACCTGTAAACTAAACTTCTTTCTTAAACCATTCTTAAGTTGAAAGGAGCTCAAAACCACAATTAGAGAATATCTACAAAATTAAAATAATGAAGATATTATGTATCAGAATAGGAAGGATAAATTAAAGCCAAGCTTACTAAATAAAGTGGTCTTAAATACTCATAGTAATAAGGAAGAAAGAACAAAAAGACATGCATTTGCCATCTATGAGAGTAGAAAAAGAACAAAAACACTAAAAACTCCTAAGCAAAATGGAAGGAAGGAGTTAAGAGAAATACATTCAGAAATTAATAAAGTCATAAACAGAAAAATGGCACTAATAAATTCAAGAACTATTGTATATTGTAAATAAACACATTAAAATAAATCAATTAACGGAATAAAGATATGCAATAAAGAAAATAGAATTGGCAAATATTTCTTAAATACAAAAGCAGGTCCTGCCAAGAGTGACACTACAGGCTCAATTTCTAGTCTGTTACGATATCCATTACTATGGTTTCTTGTTTTGACTTGCAGCCCTTGAGAGCATCTTTCTTTCAAATAGTTGACACTATTTCCCCTTGTGAATAAAAACACTGGCTGCCCATGCGGCACAGGGATTGGATTGCAGGTCTCAGTCCATGGGGACAGCAGGAGCCATTGTCTATGTTTTCCTTCTGCCTGTTTCTCTTCTGTGATACCTGATGGTGAGAGTGACATATAAGACGACCCTGGATTGGGGGTCATGCTGCCTGTATTCTAGTCCATTTCTGCTACTAACTTGGGTGTCCTTGGGCCAAAATTTCAGACAATTGGAACCCCAATTTCCTCTTTTGAAAAACAATGAGTTTGGATTGGATAATTTCTGAAGTCTTTTACAGAGATAACATTTGAGATGCACTATCTTTTGATTCTTGGTGTCCTGTTCTCTATAACTTCTGTGGTTACCAATGACTTGGTTGCCCTGTACTCTCCTCTCCTCCACCCTAGGGTAGCATCATGTCATCAGCCACAGGACACGATGACCTCAGATTTCATTAGAGGCTTTGCTAATATTTGTTCTAAAAATTTCAGCAATGAACATTTGGATGAAAACATTTTTTATGCGTTTTTATTTTTGGGCTGATTGACAGTGAGTTCAACAGGAATTGAGCCAAACTCTAAGGGCTTTTTTTTTTTCAAACCAGGAAATATATTATTTTCCTTTATTGAACCCTGCTTTGTTCTGTCCATTTTCATCTAAGTTCAGAGCTACCACGATCAGAATGGCTATCCATTCCAGATTATGTATTTATATTATATTATGTATTTAGGGTTTTCTCAGAGTTAGTCCACAGACAGTAGATTTGCTATCAAAAGTTTAAAAAGAAACAATGACAAGGGAAAAAAAAAACCCTTCTCTCCTATACCCATGAAAATGTTGAGTAATTCTTGGAGGAGGCAAATATTATAGACATTGATCTACAAAGGAAGTAGTTCTTTATGAGGCCAGAATATGCAGTAACACGGCTCCTTCCTCCCAGGGCAGGTCTGCTTACCTGGATGCTTATCAGTCTGTCCGTGCTAAGCACTCTCTACTGAACACAGATCAGAACCAGGAAAGAATGCCAGCTCCAATCTGCAAGGCATCACCTTTTGTGAGCCTTAATAAGTGTTCATGAAAGGAAAGCAGAAAAAAGAAAGGGGAACTTAGTTTGCATTTGGAGAGTGACATAGTGAATAGAGGATAGAAGAGAATTCCCTTACGTAAAAGAAAATATAAAATTCATTCAAACTCATAGGCTGAAATATTTCTTCCCTGTTGTTTGACTGTAGAGAATGTCAGGGAGTGATGAACTAGGCTTTGGGGTGAGGGTGTTGCTTGCTCAGTGGCAGGATTGCATTTTCTTTTTTCTTTTACTACCTGCGTAAGTGCTGCAACATAGCTACTTAGTGTGAGTGAAGAGGGGATGGGGAGACTCTTCCAAATCAGTAACATCTTTGAGATTGTTGGTATCGACTTTTTTCCTCCTGAGTGACACATTTTAAGTGGCTCTTGACAGGAATTTTCTTCTTGATGACAATTGACTTCTGATTGCCTGGACGCTCATAGCCACTGGCAGGAGAGACAGGCACCTGCAAGGGGGAGCTCAGAGTGTCTATCTGTAGCTCCCTTGTGGGCTCTCCTCACTAGGATGCCCTTACACTGCCTCCATGAGGGGCCAGCTGGCAGCAAAGGAGAAGTGTGACAGAGGAGGCAGGCCTGTCTGCCATGGACACTTGCTCCAATCAGCTTGGCAATTCTGATAATTCATGATATGCTAATTGGCTTATGATCATGATCATCATTACTATCATCATTATTACTATACTTTAGAATGGGCCTGCACAGTCCCAAAGATATATAGATGGAAAGTAAAAATGTTTTCAATCATGTGAAGAGTTTGTCTGTAGATCAGTAAACATGAGAATGACTGATGAATTGTGCTTCATTCTGCCCATTTTCATCCAAGTCCAGGGCTACCCTGTCTAATAAATAAGCATGAGAATAATTCATATGTCTGGGTGTTATGCAAAGCAGAGTCTACTTATAGATTTCTGGAGTGGTGACTAACTGGGGAGAAGGGGACAGTGCTCAGAAGACTGATTTTCTTGATACTTTTTGGTTAGAATCAAAAGCAGAAATTGAACCATCGGGAACATTAGAGATGTTCTTTGCCTTCTTTTTTTAAACAAGACAATGAAAACACTTACTTATACTGTCTACTGTATGTCCAAAGAGAACCTGAGGTAGCCCAGATAGAAACATGCAAAATAGTAGAGTTAAAATGTGGATAAACGAACAACTCAGAAATCTAGATGAAGAACAGAAGGAATTGTACTGGAATATAGTTAATGCAAGTGAACACCAAACTTGGTCCTGCTTGAAAATCAATAATACCAGTACTAGTTATAAGGATATTAATAATGGTTACCATTACTTTGTACCAAGTGGCTTTCATACATTATTTCTAATCTTTGCAACAACTTCACAAATAACAACAACAAATCCAGAGGTTCAGAAAAGACAAATGATGTGACAAGAGCCACAGACACAGTTATGGATCCAAGATTCAGATTCAGAACTGAGTTCAAAGCCTATATTTGATGGTATAAATGTGTCTTTGCAGGACGTTCCCGGGCTACAGGTCAAGTTACTGAGATGTAAGATGCCTTACACTAGTAAAGGCCTGGTGTTGGAAAGAATTGTCCTACACCTGTTCATCAGTGAGTTGCCTTGGAATGTTGATTGTGCATGTGTGAGAGGAGGATTTTTGGAATCTGTACTCTTCAATTTTTGGAACGGCCCCTGGGAAACTATCTTCCAGGGTCTATATTTCTATTGCAGGAACTGTTAAAATAGAACCACCTAAAATATAGCCTGTGTTTTACCAACTTTATAAAGGAAGACTCAGTTGCTCTGTGCTAAGATGGGAGGAAAGACTCATAGCTCGTCTCTGGCACAAAGATCTGAGCAAGAGGAAGCTGCCCCTGGCCCTGGTGACGTGATGCCACCATCCAGGTGGCATAGCAGACTCAAGCCATCCATGCCAGAAACTAGGATTGTGGTTAACTAGGAGTCTGGGGCTTTTGGTGGCAACTTTTTTTTTTGAACAAAAATATACATAAATGGTAAGTATATTTGTAGCCATAAGAGTCTCTGCTCTGTAATAACCATGTTAATGTTCTCATAAAAAGATATGGGGCAAGAGCAAAGTGACAGAAAGGCTGATTAGCATTTTATGACAGAATTAAGCTGCATGACAAATAACTCACTGGTTTTATACTCCAGCAATTCTGCTTTCAAATGCCGGAGGTGCTGGGATGTTTTTGTTCATTTATTTGTTTTTCATATTTAACCATGAAGGTGTCCAGAGCGATTTGTAGAAAAATGGAATGCAATTGTAATAGTAAATATGATTAGTGCTAATATTATGAATAATCCATTCACTCCAAAATTCCTATAAAAATTGCTGTTTCTTTTTTTGCTACTAGATTTTCAAGCATATATTGGTTTAGAAGTAGAAGAAAAAGTTCAGACTACGACTCATCAATGTCCTAATTCGTGTGATAGATTTTACAAAATTCAACAATTCTGCCATTTAGTTCTCCCTAACTTTGGGGAAAGTTCATTGGGCCCATTAATTCTGTGAGTGTTAAAGGGGAAATGACTTTCACTTGGTTCAAGGCACCAGATTCTAGATTAAGAACTCCCTCTGCACTTGCAGTTTTGTTATAGGTAAAGAGTATGGACAGGTAGAAAGAGGCAGGGGAGATACCATACATAATTCAGCAAAAGATTAGTTATTGTTGCTGAGAAATGATTCAACAGCTGGTTTTCTCATCTACAGATATAGGAAGCACGCCAGGTTTCCTTAATTGTTGGTGGTAGATGAGGATATTAGTTCTCATTTACTTCAAGAGTATAATATTATATCAAAATTATCAGAATTAAAAAAGAGTAAAAAAAAACCCTGCTCATGGTTTTACCCTCTTAATGAACACTGAAAATATGCTACATCATATATTTAAATACAAAGAGTACAAAAATTCACTTCTTTTGTAATCAACACACTAGGTAATTGTTGGGAGTCCACCTTGTGTCTAGCCCCATGCTGGGCAGCTGGAGGTGCAAGAAGACAATCCAGTCCCTGACTTCCAAGAATTCAATCCATTTGGAAAGCCAAGATGATTGAATGAAACAATTAATGAGCAATGCAGGGTGATATAATAAAGTGCTTTAGGATGTGGATAAAAATTATGTAGTCACTGTGGTCTTGATTGCATCTGTAATTTAGATTGATAACACTTTATACATTCTAACTGCTGACAAACATCTATTGGATTGAGAGTCAGGAGATGTCAGTCTAGTTGCCACTTGGTGTGACTTTAAATAAGCAACTTAACATATATATATATGTTTTTTTTTTTTTCCCTGGATAAAACAAAGAAGATGGGACTAGATGACCTCCAAAGAGCCTTCCCGTTCTGAAGTTTTATGAGCTCATGGCATTCAGGCTACTATCACTGAGAAGATTTCAATTCTTTCCATAAAGCCTGGGAGGTATAGACACAAAGTGCTTCTTCTCTGAGGCAACAGCGTCTATTAATCTTTCCTGATAAGTGGGGTTTGGGGGCTCCAGTCCCAAGGAGTTTTGAGTCTGGCCTATATAAGGGTGGGGCTGGAATGGCCCTTGGCTTCAGAGTGTGGAATGAAGGTGGATCTGAAGGGACCATCCCAGGATAACATTGGAATGATGAGCCTAGGGGTCCAGTCAACCACAGTATCAGTTTTCAGGGGCTGGACAGAAATAAACTCCAAGTAAGGGGGTAAATGGGTAGAAATCAGAGAGCAAAACTGAGCAGAGGGTCAGAAGCAGAATCTGAAAAGATGATCTGAGCTCAGGAGTATAACCACAGGGTGAAGAAGAAGCTTCTAATTTTAAGGACAGACGGCAGAGATGGCTCCACAGGCTGACAGTATGGCAGATGTCTTCACATGCTACTTCATATGGACTTGGATTTTCCCTGCAAGGGTGGGCCGGTGGGTTCATTTACGTTCTTTTGCCTTATCCCTTCCATAGGCAAAGGCAGGCCTGTGAAATGACAGTTGGCTAGGGCCGAGGGTATAGCTTGGGGTGTGAAGCCCTACTTCAGGTCTCTTTCTTACTCAATTCACCCTCCATCCCACTACTAGGACAGTGATTTTTCAGCAGTATATTATCTCTGACCTTGTCACTCCTCTGCATGGGCTAATAGCTATCTTTGTCAGAACTTAAAACTTTAAGATCTAGTGTAAGATGATATGGCTTCAACTTTTTCAACTGTATCAGTCACTTCTACCATATATACATCTTATTTCTAGCCAAACTATGCCCCTTGATGTTTCTCAAATATACACTGTCTTTCCCCACTACTGTGCCTTCATTCATGCTGATTCTCTTTCCCGGAATGCTTTTCCCTGGCAAAATTCTACCTGGGAACCAATCCAATCTCACTTTACCACTAGAAACCTCTTCAGGACCCTTCCGTCAGATATAATCTTTCTGTCCTTTGAATTACTGCAGCCAATTTTCTCCCTTTTATGAATTCATTACTTCTACCTTATATTTTGCTTATTTCTACATTTATCCTTTCTGTACTGTGAGACTGTGGCCTCATTTGGGGAGGAATCCTGTGCCCCCAGCACCTCACATAGTGTCTGATATATGGTGAGCTCTTCTTAGCTGTCTTTTGAGGTCCTGATAACAGGCTGGGGAAGTAGGTAGACATTCAGAAAAGGAAAATATAATCATGTGAAATCAAGTGTTTCTACCCCTTTTTCCTTGGCATTACACATTCATTTTTGCAATAAACCTCTCCCCCACCCCCAGCAAACATGCTTTTGCCTATAAAATTTAAAGCAGTGTAGGAAAAATGAATTTCATTTTTTTTTCACAATCACTAAACATATGTAAACAAATGCAAGCCTACCTTGAATTGTTAATACTTCAACTGGAACAACTCATTTAAACTGCCCAAGCTATTGTGTCAAAATCCATGTGCCCATTTCAAGCAAATTTCTGGCATGCAAGGATTTCAAATAAGAAAAACACCCCGTGCTTTCTTCCTTCTCTTTTTTCTCCAGAGAGTACTCCTTCATTTTTTTTTCTTTCAGCATAAATAAGATGACTTTCTTAAAGCTAAACTTGGAACTCTTATTTTAAAAACTTCTTTCTTTCATCTTTGTGGCTCTTCGTTTTTGTCCCTATGTTGTGCTCCCAGGTGCCCCAGGCAGCATGATGTAACCAGTCACGCATGGCTTCCTCAGCCACACTGCCTGGGTTCAAATCTCACTTCTGCAAGGGTACTCATCCTTTGACCCTCCACTAATCTGTTAATCTCTCTCTGCTGCATTCTCTCATCTCTAAAATGCAGATGATAATTGGGTTGTGGTCTAACAATTAAGTGAGTTAATGTCTGCAAGGTACTTAGCACAGTGCCTAGTGTATAATAAGTATTAGCTATATGAACTCTTGTTTATTGTTAAACTTAGAACTGAACTAGTCCTCTAGGGCTGTTTAAACTCTAGCGCCACGTGGCTATTTCTTGGTCAAATTAGATCTATGCTGATCTCTAAACTGTCTTTCCCAGTCGTTTCTACAAAGAGCCACTTCTTCTCCATCTTGTATCTGTGCAAAGTTTTGTTTTTTCATTCTCTGATGTACCATTATCCCCTTGTTCATAGGGAGACTTCATTAGACTCTGACGGGTAGCTCCCTTCATTGTCTCAGATTGGGAGTGATAATGGCTGATATCCCACGTTACACTTTGGCGGAGACTGAAAGGAAAATTTCCACTATAAATGGCACTGTGCTATTGGTTAGAGGCACATCAAAACTTTTTACCTTTCCCTATTGCATTTGGGGAGAAGAGGCAAGGCCTTGTGGAGGAGCAGTTTGATTTGAAAGAGCAAATTCTAACAACAGCAGAGAGACTGGGGGAAGAGCTGTTAGGCAGCCTTCCAAACATACCACACTGTTGATTCTAACAGCAAAGGGGCTCTCTTTCTAATCGCTCACTCTATATTTCCCAGCCCTCTCCACAAAGGCGGTGGAGATGAAGGCTGCTATTACAGATGTAGCTTGTGTGCTAGAGTTAGCCAACTTGTAAACTCCTGAGATTAAAAGTAAATTAGGAAAACATGTATGTGATTTGTACTTCTTGGGAAGCATTTCACTCCTGTCAAGAGGTAAAAATAATAAAGTTAATGCATACTCTTTCCTTTAATCCCAGTCAAGAGGGAAACCAAACTAGGTTGGAAGCTCTGTAAACATTTGACCTGGTGCAGAGCTGGGCCCATAGCGGGCACTGAATAAATGTTAGTTGACTCTGAGATGCCTTCCCATTAGCTGTGTGGATTCTCCAATGCAGAACAATTTTCATTTTTTATTTATTAATAGTTCCCAAGTTGTCACTGATGCAGTGTGCATTCTAGGTACAGTTTAATCAATTTTTAAAAGATAGATGATAGTTTGCTTTTTCCAGGACATAGTCCCCTTTCTTATGTAATATTAAAAAAAAAAGCAATGACCCTTTTTGTTGGAATATCACATTGAGCTTTCATATCTTTTTCATATTTATCACTAACATTCATTCTTATCTATCACTCCCCAGTGCCTTTCAGCCTGTTTTTCATTCCCAGTGAATACTTGTGCTTTGGAATAATTTTTCCTAAGACATGTATATTTTAGTGTATATACAGTTTGCATTTTTTCAAGTTTAATCTCCTGTTTTTATATATATTTAAGGCCTTAGGGCTTTGTTTTCCATTTCTAAGTTTTCATCATGTGCCGTGTTTTCCCATTCCGTATCATGAGCTTAACTGGCTAATTTCTTCCTGTTCCCGGATCACGCAGCTGTGAGCACAATCGTAGGCTCTCAGAAAGCCCTTGGCAAATACTTATGAATTGATTGAGTAATAAGTTGAAGGTGTTATTAGATTATTTCCACAGTGAAAACAGTACAGACTTTCAGATACAAACTTAAGAAGGTGGCACTCTGAGGATGGTCCCATCTGCCTTCATTCATTAAAATTCATAGTATTATTCATTCTGACTCTTTTTCCAAAGCCATGGCACCACCTTCTGATTTCTGGGGTTAGGAAGGATGAAAAATGAGTGACACTGGGAGGAAAGAAGGGAGGTTAGGGATGAGTCCAGGTGTGTTGACAGAGAGCTGAGGGGTCAGGACTATGGTCGGCACTTCCAAACTTAAAAACTGTTCAAACTAACAAGATCTGCTCATTCAGAGTGGCCTCAACAGCTTGGCATAGTAGAAAATGAGCAGGTTTTGGGGTAAAACTGCCTTGGTCGGTACACCAACGCCGTAACCTATTAGCCCTGTGATCTCAGACAAGTCGTTTAAACTTGTTTTTCTCCTCTATTTCCTCCTCCTCCTCCTCCTCTTCTTTCTCCCTTCCCTTCTCTTCTCATTTTCTTCTTCTCAGGAGGGGTTATTGGGATCTAGTTCATTCACAAGAACACTATATCTGTTGTTGTATATATTTTTCAACATTCTGAGATATTTCAACCATAATGAAAAGTGCAGACTGATACCTACTTTGTCTAATTTTAATACTTTGTATTTTTCCTTCATACATTTAAAAAAATAGAACTTCTCATGTTCAGCTTTAGTCTACTATGCACTGATTCCATTTCCTCCCCTCCGTCCCAAACTTTGCATTTACCACTTTTGCTTCCATGAATCTATAAAAATATATGGTGGTATTTTATAAGCTTTAATTTTTATATAAATAACATCATGCTGTACATATTCTACTTAAACTTGATTTTGTTGTTCAACATTATTTCTGACATTTGCCTTTATGCATGTAGTTGTATTTCATTCATTCATGTTAGCAGTTGCATACTATCCTGTTGAACCTTAATTTGTCACTGCATGCTCCTGGTGCAGTGTGTTTGCTGCTTACAGTTTTCTTTTTTAAATCATTACAAATTTGGGATATAATAAATATTTCTGAATATCAATCCGTGTATACTTGTATAACAGTTTGTCTAGGACACATACCTAGGGGTAATGTTGCTATGTTGAAGGTATGCATGTCTTTAACTTTACTAGATTTTGCCAAATATCTTTCCAAAGTGATTGTACCAATTTATACTTCTACTACCAATTATGTAAGAAGGTTGTCATTATTCCACAACAGTTGGTAACAGAATTTTAAGGTTTTGCCAACCTGATAGCTGTTAAATGGGATACCATTATTGTTTTAACTTTCATTTCCCTAAACACTAGTAGGGTTGAACATCTATTCATATGTCTGTATGTTTTTTGGCTTGGCTTTCCATGAATTATCTGTTATATAAACAGCATGCTACTGGATATTTTTAAATGTAATCTATCTGCCTTTTAACTAGCATAACTCACATATGTTTATTATGATTAATAAAGTAATTAATTTTATTTCTTCCATCTTATTTTTGTGTTTTTCTTGATTCTGCTTTTTCTGTGTGTTTTTTCTCTTTTATTGCCTTATGTTGATATTTTTATTCGTTTTCCCTCTTTTACTATTTGAAATTCATGCTTGTGCTTTCATCTTTTACAGGGCAGCTTTAACATTTTAACATGCATGTTTGGCTTAACAAAGTCTTGATTGTCTTCTTCTAAAGTCGTCTTGTGCTCTTCTCCTGAACAACAAAAGAACCTTAGAATCTGTTTGTCTTCTCTCTTTTTACATTTTATTACTCAATATTTAAGACTTGCCTGGAGTTATAGTTACCAATTATCATAGTTATTGTCGATTTTACAGTTAATGCTTATCTAGATTAACCACATTTTTAACAATTTTATTTTGTTCTTCATTCTTTCATGTATTTCAGCCCTGTTGGGTTAAGAATCCTTCTTCCCTATGGTACATTCTTTATAGGTTCTTTGAGCAAGGGTCTGTTAGTGGAAAGCTGACCCGTGTTACTTCAATGACTCATGAATGATAGTCTAGCTGGTAAAGAATTCAAGCTTGACCATTATTTACTTTCAGTACTTCAAAGATATTATTCCTTTGTCATCTTGTTTCCATCATTGCTGATGAGAAATCTATTGTTAGTCTAATTATTGTTCCTTTGTAGATGGCCTGGATTTTCTTTCTGGATACTTTTAAGATCTTCACTTTGGTGTTTTGGAACTTACAATGGGTTTCTAGGTGTGGATTTATTTTTACTTGTTTTGCCCATAAATAATTGTATATCCTGAATCATGGCTTTCTTCAATACTTAGAAATTCCCTGCTGTTATCTTTTCAGCTACTAGCTAGTGCACCTTCCATTTCTGTCTATTTTTTTTTCTGGAACTCCCATTAGACATATGTTGGGCCTACTCATTCTGTCTTACATACTTCTTTTTTATTTTTAATTATTATGAGTACATACATAAAATATATTTATGGGGTACATATGATGTTTTGATATATGCATATAATGTATAATAATCAAACCAGGGTAACTGGGGTATTCATCACCTCAAGAATTTATCATTTCTTTGTATTAGGAATATTCAAATTCCATTCTTTTAGTTATTTTAAAATATACAATAACTTATTATTGACTATAGTCACCCTGTTGTACTATCAAATATTAGATCTTGTTCATTCTATCTAACTACATTTTTGTACCCATTAACCACCCCTACTTTATCCCCCCTCCCCACTACTCTTCCCAGCCTTTGGTAACTGTTGTCAGGTTTTAGTGTAATATCAGGTTTTTGTGTTTCCTGTATTTTTTGTCTCCGTATCGAAGAATGATTACTGAGACTGAGTCAATAGAACAAATGAGTAGACCAAGTAGATGTAAGTGAGCCAAACACCAAGATTTATTAAGTACAGTACATTTCAGAGAGGGAACAGGTCTATGTCCGTGAGTAGAGATGACCTTGAGTTTTTAGTACACACTTGTATTTATATCATAACTGGACTGCCTCTCCAGTTATGATTGTCTCTCAAATACATAAAGACCTGGATATAAGTAACCTCTGACCACTTCCCCTCCCTTTGACAAGAGGTCTAACTATAAGATTGTGTTGTAATTAAGACTCCTGTTTATGGGCCAGGATTCTTCATCTGGCAGTTGGTATTGGGGCCAGGCTGTGTTGTAAAAGAATATTAATTTTTTTCTCCAAAGGCTGTCAAATCTAACGATCTTTCACTTTTTTAAACAAGCATCCCAAGGGTGAATTTGTGGGGATTGAAGCTTTCTGTCTCATGGTTTTCTGTGGGGAGAAAAGAGAAGGTAGACTACCCATCGGACTGGGTGTCCTCATGTCCGTCAGGTTGGCCTTTGGCACTGTCCATGGACCATGAGGCACCAATTATGAGAGCGTCCCAGTCATAGACAGTGAGAGGGGTTTCCCGTGGAGATACTGTGTCCATATCACATGGCCAGAGCTCTGGCCCCACTTTTTCCCACCTGGAATCATGCAGCAGATTCTGCTGGCTGGAGGCATCTTGGCAAGGCTGTCCTTACTAAGTGTGTACCCCCACTCTACCCTTGATTTCCCATGTCTTGTGTTTGCCTGTTTTTGGATGTCACTTTTTAGCCTTCATTTCTGTATGTCTCCTAGCCCAAATGGCCTCCCAGTTTGCCCTGGTCCTTACCAGTGACCCCAGTGAAAGGGCTGTCCATTGGCTCAACTTGAGAGGATGTTGAAGTCCCTCCTAGGTTTTCATAAGGAGTCAATGAATAGGTTTAACACTGTTCATTTGTCTCCTGTTGAATGGGGGGTAGGGGTTATTCCACTGAGCCCTGATTGTACCAGGAGCAGAGGTGTTGAACAAGGGCACTAGTGGCCAGGCAGGTGGAGAGATCAGTCACAAGCACCCTGTCTTGCTGGGAGAATGTCGTGAAGTAAAAGGGGCATGGGCGATTCACATAGCAGCCTTTATTGCAAAGCGAAAGTACGTTCCAGAGAAGGAATGGGTCTATCTCTGTGAGTGGAGATGACCCTGGGTTTTTAGCACACACTTATATTTATATCATAACTGGACTGCCTCTCCTCCCTGTAGGTGGAGTTTCCATTTCCTGCCCCTGAGTGATTGACAACTTGGGGTTATATAACTGAATACTTTGTGCACATGTGGAAGGAATCCCCATAATTCCCCTTGATTGCCCACGGCAGGGGTGGGGGGGGCTCAAATCTGCAATGCTAATTAGATGGTAATGAACCCTGCGTCAGTTGAGTACACTAAAAATCCCCTTGTGTGCATGTCTCAGTTTGTGCCAGTTCACTCTACCCATGACCCTGACCATATCTCCAGTTTGCGGCTTCTCTACCTCTTTTTGGTTGGTCATTTCCTATCATAGACAAAACATCTGTTCCTCTCGCCTCTCCTTGGCCCTACCTAACACCATCATGTCACTCTCTATGTCCATGAGATCAGTTATTTTAACTTTTAGCTCCTATGTATGATTAAGAACACGTGAAATTTGTCTTTCTGTGTTTGGCTTATTTCACTTAACATAATGTTCTCCACTTCCATCCATGTTGTTGCAAATGACAGCATTTCATTCTTGATGCTTTTATGTTTTTCATCTGTTCAGTTCTCTAAACCTAATTCTGGGTAATTCACTTTCAAAATACTTAGTTGTGTCCATTAATTCTCCTTTTAGTTATATCTAATCTGTTTAACTTTTTAACTTTTTTATTAACTATTTTTTTTAGGCACACAAAGAGTATAGAAATACTGGAATGAATACTTGGGAACTTACCCTTAAGCTTCAGAAATAAAAACCTTATATCTTTTGTTGGTTTTGTTTCATTTAACTCACTAAATTTTTATCTTCAAACTTTTCGGTTATTCACTTGTAGTGTCTTGTTCCTTTTTATAATTTTCTATTTCTTCTATAATTAGCCATTTAAAATATTTATTTTGCCATTTCCCTGATAGTTCCATCATTGGAAGGTTTTAGGAGTCTAAACCTGCTATTTGTTTTGTGTGCCAACTCTTGTTTACTGAGAAGATGCTCCTTATGTGTTTTACAATTCTGGATTATAAGCTAATTTAGCAGTGCCTTTTCTATTTGAATCCTGGGTGTCTTGAGTTGAAGGCATGATCCTCTGAAAAGTTTCATTTGTTTTTTCTCCCAGGTACCCAGGAGCATTAGCAGGCCAGAAACTATTTTTATGGTTCCTAGATATTGATAGTGGTAAATTCACACTCTGTACAGAGAGTATTCTATACTCACAGAGACACAGTCCTGGTTACAAGTTCTTAGGGAAAACTTTAATTTATTTCAACCAGTGCCCAGACCATGGCAAAAAGAAAAAAAACTTTTCTGTTATTTTCCTGTGGTAGTAGGTAGGTTTTTTCCAGTTTACCCTTTCACTGAATTTATAGTCCATTTAGATTCCTGGTTTTTTGTGAGATGACTTAACTCCAACTCTGTTTCTTATTTTATCTCCTGGTTCTGTCTAGGGATAAAATCCAAAGGACCTAATTTACAGAAACCAGGAACCCTCCCCACTACCCCAGCTACTGCAGCTTCAGTTCATGTACTTACTTCATGCTCAGCTCTTTAACAGATGTTTATATTATTTTAACCTATATTTCTTTGTGATTTTTGGTGGGGAGGTTTATTTAGTTTTCTGGTTTCCTAAACAGAACTCCTACTTAACTTCTTTAAGGTACTCCCTTTTTATTTTTAAAATGTTGATAATAATGTATACATCATAGCTTCTTTTAAGAATTGGAAATAATATATGCAAACTATATCTCTGTGTCTGGCAATGTCTAGCACATAGTAGATATTTGACAAAATAGTTGTTACTAATTTTGTTTCTCGTTAACACATGAATAAAACATGAAAAAATAAGCCATGAAAGAATGTTTTGGATTATTATTAAGAAAGCACTTCTGGGACTATTCTATGGAGTAATAACTTGGATTAGGACTCAAGTTTTGATTAGATTTCATAAAAAATTTGTTGTAGGCCTACTGTGGGCTTATAACTCTATTATATTCCATATGTTTCACAGTATGGGAGAGAGTGCCACCTCTAAACTATGTGGTGCTTTTCTTAAAAAAAATTCCTGAAGTTTACATTGAATTATACAGCCCTGCAGTTCCCAACCCTGGGCCATGACCGGTACTGGTCCATGCCCTGTTAGGAACTGGGCTGCATGGCAGGTGGTGAGGGGCAGGTGAGCTAGCAAAGCTTCATCTGTATTTACAGCCACTCCCCATTGCTTGCACCACCACATAAGCTCCACTTCCTGTCAGATCAGCAGCGGCATTAGATTCTCATAGGAGCACGATCCCTACTGTAAACTGTGCATGCAAGGGATGTAGGTTGCAACCCAGATCCCTTGCATGCTCCTTATCTAAGGCCTGATGATCTGAGGTGGAGCTGAGGCGGTGATGCTAGCACTGGGGAGTGGCTGCAAATACAGATTATCATTAGCAGAGAGGTTTGACTGCACAATAAATGTAATGCACTTGGATCATTCTGAAACCATGCCTCCCACCCTGTTCATGGAAAAATTGTCTTCTGTGAAACTGGTTCCTGGTGCCAAAAAGGTTGGGGACTGCTGATGTAGCTGATAGGAATTAACTTCATCATCTCTCTGGTCTTTTATCTTTTAGCTGTCTGGCAGCTCTGTCATCTCCCACCTGTTTTGTACTTCCTTTTGCCAACTCAATAAAAAACCAAAATTGAGTATTTATAATGTCTGCTATGTACATATTATTTAGGGTGTTATGAGTGATACACATGTAGTATAAGAACATGTTCCCATCCTCAGATATCTTAGAGTCTATTTGGAAAAATAAAGTATCCAAAATTGTGAATAAGAACAACAACAAAAGTCTATATAATTACATACCAGGATTAATTACATAAATAATAATACTCTAGGAGTTCAGAGAAGGGAAAAATGTGAACCTAGGTTTTTCGGTAGAGCATGAGTGAATTTACTCAGGAACGGAAGAGATAGATTATGTAATGCAAGCTAAGAAAATAGCGAGAGCAAAGACACAGGGAGGTACCATGATGCCAGAGAAAAGAACTCAGAACCTGGTGATATTATAGAATACTTAAGTTGGAGTTCTGGCTGTGTGACCTTTTTATATCCTAATCTTTTATCTGAGAAGTTCATCTTCTTTGTCTTGGAATATTTTGGGGTGGGATATACCAAATGTATTGGGTGATATATCAGTTAGGACAAGTGACAGAAAACCCAGTTCAAACTAGCTTAAGAAGAAAATAAATGTGTTGCTTTACTTAATTGAAAAGACAGAGGGTCACCATTCATATGTGTTTTGATCCAGGCACTCATAAAGCGCCCCTTGGATCTGGTTGTCCTCCATCCCTCAGCCCTTCTTCCCTTCATAGTTGGTTTCAATATCAGGTTCCATATGATAGCTGTGAGGTTCAAGTCTAGTGGAAAAGAGATCACCTCTTTCTTTCAGCAGATTCAACCAAATAGAATAGCATCTCATTAGTCCTCATTGTGTTATTCACCCACCCCAAGGAAACGTGGCATGCAGTAGGCAGGCCTGAGTCATAAGACTAGAGAAGGAGTCAACTCTACTTGGAGCACATGGATTGAGAGAAAAAGAGGGACTAGATGAAATATTTGCCAGATGAAATGTTATGTTTGATTACTTAAAAAGGGGTAGATGGGTTCTGGCAGCCAACACAACAGAGTCCACTGTGGGACAAGGGAGGGCATTAATATATGGACAGATATGATAGATAGATACCTCTTACATCTTGGGTAAAAGTTTCAGTCTTCATGAGACTTGGTGTTCCTATCCGTAATGGTGCTTACCAGTAGTTTTGGTTGGAGAACGAAGAGACCTAATGGGTGGGAAAGTGCTTTGTAAACCATAAGTACTGTAAAAACATAATATTTCTGCATGTTACATGGATAGAAATAAACATAGAGGAAAATGAGGGGATATGGCTAGACTTTGAAGGGATGTGTGTGGACTTCAGACATGTTAGATAGATAATATTTTTGAATGTGGTTCCTGGGGAGACACGAAAGATTTGCCATGTAAAGGACAATGCAGTGTTTATGTCATATGACTGGTCTTCCTAAATTTTGACCTGCTTTTTCCAGAATCTCTATGCATGCTCTCCTGTTTCCCCTGCATAGAAAATTTTCCTCATGAGAGTAGACCCTAAGTAAACATTAGGGGCGTAGACAGTCTTTAGTAATTGTCCTGGTTTCTCATAGCATCTCAAAATGAATGAAGGGCAGGCAGGGAATGGCCATAGGTTTCCAAATTCCTTTATTCTCTTTTACTTGTTGAAGTTGAAAATGCTCATGATGTCTCCTATGTTGTTTTACAAAAAGAGGCTTTTGTTCCTTCCTTTCTGCTGCCTTCCCAACCCTATCTCTCCTTTATATTCTCTGGATTATAAAGTATTGCTAGATATTCAGGGAATTGAAACTGAATTATCTGGTTGGGAACCCTTAATAAAAGCAGGAAATCAGGTCATTCCCTTGAACTGTTTTCATAGGAAACAAGCCTGTGAGCCAGGTACTTCAGATCCTGAACTCAGATAAATTGGATATATATTTTTTTCTGTCTTCAAACAGAAGACAAAAGCTGGGATGATTCCATTGAAACAATATATTTTCTCTTTAGGCTGGTAATATTTTGTATGACTACCCAGCTCTGCCTATGACCCTTATGATACTTTTTCTCAACCTGCAGTGATGCTTCTTTCATTTTGTATCTTGTTTCCTTTGCTCTTTTTATCCATCCCTCCTCTCTCATCCAAACTGGCTCTTTGTGCAAGTGAGACGGGAAAGAGTTCCACCTTCTCTACTCGAGAGTTAAGGGAAGGTAAAGGGCTGGCTGTGAGTAGTGAATAGGTTTGAATTGCAGGATGAATTTGCAGGCTGATTCTGGGTCCATGACTTGGAAAACAAACACAACAGAACTATTTAATTCTTTACAATTAAAACAACATATGAATTTTTAAACTGAGAACTTTATTTTCAATTTTATTTTATATGGCTAAAAATACTTGGTCATATTGGGGATATAAAATATTGCTGGTGTCCACTAACTCCTAAAACGCCAACACTCATTGGTTCTATGAAGACCGAGCATGGCTCTCACTCGTGGCTGATATAGGCAGATGGAAAACTAAGAAAGAAAACTGAACTATGAGTCTTAATATTGAGGTAAAGATCAAAATGTGATCAGAGTTGCTTGACTGCTGAAGTAGTGGCTTAAGTCACATAGATTGACAAATCGAAGATATATATATCTTGTCGTTGGGCGTGAGGGTCCCTAGAAGAGAATAAGGAACCTAGGGACTCTATTGCCCATCTACCTCCTGGACCACAGACTAGGAAGCTATTCAGTAGTCCCGCCTTATCTGAGGTTTCACTTTCTCGGGTTTCCCTCTCTGTGGTTTCCGTTACCCATAGTCAACCATGGCTCAAAAATAGGTGAGTATAGTACAAAAAGAGAGAGAGAAAGATAAAGAGATAACATTCACATAACTTTTATTATAGTATATTGTTATAATTGTTCTATTTTATTATTATTAATCTCTTACTGTGTCAAATTTATAAATTAAATTTTATCATAAGTATGCATGTATAAAAATATGGGATTCGGTACAATTCATGATTCCAGGCATCCACTGGGGGTCTTGGAATGTGTTCCCCCCGGATAAGAGGAGGCTATTATGCTCTTTGAGTTCAAATCCTAACTCTGCCTCTTACTCACTGGGTGACGTTAGTTCAATGATTGTTAGTTGAGTTAGTTAACCTCTACCTTGGTTTCTTTTGTAAAATGAGGATAACAGTAGTCTCTATCTTAGAGTTTAAGGATTAAATGAATATATACATATAAAGTACTTAGAAGTTAGCACATAGAAAGACCTCAGATGTTAGTTTAGTATTAATTGGCATTACTTATGATTATTATTGGCTCAGGATCAGAAGATATTCTGTGACTCCAAATATGAGATATGTTTTCCTTCCAATTCCTCAATTACATTAGGCCAAGCCTCTTCTCCTTATCTCCTTACTAGAACCTCTTATAACTGACTTGCATCAACTCAGTATGTAAATATGAACACACACACATGCTTAGCCAAACATACATGCATATGTGTGTGCATTAATTTAGGCAGGAAAATTTTTAAAATATTTTTTTCCCAATGTTTTTATTGTGGTAAAATATATGTAACATAAAATTTGCCATCTTAACCATTTTTAAGTGTACAATTCAGTGGTATTAAATGAATTCATAATGTTGTGCAACCATCACCACTATCCATATCCAGAACACTTTTCATCTTTTAAAGCTGAAACTCTATACCCATTAAACATTAATCCTTCATTCCCCCCTTCTACCAGCCCCTGGAAACCACCATCCTACTTTCTGTCTCTATGATTTTGACTATTCTAGGCACCTTATATAAGTGGACTTGTACAATATTTATCCTTTTCTCACTGGCTTATTTCACTTAGCAAAATGTCCTCAAAGTTCATTCGTGTTGTAGCATATGTAAGAATTTCTTTCAAGGATGAATAATATTCCATTGTATTAGACAGGGGTATTTTGATTGCAAGAAGCAGAGACTAACCTAAGAAAAGGGACATTTATTTTGAGTTTGATCATAACAGACATTCAAGGATAGGCAACAGAGGCTATAAGAACATGGAATCTAGACTATTAGAGCATATCATGGAGGCTACCTCCTTTGCCTCTCATCTAACTGGACTCTTTCTGTCTCATGGTTTCAATCCGCCATAAGACAGGTTAAAATATCTACGTATTTGTGCTCACTCTGGGTTGTTTCCTCTTGAGTCTGGCATCCACTGGTTCAGGCGTCTGGGGAAAGGGCAAACAGACTGTAGATGTTCAAGTAGGGGAGTGTTCTCTGAAGGGAGTTTCCAGATAAGCAGGACATTACTGGTACCTTTGGTGTAAATGGTAATCAGCCAAGCTTCACTGTCAGGTACCTACTCTGCAGAGTTGTTAAGATTAAGTGAGTACATAGATATAAAATTCTTAGAACACAGCACATAGTAAGAGCTCAGGGCCACTCACTTTGTGCCTTAGGCAAGTTACTTCCTTCTTTCAGATCTCAGTGTTCCATTATCTTTAAATCAGGGTCTTACATTAGGTCCTTCCTGGTTCTGCCATAGAGTATGTTCCCACCTAAGGATCAATGGATGGACTATGTGATCAGGGATTTCTATGTTTCTTTCCCATCTTATTCAACTTCCCAGAGTAGGTTCCATTGCTGGGCTGCTTATTAAGTTTTTTTTCCTTTCACTGGTGTGAATAATTAATTGCCGCTATCATTAAGACTCCTAGCAACCAATTCTGTCCCACATCTCCTGTGGTGCAGCATGTACTTCCTGGGCAGATGAAGAAATAACAGTGTGTGAGAAATCTGTTAGCAATTAGCATAGCCAACTGGACTTTCTCAGGAGGATACGTAGCATCTCCCTCTAAGAACAAGGACTCTGCTCCTTCACACCAAAGAGAACCATTTGATGTGTTCAATATTTAATAAATGAACTGAAAATCTAATGAGGTGAAGACATTATACATGGACAGTTTTTTCCTGAGGGATTAGTGGGGCAAACCTCCTCCTGAGATCGCATCAACTGTGCCATTATGGATTAATCAGAGGCCTTGCTTCCTCCAGCAGGGGAGACTTCACAGCTCATTTTTTTACCTGTCTAGCATCGCCTAAGTTTTGCTCACTCCTCTAGTCTCAGTTCTAGAGCCTGGGTATGAAAGATGCAGCAGGAACCATTAGCCTTTCCCCGTGGTTGTTAACCTCTCTGTGTGAACTTGGTAATTCCCTCTCAGTGGGGAGTTTTCCCTACGTGGTAAAAATTCCATGTGGGTCAATGAGCACAGGAAAGTTAGGTTATTAAAAAACTTCAAATCTCTAGAGGTAATTTGGGGATGGGAGCAACACAGGGTCACAAATAACTGATGAGGTTTCACAAATTAGAATTTGAAGGGCTGTGGCCATTCAAATGTGGGTGAGGCTTACTGTCCTTGGTTACTTGATCTCTTTTCCTACAGGGCTTGCCATGAGCTCCAGGGACACATGACTTGCCGCTTTTTGTCTGTGTGTAAATCTACTGGAAGGTGGGTAAACATGCTGACTCTGGAACATTAAACCTTGGGGGATGCTGAAAAGGAATCATGTGGCCCTTTCCAATCCTTCCTATTCTTGGTCCTGTTCCATGTTCTTTCTCTACTCTCTTGGCCTGTTCAATTCTCTCTTCTGCCCTTGTCTTTTTTTCTTCTGCTGTTTAACCTTTGATTTGCTTTTAACCTTTGCTAGTGATCACCAATACAAGAAACCATACTATTTTATTGAGGGCTATATTAAAGAGTTGATTCTTTTGACATTAAGAATAGTGGGTGTGGAAAAAAATATTTTCTAAGCAAGTTTGAGGATCACCTTTCTACAACTGACAGCTTCAGTCCAAGTCTTGATGATTTTATATGAAATACTTCATGCCAAGAATAGGAATGGTAATGGGAGGCGGGGGTAAGGAGAGTGGTTTGTGGGGAGTAGGGGTGGAGGTGGGTAACGGAGAGCAAAGGTGACTTAAAAGCCTAGGAATTACTTAAGATAATAAACCTCTATTATTGAAAGTTTGGGATTGAAAAGGAAATAATAAAGTAGTAATAAAAAATGTGCTAAAATGAATTTGATGCAAATGAGATGCAGAAAGTGCTCTGAATGTGTTGGAAGAGAATGTCAGATAATTGAAAAGTGTACATTCTGGCCTATGCGTGGCCAATGCCAATCTCTTCAAGAATCCTCTGGAGCCTCCTATGCAAAAACGTTTTAAGCTGAACAAGGACTTTTTCTCTTCCTGTCAGTTAGAGAGTTGTGAAATTTTTATCTATTTTGGTATTTGTTCTATTGGGAAATGGACAAGTTCTGGAAAGGAATCAGGAACAAGCCTTGGCAGGCACTCCATACTCACCCCGAGTTCAGCCAAGTCACCTTATTCCAGCAACTGCCTGGCAAGAGAGAAGATGTGGTGGTTTATGCAGTAGGGAGAAGGGAGATATGTCTAGCAAAGACCAAACTCAGGGCACCCAGTTCACCCAGACCCCTGACCTTTGCTCTGTGTGTGAGAAGGTGAGTTCTTCAATACAGACAGCACTAGGTGTAGAGGCAAAATGTTCAACCGCTCTACCCCCTCTAGATATTTCTTTCCCCAGATCCTTCCTGGTGCTGCCCCATTGACCCTAAGGAAGAGGAGTAGCTAATCAGACTGGTCAGGTTTCCAACCTTCCTGTAGCAGAAGGTGGGACTCAAGCCATGCAGCCACACACTGTGTTCTCTCTTCTACTCCCTCCTGCAGTGAAGCTGGTTGGTAAGTTGAGTCTGAGCCTTTCCTGGGACATTCTATTTCTCTCTGTCTCTGCACATATGCCATTGAGACAAGGTCATTCACGTGTCCAGGTAGAAGAAGTAACTGTTTAGCTTTTAGATATGGGGACACGGTAGGAGACTTCACTGGACCCTAGTACTAAGTCTCAAGGTCCAGCCCTGATTTTCCAGAGGGCCTATGCATTGCAGTACCAGGCTGGCCGTTACTATGCTTCTCATCTGTCTGCTGTTCCCCAGGCTCCTTTGAACCTTCCCAAGGGCTGGTGGGTACAGGTGCCTGGCAAAGCAGGATTTAACATAGCTGTCTTATTCTTCCTGTATGCCTGGCAAAATCACAATCCTACTCTTATCACCAAAGGACAGAAATGTTGCCAAATTTCCTCTCTCCAAAAGGATTAAGTTAGCCTAACCTGAAACTAAAGAAACTGAAGTATGATTGGGTTTTAGATATGGTAATGTGCTATGTTAATGTTTATCTGGGCAGAGACAATAAGCCAGGATGGTAAAGCTGTGGGAACAGATTTGTGAGGGGAAGAAAAAAAGCATCTGAGACTCAGGACGGCTTGCAGTGCTTACTAGGGTGGTTATAGACCAAGATGAATGAAAGCCTGGCTTAGGGAGATTTTATGGGCAGAGTCCAGGGCAGCTGTAGAGCCTGATTTGTTTGTATAGGTAAATGGAAGGTGCCTTTTACCTTAGAGGAGAGAATGTTCTTTTCTGATGAACAAAGGACCTGGTTCCTAAAGGAGAGTCTAGAAGAAAAAAGTAATAAGGAAGGAAAACTGGAAAAGAAGATCTGTTTGGGTGTCTCAATCTTTCATAAACCAAGATCCCCTCCCACTAAAAATAAGGTGCTTTGGATGCTTTAATCTTTAGAGTAAAACTTGTTAATATGCACAGGGTAGGGGGTGTTTTATTCAGACTAGTGGAGCAGCTTGCTGGAGTGAAGGATAGGGAACCCAGGAGCATGGTGTTTGGGAGAGAACAACTTATGATTTTGGTGAGACTCCAGAAAGTAACTCATACTGCAACCAGTGAATGGTAGAAAGAATCTTGAGTGGTTTATGGGTTCAAATATTAACTATGCCAATAATTAACAATATGACCTTAAGAGAGTTTCATACTCACTCTGGTCATTAGTTCCTTGTCAGCATATGAAGAGCTGGTCACATGACTGCTAAGGTTTCTGTTAGCTCAAACTTTCTATGCTCCTGTAACTTATGCTTAGGAACTGTTCTGGGCTGTGCTTTGTTATAGGAATCCTGCATTAACTAAGCACATTGTAGGCTCTCTGTTTCTATTGCCAACTTGGTGGCAATTGAACCCTTCTGAAGCTCAGCAGTGTTAAATTAAATAAGCAGGAGGTCATTGGCCTTTGGCTGTCTCTGTACTTTGAGCCCCTACTTAAGGAACTACAAACTAACTTAGTATATAAACCAACTGAAAACCTAACTGAGGAATATATTAATAAAAAACAACTGAATCTCAGCCAATCACAAGCACTCAAGCTTCAGCCAGTCACAGGCTGCCAACTGATCAGACCATGTCCAAATAAGGCAAATCCCAAGCTGTAACAATTCAAGCTCTTTCTGTACTTCTATATTCTATCTATAAATACTCACAGCCCACATTGCAGGGTAGAGTTCTCTCAACCTCTTCTGGTTGTAGGTGCTGCCCAATTCATGAATTGTTCTTTGCTCAGATAAACTCTGTTAAATTTAATTTGTCAAAAGTTTTTCTATTAACAAGAAAAACCCCTAAACCCCCTACTCTAATCCCATGATTCAGATTTTTTAGAACTACCCAGATTCCCTTAACAGATTGTGTTCTAGATTTGGCCAATGAGACATACTTATATGAGATGTGGAAGCCAAAAGGGAAAGAACAGCCATGAATTTCTGAGGCAACTGAGGGCAGGTGTGTGGGCCTTAACAGATGGCAGGCACAGGCCATGACAGTGGTTTCTGGGCATTCTCCTGATAATCACCTTCTTTGGTGCTGCAGGCAGCTGAGATCATTAGCAGTGACTTCCCTGTAATTATTGCACTTCTAGATTTTCTGAAAGCCACCACCAGCCTTCCTGATCTTTGTGCCCCCCAACCTTCATAATAGTTGTGTAAATCTCTGATTCTCTATGTAAAATTTCTTCCTGCTTGAAATGTCTAGGGTAGCTTCTGATTTCCTGAGTGTGTTCTTCAGGGTTCTTCACAGAAACAGAACCAATAGGATGTGTATATATATAGAAGTACATAAAGAAAGAATTTTAATATAAAAGGCCTATGTGATCATGGAGGCTGGTGAATCCAAAGTCTGTGGTAAGGGCTGGCAGACAGGAGACCCACAAAAGCTGAGGTGTAGTTCCATTGCAAAGGCTGGTAGATTGGAGGCCCAGGAGAGCTGATGATGCAGATAAAGTCTGAAGGCAGTCTGCTTGTGGGCCTCATGTTTGGGCAGGCTAGTCTTATTTTTCTAGCCCAGTCTGCAACATAGTGTAGATGAGGCCCACTCACATTATGGAGGGAAATCTGCTTACTCAAAATGCACTGATTTAAATGTTAATATTATCCCAAAACACCCTCCAAATTGACACACAAAATTAACTGTCACCCTGACCAAACCCTCTTTGATAAGTTTCTTGGTACCAGTATAGGTTCCAGGAAACAGAACCTCAAATATGGAATATGGGATTGGTTATCTTACTTAGTTAGACTTAAACATAGAAATGACTTCATTGCCAGGAAAAATTGGAATACTGGTAATACATGGCATGTGGTGATAAAAATTGAATTAAATTTTCACTTATATTTGCCCACAATTAAGTGTCAATTTGAGGTAAGGCTTTGGGATACAAAGTGGCAGTTGTAATAGAATGTTATAGAGAAAATGATTATTTGTAGGACTATGGGATGGATGCTTCACAATGCACAGGGGAGATTAATGAAGGTGTGGGACTCCTAGAATTAGAATGGTACGTTTGGAGGGATTCTGTTGAACATTTGGACCTTAAACCCCAAATGATCCTAAATTCTCTTGTCCAAAAAATCAGTCCCTTCTCCTGTCTTGCAGGTCTTGTCGCCTCATTCTTAAAGACCCTGCAAAGATTTTACTGATAGATTCTAAGAGTGTTAGGCTAAGAAGGAAATAAGAAAGTATTGGATTGGGCTGAATTTATCAAAATAGATTCAATGTTGTGTCTGAAACAATTGAAACTCGTTCTGCTCATTTGGTAGATTTAAACCTGGACTCAATTATGGTTTATGTTAAACGAAATTGAGAAGCCAGAATTCCCTGGGTAAAAAGCAGAGGAATGAAACTAAAGATAGAAAGATAGAAAGAAGTTAGCAAGATAGAAATGTTGCATTAAGTTTATCATGTACGACCCTCTTACTTACCTGGTTGGAAGAGCCTAGATAGCATTCTCTCCACTGAGGCATAGAGACAGACATTGGTGAGGAGAACACCAGTGTCTCTGAAAAGCTCTTTAATGGCTTTCCTCTACAGGCTTAGAGTGGTGCTGGGAGATGCCATAATTCAAATGTGCTCCCTTAAATAAGTGGGTATTTGTGATCCTGGAATGACAGAGGACAAATAGTGATGCTTAACCACCAAGGACAAGGGATGCATGGTTGTGATAATGAGATGCAAGGCCAGAGTAAAATCAGAATGATTTCACATGCAGGGATATGGATGGATAGGTAGTCAGTCTTGATATCTTTAGGTCTGAAATAGATAGGCAGCCTGACAGCATCTTATTTGTTCTGAATAATTGAAAAACCATAAGTTTGGTGAGCAAGATCCCTGACTTGTGTCACAAAACCAGTGATTAAAGTTCTCTCATACAATTTACAGACTGGATCTAGTTTATAGACCCAAAGATGCTTGAATGAAAAGGAGGCAGTTTCCCCTTGAGGAAGAAACCCTACAGCACTGCCACAAATATGTACATTGTAAGTAGTCCTCCTAGCTCCCCCAAAGGCTCATGCAGCCATTTTCCAAGGCTTCTACATCCTTGGAATGTAAAATAACCTATTTTTTTTGTAATTCCTAGACTTCAGCTCTGAATTGATGCTACCTCCAGGGTAGTCATAGTCTATGAATTGCTTCAGTGAGTAGGAAATATTCTAGATGTCTTCATCAGCACATGTGTGCATGGTGAGGCCCCTTCCCATGAAAAGTCTGGGCTCATTACTTTAGAGTAGTTTATAGGAGTTCAGTGGTTTTGGGTGTTGAGTTACACCCTCTAAAGTATTAGATAAGTTATTGAATTTTGGATTCCTGGTCACTAAGAAAGAAGTGCAACATTGGTTAACTTCCATGAATACCACATTCGAAGTGATGCTTTGACTTATTTACCTAATAAACCACAGAGCTGCCAGTTTTGAGTGGAACCCAGAGCAAGAGAAGGCTTTTCAGTGTATATAGGCTCTAGTCCAAGGTACTCTGTGACTTGAGCCTTATAAAATCAGATCCAGCAAAATGTTTGGGACAGATAGAAATGTTTTCTGGAATCCCAGGAAAGTTCTGATTAGAAAATCACAACACAGACTTTTAGGGTTATGAAGTAAAGTCATACCCTCTTGAAAACAGCTCCATGCTTCCTACCAGGCCTGGTAGAGACTGAATCCCTGCTCATTGTACAACATGTGACCTTTGTACAATATGTGACATTTCAACCTGAACTACCCATAATCTACTGAGTGTTATCTATTTAACCAAACCATAAAGTTGGGCATGTGTAGCATAATCAAGTGGATGGTATATATGAGATTGGGTTTAACTAAGTCCTGGATGCAGGAGTTTCTCCAGCAAGTGATTTAGACTCCAGTGACATCTACTTCTCTATTGCTGCATCCTCTTCATCCCACACCTATGGGCTTGTGGGAAGCTGCTTATAACCATTTGACTAGAGAAGAAAAAAATTGGGGCCTCTGACTTTTGGATGATTCTGCATGATGGTTCTGGTGCCAGACAGGAATGGATTGCTGCTGCATTGCAGGGGTAGCCCTAGAAGACAGTAGTGAAGGAAATCCCACCTACCTATGGGAAGCACTTTAAGAGATAGCCAGAGGTATGGATCTATACTGGGCAGTGGTAGAAATTTTGGCTAGATAGTCAGGGACTTGGTAAGAATCAGATTGGAGGCCGGGGGGCAGGGAGCTCTGAGAAAGAGGTATGTGGATGGACATTTTGGGATGGGCATAGAGTTAAGGGTAATTGTCATCCATGGGATGGCTTACCAAAGGGCATCTGATGCAGAGAAGACTCTCAGTAATCAGAGAATAGATGACCTGTTCTGTGGATGGCTTTCAGCTTCTTTTTCCAGCCACCCTACAACTTGGCTCATCAACAAAGCGGCCATGTTAACAGGAATGAATATTATTCACGAGCTCAACAACATGGATTCCCCCTCACCAAGGCTGATCTGGTTGCTATTGCTGAGTGCCCAACATGTCAACATGTCAATGGTAGAGACCAAAGCTGAGCTCCCAATATGGGCAACATTCCTCAGGAGGCCCAGCCAGCCACCTGGTGGCAAGTTGATTACATTGGACTCTTTCCATCATTGAGGGGGCAGCAATTTTTTTCTTCCTGGAATAGATGCATAATATGGATATGGGTCTGCCTTCCCTGTCAGCAATGCTTCTGCCAGCACCACCATCTGTGGACTTATTGAATGCATTATTCACTGTCTTGGTATCACATGAAATATTTTTATTCTGACCAAAGAATTTTATTTTGTAGCCAAAAAAAAAAAAGTAAGAAGAAAGTGAGAAAAGGAGTCACACTCATGGGATTCACTGGTCCATCATTCACTCAGAAGCAGATGCAGTAAATACTCAAAACCAGGAACCCATATATGATACCGTTTATCCCATTGCCAGAATATATGGGTCTAGAAAACCAATTTTTGCTTCCCAACCCCACAATTTGGACTGTGCTAATTTAGAGGTCTTAGTTCCTAAATAAGGAGCTCTTTCACAAGGGGGATACCACCTTAGTTTGTACAGAAAGTTGACACAACAGTCTGGCCTTTTAGGGGTTTCTCATACCACTGAATCAAGAGAAATGGAAGGGAGTGACGGTATCACTGGTGACTGATTCTGATAATGAAGGGGAAATAGGGTTGCTATTACATAAGGGAGGTAAGATGGAGTGTGTACAGAGCATAGGGGATTTATTGGTGTACATTCCATATTCAAGGATAGAAGTTAGTAGAAGTCTATAGCAACCCAATACAGGTACTTTCAGGAGTGAAGATTTGAGTCATTCTAGCAGGTAAGTAGCTATGGCTTTCTTAGATGTGCTGATTGATTGGTATAAAGGGAAAATGGAATAGGTCATAGAAGAAGGAAGTTTAAAGTCTAACTATGGCCTTGTAACTGCTTGCAAAAATGAAGAACATGTTAGCTATCCATTTTTTCTTGCTTTGATATATAAATATAGACGCAACTATATACACATATATACTGTTACATACATATATAAGTAAATATGTGCACACATATACACACATACTAATTTCTCTTATCTTCTCTCTTTTCCCTACAATAAGGTATTTTAGTTGTGATTAACTTTGTAATTAATTTTTAGCTTTAGTTTACAGGCTATCACATAAGGACTATGACTAAAGTAGGAAAGAAATTAACACTACTCAGAGATGGCTACAGTTCCTGAAGGGACTTTGAGTCTCCATTTTTTTGCTTACATTTATATGAGACTAGATACGTTATATTAGGTAGACCCATGAAATTGTTGCTAATATTGGTTAGAAGATAAATACAGGTTCAAAGATTTTATGGATTTAAATTGAGAAAAGGGGTGGATTGTACTAGATTACCTATTATCAGATCAGCGTCAACTTGCCTTCATTACACAATCACAGGAAAGAAGACTGAGAGCTGCATTTCCCATTATTCTTTGTCAGCATGAATCCAGGTTACCTTCTGCCAATGAGAAGCACTCCCATGAGATTCATAGAGGTAGAGGAGGAGAAGCCATTATTCCCTGGCTGCAGCTGTGGGCAGGTGCATAGACACAGCAGTTGCAGACATAGGGTTTAGCTAGTACTTCTGTGCATCCTCCTAGGAATCATCCATGTGGTATTGCAGGCAGCTGTGGCCACTGGTTACAGCTACCCTATGATTCATGCCCTCCTGGAGTTTCCAAAAGACGGCGATGACCTTGACCTTCACTGTCTTAGTCCTAACAAAAACTGTGCATGCCTCTAATTCACTTATGAAGTCCCTTCTTATATATAATACATTGAGTGGCTTCTGTTTTTGAGATCAAACCTTGGTGTACCAAACCCAAGTTTTCTACCTCTTCCCCTCTCCAAGAAAATCCTGAAACCAAGGACAAAATAGGCAAAGCAAGGCTATTTCTAGACAGTTTTTACTAAATGAAACCATTTTTGAAGTGTCTAAGATTAACCTCTTAAGGAATGTCTAAAATAAACAATCAGTTGTCCTTATCAGAGTAGTTTCTATCTTGAGGGCCAAGGTTCCCTTGGAGGTCTTGGTTTAATGCTAGGGATTCCAAATCCTTGTGTGTACCAACCACTATATTTAGAATAAATTAAAAATAGAGTGGTTGCTCAATTTGCTTTTTCTCTCTCTGTCTTTTAACCCTTCCCTCCCAACATACATAACCACACAAAATTTTCAATTTGTCCTATTGGTAAATAACATACAAATTTATTTTTAAAACATTATTGACATTATATTTTTTCTCATTTTTTCCCATTTGGTGAATATAAAAATTATTCCTATTCTCAAGTGTAGATCTTTAAAATCTTTTGACTTTAAAAATGTTTCCCCATACTAAAAGGGTTGAGTGTCATTCACCTCAAGTACAAAATACCTATGTAGTTTCCTTACCATCTTTGAGCTTGGTATGGAAAGAACATGGCATTTATAGACAGAATGGTTGGATTTAGGTTGTGTTTCTTGCTTTTCACTGACTATAAAATCTTGGATATGCCACTTATTCTCTCTTAGGCTCAGTGACCTCTTCTGCACAGCAGTAATGAAAATAGTTGTTACAAGTAGTAACATGAAATCAAATATTAAAAAATCAGGTAATATAATTCAAAGTGTAATACCACAGTCAGCTAGTCCTAAAAATGTTGTATAAGACATTCATACAGATACAATCAGCACAAATATAAGTCTTCTATCACCAACCCAAGCTTACCTTGAGCCCCAAACCATAGACTAAAAGTAATAAATGTATCTTGGGCAAAGATAGTTTACCATTTGATAATTTATTTTCTTTTCAAAAACTGATTCCTTATCCCTTTCCTGTTGTGTTAAAGTTATTTTGCTTATATCCCAAGCTAGCAAAAAGAGATAATTTATCATAAGGATGTGGAGAACATCTCATGAATCCCAAGGGCAGGGAAGTAGTTAGACTTTAACTAGGACCTCTAACTAGGAATGGAATATTTTCTCATTCTGAAAGCCACCTTGCTTTTCTTTCAAACTTGCTTTGCTGATCCACACGATGGCATATGGTTTGTTATAGCTCCTTGGTTTACACGTTACTTTTCTAGCAACTGACCTGGAAAGAGCTAGACTCCCTTAGCCCCAATTTAAAATTCTAAGTTGGGCATATATGATTGGCTCTTCTTGGATTAAATTCCCATCTCTGGTCCAAAAAAGATGTGGTCAAAATGGCAAGCTCATGGGGTATAAGCAAGGCTGCTGGAGACCCACTCCAGTGGGTGAACAAGGTAGCCAGATTCTGTGTGAAAGCCTGAACGATCACCCACGCGTTAGAGACACAGGGTTACCTCCTGAAATGCCACGTCCTGATACTTTACATGTGAAACTCTGTATTACGTACTTGCACATTTATCCATCTATTTATATATTGAGAGCTTGGTAGGTGTCAGGCACTGTGCTGGATATTGGGATAACACGTGAGCTAGATGTATATAAACCCTGCCTCACAGGGTTTGTAGTTTTGTTCTCACTCATTTAATTCTAAGCCTCACAGAAATCCCATGTCTTAGGCATTTTCATTCTCATTTTATAGATAAAGATGCGGAGGAGCCAGCTTTTCTGGGACAAGGTCAAGACCCTTTCTGTTCCACCACAGATGACAGTAATTAACCTGATATTTTATGTACTAACTTTTGATACACCAATTATAAATCATTTTTGTCACTATATCACATCATAGATTCTCCCAGGCAATTTTTGGAATTATTTCATCTACTGCATATGTTTGAAAGTAATTAAAGTGTACTTTTAAAAAGTATCCCTTAATTGGGATGGACCTTCTCCCAAGTTATTTTAAATTAGTGAGGTCACTATTAATGCAACCAACTATATTAATAAATGCATGAACATTTCTGGTATATCTGTCATATCCAACAAGCTCTAAGCTAAAATCAGATTTTAATATTTTATAGATGGGATAGGATTTTAGCTCCTAATTACTCATTTGCCGTGTTCTCTTGCACCACAAGAAAGAGGGTTTGTGTATTGTTGTGCTCAGTTGTCAAGAGAGAGGGAAGCAACAAAGATGGCAGACTGATGCCACTTGTAAACTGGGAGTCTGTATGCATTGTTCCACATACTATTATTTGTTTATTTTTAATGCATTATCTCATTTAATTCTCACAAACCCCAATGAGGAATTATTATCCCAATTTTATGAATGAGGAAACTATGGTTCAGAAAGGTTAATACACACGGTCAAGACCACGAAGTCACAACTGGTAGCCAGATCTTTTTCACTACAAAGCTCATGCTCTCTCCACCACCCAATCCTGACTCTAAGGCCTGCAGCTTCGCTGTAGCCCATGTAGAAGATGAAACTCCAGCACCAAGCCAAGAAGATGTTGCAAAGCTTCTCTCTGATCCAGAATTGCCCTAATTCTGTATTTGACTATTTCTATAATAGACACCTCTTTAAGTGAGGAGTTTCTGGACTTAGTTAACATAGGTAGCAGAGTGTTAGGACTCTCTTAGAACCCAACTTGAACTATCTAAAGCAGAAAGGAGTCTCTGAAAAGACAAACTGCATGAATGTTCAGAAACCAGGACAGTGCTGAGGACCTACTGGCTAGAGCTGGGGACACACCCAGCTGTTACCTTAGTCTACTGTTACCTTAGTCATGGAGTTTACTGCTTTGCAACATTGTGGCCAAGGAAGAATGGGGGTTGGTTATGGGATGGAATTTCTCTCTCCCAGATCTAGTTTTTAAATCTTCCAGAAGGCTCTTGGTGGGCCCAATTTGGGTCTCAAGTCCTTTCCTTGGCTCAAGCACTGTACTGGGGTAAGTTGAGGTGAGGGGCACCATCCAGATCCCATGTCCACACCCATGGCTAAGGGGTAGGGGAAATGGGTGCTGAGTAGAGAAAGTGGACGTTCACTATGAGAGCTGGGAAGAGAAAATTGTGTGGTCTTCCAGCTTCCAAGGACATGTCTTTGGATCAGGGAGAATATGATCAATAGGAAGTTTCCATCAAGGCCACCTCTGCAGCCATGACACACACATCATGTGCCTAATTCCTACTCTGGTGGACACTTGACAGCTTCTTTTACACAGAATCAGAGACCAGATCATCAGCTTTTGCTTGAGTCCATGTTTCCCTGATTTGGGCTCTACCCATTTCTACTCTGTATTCTCTCTCCAAAGACCTCCAAATGTTCTTAAATTATTTTTTAAAAACTACAATTAAAACAAATCTGTTTATCTCCAAAGCTTATTGGTTCATTATGGATTCAGAGAATAGTTTTCTGATTTATTTCCTCCATTTGGGCTTCTTATGCCCTGCTAGTGGAATTTGAATCTAATCTTTGTGATCAATTATAATTAATTAGGCAGTATTCTTCCATAGTAATGGTGACTATAGAACGGTTATGGTGATCTGTGTGTTTCTCTCACACTAAGCTGTAAGTAGAGACGTGTTTGCTAGATTGCTGTTAATTAATTGTTTAGTTTGTCAAAACAACACAATAGGCTTAGAAATACATTTTGATAGTGCTGCCACCGACTACTACTTGTGAATCTCTGCCGGCACCAAGGAAAAAAAATGATGAAAAGGATAAAGCTTCCTTACAAAGTTGCTGATGTTGGTGTGTAAATCTGTGTCATGGCTGGGAATGTATGTGGTTCCGAGACTATATATTTATTTTTAGGACATATATGCACATGAATATAACTGATAACTCATGAGGACAAATGTACCAACTGTAATTTATTTCAGATGGATGCAAACTGGCAAGTTTGCAAAACGGCTTTTCTTCAAAGCCCTGGGTGATATTCATAGATAATACAAAGACTTCATTGTAATCGATAGTGTCAGTCTTCTCCCAAACAAACGTGTGACTATAGTGCTAAGAGAGATGCAGACACACTCCACTGTATGTATTTCTTCCAGTCACATTCAGCTCTGGGAGTGGAGGTGCAAGAAATAGCCCCAGAATTAGCAGTAGTGTGGAGAGATGAAGCAGCAGCTCTGGGCCTGGGCATGTCTCAAGCTGGATTATTGGGTAGAGAGTAATGGCTTTAAGTGTATTGTTTCCCCAACTCTACAAATGAGTAAAAATGGCTGTTCCCAAGTGTCAAAGCAAGGACGTATACCTATGTCCCCTGTCGTCTTTGAGCAGGTATTCTCTGAGCAACGTAGAGGAGGTTTTCATAGGCTGTTTTCAAAACAGTACAGGCTTGTGGGTGTGCAGGGCTGTACAGCCTTGAAAATCTGTAGCTGGTGATGGACGTGATTTATGTCATTTGACTTTGGGGACACGTGGGATGGAAGGCTCCTGCGTAGTGGGGGAGAACTGTGTTCATTACTCACCTTAACCAATCAGCTTTTTAATGCAGAATGGATATGTTCTATGGAGGATCTCAGTATATAATAAAATCATGATGTTTGGAGAATCAAATATCCTCCCCACCCCATTCCAGGAACCTTTGATATTGTCCAATGATCCCCTAACCCTGCATGGTAAAGGTTGTTTTGCTTTTTGCTTGTTAGTATTATTTTGTTTCATTTAAAACTTTTTGAGTATTTTAATCTTAGCTTTATCTCTAATTGCATGATGATAAACACTGTCTCCAGTTCCAGGAATTTCATTTACCACTGAGGGAGTATGGAATAGTGGTTAAGAGCCTGGACTCCCAGGTCAGATCACTTTGGTATAAATCAAATTGCCTTGGCTTTGAAACTTGTTCATTGAATAAACTTGGGCAGAATAGTTAACCCTCTATACTTATTTTCTGCTACTCTAAAATACATTTTTCATAATAATACCTACTTCATAGTATTGTTTTAAAAATTTAAAATAATGTATATAGAAGGCTTAGACAAGTTTTTTGTATGTAGCCAATACTATATGTATCAGCCCGAGAAGCAAATACATCAGGGTGATTAAGAGGGTAGACTATAGTAGTCAGACTATATGGATTCAAATTGCATGCAGCTCTGCCACCTACATACTGTATGGCCATGGGCATGTCACCTAACCTCTCTGTGTGTGCCTCATTTGTGTCATTTGAAAATAGAGACAATGGTGGTAGTTTTATCTGATTGTTGTCAGAATTAAATTTATTAATATATGTAAAACACTTAGAATACTGCCTCTAGTAAGCCTACATGTGTTATCTATTATTATAATTATTAAATAAATATGAGAAGAATTTGTTGGTTCTCAAGGTTGTGTGAGAGGTGGCATGACAATGGTTAAAAGCATTGGTTCTGGATATAACTGTTCTCTACCTTAGTTTTCTCACCTGTAAAATGGGGTTAAGAATAGAACCCAAATGACAGGTGAGTGGTGAAGATTAAATGAAACAATGCATAGAGTGTGATTGGCACCTCGCTGGAAAATGAATGCTAGCTAGGTTAATTGATTGCTGTTATAATTACTGTGGAGGCAGACACCTGCTGTTCATACCCATAAGGCAGTCCTTACCGTCTGTAAATAGCTCTGGAGCTTACTGTACCTAAGGATCCTCTCAAATTCCAAATACTAGAGCGTAGCTATGTCTTCATTTCCCCTACTAAAGGTCTTCTTGGGCCCTCCTCTCAAGCCCTCTATTCTGTTCCTTGCATATGGTTTTTGGAACTATGTTTTGGTGATTTTTTTTTAATTGGAAAAATATCTCAATTGGTCAAAACAATTTAGGGATGCTAGAAGATATGTGGATTGCTATACAGACTAAAAATAATAGTAGCTACTGAGCACTTGCTGTGTGTCAAAAACTGTGGTTATGCTTTTTGTGAAATAACTTTATTGAGATATAATTTATATACTGTAAAAGTCATACTTTTAAGGTCTACAATTCGGTGGATTTTAGTATACACACATAATTGTGTAAACATCCCTATATCTAATTTCAGAACATTTCATCACCTCCAAAGAAACTCCATACCTATTAGTACTTTCCATTCTTTCCTCTCCCAAGCCCCTGGCAACCACTAATCTACCTTATGTCCTTATGGATTTGTCCATTCTGAACACTTTGTATAAATGGAATTATGTAATACGTGGCCTTTTGTGTCTAGCACTTTTCACTTAGCATAATGCTCCCAAGGTTCATCCATGTTGTAGCATGAATCAGGCCTTCATTCCTTTTTATTGCTGAATAATGTTCCATATCAGTTGGTGGACATTCGAGTTCTTTCCACTTTTTGACTATTATATATATTGTTGCTATGAACATTTGTGTACAAGTTTTATGTGGACATATGTTTTAATTTCTCTTGGGTACATACCTAGGAGTGGAATCACTCAGTTGGTTGTATGGTAACTCTATGTGTATAATCTTTTGAGGAACTCCCAGGACCTACCCTTTTACCTACATTGTCTGACTCAGTCTGGTAGTGCTACCATGAGATGTTTGTTAATTATCTCATTTTACACAGGAGAAAGCTGAGGCATAGAGAGTTTCAGTAACTTGCCCACATCCACAAAGTGAGTGGGTGCTGGAGCTAGAGCTTCAAAACATCACTACGTGCCCCATGCATCTCCAGAGAACTGTTAAGAGCTTTGAGGAGTTTGTTCATTGTGTTCTAAAGACAACTTGAGGATGGGGATTTTCAAAGACAAAGGGTAGTAAAGACCAGAATGTACAATAACATAACCCTATCCCAGGTAAATCATTTGGAGGGAAATTAAAGTTGAATGAGGGGAGTCATGGAAGCTAATCTATGGTGATACCCATGAGGTTAGGCTATTATTTGGAAAATGACCAGCAGGACATAAGTGGCTCAATGCAGCGTTGGCTTGAGAAGTTTAGTACAGAATCTGGCACAAATATATTGGTGGTTAAATATGTTGGAAATAGCTTCTCCTAGTTTGTGTTTGTCTTTTAGCTTTCTTTATGGAGTCTTTTGATGAAAAATTTTTAATTTTAATTAGTACCATTTATAAATCATTCCTCCAGGGCACAGTCTCCGGACCCAGACTGCCTGGATTCAATGCCAGCACGTCCACTTGCTGGCTGTGTGACTTTGGGCAAGCTAATTAATGTCCCAGTGCTTTAGTTTCCTTGTTTGCCAAATGGGGATAATAATAATGTCGACCTCAGTAAGTTATTGGGAGAATTAAATGAGATATACACGTAAATCAATCAGAATGGCCCCTGGCATGCAGGAAATGCTATATGGGGGCTATATAGAATAGAATTATTCGTTCTTTATGGTTTTATATTTTAGTTTCTCGTGTAAGAAACCCTTCTTTGCCGTGAAGTCATAAAATTATTTGCTCTCTGGCAGTTTCTAATCTGCTGTTTAATTTGTCTTTACTTAGTGGATTTTTCAAGTCCTATTGGTGGTTGTTTAGTCTCTTGCTTTCCTGGTTTTGTTTTCAAGTTTCTCTTCTATTTCTAAACGCTCAATAAAATGTAAGTAATTTATTTTCCATATTTAAATTATACCTGAAGTGTTTGTTGCTATGTTTGTGGACAGACCCCTGTTTATTTCTGGGGGTCCTTAGTTAAGGGGCTGGCCTTTTTGCCCTTTTGTCTTTTTTTTTTCCTACTGTGAGCTTTTTATTTTTCTTGGAACTTTTTCTGTAAGAATTCTTTTAGGCTTGTGTTGAAATTGCATTCTTCCAGATAGGACTGTGGTTCATCCACCCAAGGATCTGCGGTGTCTACCAATGTGAGATACCTTTAAATAACATTCTCTCAGTACGGTTTTTCAGATAACGTGAATATGGACCAAAACCCCATGAGGGCTGGCTTGTTACAAATCATCAGATAACACTTCTTTACCCCCCATCCAGTGCCAGAATTGAGAGTAGTCGTGATCCTTGCTGTCCCCTTGTGTGTGGCAGGGTTGGCTTCTCGTTAGTCCTCCCTGTGAAGGGAGCCCTTGAGGGCTTGGGTTTTATTCTCTATTCCCTATACCCAGAACTCTAAGTTTCTGATGATCCAGAAACTTAGAGTCTTTTGGGTCCAAGGGAAGCCCTTAAGGAAAATCTAGCTGTGGTGCTTACTTTTTGCCCAGGATTCTTGATTTCATTTCCACTTTTGCACTCTGTGGATAATTTTGTGCCAGTTCAGCAGTGTGTTTAAAAATGCATTTCTATGTATTTTTTGTCCATTGTTTTAGTTGCTTCTATCCGGAGTAGCCATTCAGTGTAACTAATTTGCAGTATTGCCAGAAATGATGCCTTTCATCTCTTTCCTCCCCTCCCTCTCTCTCCCCTCCCCTCCCTCCCTCTCCCCTCCCCTCTCTTGCCTCCCTTTTTTACTTCCCCCTCTCCCTTCTTAGCTTGCCTATAATGGTTCAGCAAAACCAGGCTTACCCTAGGAAAAGGAGGTATAAAGAACAAAGGCTTTTAGTGTGGGTGATGGGCTTTAATTATATAAGCACCATATTTTGTAGACTTTTTGTTTATTGAGTTATGTGTAAATAATGCTCTAACTCCTCTTAGCAAAGTACAGTGCTTTATTAATTGTTATATGAATGGTGAACTAGAGAATTACCATAAACCAATACACACAAACTTTCCTTCTGGGTGTGTATAAAAATACGTCTCATTTACAGGAATATAAACTGCATAAATTAACCCTGTCTTTATCCTTAAGCCTTTCAACTATATTCAGTTCCACCTCCATGGGCTGGGCTTCCATCCATCTAATCTTTGGACATTGCAAAGTTTGAGAATTTTCCATTGCAAAAATATGAAGCCTGTTTTTTTAGCATTATTATAAACCAGTTATTTAAAAGTCTATACCTGTTTTATTCTCACATCTCTAAACTGGCTCCTATCTGGGGATCCATCTGGAGTAGCCATCCTTATTTCCCATGATATAAACTTTAAAGCAACAAAAGTAAAGAAGGACAAAGATGGACACTATATAGTGGTGATGGGAAAAATCTTACAAGAAGATTTAACAATACTAAACATTTATGCATCCAACACAGGAGCACCCAGATATGTAAAGCAGATACTGCTTGATCTAGACAACATAATAAATAGCAATGCCATAATAGCTGGGGACTTCAACACCCCACTGATGGAACTGGACAGATCCTCCAAACAGAAAATAAGCAAAGAAACAATGGACCTAAACAGGACCCTAGAACATTTGGGCCTAACAGACATATATAGAACACTCCACCCAAATAACACTGTGAATATATGTTCTTCTCATCAGCTCATGGAACTTTCTCTAAAATTGATCACATCCTAGGCCACAAAACAGATCTCAACAAATTCAAAAAAATAGAAATCATACCATGTATCTTTTCAGACCACAGCAGAATAAAATTAGAAATCAATTCCAACAGAGACTCACATGTTCATCCAAAAACATGGAAATTAAACAATCTGTTGCTGAATGACTATTGGGTCAAGGAGGAGATTCAAATGGAAATCAAAAGATTCTTTGAACTAAATGATAATGGGGACACAAGTTTTCCTCTCAGTACTGCTTTTGCTGTATCCCACAGATTTTGATAACTTATCACCTTAAATGCTCACATCCAAAAGACAGAAAG
Source organism: Daubentonia madagascariensis (assembly GCA_023783475.1). Taxonomy (NCBI): domain Eukaryota; kingdom Metazoa; phylum Chordata; class Mammalia; order Primates; family Daubentoniidae; genus Daubentonia; species Daubentonia madagascariensis. The sequence goes on along the minus strand of JAKFHU010001631.1, from coordinate 16,181,943 downwards.
GTCACAAATCAGAAAATAATGAATCATGTTAAGGAAATGGAAAAGGAAGAGCAAAGCAATCCTAAAGCCAGCAGAAGAAAAGAAATAACCAAGATCAGAGCAGAATTAAATGAAACTGAGAACAAAAGAACAATACAGAAGATTAATAAAATGAAAAGTTGGTTCTTTGAAAAGATAAACATAAACAAAATAGACAGGCCACTTGCCAGGTTGACCAGAAGCAGAAAGGAAAGGACTCTAATAAGCTCAATTAGAAATGAAAAAGGAGAGGTCACAACTGATACCATGGAAATACAAAACATAATCTTCGAATACTACAAAAATCTCTATGCCCAAAACCACGAAAACGTGGAGGACATGGACAAATTCTTAGAAACATACTACCTCCCTAGGCTCAACCAGGAAGAAATAGAATTCCTAAACAGACCAATATCAAGCACCAAAATTGAAGCAGTAATAACAAATCTTCCAACAAAAAAAAGTCCTGGACCAGATGTGTTCACGCCTGAATTCTACCAAACCTACAAAGAAGAACTGGTGCCTATACTGCAGAAATTATTCAAAAACATCCAGAAGGATGGAATCCTCCAAAACTCATTCTATGAAGCCAATATCACCTTGATACCAAAGCCAGGAAAGGACACAAGAAGAAAAGAAAACTACAGACCAATATCCCTTATGAAGATAGATGCAAAAATTCTCAATAAAATCCTAGCAAACCGAATTCAAATGTACATCAAAAAAATAATCCATCATGATCAGGTGGGCTTCATCCCCGAGATGCAGGGATGGTTCAACGTATGCAAATCTATAAATGTAATTCACCACATAAATAAAAGCAAGAACAAAGATTATATGATCCTTTAAACAGAGGCAGAAAAGGCTTTTGACAAAATCCAGCACCCTTTTATGATAAGAACTCTTAACGATATAGTCATAGATGGCTCATACCTCAAAATTATTAAAGCCATATATGATAAACCCACAGCCAATATCATCCTGAATGGGGAAAAATTGAAAGCATTCCTCCTTAAAACTGGAACCAGACAAGGTTCCCTGCTATCTCTACTTCTATTCAACATAGTGCTGGAAGTCCTAGCCAGTGCAATCAGATAAGAGAGAGGAATCAGGGGTGTCCAAATGGGGGAAGAAGAGGTCAAACTGTCCCTATTCGCAGACGATATGATATCATATCTAGAAAACTCCAAAAATTCAACCAAGAGATTATTGGAATTGATAAATGAATTCAGCAAAGTCTCAGGATTCAAAATCAATGCACACAAATCAATAGCCTTTATATATGCCAATGACAGTCAAGCCAAGAAACAAATTAAAGATGCAATACCTTTCACAATAGCACCAAAGAAAATTAAATATTTAGGATCATATCTAACTGAGGAGGTGAAAGACCTATATAGAGACAATTACAAAACACCAAGAAAAGAAATTGCAGAGGATGTCAACAGATGGAAACCCCTACCATGCTCTTGGATTGGTAGAATTAACATTGTAAAAATGTCTTGGCTACCTGAAGTGATTTACAGAATCAATGCAGTCCATATCAAAATACCAACATCATTTTTTGCTGATCTGGAAAAATTAATCTATGCTTCATGTGGAACCAGAGAAGACCCTGTCTAGCCAAACCAATCTTAAGCAAAAAGAACAAATTGGGAGGCATCAATCTACCAGGCTTCAAACTATACTACAAGGTTATAGTAAGCAAAACAGCATGGTACTGGCACAAGAACAGAGACATAGACCAAAGGAACAGGACTGAGAACCCAAATATAAAATCATCCTCATACTGTCATCTGATCTTTGACAAATTCCACAAAAAACATACACTGGGGAAAGGATTCCCTATTCAATAAATGGTGCTGGGAAAACTGGATGGCCACATGTAGAAGTCTGAAACCGATCCACACCTCTCACCTCTCACAAAAATCAACTCACAATGGGTAACAGATTTAAACCTAAGATGTGAAACCATAAGAATTCTCAAAGAAAACATTGGAAAAACTCTTGTGGACATTGGCCTAGGCAAAGAATTTATGAAGAAGACTCCCAAAGCAATCAAAGAAGCAACAAAAATAAATACATGGGACCTGATCAAATTAAAAAGCTTCTGCACAGCCAAGGAAACTATCACTAGAGTGAACAGACAACCTACAGAATGGGAGAAAATATTTGCATGCTACACCTCTGATAAAGGGCTGATAACCAGAATCTATACAGAACTTAGGAAAATCAACAAGAAAAAATCAAACAACCCCATTAAAAAGTGGGCAAAGGACATGAACAGAAACTTTTCAAAAGAAGATAGAATAATGGCCAGCAAACATATAAAAAGTTGCTCAACTTCTCTAATCATCAGGGAAATGCAAATCAAACCAACAATGAGATATCACATAACTCCAGTGAGATTGGCTTATATCAAAAAGTCCCAAAACATCAAATGTTGGTGGGGATACAGACAGATAGGAACACTCATACACTGCTGGTGGGACTGCAAATTAGTACAACCTCTATGGAAAGTAATATGGAGATACCTCAAAGAACTAAAAGTAGAACTACCATTTGATCCAGCAATCCCACTATTGGGTATTTACCCAAAGGAAAAAAAGACATTCTATAATAAAGACATCTGCATGTGAATGTTTATAGCAGCACAATTCACAATTGCAAAGATGTGGAAACAACCCAGGTGCCTGTCAATACATGAGTGGATTAATAAAATGTGGTATATATATACCATGGAGTATTACTCAGCAATAAAAAACAATGGTGAATTAGCACATCTGGTATTATCCGGTATGGAGCTAGAGCCCATTCTTCGAAGCAAAGTGTCACAAGAATGGAAAAATAAGCACCACTGGTACTCACCATCAAATTGGTACTAACTGATCAACACTTATGTCACACATGGCAATAATATTCATCAAGGAGTGGGCAGTCAGGAGGGGGGGTGGAGGGGATGGGAAAACTCTCATTGAATGGATGCGGGGAGCACAGTTTGGGGGATGTCCATGATTGTAGCACTGACATGGGCAGTGCATGGGCAACATATATAAACAAAGTGTTGTACCCCTACAATATTCTGAAAGAAAGAAAGAAAGAAAGAAAGAAAGAAGGAAAGAAAGGAAAGAAGGAAGAGAAGGAAGGAAAGGAAGAAAGAAAGAAAGAAAAAGAAAGAAAGGAAGAAAGTCCAGAGTCTCGTAATGTATTATCCAAAATGTCCAGGCTTCAATAGAAGAATCAGTTACCATACCAAGAACTAGGAAAATCTGAACTTAATGAAAGGACAATGAAGAGCCACCACTGCCAAGATGAAAGAGATACTAGAATTATCTGACAAGACTTTAAAGCAGCCATAATAAAAATGCTTCAGCAGAAATTATAAATACATTTGAAACAAATGAAAAAAATAGAAAGTCTCAGCAATGAAATAGAAATTATCAGCAAAGAAACAGAAAATATTAAGAAGAACAAAATGGAAAATTTAGGACTAAAAAATTACAATAACTGAAATAAAAATCTCAATGGATAGGCTCAACAAAAAAAATAAAGAAAGGAAAGAATCACTGAATTTAAAGAGAGCAATAGAAATTATTCAATCTAACCAACAGAGTAAAAATGGCCCAGAAATAATGGACAAAGCATCAGGGACCTGCAAGATTATAAATGAAGATCTAATATTTGTGTTACTGGAGTCATGGAAAAAGAGGAAAAAGAAAGTGGGGCTGAAAGCACACTCAAAGAAATAACGGCCAAAATTCCTTAAATTTGGTAAGACAAACCCATATATTCAAGAAGCTGAGTGACCCCAAAATAGGATAAAATCAAGGAAATCCACACCAATATACATCATAGTCAAATTTCTGAAAAATAAAACAAAGAAAAAATCTTGAAAGCAGTTAGAGAAAAATGACACCGTACCTATAGGGAAAAAAACAATTCAAAAGACAGCAGACTACTTACCAGAAAAAATGAAGGCCATAAGAAACTGGCATAACATTTTTTAAGTTTTATAGGAAAGGATTGTCAACCCAGAATTCTAATTACATGAATATGTTTTTCAGGAATCAAGGGGAAATCAAGACATTCTCAAATAAAAGAAATATAAGAGAATTCATTACCAGAACACCTAACTTACAAGAATAGCCAAGGGAAGTTCTCTAAAGAGAAAAAAATGATAAAAGAAGGCATCTTAGAATATCATAAGTGAAGAAAGAACAATGGAAAGAGCAACAATGTGGGTAAATACAATAGACTTCCCTTCTCCCTTTGAGTTTTCTAAATTATAGTTGAAAATTGACACAAAAATTATAACACTGATGCAGTTCTAAATGTATATATAGCAAATATTTAAATCAATTACATTATATATAGAGAGGTAAAGGGACATCAAGATTTATAAACTTTATTTGAGCTCATAAAATGTTAGCACCAATAGACTGTGATAACTTATGTATATATAGTGTAATACCTAGAGCAAACAGTAACAAATTTATCAGAGATTTATTCACAAACACTATATATAAGTCAAAACATAATTCTAGAAACAGTTTAAGTAATCCACAGGAAGGCAAGAAAAAGAAAACAGAGAAATAAAAAATAGAAAAATCAGACCATAAAAAATAAAGTGAAAAAGTTAAGCCCTGACATATCAATAATCACATTAAATGTAAATGGTCTAAATATACCAATTAAAAGACAAAGATTGGTTAGTGGATTAAAAAACTTTACCCCACTATCACATGAAATTTAACCATATAAGTGGGTTGAGAGTCAAAGAATGGGAAAATATATAGCATACAAATGTTAATCCAGGAGTATATTAACTCTTTGACTATATTAACATCAGATAATTATTTTATAATGATAAAAGAGTATGTCCACCAGAAAGGCCTAGAAATCCTAAATGTGTATGTACCAAACAATAGAGCTGCAAAATATGTGAAGCACAAACAGGTAGAACTAAAAAGATTATTGGAAAAATCCACAATTACAGTTGAAGACTGCCACATCCTTCTCTCAAAAATTGAGAGAACAACTAGACAGAAAATCAACAAAGATATGTAACTCAGCAACACCATCAATCAATAGGATCTAATTGGCATTTATAGAACACTCTATCCTACCACAATGGAACACACATTCTTTTCAAATATCTGTGGAACATATGCCAAAGTAGACAATATCCTGGACCATAAAACAAACTTCAGTATATTTTAAAGAAGTGAAACCACACACAGTGTGTTCTATGATGATAATGGGATCAAAGTAGGAATCAATAACATTACAAAACAGGAACATTTTTTAAACATTTGGAAACTAGACAAAGTACCCCTAAACTACGTGTCAAAGAGCAAATCTCATGGAAATTAAAAAGTGAATTGAACTCCATGAAAATTAAAAATGCTATTTCAAAATTTATGGAAAATGGCTAAAGCAGTGCTTGGAGAGAAACTTATATCCCTAAATTCTTAGATTAGAAAAGAAGAAACATCTCAAGTCAATAATCTAAGCTTCTACCCCAATAACCTAGAAAAAGAAGAGCAAAATAAACCCAAACGTAGCAGAAGGAAGGAAATAAATATAAAAGGAGAAATCAAAAAAATGAAAACAGAAAGATAATAAAAAAATGAAACAAAAAGCTATTTTTTTTAAAAAGATCAATAAAATTGACAAACCTCTAGAAAAATATCAAAAAATTACCAATATCATGAATAAAATGGAACATCACTAGAGACCTTGCAGACATGAAAAGGATAGTAAGGGAATACTACAAACAACTCTGCATACATAAATTTGACACATGAATTAGATGAAATGGACTAATTCTTTGAAAAGCAAAAACTATCAGAATTTAACTGATATTAAATAGGTAATTTGAATAGTCCTACAACTATTAGAGGAATTGAATACATAATTTAAAAGCTCTCAAAAAAGAAATCTCCAGGCCCACATCATTTCACTGGAGAAATCTACACCAATTCTGAAATAACACCTATTCCATACCATCTACATCATATCCTCCAGGAAATAAAATAGTAGGAGACACTTAATCTCTTTAAAAAACGGAAATTACCATATAACCTGGCAGTGGTACTCTTAGGCATGAATAAATGTTCATCCAGTTTTATTTGTAATAACTCCAAACTGGAAACGGTTTAGATGTCCTTCAATGATAAATGGTTAAATAAACTGTGGTATATCCATTTCATGGAATACAACTCAGCAACAGAAAGGACTAAACTACTGATGCATACAACACTTGGATGAATCTCCAGATAATTATGCTGTGTGGAAAACACCAATCTCAAAATGTTACACACTGTGCAATTAATTTATTCTTGAAGTGACATATTATAGAAATGAACAGAATAGTGGTTGCTAGGGGTTAAGGAGGAAGTATGTGGGAAGGGAGGCGAAAGGGATGTGGGTAAGTCTGTAAAAGGACAACATGAGGGATCCTTGTGGTGATGGAAATGTTCAGTATCTTGACTGTATCAATGTCAATATTTTGGTTGTGATATTATACTATAGTTCTATAAGATATTATAATTGGGGACACTGGCTAAAAGGCACATGGGATCTCTGTGTTATTTCTTTCAACTGCATGTAAATCTACTATCATCACAAAATAAAAAAGAAAATATTTTTGCTTCTAATAAAACAAATATTATCTCTTCCTCACTGTACTATTTATAGTAGCAAAAAATTGAAGCAATCTAAATGTCCAAAAATGAGGAATGTTAAAGTAAATTAAATTATATTCATTAGAGAACATTATGAAACTTCTATAAATGATTTTAACTAGAAGTGTTTTAAATGATGTTACAGAATATTTCTGCTATAATGTAAAATGAAAAATCAGTCTACAAAATTGTTTACACCTCATGATCTTAATCATGTCTAAAAATTGCATTGACAAAACTGGAAGATACAGTACTAGTGTATGAATAGAAAAATAGACTAGTGTAATAGAATAGAAAGTAAAGGATTAGTCTCACATACATAAGGAAATTTAGAACATGATAAAGATGTTATCTCAAATTGCTAGGGTGAAGATGGACTTTTAAATAAATTATGCTGGGACTATCTGTAGTCATTTCGAAAAAAGATAAAATGTGGCCTGTACCTCACAACATACATACAAATAAACTCCAAATGGATTAGGGGTCTGTGTTGGTTGATTTGGGGTATCAGTTTGACTGGATGAAGGGATACCTAGATAGCTGGTGAAGCGTTGTTTATTCTCAATTGTATTAATTATTCTCAGTGCTTCAGCAGGCACTGAGCCCACCCCTATTCTGCTGGAAGGGAAATCCAGGTGGTTCGGCATTTGACTCGAAGGCTAGGGCTGCTCCAGTTGTGTCTGTGAGGGTGTTTCCCGAGGAGATTGGCGTTTGAGTCAGTGGACTGAGTGGGGAAGATCTGCCCTCAATGTGGGTGGGAGCTGTCCAATCAGCTGTGGGTCCAGATGGAACAGAAAGGCAACGGAAAGGCAAATTCTTGCTCTCTCTTGCAGAGCCTGGACACCCTTCTCCTGCCCTTGGACATTGGAACTTCAGATTCTTCGACTTTTGGGCTCTGGGACTTGCACTAGAGACTCCCCTGGGCTCTTAGGCCTTTAGCCTCAGACTCAGTTACACCAGAGGCTTCCCTGGTTCTGAGGCCTCGGACATGGACTGAGCCACACCGCTGGCTTCCCTGGTTTTCCAGCTTACAGGTGGCATGTGGTGGGGCTCACCAGCCTCCGCAATCAGTGAGCCAACTCCCCTAATAAATCTCTTATCTTTTTCTGAAGAACCCTGACTAAAACAGGATCTAAATGCAAAAATTGAAACTATACAACTACTAGAAGAAAATATGGACAAATTCCTTTTTATCTTGGTTTATCAAAAGGCTTTCTCACTTTCTCTCAAAACCCAGAGGCAAGAAAATAAAAGACTGATATATTTCACCATATAAAAAATTTTTAAAAATGCATGGCAAAACATCATAAACAAAGTCAAAAGACAATTGACAAACTGGGAGAAAACCTTCACAACACACACCACAGAGAAAAGCTAATAATCCTAATATATAAAGATCTTTTTAAAACTTGAGGAAAAAAATAGAAATATGATAAAATGACATAAATGGACAACTCAAATGTAAATGTCTTTCAATCATATAAAAATGTTCAAACACACTGATAAGCACAAATTAAAACAATAGTGAGATATCATTCCTCACTTAAAATATTAGTAAAATTAGGAAGTACAACAGCACTTGCTTTTGGTGATATTGTTGAGAAACAGGTACTTTCAAACATTGTCTGGTTGAAATGATTGCATCCCAATATAGATTTGCTTCCCTGAGCTCAAGACTCCTTAGATGTGACACAAATCCACTATGTGTGCAAGATCTACCTGGGCCATTACACAAAACCCCCATCGGTCTTGGGAAGGACAAATGGAACCAACAAAAACATGAAGCTAATGTTGCTTGTTGTGCCTTGAGTAATAAAGTCTTTTGTCTCTGATTTAAGGGTCTCATGTCTTCTACCAGCAACCATTAAACTAAATGCCCATATACAGAATAGTGGTTAAATAAATTATGACACATCTATCAAAAACCAAATTGTCTAAGATTTTACAAGTCGATACTTTAGTCTGCCACACTTTCATGGAATTTGGTAGAAGACATAAGACACCTAGGTTGGGGATGAAGGATAGTTTATTACCTAGAGCAAATCTAGCAAAGCATGCATTTTTTTGGCCCCAGTTTCATAAGCCCTAAATCCCACAGGGTAAAGCAAAAAGTGCCAGATAACACCCGTACATACAATGATTCTATTATGCAATTGAGGAACCCTGGATAAGGGAAACTGGGTCTTTTATAGTAGACAGTTAGCATGCCTCCCTTTTGTTCTGAGGAAGATGCTGTCTCTATTTTCCAAAGCTGTTGGCTATACAAACATACCTGAAAAGATATTCTGGAAAAAAGGGCAATCAGTGTCTTTCTCAAAAGAGGTGAATATATGCAAAGAGCCCCAACAATATCCACACAATGAAGCACTAGATAGCTGTTAATAAGGAGGAAGTTCTCTATGAACTGATTTTTTCCCAGAATGTACTATGAAGTGAACACAGCAAAGTGCACTCCCAACCCCCCAACCCTCAAGCAAAATGACACACACACACAAAATAAACAAAAAAAAGTAAAAAAACAGTTATTTAATATAAACCAAGCCAGTTTACTACCTTTCATATAAGGAAAAAGAAGACTTCAGAACAATATACACACATCTGTGCATTTGTGAAAAACAAGCATAACCACAGGAAGGAGGAAGTAGAAATTGGTTACCTGCAGGGACTGGTTGGGAAAGGGCTCAGAGAGACAGGGCTGATGGAAACGAGATAGTAGAGAAGAGGAGGGAGCAACACTTCCCTGCGTATGCCTGTTTGTGTAGCTTTGTCATACCATAGTAGTATTTCACGTTTCCAATCTCCCTCCCCCAAATAACTAAAGTCAACAAGGATGTTAGGGAAATCTAAAATAAATACACTGATAAATAAATACACTGACCAGTTGTGTTACAAATAACACAACCACAGTGAATGGGAAGGGAAAGAAGATAAATAACTTTGGAAAGTAGTATTTGGATACTAGAAAACTAAAGTAAAAAAAATTGTACACAGGTAATCTTCAGTTAGTAAATCTGTTTCTCACAGGGTGGAGGGGGGAGGTATGTGTCAGCAATTCTATAACTATGCGTGTCCTAAGACTGAACAAATTAGGAACTATATTGTAGCTAATGAGAGCCGGGTATGTTACTGTTGTAGAAAGAAGTTGCAAATAAGGATAGGGGAACACTAGAACAGAATGAACATTTTAGTGTTGCATTAGAATTGGAGATATCAGTATGAACTCACACATTAGACACACACATATATGTTTAAATATACATATAGACATAAAAATATTCATATGTGTATATGCATAGGGTTATTACACATACATGTATTTCCAAGCTCTGTCTGCTGAGAGAGTCTAAGAGTCATCTTGCCCCTTCTCCAGCAAACCCTTGTAGACACAGCATGCCCAGTATTGTGATCCTAGTTTTCTAAATGGCATTTTTCAATAAAAGAAGCAAGAGTTCAATAATTGAGTGCTTGCTTCCAGGGCAGGAGCAGGGAAAATATCCAATGAGCATTGGAGTACCAAAAGTGTTTGAAAAATTATGGAGAGCATGTAAAAAGAACACAGTGCTAAACTGAAGGAACTCCTAATGGCCAAAGCTAGAATAATATAACCAAAAAAATAAATAATGATGTTATTGGATTATAACTCATAGAATAAATGCCATGGAGCCATACTGATATAAATCTATAATTGAATATATAAATAAATGTGAGAGAAGTGATACCCCTTCCTTATGGAGGAATTTCAACTGAAAAATTTAGAAGAAATGAGGAAAGTTTAAAATGACCATTAGACAAATATCATGGTAATAATTGTTGTAGGCAAAATCTGCTGACTGATATTACCATGAGTGGGTAAAGTTTTGGGGAGGAAACAGGTAATTAGCTGAATCTCAAAATATCTCATCTAAAATATTTATCAATTGCAAAGGGGAAAATAGTAATTTTATGGTGAAAAACAGATACCACCTTAACGAAGTGATCAAGGTTGACATCACCAGTAAGTAATGGGACCTATCAACATCACGCACCCCTGAAATGACGTCCTAATGCAGTATCGCTTCTGTGGTTTTTTTATCAAAAAGTGCACAATCTCGATTTAATCATTAGCAAATACTGAGAAGGCCAAATTGAGAGACATTCTGATCAAAGGCGGCAAGGGCACGAAAGATAAATAAAGATTGAGGAACAATCACAGATTGGAGGAGACTAAGGAGATGTAACAATTCAAGTAAAATCTATAGGTGTGCTGAGAGTATTTCACCAATGTTAATTTCCTGATTTTGATAATTGCACTAAGGATGTGTAAATTGTTGACATTAGGGAAAGCTGGGTGAAGGGCATACGTGAACACTTTCTGCTATTTTTGCAGCTCTTTTGTAAGACTAAAGTTATTTCAAAATAAAATGTAAAAAAGTCTGGATGAAAATAAAACAGAATATTGACAATGTTATTCATTGTTATGTATTAATTTAAAATTTTTTTATAGTTTCTAAATTTCATTTTGAGCAGGTTAAAATTTATCATTTGAAAATATAAAATATTTTTAAACGTACTAAATATTAAGAATACAATAGACAACCACATGCCATCCAAATTCAATGACATTAATATTTTGCCATATTTGCTTTAGTGTTCTTTTGAGAATATAACATTTTACAGAGGCATGAGAGGACTGTTTTGGTCATCTTGACCTTTTCCAACCTCCTCTTTCTCCTTTCTAGAGTCAAAGATTACTCTTAAATCAGATGTATTTTTTCATTCACATTTTTACACTCTGAGTATATATTAATACGTCTACAAGCAATGCTTAAAATTGCTTAGTGTGTCTTAAAAATATATAAATGATATTATGGTGTATATATCTTTCTACAACTTTTCTGTCACTCAACATTATGTTTTCCAGATTTATCCATGTTCTGTTTATTTTAAATGCTACGTAGTATTGCCTTGCATGGTTATAATGAATTTAACATTTTTCTATTGAAAGAACTTGTTTTCTCCCTCCCCCCACCCCTTTTGCCATTACACACAATGTTGCAATTACATCATGGGCATACCTTCTTGTAAGCATGAGTGCAAGTTTCTGTAATAAACCTCATAGAAATAAAAATTCTGGGTTGTAGGGTGTGTGCATCTTCAGCATTGCTATATATTGCCAACTTTCTCTCCAAAGTGGTTAAACCAATTTGTACTCCCACTAGCAGAGTATGAGTTCACATTTTTTCACATTCTTACCAACACTTCTTTAGACTTTTAAAACTTGCCAATCTGATGAGTGTGAAATGATAATTTGGTTTTTGTTTTAACTTGCATTTTCCTGCTTAGTAATGAGGTCAAACATCTTTTTGTCTGATTCTTGGTCATTCACATTTCCTATTCTGAAAATTACTTTTTCATAACCAACTAACTTTTTATGATAATTTTATATATACTGGTAATAAAGAAATGGAGCTAAGCATAGATAATTGATTGTATAACAAATGATGCAGTGTGTGATTACATTGACTGAGATACAATGTCCACAGTCTTGAAGTACCGTGTTTTTTCACAGATATCTGCCCAGAGAATGCTAATTGGGATGATGAAATATGGAAATGATTTCAGCAATAAGGGATGTTTGGTCAGAAGTGGTGTCTTATGAAGGATGTGACATCTGTTTAAAAAAATGATAAGCTCTCAGGAGGCACAGAGTATATATATATATTAGTGTTGTTTCAGGACAGCAAAGGCCAGTGGTAGAAATTTTGAAGAAGAATATTTGAACTCAAGATCAGGGAGTTTTTTTAAACAATTAAATTTATTCTGGGATGGAATTGGTTGCCTGATCCTTGAACATGTTCAAGGTGAGGTTTGTGGGCCTGTATGTCAAAAATGTAGTTAAAGAGATTCCTCTGTAGAGAAGGACCCTAAATGAAATAATCTCTAGTACAACTCAAAACTTTATGCTTTTATGTAGTAAACAATTCATAGAATGAAGTTCCAGGAAATCCACAAATGAATTATCTTTAATGTTTATAATTATGGTGGTTCAGTTAAAACATTGCTTGAGGTACTGGGGAGTCAGTCTTTAAGTTTTCTAAAATTCCTCAGCAAAACAAGCCTAAATTAGCTAAACCAAACAGGAGTGTCAACTCTGAATTCAAACTTGATTTTCATAATGGCACTTTAACCTCACCCCACCCCACCTTCTATCCCAGATGACACTCTGCCTTTCGGGGTCCTATGATTCTCGTAGCTGAATAATGTATATACCCTGTGATACCATTTTATCTTTTGTACCAAGGAATGTGGAAGCCTAGGTTATAAGTATAAATAGAAGACCCTTTAGGGAAGGCAGACTGTAATGAAGTTATTTTTGAGCAACAAACAGGCCCTTTATAATTGGATTTGGGGTGCAACATGAAGAATTTTAGTTAGAGGAAAAATTTTCTGATAGATTTTCAAAAGACTTTAATGAATGTTAATGGAAGTTCAGAAATCTTTTTTGAAGATACTTAGAGAAACTGACTCTATGTGTGGGTAATGACTTAGATATTTCCTCCCTGAAGCCCACTCCTTGGTGGGATGACCCCTGGGAGGTCCTACCAAGGACTTATCATTCTAAGTAGCCTCTAACACTTGAAGTTCTTGTATGTCCTAAGGATTGTGGGTGCTTCATCCTCTAGGCCATTCCATTTGCGATTTTAACTAAAGGGCCCAGATCCCAAACACTGATTCTATTCCTTTTGTTTTGTTCGTGAAGTTGCCGATGAAGTCTCATATGCCCCCAAATGTTCTGCTGTACTATTGCATGATGTCTTCTATTGTTTCCTCTTCTGGACTAGATAGAGGCAGGTTCAAGTTGTTGTTTAGTCTACTAAGATTCTCTTATGCACTCAGACCGAGCTTTTAAGGCCACTGTTTATTTATTAATATTTTTCCTTTCTGGCTAAAAACATTTGGAGGAAAAGCAGGGCCAGAAGATAGTGCAAGCTGATTGCTACCCTTTCCCCAATTGTGACCCACACTCTCTTTTCCATTAGAAAAATCTTTCCCACAGTAGACTCCTAAGGGGAAGATCTTCCTCCCCAGCCTTCCAGATGGGCCCAGATAAATCACGATGCTGGTGTAGGCATGGTTTAGGCTCCTGAGGTGAGCACCCCTTCCTAAGGGCTCCTTAAAATGATTAGATGTTAAGGGTTTTGGAGATGTATTCTGGGTTTGGGACACATAGTGGTAAAAGGGGGAATCCAAGAGAGGAGGAAAGAAATAGGAACCGGCTGGTGAGAAATGTAGATCAGGAATGCCAACACCAGGAGGACTGGGAAATTAAAGGGATTGAATAAGAAAAAAAAAAGTTGAAAATTTATGTAAATACAGAGAATCAAAAAATGGCTTTGAGAAAAAGATTAACATAATTATGATTCTGAGAGTGTTAGATTTTGGCTAGATCATTAATTGGATTCACTGGCAGCAGTAAGTGAAGAAGCTAGGAGGAAGTTTGTTGAATAAATGTGCCTGGAGTTGATGGGAATCTGTGTATCTGCTCTGCGTTGTTTTGTGGCATACACCCCCCCTCTCTCTCCTTCCTGTGGGGGGCACTTGTGGCAGGCACTGTGAGCTCAGAAAGACCTAAAATGTGCAGGGTGCTAAAATTTGAGGATCTGCCTGTTTTCTCCTGAAGACCTCAGAAAACCTTCTTGCCATTTAGAATGACTACAAACGTTTGAAGAAAGCGGTTTACAAATGTGAAAGGATGCACAGGAAGGAGATCAGGAAATGGAGGAGTCAGAGAGGTAATCGCAGAGAAAAATGCTAATCCTCTCAGCAGCAGCAGCAGCAGTGATTTGGAGGATTTTGCCTTCTGGAGTTCTGAGCTGATCGTGTCCTGTGCGTATATTGGACCGGACCAGAGTCTGATTTAAATATTCTATGCTGATTTTAGACCATACCACCTGATAAGGTTTGGGGGGAATCTGAGCATGGCATTGCTCTCCAACTGTCCTTCCCTCGGTGGTCAATACCATGTCAGAACACAGAAGGAATTAAGGAAGATCAAGACCAGTGTTCCCCCACAGGAGTCTTGGGCATTTGAAGCAGGATAGTTTTTCCCTAGTAATTGTGACAACCCCAAATGCTCCACCCTTCACATTTCTGTGTGTTCCTGGGGAGAGCAGTGCACCTGTTTAAAAATCACACGATTCTATTCTCACCTTTTTCTTTTACGGCTGAGGAAATGCAATCCCAAGGAGGTTGAGTGACTTGCCCAAGGCCACACAGTGCAACAGCAGCGGGGCCAAAACCAGAATTTAACTCCATTGCTCCTGCCACACCACCGGCTGCCCCCCAATCCTACTCATCATTTCCCTAACGCAGATTCATTCCTTTGGGATTAGGTTTTGCGTTTCCATTAATCTCCACCAATGTCAAATATTATTAGGAAGTAAGATATACTATGTAACGCTGGAGTTACTTTAGAAACTTAAAAATATCAGGACAAAGAAATGTTGACAGGAAAGGAGGAATTGGGAAAAAAGGTCAGTTGAGTGCCAGGGGTGCTGCTCCAGTAGGACAACAGAGAGGGGAAGGCCTGGAGCGGGTGCTGGGGTGGGTGAGGAAATGTGACCAGTTTGGTGGACGTGTGGCTGTGAAACACTGAGACTGGCTATCAGATAGGGCTTGCGAAGTGAGCCTCTTGACTTCAGTTTATAGTCACACTTCGTGGAATTTATGTCATGAATTCATCTTCAGGCAGCTTTTTTCCAGTACTCTTGTTCTGTCTGGATTTATTTCTAGCTTCTTAAACTCAGCCCACTTTAGGTCTAGGAGTCCATCTGACTCTTCAATAAATCCTTCCTGACCCGAGACGATTTGGAGCGAGCCCTTGGAGGAGCATAGGCTTGGCATTCAGCCAGACCCGTGGCTGAGTCTCAGCCCTGCTGCTTCCCACATGGCTATGACTTTGGGCACATTTTAACCTCTCCAGGGCTCTGTTTTCTTTTCTGCAAAATGAGGTGGTCAGGAGGTTTACAAGAGGGAGTGTGTCATGTAATTGGCACTGGCATGTCACCAAATGTTGGCATTCACTCCTCCCTGCCTGATCATAGGTGATCTTCTTGAATAAAATTTCTTTTCCATTTTAAAATTCCTATGGATTTTCCTGTCTTCTCCTCAGCCAGTTTTCCTGTTGTTCTTTAAGTGTGTGTGAAGAGCCATTTCATTTCATATTATAGAATCTTCAGTAGCTTACATACATATTCAAGTGCATTCAAAGGAGCTCAGTTTGTCCCTGAGCTTCCTGGTTTTTCCATTGCTACTAATTCTACAAGATACATTTGCACAGGGTGCTCAGAGTCCATTAAAGCTCCTTAAAGCCCTGCAATCACATGTAGTAACCGTGCAGTTATATCCTCCCAAATTTACAGGACACTGCAACCAAATTACTCAGCTTGTTCAGGATGAATTCCTTATGAGGCTCTGCTCTGCATAAAACAGAGACCAAGTCCTCACTGTATGTCTCTTTATCCTCGCAGAAGTCATAGTCCATTATGGGGCAGCCTGGAGGGATCCATTACTTTTAGTGAAAGGGAGCTCTTTCAAAAAGTTTTCCTTCAGGGCCTGGGTTTTAGATATGTCCCTCTGCTCGTGAGATGTGCCACTGATTAGCGTCTGTGTTGTGACAGAGTGATTATGCATGTTGTGAATAAACATGCTTATGTACGCATGTGTGCTGTCACAGCAATGAGTAGCATCCAATAAATACTGGGTTAAGAGCATGCCAGCATCTTCCTAACAGCTGGCACAGCTGAAAAACTCGCCTGCCTTATTAACACTCCACTTATCTGGAATCTGCTCAGTGAGCAGAAACAACTTCATAAATTTTTGCAATTTGCATTCTGCCTTGCCGTTGCTCATTACCATTGACCTCATCCCTCCTATGCTAGAGAGGACTGGCCTCCCTGGCCCTGCCTGCTGGATGCTCCTTACCTCTGCCTGTCAATATCAGAGGCAGAGCCAGGATTAAGGCTTGTTGCTGCTGGCGTGGCTATGAAAGAATTAGGGCAATTTTTCCCCCTTTGTTTTGGAGAAAGTGACATTTCCACAGTCCCTTCATCCTCTTGTCCATTTGTAACCTATTCTTTCTGAGGCAGATTAAAATGGAGAGGTCCAAAGCTTCTTCCAAATGGGAGGAAAAGAAACAGGCAGGCAGCAATTTGGTTGTCCAAGAAAATATTCTAATCCTTTCTCAGTGTCTTTCAGAGATTAGTCAATTGTGTTCACAATGTATGTCAGTTTCTCACTTAATCATTCTAATCTAGTTTCCTAGCCTTTTAACCTTTCTCTTCTTTGCCCTGGCTCTTTTATTCTGTGTTGTGTTTCATTAGACACAGTTCACAACTCATAGCATCCAGTTGAATATATTTTCAGGCCAGGTGCCTTTCCTTAATGGCCTGTGTTGTAGGGGGAAGCTGATTCCTTCTCTCCTCTTCTATATGGGACCGTTCTATATGCCCCCCTAAAAAAAAAAATCTTCATTATCCTTGATTAAAAATGGTGGTCTGCCTGCTGTCTCAGGTCTCTCTTAAACTGCCCTCCTACCCCACCCAGGGTCCCAGATCCCCAAACCCCTGTGAGGCAACTTCTGAATGCAGTAGAACCTCTGAGCAGAGGCTTCATTAAAAATCATATCACGGACCAGGTTTTATTTTTTTTTCCCTCCCTGACTTGATGAAAACAAAACAAGAAGAGGTGGGAGGGAGAAGGGAGGAGAGGTAGAAGTGAATTGCTTAATGGAGACAGTCTGAATATTTAATATGCTGATTTTATTGAATAAAAGGTGAAAAAGTGTTTCTTGTTTGTTGCTTGCCTGTCAAACCATGGCAAACAAGCATTCTTTTCCCTGACTGGAGCTTTTTATTACTGTATGGATTCTAGAGTGTAATTATGCCCTATATCTGAGCTGCATTATCCACACAATTACAGTTCCCCAGCTGAACTATTTATTTATTACCAGAGGAGATATTTGTTCAGTTTCCTTGGAGGATTTTTTGGGTGATGACTCTCATTGTCTTGCCCTTCATCAGCATGGGATGTCCAGGAGGAGCCCCTTACTCTGAGCCCCTAGCTTGTCTGTTGACAGTTCGGATGAACTTCCTAGCCACATTTATTCATGCTGTTGGAGACAGATACTGGGCAAAAGAAATTTTAGGGTTATAAATGTTTAAGAATGTTTGCACTGTTTTCAGAGCTTTCATGGGAAGGACTTTTTATTCTAGCTATTATCATCTTATGAAATCTGATTTGAAATCATTTTAGAAAATAGCTTTCTCTAGGTACAGCCTGCCTGCCTAGCAGTTCATAAAGAAGGAAGAGCCCACAGCTAAATAGAATTCATGTCAATAAACATTTGTTGGAAACTTTACCATGAGCCAGGCACTGTGGGCATTAGGGCATAGAGATGAGGAAAACTCAGTCCTTATCCCAGAAGATCTTATAGTTCATCATGAGAAACAGATTAATTATGAGAAATTTAGCAAGTGCTGCAATATTGGTTCATTCATTTATTTTAATTTTTGCTGATTTTATACCATGTCCAAACGCTAGGTAGGGGATACAGATATGTCGAGGAAAACAGATATGGTCTTTCACCCCTCGGGTGTGGTTTCTACCCTCACTGTAGAAGGTAAAAGGAAGGCCAGATGGACAATAATAAAATGAACAAATAAATAATTAAGACAATTTTAGACATTGCTGACTGCCATCAGAAGTAAATCAGGAAAACGGGATGGAGAATGTGTAGGCGTGGAAAAGGCAGACAGAGATGGGGTGGTTAAGGAGGTCTCTGAGCTGGCGTCACTTGAGCTGAGATGTAAATGGTAAGAGAGTTTGTCATGGGATAGACTAGATGGTGTCCTGGGGGAAGAGCTTTCTGCACAGACAGGACAGTAAGCGAAAGAGTTCTGAGGCAGAGACTGAAAGAAGAATGCGTGGTGGGCCCAGTGAGGGAAAGAGAGAGGAAGGAGATGAGGGTGGGGAGGTGGCTGGGACTAGATCATTTATATCCTGCAGGCTGTGGAAAAGAGTTTTGGGTTTAACTCCAATCTCAGTGGAAGTCACTGGATACCATCTGGTGAGATTGTAGTGAGGAGCTTCACTCTTCCTTAGCCTGGATACAGGCACAACTTCCAAACTAGGCCAATCAGAGATTTGTTTCCTGGAGCAAAAGCCTTACAGAGGTCCCTGCTTCTCAGCAGGTGTCTTATTTGTCATCTGGTGCTATCTTGGGCCCTGCTTATTTTCAAGGCTGGTTTTCCAATCTTCCATTGATTCTGTGAACCTCGAAACCTTGAAATTACTTCTAACAAATTCCTTTTGGATTACGTTAACAAGGTTTTATTGCAACCAAGGGGCTCAACCTGGGGCAAAGAGATGCTTAGTGCCTTCCTCCTTCTTACGTGGGCTGGCAAGGCAAGACATGTACGTCTCTCTGAATCTCATCCCATACCCCTTGAAAGTGGTGGAAAAATATCCCAGAATCTGGGTATAGCATATACAATAGCATAGTTTTCTGGTGGTCTATGCTTTGGTCTTTTTCTGTGCCTTTATTGCTATTTTGGTGAAAAATTGGGAAAAAGCTAGAAGAAGAATTCATTTTAAACTCTAATTTTCAATTATAGCTGCATTTAGGGATAAAATTGACCAGAAATTTGTTAAATTTTACTTCTTTCTGTGCTATATTGGTCCAAGTTGTCTCATATGAAATTTTGGTCTACGTCCCAAAACTTGCTTTGCCCATTACAATCAGGCTACTACATTGGATATTTGAGGAATTTTGGAGAATCCTGACTAAAGGCAATTTTGAAGTGGTTAGAGAAGAAAAGAAACATCTTCAGAGATCAGATTTATTTTTCTACCTATCTTGTCTCTAAAAAACTTTCGTCTAGGCTTTATTCCTTTTCTACGTCTCAGGATTCAAACATTGATGACTGCCTCCTTATGATTTTCTAATTCTTTTGTATCTTTTTTATTTTTGTGAAAATGTGTCCAGATGATACCAGAATAATTTTTTTTTATTGCTGTGGCTTTAAAGCTCAATACTTATTTGTGAAAGATTTGTTATTTTAATCTTCCTACTTCTAGATATCTACTCTTCTCTTTCTTGGAGTTTCTCAAATATTCCTTTCTTCTTAGTCTCAAACTGATAATAACCTTTTTGAAATACAATTATGTTAAAAAGAAATCACTAAATATTTAGATATATTTTCCATTTGAATATTTTTCTCTAGCATTTTGCTTTAATTAAGATGACATATTTGCAAATAGGTTCTCATTATTTCTCTTGTTAATTTTCATATTTAGTTTGGTTTGTCAATAAATGCAGACCATGAAGCACAAGGACAAAAGATATTTGGAGCTCCAAATTTATTTTGGAGATTATGTTTTTAGTCAAATTTGTATCAAAATAATAGACAAAAAGGAGGAATGCATAGAGTGTGCCTACTATGAAGGTCATGGCATCAATGAGGATTATAGAAGTGTTATATGGACAAGTAAGGTTTTTGTTTATTGTCATTTTTTATTCCTTTAGCACCTTTATTTCGAGGGCTGAATTTTCATTTATTTTTTAACCAAAGGGAATTAACTTGTTCAAAAATCTTAAACCACAAGGAAATAATCTAAAGCCATGTAAAAGATGTTTAGACCAGCAACAAAACAGACTACATCAATGGGTAGGGATAAATAAGAAGACAGCAGTTATAGTACAGGTTGATAAATGATATTATAATGGGTTAAGTACAAGATTCCTTAGTATAGGAGGGACCACTGCTCCAGTCTTGGGTGGGGAGTGATTCCCAAAGGAAGGGGGTTTGAGAACTGAAGGAAAAGTGAGAGCCAAGCAGAAGCAGAGTGGAAATTTCTAGGTGGAGGGATCTTTGAAGGCCTGCAGGTGAGTGCATGGTGCATCTTAGCACCCTTAGTATGGCTGGAGCAGGGCCCAGTGAGGGATGGCAATGGAGAGGGAAGTGGTGCTGCAATGCGCATAAGGCTATCGTCATGTGAAATGTAGATTTCTTACTGTCTCTTCCTCAGTGATCACTCTGGCTATAAGTCCTGGTTTTCTCATTGTTCTAGAGTAAATACTAATTTCTTGACAAAGTTGTGGTCAGGGCTAAATAAGAGCATGTATGTGGTGTAGAGGATAGTATGGGAGAGTTGCAAGATGCTTCCCCTACCTCACGGCAAGATTTTCTGTCCTATTCCTATACTGTAAATACAGTAAGATATCACCCCCGTGATTATGTTACATTGCACCAGAAAGGGATTTTGCAGAGGTAATTAAGATAATTAAGCTTACTGTCAGTTAACTTTGAGTAAATCAAAAGGAAGATTTTCTGAGTGGGCTCAGTATAATCATACAAATCATTTAAAAGCAGAGAGTTTTTATTGGCTAGTAGCAGAAGAAGTCAAAGAGATTCCAAAGGTGAGAGATTCAATGCATTCTTGCTGGCTTGAAGATGGAGGCCCCATGTATCAAGCAGTGGAAGGGAAGTCTCTAGAAGCTGAGATAGAGCCTGGCTGATGGCCTGTAAAGAAATGGAGATCTACCTCTTACAACCTCAAGGAACTAAATTCTGCCAACAACCTGGATCAGCTTGGAAGTGAATTCTTCCTCAAGGTTTTCAGATAAGAGCCCAGTCTGGTTGACACCTTGATTTTAGCCCGTGAGAACCTAAGTAGAGAACCTAGTTCTATGCCCACTAGATTACTGACCAGGTAGATTTCTGACCTACAGAACTGTGAGACAATAAATGGGTGTAAGTTTGTGGTAATTTGTTATGCATCAATAGAAGACAAATATAATGGGTATTAAATTTTTGGAGCTTTGGAATCAGACAGAACTGAATTCAAGTCCTTTGTTTTCTAATCACCATTTTATGATTATGGGAAAGTTACTTAACTTCTATGAGTCTCAGATTTCTCATCCATAGAGAGGAATAGAAATAGAAATATTACTTGCCTTACAGAAGTAGTGGGAAGACCAACTGAGGAAATGCATAGAAAGTGCTTGCTTCAGAGTAAGTTCACAGTAAACACTAGCTGTTTTTACTGTCATTTTTTCTACTATCATTTCTAATGTGTAAAATACCTAGCAGAGTGTTCAGCACCTGGTAGGTGCTTAAGCAGTGCTAGTGCCTTTCAGCTTTTCTTCACCTTCCCTTGGTTCCCGGGCAGCCCCCCATTCTACTAACTGCTTTCTTCTTGCCTATCTCCTCCGCTTTGTGAATATTGATTTTGAGACTGGAAGGGAAACATTTGTCATTCTTAATTGAAATAAAATCATTACAATGGTGTTAAACATTCAAATAGAAATTAAGTTCCACTGCATAATGTAAAGACAACTATTAATCTGTGCTGGTAGCCAAGCCTAGGAAAAGTGATATGGATAAAATGGATGTGATGTATTAATAACATCATGATGCTAGGGAAGGAACTTCGATCTGAGCAAAATAGTTATACTTTATAGGCATGTCTTTCTGCTACAAAATGGAGAATCAGCAGATAAATTCCTGCAGCAAAATGGCAAAGTAAAAAGAAGACTTAAAAAAAAAATAAAGAAGGCATTTAATTCCCAAAGTAACTATCAAACACTGCCTGTGGAAGATAAAATTGCAACACTGTTATATAAAGATTTATGTTCATTCTCATATAAATTAGCATGAAAACTGATTAGTTGACATCTTCTATGTTTCTCTGTTTTTGACCAAATACAATCTCAGCCCTTGAGCCTGGCAGGCAAGGCTCTCAACCAGGGTCAGATGCAGGTTTTGTGGGGCCTGAAGCTGAGATCATTTTTAGAGCACTCTTAAAAAGAAGATAAAATTACAAGTTCAAAATTTAGGTAGGAACGTGAACACTTACTCATCCTAAATGAGAAAAGAAATCACATCCGTTATAAAATTTTTAAAAAGATAATAAATATCATAATCATCACAAAACCCAGAAAATAGCTTATTATTATTATTATTAATTTCCTGCCTACTACATCATCTCTATAATACTCTTTCCCTACTTATCTGGCTTCATGCTCTTTGATCATCTCTTCAAATGACAACAATTTTGTAACGTAATTTTCTATAGAGAAAATTCAGTTTCCTCCAGCATGATTGATAGAAATCTGTTTTTGCTTTAAAAAAGAGTTTTCTGCTTCACGATTTGTTTTGGGAAGGACTGCATCTATAGCTTCCTCTGCAGGTCTTGTTTGGAAGGTACTTCTTGCTTTGGCAAGCCTTGGAGAATCCCATTCTTTTGATCTCATTTGGCATGGCTTCCAGAGCTGCTGCTGTAGTGGCTGGTCTTGTTCCTCAGGTACACAATGCCCCATCCTTTCATCAATACCTTCCTTCTGGGTTTCAAAGAGCAACATCTCTTTTAAATCCTTTTTGGAGTCAAAGATGGTGTGCAGTTGCTTCTTCAGATCAACCGTGGGCAATTTTTGCTGAGGGCTGGTGGATGTGGAGGTACTGCTAGAAGTATGGTCCCAGGAGACCGTAAAAGAGTGACCTCCAGGCTGGGGCAGGCTATTAAGGCTTCTGCTTCTTCCTTATGTCCCTGGAGCAGAAACTCACCAGCCTTGGAAGAGGCCAGGAAAGTGAAGGGTCTTGAAGCTTAAACCTCATTAGCTTAGTGGTGAGTCTATTTCTTCTCTCAATCTACCTTTCCAACTTGCCAAACTTTACTAACAGCTGTTCCCTAAAGATGCCTTTATCTTTCCTATTTCTGGCCCTGAATCATTCCAGTACCTCTATCTGGATTGCCTTTCCCCAACATTTACCTACTGAGATCCTTCAAAGCTTAGCTCAAATGCTACTTCTCCATGAAATCTTTTCTGATTCCCCTTACCAGATAAAATCTTGCCTATGTCTGACCCCCATTAGCACCTATTGTCCTCAGTTTTCACGGGGACTTTTCTAAAATTGCTTGCATATTGTTAATATATACATTTATATGTTCATGGAAAATATGCAGAAAATTTCTCCAGCTGAATAAACAAAGAAGCCAAAAACAAATAAACATGAAAACACTTAATTTTCAAGTTTTGAAGTAAGTATTTATTCAACATACTCTTACCATGCTAAAACTGGAGCAAAAATCATATTGAGCTAATAGCTTTTGGGAGGCCAACATTAGTTTCAGTTACAGTGGGGATAAGGGCTTTGAGGGAAAAGAGCTGTATTCAGTAGAAGCTGGTATAACAGGGATCCTTTGTGTGTCCCTATGGAAATGAGATCAAAGCAGTTGAATGATAAGTAGCAGTTAGCCAGATAAAGGAGAGAAAGCTTTCTTGGCAGAGGAATAGCATATATAAAGGCCCTGAGGTAGGAAATATCTTGTTGCATTTCAAAACCGTTAAGATTGTTTATTAAATCATGAGCATCTCTATTGCAATTATTTGTTTCTATGGCTGTCTCCTCTAATCCTGTAAATTCCTAGAAGAGAGATGATTTCCTAAGCATTTCTGCATCCCCTGTGCCTATCACAGTGGCTATCACATGCTTGTTAAATGTTTGCTTAACCAACTCAAACCTCATTTTCCGAATGAAGGAAAGTAGCAAGCCTGTGTAAGAGCACATAGAATGATTAAACTAATTTTTCATATCTCATTCCTTCTAAGATACATGTATCTTCACAATTTAACATCTCTGAAATTGTTACAGTTGACAACATCTTACAACTACGTTTGGCATGTTTTTTCTTTCATAGTAGTGCATAAAACAATGGTGTGTTTTATAATCAGTGGTGTGTTACATTCAATGAAATGTGGTAGATGTCTTCATATGGCTAGATACTACATTGTTAATTTGGAGAAATAAGTGAATGATTTTCATAATTTTTAATGTTTCAGACAGGTTTTCAAGTCATTAATTTCAATCCATTGGTGCATAAAGTCTTACTTTGGACAAATAGAATTGCAGAGACAGAAGAAAGTTACAGGAAACTGGCTCCACTTTTCTTTCATTCTAGAGTGTGGTGTAGACCTATTATTTTGTCTGTCCTGAAGTATCCCATGTCCTTCCTCCCGCTTCTGAGAACTTCTGTGTTCTTTTTTGGAGCACTGTGTTTCCACCCCCATTGCCTTCAATGGCTACTATGGACAGACAATATTAATACAGTGGACTCCTGCTCCCTGGTTGCATTTGATTGGTCCTGGTTGCAGTTGATCCACCCATATTGCCTTCCAGAGGAATTTGGATTTGTGACAGTTGGAGAACATTGTACCAGTTATCACTTTGGGTTCCTGGATTGTAAGGTGTAAAATGTGTGAAGTTTTGGTGTTCAAATTCTGCCATGGAAACTGAGAAGCAGAGGAGACCTCTCTGTGGCCAAACAGAGAAGAGAGGCAGACATGCAGTGATGAGAGAAATATACACACGATGGCATTATGTCCTGTCTGCATTCCTGTCTGTTGATTTCCTGAGATAATCAGTAACTTTATGGTAAACTTCCCCTTGGTTTGAGCACCTTGTAATTGCAACCAATTGAAACCAAAAGAGGCTCAACTGAGATATATATATATATATATATACACATATATATATATAGAGAGAGAGAGAGCGTGCGAGTGAGCACGTGTGAGCGCATTCCCAGAAAGTGGTCATTCAGTACCTGCTTGAATGTCTCCAGTGACAGAGAACTTATCATCTTTCAAGGACTCCATTTCAATGTAGGGGAGTGATGAATTCTTGACAATTGTATTCATATTGAGATGAAATAGCTTAATGTGAACTCCGTAAGTTGTTACTGGTTCTATATGCCAATACCTATAGAATGAGTCTATTCTGTCTCCTACTTGATAGCCTCTCAGCCTTGATAATGACTGTCCAATCCTCGAAGCCTTCTTTAGCCAGGAGAGACAACACAGGTTTATCAAATTAGGTCTATTTTTTTGTTCATTTATAAGAGCAGGGGGATGAAAGTGATAAAACAAGAAAAATAACAATAGCAACAAGAAATATCTAAGTGTTGGGGTGTGTTTATTTTGTGCCAGGCACTGTGTTTTTTGTATATTAGTCTACTGAATCCTCACAACAACCTTGTGAGAGAAAAATGGTTACTTTTCCAAATATACTGATAAAGAAACTGAGGCTTAGAAAGATTAATTTACCCAACATCACCCAGCTAGTAAGTAGTACACCCTGCACTTGAACTTGAAAAATATAATGTCCTAAATAAAAGATACAGCATTTCCTAGAACTGCTTTGGTGAACAACAACAACAAAAAATCTTCAAAGAGCTCAGTAGTAGTTCTTTGAAATTCTGTGACGTGAGACTGAAAAGTGGTCTTGGCAAAACAGCATATTATGTAATGAATTTACCCCTCAGAATCACCCATTCCCTTGGGGAAAATGTCCTCAAGATGTGATAGAATCTGCCAGTCCCAGAATAGACCCATCTGTTATCTTGGGTCTCCCAGACAAGATTTTCATGGAAGACATACTTCTCATCCCTGTGAGACATTGCTGAACAGAATTTTTACATTTGTTAATCACCCTCAAGATGCTAAGTATTGAGCAAAGCAGCTATAAAGAGGCAGCTACCAAGTTAAGAACATGAACACACATATGTTTTTTCAAAAGAAAAAATGTTCTGCTGATTCTCCTTTTTCCTAGTGTCTTAGTCTGTTTGTGTTGCTATAAAGGAATACCTGAGGCTGGGTAATGTATAAAGAAAAAAGGTTTATTTGGCTCATGATTTGGATGGTTGGAAAGTTCATGACTGGGCATCTGCATCTGGTGAGGGCCTCAGGCTGCTTCCACTCATGGTGGAAGGTAAAGAAGAGCTGGTGTGTGCGGAGATCACATGGTGAGAGAGGAGGAAAGAGAGGTGGTGCAGGGAGGTGCCAGGCTCTTTTTAACAACCAGCTCTCCCAGGAACTAAAAAGTAAGAACTCATTCACACCCCCCACCAGGGAGGGCATTAATCTATTCATGAGGGATCCACCTCCATTATCCAAACACCTCCCATTAGGCCCCACCTCCAGCATTGGGGATCAAATTTCAGCCTAAAGTTTGGAGGGGACAAGCATCCAAACCATAGCACCTAGGATAAACATGTTGAGGAGGTAAAGAGTAGTGACGGCAAGATGGGAAAGCTAGGTAGAGGGTAACAGTAGGAAGATATTTTAGGGATGGCATTTTTTTATACTTCTCTTTAGGTCACTCTGGGTTATAATAATAGTTACTATTTTGGGAGTGCTCATGTCCTAGGTCAGGTTTCCTGAAGCAGACCCTGAGATAAGGAATCATGTCAAATATTTTATTAAGTCAGCAATCCCAGGAGAAGTCAGAGAGTAAGGGAAGAGTGCAGGGAGCTCAGGAGCACAAATTCCACTTCAGAGTTAGTCTCATTGCTAGGCAAAGGAAGCTAGGCTCTTACATTCTTATCCATTCAGCCATTGGCTACAGCCATCTCCATGAGGCTTATATCTCTGGAATCTCTGTGCTTGGGCCAAAGAAGCTCCAGTAACCCAAGGGAGGTCCTTTGAGAGAGACTGCAGGTACCAGCTATTAGGACTGACGCACACAGAAGCCAGGGTATGGGTGCACAGAATAAGTAAAAGGCATCCAAGAGCATCTGGGTGGAGTAACCCCCATGTTCATGGCAAGTCATCATGTGTCACACACTGTACATGCTTCTTAGTTAATTTACACTACAATCTAGTGAGGTGGAGATGACTGATTTTGTTTTTATAGGGGTGAACAGTTTTTGTTATTAATAAGTAACATTGTCTAAGATTGCCTAGCTAGTAGGGGACAGAGTTGGGATTTGACTTTGGGTTTCTCTTATACCAAAGCACATGCCATTACCACTGTATCCCATATTACCTCTCTATAGGTAGCTTCTGCTATCTACAATATTGAGCCTCAATTAAATTTCAATTCAATCAGTAACATCTCTTTAGCACCTACTATATGTCCAATGCTTTGTTTGGTAACATGGATATAAAGATGAACAAGATTTAATCCTGCCCGTGGGAGGTTATTCCCTTACAGAGAACAGAATTATATAACATAATGTGAAAAATGCCAAAATAAGTTTATGAATTAAGTACTTTAAGATTGTAGAAGGAGAGATAATTAATATTGCTTAGGTACAGGTACAGGGAAGAAGTAAAGTTTCAAGGAGTTAAGCTTTTACATGTGAGAAGGATTTAAGCAAGTCAAATTGCTGTTCTCAGGACACGCCAGGAAGCAACTTATAAGAGAGGTATGGAGGGGCAGTTCAACTTTGAGTGATATGTCACTTTTACACAAGTTCCAAAGTACCTAAATTTGATTCTGACCCTCTCCTGAACTTGCCTTAACCATCTGTGGCAGACACTCAGCAACTAGGCTTTATCGCCTCCAGTCATAGGCTGATCCACTTATTCCCGTTCATAATGGTGCCCTTTCTAATGGAGACTTCCGGGAGTGCTGAAGATGAGGCCTGAAACAAATGAGCAGGCGGTTAAGCAAGATCAGCACCAAGGTCAAGGGCAGTGGTGGTACAGGAAACTGGGGGTATGTGGGATTGACATTGACCAAAGGATAAATGAAGAAGGTGGCCAGGAAAGAGGAAGTGATGGTAAAGAGCCCTTCTGACCCCTCTTTGTCCTACTTCAAGACCTGGATTTGCATTGTCATTGGGAGGATCCTCAGGACACACAGGTCAGTCTATCTCCTCCTTTAATGAACTGGTCAATCAGCCAACTCTCTTACCCCTTCTTTATTCAATATCTATGGAAGGAAATATGATCTGTTATTGCAGCTTAGAGTTTATCAAAATTGTGTAATGTTCAAGGATATCTTCTGGGCATCTGGGAAGAGGGAGCAGGTCTCAGCTCTCTGGAATTCTTACATGTCCTTATTATAGTAATTTCAGTGGCTGAGAAGAAGAGACTCTGCTGGTTAGTAGAAAAGGTGAGAAAAAAATTGAATCACAAGGATAAAAGGGACATTATGAAAGCTTTTATTTCTTTCTCCTGCCTCCAGGCAGTATCATGCTGAAATGACATGATAAATGTTGTTTTTGAGAACTTTAACTTGAAGTCATTTACTGAAAATACTTGTCTGAGGGCTGTTGCTTCCTCTCAGTGGTAGGTAAACAGATCCATGACACACTCTATCCTTTGCTGTAGGAGGATGGGGAACACGCACACTAGTGTTTCTGATTAGATTTATAACTACATAAGTGGCACATATTTTGTTATCTTTACCAAGCAAATTAAAGCTCACATCATGGCAAAATAATTATTATAGTAAATTCCTGACTGATCTTTCTGCTGTCAAATTTACGCTTTCTATTCTAAAATTAAGTATTGGGGTTAAGAAGGCCTTTGTCCTTATTAAAGGCATTGTTGCAGAGTAGAGTTTGAAGATCTGGTTCCTTAGTGGGAAATGGAAAATATGTAAATTTCACACATGCAGATTTCCAACCCAACCTTATTCAAACTTTTACTTAAATATGATAGTTTTTGGAATAGACATACAATTAAAAAATTTATTATTATTTTTCCTGCTTAAGGACCTTAGCAGACAACTTAAATATTATGAATATACCCAGACAGAATTCAAATTTAAGACTTTATTCCATAAGGGACACTACTAACTATAAAACACCAAAATAGTGGCTATAACTATCCTATCTAGATAGCTATTTATAATAATGTCTGGAGGTATTTTATTTGACATGTTATAAAGATAACTTTATTCCAGAAACACTTTGGCATTATAGAGCCAGAATTATTCAATTTACTATATATAGTTACCTTGAGCATACTGTAGTAGGATATATAACATATTCAGGGACTCTTGGTGGTGGTGGCGTTCATACATTTCCCCCTGTTGAACACAGGTGTGGCCATGTGACTTTTGAGCCATCACCATGAGTGATGCAAGTCAATTCTGAGCTTTGCAAGCTGGCAGAGTGTGGCTTGCCAAGTTCTTTTTTCCTCTAACATGACTCCCAGCAGTCATGTCAGAGGTTTGAGACTGGGAGCAGCCTGTGGCCAACCTGTGATGGACAGATAGCATGAACAAAAATAAATCTTTGTTGTGAGATTTGGGATAATTTATTATAATAGCATAATTAGCCTATCTGGACTAATACAGACATAGTACAAATATATGTACTATGTCATAAAATAATCTGAATTTTCCAAGGCTTCCACACCAAAAAAATGGGAACCTCCTTAACCTATATGGTTAAGAGAATAGTTTCTGTCATGGGCTTAATATATGTTTTGTTTGCTTCTGATTTATTGATCCTCTTCTTCTGTGTCCTCTGCAGTTTTTCTTTAGTAGTGGTCTGACCACACTTTAGTGGTCACTCAGGAGACTTGACGTTATTAATAATTGCCTAGAACACTTATAATAGTTGCATTATTACAGCTCCCAGTTGATGTTTTAAGTGGGGGTCTTTTCCAACTCTTCCTACAGGCCCAGTTAATTCTGTTTTTATTTGCATAGAATTTCTCTGCACCAGTTTTTTTTCTTGCCTACAAAGACACCACAAAATGGCTGGCTTCAATCATGTAATTATTTCTCCAGGAATAGTTTTCCTCTTTATCTGTGTGATATTGTGATTTTCTTCTTTATCTTTCTGTATTTTGCTACTTAGAGCCATAGTATTGAGGTGGGCAATTCTTCTTCTTTTGACTAGAAGAAAGATTTCTAGGTTGAGTTTCACCTACAGAAGGTTTTGCATTGGGCAGAGGCATGGGCACCATATTACTCACTGGATAAGCTTTCTCCCAGGTTTGGTCTCTCAGTGCTTTTACTATTTAGCCTTTTTATGCTCACTTTCTGATAGGTTGCACTTATAGCATTAAATAAGCATTAAATATTTCTAATAGAAATACTTCTCAAGTAATTCAGAGAAAAGATAGTCACTTAGCAAATATTAGAGCAGCTGCTACTTCTCAGATCTTTCTATTGTCAACTTTGGTTTTTTTTCAAAGTTTAAATTTTTATAAAGATTTTGTAAAATTGATGTACCCATTTCTCCAAAACATCAGCTCAGAGAAGTATGGTTTGTGAAAGAGAGACTTTCGAAGTATAGAATCAGTTCTTTGACTTTATTTAACAAGGATGTTTGGGACTAGGGTAGAAAAGGTGACTACAAGAGAATTTCTACTAAACTGACTTTTGATTAAGTGTTGAATGGTGCTGAGTTGAGGATATTATTATTCACCAAAATACATCCTAAAAAACTTCAAAAGCAGGCATAAACTTCAGGTTTTAATACTAATTAGAGGCCTCTGTTTCCCAGGTGTGAGGTGTTTATCTGTGAAAGAGAGAGATAGTAAAGCAGAGAAGAAACATGCTAGAGCCCTGACGAGCCAATAAATGATTGAGTGGGTTTGGGAAGGAGAACAAAATAAGGAAGATAAAATAAAATGTTGTGGTGAATATGAAGAGATTGGAGAACAGCTCTAGCTTGCTTCTGTGTATGGTGCTGAAAATAATACAAATGTGTGTGCTGCACTGCCTTATTTTTTATTCAAATTCTTCTGATTTTTTTTTTTTTTTGGTAAGGGCCATATAAAGATCTTTAGTTTGAAAATGTACTTTTCTCTGCAATTTATGAGCCCCAGGAGGGCTGATGAATCTATGCACTTATCTGTACATTGCTAAGTCTATCTCTTTATTATTCATATTCAGTACTTATGAGGAACCTTAAAAACAGAAAGCACAAATCTCATACTTTCTTTTCCCAAAAGCTGAAGCAAATAAAAGTGGCTTTGTTTCACATACAGCAAAATATCACTTTACTTGGGAGAGAACTCAAACATCTGAATATATTCCCAGGTTTTCCTGAAGTGTTTTGCCCTAGTGTCAGTGAACATAACAAAAGAAAGTGGCAATAGCAGGTGATTTGAGATCTAGACACCTGGGTTCTAATCCTCAATCTGCCTCTTCGAGCTGTGTGATTTTAGGAAATTCGGTTAGTCTCTCTGGTCCTTGATTTCTTTATATGCAAAATAAAAATTTACTAAGATTATCTGTAAGGTTTTTCCCATGTCAGTGGTTTTATTATAAAACTCATAATTCAATTCAATTCTCTAAAGCTTTTTTGGTACTATGTGTTAGGCACTAGAGATAAGACAAATATATCATGTTCTCAAATAGCTCACAGTGGGAAAAGTGCAACAAGAGCTAAATGTCCCAGATACTGTGTTACTGTGGAAGAAGGGCTGATTAATCTTATCTAGGAGGATTGGGGAAGATCTGTCAATAAAGGTGACACTAGAGCACAATTCTGAAGGATAGATAAGAGTTACTATGCAGACCAGGAAGAGGACATTTGATATTACTATGTAGCTCGAGGTCTTTAAGTCTTCCCGGCTCTGGCATCACCTTTCCTATAATACTGAGCCCCTTATAGCAGAGGCATTTATTCTCTTCTAAGTTATTCCACACTGAGGGATGCTTAGACATTTTTTGTGAAGCAGTAACCTTAGCTCTCAGCTCTTGAAGCTAGCACCCTTGCTTAACCAAATCCATCCTTCCTCTTCTTTCATCTACCCAAATATTACTAATGCAAGTTTATTACACACAGACAACTGTTATTGAAGGTTTGGGAAATGTGGAAGGCAATTACAGATTGAGAAGGAGGGCAACTTTAGAGTCACTGTCCTCCCTAAAATACCCATCACCGGGAATTTTTCAGTGGCCCTTGCTTTTGATTAGAGAAACTTCTGTCATCTCTCTCCATGTCTCCACCATTCTCCCTCAGAGTCTCCCTTATGAATCCCCAAATTTCTAACACTTGGTTAGACAGAGCAAATCAACTTCTTTTCTCACTCTTGCCTTCTGGCTATGCCCAAGTAGCCTGACTTTCTTTACTAAAAGGACCCATTGAGACTTGGTAAGTGCTTTCCTTAACTAATCAGTAGAATGAAAAGTGGGTGACACGTTTACCTATACGACTTATTAGTAAAAGTTAAAATCTAAAATAAGATTTACTTAAGCCAGATAGACATTTTCCCCCTCATGTTGAAGTGTCGCGGGGACATAGTTCACGGCTGCTGTGGTGGCCCTGTTCCATGAAGTCTGCAGGGACCCAGGCTGTTTCTGTCTTGTTGCTTCATTGACCATGGCCTATATTCCCAAGGTCATCCCATGGTCCAGTATGACACCTCAGCTCCGCTGGTACATCTGCATTCCAAGATGAAAGAAAGAAAGGCGAAGGGGCAATGAGTAAGACACAACTTTCTCTTAAGGAAGGTTTATGAAAGCTGCCAAGCCATTAGCCCGAGTTAGTTACTTAGATTTCATTAGCCAAAATACGGCCCCTTGTTTACACAGTCACACAAAGACACAAGGGAGGCTGGGAATGGAGTCTTTATTCCAGTTGCATTTATTCTAGTCAAACGTTAGTATTCTATTGATACAGAAGAAGTGAAGACTGGATATTAAGGGACATTCAGGCATCTCAGTCACTATTTCTTTTCTGTGAAGAAGGGGGAAAGTGAAGACTGACTTTTGCTTTGTCTTTACAGTGACTATTTAATCCTCGTAGTGTGATTCTTTGTAGATCCTTCAAAACTTCTTCAGATTCCTCTTAAAAAATAGATATCAAAACTAGACACAAGGTTGTGAAAAGGGCCTCACCAAACTCTTAATCTCTGTTTAATCACTTGCCAAATGTGAGCCTTTTCTGTTACCATCATTGGGATTAGAGTCTGGTTTTGTAAAGAGCATGAATGAATCATCTGTTTTTGTCATTTTGACAGTCCAATTTTTTTCTGTTGTTATTTTTGTGTTGTGTGATTCTACTAATCTATTCTTTGAAGTCCCTCTCATATATTCCTTTTTAAAACTTAATTTTGTACTGTTTCCCTTCAAGCTGTTTTTAATGAGAGTATTAAATCTGAACAAGAGCTGAACTGTTAAGGGGTTTAATAGAGTAAGTATCATAACAGCATTAATAAGGCCATTCTATGAGAGCCTGCTGGATAGATTTGGTATTTGCTGAGATATAATCATTCACTCATTTTTAAAATTCATTCAGGATAATTGAGTCTATTGAGTACCTACCTTTTGTCTTGATCCTGAGCACAGTACCTGCAAGGGCCTGGAAATTAATGAGTGCCAGGACAGACATGGCTTCTGCTCTCACGGAGCTTACTTTCTAATGGAAGAGAGTAACAAAAAAGACACGCTAATTATTTACCTCTTCTAATAGAAGCTCTAAAGAAATGAAAAAAGAATTTTGAAATAGAAAGTAGTGGGGGTAGAGGCC
Source organism: Daubentonia madagascariensis (assembly GCA_023783475.1). NCBI lineage: Eukaryota > Metazoa > Chordata > Mammalia > Primates > Daubentoniidae > Daubentonia > Daubentonia madagascariensis. The sequence goes on along the minus strand of JAKFHU010001631.1, from coordinate 16,147,978 downwards.
TACATTAGGGAGGGTGATGTGGTGATAGGACTCTCTGAAGAGCTGGCATTGAAATAAGCTTGAAGGATGACACGAAGCCAGTCCCACAAAGAACTTGGGGGAGAACAACCCAGGGAGAAGAAAGAGCAAAGCAAAGGCCTTGGGGTGGGGAAGAGCTTGGCATGGTGGAGATGCTGAACGGAGGTCAGTAATAATAGGGAGCCAGGAGGATCAGTAGGCTCTGCTATAAGCTTGCTTTCAAAATGCAAATTTGTTCCAACAGGATTGATAGGGAACAATTTGAGCATAACACGGATTTTGCATTTGCTCATATGCGATTTTGTCTGAGAGGAACACGAGGTGAAGGCGGAAAATTGCATCCCATGAACCGAGTGGTATAGGAATATGCCACATGCACACTTGCATACCTCAGACATTGACCAGCTACCTCAGTTCACTTTGTGTGTGAGTTACACCAATCCACCTATCTGGTGTGACAACTTCCCTCCTGATTTCGGATAACCCTCTCTTCACCACTTGGTAATTCACAAATAGCAACTCTTCTGGCACCCACTTCCACAGGCACACTTCAACACTTCAAATCTTTCCAGGCTAAAGTGCCATATTTATTGTAGCATCTTTGTGTTTCTCAACCATTTAAAATGTATAAAACTATGCTACCATTTTTCTTAGGTTCCTACTTTTTTTAAAATTAGAGATACAGGATCTCACTCTGTCTCCCAGGCTGGCATGCAATGGCGCGATCGTAGCTCACTGTAACCTCAAACTCCTGGCTCAAATGATCCTCCAGTCTCAGCCTCCCAAAGTACTGGGGGGATTATAGATGTGAGCCACTACACCTGGTCCCTAATTTTTTTTTTATTAATGTGCCACTGATGAAGATTTTGAGTGCTTTCCCCCAGTCCATGAGCTCTGTGGTTTTTGTTACATGGTTTTGCAAAGTGTAGTGATTTCTTTAGGAAAGCATATGTTACATTATAGCAGAACCGACTGTACCAGGGGAGGCTGGAGTAGGCAGGAGTCAGATCTTTATACATAGCTTTATACCCTATGTAAAATACTTGTATTTTTTTTCCTAGCTGTAATGGGAAGCCCCCAAAAGATTTTAAGCAGGAAAGTAACATGATCTGATCTGTGTGATGGTGTGGTTTATAGTAAAGATGAAGGGTTGAAGCAGTGAGACTAGTTAGGAGATTATTTTAATGGTCCAGGTGAGAGGCTATATTGATTTGGTCTAGGGTGGAAGCGCTGAGGTTGGAGAGGGATGTTTAGAATTAAGCTACTGTTTGGATTGTTGTCTGGATGCTTGCCAACTCTTACTCAAGGGCCAACATGAATTTCTAACAGCTGGACTATCTCTGACTCAAACACCTACAATCCCTGGTTAATGTGGCCTTACCTAAAAAAAGATACTATTTATGAGGGAATCTAGGCCATTCTGCTGTTTTTCTGCTCCAGTATTACTACACACTGCAAGATCACTTTCAAGGAATGACAGTGCCCTTGAAGGTATCTTTTGTAATCAAACATGCTAATTTATTTTCATTAATTTCTATTCCTTTCTTTTAAGATACACTTAGGATTAATAAAATAAATTACAAGATACAATGACTTGAATCCTGGGATGCTTAAGGAATTAACTGAAACAAAACCCTCTGAAAACTCTGCGAGGCTCGCCGAGGGGCCCATGATACCAGATACCATAAACCAGGCAGCATACGTTCATATCGAGAAATACAAGAATAGTAGGGGGATTAATTTTCAAAGTCTGAGAGGGATTACAGGGTAGTAGGGGGAAATAAAAATGACTCTTAAAAGAACTAATCTTGTCAAACTAATCTAACTTTTTTCAACAACAGCATGAAAGTTATAATGTGGCTCGGTGCTTATTGTACTTTTGATTAGGCATTTGAATGGCATTTTCCTCAACAGCCTGGGCAAAGTGATTTTGAACATTTTCTCCCTTGGGGGTACCTGGATCAGGAGGAGGCTTAGCCTCATGGTGTTACTGATGAGTGCAATCACCAGAAGGGAGGGTTTGGCCCTGAATAAATGGAGAGCAAAACGTCCATATTGAGGATCCATTTTGTGAGTAAGAGCAGGGTAGGCCAATCTGAACTGTGAACATCTATGAGTGTTGAATATCACTAAAGCAATGGGAAGCAGAGAGGTAGGTCATGACTGGGTCCTATAGCACACCAGTCATTCCTTGTGCTTTACTGAAGCCTGGGCCCAGGGTGCTAGGTGTGTGGGGAATAGGAAGTCAAGGGCTGAAAACTTGTTACTCCTTGGTTTTGGCCTGTCCAAAGGAGAAGAAAACAATGTTCTGAAGAATCAGATGTATGGAAGATAGGTTGGAACATGGGGTGATCTTGACAGATGTATAAAATATCTTAGTCCATTAAGACTGCTATAACAAAACACCTTAGACTGAATAATTTATGAACAACAGAAATTTATTACTAGCAGTTCTAGAGGCTGGGAAGTCCAAGATCAAGGTGCCAGCAGATTCTGTGTCTGGTGAGGGCCTATTCCTCATGGGTAGCATTTTCTATGTGTCCTCACAAGGCAGAAGGGCAAGACAGCTCTCTGGGGCCACTTTTATAAGGGCACTAATCCCATTCACAAGGGTGGAGCCCTCATGACATAATCACCTCCCAAAGGCTTCACCTTCTAATACCATCACCTTGGTGATTAGGTTTTAACATATTAATTTTAAGAGACATAAACAATTCAGACCATACCATGAGGTAAACTTTTTGCCCCCAATGTAGTAATTAACTAATCACTAACAAAGTCAGACAGGATAACAAACTACCCTAGTGAATAAGTAAGAGTCACTTGGAATTAAATTAACCATATCTAATTATGTACAAATAATTAAAGAACAAAAGATTTTCAATAGTTTGTACTCTATAACAGGGTAAAAGGAGGGAAAATACTGCCTCCTTCATTTGTTCATCTCATCTTTTTCATGGTTTAAGTTTAAATTTGTAATTATGATTAAAACACCTGGTTTAAGTCATCTTTAGCAACAATATTATATAATCTGCAAGATCAGTATATTTTTCATAAAAAGTAAAGGCCTTTTTAGGGAATAAATTAAGTAATAATGACTACAATATATTGAACATTTATTATGTGCTGGGCCCTGTGTTAAGTATATCTTATTCATTATGTAATTTAATCTTTATTCCCTTGACTTAAGAACATGGAAACTGAGGCTCAGAAAGGGTCTGTAAAGTACCCAAATTCCCAGAATTAGGAAATGGCTATTGCTGAGTGAATTCTACCACTAGTCTACTCAAGCACTAGAGGGAAAAAAGAAAAGCCCTCTCCTTTGAATACTGTGAACAATTTTGAAAGTTGTACTTGTCTCTCCTCTTCTTTTAAGGACAGAATACTTTCAATGTCTGAGTTTTTTTTTTTTCTTTAGGACAGAGGTAGCTTATGGAAGATATGATATTTTCAGCTCTTTTTGAAATATGGTTCAGCTGTTATGGTTCCAGATTTTTAGAGGGAGTCAGAGGCCTACTGTTTGGAGTTGTCTGGACTGTGAAAATGTATAAGGATAATTCTGCAGGACAGTTCTTCAGCTGACCTTAGGATGACCCAGTTCTCTCCCCCTTCTTGCTTGCTGTTCTCAAAAATAGCTGTTGAATGTGCTAGGAATGCAACATCCTGAGATAAGGGGGAATTAGCTGGAACAGCCTGGACTCTGCTCTGGCCCCGCCTAGAAACAAGATGTCCTTCAATGCTTTAGCCTATTGAATCATGATGTCCCTGGATATAAAAACTAGAGCAAGCAGACTGCTTTCTGGAGTCCCTCAGCTGTAATGCAAGTGGGGCACATATATGTAAAACTCTATCTACCCTGGGTGGCTTTTCTGAGGCTTGAGGGACTGGGTCTCCCTGAATCCTAGGTGTTTGTTGTCCCTTGATGCCTATCTATAAGTAATAAACCCCACTTCATGTAACTTATGTGTGGGTGTTCTGTCTCACTGGACTCAGACAAGTTGGTAACCAGTGCACGGGGAGCTTGTTTCACAGATTTCTGCAGGTTCAGATCAGTCATAGTAGCCAATACATTGCATCTCCTTCACCCCGCTCAGTCAGCTCCTGTCCATCCCCCCAGAGTAGCCCTCCTTGGTCCATTTCCTGCAAGGCTGCTATAAGGAAGCACTGGCTGATTATTGGCATAGTTATTTCCTGCCAAGATGTAGTAGAAAACATAATGACGATTATTATTATTACTTACTCCATTGCTTTATCTTTTTGCTAGAGACAAGATTTGTTAGCCCTTAGGAATCCAAATATTCTTTTGTGTAGATTTTACTCAACAATACAGAATTATCTTTTATTTTTAAGTTATCATCTTTTATCTTAAAAACTGTTTATTTTAAACAAATTCATGCTTAGTTTAAAATATATCAGGACCAAATATTAGCTCTAAATATGGTCACTATGATTTTACTTTCTGCAACACATGCCTACACACTTCCTGCCCTCATGCCTGGGGAGGTGATTCTAACAAATTTTTCCAAAACAGGAGCCCCTCTGCTTTTCAACATTCTACCCTTATTAAGTGGTTATAGTTATAAGGACAGCTTTAAGAACTCTCTTTCAAGTAGCAAAACTGGGGTTTAAACTTGGTGCAGCTAATGTTGAAGTCCATTTTCTTAACCATTATTTTCCTTCTGCCTCCCAGTGTGATGCCTGTTCTGTAGGATCCTTAGAGTTTAGATTTTTGAACTAGGAGTTAAAGCTTTTACTCACTAAATATAAGTAGAACTAAATAAAAAAATTATATGAATGTCTACACTTATAAAACCTTTATTTAAATTTATGATCATATTTGCACACACATGCAAGTATATAGTCAAATGCAGATGTTCTCTCCCTCTGAGCCCTGACAATATAAATTATATATACGTATATGTGTGTGTGTGTGTGTGTGTGTGTGAGAGAGAGAGAGAGAGAGAGAGAGAGTTAATTAGTGAAATCATTACCTGGCAGGACTTTGGAAACCAACAAAATTTTATTTGTAAAAATACAGTTAGAAAGATTTGTTTAATGAATCAGAGATTTATCCAAAGTTGACAATATCTTTTTAGCTCTTTTTCCTGAGTATCCTTAGGTAAAAGTGAGGAAGTACATTTTTGTGGAGTCCCAAGATTTTAGTTCTCATCTGGCTATGCCTGCAACTAGCTGGATGACTTTAGGTGAATCATTTTACCTTTATATGGGACAGAAAATTTTGAGAGTTGTATTACAATGCTTTGAAGGTGACTTTGATCTCTAAACACCCATAGATTTCTGAAAATTATCTCTACTCTAAAACACATAAAGAAAGTCATCTCTTTAAAGAAACCTATTATGATAGAAGAACACTAAAGTTTATTGACATACTGCAACAAAGGAGAACACGACACAGAACAACTTTGAAATAGCGGCATGTTAGGAAAGTAATGTTTTTTGTTGCTTATGGGTTGAGCTCAGAATTTCTTAGGGTAGAATATTAGAAGTAGGTGAGTGTTTGAATTGCTTGATTTCTAAAGGCAAGGGTCTATATCAGTGAGGAAAGGGGCAAAGAAAGAAGTATTGTGTGAATTATAAGATGTTCCATGGTTGTAACCATAAAACCCATGGGTGCTGTTGCTCCCATTTTCACCTATTCTACTGTATTATTCTGAGTTCTCCGGAAAAACAATTAGCAAGCTGGAGACCCAGGAGAGCTGATTGTATAGTTCCAGTCTGATTTTGAGTCCTAGGCTGAAGGCAGGAGAAGACTCATGTTCCAGCTTGAAGACAATCAGACAGAGAGAGCTCTTTCTTGCTCTGCCTTTTAGGTCTGTTTGAGCCTTCAAAGGATTGAATGAGGCCCACCCACATTGGAGGGGGTCAATCTGCTTTTTTCAGTTTACCAGTCCGTAAGTTAATCTCATCTAGAGACACCCTCACAGAAACACCCAGAATGTTTAACCAAATATCTGGGAACTCTGTGACCTAGTCAAGTTGATTGATAAAATTAATCATCACACATACCATTTTGTAATTGTGCATTTCTCTGTGACTTCTTGAAGACATGAATTGTGACTTGCTAACAACTATGATTCTATAACAGAGCAAAGGACCTGCCTATATGCAGTAGGTGCTTAAAATACGTTTGTTAAAGAGTGAGTGAATGAACAGAGGAAGTTGAAAGAAATGGTGTAGCATAGATCAGGCTGCAGATGGGTAAGTGTGAGAGCTGGGTAGAGGTTGTTTTCTCTGCCTCCTAGCAACTTGATTTCATTATCTTTCAAGGGAGAGAAAACCTTCCAAAACTGCTCCATTTACTCTTGCTTATTTGAATAGATTTGACATTCCAAGGCTGATATTCCTTAATAGCTGTGATTAACGTATCTAAATACTTCTCCAATGACTTCTGAAGCATTTTTCTTTTTGAAGTTTTATTATAATTTAGAACGGTAGTTTTGAAGAGCCAGGTTGGTAGTTTTATTCTTATTCTTCTTGCTGATTGAAACATCATTGTGTAAATGGATATCCCAGAAATGGGGGTATCCTCTCCCCTAAGGACAAGAATCAGTTCAAAGTTTCTATAATTGAGAAAACACAGCTTGCAATACAATTTATGACTTTAAAAATCCTGGTACATACCATAGAAAACAAAGTCTACTCCAGGTCTACTATTAAACATAAATTGAGTTTAATTTGCTTGGCCAAGCTTTTATTATACAACGTACAGAGGGAAATTTCAGATTAGCCCAGACCTTGTCATAAGTGCTCAATTGAAAGTCTGAGTTAATAAAGTTGTCTTAATTGGTCTGACAGAACTAGCAATATAACCTTATCACCCAGCTATACCTCTCTGATCCTGAATCTAAATTTCTATGAAGGACAAATAATAACTAGCAAATTCCTGTTTTTTTAAAATAACATACCACATTCAATGACCCAGCTCACAACTTTATCCACCAATCTAGAGTATGTTCTGGAGCTAGTTAAATTAACTTGGCTATCAAAATGCTAAGCTTGATAGCTCATTTATCTTTCTGTCTCACAACTTGACATTACAATACAGTGGTGATTGATCTTGCATCTTCCAGGTACCATATAGTATAAAAACTAAGAGAAGATTAATTAAAAGCTGTCTTACCCAGACAGGTTTTTAAATAAGTTTTAGATTTACACTATATATCAGATGAAGCAGAAAGAGATTCTAAGACCAGGAGTTTTGCAATGCCAATTGGATTTTTCTTTTATGTAGAATATGTATTCAGTGGTCCTATTGACCATTATTATTCCTTCACATGTATTGAATACCAAAATGAGGCAGAAAGACCCTGCAAAAATGTCCTGTAGTTGTCTCCATTCTAACACAGCATAACACACAACACACATAAAGAACATGTTGTTGCACAAATATCCATCATGCACAGTCAACACTACTTAAAAGTTAGTTCTCTATTTTTCTTTGAATTGGGAAGTTTGAGAGATTTCAAGTGGATATGGAGGAAAATGATATTTTCCAGGACTGGAAAAAAGGGAAAACTGAAATTTGTATACTTTATATTTATGGAGAATCTTTTATGAATTGGTGAGAGGTATCTGTGCAAATAATAACTGTAGCTACCATTTAGTGAATTGCTGTGTCATATGACTTATTTACATTATCTCCAATCTTTACAAAATTACGATTTTAAAAGGTTAAGTGTTCTTATGTCCATTTTACAGACGAGTAAAACAATGTCCTGAAGTGTTAAGTTCCCTGGCCAAAACCTAGTGGCTAGTACTCAGCAGAGTTGGGATTTACATTTTAGGCTGGTTTACTTGGTGCAGAAGCCACTGCACCATGTTGCCTTCCATCTCCCCGCAGAACAGCGGCACACTCTCATATACACTGTAGAGAATTTTTGAAAACCAATAAAATATTTGATTCATTATAGGCTGCTCAAGCTTAAGCTTATAAAAATTTGTTTATAAGAAATTATTTCTTCCATAGGATATGCCACATCTCCAAATCAGTTTTCCTCTCTGGTCATCAGGGGGATTCTCTGTGGATTTCAGACCCCCAAGTTATTTAATAATCTTAGTGGGTGGAATTTTCTAGTTTTTTTTTCTTTTAATTTATTTTTTTAATTTCAGAATATCATGGGGGTACAACACTTTGGCCATACACATTGCCCCTGTTCTGCCCGTGTCAGAGCCACAATCGTGGTCATCCCCCAAACTGTGCTCCCCACATCCATTCAGTGAGAGTTTTTCCCATCCCTTCCACCCCCCTCCCGCCCACCCGCCCTCAGATGAATGTTATTGCCCTGTGTGATGTAAGTGTTCATCAGTTAGTACCAGTTTGATGGTGAGTACCAGTGGTGCTTGTTTTTCCAATCCTGTGACACTTCGCTTCAAAGAATGGGTTCTAGCTCCAACCAGGATAATACCAGATGTATTAATTCACTGTTGTTCCTTATTGCTGAGTAATACTCCATGGTATACATATACCACATTTTATTGATCCACTCGTGTATTGATGGGCACCTGGGTTGTTTCCACAACTTTGCAATTGTGAATTGTGCTGCTATGAACATTCGAGAGCAGATGTCTTTATTATAAATGTCTTTTTTTCTTTTGGATAAATACCCAGTAGTGGGATTGCTGGGTCAAATGGTAATTCTACTTTTAATTCTTTGAGGTATCTCCATATTCTTTTCCATAGAGGTTGTACTAATTTGCAGTCCCACCAGCAGTGTATGAGTGTTCCTATCTGTCCACATCCCCGCCAACATTTGTTATTTGGGGATTTTTTGATATGAGCCAATCTCACTGGAGTTAAGTGATATCTCATTGTGGTTTTGATTTGCATTTCCCTGATGATTAGAGAAGTTGAGCACTTTTTTATATGTTTGCTGGCCATTATTCTGTCTTCTTTGGAAAGTTTCTGTTCAGTCCTTTGCCCATTTTTTAATAGGGTTGTTTGATTTTTTCTTGTTGATTTTCCTAAGTTCTGTATAGATTCTGGTTATCAGCCCTTTATCAGAGTTGTAGCATGCAAATATTTTCTCCCATTCTGTAGGTTGTCTGTTCACTCTAGTGATAGTTTCCTTGGCTGTGCAGAAGCTTTTCAATTTGATCAGGTCCCATGTATTTATTTTTGTTGCTGCTGTGATTGCTTTGGGGGTCTTCTTCATAAATTCTTTGCCTAGGCCAATGTCCATAAGAGTTTTTCCAACGTTTTCTTCGAGAATTCTTATGGTTTCATGTCTTAGGTTTAGATCAGTTATCCATTGTGAATTGATTTTTGTGAGAGGTGAGAGGTGTGGGTCCACTTTCAGTCGTCTACATATGGCCATCCAGTTTTCCCAGCACCATTTGTTGAATAGGGAATCTTTTCCCCAGTGTACGTTTTTCTGGAATTTGTCAAAGATCAGGTGACTGTATGAGGTTGGTTTTATATTTGGGTTCTCAGTCCTGTTCCATTGGTCTACGTGTCTGTTCTTGTGCCAATACCATGCAGTTTTGGTTACTATAGCCTTGTAGTATAGTTTGAAGTCTGGTAGACAGATGCCTCCCAATTTGTTCTTTTTGCTTAAGATTGCTTTGGCTAGACGGAGTCTTCTCTGGTTCCACACGAAGTGTAGAATTATTTTTTCTGGATCGGCAAAAAATGATGTTGGTATTTTGATAGGGATTGCATTGATTCTGTAAATTAATTTAGGTAGCAAAGCCATTTTTACTATGTTGACTCTGCCTATCCAAGAGCATGGTAGGGCTTTCCATCTATTTACATCCTCTGCAATTTCTTTTCTCAGTGTTTCATAATTCTCTCTCTATAGGTCTTTGACCTCCTTCATTAGATATGTTCCTAAATATTTAATTTTCTTTGTTGCTATTGCGAAAGGTATTGCATCTTTAATTTGTTTCTCGGCTTGATTGTTATTAGCATATATGAAGGCTATGGATTTGTGTGTATTAATTTTGTATCCTGAGACTTTGCTGAATTCATTTATCAATTCCAGTAATCTCTTGGTTGAATCTTTGGAGTTTTCTATGTATAATATCATATTGTCTGCGAATAGTGAAAGTTTAACCTCTTCTGCCCCTATCTGGATGCCCCTGATTCCTCTGTCTTGTCTAATTGCTGTGGCCAGGACTTCCAGCACTATGTTGAAAAGAAGTGGAGATAGTGGGCACCCTTTGGTGCCAGTTTTAAGGGGGAATGCCTTCAATTTTTCCCCATTCAGTATGATATTGGCTGTGGGTTTATCGTATATGGCTTTAATAGTTTCTAGGAATGAGCCATCTATGCCTACATTGTTAAGAGTTCTTATCATAAAAGGGTGCTGGATTTTGTCAAAAGCCTTTTCTGCATCTATTGAAAGGATCATATAATCTTTGTTCTCGCTTTTATTTATATGGTGAATTACATTTATAGATTTGCGTATGTTGAACCATCCCTGCATCTCGGGAATAAAGCCCACCTGATCGTGATGGATTTTTTTTTTGATGTACATTTGAATTCAGTTTGCAAGGATTTTGTTGAGAATTTTTGCATCTATATTCATAAGGGATATTGGTCTGTAGTTTTCTTTTTTTGTTGTGTCCTTTCCTGGCTTTGGTATCAAGGTGATATTGGCTTCGTAGAATGAGTTTGGGAGGATTCCATCCTTCTGGATATTTTCAAATAATTTCTGCAGTATAGGCACCAGTTCTTCTTTGTTGGCTTGGTAGAATTCAGGTGTGAACCCATCTGGTCCGGAATTTTTTTTTGTGGGTAGATTTTTTATTACTGCTTCAATTTCGGTGCTTGATATTGGTCTGTTTAGAAATTCTGTTTCTTCCTGGTTGAGCCTAGGGAGGTAGTGTGTTTCTAAGAATTTGTCCATTTCCTCCACATTTTCATGTTTGTGGGCATAGAGATTTTTGTAGTATTCAAAGATGATTTTTTGTATTTCCACGGTATCAGTTGTTACTTCTCCTTTTTCATTTCTAATTGAGCTTATTAGAGTCCTTTCCTTTCTGCTTCTGGTCAACCTGGTAAATGGCCTGTCTATTTTGTTTATCTTTTCGAAGAACCAACTTTTTGTTTCATTGATCTTCTGTATTGTTCTTTTGTTCTCGATTTCATTTAATTCTGCTCTGATTTTGGTTATTTCTTTTCTTCTGCTGGCTTTAGGATTGCTTTGCTCTTCCTTTTCCATTTCCTTAAGATGATTCATTAGTTTACTGATTTGTGACTTTTCTGTCTTTTGGATGTGGGAAATTTATGGCAATAAATTTTCCTCTCAGGACTGCTTTTGCTGTATCCCACAGATTTTGATAACTTGTGTCCCCATTATCGTTTAGTTCAAAGAATCTTTTGATTTCAATTTGAATCTCCTCCTTGACCCAATAATCTTTCAGCAATAGATTGTTTAGTTTCCACATTTTTGGAGGACGATGTGAGTTTCTGTTGGAATTGATTTCTAATTTTATTCCGCTGTGGTCTGAAAAGATACATGGTATGATTTCTATTTTTTGAATTTGTTTAGATCTGTTTTGTTGCCTAGGATGTGGTCAATTTTAGAGAAAGTTCCATGAGCTGATGAGAAGAATGTATATTCAGTGTTATTTGGGTGGAGTGTTCTGTAGATATCTGTTAGGCCCAAATGTTCTATAGTCCTGTTTAGGTCTTTTATTTCTCTATTTGTTTTTTGTTTGGAGGATCTGTCCAGTTTTGTCAGTGGGGTGTTGAAGTCCCCTGCTATTATGGCGTTGCTGCTTATTATGTTGTCTAGATCTAGCAGTATTTGCTTTATGTACCTGGGTGCTCCTGTGTTGGGTGCATAAATGTTTAGGATTGTTAACTCCACTTGTGAGATTTTTCCCTTCACCACTATATAGTGTCCATTTTTGTCCTTCTTTACTTTTATTGCTTTAAAGTTTATGTCATCTGAAATGAGGATGGCTACTCCAGATTTCTTTTGGTTTCCATTAGCCTGGAAAATTGTATTCCATCCTTTCACCTTGAGTCTGAATGCGTCTTTGTGTGTAAGGTGTGTTTCCTGAAGACAACAGATACTTGGTTTGTATTTTTAATCCATTCAGCCAGCCTATGTCTCTTCAATGGGCAGTTCAAGCCATTTACATTTATTGAGAGATTGATATTTGGGGTAAATTTCTGATTATTCTGTTGGGTGGTATCCTTTGTTTTACCTCTTGCGTCATTGTGGAATCTGGTTTCTGGGGTTTTAGCTTTTGCGTAGTTTTACATAGGTGGGTGTCTGTTGCTCTGTTTAGTGTATAATGCAGGTCTAAGCATTTCTTGCAAGGCCGGTCTGGATTTCACAAATTCTATCAGTGATTGCTTATCTGGAAACGTCTTTATTTCTCCCTCATATAAGAAGCTTAGTTTGGCAGGATACAGAATTCTGGGTTGACCTTTGTTTTGTTTTAGGAGATTGATGATGTCTCCCCATTCCCTTCTGGCTTGTAAGGTTTCAGCTGAGAAATCTGCAGTTAATCTGATCAGTTTCCTTTTGTAGGTTACGTGTTCTTTTCATCTTACAGCTCTGAGGAGTGCCTTTTTTGTGTTTACTTTGGTCAGTCTAATAATTATGTGGCGTGGTGAATGCCTTTTCACATTGACTCTCCCAGGAGTCCTGTGTGCTTCTTGTACTTGGATATCGAGATTTCTGGCTAAGCCATGGAAATTTTCCTCTATTATTCCTTCAAATAAGTTTTCCAGCCCATGCAAATTTTCCTCCTCTCCCTCAGGGATACCTATGATCCTTATGTTTGGCCTCTTTATATAATCCCACATTTCTTGTATGCTTTTTTCCTGCCTCTTGTTTTTGTGTTCTTTCTCTTCGGCTGATTTATTTAGCGCATAGGAGCTGTCTTCTAGCTCTGAAATTCTTTCCTCTGCATGGTCCAGCCTATTCTTAAGGCTTTCCACTGTGTTTTGTAGATCCTTGAATGCTTCTTTCATTTCTAGGATTTCTATTTGATTTTTCTGTAATATTTCTATTTCTTTGGAGAATTTTTCGTTCATTTCTTGCATTTTTCTTGTGGTTTCTTTGTGCTGGGATTCAATTTTCTCTTGAATTTCATTGAGCTTTCTTATAATCCATAAACAAAATTCCTCTTCTGTCATTCTACCCATTTCATTTGGGTTGGTATCCATTGCTGAGGAACTGATCATTTCTTTTGGGGGTGACTTTTCACTCTGATTTTTCATGTTCCCTGAGTTCTTTCACTGGTTTTTTCTCATCTGGCCTCTTGGTCGAGAGCTGGGGGTGTTAGAGCTAGTTTATGGCCCTGTCACCAGGCTCACAATTATTGTTCCTTGGCAAAGCCAGGGAGAGAAGTAGTGGCCTGTATTGCCTTAGGTGTATTTTAGCAAGTTTGGTGGATCTTGAGTTAACTCTGACCTGTGGTCTTCTCCTCTTCCCAGTGGAGTGTGGTGAGAATGACCTCCCAGCTTGGGCTCTGAGCTAATGAATTGTACTTGAGGATATGAGTCCTCCGCTCCCTATTAGCTAGGTATTCTGTTATGTCCGTGGCGATTCTGATTCCCCAGTTGGGGTATGCGAAAGCCCCATGCTTTGGGAAGGGGCCTTGTAGCTCCTAGGGGTTACTTTGACCCTGCTCCTCCTGAGGTGCAGGTAGAAACAAAATTTCTTTTGGCTGCAGCATGAGAGCTGAGTTGGGAAAATTCTACACAGCTCAGAGGTTGCTCATCTAGCCACGTGTGTCTGCCCTTCTGATGTGCGTCTCCGTGTGATACTGATTGATAGGGGGATCTCCAATTGTGCATCCCCTTTTCCACCACTAGACCCCAAGGCGAGGTGGGTGGCCGTCTCTATCCCCAGCAGTCTCCACCGGGGGGATGTTCCCACGGGGGGGGAGTAGTGGCCGCTGGAAGCACTCTTGGATGGCACGAAATTCCCTATTGAAGTGGGCAGGATTATGGGGAGCTGCTCTGGTTCAGCCTGTGGCTCTTGAGGTATTTGGTTGTCATGGGAACCAGCAGTTGCACCAAATGAGTCTCTATAGCCAGCAACCTTCAAAATGAGTGATCTCTGGGGTACAGGAGGGCTGGGACCTGAAGCGGCGGGCACTAGGACCAGCACATAGCAGACTTGTGGGAGGCCAGAGCCGGGGTAGCAGAACCAGTGGACGAGCTGCAAACTGTTTCCAATCCCCAAAGGTCCCGCTGCTACAGTTCCGGGATCTGGTCCCACCTGGAACCCACGGATTCAGCTGTCCCTGGCCACCACAGGCAAAGCCTGTCTCGCCCCAGCAGAAGAGCCCCGGGCCGGGGCGGGGGGAGCTAGAGACGCGGCTCACAGCTCCGCGCGGGCGGCTGTAAAGATGGCGGCCGCCGCCAGCCTGGCGCATAGCCGGGCTCCGATCGCGCCGGGAGCGCAGTTTTTCTCCGCAGGCCGCAGCGGCAGTTGCTAGCAGCCTCTAAGGGCGTGTCCCGCTCCCCGTTAAACTCCTGGGCCCAGTCCCATTGACTTCCAGTGACGCAGTGCCGGTCTGTGGGTTCCCGCGCACTGTCCCGGGAAGGTGAATCTCCACCCAGCGTGATCCCCAGCCCTGCGTGGTCTCTGTATACTGCAGCTGAGGGTTGTGTTTGGCTTTCATAATTACTCGAACTCCATAGCGTCTGTTGTCTTGTGCAACCGCCCTGCCCCAACTCTGGGCTTGTCCCTGACTGAGTGGATGGGGCAGCGCGTAACTGCTTGGGGGGCAGGTCGCGCTGTGCCGACCTGGCGAGCGCGTCCTTCCCGCGCTCTGGGCTCTATTGTGCTCCGTGCGCCCTCCGATCTTTGTGAAAATTTTGTACCTGTTTTCTTGGGCTGGGCGTTCGGCGTTGTTTCTCTGTCATTCGCAATGCTGTTTTTGGAGTGAGCGGTCCGTGCTTGCAGGCAGCCGCTGGCATTCTTCACCTCCTTCCCTGGGAGCGGTGTGGTGGTAGGACGCTATCAGATCGCCATTTTCTGCACCTATTCCCGGAATTTTCTAGTTTTAATCTAAATGTTTTAATTTCCTTAACAGGAAAATCACCAAGTTCTATTTTTTCTATATTTAAAACAAACAATTGAGTTGTTCTTGCAAAGCTTTAAGGTTTCAATCCTAAAGATTCTCATAGATTAACTGTAAAGGAAATAGTATTTTACAGTCATCTCTCTCCTTTACAATCATAAAGCACTCATCATTTGCCATAAATGTTTGTACTTACAATATCTATAGGTTTTGATTTTTTAGAAGAAGGGAAAAAGAAAAGTAGTCTTTAGTTTTTATCCAGAAGGCAAGGAAAAGAAAAGAAAATGCATTGAATTCCTAATGAGTAGTAAGCAATGTTGTTGACAGTCTAATTAATGTCAAATAACTAACTCAATTTATCAAACATGTACTGAGTATCTTCTGAATTTCAGACACTGTGCTAGGCACTTTTGTGCACACAAAGATGTTTAAGATACAGTTCTTTTCATGAAGGACCTCCCTGTGTAGCATGAAAATAAGATTATACCCACACACAAAACAAATAGGTAAAATGATCACTGAAGGACATGATCTATGAGAAAATAATTTTCTTCAATTAACCTAGACATTTGCCTTACTGGCTGATTTTCAAGTTAGAGTATGGATGAATTTCCATAAGAGATAGTGAATCCTATCCCCAACACCTGACCCCGGTAGGATTTCTCCTCAGGGACAATACTCGCCAAAGTCCATGTTGTACCAAGGGAGCAGGAACAACCACAGGTTGTTCTCTGAGGTAGGAAAACAGTTCCTAACTTTCCTGTTTAGACATAGGACTACATGTACAGCTATCCCTCCCCACATGATTGCCGTCCCCTAGTTATTCAATCAAACACCAATGTAGGTAGTGCTGTGAAGGGACTTTGCAGATGTGATTAAAGTCCCAGGTCAGTTGACCTCAAGGTACAGAGATTATCTGGGTAGGCCTGACCCAATCAGGTAAGACCTTTAAAAGTAGAGAATTTTCTCTGGCTAGTAGCAAAAGAAGAAGTCAGAGAGATATAAGCACAAGAAGGATTTGATGCACTGTTGCTAGGTGGAAGATGGAAAGAGCCATGTGACAAGGAATGGAGATGGCTCTAGAAGCTGTGAGTAGCTGACAACCAGCAAGGAAATGGGGAGCTCAGTACTACAATTCCAAGGAACTGGATTCTGCAAACAACATGGATGAGCTTGGAAGCAATCTTTTTCCAGAGTGTCCAGATAAGAGCCCAGCTCAACTGATACCATTGAATTCAGTCTTGTGATAGCCTGAGCACAGAACCCAGTGGAGTCCACCTGGATTTCTGATGTATTGAACTGTGAGCTAATAAATGGGCATTGCCTTAAGTCCCTAGGTTTGTGGTAATTTGTTATGCAGCAATAGAAAACTGATACACCATCAAAGTCCATGGAGGGGTGAACAACAAGGATACCTCTGTGCATCTGCACTTAGGAACTATTTATTCTCTAATGAATGGGAAAATTGAAGCCTCATTTTACATGCTGGTCAACATAGAGTAAAAGAGAGATCTTAAACTTTGGGGGTCTCACAACCTGGATTTAAGTCCTGGCTCTGCCAGGACTGTTCTACCTGGGACGACTCCCTTGTCTTTTTGGTTGCATTTGAAAAATAGGCTTAATCCCATTTATGGAGCAGAGGTGTCAGGCCGATGAAATGAGGTAACACTATATAAAATATGTTAAGTGCTCAATAAAAGTGATATTATTGTTATTTAGTTCATTACCTGATTTCTAGCATTTCTTTTTAATTTGTATAGCTTTGTGGAGAAGCTCCTCATCAAGATACTGATAGCTAAAGTAGTAACCTCAGTATCTTAACCTTCTTAGACTTAGTGGGGAGAGGTGGCCAAGGTAACTATTTAAAAATTTCCTTAAACAAAGGGAAAGCCATCCATTTCCCTGTTATTGAGGATATTTCTTATAAGTATTTGAATTGTGGTTATTTACTAGGTGCTGGTAGTCAGAATTTTCTGTTGTTTCAGAATTCATTTTTGAGTTTGTCTCATAGTAGGTGGTGATAAGGGTTTATAGAGTATATGTTTGCAGAAGAACTATTCCTTGAATCATCATAATCAGCAGGTGTCAGTAGAATATATCCCAACACAATTTGAAAATTGAGGAAGAATACTGCAGAAGAATTTTTGTCCATCTCTACCCTGGAAATTCCCTAAGCTGTGGTCCTAAATGTGTGTTCCCAGTACTTATTTTGAGTAGAAAATCTTGGGCCCCACCCCAGACCTACCAAGTTAGAAATTCTGGGTTAGGGCCCAGCAATCTGTGTTTTAAAAACACCTTTTTGTGATGCATATCAGGTACAAGAACCACTGTCCTAAGAGATTGGGGTAACTCCTTGTATATCCTGGAAATTTGAATGGGAATTTTCACTTTTGCAAAATGATGAACATAACCACAGAGAATTAATGAGAAAGATTATGAATGATCCAATTCTATAAGAGACTGAACACAATCTTAGTTGATATGCCTCCTTAAATTTTTCATGTATATTAAAATTTTATAAAATGAATCACTGCAAATGTATCAAGAAACTGGTTTTTAAAGAAAAAAATTAGGTGGCAAATTCTCTTGTAAAGTTAAAACTCTGATTTATCTGTTTAGTAAGCAGATTTTTATGTATTGAATTTTCTTAGGAGAAGGCAGATTGTATCTGGTAGTTTTATGCATTGGAAATGCTTCTGAAGAAATATTTGATTAGTTGATATGGGAGTCAAAATATGCTAGGTTGTAGAAAACTGAAAAAAAAATTACCATTTTTACTATAAATGCTTTTAAAATGGAATTTGACACTCTTTCCATAAGTTTAATTTTCAAGGGCTTTTCTTTTTTCCCTGAACCTGGTGCAAAGAAGGGTGAAGCAGCATGGTGTACCGGTAAGTATGTGTCAGTGTACTTGGCTTGCCCAGTTATCAAGCTGTCTGACCTTGGGCACTTCCCTTACTCCTAGAGATTAAAAAAACAGATTGTAGTCTAGCTTCGCTAGCTCACTGTTTCTCAAACTTGAATGTGCATCAAAATCACCTGGAGAGCTGTTTAAAACACAGATTGTCTGGGGTTGGGGCCTGAGAATAGATGTAGCAGCCCTTTGCTAGTGCCTCTGCGTTAGCTAATAGTCCAATTTTAGATTGGGCTGGGGAGAGCAACCCAGGTGGCTGTGTTCCATGATCCACCTATAGGAATATGGCAGGAGACTGAATTGCAAGTTGCTTTAAGGAACCACTTAATAAAGACATCCTTGTGGTCAAGAAAGAGGCTGTGCCTGCCTTCTGAATAAGAGCAGGTGATACCAGGAAGAGGTTCTTTGTAATACTTTGTCCTCCAAGGTCCCATGGACTAAATGCATACAGAGTAATCTTTCCAACAATATTGTAGTGCAAACGGTTTGTGTCTTTAAACTAGGTATGTAATCGTTTCAACGAATCTATTGACAATACTGTATAATACAACAATTTCTAAAAATCGACTTATAAATTGTAATTCAACATTTAAAAATTATTTTGAATTGAGAAATTCCAATTTATTGAATTTAAATTACCAAGAAAAAACTAGAGAAGTAGAGTAAAGGTATCTGCTCCAAGATAAAAAGCAAATAGAGATTTTTAGGCATTGTAATATAAAAGTGCAGCTCCTGTGTCTAAGGTTCTACCTGCTATGCCCTTTTTACCTCTCATAATATAGTATCAAGTATACTAATAAGCAATTATAGCAGCTAACATTGATTACTTACTATGTACCAGGCATTGTTCTAAGCACTTTATATTTATTAATTTATTTAATCATTTTTGTATAATTTTGTTTTCATTTTTTAGCTGACAAAAATTGTATATGTTTATGGTATACAACATGGTGTTTTGAAATAGGCACACATCGTGGAATGGCTAAACCAAGCTAATTAACATTTGTATTATCCCACATACTTATTCATTTAATCTTCACAAGAACCCTTTTATGTAAGTAGTAGTATTATTGCTGAGGCAAGTAGGCTTGAGTTATTTGCCCAAGATCACAGAGCTGGTAAATGACAGAGCCAGGGTTCAACTTCAGGTGTCTTTTTTGAAAGCTTAGGTTTAAACCCCTGTGCTACATTGGCTCTTAGAACAGAGTGGTTTCTGGTCTGGTTTTCGGTACTGAGTCTATCTCCAGGGCACTAGGGCAACTTACACAAAGCCCTGTTTTCCTGGCCTGTGCCCACACATCAGACCTTTCCCACAGCACCCCTACCTACCAACTAACAATATCTAACATCTCTACTGTACTTATCACATTATCTTTTTTAACTGACTGTTTTTTGCCTTGGAACTTTCTACCCTATTGGGAAACTCTTTATCCCAAATCTGTGTGTAAGCCAGGCCTCCTGCCCCATGGGGTCCAGGGCAAATAAAAAGGAGCCATCGTCTCCTACCTTTCTCTGCTGTCCCTGCAGCCTTCTCACTTTACCCTTGCAGTTACCCACTGCTTTATTCCACTGCTTGCCAGCTTCTCTTGTAACCACATCCGAGCAATCTGGTTCGACTTTCATGTAACAAAGTTGTGAGTTGTTCTTCAGTTGCCATGGACTCCCAGGTTGAAAGTCACATAACCTGGGCATGCCCAGATGAACCAAGCATGCAACCCCAGGCAGAACTTAAGGGCTCAGACTGACGAACAGGGACTGAATTAAGAAGCGGACGTGACATGGCAGGATCCAGGATCCAATCAGATCAAGCCCTGATATCACCCCATGGCATGGTCCAGTCAGAGCGTGCCTTCTGGCCTTACCTCATTGCAAGATCCAATCCAATCATATCATGCCTCATTACCCTATTCTTATAAAACCCGACCCAGCCCCTCAGCTCAGGTAGACAGATTTGAGCGTTTCCTCCTGTCTCCTTGCCAGTTGACTTGCAATAAAGTTCTTTTCTTAGAAGCTGATGCCATGGTATTGGCTTCTATGTGCATCAGGCAGTGAGCCCACGGATCATTCAGTAACACTCTTTCTGGGTCTTACTGCCTGTTTCCAACTTTCATGCTGCCTTTTGGACATGAGGATAAATCTGCCTCTTGGTCTTCGGTAAAGACCTTGTTTGGATTTACCTACTGTCTCTTCTCATTCTGGGCTATTTCAGGTCAGTATCCACACTGGACCGAATTCTGGTCTATCATGGTCCCACACGAGGGGGGCAAGAGGGCAATGAGATGGAAACTTAGAATCTCATTCAAACAAAATTTTTAATAACTTAACATCACCTCCTTTACACAAGCATTTTAATGGTGGCTTTGCCATGGTCCATTGGTTTATTTCAGGCAGAAAATAGGCTTTAGTAAGATCCAGTTAGAGGCATGTTTCCCAGTGCCCTTCAATTCACAGCTATTCCAGCGTGCATTAGGTGTGGCTAAGGCTGACTTCTATTATATACATATTTTTAATTAATGGAAAGTGGAAACAATCTAACATCACAATTTAAATGTTGTTTTATTGAATTAATTTTTTCTGTAGGAGTTCTCTGACAGATGGAACAAAACTGGCCTAGTAGAGACACAGCAGCCTTTTCTAAAACCCTTCAAGTCAGGTGCTCACAAAACCTGGAAAAGCAAACGATTGACAAATTACATCCAAAGTTCCAATCTCCTTTGTTTGTTCAGGTCATTCAGGATATCATTATCACGTTAATGGAATTTTCTTATTTCTATTTGCAGGTCTTTTTATATGCACATTGTAATCTGATTTGAAAGGAAAGAAGATGAAGCCTTCCTTCATTTTCATCTTTTCTGAAAGCTTAGCTCCCTCGCCAGGTGTGTTGAGTTAACAGATTTATTGGCTCTCATGAAAGAGAAGCCCTTCACATTTTCATTTCTCCTGCCCCTAATTTTCTGACTTCAATTTTTTTAATTCTTATTTTATCAATTGGTTGTTACTTATCCATGTTATGGTATGAGCTTAGGCTAGAAGATTCTATAGGTCCCTGTAGTCAAAGTGAGGTAGGAAGTGAAAGCTAAACCCTAGTTGCTGAGTGTTTGGAGATAGCTCAGGCAAAAGACACCTTTAATTTTAACTGTATTTAAACGTGTGCCTTCTCACTCCATCAGAGTAGTGAAATTGACTGTAAGCATAGTCCCAGGTTTACCGCAAAAGAACTTAATTCTTCATTTGATTTTACCCAGAGAGAACGTTTTTATAGGTCATGATTCAGGGATGATAATTCCATTCGCAAATGGTATGTTTTAAGCAGTAAACAAATATTACTTTTTAGACCCCCCAAAGAGAAGTTTAGGCGAGGCTCAAATCATGTGGTGGTAAATCTAGGGCCCAATTTCAAACAGGTTGACTGTGTTTCTTTATGGTGCAATATGACTGTGTCAGGATGTGCAAATTTTATCCTGTGCTAGCAATGATAAGAAGGAGCAACAACCTTAACAAGAGTTGATCAAAGGTCCCAATCAAATACCGTGTCTGCAGTCTTGGAGAATTATGGCTAATATAACAGATCTTATAGAAAATCTTTTTATTTCTATGAATTTCACTAAATCAGAGAATTTCCTTGCAACTTTATTTGGTTTCCTTCCTCCCATAAGTAATTATTCTTTATTTTAAGTGACAGAATCACTTTAATTTTACATTTTTCATCTTTGTATAGACCTTGGCAAAATTAATCTGTCCAGAATATTCTGCATACTTGGCTCCTGTGTTTCAGGATTGTAAATGGGCTATAGGAGGTAGCTTGCCTTTCTCTTGCCTTCTAGGTTTATTTGAATGTACATTTTATAACAAAACGGTGTCTCCTAGCACCTTTTCAGTCCTTACTGAAGACAATGAGAACTATGCTCAGAGTTGCTGCCTACCCACCAATAACCTTACTATTGCCCTCTTGGAGCTTAGGGAATCTCTGATGCTGTAATAAAAAAGTGCAATAGAAAAATTCATCCATTGTTAATTCCTCCTTTTGTCCATTTTCTTCAGTGTACTCATGTCTCTCCTCTCATAGCCTGTAATCTCTTTCTTCTTCTCTTTCTTTACTTATTTGATCACCTCTTTGATTTTTCTTTTTAAAAAAACACTTCTGTATACTTTTTCTGTCCCTTTTAGGTTAGCGCCTCTTTTCTTTGGGCCCCAACTTCCATCTCCACTTCCACCCTTTCTCTTAAAAAGAAGGAGCAGTGGTTTTACTTTTGTGCTCTGGAGTGAACTGGATTGATTTTAAGGCTTCACTAAAAATTGATGCCCTGCCTCTGCCCAAAAAGCAGATAAATCTGCCATTCGACCAGCCTATTATTCTTTATGTGTGCATCACACATAAACTAAGGTGTGTGTGTGCACACACGTGTGTGTGTATATGTGTGTATATTGGGGGAATAGAAAGCAAGGAGGAAAAGTAGCTTGATCACACTATATCCTCAGGGGCACCAAATAAACGGGTCAGAGTCATTGGGGTACCTACTGGCCCTAGTCTAACATGTTTATTTTGCTCTTGCAGTAAATGGTGTTCAAAGAAAAACTTCAGATGAATTAAATTTAACAGTTTAATTGAGCAAAGAATGATTTGCAAATGAGGCAGCCTCCAGAACCAGAATAGGTTTAGAGTGACTTCAGGGCTGCCACATGGTCAGATAACATTTATGGCCTGAAAAAGGAAAGTGAGGTACAGAAACATCTGGATTGGTTATAGCCTGGCATTTGCCTTATTTGAATACAGTTTGAAAAATTGGCTGCCTGTGATTGGCTGAAACTTGGCTGCTGTGCTTGGCTGAGACTTGGGTACTTGTTACAAGAGTAGATCACAATGTATTTACACGTCAAATTAGGTTACAGTTTACTATGTATGGAGAAACCTTTAGGACAAACTTAAAATATATAGGGAGCCAGCTTTAGGCCGAACTTAATTCATGTAACAATGGCAAAGGGAAGGCACTTCAGCCTTTTCTTTGTATGTTCTCTGCTTTCCATTTTTATCTATCTTCTTATTCCTAATCAAACCATTAAGATGCTTCACTTAAAAGCAGGGACTGAGTCTTTGGGTAATGCTGCAGTTTATGTACTTCTGAAGGTATTAGAGGCATAGAAGGTTGGGTAACTGACATCTTTGAATGCCCTGTGTTTGGCATTCCATAGGAACAGAAAAGGAAGAGGTGGCTATTGTGGACAAGAATACATTTCTCCAAAAGTTAAAAAAAATAGGTCTCTGTAGTGAATTCTTGTAATTTTATGCTGGCTCAGAATCCATTTTGAATACAAGTTCAAACTTTCTTATACCAGAAGCAGGGCTCAGTCACCCTTGACACAGTTTCCAGTTCTATACCATACCCAATGGATTAAGCTAGTGGCCAGAGATAAGAACTTAGAGGCATCTCTCCTGTCTAGCAGACTGGGCTCCCTGCTTTCCTGCTTCCTTTAAATGGACCATTCAGAAATTTGCCTGTGAGCTTGGAGTGACCCACACCCCATTCCCTTACACATTCTGCTAATTGCCACATGCTTCTCTCTCTCGCTGCCTGACTCTTCATTCCTGCCTTGTGTGACCCAGGGATGGAAGACTGCCTTCCTGACTCATTGTGCCCTCCTTGCCTAGGAACTCTAACTAAAAATCTTTCAACTTGTTTCCTATTGTGATGGTGTATTCAATTTGCATCTTCCATCTGAAGAACTAGGGGCTGCCTCAGGCTAGGTTTTCCTCAGGATGCTGGGGAGAACACAGGGTGGGGCTTCCATGCCAGAGCAGTGATCACGCAGGCATAAACTGGACACAGGTCAGACAAGAGCCAAAGGGCACTTGCCAGTATAAACAAGATTCCTGTGTGAGAAACCCCCTGGTTATGCGTTGAACAACTAGGCATTAGGCCATCTGCTAAGTGTGTCCCATGAAAGTCACATTGTAAACATCTGTGTCCTAGTCCTCTTCATTTGTAGTCAGAGCAGGGTTGCTAGCTTTTCTGGTACTGGAACCCCAGCTTAGCTGGGGGCCCTCAAAACAGTCTCTCAACAAGAGAAAATAGAAGGCTAGGAAATACTCTGTGAACAAAACGATTCTGGTAGTAGATAAAGATTATTACTAATGAAATATTCAGGAATCCACGTTGGTCATCAAGGGGATTATGATGTAATTTCCAACACCCGGATGTAAGCTTTAGTTGGAAGTCCAGTTCAAAATAAAAGTTCACCGTTTTCAAATTCCCTCCCACACTGCTTTATGCCCTTACAAGGTTATGATAAAAGCAGAACCATTTAAAATAATAATTTTATGAAATTATATGCAAATAGAAGAAATCATGTCCAAATTGAGGAAAATGACCACGTTTTTCATATTCAATCTTTAGAAAATAGCTCTTAAAATAAGTGCCATATCATTCTTACTTTTTTTCTGGCTAATGAGGAACAAAATATGTGCCCTCAGGATCAGGAGCCCTAGAGTTCAAATGATCAATGCAATTGGCAAAAATTCTTGCCCTGAATATTGGACTTAAATCTCATCAGAAAAAATTTTATTCATGTTAGAATGTTACAGCCTAAAGCCTTCACTTGTCCAGAGAGCGTTGTTAAGATTAAAAATAATTGCAAGAAAACCAGTCTAAATTTTCTGAAATTTCAGGAAGAATGGTGGTTTAGTCGAGAATTTGAATTCATTTTTACTCTTTTCATTATCTGAATTTATTATTAATACTTTACCTTTGAAATGCTATAAATATAAATATAATTTTGCAAGAATGATTTTCTACACTGAAATTTACTTTCAACACATCTTGCTTTTAACTTCCACATAATATAACCTTTTCTGCTTAAGCAACTCCCCTAGTGACATTATCACCATCTCACTAAGTTTATTCTTATATGGACTTGCAGCCTGCTAGGAACTGGAGGAGGTACGTTCTGGTTGACTTGTTTTAAGATCAAATATAACAATCAATTACTCTAGTCTTTCTAACTTCTCTTCCTCTTTCTCTTCCTCTTGTTCCCACCTTTCCCATGCCAGGTGTGAGACAGATGGGTGTGCAGTGGAGGATAAACAAGGGCCCACTCATTCCCGCTGGTGCTCTCCTCCCACCTCACCTGTGATGTTGCATTTACTTAGCTGCCAATGGGGATCAAGGAGAGCTGTGTAGTGAGGACAGGTTGGCTTGTATACTGGACTGATTCTTTTTCTCCAGTCTACAGTGGAATGGCTATGCAAGTTAAAACTACTGAAATATTTTTGCATTGGTTGATAAATAACTATTGGTCAGAGCTCCTTAACACTTAACTGCTCCCTTCATCTACCACCCTGGCTTCCTGTGTCCCAACTCTGGGATAATCTGGACCTTACTCCCTACAACCAGTAGGATTGATACCTGGCACAAAAAGGGGCCTTAGCACTTCTTTTACTGCTTGTTAAAACCACTTGTGTTTATTTGTTTTATCCTATGTGCAACCCAACTAATCCTTATATATATTTTAGAAGAGTAGTCAAAAGCTTATCTTCTGGTGTTATGTAGCCTCTGTCTGTATACACACACAGTATATATATTACAAATCTCAGCTCTGCCAGTTATAAGCTGTGGACTGTGGGTAAGTTCCTTAATTTCCTTGAGGTTCAATGTCCTCAACTGAAAAATGTAGAATATAGTAGTATTTACCTTGTAGGGTTGTTGAGCTGATTAAGTGAAATAATATACGCAAAGTGATTAGCAATGTGCCTAGCAACAAGTAAATTCCATATTAATTATGACTATTACTGTTTTCATGTTGATGTCATCTTTGGGGGTAGCCTTGTGAAATGTGTTCCTCCCTATCCAGATGCCCCAGACATCAGCATTGAAATAGTCAACATTAAGCAATCTTCCTTACTTTGAACTCTAATTCAAATCCTGCTACTAGAGTTTAGTCCAGTATGTAATATAGTTTACTCATTCAAATTGTTTTCTTGTTTTATGTAGGTTTCATTGCAACAATTCCCCAAACTTCTGCTTTTGAATGCCTGACTGTACACCTTCAACTCCCCTGCACATACTGTTTTCTTCTATGTCTTACTGTGAGCTGTGCCCACTCCCACCTCCCTTTTGTTGTTCATCTGTTCCCTTCCTCCTGAAGTTCTGTTCTTTCCATTAATTCTAATCTTATGCTTTTAGGCCAATGTAAATTCCTGTCTCCTCTGCAAAACTTCCCCAAATATCCAGTCTCAATAACATCTTCCCTTTTGGCCCCTAGCAGAATTTATAGTCTCCGATCCCCATTTTAGGACCAATTTTATCCATCGATTCTTATGAGTCTTTTCTTTACAACTAGATTGTACATGTCTTAAAAGTATGACCAGGTTTTAGGTAGTCATAGGAAGTGTCAAAAAGGGTCTCTAATGGCCAAGCATTTTTCTGAGTGGTCATGAGGAATATGGGGTTTTCAAAATACGAAAGCACTTCAGACAAAGGAAAGATTTTTCTTAAAAGGTGGTAAGCAAAGCAAAACACATTAAATACAAATTGAGAATGAGTGTTTCTTGAAATCTTGTTTTATTTTACATCTTAGATATGTACAAAATATTTAAGTGAGACTTAGGTATTAATAATTTAATGTATCACTTTAAAAAATTTCCATAATTTATAGTCAAGTCATAGATGGTGGATTGTCTGTTAATTTCCTGCATGGCACATTGAAATAGATGCAATATTCCATATGGGGCTGTTCATGAGATCTGCCTGTCATGAGCATCATAATTTTAACAGCACCTGACCCTGGGGACTACTTATTTTAGTTAAATAACAACTGAGGAGGATTTTTTCACACTAGATGTTGTAATGACAATAGGGATTGTTGGTTGAGAATAGTAAACTTATGCTAGCGTAGACTCAGAAAGTTTCCTATAAAGTTAATTTAAGTATGGATATATTCCACAAACTCCAATAATGTGCATGGTTGTTAAGTCCAATTCCTCTTCTTTAAGGAACCAAAAAAATACTTGACCAAAGGTTAAATGAAGTATCTCCGCCTGGCCCTTCTCCAGATCATCTTTCTCTTCTTGTGCTCTGGTTCTGAGTTGGCCATTGTTTTAGTTACGGTGCTTTCCATTGCAAATGACAGAATACCTGATTCAAAGTTATCAGCTTCATGTAATTGAACACCTACAAGGAACTGGCTTTAAGTATGGCATGATGCAGGGCTCACAGGATGTCCTCAGGACTGGGATTCTTTCTCTGTTTTAAGCCTCACTTCCTCAAGCCTGGCTTTGTTATAAGACCCCCCTCCTGTTCTCAGGTTCACTACACCAGCTCTCTCTAGGTCATCTCCCGAGGAAAAGAAATCAGAAATATTCCCCAAATGTTCTCAGATGAATGTCTTAGAGTTAAATGAGTCTTCTTGGACTCACGAAGGAGGTGAAGGAGAAGTGAAGGAGATTCTCACTTGTTATCGTATGAAGGGAGTATATGCTGACAGGAATGTATCCTAGAGCTGTTGCTTCACTTTATTCCATATTACTTATATCCTATCTCAGAATGGATAATTCTTTGTATAGGCACTTTTACTCACAGTAGAGAATTTTAAGTCTTTCATGACCACTAAGAATTGAGACTTTAATTGCAAAATTTTGTAAACTATGTTTCTATGTTCTTGATTTGCTACTATGCAGATTGCACAACATCAGACCTAAGGGAGCTAGAATACAAGCTGTATAGGACAGACACCTTTTCTGTCTGTTTCTCTGTTTTGTTCCCAATACTTAGTAGGTATTCAATAAATATTTATGGACAAAGTAGAGATTTCCTCTCCTTTGGTGTACTTTCTGCAAAAGGCATGCCTCTTATTACTCTGGAATTCTGTATGTGTCCTTTGTCTCCCAGTTGTACTGGTAGTAGGACGAGTTTTATAGACAACCTTGATCTTTGCTGGGAAGAACACACTTCCAGGGAGTGCTATTTGAAGAATGCCTACTTTATGTGGAAGTTAACTGTCTCTATGATACATCTTGTGTCTCAGGCATAACAGATATTTCTCTTTCTTATAGCTTCTCTGGGGTTTCACCATTTAAATTGCTCAGGCCCATTAACTGTGAGGTACTATCAGATGGGCCCTAATATCCATTGGTAGAAAGAATAGCTTTGTCATGGCACAAATGGTTTTTCTAGACTTGAAGAAAATGAGACCTTATACTTCTGAACCTATTATTAGTAAATAGCACTATTTTATATGGTTTTTTTGGTGTGTCAGTCTGATTGTTTTATATAATTTTCTTCCATGGAACAATCATAGGGCAAGAAAGAAGTATTGGAAAGTGGCTTGTAGTTTTTAACCAAAGGCTAGAAATTCATGGATGTTTCTTAGATTTCCCATTGTGTAGATCTCACAATTGGCAACCCCAGAATGGGCCACAATGTGCAAGCTCTGAGGTCTCTTTTCTTGAGAAGTAGCATCCCTTACCTGTACATGGCACACTGTGGCTCACAAGACTCTCATATACCAATGCCTAATAAGGATCCTTTGGTCCTTGTTGATAGCCTTGTAAGATAGCTGGGGCAGGGATAGCTATGCTCATTTTACTCAATTAGGAAAATGAGATTCAGGCAGAAGTTACACAATTGGCTAAAACTTCACAGTTAAAGGTGTACAGAACCAGATCCAACTCAGGTTTCTAGACTCCTAGCCTAGGAGCTTTTCCATGTCTTCAAGCTTGGGTGTCTCATCTCTAAAGTTTATTCTAAGCTCCTAAAGGAAATCCCTGTTGACATTCACTCTGCAGTCCTTATGGCATCGCCCCTTGCTGTCTATGCATCTACACTGGAGTCTCAGCTTCCATATTGGATTTGAAGCAGCTGGAAGTTCCACCAGGAGGTTCTACTTGGTTCCAGAGACGACCCACTCACTGCTTCTTTTCCGTGTCTACCTGTAATGCAAAGTCTTTGCATTGACCATCTTTCAGGTCTGTCCATAAGCACTGTGTACTTTTCCTTGCTCTTTTAGTGAGAGCTTTAGTCCTCATCCTTTTATCATGAGGCTGATTTGAAGGAAAGAGAGGTGTGGCAGTGCATTCTTATATCCTATAGTCTAAGGGGAGGCCCAGCCTACTCACACCCAGGGAAACAGGTTGATTCATTTATTTTTAAATTTTTTCCTACAGTGTGAAATAATTTAAAAATATATTACCAAAAATTTAGAAAATTGACTTTCTTTTTCCTTATATATGTCAGAATTAATTTTTTTTTATTTATAGAGATGTCATCTCTCTATGTATTTGTCAGAGTTTTAATAAGAAACATGCGTGTTGTATTAGATTTTTTCCCATTATATTTTTTTTCATAAGCATTTTTACATATCTCTACACTGTCAGCATTGAGTACCTACTACATGCTAGGTGCTGATCTAGGCTGTTTTTAATGCTCTTTTCAGTTGATGGACTATGATTTACTCAACCATTCATCTATAGATGTACATTTCTCCCCAATTTTTCTACTTTATAAATAGAAGTGCAATGAATATATTTGGAGATATGGTTTTTTCTATGCTTTTCTTAGGATAGATTTCAATAAGTGGAATTACTGGGTCAAAGAGCATAAATATTTTTATGACCATTAGTACTTATTGCTAAATTGCTTTCCAGAAAGTTTGCTCAAATTTACAATGCTATCAGTATTGTATGAAAATATCAATTTCACTGGACCCTCATCAGCATCTGATTTTACCATTTAAAAAAAGTACTAAGAAGCAAAAAATGGCATCATGCTTTTTTTTTTTAAACTTGCATTTGGTTGCTTAACTTGGGAAGGCTGAACATTTTTGCATTATTACGTTTTCTAGTTTGCATGTGAATTATCTGTTTTCTTTTAGGACACTGGATTTATAAATTTTGTCATTGCAGCTTAAATAGCTGTAGAAGCCAAGTTTTTGGGGATGACCAGCCCTTTTATGTGACAATTTTGGTTCCTTCTCTTGTGCTCACCCTGTTGCAGGCTAAGAACAGTGGCACTGTTGCATTTATTTCCACAAAGATGTTAATGGTCCCCTTTCCCTCTGCTTTGACAAAGCAGCTGTGAAGGAGTCAGGATGCCAGCATGCAGGAACTGCCACAGGAAAAAAAACCCACCATGGCAGGAAATTACCCTAATAGGGTGAAAATTAAGAAACGAGCCATAGCACAGTCTTCTTCCAGGATACAGGCAGTACTTTCACGCCTTAACAATTATTCTCTTAGAATCAATTTGGTGGTTCTTTAAAAAAAATAGATTTAAACTTGAAGAGGGTTGTAGAGAAAAGGATAAAGTCTTGGAAAATATTTAATTTTGTTTAATAAAGAAACCATTCTTGTCGTCCCCATTGAATAGAACATGTAGTACTTTTAAAGCTCTTCTTGGGCTTTCTTACTTTGTGCAGAAAAAATAGTCTCATTTTAGGTTATACATTTTTGGGCTGCAGGTGGAGGGTGGACACCTGCAGAAGGAAAGGATCAAAGCCGTTTTATTCTTCATTTGCAGGAAAACCATGAGGGCTGTCAGGCCAGTGATTGGCAGTGATATTTGGGGGTCTAAGAGATAGCTGTCCTAGGGCTGGGGAGGTGGAGTCAAGGACACTAAATGGCCACTGCTTCAGCAATTGAAGAGCCGGTGTGTGTGCAGCCACCTGCTTCTGTTTTGGGGCATGCAGAGCCTGAGTCCCTTAATGCTTTCCCTCCTCATCCCCCAGTCACATTCTTACGTATCTACCCTTGAGACTTCTGTAGAAAGGCCCGCTCAGTTGTCTCTATTTCAGCTCCCCTCGTCTTGCTTTGGGTTGTAGCTCTTGGATTGGCTAAGGAATCTGGCAAGGCCTGAAGAAGTATTCTTCTTTTGTTTGGAGAATATTCAATATTTACCTGCTTATTATCTTCTGTATTCTGTGTATCTTTTTGGCACATGATAATTCTGAGTTAAAAATAGAAGCAACTTCCCTTTATTTTTAAAGGATAAGGCCTATGTTTGGTTGGCTAAAGGTATAGATATCTAATGGAGGAAAGTAATAGTTGATACTAGGTGGCAGACACTTTCAGGCAAGGTCAGACTTTACTGAACTCTGTGACTCTGCATTCTTGGCACCGAGGAGATGCTCAGCACCTGTTTATGGAGCTGAAGTAAGTACCAGGAAGGTCAGCTTCCTTTTTATTGCCTGACGCTTTCCTCCAAGGACAAGTGGACTGCCATTAGTGTATTCAATAGGCAGAATTTAATTTTAATAAATTCATAGAAATTCTGCCCATTCATAGCATCACCGACTTCAGAGTTTGAAGAGATCTTGGCGTTCAGTGCCTCTACACTTCCCCTCTATAATTGGCTGATCAAGAAAACAGTCTCAAAATCCAGAAACAATGGATGAAACTAACAAGATGGGATTTAATAGAGATTCAGTTAGCATTTTGCAAACATTTTTTGAACATATTCTCTGTGAAAAGCTAGTTGAGAAAGATTGCAAAAATGCATAAGACCCAACCCTTGATCTCAGTTTCTTAACCAGAAATAATGAGGGTAGCTTAAAAGTCTGACTTCAATAGTACAAAAGAAAAAATCAATTATATGTATTCATTCATTTATTCATATACTCAATTATATTTATTATTCATTCATTGGCAAAGCCAACAGGCACAGTAAATGATGAAGACCCACGTAGAAACAAACCAGGGGCTTTAGTCAAACAACCCAGCTTGAATACTTCCAGTGATGGGCTGCTCTTTCCCTCTCAGAGTGGGCCATACATTTTAAAACAGCTCTCTAAAAACTTCTTATTAAATATTAACTTTAATACGTTAATCTTAGTTCTACCATATGAAACACTATAGAAAAATTATAATTCCTTTCCACATTATACCCTTATGGATAATTGTCTTAAGTCCCTGGTTATCTTTAAAAACTTAGTTTGAGTGTCACCTCCTTTGTGAAACTTCTCAGGAGTTGTTTCTTCTCCTACATTAGTTCAAGTTAGAGTCCTAAAACTTATTGTGCATTGAACATCCTACAGAACAATAAGAATAAAGATTCTGGAGCTTCACTACAATATATTAATAAACTAATAAAGTTTCCAAGAAAATACTGAGGCAGCTATCATTTGTTAACTACAGTATAGAAGAGTTATAGAGTGTTTGTGTTTCCTTGTTTAGTTAACACACCTATGCATTTTTTATTTCTCTGTAAATATCTCCATTACCACTTGTTGAATTGTAATTTAATTATATCATTATCCCACCATACTGAAATTATATATTCCCCACCATACTGAAAAGTTTTAACTTATTTTTGACGTTCCTAAGGACTTACCACAGTGCATGGCACACAATAGGCTCTCCATAAGTGACTGTCCAAGGAATGAGCAAGTGAAAAAAATGAATAAAAATGAAATAAAATTGCTTGAGTGTCAGGGAAAAGCTTAACATTTGTACCACACTGAGGTAGGAAAAGTAAACCAAGCTTTTCAGAAAAGCTCTAGGATATGTCTTTGTTACTACATCTAGGTCAGTGGGCAAAAACAAATGCAGCATCACCCTGGAAGTTGGGGAACTTGCCTAAGAGTCGTAGCTTGGCCACCAAATAACTGCTGATGCCTAAGTTTCCTCATATGTGAAGACGAGGGCTTGGCCTATGCAATCCTATAATCTGTTAGTTTCCTTTCAACACCATATATTATTTAGGATCCCTAATATTAGCTTCTGGACCAGGCTAAAGAAGAGGATGACATCTGCATCTCTATCTATCTATATACCTATCTCTCTATCAGCTCTTGGCAGGGAATTAGTGTGTTAGTAAGGTATTGGCCAATGTGTCTCATGGTCTTATACCAGAGCTGGGGAGATGAAGGGTGTTCAAAAACTCTTCTCTCTCTTTTTCCAGTAGCAGAAGTGAGAGGGAGGAAGTGGATTGGTCAACTAAATCGTGACCTTTCGAGACGTTTAGATCTTCTTTATCATCTGTTGGTTAGTCATCAGATCAATAAAGATTAGCCAAAGGAATTTTACTGAAGCAACATTGAGGCCCTTAGTTTCTGAGACTTGTTTTGAATAGTTTGAAACAGTTACCACCCAATATAATAGCTCTGCTGTTGTCCTGGAGCCCTGAGTGGCTGTTTAACATTCAAGCTGTGTAGAGCCAGTGAGAGCTCCCAACAGAAAAGGGAATTAACTGTTTGGTGTGTTTTAATAAATGAGTGAGCAAAGATCATGTGAATCGATTATCAATTTGGCTAACTTTCTTGCGGGGCTTGTGTGGAAGAATTAAATGCAAACAGACTGCATGTTTACCAAAAAGGACGGCACCTTAAAGTGGATATTAGGATTCTTAAATGCAACTTTTGTAATAATGCACTGGAGCCTTTTCTCTCCCTTTCCTTACTTTTGTCAATAACATGTGTTGGAAATGAAGGTGAAAATCTGAAAAAATATGATTGAATATAGCACCCAGAGGAACTATTCTTTTAATAAGTACATTTGAGACCATTCCAGTATCTTTCTGTTAGTCCAAAGTTCACTGCCAGAGCCTCAGGTTCTAGGGACACTTGAGGACGACACTAAGTTTGTACTGACATGGAGTGGGGTGCCTGTACTTAACAGTGGTCCTATTTATTGCATTGTACTTGCTTAGAGAAGAATGGAAAAGACATGGCACCAAAAAGCTAAATTCCTCTCATCTTACCTCCAAGATGTTTACTGTTTGAGAATAACTGGAAAAGGAGGACTTAGAGTCAGCCTTGATTTTAGTCCCACCCTCCTTCCTCCTCTACCTCCCTTATCCTCATTCTTTGCTTTCTGACAAGGACTCACACTGTCTATACATTCATGGCTGATGAACATTTTTCCTCCAAGAAGGCAGCGTGGGGAGAGAGACACAGGGACCTGTGAGAAAGGAAGGGACCAAACCCCTGGCCACCTACATTTCCTGAGCCAGCATCTTACTTTGTTCCCTTTCTCTGCCTTGGGGGCATTCTGTGAGGCATCCAACACAGGAATGCTTTACCATGTCTTTTACTTACTGCTATGCTCTGAGCACGGGGCCAGGCGCACAGTAGCAACTCAGTCATTGTTGAATGACTGAATAAATAACCTCTCATGAACTACGAAGTGCTCAATATCCGTTTATTTTTCTAAATTTTCAACTGTTGGACCTTTCCTAGTACTCAGAAATTTCAGAGCTTTGTTATACAGTGTCAGCTTTCAACTGAGTGTTCAGCTGAATTTTAAAAGTCTGGAGAGATACTGGTTCATTTCATTATGATCGGTTAAGCAAACTGGAAGGCCAGAAGCTCACTGGGCCCAAGGAGGAGAAGCTGATCCTAATAAAACACGAGAATTGAAGTGACAATGACACGTCACGTTCTTTATAGCTTCAAGAAGCAAGTACAGATAACCCAAAGCTGCATATTTATAGTAAACAGTGGAGGTCCTGGGCAAGGCCGGGAAATGAATGGTGGGAATGGTTAGGGTTTGATAACCTCTGTCCTCTTATCAGCATCCTCTTCTGCTGCAGGTGACCCTTTCTGTAGATCTCCTGGGTCATCACTTTAATGCCTGGATGGCTTGGGACTCCTGTTTCCCAGATGTTTATTTCCCACCATGCATGTCAGAACCCGTGTCTGCCTCTTTAGGGTCTGCTGAGTTGACCAACTTGCTTGTATTTGAGGCATGAAAATGTAGTAAAACTTGAAGATTTGGTGTTTTACTTTCTAGGGTTATTTGCCTTTTAACTAAGTACGCATGGGCTCTTAGTATAGCTCAAAGAAATATATCACTGGTGCTTGAATTTCCAACCAGGCAGGTAGTTGAAGCAGATATTTCTCTCAGGTTTATGTTCCAATCTTAGACCTCAAATCATGTGATTGCCCCCTGCATGGACATAACACACTTCTTCCTATTCTCCCTCTTCTGCTACAGCTTCTTTATCCTTCCACCTCCTCTTCATCATTTTCTTCCTATTCCTCATTTTCTTCAAATTCTTCTTTTTAAAGGTCTAATATGTAAGTAGACCACAGAGTCAGAAGTTATATTCAATATTGCTTTGTGGTTAAAGGAAAGCTATCGCAGTGTCTGTGGCCTTAGAACGATACTGAAAAATGGAAGTAGTTGTGAGTGAGCTGGTAGGAGGGAACTCTGAGACTGAATGCTTTGGGATTGGGATTTGGTCCTTCTAAATCACCACCACCTTTGCACCTTGGTAAGCTGAGAACGTCTCTGGAGTTCTCTGCTGCTTTACGTGGAGGGTTATTATGTGGACGAGTTGCATCACTGTGTCTCTTGCCTGTAGAAGACAGAACCAGAAGAATATGCTTAAATGAAGCAGTAGATGTAAGGTTAGCACAAAAGGAAAACCTCTTCACAGGTAAGATTTGAATAAATTATTGTGAGTGGTAATAATAGCATAACTATTTTGGTAGCTATTTATAAATAGTCACCTTTACTTTTTATGGTTATATACAATTATGACAAGAAAGCAGGAGCCTTGGTTGGGCTTAGGAAACTTTAGAGGCTCAAGGCATTTAAAAAATCTTATTATTAATATTTCTTCTAAGCAATAGATGGCATACTCTAGATCTCTGCTGTTCAGTATGGTAGACACTAGCCACAGTGGTTGCTGAGTGTCTATCTGAAATGTGGCTAGCCCAAATTAAAATGTACTGTAAGTGTGAAATACACACTGGGTTTTGAAGTCTTTGTACAAAAAAGAAAATGTCAAATATATTGATATTTTACATTAATTATGTTACTATATAATGTTTATAATATTTTTTATATATTGCAGTGAATAAAATATATTATTAAAATTATGTTTAGTTTATTTTACTTTTTAAAATGTAGTTACTAAAAAATTTAGAATGGCATATGTCTCACATTTGTGGCTGGCATTATATTTCCATCGGACAGTACTGGTAGAGATCACACACCAGTGTCCACATTACCTTTAAACCTTGAAAAGACATTCAGTCATATCTTATTTTTCTCCATTTTGCTAGATGAGTTTTACCATTGGCCCCTAGGTTTGCTTTATTAGTACAAGGCTATAGTGACAATACTTCTTAGAAAAGAACATCTTATTCTCTATACTATGAGAAAAATTATATCCTTGAGAAAAGTTATATCTTTAAAAAAATGACAAGGGTTCTTTAGATTACCAGTAAAAGGTGAGAGTATCTCATCACGGGACAATTCAGGTCCTCATTTCTATTCAGGATTTCTTCTCTGCTATAGGTCATTCAAATTATTACCTGCTTAGATAGCAATTAGGCTGCAAGAGCTATGCTATAATCTCTGCATATTACTTAACATTGAATTTGGCTGCAAGTAACAATAAAAATCCAACAAGTAGAAGCTTTAAAAAAGATAGAAACTTACTTCTCTCCTGTATAAAATGTGGTGGTATGAGTCCTGAGTTGGTATAGTGGCTTTGTTCCGCTGTGTCTCAGGGACTTGTGCTCCTTCAATCTCCTTATTCTGCCATCACTAGTTGTGGCTCTCTCTCTCTTTATCTGAGATGACATCTACATTGCAGCAGTGGAGAAGAGGAGGGAACATAAAAGCGGCAAAGTTGGTACAATAGCTGATTCTTAAAGAGTTTCAAGAACTGCCACACAACAATTCCACTTACAGCTTATTGGTCAGACTCTTGTCTGAGTGGCCATGTGCCTAGCTAAAAATTCTTTGGCTATAAAAGAAAGATAGAACAGACATTGAGGGACAACTAGTATGTTTTGTCCATTGTATTTTTACACACTGTAGGCATTGCTTTATATATTATATATTATATTACTTAGAGCTCTGCAACATAGTTACTTCCTATAGCTCTGTGTAGAAAGGCTGGAAAGCGTGTTTTGTGTTTCCATTCTGGCTTGTGCTGTGCACAGGAAGGTATTTGGCTCCAATCCTTAAACAGGATCCTTAATGAAGCTATTAACCTGTTAACCTGGTTTTGTGTACTCTGGACACCAGGATCTTGACACTAATAGTCAGGTAGGGTCTGCCTGATCCCTATTAATATTTAGAGGGGGTCTTTAACCTCAGGAAGTAAAAATATGACAAAAGGACTTTCTGAGCATGCCTGAACTCACTGTTTAGAATGAGGAATAAAGGTATCTGGGAAGGTTATTGGTTCAAGTCTAGGTCAGGCAAGCTTGGGCACATCTATCTGACTGATGGGGCCAGCATGCCACATGTCTTCTATGTGCATGGAGGTTTGAGGGACTGAGACAAGAGCACCGAATACCTGTGTATCCTGTTGTCAGCACTTTGCTCCATGTTCGCTGACTGACCTAGGGTTTTGTGCTGCTACCAGAAGGAGTCTCATATTAGAAGTCACCAAGGTTTCAGAGGAACCTTATATTTTGCTTATATTTGACTTTCCTGAAGCAATTGATTTTCTGCTGTTAGCTGCACAATTTCCCGTACTTCCATAAACATTTTCAAAATTCAAACTTTCTTTTCAATGGGAGTAACTCTAGAATTTTTCTACAGCTTCTTCAAAAGGGCTTTAAACTCTTTTTACTGAACATTTTGTTAAAGGATCAGCTTTCCCTTTCCCATTTGGCAAGATGATTTTCTTTTCATAAGTTATTGCATTAAAGCTATGAAGAAAAAGCCATTTCTTTAATGTTATATAAAACATATTTATAGCTCCTTTAAAAGGTCCCCAATTTAACAAATTTGTGTGATTTTACAAGATTCACACACATTTTCCCGGGTATTTATCAGAGTACATGTTGAGAAAGCATGTGGAATTTTGAGTCAGACTAATTTTGGTTTGAATACTACCTATTTTTATTAGCTTTACTGCATTTACTAGCTCTGTGGCCTTGGTCAAGTCACTTAACTATTCTGATTCCTAGCTGTAAAATTACTTTGCTAAGCTCTATCTTGCAGGGTTATTGTGAAAATGGAAATAATTTATGTGGTGTATTTAATGTAATGTCTGGTATTAAGAAGAACTTCAGTAAGCTCTATTGTTATTATTTTAGGCATCATATCCTAGTCTACATAATGTTGTGGATTTTTTCCAGTTTATATACTGTCACATTCCAAGGGGATATTATTTATTGTGAATTAAAAGCCTCTCCTATCTTTCTTGCTCTTGTTTTCCAACCTTTATTTCTTCCTCCTTAATTCATTTTCCCCCTTCCTTCTCTTCTTTCTTTAAAAATCTCCCTGTTATCTCACTCCCAGAGTGAAATATTCCCGTTAATTTTGCCTCAGTGGTTCAGCATTTTCCCCATCACCATGTCCCTTTAGTTACTCCAGGCTAAGACTGCTTAACCGGATTTCAAATACTAAGAGTCAAATCATTTCATTTCCATTCAGCTGTAATTGTCAGTTTACATTTCATAACTTTGGTGTAGGGGTTAAGCTGAGTGAAGCCAGGCTTGGGTTTTCTCCTGGTGTTGACAATAGGCTGTTGACAAGATCAGATCCTGAGCCTCTTGCACTCTCCTGCTCCTTGTTTCTTTGCCTTGGGGGTGGGGGAAGCAACTGGCAAGTCAAGGCAATGGATGGAGCCGGGTAGGTATAAAGAGCAAGAGCCCAGGCTCTGCTGAGTCCCGTTGCTAGGCAACAGCATGCAGGGAGCAGACACATGCCTGCGCCTGCTGGCATCCTGTTGTCTTAGCAACGGAACATTTGGGTGAAGGGCTGGGGGAGGAGGGGAACTGGGTTCAAAATATTCAAAGTTCCCCAAATCCTAGGATATCCCTTGGCCTGAACCCTATGTCTTCATTGTCTTAATCTTCCCGTGTTCACTGAAGCTGAAATTTTCATCTTTTTTTTAAAAAAATTAGTTCATCACCCAACATTTGTATGAGGTCTTTCCTCAGAGCTCTACATTACTCAAGTCACATTGCACTTCATTAGAGCCCATCCACCTCCAAGTCCTCTAGTGCTCTGCATGGCAGGGCCTATTCTATGGAATTCTAAAATGATCCCTTGCTGTAAGTGCAGCCCTGCGGGACAGAAATTAAATGTTCACTTGTATGGAAATCTAAATGCTAGGTTTTTGGTAGGTGAAATGATTCTAAGTCATTATCATCAGCTCCAAGGCTGTCACTGGTGAGCTTTTCAGTCAGTTACAAAGACTAAGGAAAAGGAAAGAGGACAGGATGGTCTCCCTTCTCCTAATAGACTCTGCATGATGTTCAGGATTTATTGCATTCTTTGCAATAAATCTGTTTACGTGTCACTCCTTCACACTTGACCATTCTCCTCTAAGTGTTGGGGCTATGTCCTCTTCATCTCTGGGTTCCTTTATCTCTGCCACAGTTCCTGGCACATGGAAGGTGAATTTATTATTAAATAAATAGATGGCCTGGGAACCCATACAGTGTGAAAATACTTTGAAATTATACAGTGTGGTGTGTAAATATTAGTTACTATTCCTGCATGTCTGCTCCTGCCTTGTGCCCTTTGGTCACTAGATTACACTGTCTTCTTTCTGAGGCCACCTCCTGCCTTTGGACCCCTATGTTAATGACTAGGTACCTGTCTTGTTCTCCAAAATCTTATGCCTTGTTCTGAATACTTGTCATGCCTAATTTCTTATGGTTGAGACCTTAGCTTTTTCCTGTATTCCCCAGAGATCTTGTAAATCAGCCATGCAGCTGAGATTCTTCCTTCAGCCTTCAGATTTTCCCAATACTGCCTATATACTCATCTGCATTTTGCTTTACCCTAGGACCTCCACCATTTTTTCCCACTGTCCCACTATTATATGTGTAATCATAGGACCTCTCTGAGGCAATTTGCCTGTCTTGGGTCCCACCTGTTTCCTGTTATTTCGTCTTCTATAGATGCTGTTTACTCACCTCGGGAAGTACTTAATTTTAGATTTTTCTCTCACTGCAGCTAAACCTTCTATTTTGGGTGAAACAAGAGTCATTTCTAGTAATCTTATTTTATATTATGATAGTAAATACATCCCTGAAACCTGACAACTTAACCCCTATATTGTCTCTATTGCTGTTCATAGGGGATCACATACTTACTATGAAAAAAAAAACAAAACCTGTTCTACAATGTGATTTAATTGAGAACTTAATTATTTATTGTCTTCTGCTATTATTTAATTTTCTTCATAGCAAACATATTTACTATTAGATGTTGAAAGAAAACAATTTTTTAAAAACCTTATTCAATGTCCAGTGCAGGTCTGAGCACAGAGTATCCAATTAGGAAATTTTAAAAATTAAATTGAATGTAGGTTTTAATATTTACCAGTGAGTTAGAACTTTCTTTTGCTAAGCCTTTGAATTTCTTCCAATGTGAAAGTTAACAACATATGGCCCAGTGTCTCAATGAAATGATTAGGATTCTAAATAGCAGAGGAGAGACCAGTTCTCTTTATGTAGCACATTGTTGACTTTATAGCAGCTTTACATGTTGATTCTATATGCCCTGAATTAGTGTGCATCTTCTCATTTTTGTAATGGAGCCTTACTGACATACTAGTCCACTGCTGCAGATTTCTGCACATGAAGATAAGACAATGTGTCTGGAATTTGCAAGCCTGGCAGGTCAAAAATCCAATAGCCCATTCAAGAAAAATTTTTATCTAGAAAATTGAAAGTTGTACAAATCATAATCAAATCATGCTAAACAACAAAGATCTTCTGAGTCAACTTTAAAAAATATATATGTTGGTTAGAAATTTATTTCTTCACTGGAATCAATAAAGAGAAAGACACGTGTGTGCCAGCATGCCACTGACCCACTGATAACTGAATATTCTAACAGGGAGACAAAGCCTGCCACTGGCTCGGCCAGATATTCCTATCCCTCACTTCTGCACCTCCTTCTCTCTTCCACCAATTTCCTTATTCTGTTAGAATAGATTCTCACTGCAGATTCTCGTCATCCTTCTTCAGGTAATTCAGCAGCTACTCTTCCCCACCACTGTTTGCAAATATATGTTAGCTCAGAGGTAAGTACAAAGTTTGCATGTTGTACCTCATCAGATCCCCCAAAGGTGGCATGAGGTGGGGCAATCCAAAGTTGGAGCAGGATAGAGACGTGGGTGCTGCCTTGGTGAGGATTATGCTATCACTGGTCTGGGGAGGGTCTGAGGGAGGGAGTTTTTCCTACCCTAACATTGTGCTAACCTTAAGGTTCTGTCTGGAGGACTCTGTTTTGTAGAAGTGCACTTGGAAGAAGTAGGTGGAACAGCTCTCTGATATTACTGGTCATGAACCTCACTCTTTTGAGATATAACAAGGCTGGGTGCTCGGGCACATACAAAGGGAGTATCTTCGAAGAATTAGAACAGACAATCTGGAATCTGTCCTTTTACAAAAGGTCTCTTCTGCCCAATCAGGGGGATGTGTGGGGCAAGGTTACTGCTAATACCTGCAAATCACTACCATTATTTTCAGGGAAGAAAATGCCCTGTGCAACCTCAAGTTTTTGTCTTTCAAATGACGATGAAAATATAAGTTTATGGACATCATCAAAAGTGGGATTTTATAAAATGATTTCCAAGATTTCTTTCAGCAACAGCTATAAAATAAACCAGGCTGTCTTTTTGTTTTCAAGCAAAGTGAGACTCCTGAGTTTTAAGGAGGAATCAGAGACTAATTCCAAGACACCCTGAGTGTCCTCTAAAACAATGGAGAACTACATTCTATCTCCCTAAGTTTTGGAGAGCATATTGCAGCTCTGCAGCATAGCAATGGGAGGTACCTTTCCAGGGCATGGTTTGATGCTGCAAAAGGGGCAATGGGGCCTCGAAAATCCCCTGCCTTCCTCCCACCTCTTTCAGTTCCGCAGAGCTGAGGAGATGAAGACAAGGTTTTGTAACGCTCGCCTCCAAACAAACAGTGGTCTAGGAAGCACTTGCTCTTGGAAAATTCATAAATACTTCAAGATTTGAAGATCTTGGCAGATGCCTGTGTCCTCAAAACTCAAATTTTATATTTGGCTTCATGTAATGCCCTTTTGATGATGTATATATGATATGGAACAACTGCTGCTATGGGCTCACCCAGAATAAAAGTGACCCTCTTGAAAATGCCTCCATGTGTATGTGGGTGAGTGATAAGCTGTGACTTGTTCTCTGTTCAGTGCCTGGGAAATGTGTGCACCTTACTTCTTGTCACAGTTCGACTATGGCTGCACGCTGGTGATCACTGTCCATCGTGCAGAAACTCTCTCCTGATTCTTGTATGAAAAAATCACCAGTTCATTCATCACTCATCAATCATTTTCCTCAGTGACTCATCATCTGAAAGTTTCATTCCTCAGTCCCCCTTCTGAGGCTGGTAAATAGCATGTCATTCCAGCAAAAGGCGGAGGGGGCGGCAGTCCATCTGGACCCTCAAGTTTGATTTCATATTTATGAAACAGCTTAAATGTCAGTTTGAGTGAAAAACGACACCTTCTCCTGCTTCTCACATTAGTGCCTGTGGCTGCCACTGACTGTTTTTTTTTTTTTTTTTTTTCTTTTTAAGGCAGCTTGTGGCTTCCCTACTTGGTTGCTGTAAAGCAGGAATGGAAAGGGCATGGGTGGATGGATGGATAGATGAATACATGAGACCACAATTCAATTTTCTCACCAGAGAGGAGAAAGACAGAAATCATAGAAAATGAAACAAACATCAAATTGAAGAAATATTCTGGTCTTGTAGGGAGTTTTATCAACAGTGAAGATCTTGGGACATTGTTGTATTATTTGCCCTCTATGTTTTAGGTTGAAAAAGTGAACATAAAATTTTGGAAAAAAAAAGATTTAGAAAAATAAGTCAGGTATGATTTCATCACTCTAATAATTGTTATGATTATTTATGGGTATTTCTCCCAACTCATTTTTTAATGCACAGGTAGTTTTTAAACTTCAAAATAAAACATGTCTA
This sequence comes from Daubentonia madagascariensis, assembly GCA_023783475.1. Taxonomy (NCBI): domain Eukaryota; kingdom Metazoa; phylum Chordata; class Mammalia; order Primates; family Daubentoniidae; genus Daubentonia; species Daubentonia madagascariensis. The sequence continues at coordinate 16,105,170 of JAKFHU010001631.1, read as the reverse complement.
TACAGAATTTGGAACTCTACAAACAGCTCAAGACTTTAGGAAAATCTTAGTTTGGACACAAGGAAGGCTGTCTGCCCTGGGAAAGAGGCAAGCAAGGTCCCCAGTGAATGCCTTCAAGGCAGTTCTATATGCCCACTGGGAGTTTAAGACAGTCTGCTTAATGAGGGATTTTCCTCCTGTTGGAAAGCTGGGGAATTTGTGCAGCGTAGAAAATGGTCTTGTGGTGATATATATGGGATTTCTTGTCCAGGTGCACACTCTTACATGGGGCTTTTGTGTCCCCCAAACACACTGACAGAATGGGAATGAGAGACGGCTCACCTCACTGCTGTAGCCTCAGTAGTTCTTTCAGAATGAACGAACTGCCTTCCTTCAGCCTTGCACTTGGGGGAAGCCTCAATAGGACGAGAAGTACTCCTGTCTTTCCTAGGTGCGTATACCTTGAGAAATAGAAAAAGGGTTAGCTGCCTGAATGAGAGGTTTTAAGAACTTTCCAACAGAAGGGAGAAGAGAGCAGCAAAGCTAAGGAGCGAGTGGGGAGCAGAGGAGGCAGAAGGTTGGTGGCAGTGATATGGGTGACAGGAAGAACGCAGAGGCCGTGTCAGCAGTGGAGAGAACAAGACCTTGGTCAAAGTGAGTGTGGCCTCACTCAACCCTCTCACCTCTTGGGTGGTGGCCTCTGGAAGTGTCAGACAACCCCTTCTTGCAGAGCTGCCCCACTGGGACTCAGAGGTCCCTGCAGACTTGCCAACTCCATTGTACCAGACACAGATGTGGTAGGTAGGATCGTGCCAGAAGTGCGGGCAGATCCAGTGACAGGCACTGTGCCACAGACAGTTGATGGGACAGTGCTAAATGTTTTGTTCAAAGTTGAGGTATTTGGATGGGAAGGACAGAGATACTTCATCATGTTTGCACATGGAGCTCTTTGTCCTCTCTGGAAGGAGGTCATCACCATTGTACTGCTGGGATGAGGTAAGTGGGAAGGAAGGAAACTTTACCTCAGTCCACAGGTGGGTGATAAGATCCTTCAATATTGAAACTTTTAGAACTATTGATATTTGCTTTTAGGATGGGGTTTGAACAGATTCAAAACTAAAGAAAGTAACTAACTAAAGGGGAAAATGATGCTTTTCTTATAATCTCTGATTGTCTTACCAGGTTTTGTTGTACTCTTTTACTTAGGTTAGAAGTTGTTTAAGCACTGTTTTTTTCCATTAAAATTACATTAAGACTAGGTCACTACCCTAGTCTTAGTCATTAGTTTTAATGGCTATCATTTTTTAAAAAAATTTACTTTATGGCAGTGCCTAGTTTTATGTAACTATTTCCCAATTGTGGGTCATTTGGGTTACTTCTAATTTTTCCCGTTATAAATTATGGTATGGTGAATATCTCATAGCTTATCCCCTACCCTCCAAGTTTTGGATTTTTTTCTTTGGGCTGTATTCCCAGAAGTGGAATATTTGGGTCAAAGAGTATGAGTATTCTTGGCCTTTAGATATATAAGAGATGAAGGGCCAAGAAGAAATGCAAAGGAGTGAAATTTTGTTGAGGATCTGTGCATAAAGACACCAAAGAGGATCAACAAAAAGTGTAATTAGGATCAAGCTTTAGAATCTGACAGAGTCCTTTTTAAAATTTTTTTTTTAATTTCAGAATATTAAGGGAGGTACAGATTTTTTTTTTTTGATACATGGCTTGAGTCAGGGCTATAAATATTCCCATTACTCGAATAGTGTTCATTGTACCCATTAGGTGGGTTTTTGCCCTTCCCCTCCTCTCCCTCTCCCCTGCTTGATTTCCAATGACTTTTACTTTCTTCTGTGTACTTGTGTGCCCATCAGTTAGTTTCAGTTTATTAGTGAGTACATGTGGCGTTTGTTTTTCCATTCTTGAGATATTTCGCGTAGGATAAATGCATCTAGAAAACCCCAAAGACTCCACTAAGAGTCTCTTGGAATTGATAAATAAGTTCAGAGTCTTTTTTAAATTAAATAATTGTGGTTTTGGTGGCCTACAACTTCTACTTGGATGTGAACTCAGGAAGAAAATTGGCTCTTGTAAGTTTCATGGGGGGCAAGAAACAAAAGAACATTATTAAAGTCAGTATGTTTGCTAGGGCAAGGCCTGGACAAAGAGAGAGAGAGAAAGAGAAAGTGCCCCTGGTTTATAAGGCCCAAGGAAAACTAGAAAACAGAGTAACTGTATTGATGAAAGAGGGAAAGCTATACACTTCTGGCTGCATTGGTACACAGAGGGATGCAGTCCCCAAGAGTGCAGGCAGCGCTGAGGCAGGAGTGGCGAAGGAAAAACCAAGCTGAAGCCAAGTGCTGGCAGTGCATACCCAAGAAAAAAAGGAAATCAGTAAATCTGGGATCAACTCTCTGGAGAAATTCAGATACTCCTGTATTTTAAGTGATTTGTTAAGGACATGAATAGGCATCTTGTTTATAATATCATTCTTTATTTTTTTCTGATTATAAAAATAAAATCTGTTCTGTAGAAAATTTAGAAAGTATAGAAAAATATCAGGAATAAGATAGAAATACTATAATTCTCATACCAGAAATAACTGTTGTTAGGATTTCTGTTTGTTTCCTTTCTGATCTTTGTGCATGTGCACACACACACACAATCACACAAATGGGATCATGCTGCATATAGAGTCCTGTGGATTACTATACCACATAGATATACTAGAATGAATTTAAACTTCTTATATTGTTGTCGTTTGTTGTTTTTAAAAATTCCACTATATCTAGTAATAAGAATATGCTTTTACTTTTTTATGTTTTTGAATGTTTGTTCAGACCATATTCCTTGGCTTGAAGTGATTGGGTCAAAGGATAATGGCAACCTTGAAGCTGTGTCACATTTAAGCCAATAGTAGTATGAGCCCATGGACCTTAACACATGCTTGCCAGCAGAGGGTTTTGTTCTGTTTTTAAATCTTTGACGGGGGCTTTCTATGAAGGCAGGGGATACCAATTTCTTCCACATCCTCCACCTCTTTCCCCAGCCTTGATGCTGAAGTTAATTATTTTTGAGGTGTAAAAAAAAAGAACCTTCATGGGAAGCCAGGGATAGAAAAAAGATGGCTATAGTGAGAATATGTGCCAGAATAGGACTGAAGGGAAGTGATTTATGAAACTCAGAGAAAGTTGGCTTTGTCACTACCTTGAATTATGCAAAAGTGTAAAGTGACCATAAAGAAAAGAAGCTATCAAGACTTCTCAATCTTGTTGTATTATATTATAAGGAATGAGAGAAAGTCAACTTTCGTCTAGAAAAAGGAGTGTTGCCTCAAATCCATTTTGGAAATGGGTAGGATATAAAACACAAAAAATATCAATAAGTAATTATCCTTGTATTTTATATAAACTCAAAATCCTCTGGCTAACTAGCATTTTTAACAGGAGGTCCAAATATTGGAAAATTCAACCATCACAATTTTTAGTACCAGTGCAATTATATTTAGGTTTATATATTAGGTTTATAAAGCTATTCAGAGTTATGCCTTCTATTTTCATTTTATAATTTTTGTTTATAAGTCTAATATCAAGGGGGTTCTTTTTTTCTGAAATTGGCTGATTTTTCATGCATTGCTGATGGATTATTTTATTTGTATAGTCTTGTTTGAGAAACAGTTCTCCAGACCTTTGATGTAAAACACACACACACACACACACACACACACACACACACACACTTTCTCCAAGCAGCTAAGCATGATAGAACTAGGATTACTAATGTGGGTCCCTTCTCACATTTCTTAATTGTTCTCAGTCACCCTGGGTTTCTTCCCTAGACTTTGATTATAATTTTCATTTCATATTTATGCAATCTAATCTTATAATCACATGTCTTCTTGGACCAACATATGGTTCTGTGTCTTCAGGCTAAATTTGTCTTCAAAAAGCCTCTGGTTTTTTCCAGCTGCTTTAAGGCTACGGTAGTAAGCCATTTAGATTTAAGAGACCAAGTTGCTGATTACTGTTCTTTCCATCCTGTGGTGAAAGCATGGCAGCTACTCAGAGCAAGGACAGTACAAAGTGAGGTTTCCCACCCTGTTAAAAAATATCCCCTCTTATGTCCCACTAATGATAGATTCATTTAAGTTAGTGGTTCTCAATCTTGTTTGTTGGCAAAACACCTGGTGGAAGTAGTGTTCTGAGAAGAACTCCATGAAATATTGATATATTTAATTCTATTTACAAACTAAAACACTTAACCAGCAGAAAATATGACTATATCATACACTGCAATGTGAAATCCCTTCCATAATCACATAGGCCAGGCAAGGAACTAAGGATGATGCTAAGTTTTCCTGTTAACATTAATGTAGTGCTTGATACTTTGTCTTGTCATTTGCTCACCAACAGCAAGACTATAGCAGTCGTGAGAGATTTAAGAAAACTTTTGGTTTTCCCACGGAACAAAATCTTGAATTTAGAAAACTCTACTCATTGAAAAGTCTTTTTATTGTGAATTCAGATATAAGCAACTACCATTATTTGATGTCAGCAACAAAATATCTCAGATTAGTATTGCTTGAGAAGTGGTAATTTGTTCTATTAACCTCTTCTTTTAAAATGCAAACATCTCTTTAGAGATTAAGCTGCGCTCCAGTAACATCTTAGTTTTGAATTACTTTAATCAAATAATCACCTAATGTCTAGCCAATATCAGCTGCTCTGTTATCTATTTACTTTTCTTTAGTCTATAATTGTGGTTTTCAAACTTATACATTTTAGCTGCAGAATTTCTTAACATCAAATATATAACTGCTTTTCCAGTGCTTCAGAGAACCCCAGGTTCATCTTGGAGTCTTTTTAAAAAAAATTTCTTGCTTTATAATAAACTATTCCAACACTTGGTAATTTATGACAATAACAACCATTTATTATGCTTGGAGGGGCAGGCGTATCTCTGATCCACTTGGAGTCAGTTGGGACAGCTCAGCTGAGGGCTGGAATATCTACTTCTGATATGATTCACTATCAGGGCTGGTAAGTGGATGCAGGCTGCTGACTGTAAGCAGGGTTGTGTTGGAGCTGGCTTGTATTGATTCGCAAAGCCAATTGTGCACATCTGTTTCTCAAATTCATTTCCAGTGGCATCATGCTTGTAGTTTGAAATTAGTCATAGTGAGAATATTTGCACCGTGGAAACTGACAACTGCTACAAATCATAGTTTTCTCCCTGCATCCCGCAACACACAGACAAGAGTTGGATGTTCAACATTTAACAGCCTATTACTAGCTGGGATCTTGGCTAGAGGTGAAGACCAGGGCCTCAGAATCTCTCCTTGTGGGCTTTTCCAGGTGGCCTGGGCTTCTTCACAACTTGGTGACTTGGTTCCAAGGACAAGCATCTTGAGAGAGGGAGAATAAGGCAGAAGCTGTATGTCTCTTGTGGCCTAGCCTTAGAGGTCATATAGCATCACGTCTGTTTTACTCTATTAGCCCAGGGAGCCGCAAAGACCTTTCCAGGATCAAGGGGAGAGGACATAAGCTCCACCTCCTGATGGAAGAATGGCAAATTATGGATGAACATATGAAACCAAAATTTTGTTGTGGCCATTTTTGGAAAATGCAATCTGCTGTACCATTTTATCCAATCAGTCAGGCATGAATCTTTTTGTTCAATATGTCTTAGAAATTCAGAAGGATAATTTATCTAAGTTAAAAAAGGGCATTGAATCATAAAAATTGTGATGAACTATATGAGCAATGCTGAGGAGGTGGCAAAGGACAAATGTACTTAGCAAACAGAGGAAAAGGAAAGATTGCCCTGGTTGGAGTAATGAATTTGTTTTGGGAAGTACAGAGCACTAAAGTCAGCTAGGCAGGTTATGGCAAAATTCTAGATGACCTCTGTATTAGTTTCCTATTGCTGTGTAATAAGTTACTGCAAATTTAGAGGTTTAAAACAAATCACAAATTTATTATCTCCTGATTTCTATAGGTCAAGGTCTGGCACGTTTTAGCTGGGTCCTCTGTTCAGGCTCTCATAAGGGTAAAATCAAAGCGATTATCTGGGGACAATGGCCTGTTTCTAAGCTCCCTCAAACTGTTGGCAGAATTCCTTTCTTTGTTGTTGTAAGACTACTTATTGTTTTGCTAGCTGTTGACTGGGGCCATTCTCAGCTCCTGAGGCTGCTCTGAGGTCCTTGACCCTTGTCTCTCTCCATCTTAGCAGGGGAGAAGTTCCCTCAAGTTGACACCCTCTGACCTCTCCTTCTGGGACCAGCTGGAGAAACCTCTGCTTTTAAGGGCTCCTGTGATTAGGTCAGGTCCACCAGGATAATCTCTCTTTTTTATAGTCAACAGCGTCATCTAACGTAACCTAATCATGGAATAAAATCCGTCAAGTCCACAGTCCTGGGAATTATTCTGGGGGAGCAGATGGGAAATCTTGGTGCCACTTTAGAATTGTGCCCAACCCAATGTGGAATGATAGGCTGAAGATCCTGCCTTCCTGAGTGGTTAATGAAACGTGTCCAGCAGTGTGCTAGCCCGGTGACCTTGGGTGCGTCATTTAAATTACCCAAGGCTTAGTTTCTTCATTTAAGGGGGAAAAGATAATATCACTAACTTTTGTATCTCACAGGGCTGTCATGGAGCTCAAGTGAGTCAGTGAATGTAAGCGTTTTGAAAAACATAGTGCCTTGTTGATTTTGTGTTGAAGACGCTCTTCTTGTCACAATCCTATTTTTCCATCCAGTCTCAGTTCAAGTTCTACGTAGTCAGCTTTCTTGATCTTTTTAGCAATCCCACCATCCCCTGATCTCGCCTAACATTTTATCTGTCTTTTCTTATGCTATTTTGTATGTTTTTTTTTTTTAGTCTGTTTTAGTCTTATTTTCTTTTTTGGCCCGTGAGCTCATTGAGGGCCTTTGCGTTGCTCACAGAACTTATAAAAAGCCTAGCGTAATGTCTCTCATATAACAGGAACTCTTTAAATATTTGATTGAAGAATGAATGAAGATGAAGTTGCTGGGATAGCAAATAGAATTAGAATGGTTATTAAATGAAAGAACCAATTAAGCTACAACTGGAATTTTTGCTCCTATGTTCCTAACATAAAAGATACCTAGCCAAACTTTCCTGGAATAAATATCTTAGCTCAGTAGAATAATGAACTGTGTGGCCTGACACATTTTGTCAGATTGCCACCAGAGGGTGTGAGCTCTGTGAAGGCAGAAAACATGCCTCTCTCTAGTCTTGGTGCCATGTTTGCCTAGCATAGCCTGATAAATATTGAATGGATGAGTAAGCAAATATTGGCTAGGGTGTGGCTCTAATGAAAAAGACACCCTCTGATCCAATTCCACAGCCTCGCCCTGTCTTATTCGTTTCCCTGTCTCCAATGTAAATCCAGCAGGAGTTATAATCATAGATCTAGAGGCTGGCCACACCTCCATATTTGACCTCAAAGGATCAAAAAGCCTGAGTTCCACTGACAATACCATTAAACCCACAACTGTCCCAAATCCTAAATACTGAGGGGGTCTTTCTTCTTAGGAGCTCAGACTCCTAGCAGGCAGCAACCTCAAAGGGCTTTCCAGGCAGCCTCAGCTCCTGCAAACTCAAAGCTAGCTTTTTGTCCAGGGCAATCTGGATAAAAATGCTGCAAGGAGACAGTGTCAAAAAGGAAACTTAGAAATGAAAATTCTGCATTGTCTTTAATAAAGTGTAAATCCAGTAAAGGTGGCAGTGAAGTGATAAAAATAGCAGGGTTATTATGTTCATCTTTAATGCATTTAATATAACAATAGATTATTTCATTGTCATTAAATGAAGGGAAAGTAGGAGGATCTAATTCTATCTCTAGATTCCTTAATAAGTACTTCATTGTCAGTGAAATCATTTACATTGTTCAATCTCCAAATAAAAGAAAAGAATATACAGTGGCATATACATGCTGCAGAGCACTGAGATCTGTGAGGGGACTTTAGGCCCTGGTACAGAGTTAAACTGCACCCAGGAAGGAGCTTGGCCATGAACTGCTGTTTGTTCTGAAATGAAGTGCTTCACTGTGGTGGAATCAGGGAGGTAGTGTTTTGGTGAGATGGAATTGACAAATGCTTCACTTTATCCACCTCCTCACACCCCCAAGAATGTGTGATTTTGTGGCAGGATTTGGAGATGAGATTTTCTACTATATAGGCTTCTTGTCAGGATGAATGAAGACCCTGTGTTAGTGAGACTGCATTAGCTTCCATGGCCTGTAGGCGGAGCTTTTGCTCTAGATTAATCACCTGCAGGTTCAAGGCATGAGCCGCTTTCCCTGCTGTCCTCTGCTCTGGGCATGGCAGAGTGCAGTCCTGTGAAATCTGCACACAGGGGCACCTCATCAAAGAGCCCTGGTACAGATCTGCTCATGCCAAATGCACAAATCCTCAGTATTTGCCTGTCAGCCATTTATATTCTATTGATAGGCAGGACCAAAACAGACTCACAGGAATGGGTTCATGGGTTCACATTGCTGCTCAAGTTTATAGCCTGAAAAAATTTTTTCTCTTGCTTCCTTTTTCCTTTTTCTTCCTTGAAATCCTTAAAGATTATAAGATTAAGGGGTTTAAGAAAATTGTCAAGGACCATGGGTTTGTCAAAGTGTTGAAAGGGAGAAATCATCTGAGATCACATAAATTTGATTTCTTATTTTTAAGAAATGAAGATTATATATATAGTGATTAAGAACATTATATTAGTTCTGTGGAATAGAATTTTGCCCCATCTAATATAGTAACTGCCAGCCATATGTGACTATTTAAAATTAAATTTAAATGAATTAAAATTAAACAAAATTTAAAATTCACTCCCTCAGTTGCACGAGGCATGTTTCAAGGGCTCAGTATCTATGCGTGACCAGTGGCTACTGCATTGGAAAGTGCAGATATAGAACATGTCTATCATCACAGAAAGTTTTACTAGACAGTATTGGTATAAATAAAAAGAAAGATAAATAGGGAATACGAAGAAAATGGAGGGGTAAAAATCCAGACAATGGTCTAGGTCAACTGAGAGAGGAGTGAGCGAGAGCGAAAATTACACAGAGTTAGATGGACACACATAGAGAGAACGAAGGTCACAGACAGACTGGCATGACTAGAAATTGCTGTACACACACACAGAGTAAGAGGGACACTTTCAGATAGATGCTCCAATTTTATAGAGCCTTATGATTCCATAGATAAAGATTTTTAAAACCATGCAGCATTTTTACAACTATAAGCAAAAGTACGTCTGGGTGATACTACCTCTTGGTACTTTTCATGTTGCCAAGATGGAAATAAATTGAGAGTTTCTCTTGGCTTATAGACCCCAGATTATCTGTACTTAATCTATGCAATGACAATTCAATTTGTTAGAAAATTTAAAAAAGAAGTCGTTCAAGTAGTTATTTTGCCTATGCAAGATGAAACCATTAGTTTAACTTATGCCCACTGAGTTAGCAATTTATTTTGGTGCCAGATAGGTACATTAGAAGAGTCATTGGAATAGTAGTGACTAAGAGGACAGGTTTGAATGTGAACTACATTAGGCCAATATTTACCTTATATTGAAAAACTTTAGGAGTTTGGATTTTATGGCTACACTTCGTAACAATTTTAGCATCAATCGCTCTGTCAAAAGTTCTTCCTTTTAGCTAACCAATAGTTTTTTGTTTGTTTGGGTTTTTTTGCCATAATATACACCTATTGCCTTTTGATCTTTTGTTTGGCATGTATTAAGAAGGAAATTGTTTTTGCTGTTGTAGTCCATATAACATTTCTTTGAACTCTAAGGACTGCGAGGGGAATAGTAACATTGAGGGTTGGGGTTTCCTTGCAACCCTTAGCTTTTCCTTGTAATGTTTGCGGTACTCACTGAAGTAATGTGGCAGGTAAGGTCAGCAGACCTGAACCTTTTAACTTTTACTTTTTTCTTTTTAACATCCAGTCCACAATTTTATAGCACAAGCAATTTGATTTTATAACTATTTTTCCTGGCATGATTAGGCACTGAATAATTGGTTCATGACAGCACTCCCTCCCTACCCCAAATTCTGATAATGTAAGTCAGAATGCAGGTTTATTAATTTACAGCTGGAGAAAAACCTGGTCTGAGACTGTGAGTTGACTCACAAAAATGCATGACAGTTCAGAAGGTTTCTTGGTGAATATGGAATCAGAGCTGGATGTCCTCAAGGGACCGTCGTGTCAAGCCTTGGTAGCTTGATGAATTGTCTCTCTCTCCTCCCGAGAAATGTTTCTGTCTGAAGAGCCAGAACATGTCCAGTGTGAGCACCCTCGTGCCCGAGCAGAGCAGGAGAGAGACAAACCCTGCTTCTTAGCTCTCCTCTGCGATGGCCATTGTCACTTGCCTTGTGTTGCACCAGCCCTTCTCTTTTTCATGTAGCATCCTTTTGTAACTGTTTACAGTTGACAAGCTTACAGATTACTTTTAATTAATTACAGCTTAGGTTGGCTACCTTCTAGTGACATTTAGGGAAGCATTATAAACTCATTTCTTAGTACATCTCCAAATCAACTTGTAGGATAAATTTCTTCTGGGGAAGTTTTTGTTTTTGTTTTTTGGGTTTTTTGACAGCTTTTCATTCAGTCACTTATTCAGTATTTATTAATTCCTACTCTTGCTAGACATCAAGAGAACCTCTTAGATTACAAAGATGAATAAAACTCTTCCTGATTTTGCAGAGCTCACGCTAGTTTAGAGTGTGATTCATAGGCATAGAATTCCACTGTTGTAAGTTCTATAGTAGATAGGAACAAATGGTTTGGGGAGGATGAAGGAAGAATTGACGGAGTGTTTTAGAGAGTACATACTTGTAAATTTCATTTATGAAAGGTCTTCTCTGATCTCTGCTTTTCTAATTTTTTGTTCTCTATCTTGGGAATAAATAACAACAATGACAATAATAACAATATTAACTATTTTATCTTGAGCACCTACTATGTGCTTGACATTATCTCTAGCACTAAATGTTATCTAATTTAATCTTTATAATAACGCCTGGAAGAAGATATTATTTCTATTTCATAGAGGGAAAAACCAAGACTTAGAGTGGTTAGGTACTTGCCCAAGGCCCCCCAGCTAGAAATGGGGAGGGTGGGGCTTGTATCCAGTGCTGCTGGCCATGACAATGTTCATCTCACTGTCTCACATACCACCCACTGGGCTTTAGCCCTCTGACCATGACCTCTGCAACTGGCATTGCAGCCTAAAGGGTGTGTGGATCTGCTGGAGGATCACCATCTATTAGGGTCGAATGAATTGATCATTTAAAGCTGAAACCCTCCATTTCAAGACATTGTGAGGGAGACAGACACATTTGAATTGTGTTGTGAAAGTCAGATGATGACAATTGAAGTAAACACAATGAAATGGTGGAGAATGGCAATTTTAAGAGATATATCAGAAACGTGTGATGGGTTTAATGAATTTTGAAAGCATTTGTGAGGCCCTCAGAAGGACTGTGTGTTTTTGGGTGAGTAGAGGCAGGACTGGGGACAACGTTGCCTGCCACCAAGGTGTCTGTCCTGGCTGAGACCATCAAGGCCCCAGTTGTCCCATCTCAATTAGGTTAACTCTGTTTGCCTTCTCAATTATCTTGTAATCTGCTAGTTTGATTCTATCACTGAGGCTAACACAGTGGGTTTGGGCTTCCCATGAAGCAACTGAGATCCATAGAGTGAGGAGATTTTGGTTGCATTTAAAGGATATATCTTAAAGAGCACTGTGGTCTGTGAAGGACTTGCCGGAGAGTCTCTTCTTTTCTCTGAGCCTCAATTTCCTCATCAGTAAATATTTGCTCCCTTCTATCCCTTCCATAGTGACTCTTCATTACTGCTTCCAAAGGTAATGCCTTCTGTCCTCTTCCCTTTGTCTTTCTTTAATGCCCTCTCCTGTCCTCTCTAGCCCCTGACTGCCTCTTGGACATCTTTTGCCACAGTGGGGAGTGGAGCACATGCCTAAGGGCTGCCCTGATTCTGCCTCCAGGGAAAGATTCCACCATCTACAAGCAAGACTGGAAAGGCATCAGAAGGCATCCAGTATTCCTTTCCCTTCTGCCTTCCACTTAGGTTTTGGGGGACAGAGGGAAAGAGAAGGGACCTCATCTATAGGCATGCTTGCCAGGGCAGCATAGAGCAGGTATCCGTATTCCTTGATGAGCACACATACACAACCCTGTGGCCCCCAACATGCACACATGCATGCATACAGGGACTGGAGGCACTATGTCTGTGCTTCAGCGTTCTCTGGGAAGACAAGTGTCCTGTGCTCAACATGGTGGGAATGACCCAACATAGAAGTCTGACTACCCCACCATGCTCTCTGCTCTCCCACGAAAGAAAAACATAAACACAGGGAACAAAGGATTCAATTATGTCACTCTCTTACCATGCTGCATCTTAGTGAGCGTTTGGTGAAAAGTCGGATGCGTTTATGGGTAGAGCCCAGCGTTGTGAGTTCTAGTCCTAACTTTGCCTTTTACTAGCTATGAGACCTCAGCCATTTATATCATTTCTTCCCACCTTACCTTCCTCTTCTGTCAAATGAAAATAGTACTGATTTTATTTTTTTGCCTTGCCCTGGTAAAGCTAGAGTTAGATAATGAGTGGAAAAGCACATTGTAAATTCCAGCACCCTAAAGAAATGCAACATAGCAAATTAGTGAATTATCAGTCTTCTATCTATTCCTGTTTAGTAGGAATTAGTCCTGTAGGAAGGATGCAAAGGAAGTTTGTTTCTCTTTTTCTTGGCATGAACTGCTGTCTGCAAAGAAAATAGGAAAGGTGTGTTTGGAATGAGTTTGTCTAAATTTGGGGCTCCCTGGGAGTTTATTAATTCTAATAATTCCTTACATTTGGGAAGCATTGTAGTGGTTAAGAGCATGGGCCTTTGAGACAGACATCCTAGGTTCAAATCCTGGCTCTTGTGTGGTCCTTGACACATCTCATAACTGCTCCATGACTCAATTTTTCTATCTGTAAAATATGAGGATTATGATAATAATAGCCTCTCATAGAGTTCTAAGGGTTAAGTGAATTAATATATATAAATATATTATATGTAATTATATTACCTAAAAGCCTGCCTGGTATGTATTAGCTTTTATTATCATTACTATTATGTCACTTGAAACTTTTCCAAGAATGTTTATATATTATATTTATTTCATCATCATCACAGCAACCTTGAGCTGTAGCAGCCACATTTTATGGGTAAGGAGACTGGTTGCTGCAGCCACATCTTCAAGCTCACACGGCTAATGAATGAGAGAGCATTGCAGCAAGTGTCCAGAACTCTTTCCAATATGCTCTGACTATCGTCCTCTAAATCCTGAAACTGGGAAAAGCCTGAAGATTCTAATGACAGTCAAACTATTTAGCAAGTAATCATGACAAACTCATTGCTTAGCCAAAGAGACGAGACTTTGGATTTGTAATCAGAGTTTTTAAGTGAACTTAAGAACTTCATTAAGTTATTAAATATGTGAAATTAACTTTTATACTGGATTGTATTTTTAGCATTTAATGATAATAAATCTACTTTTTATAGAAAACAATATTCTTTTTACTGTTTATAATTTATAGCCCACCTATTTCTATGATGCAGAGTCCAATTAAAATACAAGCTCGACAAGACATTTAGAGATTAAAAAAAAGTTCTCCTAACTCAATGCTAAACAACATTCTTCTTTCTGTGAAAGGTAAGCCAGGACAAATATATATATGTACATGTAATTTTTATTTCATTCAGAATGAAATAGGTATATTAAGTCCCTCGGGAAAATGTATATTTTTATAACTTAGATTACCTATATTATTGAATATGAAACTGTCAATGAAATAAATGGCACTGAGTTTTAGCCATTAAAATGTTAATTTGGGGCATATCTAAGTTCATTCTGAAATTGGCTAAATCGTGGGAACTTGAACCTAGATGAACTGCATGTGGCTGAGGGATGGGGTCACTCATTAGATTTAAATAAAATGTGAGAGGTAGACTCTCCCAGGGCAGCAGGGGCCAGCTGGTAAATCTCAAGGGACAGAGTCTGGCTAAAAGTTTCCTTTGTTTCCTAATGCAAGAATAGAAGTTTTATTTCATTTTTATTTTATGACAAGAGAAATTGTATGCATTCATCCAAAGAAACCTTTTTTTTAAAAAATTCTGAAATCAAACCTAAGCAGACATTTATGGAATGAGAATTTGTATAAAGAACTTTAAATAACAGTGGACAGTATCTTCCGTGACAGCCCTTATAAAAACTACTAAAATCCTTCTTAAATAGAGAATCCTTATTTCAACTTTCTATAGAGGCAGAAGGCATAATATTAAATTCTTAGTAAAGGCTTTTTTCCTTTTTTCTTTCTTTCTTCCTTTTTTTGAAAAGGCAACCAGAATGAGCTAAGCTAGTACATAGTTACTATGGTTTCTGATAATTTGCCTTAAATTCTGATAATTTGCAGTGGAACCAGAGAATCTAGCATAGGGTCAAAAATTCCCATGTCTGATCCATAACCCTGGTGAGTGGGTGAGGCAGGGTGGTGGCAATGGCAAGCAGGAGCTCATGGGACCCATCTGAGCAGAACAGCAACTTCTTAGCTCCGGTGCCAGGAGAGGATGTGAACCTGTATCATCAGATCTTCTCATCTGTCAAGAGAAGTAACAAATCCAGGTTATACATGAAATCTTCCTATTTGTAAATATTGGCAGCTAATTCATACTAATAAAAGCTTATGTGGTGTGTGCAAGATCACATATATGTGAGGGTTATTTACTGTAGCATTGCTTATGTTGGCAAGTTTGGAAACAGCCCAAATGTTCATTAATAAGGGACAATTGAAATAAATCGTTGTGTATCCATTTGATGAAATATTATGCTGGCTTAAAAACAAAACAAAAAGAATGAGAAGACCTTTATATCCTAATATGGAAATCTCAAGAACATTGTTAATTGGAAAATTCCAGGTGCAGGGGTGTGTATATTATGTTTCATTGTGTAAAAAATAAAAGAGGGAAAAGAGAAGTGTGTGTGTGTGTGTGTGTGTGTGTGTGTGAGGGAAGAGAAGAGAGAGAGAGAGAGAGAGAGAGAGAGAGAGAGAGAGAATGTATTAGTCTGCTCTGGCCTCCATAACAGAATACCACAGACTGGGTGGCTTAAACCAAAGAAATTTATTTTCTCACAGTTCTGGAGGGTGGAAGTTCATGATCAATGTGCTGGCATATTTGGTTCCTGGTGAGGGCTCTCGTCCTGGTTTATAGATGGCCACCTTTTCCCTGTGTCTCCACATGGCCTTTCCTCTGTGCTCCTGCAGAGGGGATGAGCTCTGAAGTCTCTTCCTCTTCTCCTAAGTGTACTAGTCCTATCACATTACAGCCCCACCCTTATGACCTCATTTAACTTTAATTACTTCCCTAAAGGCCCTGTCTCCAAATACCATCACATTGTGGGTTAGGGCTTCAACATATGAATTTGGGGGTGGGGGGCGGGACAGAATTCCCTCCATAGCTCTCTCTCTTTCTCTCTCTCTCTATATATCATTTGTTTGTAAATGTATAGAATATATTTAGAACGGTAAACCAAAATTAGTAACATTTCTGGCAGGGGTGGGAAACTGTAATGCACTGAACAATACATTCCTTTTTGTGCTCCTCCTCGTGGAGGAACCAGCATCACTCTTAACTTGTTCAAGTTTAAGAACTGGACTTGTCATCCTACCCAGAGAGAAGGCCAACCCTGTCCTTCGAATGCAGTTGCTGCAGGGATGCCTGGTTCTACAGGTAGTATTATTTTTCAGAAAAGAGCTTGGGATCTTTCAGTGCTTGTATAACTGCTTGCTTGAGACCCCAAAGTTCTGCCCCGTATAACACAGAACATAAAAGAATACCAAACTCTAAAAGCAAAGGAATTGTGACTTACTGAATTAATCATCCAGATTCCAGTTCCATTTCATTTATCAATGAAGAAACAGGCATATTTGTGCAGCATATTAAATGTTCAGCTTGAGTCTCCCCCTTTATGTAGGCAGAAAAATCATTCCTTGAATGCAAGGAATTCCATTTTCTCTTCCTCCTATTCCTCTAACCTCTCCCCTGTCCACGGCAATACCCACATATTCAAGCAAACCTTAGGGATGTTCATTGCCGGCTTCAGCATATGCTTTCTCTGATTCACAGGTTGGGGAATCCAACTTGTTAAGCAGCTTCTACCCCTATGGGAGTGCGGCAGAGGTGGTGGTGGAAAGAGCTACTATTAACATACTTCCTGCAAAACATTCTGATGTTCCTTTAGGTGCATCTTTCTGGATTTCATGGAAGTGGGGAAAGTATTGGTGATGATTTCTTATCCACCCACAAGCCTGGGTGCAGGTATTGAAGAAGGACAGTTAACTCCCCAGTGGCAATAAAAACAATCTGTTTTTTTCTTTACCAGTCTCAGTCAGGGCATTTTGTTGCAAGTTTAGCTGCTCTCTTTCTTCTTTATCTCTCTCACTCACTTCTGCTCCCAAATGCTCCTTGTTGCTCCCCGAATGTTGTTAAACACAACAAATACCACACCGGTTCCAGAGCTGGGTCTCATCCTGTGTGATTGGTCAGTTTAGGCACTGGCAAGCCGAAGAGGCACCTTTTATGTAGGCTGTCACACAGACTGTGCTGAGCAGCAGATGCCGCCCCCCGGCCCCCCGCCGAGGCTTCCACCTTCTCTGTAGCTACCACTGCCACACTGCGGAGAAACCCGGGGCTAGACAGGCCAGTGCAAGTGAACAAGGTCCTCCATACTCACATGAAGGTGAGCATTGGCGCTACTTCCTCCATTGCCTCCACACTTTGGAAGCTCACGGCACTCCTTGTCCCCTTGAGGAAGTGAGGTGGCTGCTCCCCTTTGTCCCCCACCATCTGCAATTGCATAGAAGGTGTGTGTCCTTCCTCCTCCTCCACTTTGTGTAATGCTTCAGCTCCCCTGGGCTGTCCTTGTCCCCAGCTGGCTTCCACCCCCTGCAACCTCCTCTATTCCCAGGGGCTCTAGTGGGGATTGGGAGTAAGTTTAGTTTAAACCAGTTCCATTTTAGGAACCGGGAAAAAACTGGGGAATTCAGAACAATATTTATAGTTTAGGTTGTATATGTTCATTTATTAGTTTTGATCATTGTACCATGGTTATGTAAGATGCTAACATCAGGGGAAACTGGGTGAAGCATATACAAGAACTCTCTGCTCTCTTGCAAATCTGTAAGTCAAAAGTTATTGCAAAATAAAAGGTCTTTAAAAATGATATCTGATGAGAGAAACTACAAGTATGTTCTAAAAGTCTCTCTCAATCCAGGCTTCATTTTGCCAGCTGCCTCCACATCCACATTTAGGTAGCTCTTTGTTGTTCCCCCCACCCCAAGAGATGAGTTCTCCCTGTGTTGCCCAGGCTGGAGTACAGTGGCTATTCACAGGTGTCGTCATTGTGCACTGCAGCCTTGACCTCCTGTGCTCAGGTGATCCTCCTGCCTCACCCTCCTGAGTAGCTGGGACTACAGGTGTGTGCTACTGTGCCTGGCTTCAGGTGGTTCTTTGAGTAATACCCTGTGCATGTTGGTAGGGGACACAAATCCTATCCCTGGCCGCATTTATGCTAATTTATGCTGGCCTATACTGAGATAACCATGGGGGAGAAGAAGAATGAATCAAGGTAAGATGGATTGTGAAATCCCAAGTGGAACTGGTTGCAGGGCAGTAAGAACAATTACATATTGAGTTATAACTTCAGTGCATTTGAATTGAGAATATGAATATGAATATAGTCTAAGGAATCTAGTAATTTTCATACTGCTTTCCCTATTGTTACCTTAAAGTAGGTTATTAATTCTAATAAGACAGTTCTTCTGGGTATCTTCAGGAGTGTGTCCACTGACAGCAGAGGGCAAAGGAGACTTTTCTAGATTTCTTTTCAAGGGCATGGATCAGAGGAATCTATAAGGGGGCAACTGTTACTTTATCTGGCTACCATCCATGCCACATGCCTGAGCTCTTCTTAGATGTTCCAGGAGTAGGTCCTTGGGAGCTGTCGCTTAACTGCATCCTCTTCACAGTTTACAAAGTCCTGAGTGATCTGGCACGTGTCTAGCTTTTCAGCCTTCTGTCCTAATCCCTGATACTATGCTACAGCCATACTAGATTCATTCTCTTCTTAAAACTGTGAGCTTTTCTCCTTTACAAAGCTTTTTCATTTGGTGTTCTCTTTTTTTGGGAAAATTCTTCTTTTAGGTCTTCTCATCCCTTCTTATTCTGCTTAAGTTTCACATCTACAGGAGTTTTCTGACCAATCATTTAAAGTAATTACTCTCTTGCCTTATCACATTGTCTTCTTTTTTCCTTCTATGCTTATCACAACCTATAATTATTTTTTACCCATTCTTGCACTTGTTCATCATCTGGCTAGTATATACATTTCATGAGAACAAGAACTTGGCTTGTTCACCTCTATACTTGAGACATCCGGAATAGAGACTAGAAGAGAAGTATTAGTCTTTGCTGAATTGAAGAATGAGGGAAAAGGTCTCTCCATTGCCTCTGCAACTTGCTGGACGAGGGTGAAGAGCTCCAGTCACTCCTGAAGTTGGGGAGGGCAACTTGGGCCTCCTTCAGAGAGAGGCCCAAGAGTCTGACGGCACATTCAGTCCAATGGCAGGAAGAAGGGCCTTGTGCAGACCATCCTGAATCGCTGTGGCTGTTTCCTCTTTATGAAAGGTAAGGCTGGAGAACACATGTTCTCTCAGTTTGAAGGGACGTGAGTTATTTCCCCCTTCCCTTTCTTTCTCTCTTCCACAAATATATCTTGCGCATTAGAACTTAGCATGGTGCCTGGATAATAGTTCAAACTGTGAACAAGAAATATGCAAACCCCAGTCCTCCTATACTTATGGACCAGCAGGGCTGGCAGACGGGACAAAAGGTAACTACAGTTTGGTGTGAGAGGTGCTCTGGGAGAAGAGAAGGGGATTCTCCTCCTCACTTGGACTCACACTGGATAAAGAAGAGGGTGAGGACCCTTGCAAGGCTCACAATCCGGCCGTTCAAAGGCCTGAAATAATCCAAGAATGTATTATGTTTCACTTTGCTGTCATGTTGGGCTCAGTTACAAATATTTAATAATTGACTTAACACCTACGGACATGTCTAACATCTCCACATATTTATTTTACTTGCCTGGCACCTGGAGAAATTTCTAGGGTATCAATAGAGAAACTGGGTCTGGAATCAAGGGACTAGGGTTCAGATTGTCACTTTGATCTGTACCAGCCTCCAGACTGTGTTTCTTTTTTCAGACTTCTGGTAGTGGGGGCTCAGCAATCTACCTGAAAACCTAGGTTATAAGGCAACTTTTATGTATGCCAAAGTTTAAAATAATCTTCTGCTTACTATTTATAGTGGGTATTCAAGAAATACCTGTTGATTGTTACATAAATTGTTGTGAGACAATTAATGAGACTAAAAATCTCACTGAACTTCAGTTTCCTTATGTGCAAAATGAGGGCAATAATAGATGCCTTAAAAGGTTGTTAAGAATATGAATAAAGTGACATTGGAGGGGTCGTGTATTATAATGCCTGGCTCATGTAACCTTTCTTGAATAAAGGTTAGTTGAATCTGGATCTCCATGAATAGATGCTTTGATGTGTACTGGTGATTAATGTGGATTCTAACCTTTCTGTTTGTGCTTTCCCGGCTGCACAGGCAGGGGAGCCTAAACCTACCTCCTCAGTCTCCTTTGCAGCTAGGTTTTATGATTCAGTTCCACTAATCAGATATCTTTGTTAGAGAATTTAAATTAGGAACTGAATTGAGCAGGCAGAGAGCCGGGATGTAAGGCTTGTGTCCCATAGAAGGGGACACAGTGATTCTAGAGCTGGCAGATATGGTGGCACCTTCCTGGTGGCTTCTCGTGTGAGTCAGGGGCAGTAGCACCTTTGGCTAACTGCTTCACAGTGTAGCTTTGGGATCATTCCCAGAAGCTAAGCCTGTGGTCTTTTCTTCAGTATTGTCTCTACATGAAATAATTCTCTGAGCCATTTAAAACAGTATATATTAATTTTTTTTAGGGCTGCCACAACAAATCACCACAAATTGTGTGGCTTAAAACAACAAAAATTTCTTCTTTTACAGTCCTGGAGGTTAGAAGTTCAAAATCAAGGTGTCAGTAGGGCCATGCTCCCTTTGAAGACTCTAGTGAGAATTCCCCCTTGCCTCTTCCTAGCTTTTGGTGGTTTCTAGCAATCCTTGGCATTCCTTGGCTTGTAGCTTCATCTGTCTAAGCTTTGCCTCTGTTGTCACATGGTTTCTCTCCTATGTGTGTCTCTGTGTATTCACATGGTCGTCTTACTCCAGTCACTGGAGTTAGGGCCCACTCTAATACAGTACGATCTCTTTTTAGCTTAACAAAGACCTTATTTCCTAATAAAGTCACATTCTGAGGTTCTAAGTAGACATGAATATGGGAGAGACACTGTGAGTGTCTCTGTACAACCCAGTAGACAGTGTAATAATTCCATGTTACTCACCTAGCTGGAATGAATTCTGTTCTCTGAAACTGAACTCTGCTGATTCAAATGACCTCTGAGGCTCCCAGCCACCTCTGACATTGTAGGCCTCTCCTCTTAATGTGAGGTGTTTGACCTGTGTTGTGATGGACAACTTCAGGCTTGGGCACCAGCAACCATACAGAAAACATCACTGAAGGAGGGCTTCATTTATTTGCAGTCACATATAATTATTCACTTCTGCATGGGGAAAGCAGCAACCCCTCCTTTCGTTTATGGAAGGTTATAGAGCCATTTAGTCAAGCTTACTTGTCACTTTCTTTGTCCTTTCCTCTCAACTCTCCTCATACACAATGGGGACAGTCTGCTCTGGTAGACCAAGTCTTTTAACACAAAAACAGCACTTCACTGTTGATTCTAATCTCAGCAAGAGAAGCTTGCCTAAAGAATTAATTCAAAATTAGGTCCATAGGGCGCATTTTATTGCAAAATAAATGAAGTGATTAGAATTAGGTGGTCACCAGGAAAGGGTTGAGGAGGAAGCTGGAAATCCATTTGTAATCCATGGCAATTGCCAACTTTAGTTACCATTATTAATGATTAGAATGTGCCAGGCAATATCTATGTGTGTGTGTGTTTACACACACCCTGAATATTATATATTTTATATATTTTACATATATTCTCAAATGTGTATAGATGTATATATATTTCTCATATATACATATACACCCACACAGACACTCTGTATTGCTTTTCTATTGCTGCCATTGCAAATTCCCACAAACTTGGTGACTTAAAACACACTTATTTATTATCCCACAGTTGGTTAGGCCAGAAGTCTGAGTATAGAGTAGCTCTACTAGATCCTCTGCTCAGAGATTCACAAGGCAGAAATCAAGATGTTGGTTGGGCTCTGGGGAATATTCTACTTCCAAGCTCATTCAAGGAGCTTGCAGGATTCAGTTCTCTGTGGCTATTAGACTATGGTCACCATTTCCTCGACACGTGGCTCTCTTCATCTTCAAGCCAACAATGGCACATCAAATCCTTCTTGTACCTTGGAACCTCTGACTTCCCTTTCTGTTACAAATGAGAGAAAGACTTCTGCTTTTAAGGGTTCATGTGATTGGATTAGGTCCACTCAAACAATTTAAAATAATGTCCCTATCTTAAAATCAATTTATTAGTAACCTTAACTACATCTGCAAACCCCCCTGTGGCCATGCCACATAACATATTCATGGGAGTAATACCTGGAGGTAAAAGTCATAGGAACCCAAATTCTGCCTACAACACATACTGTGTAGAAAAACTGAATCTAAGAAAAACTGCAGCTAAATATTTTTTCCCAGTGTTTCACAGCTTACAAAAAGCAGAACTGTGATTTCACTCATTCTTTCCACAAATGCTTATTGAGTGCACACTATGTGCCAGAAATTGTTCCAAATGCAAAGGATATAGCAGTGAACTAAATAGATAAAACTCCTGCCCACATAGAGTTTACATTCTAGTAAAATTTATTTGACCCCTGCCTATTAGGCTTTCCTACCTGCATGCTTTGTATCTCTTCTCATGGAGTTTTCCTTATATACCCAAGCTCGGGACTACCCCTCTTCCTGAACCAGTGGCACCCAGAATTCAGACACACTACTAATCAGACCTACTTTTCTGTGACAGGGACTAACCCTAGGCATTCTTGCAGGCTGGCCGTTATAGCTGTACCCTGCCCCAGGTTGGATCCAATCCAAAGTACTGGCTTCCACATATCTCATCCTACCTGGTGTGCTGGATGTCCTGTATGGGGCGCTATCCTGCCTTGCTCCTGTTGGCCCTTCTAGAGACTGGGCTCTTCCCTTGGATCCTGCTCTCCCTCCCTAGTACCATCTAAGGTGCTGCTGTGAGTGACTGTCCTTTCAGAGCCATGCACTGCTCTGTCCTCTGTGGTGTATTACCCCAGCAGAGATGTTCCTGAACCCTGTTTTGCCTGGTGGACCAGACCACGCTTATCTCTCCTTCTTGCCTGACTCATGCCAGCCACTGGTTCTGCCTCTAAGCACTGATGCTGGCAAAGTAGCCAGAGGTCCAGGCAGAGGCTTCGATGGAATAGGTCCTGTTTTCCCCAGCCCAGGCCTCAGGGATTACTGAGTGCTGACCAAGCCCATTCTCATTATGACAGAGGTGCTTTGAGGGGAATGGCTTGTATAGAGGCATGGGTCAGGAAACGAGTGAAGGATGCTAAATAAGCAAGTTTGTTTAGCTCACACAAAACATGGTAAAAAAGGAAGAAAGAAGAAAATTAAAATGTGGGAGTTTGGGATAGAATCCCATTCTATTTTTCCATTATTTAGAAATGGTCAGCTTTGATAAGTTGCTTAATGATTTATTTAATTTTCACAAAGAAAAGGCCAGGAACAGAAAGGTTTTGATCTGAGTCTATAGCCTGATTTTACTTACTTGCTCTTCTACCCAGTCTTCAAAGGCCCAGTTGAGAGCTGTGTCCTTCCTGAAGCCTTTCTGGACTCTCATAAAACAAAACACTCTCTCTTCCTCTTCCATGCTGCTGTCTTGCTCTATAGGTATAGAGGCTTCTTGTAGCCATCTCTATATCCCACAAAGCACCCGGCATAGAATCTTGTACAAGGCAGGAGCTCAGTAAGTGCTTTTGAATGTATGAATGATCCGATAATCTCTTATTTTAGGGTATATTGAAGACATTAAAAAATAAATTAGAGGGTGGGGTAGGGAAGCACGGGAAGATGTCTATTGAGAAGAGTTCTGGGAACCTAGAGCTTAGTCTGAGTTCTGCCACTAAGCACCTATGTGGCCTTGGCAAGTGGCTCAGCATTTTGGAGCATCAGTTTCCTTGGTTTTATGACAGGCATATTAATACCTGTCCTGCCTATCTCAGAGGCACTGGGAACTTTGAAGGAGATAGAGTAGTGCTTGATATGGAAGCACGCAAAAGATCATAAAAATGCTGTAAAATGTGTAGTTGATTATTTTTGTTTGTGTGTGTGGTTTCATAGGTGTATGTGCTGTATCCACAGATCATCGGTTCCTTGACATCAGGAACCCCGGGCCTTTCATAGTCCTTTCAGTTCAAAGGACAGAGAAGATTGTGGCCAGGGCTGGATACCTACCTGTCTGCCTGAATGTGCACTGCTCTGAGGGCTTGTTGAGTCTGAAAGGGACTAATGATCTCCACACTTCAGGAACTTTGTATTGTTATTACATAATTAAGAAAACTGCAAAACTGGTTTAGAGACAGAAAGTAAAAGCAGAAACGATTCCCTAGGGACTCTGGGAAAAGGACAGGTGTAGGGCAGCCACTATATATCAGGTCCTGTCCTAAGTGCTGGTGAGAGAAAAAATGCATTAAGAATCCCAACTTTGCCATTTCCTGAGCAGTTAAACACCTGCAACATTCCAGGCAGTGTGCTTTTCTTATGTTAACACAAGTACTCTCTCAACATCCCTGTGTGGTAAGTGTTGTCCCTGATTTGCAGGTGAGGAAACTTAGAAAGTCATAGACTTGCATAGACATACATTCATGTACCCACTAAATATCTTGTAGAACTGGGATTCAAACTGTGTCTCAGTTCAAAGCACGTACTTTTTCCATTGTAGTATATGTAATTTAGAATTTTGCACAAGCCCCATTTTTTCCCTAAAAGAATAATAAAAAGAAAAAAAAGAAAGCATTCTGATAGGCGAATTCTTTTAAATGGCTCTCTTAGAAATTATCATGTTATGGGGTACTGGTTCATTGTCAGGCCCTGGTTTTTAATTTTCCATGAAGATTGCTTTCATTTATAACCAATTTGGCCTAACATACTTTCCTCCCTCTTTAGTGAATATTGCCAAATATTTGCAACAATCCCCCAGATATTTTGTGCTAACCAAGAACTTGGTTGTTCTCATCATTTTAAATGATTAAATTAAAATTTACCCCCAAAGGGTTAGGACTCTGAACACATACCATTTTGTTGGTTTCAGGCATGGAAATGAATCTATATGGAAAGAAAGAGGTCAGGTTAATATAATTGCAGTGACCCCTACATCTCTGTGGACCTGGGCATGGGGTTTTAGGCAGCATGAAGCCTGACAGAAAAAGGCTCCTTTTCTCTGGGCAAGAAAAAGGAAGTAGGGCCTGGGGAAAGAAAGTAATACAAAAAGAGGAAGGAGAAAATGAGTTGTAGGAAAAGAGGGGAAGGTTGTAATTACGACTTTAAATATTTCAACCATTTTGGGAGCTGGACAGTGTTCAAGGAAGATATGTTCCCTGAAATACAAGGTTTGTATAACATCACATGAATATGTCACTCAACTTATAAGTATTTTGTGAGGAGCCTCTTGTCCGCGTCCAGCAATGCTTTCATTCTAATGGTAAACATGAATGACTTACTTTCTTTTTCCTGCTGGTCACCCCGAGTTAACTGATATTTAAGTGAGTCAGTCAGTCAATTCACATTTAAGGAGCACACACTATCTGTAAGATATTGTTTTGAATGCTGAGGAGAGAAAAAGATGCTTTAAGAATCCCAACTCTGTTATTGGGGAGCTACTGCTTCTGTAAAGGGACTAACTAACAATCATGCAAGGTAGGTAGACACAAGCATAAAATAGGAGGGTGTTTCAGAGGAGAGATTATTATTTGTAAAGATCTGGTAAAACTTTCTTGCCTTTATCATTATTGGGACTGAAAAAATACTTTCTGCAGGAGATGATATTAAAGTAGCATTTACTTATGTGAACACTAGCAGGGGGCTACCTTCTGGGTAAGGAAGATGTAGATCCAGAAAGTGAAGGGCATGTGTGAGAACCTGTGATTTGGTTGGCTGGAGTAAAAGGTGACGGAAGACAGTAGTCAGAGATAAGCAGGGAAAGGCTGGCCAGGGCCAAATTGTAGAATGTTTTTAAAGCCAGGTGTAGCAGTCAGGGTTTGATCAGAGAAGCAAAACCATTACAAATATTGTGGAATGCTTTTTTTTGTGTGTGTGTAATGATTTATTACAGAAATTAGATCTTACATAATTGTGGTAGAAGCTGGAGTATTTTAGTTTTCTTTGTTGTGTAACAAACCATCCCAAAAGTTAGTGGCTTAAAAAGATAACCACTTTACCCGTTCATGATTCTGTGAGTTGGCTGGGGCTCAGCCAGGCAGTTCTTCTGTGGGTCTTGCTGGGATCTCTCATGTGGCTGGGGTCAGATTGTGGCGAGATGGGAATGTCCAAAATGGCTTCACTTACATATCTGGTGCTTAGCAGGGATGACTGAGAGGCTGTGACTTTCTCCCTGCCCCTCCTTCTCTCTGTCTCCATGGCTCTTTCCATTTGGCTAGTTTAGATGCTTCACATAGTGGTTAGATCTCAAGAGTAAGCATTCCAATAGAATAAACCTCAATGTTCAAATGCATATCAAACCTCTGCTTGCATCATGCTTGCTAGTGTCCCATTGGTGAAACCTAGAGTCATGAACACTGAGAGGTGTGGTTCATTGGGGGCCATCATAGTAACCATCTACTAAATCATGCTAAGGGATTAGGAATTTTTTTCAGTAGGTAATAGAGAGCTATTAAAAACAGAGAGGAAAGTGATTTAATTAGATTGGTGCTTTAGGAAGACTAATTTGGCAACAGTGTTATAGGATGATGTGGAGAGACACATGAGGCAGGGAGACCAATTAAGAGACTATTACAAATAGTCAAGGTGAGAGGAAATGAGGGATCAGACTTCGGCATATGTCAGTCAACTGCTTGAATGCTTTCAGATCCATTTTGTCTCCCTTACCCTGATTGCAAAGGAGCTGATGACTCAGTATGTGTTTCCCAGGCTCCATGTCAACTGTCATCCGGCTTCAAGCTGGTGCGGCCAATGAGAGGCTCTGGTGAAAGAACGGAGGACAAAGCCAGAGTGACTATCGTTTACTGTCTGCCTCAGGTGGTACTTCCCGCAGCAGCAATAACTTTTCTGTGGCTACAGCTTTGATAATACTATCTTCCATTTTTGTCTCTCCAAGGTAGGGAGGGTGGCAACTTACTCTTTTACTAATTTCTGGGTCTCTTAACCATCCCCTTTTAAGTTTCTTGGTTCTTCTATCATCTGTACAGCTAAAGTTCTCTATTGAAGTCCCTTTATTTTTAAGTAATTAGTTTCTGTTTTCATGGTTCAAACCTGGCTAATACAGTAGACTAGTAGGAATAGAGGAGGAAACGCACACACACACACACACACACACACACACACACACAAACCACATAGGACTTGGGAAATAATTGGTCAGGTAGGTATTTTTTGTAAGGCAATATCAAAGGTGATTTAAAGGTTTTGAATCTGGGTAACTGAAAGAATGATCATATGAGTAAAGGAATAGAACAATCAGGAGGGGAGGCAGCCTTTGAGCAAAAGGTAATGCATTCAGTGTTGGAAATACTGCATTTTGGGGATGAGTGGGTTATGCAGATGATGATAACCACCAGGAAGCTGGGGGACAGGTCGGAGGCAAGAGTTTAGCTTTTTGTGCCATATGAGTAGAAGTGGTTACTGAGGTTATGAAAGCCTGTGAGATGGCCAGGAGAACAGAAAGGAAAACAAGCATTTAGGAATTAGCTATATATAGGGAGAATGGGAGTAAGTAAGGGCCAAGGAAGAAGAGTTCAACAATATAGGGGTAGAACCACAAAATATATTATTACAAAAGCCAAGGACAGAATATGAGAAAGATGGTGGCATTTTAGTTTTCTATTGCTGCCAGAACAAATTATTACAGACTTAGTGGTTTAAACAACAGGAATTTATTATCTTCAGTTCTGTAAGTCATAATTCTGGACTAGGTCTCATCTGGCTAAATCAACATGTCATAAGGCCGCATCGCTTTTTGGAGGTTCTGGGGAAGAATTTGTTCCCTCGTTCCTTAGAGTTGTTAAAATTGACTTGCTTTTGGTTGTAGGACCAAGGTCCCATTTCCTTGCTGGCTGTCACCAGAGGGCCTTTCCCAGATTTTAGAGGATACCTGCATTCTTTGGCTTGTGGATTCTTCTCCATCTTCAAAGCCAGCAATGGTGGGTTGAGTTCATCTCACACTTTGAATGTCTCCTCTTTCTTATTCTATCACATCTCTCTGATGGTTGGCTTTAAAGGGCTCACATGATGAGATTGTACCCACCTGGATAATCCATGAAACTCTCCCTAACTCATGGGCTATAACCTCAATCACATCTGCCAAGTCTCTTTTGCCATGTAATGTAACATATTCACAGGACCCATGGATTAAGACTTGGGCATATTGGGAGAAGGGAGTCATTATTCTGCCTACCACAGAAGATAAATCATTGTTGTCATATAATGCAAAGTCCAAATAGAATGAGAAACAAGAAAATAACTTAGGATTTGGTGATTTGGAGTCCCTAGGTGCTCTTTGGGATAAATGCTTCCATGAAGCGATGAGAGTAAAGGACAGCTTGCTGGGCTTAATGGAGTGTGAGAGTGGACAGGAGGTAGAAGCAGAGTCATGCAGTAGGCAGAACTGTGGGGTTGTTTTTAAGTGGGATGATATATATAATATGCTTAGCAAGTGATTTGCAGGTGGCCTTGTTTATAAGGTGCTGCGTACCTCTCTCTCCAGTAGTTCGGTGACAAAGTGAAGGAAAATAGCATACTTGAAGACTAAAGGGAATCCTTGGAGAAGGAAATGAAAGCATGGGTAGAGGAGGGGGTAATTGGAGAGTGGCCGTTGGGAGTTATTAAGGAGGTAGAAAGGTATGGGACCAAGTCAAGTTGAAGGATTGACCTTATAAAGGAGGAAGAATCTTTATACATCACCCAAGAAGGAAGAAGAAGACATACAGAAACCAGCATTTAAAAGTAAACGAGGAGAGGAGGTTGAGAAGACTATGTCAAAGGTACCGCAGACTTCTTTCAGGGAGGATTGTGGTTCTTTGCATATGCTCACAAGAGGTGTGATGGGTGGGACTGGGAAGACAATAGCTTGGATTAAAAAACTACCAGAACTTTATTTTTGTTTTCTGCAAATTGGCTTTATTTTTTTCTGCTTCTCTATCGCACGGCTGGCAGAAGGGAGCCAACTCATATCTCCCAAGCTTTTAAAACCTTCATTCAAAAACCAGATCAGAATGACCAACTCTTAATTCTAATTCTAAATTTTTAGGAAAAAAAATTTAGGCTCGTTTTGGTTCAGATGTCCCTTTTGAATCCAATTAGCCATGACCGAGAGGAGGCCAACCTGGGAGCAGAGAGGGAGGTGGCAGGTACCTCAGTGGGGTGAGGTACTGATGGGGTAGTTTCACTCAGTACAATGACATCAGAAGCATAGAAGCAGGAGTGCATGAATGGCTGATGGTTGTAATAAAGGGCTGTTTCTGGGTTATGTCAAAAATTTTTTAGAAAGAAAGAAAAAAAAAACAAAACACAAACCCCAAAAACACCAGGGAAAGGAGGAGTTTGAACGAGGAAAATGGGAAGTGGAAGGCAGCCATTTGGGACTAGGCATTGTGCCAGCCTGTTGGCTAGCCCAGTGATCAGAGCAGAGCTCTTCTTTCTTTTAGTGGGTAGTGCTCATCTTGTGTGTTCCAATCAGACCTAGCTTTCCAGAAGCCAGAGCATAGCCCACTAAATTCACAAATTCTGAACAGATCAAAATAATGCTGTGCCTTAGTGTGGCTTTGCTCAGTGAATTTCCTTCCTTCAATTAACATGATTATTATCATTGTTATTAAATGATTTCACGTGTGAAGAAGCCAATTTTTAGAAAATAAATTGCCTTGTTGCGTGTTTTCCAAGCCTAAGTCATTGAAGACCGGAGTTCTGAAGATGGTACCAAAAAAGGCAACTCCAACTCCATAAATCCTTCATTTAGGTACAAAGATAAAATAATTGAAGGCACGTGTACTCTGTGCAATTACTGTGTTCCATTTTCATGGAGCAAGTATTGGATCTACATGAATATTGAGGGCCCATCATTGTGGGGTACACCTGTTATGCTCCTTTATGGAAACACAGTTGCAAATGGGTTGAGGCCCTTTCATGAATGAAGGGCAGGGAAGAAGCTCTCATTTTAGAAGTAATATCACTTAAATATTTATGATGAGTTTCAAATCACTGAGAATATTAGTTCTTAATGAGAACATCAATAGGCCCACAGCTAGAATGAGGTGAAAGCTGCTGCTAGTCTTCTAATGCATCAGCTTAAATGGTCCCACTGATACAAGCCCACACTCGACTTTCTTTGTTATGCATTACCAAGGAGAAGAAATAAATCTCAGCATGAAGTTTGCTGGAGGAAAATAATTCACCTCAATGGTATCTCTCCTATCCTAAATTTCATTTTTTCCCTGAGAGTCTGCTACATCAACCCACACTGATTGTCTTTGACTATGAAGTCAAGAATATAATGGATTTAACTTTTTTTCATAGAAAATCTTTTAAGTGAAAACTTTTGTGTGCCTTACACTTTACTCTCAATTGCTAAAGACATTGCTTACCAGTATTATAATCATATATAAATTCAAAGCCAATTTAAGATCAAGGATCCATCTGGTTATAGGAATGTTTTTAAGTATATATAGTTTGCCTTCACTTGATAAGATTCCTCTTTAAATAGAGTCTTGTCCATTATTTTTTCTTTTCACAATTACTTAAGATTTTGTTTAAAGAGACCCATACAATTAACATTTCTTAAAAATAAGGGCATTGTGCTTTCCTGCTCTTCTGACATTATTTAGAGCAGGACTGTCCAATAGTACTTTCTATGATGAGGGAAACTATATTTGTGCTGTTTAACATAGTAGCCATGAGCTACACATGGCCACTAAGCACTTGAAATGTGGCTAGCATGCCTGAGGAACTGAGTTTCTAATTTTATTTAATTTTAATTTGTTTAAATTTAAATTTAAATTGCTACATGTGACTCTTGTCTCCCATATTAGACAGAACAGACACAAAACATTTTCATCATTACAGAAAGTTGGGCAGTTCTGTTCAAGAGATGAAAAAATTCTTCAAGAGGACGGAGCAGGTGGTCTTCTTTGTAACCCTCAGCTCCTAAGGTAGTATGGAGATTGCAGTTGCATTTGATAAACACTTATTGCTTGATCAACTTCTTTATAGGAAAGCTCACTTTTTGAAGGGCCCATTTTTTATGTTGGCCTTTGATTCATTACAAAATGTACTTATAGCTCTTGAAGTTACTTGCTGCTTTAGGATTCCTATATTTCTCTTTCTCAATTCTTAGCCAGCAGTTAGAGCTAATTACAAGGATACAGTATGATGCCTTTGCTGGTTTGGTCTGTCACACTCCTGATAGATGTATGTAACTAATTAAAAATCAAAGAACAAAATAATAGATCATGCTTCTCTGCTATATCTATCAAACAGGTATAATATTTTAACCAGAATACATAATTGAGAGTAAGATTTAAAGAAAATCTAATATTTAGATATAGTGAGATACTGCTCAATAAATTTTACATGTGATGGATCACTGCATAATCTAATTCTGATTTTTCTGGGGCATGGGAACTAGAATGAAATCCCTCTGAATTGACATGGGTCACAATGCCTGCGTGTTTCAGTTCTTCAAGAAAGCTGGGTATTCAAGGTCTCTGAAGACAGTCTGACTAGCCTGTTATTTGTCCAGCACACATAGTCTTCTCTCTGAAGATGGTTGAAAAGTGCTTTTCTCTGCATGAAGAAGGAAGTTTGGATGGAATGGAATCCTGGTCCTCTGCTATGGCTATGTGGACCCATGGTTCAGAGTCAATCATTGTTCCACTTTACAACTGTTCTGTGTAAAGCTGCATTGAAAAATTAACATCTGTGTTTCCCACATACCTATCTTTTATAAAGATACAGGTCTTTTTAAAAAAGGTCATTCTAGATCAGAGATCATGCTCAGGAACTGCCAGTTTATTGAAACTGGGTGGACATCAATGAGAGTAGCTTGGCACATCAAGTGGTTTAGAGCAAGGATTCTAGAGCCAGAACGTCTGACTTTGAGGGCCAGATTATACAGGAGCATGATCTTGGGCAAACAAATTGTCTCCATGCCTCAGTTTAGTCACCAATAAAATGAGGATATCAGCGATACCTAATAATAGGGTCATGTGACCATTAAAAAGCTTACATTATGTGCTCAAAAACCCTATTTATTATTATTACTATATATTGTTGTTACTGTTATCATTATAATCCTCCTGGCTATATCTGAAAGGGTCGGAAATTTTAGAACATGGATAGAGTCAGAGAAACCACCAATTAAGATTTGACTGCTAGGCTAACACAGGCTAGAGAAATCACGTTACTGCAATAAGCAAAGGGAAAAGAATCAGTGACATCCTTTTCATGAGAGAAATACTTCTGTGTATGCACATCATGTCTTCCGATGTCCTGTCAGTATAATTCTTTGTAGTGGAAAACCTTTCCATATGCAGTCCATCTGTGGATGCCCAGTTCTGCCTTTCCTCCCAACTTCATTTCCCTGATTAAGGGATTGAGCTGAAGATCCACACTAGAAAACCTGAGACGGCAGCACAAAGATGACCTATGGTGTTAAGGGAGAGCAATAGCCAAGGATACAGGTTATTGCAGGTCTACCCCTCCGGTTTCTGAATCCCCTTGTTCTTCATAACCAGGGTTACGTGAACACACTGGGTATCTTATACCTATCCTTAGTTCCAGGCATAGGAGAAGTGCATATCTCTGCAGACTCACCCTATAGGACTTGGTCTGAGGTGCTAACCATCTTGCTAATCTAACCCTCATGACAAGCCTCCATTTTGGAAACATAAACTTTTGCCTTGTTGCTTTTACCATAGAACCCCTTCTTCTCTGCTCCCTTAATTGGAGTGTTAGCCTGGATATTTTGAAAGCCTTCCTGGCATGAAGTTTTCTTCCAAGAATTTAGTGGCAGGAGTTCCACCACATTTTAGTGACCACTTATCTGCCTGGACTTCTGAATATAGCCCACCCTAATTCCTTGTCACTTCCTTCCCATTTCATATTGGAACCTCCCGTGGCCCTCATGCTGGGCCCACTATTCATTGTCTCAGCTGTGATAGGAAATTCTACAGTTCTCAAACATTATGCTTTACTGGAGGTATTTCCCTCTGTCTGCTCCACCTAGTGAGGAGGAAAAAGTTGGGCCTGCTTCCCTTCCATTGGCTCATCTGATCTCATTGCAAGTGATTGGCTGTGCCCCGCATATGCCCTGCACAGGATGTCTGACCAGAGGCCCTCAGTGAAAATTATACACATTTTTTTCATCCAACTAATACTTAATGTGTTCTCACTTTGTGCTATTCTAGGCACAGGAGATACCATAAAGAGAAGGAAAAAGTCTCTATTCTCGTGAAACTCACAGGAAACCTGATGTCATCATTTTGTGTGTGTATCTGATTTTGAATTTTCTGTCAGTGTTGTATGCTTACTAACTTGTTGAGATTTTTTCAATGGATACAATCTACTTAATAATATAATGTTTAGTAAATATAGGAATTCACTTCTGCAACCGTCCTATATTGTTTATAATGAGCCACTTTATTATTGTAGTTACCAAGCTCAGCTAGCTTGTGACAGCAATGAGGAGTTCTGGCTGATTATATTCATTTTGTGTCTGATTCATTTAAATGTCACTCAGTTATGAAAGTCAAAAGACAGATATTTGCTCTCTTGTGGTGAGGTGATAGTATGTCTTTTTTAAATTAAAAATATTCTATAATAGTTATTTGTTTTAGTTATCCAATATTATCAGTTTAACAGACTCTGTATATCAAATGCACCAAAATAATGCTTTACCCCACTCACAAAAGGGTGAACGTACATACACATTTATATTGTGTATTATATGGAAACCACTCATGCATTAACATCATCACATTAGATCACAGAGGTCTGCAAGGAACTCATTCAAACTGAACCGACAGTCAGAAATCTCAGCTAATGGTTGTATTTTGACAATACCTGAAATAATTGGATTGAAGTTTAAGTGTTTTTATCATGAAAAGGTGTTGAACTTTGTTTGAATTTTGTTAACTTTTGTTTTCCCTGACATCGATCAGCTATATAATCTTAGTTTGCTGGTTCATCTTCTTCAGGATGGAGGTGGTTGTGTTATATCAGCTGGCACATAGTAGTTACTCATGTGTTCACTATTGAACGAGTATAGCTATTTTGAATAGAATCTGTGCATCGTAACTTCTTTTAAGGTGTGGTAAAATACACATAACATATATTTTACCATTTAACCATTCTTGAGTGTATAGTTAAGTGGCATTTAAGTACATTCACATTGCTGTGCTACCATCACCACTATCCATCCACAGCACTCTTTTCATCTTGCAGAACTGAAGCTCTGGACCCATTAGACATTAACTCCTCATTCCCACCTACCCTCAGCCCCTGGCAAACATCGTTTGACTTTCTATTTCTATGAATTTGACTTCTCTAGGTACCTCATATAGGTGGAACCATACAGTATTTGTCGTTTTGTAACTGGCTTATTCACTTACCATAATGTCCTCAAAATTCATCAGTGTCATAGCATGTGTCAGAATTTCCTTTCTTTTTAAGGCTGAATAATATTTCATTGTATGTATTATACATAGCATATTTTGTTTATTCATCCATTGTTGATGGACACTTAAGTTGCCTCCACATTTTGGGTATTGGGAAAAACGTTACTATGAGCATGGGTGTACAAATCTCTTTGAATCTCTGCTTTTAATTCTTTCGTGTGTATGCCCAGAAGTGGAATTGCTGCATAATGTGTAATTCTGTTTAGTTTTTTGATATTCCCATATTATTTTGCATGGCAGCTGCAGGCAGCATTTTACATTCCCACCAACAGCGTACAGGGTTCTAATTTCTCCACATCTCACATCTTCACTAACACGTTTTTTTTTTTAGATAATAACCATCCTACTGAGTTTGAATTGGTATCTTGTTTGTTGTGGTTTTGATTTGCATTTTTGTAATGATTAGTCATGTTAAGCATTTTTTCATGTGTTTATTGGCCATTTGTATACCCTCCTTGAAGAAATGTCTATTCAAGTCCTTTGCTCATTTTTTCATTTTTAAATTTTTTTAGTTTTATGAGTTCTCTATGTATTCTGGATTTTAACCCTTTATAAGATATATGTTTTGCAAATATTTTTTTCCATTCTGTACATATGCCTTTTCATTCTGTGTATTGTATCAATTGATGCACAGAAGTTTTAAACTTTGATGTTGTCTAATTTATCTATTTTTACTTTTGTTGCCCGTACTTTTGGTGTCATATTCAAGAAATCATTGCCAAATCCAGTGTCATGAAGTTTTCCCCTATGTTTTTATCTCAGAGTTATATGGTTTTAGTTCTTACATTTAGGCCTTTGATTCATTTGAATTAATTATTGTATTATATATGGTGTGATGTAAGGGTCCAACTTTATTCTTTTGCATGTGGATATACCATTGCCAATGCCACTAGAAAAGACTGTCTTTTCCCCCATTGAATGGTCTTGGCATTCTTGTCAAAAATAATTTGACAATTTACATGAGGGTTTATTTCTGGACTCTCTATTCTATTCTAATTGGTTTATATGTCTATTTTTATTCTATTCTATTGGTTTATATGTCTATTTTTATGCCAGTATCACACTTTTTTGATTACTATAGCTTTGTAATGAGTTTCAAAATCAGAAAGTATGAGCCCTCAAATTTTCTTCTTCTATTTCAATATTGTTTTGGCTTTTTGGGGTTTCTTGAGATTCCATATGAATTTTAGAATGGATTTGTCTATTTCTGCAAAAAAAAAAACTTTGTTGGCATTTTGATAGGAATTGCATTTAATCTCTAGATCACTTTGGGTAGTATTGAAATCTTAGCAATATTAAGTCTTCCAATCTATGAACACGGGAGCTCTTTCCATCTATTTTTGTCTTTAATTTCTTTCGGTAAGATTTTGTAGCTTTCAGTGTACAAGGCCTCATTGATTAAGTTCATTCCTAAGTATTTTATTCCTTTTATGCTGTTGTCAATGAAATTGATTTTTTAATTTTGGATTGTTCATTGTTAGTGTATGGAAACACAACTAATTTTTGCATGTTGATGTTGTATCCTGAAACTTTGCTGAATTTATTAGTCACATGAGTTTTTTTGTGAAATCTTTAGGGTTTTCTACAAATAAAATCATGTTGTCTGGGAACAAGGATAATTTTACTTCTTCTCTTCCAATTGGATACTTTTTATTTCTTTTTCTTGCTTAATTGCTCTCACTAGGCCTTCCAGTATTCTGCTGTGTAGAAGTGGTGAAAGTGGCCATAATTGTCTTGTTCCTGATCTTACAGGAAAAGTATTCAGTCTTTCACTATTGAGTATATTTGCCACGAACTTTTCGTATATGTCCTTTATTATGCTGAGATAGTTTTATTCTATTCATAGCATATTGAGTGTTTTTATCATGAAAGACTGTTGAATTTTGTGAAGTGCTTTTTGCATCAATTGAGATGCTCATGTATTTTTTTCCTTCATTCTGTTTATGTGGAATATTACATTGATTAATTTTTGTGTGTTGAACTATTCTTGTATTACAGGAATAAATCTCACTTGGCATGGTATATAATACTTTCAATGTGCTGTCAAGTTTTGTTTGCTAGTAATTTGTTTAGGAATCATAACTTTTTTAAAAATTTGTTTTTGTTTTATTTCAGAATATTAAGGGGGTACAAATGTTTTGGTTACATGGATTGCTTTTGTACTGCTTGAGTCAAAGTTACAAGTGTGCCCATCACACAGATAGTATACATTGTACCCATTAGGTATAATTTCACCCATGCCCTCCTCCTGCTCCCACTTCAGGATTTCTGTTGAGTTTTACTTCCATCTGTGCACATGAAAGGCAATCAGTTAGTTCCAATTTAATAGTGAGTACATACAGTGTTTGTTTTTCCATTCTTGTGATACTTCATTTAGGAAAATGGTCTCCAGTTCCATCCAGATTGTTGCAAAAGGTAATTAATTCATTTTTAATGGTTGAGTAGTACTCCATGGTATACATATGCCACATTTTATTAATCCACTCATGAATTGATGGGCACTTGGGCTGATTCCACATCTTTGTAATTGTGAATTGTGCTGCAATAAACATTTGAGTGCAAGTGTCTTTTTGATAAAATGACTTTTTTCCTTTGGGTAAATACCCAATAGTGGATATTTACCCATTGCTGGATCAAATGGTAGGTCTACTTTTAGTTCTTTGAGGAATCTCCATTCTACTTTCCATAGAGGTCGCACTAGTTTGCAGTCCCACCAACAGTGTATAAGTGTTCCTTTCTCCCCGCAACCATGCCAGCATCTATTGTTTTGGGACTTTTTGATAAAAGCCATTCTCACTAGGGTTAGGTGATATCTCATTTTGGTTTTGATTTGCATTTCTCTGATGATTAGTGATGTTGAGCATTTTTTCATATGTTTCTTGGCCATTGGTCTATCTTCTTTTGAAAAGCTCTGTTCATGTCTTTTGCCCACTTTTTAATGGGGTTGTTTGATTTTTTCTTGCTGATTTGCTTGAGTTCTTTGTAGTTTCTCGTTATTAGCACTTTATTGGATATATAGCATACAAATATTTTCTCCCATTCTGTAGGTTGTCTATTTGCTCTGTTGATTGTTTCCTTGACTGTGCAGAAGCTTTTTAATTTAATCAAGTCCCATTTATTTATTTTTGTTGCTATGATTTCCATTGGGGTCTTCTTCATAAATTCTTTGCCTCAGCTGATATCTGGAAGAGTTTTTCCAACATCCAACATTTTCTTCTAGAATTCTTACGGTTTCATGTCTTAGATTTAAGTCTGTTATCCATTGTGAATTAATTTTTGTGAGTGGTGAGAAATATGTATCCTGTTTCAATCTTCTGCATGTGGCTATCCAATTTTCCCAGCACTATTTATTGAATGGGGTTTCTTTTCCCTAGTGTATATTGCTCTCTACTTTGTCAAAGATCAGATGGCAATATGTAGATGATTTTATACCTGGGTTCTCTGTTCTGTTCCATTGATCTATGTCTCCACAAAGAGGAATTGGTACCCATACTTCAGAAATTATTTCATAACATCAAGAAGGAATGAATCCTCCCCAACTCATTTTATGAAGCCAGTATCACCTTGATACAAAAGCCAGGAAAGGACACAACAAAAAAAGAAAACTATACACCAATATCCCTTATGAATATAGGTACAAAAATTCTCAACAGAATTCTAACAAACAAAATTCAACAGCACATCAAAAAAATAACCCACCAACACCAAGTGGGCTTCATCCCAGGGATCCAAGGATGGTTCAACATATGTAAATCCATAAATGTGATTCACCATATAAACAGAAGCAAAAACAAAGATCATATGATCATCTCAGTAGATGTAGAAAAAGCATTCAACAAAATTTAGCACCCTTTTATAATAAAAACTCTTAACAAAATAGGTATAGATTGAATACTTCTCAAACTTATAAAAGCCCTATATGACAGATCCACAGCCAACATCATACTGAATGGGGAAAAGTTGAATGCATTCCCACTCAGAACTGGAAGAAGACAAGCATGCCCACTGTCACCTCTTCTATTCAACATAGTGCTGGAAGTCTTAGCTAGAGAAATCAGGCAAGAGAAGGAAATTAAGGGTATCCAAATGGGAAAAGAGGAGGTCAAACTATCACTCTTTGCTGATGATATGATTTTATATCTAGAAAACCCCAAAGATTCTGCCAAGGAACTCCTGGAATTGAGAAATAAGTTCAGCAATCTCTCAGGTTACAAAATCAATGTACACAAATCAGTAGCATTCCTATACACCAACAACAGTCAAGGTGAGAATCAAATCAAAGACTCAATACCTTTCACAATAGCTACAAAGAAAGTAAGACACCTAGGAATATATTTAACCAAGGAGGTGAAATATCTCTACAAGGAGAACTACAAATCACTGAGGAAGGAAATTGCAGATACTGTAAACAAATGGAAAAACATATCATGCTTATGGATCAGCAGAATTAACATTATTAAAATGTCCATACTACCCAAAGTGATTTACAGATTTGATGCAATCCCCATCAAAATACCAACATCATTTTTCGCAGATTTGAAAAAATAATTCTATGCTTTGTTTGGAACCAGAAAAGAGCCTGAATAGCCAAAGCAATCTTAAGCAAAAGGAACAAATTTGGAGGCATCATTTTGCCAGACTTTAAGCTATACTGCAAGGCTATAGCAACCAAAACAGCATGGTATTGGCACAAAAATAGGAATCATAGCATTTTTTTGATAAAGATTGCTGTCTAAGGAACCTGAAACTTTGGGGGGGAAGGTGATCTGCCCAAAGTTGTACATCTGGATGTGATTGTCAAGGTAGAATATAAAACCCAAGATTTCTGAATCCCCTCAGGTGCTTTTAATTACTGTCAGTTTTGGGTATTCCACAGACTGCCTTTTATTTGTAGAGATCTGTGGGTCTTGCCTTACTGGCACATTGAAATCACCTGGGAAGCTGTAAAAAATATTGAGGCCTGCATCTTACTCACAGAGATTCCGTTTTTTTGATTTAAGTGGCTTTGGGGTGGGGAGGAGTACACAGGCAATGAGATTTTTAAAATGTAGCCAAAGTTAAGCACCTCTGACATAGACATGGTAACTGTGGAGAACGACATGGGTACTGTGATTATAAGTTAGAGGTAGATCAATAACATGGAGGCATAATACCTTCAGTTATGAAATGCAGCCTTGTGACTTAGCATTGTGGAGTGGTAATATGGACATGGCTGTAAGCATTATAGACGTTTAGGCTGTTAAATTGGTAGAAGCCTAGGCCAAGTTTTTTATCAGATGAGAAAAACAAGACACCATCATGAGGGAATAAATGGATGGATCCATTTTAATGTCAGGGCAGTCTTCCTGGCAAGTATGTTATTATTAGGTAACAGGAGAAAATTGCTAGTGCTGATGAGACAAGTACTCAAAAAGCACCATCCTTTCTACTTTCATATTGAGAGATATGCAAGCTTGCTGGCTAATAGCTATGCTCACTTCAGGGAAATTGTCAGGTAGAAATAGGGGCAACAAAACCTACCTTTCTGCATTAGTTTCTCCAGAAGTCACTGTAGTCTGTAGTCCCCTACAAAGTTTCCCAAAGATGCCTTACAAGATTTCCTCAAAGAAATTTTTCTGAAACCATGACCCTGTCAAAGAAGTATCTTCACTTGCTGATTGATTTTATCAGGGGTTTTAAAGAAGATGAAAACTTCATAGAGTAGACCTTTATCATGGGCTGTATTAAATAAAATTTTATTTTATAGGCTACTCTGTTGCCTTGTTTAATTGATTTATATACACTGTAGAAAGCTTTGTGAAATATAGTGTACAGGTATAACATTTATAATTGATTAAATATTGTGCTTCTGACCATTCATATAAAGAAGATGGGCACCAGGCCTTGGTTAAGGACAGAAACCTATTTTGTAAGATTGCTTTATGGGAAAATAAGACTTAGCTTACTTCTCCTAGGCTTACAGGATCTGATTCAGTAAATAACGTGGTAATCAATCTAGTAAAACTGCTGTAAAATGCCTCTCCTACTTTTTACAAGGGACAGGGAAATATATATATATTTATAGTATATATATATATATATATATATTATGTGTATATTTCCCACACATAGTATTTCCTGGTTATGTTTTAGATACTTAGGAAGGTAAATTAACTCTTTAAAGCCACAAGTCTTACATTTGATCATTTAATTTGGTGACAAGTATTAACTAAGCATCCATTATGAGTTATATTTTGGGAGGAAGAAGACTGTTTAGAGATAAAGATGCCCCCATCCAAAAAGGCAGAAAAGACATTTCATTATAATACAATAGAGAACATGATTAACATAAGAGCAATACAATTGAAGTCCAGAGTTTAAGGGACTTTAGAGTACCACTGTTGATTGTCTTTCTAGAAGAAGTAGTATATAAATTAGGCTTTGAAATATTTCAGTAGATAGAGATGGGGTAGAACATTCCAGGTGAGAATATGTCATGATAAAAGTTGTAGGAAAGGGTAAGATGAATTTGGGGAGCAGTGAGTAACCCCATTTGCTATTAATATAACATAGGGTTCATGTGGGTCAGTGCAGAATATGAGTTTAGAAAAATAGGACTTTGAAAACTAAGGTCAAGCTATAGGAAGATTAAAGAGGGCACGGTGTGTGAGATGGGGTTGTAGGAAAACAGAAGCTAAAGGCAGGGAGGCAGCACTTAGAAAGTCATGAGTGGGAGACCAGAGAAGGATGGATAGGAGGTACTGTGCAAAGCTAGGGCATTAGTTAGCCAGACGGCTTCAGTCATCTGGGAGATGGATGTTGTGAATGCAGGAAGGCCTGGTTTTTAAACCTAGTGAAGTGAATGCTCCATCCAGGGCTCTAGCTTTTCAGGAGGCAGTTCCTCAGCACATCTACATTCTCAGATGAGCACAGGAAAGGGGCTCTTCCCTTTGAATGTGAACTCTTTGAAACTGGTCTGTGCTACAGAGGATTGCTTTTTAGAGCAATCTCTTACAACTGGGCATCTGCCAACTGTAAATGTGTTCAGACCTTAAAAAGCTCCAGGTTACTGCAAAGGTTGTATCCATGTTGTCTGCACTGTGTTTAATGTACCCTGAGAGCCTTTCTAACTCTGAGGATGAGATGGCATAAAATCAATACAGGGTCCTGCCTCCCTTCCAAACTATGTACCAAGTGGGCAGAAACAAAGTTTGTGACCCAAAATGTCCTCATTACCTGTATTGACTCACTAGGCAGTTTCAGGTAATTTACTTATTGAAACTCTAGTTTCAGTTGAAGACCATTCTAGGACAATGAAGTCTTTCACAGTAGGCCCTTTTAGGGATCAGCCTGCATCCTCTGGAAAGTTCTGGGTATTTGGCTTCTAGTAAACCAAATCAGCCACATCAGCCTCTGTAGTCTACTCAATGGCTGGTTTCACTTCCAAAGTGGGTTATTCAGAATGTCTAATGAAGAGTTCAGGTAAAAATCATAGGGTAGTGTGCTATTCTTGATTTCCCCCAGCTATTTTTCTCTTTATTTTCACCTTCAGGGCAGGCCTACTGATCTCCCAGGGCTTAGAAGTGAGAAATTTTCCCTCTACACTTGTCTCCTGAGAGTGTTGGCTGGAGCCAGGCTTATACCTGATTGTAATGGAGAACAGCTGATCTGTCACTGCCAACCCCTCAGCTGACAGGGAATGAAAATTTAAAGACAATTCTGAAAACAGCAAAGAGCATTGTAGAAGATTCTCAGTGGCGGCAGCTATTTCTTCAGGAGAAATGAAGGGACCACTCTTTTAACAGGGGCTGTAAAATATGTCCTAGAACCCATATTTTCAGTATTCTTGCTGTCTCTGCAAAATAGTATTGCACAAGGGCATGTAGTGGGAAAGGTGGAAGCCAATGATACTCCAATGTCCCAGGTTTTCTTTCTCTTCTCAAATTTGGGCAATCTCGAAATAACTCAGCTTCATGAAGTATCTATAATTTCTAAGTTACCTGATATATAACAAGTAAACTATTCCCCATGAAGAATAAAAGAACATGGATTTAAAGTGCAGAGTGAGGAACTTTTATAATATGATTAGTCTTTTAATGGTGAAGGTTGCTAAACCTTATGATGAGTTAGTAAAGGAGGTAGGGAATCTCCTGAAGGAATCTTTACCCAAGCATCTCACATAAATAAAAAGTCATCCTAATATCTATTTCCTAAATTCAAGGATATATACCAGGATTGGTAAACTATGGCCCTTGAGCAAGCTGCCTTTTTTTCTTTTGTATATAAAGTTGTACTGGAACACAGCCATGCCTATTTACATATTGTCCATAGCTGCTTTTGTGCTATGATGGCAG
The DNA here is from genome assembly GCA_023783475.1 of Daubentonia madagascariensis. NCBI lineage: Eukaryota > Metazoa > Chordata > Mammalia > Primates > Daubentoniidae > Daubentonia > Daubentonia madagascariensis. The sequence continues at coordinate 16,062,701 of JAKFHU010001631.1, read as the reverse complement.
AGCTGAGCAGTTGTGACAGAGAATATATGGCCTACAAGACCTATATTTACTAAGAGTATGGTCCTCTGGTAATAATTGTAATAATAACGTGCACCGTATAATACTTTATAGGTTTCTAAGAACTTTGATATCCATTTTCTTGTTTGGCCTTCACACCAACTCTGTGAGATAGGCAGAGAAAACATTATTCCTATTTTACAGGTAAGGAAACTAAGCCCCAAAGAGACATCTCCAACACCACCTGGCTACTAGCTGGTGAAGAACCAGTGATGTCTAGAGAAGACCTTTGGAGCCCTAAAAACTGAGGAGATAATGGTATATTATGATAGATGACCCCAATTCTTCACCCCTTCCTATATTTGCACTTTTTGCCATATAACTGCAATTTGTATCTCAAAAGGTGTAGTATAGTTTTCTATCCCTTGAATTTGGGCTTGGCCCTTTGACTTGCTTTGTCCAATGAGATATTAGTAGACAAGATTCTAGCAGGGACTTGAAATGTGCTTGTACACTGGAGTTTGCTCTCTCTTGCATTTTTGTCAATGCCAAGAGAACATGCCTGAGCTAGCCTGGTGGTCCAAAGAAGAGGAGAGACAAGTGTAGCAGAGCCACCTGGCCATCTCTCAGTCTAGCTGCTCTAGCCACCCCAGCTTGCAGCACAGCTTCCTAGCTGAGTTCAGCCTAGATGAGACAATGCTGGACTGACCTATAGATCATTGATGTTTCAAGTCACTGAGTTTTGGGATTGTTTGTTACACAGTATTTTTGTAGTAATGGCTAACTGATCCAGATAACACTGAACCTTTATTCACAAGTATAAGAAACTCTATTCCAGTTTCTATAAAGCAGGTTCACTGTGCACTGATTACCAACTTGTCTCAGTCCAGTGAGACAGAACACTCAAATGCAATAAGTTGCATGAAGCAGATTTATCACTTACAAGCAGGCAGCAAGGGACAACAGAAGCCTAGGATGCATTGTGAACCAATCCCCCAAGGCTCAGAAAACTGCCTGGGGTAGATGGGGTCTCAATTGTGCATGCCCCACTTGCACAACAGATGAACAACCCCCAAAATGTAGCCTGCCCTGGATTATATACTTTAGGGCTGTGGTCCCCAACCCCTGGGTTGTGGCCTGGTACCAGTCATGGCCTGTTAGGAAACAGGCCGTGCATCACTGCCTGAGCTCTGTACCATCCCACCCCAGTCCGTGGAAAAATTGTCTTTGATGAAACTGGTCCCTGATGCCAAAAATGTTGGGGACCGCTGCTTAGAGTCACATGACGCACTGGGCTTAAGCATTGATGGACACTGTTCTGGGGGGTACTGAAACAGAGGTCAGGCTTTTCCAGCCAGTCTCCCCCTCTTATCTAAAGATATTGCATTCCTAGCACATTCTACAATCATTCTTGAGAACTATAAGCAAGAAAGGAAGGAGAAAGGTTGATCCAAGGCTACCCAGAGAACAGTCCTGCAGTTTCTCATGCTGATTATTACTTTTTAAAATAGCAAATATTATACTCTATCAAAAACATCCTTTATGGTGTTTCCCCATTTTGCTGGGTACCCTGTTGCTTCCTAAAGTCTGTCAGTTGGGTCATACATTATTCCATTGTCCTCTCTGTTAGCATGAATGAGAGATTTAACAGCTCTGATTACACAGTTGTGAGAAAAGGCTTCTGTGGGACCCAAAAGTCCCTAAAAAGCCACGCTGTGGCTGCTCCAGTCCCCACCTGATTTTAAGGACAAATCTACTCACTTATTCTCTTATTAAGGGCCTGCTGTTTTCTAAACCAGAGGCAGAGAGACTGTTTGGACACCTCTCATCCAAAAGCAGATCCCTTTCTGGATTAGGCATTTTGTCATAGTGTTGTCCCTTTGATTTTTAAATCTCAATGGAACCTAGTGGGTCAGGGGATGCAGAAATTCCCCAACTTACAAATATCCTCATTTCCTCAGCTTTCTTTTTCTTTCCTTCCCTACACTTCATCCCTTTCTGTTCTTGTTTACTTTTTATCCCACAGCTTGGAACTCTCCAGGGCTTGAAAGAAGGGTTTTCTTGGCATGGAGTCAACTCAGACAGTAAGTGCAGCATCTTGGAGAGTAATCAGGAAGGACGGGGGCTTTGGAACCTTCATGAAGCAGAAGAAAAAGGCTCCCACCCCTCCCTCTCCCACAAGCCCCTCCTTCCTCTCCTGGGATCCTGTAGAGGCCTGACTCATTCATCAACATGTCTTTCTCTCTTTAAAAAATAAATCAACAAAACAGGAGAGGGCTTTAGAAAGCCTTTGTAAAAACTACTTAAAGAAACAGGCTCTTTGTATTCCAGTCCATGCTCTTGAAACCAAGAACCCATCTACACACTTAATTATCTAGATAATTGAGGTCCAAACCACATTTTGACCTGATATATTCAAATAATTTTAGGTGAAAGTATTTGGGAATGAGAGAGTCTTAGATAATTCATGTGGTATCTATAGCATCTTCAGACACAATATATTTAAAAGAAAAGAGCACATTTACACAAGCAGGAGAAGAAACATTTAAAAAATCTTCCTTTCTTTGAGGAGGCAGCATTAAGCTACTGGTGCTGCCTCCAAGATTCAATTGTGGACATTTGTCTGGCTTTAGTTGTCTAAGGTGGCAGGGTGACTATATTCCTTTGAAATGAAGTAAAGTGGTTAAGGAGAGAAAGTCTTCTCTGTGCTGACAGTAGATCTAAGTCAGCTCAGAAGATTTGGGCAAGTGATTCCTGTTAGTCCTGGCTCTGACCCATTTCTTATCTGCTGGCCTGGATGTAATCCACAGGATTTAGAATCAGGACAACAATCATCAGATATACCTGATCTCTAGTTTCCACTTCCTCCCAAAGTGGGGGTCATTCAGGTTTTTTTCACTTGTCCTTCTATTTATCGCCGTGACTTCGCTTAAAATGTAACCTCTCAAGCCACATGCACTCTGGAAACAGTGATTTCCTTGCCACTGGTAGCATGTGATCACTCCTGTCGGTTGTGTGGCTGCTGCTGCTGTCCAGGTGGGACAGGTTTCCCACTTTTGAGTAAGGAGAGCTTTGCTGGTCACGCTGTGAGGGCCCTGCATGAGGCATGAGGCATAATATGTACTGTGTGTGGTCACCAAAACCTCTATAGCTGAGGAAGGTGTACAACTCAAGGGAGGTGTATTTTGAGATTCTTCCCCACAATGGTGTTTAATATGGATTGAAACAAAACAGACTGAAGATGGAGAGGATAGCTGGGGGCAGTTACTACAATTTAGGTTAATGTTTCCCAGGGTGAATTTCAGGTAATGCTACAACCACAGGGGTTACATGATCAGATATTTTATCTTACCCTTGGAGATTCACAGTGCATGGGATCACATTAAAATCTCTGAGAGGTTTTGCAGCAAAGAGTTGTACCTGTGTTTAACCTAATGTTTCCCAAACACATTTGACTACAGAACCATCTTCATGCATAGAACCTAGGAACAATGTGTGGTGTGAGGTCTTGACAGAGAAATAAAAGAAAGGGATAGTAGTCAAGGGGTGAATGCAGACAGTTCTGAGGTCAAAATGCCTCCATGGTAGATTACAGCTGCTCTTGCCACAGGGGGAAAAATGGGTAACTACATGAGATGATGGAGATGTTAATTTGTTCCACTGTAGTAACCACTTTACCACATATTTGTATCTTAAACATGCCGCATACCTTAAATATACATAATAAACATTATTATAAATAAATAAATAAATACCACTATGATTTCATGTCTGGGAAGGCATAGTGCAGATCAAATACTGGCAGCAATGAAGGAAATCGAGACGGTGAAGGTGTTGTCAGTTTGTGGCATATTAGAGTTTTGATCAGGATGGGAATGACAGAATAAGCCCCACATTTTAGTCTTTTATATCCACTCCATTAGTCTAAATTTAAAATAACAAACCAGGGCCCAGACTCAATTTATTCAGAGGTTCATAATGTTGCTTGGACAGGAAAGACTCCCTATGGAATATTTTAATTGGCTCAGCCAAAATTTCTACCCTACTATATGTTATTTCATTTCCAATTTAGCAGTCTGACAGAATCGTAGTAAGTCAAATATTATAATTAAAAAAGAGAGAGAGAACTGCCAATTTTCCCCTTAGCTGGGGCAGATGAGACATTGGATTTTTTTTTTACTTCAACTAACTAAAAAAACCCAAACCCACTCCCAGAGGCTTCCAGGTTACTCCTGCCTGGGCTGGATTTACACACTCATTCTTAGGCTGTGCCCACCATTACTCCCATCACTGCTGTTCTTAGTTTGTAGAATCTTCCAGAAAAAATGGCACAGTCCTGTAGACCCTGCCCACTTCATGCTTAATTTTTTCTACCTCAAAGGGGGTCCTTGTTATTGCCCAGCAATTCTTTATTATTTCTGTTGGGACCACTCCAGATTTCCCCTTGTGCTCCAGCCCCACTTTAGCAGATAGTCTCATCATCTGCTCCATTGAGAAGACCAAGCAAATCAAACCTAAAGCCCTCACATCTACCTGAGCCCCTTTCTTTGCACATATTCACCTCTATAGATACCTTTTAATTCTTCCTTCCAGTTCTTCTCATGACTTCAGTTTCTGCCATTCCATGTAATCCTTCCCTGTCCTGTGTCATGCTTCATCTCCCTCCTGTGTGACCTTGGGCAGGTTACTTCACTGCCCTCAATCTCAGTTTTCATAGTAATGATGACTTTGAAGGATGTTGTAAGAATTGAGTGGGGATGCAAACACCCTACCCTGTGTCTGAGACATATGAGATGCTTGATAAACAGTAGCTATTCTTATGCTTACTACTTACTACTTTTCATTTTTCAAAAATCAACTTAATTGGTGCATAATTTACATAAAATAAAATGTAAAAATTTTAAGTGTATAGATTGATGAGGTTTTGTAAGTATATGTACCCATGTAAGCACCACACAAATCATACATAAAACGTTTCCACCACCCCAGAGAACTTTTTCATGCTGATTTACAATCAATTCCCTCCACTTCCTGGTCCAAATAAACACTGATCTGATCCTATCACTTTAGATTTGTTTTCTATGTTCTAGAGCTTCATTTAATTGGAATTATTCAGTATATACTTTTTGTGTCTAGTTTATTTTGCTTGCATAATTTAAAAAATTCTTCCATGTTGTGGAATGTAACATTGTATTGCTGAGTAGCATTTTATTATATGGATATACACAATTTGTTTTTGTATGAATATATACAATTTATTTATGCTTTCACTCTTGATGGACATCTGGGGTTTCTTAGCTTTTTGGTAATTGTCAATAAAGCTGTTATTAACAGTTATCTACAAGAGTTTTCATGGATGAGGTCTGTCCAGAAAGTATCCAGCCATGTAATATGAAAAATAGAGACAATTATTGAAGAAGGTCCAAGATACAAGGAACATTGTACATAGGACTAATAACACTCAGTCCCCTTCAAAGTAGGCACTTTGGGACCTCACACAGTTCTCCCACGGTCTCTTAACCTAACCCGTATACGTTTAACATTCTCAGGTGTTCTGCTTGTTGCAGGCCTTCCAGAATGTGGATCACTTTCAGGAGATTCTCGACCATCTCTGAAGCATTTGTGCCACACTTTTACTTGTGCTGCACAAGTAAATCATCCCTGAAAGCCTTCTGAATCCCCCGAATAGTCTCCGTGGAGGAATGTTCAAGCTTAATGCAAAATGTGATGCAGATTCGTTGCTCTACTTGCTCAGTCATTTTGAATGCTGTGGCCACACAGTACACGTGCTCACTCAACAGCATCTACTGCCCCACTGACTAGCACAGTGAAGTTGTCATTGTTCACGCATGTGCATTACAGTCCTCTCTCCTTGGCTGCTGGGTTACACTGATGTCGCGCAAAACGTTCTCATTATGTTAACAATGGCTGGATACTTTCTCGACAGACCTCATATTGTGTTATATGTTTTTTCTCTTGGAGAAATACTTAAGAATAGAATTATTGTGTCATATGGTTAGTATATGTTTAACTTTTTAAGAAACTGCCAGAATGTTTTTCAAAGTGGCTGTGCCATTTTATACTCCAGACAATAATGTATGAAAGTTTCAGTTGTTCCATAATCATGTTAAATTTAGTATTATCAGTTTTTAATTTTCTCCATTCAAATGACATGGTATCTTCTTGGGCTCTTAATATGCCTTTCCCTAGTGACTAGTGATGTTGAGCCTCTCATGTGCTTACTCACCATTTGAGTACCTTCTATTGTGAAGTGTTCAGTAAATTTTTTCCCCATGTTTATAAATTGGCTTGCTTATTGTTGAGTTAGAAGAATTTTCTTTGATATGTTGTGACACATATTTTTTGTTAGATATATGTATTGCAAATATTTTCTCCCAGTCTATGGCCTGCCTTTTCATTGTTATTTTTTAGCTTTATTGAGGCACAACTGACAAAAATTGTACATATTTAGGGTATACAACTTGACATTTTGATAATTGTATACATTGTGAAATGATTACACAATCAAGCTAATTAACATATCCTTTGCCTCACATAGTTACCATTTTCTTTTCTTTCTTTCTTTTTTCTTTTTTTGAGGTGAGGACTCTTAAGTTCTACCTTCTTAGCAAATTTCAAGTACACAATACGGCATTGCCAACGGAAGTCATGATGTTATGCATTGCCTTTCCATTTCTTAATGGCATCTTTGGAAAAGCAGAAGTTTTCAATTTTGGTGCAGTCCATTTTATCTTTCTCTAAATTTCTGATTGGTGGTTTCTATATCCTGTCTAAGAAATCTTTGCCTATTCCAAAGTGTGAAGTTTTTCTCATATATTTTCTTCTAGAAATTTTATAGTTTTTGATTTTACACTTATGTGTATTATCTGTTTTAAATAAATTTTATATTTGTTGAAAGGTAAGAGTTGAGTTTCATTTTTCCCCCACTTGTTCTATTTGCTTCCATTTATTCCAACATCGTTTGTTGAAAAGACTGTCTTTTCCCTTAGAAGATTTGTGAAAAAGTAATTGAAGGTGTGTGTGTGCATGCCTGCTCTACATCTGGCTACTCTATTCTGTTCTACTGATGTACTGTGCTGGTACTATGAATACTGTAGCATTATAGTAAGTCTCAGAGTCTGTCCTCTAATTTTGTTCTGTTTTTACAATGTTATTTAGGAAATTCTGGTACTATATTTTGAATATGGTAGCTTTATAGTAAGTCTTAGAATTAGATAGTGTCTGTCCTTTAATTTTGTTCTTTTTTTATAATATTTTTTAGGCTATTGTAGGTCCTTTAAGTTTCCATATAAATTTTCAAGTGAGCTTGTCAATTTCTATCAAAATGCTTAATAGAATTCGACTGGAATTTAATTGGATCTATAGATCAATTTGAAAAGAGTTGACATCTTAATATTGAGTCCTCTAATCCATGAATATGGTATATCTATTTATTACATTTAAATTTTCTCTATTATTTTCCTCAGGAATATGTTGTAGTTTTCAGAATCAAGGTCTTGCACATCTTTTGTTAAATGTATTCCTGAGAATTTTATGTTTTATGATGCTATTATAAATATCTTTTTAAAATTTCAATTTTCAATTTTTTTAGCTAGTACATGGAAATGCAATTAATTTTTGTATGTTGGGACCTTGTATCCTGTGACCATGCAAATTTTACTTCTTAAGTCTAGGGTTTTGTTTTGTGTGTGTGTGTGTGTGTGTGTGTATTCCTTAGGACTTTCCACGTGAATAATCATGCTGTCTACAAATAAAAACAGATTTACTCCTTTTTTCCTGACACCTATGCCTTTTGTTTCTTTTTCTTCTATTTTACTGCTGCAGACTCTAGAATGATATTGAATAGAAGTAGTTGGAATGAATAAACATCTATGTCCTAATGTTTTGTTTGTATATATGTTAGAAACCTACCTTAAAATATTGGTGCTTTTGATTCCATCAGTAAGTGGTTTTTTAAGAAATTAAGGGAAGAATAAGTTCCTATGTTTACTTGCATACTTACCATTTCCATTTCTTTATTTTCTATAGACATGAGTTCCCATCTAGTATCACTTCCATTCAATCTTAAGAATATTCTTTACTATTTCTTGTAGTGCTAGTCTGTAGGCAACAGATTTTCTCAGATTTCTTTTCTTTTCTTTTTAAGAAAATGTCTTTATTTCACTCTTGTCTTGGAAGGAAATGTTTGCTGTCTGGATATGGAATTCTGGGCTGACTTTTTTCCCCCAACATTTTAAAGATGTCATTCCTTACTGCTAATGTATGGCCTTTCTGAAGTGTGAGCTGTCTGCTGAGTGCTAATGAGGTGTTAACAGGGTTTTAAGGAGGTTTCTCTACTCTGGCTAGTCTAGAACTCTAATATTGGTCTGCTAGCTCTGCTTGACTTCTAGTATCTTTGTTCTGCTCTTGGCCCCATAACAATCACTTTCTTGTAAACCTCCTGTGGTCTTTCCTTGTGCATGAGCAGTCTAGTCCTCAGCCAAGGACTCATGGGGGCACCCCACATAGAGTTCTGGAGCTCCCTTCTGCACAGGTCCCTCCTGTTTACTATGGTGCCCCTCATATTCCATCCCCCTCTATATCTCTAAACTGATGTATGACTCCTCAGCTCAGGCAGAACGCTGAAGGAGCTGAGCATTTGGACTCCAGCTCCACCTGTTTAGGGAAACTGTCCCAGGTGGAAAGCAGGATGGGGTGGTAGGTGGCAAACATGGTGCTCGCCTTGTGGGCTTCCCTTTTTATCCAATGCCTAAAAATACTTTCTTTTAATATTTTCCTCAGTTTTGTAGCAATTTATGGTGTGCTGGAGCCAGCTCATCCCAGCTTGTGAGAAGCAACTTTTAAATTTTTAGGAATACTGCCAGACAGTTGTTAAACCATTGGTAGGTTGAAATCAGCCAAAGAGGGAGTATGTATGCCATGAAAACAGGCAAATGTTACAAATCCAGGCTTTTTTCTTTTTTAATTGGAGAACTGATTGCTCAGCATTTACCAGCACACCACTTTTTAATGATGGTAGGGCTGTTCAGGTACTAATTGCTCTATCATGGCTGGAAGATGAAGTTCCATCTTCTCTTAATTCACTTATTTTTTAATCCCTTTTCAGTTTGACATTAATTGCCTCCAATCTACTTTAAAAGACTATTTTATCCCTGAACTTTTCTGTATTCTTTTTTTATTCATGCCTCTGATAACTGGACTCATATTTGATGATCTTTCTTCTGACCTTGGCTACTGTAAGTATACGTTAAAATTGGTATTTTTTTCTGTCTCACTAATTGTTACATTCAATGACTTATTTTTCCTGCCCCTTAACTGCAGGCTCTCCCTATCATTCAGTTTCTCCTCCAGGTAGCTGGATGGTGAAGGAAGAGGGTTCTGCCACATAATGAAATTTGAGGCACATGGAAAAGGAATATACTTGCCCTTTCTTGTCTATTCATATGCTTTTGTTGGTCTGGCACACCCTTTTGTGATTTTCAACCCTGAATTCACTGCGATCTATATTTGTTCCACCCTCCTTCCACCCTTTGAAAATATTCACGTCAATGACCTCCCTGATCCTCCACTGGAAATGAGTTGAAACACTGGAAGCTGAGAAACCAAGAGGAGGTGTGAGAACAAAGAGGGAAAGGGTCCTGAAGGTACTTGTGTACCTGCCAATTTTGTTGCCCTTTCTCTTCTTTTGATCACATGTTCCTTCTACAAATTCCAGCTTATGCCTAATATAGTTCATATTGGATTCTGTCACTTTAAACTAAATGTGTTCTAATTCTCAATTCTACTTTCAATGTAGTTTAAATCCATATCTTCCATGAGCCTTCTCCGTCTACCCTTGCCCCGTAATATCCCACTTCTTCTGCATAACTAGTATATTCTAGTCTTTCCCCCAATTAGGTGTGAAGTTATGTTATTCAATACATTCACCATTATATTCTATATCTTCAGTTCAACTAGAGGCCACTTAAGGACAGATATAATTTTCTCTATATTCCTTTGTTTTTCATCCAGTGTCTAGTAATTTTTAGAAACTCAACCCATCCATGGTGATAGATTGATTTCTGAATCTATTTAAATGTACATACTCTTTGCAGAAAACTCTATTTAATTTTTGTTTCTTTCCAAATCAACTCATCCTGTTTACTTGACACTACAACATCAACATGATTAATCACTTCTTTTAGAAGAAATAAGTCTAATTAGTTAAACATCAATCCATAGATTTAGTAAAATGGCTAATCCAATACATTTATCTTAACAAACAAGATAATTTGTTGTGGTCTAGATATTTTAGTGACTAGTTATTATAGTTGATCAAATGTGTTTCATCTACCACAACGTGATTGGATGATTGTGATTAACCTTCAAGTACCCCTAACATTTCCCTTCCAACTTGTTATGGAGGCAACAAGGGATCTAAAACAGCATTTGTGGCTGTATTTCCTCTGTTTAGAAAATTCCCTTTGCTCTATATCCACTCTCTCCCTGGAACTTTCTCATGCTGGCCTGATTTCTCCTCTTTATAGCTTGTTTTCACATGACTGGAATTCTCACTCTCTATATAGCTACTTTTGTAGAGTAATCAAGTACACTTGGCCTTCCAATTCAATACTACTTACATGATGCAAATAAGCCAAATGAGTAACAGACACAGTCAATAAAACAAAATTAGCATACATTTTAAGATGTAAGAATGACAAATTGGAGACTGGTTTCATTACGAGACTTGTCAGAGAAGTCACAGAAGTTGAGGAATATTTAAACTGTCTTCTAAAATATCTAGTCTGAAAGACATCCATTTATACATGAGAAAACCAAAGCTCAAATAAAGGGAAATGACCTGCTCCAGGTCATGTAGTTGGTTATTTTTAAAGCTGGAAATAGGACCATGGTCTGATCCATAGTTCACAGCTCTCTCCATTATCACGAGTATTTTAAGTTGAAATTCTCCTCTCTTCTGTTTTGTCCTACTTACCTACCTTGAAAGTAGGAAACTAAATGGATGTTCTTTCTCATTGTTTCTTGGCTTTTTATCTTCTCCAGCTACTGCCCTATTTATCTGCTACTCTTCACAGAAAAAATTCCATAGCAAGTTGGCTGTACTTGCCTTCTCTTTTCCCTCACTTCCTTTTCTTTCTTCAACTCCCTCTAATCTACCTTCATTCTACCCCACCTCTACCCTCCTGAAAAGCTTCATGACAATGTCACCAATTATCTCCATGTTGCTAAATTCATTGTCACTTCTCTGTCCACATCTTATTGAACTATCAGCAGCATTGAATATGAAAAACTCTTCTCTTTTGAATTCTATGAATCAACAAACTCTGATTTTCCTACTCCTGTACAGGCTATTCTTTTTCAGTTTCTTATTTTCTTCTTCTCCCTTAACTTAACTCTAAATATTAGTGTATTACTTAACCAATTGTCAAAATTTCAAAAAAGAAGCTATGAAAAACCCAATAGGAAAACCTGACAAAGATATTACAAAAATATAGAATCATAATCAAATGTACCTCATAGATGCAAAAATCCTTAAGAAAATGCTAGTAAATAAAATCCAATAGCACATAAAATGAATAATACTTAGTGGATTTTATCCATGGAATGTAAGCTTGCTTTAATATTAAAAAGTCAATCAATATAATTCACCATACTAACAGAATGAAGGAGAAAAAATGTATGATCATCTTCATAGATGGAGAAAAAATCATTTTATAAAATTCACATGTATTCATTGATAAAAGCTCTTAGCACTCTAGGAATAGAAGAAATTTTCTCATTCTGATAAAACACATCTATGAAAAGCCAAGAGTTAGCATCATTTGTGATGGTGAAATATTGAATGCTTTCTTCCAAGACCAAAAACAAGGCAAGGATGTCCATTTTTGCCACTTCTATCAACATTTTAGTGGACATCTTAGCCATTGCAATAAGAAAAGATGAAATAAAAGACATTCAGATGAGAAAGAAATTAAATATGTCTTTATTCATAGATGACATAATTGTCAAAATAGAAAAGCCTAATGAAGCTTCAAAAAAGCTGCTAGAACTAATATGTGAACTTAGCAATGTCTCAGGATACAAGGTCAATATACAAAAATCAGTTGTATTTCCCATATTTAAGTGCATAAAACAGAAAAATAAAATTTAAAAAATCAATTCCACTTACAATAGAGTCAAAAAGCGTAACATACTCAGGAATAAGTTTAACAAAACCATGTGAGCCCTCTTCATTGAAAATTGCTAAATACTGCTAAGAAAAATTAGAGAAATAGATGGAAAGATATACCATGTACATTGATTAGAAGACACACCACTGTTAATATGTTGATTCTTCCCCAAATAATCTATAGATTCAATACTATCTCAATAAAAATTTCACCAGAATTTTTTCATAGAAATTAATAGGCTGATTCTAACATTTATGTGGAAATGCAAAGGAGCTAGAATACCCAAATAAATCTTGAAGAAGAATAAACTAGGAGGATTGAACCTGGCCTTATGATTTGATATCAAGATACAGTAATCAAAAAAGCATAGTACTGGCAAAAGGATTTACATATTGGTCAATGGAACAGATTAGGAAGTCCAGATTTAGACCCCTACTGATACAATTTTGTTTGATTTTCAACAAAGTCACCAAAGCCATGTAATAGGAAAAAGAAAATCTTTTCAACAAAATGTGCTAGAACAACTGGATGTCTGTCTAGGAAAAAACATTGAACCTCTTCCCATATCTCACACCATAAAAGAATAACTTGAGATAAATCTTAGAGCTAATCACAAAGGCTAAACCAATAAAGATTCTAGGAGAAAATACAGGAGAATGTCCTTGGGACTTTGAGACTAGGCAAAAGTTTCCCAGATAGGACATAGAAAATTGTAACTATAAAAGATATAACTAGAAAATTTGATATCATCAAAATTAAATATTTCTATTCATCAAAAGACATTATTAATAAATAATAGGTAATCCACAGACATCCATAAAATATTCATAAAACATACCTCTGACAAAGGACTGATATTCAGTATATATAAAGAAATCATGTTACTCAACAATAAAACTACAACCCCATTTTAAAAATGGGTAGTTTAAACAGATACCATGCAAAGAAAATTATATAAATGACCAACAAACATGTGAAAAAACAGTCAACATTAGAGTCATCAGGTAAATACAAATTAAGTTCACATGATATGCTAAACACCCATCAAAATGGCTAAAATTAAAATCACTAGCAACACCAAGTGTTGACAGGATATGGAACAACTGGGAATCTCATACATTGTTGATAGTAATGTAACATTATATAATTCCTTTGTAAAAATGTCTGGCAATTTCTTAACAACATATACCTATCCTATGACACAGAAATTCTGCTTCTAGCCAAGAGAAATGAAAACATATCCAAAAGTAATTATATGAGAATGTTCATATCAGGTTTATTCATAATACATAAAACTGGAAACAGCCTAATTGTCCATCAACAACCAAATGGCTAAACAAACTCGGATATAGTTATATGATAGAATACTGCATAGCACTAAAAAGGAACAAACTACTGATATACACAATATAGATGAATCTCAGAAACATTAAGCCTAATGAAAAAAGCTTTCCACAAAAGAGCATATACAATATGACTACACTTATATGAAGTTCTAGAACCTCCAAAACTAGTCTATGTGGCAAAAATTTTAGAATATTGGTTGCCCTGGGAGAGAGGTATAGGGATTTGCTGGGAAAGCACATGAGGAAACTTTCTGCATGATGGTAGCGTTTTATATTTTGATTAGAGTTAGGTCAGTGGTTATCAATTGGAGGCAAGTTTGCTCCCCAGGTTATTTTTGGCAAAGTATGGAGAAAATTTATAGTCATAACTAGAAAAGGGTGTGTATGGTGCTAACGACATCTGGTGGGTAGTGGTCAGGGATGCTGCTAAACATCCAACAAAGTCCAAGGACAGCTATTCCACAACAAAGAATTATGTAAGGTTGAGAATAGCGTCGAGGTTTAAAAACCCTCAGTTAGGGTTACATATGTGTATGCATTTCTCAAAACTCATTAAATGATGTACCTAAGATTTTTGCATTTCACTGAATGCCAATTTTTCTATAAAAAAGTAGAAGAACCAAAACCAAATATTTATTCTAGTTAATAATGTGCATATTGTAGTAGGGGAATGGGGTGAAGTATTCTTTCTTTCATCTCAAGACCATAAAAAAATAACATGGATTGACACATGGAGAGTAGGATGGATAAATGGATATCTATATGATAAAATATATATAGTAAAGTTTTAATTATGTAATCTACATGGTGTCACTATTCAGTTCTTTCATTTCTGTAAATGTGAAAATTTTCATAAAATATTATCACCATTGATTTCTTCCTTTAACTCACCCACCCATATTATCAGTATGTTCTGCCTATTCCATCATCAAAATGTATCTCGAGCCAGTTCACTTTTATCTATTCCTACTCATTCTAAGCTAGCAACAACCCTCTCAACTAGATCACAGCAGTAGTATGCTATCTGGTCTCTCTCTGCTTCCTCTCATGCCCCTTTATAATCTGTGCTTCCCACCACAGCCAGAGCAGTCTTCTTAAAACAGAGCTGATATGTAATACTCCCTGACTACAATCTTCTGAACCAGCAGCTCACAGTACTCAAAATAAAGTCCTCTGCCTTACCTGTCTCCTGGACCCAACACTTGCCTACTTCTTCCACTCTTTCTCTTGTCACCCACTATGTCCCTCTATCCAGCCACTCTGGCCAACATTTATTTCTTGAACCTGTCACACTTTTTCCCATATCATGCCTTTACTCCACCTGCTTCCTCTGCATAAGATACCTTTTCCATGGCTCTTGACAGGGATAGCTCTTTTCCTTTTCAGGTCTCAGTTAACATGCTACTTCCTCTTGCTCCATCTAAAGTACCCTTCTTGGCAGGGCATGGTGGCTCATGCCTGTAATCCCAGTGCTTTGGGAGGCTGAGGCGGGAGGATCACTTGAGGCCAGGAGTTTGACACCAGCCTGGGAAACATGGTGAGACCCCATCTCTACAAAAATTTGAAAAAAAGAAATTAGCCAGGCATGGTGGTGTGTGCCTGTAGTCTTAGCTACTTGAAAGGCTGAGGCAGGAGGATTGCTTGAGCTAGGAATTCGAGACTGCAGTGAGCTATGTCACACTACTGCACTCCAGCCTGGGTGACAGAGTGAGACCATGTCTCAAAAAAATAAAAAGTAAATAAAAAATAAATTACCCTTCTCCCTATCAATGCCTTTCACCTCACTGGTTTTACTTCCTTTGTAGCAGGTAGTTGAATTTATCTTGTTTATTTATGTGCTGTACTTGGATTTTAAAGTCCAAGAAAGCAGAGACCATATCTGTCTTGTTCGTTGCTATATTACCAGGCCCAGAGCAGTGTCTAGCATGTTAAGTGCAAAATAAATGTTTCTTTAATGAGTAAATGGATGGGTGATATGTTCAGAAACTTGATCAGGTGACAGATTTTTTTTTTCAGTGTCCTAGAAATGCCCACATACTGGAGGGATTCCACGAGGCACTGTCCTGGACAAAGAAAGTGCTATGTGGAGACATAGAAGACTATGAAACAGATGATCGATCATAGAGCTCATCCTTCAGGCATACAGGCCTCTAGGCTCAACACACTATTTTGATTTTCCACTCACTTGGCTGAGGAATAGAGGATTAGTTAAATGAATTATGGAATGTCTTCCTGAAGATGGACTCTCTGCACATATTAAAAATCATGTTGTAGAAGAATATTTATTGACACAAAGAAAAGTTCATAATCTATTACCAAATGAAAGAAGCAGGCTTTAGAAGAATGTGCTCGATATTATCTCCATATCACTAAGCACCCTGAACAACCTCATCCCTTTCTTAACAACACTCTTTCAAGATTGTTAATGGATTATTTTCCTTGCCCTAGATCTTCTGAGGGCAGGCACCTTTGGTTACTCTCGGAATCAGAGGGACTGGGTATTTTTGTAAGTCCCCAATATAGAAAGCCTTGAAGTAGGTATAACTCATGGGATATTTATTTGACGTTAAGTGCCAATAGTCTGCAAGGTACTAAGGAGAGGGTGAAATTGACCAAGAAGTTTAGGTTTTATTATATTATTTTCTATGCCATGAGGAGTTTAATTCCAGCTGGTTCACAGACCTGATACCTGTGACACAATAGAGCTGGAGTGCACCACTCTGAAAGCAGTATGGAGAGTCATCTGTTTTCTGAGTGTTCCTAAGTTTTTCACCCTTACTTTTAATATCTAAATTACAATAATCTGAGGATCCCTCCTGGGTGACTGCAAGAATCCAATTCTGTGCCCAGTTATCTCTGTGCTTCATTGGAGGAATACTGTATCAGTTTTCTGAGGCTGCCCTAATAAAGTACTGCACATTGTGTGGCTTAAAGCGAAAGTAATATTTATTGTCTTACAATTCTCAAGGCCAAAAGTCCAAAATCAAGATGTTGGGCAGGTCGGTTCCTTCCGAGGGCTGTGAGAGAGAATCTGTTCCACACCTCTTCTAGATTCTGACAGTCTCGGGTGTCCCTTGACTTTTATATGGCATTCTCCTTGTAACTGCACATTGTCTTTTTTCTATGAATGTCTGTCTCTGGGTCCAGATTTCCCTTTTTCTACGCACACCACTCATATTGTATTAGGGCTCAACACAATGAAGTCCTAATTATATTGCATTATAATGTAATATATATAATTAGGGCCTCATTTTAACTTGATCATCTGCAAAGATCCTATTTTCAAATAAGGTCACATTTGCAGGTACTGGGTGTTAGGACTTCAACATTTTTTTGGGCAACACAATTCAACCCATAAGGAATACCATCCAGGTGTGGCTGTGCTCCACTCATGCCAGCCCTCTGTCCTGTCTCCATGCCAGTTGTCTCTACATCACCTCTTCCTCATGCTGTGATAGCACATTCCTATCTAACTGTAAAGGGTTGTCTTTTAACATGATCTTGATGAGGATATGAGGATGATATAAGTGAAATTCAAGGCAGAGAAGGGAAACTTGGAACTGTATATATATCAGCTCATCAAGTCCAGTGTCCACAACCTCTTACCAGGGTTCTGGTCGTCTTTGTCTTAACCTTTGACCTACTGCCAGATTGTGGGATCTGATCATCTTTCTTAGAAAAATTTTATCTATCTCAATTGTTTGCTCACCCCAGTCTAGGGCTTCCACAAGAGGAAACACAAAATCAATCAATATTAAAAGAAGCACTCCAAAGATAGACCTTTTTCACAATTTAAACTCTGTGTCATTATTAAAAGACTGCTTAACACCAGATTTGCAGCATCTGCATTTGGGTACAAGTCTTCCTAGTTAAAAGTGGGTACGTACTTGCCTTATAGATGCTTGACTAAAAACCATCACCAAAATGATGCTGCCTAGAACAAAGAAAAAGCATCCTATAAGAACAGATTTTGAGCAAAAACTGCTGCAGTGTTTTTGTAAACGCATTATAATTTTTCTTACTATAACTGTGTCATGGAGTGGGTAGAGTCTCCTAGAGGAATTAGGACAAGAACTGTACCTTAGAAGATGATGTTTATTATCTGGAGTAGTAATTTTCTTTAAATACACATCCATACAAACAGTGTGATAGGCATAGAAGTTACTAGAGACAGAAGTGTTCAACCAAAGAAAAAGTTAGTTGGGGCATTTATCTAATTGCCCTGCATGTGAGGGCTATGCCTGCACAGCTAAGGAACTTTCTACATGAAAGCTGTGAGGCAGAAAAGCAGATGCCATGGGATCCAATTAAGATAGGATGCTGGCAATACGCACCAAACTTCTGTCGGAGCTGTGCTGAAATCAGGTGGGTTGAGGGGAGGTTAGGCCACAGGAGCATAGGCTACAGTTCCCCCCTTTGCCCCACCCATATGTGATTGTGCTCTACGTTAAGTCCGCCTTGTCACTGACACTTCAAAATGGTGGCTGATTGCAATCTCTTGATCAGCACATGAATGGGGAGTGGGGGAGCACTCTACTGGGTTAGGGGAGTAAGAGAAGGCATCATGAAGAATCCAATATTCAAACAAGATCGTGAGGCTGAGATTTATAAATTTGTGCCCTTGGGCTGGATATAGCCAACAAAATGTGTCCAATCCAAACTTCTCGGGAGGTTTCACATAGGGATAAAGATTTATGGCTTCTCTTGAAAATGGAAAGACCTGTTAACACATTAAGCCTGCATACTTGAGAGCAGCAATAGTCTAGATCTGCTAGTTCTCTGCCCCCTTGGATAGGATGTGTGATCTTTAGTTCTCCACAGTCTCCACTAGTCCCTATTGTGTCCTCAGCATGCAGGCACAGGCAGTTCCTTCTTACCCTCTATTGATCTCAGTCTGATTTCTTTTTTTAAATAAAGAAATATTTCTTTGTCCCTTGGCTTTATTAAATGTGGAAAAACAAAAGATAGGCTGGGATAGTAATATGACTTTTCTTATATCAACCAATTTTACTTAGTCATATTGTTATCTGTCAAAGCCCAATAAACATTTCAATTTTTAAGATCTCTTATTAAAAAAACAAAAAGAACAGAACTTAGTAGGCAGAGAAGGGCAATGTGTGGGTTAGTAGAAAGGACATTCCAATCAGAAGAAACTAAAGAGCAGTGTGGCTGTTCCCTGCAGTGTCCAGGAATTCCAATATGGCTAGGATATTGACCTTCTGACTAGAATGATCGAAAGGGATGAATGGGTAGGACTAGTTCAGAATACAGGAAGACTAAGGTGGCTTGAATGACTTGCTAAGCAGTTGGACATCTAGGAGATCCCCAGTAATAGAATTGATGGGACTAGGTGATCAATTGCATGGACAGGTTGTTCAGAAAGAGAATGGGTAAATGGATATGGGCTTTTTGTAGTCTTTAGTGACAGGGCATATATTTAGGATTGAGGATTAAAGCAAAACTTTGAAACTTCAGTGCAGGTAAACCAGATTTTTCACACCATGTAGGTCACCACAACCACCAGGTGAAATGTGAAAATGTGGTTAATAACCTGAAAGGAAAAGTCAATTGGATTGGTTTTATTAGCTGATTTTTTTGGACCTCTTTGGGGTTGAAGTAGATACTAGACAGAGCTTTCTAGCATTTTTTTTCTTGTCTCAAATGACAGTCAACATAATGCCAATTAAAATGAACCATGTTACCATGGGCACAGCACGTTTCAAGCTTAGCTGGCTCCTGACCTGAGGTAACGCTGACTGCCATTTAGGTTTTAGGAACCTGATGCTTTATAGCATGGGATGGTTAGATATTAACACCCTTAGACCTATTTTAGACAACTGGGAAAAATGGAACTTGTTCCTAATGCAAAATTAACATATTTGAGGGCTTACTAAAAACAATGTTAATACTTTAGTAGCCATTTCATTCATTTAGCACTTTGGATTTAATAAGTTACTTTTTCATAATTTTGTTTCATTTTCATCTCAAGCAAGACTGTGATATGGGGAGGAGGTTAGAATTATTATCTATATTTTATCTGTAGAAAATTTGAGGCTCAAAAAAGATGAAGTAATTTGCCCCAAACTATATAACTAGTAACTGGCAAATCCATCCTGGAACACAGGTTTTATGGATCCCATTTCATTACTCTTTACCTGTTTAATGTTCAGCACATTCTATCCTTGAGGACGCTGTCTTTTTAAAGGGGCAATCTTTAAAACGAAATGTTAGTATTATATCAGCAGGGATATTTTTTCAGTATCAAATAACATAAAATCCAACTCAAACTGGTTTTAATAAAATGGGAATTTTTTTGGCATACATTTCTAGGGTAATCTGAGATTTAGTTGTGATTTGATCCAGCTGGCTCCAAACGTGTTCGAGAGACTTAGTTTTTCCTCATCTCCAGGCTCTGCTTTCTGTTGTGTTGACTTCATTCTCAAGTTTCCCAAAGTAGCTGGGTAGCTGTCAGTATCTTCAGCCCTTAAATGTTCCCACATTTGGGTCCAGTGGGCATAAAAGAACAAATCTTTCTGGCAGCTCTTGAAAGCCCCAGGATTCATCCTGATTGAACCACCTTGGGCTGTGTGCTCATCTCAGAACTAGTCACTGTGGGCAGTCACTGTGGTGTGCTGGTGTATTAAGCTGAGTAACAGACCTCCCCTCTGGAAGTAGAAATGGAAACATACACAGGCTGAAAGTAGGCATAGAATAGTTCTCCAAAGAAAATGGGGTTTGACAGTATCAGAAAAGAAGAGAAATGGATGCTGGGTGGCCAAAGCAACAGGTGTCCTCCATAAGGAACCACTTAAATCCCTGGGCTTATTCTCTAGTAGATTGAGGAAATGGGGCTTTTTAGTGAAAAATAAGCCTTTTGTCTACCAGGCAGTAGCCCTCTCCACACTGTCTCACTATAATGCAGAGAGACCACAGCTAAACTGTGAGGAAGGTGAAGTCTGTTTCATTGCACCATAGTTCCCTGTTCTGAACCCAAGTTCCCTAAACTAAGGCCATTGCATGACTAGGACTTGGGTGCTAGTTTGCTATGCTGGTTCTTAATTAGTTTCTAGTTTAGTCCTAACTCATCCTGACCTTTCACTCTATCTCCAGCTTCATGCTTGCCATATTGTACCTGTGCCCGTAGTTTTCCTATTTACCTGGTTCTTCTGAAGTGTTTCTCTTATATTCCTGTGCCTTGGCACGGGCTCCATCTTCTCCATGGTGCACTCTTCCTATTTTTGTATTCCCTGATGGAGTCACTTCTAATTATTCTTCATGACTCTGTTTAAAGGTCACCTACTCAATGAGCTTTTCTGATCCTGACTCTCTAGGCTGAAATAATGTTCCCATGGGACCTTGCATATTTTTAAAATAATATACTTATTATATTGCATTGTAATTCTTTTTTTAAAATTTACTTTTAATTGACCAGTGATAATTGTGTACATTTATGGGGTACAATATGATGCTTTGATCTATGTTTACATTGTAGAAAGATTCAATAAAGTTAATGAACATATTTATCATCTCGCCAACTTATCACTATAATTCTAACTTCCTTATCTGTCTTCCTCCAGTAGAGCTCCTTTATGGCCACAACTTGATCTATTTGCCTTGTTACTAGTAACCATCCCAAGATGGGCCCACAGTAATTTCTCAATGTATATTTACTGAACTGATGATAGACAAATGAATATGTAAGTGAATCATCTGAGTAATAATGAAAGGGCATCAGCCTCACTCGAAGGCCTGTATAATTTACTACTCTTTCGAATATCAAAATGCAGGCAGAGAAAATGCTCTGAGGATACTTACCCAAAGCCAGCATAGGAAAAGGGAGCAGGAATCAATCCTTCAGGATTGACTTCCCAGGATCAGATTTGTGGGAGACAGAGACAATACTTTACAGAGAACTTGCCATTTGCCATCTTTGCAATGTCAACAGGAACTGAAGAAGTAGGCTTGAAGGACTCAGAGATCTGCGGCCCAATTAATAATCGTGGCTGCTCATTATGGTGAGAAACCTGTGCCCACGCTGCCTCAGAAGCTGCCCAGAGTGTCTTCATTAACTACCTTCTCTTCTTTGGATAAGACTGTCAAGAGAGATGATGTTGTCTTCTAATAGAAGAACACCAGTGAAGGCAGCTGCTACCTTGAAAGCCATTATCAGAATATTGTGACCAACTTATAGTATCTCAGAATCACAGGATGAGCAGAGTGTATATAGCTAGAAGTCAAGCACCAAAAATAATTGCACAGCATTGAAACAAATGGCCTATGAGAAAAAGTTACAGTAATTAGCTTATTTCACTTGGGGAAGAAAAATACAGGAGAAATTTACTGCATTAACAAGCATCAAGTCCACAAAGGGTAATTCTAGAGGATGGTGAATTTATAGTTGTACGTGTTGAAGGATTTTTCCAATTGTTCTCTTTTCATTTCCTGTTTTATTTGTCCTCTGCAATATGTTGATGAAAGATAATAATGTGGTGACTTCAGAAAATATATGGGCAAAAATACTTTGGAAATTTGCAGCATTATTACATTGTCATACAACTACCTCCTTTCCTTCTCCCTCCAAAAAGAAAAACACAGAAAGGAGTAAGTATACCATCTGCAAGAGATCTTTTCTCTTTTACAGCCATCCTGTTGCCATCTGCTAAAATCCTCAGCCCACCTGCATAGTGAACATTGTTTTCCAGAAATGCGCAAGAGCCATAATCTCCCCCAAGACTGAGGGTAGGAGGAAGGAGACATTTTACAGCACCTTCAAGTGAGCTTTGCAACCTACCTGGATCCCTTTTTTAATCTGCATGCTCAACCAAGCTTATTGTCTAAGCGGGAGATTGTTCCTGGATAAAACAGAGTGTTAGCGTTTGTTTCTTTTGAAATTTCTGAAGCCTGTAGGGACTCAGAGGTGCGGTTCCTAATGTTGAGAAGAGTTTAGAGGTTATCGTTGGGATAACAATAAAGAATTTTTATTTCTTTTCTTTGCCATAAAGAATTTTCTTTGCTTCAGATCAGGAAAATTTTTCTAGCCAAATCCTGCCATATTCCCTATATGTAATTATGGCTAGAGTTTAGTTTTCCTTGCTGATATTGAGCAAGTGGTCTGTGATGTTCCAAAAGGGAATTGGCTAGTATTTCTCGATGATGTTGTTATTTTGCACAGGAAAATTCTTCCCTTTGGAAAGCTGTGATGTATGTTGCAGAATATTTTCCTTCCCTGGCTGCCGTTCGTTAAATGCCATTGGTGTTCCCTGTCATTGTTGTAACTCCAGGGTTCCCACAAATTTCCAAACACCCCCTAAGAGGGCTGTAACAACTCCTGTTAAGAATGATTGAGCCTGTCTTTTCTCTTCACCTATTTCTATTCGGGAAGAGAGGAGAGGTTTAGCTGCTGCTTCCGGCTAGGGTAAAAAGATTCCAGTTTGTGTACTCATGGGTATAAGCCACCAGAAAGGGCATGAGGGTATGAAAAATTGAGAATGTATCTGTAGAAGCGCTTCTTCATGCTAGCATTTCTCTCTCTCTCTCTCAGACACATGCACACACATATATAGATACATAGAAGGTTCTTAAGTCTGAATCTAAAGTTTATATCAATTCATGTGAAGTAGGAAGAAGTTGAGAGAAAAAAGAAGGCTTAATTTAAACAACCAGATGTCATCAACCAATTTGAAATATTAACAGCCATTGTGTGCCATTGGCCTATGTGTGCTTATTCCCCTGACAAGTTCATTTAGCAATTATATTATTGGATATCAGTTGACAATGCCTACGACTCATTTAGGCTACTATTTTCATTCTTTGTTTATATATCATTTATTCATTCATTCATTTATTCATCTTTTGTGGGTATCAACCTGTGTTAATAACAATCCACAGTTCAAGTGGGATTGTTTTTTAATCAGCCTTATACATCTGCATATTCTATGCATAGATTCATCAGATTCAGCCTGCCTCTCTCAACCAGTTTATCACTTTCCTTATGAGAAAGAGCTTATGCTGACTTCTATTTCCCCTTCCTGAAACAACATTGCCTTCATAAAAAGGAAAATAATGACTTGGTACAGCAGGCCCTTTTAAGGCTGCATCTACATAGGAGATGGGTTGTAGCATTCAATGGCTGATTGCTAGGCAATCAGTCATACACACAGAGTCAAGCTGATTCAGGTGGCTTAACATCTAGAATAATCACTTATTTGGTAACTCATCTATTGTGTGGCAATCAACAAACATGCATTGACGGTCATAATGATCAACCCAATAGACTATATTGTTTTCTTTTCATAGAGAGCTGTTAAATTTGTGATTCAAAGTTATTTTAATCAATAACTAAAAACTTGTTTGAATATCTATGTACTACATACTGTGTTGACTAGTGAGGACACAAAGATAAAGGGAGCAGGGGTTGTGGAAAGACAACAGGCTTAGGAGTCAGAGAGATAAGGCTTCAAATTGCACCAGCTCTCTGGGCAAGTCATTTAACCTCTTTGAACTGCAATTTCTGGACTGTTGTGAGGATTAACAGCGCAGCATATACTGCACAGGGCCCAAGAGTAAGCACTGTATAAGTTGTCACTGCCATTATTACAGATGAAACGTAGCTTCCATCCTTGAGGAGCTTGCATTACTCATTGCAATTATGTAAAATAATAAATTCCAGGTAAACACATTATCATGTCCTTTCTTAATTTTAAATTCTTTAAAAAATCTAAATTTCAGAATTTAACATATATCTTCTATTTGAGCCACTGCATATACACATTTTGTATCCAGAATTTTTCCCTTGGTATATGAAGATAAATTATAAGTGCCATGCAGACCAAACACAACCCTGCCACAGCTCTATTCAGAACATTATCTCACAATTGTTCCAAATACTCTGGGACTGAGTCATCTAATGTAGCTTACAGGAAAACAAGCTGTGTGTTACTGTAGGCGACCTTAATGATGTGGAGTTATTTAAGAATCCGGTGTTCACCACTTCCAGTTGAAAGTGCATGAGCAAATTAGGAAGACAATATAATTATATATACTGGTATTAGGTTAACATAGATGCTCTAATGGCTCAGTATGACCACAGACCAGGACTTCAATATGAGTGCTGTCCCTCTGTGTACACACACACAGTCTGTCTTACAAACATACATATATTACCTGTGAGGTGTGCCTCACAGGTAAAATTTTATAGATTTTGTAAGTGTCTGTTGTATAATGATGATTATTTGGTTATGTAGTTGCTTTCCACCCTAGAAGGGAAATGCAGTCTCTTGAAGTCAGGGACTCATCTTATTATCTAATGTTTTGCAACAAACCATCTCAGTGACTTACAATAACAACAGTATCTATTCTGCTCAAAATTCTCCAATTTGGGTAGGTCTCCCTAGGGATAGATTGCTTCTTCTCCACTTGAAATTAACTGGAGTGACTCAAAGGCTGGGTGCTGGAATCATCTAAAGCAGTGTTCCTCAACTGGGGGTGATTTTGCCTCCTCTTCAAGAGATATTTGGCAATGTCTGGAATCATTTTTAGTTGTCACAACTTGGGGAAGGGGTACAATTGGCATCTAGCAAGTAGAGAGCAGGGATGCCACTAAATGTCCTATAGTGCACAGGACTCCACCCCAAACCACCCCCCCAAACACAACAAAGAATTACCCTTCCTAAAATGTCAATCGTGCCAAGGTTGAGAAGCCCTGATATAAAGGCTTGTTCACCTAAATGTCTGGTAGTTGATGCTGTCCATTCACTGAGGGATTCAGTTCCTCTTCATATGGACCTCTCTGATGTGGTATCTCCACTCTCCATGTGGAGGAGTTTGAGCTTGCTCCCAGCATGGTGGCTGATTTCCAAGTGGGTGAGTGTCCTGATTGAGACAGCCAGGTGGAAGCTGAATCCTTTATGTGACCTAGCCTTAGAGGTCACTTACCATGCTCTATTGGATAGAGCAGTCACAAGCTCCTGCTCATATTCCAATGGGGGGCATATGGACCTTGCTGCTCCATGGAAAGTGTGTCAGTAAACCATATTATAAAAGGAGCAAAAAATAAAATTTGCCAGAAGGATCATGTCTCATTCTTCTTTGTATCTCAGCACCTTAGCAGTCAGTGAAAGGTAACAGATGCTCAATCTGTGCATTTTTGAATTGTATTAAATTAAGTAAACTTAATATATATGAAATATATGATAAACAATGAGGAGATTTGGCATTATATATAACAATTTTCTACAGAGTACCTTTAAATAGTGACTTGCTCTACTTCATTATAAAGTATGATTTAATTATAGAACTTTCAATGGCATATTTATTCATCTGGTTGCTCATTAATTTAGTATTCACTAAGCACATACCGTAGGCAAAGGATTGTGCTAGGTGCTGGAATACAAAGATGGATCAGACATAGAATTGCCTTCAAGTTGCTCACAGTCTAGTGGGGAAGGTAAGCAACATGTATAAATCATTCTAATATAGGCCAGAGCTTATTAGAGGTACAAATAAAGTGCTCTGGTGCTATAAGAAAACATGCAGCTTTTTTGAAATAGAAATTGAAGACTTTATTAAGGATCCTCACTCTAATGAATACTCAATCTTTTTACTTCCTCACTCCACACTTCTTCTGTAATTGCAAGAGGAAATTGGCAGAATTTCATCTAATTTTATAATATTTGATCAAAGCAGTCACCTAAAGCACAATGGAGGGCCGTCTGCTGTGCAGCTGTTAAGTCTGTCTGTCTTAGTCACAGTTACTTATTGCTATGGGAAGGCATATCTCTTCACAAGAATAACATGGTGAATCTTCTTGCTGCAATCCTAGGACATTCCAATCTTAGTAAGAGAGAAAAGTAGAAAAGTCACAGATATCCATAGGCTGCCTTTGAAAAATAGACCTGTTTTATAACTCAGTAGCAGTATTGCATACCTACCATATAGAATTATGAGGATCCTCAAGGATGTTCATGGAAGTCTGTGTGCATTGGTGCCTCTCTGACTTAAAATTCCAAAAAGCAGAATTGAGTGCTCATGCCAAACTCACTAGTTCTTGGCATTCAGACCATACAAATTTATTAATCAGGATTATTCCATCTGAGACATTTATATACTTAAAATAACATTCTAAAATACATGTGGTATTTGGAGGAATAATTAATGGTATTTTAGAAAATGCTTATGACATTTTATTAGATTCTACATTTATAATTCAGAGAGAGGAGGAAGTTTAGTAGCAAGGAAACCAGTTAGGAAGTTGTGATATAATCAAGGAAAGAGACAGTGATCTGGCTTAGAGTAATAGCAGCAGGAATCATAATAGCTAAAATTTTTTTGAGTATTTTCCAGATAGGTACTGTTATTTTCCCATTTTATAGATAAAAATACTGAGGCTTGGTAAGTAGTAATCAGTAAAACTAGAATTCAAGTCTGCCTGAGCCTTTCTTTTCAGTCCATGGTTTTAACTATTATTTATTTTAACCATTAATAATAACATTATTATATTATTATTATTTAACATTGTACCGATATAAGGAAAAAGGTGGATAGACTCCATCTGGATTCTTCTCTAGGAGAAGAATCCAGATGATTTAATAATGGGATTGAGTTTAGTGTGAAAAGAAGAGTGAGGCATCCAGTATAACACCTAGGACATAGCTTGGGTTTGGCCAACTGGGCAGTGCAATTTTCCTAGGTTGGAAACACAAGAACATTGGTATTGGCTGAATGACAATTTTAGTTTTGGACATGTTGAATGAGGAAGGCGAGTAGACAATTGGATGTTTGGTTTGAAGTTCAGGAAAGACAGCATTATAGAACATATATATTTGAATGTCATCAGCCTAGATATGAAACATTGAGAGTGAAGGAGAATGTCCAGGGAGAATGTGAAGCCTAGGAAGAGAAGGTTGCTCATTATAAAACACAGTGCATAGAATATAGCCAAAAGTTGCTCATAATCTACACATTAAGATGAAACAAGGATTTTTGAAATAGCTTAAAAACAATTACCAGACAGAATGCAAAGGAGGGCAGCATGCCTTTCAGAATTAGAAAAGATAGAACAGAATTGAAATAATATTATCTGAAAGGCTTCCTGGAGCTCAGATTTGAGCTGAGTTTCCATGAGCATGCAATGGTGTGAAGGAGAAACTGGGGACTAAATGGGGCAGAGGCCTGTGGTGGGGGGCAGGGGAACCACTCTCTATGGCTCTGCCCTTCACCCTTCATGCACAGGAGAAGACATCTCCCTCACTCACAGCTCATGCTGTAAGGCTGTTGTCTTTGCCTCTGGTGGGGAGAGTCCCGAGAACATTAAGTGGAAAGGAGAAGATAGGTATAAAGTAGGGAGAGCAAAGAGAAGTTAAGACCCACAAACTGAGCTTGTGGTTCTACCTGCCTCTAACCTGGATGGTGTGAGTGTCCACAGAGAATCTGGGGTGCTTTGTCATGGAGCTTAATGCCCATCTGGCCCAGGAATCCGAAAAGGTAAAGGAGGGTGGAACAGTAGTAAATCCAGCTGCTGCTCCATACCCACAATGTGAGTCCACAGGTAATTGACAACATGTGCAAGCTACAAAATGTCTGCCTCACTTCCACCTTCCCAATCTTGTACTAGAATCTCTCGTGCCCCACCCTAACCAGAAAGCTACAGGTAAGGAAATTCTGGGAAATGTAATTCATCCTACCCAAGTGGACACATTATAGCCCCTAAACCATGTGTAAAGGTAACTGGATGTGAATGAACAAGCAAAGTTTGAAGAGATCTACTAGGTCAGTTTAGCTCAGTACTTCTGAAGCTTTAAAATGTATCAGAAACACCTAGGTGGCTTGTTAAAACACAGAGTTTCTGATTCAGTAGGTCTAGGGTGGGACCCAAGAATGGGCATTTCTAACAAGTTCCCAAGTGAGGCTTACAATGCTGGCCTGGGGACTATACTTTGAGAATCACTGGTTTAGCTGACATACAGAGGTCTCGTTAAATTTTAGTGAGAAATAGGAGTGGAGAGGAAAATACAGCAAAGAAATAGTCAAGAAAAGCTGTTGAACAGTGGACAACTGTTGAGTGAAATCTGATGTGACAGAATGTCGTTATAAGTGACTGAAGAGGAACTTGACAGACAAAGATGGTGTTTGCAACAGGATATGCTGTCACTGTGTGGGAGAGACTGTCTTAAGTAAAACTTGGAAGTGATGAAATAATTGCAAGATAGTTTTACAATAATCTAGTGATATAGACCTGAAATAGGGAGGTAAGTGCCTGTGGAAGCAGAAAGAAGTGATGCAAGAATGAAAAACTGTTAATACTTGGGATATAGCTTCAAATTCCCTCTTGCCCCAGTCCCCAAACAATACGGTCTCATGTCTCTTCTCTTTATGTCTTCAGAGTCGACTTAGAAAGGACCTCAATCTTTAATTTTTGCCTTCTTTTTTAAAATTTCAGATTATTACGGGGGTACAAACACTTTGGTTACATAAATTGCCTTTGAACTGCCTGAGTCAGAGCTACAAGTGTGCCCATCCCCAGACAGCACACACTGCACCTGTTAGGTGTGAATTTACCCATCCCCTCCTTCCCTCTCTCACCTGCCCGACACCCGACAAATGTTACTTCCATATGTGCACGTAAGTGTTGATCAATTAGTACCAATTTAATGGGGAGTACATGTGGTGTTTCTTTTTCCATTCTTGTGATACTTCACTTAGAAGAATGGGCTCCAGCTCCATCCAGGAAAATACAAAGGGGGAGCTACCTCTTGTAATTTTTGCCTTCTATAACTTTTTTATTTCTGATTGTCATACCAACACCTGTGCCCTGTAGGATATTTGGAAATCAGAAACGTATAAAGAGTAATAGTTTTCTGCAAGCCAGATATAATGATTACCAAATTTGGGGTATAATTCTCTTCACTCTTGTCTGTGTATGTGAGTTCATATATTTAATTTTACTTGAAATCAGCAGACTTGGCCACACTGTATTTGATTTTTACTGGGCAACTGGGAGGACATGTTACTGGTGTCCCAGCTGAGGTAGCCCATGTTCCTGTCACTTTCATCTCCCTTGAATGAGCACTACCTTCCCTTTGCAGACAATTCACTGTGAGTGACATAAGTGTTGGTCTGTCAGCAGCTTGTTATGTGGTTTCAGATTGATGCTTCCTCAGACATCAAGTGAGAGGTGAGAGTAATAGAATAGGTCAAGTGGCAAAGCTAAATGTCCAAAAAGTCGAGACACCACCAGTGCAGCCAAGGCCCTGCTTATACATATTATCTCATCTGATTGGGCTGCACAGAATTCCTATGAGATAGAAACAACAATAGGAATGACAATAGGAACAGTAAATAATAGTTAACGTTCATTGATTGCTTACTATGTGCTAAAGACTTTCTATGGGTTAGCTCATTTAATTATTAAAACATTCTAATGATAAAGGTTCTGTTATTTTATCCATTTTACCGATGAAGACATTCTGCCTTAGAGAAGTTAAGAACTTGGTTAAAAAAAAGAGAGAGAGAGAGAGATTGATGCTTAGAAACTAGGTGACTTGTCCAAGATCAAACATGTAGCCCATGAAGGACTCTAGGTTGGAGCCAAGTTCTGTAGATTCCCAATTCATTGCTTTTATACTTTATTCCATTGCTCTCCTGAACAAATTTCATGACACTTTCTGGTGCTAACCACAGCTTAGACACTCTGTCTTCCTGATTTTGGATTTACAATCTTTTCTGATCTCATTGTTTGCTTGCTGTGTCTACTTCAACTCAGAGTTAGATGTTGGCACTTCTGAGCTCCTTCCACTCCCCAGTCTGGTAACCTGACCCCTGAGAGTGTCTTAGCTCAGAGTAAGTCCTCCTCTGAGCATCAGCAGGAAGGCCCCAATCTCTTCACCTGACATTATCTAGCTAATGAGAACTGTGAAGGGTGGTGATAACTTATTCTGAAGCCACTGCCTAAGTGCTCAGCAGGACGTGACAAGAGCAGTTTACCTCCAGTGCTCTCTCTCAGAACCCACCCAGGGCCATCTGTTTCCTTCACACTCCACCTCCTTCTGGCACCTTCTTCTGCTCGCTCCCCCAATCCCAGGCCTCCTTCTCCTCCCATGAAGCACAGCACAGGGATCCATTTCTCCTCTGCTTCAAGCACAGAGGACACAAAGGGCCTTCATCCCCATGCGGTCCAAAGCCTCTTCCCTGCAAGTGGCAATGAGCTATTTTTACATCTGTTTCCCAGATAAAGTAGAATGTGGTGGTAGGAGGCACGTTTTCAAAACAAATAACTTAGCTTGAATTATTTTTACATAAAAATAAATTTAAAATATAATGGTGAAACATCTGACGTTTCTGACTTGAACTCTGTCAGAAACCTCTATTTTTTAACTTCAACTTTTAAATCGAGCATCTATTTCATGCTCTTTCCTAAATCATGCATCCAAGGCAAACTTTATTTGTATTTTTGTTTTGCTTTCTTTGGTTTCGATTCACACTGTATAATTATTACTCATTTGTAGAATTTTCTATCAATCCTCCTATCAAGGGTTGGACCATTTTTCTTACAGGCAGGCAAAGATCTCTGATCTCTGAATAAGTTCATTAAACTAGACAGGAAATATGTATATCCCAAGAGTAGAAAACCACCGCTTAGCAAGGTATTATATTAAATCGAACAGAGGATTTTGTTTCTGATGATTTGTCTTCATGTCAAGGCATATCTTGTGTGTGTGTATATGTGTGTGTGTGTGTGTGTGTGTGTGTGTATAAAATGCCACGAGGAAAAGCCATCAGTTTGGGCAGTGAGTATGTTCTTATGACTTCCCAGAGAGAGGTTTCAGAACAGGAAAAGGGGCAAACACCTGATGGTAGGCAATGAAAATGTGGGAGGGCAGTAAGGAAATAGAGGCAGTGGGTATAGAAAATTCATTTGAGAAGGTGGGCAATGTGAGAGAGGGTGAGGGCAGAGAGAGAGAGAAAGAATAGGAGGAGGAAGGGAGAGAGAGACAGAGGAGAGAGAGAAAAGGAGAGGGGAAGCATCCAGCGGAGATATTTTCAAGACTGGAAAGGTTTCTGTGTGCCTATAGGGCAAGACACAATAGGGAACAAAACATGAAGGGTCGATAATTTAGGGATCCAAGTCCTGGGGGGTGTACACTGAATGGAGAGCTCAGGCAGAAATATGAGGCATAGAAGGAGAACTCTTTGCTGTATACTCAGTAGAGGACAGAATGAAAGCAAACCAGAATTAATTGAATACCTACCACATGCCAGGTGCTTTGTATATCTCTTTCTCATTTAAAGTGCTCACTCCTTGGGTAAGCATTACCCTGGTTTTGCAAGTAAGGAGACCAAGACTTAAAGAGATTCAGTCAGTTACCTGTGGCCACCTGGCTAGCCAATGGATGGCACAGCTGGTGTTAGGATTCAGCCTTGTCTGATTCAAACTGGAAGCTCTTTGCCCTACACCACTCTACCCTCTAAAACTATATCCAGTGGAGGACAAGGGGAGGTGGGTATCTCTGCCAGGAGAAAGAAGGGGTTGGTGGTGCAGTGGGACCAGCATTTCAGGTGCAGTCGAGGAAGCCCCAGGGAACAGTTACAAATACAGGGCTGCAGCAGGTAAGCCGCAGTGGGGAGCTGGCCTGCCCCTGTAGTGGATGATGTTTATAAAACTCTAGCAGTGGTTCCCACACTAGTCTTCAGCATTAGCAGGGGAAAAATGGAGCAGGTAAGAACAACAATCCAATCAGAGGGACAATCCAAAGGTAAGTACCCAGGGTGCTAAAGGAGGCAGAGCCTCAGGTTGAAGCGAGGCCCTGGTTCAGGTGAGGGGTATAAGGTAATGGCTGAATGGTAGGACTTTAAGATGAAGGGAGGGAGCAAGCCCAGGAGGTGTGAGGATGGCCTACTAGGCCCTTCCCGATTTAGCCTCTTGTCTCTCGTCTCACCTGCTACCACACACCTCCCAGGGTTGGGCAGTCTGGCCAGAACAGAAATCTTTCAGTAGTTCTTCAAATGAGCAACATTATCCATTTCTCCCATTCTTTACACGTTCTCTCTCTTCTACCTGCAATGCTTGCTCCACCGCTGACTCTTTCTTTGGCTTTTTTTCCTGCTCAACGTTTAGGTTTCGGGTTAGACAAAAATTCATCCAGAGCCTTTCCTGACAGTGAATGCTTTCTGTTGCACCCTAGCTTTCTTCATCATGTGCTTATCATTGTCCTGCAATTGCTTATTGAGTGTCTATCTCTGGATGGAAAGTTTCAGGAAGGCAAAGACCATGTCCAGCTCCAGATGCCTGGTGTAGTTCCTGGGACATGTTAGCATGTTAGGGGCACCATAAATATTTGTTGAAATAATGAATGAGTAAATTACATAATAAACTACTTTTAAAAATGTATTTTATTCTATCTCTTATTTCTCTCTCAATGAAACTGTTCCTCTTGGTATTGTTTAATTTCTAAATTTTTCCTTTGGAGGAAGTACTTAATTAGCATCCCCATGAAGAATACTCCCAGCATTACATCACCATTGGGCATCTTCTCAAACATTGTGTCCATTTTCACCTGGACAATGCAAACTCAAGCTTACCTTATTCTAAAAACATCTTCCTCCCCTGACTTTCCTATTCATCCTAATGGCAGTCACATTACTCAACTAGTTACCTAGACATACCCCTCTTCTGCCTCTTCATAGTCTGACCACTAGCCCTTATTCTTTATAAAGCTTTTCCAATGGTTCCCATTACCCTTGTCCAAAATGTTGTTATTACATACTTAGATTATATGGGAAAAACTGCTATTTTAAAAAATAGTGCTAGATAACCACATGCAAAAGAATGTAGCGATCCCATAAGACTTACCATACATGATTTATGTAGCAAAAGTTAACTCAAAATAGATCATAGACCTAAATGTAAGAGAAATAACTATAAAACTCTTAGAAGAAAACATAGATAGGCATAGATGCCTGGGATAGACACCAAAAGCAAAAGCAAAAACAACAAAAGAAAAAAATAGATAAATTGAACTTAACCAAAAATTTAAAAAGTATGCTTCAAAGAAAATCATCAATTAAGAAAACACAAACAGCAACAACAACAAAAACTAAGGAAATCATTGAGAAAGTAAAAAGACAACTCACAGAATGAGAGTAAATATTTGCAAATCATATATCTGATAAGGGACTTGCATCCAGAATATATAAATAACCAAAAGACACAACTCAGTAAGAAAAAGACAACACAATGATTTGAATAGACATTTCTTCAAATAAGATATGCAGATGGCCAAAAACACATGAAAGGATGCTCAACATTATTAGTCACTAGGGAAATACGATGAGATACCACTTCACACCTACCTATGAGGATGACTACAATCAGAAAGACAGACAATTGCAAATGTTGTCAAGGATGTGGAGAAATTGGAACCCTCATACCTTGCTGGTGGGAATATAATATAATGTAGCTGCTTTGGAAAACAGTTTGACATTTCCTCAAAATGTTAAACACAGTTATCATATGACCCAGCAATATCCTGTGTATATGCCCATGAGAAATGAAAACATATGTTCACACAAAAACTTGTGCAAAAATGTTCATAGCAGTATTATTTATAATCACCCCAAAGTGGAATCATCCTAACTGTCCATCAATGGATGAATGGGTAAATAAAATGTAGTATGTCCATATTACAGATTATTACTAGGAAATAAAAAGAAATATATTGATACATACTACAATATGGATGACTCTTGAAAATATGCTAAGTGAAAGAAGCCAATCTTAAAAGACTATGTGTCGTATGATTCCCTTTATATGAAATGTCCAGAATATGCAAATTTACAGAGACATTAAGTAGATTATTGGTTGCTAAGGGCTGTTGAGGTAGGGATTGACTGCTAATGGGTATAACGTTTCTTTTAGGGGGGAACAAGAATGTTCTAAATTTAGATTGTGATGTTGGTTGTACAATGTGTGAGTATACTATAAAAATCATTGATTTCTACAATTTGAATGGGTGAGTTTTATGGTATGTGAATTATATCTCAATAAAGCTGCAATTAAAAAAAATCTCCTAAATCATTCTCATCATTGCTTTCACTTATAATCCATCTAGCTCACTGCCACAAGTTAAACCATCATTTTGCTCATTCACATTTCTGCTCAACACCCATCAATTGCTCTCTACTGAATCTAAAGTCTAAATTTCTCCATTTGGCATTTTAGGCCCTTTATGTTTGAATTTCAGCAGACCTTTTAGACACCTTTGTCGGCTTTTCCATATGAACTCTGCTTCAGCTGGGTTGGCTTACTGTCTGTCCCTGTCCCTGTACCTTAGTATATACTGGCATCCTTACCTAGAATGCCCTGTTTTTCTTTTTTTAATCTAAATCCTACCCATCTTTCAAGTTCCATCCCTTCAATGACAATTTCCTTGGCCTGCGCAATTCTCAGCAATTTTTCTTTCCCATGGTTTGGCACTACTTATTTTGTACTTAACATTATACCTCTATGGTAAGTAGAGAGAAAAGTTATATTCTCAATTTTTTTAGTAACAGAGGCTAGAGAATTAACACACACACATTCAGAATACTTCCCAGAAATAATCTATTTTATGTTACGATTTAAAGATAATTTACTGATGAGTTTAATGTGCCAGAAAGTGATCGTCCTAAAGTATAATTTATTTAAATATAATTTTAAATAGACTGCATTCTTGAAAGTGGAACGATATCATACAGCAATATTCTAATTGACAAGAGCACTTAATGACTGATAATAAATACAGGAAAAGATAAGCTGGAAAGAAAATACCTGGTAGTCTTATTTTCTGGGCAGTCTAGACCCTAATTCTTTATTCCTTATACAAAATTATCTCTTAGTATGGAGAACGAAATGGTCTTGGCTAAGAGGACCACAGTAATCCTATAAGACCATTTATATATTTTAAAATAATGTCTTGGAGGAAATGCCTCAACTATCATAAGTTCTGGACAAGGCCTGACAAGAAAATTGTCTTCAATAAGCAATAAATACAATCATAATATCAATAATAATGATTAATATTTAATTCTTATTATCTAGGCCTTGTATTTGCATGCATTTTCTCATGTAATCTTCAAAATAAACCTCTGAGCTATATACATACTATAATTATTCTCATTTTATACAACTTGACTGCATTAGTTCAGATAAGGTTTGAATGCAAATATAAGAAAACATTAAAATAAAGTTAAGTTGGAAGCTTATTTCTCTATCATGTAAATATGCAGAGATGTTAGTCCAGGGTTTGATGGCAGACTGTGGCTCTGCACCACGTCTTCAGAGAACAAGACTTCTGCCAGTTTTTCCTTCTGCCATCCCCTAGGTGTGACCTTTAGCCTCGTTGTTCAGGGTAGGATCTATATTTTGTGCAACAGGATTGAGGAGACGGTGAATAACAAGGTGCAAAGAGTATATCAGCCTTCTTTTTAGGAAAGTTCTCAGAAATCGCTCACAGGACATTTTTACTTAAACTGTACAGAATTATATGGGACACATAAGAAAATTGGTTATAAGGATGGCTAGGGAATGTAGTTGGTATTCTGGGTGGCAATATGCCTAAGTACTAACAAAAATTCTAGTATTACAGAAACAGGTGCGAATGGATACTAGGGAATTATTCAACATTCCTACTATATACTCAAATGTCACAAACAGCTGGTAAGTGGTGGTGCTAGAATCAAATCTTATCTGTTTCTTTTCAAAGCCCATGTGCTTGAAGATACCTCCTAAACACCTAGACTCTTCAAGATGAGCCATTTAATTTGGGAAGAGAGGCCAAGATGAAGAGTAGGGCACTTACTGTCTTAGCTAAATGTACTTAGCAACTCAGGGGGCTGCTTTTATTGAGCAAAGGCTTTAGGCTGGCAGGGAACTCAACACAGGGTATGGGGGGTGGGGGGAACTGAAAGCCTCCGAGTTCTTTTGCAGGTCAGAGAATGAGAGTCAGTGAGAGTAATTACAGCTTGTATCTTTTTTTTTAATTTTTAAAATTAATTTTTAATTTAATTATTATGGATGCCTAATAGCTGTACATATTTATGGGGACATGTGATGTTTTGATTCAGGCATATAATCTGTAATGATCAAATCAGGCTAATGGAGTATCCGTCACTTCAAGTATTTATCATTTCTTTATGTTAGGAACATTCCAATTCTACTCTTTTACTTATTAAATATACAATAAATTATTGTTAACTATGGTCACCCTATTGTGCTACCCAATACTGGATATTATTCTCTATTTAACTATATTTTTTAACCCATTAACCATCCCTTCTTTATCCCCTCCCCACTACCCTCCCCAGCCTCTGTTCTACTCTCTACCTCTGCAAGTTCAATTCTTTTCTTTAATACATAGCTCTCATGTTCTCACTTTATCTCCTTCTTAATCTGATTTGGGGCTGGAGACTGAGTAATGGTCATACATTTTTCATGTTCCATTATCATTTATGGTGAATCACATAACAATTGGTTTTCTAATCATTAGTAGTAAACACAATTGCACTGCTCAATTTCATGCTAGACAAACTGTATTGCACAGAGACAAACAACATAATTTCTTATTTATATCTGGAGACTCATATATTAAGTCTCACAACAGGAAAAAAATATCAACTTTAGCTTTATGGAACTTAGAAGGTAGTTTAGAGATATTGATCATTTGAAGTCTTTAATAACAATTATTCCTTTTTAAGTAAAAGCTGCAAATTTTAAAGTGGGGTTCACATTATCCTGTTATATGTTCAGTTCTCTTGCATTTTCTTTTGTTTCTCTGTTTCTTTCCATTTCTGGTAATTTTTAACCCCTGTATGAAGAAAGTGGACTCAGAAATAACACTTTCACTATGTCCTAGCTGTGTGACTTTTAGTAAAGCACTTAAGTCTAAAAGCCTCCTATTCCTCATATGTTAAGTGCAATAAAAAATAGTGCACACTTCTTAATGCTGTTGTAGGAATTAAACAAGAATATACTTTGTAAAATGTGTGGAATAGTATCTGGTACAAGTTATCTATAATTTTTAATCACTATTATTTTTTCTGACTCTCTTTCATCTGCTTTTATATCCTTCCTCTATTTATGAATAAGTGATTTTCTAACTGTTGATTTTTCTGGACACCAGGAAGGATGCTCTTATTGTCCGGCAAACCAGAACACTTACTGACCAGTTTGGTCATGGTATGTTCTGGATTGAGATGCATCATTCTGCTCATTCCTTTCTGCACTGTGTGGGAATAGCAAAGGCTTTGGCATCACCTACACCTGGGTTTGATTTCTGGCTCTGTGTCTTATTTCTGGCTCACATGCGTTCTTGTACATCCTGAGCTTCTGTTACATCGTCTATTAAACAAGAATGATAATCACAGCTAATTTGCAAGGTCGTAGGGAAAATTAAAGATAATGAACATAAGCACATATTAC
This sequence comes from Daubentonia madagascariensis, assembly GCA_023783475.1. Taxonomy (NCBI): domain Eukaryota; kingdom Metazoa; phylum Chordata; class Mammalia; order Primates; family Daubentoniidae; genus Daubentonia; species Daubentonia madagascariensis. Next base: position 16,024,716 of record JAKFHU010001631.1, on the reverse strand, counting down.
TGGTACCTACTTGTAAATATTGGGCAAAAATAAAGTCAAATAATATGGTAATATGTGGCTGTGGAAAAATATTCCAAATTAGAATTGACCCAGGCTAAAGAGAATGTCTTAGGTTCTCTTGTAAATACTATGGAAATTTTTTGCTTTCATTCAAACTCTCAGGAAGGCTAACAAGAGGAAAACATGTTTTCAGTTTGCTCTTGAAGCTTCCCAGATCCCTGCTGATATATTCCTCTTTCCCCTCATAAGCCTTTACCATTCTTCTCTCTATAGACTGGAAAGACATTAATCCTGCCTGCAGAAATCCCTTTTTAGTCTACATGTCATAAAATGTGTGAGATTATCTATGATTGGATATACACAGAGACTATGTGTTGTAGAGGAGTATTGGACTGGGAATTAGTGTATTTGGATTTCTGTTAACAGGAAACTGTGTAGCATTAGCTAGGGCCATCATGTCTCTGAGGCTCCATTTCTTTGTGTTGAAACTGAAAGACAAAATCAAGTTTTCTTTAGCATCCAGAAATCTAAAAGCATTCAAATAAAATGGTGAGATTTGGTTAAGTAATTCAGATTTTTAATTTGCAAAAACTATTTCCTAAATCGTTGCATTTTCTTGTGCAGATGCTTATTCTATGGTACTTGTTGGGTGTTCATAACTGGGTTGCAGGGCTTGCCAGACTGTTCTCCAACTGGGACTGACAGTTTTCATGTCTACATGAACAACTTCTTTGACTAATTTTGTTGCAATCCAGACTTTAACATTTTGTGAGTTATTACAAAACATTACAAAAAGCCTTACAGAAAAATGCATCACCATTCACCAAACCCAAATCCTATATGCCTCAACTCAATTTAAACTCTTACTTTCCTCATCCATTCATTCATTTTTTCATACATTTGTTCATACATTCACTCACTCTCTTTAAAAAATATATATATTGGATGCCTATCATATAATTACATTCAAGGTACTGTGTAGGCACTGGTATTTCTGTCCTTGTGGGGTTTATAAACTGGTAAAGAGCAGATAAGATGTGAATATAATTATCTAAATGAATCTCTGGTGCCCCAGAAGCAGTGAGACTTAATAGTCAATGAATCAGATTTGGTGTCAAATCAAGGGTTTCTGATCTTGGGCAAATTACATCACCTTTCTGAGTCTAAAGGTCTCCATTTGTTAAACAAAGAAGAATGATAGAATCTTTCTCACTGGTTGTTGTGAGGATTAAATGAAATAATGTACAGAAATGGTTTGCATAGTCCCCAGAACACAGTATTTGCTCAATAATTTATTATTTATTTATTACAAAATCTCTAGTAATTTGTAAATTTGATGAAATACTCATTTGAACTTTGTGCAGAACAAGATGGATGTATGCAGGCCACAGGGTGAGTGAGCCTGGTGAGGTGTAATTGTACCTCAATGAGGTAATAGTTTTTTACTCATGACATATACAGTAACTTTCATTAAGAATCTGAAGTAGCCACTTAAATACTTACTTTGCACTTGACTGGATTTTTCACAGAAATTGACAAACTAATTCTAAGTTTAATAGAGAAATACAAAAGACTTAGAATGGCCAAAACAAATCAGAAAAAAAGAACAAACTTTGGAGGAATGACTTCAAGATTTATTATAAAGCCACAGTAATCAAAACAATCTAGTGTTGGCATGAAGAGAGGCAAAAAGATCAATGGAACATAATATTGAGTCCTAAAATAGACCCACACATATATAGTCAACTTATTTTCAACAAAGATTTATGTAAAGAGAATTCACTGGAGAAAGACAGCCTTTTCAACTGATGGTGTTGGAACAATTGGATATCCACACACAAAAATATTATACAACCTTGATCCATACTTCACAACATATTCAACAATTAATTAAAAATGGATCATAGACTTAAGCTTAAAATCTAAATCATGAAAGTTTTAGAAGAAAATACAGGACAAAATTTTGTGATCTTGGGTTAGGCAAAGATTTCTTAGATTTGACACAAAATGCACAATCTTTAAAGGAAAAAAAAGATGTTAAACTTCATAAAAATTAAAAATTTTTACTCTTTCAAATACATGATTAAGAGAATTTAAAGACAAGAACAGAGTAGTATAAAATATTTGTACATCATACATTTGATAAAGGAATTGTACCCAGAATATGTATTTTTTAAAACCTCTCAAAACTTAGTAATGAGGTATTAAAAACAAAATTTTAAAATGTGCAAATATTTAAAGATATTTTACCAAAGAAGTTAAAAAGATGGCAAATAAGCATATAAAAAGATTTTCAACATTCTTAGTCATTAGGAAAATAAAAATCACTACACACCTAATAGAAAGGTAAAATTTAAAAAGAACTGAAAATAACCAAGTGTTGGTAAAGATGTAGAGAAAATGAAATTCTCACATATTTGCTGGTGGGAATGTAAAATGGTGGAACTACTTTAGAAAAAAAGTTTTGACAATTTCTTAAAAAATTAAACATTGTCTACCATATGACTCAGCCGTTCCGCTCTTAGGTGAAAAAGCCTATATTCATACAAAGGCTTGCTCACAAATGTTCACAGCAACTTTATTTGTAATAACTCAAAACTGGAAACAATTTAAGTGTCCATTAGCTGGTGAATAAACAAGTGAATTTTGGTATACCCATGCAGTAGAATACTACCCAGCAATAAAAAGGAAGGAACGCAAAACAACATGAATGACTCAAAATAGTTATAATTAGGCTGAGTGAATGAAGCCAAACAAAAAATAGCACAGTCTGTATGAATTAATTTACATAAATTTCTAAAACATGCAAACAAAACTATTAAGAACCGAAAGCAGAACAGTATTTCATTGGGGCTGGGGGTGGTTGTGGGAAGAGGAAGGAAAGAGTAATTACAAAGGAGAACAAGGAATCTCTTGTGGATGGATATGCTTATTATCTTAACTGTGGTGATAGTTTCACAGGAATATACAAATGTCAAAGCCTATCAAATCATATGATTTCAATATGTGCAGTTTATTATATATCCATTATACCTCAATAAAACCATTTTTTAAAGTTTCTTTCTATTCCCAGTTTGATTAGTTGTTGTCATAAATGGATACTAAAAGCTATCAAGTACTTTTTGCTACATCTTTTGAGATGATCATATGCTTTTTCTCCTCTATTTTGTTTGCATGGTGAATGATGAAGAAATGTCCCATTTTTGAGTTGATTATTTTTATTACTGCACAAAGGCGATACATACTTTCTTGTTAAGTATTCATTTAATGGTTATTTTACAGATTACATGTTTTCTCAATTTACTGACATCTAATACAAATTAGGACTTTCATCTCTTTCTGCAAAATGCAAGGACCTATAAACCTTGTTTTACCTTTGCTTTCCTTTCCAACCTATATGCTATAGTTTCATATATTTTAATTCTCTATAATTTTAAAAGCTCAGCAGCATCATTCATACATTTAGCCAATAAACAAATCTGTCCATATATTTAAAATTCCTTTCTTTTAGTATTTCCTTTAGTTAAGGTATAATATTAAAAATTCTCTTGGTTTTTATTTGTCTGAAAATGTTTTTGCTTTCATTTTACTTGGTATACAATTCTTGCTTGGAAATTATTTTTCCAGAAATCTGAAGACACAATTTTTTTTCTGTTGTTAAGTCAGCTATTATGTTATTGTTACCTTTTGAAAGTAGTTTGCCATTTTTCTCTAGCTGCTTTTAAGAATTTATCTTTATATTTGGTTTTTAGCAATTTTATTATGCTCTATGTAGGTTTACCTTTTTTATTTATTCTACTTGCCATTTATATTGCTTCTTGTATCTGTGGTTTAATATTTTTCATTAGTTTTGGAAAATTCTCAGCCATTATTATTTCAAATACTGCTTTTGCTTATTTTCTCTCTTCTTTCCTCTACAACTTTGATTATACATGTACTTAATTAATTACATGTATATTTCCTTTCTTTTGCATAATTTCTTCTATATTCCCCATTTTCTTCTCTCTCCTGCTTCATTCAGGGTATTTTCTTCTGGCTTAATTTCCAGTTGATTAATTCTCTAATCAGTTGTATCAAATTTGCTATGAAACCCATCTATTGATTTTTTAAATTTCAATTATTTTTTTATTTGGTTCAGAGTTTACCTTTGATTCTTTTTACAATAATTTCTAGTTATCTCCCAAAATTCTCAGTATTTTTTTTCTTGAACACATTAAGCATAGTAAAGTTTTATGTATGGTATCTTTACTCTACGGAGCTCAGTGGGTTGGTTTTTATTGCCCATTGTTCTTCTTGCTTTTCAACCACATTGTCTTCTCTTTTCATGCATCTGTATGTTTTGATTATGTGCCAGTAGGTAAAAACATGAAAATGTATAAATTTTTAAAAACAAATTTATAAGAAAATATATAGTAATCTAAAGTTATGTTATTCTCCTCCAAAAATATTAATATTTGCTTCTGTCAGACAGTAGGGATTCTGGCAACTCCAGATCTCCTTACTGAAGTTTCAGGGAGTAAGGTGATGTGAAGCTGAAGACCTCATGAAGCCAGGTCTGTTTCTGGTTTACCCCTTACTCCCAGGGGCCTTGCCTTTTACATTATCAACCCAAAAGTGGTGGTTTTACCAGGCTTCTAATGGAGGTTCTGAACTTCAAGTGTTGTGCCCCTGCTCAGCTGCGGAGTCTTGCAGATACTTTTTTCAGAAATGGCACATTCTCATAGAGAACAGTGGTCCAAAGTGCCAGCTGTGTCTCTCTTAGTTTCCTTTTGCTTATTGTGATGGTTAACTTCATGTGTAAAGTTGACTGACCCACAAGGTGCCCAGACATTTGGTCAAATACTGTTCTGGATGTGTCTGTGAGGGTGTTTCTGGATGAGATTAACATTTAAATTGGTAGACTGAGTAAAGCAGACCACTCTCCCTAGTGTGGGTGGGCCTCATCCAATCAGTTGAAAGCTGCGTAGAACAAAAAGGCTGACCCTCCTGGCAGTACAGGGAACTCCTCCTGCCTGGCTGCCTTTGAACTGAAACATTGATTTTTTTTCCCCCTGCCTTTGGACTTGAACTGAAACATCATCTCTTCCTGGGTTTCAAGACAGCTGGCATTCGGGCTGGAAGTATACCATTAGCTCTTCTGGCTTTTAGGCCTTTGGGCTTAGACTGGAGCTGCACCATCAGCTTTCCTGGGTGTCTGTATTGTTTGTAGAATTTGGGACTTGTCAGCATCCACAATAGAGCAAGACAATTCCTTGTGATAAATCATTCATACATCCATATATCTATGTCTATATCTATTTCTATTTATCTATATCACTTCTATTGGTTCTGTTTCTCTGAAGAACCCTGACTAATAATCTTTGAGTCTGTGGCCTCATGATTGTTTACTGCTTTGTTAGCTCTTGGATAGTTTCAAAGAGATAATTTTAATAATTTGTCCAGTTTTTAAAATTGCTATTTCTCTTAGGATGTTTCATCTCAAGTACCTGGACTATCTTACCAGAAATAGAAGTTTTATTCCACTCATTTTTTTTCCATAGATACTTTTCCTGAAACTTTTCCTCCTGCAAAAATTTATCACCTTCTAGAAGCATTTTTTAAGATACACTTTGGGAAATCTGAGAAATTAGATATGGTAGACAGTCTTGGTTTTCTACCCAACAGATATCTTCTTTTCCTTGATTTTATTCTTGCAGCAACATATTCACCTTCAGGGGATGAGATCTTGATTAATTTAGGCCAAATAGGACAAGCCTATTCCCTCTGGCAGATAACTCAGATTTAGGCAATGGGATCAAGAATTCTTCTGAGAAACTGGATTATCTTTCCTCCTTCACCACCACCATTAAAAGAGAGAGCCACACGAAGTTATACCATTTATGCTCCCACCTACTTCCTTCCTATTTATTTATTGAGACAGGGTCTCACTCTGTCACCTAGGCTAGAGTGCAGTGGCATCATAATAGCTCACTGCAACCTCAAAACCCTGGGCTTAGGTGATCCTCTTGCCTCATCATTCCAAGTAGCTGGGACTACAGGCCTGTGTCACCAAGCTCAGGTAATTTTTCTATTTTTTGTAGAGACAGGGTCTCACTCTGTTGCTCAACCTGGTTTCTAACTCCTGGCCTCAAGCTATCCTCCTGCTTCAGCCTCCCAAAGTGTTAAGATTACAGGTGTGAGCCACCTCACCCAGCCTATTTTTTTCCTTTTTGGGAAACTCTTTTGTGAGGATGGGGCACAAGAATTGTTGTAGCTAGTTTGTAATAATGAGGAGAGAAATCACCAACACCTGAATGTCTGTAGCACAGAAGAGAAGCTTAAACCAGGGTTCTTGTTGACTTTGTGAAGCTGTTGTACCAACTCTTAAATCCCTCTAACCCTGGATTTCTTGATTTTTAGGATAGTGAATCTTTATTTTTGTCACTTTTAATCAGGGATTCTATTGGTTGCAGCAATACATAGTCCAATGGATATAGTAAACTTCAAATTTGAATCTTAATATTTCTAAAGTACACATATTACCTGTCTGGGCCAATCACCCACATTCTGTGCAGACATCCTATGGCAGAGCTCTGATGGCTTCTGTTCTCAAAAAATAAGTCTACCTTTGTTCCTTTGGCACTTACTGAGCTTTCTTTTCTCTTCTGTCCATTCCATTTCTGTATCCAATACTGACACTGTCAACTTAGTTCTCTCCTGGGTTGAATGCCATTACACTCCTGTCAAACTCTGGGCAGATGTCTTCTTTGTATGTGAAGGAGGTTTTATTTTCCCCCCTGATGAATCCACTGTCCCTCTTTAAATATTTCAGAGGCATGCAATCTTTTTCCAGAAACTGAACCTCATTTTAGTGACTAGCTAGCTTGACCTTCTCTAACATTAAGGGTTGAGAGAGGACAGGATTAGCATGTAGGAATACTTTCTACTATTATTCCTGCTGCACCCTCTGAGAAATACTGAAGAGATGCATGAAAATGTTTAAAACTGCATGACAAGGTGAAATTATGTGTGTGTTTATTCTTTTGTTATACATACTAGGCAGGGCTTTGCTTTTCCTTAGAAAGCAACAGGGATGGAATAATGTCTAAAATCAAGTATGAGCCAAGTAAAGCTGCCTTTTATTCTGAGTTTTTCACCCAGGGGGATATGGCCAAGATAGGAGAGATGAGACCGGAGGGAGCACAGCTGTAGTGTTGTGATTCTTTTACTTTCAGAGTGAGCAGCCCTCGTTCTCTGAGCGAGCTTTGTGTACTGATTTTTAAACACTGCAAGGGGACTCCTCAGTTGACCCTGTGAAGAAGATTGGGGGGGGGCGGAATTCAAGATACGGACAGTGACTGCTGGCACTAGCCCAGATACAAGAGGGACAATTTAGTTCAATATGTTTAGGGAATGTTCCTCAAATTATCTTGTTAAAAATCTGTCATTCTCCCTCTTGGGCTGACAGCTGATAAAGAGTTTAATGAATATACATTTTGATAGGCAGGCAGCCTCTTCTTCATTTGCTGGATTTGTCCTTCATCAGATGAAGTCTGGACAAAGGACCCTTATCATCCTTCTGTGTCTATTTGGCCAGAGAAGCAATCTGAATTAATGTTCCAGCTGACCCATCTGCAGAGGCCATGGGCCAGGCTCTATAGATGGGGGATGAGGATGCTGGCTATTAGCATTTGAGCTTCCTGATGCACACTGCTGGGCTGCAGGGCTGGCCTTAGGCGACGTTGTTAAGGAGGTAGCTTGTTGTCATCAACACATTCACGGAGCATCTACTTAACATTCTGAGGCAGAACTCCTGATCTGCCCCTAAGTCTGCTCCTCTCTGTGTTCTGATTTCAGTTAGTGGCAACTCCGTTCTTCCAGTAGCTCAGGCCAAACACTTGCTATAGTTCTTGACTCCACTCTTTCTCTCCCACACCACCTCCTATCTACCAGCAAATCCAATTGGCCCTGCTCTCAAAATTTGTTCAGAATGTAACTGCTGTCACTCTCGTCTGAGCAATCCTCTCTGCCTTGATTATTTTAAAGGTATCCTGAATCATCTTCCTGCTTCTACCCTTGCCCTGTTTCAAACTATTCCTGAAGCAGCAGATTGACCTTCAAAAATATGCATCAGAACAGGTTGTTCCTTTGTTCAGTCCTCCAATTCCCTCGCCAAGCTCCCCTTGTACCGTCTTCCTTCTCACTCACTCTGCTTCAGCACTCCTGCCTCCTTGCCGCTCCTCCAACAGGCCAAAAGTGCTGTCGTCCCAGGATATTTATATTTGTTCTCTACCTGGAAGGCTCTTCTCCTAGCTATTAGCACCTCCTAGGGCCTTTACTCTTATGTCACCTTCTGATTGATGCCTTCCCTGACCCCTTATCTAAAACTTTACTTCCCTCAGTATCATCCTCCTTTCCTGATTGATTTTTTTCCCCATGGTACTTATCATCCAGCAAACTATGTTTCATTTATTTATGGTTTGTTGCTGTGTTCTTCCAGTAGAATATATTGTTGACGAGGGTAATTTTGTGTTTTATTCACTGAGATATCCCCAGCATTGGCAATAGTGTATGGCACATAAATAAGATGTGTTCCAATGTTCTTAATCAGGGGTCAGTACACCTAGACCCATGGGCCAGGCTCCTGTTTTTGTAAATAAAGTTTTATTGGAATATAGCCATACCTATTCTTTTTCAATTGCCTATGGCCAGTTTTGAGCTACAACGGCAAAGACTGTGTAGTCTACAGCCATAAAGCATTTACTATTTGGCCTTTTAATAAATGTTTGCCAAATTCTGTTCTTAAGGGTTTTTACAATGTGGTTAGGGAAAGAAGCCTAGTAACTCTTGGAAAACAGTTCTCCACTGGTATCGAATATCTGCACATCTTTTGAGCAGAGGTGTTGATTATCTTTTTTCAGATATATCTTTTCAAGGAAGTTTATATAGCCAAGAGCCTTGAAAAAGAAAGATAATATCTTCCTCCAGAGAGAAGGGCACGGATGCTTACTGACTATTATAAAATGTTCAAGTTCCCTACGCACAAGGTTCCTCTCCTGTGATGTAACCCACTGTGTGTGCAGGCATTGCATGAGCCTCTGCATCATCTGATGGGAATCAGGGCTCTGGGAACCAGCACAAGAAAGTGTGGATGTTCTGGCTGCTGCTTTTGCTGTGAGTCGTAAAACACTTTGTCTCTGACCTGTGAGTCTCATGCCTTCAGCCAATATCTGTGAAACTGTGGCAGGCTAATTTGCTAGCTTACAAGTTTGGTAAAATCTTTGGCTCTTCACAATTCTAGACTGTACCTAAAAACATACTGAGAATGCAAAGTGGTAGATGCTCAACCCCCAGGTTGACTGGTGGTGGTGGGGAGACTTGATAAAGGAGGTTTTTATAGGAGACAAAGGAATGCAGAAGACTTAGTGAGTTAAGAGAAAGTGGAAAAATTGATGGAACTTGTTCCCAGAGGATGTAGGAGGAAAGGGGCCAACAAGCATACATGGAGGAACAGCCTTGGGTAGGAAAGAGAGCCATCTACTCTACCTTTGAGGGAGGTTTAAAGGAAAAAAGATGACTGGACCAGATATTGAAGGGAATAAGTAAACAGGAAGGAAAAAAGGGGATATTTCAGGCAAAGAACTAAGAAAGATGGAGACAGGGATGGTTTCAAGATCTTAGGAGCTTTCAGTGACATGCTAAGGAGTGTGGAGTTTGTATATCTTATAGGTGTTAGAGAATTGTTGGAGACTTGAACATAGAAGATGAAGCAAAATCGTATTTTAGAAAGATTAGTCTGGCCAATGTTCAGAATGCTTTGAGATGGGCAGAGTCTAGGACAGAGAGATTAGTTAGGAGATGTTTAAAAAGTATAGTGTATCATGAAGTATTTCTAACATGTTAAAATCATAAAGAGTAAAAAATAAACAAACAAAAAACTCTGTCTATCCACAACCCACCTTAAGATATAAAAAATTATAAACATAGTTGAAATCATCTGTGTACCCCTCTCTAGGCATATTTTCCTTCTTAACCCCCCACTCTGCATCCCCTGCTGAGTAGACATTATCATAATTTTAGTATTTATGAATTCCATACTTTATTTATTTATTTATTTAGTTAGTTAGTTAGTTTTAGAGACAGGGTCTTGCTCTGTTGCCCAGGCTGGAGAGCAGTGGCATGATCACAGCTCACTGCAAACTTGAACTCCTGCATTCAAGCGATCTTCCTACCTCAGCCTCCCAGTTAGCTAGGACTAAAGGCATGCCACCATGCCTGGCTAATTTTTAAAAAAATTTTTTTGTGGAGACCAGGGTCTTGTTGTGTTACCCAGGCTAGTCTCCAACTCTTGCCTCAAGGGATCCTCCCACCTTGGCCTCCCAAAGTACTGGGATTACAGGCATGAGTCACAATACCCAGCTGAATTCCAGGCTTTTAAAAAATACTTTTACTAAATTGTTTTACTGAACAATGATATTATTGTTTGCATGTTTTAAAATATTTATCAAAAGAATATCATATTGAGTATATTATAGTGATGTTGCTATTTTAGCTCACATTTTGTTGTGAGAATCATCCATGTTAACATATGTAGCTTTAGTTTATTCATTTTCATTGCTATATATCATCCCATTATGGGCACAAACCAGAATTTATTTATCAATCCTCTTGTTGATGGACATTCACGTTTTACAGTTTTTTGTTATTCTAATCAATGCATAAGTGAAGAGTCTTGTAATTTCTTAATGAGCGTGTAAGAGAATTTTTAAGGGCATATACTTAGGAATGGAATTTCTGTGTTATAAGTTATGTTAATAGGAAAGGTACTGGAATAGTCTAAGGGAGAAATACCTGAATCATAGTAGATCTATGGGAAGAAACAAAACATTAGTAAGGGATAATGGATAGCATTTGAGGACTCATACGATGTGGGGAGAAGAAAAGAAGTAAGATTTAAGGATGACACCAAAGTTATATGACAAGGAATGGGTCAAGAAAATAATGCTACCTCAAACAGAAATGGAAAGGTGTTGTAAGGGCAAAAATGTTCCCAACCCATCACAAGGGTCATGGCCGACACTCCCATAACAAAAGACAGGTTAGCAAGAGAAAAGCATAACAAATTTATTTAATGAAGTTTTATGTGACATGAGAGTCTTCAGAAATGAAGACTCAAAGACCCAGGGAAAACTGTTTTTTACTGATGAAAAAAGTAGATAGTAGTGGGGAAATGTGATTGGACAAAAAATGTATTATCTAATGGCAATAAAACTGGAGCAGGGGGAGATTAGAAAAGTCTGTTTGTTCAGACTCCTCTTACCCTCTCTGTGTGACATTCCTTCCCCACTTGGTGTGGGGCAGGACCATTCTGGAGTGAGGGTCTTATGACCTACTTTCAGGGGAGGTAGATCAGAGAGTGACCTCTTTCGGTTTTTTGGCTTGCTTTGGGGGAGTGGAGCTCTATTAATAGTTTCTATGACCTGCCTTGGGGAAGAGAAATTCTTCTTTCTGTGACTCACTTCAGAGGAGAGGACAGGAGACAGGAGGGCAGGAGAAGGTCAGAGTGACCTTGTTTTAGAGGCCCTTCCAATCTCCTTCAGTTCAAAGTACTCAGCATGCCAAGGAACGATACTTTCGGGTATTGCGCTCTGAGCCCCAACATTGTGGAAGAGTGCTTACCTGAGGGAATAGGTTAAGGCATGTCTTGTGAGGTGGTGATGGGAACTGCAGTTTAGACAATTTAGATTTCCAGCAGATGACTTAATATTTTAAATTAAATCTTGAGAGATACAAATAGTATCAGAGATGTAATTTATATGCTGTTTTTATGGATGTTATATTTAAGACTATTTAGGAGGAGAGGCCCTACATAAGAGGGGGTGAATAGAACAAGACATAGTTAAAAGAGCAGTGCCAGCAGAGTGCTGGGACAGATGCTATTATTGCCCACAATTATTCAAAATTGTTTCCTTGTAGGAGGGTCTTCATTCATTGCCATGTGATTTTGTGTGCCTCCTGTGAGAGGAGTATACTGCCCAGCCTCATTGACTTTGGGTTTGGCCACATGATGTGCTTCAGCTAATTAAAGGCATCTGGGCAAATGTGAAGAATGCATTGTCTAAGCAGAAGTGTGGGAGCTGCTTCTTTAGCCTAGGTCACAGAAAAGAAGACACAAGGGGCAGAGCCCCAGCCTTCAGCAGAGCTACAACCAACCTGCAGTCTAAAAGTGAAACAAATTTTCCAGGAGTTAAGAACTGAATGTTTATGAAAAATTAACATTGATTATGGCCTAATTTCTTGAGAAGTGGTAAAATGAAAGAGAAAGAGATGTGGTAGAAACATCTAATGCTCACCCATAACTAATTCTCCTATTTTTTCCCAAACAGAATCCTTGAGGTTAGCCATGACCATAGGAGTTGCTTTGGGCAACAAAATATCTGCAAACATTGACATGTATCAGTGTTGGGCAGAAGCACTGAAGGAGCTGGTGTGCAATTCTCCATCCTTCTCTTCCCCTCTTGGATGAGCCATGGAGGATACATACACTAGAAGTACAATTAGAGTATGGCGGAGTATTCTTGATTTGAGACACTAAGTTGGCACATAGTAAGATACTCTGGAGAATATGCTGCCCTGTGGTACACCTAGTATGAGCAATAAATAAACCCTTTATTGTTTCCTCTGATATGTTGTTGTTGTTATTGCAGCATAGCCTGGTAATACTGACTATATGACATGGTATGCTGAGGCATCAGCAGGATTAGATTAAACTAAGATTGTTTGAGGATACAGATGAAAACAACTAAAGGAAAAAAAAAGAGATGGAAGAAGGGGTAAACCAATGAAGTAAGATAGCAGAGGAAAAGAGATGGGGTGGAAAATTAGATTAATAGGAAAAGATAAAAGTCTATTCCTCAGGGTTATAAGTAGATTCCCATGGTATAGACCAGTCTATTTATTTTGGTGAGGGTCTTGGTCCTTCTTAAAGAGCTGGGACAAGATGATGTAAATTTTATTAATAAGAATTTTTTTAATTGAAAATAACAAGATTCTCATTCAAGGTGAAGGAGAATTTATTGCTCATGGAACACATCACAGAAAAGGTGTCATTGGCCTCAAGGACAACTGGATCCATGGCCTGTGAAGCTGTCAGTGTCTCTGTCTCTCTTCCTCTGTGTCACTTCTCAGCTTCTCTCATGTGTTGACCTCATCTTTTCCTAATATAGACAAGTTTTCTCCCTACACCAAGAAACATGGCCACTTACATCCCTGAACTCACTTCCCAGAAGCTTTGCCATCATAAATAAATGATAGGATTTCTTCTCTTTTAATTCAGAAATGTCCTGGAACAGGACTGTGCATGGGTTATGTGTCTATCCCGGGCCAATCTGAGTCACCAGAAAGTTGGACAATGTAGGGGAAAACAGATTTCATACCATTGTAAGGCTCATAGCTGAAACCCCTATAATAAAAGATAGATTAACGAGAAAATAACATATAAATTTATTTAACATAAGTTTTACATGACATGGGAGCCTTCAAAAATGAAGACCCAAAGAAACAGGGATAACCGTCTTTTTATTAGAGGACAAAAATATTAAATCTAGTGGTAATAAACTGGCAAGAACTTAGCAAGCCATGTTTGTTCAGATTCTTCTTGGCATCTCTGTGTCTTCAGAGATAAGGACATTCCTTCCCTTTGGGTATAGGGTGGGCACCTGTCATGTGAGGGTCTGTAGGGGAGAAGGGAGGGAGAAGGTCAGAGAATGACCTTTCTAGGTGTTGTGGCCTGCTTCAGGGAAGAAGCAGGAGGGAACGGTGAGAGTGCCCTTCCTGCTTCTGCTGTTTTCTCAATTTCAAAGTTGCCATATCTTGGGGTAGCATTTCCTGCACCTCATCATTAACATTACTATCTCAGCTGGCTTCACATACTCATTTCTGTTGTCAAGAGCACAAAGTCTATTGCCAGCAGAGAGGGAGTAGGTTCTGGGCAGAGAAATATAGTGATTGAAGCAGGAATATTAAAGTAATCAGTGCAGTAGATTCCTCTCCATTTGGCAATGAAGCTTGATTATTGAATGAGTTAATTTCATCAATTCCACAGAAAGCCCCGAATTTTAAATTTTAAAATATTTATTTCAAATATCATATAATCAGAAACAGACTTCAGGAAGGGAAACTACAAAAACTTATTTGTTCAACAATGACAGGAAATGATAGGGATAGTAGGAAAGAATGGAAAATCAGGTATTTAATAGCAGAGGTATCTTCACTTATTAGCTAGAAAGGTGTTCTCTACATAATGTAATGTCAGGAACAATTGGCAAGGCCTTTTTGCAAAGTTTGTTCTCCAACTGCATCCTCTGCAGCATACAGTCAACCCTTAAGGAAGACACTGTAGCCCCTTAAAATAACACAAATACCCTGGAGAGGAGAGATAGGACATAACATTTGTTGAGTAACTACTGGATACATTATTGACATTATTGCTTTTACTCCTGAGAGATAAAGAATAAGTATGCTTGTTTTATAGATGAATCTGAAGATGGGAGGTTTCCTAACTTCCCCAAGTTTAAACCAAGTCTAAATCAAGTTTTGCTAAACCAAGATTGAAAGCCAGGTCTATCTGAATATAGAATTCTTTCCAGCCTGTTTCCAGTTATTAATATTTTATCATGAACTAGTTCATCAGATATTTAAAATAGATTATACAAACTTCCTCTGGAATGACTCTGTAAGGTAAACAAATATCAAATGACTTTCCCAAAGTCATTTTGTTTACCCCGGCCTTTGGAGCAGCTGAGACAAATGTAAATATGGGATTGTAAATGATAAAATGTCATCAGGGAAAGCCAATACTAGGAAAAGGAGTGTAGACAGAATTGGCTTTACCATCCTAATGCTTGTGGCAGTTCCAAGCTAAGTGGTATCCAGGTGGGCCACTGATGCTTCTGGGTTATTGTGAAGGAACACTGGGGGTTTGGGAGAACCTGGGGCTACCTAAAGAAAAGTGAACCTCTGAGAGGTCAATTAAGAGGAGTGGACCTATAGCTAATCTCATGGAGGGGACATTCAGTGAAAGAACCAAGAGGAGAGACAGCTCATCATTGTTTAAGGGAAATTCAAAGAGTGGAGGCTGAGCTTAGTAGTGCTATGTAGGATGCTGCATCTCAGGAACAGAGAAAAAAATCTATTCATATTTTCTCTGGGCATATTCTGAGGAGTACCAGCTGAGTGAAGGAATTTAGGAACCTGGGAATAACTTTGATATTGATATTGAGCAGAAAGGACAGGTCTGGGGGTCAGAGTGGAAAGATCCTTGCTTTCCTTGGTTCAAAAGGCAGCTAGAGGAAACAGCCTGACATTGAGCACAAATGCCTGAGAAAGTAAACAGTAGGAGCCTACTGCCTGGAAGAAAATGTTATGGAATAGAGAGCCTGGTTCAAGTTTAAATGAATTCTAAGAAAAATTAGAAACCTGAGACTATCTAACTAAGATATTTAGTCTTTATATGATTAACACAGAAATTCTAATTCAATGCATTAAATACAATTTGTGCACCTGAGCTGATTCTACTGTGGAACACTGCTGGAGGGAAAAGAAGCCATGAATCTGGTAGTTGTTGTCTCCTGAGGAGTAATCTACACACCATGACTTCAATATTTCTGTGATCCAAAATGCCAGTCAAGCCATGTTGAGGGAGACCTCTGTTGACTTGGTTATATAACAACTAAATTTTGCAGGGAGGAAAGTGGAGAGATTTGTCTAGATCCCAGATCATTCCCTGGGAGGGAATATAGGCTCCTCTAACACCCTACAGTGAGGGGCCCTGGTAGATCCAGTGTGATAGGAAGGCATTGTGCTGCATGGACAAGAGAGGAGATGCAAAGAGAGAGAGAGAAACTTTAAAGGAAGGTCAAGGGGCATAATTTTCTCTGGAGTTTGACTTGGTAAGAAATTCCACAGGGTCAGCACAGGTCAGGGAGATAAGAACACTTTCTTGGCCATGGCTATAAGGTAACTCTTCAAATACTGTAGTTCATGTAAGACCAATCAAAGTAAAGCCATGACTATTAAAATGAGGGGATAGAAAGGCATAAGTGAGGAAGAATTTAAAAGAAAAGAACAGGTACAGCACTGCCCTGGGTCAGACTATTTCCTCAGAGCAGACAAAGAAACTTATGCAAAATTTATGATGGACTTAGATCTAGGACAGTGCATGCTTTGAAACTCCAATCTATTTAAATGATGATAAATGTCACAGCTGTCCTCCTTTATAGAGTGATTTGCCCAGTAGAAGAGAAAGATTTCAAACTGTCTTTTCCAAAGAGGGGATAAAAATCACTTAAAATTGGTCATTCAGACTTTCTCATAAGTTTTTTGAGCTTCAGAAAGTTATAACCCCTTTGAAAAGAACCTACAAATAAATGATTATATGAGAAGAAATTAATGGTCCACTTAGCCCTGGGTTTGGTTATGACCGAGGTAGGATATTCTCCCATTATGTTAACCACAAGAGTTTAGTAGAAAATTCTCTAATTCTTTTTTCGATAACCCATCATTGAATTCTCCCTTTGTTAATTTAGTAAAATGAATTGGAACCCAGCAGCCATAGCTTATTCTATTTGACATGGTACTGAAATTCACAACTTACTTATATAAAGAAATAATGTTGCTTCAATGGTCTTGACTCTCTTAGGAGTCAAGGTTTACACCTAGGATCTGGTGAGCAGCTAGATATTTACCCCATCTCCAAAGTTCAGGCTTATATTTTTGCCCACTTGAGGTTCGTCCTTTAGATGGACTGCTGTTGGTGTTAAGGGGAAACAAAGAGGCATGTCTACTAGAGACCTCAGGAAGTATTCTTCCCTGTTCAACTGTGACTACATTTATATTGCTCACAGGCAGAGGGGACCAGAAGATTCAGTTCTTCATACTACATATGCATCTTTCCAAGTGGTGAAAACAGGCATGTTGTTAGGTGAAAAAAGCAAACAGCAAAATAGTATGACTTTTAGTACTAGCATTGGTATGAAACTATATAGGCACATATATATATTTATAAATGCACAGAATATTTCTGGAAACATATTCAAGAAACTGATAAAAGCTGTTGCCATTGGGAAGAATAACTAGTGGCTAGAGGACAGAGAAGGGGTAAGGGGAGATTAACTTTCACCATAAACACTTTTATAACCTTTCAAGGTTGTGCCACGTGCACGTATTACCTATTAAAATGACAAGCAACCAACTAAACAATGAGAACAAAACAAAATGGTGGGATTGGCTTTTCTGGGACCTTGGGGTTTCTATAGTCGGCCAACATAGAATTTGATAACTAAAGCCTTTGAAGTATTAATGCTTATTCCTTGCCTTTTGGTGAGGTGGACCTGTCATGTGCTTAGTTACTATTTTGTTGTCTTTCATATCTGAGAATCACTGGGGGAGGGGTGCAGACTAAATTCTTTGCTGTAATACCTGAAGTCTGTAGATCAAGAATTTTCTGTCAAACTACAAAAGTGCCCACACCACAGAAACCCTATTAGCATGTAGACATAAGTATGGGGTCAGATTGAAACCTGCTATACAGTGGCAGAGAATCTAACTTTTCCTCAATCAGCAGGATTTGGGATAATCCCAGTGAAGGGAAGAAAAAAGAAGCTTAAAGACATGAGACAAGAGTATAGACATGAGGAGAAAGGGAAAAAAATAAAAAACCTTAGAGTTACAGGGCTATATTTTTCAGGTATATTTTAATTATAAGTAACAAAAACTCTATTTGAATTAGCCTGGGTAAAAAAGGGGACTTTATCAGAATGATACTGTGGACCAATCCCACACTTTGAGAGAGATAGGGGTGCAGCAGGGGTAAGAATGTCTCTCAACCTGTGTCTTCTCTCAGTTTCTTACTGCATGCTGGCCTTATTCTCTCAGACCTGCCTCATGTATGTGGTAGGGAACATGGCTGTACACAGATTACTCATATTTGCAATTTTCCTACCAGAGAGAGAGATACTCTTCTTACCTGAGTACTAATTTGAAATATTCCAGGGAAGAACTATTGGCCTGATTTGGGTCACATGCTCATCCTTTAGGTGATCAACCATGATTAGAGTTATAGTTGTACTCTTATTAGTAACCTCCACTGGAACCTTAGATTTGATGTGGTCCTAAGACCTAAAATAAGAAAAAGAATGCTGTTTCTGGAGGAAGGGATCTAAACAACAGATAAACAATGCAAAGGGCTTGACCAGTGTTCCATCATTACACCCTTTGAAACAAGTAGCAAAGAGTTAGTGAGATATAATTTCAAGAGCACTGCCCTGTCTCCTCATCCTTCCTTGGACTACCTCTAATAGTTAAGAATCTTTAATAAAAACACTTCTGAGAAAGGAAACTCATTAAATTCGCTTCAAGTTTAAATGACTGATATGCCATCTTTTTCCTGACATCAGAATATTTTGCTTGGAAAGTGGGTGAGAAATAGGACGGAGAGGGTGGGCTTCAAGGTCCTGCAGGGAGTAGGAGATAGGAATTCTATTCCATTGCCACTCCTTTGTCAAATTCTTCCTTTCCTTCCTTGGTACCCAATTTCTCCCTTTTGGGCTGTTAGTGTTACTGACGTATCAATACCACCAGCAGGACCATGGAGATTGTATAACCTCCCCATTCACATTGTACCATATAGAGTCCCAGAGTGTTTTATAAAGTCATCATGAATGGTGGCCCCTGGAGTTGTTATGCAATGAGGCAGTTATGCAATGAGGCAGTCTATACTGATTATCAAGTGTGCATACTTGCGTCTTTTCAAAAGCTTTTATTGCATTTATCATGTACAGTACATAGATCTGTGGTGATTAATTCTAAAAAAAAAACCACTATAATATTAAATGACATAAAATCCACGTCCCATACTCAAGTTGGCAAACTAAAGCCTATAGGCCAAATCAAGCCTGCTACTTGTTTTTGTAAATAAAATTTTATTGGAACACAGTCACACCCATTTGATTACCTATTGTCCGTGGCTGCTTTCATGCTACAATGGCAGAGATGGGTACTTATGACAGAGACCATATGCTCCAAAAGGCTAAAATATTCACTATACGGATCTTTACAGAAAACGTTTGCTGACCCCTAGACCGGTACCTATGCTAAATAGAAATTTTCCATTGATATGGTAAACACAACCCTCCACCTTATTAGTCATCTTGTTACAAATACAATTCTCTGCAAGTAAACAAAAGGTGGTAATAGTTCAGCTAGGATTATAAAAAGCTAAAGCTAGAAAGTGTGCTTAGAGGTCATGTAACTCACTTCTTATGTTTACAAGTAGGGAAACTGAGGCCCAGAGAAACTATATAACTTGTTCAAAGTCACATATCAAGTTAGATTTAAGGCTTGACTAGTGTTCTTTTGTTACACCATTTGAAACAGCTCCGCATTCCCTCCTATCTGTACTTCATCATTTTAAAAAATACTTTCTCTTCATTTTGAAGTTTTTAACTTGCACAAGTCCTTCAGTCAGTAGTATTGGTGTGTTCACCTTGATTTTAAGCACTTCGTTATTGTGACTATACCACAGTATTCATAATACGCTCATATTAATTATTCTCAACTTACCCACTCTTTCTGTCCTTTTTCTTAATAACTCCAGATGCCCTTTTCCTGTGTGATGAGTTCTTTATGAATGGCAGTTTCAGATTGGCTGCTGAGTATTCCCTGTGCTTTTTCATTGTTGCGCCATCCCCTACCAGATGTTCTCACATTCCTCTTTTATTCCAGAAAGTCACTTTGGATGATGTTGATACCAGGAAGCCTGGGGTTTTGAGGTATAGAGTTCAGAATGTAGTGATTAAGAAACATCACCCTGTAATTATGTCTCTTCTGCACCAGCAGCCCTGACGAGGGCATTCACTGTCTCCTCCCTCATCTTGCACTGCAAACACCCAGCCCAAATGCACTAGGCTGAGTTTGCCCCCAGTCATCCTGCCATCTAGGACATGAGAGACTCTATATAAATCAGAAATGGAAGGACTAGTGGTGGGTTATTTCAGCAGAGCAGTATGTCCTAGCTCAGGAAAGGATTCAACAGTATGAGCAAGATATCTTTTCAATTGCAAACAAAATGCTTTCAGGGAGCTACATTAGCTTATACCATAAAATAATACAAAAATAACAATAGATTAGAAGTCAGGAGACGTATGTTTTGTTATTAATTTCCTATGTGACCTTAGGTGAGCTGGTTAGTCTGTGTGGATCTCAGATTCCTTATCTGTAAAATAAGAAGGTTGAGCAAAAATAAATCCAATGCACTTTCTAGTTAGTGACCATATTTTTTGAGCCCCAAATTAGGACATATGCTCTGACAAGTGCAATTACACTTAAGGGGACAATGAGACAGGAGATTTGAAATATGGATTATCCTAGAAAATGTGAAACATATGGCTGCTATATTTCCAGTTATAAAATTCTTTGAGATTTAAGGCCCTCTTATTGCTTTTGTGTATTTAAGAACTTTCTAAAATTTATGGGTCATTAATGATCTTGGCCACAAATTCTATTAATTTTTATGCCTCACAGTTTCTAAGCCTTTACATTGTCACCATATTCCTTACATTCCAAAGAAAATTCCTTTATGCTGAATTCACTCATTCAAAAATATTTGGAGTTCCTATTATGTGCTCCTCTAGGGTTGCTGGATAGAGTTGTCCAAGTTATTCCCTGCATGAGATGTCCAGACACTAGGACGAAGGGGGCTAAAATATGGTCCACACTCTGCTCACCAACCACAGGCCAAATCCACCTTGAGGAAGCAGCATCAAGTCATTATATACACTAGTGGTTTTCCTATGCTAGGCACTGGACATATAGGGCTACAAGATAAACACAATTCCTATCTTCTTAAAAAATGATAGTCAAGTGGGAAAAATAGATATTAAGTATACAATTATAGAAAACTGGTAAGTACTATCAGAGAGGGATGAACAAATTACTAAGGGGACATAGATAAAGGAGCAAGTAATTCTTATGGGGCAGAGGGTAGAGGTGGGGAATAGAGAGAGTCAGGGAAGAAATCTCAGGGGAGTCTTTATTGGCACCTTCTTGGCATATCACTTCATCCCAAGGAGAAGGGGAGCTATGGTAGATTCATCATGTTCAGGGATGTTTATTGGATCAGATTTTCTAGACGATGGAATCTTAGTGTCAGGTATAAAAAATAAACCTATTATAGAGTGAATAGTCCTATTTCTCTTCTTACACAGGTTGTGGGGATAAGTCAGGGCCCGTGGCATTCCTGCGTAAGAAAAGAGACCTTTTATCCCAACTGTCACCTTTCCTTTCCTCTCAGACTTTTAGGGAGGCATCTAGAAACTAGAATGAAGTCCCACCAAGAAGTCCCATTATCCAAGGGAAATAATGGAGTTCAAGGCAGTCTTGCTCAGGTTAGCCAGCACAGGGCTTTACCTTGGGGTTTGAGATTAAAGCCAAGTTATAAAATGTTCTTTTGCTGGGCCTTAACGTATACAGTAATAGCTCCCTTAACAACCTCTCAAGGTAACAGATGGCTAATCAAGGGCAGAACTCTAGAATTCAGGAACCTATCCTCAATCTCTTCTTATTACTAATAGTTACGTTTAAGCTGGGTTTTAAAGAATGAGTAGGAGTTTGCCTGGCAATTAAAGTGTAGAAGAGAATTATATGTGAAGGGAACAATGTGTGTAATGACTTGAATTAGTAAATGATATTACATATTTGGGAAACTGAAGCAAAGGATAAGCTGGATAGCTGGGTTGGGAATATAAAGAACCATGACACTCAATTGGAAAGTTTAGATTTTATCCTGTGAGGAATAGACAAAGCTAATGGAAGTTAGCAAGTGACAGAATGACATAATTAGACCTCTTTTATAGTGTGAAGGGCAGATTGGAATAGAGAACAGATGGGAAATCAGTTAGGGGTAGAGGCTCTTGAACAGGGCAACAGAATGAGAGTAGAGAGAAAGAGCTGATTCAAGAGAACAGGACCCTATAGATGTGGCATAAGGAAAAGGGGGCATAATGGATGCTACGATGCTGCATACTGATATCAAGTATATGAGGGGGGTAAATTGGGTTGTGGAGGTGGGGGTTGGGGATGATGGATAATGGTTAAATAAAAGGATTTAGAAATATTCCTGTGGGAGGTTGATTTGATTATCTGAGTTGGAGCTGGGTGAGATTTGATAGACAGTTGCTATTTGATGTGAAAACAAAGAACCATTCTGCTCTGCCATTCAGCCTGACTGTTCCCATCTACTCTTCTAACGAAAAGTGTGTGAGCATGCATTTGTGGTGTAGAATTATTGCTAGGTGGACAGGGTCAGGGACTAGCACAGCAGAGAATGTATTACAATCAGACCAACAAAGCCCTGTTACTAGAGACAATTTGCTGAATGTGCAAATGGTTTACTCATTTAGATACGTAGTAACAGAACTTGACTCAAAGCAGAGAAAGAAGTGTTAGTCTAACAAATTTTTAAAAATGTGATAATAATAACCGTATTGTTCCAGGTACTTTAATGCACATTAATTTTATTTAATCCTCACAATAACACAGTGAAGTAAATATTATTTTCCTTGTTTTATAGAGAAGGAAACTGGGACTCAGAGATATGAAGAAACTTGCCCAAGGAATATTACTACTAAGTGGCAGAGTAATTACTAAACCGAGTCCCCCTGGTTTCTTGCTCTCTCCAGGATAAGATGTCTTCTCTTTAGCCTACTTAAGAGTGAAGACAATTAGCAGCATCATTTGCATTTAAATAATACATTTGCTAAGCACAACTGATTCTTATCTATTTGTTAATGACTTGCTGGATTCTATAAGACCATTGTGGTTTCCTGGGTGTTTTTTTCTCCTTACTCTCTCTCCTGTTAGTTTTGTCTTTCACAGCTTCTGGGACACATTAAGGTGGTTTCAATTCTGGTGAAATCAATTTATTCATGGTAGGTATTTGTCAACTTTTCCTGCGGAATTCAAGATTACACCTTTAGCTTTTTTGGCCATTGGAATTTCGTCATTAATATTCTACTTTCTAATGCCATGCTTCAACTCAGTGGAATAGAGTTAGTAGGTGCTCAATAAATATTTACTGAATGAAAGGTAAGGAATACATTTTCAGCTCCTGGGAATACACAATTTTCCCCTGAAAATGTGTCCAAGTGGTCTCTCATCTTCTGTACTTTCTCTCCACTATTGCTTCTATATTCATCATTATCACAAACTCAATATAAATAAAATCAAATGCATTAGCTTCTCAACTAAAAAGTCCTCCTCCTCTGTTGTCCTCTTGGTTATCAGAATAATCATTATCCCAGCCCATTTGTTTCATTTCTAATTCTTCCTTCCCTTCTTCCTCAAAAGAGTCTACCATAGATATATTGCTTGAATCAAATCCCTTCTTCCCACTGTCATCATACTTTTTAAAATAAATCCTTATCATCACTTGCTGAGTTATCGTAACAGCCTTCTCACTGGTCTCTCTTCATCTACTATTTCACCTCTTCAATAGACCCAGCACATATTTGGTTCTATGCTGCCCTGCTCAGAAATCTTGAATGTTTGTCTCCTGCACACGGTGGCCAACCTCCTCCACACCCCCTCCCTGCCCCCCTGCCAATATCGCACTGGCTTACCTTTCCAGTCTCACCTTGACTGCCTCCCTTCTCAACCTACCCAGTGACCACAATAGCCACTCCCTTATCCCCTTACTGTCCCCATCACTTGCCTGCTTCTGAACCTTTGCTAGTGCAGGGCTTTCTCCCTAGCACAGGAAGTCACGTGTGGGGCATGCACAACTCTACTGCCCCTACTTGGTTCCAAGGGAAAGACTGCTAATGAATCATAGTAGAGCATCCCAACAGGCCTGAACTCAGCCTCAGACTCCTCAACCAGGAGTTCCCAAAGTCTGCTACAATGAACTGAAACAGGCATTAAGACAAGCCCTATCTCCACCTGACCAGTTCAGGACTTTTAACCCTTTACCAACTACCAAATCCAAGTTGTCTATCAAGATCCAGATCAACTGGCATCTCTACCATGACACCATTCTGGCTTAAGTAATTACTTTCCACTTAGAACTTTTCATTGACCATTACCATATGGGTTTTGTTTTGTTTGTTTGCTTTTTGGGGTTTTTTTTTGCTTTGCATGGTAATTATTTATGTGTAAATTGATCCTCCTCTAGAGTCTAGGTGCCCTGAGGGTAAAGTCTGTGTCAGATTCACTTTTGAGTTTTCCACAGCTCTAACTACAGTGTGTGGGATTAACGTTTGTCAAATAAATCGGCTTCTCACACACTCTGCCTCTATTAAGGTCATACCCAAGCGTGCTGTATTATCTATACTATATTCTACTCTCCTTTAGGGCAGGGATCAAGCCTGTTCATCTCTGAATCACCCACAACCCTGAGAACTCAGTAAATTGTTATTGGTAGTTCTGTAAATAGCTTTCTTTATTCTCTGTCAACAACCATGTTGTGTCCACTTAATATCCTTCAACTAGGAGATTTTTGTAGAATATTCTGTTTTTCAGGCTTACTATTTCTGATTGACCTTCTCTCCAAATTAGGGCAAACTATCAAGGATTGAGTGAATTTCAAAACCTCAAGAATAGCAACTCAGCAGAAAGTCACCAGAGAGGAGAGCAGCAGCATGGTAGGGTTTGGGGAGAATGCGAAGGGGTGACTCTCTTGGAGGGAGGCGACATGAGAAGGAAGGGGAGAGACGTAGGAAAGGAAAGGGCAGGAGAGAAGGGCAGATGCTGAAAGGAGGGGAACAGACAGAGAAGGGAGACGCAGGGGATATGGCAGGAGATAGGCAGACAGGCAAGAAGAAGACAAAGATGGAACTTTATAACATATGCCACCATTAAAAACAAATTAGGCTGCTGAAAATAAGAACATTCATGAGGTTTAGAAGAAATTTCCTGTATGATTTTTTTTTCAAGTATGAGGATGATGAAATGGGAGTAAAAGCGATTTCATTGTTTTAACCTACAATAGAATATGAGAGAGAGAAGGGAGATTTTTAAGAGAAATGAAAATATAAAGGTCGTAACAAGAGAGGAGAAAGAAAGTGTAAACAGCAGGAGGGGGCATGGAGAGTGACTGAATGTATTGAGAAATGGTAGGAGAAAGGAAGGGGGGGGGAACTGCAGGCAAGAAGACAATAAATTAACATGTTTGTTTGAATGCAGAGGCTCCGTTGTGAAGATGAGAGCTTACATCTGCCTTTGATCAGCCACATGGCAGCCCAGGACCAGATCAGAAAGCAATGAGATGGTAAAGGGGGTGGATGGAACCACAGTGAGTTTAATATCCAGGAGGGAGAGAGGGAAGCAGAGAACAAGGGAAGGAGAGAGGCTGCCACATCAGGCAAAAAGCCTGCTTGGATTTTGTGCCAAGGAAGGCAGGGTCTGGCAGTGGTCCCGATGCCCTCTGAGGCCTTCAGTACAGCAAGGCAGTGGCAGCAGTGGGGAGAGTGCTTAAGGGAGACTCCTGGGCTCATGTTTCCTGAAAACAAGCCTTGCTTTGCTGACACAGCCCAGGAGCTGAAGGTAGAGAATGTGCTTAGCTCCAGGGACTTTCTGAATTGACATTTCTTTACCCTGAGACAGGCCAGAACAAAAGATGAAATGGTTATTTCAAAGGGATTTTTTTTCTTTTCATATTCCCGCCCCCCTTTTTAGAGCACTTTTTTTTTATTGCTGAATTGTCAAAAAGGCTGCTTAATATGTAAACGTGTCCATATTCTACTCATGATTTTCTTTGCAGATTTTTAGATTGTTTGGAACAAGAGCCCTATAATCATAAAGCAACTGTTTGGAAGATTTCTTAACTATATTTAGGGCATTGAAAAGTGGTAAAGAGACCCATACTCTGGAATACATAAATTATAAAAATAGCTAACATGTTTTGAGAGCCTAGTATGGGCCATGCACTGGCTTACATTATCTTATTTAACTCATGAGGAAACTGAGGCTCAGAGATGTCAAATAACCTGCTCAATGTTATAGGGCTAGCAAGTGGTACAAGCAGGATTGCACTCTAGATTTCCCTACTGTTTGCATTTCTGAGTGTGATTCTATAGGTGGATTTTTTTTAATTACCAGAAGAGAGATGTTTCTAAGGTAGGTCGTAGTATAAAGTACATGACTCTGAGAAAAGCCACTAGCTCAAATCATTCCTAGTTCCAAAAAGGATATTTGTCCATTGAATGTTCCCATTCTGTTTAGTTGTATGCACAGTCTGGAGGTGAGGCTCACCATTTCATCTGATTTTAAAGTCAGGTGGGCAAAGAAAGCCAGGAAAGCTCAGTGTGCAGAGAACCATGTCTTGGGAAATAAGAAGAAGAAAGTTCCAACAGAAATCACAGACGTTGTTCCTATCTTCAATGATTATATAATTTAATGGGGAGTTTAGAGTACACATGAATAAAAGATATAAAAGCATAGAGGATTCAAGATATAAGCATATTCAAGTGAATATCAAAGAAAACTTCTCGCTCCTGCACATTTCCAAGAGGTTAGGGTATGGCAATGAAGAAGGCTGGAGAAGGGTGTCTTTCAACACTTTTGCCATATCGGGGGAGAAGGTGTATGTGCACATGTACCTTGAGCAAGAGGAGGGGTAAAGTAAAGAATAGAAAAGCAAATAGAAAATCTAATTAAGAAAACAAAGATAAGAGAAGAGGGGAGGAAAGTGCTTAATGTCAATACTCTCAGTGTAATAAGCATAGATTGTTTATCTGGAGGTTAAGTGCTGCACCTGACTTTAGGTTTAAAATCTGGAAGTCACATATAGACAAGAGGCTGGGAGCCAGGCACAGAAGAGGAGGCAGCTCTATAATATTCCATGTCAAAGTGCTCCAAGGACAACTCAGGATATCCTGTGGGATATTAGTGTGTCCAGCAGACGAGATGGGAGAGGCTGTCTTTAGGGGAGAGGCAGTAAACTGGTATAAGATAAGCCCGCCTATAACCATCGAGATTTATGGTGGCAGAAAAGGACTCTGGCCAACCCCACCTGATATCACTGTGACTTTCAAAGACGAGAAATCAAAAAGTAACAAACTCAGTCAAAGCACTACAGCATCCTCTGCTCTATGTAATGAATAGGGTAAGAATTGTGAAAGGTAACAAAATGAAATGAACAGCAGAAACTGGGAGAGGAATGATTGCAGAGAGCTCTCTGGAGGTAAATTTTGAAAGGGATCTTAAAGGGAATAGGAGAAAGGACCCTTGGAAGAAGGAAAATCCAGAAAAGAAATGATTATAGAAGAAGGAATGGCCAGGCTGCATGTCAGGGACAATATTGCTTCAAATAGAAAACTGTGATAAACGACATTATCAAGAAAAGGGGCTTTAACCCACCATTCTTGGAAGCTCTACCAGGGCAAAAAACTCAGCAGTGAAATTCTAAAAATAGTCAGGAACAGGAATTGAGTCCTGGTTCTTAGAGGAAAATCAGAAATACAGGATGTGTGGAGTGGGGGGATGGGAGGATTTGAGGGTCAAAATGCAAATAAAAGCTAAGTGACTAGCCTTGAAAATTCTTTTGTAAAATGAATATTTATTTTTTCCATTGCTTTTTTTTATGTAATAAAAGGGAAGATTTGTGCTTAAAGAAGAAAAAAACCCAGAGTCTCAAGATATTATAAAATCCAACTTAATACATCAAGCCTTTGAAATTGTACACTAGGGAAAGGTATTTTTTTTAGTTTAAAATATTAATTAAGGGGGTACAATTGTTTTGTTATGTGGATACCTTGTATAATGCTTAAATTAGGGCTGTTGGTGTACCCATCACCAAAATAGTGTTCATTGTACCCAATAGGTAAGTTGGTAAGTTTTTATCCCACACAACCCTACCCAACCTCCCCCTTTCTTGGTTTTTCATGTCCTTTATACAGTTTTGAAAAGTATTTTTTGAAATAAAAATGACAAACATTAGGCAAATATGTTGTTCTGATGTCAGTTTAGATATTTCTCTCCAACTTCTAGGATGGACCACTTGTTAGGGATATGACCTCTGAAATGGAAAGTCTGAGTCCAAATTCAGGTTCCTTTTATAATTAGCTGATGATTGGAAAGTTATTTAACCACTTTAAACCTACATACCTAATATGTAAAATGTTGATAGTAACTACTTACCTCACTGTATTATTGTGATGATTATATAAAATAATTTATTTAAAAGAGTCCATTAGCATCAAATTGGCCTATAGTAAGAGCAATGAAAGTATTAACTATTTTTTTTATCATTATTCTAACCTGATACTGACTTAACATGCAGGACTCTTTAATTATTTTCTTGGACTCCATATTTAGATGTTTCATGGAAATATCTGAAGAAATGTTCTAAAACTTTGTCATATATATAATAATAAATATAAACTTGTGTCTAGATTTACAATTTCTCAAAAAGCACTCTATTCTAAAACAAGTTTCTAAATTAAAAAAACTATACTTGAACATCATTACATTTTGTAATTCAATGACCAACCATAGGGAATGTGTAACAGTCCCATATTTGAATCTACTAGAAATCATATATTAATGAAGGCCAAACCCTCTACCCCATCTAGTTAGGCTGTTTCATATTTTTAAAACTGCATACCTGAAATAACCTTGCATACTTTTCCGAATAACCTTGAACTGAATAAATTTTTAAAAATAACTGGACTCAAATCTAGCTGTTGGCATCTGTTTCACCCTGTTTTACAGATCAACACACAAACGGGTCAATTGATCCTTTACCTTCTCTTATTTCTGATCCTTCTGCCATTATTTAAATCTGGCCAGAGCTTCTCTCCAGTTCTAAATCTTTACCCCAGTGGCAAATTGTCCTTTCGGTACTTGGTGCATTATATTATTTGTGATTGCTTTGGGACTTTTAGGGATAAAGTTTTTAATCCTCATGGCATCACATGTTTGTTCTTTCAGAGAGATTTATTTTCTGCTAAAGTTTGTGGGTTTCCTGCTGATGTCAGGTTGAACATTCATACATATTCAGCACTTTATCCCTATTCGAATTGGTAGCAAGAGTCCTGGGTGTCTGCACTTTCCATTATCATGGCCATTGTGATCAAGATCACTGCCATCAGCACATTGTCCACTGCTGTTTCACGGTCATTCATTCAGAATCAGGCACATGCTAATGCTGTGGTAGAGACCCAGACACACAGGCTATGGTCCCTGTCTTAAAAGACAGGATAGCTCAATTAAGGAAATAGGACACATAAATGCCAAAATTTAGGTAATATCCCAAGGTATTACAAGTATTTTCTGGGACTGGGTTTGCAAGGCCCATGTAGGTGGACAAACTTTTCTCAGACTCTAGGCTTATCATTAGCAGGGCTAACAGAGAAGGATAGTAGTATCAGTTATATAAACTGGGTAACTGAGGCAGGATCAAGTGATTATGCTTTCCCTCCTGATTGAGAAACATAAAGCTAGTCCTTTAATTTTGTGCATAGTATATTTCTGAGAATATGCTTAGAGGGCTGATGAGCAGAAGTTGAACAACAGACTTGCATGTTTTATGGTTGATTTTGGTTCTAAGAGAGTTGTAAAATCTTACAAAATTGTTAATTTTACCTCACCTTCTAGGCATAATATTCATTGAAATGTTTTCAGTATTTTGTACATTTTAAAAAAAACCACTACTTTTCTTCTTTTACTGGCTTTACTCCCAGCTGATGAAATTTAATCTAATGAGCCTCCAATTGAAACTGAAGATTCCCTGCTTTCAGCATATCTCATGATTTCTGTGTTTGTCTCAATATTATGATTAATTTTTTGAGGAAAAAGATTCTTTGTTGCCAATATGTGCATCTTTACATTTTCTACCCATTTTTATAAGTTGCACATAAAGTTTTTTTAATAACCTCTCTTTGGGTAACATTGTATCAAGAAGCATGTTACATAAGACAGATACAGAGTAGAGTGGCTGGGTGGGTGCAGGAGGGGGTCTGGGACTCTGACACCATGATGCCTTCTCTCTTCTTCACCTCGTCATCCCCTGTGGTGCTTCCCCAGGAGCCCCACGCCTGTGTGGAATGGAGTGCCACTATGAGAGTATGTCATTGCAGTTGTTTTCAAACTCTGTTTTGTAGACACAGATACAACACAGGGCTGTTTGTGGACAAGCATCACTTCTATGTTGATACTTTGAAATACTTATTCCTCAATGATTTTAGGAAAGCCCAAAATTAATATACAGTGAGGATTAAAGGTGTCAACATAAATTTTTAAAAAGTATATCTGGCCAACATAATTTCATTTTTTTTCTTATTAAAAAGTGTCATTAAAATAGAAGTATAAATTTCAGTAAGCCCTGATCTGATCATCTCCATTTGCATATTACCTTAAAGAAGGCAGGATAGGATAGAAGGTAGTATATATTATGAGAACAGCAGAAATGCCATACTTCGGCATTGCTTGTTGTCTTTTCTCCAATTTTAATTGCTCTTTATTTCTATTTTCACTCTATCCTGAAGTGTACTTTTTAGACTCACATTGGAACTTCCGTGGTTCTCCTAATCTTGGTTCTTCTTGGACTTTGTATGTACTGACTCATGTCTATGTTAGGAAGAAGGAGTATAAAACTTTGCTGCTTATATATGCTGCAATAATATAGGTTTAAATGCCTCGCAGAATTTCTCTTTCTTTTCATCATGGAGAATAAAGTGTTATGTGTTATGAAACACATAATATAAGATTAACCATTTTAAAGTAAACAATTCAGTGACATTTAATACATTCACAATTACAATGTTGAACAACCACTAGTACAACAGCTCTATCTAGTTCCAAAACATTTTCATCACCCCAAAAAGAGATCTTGTATTCATTAAGCAGTTGCTCTCCATACCCACCTCCCTCCAGTCCCTGGCAACCACCAATCTACTTTCTATTTCTATGTGTTTGCCTATTCTAGATATTTCATATAAATGAAATTCTATAATATGCAGTCTGTTTTGACTGGCTTCTTTCACTTAGAATGTTTTTGAGGTTCATCACTGTTGTAGCATGTTTCAGTACTTCATTTTTTATGAGTCAGTAATATTTCATTGTAGGTATATTGCACAATTTGTTTATCCATTTATCCATTGATGGACATTTGGGTTGTTTCCACCTTCTGGCCATTGTGAATAGTGCTGCTATGAACAGGAGTATACATGTATCTGTTTGAGTATCAGGTTTTAATTCTTTTGAGTATATACATAGAAGTGGAATTGCTAACTCTATGATAATTCTATGCTTAACTTTTTGAGGAATCACCAAACTGTTTTCCATAGTGGCCGAACCATTTTACATTCCCACCAGCAATGCGCAAGTTTCCAAATTTGCCACATCTTCACCAACACTTAATTTCCATTTTTGAAAAAATTACAGTCATCATAGCAGATGTGAAGTGGTATCCACTTTTGTACATTGATTCATCTTCTTTTGTCTTTCCCCAAAGTGGTCTATACTGTTTCTAGACACAATTATATTGACGTTTCCTCAGAACATGTGCCAGGTAAATGTTACTGTCATGCCTGTGAGTGACCATCCCCACAGAACAGAGCTCGCTAGGAAGGGGTCAGGAATAGGAGTACAGCTAAACATGAGTGGTTTGGAAGGTCCTCACCCAAGCTTAGGAAGCAAGGAATCAAAGCAAGCAATATGGTAGAGAGTGTGGTAGACAGAATCCCAAGACGGATTCCACCATTCCCTCTCACCGTTGTATGTGACTTGTATAATCACCTCCCCTTGAGTGTGGGTGGGAACTCTGAATGTGATAAGATAGTCACTCCTGTGATTATGTCACTTTATGTGAAATTACATTGAGATTCTCTATACTGCCTTCTTGCTAGAGATGGACAGAGACAGAGACAGAGATAGAGATATACTCCTACTAGAGATTCTCTTGCTGGCTTTGAAGAGAGAAGTTACCAAGTTGTGAGAGGTCCACATGACTAGGACCTGAACATGGTCTCTAGGAGGTGACAGCAACTCCCATCAGACAGTCAGCAAGAAAATGGGAACCATAGTCCTTCATCGCAAAGGACTGAATTCTACCAATAACCTGAGTGAGGTGGCAGAGAACCTAGAGCTGCAAATGAGAGCCAGACCTTGCTGATACTTTGATTTAAGCCTCGTGAAACCCTGTGCTGAGAGACCATCTGACCTCACCCAAACTTATTATCTATAGAACTACAGTTAATTAATGGGTGCTATTTTAAATTGTTCAGTTTGTGGTAATTTGTGATACAGAAATATAAAATTAATATAAGAAGCTATCTAAAATATTAATAATCACTTCATAATTAGGATAGCATGGGCACTGGCCTGTCATAACAGATGCTGGCCATGAATAGTAGTGTTGTACTGCTGTGACTAGCTGGCTGTTATCCCTGGACTGATTGCATGGCTTCATGGGCAGAGAGCCCATCAGAGTAGAGGGTTTTGGCCAGGCTATAAATTCACACATGTGTTCACTTTACTTCTGAATAAGGCTAGCCTGGTTGTGGCTCCCCTTGCGTGGGAATGGTTTGTTCCTTGTCCAGCACAGTGAGGGAGGCAAGGCCTCTAGTTGCTTATTTTTTTATATATATGTACACACATACATATATATATATTTTTCAAGGGATTGTGAAGTCCCTCAAGGCTGGCGATTGGAATATAGGCAGCTCTTATCTCTGGCTATAAGAGCCCAGGAAGATGGGATACAAAATGTCAATAGAGAGCCCCACACTTAACCTAATCATTAACCTGAGTATTATCTTCACCAAAACTCTCAACACCTACAAACACAATGGCAAAATTATTAGACTTTCATGTTCCTAAGCCATTTCCTGGTTTAGAGTCATGTGACTGAAATGTAGCAAAACTACCAAAAATAACAGAACATGGGAAAGAACAACAACAAAAAATATATTTGTAGATGTGGCTAACTTCACCATTTACTTATTGAGTTAGCTGTCTTCCAGATTATGTTCCTTATCTGTCTTTGTCATCTACTTTTTTGCTTTCATCACTGTGATACATTTGAATAGTTTCCATGCATATTATTTTCATCTTGCTCATGATTAACATGGGAAGCTGTGTCCATACTTTCCATTTGCTCTGAAATAATGTCCATCAATTCACATAGATATTCTTTGATGATAAAGAAAAATTTCCTCAGGCATAAAGATTAAGAAAAAAGGCGAGTTATCTGTAAGCCTCAGACTTTTCTAAAGCAACATTAAATGCCAAGAAAGAAGGAAAGAAGGAAATGAGAGAAAAATATCTACCCGGCTCTGAAGGAGAAAAATGATCTATAAATTTTATAATCATTCAAGTTGTTGTTTAGGTACGAAAGGAATAGGCAGATATCCCTAAACATGTAAGAACTCAGGGACTATATATTTTTTTAAAGTAGTTGATCAAATATAGCCAATTTAAATATACACTTTTTTAAAAAAACCTCATAAATGAGAAAGTTGTGGTAAAGCCATTGGTGTGAACACTCTATCTGTATTAATACAACACTAAGAAGAAACTGGTACTATATTGCAAAACAGAAGGTAAACGATAACTTGATGTTATTAAAATAACATAATAAAATCTGGAGATGGGGCAGGAAAGGTGGGTGGGAGTGCTAATTTCCTTATTTTTCAGAACAAGCAATCAATAGATATTGACTAAATTTGACACATTTAGTTAAAAAAGAACCATAATGACTCCAACTTCTTAATATTTCTTCCATTATCCCTTTCTTAAATTTGCTTTTATCTTTTTGGGAAAATATCTCTTCTCTTAAAAATTATATACTTATGTAAAATCCAGCAATTTCCTCAGTTTTACTTACAACTTTTGAAACTTATTTTTGGTACAAATTAAAAGGTAGCGTGCTATGGTGTGATATAACTTTTATAAAAGTATTTCTTCCTCCATTTTTCTATCTATACATCCCTCCCTTACCCATCTTTCCATCCATTTTTCTGTCTATACCTAGAATGATGCTTACCTAATGATAAAAATGATTATTATTGGATGGCATGATATAGGCAATTCTCAAAATTCTTTTCAGAATTTTACTTAACATATTTAAAAGGTACATATATCATTTTATGAAAAAATATTATTAATCTACAAAAAGAAGAAGAAACTTTATAATTGATATCTCAGTTGTGATACAGATATTTACTCAAAGGACACAACTTTGCAGAACATTCTACAGTAGTCTTTAAGTTTTAATCTTAACTGTTATTTTTTAAGGGGTAGGAAAGTAAGTAGAAGTCCTTAAATTTGGCAAAAGAGAGAGACTCAATTTTGCTCTGAAAGGCAAGTCTATAATGCAAATGTGTCTACCCTTACAATTTATTACTTCCAGTTTCTGGAATAGACATTCATAAGATACTTCACTGCATGGGGATATAGAGTGGGGCTTATAGAAATCTTCAAAAGACTTTATAATTCATCTGTATAACTCATGCAACAGTGTCTCAGATATTTTGGACGTTCCATATGTGTGTGTTATTTGCCGATGAGATGATTCAACAACTAGGCTAAAGTCTCCCATGTTTAAAAATGCAAACATATCAACTCTTCTACTCTCCAGTCAATGTTCTTTATGTTTTCCTTCACCTTCATTCCATTCACCTTCTATTAGTCATCTACGGCTGAATAACAGATTACTCCAAAATTCAGCAGCTTAAAACAATAATGTTCATTATCTCACACATCTTCTGAGGGTCAGGAATCAGGGAATGACTTAGCTCCGTGGTCCTGGCTCAGCATCTCTCACGACATTGCAGTCAGGCTGTCTGCCAGGGCTGTAGTCTCTAAAGGGGCCAAAGAGTCTGCTCTGAGCTCAATCATGTGGCTGCTGCCGCAATCTTCAGTGCTGCCCCACGCTGGTCACTTTGTGGGCAGATTAAGAAATGGCTTTCCTCAGAGTGAGTGATGAGGAGGGAGGCAGGAAGGAGGGAGGGAGAGAAAAAGGGAGAGAGAGAGACAGACAGAGAGAGAGAGAGAGAGGGAGAGAGAAGGCAAGTGAGAAAGCTCAACCAGGACAGAAGCCACAGTCTTTTTATAACCTAATCTTGGATTTGACCTCCCATCACTTCATCCATCTTCTGTTTGCTAGAAGTGAGTCCCTAAGTCCAGTCCATATGCAAGGGGAGGGGGATTAAAACTCACCTTTTGAGTGGAGTAATATCAGAGAAATTATAGACATATCTTTAAAGTGACCATATTTATCTACTGCATCCCCACTGTCTGCTCACTTTTTCATTTTTTGAAATTCTGGTTTCTGTCCCTGCCTTGCTACTGATACTGTTCTGGAAGATTCCTATTAGCTTTCTTCTGAATGATTCAAAGTGCTTTATTGAAGACTGTAATCTTTCATCTCTGCAGCACTGACTGCTTTTCAAATGTTTGGCCTGTCTCTTCCAGGAGATTGCCAACTCCTTGAAAAAGTGGATACTTTCTTACATCGTTTTGTCTCCCACACAGTATCTGGCACAAAAAAAGATTCTAAATACCTTTCAACATGAATAAATATGCTCATTTTACCTTGAAAATATTCTTAATGTATATTGACTCTGTTCAAATGTAAATCAAATTATTTCACTTCTCAACTCAAAACATACAATGGTTTCTATTTCACTCAGAGGAAAAGCCAGAAAAGTCCTCACAGTGGCCCAAGAGGCGCTGTTCGGTCTGCGCACCTCCACACACTCGCTTCACACACCCCCATCCTACGGCCTCGCCCATTTTCTATCCCATTCATGTTGCACCCGTTGTTATTCTTGAACACTTTGGGCATTCTTTTGCCTCAGGACCTTTGCGCAAGCTGTTCCCTCTGCCTAGGACACTCCTCCCCTACATAGCCACTGACTCATTCCCTCACCTGCTTGACATCTTTGCTCAAAATGAGATCTTTTCAATGAGACATTCCCAGCTAGGATATTTAAAATTTGACCTTGCAATAGAATTGGGAGAAACTGGAATGCTATTCTTGTTCTGGAGCCTATATCCGTGAGAGTCTTTTTCAGAATCAGGTTTTTGCATTGTGACAGTGTCTAATACTCATGGCATAGAAGACATCATGTTACAAAACTCTTAATAAAAAGCCTATAAAATAAAAAAAAATCTGACCTTCCCATTACATTATTCCCTTCCCGCTTTCCTGCTTTATTTTTATATATAGCACTTATTACCAAAGAACATATTATATCTTTTACTTTTTTATTCTGTTTTTATTAGTCCCTCATTGGGATATAATCCGTTTTATTGACTACTGTATCTTCAGTGTCTGTAAGAGTGCCTAGCATGTAGTATGCATTCAATAAATATTTGTTGAATTAGTAAATTAATTAATGCTACAGACATAGAGCTGCTTTTCAGTCAGGAAGGGCAATAGCACCATGTCACCAAGCCCCTTCCCATCTATCTGATCCTGCTGGGGCCTTTGTGGGAGAGGATTGGGGAGCTTAGGTGGAAAAGGGGATGGCTCCCATTCTCTTCCAGGAAGGAGCTTATCCCTCCCCACTATACATATTTGATAAAGAATATGGGAGCATCCCATAAAGATTAAAAGGGAGAGCAAGAGGAGCAGGAAACTAGTAAGAAATATCACAGCTAGGAGCTTCAGAGAAAAAGTATATAGAATAAGGAGAGAGTGCAGAGCGATTTCTATTTGTATTCATCACCATCTCCTTGCTCGTTGATGGATGCTGAGCCTTCCAGATCATCCCAGTTAAACTAGAGTTTCCATGATCTCCCTTGGAACTGCCTCCCCATATCTTATATTACAAACAAATTTTCTAGAGCACAATTGTGCCTGAGCTTTGACGAAAATGTATTATTGCCTTGCTATGCCCCACCTCAGACTAGGGAGAAGGGAACCAGTATAGGCAGGACCTGATTTCCTCATGAGAGAAGGGGAAAAATAGAGGGGGAAGGCCCTAAGTATCTCCTTATTTGCCTGGTAACTGTGGCAGTGATAAGTAGGCTTTCAGATGTTTCACCTGGGGAGGACTCCTAGGAATACAAGGCTCTGGTTGAGACCAGAGAAAGGAGAAAGGGAAAGGAATGTTTAGCGATGAAATAAACACACAAGTAATAGACATAACTTTTAAGTGAAACAGGCATTGAAAAATATCTGCTGGAAGCATTATAACCTGTTTTCATTTTATTTTTTCTCCATATGACACAAAAGGACCATATTTTGATATAAAGATCCTTTCAAGAGAATATTTAGGAAAGGAATTAATCATTCAAAGCCTGAACTCTGAAATATATATTTAAACTCTCTAAAACTTTCCAAAATTACTGTCAAAGTAGAACAAATTAGCTTAAGAGTAAAAAACCAAAAAAAGTATTTTTTAAAATAATATCCATTTACTTACTTATTTTTGGTCTGTAATTTTCAGGCTGCTTCCTTGCAGCCAAATCTAACCCATTCCCATCTCCTAGATGACTGTGTTATCCTACTGATTGTCTTCTCCTTGAAATTTGTTTTACAGGTCAAGCTTCAACAAATGAATTCATATTTAATTATATACAGGTACAGTACAGAGTATAATTGTTAAGACCATGTTCTCTGGAGCCAGACATACTTTCACAATCAACAAGCTGTGTGACTTTGAGCAAGTTATTTTGCCTCTCAGTTTTAGTTCCTCATCTGTAAAATGGGGATAATAATATTGCTTGCATCTCTCAGTGGCAGGTTTTCTTTGGGAAGGAGAATGGGTTAGCGAGGCTTACTTGGTATAATGTGCCTAACATAAGAATTTATGAATTTATGGAATCAATATAGTTCTGTGCCCCTGAGATTCAAGAAAAGTAAAAAAAAAAAAAGACAAAACTTAAAGATAGAACTTAAAACTTAGTAGGGTCTTTGGCTCATAGTAAGTATTCAATAAAGTATGCTTTGTATTGATCAATGGTACATTAGACATACAATTTTACAAGCCATAAAACTAGTCTTTGACATTGCCTTTTCTTTTCACCCTGCACTTTTAGCTAAACTGTTGCCAAATTCTGCTGAATTTCTCTGAAATCTGTCCCTCCTTTGCCTCTCGGTCAGCACAGGTATCCCTCTTGTCCTGGCTGCTGTCACGTCTCACCTTTACTCAGCAGTAGCCACTCCCATGATTCCTATACCCACTCAGGCCCTCCTCCCGTCCTTTCTTCACATTGAAGCAACACAGGTCTTTAGGATGCTCAAGTTTGAACACATTATTCTGATGAAAACTTTTCAATCACTTCCCATTCCTTTCTGAATAAAAAGCAAATTCCTTACCATGGCCCACAAAGCCCTGTGTGATCTGCTGTCCACCCCGACACCCCAGTGCTGCCTACCTCCTTCAGTGTGTGCTCCAGTCACACAGTGACTTCTTCTTCCTCAGGCCTGCCCTGCTGCCCCTTCTCAGGATGTCCACATGCTGGTCCACTGCTTGCTTTGGACAGAACTTCTCCAAGTTCTATTTGAAAAGTTGTTTAGTACTGGCTTCTCATACATTAGGAGCCCAAAGAGAAATATTTAATCCCAGATTTGGGGAACAGGTACACCTTCAAATATTCTGTCTAGATATCCCCATAAATACTTTTATACTTGTCAAAATGAATGCCTTCGCTTTAGATAAGCAGTATATTTTCACCAGAACCATAAAATCTTCAATCTGTTTATTCCTACTTATTCCTTTGGCCAGGACTTTAATAGCCTCCTGGAAAGTCTTCCCGCCTCAATCTCTCAGCCTTTTCATGAATCTCTCCTAAAATAACTTAAAAACTGCATAATTTTGGTCCTTCCACATCTTGCTAAAAATTTTAAAGTGGCACACCATTTATCATCATTACTAATGCCAGCTCCTGACCACGTTTCATAACTGCATGCTTAGCTTCATCTACTGCCTCTGTTCCTCCAGAGAAACAAGCATGCCAGCTTCCTCTCCTGACTCAGAATACTGTCTTCATCCCCTTAAGTTTGTGTTGTGCAGTTCTTGAATTTTTATCTTCCCTTTTATTAAAGAGTGTCCTCAAACATCCTCAAAATAATTCTTAAAACTCTTCTCCCTAAATAAATGTGGTCATTTTGAAAACAAACAAACAAAATAGAATGACTCCTGGAAAATCTAATTAATACTAATAACAAAAATAAAACAAATTTGACATAAGAAAGGATGTTTAAAAAGAGAGGATAATTTTTTAAATTAGCAAAATAATACTATCTCTAATAAATGCAAATAAAGTTGAAAATATAAATGCAATGGGCAGTATTCCAAAAAACATTAATTATCAAAATTGCCCAGGAGAAGGCTTGGACCCATTAAAAAAATTGGAAAAATTTATTATAGAAATTATAATAATAAATTAAAATTATAATAAATTAAATAATTTTAATAAAGTATTATAATAAATATTAAAATGTTTAATATTAAATATTAAATAATAATATATTTAATAAATATAATATATTAAAAATTTATTATAGAAATTTTTTTTAAAATTCTGGGTTTCAATGTTTATAAGCAGACCAGTTTGTTCAAAGATTTAGGGAATAGAATTTAGAAAAAAATATAAAGTTATTGATTTCAGGAAGTAAAATTATTAGATTCAGATAGCAAAACCTGACAATAGCTTCAAAAATAAAATATATCTAAACCAAATAGCTGTCTGTATTTTTGTCTTTATCTAAATTAAATCTCATTTACATTGACAGGCAAAACCTGAATAACCTATGAGTAAATTGAATCCTAATATACTTTAAATATAATTCTAAAATGTAACGTAGAACTTATTATTAGAATATAATCATGAATTAATATTCAGAAATTAATTAATTAGATCAAGTGACAAAGGGAGAAAGTGATTATC
The DNA here is from genome assembly GCA_023783475.1 of Daubentonia madagascariensis. Lineage (NCBI taxonomy): Eukaryota > Metazoa > Chordata > Mammalia > Primates > Daubentoniidae > Daubentonia > Daubentonia madagascariensis. Next base: position 15,984,840 of record JAKFHU010001631.1, on the reverse strand, counting down.
TCATGAAATATTAAATAGGCTCCTGATTACATTCAACACCCATTGCATCACAACTCTTAGACAACATTTCTAAACATGATAAATGGGATCCAACGTTATACAGGGACATTTTGTTTCTTTGTACTCTGCTTTATTGTGCTTCACAGATACTGCATTTTTTACAAATTGAAAGTTTGTGGTAACCCTGCATTGAGAAAGTGTATTGGAGCCATTTTTGCAGCAGCATGTGCTTGCTTCATGTCTCACTATCAGCATTTTTTAGCAATAAAGTATTTTTTAATTAAGGTATGTACATTTTTTTAGATATAATGCTATTGCACACTTAATAGACTACAGTATAGTGTAAACGTAACTTTTATATGCACTGGGAAACCAAAAAATTTTTGTGACTCACTTTATTGTGATATTTGCTTTATCGTGATGGTCTTGAACCAAACCTGCAATATCTCCAAGGTTTGCCTATACTTAATGAAAAAACAGTAGAAATAGTCCCACTTTCATCAAGAACAAGATAAAGTTATTTGCTGTAAAAGTTATTTCCAATAAAACAAGATGAAAAACCAGGAACAAGAGGCAAAGCTATTGGAAAAGAAATTACAATTAGCATTATTTTGTGTAATATTTGATTTTATTCTAAGGAAAAAATAGCAACTTAAAATTATGAAAATTATGATTTTTGTAATTACTGGATACAAAGTAATTTTATGAATACCAATAGCTCTTCTGTAAACCAGCACTAGCTTGCCAGAAGATATAAGAGAAAAATAATTCCATTCCTAATAGCAAATAAGAATAATAAAATGCCTAGGAATGAGCATAATAAAATGAGTGGGACATTATGGAAAAAAGAACTATGAATTATAATATATTTCTGAATGAGAGGTCTTTATTTTGAAGAAGTGAATCCTTCTTAAGATAATACATTGATTTAAAGCAATATTTATAAAAACTATAGTTGAAACTCATTATTTGTGGCTATTCTATAAAGTTGCTATAAACACTGAATTAACCAATACTTAATCATTGCTCCTAGGGGATGTACAGGATTAGGACTCTGGGAGCCTCTAGTTACAATATTTTTATCAACTTTTAGGGGCAAAAAGAATTTTCTTCCCTTCCCCTTCTGAAGTTTTGATAATTTGAGTCTATAAAACAAACTAACAATAGACAGCTTAATAGGAAAAAAGACATACACATTTATTAACACACATAAACAAAGGAGCCATACACAAAACAGGAGACTCAAAGAAAGGCCAGATTGTTGATGCCTAAATACCCTCTTCATGGGGAAAGGGAAATGGGGGGCTGAATTACTACAATTTTAGAGGGGTAGTAAATGATTTTAGCAAAGATTAATGGACCTGGGAGGCAGAAATTAGTGTGTAAATGATGATTCTCTTTGTAAACTGATGGGACTGGAGAAAAAACAATAGTTTGGGATGAAGTTCATCTGGGCTCTAGGTGTGCTGTTTAATTTTCATCTCTCCCTCGGTGATATAAGTTTTAATTTTCTCTAGCTAAATAAATTTTAGAGAAGGGATTGAAGGAAATCATGTTCCTGTTTGGTCTGGTTTCTAGGTAGATAAGGGAATTTCGGAGTCTGTGCTTTGGGAGAGCCAGAGGGTTGAGAGACAGGAGGAAGGGGGAAGGTCATGCTTCTTCAGTTCAGCCTGTAACAGATCCATATTTTGGGGTACTGATTTCTGAGCCCCAACAGACAGATCAGTACATTATTTTATTTGTGTTTCTCTTAAAAGACACCTAATTTAGTACATATTGTTCATTCATTAACATTGAACTCACAACCGACAGCGCTATAACTCAAGCCTGAAGGAAGCTTATCTAACACACATGTTTTCTCCCTAAGGTACATCACAGCTTTCATACATTAAGCAACACTAGATAGCACTTCAGCGCTATACTTGTGGGCCATTTTAGATAGTAATATCAGCAAAAAGCATAAAACTGTGAAAAACCTAGCACTAAATAGCAAAAAGGACACTTTATGATATGAGAGTTGAAGCAAGAAAGCATTGTGTCACCTTATTTAACAAGTGTTTTGGGTGACTCAAATCTTTTGCTGCTCTGGTCATGTCTGCAGATGACCAAGACCCTTTTCAAGTACTGATTTTGGGATTATAAATAAATTTTAGAGAATAGACAAATTTGCAAATATGGAACTATGAATAAGAAGGATCAACTATATCTATTAATTTTTCTTTTTGTAGAGAAACTTGACAAAATAATTCTAAAATTCACTTGGAAAAAGAATTGGTGGAAGTACAGCTAAGAAAAATTTGATAATTTGGAAATGGGGTTTGTCCCATACGAGGCATTAAAATTGATTATACAGTTAGAGCAATTTTATATCTTTTTTGCTGAATTTTTTATTGATATATAATATTTTACATATTTATGGGGTACATGTGATGTTTTGTTGCATGCATAGAATGTGTAATGATCAAGTCAGGGCACTTGGGGTATCCATCACCTTGAATGTTTATCATTTCTATGTGTTAGGAACATTTTCAAGTTCTCTCTTCTAGCTACTTTGAATATACAATACATTGCTGCTAACTATAGTCACTCTACTCTGCTATGGAACATTAAAACTTATACCTTCTATCTAACTGTATGTTTGTACACATTGGCCAATCTTTTTTAATACCCCCTCCCACCCACCCACCCTTCCAAGCCTCTGGTATCAGTCATTCTACTCTCTACCTCTATGAGGTCAACATTTTTAGCTCCTATGTATGACTGAGAACATGTGACATTTGTCTTTCTGTATATGGCTTATTTCAATTAATATAATCACCTCTATTTCCATCTATGTTGCTGCAAATGATGTGATTTAATCTTTTTATGGGTGAATAGTATTCCATTGTGTATATACACCACATTTTCTACATTTGCCCATTGATGGACACTTAGGTTGTTTCCATATCTTGGCTATTGTGAATAGTGCTGCAATAAACATGGGAGTGCAGGTATCCTTTTGATATACTGATTTTTTTACTCTTTGGATAAATACCCAGTCATGGAATTGCTGGATCATATGGTAGTTCTAATTTCAGCTTTTTGAGAAATCTCTATACTGTTTTCCATAGAGGTTTCACTAATTTACGTTTCCACCAGTGGTGTATAAGAGTGCCCTTTTCTCTACAGCCTTGCCAGCATCTGTTATTTTTTTGTGTTTTAATAATAGCCATTCTAACTAGGGTAACATGATATCTCACTGTGGTTTTGATTTGCATTTCCCTGATGATTAGTGATGTTGAGCATTTTTTCATAAACCTGTTGGCTATTCGTATGTTTTCTTTTGAGAAATTTCTATTCATATCCTTTGCCCACTTTTTAGTGGAATTATTTGTTTTTGTATTATTGATTTGTTTGTGTTCTTTGTATATTCTGGGTATTGGTCCCTTGTCAGATGCATAGTTTGTGAATGTTTTCTCCCATTCTACAGGTTGTCTCTTCACTCTGTTGATTGCTTCCTTTGCTGTGCAGAAGCTTTTTACTTTAATATAGTCCCATTTGTCTAGTTTTATTTTTGTTGTCTGTGTTTTTGAGGTCTTAGCCATAAAGTCTTTGCCTAGACCAATGTCCTGAAGTGTTTTTTCTAAATTTTTTTCTAGTAATTTTATAGTTTTCAATCTTACATTTAAGCCTTTAATATGTCTCAAGTTGATTTTTGTATACGGTGAGAGATAGGGGTCCAGTTTCATTCTTTTCTTCTGCATATGGATATCCAATTTTCCTAGCACCATTTATTGAAGTATTGATGAGGGTGTCCTTTCCCCAATGTATGTTCTTGGTGCCTTTGCTGAAAACCAGTTGGCTGTAAATACATGGATTTATTTCTGATTTCTCTATTCTGTTCCACTGGACAATTTGTTTTTTTAAATACCAATACTATGCTATTTGGGTTACTATAGCCTTGTAATATATTTTCAAGTTAGGTAGTGTGATGCCTACAGCTTTGATTTTCATGTCAGGATTGCTTTGGCTATTCATACAAAATTTTGAGCCAAAGCAATTCATACTTTTTGTGCTTCCATATAAAATTTAGCTTTGTTTTTTCTATTTCTGTGTAAAATGATGATGATATTTTGATTGTATTGAATCTGTAGATTGCTTTGAAGAGTATGGCCATTTTAATGATATTAATTCTTCTGATCAATAAACATGGGCTGTCTTTTCATTTGTTTGTGTCCTCTTCAATTTTTTTCATCAGTGTTTTGTAGTTTTCCTTGTAGGGATCTTTTACCTCCTTGGTTAAATTTACTCCTGGGTATTGTAGTCCTTTTGTAGCTATTGTAAATGGCACTGCCTTCTTTATTTTTTTCTCAGTTCATTATATAACTATATATAAACACTCTATATAAAACACAACAGATTTTTATATGTTGGTTTGTATCCTACAGCTTTACTGAATTTATTTAACAGATGAAAGAATTTTTTGGTGGTAACTTTAGGTTTTTTATAGATATAAGATCATATCATCAGAAAACTGGGATAATTTGACTTCTTTTCCAGTTTGAATGCCTTTTATTTCTTTATCTTACCTGATTGCTCTGGCTAGGACTTTCAGTATTATGTTGAATAGGAGTGGTGAAAGTGGGTATGCTTGCCTTGTTCCAGTTCTTAGAGCAAAGGTTTTCAGGTTCTCCCCATTCAGTATGATGTTAGCTGTTGGTTTGTCATATATGGACTTTATTATGTTGAGGGGTGTTCCTTCTATTCCAGTTTGTTGAGAGTTTTTATCATGAAGGATGTTGAATTTTATGAAAGGCTTTTTCTGTGTCTATTGAGATGATCATATGGTTTTTGTCCTTCATTCTGGTGATGCAATGTGTCATAATTGTTGATTTGCATATGTTGAATCATCCTTGCATCTCCAGGATAAATCCCACTTGATCATGGTGTACTATTTTTTTGATGTGCTGTTGGATTCAGTTTGCAATTCTTTTATTGAGAATTTTTGTGTCTATGTTTAGCAGGATTATTGGCTTGTCATTTTCTTTTCTAGTTGCATCCTTTTCTGGTTTTGGTATCAGGTTAAATGCTGGCCTCATACAATGAGTTAGGGAGAACTCCCTCCTCTTCAGTTGTTTGGAATCATTTGAGGAGAATTAATGTTAGTTCTTCTTTGAAAGTTTGGTAGATTTCAGTAGTAAAGCCATCTGGTTCTGGACTTTACTTTTTGGGGAGACTTTTTAATTACTGATTCAATCTCATTACTCATTATAGGTTGGTTCAGGTTTTCTATTTCTTCCTGGTTCAATCTTGGTAGGTGTTAGGTGTTCAGGAATTTATCCATTTCCTCTAGGTTTTCTAGTTTGTTAGTATATAGTTGTTCACAATAGTCTCTGATGATCCCTTGTATTTCTGTGGTATCAGTTGTAATGTCTCCTTTTTCATTTCTGATGTTGTTTATTTGGGTCTTCTTTCTTCTTTTCTTGGTTAGTCTAGTAAGTGGATTATTGATTTTGCTTATCTTTTCAAAAAAACAACTTTTCATTTCACTGATTCTTTGTATTGTTATTTTAGTCTCTATTTCATTTAGTTCTTCTGTTATCTGTATTATTTCTTTTCTTCTGCTAATTTTGGATTTGGTTTATTCTTGCTGTTCTATTTCCCTGACGTACATACTTAGATTGTTACTTTATAATCTTTCTACTTTTTTGAAGTAGGCATTTATTGCTTTAAAATTCCCCCTTAACACTGCTTTTACTGTATCCTATAGGTTTTGGTATGTTGTGTTTTCATTTTTATTTGTTTCTTATGCATTTTTTATTTATTCCTTAATTTCTTCTTTGAATGGTCATTCAAGAGCATGTTGCTTAATTTCCATGTATTTGTATAGTTTCCAAGGTTCTTCTTGTTATTGATTTCTAGTTTTTATTCCATTGTGGTCTGAGAAGATACTTGATATGATTTGTATTTTTTTCTCTCTTTTCTTTTTGAGACTTGTTTTGTCACCTAACATATGGTCTATCCTGAGGGATGTTCCCTGGGCTGATGAGAATAATATATATTCTGTACCTGTTGTGTGAAATGTTCTGTAAGTGTCAGTTAGGTCCATTTGGTCTAATGTGAAGTTTAAATCCAATGATACTTTCTTAATTTTCTGTCTAGATGGTTTGTCTAATGCTAAGAGTGGGGTGTTGTAGTCCCCAGTAATTATTGTGTTGGAGTCTATCTCTCCCTTTAGATCTGATAATATTTTCTTTATATATCTGGGTACTCTGATGTTGGGTGCATACATGTATAGAGTTGTTCTATCTTCTTGCTGAATTGATCCCTTTATCATCATATAGTGACCTTCCTCATCTCTTTTTACTATTTATGACTTAAAATCTGTTTTATCTGCTGTAAGTATGGCTACTCCTACTTACTTTCGTTTTCCATTTGCATGGGATATCTTTTTTTCCATCCTTTTATTTTCAGTCTATATGTGTCTTTATGGGTGAGATGAGTTTCTTGTAGGCAGCATATAGTTTGGTCATTTTAAAAAATCCATTCAACCAGTCTATATCTTTTAAGTGGAAAGGTTAATCCATTTACATTCAAGGTTATTATTGATGTTAATATATAAAGGCCAATTCCTGTCATTTTATTACTTGATTTCTTGTTGTTTTGGGTATCCCTTGTTTCTTTCTTTCTCTCTTATTGTTTATCATTGTGATTTGGTGATATTCTGTAGTGGTAACATTTGAGTTTTTTTCTTCCTTGTTTGTGTGTTTGGTCTACCTGTGGTTTTTATATTTTTATGTATTTTCATGATGGTTGTTATTGTTCTTTCACTTCTAGGTGTAGGCCTCACTTAAGCATTTCTTGTAGATTCAGTTTAGTGGTAATGAATTCTCTTAGCTTTTGCTTGTCTGGAAAAGATTTTATTTCTCCTTCAATTATGAAGAATAATTTTGCTGGGTATAGTATCCTTGACTGTCATTTCTTTTCTTTCTGCACTTTGAATATATCATCCATTCTCTACTGACCTGTAAGGTTTCTGCTGAGAAATCTCCTGTTAGTCTGATGAGTGTATCTTTATAGGTGACCAGTCTTCTCTTGCTGTTTTTAGAATTTTCTCTTTGCCCTTGACTTTTGACAGTTTACTATAATGTGCTGTGGAGAAGATCTTTTTGCATTGTATCTATTTAGGTATTTTTAAGCCTCCCATATCTGAATATCTAAATCTTGCTACACTTGGAAATTTTTATCTATTATTTCATTAAATAGGTTTTCTAACCCTTTCCTTTACTCTTACTTCTGGGACACTGAAAATTTCTATCTTTGGTCACTTTATGGTATCCCATATGCCACGAAGGCTTTGTTCATTTTTTTAATTTTAATTTTGTCTGATTGGGTTATTTCAAAGGATCTGTCTTCAAGTTCTGATAGTCTTTCTTCAACTTGTCTAGTCTGTTGTTGAAGCTTTCAAAAGTATTTTGTATTTCATCCAGTGAATTTTTCAGTTCCAGGATTTCTGTTTGGTTCTCTTTTATGTTATCAATTTTTTTGGTAAATTTTCATTTACTTCCTGAATTGTTGTTTCTGATTTCTTTTCTTTTTTTCTTTTCTCTTTTTTTCCAAGATTTCTCTTGTATCTTACTGAGCTAATTTAGAATCAATATTTTGAATTCTTTTCCCAGGATTTCCTAAATTTCTTTTTGATTGGGATCTGTTACTGGAGAATTATTGTGTTCCTCTGGAGGTGTCATATTTCCTTGGTTTTTCATGTTTCCTGTGTCTTTACATTGATATATGCACATCTGATATAACAGTCACTTCTGCCAACTTCTTGAATTTGCTTTCATAGGAGAGCATTTTTTTCCTGAAGATGTATCTATGGTGTTGGTTTAGTAGGGCAATTTGGTTTTGATTCTGGGTACATGCAGTAGTTTAGTCTCTGTTTGACTTTTGGGGGGCTATAAATAGCATCAGTGGTTATCTGTGATATCCTTGGTGGCTTAGGTTGCAGTTTTTAGTGGAGGCTATGGTGAAGTTTTGTTGGGTACTGGGGTGCCAGGTGATCCAGTCTTCAGGCCCCAGTTGTGGCAGTGGTGGGCTCAGTGTGCCTGTCCTTGGGCTATAGGGCAGCACATGCTGCCACTGGTCTTAGCAAGTCCAGGCAGACCAATTCTTAGGCCTCCATGTGGCTTGGTTGGGTGCTGGGAATTGCAGCAGTGGATCGTGCAGGTGGTTGGGTTCTTGAGCTTCTTGGCAGTGAGCATGGTGTAGGCAGTGGCAGTAGTAGTGATAGGACAACCCTCTGGGACCCAGGTGGGCCATGCTGGTGTTGGCAATGGCTATAATGGGTCAAGCAAGCCAGTCCTCAGACTCACAGATGATGCATACAGGTGGGTGCCAGCTATGGTGGTGTTGGCAGATTGAGTGGGTCTGACCTCAGACCTCAGAAGGAGTGCTTGGGTACCAGCAATGGTGGACTGGGCTGGGCTATCCCCAGGCCCCTGGATGGTGTGCTTGGGTCCTGGGGTATAGACGTGGGCCTGGTGGTACATGTAGATACTGGTTGTATTAGGCAGGGGTGAAGTGATCTCCAGGCCACCTGCAGAATGCTCTGGTGGGGGCAGCAGTGGCTGCACTGTGGCCCTGTTACTGGGGAGGGTGGAGTTGCTTTCCCTGGTAACAGCCATAGGCAGGCAGCTGGGGGGAGTGGGCTTTGCTTCTGCCTTGGCCTTGCCACAACCCACAGTGGTGGGGTTGTATGGTGGAATGGTGGAATTGGTGGAATTTTTCCTTGGGGCATGTGAATATACACAGCTGCCCCTTTGCTGGGGAGTGGGCATGGCTCCTGCCTTGGCCCAATGACAGGGTGGATCACAGTCTGGTTGGGTGGGGAGTTATGCTTCTAAATGGTGCTGTGCTGCAGCTGCTGAGGACTTGAGGGTTTGTAGGACCCAGCATGAGCTTTCTCCCCCGAGCAATGCCTTCATGCAGTCTCCAGGAAGCTCCCTACATAAGTGCCAGGGCCTGCGAGGGTTGAGGCCCATGGCTAGGATTGTGGTGGGAATATAGATCACTGGGGGTCTCTTACTTACCCTTTCCCTACATTAGGGAGCCTCTCCAGGCTCCCAGCTGATCACGCCTGAGCAGGCTGCCTCACTTCCCTCTCCTTTGTTGCTTTCAGTGTTTCCCATTGCTTGTCTGTTGAATTCCAGTGTTTTCTCTTAGAAGAGCTATTCAAACTATAATTACCTGCTCATTACTTTGGCTCCTCACAGTAGAAGAGGCAAGTACCAGATGCATCTATTCAGCCATCTTAAAGCTCCTTTACTTTTACATCCTTTGACTGATCTCCAGATAGATCAACAGAACTTATAATTCTTGGAATAAATCCTAGTGTATTTAAATACTTGATAATGTATCAGAAAATAATGAAGGAGCTATATGTGATTCAGGAATTGTTATTTTAATTTTGTAAAACTATTTATTTTTTCTCTTCTTTACATAAAAACAAAATTCAGATGAATTTAAAAAGTTAAATTTAAAAATGTAACAATACAACAAAAACAGAAGAAAATATAGGTGAATATTTAAGAGATATTCAGGCAAAACACTATTTTCTCAGATAAAAGCCATGGAAGAGAAATGCAAAATAAAAAATCAATAGATTTTGGTAAACAGATCAAAAGATGAATAAAAGTAATGCTTCTGTTTATAGAAAAATGCCAGAAATGCAATTATCAAGACAAATATCGAGATAAGAAAGGATTCTACAACTACTATAACAGACAGTGTTGTATCCTTAATGTGCAAAGAGCTTTTAAAAATAAATAACAGCATTGATATTCCAGTGGAAAAGAAAATCTAGAGGTGTGTAATTCATGGAATAACTAAAAGTGGAGAAGTGACAAAGTGTTTAACTCTGCTACTAAGTAGGCAAACAAATTTGAACCAAAGGGTAACACCATTTGCTTTCAAAATAAGAGGAATAAAGAGGATAGTACAGAATGTTGATGAGAATATCAGGAGCAATAATGCCTAGTCAGTTAGAGGTAGGGCTCTGGCGCTGGACCACCTAACTTCAAATCTTGGCACCATTATTTAATACTGTGTGTTCTTGAGAAAACTATTTAACCCCTCTGTGCCTCAGAATCTTCACCAATAAATGGGGTTAATAATAGAGTATACATACTTTATAGGGGCAAGTTAAATGAGTTAATCCATGTGAAGCACTTAACAGGATCTAGGATCACACAGTGTGCTTTAAATATTAACTATTACCAGGAGAACAATTGGTGGGAGAATAGGTTAGTAAATATTTCTAATAATCAATTTATCAATTTGTATTAAGAGGCCTTAAAATGTTCTTACCTTTCAACCTAGTGATTCTATAATACTTCTTGGAACCTACTTTCTTAAACTAATCAGAAATGCCAGCAAACATTTATGCACTAGATAGTCCTTGTTATTATATAGAAATGTGAATGATTGGAAACCATTCAAATACCCTGAAATAAAGGGCAGTTAAATATATTATAGAAGTCATAAATTGATAAATTAAGGTTCATTTAAAAGACAGACTAGCCATTAAAAATATTTTCCCAGAATATTTAATGACATAAGATCATTCACACAACTCTTAAGTGAACAAAGCAGGATGCAATATAATCCTGGTTTCTCTGAAGACTTTTTAAAGTTGTTTTCTGTCACAACATTTTTCTTCCTACCGTGTATCAAAAACTGCACATATTTGATTACTTATTGTCTATTTCTCTCAATAGAATGTTAGCTCTGGGAGGGTATTCACCATGTCTATTTTGTTCACTAGATGTCTTCATTTCACATGGAGCAGAATAGTGCTCATTGCATAGTAGATACTCAATGAATAATTGTTCAGTGAATGAATGAAGAAATAAATACATGATTTTGTCAAAACATTAAATAGAATCATAAAAAAGATTGAAATAAATAATAACAGAGGTGCTTTTTATATTTAAGTGAAATTTTTGAATTTTCTCCAGGGAGTCCAAATTACATCTACAAAAAGAAAAAAAACATGAGACACACATCAATAATTATCTTTCTTTAGCATGTATCTTTCCCATCCACAGTGGGTTTAAAATTCTCTGTATTTCCTAGTAATTTTCTGTGCATGTTGCTATGTTTTATGTTGTCCTTTTTATTTTAGGCTTACACTGTCATTTTGGTTAGAGGAAAGTGAGACCAACCATGTATACCATTTATTTTAGTTACTGAACCCGTTCCTCCTAGATTAAATAAGAGGCCCTTCTCACTGACTGTCTTTGTTTTAACTAAACAAAGTAAAACAGCTGTTGCATACACCAGCCTACCACATCCTCATCTTTCTTACTGTATCTCGTGGAGCTCAACACCTGCAAACCACCAGTCCTCAAAGCACAGATCATCCTCTGGCTGTGGCTGCTTATTTTTGCCACTTCCTCTTTTTAAAAGGACCAATCACGCCAAAGAAAAATATCTATATATGCTTTTCTCCCCATTTGAAAAAAAGTGAAGGGTGGAAATTAGCATTAGCTAAATTCCATTGTAAGTGCTAAAAGGAGTAATAGTTTGGAGAGGTTTTTGTGGGGGGCACTCTCCTGTTCACAACTGGAAACATCCATAACAAGGCCATTTAGCCAATACATATTTTCCTCTTTAGTAAGTAAAGGGTAACCTGAATAAAAGGTTCGAATTACAAAGCAGCCTAATCCCACACATTCTCTGAGCAAGGACTGCTATTTGTGTCAAGAAAATAAAGAGGCAGAGAAAATGAGGCAGAGGGAATGGGAGGGAGAGCAAGAACACATGTGATAGTCATCCTCTCAGGAAAGAGGAAAAGCTCACTAGAAATTAGATATTTTTTAAATTAAAAAGTTAGTGTTTTATATCTTTGGTAAGGGCATTATTCACAGAAAAAGACCAAACATTTCCACGGTTCTTATAGGACTTTTTGCCTCCTTTCCAAATGCGGAGAACAGATTCCAGTACCCAACATCCCTGTAACCCCTTCCTTCCTTCGGTCTCCCTCCCCCACATTCAGCACGTGGTGTTGCTAATGTGCAGTAATGGTGCAGCTGGAAAGGCGTTTATGGTCCATTTTCCCCCAATATTATTAAAACTGCTCCATCACCGCCTGTAATGGGGGCGTCCCTATTTTCTCTCGCCTGTATCCCTGACATGACATAATGCCTGTCCTCACCAGTATGCTATAACATAGACGTAATTGAACCATAACTCACCCTAAATTACAGGCAATGTTCAGGCAGGGCCCCAGTGAGCTTCCTGCGGCTCATTACAAGTCTAAGCTAAATATTTCTTTAAGGAGGGTGGGAGGAAGGGAGAGAGGGACACGGAGGGCAGAAAGTGGGGGCGGGGGAGAGAGAGAGAGAGAAAAACACTTAAGAGCAAATGAGGATGAGACAGGTTTCTAAAAAGGGATATTTTTCTTTCCGCCCCGGTTTAGGTGAGCCTCCTATTTGTCTGAGATCAGTAGCAACCAGTTATCATTATTAGCTAAATGGCTAGTTCCTGGACTACTTGAATTTGTGGTTTTCCATTCAATTCCTAAGGAACTTGGGTCCACACAAATATATTTCCTGGCCCAGTGACTCCTGGGTTAGCAGTATTTACTCTTGGAAAAGGCCATGAAAAATAAAGTAGTGGCTGACTTCCTAAGACTGAAAGGCTCAGTGGGAAAGAAAATGTGTTCTCTGTAAGTCTTTCAGTTATCACAATCTGAAATCTCGGCCACTGTCTTGAGAGTGTCTATTTGAAGTAAGGAAGTCCAGGTTTAAACACCCCTAATTCTGAGTCATCTCCTTATTTGACACATGCTCCAGTCTCCTCAGGAAAACAGGAGTGATTGTGTTAATTGAATGCAAAGTTCATCTGCTCAGAGTTGAATTGGCTTTCACTTCATTTCATTCTATTTTCTCCTTCTCACATGGGAAAGCGCCTGTGAACTCCCCACGACCTTTGCCCTCCCTCCTAAATTTTCTTCACTAGCACTACTTCCAGGTGGCTGTTTGATTCCCCTCATTTCAGCTTCTGTCTTACCGCTGGAGCCGTAAGAAGCTTATATCCACTACCACTGCCCTTCCCCAGGCCTTGAGAAACGCCTGGCTTTTCCCAGCCAGTCCCTGTCCCAGGACTCCTCCAGGGAAAGACAAGCAAAGCTGGTGGGTAAGGGGATGAGAACAGGAGGGTATAGTCCATCCCTGTGCTTCTAGGCGTTGGTCAGATTCTACACTTTTATAGTGGTTTATAAACACATCCTGCATGAATTGTCTTAAGGAACAAAGCCAGCATATTCCTCCCCTCTGCAAACATTTTGAGGAGCACATACACAAAGGTAATGTAATTGGTAACTTTCCCTGCCCTCACACAAGAGCTCAAACTGTCCCTAAAGAAAAACCAACAAACATTCAGTGTTTGATTCAGTGTTCTCCATCAACCTCCTGTCACTGTCCCTGGTTTTTGTGGCTCTCTTACTTAAAATTATAGAAAACCAGTGCCTTCACCTCAGAATTCAAGATTACCTTTTACCTTTCCAATATCAGGACCTAAGAAGATTCGTAGAATTATATAGTTCTCATGACCCTTAAGAGATGATCTACTCTAATCCTCACATTTTATTAATGTGAGGGGGGAAGGACCTTTTCAAAGACACACAGTTAATTAGTGGAGTAAGTGTGAGTAGAAAGCAGATTCCTTTTTCTCAGTTCTATGTTCTCTCCACTATACACCAAAATACATTTGATTCTACATCCTATTCTTAAAGGGTAGAATTTTAGTAACTATCAGATTGAAAATGATGTATTGTCATATCCATAATGAAATGTTAATGACTGGTAATAGCTTAATGTGTTACCATCTTTAAAGAATTTGCCATTAACCAGCACCTAAGCATAATATGGAAGATTGAATTTCTTAAGATAGCATGTAAAGCACACTTAGTGTGAAAGAAATTTTGGGTAGCCATAATTGAAATTTTATCACATTATTCAACCACCTACTTCTTTTAGGTTTTAATGCTGGGTTTATTGTATGTGTTGGCTGGTTGGTATGGATTTATGTCACAGAATTTACGCCATTACTGCCGGAAGAAACCTGAGAGCTCATCTAGTACATGGGACAATCCCATAAGGCAACCTATGAGGACTGATTCTTTGCATAGTGCTTGAAATACCTGAGTCTAGGGATAAAGTGATTTGAAAACAAGAATGTGTATCAGAATCACCTGAATCACCTGGGAAGCTTTTTGAAAATACATTTACTTGTGTATATATATCCCTTAGCCCTGTTTCTGATTCTGTAGGCCTAAAAAAGAAATCTAGCAACTCTTTTAAAAAGAGTGCAGTATAATTTACATACAAATCAAGTATAAATATGATTTTTCATGTGTACACATAAGCGTATATAAATATATACATACACACACCTGTGTGATCACTGTCAAAATGAAGATAAATTAAGATTTCCTGGCTAGGCATAGTGGCTTATGCTTGTAATCCCTGTGCTTTGGAAGGCTGAGGAGGGAGCACCGCTTGAGTCCAGGAGTTTGAGACCAGCCTGGGCAGCATAGCAAGACCCTGTCTATACAAAAATAAAATAAAATAAAAAATTAGTCTGGCATGGTGGCGTAGGCCTGTAGTCCTAGCTACTCAGGGTGCTGCAGTGGGAGGATTGCTTAAGACCAGGAGTTCAAGGTCACAGTGAGCTATGATCATACCACTGCACTGCAGCCTGGGTAACAGAGCCAGACCTTGTCTAAAAAAAAATTTCCAGGTTCTGAAAAACTCATTTTTGATCCTTATCAATGAGTAAACTCCCCTCCTCTGAGGATAAATATACTTATCTATTTCCCCATTATTTTGCCTATTTTTGAACTTTGTATAAATGGATTTATATAATGAGTATTCTTTTGTGTCTGGTTTCTTTCACTCAACATTATATCTGTGAGATTCATCCCTGTTGTTTTATTTTTCAGTAGTTATTCTTTTACATTGCGATATAGTATTCCATTGTGTAATGTATCATAATTTATTTATCCATCCTACTGTTGACAAATACTTGGGTTATGTTACAGTTTTTAGTTATTAATAATAAAGCTGCTATGAGCATCCTTGTATTTTTTTATGGACATAGCACTTATATCTGTTGGGTATATATCCACAAGTGGCATTGCTGTATCATTAGGCTATATGGGTACTTATCTTTCAAAGTTATTGAGATATAGTTTTTCAAAGTGATCTAGCATTTAACAACCCCATCAGCAATTTAAGAGAATCCCTGTTGTTCTACAGTATTTCCAATCCTTGGTATTGTCAGGCTTTTACATTTTGGTCATTCTGGTAGGTGTGCAGTGGATTTAATTTGCTTGTCTCTG
Source organism: Daubentonia madagascariensis (assembly GCA_023783475.1). Taxonomy (NCBI): domain Eukaryota; kingdom Metazoa; phylum Chordata; class Mammalia; order Primates; family Daubentoniidae; genus Daubentonia; species Daubentonia madagascariensis. The sequence continues at coordinate 15,969,458 of JAKFHU010001631.1, read as the reverse complement.
ATGATTAAAGATGAATACTTTATAAAATGCTTATTGCCTGGATCCAACTTTTTTTTAAAATACATGTATTGGAGATATCTTTTTTCAGTCTGAGCTTTTCTTTTTATTCTCTTCATTGTGACTTTTGATGAAAAGAAGCTCTCAATTTTAGTAAACTCCAATTTGTTATTCTTTTCTTAATGGTTCAATTTGTTATTCTTTTCTTTAATTTTTTGAATCTTGCTTAAGAAATCTGCCTATCCAATGGTCATGATGGTAGTTTTCTTTATCTTATTCTAGAGCTTGGATTATTTTTACCTTTCATATTTAAGTCTATGATCCATCTCAAAATATTTTTTGTGTGTCTGGCCATTCCTGGTTGCAAAATACTGGAAGTAAAAAAAAAAAATAGAATAAGATCTGAGTTCAAATCTCATTTGTCATTTATTAGCTCAATGATATTTTTCGAATACTTTTCTTCATATTAAAAACACCAAGAAAAATAATACCTATATTCCAGGTTTTGGAGTATCAAATGTCATAATTATTTAAAGAGACTGACAGAGTAGAAGCTCATTAAATCATAGCTATTTTTATTTAATTTAAGTCCTTTTACAAGCATGGGGTATGTTAAGTTCATTGATCATGAAATGCAACTATTGGTGATTATTTAAGTTTTGGTTTGTTTGCTTCAGTCTTCATTAACTGAGATACACCCATAGGTCATCACAGCAATCAGTAGATAATCTTAAAAGGTCAACTTAGGCAAGCCTTTCAGAGGTAAGATGGCCACTTTTAGGCTAACAGCTTACAGAATTCAAATAAAGAAACTGTGAATTCGTGGCAGGCTGAAGGGTGATGAAAAAAATCCATAGCATTTCACTTCAGATCATATCTGTCATTCCAAAATTCAAATGAGAAGAATTCAAAGTAAAGAGGAAAATTTTATAGACCAAGAAGTGATGAATCCTACTTTTATCCTTTGGGAAAATGCACATAAGTGCCTGGATGACACAATGCTCAGTATTTTGCAGGCATTTTGCTGTGACTCACAGGAAAATCCCACAGCCACGTGCTGCTAGATATGCACACATTCCCTTTTTTTGAGAAGACGTTTAGATGTCTCTTTACGTTCTGCACCAAACTTAACTTTGCTGACAGGGAAAGCAGAGTTGAGGCAGACAGGTGGATTTATGTATGTGCCTTTACCTTATCTGGTTCTCTCAGTTTCTCATCTCTAGGTCAAAGTGCCTAGAAAACTGGATTTGAAGGAATAGGTTCCATGGATGACATATTATTTACAGAAGAGGTTTATTTGAATCACAAGCAAGACCTGTCTATGCCCAACACTTTTCTAACTCCCCCATGGAACTGTTAATTTGGTTGGTCAGAGTTTAAGATTGCTGATTGGGTTCTTTTGAATATAGACCTAGAGACAAAAATAGATTTTCTTCGTTTATTTGGGAAGTGATCCACAGTAGCAGAAGTGTGGGAGGAGAAAACTTAGGGAAAGGTGAAGTGCCAAAAAGGCACACATTTAGTTACTAGGATGATATGGGCTAAATTATGTCCCCCAGATTCATATGTTGAAGTCCTAACCCCCAGTACCTCAGAATATGACTGTATTTGGAGACAAGGCCTTTAAAGGAGGTAATCAAGGCAAAATGAGGTCAAATAGGTAGGCCCTAATCTAATATGACTGTTGTCCTTATAAGAAGCAGATATTAGGACACAGGCATATGCACACACAAAGGAAAGACTATGTGAGACCATAGCAAGAAGGCAGACATATGTAAACCAAGGAGAGAGGCCTCAGAAGCAACCAACCCTGCCAACACATTGATCTTGGAAATCTAGCCTTCAGAATTGTGAAAAGATAAATTTCTGTTATTTAAAGCATCTAGACTGTCATATTTTGTTATGGTAGCCCTAGCAGACTAATACGTGGGGGCAACAAAGGCTCAGTCTTCCTGAATTGCTGTTCTACTGCTGAAAGAGGATGGAACTTGCCTGAGAATCACCCCATCAGAGGATGAAAAGGCTAGGCCATCTGTCAACTAACTCCCATTCTCTACCGAGGATGAAGCTTTCCTACAATTCTAAGTTGCAATTGCAGGTGGGTGGGTAGTTTGTGCTTGATGTGGGATACTGGCAATGAACATGGGCCTCATCAGGCCTTTCCTGAAATCAGGTGGGCCCAGGGGATTGTCACATTATGAGAAGAAGGACCCTCCTAGTTCTTGTGCATGGTGATGTAGCCCATCAGTTAATGTGGAAAGGTAAGTTACTGGGCTTGAAGCTTGGCCTCTCAGGGAAACCTGAACAACTTGTCTTTTCTTTCATCCTGTCTTTTGCTTTTTCATCTGTGTTGCCCTTGTTGCAAAGTGGTAAGGTAAATAAAATGAGAAATCTAGATTAGGATTGGGTAGGGCAGTTATGGTGTGGGACACTTACGCCTAGAACTCCACGTTTTGGCTCAGATTTGAACAATGCTCTGATTTGTGTTAGACTTGGACACTGGGACAGATAGTAAGAAAGTAGAGCTGTAATTTTCTCTTGGTTTCTCCCTTATTAAAGTCATGGTAGTGGTAGTAGTGGGAATGCTGATTAATAGGGTAGAATTAGATTATTTTAGGGTCTTGGGAATAATAATCAAAATACCTCCAAAGCCCACTGAAGCATTGATCTTTATTGACCACATAGTTTCTAACTTGTCCTGTTCCTGTTTAAAGAAGAAGCTGTAGATAGACTCTGCCCATCCAGGCCAATATGTGAAATGAGCATATTAAAATAAACCTGTTTTCCATGCTATCTCTTTATTTTATCCAGACTACCTCCTATTTGCCACCCTGATGCACAGCCTCTTTCTGTTACTCGGGAGGCAATTTCTTTGGGTGGCCTGATTGTGATGACTCATATCAGACATGCTTTTCTTGCTTAACTTCAGCAATCTGTATCAGCAATATATCTTGTATTTACTTTCTGGCCCTGTAAACAAAACCCTAAATAAATGAGCATCTAAATCCAGATCCCAACCAGAGAAATTTGTGAGCTCGCACACTTCTTGCCTTCCTGAACTTCTGATTGAAACAAAAAGTATTCACATTATCAAGCTATTGTGCCTCTACTTTTGGTCCAGAAGATTGAATCTATATATTAAGAAACAGTGATATATGCCTCATGCACAGATTAATGGAATTATTGATTTTTTAAATTGACCAACATATTTATTTGGTCTTGCTTGAGTAGAAATATGATAAAAGTTTTCAGGTCCAGATGCAGATAAAATTATCTCAAAGCCAAAATCTGCTCAGTTTACAATGTGGGCATGATTGTTTTCCCCTAATATACTACTTTCAGGATGCTGCTCTCTCCCCTGAATTCCCTGAGGCTGCCCCCACCAGGTTCTCCTCTGTGGGGGTTGCACCCTAGCCCATCAGATCTTCTGCAAGGGATTGACTTTAAGGCAAAGCAATTGTCTGACTCATACAACAGCAAGGGGGTGCTATGGTTTGAATGTATCCCCTCCAAAATTCAGGTATTGTCAATGTTATAGTAAGGGTTGGAGAGCCTGTGGCCTTCTAGGTCCTTCAGTGTGGCCTTTTGACTAAATCCAAATTTTACAGAACAAATACTTTTATTAAAAGGGTTGAAGCAGAGAAAGATGAAGCTTTTCTTGCATCCTTTGGTGCTTAAAAAAGAACAATCTTGCAATCAGAAGGCTGCAGGTTCCCCAGGACTTCTCCCTCATGAATGGGCTCAACACCCTTATTGAAGAGGCTTTCTGCAGTGTCTGGCTGGCTTGCCCTTCTGCCTTCCACCATGTGAGAACACAGCATTCCTCCTTTTTTTTGGAGATGCAGTGCCCTCCAAACAAATGAATATGCTGACACCTTGACCTTAGACTACTTAGCCTCCCAAAATGTGAAGAAATAAATTCCTGTCCTTTATAATTTATCCAGTCTCAGGTATTCTGTCACAGTAGCACAAAAGAGACCAAGAATGAAATTGAAACCAGGAGTGGGGTGCTGCTGTAACAAATACTTGCCAATCTAGAAATGGCTTTGGAACTGGGTAATGGGTGGAAGATGGGACAGTGCATGCTGGAAAAAGCCTGGATTGCTGTGAGTGGAACATTAAGGGTAATTCTGGTGATGGCTCAGAAGAAGAGCAGGACTGTAGGAAAAGCCTCAGTCTTCTTAGTGCTTACCTAAGTGGTTTCAACAAGGATGCTGGTAGAAATATGGACAGGAAAGACTATTCTGATAAGGTCGCAGATGGAAATGAGGGACAAGGTACTGGAAACCATAGGAAAGGTGATTGTTGTTATAAACCAACAAAGAACTTAGCTGAATTATGCCTTTGTCTTAGGAGTTTGTGGAATGTAGAATTTAAGAGCAATGTACTAGGATATTTGGGGGAAGAAATCTCTAAGCAGCAAAGTGTCAGGATTCTGCATGGCTTACCTCAATGGCTTGTAGTAAAATGCAAAATGAGAGAAAGAATTTAAAGATAGAATTTAATAAATAAAAGGGAAACAGAACATAAAGATTTGAAAAATTCTCAGCCTGGTCGTGTAAAGAATAAATAAATCATGTTTAGGGGAGAAAACTAAGGGCGTGGCTAAGCAACTGTTTGATAAGGAGCTTTAATATATAGAAGGAAGCCAGGTGCTATTCATAAAAACAGTGGGACAATAATCCTCAAGGCATTTTGGAGATATTTGAGGCTATTATGCCCATCATAGGCCCAGAGTTTTAGGCCTTGGGGGAAAAAGGCTCACTGGGACGTCTGGGCTCGCTGCCCAGGGCCACCTCAGGTACCTTCTCCCCATATTCTGGTGCATATTCTGCCCAGGCTGTGGCTGAGGCAGCCCTGGGTGTGGTTCAGGTCACAGCACCAGAGATTGCAAACGGTTAGCCTTGGTGGCATCCACATGGTGCTAATTCTGTAGGTGTGCAGAGTGCAAGAGCTCTGGTGGCATGACTTCCTCCACTTAGATTGCAAAGAATGCCACAGTGAGCCTTGGAGCTCAGGTAGACCTGCCCCAACAGCACAGCCACTGCAGACAGTCCACAGTAGGGCAAAGCCCAGTGGAATTGTGGGTTTGGGGCCATCACAGAGAGCCTTCACTAAGCAATGCTTACTGGAGCCATGGGGGCATGTTTGCCTCCAAGACCTCAGACATGTAGAGCCATCAGCATGAAATTCCAGCCTGGAACAGCCACAGGAATCCAACCCCAACCTGTGAGAGCTGTGATGTGAGCTGTGCCCAGCAAAGCAATGGGGGTGGGGTCCCATGGGGCCTTAGGGGCCCTACCCCCACCCCAGTGTGTCCAGATGGTGGGACATGGGATTAAACCTTAAGCCTCCAGAATAATTGTCTTTAATATTTGACTTGTTGGGTTTGGACTTATTTAGGACATGTTACTCCTTTCTTTCCTATTTCTCCCTTTGAACTGGCCTATGCCTCTCCTACCATTGTATTTTGAAAGCACTTAACTTGTTTGATTTCACAGGCTCACAGCTGGAGTTAAATTTGTCTCAGGATGAATCATGCCTTGAATTTCACCCATATCTGATTTAGATGAGACTCTTGACTTTAAATTTTGAGTTGATGCTGGAACAAGTTAAGACTTTTGGAGCTATTCATATTGAATTAATGTGTTTTGCATATGAGAAGAACATATATTTTGGGGAGTCAAAGGCAAAATGCTATGGTTTGAATGTGTTGCCTTTAAAATTCAGGTGTTGCCAATGTGATAGTCTTAACAAGTGGAACCTTTATTAGGTGATGAGGCCATGAGGGGTCCTCCCTCATGAATGGGATTAAGACACTTATAAAAGAGGCTTCATGCCTGCCCTTCCACCTTCTGCCATGTGAGAACACAGTAGTCCTCCCTTCTGGATGATGATGCAGCCCTCACCAGACAACAGAACCTGCTGGATCATTGGACTTCACAGTCTCTAGACTGTGAGAAAATAAATTTTTATTTTTTATAAATTACCCAGTCTCAGGTGTTCTGTTATAGCAGCACAAACAGACTAAGACTGGGAGTTTAATAATGAGAAAGTAGAGAACACATTTTGGTACAAGGACAAAATTTGATTATGTAATAGTGAAACTACCCCAGGCAATATCAGGGAAAAACTGCTGCTTCAGTGGTTCCTGAATTAGATAAAATTTATCAGACAAGTGTGAGAGAGAAGCAGATCGAAGGAAGCAATGATAAAGATACTCTAATTAGGAAATCACTTAAACCCCACAGTGTAGGTATCTGGAATGTATAGTGTGTTTTGTTTCTGCACTTGCATGTGACTTGCTCAACAGAACCACAGGTTTTGTTCACTAAGGCCACACCATTTCAGTCATAGTAGTAGGCCAAGCCAGTTGAACCCTGGGGTCAATGTGCGCAAACCTTTCTATTTGAGAGGCAACAGGATTGTGTGACTTAGAAATATAGAACAATCTCTGATAGGCTTTATAATAAAACAGAAGCCAGACTATTTTCCTTGAAATAAAAATAAAATGTGTAACACCTAAAGCACACAACAAGGGACACAGAAGCACAAACAAGAACTCCTCACATGCCTTTGTCCTGACAAAGCATCACTGAGTAACTTCTCCAAGCCGAGAACCTTCAGTGGTGTTTCTGATGGGAACCTAAGGAAATAGATGACTCAGGCCTCACCCACTGAGCATCCCAACTTTATAGACAAAGAACAAACAAATAAAGTATAAATATTTATGATTGAAGAAATGTACAGATGAGAGCCATTATATACATTAATGTTTAGTCACGAGAATAAAATCTCTTTATGCTGAAAGGGCATTTTGGGATAATCCATTCTAACCCTCTCATTTTACAGATGAGGAGAGAGGTAAATTACTCAGGGTCAAATAGCTATTCAGAGAGATAAGATTAGAGTTTAAAGGTCTAACCCTAGCTCAGTGTATTGTTATACCAGATTCAATGGTCAATAAAGAATTTGGATGACTGAATGGAAGGCAAAAAAAAAAGCAATAATAAAAAGATAAATAATTGGAAACCTCTCTTGTCACTTACAGAAATACAGTTTAGCCAGAGGAGAAGAAAACCCACACTAAAAAATCTTCTAATAAATGGAGTAAGACATAAAATTTAATGTCGATTAAAATACTTTGTTAGGCTGAACTCATTTTTAAATCTGTCCTCAAGAATAAAACTGTAGCCTATAAATCTAAACATTGAGAAATAATAAAGCAACTATTGACCTAAATAATGCAAAAGAGTATGCAGAAAATTTGAACATGTGCACATCAAGTCAAAGCATTATTTATCTGCAACTACTGTAATTAGCAAATATGTATTAGCAAAGCAGCTATTTTTGAAGAATGATTGAATAAATTGAATAAATACCTCAAGGTTAGAAAGGATGATATTAAATTCTTCTCGAACATAAAATCTCTGAATTGAACATTATGCATCGACCTCCATTTGTCTAATATGATAGAAACAAGGGGGAAAATTTAGTTACGTAGAAAAATTAAAGACACAAGTTAGTGTTTCCTAGATAAAAACAAAATACTTAGTATGGCATATATGCCTCCAGAACGTGGTGTCTGCCTGTGTCCAACCCATCTTCGTCCACATTGTTCCTCTGCCCTACACTCCAGCCATACCGGGTTACGGTTCCCTGCATCTCACTGGTTGAACATTTTCTCCCACTCCCTGCTTAGGCTCCTTTAAATGCCTTCCCTTTTCTTCTCCTTTCCTTTTATTCCTCATCCCATTGCTGACTTTGACTTGTCCTGAAGTATTCAATTCCTATGTTCTTTGCCTTGTCCTCCTGCCCAGCCTCTCCACTTGGATTAATTGACCTTTCTTTTTGCTCCATGACATCCAGGACACATAAATTCACTTCATTCCTGTTTTTGTTTTTAATTTTTTAATTTCAAAATATTAAGGGGCACAAATGGTTTTGTTACATGGATTCCTTTTATAATGCTTAAGTCAGGGCTTTTAGCGTGCCTATCACCCAAATAGTGTTCCTTGTACCCGATAGGTAGGTTTTTAATCCTCCCTTCCCCCTTCTTGATTTCCTATAACCTTTACATCTCTTTGTGCCTGTGTGTGCCTATCCATCAGCTCCCAATTAGAGAGTACATCTGGTATTTGTTTTTCCATTCCTGACATACTTCACTTAGGATAACCATCTGCAGCTCCGTCTATTTTGACATTATTTCATTCCTTTTTATGGCTGAGTAGTCCTCCATGGTGTGTGTGTGTGTGTGTGTGTGTGTATGTGTATATATATATATGCCACATTTCCTTAATCCACTCATGAATTGATGGGTACTTAGGTGGATTCCACATCTTCACAATTGTGAGTTGTGCTGTGATAAACATTCTAGTGCAGGTATCTTTTTGATAAAATGACATCTTTTCCTTTGGGTAGATACCCAGTAGTGGGATTGCTGGGTCAAATGGTAGGTCTACGCTTATTTCTTTGAGGAATCACCATACTGTTTTCCATAGAGGTTGTACTAATTTGCAGTCCCACCAACAGTGTGTAAGTGCTCCTTTCTCTCTGCATCCATGCCAGCATCTATTGTTTTTGGACTTTTTAATAAAAGCCTATTAATAAGATGATATCTCATTGTGGTTTTAATTTGCATTTCTCTGATTAGTGGTGTTGAGCATTTCTTCGTATGTTTGTTGCCCATTTGTCTATCTTCTTTTGAAAAACTTCTGTTCATGTCTTTTTCCCACTTTTTAATGTGGTTGTTTTTTTTCTTGCTGACTTGAGTTCTTTGTATATTCTGAATATTAGCCCTTTATTGGATGTATAGTTTGCAGACATTTTCTCCTATTCAGTAGGTTGTCTATTTACTCTGTTGATTATTTCCTTTGCTGTGCAGAAGCTTTTTAATTTAGTCAAGTCCCATTCCCTTTTTAATGCTGATCTATAAATTGCCTGGTAGCCATTTGGTCTCATCTACTAGGCTCTAAGATTACACTTAAGGACAGAGATGGCTGCTGCTTCTTGGTGTCACCAGGTTTGGGGCACTTAATCCATTCAATAAAAGTCTATTGAATAAACAATCAGACATTCTCATCCCTGTGTCCAAAGAGGAGGTTGTGATTGCTTTGGTCTTATGATGAGAGTGGATAGACATAGTCAACAGTCTAGATTACTTGACACCAGAGTAGAAAGGCTAGGTGTCCAGGTTAATTTATTTCTCAGAACTAAGCAGCCTTTGTTGTGATTGGACTTAAAAACAAAGTGGTCAGAATGGAAAAAATAGAAAACACTAGCATTCTAATCAGATGACTGAAGTGGAGTATATCCTCACATGCCCAAGAGCTCATTCTTTTTATCATCTGAAATGGAGAGGAGCAATTCTTTTCCCCTGTCATCAAGCTTATTTCTAAATCACGTGTGGAGTGATCTCTCAGGCACCTGCCTTGGGGCCTGTCATAAACTCTGGAGAGCTCACTGCAGTGCATGGGATTCAAGCAGCTTTTGATAATGTTATATTATACGGTCTTCACTATCCTTCCAGTGGTATTGATGACACTTTAGAGACGAAAATGAACAAGATAAAATGAAAAATAAAGCTAAGAGAAAAGCAGCACTGAGCTCACTTTTTCGGAGGCAGCATGTGGGTGTTTGGTTACTAGAATGGAGACACAAATGACATGTACTGGTGTATAGCAAAAAAAAAAATCTAGTGGGAAAGTCCTTCCCAGTCTACCAAAGAAGCAGCTGGAACCCTTACCAAAAGCCATAAAACCTGAAAAGAACAATATAATAACTGGCCAGCCAGAAGCTTATGCAAAAGAGTACAATAGAGCAGGAGAAAGATTCAGTATTTTCATTTAAAACCTAGATAATTTGTTAGAAAATCAAAATTATTATAGGCTTTAAGATACCTTTCATAAGTTTTTATTGTATATGGATGTTAATAAGAAAAAAAGGTGACTTACTGACATTTTAAGAGTCTAAGTTATTGCCCGACTGTTCATTAGTTAATTAGTTATAGATCTTCTTTTGTAAATTGTAAACTTGCCATTTTCCTATTCTGGACTTAGTGTTTTTCTTAATGATTTGAATAAGTTCTTTGTTTAATAAAGGTATTACTCTACTGCTTGAAATTTTCTATTTGAGAAAATTAAATATGTATCAAAAGAATTAATTTTTAAATTATTTATTTACCTAGAAAATGTTAATTGAGCACCTATTATTTGCTGGGCACTATTCTAGATACTTGGGATATATCAGTAAATGAAACAAGCCAACTCCCTGTGCTTGTGGAGCTTATACTTGTGTGTGTGTGTGTGTGCATGCACACATGTGTATATTGATGTGTGTGGGGGGTGGGAAGTTAAAAGCAAATAAACAGCAAATGAATAAGTAAATCATATACTATGTTAGAAGGTGATGTAGGTGTTATAAAAAAAGAGAAAAATAGAGTAAGAGTAGAGTGCTGGGGAAGGTAGGGGTTTCAGATGTCACTATTAAATAAGGTGGTTGGGGTAACTTTATTGATGGATGACAGTTGAACAAAGGGCTGAGGAAGATAAGAGAGACAGTCATGAGAGTGTCTGGGGATGAGACGTTCTTGGTAGAGGAAGCTACCTGTGTAAGGGTCCTATGGCAGGAGTATCCCTGATAATCTCTAGGAACACTAAGGAGGCCAGTGTATCTGGAATACACTGAATGAGAATTTAAAGAGAGGAGGCCAAAGAGAAAAGGAAATCAATCACGTGGGACCTTATAGGTCATGTAAGAACTTCAGTTTTCCTTCTGAGTGAGATGGAAAGCAGTAGAATGATGTGACTTAGGTTTTAGCAGATCACTCTGGCTGTTAGACTCAGAACAGACCACAGAGAAGGATGCATAAGAGCAAGGAAACCTATTAGGAGGCTAGTATTGGTTTCCTACTGCTGCTATAACAAATTGTCACAAACATGGTGGCTTAAAACAACACAAATTTATTATCTCACAGTTCTGGAGGTCAGCAGTCTGCAATGGTTCTCACTGGGCTGGAATCAAGGACCCAGGAGGGCTGAATTTCTTCTAGAGGCTCTGGGGGAGAATTCATTCCCTTGTGTTTTTTATCTCATGGAGGCATCCTGCATTCCTTGGCTCATGGCTCCCTTCCGGAAATTGTATCACTCCAACCTCTTCTTCCTTCGTTTCATCTGCTCTGACTCTGATTCTCCTGCTTTGCCTTTATAAGTACCCTGTGATTACATTGGGTTTACCCAGATAATCCAGAATAATCTCCCTATCTCAAGATCCTTAACTTAATCACATCTGCAAAGTCCCTTTTGCCATATGTGGTAACATAGTCACAGGTTCAGAGGATTAAGACATGGACATATTTTCTTTGGGGCGTGGGGATAGGAATTATTCTACACAAAACTATTACAGCAACCCAGACAGGAGATGATTGTGACTCAGACTAGGATGTTACAATGAGGATAGTGGGGAATGATTGGATTTTAGATATTATTTTGAAAGTAAAGCCAACAGCATTTCCTAATGAATTAGATTTGGGTATGAGAGAGAGAGAGAGGAGTCAAGAATGATTCTAAGTATCCAAATCCTGATGATTTTGTGCTCTGGAAGGGCAGCACTCTACTTCCCCAGCACTCTACTCTTACTCTATTTTTCTCTTTTTTTATAACACCTACATCACCTTCTAACATAGTATATGATTTACTTATTCATTTGCTGTTTATTTGCTTTTAACTTCCCACCCCCCCACACATCAATATACACATGTGCACACACACACACACACACATGCCTGTCTTTACCTCTGCCAAGGCCTGGCATAGTATGCAGTACATAGTGAATGCCCAGTAAATATTCACCAACTTTAACATTTCTTGTTACAAATAAACATGAATAAAGAAAACTAGAAAATAGAAGGAAAAAAGCAAAAATATCATCCCCAAACCTGCAAGATTACTTTAACATTTTTTTGTTTTAAAATTTCATTTTATAAACACACTTTTCTTTTTATATTTTTGTGGCAGCATGAAACCTGCCACATTGTATCCTTAAAATATATTTTAAATTAACATTTTCTCATGTTTATAGTCTACATTGACATAAATTTTGATAACATTTATACTATTTCTTTCAGTGAATGTTTTATAGTTTATGTAATCATTCCCTTATTGTTGGATATTCAGGTAGTTTTCGCATTTTAACTAATATAAATAAAGTATATAATTCAAATATTCTTTGAATATTTTTCCCATCTTATATTCATAGGATAAAGTCCCAGAAAGGGAATGAATCACTGACAAAAGTATGGCATTTTTCATAAATTTTGATGCACAGCACCAAGTTGTTTATAAAACAGTTGTTCTAATTTCTGTTGTCCAAACCAATATCTGAGCATACCAGCATCTATGAATTCTTCCCAGTAATAAGTATTATCATTTTATTATAATATTTTCCTTTATTAAGTAAAAAATAGCATATCATATTTTTAAAACTGTTGATTCTTTTTCCTTTGTCAACCAGCTGTAATTCCTCTTTTGTGAATTACCTTTTCATAGTCTTTTCATTTGTCTATTATTTTATCTTATTGGTATATCTGAACTCTTCATTTAATGCAATTATAAAGTCTCAATCCATGAAATATATTTTTAATACAATTGATTATAAATCAAGACAAAGTATGAAAATATCTACAGGGCAACAAAGGCATACCATAAGAAGTATGGACACAGCCAGGCTCCATCTATATAATTCAAGTAGGACTGTGAGTCCCTGGTCAGCAAGCTAGTCTTCTTGCTTGAAACATCTACAGGAACCAGTAAAGAGAGAGATTTTGAAGGAGTGCTTTCCTAATAGAACTTCCAAACGAAAAATTAGAAACCTTATTTTTAAATGAATATAAATCACATTTTAAAAAATTTCTCTTGAAAAGTAGTTCAGATGAGAATGGATAACAAAAAGTTATAAAAAATAAAGGTTATCCACAAAATAGTAGACTAATCAACTTGATAAATTGCAAAGGGAACAGAGGACATTATAGATGCCATGGGACAAGATACTGTTTCTACTTTTTTTTTCAACTCAATTAATATCTGCAGGAATAAGCAGCACATTAATATATCTTGAAATGATGCTATATTAGGCAATGTTGTAAACATGGATAATGACTTAGAAACTACTTATCTGGAACTTGAAAAGGTTACAAATATGGACTCAAATCAAAATGAGATTAAACTGGGAGAATGTAAACTAGTACATCTGGGAAGAAATTGAATCAGATTCATAGTTCTCCTGAGAAATCTGGTAAGTGAGAGGATACAGAGCAAGTGGGTAGTTAAATAAAAATAAATTTATAATACAATATTAGGACAAAAAAGGTCAATGTAATTTGAGCTGCAAAAAAAAATTTTTTAAAGCAAAGAAGAAAATGAAACAGGAGGCAGGAATCAAATCTATTCTTAAAACTTTTAGGGTAGCTAGTCCATGAAACATATTTAGATGATCAAGCCAACTAGTCATAAAAAAATTAATTAGGGAAGAAAAGCCTTTTAATAAACAAAATAGATATATACGACAACCTGAAGGGGGACAGACGTCACTGCAAAGTGTGTTGCTGTTCTCTGATTTAAATTCTGAAACTGTTCCCCCATCGCCTTCTTGTCCTCATTTCTGTTGCCATTGCTCTTGTCCAGACTCTCATTCCTTCCTTGCCTGGGTTATCAGCACTTAGCTGGTTTACTGGCTTTTGCTCATGCTACTGCTTTAGACTGAAAATCCCACATGAGTCTGTCTCAACCTAAAAAACCACACTCATCCTTGAACCTTAGTTCACGTGCCATCTCTTGCTAACTTTTGTGTACTGTCCTCTTCCTCTACTCCAGGTTAGATTTAATTGCTTATTACTTGTAGCTATACTATTTATATTTATTGTGTTAGTGAATTAATTACACCCTTTTCCCCCGCAGTAAATTTGGAGCTTCTTCAGGGCAAAAAACAGTTTTCATTTTTTTTCCCCTCCATTTTCTATAACTAGCCACAGTACCTTGTATACAGGAGGCACTTCCTACATGTTTATTGAATTTAATTGAATGTCAAGATTGCATCATTAATTTTAGAAATGAGGTTCAGCCTCACCAACAAGTGACTTGAGAGTGAGCCAGTCTCTGTGTTGGGTCTTAAGACCCCATAGTTCAGGCACACACTTATCTGAAGGGAGAAGAAATTCACTTTTACAGTGAACAATTGCTGTTTTCCAGGACCTACAGTAGTTCCTTTCCATGTATTTGCCTATTGTATCCTCACAACCACTCTGTGATGTAGACACTATTAGCCCTATCTTGCAGATGACAAAGCTATAGATAAGAAATGTTACTAGAAAGTGGTGGACACGATTTGACCCTTGATCCGCCTGATTCCAACACCCATGGTTTAATTTTTGCTTATTTATTTATTTATCTATTATGCAAGGTTGCCTCTCTGGTGTCACTCCTTTTAAACACAGATATCACTACTAAGTATGAAAATAGTTCATTTAATCTGGAATCACAAAATTATAAGTGCTATGAAGCTTTCCTACTATTTCTTACATTCCTTTTAGTGAAGAATTTTCTGTGGTGTGCTTCATAGTGTGTGCGTGGGGCAGGGAACTGGAAACCTACAAACAGCAACAAAGTAAAAATTAACATTTCTTTCTTTAGCTATATCTCTAAAAGTTTGCTTTCTAGATACAGTTTCCAGTGAAACTGAAAGATTGAACTGAATGAACTACATCAAACTGATTGATAGAATTTGAAATATGCTAAAAATCTATAAGAATGGGAATTCTCATCATACTAGTCATCTTTGGGGAAGTATCCAATTATAGATAACAAAAATGTTTACAATACCAAATGTGATGATTTATATAGAAAGAAAAGGTTGGATTAAGGATAACAACAAAAATTATGACAAGAATTTCATATCCCTCCAAGAAAATCACAAATTAATGATCCAGGCAAGATTTTGTCTGCATGTTAACACTGGGGCCCAATTCTATCAGATTAAGCCTCTAAAAAGCTTTGTGTTCCAATGATTTTCTAGGGCTTTTCCTAAGAATCTCATAAAAAAATGAGTAGAAAGGATTCTTTCACAGCTTCAGACATCAATATCAGAGAAGGGTGAATAGATTCTTTTTATTTCTATGTTAACTGCTAGCAACTCATTTAGTCATCACATATAAATGAGCACTTATTATGTGCCATGTCCTGTTCCAGGAAATTATGGATACAATGTTGAACAAAACAGGTATAGTGACTTCCTTCATGAAGTTTACAGTCTAATACAGTGTTTTAAAATCTGTGTGTTGAGTCTAATAGTTGAGTGTAAAATGAATTTGATGAATTTTGACTCATCCCTCTTAAAAAAGTGAAATCGATTGAATATGAGCATATTTGAATTTATTGTATATAATAATGGTAACCATTTTTTATAAATGTTTAAGTTATGAATATACATACATATATATTTGTGTACCATATTTCTTTCTGTGGGTTGTAGTAAAAATATAAAATTTATTTTTTTCTGGTGAAATTCATAGCTTAAGAAGTTAATTATAATAGCTGGCACTTAGTGGTGCTTGCTTTCAATAAGAAAGACACAGCTCTATGTGCATTACATGAAAAAATAAGCAATCTTCACCATGGTTCTATGAGGTAGGTACTATTATTCCAACTTCAAAGTTGAGGCAGCTGAGAATCAAACAAGTTTAAGTCTCAAGTTCCCACAACTAGATAGTGGGAGAAATAGGATCTGGACCCAGGCAACCTGACTTCAGAGACCATCCTCTTAAACAAGTGAGTGCAATAAAGTAATTAGGTGATGAAGCAGGACCTGCCTCAAGGGGAGTATATTTTGCACTTCAGGCTGAATAGGTAAGATAATCTGACCTGTTCTGTATTTGTATGTGTATATTTTGAGGGTGTTGTGTGATGAGAATGGATGTGGGCTAGTGTGCAGACTGATAGTGGAACAGGATAGGAGTATCCCAGCTTGAAGCCATGAACACCTCTGGGATACAGAAAAGGTGGGGCATATGTATATGGCCAAGGGAAGCTCTTTGGAGTCAGGAGGGAAGATTAGATTTATATAGAGGGACGAGTTACTAGAAACACAGGAATATGGTCCGGTTACAATGCCCTGTCATTAGAAAGAAGTAGTTTTGAATGAAGCTTAGCATTCTTTTACTCAGGTTGACCCTCTGCCAGACCTTTGGTTTAAAAGTGTTTCTAATCCTTGTATTGCCAATTACTGGCTATGTTACTTCAAGCAATGTACCTAACCTTTGTACCTCAGTGTTGTGTTGTTACTGTCATCATCATCATCATCATCAATGACATTATTGTTAGACTCTGAGTCTGAAGGAGGGGGTCCTACAAATAAAAATAGTGAAATGACTTTATCAAAAATTCTGTGGTGTTTGGAGCACATGTTTCTAAAATTTAATACACATAAGGATCATCTGGGAAGCACAAGAAAATGCAGAGTCTTGACCATATACCCAGAGACTTTGAGTCCGCTGGTGTAGAGCAGAGTACAAGTAATAAATGAACATGTTCTATTGGGGTAAAAACTAGTGTGCTATAGGGCAAAATAACACAGAGGTGGGAAAAAGGCATTCTTGCAGGAGAACTCCACTCATCCTTGCCACACCTGGCATCACTGTGGCAGCAGAGGCAGGAAAGGTTTACTGCAGTGTGGCAGCTCTGTCGCAGGGTGGCTGCTTCACAGGGCAGGCTCTTGGCTCAGGGTAGCACTGGGAGGTTGACAAGCTTGAATGTGTGCTCCTGTGGATAGTCTGAGAGATGTACTCATTGGGAGAGACTTTGAGAGGACTAGACGTTCACAACAGAAACCTGATAAATAGAATGTTTGCACTTATGACCTTATTCATTATTTTTTTTGTAGGTGTTATTTTTTTTATTTCAAAATAATATGGGGGTAAAAATATTTTTGGGTACATGGAGATTTTGTAATGCTTGAGTCAGGGCTTTAAGTGTGCCCATGACACAGATAATGTTCATTGTACCTGTTAGGTAGGCTTTTTGCCCGTCCCCTCTTCCCGCCTCCCCACTGCTTGATTTCCACTGAGTTTAACTTCCTCTGTGCCCATGTGTGTTCATCAGTTAGTTCCAATTTGATAGCGAGTACATGTGGTGTTTATTTTTCCATTCTTTAGATACTTCACTTAGGATAATGGTCTCCAGTTCTGTCCAAATTGTTGCAAAAGGCATTAATTCATCCTTTTTTATGGCTGGGTAGTACTCCATGGTATGCATATACCACATTTTGTTAATCCACTCATGAATTGATGGGCACTTGGATTGATTCCACATCTTTGCAATTGTGAATTGTGCTGCAATAAACATTCAAGTGCAGGTGTCTTTTTGATAAAATGATTTCTTTTCCTTTGGGTAAATACCCAGTAGTGGGATTATTGTATTAAATGGTAGGTCTACTTTTAGTTCTTTGAGGAATCTCCATACTGATTTCCATAAAGGTTGTACTAATTTGCCTTCCCACCAACAGTGTATAAGCATTCCTTTCTCTCCACATCCACACCAGCATCTATTGTTTTTGGACTTTTTAATGAAAGCCATTCTAACTGGGGTAAGGTGATATCTCATTGTGGTTTTAATTTGCATTTCCCTGATGATTAGTGACTTTTTCACATGTTTATTAGCCATTCTCCTATCTTCTTTAGAAAAGCTTCTGTTCATGTCTTTAGCCCACTGTTTGATTTTTTTTTCTTTGCTGATTTGTTTGAGTTCTTTGTAGATTCTGGTTATTACCCCTTTATATAGGTGTATAGCTTATGAATAGTTTCTCTCATTCTGTAGGTTGTCTATTTACTCTGTTGATTATTTACTTAGCTGTGCAGATGCTTTTTAATTTAATGAAGTCCCATTTATTTATTTTTGTTGTTGTGATTGCCATTGGGGTCTTAGTCATAAATTCTTTGATTAGGCCAATATCTAGAAGAGTTTTTCCTACATTTTATTCTAGAATTCTTATGGTTTCATGCCTTACATTTAAGTCTATTATCCATTTCTTTTATCCATCTGGAATTAACTTTTGTAAGTGTTGAACGATATGGAACCTGTTTCATTCTTTTGCATGTGGCTATCCAATTTTCCCAGCATCATTTATGGAATAGGGCTTCTTTTCAACAGCATATGTTTTTGTGTGCTTTGTTAAAGATCAATTGGGTGTATGTGGGTGGTTTTATATTTGGGTTCTCTGTTCTGTTCCATTGGTCTATATCTCTATTTTTGTGGTGATACCATGCTGTTTTGGTTACTATAGCCTTGTAGTATAATTTGATGTCTGGTAATGTGATGCCTCCAGATTTGTTCTTTCTGCTTAAGATTGCTTTGGCTATTCAGGCTCTTTTCTGGTTTCAAATGAAGTGTAGAATTATTTCTTATAGATCTGTGAAATATGACTTTGGTGTTTTGATGTGTATTGCATTGAATCTATAAGTCACTTTGGGTAGTATGGACATTTTAACAATATTGATTCTACTGATCCATGAGGATGATATGTTTTTCCATTTGTGTAATCTGCAATTTCTTTCCTCAGTGTTTTGTAGTTCTCTTTGTAGAGATCTTTCATCTCTTTGGTTAAGTATATTCATAAGTATTTTTTTTCTTTGTAGCTATTGTGAATGGTATTGAGTCTTTGATTTGACTCTCAGCTTGATATTGGTGTATAGAAATGCTACGGATTTGTGTACATTGATTTTGTAACCTGAAACTTTGCTGAATTCATTTATCAATTCCAGGAGTCTCTTGGTGGAGTCTTTGAGGTTTTCTAGATATAAAATCATATAATCAGCGAAAAGCAATAGTTTGACATTCTATTTCCTGATTTGGATATCCTTTATATCTTTCTCTTGCCTGGATACCCTTTATTTCTTTCTCTAGCTAGGACTTCTAATAGTATGTTGAATAGAAGTGGTGACAATGGGCATGCTTGTCTTATTCCAGTTATTGGTGGGAATGCTTTCAGCTTTTCCCCATTCAGTATGATGTTGGCTGTGGGTTTGTCATATATGGCTTTTATAATTTTTAGACATATTTCTCTATGCCTAGTTTGTTGAGGTTTTTATCATGAAAGTGTACTGGATTTTATTGAATGTTTTTTCTGTATCTATTGATATAATCATATGGTGTTTGTTTTTGCTTCTGTTTATGTGGCAAATCACATTTATTGATTTATGTATGTTGAACCATCCTTGCATCCCTGTGATGAATGCACTTGGTTCATGGTGTATTATTTTTTTGATGTGCTGTTGAATTTGTTTTGCTAGTATTTTATTAAGTATTTTTATATCTGTATTCATAAGGGATATTGGTCTATAGTCTGTAGTTTTCTTTTTTGTTGTGTCCCTTCCTGGCTTTGCTATCAAGGTGATACTAACTTCATAGAATGAGTTGGGGAGGATTCTGTCCTTCTCGATATTATGGAATAATTTCTGCAGTATGGGTACCAGCTCTTCTTTGTAGGTCTGGTAAAATTTGGCTGTGTGTCCATGTTGTCCAGGGCTTTTTTTTTATTGTTGGAAGATTTTTTATTACTGCTTCAATCTCGCTGCTTGTTATTGGTATGTTCAGGTGTTCTATTTCTTGCTGAATGAGTTTTGGGAGGTTGTGTGTTTCCAGAAATTTGTCCATTTCCTCTACCTTTTCTAATTTATGTGCATGGATATTTTCATAGTATTCACAGATGGTATTTTCTATTTCTGTGGTATCAGTTGTAATATCTCCTTTTTCATTTCTGTTTGAGCTTATTTGGGTCCTTTCTCTTCTTTCCTGGTTAATCTAGCAATAGGTCTATTAATTTTGTTTAGCTTTTTAAAGAAAGAACTTTTTGTTTTGATCCTTTTTATGGTTTTTTGTTTGTTTGTTTGTTTCCATTTCATGTAGTTCTGCTCTGAGTTCTGTTATTTCTTTCCTTGTACTAGGTTTGGGTTTGATTTCTTCTTCTTTTTCTAGTTCCTTGAAATGTGACATTAGGTAATTAAATTGTGATCTTTCTGTCTCTTTGATGTAAGCATTTAAGGCTTAAAACTTTCCCTTTAGCACTGTTTTGCCTATATCCCATAGATTTTGAATGCTTGTGGCACCTTTGTCATTCAATTTGAAAAATTTTTTGATTTCCATCTTGATTTTGTTCATAACCCAAGGATTGTTTAGCAGCAGGTTGTTTAATTTTCCATATATTTGTGTAGTTTTAAGAGTTCCTGTTGGAATTGCTTTCTAGTTTTATTCCACTCTGGTCTGAGAAGATACATGGTATGATTTCAGTTTTTCTAAATTTGCTGACAGTTGCTTTGTAGCCTAATATATGGTCTATTTTGGAAAATGTCCCATGTGCTGAGGAAACAAATGCATATTCTGCAGTTATTGGGTAGACTGTTCTGTAAATATCTGTTAGGTCCTTTTGTCCAGAGTCCTATTTAGGTCCAGTGTTTCTTTGTTGATTTTCTGCTTCGATGTTCTGTCTAGTTCTTTTAGTGTAGTGTTGAAACCCTCAGCTATTATGATGTTGCCATTTATTTCTTTCCTTAGATCTGGTAGAATATGCTTTATAAATCTGGGAGCTTCTGTATTATTTGCATATATATTTAGGATTGTTATATCTTCTTGTTGAATGGATCCCTTTGTCATTATATAATGACCATCTTTGTCTTTTTCTTTTTTTACCATTGTTGATTTATAGTCTATTTTATCTGATATGAGAATAGCTACTCCTGCTCACTTTTAGTTGCCATTTGCATGGAACATTTTTTTCCACCCCTTTACCTTAAGTCTGTGAGAATCTTTGTGAGTTAAGTGGATTTCTTGGGGACAGCATACATTTGCATTGTGTTTTTTAATCCATTCAGCCAATCTACATTTTTGAGGGGGGCATTAAGACTATTCATATCCAATGTTAGTATTGATATGTGAGATACTGTTCTGGTCATCATTTTGATTATTATCTAGTTGCTTTGTTCTCTTCCCTATGCTACTTTTTTATAAGAGTTGTGAGTTTTAACTTTTGGGTGCTTCTAAACTGGTGAGTATCAATTGTTCTGTTCACTTTTAAGCATTTTTTGTAGGGCAGGTCTAGTGATGACAAATTCCCTTAGTGTTTGCTTGTCTGGGAAAAACTTTATTTCTCCTTCATTTATGAAACTTAGTTTTGCAGGATACACAATTCTTGCCTCACAATTATTCTGTTTAAGGAGATTAAAGATAGGACCACATTCATTTCTAGCTTTTAAGGTTTCTATTGAGAAATCTGCTGTTAGTCTTATGGGTTTTTCTTTGTAAGTTACTTGCTGTTTTCACCTCATGGTTCATAGGAGTTCCTCCTTTGTGTTTACTTTGGTCAGTCTGATGACTACATGCCTCAGTGATACCCTTTTTGCAATGACTCTCCCAGGTGTTGATTGAACTTCTTGTATCTGGATGTCTAAATCTCTAGCAAGACCAGGGAAGTTTTCTTCAATAACTCCCTCAAATAGATTTTGCAGGCCTTTTGCTTTTTCTTCTTTACCCTCATGGATGCCTATGATTCTTATATTTGTTTGTTTTACATAATCGCATAGTTCTCGTAGTCTTTTTTCATTCCTCTTGATTCTTTGTTCTTTATTTTTGAGTTTGTTAATTCAAAAGTTGTCTTCAGTCTCTGAAAATCTTTCTTCTGCTTGGTATAGTCTAATCCTAAAACTTTCAGCTATGTTTTGTATTTCTCTGAATGATTTTTTCATTTCTAGAAATTCTATTTTTTAAATATATCTATCTCTTTACTAAATTTTTCATTCATTTCCTTAATTATTTTTCTGGTTTCTTTGAGTTGATTTTCCATTTTCTCTTCTATCTCATTGAGCTTCTTTACAATCCATGTCTGGAATTCTTTATGTGTCATTTCAGTATTTTCATATTGGTTGGGATCCATTGCTAGATAGCTAGTGTGCTCCTTTTTTGTGTGTGTGGGGGTCCTTTCACTCTGATTTTTCATACTTCCAAGTTCTTGTGCTGATTCTGTTTCATCTGGAGCAGCTGTCACTTCTTGTTTTTGGATTTTCTTTGGTTTTGATGAGACATCTTCCCTCCTCTCACTCTTAATAGTATGCCTGTAGCATATTCTGGGTAAGGACTTTTCGCTTTGCTTGTGGGTACTTTGATGGGGGTCTAGGTTCTGGATGGATACCTTGGTTATAGATATCCTTAGTGTGGTAGTTTTGTCAGTTGCTAGTTATTTGTAGGCCGTAGCAGTGCTATACTATGTGTGGGGGCAGATTCTCTGTCTCTTGTTGACAAGGGGAGATGGAGGTCTTTGAAATCTTTTCTTTCCCCAGGCCTGTGGTCGTCTTAACAGTATAAATTATATTGGGACACCCAGTTTAATCTCTGAGTCAGTAGGTGGTACTTGTGGGTAAGAGTCAGCCGCACCATGTATGACTGAATCAGTAAATGCTGTACTGGATTATACGAGTTGTCCTCCCTGCCAGGAGGTACACTTGCAGGAAAGAGCCAGCTGCAGTGGTGTTTTGTGGAACATTTGACCAGCTCTAATCAATCAGGAGAAGGATTCAGATGTCTCAGGTGGTGGGCAGGGCCCTGGAACTCCCAGATCACTCCTTTTTGTGCTCCACCACAGGTGAGGTGGGTAGAGGAGTTAGGGTGAGTGGGACTGGGTTAGATGAGCCTCATTCAGGCTTTACAAAGGTGGGCATGAGAGCTGTCTCAGCAGAGGTTGCGGGTCTGCTCCTAGGCCACTGCAGAAAAGACCAGGAAGGGGCTGAAGCAGCCCCACCAAGCCAGAAAGTCTGTTCATGGGGGAGGAGCTGTCTGGGATTCACAGTCTGGCTGATGAGAGTGGGTTTCACACTTCTCCCTCCTCTCTTGCTCCGTGGATCTCTTTCTGGGATCTGGCCACAAGCAGAAACCCAAACTAACTGGGCAGGTGCTTCAGGCAGGGATCTTCCCTGCCCAGGATTCTGCCTGGACTGAAAGTGTAGCTTTCCTATGTGGGGAGGGGCACTCTGTGAGTGCACTGTGGCTCAGACCCATGCAGTCCTCTTTTAGTTCTGCCTGTGTGGGCTCCCTCACTTCCCAAGATTAGTTCACAAATCTCTCCTCCGTGCACCTGAGCAACATGATTGAGTCCTGTATGGTGGGGGGGGGGTACAGGATCCAGCCTGTGGGCCTGTCCTATGATCCCCCAAGTTCAATCCCTGACTGTGCCAGGGAGAAGTGTGCTGGACCTGAGTTGCCCATGGAGTGCCCAAGCAGGTATGATGTTTCTCCACTTCCAGGTATGCCCCACTCTGTTGGAGCAGCCAGGCAGGCAGCACTAGAGAGGGATGGTGGCAGCTCACAGTCCAACCACCCTTTGGTCTGCTGAAGGTCTTTAAGAGGAAAGGCATGAGCCCCACTGTCTGTGGGATCCTTGGTGTGGTGGGCGCACCAACAGAGGGGTAGCAGCTGCTCCTGAGAGACCCAGCTCGATGGTCTTTTGTGACACCTGTGCTGAATCACATGGAAACTTCCTTGGCTGGGTCAGCAGCTGTGGGCAGGAGACAGGAAGCATCTGAATGGAGGACAGCTGGCATTTGGGCCCCCTGTGCCCAGCACAGTATGGGCAGGAGTTGGCAAATGTTTGTGTGGGGACCAGTGACAAGAAAACTGAGGGGCTGAAGCTCCCTGGGGAGGACAAAGGCACACAATGCTTGGAAAAGCAGTATGGTGCCTGCTGTGTTGGCTCGGGTCTGTGGTAAGGGGGAGCGACCACAAGGGGGTTGGCAGCCCAGTGCTTTTTTCTCAACAATCTCCCAGTTCTCTGGCAGCAGCTTTTGGGCTCGTGAGGGTAGAGAAGATCTTCAACTATTAGGGAGCCTGCAGTCTTCCAGAGGTGTGAAGGGAGGAGAAACAAACACTCCCAACTACCCTTTCCACAAGGCTCCAAATTCCTCAGGGTTGATCTCTGCCAAAGTATTACTCCCTCTTTTTCTGCTCTGCAACTTCTTCCCATGGAGTCTCTAATGGGTTCTGGCACTTTTCCCTCAGAATTACACCTGGGCTATGTTTTTTCTCATCTAAAACTTTTCTTTCTTTCTGAGATGGTCTGGTGACTGATGTCTCAAGTCAGCCTTCTTGCCTCCCCTCCCAAATTTCCTTTTTTATAGTCATTAGAAAATAGGAAATTGACAGAAAGCTTACAATCCTGTGCAATCATCTATAATTATTTGCTACATGACTGCTGCTTCTGAAACATAAAGGTGCCTCCTCCACCTTCAGAAATTTGAAATGTATGTACTTCTACTTTGCTCCAGCTTTCCTTTTCTAGCAAGTTCTCAGGTCAAGCCTGTGGCTGGGCCTCTGCAAAGTTGGGTGGGAAGAGCTGCTAAGGTGCTATGACTTGGAAAAGCAAGTCTCCTTGAGCCCTAAATTCTAAGGGGAGAGAAAGAAAGGGCCCTGATGGCTCCAGGACAATCACCCAGTTGTTAAAAAGGAGGGAGAATTCTGAATATAACAAATCTCTCAGGCTGTCTCTTGGCTGGCTCGTGGTTGAGGGGGCTGCAATAAATAAAAGATTGAAAACCAAGATTTTTTTCCACTATTATCTCTGTAGCTCATCGATGGCGCAATGTTCCAAAGCAGATATGCTAGGGCCATCTGCAGTGATTGTAGGCAGTACTAATGCCTGTAGGAGTGATGCATGCCAGGGCTGTCCATGCAGACAGTACACCCTCATCAGACAGAACTGGGCAGCAGCAGCCAGGGTAGCTTTGACACGTATTGCCATTTGCTGTGGCACTGCCTTCACTAGACATTCCGTCAGTAGGCCTTACAAAAATGGAATCCAGTGATACACTCCATATTATAGCTTAGAGAACTAGTCCATAATGAGCATGTAAGATACTTGTTGAGGATTCCACAACTTGAGTTCCTGCAGAGTGAGTGGGGGTAAACCCAGAGATAAATGAGCTTTGTGATGCATGTTGTGATTATCTTTTTATATATTTATTATACTCATTTATAAATATATAACATATTTAAATCATATTTATTATTAAATATTAAATTACATATATGAAGAACTACTTTTGTGCTCTCTCTTCTTAATCACCAATTTCTTTGCTTATTCTCATACCTTTATCACATTTGAAATCATTTTGGCTTGAAAATATGAATTATCATCTCATGGGCTTAGTTTCTTATATTACTCCTTAAAATTACCTTTGACATTCTTACCTACACATTCTTTTAGATGCTATAGATTTCTGTTCTTATAAGCCTCAGATCCTTTGCAGAGATAAGATAGGGAATAAATGAAACATTAATGAATACATTCACATGCATACTTATGTGCATTCATGAACAAACAACTGAGCAGGCATGCCCTTCCTTAAAGATTTAGTTGTTTTCCCACATCTGTCAGAATAAGGTCCAAATTCTTTAGACTGATATTTAAAGGCTTCCAGAATCTGAGTTGAATTTTCCTTCCCTTCATCACTTGGGACTTTCCTCACACCATGCTGGTCTACTCCCTCCAAAAAGCCAGGCTTAATTTTCTGTGTTTTTGCACATGCTGTGAGCCTTTTTCCAGTTGCTTGTCCTCAACTCTATTAAACCATATCTATTTTCTTGGTCCACTGCAAGGTCCTAATCCCTAGGCCCTTGATGAACTCTCTCCTTTGAACTTAGAACCTACTCACGTGCATTGTAATTCAACATGTAGCACTTGGTGTCTAGCCTTGTTTTGGTCCTTTAATGTTTATGCCTTGTGTCCTCAATAATGATGTAAGTTCTCTGATGTCAGAGAGAGCACCTTGCCTATCTTTGTGCCCCCAGGCCTTACATGGTTCCTGCAGCACTGTGGGGCCTGAATATGCTCTTATTTCTTGCTTGATTGATTGAAGTGCATAAACTAGGGGAAAGAGGCTAGTAAGGAACTGGAATCGGACTGAGAAAAAGAGAAGTGGCAGGAGGGCTGGAATTCCTTTAGTTTTAACTTCAAGGTCTACTGCTAGCCATAGATAAGCTGCTATTACAGATAAGCCTCTTCAGTCCCAGAACTCTCCCTCTGTGCTGCTGCTTCACCAATGATAACACCAGGAGGGGTGGGGGAGGAATGGGGGGAAGGAGGAATTGGGACTTCATATCTGCCTCCCTTCCTGAATCTTGGCAGGAGACTCCTGTAATCCAGTGCTCAGTCAAAACATAAGCGCCGTTGAAATGCTTCACTGACCTGCATCATCAGATATGCACAGCTATGGGGATTCACTCTGAGGACTGTTTTTGGAGTCATTTCATTACTTCAATCGCTCACACACATGCACTTCTTTGCTTTATTTTCTGTTTTGTTTTTCCAACTTCTGCTCTTCTTTTTATTCCCTTCTTTCTTTAAATTTTCCAAATTACAAGTAAGGGAACTACTTACTTCTTCTGGTGGCACAAGCATTTAAAGGGCTGCTTGGCCTAGATTATCTGATGGGGTCTTACTGAGTTATAAAATGCAGTTTTACAGTAGAGTACTGTGTCATTCTAGGAAGTATATGAGGTCAAGTTCGCAAAGTGAAGTGTAAATTTGAACATTGCTTTATAGAATTGGGCTTCAGAGAGTGCTAAATCAGGTCATTCAGACCACAAGTTGTTTTTTTCTCTTATCAATTATATAATGTAAGTGTCTACACCGCCTGAATTTATCAGATATTAGCTGCTTCATGGGATTGAACTGATTTAATATCGTACCTACTCCAATTGGGTCCTTGGCCTTGAACAAGACTTCTGAGCACCCTGGAGTTAAGCCACCAAGGGTTTAATTGCTTCAGATATCTCTGCTTGTTTGTAATTTGGATTTTGTTTGCTCCTAGTCCCTTGGGAGTGCTTTATGCTGTTCAGTTAATTGAAAGTGGCTAAAGCTGAATGAGGCAGCAGCCTTGCAGGTGGCATCTTTGGGATCAATTTGAGAAGACTATTGAAATCCTCTCGCTTAGTTTAATAATTATCTCTGATTGAGGTAGGATTTCAGTCTTGAGACTAATAGGAGATTCCAAAAGTTTCCCATTGGCTTTAGGGAATAGAAATTCCCCAAGCAATTAGTTTTTCCTAGAGGGGGTTTCTATTGAATACTGTAGCCGGTGAGGTTAGACAGTGGAGTAGGAATGACATGGAGGGGATTGCATACAGGAGAGGGAAAAGAATGGAAAGGCAGTTATGAAAGAGGTGGAGTGAAAGATAAAAAGCACTACAAAAAGTGTCTGAAATAGCTCAGTAAGCAAAAGAACTAAAGAGGTGTATGTGGGGGAAACTGAGGCACATTTCAGTATTTTTAAAGAAAAATATTGTAACAATATAGAAAAAATCTTTTGAGGTAAAACATAATACCAGTATTTTAAAAGACTATAAAAGGGAATATTAGAACTAGTGTGGATAGAGAAAAGAAAGGTAAAAACTATAAAAATAAAGAAAAGCATATTTTGAATAAATAATAACTAGGATATGAATTTCACCTTTTATTATTTTTTTGATCTCTCCATTCAAATGTGTATATATGTTGTCCCCTCCAAGTTCCTGTAAAGTTTTGGGGCTATACTTCCTATTCTGGTATTCTGATACCTAGAGTGACTTTTGCCTCTTCCAGCCTACAAGTTCTGGACGAGATATACACTACTGGGGATCTTAGAGTTGAAAAACATTAAAATATCACATAGTCCAGCATCTTGGTTAAAGTCAGTTATTGTAATTCAGTGGAGCCACTCTGTTGCACAGTAATCACATGAGTTTTTCAAGGTGGTACGGAAAAAAGGAGATAGCCTTTACAACCTACTGTATGTCGGGCACTCTGCTGGTTACTTATACACAATGCTCAGAGCTAGGAGTTGTTGAGAACTTCTGGGATAGGCATGCACTACGGGCTATGCATGTACAAAATCTGCTCAACTTCACAATGGCCCTATGCTTTAGGTTTCAAGAACAATACAAACTTATGAGTACACAATTATGTATGAAAGTAAATATATATTTATAAAAAGGAAAAAAATCTCTCAAAATTTTGCAAATTTTAAGAAGCTGACAAATAGCACAAACATTACAATATTTTAAAACATCATCTTTATTAATTAATTAAATAATTGCTTCATATGCCTCTGTAAGACTTTGACTTTTGGTATGATCAATCAGTATAAAAATGCAAAATTAATCTGAAGTCAGGGCATACACAAAAACAAATGCATTGACAAATTGTGACTACATTGTTTTGAGCTACATGATTGTGTAATCAGATTACTCTTAAATTGTATACGTTGACTTACTGATCAATATGTATGGGTGTTTTTGTCACTGGAACACTTGTTTCTTCAGGCTGCTTTGTAGTGTTGGTAGCAATTTTGCTCACTGATTTTTCTGGATGTGCCAGACAGCTTCAGGACAAGATTTATCACATATGCTAAGATACAGTCTAATAATATCTTGGGATCTACATATCAGACAACTTCTCATTCTGATGTCCTGGCTCTTTGTAGTATTGTTACAGGTGTATACCTTATAAACAAAAGAATTTGGAGAAGTTCAATTTTGTGTGCAAATCTCATTTAAAAATGTACGGTATGTTTATAATTGTATATGCTGCATTGTTGAGTATATTCTTGACAGATGGGAACTTTTGTTTTGACTAGACTCCTTGAGAATTGAATATACTGCTTATAATTTTATACCATTGATGACTGGAAGACATTTCTACAGGCGGCTTTCTGGCTGTGATCATTTCAAACATTATTTCTCCTCTACTATTCTGACTTCCAGTACTGAGAGATGTAGGGCATGTTCATATAACAGAACCTGTGATATCATTTGTGCCATGGCTCAGGGTGAGTTCATGCCATGAGAAGTGAAACTATTCTGGCGTCCATTCCTATTCCAGGATGGCTAACAATAAGCTCACTATACACAGAACACTGTACACATAATACATATCACATTAAACCCAAACGAGATGCATCCTTCACTGAAATTCTACTTTTCAGGATTCCCCAAGTGCCCATTGTCATTCCAGTGCCACCTTCCACAAGGGAAGAGTGATGAAAGGAAAGGAAGGCTATAAAGAGATAGTGGTCTTCCCTGATTAGGGTTAAACTATCTTCCTTTTCCAAATTTTACATAAACATATGACCATATGAACACATTTTTTGGAACACTTTCAGGGCCTTGTAAGAGCTCCATGCAAGTAAGGGTCCCTGAATCCTAAACTTGCATTCATTTCATGACAATCTATCTCTAGCAATGAGTAATTTATTCAAATAATTCATGAAAGATTTCAATAGAAATATTATGACTCAATTTTCCAATTAGATTTCAATAATCCCATATTGCCTTTAACTATCTCTTCTATTTTTACCCATTAACTGTTCCTTAAATCTCTTATGAATCATAGTTTTTCACCTATGTTATCATTCCATATATGCTCCTAGAAGGCAGTCACTATTATAAATTTTTTAATCCTCCAATATGCCTAATTCATTGTTTTACATAGTCAGTGAGTACACAGTATATTGATTAGAAACAAATTAACTAAATAAACAGAAAATTGGCTACATATCACTTCCCCATTGCTGTTAAATGGACCACCATTAATGTGAGAAAATTAGGCACAAAATTAACAACAGGTGAGTTGGCCTTGAGCATTTAAAACTTCACATCACAAATGGCAGTAAATTTCATGATACTATCTAGGGTTCCTACTATAGGGCTAGTTGAAGATAGACATAAGTTCTATTGTTCTTTGAGCTTTATGGTAATAGTAATAAAAACTCATACTTATTGAATGATTATTTTGTGGCTGGCACTATCCTAAGTGTTTTTGCAGGTATTAAGTCATTTAACCCTCAAAAGAATCTTAACAGGTAGATAGTAGTATTATATCCATTTTAATTCTGAGGCAATGTAGGCACAGAGGTTATGCAGTTAGTAAGCTGGAGAGCCACGCTCTGAAACACTAAGCTCGACTGCTTCACCACAGGAACTCTGTACAACTCCAGAACCAATGGAGTTCCCTTAGCTCACAATCCCCTTGGTTGATCCTCTGAGGCTGTCAAAAAGAAATACAAAAGTCAGCATTATCTCCACTCCTGCCAAAGCTCCACTGAAGTCATGGTTGAGAAATAAGAAAAGCATAAACTCACATGAACAAAAAGTACAGAAGAGAAAACAAATTTCAGAAGCTAGAAAATAGATGGGCATAGCAAACAAAAGTCAACTGAAACGTAAGTTGACAGAGAGGGACCACAGAATCCAGATAATCTGTACCATAGAACCACAGAAAGCCTCAGCAACTGGGGGCATCAAATACTTCTGAAAGTGGAAAGGGGCAGGTGAGGTGAAAATAAGAGAATTATATGGAAATCTAATAAGAATCAGCTAGAGAAACAGATCCTTTCTCTGTCCTGTTTGGGACATTGATAATAATAAGTAATAAAAGTCAATACTTGCAATGATGTAAACTATAAAAAAAAGAGTAAAATGCTAAACTTATCTCTTTAGAATCATCAAAGAGCTATAAATTAGGGATGAGGTAGTTAGGCTTGAATGTGGCAGCCTAGAAGGTACACTCAGAGAAGTGTCATTCCCCAGCCCAACCTCTGCTACACCATTCCCATGGCCCCATTCTCTCCACCCTGTTTTTACCCACTCCCTGTAGGTGACTTTTCTCAAGAGATTATAGTTTATCATTCCTGTGTTCTATTTTGCACAAATGAACAGAAATCTATATATTTTGTTATATCCTTCTATTTATAATATAAAAGGTAGCATATACTATAGGTACTCTTTTGTGCTTGGCTTTTTCATATGATTATATATCCTGGAATTTACTCCATATCAGCATAGAGATTTGCCTTATCATTTTTATAGCTGTATAGTATTCCACTTTGTGGGTGCCATATTTTATTCACCCACTCTCCTTATATATGGGCAGTCAGACTATTTCCAACTGTAATTACAAGCAATGCTGCAATGAATAACCTTGGGTATATGTATTTGAATATTGTTACAGTTGTATATGCAGGATAATTTTTTGAGTCAAAGGTAAGTGCATACATAGTTTTATTAGATATTGCCAAATCTTCCACTTGAATGTTGTAACAGTTGTCATTCTTAACAGCAGTGTATGAGAGTGCCTATTTCTTCACAACCTAATCAACAGAGTAAATTGTCAAACTTGTACAATTTTCAATAAACTGATAGGTAAGAAATGTATTTAAGTGTTGCTTTAATTATTAATAACATTTCTTTAATTATAAATGAGTTTGAATATTTTTTCACATGTTTAAGGGGCTGCTTTATACTTTTTATTTGTGAATTGTTTTCCTTTCTTTTCTCCATTTTTCCATCATATGTTTGGTTCTTTGTTGCCCAATTTTTAAGAGTTCTTTGTATATTAGGGATATTGTCCATTTGTGATATATGTTGCAAAGACTTTCCCCTAGTTTGTCACTGTTTTTTAACTGCCAATGATATTTACTTTGTCATTCGAATACTTAAAAATATTTATGTAGTCAAAGTTATCAGTGTTTTCTTTTGTTGCCTCTAGATTTTGAATACTAATTAGAACAATTTTCCCTATACCAAAGTTAAGAGGCATTCAACTGTGATTTATTTTAATATATGCATGTTTTAATTTATTTCATTTAGGTCCTTGATCCAATTGGAGCTCATTCTAGTTTGCTGCGTGAAGTACAGATAAAATTTTGTCTTTTTCCAAATAGCTAACCAGTTGTTCCAGAACGATTTATAGTCTATATTTGTCCCAGTAGTTTGAAATGCGACCTTTATGACATTCTAAATTTTCATATGTACTTGGCATTATTTCTGAACTTTCTATACTATTTCACTGGTCTGTTTATTCACGTATCAGTAATACATCATTTTCATTACACAGGTTTTATAGTATTTTTAGTATCTGATAGGACAAGTATACCCTTGTAGTTTTATGGGGGTTTTTTTTCCTTTCTATCCTTGTATGTTGTTTTTCCGTATGAACTTTATACCAATATGGATTTGACACACTATCTTGATCAGGTCAGCAAATGTAAGACAACATTGTTGCAAACAAAATGTCTACTCAATGCGCGAGTATCATCTTCCCCACGGAGAAGGAAACAGAATCCCAAAAGGCAAGTACTTAGGAACCAATTATTTATGAGAATGTGAAAAGTTTAGGAGATAGTCTGACATTTTCCCCTAGTTTCTGTTTTGCCTACTAAATAACACCTTCCCTCTGCCATCTAAAATGAATGTTACTGTTGAGAAAAAAAATTGTAAAATCTACAAAGTCAACAGAAACATTTTTTTCCTAAGAGAATAGAGCAAAGTGCCATCTGATTTGATTGCTGTTAGATGTCTGTTATTTATTTCATCATCATTTTTGTCCTGCCCTTCTCTCTCTCGGTGTCTCAGCAAGAACTTAACTCCTGTAAGCAAGACAGTAAACATTATGACCGACTAAGCTCAAAGTCAGACACTCAATTGTAATCATCACTATTTGCCTCCTTATTTCTTGACTGTCAGGGTTTGGAGAACATTTAAACCAGTGATTTTGGGAAATTATGGCTTTATTTCTCTTGCTTCCTGACACTGCAACTTGTATGGAGTGCATTTCATTTGAGGGAAAAATGTTTAATTTTTTCTGTTTCGTTTTACATTTGTAAAATAATTTAGCATTGCACTAGTTTTCTTCTGGGTTGCGCCAAACCAGAGCTGGGACTTCTAAAGGAAGTCAAGCTGACAATAATGAAGAATATGATTGAAAAAGCAGCCAGTAAAATAGTTATTTTTTTCCATTTTCATCCTTCTTGACTTCTTCCACTCTAACATTTTAGGTATTTCAAACTTATGGGCAGTGGCTGGCCAGTGTTAGGAAGGAAAATAGCGAGTTCTTTGAAACTAATTTACTAGACATCACTTTTTTTTTAAATCACAAAACCACCATAAACATTTAATTATTACATTATGGGAAAGGAAACTGATTGAGAGATTTTACAAAACTCCAACTCAAAGTATACATTTGTGACTGGTCTATCTGTTGTGATCAATGTCAGAATCTAATTTTATATTTTCCAACATGATTTTAATTTCAGAGAGAAGAGGCTGTTAATAATAAACTTCCATGAAAAATTAAAGAGATGCAGCCTATATAGTTGAAACAGATGGAAAATTTGAAAGAACACTTCAAAATTGCAGTCTCCTTTCATTTTTCTAAAAACTTACTTATTAAATATTCACACCAAGATTTTTTCTTGTACATCTTAAATTATGAATTAAAAATGTGAACCAGTGTCATTCAGTTGAAGATTCAGCCTCATTTCTTACCTTTAGAAAATATCCTTTTTCTCCCTATGTGGTTCCTTTTCTAGTTACTTTTTTAACAATGCAGTTTTTACATAGCAGATTTAAGATACTGTTTACATACTGTAAAATCTTCCCATTTAAAATGTACAATTTAGTGGTTAAAGCATGTTTACAAAGTTATGCCAGCATCACTAATCTTAGAACACTTCGTGTCTATTAGCAGTCATCCCCTAATCCTCCCTCCCATCACATAGAAACCAATAATGTATTATTTGTCACAGCATATTTGCCTATTCTGGGCATTTCATATATATGTAATCATACAATATGTGGTCTTTGTGACTGGCTTCTTTCAACTGGCATGCATTTAAGGTACAACCATGTTGAATGTGAATCAGTGCTTCATTCTTTTCATTTCCAAATAATATTGCACTGTATAGAAGATATACCATATTTTGTTTGGTCGTTGCTCAGTTAATAGCCATTTTGGCTGATCCCACTCCTTGACTATTATGAATCATGCTGTTATGAACATTTGTGCACATGTGTTTTTTTTTGGTGTAGATATGTTTTTATTTCTCTTGAATATATACATAAGAGTGGAATTGGTGGATCATATGGTAACTCTATGTTTAATTTTTTGAGGAACTGCCAAGCTGTTTTGCAAAGCAATTATGCAATTTTGCATTCCTACCAGCAATATAAAGTGTTTCAATTTCTCCACATCCTCACCAACACTTGCTATTGTCTGTATTTCTTTTTTTTTATTTTAGGCATCCTAGTAGATGTGGTATATCATTGTGAGATTCATTTGCATTTTTCCCAGGGCTATCCTAAAGGATAAAGCATTTTTTCATGGATTTATTGACTATTTATATCTTATTTGGGAAAATGTTTATTCATATTCTTGGCCCATTTTCATTTGTGGTATTTGTCTCATTATTGAGTTGTAAGAGTTCCATATATATTTTTCTGAATACCAGGAACTTAATAGGTATATGATTTACAAATATATTCTCCCCTTCTGTGTGTTTTTTTCACTCTTTTTATGGTATTCTTTAAAGAAAAAAATGTTTTTAATTGTGATGAAGTTCAATTAATCATTTTTTTCTTTTGTTGCTTGTGCTTTTGGTGTTTGCTCTAAGAAACTATTGCTTAAACCAAGGTTGCAACAATTTACTAATGTTTTTTTCTAAGACTTCTATAATTTTAACTTCTACATTTACATCTATCATCAATTTTGAGTTAGTGTTTGTCTGTTATGTGTAGTAGGAGCCCACCTATTTTTTAAAAAATTGACATATAATAGTTTTACATATTTTGGGGGTACATGTGATATTTTGACATCTGTGTACAATATGTAATGATCAAATCAGGGTAATTGGGATATCCATCAATGCAGACATTATATATATTTTGTCTTGGTACATTATATTGCTTCTTTTCTAGCTATTTTAAAATGTGTAATAAATTGCTAACTATAACTTTCCTACTGTATTGTTGAATACTAGAACTTATTCCTGCTATCTAACTATATTTTTGTACCACCTAACCAACTTCTGTTCATCTCCTCTTCCCCCCTTCCCTTCCCAGCCACCACCATCTATTCTCTGCCTCCAGGGGATTTTAGCTCCCACATATGAGTGAGAACATGTGATATTTGTCTTTCTGTGCCTGGCTTATTTCACTTAACATAATGACCTCCAGTTCTAACTATGTTGCTGCAAATCACAGGATTTCACCCATTTTTATGTCTGAATAATATTCTACTGTGCATATATACCATATTTTCTTTGTCCATGATATTCATCTACTGATGGACAGTTAAACTGATTGTGAATAGTGCTGAAATAAACATGGGGGTGCAGATAGCTCTTCAACATACATACGTATTTCCTTTCTTTTGGGTACACACCCAGAAGTGGAATTGCTGGATCATATGGTAGTCCTATTTTTAGTTTCGTGAAGAATCTCCATACTGTTTTCTATAATGGCTATAAAAACTTTACATTCCCACCAACAGTATTTGAGCATTTCCCTTTCTCTGTATCCTGGCCAGCATTCATTATTGCCTGTCTTTTTGATAAAAGCCATTTTAACGAGGGTGAGATGATACCTCATTGTAGTTTTGGTTTGCATTTATCTGATGATTAGTGATATTGAGCATTTTTTCATATGCCTCTTAACCATTTGTATGTCTTCTTTTGAAAAAATGTCTCCAGGTCTTTCACCCATTTTTTTTTTTTTTTTTTTTATAATTTATTTTTTTAATTTCAGAATATCATGGGGGTACAACACTTTGGCCATACACATTGCCCCTGTTCTGCCCGTGTCAGAGCCACAATCGTGGTCATCCCCAACTGTGCTCCCCACATCCATTCAGTGAGAGTTTTTCCCATCCCTTCCACCCCCCTCCCGCCCGCCCGCCCTCTGATGAATGTTATTGCCCTGTGTGATGTAAGTGTTCACCCATTTTTTAATTGTATTGTCTTTTTTAACGGAGGTGTTTAAATTCATTATATATTCTGTTTATTAATCCTTTGTCAGATGGATAGTTTGCAAATATATTCTCCTATTCTGTAAGTTGTCTCTTGCACTTTGTTGACGGTTTCCTTTGCTGTTCAGAGGTTTTTAGCTCGATGTAATTTCATTTGTTTATTTTTGCTTTGGCTGTCTGTGCTATTAAGGTCTTCCTCCAAAAATCTTGCCTAGACCAATGTCCTGTAGCATTTTCCCAATGTTTTCTTTTAGTAGTTTCATAGTTCCAGGTCTTACATGTAAGGCTTTAATCCATTTTCACTTGATTTTTGTATATGGTGAGACGTAGGGCTCTAGCTTCATTTTCCTGCATTTGATTATCCAGTTTTTCCAGCACCATTAATTGAAGAGAGTGTTTGTCCCCAGTGTATGTTCTTGGTGCCTTTGTCAAAAATAAGTTGGTTACAAATGCATGGACTTATTTTTAGGTTCTCTATTCTGTTCCATTGATCTATATATCTGTTTTTATGCCAGTACCACGCTGTTTGGGTTACTATGATCTCATAGTATATTTCAAAGTCAGGTAGTGCGATGCCTTCAGCTTTTTTGTTGTTGTTGTTCAGGATTGGATTGGCTATTTGGGGTCTTTTGTGGTTCTGTATAAATTTTAGGATTTTTTTCTGTTACTGTGAAGAATGTTATTGGTATTTTAGTAGGAATTGCATGGCATCTGTAATAGCTTTGGATAGTATTGATATTTTAACAATATTAATTGTTCCAATCCATGAGCACAGAATATCTATGTCATCTTCAATTTCTTTCATCAATGTTTCATAGTTTGCAGTGTATGGAACTTTCACTTCTTTGGTTAAATTTATTCCTAGGTATTTTATAAATCTTGTAATTACTGTAAATGGGATTATTTTCTGATTTCTTTTTCAGATTGTTCACTGTTGGCATATAGAAAGGCTACTGATTTTTGTATGTTGATTTTGTTGAAAGCTTACTGAATTCGTTTACCATTTCTAACTTTTTTTTTGGTGGATTCTTTAGGTTTTTATAAATACAAGAGCATGTCACCTGCAAGCAAGGATAATTTGACTTCTTTCTTTCCAAGTTGGATGCCCTTTATTTCTTTCTCTTGTCTAATTGCTTTGACTGAAACTTCTTGCATTATGTTGAATAAAAGTGGTGAAAATGGGCATACATGTCTTGTTCCACATCTTAGAGAAAAGGCTTTCAATTTTTCCTTGTTCAGCAGGATGTTAGCTGTGGGTTTGTCATATATAGCCTTTATTGTTTTGAGGTATGTTCCTTCTATACAAGTTTGTTGAGTGTTTAGAATATGAATGCATGTTGAATTTTATGAAATGCTTTTTCTATGTCTATTGAGATGATCATATTTTTTTCCCTTCATTCTGTTGATGTGATGTATCACATTTGTTAATTTGCATATGTTGAAGCATCCTTCCATCCCTGGGATGAATTCCACTTGATCATGGTGAATGATCTTTTTATTGTGTTGTTGAATTCAGTTTGCTAGTATTTCGTAAAGGATTTTTGTGTGTATATTGGTCAGAGATATTGGCCTGTAGTTTTCTTTTTGGTTTTGTCTTTATCTGGTTTTGAGATTAGGGTAATGTTGGCTTCTTAGAATTAGATTGGAAGAATTCCCTCCTCTTTATGTTTTTGGAATAATTTGAGAAGAATTGATGTTATTTCTTCTGTAAAAATTTGGTAGAATTTAGTAGTGAAACCATCAGGTCCTGGGCTTTTCTTAGATGAGACACTTTTTTATTACTACTTTGATCTCATTACTCGTTATTGGTCTGTTAAGGTTTTGGGTTTCTTCATGATTCAATGTTGGTAGATTTTATTTTATGTGTTCAAGAATTTATCCTTTTTTTCTCCTAGGTTTTCCAATTTGTTGGCATATAGTTGTTCATAATCGTCTCTAACAATCCTTTGTATTTCTATGGTATCAGTTGTTATATCTTCTTTTACATTTCTGATTTTATTTATTTCAGTCTTCCCTTTTTTCCTAGTTAATCTAGCTAAAGTTTTGTC
This sequence comes from Daubentonia madagascariensis, assembly GCA_023783475.1. NCBI lineage: Eukaryota > Metazoa > Chordata > Mammalia > Primates > Daubentoniidae > Daubentonia > Daubentonia madagascariensis. The sequence continues at coordinate 15,931,554 of JAKFHU010001631.1, read as the reverse complement.
AATTTTGTTTATATTTTTAAAAACCCAACTTTATGATTTGTTGATTTTTTTTTGTATTTTTGTTTCAATTTCATTTATTTCTGCTGTGATCTTTTTTTTTCTTCTACTAATTTTGGGTTTCATTCTTGCTTGCCTAGTTTTTTTGAGGTACATTGTTCCATTGTTATTTGAAGTCTTTCTACTTTTTTGATGTAGGTGTTTATTGCTATAAATTCCCGTCTTATTACTGCTTTTGTTGTATCCCATAGATTTTGGTAGGTTGTGTTTCCATTTTCGTTTGTTGCAGGGCATTGTAAAATGTTCTTCCTAATTTTTTTTTTTTTAATTTACTTAAGAATATTTTGGGGTACAAATGATTTGGTTATATAAGTTGCTTTTGTACTGTGCCCATCCCCCAGATAGTGTACATTGTACCCGTTAGGTATGATTTTACCCATCCCCTCCTCCCCTCACCATCTGCTTGATTTCTGCTGAATGTTATTTCGATATGTGCACCTAGTTGTTGATCAATCAGTTCCAATTTAATGTTGAGTACATGTGGTGTTTGTTTTTCCATTCTTGTGACACTTCACTTAGAAGAATGGGCTCCAGCTCCATCCAGGTTAATACAAGAGGTATTAGTCCACCATTTTTTTATGGCTGAGTAGTACTCCGTGATATACATATACCACATTTTATTAATCCACTCGTGTATTGATGGGCACTTGGGTTGTTTCCACATCTTTGCAATAGTGAATTGTGCTGCTATAAACATTTGAGTGCAGGTGTGTTTTTTATAGACTGTCTTTTTTTCCTTTGGGTAAATACCCAGTAGTGGGATTGCTGGATCAAATGGTAGTTCTACTTTTAGTCCTTTGAGGTATCTCCATACTACTTTCTATAGAGGTTGTGCTAGTTTGCAGTCCCACCAACACTGTATGAGTGTTCCTATCTCTCTGCATCCACACCAACATTTGTTGTTTTGGGGACTTTTTGATAAAAGGCATTCTCACTGGAATTAAGTGATATCTCATTGTGGTTTTGATTTGCATTTCCCTGATTAGAAATGTTGAGCATTTTTTCTTATGTTTCTTGGCCATTAGTCTATCTTCTTTTGAAAAGTTTCTGCTCATGTCCTTTGCCCACTTTTTAAGGTGGTGGTCTGATTTTTTTCTTGCTGATTTTCCTGAGTTCTATATAGATTCTAGTTATCAGCCCTTTATCAGATATATAGCATGCAAATATTTTCTTTCATTCTGTAGGTTGTCTATTCACTCTAATGATAGTTTCCTTGGCTGTGCAGAAGCTTTTTAATTTTGTCAGGTCCCATTTATTTATTTATTTTTGTTGTTGCTGTGATTGTTTTTGGGGTCTTTTTCATAAATTCTTTGCCTAGGCCAATGTCTATAAGAGTTTTTCCAACATTTTCTAAAATTCTTATGGTTTCATGCCTTGGGTTTAAGTCTGTTATCCATTGTGAGTTGATTTTTGCAAGTGGTGAGAGGTGCAGATCCACAGTCTTCTACATGTGGCTGTCCAATTTTCCCAGCACCACTTATTGAATAGGGATTCTTTTGCCCAGTGTATGTTTTTGTCTGCTTTGTCAAAGATCAGATAGCAATGTGAGGATGGTTCTATAATTCTATGCTTCATATGGAACCAGAGAAGACCCCGTTTAGCAAAAGCAACCTTAAGCAAAAAAAGCAAATTGGGAGGCACCAATTTGCCAGACTTCAAGCTATACTACAAGGCTACAGTAACGAAAACAGCATGGTACTGGCACAAGAACAGAGACATAGACCAATGGAATGGAACAGAGAACCCAGATATAAAACCATCTTCTTAATTTCTTCATTGAGTTATTGATTGCTCAGTAGCATGTTTAATATCCTGTGCAGTCTGGGCTTATTTGTACCCATCCTTCTTGAAAAGGCTTTCCACGTATTTGCAGGGAATTGAATATTGTAATCTAAGCCTGTGGTCCTTGCAGCCATATCAGCAGCAGGCAAGCATACTAAGCCCAGGAATGCTGAGACTCTTGTTGACTCCTAGATATACCATCTTGGTGTGCTTAGGTAAGAGAAACAAGAATTTCCTGGGTTATCAGGCAATGTTTCTCCTTCTCTTTCCTCTCTTCCCCCCAACGAGAAGGATTCTCTCTCTGTGTTGGGCTGCCTAAAGTTGGGGGAGAAATGACACAAGCCCTCCTGTGCCCACCATAACTGAAACTGTGGTGGATCACACCTGAAGCCAACATAATACTGGGTCTTGCCCAAAGCCTATGTTGACTACTGCCTGGCTACTGCTATTGTTTATTTAATGCTGACTACTTCTTTAGTCAGCATTTAATGAATCTTGCTGGGACTGGGTCCTTCCCTTCAAAGAAGAGGATTCCCTTCTTGCCAAGATTGGGCCTAGAAATGCCATCCAGGAGCTAAGGCTTAGAATCAGGGGCTTCAGGAATCTGCTTAGTGCTTTATTTTACTGTGGCTGAACTGGTACCCAAGTTGTAAGACAAAGTCCTCTGTACTTATCCTCATCCTTTTCCCAAGTGAAAGGAGTCTTTCCTGAGCTGCACTGCATTGAGGAAGGGGTGACACAGGCAATCCCTTGGCTGTCATAGCTGGTGTCACTGCATCACATATACCCCAACTCCACTGCCTCTTAGATCAGTGCAGCACCAATGCTTGCCTAAGGACTGCAGTCCTTGTGGCCCGAGTGACACTCAAATTTATTCCAGGTCCCAGGACACTTTAGTCAGCCAGTGGCAGAGCCAGCCGGGACTTGATTTTCCCCTGGTAGAGTTGAGAATTCCCTTTGGGCCCCAGGCTGGACTAAATGCTCCCTCTGTGGGCACTGGCAGAATTTTCCCTGTGTGTGCTCTATTGTGACACGGCAGCACTGAGTTCCAATGCAAAGTCCCACACTCACTTCGCTCTCCCTCCCTCAAGCACACGGATTCTCTTTCCTCATAGCACTAGTGGGGGTTGGGGGAGGGATGGCATAGACAATGCACGACTGTCTTTTCTACTCTCTTCAATGCCTTTTTCCTTGATATTATTTTAAAATCAGGTACTCTGATCACTCACCTGATTTTTTGCTTCTTAGGAAAGTGCTTTCTTGTGTGGATAGTTGTTCAATTTGGTGTTCCTATGGGTGGATGATCGCTGGAAAGTTCTGTTTGGCCTTATTTCTCTGCTTCCTCTAATAAGTAATCCACTGTATGTCTTTTTATTGGAAAATTTAGTCCATTTACATTCAATGTTATTATTGATAAGTAAGGACTTACTCCTGCCATTTTGCTACTTGTTTTCTGGTTGTTTTGTAGCTCCTCTCTTCCTTTCTCCTTTTCTTACTGTCTTCCCTTGGAGTTAAGGGATTTTTCTCTATTAGTATGTTTTAATTTGTTGCCCTTTATTTTTAGTGTACCTATGACAGGTTTTTGCCCTGTGGTTATCATGAAGTTTACAAAAAACACCTTATAGATATAACAAGTTATTTTAAACAGATGGCAATTTAACTTGGATCCCAAAAAAAATAAACAAAGAAAAACTAAAAAACACTACACTTTAAATCCATCCCCATCACATTTTGACTTTAGTTTTCACAATTTACATTTTTTATATTGCCTATCTCTAACAAGTTTCTGTAATTATTGTTATTTTTGATAGATTTGTCTTTTAGTCTTCATACTAGATGTATGAGTGGATTACCCACCACAATTACAATATTAAGTATTCTGAATGTCTGTGTACTTTTATCAGTGGGTTTTATACCTTCAAGTGTTTTCTTTTTGAACATTAGTGCCTTTTTCTTTCCGATTGAAGAACTCCCTGTAGCATTTCTTATAAGGTAGATTTGGTGCTGATGAATTCCCTCAGTTTTTGTTTGTCTGGGAAATACTTTATCTCTCCTTCATATTTGAAGGATAGTTGTGCTGAGTATAGTATTCTTGGTTAGCAGTTTGGTTTTTTTTTTTCTTCCAGCACTTTGAATATGTTATCCCACTCCCTCTTGGCCTGTATTGTTTCCATTGAGAAGTCTGTCGCTAGACTAATCAGATCTCCTTTATACGTTATTTGATTTTTTCCCTTGTTGCTTTTAACATCCTCTCTTTTTCTTTGAACTTTGAGAATTTGATTATTTTATACCTTGGGGTAGTCTTATTTGAATTGGAACTGTTTGGTGATCTCTGATCTTCCTGTACCTGAATATTTATATATTTTTATATGTTTGGAAAGTTTCCTGTTATTATTTCTTGAATAAGCTTTTTACCCCTTGCTCTTTCTTAACTCCTTCTTGAACACCAATGATTCTTACATTTTCTCTTTTGAGGTTTTTTTAATACCTTTTGAACATTCTTTATTTCTTTTCATGTTTTCTTTTTTGTCTTCTTCCTGTGTGTATATTTTCAAATAGCCTTTGATCTCACTGATTCTTTTCTTTGCTTGATCCATTCTGTTTTAAAGAGCTTCTAATGCATTTTTTCAGTTCAGCTAATGTATTTCTCAGTTCCAAGCTTTCTGTTTTTTAAAAAAATTATTATTTAAATCTGTCTTAAATTTCTCTGATAAATTTCTGAGTTGCTATTCTGTGTTATCTTGGAATTCACAGAGTTTCCCTAGATCTGCTACTTTGAATTCTTTATCTGAGAACTCACACATTGCTTTCAGGTCACTAGCTCCTTGCCTTGTCCATGTGGGGATGTCATGGCTGCCTGTTTGCTATTGTTTCTTGTGGATGTATGTCTATGTTTTCACATTGAAGGATTAGTTATTCCAGTATTCTCCATCTAACTTTGTTTGTTTGTTTGTTTTTCTTGGATATATTTATTTAGAAATTCCTTCCAATTTACCTGTTAAATTTCCTTTATGCTAGGCCACTGCCTCCTTTTTGGCACTAGATTTCCAGGTTTGGAGGTGATCGAACTTTCAGAATGCCTGTCCTGAATGGAGGATGTTGCAAAGGGTATACCACAGCTGTGTGGGGGTGCTGGCTAGAGGTTCATGCCCTTGGGAGCTATGGAGCATGTCTCCTACAGTGTGATGCTATTGAATAACCACTCTGATTTGGTGTCTTCTTTGGAGATACAGAGCAAAGATTTGTGGGCTGGGGATGCTAGGCCTGCCTCCCCCTTTGTCTTTGGCTGCCCTCAGAGTTTTTTTCTCCCTATAGGCACTAGGATGCTTCTCATGGGTTAAGGCAGAAACAGTTCTGTAAGGAAACCCAAGATGGTGGGGAAGCTGGTTGTCTACCCCAATTTCATTTTTTCCAGTGTTGAAACTGTGAGTCCAGGGGAAATTTTCCACATGTGTGGTGCCTGGCAGATTGGAGGAGGAGTGTTGTGAGTATAGAAGTCTGAATCTTTTACTATCTGCTCAGAGTTTTTTTCCTCTTCTATGGACTCAGGTATTGTCTCATCCTCAGACTTGAGTTCTGGGATATTGCTTGTGATAATCTTGGCACTGGATATTTATTTCTGGCTTTCTCTGTGTGTGTGTAGGGGTTAAGCCAGATTGCTTTTTACATTGCCATATTGGTGACATCACTCTCCTAAATGCTTTTTTTTTTTTCCATCTATTGATATGATCATTCGTTTTTGTCCTTTACTTTATAAATATGTTCTATTACACTGATTAATTTAGGGATATTAAACCAACTTTGCATTCCTAGAATAAATCCCATGAGGTCATGGTATATAATTCTTTTTAAAAATGTTGTTGGATTCTCTTTGCTAGTATTTTGTAGAAGATTTTTGCATCTACATTCATAAGGGATATTGTTCTGTAATTTTTTTTTCTTGTAACATCCTTGCCTGGTTTTGTTGTAAGGGCAATACTCACCGCATAGATTAAGGTGAAAAATATCCCTTTCTCTTATTCTTTTTTTTTTTGAAGGAATTTTTAAGAACTAGAATTAGTTACTTTTTTAATGTTTGGTAGTTTTCACCTGTGAAGCTCTTTTGCCTGGTCTTTTCTTGATGGCAATATTTTTAACTTACTAAATCAACTTCTTTACTTGTTATAGGTCCATTCAGATTTTCCATTTCCTCTTGAACTTTTTTAGAAAATTTACCATTTCATTTAAGTTATCTAACTTGTTGGTATACGGTTGTTCATACTATGCCCTTATAATCTTTTGTATTTCTATGAGGTCAATATGATGTATACTCTTTAATTCCTGATTTTGTAATTTGAGTCTTCTCTTGGTGAGTCTAGCTACAGGCTTGGCAATTTTGTTGGTCTTCTCAAAGAATCAACTTTTGGTTTTGTTGATTTTTTCTCTATTATTTTTCTATTCTCTATTTATTAATTTCTGTTCTAATCATAACTATTTCATTATTTCAGCTTCCTTTGGGTTTAGTTTGTGCTTTTTTTTCTAGTTTATTAAGGTGGAAGTTAGATTATTGATTGAGACTTTTTTCTTTTTTAGTATAGGCATTTGCAGCTATATTGTTTCCTCAAAGCACTACTTTTGCAGAATCCCATAAGTTTTACACCCAGTATTTTTATGCTTTCTTTTTTTTCCTTTCTCTCCCTTTCTTTTCATCTTAACACTTATTTCAGCTATGCTCTGGGCCAGTATTCATTTATGTTTTGGCTGTTTTCTGACAAGCCTTGTTTGGAGAGACAAGGATATATCTTTTAAAATTCCTGAACTATTTACGTGAAAAGTAATTTGGGCCATAGTGGGACTGGAACCCAGTGCCATGCATAGACCTGTGTAAGAGGGGTCCTATCTTGGGCTGTGTACTTTGTAGGGACCCTCATATCACCAACACATAAAAGATATATTTATTTGAAACAATATGGGTGACAATTGGCAAACACATAGCTCTGCTACAGCAAAAAATATTACCCTGAACATCTGCTCTTGTAACTAATAGTTTTTCAGCTCTAGGAAACACCTCTATTTCTCTTGCTTTAAAACAAAAGACAACTACGTTTGAGTGCTATGAAGGTTTGTGGGTTGTGCTACTGCTTACTTTTGGAAGAAAAAAACAGACACTGCTTCCAAATGGGGAGAAGATTTGAATGGTGGAAGAGCATAAGTAAAAGAAAAGACAAATTAATTAACTTGCCAAGTCCTTTCTCTCAGATAGCATGAGTACTACAGATTCTTGCTTATTAGTAGAGCTGGGAATCCATGTTCTTCCTTGTCTTGACAGAATTTGTTATTCTAGAGTTACTCACAAATTAGCTCAATTTTCAACACTGTACAGGGAAACTGAGGGACTTTTTTCTATATTCAATAATAAAAAATTTATATCACTATATGATTAATATATGTGATAACATTATCAAGCAAACTTTAGACAAATTTTTCTTCACTCTGTCTATTCCAGGACATACAGCTAACCTATATAGTGGCCCCATTGCCTCTGGCACAGATTTTTTTGAAGGGGAGGAAAGATTCTGTCATCAGAGGTATCATCTTTTGGGCAAACAACTCTGGTGCTAACTTTATGTCTCTGAGATAGTCTTTAACAAATTTATAATTTGGTAATTAAGTTTAATGTTTCTTGTTTCTTTAACATGTATTGAGCACCTGCAATGTAACAAGTTCTATGCTAGTCATTGATGGCATGAGGAAGAGTAAGCCACTGCTGATGTTCTTAAAGAGGTTTTGGTCACAAACATGCAAAAACCTATTAATGACTATGGTGCTCAATAAAAATAATATTTCAAACCACCATTATGTGAGCACTTAAGGAGAGAAATAAATGGAAAACTGACGTTTAAAGAGTAAATAACCTTCCCCAGATTAAATAAAATTTAAAATATTAATAGGAATAAACACTCATGAGTCTTATAAGATGAATGATCCCAGAATGTAATTTCAAATTGATTTATAAAAAAGAAAAAAATGAAACATTTAGATAAATTTTTAAAATGCTCAACTGTATTCCCTCCACCTTTTAAGCACTTCTTCATATGAACTGACCCTCTTTTCTTGAAAACCTAACTCTGACACATCATCATACACAGCAATAGCATCACCAGATTCTCTCCCATAGACAATATAAACAGCAGTTATACTCAGTACAGAGTCAAATAAACTCTTAGGCAAGAGTCTCCAGACACATGATTTGGATATTGTTCTAGTTTACACTAAAGCACCTAGAGCCATAACGTTTATTTACATCCTGGCTTTGGCTTTTCCTTAGTGTCTTAATTTATTCAGGCTGCATTAACAAAATACTTTAGGCTGGTTGATTTATAAATTATAAAAATTGATTGCCCACAGTTCCAGAGGCTGTGAAGTCCAAGATTAAGGCACCATCAGATTCAGTGTCTAGTGAGGGACTGTTCCTCATAGATGGTGTCTTTTATGTGTCCTCATATGGTGGAAGAAAAGGCAGCTCTCTGGGGCCTTTTATGTAAGGGTATTAATCCCATTCATGAGGGCAGAGACCTCATGACCTAATCATCTCTCAAAGGCCTCACATTCTAATACCTTCACTTGGTAATTAGGTTTCATCATATGAATTTTGACGGGACACAAATATTCAGACCATAGCACTTAGTACATAACCTTTTGACAGTTACTGAATCTATGTTCTTCAGTTTTTATTGTCTATAAAATGGGAATAATATTCTTCATAGGGTAGTTGTGAAGATTAAATTAAATTATACATGTGAAGTGCTCAGAACCATTACTTGCACAGAATAATCTATAAATATTAGCTTTTAGTATGGGTACTTAGACTTTGATATATTTTTCTTCTTAGAGTATCATAAAGTGAAAGTACAATATTTACATTATAGAGCAGGATAAGGATAATTATGCTCAATTAAAATGGCACCACTTCACACAAGAAACCCAGTTGGAACTAATAAACAGAGTCAGAAAAGTTTAGGATATAAAATAACATGTAAAAATAAGTTACATTTCCATTCACTAGACAATGAGAAGTCAAAAAATTAAAAAGTAATTCAATTTGCAATATTATCAAAAATAATAAAATGTTTAGGAATAAAGCTAACCAAAGAGATGAAAGAGTTATCCACTGAAACTACAAAACATTGCTGAAATTAAAATAAATAAATAAATAAATGGAAATACATCCTATGTCTATGAATTGGAAGAAAATGGTGTTAAAAATGTTAATACTGCCCAAAGCAATTAACAGATTCAACATAATCCCTATCAAAATCCTAATGACATTTTTTATTGCAGAAATAGAAAAAGTTTCTAAAATTCATATAGCATTTCAAGGGACCCTGAATAGCCAAAATAATTTTGAAAAATAACAAAGTCAGAAAATTCATACCTCCTGAATTTAAAACATGTTACAAAGCTACAGTAATCAAAACAGTGTGGTACTGGCATGAAGGCAGACATATAGACTAATGGACTAGAATAGAGTCTGGGAATGAACCCTAGCATATATATGGTCCAATAATCTTCAACAGGGTGCCAAGGCCACTCAGTGGGGAAAAGATAATCTCTTCAACAAATGGTGTGGGAAAACTGGATATCCACATGCAAAAGAATAAAGTTGAACCCTTATCTTACACCATACACAAAAATTCACTCAAAATGGATTAAAGGCTTAAATGTAAGACCCAAAACTATAATACTCATAAAAGAAAATATAACAGAAAAACTTCATGACGGTGGATTTGGCAATGATTTCTTGGATATGACATGTAAAAAAAGCACAGGCAACAAAAGCAAAAATAGACAAATGGGCTACATCAGGCTAAAAAAATTTTGTTCATCAAAGGACACAGTCAACAGAGTGAAAAGGTAACTTACGGAATGAAAGAAAGTATTTGCAAATTGTATATCTGATAAGGGATTAATATCCAGAATATATAAAGAACTCCAACAATCCAACAATAAAAATCAAATAACTCAATTTTAAAATGGGTAAGAGAATTGAGTATACATTTATCCAAAGATGATATATGAATGGCCAACAAGCATATGAAAAGATGCTCAATATCACTAGTCGTCAGAGAAATGCAAATCAAAAACACAAGGAGATATAACCTTACACCCATTAGGATGATTACTATTAAAAAAACAAAATGACAAATGTTGACAGGAGTGTGAGGAAATTGGGAACCTTGAGCACTATTGGTGGGAATGTAAAATGGTGCAACTCCTATGGAAACAGTATGGCAGTTCTTCAAAAATGAAAATAGAAGTCTTGTGTCATCCAGCAATTCCACTTCTGGGTATATATCCCAAAGAATTGAAAGCAGAGTCTTTGCATACCCATGATCATAGGAGCACAATTCACAATGGCCTGGAGGTGAAAGCAACCCAAATGTCCATCAACAGATACATGGATAAACAACATGTGGTATATACACACATATTAATACAATGGAATACTGTGCAACCTTAAAAAGGAAGGAACTCCTGTCACAAGCTACAACATGGGTAAACCTTGAGGACATTATTCTAAGTGAAATAAGTCAGTCATAAAAGGATAAATACTGTATGATTCCACTTATATGAAATATCCAGTGTAGTCAAATTCACATAAATAGAAAGTAGATTGGTAATCAGCAGGGACTGGGGAGAGGGGACAAAAGGAAATTGTTTAATGGTTATAGAGTTTTAGTTCCACAAGATGAGAAAGTTCTAGAGATATACTTTATATCGATGTGACTATACATAATACTACTGAACTATACACTTCAAAATGATTAAGATGATAAATTTTATGACGTGTTTTTTAACCATATTTTTTTAAAAAAGGCATCACCTGCATAGTATGAGGGATTCTGAGTTAGAGGTAAGGAAGTGAGGGAAGAGCAAAGTGTCATTGTGCTTTTGTTTAAATGGCGTGGTGTCTCTGTTGAAATAGAAATAAGGCCTGGAGAGTCCGGAGATATTTCTCTTAGATACAGATAACTTTTTAACTATCAGTTTTAGCTTTTTTGGTATTTTGAGTATTTTCTTTTGTTTATGATTTTCCTAGATATTTTAGTGGGAAATGGGAAAGTCTCAGGAGTTATTATTAAGATATTGAACCAAAAGTCACAGGACAGTTTATTTTTCCTTTTAAACTAAAACCTAAGTGAAAACTATTGTGTAGCACATAAGAATTTTGTCAGAATTTGACCGTGCCTGTTCTCCACCTCCCATCCCCATCTACTCAGATTCATCAGATATTAAAGAAAATGAATGACAAAGTAATCAACTTATAACATCAAATGACAAAGATAATTTTAAAATAATAAAACTATTTTATTATTTATAAGTCCCTCTATTAAAATTGTGCTTGCTTGGCGGTGATTGAAAGCCTTGGAGACTTCTCAGCTTCATAAGGGCTGGGATTATCTCTTTCTTGGTGACTGCAGGTCTCCCTGAGCCTGGCATAGTACCTAACACATAGTGACTGCTCAATTAGTCATGGGTGGATAAATATGGGACTTCCAGAGTGAAAAAAAATCCAGCAATGGTACAGGACAATTAATATGATAGAAGGAGGGAATTTTATGTGTAAGGCTTGTCCAGCAAACAATCCCCAACAAAGTGACAAAAATGTAAAAGCAGTACACTATATAGTTGATATTTAAGATAGAAACTGAGAAGTGTTAACTAAGATTTGGCAATGAAATTCAATGGAATGATAATGTTGGAAGATTTCAAGTATACACCCAATAGAAGCCAAGCCAGGATGAAATACTAAAAGTTGAAACAAGGTCTATGTATGAATTAGGTCTACTTCCTAGAATAGGCCATCTTAAAATTCACAAAGAAAATCTCTATATTGGGTTGATTCTTAGTAGGTAACAAAAATTTGTGCCTTATTTATCGGTAGAAGCATCAAAATTCAACACAATAATCATATAGACAATGGAAAATAAGCAAAGAGGCATTAATCATAAAATTTAAATTTAGAGATTGAAAAATGACAAAATAAGTTGTTAGGGACACCCTAAAAAAATTGAAAGCAAAAAATTCACAGTAAGCCTGAAAGTCAAGTTTGTAAAAGGAAGCCCTGCAAAGAAAAATTATCCAGTAAGACATGAGAGCAGGGTAGGTCAATTATGGCAGGTCAAGGGCACAGTAAACATTAGGCAGACTGAATAAATAATTCGAGAAAAGCCTTCAAGTGACTCTAAAGCCAGTAATAATTGCTTTAAGCACATCAAAGGAAGAAAATCAAACAGAAAAACACTTGGCAGCGGTGGTGTAAAGGGTGTGCTTGGGAATGAAAGGGAGACAGGGAGAATAAATGAATGCTTTGCGTGGGCGTTTTCTGAGGAAGACCTTAATGGAATCTCCACTCCCAAATTATCTTTTAACAAAGACAGATCAGAGATACTAGATCAAATGTCAGTAAATGCTAGGTATGTTCTATATGTAATTGAAAAACTATATGAAGATAAATAACTTGGACTGCTATCATCTATCTCAGTTTCTTGTCAAGAAATCGTCTTTGCCCCACCTACTCTTACATTCACTGCCAGCATAGCAGCTGTTTGGAAGTATCTCCCCCTGGCCAGGTTCGCTACAGACTGACTCACACCTAGGTGACAGGAACATGAAGGCAGTTGATAACTGCTTCAGTGTCCTTGCTAGGGCCCTGCTTTTCCCTCTGCTGTGGCTCTGTTCCTATTTCTTCCCTACCTTCCAAAATCCTAATTGCAGACTATCTTCCCATATGCATGGCCACTGGCCTTTTGGACTTCAGGATCTCTCTTGTTCTGCTCTATATAGGTCTATGCACTCAAGATCTGTTGCACATCTGACTTATGGCTTTGTTTGCCCAGATCCTGGTACTTGGTGAGGGTTCTGCTTTCTCCTCCTCCTCCCCTGTTCTGTGGTCCGAGCATCCACAAGTCCCCTAGGACCTCTGCTATTAATGACGTGTAGAATGAGTTATAAAGGAACTAGGGGGTGAAATTGTGGATCATTGGCATAAATATGCAAGCTGCCATAAACAGGCCACTTTCCTGTGTGATTCTCAAGGCGATTCCAAACCATGAGTAAAAAGAGTTCCCTGGGGACCCAGGAGTCACAGACCAGTAAGTCTCATTCTTTATTGTACACACTGGTGAGATTTTAACAAAGCATCATTCCACTGTTCACAGAAGCTAGCACTTCTGAGACTTTCAGACTTTCCCAAAGAAGGCTCATAATGGCAGAGTAGATTGAGCAGGTATATCCTGAGAATTGAGGGGCATAATTTGAAGAAGTCTGTTGCAAAAACAAAATGTATCTTAACTTTTGTATTTTATCTGATACGTTCATGTGAACCTTGCATTCTACTCCATAATAATATTCACTTTAAGAGGTAAATTATGTTTGAGTTCTGGTTCCTGAAAAAATAATGTAGCATGAGCTGCTAGCTCCTTCCCTAAAATCAACCATATAAAGTTTGGAGGGAAGCTTAAATCTGGAAACCAATAGAAAAATAGTAAGAAACTTTGACCTGACATGTATGGAGAAGGGATAGGGATTTCAATAGCTTGGGGCAGAGGTCAGCCAGACACGGCAGTGGAAGATGCATGGGGGTGTTTTTAAAATTCTGCTCTTGCTTTTCCTCTACACTGAGTTGGACAATAATTGCTGGCTCTAACATCTCAGCAACAGCTCAGGCTACCTGATCTTTGAAGGCAATATCAAGCAATATAAAAATCTGCTAGGGTAAGTAGTAGATGACCATTGGCATGACTGACTGGCTATTGTAGGGTATTCACTCCTCCAAATCCCCAGGGTTGCTGGATAATTACTAGAGAGGCTGCCTCATCCACTGCTACTTTTTTCTAGTAGTTAAAAAATGGATCTCTAATTAGAAAAAGTGTCAACAAATGGGAGCAGTAAATGCAGCCTATGATGGGATCTTACCCAAGGCTCATTCATTCACTTCTTTTGCAACTCACCAAGAAGAACACAAACTATGACCTGAGTCCCTACACATTGCTCGATATGATAGCTGATATATTCAGGGAAACATGAGCCCACTAACCAAAAATAACTAGATATTTGAGAAGGTGAACTACAAAAAGCAAAGACAAGAGATTATACAACATGGAGCAGAATTATTAGAACTTATTAACTAATAATTTATAAGCAAAATAATATGCTCAATGAACTCTAGAAGGCTATGAAACAGAAAAAGTCATACAAAGAATCAAGCAGAAATATTAGGTCTAAAAAAATAGCAGTAAAAATTAACACAAGAGCTGAGATAAACAGCAGGATGGATACAGCTGAAGAATGAATCAGTGAGCTAGAATTTTAGATTGAGGAAATTTCTTAGTGGTTGGCAGGAAAGAATAAAAACATAGAAAAAATAAAAGACAGAGTAGAAGTAGTAAATAAGGGTAATAAGAATCACAGGAAGAGACAAAAATTATGTTTTAAAATTCTTACCAGTTATTTGTTAAAATTTTTTCCTCCAAATCTTGCCATAAAGTTAATGCTCTAGAAAAATGTAGTACATTCATCTTACAGATTCATGTACTGCCTTTACTACAAAAATATCAGGGGAAAATATATACTCACCTCACACTACGTGTGTCTGCATTAGGTATTGATGGGAGAATGGAATAGGTGTGCTAGAGGCCTTAATGTGTAAGTAAACACTTGAACGAGAAGAAACCAGAAAATGTTTTAATTTAATTTTTTTGACAAAAATTTATATCAAATGCATGCTTATGCTGACACCCACACCGACACATATAGAAGCTATCATTCTGATGTTAATGGTGTTGCTTGCAAATTTATATGGGATAAGAAATGAAATCAACAAGCTAAAAAGTATAAGAAAAAAATGGTCATTTCTCTGGCTCTAGGATTGTTAAAATGTGTTCCTCCAGGTATTTGGCATGATTAGTCTTATGGAAAACTATTTTGTCAGGAGTTTTCAATAAAACCTCCACATTTGCTAATACATTGAGGACTTTCCAATACTAAAATTCCTAATAGATATTCTGAGAAGTTGGGATGATTGGTGTTGTATAGCTCTGTGTCTTGATCATGTTAAACTAATCTCAGACCAAGACATAAATCACAGCTAACATAATACAGTTTTCCTTCACCTTAATATGTGTGTTATTCTAGCAAATCCAAGAAGTGTACAATTGCTTGAAGAAAAAGATCAAGTATAACAGAGGGCCTATGACATGAGGAGAAATGAAAACTATATGTGTATTTTTAAATCCTGGGAAACCCTAGGACTAAAATAAACTAATGTTTTAGTAAACTTAATTTATTAGAGTTAACAAATTCATGAAAGATTCATATGGATTTGTTCACTAGATGTCAAAATGACAAACTTAAAGGGATTCTCTGAGGTATCAAAAGAGATAAATAAATAAATAAATTAATTAATTTATTTTTTGAGACAGAGTCTTGCTCTGTTGCCTGGGCTAAAGTGAAGTGGTGTCATCGTAGCTCACTGCAACCTTCAACTCCTGGGCTCAAGAGATCCTCTTGCCTCAGCCTCCCAAGTAGCTGGGACTAGAGGTGAGTGCCACCATGCCTGGATAATTTTTTATATTTTTAATAGAGATGGGGTCTCGCTTTTGCTCAGGCTGGTCTCAAGCTCCTGACCTCACACGATCCTCCTGCCTCGGCCTCCCAGTGTGCTAGGATTACAGGCATGAGCCACTGTACCTGGCCTAAAGAGATAAATTTACGCATGACTCAAGAGATGGTTAATTTTATGTGTCAGCTTGGGTAGGCTGTGGGGCCCAGTTGTTTGCTGAAACACTAGTCTAGATGTTTCTTTTATGGTATTCTGTGTATGTGATTAACATTTATGATCAGTTGACTTTAAGTAAAGCAGGTTACCCTTGATAATGAGGATGGGTCTCATTCAATTGGGCGAAGGCTTTAGGAAGAAAAACTGAAGTTTCCCTAAGAAGAAGAAATCCTGCCTCAAGACTAACGTAAATCCTGAGTTTTCAGTTTGCTGGCCTACCCTCAGATTTTGGACTTGCCAGCCCCCACAATTGCATGAGCTAATTCCTTAAAATAAATCTCTCTGCATATGTATATCCTATTGGTTCTGTTTCTCTGGCGAACCTTGACTGATACAGTTCACAAACTCAGGGAATTCCTTGGATAAAGAGGCAGTAGACAACACAGGCAAAAGACAGGTTTAGATCTGTTCAAGTCCTATCACTTTTCCCTTCTAAGTATCTCCTGAGTACAACCAATTTCATCACTTCCATGGTCAAACCAATCTAAGCCACCCTTTTTTCAAACAGACTAGTAAAATAGTCTCATAACTAGTTTATTGGCTTCCACTCTGGATCATTACACCTCTTCCCTTTTGACAAATGATCCATGACAATTTCTAACGCAATCCCGCCCAAATCACATTTACCACTCACCCCTTTGACGGGCATTTATGCCTCTGGCCCTACTTATTTTTTCAGGCTTATCTTACCCCAGGCTTTTTTTTTTTTTTTATTGTGCCCTTCTCAGTTCTAGCCACATAGACCCCTTCTAGTCTCTTATACTTTTACAATTACAATTTTGTATACATAGAGTGGTTTTTCCTGTGTCTTTCTTTTTTTTTTTTTCTTTGCTTCTGGGAACGTTTACTCATTCTTTAGAGAGGCTTTAGTGTCCCTTCCTCAGGGGAGCAATCCCTGACCTTAACCAGGTCAAATCCCATTATTGATATACTCTCACAGCACCCTGCAGCTCTCATTTGAGGCAGTTACCACAACTTAAATTTTTGGCTTGATTATGCTAGACAGACATAATATGATTGATGTCTAGCTACTCAACTAGATTGTAAGCTCCATGAGGAGCTTACATGAATCATGCTATTTTGTTCGTCTCTTATTCCCAGGGCTCAGCACAGGGTGTGACATATAGCCACTGAATGAAGATTTGATGGATAAGTGCATTTATGGATTTATAAATCATTCATTTAGAGTGATGGAAACAAGGGATATTTGGGGTTATATCTTAAATACCTAAGTTTGGCAAAATACACTGTGGTGTAATTTGTAAGAAGATGTTTAGACTAAACGGATCAAGGAGAAATATGTCATTTTAATTTTAGTTTATTCAATAAGTCATATATAAAAGTTTCAAGCATATAAAATGCCTTGAATCTAAGTAAGCTTAACTTAGTTTTTGCTGTGAAAGGTTATGTGGTTTTAGGTTATGCTCAGCAGAATACATGGTGATATCTGTTGGGAAGTTTTGCTTGGCAATCAGTAGAGAAAGGAAAAGCAACTTAAATCAATTAGGGAGCTGCTGAATCACAAAATGTAAGAGTTTAATGGAGACCTTGGCTGGCACATTAAATGTTATTAAGTGCATGGTAGTAGCAAGCTTGGTGGATTAGCTGAGTGGGTTGGATTGAAAGACAGAATCGGGGAACATACACGTCAAGCAGGAGCAAATACATATAAGAAGCCGAGAGTTTTTGTTCTAGTTCTTCAGCGGTTCAGTAATTTTTAAGAAGTAGATAATAGCAAATATATGTTATTATAGATAAGGTTTATAAAATGCCTAATAATAAATCTGATATATTTGATTATTAGTATAATGAATACCAAATCTTAAACAGCCTATAAAGATAATTTAGCTCAACTCAAACTTATATGTCCGTAATTTTCATCTTTGAGTCCCAGTTCTAGATTTATATAGAATACATTTAATTCCTCTTCTGCATGTCTTCTCTTCTTCCAATAAATAACCTAATTGCCATGGACTCCGATTTTTCTCATGCTAAATGGTCTCAGATATTAACCATTACCTGCTTTCTTGATAATTGTCTTTTCAATCTTACAGAGTTCTCCACTTTTTAAAATTTCTTTCTTAAATACATTAATAAGAACTGAACACAAAACCTGTATTTTCTCTGGCAAGGGTAAAACACAGTTGAATTATTACTTTAGCAGACCTGGAGATTGTGCTTCTGTTAAAATTGCTTATACTTTTTTTTTTTTTTTCCTTCCTCAATGATAGATAAGTTGGGCTTACAAACATTGAAATCCCAGGTTTTACTCATGATTTGCTGCTAAGACTCTTTTTCTTTCTTTGTGCTTATGCAATTGACTTTTTAAGTTTTTGTGTAAAGCTATTCATTTATACAAATTAATCAAAATCTCATCAATTGAAGTTCATTTTTCCTAGATGTTATATCTCTACAGCTTTATTTAAAGTTACGCAATTTTCAATAACTCCCAGATTTGTACATGTAAAAAAAGTTAAGTATACTATTTGTAACTTAATCCGAGTTTGAAATAAAATGCTGACTAGGGCAGAACAAAAGAGTTGGATACCAAATGCTCCTCTCAGGTCCATAACTATGATTTATCCACATTCTATGTATAAACTGTTCATGTAGTTGGGAATCTATGTAACTGCACCATCTTCCAGTTCACATTTTTTTCCACAATTTCTCTAGCAATGCTAAAACAGACTTTACCAAACTCTATTGGGATTTAATAATAAATACTATTTTTAAAATTATCTAAAATAACAAAAAGATTATTTTTAAAAATTAAACAGACCCTGGTTTAATTAGAGCTTGCTAATTCTGGAAGTGGGGTTACAAGACATTATTAGGACCTGGTATCTCTCTGTCATGGATCTGCTCTCTTCTGGGTTTCTCTAACTCTCATGCAGGTTGTCTGTACATGGTGGTCCTCAGAAGTTCTAGGATATATACACAAACTTCCATGGATAGCAGGGAAAGGAGGCTGTACTCTTTCAGTTGCCAGAATTCTCTCTGATTGTTTCTCTGTTTGGGTCTCGTGCTCACTCCTGAACTAACCACTGTGGACAGAGAGATGTGATGCTTTCCTGTGTGATAAAGCCTATATAAAATAATCATTTCTCATATTGAAGGCCAGAGGATATAGCACTTTCTTTGGTAACTATATGCAGTCAAACATATGTTTTTTTGCTTCCTTATTATATCCAATTAAAGCAGCTTATTTTTAAGTAATGATCATAAAGTATTTCTTTTGTCATCACCTTTCCTTTCCCCTTTTTTCCCAAAACTTTTTATTATGGAAAATTTGAAACATACAGAGGTAGGTAGAATAGTGTAATGAACCATCACTCAAATTGAACAATTATCAATTACAGCTACTCTAGCTTCATTCTTACTGACTTCCTCAATATTATTTTGAAGCTGATTTCAGACATCATGTTACTTAATTCGTGAACAAAATCGTGTTTCACTTAATGACAAAGATATGTTCTGAGAAATGCATCATTAGGGGATTTTTGTCATTGTGTGAACTTGGGAGTGTACCTATTTATTTTGCAATTTATATGTTGAAGAAACCAGGTTATTCTTTCTGGAGAGTTTTTCACATTCTAGATTTTGCTGGTTGCATCTGTTAGTGGCATATAACATTTCTTATTTCCTGTAAATTGGTAGTTTTACCTAGGGGTTTGATCAGATTGTCAGTGTTATCAGCATGACTATTTTGTAACCGATGTCTTCTTCCATTAGGAGGCACACAGTGCTTGGTTGTTAGGAGTCCTTGATATTACTGTCTAGATCAATTATTGATCCATTTAGATATTTTACTTCTATCATTGTTCTTCATTTATTAGCCAGAGTACTTTTATAAAAAAGAAACTGCTCTTTATCTTGATTTGGTGACGCTGTGGTCTAAGTGTATGAGGAAGTTAGCATGGATGCCTGATTCTGTCCTTTTTTTCTTAATTCTTTTCCATAATCTACAATTCAAATAACGAATTACGTTGTTAGTGCAATGACCTATAACATTTTTTTAAAAATTTACTATTATTTAAAGTAACAGTTGAATCATATTTGGTATGTTTCAATTCATTGCAGTTTTTAATTCTAATTAACATTGAAATTCCCCATTTTTATATTGGGGGCCTTTTCAAATTGGCTCCTGAGTTAATCTAACCCAATTTACTAGTCTTTGATAGTTTTCTCAGGTTTGTCAAAATGTTCCAGACCCATGTAGAAATAAATCAGCCAATTCTCTAAGAGGTCCTGGTTCCATTTAGCGTGAAATGATACATAGAGTCTGCAATCTGTGCAATAAGAATGCATATTGCTGCTGCTGGTTTGGACATTGTTTCTAAGTCTTTTTAGTGAACAGAGCTGTGACATATTTTAAAGGTAAAATACATCATGAGTTTATTCTGATAATTCCGTGAGTTTCAAAGTAAGAATAACAGGATTTTTACTTTACTTCTATCTTTCACCTGTATCTCCTTTATCCCATGGCAGGAATTATAGGTCTCAATGATGCTAGAAATGATAGAATGTCCCACAATTACTCATTTGCTTTATCCCCTAATACACAGATACAATAGTCTCAATGCCAACACTACCACAAATAATAATGATTAGTAAAAAACATTTAAGATCCTATTTGCAGTTTTTTTCCCCCTTGGGTTATATAGTACTAGTCATGTATAGTTGAATTAGTGTGTTTTAAACTCTCTTGTTCATCTAACTCAATATATATTTAGGTTCATTTATTTCATTTTCTTTTTATTTGAAGGGATTGATTTGTACTTTTAATATTACTAATATTGTTTTGGGAAAATGTTAGCATAGTTCCAAACTCAAATCTTAAAAATTTATATTCAAAGAACTCAAGCATCTTTCCCTGTTTTCTTTATTTTATCTCTTCTCCTATGTAACAATTAAAAATTCATGGTTTATTATTCCATTATTTCTAAACATTTTTCTTGAATATATATTTTTGAGTTCAGGTAGGTTGCATTTTTGTACTAATGTTTACTTTTACACTAAAACCTTTATATGATATTCTGAGTTTCTTTTTTAAATTTTTTTATGTTATTTTTTTAAATTTCAGTATATTGTGGGGTGCAAATTCTTTGGCTATATATATTGCCTATGTACTGCCCAAACCAGAGCTACAATCATGGACATCCCCCAAACTGTGTACCCTGCACCCATTAGGTGTGAGTTTTCCCATCCCCTCCACCCCCCTCCCACCTGCGTGACCCCTGGTGAATATTATTTCCATATGTGCACATAAGTATTGATCAGTTAGTACCAATTTGATGCTGAGTACCAGTGGTGCTTGTTTTTCCATTGTTGCACTACTTCACTCCGAAGAATGGGCTCTAGCTCCATACAGGATAATACCAGATATACTAATTCACCATTGTTTTTAATTGCTGAGTAATACTCCATGGTATACATATACCACATTTTATTAATCCACTCGTGTATTGATGGGCACCTTGGTTGTTTCCACATCTTTGCAATTGTGAATTGTGCTGCTATAAACATTCTAGCGCAGATATCTTTATTATAGAATGTCTTTTTTTCCTTTGGGTAAATACACAATAGTGGGATTGCTGGATCAAATGGTAGTTCTACCTTTAATTCTTTGAGGTATCTCCATATTACTTTCCATAGAGGTTGTACTAATTTGCAGTCCCACCAGCAGTGTATGAGTGCTCCTATCTGTCTGCATCCCCACCAACATTTGTTGTATTGGGACTTTTTGATATAAGCCAATCTCACTGGAGTTAAGTGATATCTCATTGTGGTTTTGATTTGCATTTCCCTGATGATCAGAGAAGTTGAGCAATTTTTGTATGTTTGCTGGCCATTATTCTGTCTTCTTTTGAAAAGTTTCTGTTCATGTCCTTTGCCCATTTTTTCATGGGGTTGTTTGATTTTTTTCTTGTTGATTTTCCTAAGTTCTGTATAGATTCTGGTTATCAGCCCTTTATCAGATGTGTAGCATGCAAATATTTTCTCCCATTCTGTAGGTTGTCTGTTCACTCTGATGATAGTTTCCTTGACTGTGCAGAAGCTTTTTAATTTGATCAGGTCCCATTTATTTATTTTTGTTGCTGCTGTGATTGCTTTAGGGCGTCTTCATAAATTCTTTGCCTAGGCTAATGCCTATAAGAGTTTTTCCAACGTTTTCTTCTAGAATTCTTATGGTTTCACGTCTTAGGTTTAAGTCTGTTATCCATCATGAGTTGATTTTTGTGAGACGTGAGAGGTGTGGATCTAGTTTCAGACTTCTACATGTGGCCATCCAGTTTTCCCAGCACCATTTATTGAATAGGGATTCTTTTTCCCAGTGTATGTTTTTGTCTACTTTGTCAAAGATCAGATGACAGTATGAGAATGTTTTATATCTGGGTTCTCAGTCTTGTTCCATTGGTCTATGTCCCTGTTCTTGTGCCAGTACCATGCTGTTTTGGTTACTATAGACTTGTAGTATAGTGTGAAGTCTGGAAGATTGATGCCTCCCAGTTTGTTCTTTTTGCTTAAGATTGCTTTGGCTACACGGGGTCTTCTCTGGTTCCACATGAAGCTTAGAATTATTTTTTCTAGATCTACAAAAAATGATGTTGGTATTTGATAGGGACTGCACTGATTCTATAAATCACTGTAGGTAGTATAGATATTTTAACAATGTTGATTCTACCTATCCAAGAGCATGGTAGGGTTTGGGAGGATTCCATCCTTCTTGATGTTATGGAATAATTTATTTCTGCAGTATAGGCACCAGTTATTTTATGTAGGTTTGGTAGAATTCAGGTGTGAACCCATCTGGTCCAGGACTTTTTTTCGTTGGAAGATTTTTTGTTACTGCTTCAATTTTGGTGCTTGATATTGGTCTGTTTAGGAATTCTATTTCTTCCCAATTGAGCCTAGGGAGGTAATGTGTTTCTGAGAATTTGTCCATTTCCTTCACATTTTCATGTTTTTCAGCATAGAGATTTTTATAGTATTCAGAGATGATTTGTATTTCCATGATATCAGTTGTGACTTTTCCTTTTTCATTTCTAATTGAGCTTATTAGAGTCCTTTCCTTTCTGCTTCTGGTCAACCTAGCAAATGGCCTGTCTATTTTGTTTAAAAGAACCAACTTTTTGTTTTATTAATCTTCTGTATAGTTTTTTGTTCTCGATTTCATTTAGTTCTGCTCTTATCTTGGTTATTTCTTTTCTTCTGCTGGTTTTACAGTTGGTTTGCTCTTCCTTTTTCATTTCCTTGAGATGATTCATTAATTTACTGATTTGTGAACTTTCTGTCTTTTGGATGTGAGCATTTAATGTGATATGTTTTCCTCTCAGGACTGCTTTTGCTGTATCCCACAGATTTTTATAACTTGTATCCCCGTTATCATTTAGTTTGAAGAATCTTTTGATTTACATCTGAATCTCCTCATTCAACAATAGGTTGTTTAATTTCCATGTTTTTGGATAGAGATGTGTGTTTCTGTTGAAATTGATTTCTAATTTTATTCTGCTGTGGTCTGAAAAGATATATGGTATGATTTCTATTTTTTTAAATTTGTTGAAATCTGTTTTGTGGCCTAGGATGTGATCAATTTTAGAAAAATTTCCATGAGGTGATGAGAAGAATGTATATTCAGTGTTATTTGGGTGGAGTGTTCTATAGATGTCTGTTAGGCCCAAATGTTCTAGAGTCCTGTTTAGGTCCACTGTTTCTTTTCTTATTTTCTGTTTGGAGGATCTGTCCATTTCTGTCAGTGGGGTGTTGAAGGCCCCGGCAATTATGGCATTGCTATTCACTATAGCAATTTATATGTTGTCTAGATCTAGCAGTATTTGCTTTATGTATCTGGGCGTGCCTGAGTTGGGTGCATAAATATTTAGGATTGTTAAGTCTTCTTGTAGGATTTTCCCTTCACCACTATATAGTGACCATCTTTGTCTTTCTTTACTTTTATTGCTTTAAAGTTTATATTATCTGATATAAGAATGGCTACCCCAGATTTCTTTTGGTTTCTATTTTCCTGGAAAATTGTATGCCATCCTTTTACCTTGAGTCTGAACGAGTCCCTGTGTGTAAGATGCATTTCCTGGAGACAGCAGATGTTTGGCTTGTATTTTTTTATCCATTCAGCCAGACTATGTCTCTTCAATGGGCAATTCAAGCCATTCACATTTATTGAGAGAATTGATATTTGGGGTGGGTTTCTGTTCATCCTGTTGGGTAGACTCTTGTTTTGTTTTACCTCTTGAGCCATTGTGAAATCTGGGTTCTGGACTTTAGCTTTTGGGTAATTTTACACTGGTGGGTGTCTGTTGCACTGGTTAGTGTCCAATGCAGGTCTAAGTACTTCTTGCAGGGCAGTTCTGGAGTTCACAAATTCCATCAGTGATTGCTTGTCTAGAAAAGTCTTTATTTCTCCCTCATATAAGAAGCTTAATAAAGAATTCTGATTTGGCCATTATTTTGTTTTAGAAGACTGAGGATGGGTCCCCAGTCCCTCTGGCTTGTAAGGTTTCTGTTGAAAAATGTGTAGTTAATGTGATAGGTTTCCCTTTGTAGGTTACCTGCTGTTTTCGCCCTACTGCTCGAATAGTGCCTCTTTCGTGTTTACTTTGGCCACCCTAATAATTATGTGGCATGGTGAATGCCTTTTCATGTTGAATCTCCCAGGAGTCCTGTGTGCTTCTTATACTTGGATGTCGAGATTTCTGGCTTGGCCATGGAAATTTTCCTCTATTAGTCCTTCAGATAGATTTTCCAGCCCATGCTAATTTTCTTCCTCACTCTCAGGGATGCCAATGATTCTTATGTTTGGCCTCTTTACATAATCCTACATTTCTTGTATGCTTTGTTCATGCCTCTTGTTTTTTTATTCTTTCTCTTCGACTGATTTATTCAGCACTTAGGAGTTATCTTCCAGCTCTTAGAATCTTTCCTCTGTGTGATGCAGCGTATTCTTAAGGCTTTCCATTGTGTTTTATAGATCCTCGAATGCCTCTTTCATTTCTAGAATTTCTATTTTATTTTTCTGTAATACTTCAATTTCTTTAGACAACTTTTCATTCATTTCTTGCATTTTTCTTGTGGTTTCTTTGTGCTGGGATTCAATTTTCTCTTGAATTTGATTGAGCTTTCTTATAATCCATAAACAAATTTCTTCTTCTGTCATTCTACCTATTTCATTTAAGTTGGTATCCATTGCTGAGGAACTAATGAGTTCTTCTGGGGGTGATCTTTTGCTCTGATTTTTCATGGTTCCTGTGTTTTTTCACTGATTCTTTCTCATCTGGCCTATTGGTTGAGAGCTGGGGGTGTTAGGGCTAGTTTATGGCCCTGTCTCCAAGCCCCTGAGGTTTGTTCCTTGGCAGAGCCGGGGAGAGGAGTACTGGTCTGTATTGCCTTGAGTGTGTTTTAGCAAGTTTGGTGTACCTCTTGTGTTACCTCTGACCTGTTGTCTTTGCCTCTTCCCAGTGGAGTGTAGTAAATTTGTTCTCCCAGCTTGAGCTCCAAGCTGGTGGATTGTACTTGATTGTACTTAATCCACTGCTCCCTGATAACTTGAAATGGAAGGCAATATTTTTAGCTGTGGGGTTGTTCCTACTGTTGTTGATTGTAGTTTGTATGGGGTAGCCAGTTACCTAGATATTCTGTTGTGCCCGTGGCAGGCTCTGGTCCCCCATGTGGGGTACATGAAAGCCCCAAGCTTTGGGAGGGGACTTGTAGCTCCCAGGGGTTAGTTTAACCCTGCTCCTCCTGAATTAGGGGGAGAAGCAAAATAGCTTACAACTGGATTGGGGAAAATTCTACGCAGCTCAGAGTTTGCCCATCCAGCCACTAGGGGTGCCACTGCTATGGAGTTCAGAGCTCTCTCCCTCCAGGCTTGGAGGGCTGCTTCTGATGGAAGGGGCCAGCTGGTGGGATTGCTGAGGTCTTTAGCTAGGTCTTTTCTTCCCTGTCCACAAGCTCGGACACTTTCTTATCCAATAGGACCACTTGTGGGCTCTCAAGTTTTCCCACAGTTCATGTGTCTGGCCCTCTGACGTGTTTCTCTGTGTTCACTGGCTGATAGGGGGATCTCCAATTGTGCACCCCTTTTCCACCACTAGACCCCAATGTGAGTTGGGTGGGCATCTCTATTTCCAGAAGTCTCCTCCAGGAGGGAAGTTCCGACTGGGGGGAATAGTGGCTGCTGGAGACACTCTTGGAATGAGCAAAATTCCCTAATAAAATGGGCAGGGTTAGGGGCAGCTGGTTCAGCCTGTGGCATTTGAGGCATTCAGTTGCCCTGAGAACCAGTACTTACACAAAATGAGTCACTATGGCAAGTAACCTTGAAAATGACCAAACTCTGGGGTACAGGAGGGCTGGGACCTGGAGAATGGGCAATAGGACCAGCACATAGTGGCATATAGGAGGCCAGATCTGGGGAGGCAGGACCGGGTGGATGGGCTGCAAACTGTTTCCAATACCTAAAGGTCCCACCGATACAGATCAGGGACCTTGTCCTATCTGGAACCCACAGAGGTAGCTGTCTGCAGCCACCAAGGGCATAGCCTGTCATGCCCAGGCTGAGGAGCCCCGGGATAGGGGTGGGGTGAAGCTAGAGACCTATCTAACAGTCACCTCCAGGCAGGAGACCTTAAACATGGCTGCCGACTACCAGTCTGGCATATAGCAGGGCTCAGATCACTCCGTGATGAACGCAGCTCTTCTCAACCAGCCGGGGTCCCACAGAGGCAACTGCTGGCAGCACCTAAGTGCATATCCTGTTGCTCTCTGTTCAACTTCTGTGCCCTGGTCCCACTGACTTCCAGTGTTGAGGTATCCATCCCTAGATTCCCGTGTACTGTCCCAGGAAGCTGTATCTCAGCCCAGTCCCCAGCTGGCCCTGTGCAGTCCTGTACAGTGCACCAGAGTGTTCCATATGGTTCCCACAATTGCTTCTTTTCCACAGAGCCTGCTGTCTTGGGCAACAGCTTTGCACCGACTGTGGGCTTGTCCCTGACTGAGTGGATGGGAAGACTGTGGGGATGGTGCGTGACCACCTGTAGATCAGGTCACACTGTGCTTATCTGGTGAGCGCGTCCTTCTCGTGCTCTGGTCTCTATTATATTCCCTGCGCCCTTGGATATTTGTGAATGTATCTCCCTGTCACTTGTTTTCTTGGGCTGAGTGTCCCATGATGTTTCTCTGTAAATTCACAATGCTGTTTTCAGAGTGAGCAATCCGGGCGCAGGCAGCTGATGGCGATTTTCACCTTCTTCCCTGGGAGCGGTGAGGTGGGTGGTCTCTACCAGACTGCCATTTCCCCAGAACCTCTGAGTTTCTTCTTTTATTTAGTCATTTTGTATTGGCTTCTTAATATTAGCCCTTTATCAGATGTATAGTTTGCAAATATTTTCTCCCATTCTGTAGGTTGTCTATTTGATCTGTTGATTATTTCCTTAGCTGTGCAGATGCTTTTTAATTTAATCAAGTCCCATTTATTTATTTTTAATGCTGTGGTAATTGCCATTGGGGTATCTTAATCATAAATTCTTTGCCTAGGCCAAGACATTTTCTTCTAGAATTCTTACGATTTCATGCCTTACATTTAAGTCTTCTATCCATCTTAAATTAATTTTTGTGTGTAGTGAGAGATAGGGGTCATGTTTCATTCTTCTGCATGTGGCTATCCTATTTTCCCAGCATCATTTATTGAATAGGGCTTCTTTTCCCCAGTGACCTACTTGGTCATGATGTATAATTCTTTTTATATTTTTTTTTAGTGCTCCTTGCTAATATTTTAAGAAGGTTTGCATCTACATTTATGAGGGATATTGACAATTTTATAGTTTTCTGCTGTTTTTATCAGGTTTTGGTGTTAAAGTAACACTAGATTAATAAAATCTAGGCGGGAAGTATTTCTTCCTGTTTTTTTTTTTTAAATTCAAAAGAGTATATAGAATTGTTGTTAATTCATCTCTAAATGTTTCATAGAATACTCCAGGTTCCATCTTGGCTTGGAGATTTCTTTTTGGAAGTTTTAAAGTTATAAGTTCAATTTTCTTAATAGTTATAAGGCTATTAGAATTATCTATTTTATATTGGGTGACATTTAGCAGTTTGTGTTTTTTGAGGAATTGGTCCATTTTGCATAAGTTGTCAAATTTAAATAGTGTTCACTTATTATCTTTTTGATATCTACAATGTTTATAGTGATATCTCCTGTTTTATTTTTAATATGGAAATATGTCTTTCATTTTTCCTTTCTCATTCTTCCTAGAGGTTTGCAAATTTTACTGATCTTTTCATTGAACTGGTTCTTTGTTTCATTGATTTATTTTTCTGTCTTTCTGTGTTATTTCATTGATTTCTGCTCTTAGCAATATTTTCTTCTTTTTGTTTGATTTGGGTTTTTCTTTTCTTTTTCTAAATTCTCAAGGTAAGAGTTTGGATTATTGATTTGAGAATTTTTTTTTTTTTTAGTATACGCACTTAGTACTATAAATTTACTTTTTAGCACTGTTTTAGCTGTCCCCCAAATTTTGATATGTTGTTATATTAGTTTGCTAGGGCTGTCATAGCAAAGTACCACAGATTGGTTGGCTTTAACAATAGAAATTTATTTTCTCACAATTCCAAAATCTAGAAGTCCAAGATCAAGGTGTTGTTAGGGTTGTTTTTTTCTGGGCCTCCCTCCTTGGCTTGTACTTGGCTCTCTTCAGGTTTACATAACATTCTTCCTCTATGTGTGTCTGTGTCCAGGTTTCATCTTCTTATAAGGACATGTTTGGATTAGGATCAATCCTAATGACCTCATTTTAACTTAATTATCTGTTTAAAGATGCTATCTCTAAATACAGTCACATTCTGAAATCCTGGGGGTCAGGACTTCAACACAGGAATTTTGGAAGGACAGAAGCCTATAACAGTTGTATTTTCCTTTTAATTCAATTCAACATATTTTTTGTTTCCTCTGATTATACCTCTCTGACCCTTGGATATTTTTAGACATGTGTTGTTCAGTTTACAAGTGTTTGGGTATTTTCCTGTCATTTTTTCTGTTATTAATTTCTAGTTTGATTTTATTGCAGCCAGAGAACACACTGGTATGATTTTAATTCTTTTAAATTTTGAAGCTTGTGTTATGGCTTAGCGTATGATTGGTTTTGGCATGTATTCTGTGGGTACTTGGAAAGAATGTGTATTCTGCTGCTGTTAGGCGGAATATTTTATAAGTATTGACTAGATCCTGTTATTTGATAGTGTTGTTGAGTCCTTTTATATCCCTGCTGATCTTCTGTCTGGTTGTTCTATCAGTTGTTGAGAAAGGGTATGGAATTCTTCATCTATGACTGTGAACTTTTGATTTTTTTCTTTAGTTCTATCAGCTTTTGCGTAACAAATTTTGGAGCTCTGTAGTTTGGTGTACACACATTTGGGATTGATATGCTTTCTTGGTGGATTAACACTCTACTGATTATATGATTTTGTAGTTTTCTTTGCTCTAAAGTCTACTTTATTAAAATAACCACCTCTGCTTTACTTTGATTAATGTTTGCATATAATATATTTTTTCCATCCTTTTCCTTTCAACCTGCCTATATCATTATATTTGACATGAGTTTCTTATAGACAGTATAGAGTAAGGTCACATTTTAAAATTCATTTTGGTAATGGATTAAGTTCATTCTTTTGAGCACTTAGACTATTTCAACTTGATGTAATTATGGGTGCATTAAAGCTTAAATGTGCCATCTTATTTTGTTTTTAATTTGTTCTCCCTGTTTTTATTTCTTTTTTCCCTGCTATATTGTAGATTATTTGAACATTTTTTAAAATTCTCATTTTTATTTATCTATAGGGTTTTTAGATGTTGTCTTAGTCTGTTTTCTTCTGCTATACTAGAACATTACAGACAGAGTAATTTATAAAGAAAAGAAATTTATTTGGCTCATGGTTCTGGAGGCTGAGAAGTCCAAGACCAAGAGGTGACATCTGATGAGGGCCTTCTTGCAGCATCATAACAGGGTAGAAGTCATCATGTGTCAAGAGAGGGCAAGAGTGCGCAGGACAGAGAGATGATGTAGGGATTTACTTTATCCTCTCATCAGGAACCCACTCCCATGATAACTAATCCACTCCTGCAATAACTAACCCCCTCCTTTGATAATGGCATTAATCCATTCATGAGGCAGAACCTCATGACTTAATCACCTTTGAAAGGTCCTATCTGTCAACATTATTATAGGGTAATTAAATTTCAACATTAGTTTTGGAGGGGACATTCAAGCCCTAGCAGATATATATTTTTGTTTAGCTTAGTGATTGCTTTAGGAAATACATTATATATACATAACTTATCACAATCTACTGGTGTCATCATTTAACAGTTCAAGTGAAGTATAGAACCCTAAAATCCCTTTATGTCCATTTACCCTCCCCCATTCATAATACAATTATCTTAAGTATTTCTTCTGTATACACTTAGAACCACATTAGACAGTGTATAATTGTTTCAACAAACATAACTCAGAAAATTTAAGAGGAGAAGAAACGCCTATTGCAGTTGCCCATATTTTTTCTTACCATGTTCTTTCTTCCTTGCTGAGATTGCAAGGTTCTTTATTGTATTGTTTCCTTCCTGCTGAGAGAAATTCCTTTAGCCACTTTTTTAGGTAGGTCTGTTGGTAACAAATTTTCTTAGTTTTCTTCCATATGAGAATGTCTTTGTTTCTCCTTTATTCCTGAAATATATTTTTGCCAGGGTAGGATTCTGAGTTGATAGCTCTTTCCTTTCAGCACTTGCAAAATATTGTGCCACTTCATTCAGGCCTCCATGGTTTCTCATGAGAAATACACTGTCATTCTAACTGTTTTTGTCTATTGATAAGGCATCATTTTTTCTGGCTGTTTTCAAGACTTTTTCTCTGTCTTTAGTTTTCAAAACTTTAACAGTAATTTATCCTGGCATGGACTTCTTTGGGTTTATCCCATTTGGGATTTGCTCAGTGTCCTGAATCTATAGGTTTATTTTTCTTGCCAAATTTGGGGTATTTTCAGTCATCATTTCTTTAAGTACTTTCAAGCCCCACTCTTTCTCTTCTATTAGGACTCTAATGACATGAATGTTAGATCCTTTTTTTACAGCACCACAGGTCCTTGAGTGAGACTATTCATATTTTTTTATTCTAGTGTATTTTCTCTCTGTTGTTCAGATTTGATAGTTCATATTTTTGTCTTCCAGCTCACTGATTATTTCTTATGCACCCCCACCCCACAACCCTCAACAACTGTACTATTGTGCCCATCCACTGAGCTTTTGGTTTGATTATTGTACTTTTCAGATCTGAAATTTCTATTTGGTTCTTACTATAGCTTCTATTTATTTATTGAGACTGTATTTCTCTGCTTGGCCTTTCTGTTTTTTCTTTTGCATCATGCATGTTCACAATTGTTTATTGAAGTAATTTCATCATGGTTGCTTTAAAATCTTTGTCAGATAATTCCAACAATTCTGTTGTCTTGGTTTTGGCATCTATTGATTACCTTTGGTAAATCAGTTTGAGACTCTCTGGTTTTTGGTAGGATGAATGATTTTTTTATTGAAACCTCAAAATTTTTATATTATGTTATGAGACTCTGGGTCTTACTGAAACTTTCTGTTTTAGCTAGTTTTTTCCAACACTGCTTGGCTTGGCAAATGGTGAGGGAACCACCTTGTTTCTGCCAAGTGGTTGTAGAGGTCCACATGTTCCATTTAGTCTCCACTGACTCTCTAGGGGAAGGGGGGTCCTAGTTACTGGTAAGTACAGTGGGTGTTCCAGCATTCCACATAGTCTCCATTGACACCCTGGTGTCTATGCTTCATTACTGCTGGCTGATGATGAAAGTACTGACTCTCCATTAGGCCTCCTCTTTTACTACCCAGGTATGGAGGAAAAGAGGTTCTTCATCACTTTCAGGTTGGGGCGAAGAGGAAGTCCAAGCACCCTGTGTGATTTGCATTGAAAACATGGGTTAGGAGAGAGTCATTAGAGTCTAGCAAGAATGAAAGTCTAGGCTTCCCACTTTGCCTTTGCTGGTGTAGGTGCGGCTAGAGATTCTTATGTTGCATTTGGCTGAGTTAGAGACATTATTAACTAATAATTTTGTCTTGGTAGGCTGCTCCTTTCCTGGTAATTTGACTAGAGAAGGCTTTTGTTGGCTTTTTAAATTTTTTGTCTGCTTCTGTTGGTGTTTCTATGTTATCAGCTTCTTCAGCATCTAGTCTGGGATATATAGAGCCAAAAAATACCCCAGATAACTCCCCATTTGTCCTTCCTCAGGTCCCGAGTTCCCTGGCCAGTTTGTCTTTTGTCTCCATCTTTCAGAATTGTATTTTGTTTTCTGTAATGTCCAGGGTTCATAATTGTATTTAGCAGGAAGAATAGTGAAAAGTATGTGTACTCCATTTCCCCAAAAGTCAGATATTTAGGCCTTTAAAAATAATTTTATATATTTTTTTATTTTGAAACATCCTCAATGTTACAGAAACTTTTAAGTACAGTAAAAAAAATTCCTTTTTTATGTGAACTATTTGTTGATATGATGCCCCATTATCCTCAAATATTTTAGTGTTTATTTCTTCTAAGCAAAGGCATCGATATATTAATCCTCAGACCCAACTTAGCTTTTACCAATTATTGCAATTAATGTCCTTTATAATAAAGTCTCTGGGTAAAAAAACCCACATTTTATTTAGTCTACTTCAGTCTTGAAAGTTTTCTGTCCTTAAGTTTTATAACATTGGCAATTTTAAAGCTTACAGACAATTCATTTTGTAGAATGACACTTAATTTGGGTTCATGTAAAGCTAACTCAAAATTAGATTCTGCTGTATATTTTGGGAAAGGATATTACAAAAGCAACATTGTGTTCTTCTTTTTACATCTTATCAGGTGACCTATGATTTCAATTTATCCCATAACTGATGGTTTTATTTTTGATTACTTTATAAAGTTGATATATGTAAGACTTTCCCACTATAAATTACTCTTTTCCCTTTGTAATTAAATATTTTTTAGGTGAGTTGCACTTTGAAACTATTTAAATACCCTGATACTCATCAAGCGTTCACCATATGGATTCCCATTTTGTGTAATGGGTTATAATTTGTTAAGATCATTATTTATTTGGTGCTCAAATGATCTCAGTTTTGACCAGAAATGCTTTTCAAGGTGGCTTTGATAAGTCCTTATAAATTAAGCACTTTTTTACTTATTGGCACAAGATATTCCTGGTTTGTTTTGTAGTATCCCTGGTGTGACCCTGGAAGCAGCCATTTCTCCAAAGATCCTCAGTTTCTTTAATGGAGAATGGTATTTAGAAACTAGGATCTGAGGATGAGATGTGCTCACTGCTTTTGGGGGTGTCACTGACTCCAGGTTATTTCAGCGAACAGAAATTGGCAGTTTAGGTATACACATATGCATATTTACATCTATATTTATTTCTATAGCTATATATCTTTCTATATTGAAAACCACAGGTTTGCATCATAACTCCCATTCTAACCCAAATACCACAGGATTTATTTTAATTTTTTCCTTTTCAATATTTGTAACTCTCTTTTCTGACAGTGAGAAACTAGGTTCTCTTTATGCTTAATATATCTACTTATTTTTTATCATCTTCTTACACATATAAACAATATCCCATTGCTTCTGCTGCTTCCCCTAAAACATGACTGTTTTTATCCCTCCCTACATGGAATCTCCTTGTTTGGGGAAGCCCTTTTTACCCTGAATGGGCTCCGTTTCTCTACACTGAGCTATCTGCTAACCTCGTCATGTGCACCTGGCTCAGCACTATTACTCTCTGCAGCCCTACACTGGTCATCCCTAGGTCCTCCCATGTGGATGTCCTCTTCACTCTTCTCAGGCTATGACACACCACCCTGAGCCAATACTTTTCCCCCTTCCTACCACTGTGCAGATGAAGTAAATTGTTCAGGTAAGGAATAGAAGTGAGGGAAAGAAAAAGAGAAAGAAGTAAAAGGAAATTTGGAAAACTGACATTAGGGTATTTTTAAAAGATATGTTTCGTATCGTATTGCTGTCATGCATATCCTCCTTGTTGACATTTGGCATTTTATGCCAATTTTGTGTGTAATAAAACTTGAGGATTTTCTGCACATTGTTTTGTTAGAAATAATGCCTTGAATCTTAGAGCTGTAAATATAATTTTTCTATAAAAACATCAGCTGAAAAATATTATACTGATATATAGTTGTGCGGCACATAATGATGTTTTGTTCAATGACGGACTGCATGTACAGTGATCCCATAAGATTATAATGGAGCTGAAAAATTCTTATCGCCTAGTGCCATTGTAGCCTTTGTAATGTCATAGTGCAACACATTATGTGTTTGTGGCAATGCTGGTGTGAACAAACCTGAGCTGCTAATCCTATAAAAGTATAGCTCATACAAATTGTATACAGTATACAATACTTGATAATAATAAACAACTATGTTACTGGTTTACGTATTTACTATACTATAGTTTTACTTATAAAAAATGAAGTTAACTGTAAAAAAGCCTCAGGCAGGTGCTTTAGGAGATATGCCAGAAGAAAGCATTATTATTATAAGAGATGACAGCTTCATGCATGTTATTGTCCCTGAATATCTTCCAGTGTGACAAGATGTGAAAGTGGAAGACAATGATATTGATGATCCTGACCCTGGGTAGAACTAGGCTAATGTGGGTGTTTGTGTTTTTAACAAAAGAGTTTAAAAAGTAAAAGAAAAAAAATTAAAATAGACAAAACCTTATAGGATGAGGATGTAAGGAAAGAAAATAATTTTGTACAGCTGTACAATGTGTTTTAAGCTAAATGTTACTACAAAAGAGTAAAAAAGTTTTTAAAAATATTACTTTAAAAAAGTTACAGTAAGCCAAGATTAATTTATTATTAAAAAATGAAAAATTTTTAATAAATTTAGTGTAGCCTAAATGTACATTGTGTATAAAGTCTACAGTAGTGTACAGTAATGTCCTAGGGCTTCACATTCAACTACCACTCACTCATTGACACTAAGAAAATTCTAGTCCTGCAAGCTCTATTCATGCTAAGTGCCCTATACAAGTTGTACCATTTATTTTTTTATCTTTTATACTGCACTTTTACTGTACCTTTCCTATGTTTGGATATGTTTATATATACAAATACTTACCATTGTGTCACAATTGTCTACAGTATTCAGTACAGACACATGCTGTTCAGTTTGTAGCCTAGGAGCAATAGACTGTACCATACAGTCTAGGTATGTAGCAGGCTGTGCCATCTAGGTCTGTGCGAGTGCCCTCTAAGATGTTCACACAACAACAAAATTGCCTAACAACACATTTTAAAGACCGTATCCCTGTCATAAATTAATGAATGACTCTGTGTGTGTGTGTATATATGTATAATATATATATATCATATAAAATTTAAGTATTAAAAACCAAGTGAAATTTTTACTAGGAAAATGAAACTAGGGAGATAGCCTATAGTTGCCTTATTAGTGAAGAGAATCAAACAGTATATTAAAATATTAATAATAATACTCCTTGACCAAATGAAACCTATTTCAGATATATTATGATGGGTCAATATTAGGAAATCTATTTAGTATTCATCAAGTAATAAATCTTAAGTGAAAACTCATGTCTTCTCAGAACAACATTTGATAAAATCCATTTTACACAAAACCAGATTTTAAAATAGAAATATATTTATCAGAAACCAAAAACTACCATCATAATTACTGGAGAAGCACTAAAAAACTTTTTACTAACATCAAGAATAAGGCAAAGATGGCCCATTTACTCCTATATGATTAAAGTTTTTTCTTGGGTACTAGACATGCAAATAGACAAGAAAAAGAAGTAGGACATATATAAATAAAATACACAAAAATATAATTATCTGTAGATGTTATAATTGTCTACTTGAAAATATGAAATAATTAAACAAAAGACTATAAATAAAAATAATTCAATAAGGTATCAGAATATAAAATTAATATACCAAAACCTGTTGTCTTTCCATAGATAAACTAGATGAGTAGGAAAAATAATGATGGTTAAAAAAGATGTCATTATAATAGCAACAAAAAAACCAATAAAATCCTAGAAATAAATTTTAACAAGAAATGTTCAATAAGAAAAAAAAATATAAATATTACTCATAGTTGTGAAGGATAATTCGAATATATCGAAGCCTTACCCTCTTTTAACATAGAAATACTCAGTCTCATAAAGATGTCATTTTTCTGCTAAATTAATATATAACTAAATTGTTATCTTCCCAAAATATCAATGTCTTATTTTAAGGCCTAACCAACATGTTTATGAAACTCATAGAAAAATTAATAAGGTAATATATCCAAGAAAAACTTAAAAGGAAGAGTCACAGAGGAATAATTTTGAAACTATTATAATTAAGACGGGATGTTAGTAATGTACGAATAGACAGATCAATGGAACATAAGAGGGATTTCAGAAAGGAATCAAAATATTATGGAAATTTCATGTATGTTAGAGATGAATTGCATCTAACCTAAAGAAAGGTGATTTAATAAATGCTATTGGGTCAACTAAGTAAACTTGCAAAAAAAAAAAAAAACAAACATATTTTCCTTGTCATAAAGCTAAAGAAATCCCAGCTAGATCAAATGCTAAAATATGAAAAATTAAATCATGAAAGTTATAGAAGACAACATAAAATAATTAAATTTGTATTATTGGAGTAAAGAAGGCTTTCCTAACTGACAAAACCCTGGAGCCACTAAAATCAAAGAGTGATAAACTAGATTTCATAGAAATTTAAGAAGGAAACTCAACAACAATAAATAACATAAAAGACGTTGAAAGACAATTGATCACTTGAGATGTTCCCATACATATATATAAAATGCTAATTTCTATAATATATAAAGAGTACCTTCAAATGAATAAAGATGACCAACAACAAGGCTGAATATGGGCTATGAAGATTATGCACTATGCAATTCCAGGGAGCCATTCACAAAGTGAATCTTATGCACCCACTCACGACATCCCCAGTCAATAGCCCAACCAAAATATGATTAAAAGGCATAAAACAATGATACCTAGGAAATAACTGTCTTGCCTTTTACACATATGAAAAGATTTTTAAGGTTATTCATAAAAAATAAATTAACATTGAATCTATAGTTATGTTTTCTTTTGACTTATTTTCCTAGCAAAATCAAACCTCATGAAAAAAATTGGTGTGGTGAAGTAGTTACTCTTCTATATTGTTTAAGAAATGTAAATGTGTTCAATTTCAATTATACTAATTTGATAAATATTTATCAAAAATTAAAATGTAATTATCCTTTGATTCAGCAAATTTATTTCTAGAAATTTATTCCACAAATATACTCACATATATCCCATATGACACTCATATAAAGATTTGCATTACAACGTGGTCTGTAATAGCACAGGATGGGAACAATTTAAATGTCTATAAATAGGAAAGTGATCAAGAAATTAATGGTAATCCATTAAATGGAATGCTACATGGGCATTAAAAAGAACAAGACAACTCTGTGTTCTAAAATAAAAGAATTTCCTAGATCTATAGTTAGGTGAAAAAAAGTTTTAGAAGAGGTCATCATTTTGTGTGTGTTTCTATATTTATATCTCCCTATGCTTGCCTACGCATTGATATCATTAGTAATGTATACTAAAAATTGGAAATATCATTTGCCACTAGGAAAGCTAACTGGATGGCTGAGACAGTGATAGGAGAGGGATATATATATGTATGTCATGGGATACATTTTTTGTCCCTTTTGCATTTTTACCATTTACATATAATATCTATTTAAATTGGTTAAATTTAAATTTAAAAAACAAAGCTCTGCTTATGATGTCATCAATTTCACTTGCATAGTTTAGACATGAGGATACAGAAATGATGGCTGTTGAATGTCAAAAGTATGAATCAGAAGGTGCTATTATCAAGAATTATCAAATAAGTGTTATAAAATGGGTCTACACCCAAATATAACACCCTTATACATAATAGAGGATATCTTGTTAAATATTTCAGTTCCTATCAAAAATTAGCATGTAGTGATAGTTCTTTATTCATAAAGGGAGAGTAACATAACAAAATTAGTTAGAAAATAAATTTAAACAAAGACACCCAAATGTGCCCCAAACCATAACTGACTGTGGGAGTCCTAGGAAATAGATTGATTGCTCATTTATACTTTCAGAACATCTACTATAGTACACATTTTTCATTTGATTATATTATAGTTTGTTTATACTGGAATTAATTTTTGTGGATTTGAACCTCTGCTTCACCACTTACCAGGTATATGAACTTTAAAAAGTTCTCAACCTCCTTAAGACTCAGTTTGTTTACATATAAAATGGTGATAATAATAGTACCTACCTCTAGGGTAGATACATGTAAAATGTAGTAGTTCTATGTAAAGTATAATTAATATATTAATAAATCCTTAATGTGTCCCCTCCCTCCCGTCTTCCTTCCTTTCTTCTTTCCTTTGTCTGTGTTCACGTCTTTATTCCAACCAGTATATTGCTCTTTTCCCTGCATTCCTCCTTTCTTCTCTTCTTCCATCCTTTTCTCCCTCCTCCCTCCCCTCTTCCCTTTCTTTTTTTCTTCTTTCTTTCCCCTTTTCTTCAAATATTTATTTCTCCCTCTCTCACATTGTCAAAAAATATTTCAAGATGGCCCATGATTCAAATGGCATAGCCACCATAGACTAATTCACTGCCATCTCCCATAGCAGGATTAGTGTGGGCAGCATCAAGTGCAAAGCTATTCTGTTACTATCGTCCTGGGTTCCAGAGCCCTGTGGTTTCACTGCTTCCCTCACTTGGGTCAGTCCTTTGGACACACTGTAGGCTTCTGCACACTCTCTGACCTGCCTTTTCACTTTAGCAACAGGTAGTCTCTGACCCTTTTGTCCACCAGTGGACATCACTCTGACTAATGGCTGCTGTCACAGTTCCCACTTATATATTTCATGGCTGGAGCTTTCTGCATCTTACCAGGGCACATTCACATAAAAGAGGTCATTAGAGGTTGAGGAGGAGCAAGATAATTGTTAATACTTAATAAAAGTAAGACATAGTCTAATTTTTCCCTTTATACTCCAGAAAGTAATTGCTTATAGAATAATCAATTCCTTCCTATCCTATCCTTGGACACAGTTAGAACACCAATAACTTTCCCTGAGACATTTGGTTATGCAAAAATAAGCCCAAAACGGCATAACTTCCTCTCTTGCTATTAAAGACTGGGATTTGTCTGTCTCCCCCAGGGACAGCTACATAATTTGAATTCGCTCATGTCTCAGCATTCACTTACACAGTGCCTAAAACAGTCAGTTCAGAAGTTAGGTTTCTCTAGAAAACTTGTATTTCCAGAAGTATTCATTTATGAAATACCTAGTCTGTTTGATTTCTGCAGAAGGACTCAGAGGATACAAAAATGGAGAGCACAGCAAGTGAAGAAGTACTTAGGAGCAGAGGGAAGCTGTCTATCAGCCCTGCATGGGGAGG
Organism: Daubentonia madagascariensis; assembly: GCA_023783475.1. Lineage (NCBI taxonomy): Eukaryota > Metazoa > Chordata > Mammalia > Primates > Daubentoniidae > Daubentonia > Daubentonia madagascariensis. The sequence continues at coordinate 15,892,310 of JAKFHU010001631.1, read as the reverse complement.
GCTGCATGCAGGCTTGTGTCTTCTGGGGCCAGGTGGACATGGAGGGCCCTTTGACTTACAGGATGAACAAAGTCATGGGTAATCAGGAAATTACAGTTTCCCACCTCCAGTGATGAGATTGGGAGAATATTAAAACATGAAAATAACTGCATTTTCAAGCAGAATGTATGCATCATGTTTTTATTCTAAGAGATAAAAAAACCCTCACAAAATGTTATTTCTTTTTTATATCTCATTTATTTAAAACTATGTAATATGGGGCTAAAAATTAATTAGTAGTATAAACTTAATATGATGAAAATCATGTAATGGATTTCTGGACCAAATATTAAAAATAAATGGAATTATCTCCTGTTTTTAGTTTTTCCTCCCAGTTCTCTTATTATAGAGAATAATGAGTTATAAAGAAATGATTCCTCTAAGAGTGGCAAAAGTTCAAGGGTGTTGGAAGCCAACACCTGGTGATACTTTTAATGTCCTTCCTAAGAGCTGTTCACCACGCATGACTTCCATCACACGAGAGGCTGCGTAACCATCCTGGCTCTTTCAAATCTGACGACTGACTACAGCCTTATCCCTGTCAGGATTCTGACTAGTGTTCATTTCCAAATAATTTTATTAATATTTACATCATGAGTAACAATACTAGTAAATAATTTAGTAATATGACCTCAGTCAAACACATGAAATCATAAGCAACCTTCTTACAATTAAATCATATATTTATCTGTTTTCTTATTTGCTAGGTTTAATTCTTTGACATGTCTGTCAGAAATATGTCAAATCTTTTATACTCCTCAAACTCTCTATCTGTGTAGAGATTTTTACTTGGCTTTAATACTACACATTTTTTAATCTCTGAAAAGGCCACTCTATCTGAAAGCTATATTCTCCCAGACCACTCTTGTCCCTGCCAGCTTCTTGTCCGACTCACAGCCATCACGGTCTTGAAGTGCTCTGACAGGCTACTTGCTGGCTTTCTCAGAAGTGGAGAAACAGTCTATCATATTTAACATTTAAACAATCCATGAACATATTTTTCTTCTCCTTTATATATTAAAAGTATGCCCAGCTATACCAGCACCTGACTTAAAGAGCATTCTATTAATATAGCTAGCAATGCTCACTGGCGTTCCCTTCTCCCATCAAGCGTAACAGTAAGCACTTTCATATAATGGGGCTGGTGCAATGGAATGTGTCACCAGAATATCTTTCCTGCCACCTAGTCCATGTAACTCACTAAATTACACTCCTAAGTAATTTTGTTAAGTGTACATGTACCAGTTCTCAAACTGCCCTTTTTAAAATCATTGCCCTGTTACTGCAGAAATTGTCTATTCCTTCCTTGTCCCCATCTTCCTGTTCTATTTATTTGCCAGTGACACAGCAAGGAGGCTGTGCAGTGTAATAAAATATGCCCCAGTTTGGGATTAAAAAAAAATTTGGTTTCTAATCCTGAATTTTCCATATATTAGTGATGGGAGTCACAAAATTTTCCATTTTCCCATTTGGAAATTGGAATAATATCTATATCATGGGTGAATTGGGGCACATTTCATGAGTTAACATACAGATGGGTCTGAATGTTGCATAATCTTATATAGTGGCATTACTACCTGAGGCAAGGAGGTTTTGAAGTAAATTTAGCATAAATAAAGGATCAGGGTGAGCAGTCAAGATGTGATCTTGCCCATAAGAGAGATGATGAAGACTTTAACCAAGGCAGAGGCAATACAAGATAGGGTAGTATGGATATGAGACATCCCAAGGTGTCAGATTCACCTTATCCTAAGGTAACTTGGTTAACTGGTTGAGCCTTATAAAGGATTACTGATAGCTTCCTCTATTTTATCTAGTCCTAACTCTTGGTGAATTCATCAAAAGTGGAGAATAAAGAGAGCTGGCCATTTTCTAAAAAAAAAAAAATACATTGTTAGTTTTAGATATATTAAGTTGTATTTGGCTGTAGGACATAGTAGATTCTTTAAAAACTTATAAGTGAATGAATAAAATATATAATAGATATTGAGCATTTTTTTCATATGTTTGTTGGCCATTTTGTATATCTGCTTTTGAAAAATGTTTGTTCATGTCTTTTGCCCACTTTTTAATAGGGTTATTTGTTTTATTCTTGCTGATTTATTTAAGTGCCTCATAGATTCTTGATATTAGTCCTTTGTCAGATGTATAGTCTTTGAATATCTTCTCCCATTTTGTAGGTTGTCTATTTATTCTATTGATTATTTCCTTTGCTGTGCAGAAACTTTTTAGTTTAGTTAAGTCCTACTTATTTACTTTTGTGGTTGCTGTATTTGCTTTTGGCATCTTAGTCATAAATTCTTTGACTAGGCCAATGTCTAGGAAAGTTTTTCCTAAGTTTTCTTCTGGAACTTTTATGGGGTCAGGTCTTACATTTAAGTCCTTAATCCATCTTGAGTTAATTTTTGTATATGGTGAGAGATAGGGATCCAGTTTCATTCTCTGCATGTGGCTATCCAATTTTCCCAGCACCATTTATTGAATAGAGGATATTTTCCCCAGCATATATTTTTGTCTGCTTAGCCAAAGATCAGTTGGTTGTAGATGTATGATTTTATTTCTGGGTTCCCTATCCTGTTTCATTGATCTATGTGTCTACTTTTATACCAGTACCATGCTATTTTGATTACTGTAGTCTTGTAGTATAATTTGAAGTCAGGTAACGTGATACCTATAGATTTGTTCTTTTTGATTAGGATTGCTTTGGCTATTTGAGCTCTTTTTAAATTTCACATGAAATTTAGGATCATTTCTTCTAATTCTGTGAAAAGTGACATTGGTATTTTGATGAGAATTGCATTGAATCTGTAAATCACTTTGGGCAGTATAGACATTTTAACAGTATTGGTTCTTCCAATCTATGAGCATGATATGTTTTTCCATTTGTTTGTGTCATCAATGATTTCTTTTATCAGTGTTGTGTGGTTCTCCTTGTAGAGATCTTTCACCTCCTTGGTTCAGTATGTCCCTAGGTAGTTTGTTTTTTTCCACTATTGTAAATGGTATTGAGTTATTGATGTGATGCTCAACATCACTAATCATCAGGGAAATGTAAATTAAAACCAAAATGAGGTACCACCTTACCCTAGTCAGAATGGCCATAATTAAAAAGTCAAAAGACAACAGATGTTGGTGTGGATGGGGTGAAAAGGGAAGACTTATATATTGTTAGTGAGAATGTAAATTAGTACAACCTCTATGGAAAACAGTATGGACATTTCTCAAAAAACTGCAAGTGTATCTACCATTTGACCCAGCAATCTCACTGCTGCAGTTTTACCCAAAGGAAAAGAAGTCATTATATAAAAAAGACACCTGCACTCATATGTTTATTGCAGCACAATTCACAATTGCAAAGATATGGAATCAACCTAAGTACCCAGCAACTGATGACTATATAAAAAAATGTGGGGGGTGTGTGTGTGTGTATACATACCATGGAATACTTCTCAGCCATGAGAAAGAATAAAACAATGTCTTTTGCATCAACTTGGATGGAACTGGAGGTCATTATTCTAAGTAAAGTAACCCAGGAACAAAAAACCAAATACTGCGTGTTCTCAATTAGAAGTGGGAGCTAAGCAACAGGTATGCGTGATCATACAGAGTGACTTAATGGACATTGGAGACTCAGAAGGGGGAAGGTGGGAGAGGGGTGTGGGATGAAAAATTACCTACTGGATACAATGTACACTATTCAGGTGATGGATAAATTAAAAGCCTAGACTTCTCCACTATGCAATTCATCTATGTAACAAAAATCCATTTGTACCCCCTAAATCCACTTAAATAAAAAATGAAAACAAATGTACAATAGAGACTTGAATCTATAGCTCCGAATCTCAGAAATGATTTCTGGGCCAGAGAGCCATGCTTTGGCAATCATCATAATCTAGTGGGAGTTGAAGTCATCAGAATCAATGAAACCACCAAGGGGAATGCAGGGTAGAAAAAGTAAGGTTGTAATTATTGAACTTAAAGAGTTTCAAATTTGGTGTTTCAAATGGCAGCACCCAAGATTTTAGAAAATAATATTGCTCATTCAGTTTTAATTATTTTTCTCTAATGAATTGTACTCCAAATTATTAACATATTTTGTTAGGACAACATTCTAGCAGATGTAATCAGATGTAGATGTAGCACTTATGTAGTATTCTACTTACTGGACACCTGACTTACTGTAAATATTTCCTTGTAAGATGCCGTTGACTATAATAGAAACCATTGTGTTGATAACAGCATTTCAGGAAAAAACAATGTTTTTAAAATCAGGAAGCAGATTACCATTATAATATTAAAATGTGAAAAATATGTGCATCTTGGAGCTCAACAAATACTGTACAATGCATATCTATAGCAATACCAGAAAAATTGTTTAACTTGTAATTTATGAGGGACCACTTCAAGAAATGAGAACTACATATATTTTACTACACAAATAATTTAAACAATTATGACTACTTTATGGCAGAAAGCTGTTATCAATTTTTAGTGTTTTTTCACTAGAATAATAACCTTTAATAAGACAATTCAAGAGAATAATCATTGGTTCTGTGGGTTTCCTTTTCTTTCTTCTTTCATTGTTCTAAGCTATAATCATTCTTTTCTGTGTGAGTGATGCCGTTTTGTCCCATGTTGTTCTGTGTGCAAGGGTCCTTATTATTACATGCATTCAGCTTTTTATGCCTAATAGTGCTAAGTTATTGTAAGTACTAAGCCTTTATCAGCTTGTTTATTAAAGAGAAGATTTATTAGTTTCTAGATTCCACTTTCATATATGAATTCCCACAAATGAGAGGATTTACATGTTTTTTATTATAACATTTCACTGGAATGGTGATTATTTTTGAATTTTTCTAATACAGTAACTTAAGTTACATGAGGTAAAGTCTGAAGGGAATGATAAATTATAAAATATGGACATAGGTTTTCATGCCTCTTCCTTCCTTAATCTTCGTTAATAAATACCTGATCAATATCTCATTTGCTTATATCCCAAGGTATTTTAATTAGTCACTTTAGTATTTTATCTATTCCTAGTTTTATCTAAGGTGAAGGTCCTGCTCAGAAAAGTATAGCTGTCTCCCAAACACTTGTAGGACTTTGGGGTCTAGGAAATGTGAGCACTTCTCTCTCCCATTAATGGTGTGAATTAAGCATATTCCTGAGGTCAAGGATTTAGAGGGAAATCGTTATAAATATGTTGGTAGGCTGTTCGGTATGTTAATTATAATGTTTGATTACCCAGAACATTTTCCCTATGCCTTTCTCTGAGAGATTTTTTCCAAATGTGAAGTTAGAGGGAACACAGTTCATAAGACCATCCTCACTTCTGTCACCAATTGCAAGTTGGGGGGGCTGTCCTCAAACCATGCTTGGTTTCAATAATTCACTAGAAAGATTCATACAACCCATTAAAGCTATTATACTCACAGTTACGATTTATTACAGGCAGAGGATACAGATTAAAATCAGCCAAGTGAAGATATGCATAAAGCAGAGTCCAGGGAAAATGCCAAACACAGAGCTTCCAATTGTCCTCTCCCTGTGAAGTCAGGACAGAGTTACGTTACTGATATCAAGGTATGGCAATACACAGGGAGTATTGCCAATGAGGGAAGCTTGCCTGAGCCTCAGTGTGTAGAGTCTTTATTGGGGCTCCATCATGTAAAAATGGTTCACTACCACATGGCTGACCTGTTTCTAGCCCCTCAGGAGGTCAAGCTTTGTGACCCAAAGCTCCCTACATCACACTAGTGGTGTGCCTTAGATTTCCCATCCTAAATCACATTGTTACTCTCTTGCTGGCCTAAGCCCCAGGCAAATATAGACACTCATTTTAGGCATGATATTCAAGGGCTAAGAGATTACCTCCTGGAAGCTGAGGACAAAAGCCAGACCTTTTTTTGGTCAAAATTAAATTCCTTACTGCATATTCTTCTGTTTTCTTTGTCATCGTCTCCCTTTCTGTGTGTGGAGGGGCTAATGATTCTGTGTGTTGTACTGTGGCTACGTGAGCGGGAAATGTGACAAAAGCTGGGCCAGTCAGAGGCTTCCCTGGGGTTTTTCTGTCGGATATAGGGATATGGTTCAAGGTGTCTTTTAGTCACCTTTCTGTCATGTGGGGGAAATCTGCGTGCAACAGGAGAGAATCAGAAAGGGAAGCAGAGAGACAGAAATCATGGGAGAGAGGCAGGAATGTAAATGTAACTGGAACCCCATTTGAGGTTTTGGATTAGTGGGAGGCCACTTCTGGATTATTTGTTAAAATATACCATTAAATTTCATTGTTTACTTCAAATATTTTCAAGTAGAGTTTCTCACATGCCACAGAAAGACTTGTGACTCTACAGGAGTCCATACCATAATATGTATTATTGCTAGAATAGTTTACATTAGAGAACTCACTGATAATTCACCCCTTAGGTCTAGGTGAAGGGACAATCAGGCTATTCCTTTCCATTAAATTCTAATGCCCTAATCACAGCATTAATTCCTAGGGCTAATGAATGACTCCTTTCCAAACTAAACTCCTTGCCTTTTGCGTTACTTCGTCTAGGGCCTGCATCCTTCACAAGAGGCACTATCTATGTATTTACTAAGTTTCTTTAATAAGACCTTAGAGGAGAGACTACATCAAATCTACAGAAAGTCTACATACATCCACCTTGCCAATATTAGACACCCTATATAAACTTTTTTATTAAAAGTTTACTCATAAGAGAAGAAATATGCTAAAACAGATTTGGGAAACGGAAGTGAAGCTTAAAATAATAATGTTTAATATAAAATGTGTTAAAAGTTAGCAATGGTTCCAAAGTACAATCCATGCCTCTCTGCTGTTTAGGTCTTTAAAAAATAGATGTAACCTATGTTTCAATCTTTATCTGTGTATGCAGGCCAGAAACACCTGTTAGGAATATAACATCATATGGCATATACCTGACCGGACTCCCAGGAGTAGCTACTCTTCCTAACAAGTACTACCCAATCTTGCATATGTAGTACAACAAAAGCCCTTAAGGTTAATGTAACAGACACATCTTACACAGAGCTGTGATATTTATGATCTCAAGGTATGGATTTAGATAAACATAACAATGTTCTTGGATAGTTGGTGATTAATATATAGCCTTATGTGTTTTTCTTTATAAAACCAACCAAAAATGTCCACATGTCCATTAGGAATAAAGTAAATAAACTGTAATATAGAAATACAATAAAATACCATGCTGCAGTGAACATGAAGAATTACAGATCCAGTCGTCCCTAAGTATCAATAGGGGATTGGTTCTAGAACCTCTGTTGGTATCCAAATCCAAGGATGTTTAAGTACCTCATATAAAATGGCATAGTATTTGCCTATGTCCTATCCTTTTTTATAGTTTAAATCATCTCTAGATTACTTATAATATGTAATATAATGTAAATGCTATGTAAGTAGTTGTTATATTGTATTGTTTTTTATTTGTATTTTTATTTTTGTATTTTTTACTATTTTAAAAATATTTTTGATCTGCTGTTTGCTGAATCTCCATTTTCTGATATAGAAGGCCAACTGCATGTACAATAAGATTGAATCATAAGACAATACTGAATTAAATAAAGCAGATATAATATAATAAATATTTTTATTCTATTTATATGAAGTTCAAAAAAAGGCAAAATTAAGCTATATTGTTTAGGGTTGTACAGTCAGGTAGTAAAACCATTTAATAAATACAGAAGAAATTGATTTCCATAAAATTCAGCAGAGAGGTAACTATAGGGAGGAGGGAAGGGATTTTGTTTGAAAAGGGACTTTCAGAGGGCTTCTGGAGTCCTGTTAATATTCAACTGTCTTGACTTGGGCAAAAGTTAAACAGATGTTTATTCTACACTTCATTAAATTACACTTTTATGTTTTATGAACTTTTCTATACATTTGTAATATTCCAGATAAAAGAGGTTTAACAAATGATTATTAGTAATATGGTCTATTGCAGAGAAGAAGGAAGGAGAAAAGAAGTCTGTTGCTCTTTGTCCCCATTCAAGCCTCTGCTCTGGATTCTACTTCCAGCATTTGATGGAGACACTTCTAGCCCTCTAGATTGCCAATACGCTTTCTTAAATGCTCCCCCTTTGGTGGCCTCCAACCCCCTTGCCGGTGCAAAGGCATGTGTATTAGGTCCTCCGGGCCACATTCCAGAACTGCCTTCCTTATGGTCATTTTATGACTGACCCTGTCTGATGTCCACCAAACTAGTTTACCTTGGATGTGCAGCAGGTGGAATAAAACCTGTATTAGAGCAATATCTGACTCAAAAGACCAAGAAAGTCCAAGAAAGAGCATTAAGAGAATGACATAATATATAGTGATTGGAGACTACAGCCTTAAGGTGATTGAAGCCTCAAGGAGAAGAGAGGTAAGAGTGGTTCTTGTAGAGAAGGGAGCAGAACTGTGGGTTCTTTCTGGATCCTCTTTTAATCCTCCAGAGGAAGCATCCTTGGTCTCTCTCCAGTAACACTGTCCCAGAGCAGCGTGTGCCCATTATCTACTCTGTTAAGTAGAGAGCTCCACTCTCTCTCCCGACCCTCCTACCACTGGCATATACCCTTGGCATAAAAATAAGACAGAACAGAGCTCAGTTAATCTGCTTGGCTGGCACCTTGACCTGAAGCTTCTTCCTGTCATATAGGCCCCAGCCTCCCCTTCTGCACCAGAGAAGGTGCCCTTACCTCCGTTGGCTTGGATGGAAGTAGGGGCAAATCTTTTCAGTTTGGGATCCTACATTGTGGCTATTTTTCTTTTCTCTATTTCACAGTATGTCTCTCCTAAAAGGACCAAGGTGGGGTGGGGGGCTGGAGGGACCCTCCTAGAATGGCTGTTGGAAGTCATCAGCAAACTTCCCTCACTGGGCTTTTGGGTTCTAAGTTTGGTTAACGATTCCCCTAGCAACAGACTTAATGACTCCTACCTGTATTTGCTGGGGATAGAATTGCAAACTTCTCTTGCACAAATTTATGATTAAGAAGATCTAACATTATTTTGTAGTGAGGGAATCTATGGCAGAAATATTAATTACTTTGTAGTTTTTTCAAGCTTAAGTACAGTTCTGGATATTTCATTAAATTATTCCATAATTATCTATTTAAGAAACACCTTGCATGGTAGAAATAACATTGATCCCTCTGGGGATGTGAAGATGAGTAGGTAAGAGTCCCTTCCTTTCTCTAAAGAAGAGTATATTACTGGGTTGGGGAGGCAAGGTACAAAGAGCAAAAACCCAAGTTAGGACATGAAAGAGATTGAAATAAACTGCTTAGAGAGTTTGAAGTAGGGAGAGATGACATTAGTTAGAGAAAACTGTACAGACTTCAGAAAGAAGATGGCATCTAGTGTGGACTTGAAGAATAGGTGGTTTATTGATCAGTAGAGATGTCTTTATGTAGGAGGAATAGTACAAGTAAGAACATGAAGGCAAGAGATATGGGGCATAGTCCAGGGTGCCTGAGTTCAGTTGTATGTTAAAGAAAGCCTTGGGGAATAGCAATGAAACTACTGGAACCAGATCATGACATGTATTTTATGTCCAGCTAAAGAGCTTGGACTTAAATTAGATAGCAACATAGATTCACGGAAGTTTGGAGATAAACGATGGTGAATAATAATCTCATATATTGTTAGAATATAACATTTCTTTTATATCTACTTTTCTGGGATGTAGTAGTTGTGATGTGTCTCTGTTATTTTGTTTAAGTATATATCCTTTAACATTCTATCTTATTTCTTTTTCTTTATTTTTTAGGAAAAAATATATGTGGCCATATTCCTGTGTTATTCCTGGTTGACCATCAATAGAAAACCTCTAGTTCCTCTTTAGATTCCTGACCTCCAGGTTATAGTTTCTTCTGTGTTGTGAAGTTAACATTGGAAAGAGATATTTCTTAGTTTTGTCCACTGAGAGCAATGTACCCCAGTAGTCATAAGCACACCTAACACGTAGATCTTGGTTTATAAATACCATTCTCCAATAAAAAGAACCAGGCTCCTTGAAGAAATGGTTGATTCCAGAGCTGGGGCAGGGAAATCCAAGATAGATGTGGAAAAAAATCTGATAGTTTTGTAATTAATGAAATTCAATTCACATACCTCAGGATTCAGGATTCAGGAATCCCTGGCCACTCTAAAAGATGAATTTTGCATTTTCAGGTCTTGCTCATAAGTTTTTATACCTTACATTACCTAGAACTCTGTTTCATCTAATTTTTAAAAACATTTTTTATTTTTAAATAACTTAGACTTACCAATGAGTTGCAAAATTAGTACAGAGTTCCTGTTTACTGTTCACCCTGCTTCCCCTAAGGTTAACATCTTATATAATATAGCACAATTATCAAAGCTATTTTCTAAATTATATGCTTTATTTTATTTTCACCAGGTTTTCAATTAATGTCTTTTTTTATGTCCCAGGATTCAATCTAGGATCCCTTATTGCATTTAGTAGTCATATCTCTTTGGTTTTCTCCAGTTCCTGACAGTTCCTCAGTCTTCCCTTGACTTTGATAAACTAAAGTGTTTTGAAGAATAGTGTTTGGATATTTTGTAGAATGTCCTTCAATCTGGGCTTGCCTTATTTTTTTTCATAATTAGGTTGAGGTTATGCATTTTAAGGAAGAATTTACAAAAGTGATGTGGCTTTCTTAGTGCATTACATCGGGGTTCCATAATGTTGACAGGACTTACTACTGATTATGTTGTTCTTGATCATTTCACTAAGTTGGTGTCTGCCAGGTTTCTCCACTGTAAAGTTACTATTTCTGTTATGATTACTACGTATTTGGAGGAGATGCTTTGAGATTATGCAAATATCTCATTTCTTCTTCAACTTTCACCATTAATTTTAGCATTCATTGGTAAATCTTGCCTGCAGCAATTATTAATGTGGTGTTCTAATGGTAGTGTTCTATTTCCCTAATTCCTTCCACATTTATTAATTGGGATGCTTCTGTAAGGAAGAGCTATTTCTGCTGCCCCTTTAGTTTATGACTTCAATCAATTATTTATGTTAATGTGGACTTAGGGATATTTATTTCATTATTTGATCACAATTCAATGCTATTTTTATTTATTTTTTGCTCAATTTTTTCTAGTTTTGGCCTTCGAGAGCCAAAATTGGAAAAACAGGTTGGCTCCTGTGTCCATTTCATATAATCTTCCTTTCTTCCCTTTTTTGAGCATATCTTTACTTTCTGAGTCACTAAGTGGTCTAGGCTCATCTTTGATTATACTTACCCTGGTTCTGGAATCAACCACTTCTCTAAGAAGGTTAACTCTTTTTATTGGAGAATGATATTTATAAACCAAAATCTAGGTGCTAAGTGTGCATGTTGCTACTGAGATATCATTGCTCTCTCAGTAGGCAGAGCTAAGACATATCCGTATGTCTACTGAGCCATGTATTCATACCTATATACATATTTATACAGATATTAAAAAATAAAACAAGAAAATTTAAAAAAAAACATGAATTCACACTGATACCTCTGATTCTAATCTAGCAACCGAGGGCTCATTCTAGCAATCTACATTTACTTATTTGTAACTTCTTCCTCCATCATTAAGAAATCTTTTTATTGCTGTTACTATCTACAATATTTTTAGTTATTGTTTAACCTAGAAAACATACAAAGTAGTTTTAGAATTACTTACTCGTACAAAAGTTACCACAGTGTTTATGTACAGTTATTTTTTTCTTTAGCATTAGACTATCCAGGCAAAACAATGATTTTTAAAGTCACTTAGGCCATCTGGTTTCTTCCCCAGCCACTTTCCTGTGGTTATCTTATTAACTTAAATTACAGTTAGATGCATTTGTCATAGTCCGTATTGCATCTGTAGTTGTCCTTACATAGTAAAATTCACTGTTTGTGGTATACAGTTTTATGGTTTTTGAAAAATGCATAGAATGCCAAAGACAGCAATTTCATCATCACCAAAATTTCCTGCTGATACTCCTTTTAAGTTAATTCCTGCCCCTGCACAACCCCTGGCAGGACTTATCTAAATCTCAAAAATTTTGACTTTTCACAGATTTTATATAAATAGAACCATACAATATCTAGACTTTTGGTTCTGGCTACTTTTACTTAACAAAATCCATTCAAGGTTCATATATGTTGGTTCATCAATCCATAATTCCTTTTTATTGCTGTGTAGTATTCCATTGTATTAAATTATACAGTTATTCACTTACTGAAGGACATCTGGGTTTTTTCCCTGGGATTTTGCAGTTATGAATAAAGCTGCTATATTTGTTCATGTTCAGGTTTTTGTGTGAAAAGAAATTTTTATTTCATTTGGGTAAATGCCTAGGAGTAGGATTGCTCAGTTGTATGGCAAGAGTATTCTTAAGTTGTAAAAAAATAACAAACTATTTTCCAAAGTGGGTGTGTCATTATGCATTCCCACCAGCAATGAATGATAGTACCGTTTATTCTGCATCCTGACCAGCATTTGTTTTGTTTTGTTCTTAAATATGGCTATTTTAATAGGTGCATAGTCATATCTCATTGGAGTTTTAATTTGCATTTCTCTAATGGCTAATGATATTAGAATCTTTTCATATATTTCTTCACCATCTGAATAAGTCCTTTATCAGATATACAGTTTTTAAATATGTTCTGCCAGTCTATGGCTTGTTTTTTATTCTATTAACAGTTTTTTTTATGGAGCAAACAATTATAATTTCAATGAAATATAATTTATCAATTTTTCTTTTATGGATTGTGTTTTTGATGTCATATCTAAAAATTCTTTGCCAAATTCAAATTCAATCCTATTCCAATTTCTCCTATATTTTCTTCTAGAAGTTTTATAACTTTACTTTTCTGAAGTTGGGAGCTATGATTATTGCATGTTTGTTTGGTTTCTCATTTTCTAGTGTAAATATTTGATGCTATACATTTCCCTCTAAGTACTGATTTTGCTGCATTCCACATATTTTATATTTAATTTTTATCATTTAGTCAAAATTATTTTTAATTTTTTTTGAAACTTTCTTTTTGATCTGCAGGTTACTTAGAAGTATGCTGTTTAATTAGAAAGTTTTTGATAGGCTTCATTCTGTCATTGGTTTCTAGTATAATTCTATTATGTTCCACAAATATAGTTTGTATGATTTCTATTCCTTTAAATTTGTTAATATATATTTTATAATATGTTCCAGAATGTGGTCTATCTTGGTAAATGGTTTCTGAACACCTAAAAAGAATGTGTATTCTTCTGTAGTTGGTTATAGTGGTCTATCAATATCAATTAGATCACATTGGTTGAAATAGTGTTGTTCAAATCTTGTTTAATTTCACTTATTTTCTTTGTATCTGCTCTAAAAATTATTTAGCAATGTGTATGAAAATCTTTGATAATTTTAGATCAATCTATTTCTTTTCCCAGGTCTATCAGTTTTTGCTTGGTTATTTTAAGCTATGTTGTTAAAGCATACATATTTAGTATTTCTATGTTTTCTTAGAGAAGTTATCCGTGTATCATTATGTAATGCTCTTTTTTATTCCTGATAATATTGTTGTTCTAAAGTCTACTCTGTGTGATATTAATACAGCTAACAGCATGCATTGTATTATATTTACTTACTTTTTTAACTTTTAACCTATTTAGAGATTTATTTTTAAAGGTAGTTTCTCATAGGTAGAATAGTACTTTTGTAAATAAAGTTTTATTGGAACATAGGCATGGCTATTGGTTTACATATATATTGCCTGTGGTTGCTTTTGTGCTAAAAAGAGTTGAGTAACTTTGACAGAGACCACAGTGCCCATAAAGCCTGAAACATTTACTACATGGCCTCACATAGAAAAAGTTTGTTCCCATTTGGACCATTGATATTTAATGCAGTTGTTGTGATGGTTGGATTAAATCCAACATCTTGTTCCATATTTACTTCATTTCTTTCTTTTCCTCTTATCTTCTCTTAGGTTAACTTAGCATTTTTTATGATTCTATGCCTCATTATTTATAATTAAGACTTTTTTTTAGTGTTTGCCCTTTGGTTTAGAATATATATCTTTATGTATTCAAAGTCCATCTTCAAGTATTGTTTCACATGTGGTGTAATGACCTTTCACTACAGTATTCTCAATTTCTGCAACCCATCTTTTGTGCTATTTCACACCCCCTGCCATAGTGGCTGCTGTGCCCTCCTCCAGTTCTGTATCACAAACAAGACTTTGTCAGAACTCTCTCATGTCTTCTATTAACATGATATGTTAAATGTACTTCTATTTAGCATCTGTATATATAGATATGCTGTCCCTGTAAGTTTCCATTCTGTTTGTTGCCAGAGCCATCAACATATGGTAGTTAGAATTTTTTGTGTGACTAGATATTGAGATTTTACAACTGGTATGGAGAACAGGTGACCCACATTCTTTAGTAGCATACTGGTGTTTAGAGCAAGATAAGAGAAATTCAGAAACTAAAGAATGAGTGTTCCTTGGTGTAAAATGAGAAATTTTAGTAATTCCTACATAACTGTAGAATCTGTGGATCACAATATTTAGTATGATTATGTTTTGCCACCTTGTTTTGAAAAAAAATTTTATGTATGTTTTCTAACACTGATGACATATTTCTATTTTCTTGCTACTTTTAGTTGTTGTTCGGGTTTCCTCAAAACTGCCTATATGCTTTTTTATCTTATATACATGCCAGGTGTTATATATTTCACTTGGCTAGTTGCCATCATTTTATTTGTGTTAAATACATTTTATTTTTGTTTAGAAAATAGGAGCTTTGATCTGAATTATATCTGTATTAATTTTTTTAGCAATCTAGTTAAACTACAAAATAATTGTAAGAAGTTTGGATTTTTAGTATACTTATTTTCTTTGTATTGCACATGAAAATAATTAATAAAAATCTTGAGTGCAAAAGGCATCTATTCTACAGTGGGAGATAAGCTTCCATTTTCACAAGAGAAGGAAGAAGTGTTCTTTCCTTGTGTATTTTCCACACAATGTTTTCTAATCAAGTGATTGGTCAATTCGTACCTGTCTTTTGATTAAGCCTCAATGGACTGGGAATAAGATTAGACCCCGGCAGTAGTGGTCATTTATTTTAATAGTGAAATTCAATTTTTTTATTTTTCTACTTTTTTATATTACAAAAAAAGAAGAGCAAATATAATAGTGTAGAATCAGAAGAGTTAGAACATGTTTCATTTTAGTAGTATTAACTTGAGAGATTCACAAAGGGTCTGAAAGATGGGTTTATATTTGTCTAAATTATATGTTCATTTTTTTTACATTGACATATGTCATAATATGTCTGTGGAGTTTTCTGATCAGAGAAAACAGGTAGAAACAAAACTAGCTGAGCAAAGACCTTTATTACTCTTCAGGATTATTTAACTAAATAACATTTTTTCTGTGTATATATAAATAAAGATTTTGACTATATAAAACAAAATAAGGAAGCAGAAGCCCACAAAAATTGTGCCACAACATTTCTTAGCATAATAATATTATTATCATTCATAATTGAATTCCTATTAATTTCTAGTTTTGTGGCAAAATTAGCTTCCCAACCTTAAAAGGTAGGTAAAGACTTCAGGACCAGGTATTTTTATAATTAATTCTGAGGAAATATAATCACCAAATCGATACTGCTTATAACTTTATTTTTTATTATAAATCAAATTGTACTTTTACACACAAAAAGTTGTGAAACCAATTTTTAACACTTGAAAGTCTGTAGGTTCCACATGTTGTTTTGGAGGTGACAAAAGAGTTTTGCAAATGCTGTCAAATGAAATATGCATTTCCAACTGCTACAAGGATGACCAAATGTGTTCTTATGTATAAGATGTGTCCTGCAGTCATTTAGAATTGTTCATTTTCTCAGATGAGACCTTAGTGATAGAATTGGTCATTTTTATTGAATTTGGCTAAAAAAAATTCAGCTGCTGCCATTGCTTCAGTACAAATAGCCCTGACCATATAGGGTATTCACTCATCATGTTATGTAATATTAAAAGTAGTCACATACAGGCACTCTTGATAGTATAATTCATGCCTAAAATACATCCAAACATCATGAAAAATTTGTTACACTTTTTTCCAGATACTCCTTTCTTTACTTTCTAAACCAGAAAATTCCCATTAAACTCAGAAAAAATAAAGCATATTTAGACTCATAATCTACCTTTGATGTCAATAATAAAATTTTGTTCCAATATAAATGTGTCAGTATAATTTTAAAAATATTAAAAATCCAAGTATATAAAATATTGAATGCAACTTATAACCATGGTTTTTAAGAATAAAGGAATTGTAAGCAATACAAAAAACACTGAAATTCTGTAGTAAAAACTGATGAAGAATATTAGTGTTATCTAAGATACTACTAAAGATCATAGAATCTCATCAATAAACAATATTGGTTGAGGATTTTAAAGAAATTGAAAGTGTTCCATTTTATTTGATGAGAATCCTTTCTGGATTCATATATACAACTCCTCCAAGGTTCTAAAGCTAATTTTCTCAGCAGTCATCCAACAGTACACTTTCATAAAATATGCCTTCCCAAATGGTCTAGAAGAAACAAACTGTTGTTCAGAGGCAAAGTGTATCTTTTCTCACAAGGACATAAAAGAGGTTTTATTAATAAGTGCAAGAAAATGCTCCAAGCTAACCCCTGCTTATAAAAATGTTCTGATGTTAGATTTAAACCTTGCACTATAAATGCCAATATCATTGTGCTACTTTGGATTAGATTTATGACTTCCCTTCCCCCCAAAAAACGATCCAAATCAAAAACAAAACACAGGTGACATACTAAGGGCTTGAAATTGAAAACATATTTTTAAATATTGGAAATTCAGAACCCTTTGAGAGTTTAGATCAGAAAAAAATCACCTTGTAGAATTCTGAAATGATGGTATGAGGAGTATCATTAGCCCTTTTCCCAACAATACAATCATTTAGCTGGAGAAAATCATTTTTAAAACCACCCAATTATTTAAAGATTGTTGAAATTTTTTAAAGGGCATACAACAAATGAAGAAACATTCATTCAAGAAAATCTACTATATCTTGGTAAGAAGAGTAAGAGACTGTGGATTCTAAGCCATGGTCTGCTCTCTTATCATGTTCCCAGCTCTGTTTTGTGGGAATTTGCTTACAGTACTTTACTCTGAATGGATGCAGCCTGGAAGACAGGGCTCCCTATCCCCCAGCACCCAGTCTAGGGCTATAGTTTCAACTTGGGAGAGGAAAGCCACTAGGGTTTCTCATCTTCTGTAGCCTCATATTGCAGAAATTCCATTACTGTTTGGTGTGGCTAAGAGGACTGAAACTTTCTTATATTACCCAGTTCCTACTTGTAGGGGGGAAACTCTCTACTTCATGCATAGCAGACTGAGAATCATGGGGACTTGATTGACCCTAGCCTAATTTACCCATAAGGCAGAGTTTCTACAATAGAAGGGCAAGGCAAGATGACCAGGGGCCATCACCTTCCCCCCAGTACCCACTTGCAGAGCAGGGATATTACTCTGGGAGAAGGAGACCACCATTCACATCCCTAGCTCCTATGCAGCGGGAATAAGATACTTCCTGGAAGAGAAGCAACCTATAAGGATGAAGAGTTCCACAGCTATTTTAGGGCACTGACTTATTTGGATCGGAACTTGCAAAAATTCATGCCTGTGAGTGCTATTGAAAATGATGGTTATCTTAATGGAGAGCAATCAAAATGCTCATGATTCTATCATGCTAGTTGAAACAAGTGCAATGGCAGAGCATCCAGAAGTTTAACAGAAAGAACAAGAGGAAGAGACAGCCAAAAGGAGCTTTCTTGGGATTGGAGACAACCCTGAGGACTGGGAAGTCTGAGCACACGCACTAGGCTGTAAACACTCAGGAGCAATCAGAACAGGATGTGGGGTAGGCTTGAAAGCATTCCCAAGCAGCACATAGATCCATCAACAAAGGGTAGAACCCTCACTGAAACAAGGGACTTAAGCAAAGGTACTTATCCACACCTGTACATATTATAATAAAATTTTGGAAGCCAAAAATTTAAAAAAAAACTTGAAAGCACCAAGAGAAAAATGATACAACATATATAAAAATAACCCTAATAAGATTAACAGCAGGCATTTCATCAAAAACAATGGAGCCAAAAGACAGTGGAATGACATATTCAAAATGCTGAAATGAAAAATCTATGGAACAAGTATCATATATCTAGCAAAATTATATTTAAAAAATAAAGGAGAAATAAAAATATCCCCAGATAAATAAAGGCTGACAGAATTTGCTGTTTTTATATCTATCTTATGATACTTAAAGTTCTTCTAGCTGAAAGTAAGCAACACTATATAGTAATTTGAATCCACATGAGTAAACAGAATGCCAATGTTAATTATATTGATAATTACAAAAGACCATAAGATTAAATATTTTTCTCTCTTAACTAATTTTAGAAACTATTGCATAAAACAGTATGTATATAACTGTTTTGCTAGACTTATGTCATATAGATGTAATATATTTGACAATAACAACACAAAGTGCAAAGATGGGAACAAAACTGTATTGGGGTAAAAAACAATATGAAATGGTAACTGAAATTCATAAGAATAAATGAAGAGAAGAAGAGACATAAGATAAAAACAAAAAAGCAACATCTAACTGTATGTTGTCAACAGCAGACAGGATTTAGATTCAAACATAAAAATAGTTTGAAAGTAAAAGGATGGAAAAATGACAGATCATGCCAACAGTAGCCATAAGCAAGTATTTACAGTAATATCAAATAGACTTTAACAAAAAATGTTACTAGAGAAAAAGGAGGATATTTAAAAATAATGAGTCCATCAAGAAAATATAGCAACAGTAGGTATACATGTACCTAACAACAGAACCACAAAACACATGAAACAAAAACTAAGGGAATCCTCCCCAACTCATTCTATGAAGCCAGTATCACCTTGATACCAATGCCAGGAAATAACACAACAAAGAAAGAAAACTAAGGACCAAAATTCCCTGTGAATACAGAAGAAAAAATCCTCAATAAAATACTAACAAACCAAATATGATAGCACATCAAAAACATAATCCACCATGACAAGGTGGGCTTCATCTGAGGGATACAAGCATGGTTCAACATGCACAAATCAAGTAAATGTGATACACCATATAACCAGAATTAAAAACATATGATCCTCTCAATAGATGCATAAAAAATATTCAACATATCCAACACCCTTTCATGATAAGAATCTTTAACAAACTAGGCATTGAAGGAACATATCTCAAAATTATAAAAGGCATATATGACAAACACACAGTCAACATCATACTGAATGGGGAAAAGTTGAAAGCATTCTTCCTAAGAACTGGAACGAGACAAGTGTGCCCACTGTCACCACTTCTGTTCAACATAGCACTGGAAGGCCTAGCCAGAGTAGTCAGACAAGAGAAAGAAATAAAGGGTATCCAAATTGGGAAAGAGGAGTTCAAACTATCACATTTTGCTGATGATATTCCCTTGTATCTAGAAAATCCCAAGGACTCCATCAAGAGACTTCTGGAATTGATAAATAATTTCAGCAAAGTCTCAGGTTACAAAATCAGTGTACGTAAATCAGTAGCATTTCTATATTCCACAATAACAGTCAAGCTGAGAGTCAAATCAAAGACTCAATACTATTCACAGTAGCTACAAAGAAAATAAAATACTTAGAAATACACTTAACCAAGGAGGTGAAAAATCTCTAAATGGTGAAATATGAAGTGCTAAGGAAAGAAATTGCAAGTGACACAAACAAATGGAAAAACATATCATGGTCACAATTGCAAAGATGTGGAAACAACCCAAGTGCCCATCAATTCATGAGTGGACTAACAAAATGTGGTATATATATATATATATATATATAGCGTGGAGTACTACTCAGCCATAAAAAGAAATGAATTAATGTCTCTTGTAGTAATTTGGATGGAACTTGAGACCATTATCCTAAGTGAAGTATCTCAAGAATGTAAAATCAAACACCACATGTACTCTCTAATAATTTGTAACTAATCCATCGGCACAGAGAGAAGTAAAAGTCATTGGAAATCAAGAAGTGGGAGAGGTAAAAAATGACCTGACAGGTACAATGAACACTATTCGAGTGATGAGCACACTAGTAGCCCTGACTAAATCATTATAAGAGCTATCTATGTAGCAAAAACATTTATACCCCCTTAATATTTTGAAATAAAAAAATTAATAAGAAAAAAATTCAAAGGAAAATAGGCAATTCAACAGTAAAAATGGGGCATTTCAATACCTTTCAATAATAGATAGAACAGCTAGGTGCAAGATTTACAAGAGAATAAAATACTTCAGCATATATATATATATATATATATATATATATATATCAACTAGACCCAAAAGACATCTATAGAACACTCCATTCAACAGCAGAACAATCATTCTTATCAAATAAACATAAAATATTTGCAGGATAGACCTTATTCTAGGCCTTAAGAGAAGGATACATAAATTTAAAGTGATTGCAATCATGTAGAGCTTTTCTCTGAGCTATGTGGAATAAATTAGAAATCAATAACAAAAGGAAATTTGTAAATTCATAAATATATGAAAATTAAACAACATACTCCTAAATAACCAATGGCTTAAAGGAAGGCATGCCATATCAAAAGTTATGCCATCTAGCTAAACAGATGATCAGAAGGATAGTTATGGCTATAAAACCTTACATTAAAAAAGAGTGATCAAAAATCAATTTCCTAATTTTCTACATTAAGAAACTAGAAAAATATTAGGAAAGTTTATCCAAAGGAAGCAGATAAAAGGAAATAATAAATAGAACAGAAATAAATGGAAAAGAGGTTAAAAATCCAATAGAGGATATCAATAGACCAAAAGTCAATTCTTTGCAAAGATCAACAAAACTGACAAACTTTTAGCTAGACTGAGCAAGTGATATACAGAGAAGAATTAAATTACTAAAATCAGAAATTAAACAATGAATATCATTACCAACCTTACAGAAATAGAAAAGTTTTTCAGGGAATACTATGACCAACAGTATGCCAAAACCTTAGATAAAATAGACAAATTCATATAAAGACAGAAACTAATGATATTGATTCAAGAGGAAATAGATAATATGAATAGGCTTATAACAAGTAAAGACAATGGTTAGTACTTAAATAACTTCCCATCAGGAAAAACACAAATTCACATACTTCCCAAATCATTCTATGAGTTCAGTATTACCTAGACACCAAAACCAGATAAAGACATCACAAAAAAGAAAATTACAATTGAATATCCCTTATAAATATAGATAGAATAACTGCCAGCCAAGAATTTGTATCCTACAAAACTGTTTCATAAATGAAGGAGAATTAAGATCATCTATGACTACTATGAATGCCTTTATAATCACGAACTAGAAAATCTAGAGGAAATGGATAAATTTTCAGAAACACAATATCTTCCAAGCCTGAATCAGGAAGGAATAGAAATCCTGAACAGACCAACAGTGAATAATGAGATTGAATCAGTAGTAAAAAAAAAATACCTCCCAACAAAAAAAAGCCCAGGACCAGAAGGATTCACAGCTGAATTCTACCAGACCTACAAAGAACTGGTACCTATCCAGTTCTTGATGTTATGAAACTGAAGCAGTTTCATATCATCAAGAAGGAGGGGATCCTAACTCATTCTATGAAGCCAGCATCACCTTGATACCAAAGTCAGAAAAGCACACAACAAAAAAAGAAAACTCCAGACCAATATCCCTCATGAACATAGATGTAAAAATCCTCAACAAAATATTAGCAAACCAAATACAACAGCACATTAAAAAAAATAATTCACCATGATCAAGTGGGTTTCATCCCAGGGATGCAAGCATGATTCAACATATGCAAACCAATAAACATGACTTACCCATAAACAGAATTAAAAACAAAAGCAAATGTTCATCTCAATAGATGCAGAAAAATCATTCAATAAAATCCAGCACCCCTTCATGATAAAAACCATCAACAAACTAGGCATAGAAGGAACATACCTCAAAATAATAAAAGGCATATATGACAAACCCACAACGAACATTAAACCAAATGGGGAAAAGTTGAAAGTATTCCCCCTAAGAACTGGAGCAAGACACAGATGCCCACTTTTACCATGTCTATTCAAAAATAGTACTGGAAGTCCTAGCCAGAGCAATCAGGCAAGAGAAAAAAGTAAAAAGAATCCAAATTGGAACAGAAGTCAAATTGTCCCTGTTTGCAGATGATCTAATCTTATATTTAGAAAAAACTAAAGACTCCAGGAAAAGATCCTAGAATTGGTAAATAAATTCAGTAAAGAGTCAGGTTACAAAATTGATGTGCACAAATCAGTAGCACTTCTATTAAAAGCCAAGGTGAGAATCAAATCAAGAACTCAACGACATTTACAATAGCTGCAACAACAAAAAAAAATTAAATACCTAGGAATATACTTAATCAAGGGGTAAAAGATCTTCACAAGGAAAACTACAAAACACTGATGAAGGAAATCATAGATGACACAAACAAATGGGAAAAACATCCCATGCTCATGGAACAAAAGAATCAATATCATTAAAATGTCCATATTGCACAAAATGATTTACAGCTTCAATGCAATTCCCATCAAAATGCCAATCCCATTTTTCACAGAATTAGAAAAAATGATCCCAAATTTCACATGGAATAAAAAAGGGTCACAATAGCCAAAGTAATCTTAAGCAAAAAGAACAAATCTGGAGCCATCACATTACTAGACTTCAAACTATACTACAAGGCTATAGTAACCAAAACATCATGAAACTGGTCTAAAAGTAGACACATCGATCAACAGACCAGAATAGAGAACACAGAAATAAAACCACACACCTACAACCAAATTATTTTTGCCAAAGCAGACAAAAACATAATTTGGGGAAAAGATGCCCTATTCAATAAATGGTACTAGGAAAATTGGATCCCTATCTCTCACCATATACAAAAATTAACTCAAGATGGATTAAACACTTAAATATAAGACCTGAAACTATAAAAATTCTAGAAGAAATCCTAGGAAAAACTTTTCTAGACATTGGTCTAGGCGAAGAATTTATGACTAAGACCCCAAAAGCAAATACAACAAAAATAAAAATAAATAAATGTGACTTAGTTAAACTAAAAAGCTTCTGCACAGCAAAAGAAATAATCAACAGAGTAAATATACAACCTACAGAATAGGAGAAAATATTTGCAAACAATACATCTGACAAAGAACTAATATACAGAATCTACAAGAATGCAAACAAATCAGAAATAAAAAAAAAACCCATTAAAAATCAGGAAAAAACATGAACAGGCATTTTTCAAAAAAAGATAGATGGCCAAGAAACATGAAAAAATGCTCAACATCACTAATCACTAAGGAAATGCAAGTAAAAACCACAATGAGATGCCACCTTAAACCTGTCAGAATGACCATAACTAAAAAGTCAAAAACAATAGATGTTGGTGTGGAAGTGGTGAAAAGGGAACACTTATTATACCATTGGTGAGAATGCAAATTAGTAAAACGTCTATGGACAAAAGCATGGAGATTCCTCAAAGAACTGAAAGTAGACCTAACCTTTCGATCTAGCAATCTCACTACTGGGTATCTATCCAAAGGAAAAGAAGTCATTATATCAAAAAGACACATACACTCATATGTTTATTGCAATTCACAATTGCAAAGATATGGAATCAACTTAAGTGCCCATCAACTGATGAGTGGATAAAGAAAATGTGGTGTGTGTATGTATATGCACACACACACACACACACACACACACCGTGGAATACTTCTCACCTATAAGAAAGAATGAAATAATGTCTTTTGCAGCAACTTGAATGGAACTTCATTATCCTAAGTGAAGTGTTCCAGGAATGAAAAAACAAATACTAAGTGTACTCATTTATTGGTGGGAGCTAAAGTATGGGTATACCGGCCACACAGGGTGGTATAATGGACATTGAAAGCTCAGAGCAGAGAGAGTGGGGGGTGAAGGATCCAAAATTACTTATTGGGTACAAATGTACAATGTTCAGGTGACGGGTACAGTTAAGCTCTGACTTCACCACTATACTAATCACAAAACAAAAAATCACTTATATCCCCTAAATCTATTAAAATAAAAAAATAGAGTGAGAAAAAAAGTAATTACAGCTACATCAATTTGTAAAGAGATATATACTATAAAAGGATGAAAATTGTAACATCAAAACTTAAAATGTGAGGGAAGGTGGAGCAGAAGAGCAGAGGTTTTTATGTGATTGGGGTTAAGTTCCTATCAGTTTAAAATAGCCTGTTTTAACTATAAAGATGTTCTATGTAAGTTTTATGGTAATCACAAAGCAAAGATAAACAAAAGATAAAGAATCAAAACATACCACTAAAGAAACTCATCAAATTACAAAGGAAAACAAGAGAGGAAAAAAGTATCAAAGATCTACAATTTGCAGAATGGCAATTGTAAGTCCTTACCTATCAATAATTACCTTGAATGTAGATTAAATTCTGTAATCAAAAGATGCAGAGTAGCCGAATAAAACAACAACAACAACAAAACTACATGCTGCCCAAAAGAGACTCACTTCACCTTTAAGAACACATATAAACTGAAAATGAAAGGATAGAAAAGGTATTCCATGCAAATGTAAACCAAAAGAGAACAGGGGTAGCCATACTCACATCAGACAAAAATAGTCAAAAATGGTAAAAATCAAAAAAGTTCAGTACATAATGATAAAGGGGTCAATTAATCAAGAGGACATAGCAATTATAAATATACATGCACCCAGTATTGGATTTAGAAATAAATCTAACCAAGAAGGTGTATGATGTGCACACTACACTCCCAAGAAAGGATAGAGATTAAAATTCGCCAAGGGAGGAAGCACATAGGGTAGAGTCTGGGAGAAGTACTAAATGCAGAGCTTCTAGTTGTCCTCTCCCTATGAAGTAAGAACATAATACTTTTCTCGTATCAATGTGTTACTATACACTCAGAATATTGCCAACCAGGAAAATTCATCCAAACTTTGATGTTCAGAGTCTTATTGGGGCTTCATTACATAAACACGGTTGATTAACCAGACCTTCCACATGTGACCTAAAGCCCCCACCTTAAATCATATAGTTGGTCTTTCTGGAGTGGCAAGCTCCCACCCTAACACTATAAAGTGTGGTCAGCCTCTACTCAAAATTACATTATTAGATTATTCATCCTGACCCAAGATCCTCAGGCAAATAAAGACACTCCTATGAGGTGTGATATATCAGAGATTATCTCCCAGACCCAGAAGACAAAGGACAGACCTCTTTCAGGGCAAAATTAAATTCTATTAATATACTACACAAGGACACTTTCTGCATCATATTGCAAGAATTAGCTCCATTCATTCTCTGCTCTACTCTCTTATCTGTCTCAAAGTCTTTTTCTTTTGTAGTCAGTGAATGAAACTACTACTTTTGTAGAAATTCATTCATTAAATAAGGATAAAGTAGAAGTTGTAATAATGTACAACCCTGATCCTGTTCATAGCCGTCACAGACCAGATCAAGACTTTTGTGATTGTCCAGGTTTATTTGGTTTATGTTACTCTTGGAAATAGCTACCATTGAACCAAAACAGGTGTCAGTGTTTGAAACTTTATTATTCAAACACTTTGAAGAGTAATAGTGATATTTTTTAAAAAGTATAAAAACTACATCAACATTGATTTCGAAGTTGATATATGAAGACATCACATCCCACTTTTTCACTACTGATTTATTCATTAAGATGGGGGAATCTTTTACATGGATCTTATCACTCTCACATCGCACTGTTCAAACCTTCACATTCTAACCCCAAAAGGACTCTCTACTGTATCTGGTGCTGCCCTAATTATGAGGTGGACAGATAATGAACAGAATGCCCACAGGTTCCTGACTGGAAAAAGACTTTTGTTCTTTTCGCTATCTCTCTTTCAGTCCTTTTCCTACTGCTCTTCCTATATTTACCCTCATTTCCCACCAGCAAGTGTGATGCCATCTGCCTGAAAGGTTTTCTCTCTGATCCACCTCATTCAGCAATTTCTGTTCCACAATCCCTCCTTTTCCACACAGGCACACGTTGCTGGTGGGGTCAAACCAAGGTATGGTCAATTCCACATTATTTCATAGAGCAGAAAAGAACCTTAGAGATCTAGGTATATTCCCAGGGAAATGAAGTGAGTTGCTCCAGGTCACATGATTCTAAAACTCAAATCTCTGGCCCTAAAATGAGTTTTTTCTGCAACAGGAATTTCCTCAGTTTTCAAAATAAAGCATCAGATAAACAAGGAGGGTTGAGAGTGAGGGTTCAGCGACTGATGACTAGACAAAGTCTCCCGTGACAAAAATATTTAGTGAATATTTTTCTTTTGTTGCTAAGTTCTTTTTCTGAAAATGAGTGCTTTTGGAATGTGCTTGACATTGTACTAGAAGACAATAATTCAAAAAAATATTATTTTCTTTGTCATACTATAATGTTGACAATTTCTTCTTTTTCATAATTTTGCCAATTTCTTATAAACTGGTAGGAATAAGAATGTTTTTCTTACAGTTTAGCAGCATGTAGTTTAATTTACCAATTTTAAGGAAATTCTTCTGGTAAATTTGTAATTGTTTGAGTAAACCACATTTTAAAATTTAATATATAATACATGAACATTTTATGCACAAACCAATTAGGCCTAACACATTTTTATGCTTCTAAAGTAAAAAAAATTACCTTAGAAATACAAGAGATGCTAAAAAGTAAATATTGCATTTATTTCTATATTTCTTGAAATATCTTTATTTTTATCTACAATAACAAAAGAAAAGATTTTTGGTGGCTGCAAAGTCTTTGTAAATTAAATCTCTACTCCTATGGGATCCTAGTTCCTACCTCATAAATTACAAAACAAGTAAACATATGCTGTTTCTTATATGCCAAAGAAATGGGGCAGATGATGAAAGAAACTAGTACTTAAACTCTTCAAATATTTCCTACTGCTTTTAGGATCGTTTTCATGCTTTATCATGGTTTACAAAGCCTAGCATAACTTGGCCACTTTCTGTTCTGACCATCAGCTATTTTAAACTCCAAACTCCAGAGTAACAGACCTTTACCTTTTCAAACATATCGTGCTTTGACTCATGGGCAGACCTTTATACGTTCTATTTCCTCTATCTGTAACACTTTTCCCAACTCTCTTGTCTTCGTCGGCCTCCTTCTAGATGACCTAGTCTAGATGTTGCTTATTCAATGTTTCAGTGACTAAAAAGCTCTCAAACATCTGCTGGAATGATGAATGAATAAATGAATGAATGAATGATAAAGACAGAATGAGAGTAACCCACACTCTGCCCTATACTTCTGGTATTGCTTCCTGAGTAGCACAGCCCAGTACTACAGAGTATGATGAAGGGTGGAATGTGGGAAAGACAGACTGAGGGATTGGAAGGTTTGCATCAGTGAGTAGGGGATAAGAGCAAAAGACCAAAATACCTGGAAAATGTTATATGTACCAAGACTTGCTGAAAATTACACAATAACCCCTAGTGTTCTCTGTTTCAATTTTCACCATATTGCTATATACCAACATAGCTGGTATTTTTCTTAGATTTTGCCTTGACCCTCTTTCAAATGAGATTTAGCTGCTAATGTCCTGGAAGAACATAAATACTGTGGGAAACACTACCCGAAGTACTGATTTGTCATGTTCATTTCTGAACCCTCTTACCCACACAACCCCCAGTGCATTGCTCTCTCGATTTGAACATCGCTAAGCAGTCTGTGGGTCATACTTTTATTATTATAAATAACCCTTGTTTTTGTCAAGTCATCTCCAGTCTCACTTCAAGATGATAAAGGCTTTGGAAAGATTTTCCCTTGTGTCTAGGCTTTGTTTACCATAATCATCAATGGCTCAAGATGCATTGTATCTATATCCGTAGGCATGATGAAATTCTCCTTACCTATGTTTCCATAGTCAAGTAAGGTTCTTATATCTCCATTGTTCTCTAGTATGCTTAGTTTTCTTGTTAAATCATATTTCTATTAACCTGTTGAAAATTCAGTGGGGAACTGGTCAAGGGGAAGAGTATTTGTTGGCTGGAATGCTTGGCTGAAGCCCAGTGCATGCTAATGAGGTCTGAACAGGATGTGGGTGTTAGGGAGCAACAGTGTATCTGTGTTCCTTCTATGGCACTGGGAATGTGTTAGTGTTAAGCTCATGGCTTCTGGTCAGGGCCTTGTCAAGTCCCACCTTTTCATGCCACCTCATTTGTTTAGTCTAATTTGCAGTGAAATCTCCCTTCTCTGATATCTTAAGACTACTGTTTCCAACCCCCAGGCCATGGACCGGTTCTGGTCCACAGCCTGTTGGGGACTGGGCTGCAGAGCTCTGCCCCCCTTCCGTGGACCAAATTGTCATCCATGAAACCTAAGAAGCAGGCAGCACAGCAGGTGAGCGGCAGCGAGCCAGGGAAGCTTCATTTGTATTTACAGCAGCTCCCCATCACTCCCATCACGGAGCCTCCTGAGCTCCATCTCCCCCTTCTCCCCCCTCCCTCCATGAAAAAATGGTCTTCCATTAAACCGGTCCCTGCTGCCGCAAAGGTTGGGGACCACTGTTAGGGTACAAAAGACTATGCAATTTAAGTTATAGTTTGTATTTTTGTATTTTTATTAATATATATTTACCTAGTGTCCTCAACTAGACTGTGCATTTTCCAAAATAATACATCCTACATGGTCAGAGTTATTTCTCAAATGTATCCTCTACCTCTGATAATATCAAATACAATTTTAGACACAAATATAAAATGACCAAATGTATGAAATTCAAAATAACTTACATAGGTTGAAAAAATACATGTTTACTGAGCACCTAGTATATGCCAACTGTTTTTCTGAAATCAAGTGAAAACCCTGCCCTTAAGGAACTGAAACTTATTTGAGAGAAAGATAAAGCTCACAGTTTGAAAGAGGTACAAAGATGTGCTATGGGGATTAGAGAGTGAATTGTAAGTTGGGGAATGGGTGCTATCCAGAGAGACTCATAGAGGAGGCCTTGAAAATGAGTAGAATTTGACAGATGGGAAAGAGAAGAGGCACAATCTATGCTGAGGAAATATTTGGAGGTTTTTCTTTTTCCCGTAAAGTATATTCCATAGAAGCTTAGTTTTAATGAGTATTGTTAAGTGCAAGGATTTTTGTGTATAAATATGTCTAGAGAATGCTGAGCTAAGAGTTATTATTATATTTATTATAAGACTTTACACAGTATTTATTATTCTGATATACTGTATAATATAAATCTGTAAGACCAACATAGAGAAATCAGCATTTTTATAATTTATTTGATTTTGAACCATTACTTTTAAAAGTATTTCCCAAGACTAGAGTTTCTAGAACACACTTTGGGAAATGGTGAGCTAGATGAAAGGCTCAGAGAAATAAGCATGTTTGGGATGTTTTGTGGACTCTTTGGTAGCTTCTTATGACAAATTCATAGTAAACTCTTGTGGTAACAATAATTAAAAAGTGTTGATGTAATTACAATTTGGAATATAATTAAATGCCTAATTTTAATCTTCTTCCCTAGCTCATGGAGAGTCACCAAAGAGTTTTGAGAACCAGAGTGAGATTATCTAATGAGGAAGATATTTCTAGTTTAAATGTGAATAATGCATTGCAGAAGCCAAACGTTTATGACTGAAAAACTGATTAGGAGGCTATTGCAGTAGTGCCATTGCAAGATAATGAGTATATGGCCTAACACAGAGGAAACAAATGTAGCACGGAGAGGCAAATATGAGGCAACATAAAAATAGAATAGACAGGAATGTAAGGATCGTTCACCATTAAAAAAAACTGTTAATAAAATTCATTGCATTAATGGATAAAGAAGAAAAAATACATGAAATCATCTTGACTATATTAGAAAATTATTAGATAAAGGTTAATACTCATTCCTGTTTAAAACAAAGGAAAAAACCTCATAGTAGATGCAGGATAGACGTAAACATTCTTAACCTGATGAAGAGAATTTCCCAGAAACCTATAGTAAGTAGGATATTTTTTGGCTTTATATTAAAACCATTTCAATTACAGTCAGGATTTATTACAGGTCTTAGCCTGTCAATAAGATAAGAAAAGGATTAAAAGGAATAAGGACTGGTAAAACAAAGGTGTATTTGTTGTAGGTATGTTCTTCTACATAGAAAATCTCCCAAATATTTATATATATTATGAGAATTAAATACAATTGGTAAAGAATGACAAATTGCCCCTTTCTAAACATTATTCCAAACTTTTGTAGCTGACATATTGGATGCTAGAAATAGTTGAATTCTGGAAAGCCTAAGATTGTATTAATATTTACCAAATTCCTTTTCTGCTCATGTTCCATATGAGATCCAGCTTCTGCAAGCAGATACTCACCGGAGAGATTTGGAACTGAAAATAAGGCAGAGAATGTGCTTCATTTGTTGTTACAGGCAACATGAATTGGGAAGTTATTTGGTTTTCTGTGGTGGCAGTAACAGTATCACGGTGGTTAGATCTTCCCTAGCTTATAGCTGATAAGAGTTATCCATTCAGAGTTTCCATTTTGAAGGCTAAGAAAGTGTAGCACTAGAGTCAACAGCTATGGAGGAGCTTCCTGATGGCTGGGTGATGGCTGAAGTGTACTCTTGGAGTCAGCAGTTGGACAGGAATTTTTTGATTGTTTTAACATTCAGTTCCTGACAGAGATATTTTCTGTCTTAACTGGCCAGTTCTAAGACTCTATTCTAGCTGTCATTCCTGGAGGCTGTCCAAAGCTTGCACCTCTGAACCTTTTTACAATTTTGTAAGCCCCAATTCCCTATATTAAATTCTTTCTTGTGGGGAAAGGATAAGGGTGTAACATAGTGGTGTCCGTTATCTGTAAGCCCCTGACTAATGCAGTAAGTTTGTCTGATATAAGATTAATTACAATCCAATATATAGAAAACTCTAAAAACTCCACCAAAAAGAATAAACTGTTAGAACTAAGAAACAAATTCAGTAAAGTTTCAGGATGCAAAATCAACATAAAAAATCTGTATAATTTCTATACACTAATATTGAACTCCCTGAAAAAGAAATTTTGAAAATCCCAATTACAGTAGCTACAATTAAAAAATACTTAGGAATAAATTTAACCAAGGAGCTAAAAGATCACTACACAGAAAACCATAGAACACTGATGGAAGAAATTAAAGAATACACAAATAAATTGAATGATATACCATATTCATACATTGGAAAAATTAAAATTAATTTTCTTAAAATGTCCATACTACCCAAAGCAACCTACAGATTCAATGTAATCCCTATCAAAATACCAATAATATTTTTCACAGAAATAGGAAAAACAATCCTAAAATTTGTATGGAACTACAAAGGACCCCAAATGCCCAAAGCAATCTTGAGAGGAAAGAAAAAAGCTGGAGGTATCACACTACTGACTTCAAACTGTGTTACAAAGCTGCAGTAACCAAAGCACCATGGTACTGGCATAAAAACAGATACATAGATCAATTAAACACGATACAGAACCCAGAAATTAATCCACACATTTACAGCCAACTAACTTTTGACAAAGATGTCAATAACACACAATGGGGAAAGTCCAGTCTATTCAATCAATGGTGCTGTGAAAACTGGATATCTACATGCAGAAGAATAAAATTAGGCCCTTATCTCACACTATATACAAAAAAATCTACTTAAAATGGATTAAAGATTTAAATGTAAGGCCTGAAACTATTAAACTACTAGAAGAAAACGGGAAAAACTCCATGGCATTGGTCTGGGCAATGATTTTTTGGACATGACCTCAAAAGTACAGGAAACAAAAGCAAAAATAGACAAATGAACTACATCAAACCAAAAAGCTTCTACACATGATATGGTTTGAATATTTTTCCCCTCAAAATCTCTTGTTGAAATTTGATCTCCAGTGTTGGAGGTGGTGTAATGGGTGTAGATTCCTTATGAATAGCTTTGTGCCCTTCCCACAACAATGAGTGAGATCTCACTCTATTAGTTCACATGAGAGGTGGTTGTTTAAAAAAAGTGGCACCACCTCATCTCTTGCTCCCTCTCTCAACATGTGACATGCCTGTTCTCTTTTGTCTTCTGTCATGAGTAGAGGCTTCCTGAGGCCCTTATCAGAAGCAGATGCTGGCACCACGCTTCTTGTGTGGTCTTCAGAACTGGGAGCCAAATAAACCTCTTTTCTTTATAAATTACCAGTCTCAACTATTCCTTTATAACAATGTGAAACTGACTAATGCAGCACAGCAAAGGAAAATAATGGCAGAATAGAGAGACACTCTACCGAATGGGAGAAAATATTTGCAAACTATACATTTGATAGGGGGTTAATATCCAAAATATATAAGGAACTCAAACAACTCAATAACAAACAGCTAAATAATCCAATTAAAAAATGGACAAAAGACCTGAATAAACACTTCTCAAAAAAAAAAAGGTATACAAATGGCCAACAGGCATATGAAAAATTTCAGCAGAACTAATCATCAAGGAAATGCAAGTCAAAGCCATAATGAGGCATGACCTCACTCCTGTTAGAATGGCTATGATGAAAAAGACCAAAAAAAAAAAAAGTTTCATAAGGATGTGAAGAAAAAGAAGCCCTTGCACACTGTTGATGTGAATGTAAATTGGTACAGCCATTATGAAAAAAAGTATGGAGGCTTCTCAAAAAGTTAAAAATAGTACTACCACATGATCCAGCAATCCCACTACAGGGTATATATCCAAGGAAATTAAATCTATATGTCAAAGAGATAGCTGCACTCCTATGTTTATTGCATCAGTATTCACAATAGCAAAGATATGGGATCAACCTAAGTGTCCATCAACAGATGAATGGATAAAGAAAATGTGGTATATATGAACAATGAAATACTATTGAGCCATAAAAAGAAGAAAATCCTGTTATTTGTGATAACTTGGATGAACCTGGGGGACATTATATTGAGTGTAATAATCTAAGTAAAGAAAGACAAATACCAAATGATCTCACTCATGTGGGATCTAAAAAGTTGATGTCATAGACGTAGGGTAGAATGGTTGTTACTAGAGGCTGGAATGGTCGGGGGTGGGTACTGGGGAGATGTGGGTCAAAGGATACAAAATTATAGTTAGGAGAAATAAGTTCAAAAGATATATTGTACAGCATGGTGAGTATAGTTAATGATGATATATACTATTCCTGAAAAATGCTATGACAGTGGATAAGTGTTCACAACACAAAAATTATAACTGTTTGAGGTAATGCATATGGTAATTATCTAAATTTAACCATTTAATAAGGTATATGTACATCAGAACATCACGTTCTACACAATAAATACATACAATTTTATCAGTTAATTTAAATAAATATTTTTTTAAAAGATTGATACAATTCAGTTTTTATTTCTATGAAAGAGCAAATAGTTTATTAATAAATTTTGAAATGTCATTTACGATAACATCAAAAATGATGCATTGCCTTCATAAGGAAAAATTATTAAACTTTACTTAAACACATTATGGAAAACATAAAACATGGAAAAACATTTTATTTATGGGTAGGAAAAATGTAAATTCTCTTCAAATTGATCTAAAGATTCAGTAAAATTTCTCCCCCAAATCAAAACATGGTATTTTGTGAAATTTGACAGTCTCATTCAAAAATTTGAAATAAGAGCAGAGAGCTAAAATAGCTTGAATCAATTTATATTGACTTAATTACTAGATGATGATGACAACCATGATGGCTTAATTACGGGATCTTTGGCTTAAGTCATGATCTCAGAGTAAGTCCCGCACTTTCCTCTTTCTATTTAAGAGAATTACTTTATCATACTCCACACAAAACCCCTAAATTAGTGACACTAATAACTTGAGTCTTCTAGTTTTTGAACATGGTATATCCCTTCATTTATTTCTTCCTCAGTTTCTCTCAATCATATTATATAGTATTGTAAGTCCAACATATTTTTTGTTGGATATATGAATAAATATATTTGCAATGATATGACATAGTAGAATGTTTTAGGTTTCACTTTCTCTCTGTTGGAGATGTATTTAAAAAAACAATATATTCATTAGCTGTCCAGTCACCTTGTTAAACTCACTTATTAATTCTTATAATTGTTCATTCTTTTGGGCTTTTTATTTATACAGACATGTCAGACATATCATCTAAGAATGAGACTTATTTCTTTCTTTCCAATCCTTATATTTTATTATTTTATCTTGCTTTATTGCACTAAATAAAACCTCTAGTACAATATTTGATATAAGGGATGGTAGTA
This sequence comes from Daubentonia madagascariensis, assembly GCA_023783475.1. NCBI lineage: Eukaryota > Metazoa > Chordata > Mammalia > Primates > Daubentoniidae > Daubentonia > Daubentonia madagascariensis. The sequence goes on along the minus strand of JAKFHU010001631.1, from coordinate 15,857,800 downwards.
GGCAACCTTATTTCAATTTTGAGGGAAAGTTTTTATTGTGAGTCTACTACTCTGTAGGGGTTTCATAAGTATTTTTTCAGACAATTGAAATACTATTCTATTCCTAATTTGTATTGAGTTTTACCATAAATATGCTTGAATTTCATGATTTTTTTCAGATTCTATAAATACAATCATGTGATTTTTCTCCATTATCCTATTAATGTGGTAAGTTACATGGATTGAGTTTCAAATATTAAACCAAACTTCTATATCTGAAATAACTGCAACCTGCTAATGATATATTATCTTTTTCGAGTATTCTGCTAGATTTTGTTGGCCAATATTTCATTTACAGTTTGTGCATATGTGTATATAATTGAGTTTGGCCTATAGATTTCTTTACTTTTATAGTTCTTTTTCAGTTTTGGTATAAAGAGTATTCTAGCTTCATAAAATGAGTTACTCTTTTGTTTTTATTTTTATTTCTATTGTCTAGAAGCTTTTGTGTTTAGTGTTGCTACTTCTTTAAGTGTTTGGTAAAATTCACCAGTGAAGACATGTGAACCTAAAGTTTTTGTGGATATGATTTCAATTACATATTTAATTTTTAATACTATGTGATTTCTTATTTCTTATGTCATTTTTGGTAAATTATATTTTCCTAGGAATTTTTTATTTCTATTTTTAATTTGTTATTTATAGTTGTTAAAAATGTACTTTTAATATCTTTTTAAAAAGCTAGTGACATTTTGAAAGATTTATCTGTCACTATTAAAAATTTGCTCATGCCTCTTTTAAATCCATTCCTCATATCCCTTCCCTATCCCTACCTTCATCCTCAGGGATATGCAGTTAACTACTAATCTCCTTTCTGTCACTATGCATTATTTTGCAATTTTAGAATTTTATACAAATGACATCATACAGCATCCACTCTATTTTTGTTTGGATTTTTTCACTTAATGTAATTATTCATTAGTGTATATCAAATAGTTCATTTCTTTTTATTGCTTATTAGTTGTCTTAGTCCATTTGGGCTGCTATAACAAAAATGTTAGAGTGAGTAATTTATAAATAATAGAAATTTATTTTTTACAGTTCTAGAGGCTGCGAAGTCCAAGATCAAGGCACCAACAGATTTTGTGTCTGGTGGAAGCCTGGTTTCTGCTTCCAAGATGGAGTCTTGTTGCTGCAACCTCACATGACAGAGGGAAGAAGACTGTGTCCTCACATGGCAGAAGGGCAAACAGAAAGTAGAGCACTCTCTTCAACCTCTTTTGTAAGAGCACTAACTCATTCATGAGAGTGGAGCCCTCATGACTTAATCACTTCCCAAATGGTCCCACCTCTTAATGTTATCTCATTAGGTATTAGGTTCAAACACATGAATTTTGGAGGGACACATACATTCAAACCATAGCAGTAGTATCCATTGAATAGATACGCTACACTTTGTTTATTCTTTCACTGTGTTTATGACTCAGAAGATTCTATAATGTTAAGATATGAATTCTCCCACGTTGATCTATCAAAAAAATTCCAAACAAAATCCTAGCAGCCAAGGTGATTGTGAACTGTATATGGAAATGCAAAAGCCTAGAATAGCAAACAGCCCAAAACATTGAAAATCAGAAGTTGGAGGATTTCAAGTACTGTTATTGGAGGATTTCAACTACTGTTGTTATTATAAAGCTACAGTAACTAAGAGAATGTGGTGTTGGCATAAAGATAAACAAATATATCAATTAAACAGAATACAGTGTCCAGAAAAAGACCATATTTATATGATCACCAGATTTTCAATAAGGTACAAAAGCATTTCAGTAGGGAAAGAATGGTCTTTTCAATAAATGGTGCTAGAACAATTGGCTATCCTAGTACAAATTTATGAAACTGTATTTGTACCTCACAGGATATATAAAATAAACTCAAAATGAAACCTTGTTAATGTAAAACTTAAAACTATAAGACCAGTAGAAGAAAACAGGAGAAAATCTTTTGTCTTGAATTAAGCAAACTTATCTCAGATATGACACCTAAAGCACAATTCATAAAAAAATCGATAAATTGGACTCAATCAAAATTAATATCTGCTCTTTAACAGACCATGTTAAGAGAATGAAAAGTAATGTCACAAATTGTGGTAAAGTATTTGTGAATGTGTATCCTACAATGAATTTTTTTAGAGTATATAAAGAAATCTTAAACAGAAAACCAACAACTTCATTTTCAAAAATTAAAGATATTAAATTTAAATATTTTAAAATATTTTAGATATTTAATAAAAGAAGACATATGATGGAAAATAAGCATATAAAAAGGCTTATCATTAGTCATTAGGGAAATGCCAACTAAAATTATAATAAGACAAAATTTAGAACCACTAAAATGGCTAAAGTTAAAAACAAACCAATCAAACCAAAAATCTGCCAGTTTTAGCTAGCCACAGGTCCCAGAATATTCCCCCCCAGGTGTTTGAGTCATATCAGAAAATAGACACGGAGGCGTGGGGAACCTGTGGCCTTCTGATTCCAAGAATGTTCTTATTTAAGCACCAAAGGAGGCAAGAAAAGCTTTGTCTTTCTCTGCTGCACCCCTTTTTAATAAAAAGATTTGTTCTGTAAAATTTGGATTCAGTGAAAACGCTGAGCTCAAGGATCCAGAAGGCCACGTGTGGTCTCAAGGCCACAGGTTCCCCACCCCTCTATCACTGCCAAACCTCAAACTCCTGGCAGGCAAGGCCTACTGCCTCATCTGGTCACTTCATAAACCTGTCTTTTACACAGTTGAATTATTACATTATTACTCTTATTCTTACTGCATTTCTATGAGTTTTTAATACACATGCAACATATATAACACATTAGTGTTATAATCATAACACATAAGGAGCTCTTATATATTGATAGGAATAAAGGAAAACCATTGAATAATGGACAAATGCATAGAAAAATACAAATGAGCAATAAACTGTGAAAAAATGTTAAACTGTGCCAAAATTATAGAAATGCAAATTAAAGCAAAATAAAACAAAAACTTTTTATCCACCATATGAAAAAAATCGTTTTGAAGATTGAAAATTTTCTGTTTTGATGTATTTGTGGGGAAACAGGTATTATCTTCCAATGTTTGTAGAAATATAAATTGGCACAAGTGCTTTTTGAAAGGCAATTTTCTAGATTCTATCATAATGTAAAATACGCATAACCTTTGACCCAGCAATTTCATGCTTAGACTCTATGCTAGAGAAATATTCACCTATGGACACAAAGTTCTATACAAGGATATTCATTTTGTCATTGGTGTAAGCAACAAAACAATGGATGTGCACTAAATATTCATTAATAAGGGTAAGGTTAAATAATTTATGGTACATATAGATTATTTAATACTAAGTAGCTGTTATAAAGAAGGTGATAAATGTATTCATACTGTCACGGAGATGTCTATAAGACATACTGTTATGGGGAAAAAAGCCACAGAAATATATCTATAGTTGATCCTGTTTATTAAACTAGGACTGTGTGTATGCAGATAGGCACATGTGTAAATTGCATTGAAAATAATCTAGAAACAAACATTCCAGAAGATTAGCCTTTAATGATGAATCTCTTTAAGGAGGGAAGTGGAAAAGAGGCTGAACGGTACTGCTATAAAACCATCTTACAACCTCATTCTTTCGTACAATTTAAAAAATAAAAATGAAGAAATGTTTAAAAATTAACATGAGTTGGCATCTGATTAAAATAAGTGCATAGGTGAATTAGAATAAATTGACACTATCTCTAAGATATCTAGAATTTGCAAGGATAGTATTCAATGAAAGATATGTGAAAAAGATCTGATTTGAGAGGAGAAAATTACTAATATTGTTATTATTTTATAATTGCTGAATTTTAAGTTCCTTCAGGTTAACAGGGTGGTCTTTCAATGTAGTACTTATTATCATGAGTACTAGTCTCAGAACAATTTTTTCACTGAATACTAAAATCATATTGGTGCCTGTAAGAAGTAAATAAAGACATAGTCAACACTACATCTATAAAAAATATGAAATTCTTTACCCCAAAGAATTTGGTAGCATATTATATATGATATTATTACTTCAGTGGTTCATTCAATTGCTTGTCTATTTTTCTATCCTTTTTTCCTTTCTCAAAGATATATAGTGGATTAACAGAAGAGCTTTTAAAGATGACCAGTTAAACAAAGGGAAAAGGTCATTCCAAACAGAAAGAGAAGAAAAAAGGAAAGTCAGATGAGTATGGTGCAATTATAACCCTACAACTCATTACTAATGTTTGAAAAGGAAAGGTTTCTGTAAGGGATGAGGCTGAGGATGGGCTGTGCTCAAGAATGTCTCAAGAGTAGTTCATTGACATATTGGCTAGTAGATTTCACCCAGCGATTTACAAGAAGCTTTTTGTCTTAGGGAATGGGTCATTGGGTATGAGAGGATCAGATAAGTCATAACAGAAGCTGTTATTTCCCACTTTGGAAGACAGAGGGAGGTGTTTTGAAGGCTGAAGAACACATGAGCTCTTTCTGAAGTTATAACAGTTAGAAACAATCTCAAATTGCAGACCTTACTTGGTTATTGAGTGAAATGAGGAGTATAGGATGATCGTATCTACAAGATTTTAAAGTTGACTTTAAGAAGAGTAACTAAATATATGTCAGTGCCAAAGTCAGATAATACACTAGGTTTATCCTAAGATATCATTTCTGACACTCTTCCATATCAACTGGAATTAGATCTGTTAATGCTAACTGTTAAGTTAATGTTAACTAGAACCCTTACAAATTTAAGAGTATGAAAAGAAGGTAAATTATAGGAAAATTGTTAGTACATTTTTTTCAATTGTGTTGATAATAAAAACAATAAGAGTGAAGATTTAAACTCAGAAAGGAACTTATGTCTTCTAATCCAGATTTGAATGGGACAGATATAATCTATTAGATGAAAGACCAATTTATTAGCAAATGAGTAAGTTTACAAACCATTGGCAAGCAAATATGGTACAAATATAATGCTACTCATCACCGTATACTTGTGTTAACAGCTGATTTAGTAAACAAACAAGCAAATGGAAAGCAAATTACAATCTCCAAAAGATTTACAAAAAGCAGATTACAATCTCCAAATTTACAATCTCCAAAAGATTACATTAAGGAAATAATTAAAAGGATGATAATCCTAAAACGTCTGGATGCAATTTACGTATCTTCATCTGGGAGAAAGGAAAAAATTATCCTTTAAAGCAGATGACCTGGGCTACAGAACTTGGCAAAAATGAAACAAGGTTGTAAATCTTCTTTCTGAAACTTATTTCCAGCGGACTGTATGCAGTACCATTTTTTTTCCTGGAACTCTTTATACTTGGCTAACTGCTTCTCTTCTATAGTCGTCAATGGGTTCCTTTCCTATTTTTCTTTTCCTACCTTCTCCATGTCATCATCCCTGTGAGTCAACCCTCTCTTTACAAGAAACTTGGAAAGCACACAAATACTAATGATCGTGGCTGATATCCTTCATTCCCAATTCCTTGTCTGGGTTTCAGTACATTGTTTCCCACTACTCATAGATGTCTTCAGTTCAAGTCAGTTCAATTCAATTAAGTTGACGTCAGTAAACATAAATCCTCATTGATGCTTGACACTGTGCTTACTGCTGTGGATTTCAAGATGAATAAAACCTGGTATTCATTCCCAAGAATTTTAGTGGTATAATCAGATATTTCCACAAATAACCATGAAGCAATATGATGAGTGGAAAAATTATTACTACAGGGTGGTAACAATTTTAATTCTGACAACTGGTGTCAAGAGAGGCTTAGTAGAAAAATGCAACCTTTAAGCCAGGTCTTGAGGAATGAGTAAAACTTAAAGAGATAGACGAGAGTGGGATAAGAGCTTCATAGCACGGAAGGACAGCATGTATGATATACATACGTGCATTGAAGTACCTGGAATATTTGAAGGTCAGTGAAGAATCCAATGTGACTAGGCCACTGAGCTCTTGCTGGAAGAGGGTGGCAAAGAGTCAGGTTTGAAGAAATTTATGTTAGGCTTTAGGATTCTCCTTCAATTTGTGCGAAAGTAATTAATATGACTGCATGGCAATAGGATAATAAAAAAATTTGAAAAAAGATAGAATGAAGGTAGATTAAAAATTATTATATCTGCTATGAAATTCCGGGAAAAATGAGGGTAGCAATGAGGCAACTTGAGATATGGGGGGCTAGAGCAAAGAAAATAATTATGAGACTTTTTCTATAGTATCTACAAGATTTTGAAAACTAAGAGGAATTTTTCAGAATTTTCAGGGAAAAGTGATAGTGTTTGAAAAATGGAAGATGCCAAGAATGACTTAAATTTCCAGCATGGATGCCATAGATAATGATGCTGACTAAGAAAAACAGCCTGTAAGAGGAGTAGCATTGGATGGAAAGATAAATTCAATTTTGGATGTGTTGGCTTTTGGTCATCCAGGTAGAAGTATTCAGCAGAAGTCAGCACAATTAGTTTGGAGCTCAGGAGAGATATGGGGGATTGGACCTTTAGGAACCATCAGCATAAATACGGGAGGGAAGGCTTAAGAGTGAGTAACAACTCAGAGAAAGCATAAAGCATGAGAGAGAGCCAAGGTTGTAACACGATGAAAAAGATGGAGGAATCGTTACTTAGGGGAAAGGAAAAAGGAAAGATCCAATAGGAGGCATTTTCACTTTAATAGTTTTCTGGTGTTTTAAACTTCATTTGCTCAAAGACATTGATTATTCTTCACGAAATCAGTTTCCCTTTGTTCTTCTATTTTTGTGAATAGTTTCAAAATTGTTCTTTGTACTCAGCATATAAACTTCGGTGCTTTGGTCTTCACACTCCTCTCTCTCCATCCACGTTTACTGTGGACTCCCTTTCATAACCTTCTTTCTACTTTCATCTTCCCTCCCTACCTCTCCTCCCTGTGATTCCCAACACTCGTGCCTCTAGCACTGCAGTGAGCTACCCACTCTTCCCTCTTCTGGGGGTCCTGCCTTCCATCACCAATGCATTGATCTCCTTAAAACTTGTCTTCCATCATCTCAGGGTCAAGGGCTTTCAATATGTCCACATTCTTTCCAGAATTGAGTTCAAACTGCTTTGTTGGTCATTCAAAAATCTTCTTAGTCTGATTCCACTTTCTTTTTGACGCCATCATTGCTCTGTATATTTCAGCTCAAATATTTCCCTTCTATGGTTTAATTTTGAAAACTACTTATTTGAATCCTATTATAAACAAACTAGTATTATCAGCTTCTTATGTGTTAATGTCTCTAAACTGCAAGATCCTTGAAAGCAGGGACAGTCTTAACCTTCCCTGAACCAGCACCATTATCCCGCATGTACAGGGACAAAGTTTTGCTTATATAATTCTTGAGGACATGTTGGGTAAATGAAAACAATAGTGGGAATATTACTTCTGAACTTTGAGAGAAATTATTCAAACTGCCAAAGGATTTGGGGAATAAAGAGGTTTTACAACAAAAATGGTATTATATCTCCCACCCAAAAATCTTTTTGGAGAAGTGAACCTTCTAATATTTCTAATCAACTTCTCTTAGATTCTGTTCTTGTTTTTGCATATTTTTGTTGTATGAGGATGTCAGGAAAGCAAATCAACAAAAATCTTAGAGAACCACCTCTCCTAGTTTCTCCCTCTTGGCACAGCAGATCAACCCACTTAAATTGATGGGAAGGAAAATGCTGATTTAAATTATTATTTATGTCAAAAATCAAAGAATAGCTATCATCATATAATATATCTTAATACTAGAGGTCAGCTTGAGGCTAATCTGAGGGGCCCAGATGACCAGTGCACCCTGAATCATATTCAGAGTATTCTATTTTGTATGCATGTAAAATATACTTCATATAGAGAAAGATCCTTTAGGACTATTTTATTTTCACAGTCACCTTCATGTTTCATGTTGTCATATATTTTAAGGGCACACCTGAGTCTCCTGTGTTCTCCTTGCATGCACAGTCCATCGCCTGCCTTGTGGGCACTGTGCTGAAGCTCACCTCTGCACAGCTTGTTAATTCATGCTCTGCTATGGTTAAGGAATATTTTCTATTACTTTTATACATAACTATTGATTTCCTATTTGATATTCATACAATTTCTTCTTTTTAAAAAGTAGCCTTGCCTCACCCATATTGAAATTCATGTGTTCATTGCCAAAATCATTTTGAATTCTTATCTTAACCTGGATGTTGCTAAATATCTCTACCAACCAACAGCATTTTTATACCATAAGCAAGGACACTGATGAACTTTTGAAAAAATTGGTCCCAGTACTCACCGTGGCAGAACACTGCTTGCTATGTCCCCTCTGGGTGACATTACTCTTATGAAGGAAATTTATTTTGAATGACCCTCCAATTAGCAATTAGGCAGTCTGGGCCATAATTTTCTCATTGAATTGATAATGGTAATGAAGTAAAGAATGTGAAGCTTTGTTAAAGTCAAAAGGGGCTCTATTGTCTCTCTTCCATCTACCTATCCTGTCATTTCTTCATAGGAGATTAATCTTGTAATTTCATAAAATGCTGACACAAGCTTTATGGCTTCATCACCAAGTTGATGTTCTCATTTTGGCCTTCTTGTGGCGAGGATAATTCTTTTTCCAACACATTTGGAACTCAGACAAAAGATGGAATTTTAGAGGGTTACTACAAGTATGCTTTCTTTATCAAAATGTTTCTGATATTTCTCCATAACCAGGGAAAGTGCCTAGCAAAGCTTTTGCAGTCCTAAATTTGAGAGATGAACTCCCTTCTATCTGTGATGGAATGGAGCTCTGCTGTGGTCTATAAGCTTGTAGCATAAGGCTCTGTTTCTGTCGTGTAATAGTCAATCTCAAATGTGCCAGAGGAGAATATAGTAATAAGAGTTTATTTTTTGTGTTCTCTATGTTCTAGTGACTCTTCTAAGCACTACTTTATATATCATGAACATAAACCATTCAAAAGTGGTTAAGGGGCCCTTCAGAGTAAATGTATGCCAAAGGATGGTTATGATGTTGAAAAGTAATAACTCTCTTCTAATGCTGATTTTATTATGCATAACCATGCAGTCTGAAGTAGTCAAATGCACTAAGGTTTAATTTGGTCTGCCTTTGCCATGAATTGTCCATGACATCCACTCTCTAAACTGGCATGTTTTAAATTCTCCAAACAGTGACTCTAAATAAGGTCATCAAAATGATCAGAGATTAGTGTGTGTGTCCACTGCACACATTTCCAACACATCACAGGTTTAATGTGACTTTACCAAGGTACTATGATGTCCTTCAAAGCTACTGACTAGAGCAGAGCTTCTTGAACAGGTACTGCAGAACTTATGGCTCTGTGGGGGCTTCAAAAAGGAAGCTATCACTTCTTCTGGGAAAACATGGCATTTGAGTTAGGTATCATCTGCATGTTATCAAATCCATCAGATCTTCTAATCTTTCTCACCATATCCTCATTTTTAAAAAATTATTGTTTTTCTCATGAAAATCTAACGGAGGCTCCTGTGACTCTGTATTTGATTTGTGATGTTTTCTATTTTATTTTCTAAAACTCAGCTCTTATATTTGTTTACCATTTCTGTTGCTTCTCTGTTTATCTAATCCATTTGTTCCTGAATTCGTCTTTCTTCCTCTTAGTTATTCTATTAGTAGATTGTATTTTTAAAATTTCTTATGTTTTACTTGTGTTGGATGTTTAACTTATTTCCATTTTTTCATTAATTATTAATAAAGACATTAAAACTATGAAACTGCAACAATAGTTTTGGTTATATGCTTTGCTAGTGAGGAGGCAAGCTAAGCTACTGTAAACAGATCCCAAAATACAATGGATTAAACAAGTACATATTTCTGTCCAATGTAACAGTCCAGATAAGTCCAAGCCATTAAGAGGCACTGCTTTACAACGTTAATCAGGGACCTAAATTTCTTTCATTTTCTTCTTCTACCATTCCAGCAGTATTGTCTTCATCTGCGCAGTCAGAATTAAGACAAAATAATTCTCAGTTCCAGTCTACAGAATAGAAAAAGTGAAAAAGTCCAGGATAAGTGACTTTGTTTATAAGTTGATGACCTGGAAGTTGCATCAATAATTTCTCTAAATCTCATTGGCTAGACCATAATTACATGGCCAAACCTAGTTAAACAAAGGAGGTTGGAAAATGTAGTCTCTAGCTTTGTGACCTTCCAAATCAATAGGAAGATAGGGAGAATCAACAGTGGAGAATAGTCTGCCCAACTCCGTATTTTAATAAGCCATGCTTTATTTGTTGCCATTTCCTAAGTAGCTTATGATTTAATTTTCCTCCTTGATTCAACAGTAATTTGGGAGAATTTCAAAATTCTGAAGTATTGGAGTCTTATATAAACATTTTACTAGCTTCTGACCTAATTCTGTAATAGCTAAGTTATTGTCTGTTTACTTTATTTTGTTTTGAATAAGAGGGCCTAGGTCCTCATCAGTTATTACAGATGTTCCATGGATTTTTGAAAAGAAAGTCTAAAATATGTTTGTAGGGCTAAAAATTCAAATTTAACTCACAATAACTTTCTTTATTATATTTTCAACTTCTCAATATATTTCATTAGTTTTGTCCATTGACTGCCAAAAGCTGAGATAGTTGGATTAAGATCTCCCACAATTATTGTATCTCCAACATTTTTGCTTTATGTATTTCTATTCTATGCCATCTGACACATAAAATTCCATACCTCTTTTATCCTGGTTATCTTTTATTAATACAAAATAATGCTACGTGTTCTTTTTAAATTTTTAATTTGAATTTAATATTTCATACTATTAATGTCAAAGTTTTTGCTTTGTTTTTCTGGTTTGGTGAGTTTAGTGAGGAGAAAGATGAGTAATTTTGGAGTGTAAGATATTTATCCAGCATGAAGGATGTTTGTGGGGGTTGAGGTGGGAGAACATTTTTTTAAAATTTATTTTTATGTTTTTTAATTGACAAAATCATATATATTTATTGTGTACAGTATAATGTTTTGAAATATGTATACGTTGTGAATGGCTCTGGGCTGCCCTGAAAGCTCGGGCAGGTCAAAAGCCTGGGTGCCTACCTGATGGCTAGGGCTGTGGTACTGGCCTGGTGCTGAAGTCAGTCTGGAGCCTGGGGCTGCTGGGGTTGGACTGGAGATGGGGTGGGCCGGAGGAGACTGAGTTCAGTGGGTAGTCCTGAAGCCCGGAGCTTGCAGGATCCCTCCTGGCACTGGACCAGGGATGGAGGCTTAAATCCACCGTTACCAGCCTGGAGTCTGGAGCCATGTGGGCCTGCTTGGCACTGGGTTTTACTGAGGCAGCCCCAGTGTTGACATCCAAGGCAATGTTCAGTGCTCACTTTCCCCGACTCGCCCAAGCGTGCGCTGCCTGGGGTTGGAGGAGTGGTGGTGTGGGTGATGTAGAACTTTTCTTCCTACCCTCTTTAATGTGTCTTTTCTTTTCCTTGTGCCACACCTATGTTCTGTAATAGCTCATCTCATTTTCTTAGCTTTTGGCAAAGTATTTTTGTGCATGGACAGTTATTCAAATTGATGGTCTTACGAGGGGGGGCTGTGTTTGAGCACTGGAAAGTCCTCTAACACCATCTTGCTGATGTCCCCTTGGCAGAACAATTTGAATACAAAACCTAGAGACTTCCTGGTAAGAAAGGAATAGAGAAACCCTTTTCCTCTTCACGAGATTCAAGTTACTGGAATTTTTAGTGTGCACAAGAGTGACCTGTCCAGATCTGGCAGCTGGGGATGGATAAGCTTCCTGAGATAACGTTGCCTTGAGGGCTTAAATAGGCTGGATCGGTGGACTGTTTGGTACACTAAGTTGGGTTGTCAAAGGTGAAATGTGTTCCCTAGTTCCTGAGACCATGGACACTGGAATTATCCCAGCCTTCTTTAAGTTAGGCTGTAGCCCAGAGCATCCCGGCCTGCAGGTGAATCTAAACTGCTTTAACATTCAAGAGTCCAGGAGAATGTTGATTAATAACACATTGGTGGATCATACTGTGAAGGGAAGGATGTTCTTTATAAAAAATTCTCTGTGATAGATTGCATTATTGTACACCCTCCCTGAATATGGGTGAGATATATTTCTCCACACCATTCTGAGGTTTTGTCATATGACTTATCTTGACTAGTGGAATGTGAGATGATGTGCCATTCTATTACCAAGCAAATGTCTTAAAGGAGATTGTGTGATTCAGTTCAACTCCTTGTGGTTTTGCCCTCAGCCATGAGGATAGCATGTTCTGAATAGGAGATGCTTCTCTGCCAGGGTCCTAGAATGAAGACATGTAGTATATCTGAACCCAGCGCCACCTAAGTATAACTGCAGTTGATCAGCGCCTACATGTAATGTAAGAAATAAACCACAGTTGTAAGCCACTGAAATTTGGGGCAAGACTTTTGAAATTTTGTTACACAGCTTAACGTAGCAAAAGTAAATAATACAAAAATTTATATCTGGAAGTTTTGCCTTCCAATGGCAATATGGGAGAAAAAGATTTCTGTTTTCTGAAAGGCAAAACTTCCAGATATAAATGTTTGTATTAGTTAATTTTGCAATATGTATAAGCAATAGGAAGATTTTTCTTTTTTATGTTTCTTGTTTTGGATATATGTGATGAGAAAATATTAGATAAGAAAAGTTGTTATTTTGAGAAATATTTATTACTGAAACAATCTTTCAGGGGAGGGGCATCAATATTGTTTCCTTTTTGATTACTCATACAAACTCTGAAACGTAGCCTAAAAACCCTCTTCAAAAGTTTGCATATGAATACAGATAGTTGAAAATATGATATAATGAATCTCCATATACATTTCACATAAGTTCAATGATTATTAACATTCTATCATTCTTGCTTTGGATGACTATGGGAACATTCTTGCTGGAGCTGACTATGTGATATTAAGCCATGTTTATCTGTCTATCCATCCATCTATTTTCTACCCTCTCTTTTGAGTTTGCTAGACATTACTAAAGCATGTCACAGGCATCTTATCTTTTAACACATAAATACTTAAATACGTATTTCTAACAGCTATGATCTTAAAAAACCATAACTATAATATCAGTATCTCACCAACATTTAAAAATGATTGCTTAATATTATCTAGTATTCAATTATGTTGACCTTTCCCAAATTATCTTAAAAATGCCTGCGTAATTGGTTTGTGTGAATTAAAACATGGTTCAAATTTTAAAAGTGATTGACATATTAAATTTATTTATTTTGTTTTTATGCACTGAATAAGAATGTTTTGTTTTATTTTATTTTTTTCCAGATTTATTGGGGTATAATCGACAAATAAAAATTGTATATATTTAAGGTATACAAAGTGTAATTTGATATACATACATGTTGTGAAATGATTACCACAGTAAAGCTGGTTAATATATCCATCACCTCACATAATTATAATTTTTGAGTGTGTGTAGTGAGAACACTTAAGGTCTACTGTCTTAGTAAATTTTAAGTATATAAAATAACAATTTTAACTATAGGTACCATGCTGTGTATTAAATCCCCACATCATGTTCATCTCATAACCGAAAGTTTGTAACATTTTACCAACATCATCTTATTTCTCCAATCTCCCAGTTTCTAACAACCTCCATTCTACTCTCTGCTTCTGTGAGTTTGACTTTTTTAGGATTACACATATAAGTGAGATCATGCAGTATTTCTTTCTGTCTGACTTGCTTTACTTGGCATAATATCCTTCAGGTTCATCCATGTTGTTCCAAATGACAAGATTTCCTTATTTTATGGCTGAATATTACTCTATATATTAATAATATGTATATATATAAAATCACAACTTCTTTATCCATTCAGCCATCAATAAACCCTTAGGTTGTTCCACATTTTGGCTATAGTGAACAATGCTGCAATTAACATGGGAGTGCAGGTACTTCTTCAACATACTGATTTCATTCCCTTTAAGTATGTACCCAGAAGTGGGACTGCTGGATCATATGGTAGTTCGACTTTTAATTTTTTGAGGAGGAACCTCCATACTGTTTTCCATAATGACTATGCCAATTTATATGACCACCAACAATGTACAAGGGTTTTTTATTTTCCCACACCCTCACCAACACTTGTTATCTTTTGTCTTATCTCTTGTCTTTTATAACAGCCTTCCCAACAGGTATGAGGTGACATATTATTGTGGTTTTGATTTGCATTTTCCTGATAATTAACGATGTTGAGCTCACTTTCATAAACCTGTTGGCCATTTGTATGTCTTCTTTGCAAAGGTGTCTTTTCAGGTCCTTTGCCCATTTTTTGATTGCGTTATTTAAGTTTTTTTGCTATTGAATTTTATGAGTTTCTTACACATTTTGGATATTAACCGCTTATCAGATATAAGGTTTGAAATTATTTTCTCCTATTCTGTAGGTTGCTTTTCATTTTGTTGACTGTGTCCATTGCTGCACAGAAGCTTTTTAGTTGGATGTAATCACATTTGTTTGTTTTTTCTATTGTTGCTCATGCTTTTAGCATCATGTCCAAGGAATTATTACCAAGACCAATTTCAGAAAGCTTTTCTATATGTTCTAGAAATTTTATGATTTCAAGTCTTACAATTAAGTCTTTAATCCACTTGAAGTTAATTTTTGTGTATGTAAGATAAGGGTCAAATTTCATTCTTTTGCATGTGGATATCTAGTTTTCACAGCACCATTTATTGAAGAGACTCTCCTTTCCCTATTGTGTTTTCTTGGCACCTTTGTCAGAGATTCATTTACAGTGTATGTATGAGTTTATTTCTGGACTCTGTGTTCTCTCTATGGGTCTATGTGTCTGTTTTTAGTTAGTGCCATACTATTTTGATTACTTTAGCTTTGTAATATAGTTTGAAATTGGGATGTGTGAATTATCCAGCTTTTTCTTCTTTCTCAAGATTGACTTGGCTATTCTGGGTTTTTTTTTTTGTGTGTGTGTGTGTGTGTGTGGCTTCATACAAATTGTAGGATTGTTTTTATATTTCTATGAAAAATGTCATGGGAATTTTCATAGGGATTGCATTGAATCTGTAGATCACTTTGAGTAGGATGGATATTTTAACAACATTAATTGTTCCAATCCATAAACATAGTGTATCTTTCCATTATTTATGTCTTTTTTAATGTATTTCATCAATGTGTTGTACTTTTAAGTGTACAGATCTTTCAATTCTTTGGTTAAAATTTGTGTTTAATAATTTTTATTATTTTTAAAGGTATTATAAATGATATTGTTTTATTAGCTTCTTTTTTGGATATTTGTTGTTAGTGTATAGAAATGCAACTGATTTTTTTATGTTGATTTTGTATCCTGCAATTTACTGAATTCATTTATTAGTTCTAATGGTTTTTTGATGGAATCTTTAGGGTTTTCTATATACAAGATCATGTCATCTGCAAAAAGAGACAAATATTCCTTTCTGATATGGATGACTTTTATGCTTTTGTCTTGACTAATTGCTTTGGTTAGGATTTTTGGTACTATGTTAAATAGAAGTAGCAAGAGTGGGCATCTTTGTTTCGTTCCTGATTTTAGAGGAAAAGCTTTCAACTCATCACTGTTGAGTATGATGTTAGCTGCAGGCTTGTCATATATGGCCTTAAAGTATATTCCTTCTACACCTATTTTGTTGAGGTTTTTTATCATGAAAGGATATTGAATTTGGCCAAATGCTTTTTTTCTGCATCTATTGAGATGATCATATGACTTATCCTTCGTTATGTTAATGTAGTATAGCACATTTATTGATTTGCTTATGTTGACTATCCTTGCAGGGAAAATTCCACTTAATCATGGTATATAATTCTTTTAATGTATGGATAGATTCAGTTTGCTAATATTTTGTTGAGGATTTTTGCATCTATTTTCATCAGGGATATTATCCTGTAATTTTCTTTTCTTATAGTGTTCTTGTCTGGCTTTGGTGTCACGGTAATGCTGGCCTTGTAAAATGAGTTTGGAAGTATTCCTTCTTCTTCAATTTTTTGGAAGAGTTTGAGAAGGATTGACATTAACTCTTCTTTAAATATTTGGTGGAATTTAACTGTGAAGCCAGTTGGTCCTGGAGTTCACTTTGCTGTAATTTTTTCTTATTACTGCTTCAATCTCCTAACTTGTTATTGGACTGTTCAGATTTTCTATTTCTTCATGATTTAGTCTTCGTAAGTTTTATATTTCTAGTAACTTACCCACTTATATTAGGATATGCAATTTGTTGGTGTGTAATTGTGCATAGCAGTCTCTTATGATAGATCCTCTGTATATCTGTGGTATTAGTTGTATGTCTACTATTTTATTTGTACTTTTATTTATTTGAATCTTCTATCTTTTTCCTTGTTTAGTCTGGCTAAAATTTGTCAATGTTTTTTATTTTGAAACAATTCTCAATTATGTTCATCTTTAAAATTAAATTTCTAGTCTTTATTTTATTTAGTTCTCTTATTTTTATTATTTTCTTTCTCCTGCTAAATTTGGGTTTGGTTTGTTCTCTTTCTAGTTCCTTGATGTGTAAATTTTAAGTTTTTTATTTGGGACCTTTCTTTTTTCTTAATGTAAGCATTTTGGGTTGCAAACTTCCCTCTTAGAACTTTTTTTGCTACATCCCATAAGTTTTGGTATGTTTTGTTTCCATTTTTATTTGTCTCAAGATATTTTTTTGATTTCCCTTTTGAGTTCTTCTTTGATCCATTGGTTGTTCAGGAAAGTATCGTTAAATTTCCACATATTTGTGAATTGTGGATTTGAGAACAATGTGTATTCTGCTGCTGTTGGATATATTGTTCTGTATATGTTTGTTGGGTTTAAAGTATAGTTTAAAGTATAGTTTAAGTCCAATCTTCACTTATTGATTTTTTGCCTAGATTGTCTATTGTTGAAAGCAGGGTAATGCAGACTTTTGTTATTATTGTATTGCTGTCTATTTCTCCCTTCATTTCTGTTAATATTTGCTTTTTATTTTTAGATGCTCTGATGTTAGATACATGTATATTTATAATTGTTCTATCCTCTTCATGTATTGACCCCTTTATCATTACGTAGTGACTTTCTTTGTCTCTTGTGACAGATTTTCACTGAAAGTGAAAATATAAGTGACTATATAAGTGACTATATAAATATAGTCACTCTTGCTCTCTTTTAGTTACTATTTACGTGGAATATCTTTTTCTATTTCTTCACTGTCAGCCTATGTGTGTTCTTAAAGTGATTCTGTTGTAGTCAGCATATTGTTGGGTCTTATTTATTTTTTATTTTTATTTTATATATTCATTCAGCTATGCTGTGTATTTTTATTGTTGTAGTTTAGAGACCAGATCTTACTCTGTCACCCAGGCTGGAGTGCAGTGGTGTGATCACAGCTCACTGCAACTTTGAACTCCTGAGCTCAAGAGATCCTCCCACCTCAGCCTTCCAAGTGGCTAGAACTCCAGGCATGCAACATTGCACCCAGATCATTTTTTTTTTTTTTGCAGAGGTGGGGTCTCACTATGTTGCCCAGGTGGTCTTTAACCCTTGGGCTCAAGTGATCCTCCAACCTCAGCCTCCCAAAGTGCTGGGATAATAGACATGAGCCACCACACCTAGCCTACTCTGTGTATTTTGACTACAGAATATAATTCATTTAAATTTAAGTATTATAATTAGTGATATGTAAGGACTTACTATTGCCATTTTGTTCATTATTTTCTGACTTTTTAATAGTTCCTTTCTTTTCTTCCTCATGCTGTCTTCTTTTGTGATTTTTAATTTTTTTTGTGGTGGAATGCTTTGCTATTTTTCTTTTTATCCTCTATTGTTTAAATTATATTATATGACTATCAGCATATAATATGTATATATGTACAGCATCTAATTGTATATATACAATTTTTTTCTCTGTCTTAACTATGAGGCTTATATAAAACATCTTATAGTTATAACAGTCTATTTTAAGCTAATAACTTCAATCAAATACAAAAATTACACTTACATCTCTCCCCTTACACATACATTTTATGCTATTGATGTCATATTTTTATCTTTTTATATTGTCTATCCATTGACAAATTATTTTTAATACTTTTGTATTTTTAACTTTTATGCTAGAAGTAAAAGTCATTTATGCACCACTTTTGCAGTATTAGAATAGTCTCAATTTGACTATACATTTACCTTTGCTAGAGATATTTATACTTTCATATGTTTTTATGTTATTAGTTAGTGTACAGGCAGCTCTAGTAGTGATGAACTTCCTCAGCTTTTACTTGTCTCTGAACAAATTTATTTCTTCTTCACTTCTGAGGGACAGATTTGCTTGATGTATTATTCTTGGTTGGCAGGGTTTTTTTTTTCATTTAACATTTTGAATATATTATTCTACTCCCTCTTGGCTAGCAAGATTTCTGCTGAGAAATCTGCTGATAGTCATATAAAGGTTCTCTTATACGTGACAAGTTGCTTATCTCTTGCTACTTTCAAAATTCTCTCCTTGTCTTTGATTTTTGACAATTTAGTTATAACATTCATCTGGGTAATATTCTTTGAGTTAATCTTGTTTGGGGTTTTTGAGCTCCATGAATCTTGAGCTCCCCAAGTTTGGGAAGTTTTCAGCCATTATTTCTTTAAACAAATTTTTGAGCCTTTCTTTTTATCCTCTCCTTTTAGAATTACCATGATGTTTATATTTGTTCTCTTAATGGTGTCCAATAGGTTCAGTTTGCGTTCTTCATCTTTTCTATTCTTTTATTTTTCTTTTTGTTCCTTTAATTGGCTAACTTCAAATGAACTGTCTTTGAGCTTGCCAATTCTTTTTCCTGTATAATTGAGTCTGCTGTTGAAGCTATCTGTTGAATTTTCAATTCTGACATTGTATTCTTCAGCACCAGTATTTACTTGATTCTTTCTTTACAGTTTCTATTTCTTTATTTAAGTTTTCATTTTGTTCATGCATTGTTTTCCTAATTTCATTTGACTATCTATTTGTGTTCTCTTGTATCTCACTGAGCTTTTTTAAGCCAATTATTTTGAATTCTTTGTCAGGAAATTTGTAGCACTCCCTTTATTTGAGGTCACTACTGAAAATTTATTAGTTTCCTTTGACGGTATCTTGGTGACCTAATTCTTCATGATCTATGTGGCCTTGCATTTTGTGTCTGTGCATTTGAAAATGCAAATATCTCTTCTAGTTTTTACAGACTGGTTTGGACAGGTTAAGAACTTCTGTTGGGTCTTCAGGCTGATGGGATTGCCTCTAGTATCATGGTTGATTGAGGGTGGTATTAAGGGGTTCTTGGGCAGACAGGACTATCCTTGGGTCATGACTGAGCAGTGCTGGAATCAAGTCACAGAGACTGCTTAAGGGTCCACAGCCAGGACCTAAGTCTGCAGGTCTGCCTCTGATGGCACAGATGGGTGTGTCTCCCTCTGGATCTCTGTGTAAACAGAACTGTTCCTGAACCACAGTTGAGAGTACCTGTAGCCAAGTTACAGGGCCACTTCAAGGCCCACTTCAATTATACAACCCATGCCCTGAACATTTCCTGGCTCTATAGTTTTGCATTTTCCAGAATCATACAATTGCAATTATACAGTATAAGGCCATTTCAGACTCTTATTTCACTTAGCGGTATGTATTCAAGGTTCATCCATGTTGCATGAATTTATAGTTCATTTTTTTAAACTGCTGAACATGATTCTATTGTATGTTTGTTTTTCCATGCACCTATTGAAGGTAAACTTGATTACTTCCAGTTTTTAGCAGCTATGAATAGGTTGCTATAAACATTTGGATGGTTCTTATGTGGACATAAGTTTTCAATTCAGTTGGATAAATCCTTAAGAGCACAAATGTAAGACTGAGTCTTACAAAATTAATCTTATTAATGTTTTATTTAACCTAATACATCCAAAATACCTTCATTTCAACATATACTCATATACAAATTGTAAATAAGATATATCACATTATTTTTTGTATAGGGTGTTTGAAATTCAGTGTGTGTTTTACAGCCTCAACACATCACAATTTGAAGTAGCCACATTTCAACTATTCAATAGATGCATATGGCTAGTGGCTACTGTCCCAGGCACCAGAGCTATGGACCATAATTTGTTTTCTTTAAGATTTTATAGCATGTTGGAAGATAGAGAATGTATTTTTAATGCTGCTGGTGGTGGCATAATTTTATCAAATTCATTATTTTATCTATAGCTCTCAAATTATTAATGTCAAAAAAACTAACTTGTGAATGTCCTTACACATTTTGAGGAGTTTGTATGCATATATTGATCACCATTCTAACTTTCCAATTTTTATAAATTTAATATAGACTCCTAATTCCAATGTGTTTTTGCTGATTTTTTAGCCATATAACATGTATTTTCAACACTAGTTTTTGGCTATTACTAGTTTTTTTTATTACACCTTATCCGTCCATGGAGTAAGAAAATTACCTCAATAATTCTTTAGTGTATCATAATGAAGCACTTATGCAAGATTTTTAGAATAAGGGATCATGATATAGTAACCCCTAATAACCATCTTATTTTAAACTCATTTTTGTTTCTTCTATTTTTCTTGTGTGCCACTTCTCCAGTTATTAATCACGGGCATGGATTTTTACCCAATGAGCACAATTATTTTCTTCTTGTGGTGGTCTTTCTCAAGCTCCTTGTACTGAATGTCATAATAAGAACCATGGCAAAATTTATTATTTATGATCATCATTGCTTGTTGCTAGAAAATTTTTGGCTTAGAATTTTTTTCTAAATAATAAAAACACTTACATTTCAAAATGTTTAATTTTTGGTGAGGTAATTGGTACAGAACTGTACAATGATTTAGGCCTGTTACGAGTCATAGTTCTCATAGTTACAAGAATTTTTTTCTTCAGGAAAGCCATTTTACCGAGTATGCCATTTTCTTTCATGAATTTGCAATTTAGCTTTTGTGTTAACAGAAAACCTTATTAATCTAGTATTACTTTATTTAGGATAGCAAAAGGACTGCTAGTCCCTAGATATCTAGATGGTCTGTTACTTTAATAAAAAAAATTAGATAATCTCAAGGAAGTTAATTGCAATTCTGTTTTTTTCCCCTTCTCTGGTCCCCTGTGTTAAGAATTGATAAGGTTTTTACTGCATTATGTTAGCATTTTCCTGATACTAAAATTAAGCTTATAGAACTGTCATTTCTAGGGTAATTCTTTTTCACTTTTAAAAATGGTGATAGTTTTCTGATTTTTATCAAATTTTTGCTTGTTCTCCATGATGTTTCAAATTATGACCAATATCTATGTACATAATTTTATGGGTTTATGTCTATCTTTGTTTAACTAAATCTATTTTTACAATTTCACCAAAAAGATAAATTATGAGGTACTTATTTTCTTTCAAAAATATTGTTCTCATTATAGAAAGAGTCACTGTAGATTTTCTTTAAGCAGCACACTCCCTCTTGCCAGAGTGCTGAAATCAGAGTTACCTATCTGTGCCTGTTTGCATCCGGAAAGGATAGAGTGTATGGAGAAAAAGAGAGGGTTAATATAAGTGAAAGAACTGGTAACTGGTGAAGAAGAGGAAAGGGATCAAAAACACAGCAAAGAGAGTCTTGCCTTAGCAATTAGGAGCTCCATTTCTTCCATAACTACCATTATACTTTAAATAATTAATGGTCAGCAAGGCATGACTAGCACTAAGGAAAATTAAGGACTCCTGCGTTTATGGATAAGATGCTGACAAACCTACATGCATTTATGCCCTTTTGCCACGTCACTTGTGATCACTGTGAAAAATTTAAATAGTGTAGGAATATACCCGGGCTTGGAAAATAGGAAAGAGTACCATTCATGCACTAGCCCCTAGCTTGCACACCACCATAGTTCACTGTGTGTTAAAAAAATTAACGAAATGAGATAAATACCTAGATACAGGCAAGACACATTTCTGAATGTTAAGAATTCAAAAGACGGTAGAAACATTCAGGCCAAAATATGGTAACAAACACAGGAATAGACAAGCCAACAAACAAAAGCAGGTTACCTACAGATTATAAAAGAGAAATTGATCTCAAATGTGTCTCAAACATTAACCTTAAAATAAAATATATGTAGATTTGTCTAGCTAAATGTCCACTTCTGAAGGACACAGAGAGAATTGTTCAATTATGAAAGCATACAGACAGTAGAAAAATCATATGCCTTATTGAAAATTTTTTTAAGACATTCAGTATATTGAGCAGTGAAACACAATTAATAATCTCAACAAAGTGTGAAATTTTAACATCAGTTAAGTATAAAATACATGGTAGCTCCAATTAATTCTATTTTTATTGATTTATTATATACATATTATGAAAAAATAAATGCAAATACATTTATAACAATAGCACCAACCTTCCCCCAACTTCATAGTCCCTTTCCTGGAGGTAACCACTTCCAATTTGCAACACTGTTTCTTTTGGTGTTTTAATCCACATTTCTATATGACACACTTATAATTCTGGTTTTAAATTTTGAAATTGAGACATTATTTATTGACTTCCTGGAAAGTCCAACTGTCTGTTCTCTCTTTCCTTCTACTATAGTTATACCACACTTTTTGATTACATAAAAAGTCTATTTATTTGGTTAAATACAGTATTTATATCACTATGACCATGCAAATATAATTCCTTCTTGAGCCATGATTATTTTTTCTTTATCATACAAATGTTGTTTTCCTGGAATTAATAATTATTTTATTATATAAGCTTTTAGTTTGCTATAGAGACAAATTTTTTTCCAAAGACGTGAGTAGATCTGTCAGAAGCCTAACAGTATATTTTCCAAATGTACATACCTATTAGATAATGTCTTTCCTTTCATCATCATCATTATTATTATTATTATTATTTCAATACTGGAGGCCTTCCTTATTTAGCTTTCTTATGTTCTCCTAGAATCTGTTCTGGCCTTTGACTTGCCTTACCTCAAAATGTAATCCTGAGAGTTTTTGTGTTATTTTTGTTTCTAGATCTATGTCCTTCTCTATGCTTTCCTCTCTTGTTTTGCTAAATACACCTCCTAGGTACTTCCAAAGAGTCTTTGAGAGTTATATTTTTTGGATTCCTGCATGTCTAAAATTGAGATTATTCTATCTTCACAACTTATTTGTAATTTGAATGGAGAATTGTTGAAAATCATTATTCTTAGAATATTGAAAATATTACTCCTTTTTATTCTGGTATTAAGAATACTGTTTACTTTCTGGGACCTATCACTTTAATATTTCCCTCTGGAATTTTTAGTATGTTCTTTATCTTTATATTCTGTAATGTTACAATGATATGTCTTCGTGAGGGTTGACTACTAATCTATGTGCAGGTATAGGAGAGAGATTTGCTATTCTAAAAGCTGTGTATAAAGATTTTCAAGCAATCACTCTACTTTATGCCCCATATTCCACAATACCTATTGCCTCTGAGTGCTGAGTCTAGAGATTCTATGGTACTAATGGGGTTAGATATTACAATTACACTTCCAATGTAGGCACTTAGATAGTAACGTCAATTTGTACTCATTTGGGTTTTTAACCCTCCAAAATATAATATATTCATATTTCAAATTTACTTTGAATTCCTTTCCAGTTTTTTTTGTCTTTCTGTGTTAATACTGGTTTAAGTCCTTTAATATCATTTTAGCAGGGTTTATATTTTGAGCAGAGGTAAATACATGTCAATCTACCATTATTAATTGAAAATAAAGCTGATTTATGCTTACTAAGTCTGGTTACAGAATAGAATGCAAATATAAAACTCTTAGTTTAAGGAAATGATTTTTAATTAAAATATTAAGTAGTAATAAACCAGGTCTAATTCACTGAATATACCAAAAATTAAAAATGTGAGAAGAAAGAAGGAAAAGATACAATTTCCCCCAGTTATTCATATTTAATAAAGGAATTCAGTAGATATAGCATCATGTATGATATTTATATGTAAGGAAGCACTAGTTCAAGTATGTTTTTAATAGTAAAAAGAGTGTGACCAAATACTGGAAATTTGCTTTATAAAATTCAAATTACATTTTTGGAAAAATATTCTTAGTAAATTAAAAATGATAGGATAATTCATCCTATATGACTTTGAAGTAGTTTGTGGCCTACTTATGTACTTACCAATAAAAACTAGAATTTGAAAAAAGTCTATATGGAGACATTGCAAAGCTACCTTTTCAAGGTATCTAGGACCTGAAGGAATGAAATCTTGAAGAGAAGGGAACCATTAATAGGGAGAATTTTTCACATGCAAAGTCCATAAATAAATTTTTAAAATCTAGAAATACAAAAAAATAGGGTAAAGAGAAAAAGATGGGAATAGAAATAGATCCACATGTGCACTAGATTATTCAGACACAAATTTTAAAATAATTATGATTAATATATCTATAAAAATAGATGGCAAGATTGAAAATTTCATCAGAGAATTATATTCTATAAATAAAGATACTAAGGGAAAATCCAATACTGAATAAAAGCAGTAATTAAAATCTAGAAACCAGGATTCATGCTCTTTTGGTTAGGTTCCCAAGAAACAGATCCTGAAATGATTCCAATGATTTGTGTGCAGCTGATTTATTAGAAGATGTTACCAGAAGAAAATGGCATGAGAATGAGCAAGTGGGACCAGAAAGGAAAGGCAAAAGTAAGATATTAAGTAAAATCACTCAGGGAAATTCTAGAAAAAGTATAGATCACATGCAAATGTTTTCCCAATCAGGAGCAAGAGAACAAAAATGTTTATATCCCTATACTTGTCAATTCTTGGTTAAGGGATTACCTTGGGGGAGTGAAGATCCCAGGTATGCAGGCAAAGATGGCTAAAGGAGCTTGAGGGCAACACTCTAAGAGATACAGGTGCATGATATATTGCTATAAAGAATCTATTAAATGGTTTTATTAGCCTATTGGCCATGACAGAAGAGAGGATTATAAACAGAAATCTAAGTCAGTAGAATATATTCATATTGAAACAAATAAGTATAAAATAATATACTTATTCAATTATTCAATATGAATTTATTCAATTCATATTGAAATAAACAAGTATAAAATAATAATAAGAGAAAATTATATGGATCATGATAAAACTGACTAAAATAAATGTAATTAGAGGCCCAGACTGGGGGGAAAGAGTATAGAGCAGAAGAAATATCTGAAATGTTAACAGTGGATAATTTCCAAAATTAACACAAGATATTAAGGCATAAATTCAAAATATTCTAAGAACAGTAGACAGGATAAATACAAGGAAGAATACATCTAGGAATGTAATAATAAAACATTTCAAAACTGATGACAAAAGAAAATCTTAACAGCCAGATTAAAAGGCAAGCATTACATTCAAGGGAAAAGCAATCAAATTGATAGCTGACATCCAAATAGTTATAATGGGGTGAAAGACTATGACATAACAACTCAAAATGGCTGAAATAAAATGGGTGCCAACTGAGAATTTTATACATGGCAAAATTATCTTTCAAGATTGAAAACCAAACAAAAACATTTCCAAGGAAGAGGGCAAAATTTATGAGAGAATTTTCCACTAATGTAGCCACCATAAAAGATACAAAGGAAATTCCTCAGGCAGTAAGGATACACTGAATCCAGAAGACAGGAAGAAATGATGAGCAAAAGTTAAATGGAAAATATTTGGGAAAATATAATTGAATACTGATGGGACAAAATAGTTAAGATTTTTAAGGTGTGTAAAATATATATTGTAATAGCAAGCATGTCAATAATAACAGAAAAAGCAGAAGTGTAAATTTGTAACGTCCTATCATTTTCTGGAAAGTAGTAAGTGTACTATATTAGAGTGTGATAAATCAGGAATGCATTTTGAAATCTCTAAACTGTCTGATACACTAGCCACTGGACATGTATGACTGTTGAGTACTTATGCTGACTAATATATCAGCTACTAGTCATGTACAACTGTTGAGTACTTGAATAAGACTAGACCAAACTGAAGTGTGCTTTAAGTGTAAAAGAATAAAAGAATTTAAAATATCTCATTAATGATTTCATCCTGATTATATGTTGTTATAACATAGCATATTATTATAGGATATTTTAGGATCATTGGATTATATAAAATATATATTTAAAATTTATTTCATTTCTTTCTCTTTACTTTTTTCATGTGGCTACTAGAAAATTTAAAATTGCATAGGTGGCTTATCTTATATTTCTATTGCACAGTGCTGCTTCAAGGTAACTCTAAAGGAATAATTAAAATGTATAATTAATATGTTAAATATAAATTACAATAGAAATAGCATCTAATACAATATAAATACAAATTAGAGGGACAAATTAGAGGAAAGAGAACAAAAAAGTGGTAGGTTGAAATAGAAAACAAATGGCAATATGGTAGATATAAATAAATCAGTAATTATATGAACTGTAAGTGGATTAAACAATCAATTTTAAAACAAGTAGTATGTATGGATAATAATGCAAAATCCAAGTACCTAGTAATCACCTTAAACATATAAATGCAGAAGAAAAGAAATTTTTGTTTCACAGATTGAAAAAAATTTGGGAAATCTGTACAATACAAATAGTGACTGAAAGAAGGCAAGTGTAGTCATATTAATATTAGACAACATAGCACTAAGTGTTATTAGTAATAAGAAGTGACTTCAAAATAATAGAAACTGATCAACAGAAAGATTTGAAAATTCTAAATGGTATGTGCTAATTACATAACGTCAGAATATATTAACAAAAATGACGGAAATAAAATAAAGAAAAAATATACAATTGAGAAAGTAATGTAACTATTTTAATAATTGGTAGGAAAGGAAATAATAAGTCAGTAAGCATATAGAAGATCTGAAAAACATAATTAAATGATGCAAATAGCAAATTCCATATAAAGGAATATATGTATTTCTTTCAACTGAATATGGGCCATTATAAAAAGCTGATAATAATTGTTAGGTCATAAAAGATGAATTTAAAAATTTCAAAATACAGATATTATTTCCTGGTAGATTCTTTGACCTGAGTGCAATTAAACTAGAAATCAATTACAAAAAGATGACAAGAAAATGTCAAAATGTCCAATTCTTAAATATTTTAGTTCAAAGAACAAATCACACTGGAAATTTGAAAATAAGTTGATTCGAATGAGGACAGAAAGAAGACATCAAAATTTGTGAGATGCCGCTAAAGGTTAATATAGAAGGAAGTTTAAAAATTTAATTATCTATATTAGAAAACAACTTCTGAAAAATCAATAAATTAAATATTTATTTCAAGAAGATAGAAAAGAACCATAAAGAAACCCTCCAAATTATAGAAAAAAGTAAATGATAAACATAAAATCAGATAAATAAAAGAAATAGATAATTTTGTGATAGTATAAAATACAGAAAATCGATGTTAAAATTTATGTATTTAAAAATAATAACAAAATTGGTAAACTCTAATAAGAATAGTTAAAAATAAAAAGAGATGGCACAAGTTATTCTGAAATGAAAATGGAGACGTCACTACAGATGTTACAGATATATAAAAAAGTATAGATTATGAACACCTTTAGTCAAGACATTTGACAATATAAATAAAGTTGGCAAATATATAGAAAAATATAAATTATCAAAACATACAAGGAGAAATAAAAAATGGTGCATCCTATATTAATTCCAAAAAAAGACTAGAATGGAAAAAATACACATAGAAATTCCAAAAATATCTATAAACCAGTAGATTTAATTAGTGAATGCAACATTAGTATTTCACAACCAAGATAGAAACAATTTTATTTCCATAAACAAGCAACAACTTAATTTTTTAAAATATCCTTATATCAAGTATATAGAAATAAATCTAATGAAATGTAAAGAGATTTCTACAGAAGAATTTACAAACATTGAAAATTAGAAAAGGATGAAGTCTTATAAACAAGTGGATATACTGCATTTAAGACTTAAAATAACCAATATTTGAAGATGTTAATTAATTCTTCCCGAATTCTTTCTAGATTCAGTGCAATACCAAAAAGGGAAATTTTTTGTGAAAACTGACAACCTGATTCTAAAATTTATATGATTTGTGGGTTGAATTTCCTGACAAGATGACTCTATGGTAGAAATTAGCGTGTGTATGATTTCTTCCCTGTGATTGCGAAGGGAAGGAAGAAGGATTGGGTAGACAGAGAACTTAAACTTTGATGCTGGTTCAGTAGAGAGTTCAGCTAACATTATAGGCACTTCTGAAACTCTGATTACTCATCAGATTTGTTTGACAAGGAAGTGCCTTTATTGGTGACTCTCCTAATTGCTGGCTGAATTTAAAGAGTTCAGGAAGTAGCTGTCGTTTATAGTTCAAAAGACTCTTGCTATTTCTCCCTAGTGGAAGTGTTCTTCCTTTGGGAACCAAGACCTCCAAACCTATTGAGCACAGAGTGGTAGAAATGGTGAGCACAAGTTCTTCAAGTAGGTACCTGGAAATGATAAAGAGCAAAGTCACTCTAGCTTCCCTCCATTGTTTTCCATGTATCCTATCTGTTGGGGACATGGCCCTATATAAAGTTCATTAATTTAAAGTGTACGCTGTATCCTGTAGAATGGCACCATATCGTCCCAAAGTAATGTCTTAGAACTGGTGCTTCAGCTAGCTATGTGTTTGGCATTGCTCCATTGCTTTATGAATCTCATGATATGTGGAACTATTAGAGAATCTCATGGCCGCGTGCCCACTCTGGCACCTTTTTGCTGGAAAGTGTCTCTCTTGCCTGACATAATATTAAGTGAGATCCAAAGGAAGCCCTTCAAGTATGGTGCTGACTGAGGCCAAGCTGTTAGAAAAGGCAAACTCACATGAGAATATGTGTCTATTCTTACTAAATGGAAATTACTCCCCTTCCGAGATTGAAGGGGTCCTATGAAGTTAACTTGCCACAAAGTGGCTGGTTGGTTTTTCCTTAAAGACTGATCATATTGTTAAATTGACATGGTCTATGTTGCTGCCAGGTTGAACACTGAGCTGTGGCAGTAGCCCAATCACTCTTGACATTAAAAATAGTGGAAGTCCAGCTATTGTGCCCATTTATAGCTCTCTCTATAAGTCACATGGCTGTGTTATTCATGTGTCTGTTGTGTCAACATTCATTTTGACCTATGATAGAGGCTGGCGAAGATCCACTTGTTAAATCATTTTGTCTATCTGCTTTTTTTAGTGTCTTTTCTATGGATAATGCTGTCTATTGGGGTTAACATGCTCATTTTGTATACAAATATATATACAAAAATACTTATACTTTTTTCTCACTCTCACATGTCCACAAACCAATTTACATCTCTTATCATACAAAATAGATGAACAGGTGCACTACCCAAAGCTCTGCCTATTGGGAGGATTTCCCTCATCCATGTCTTTCAAAGCTACTTGTAAAGGGGACTGTAGTGTAGCTGTTATCTGTTTTTAGCTACCAGATACCAAGCTGACTCATCCATAAACCATACTCAGGTTAATTCTCTTCTTTTATATGGTCGTAAAGAATATTCTATGTGACATAATGTGAGCTGAGGCAGAGGTACTGTTCTAATACGGGTGGATGACATGGAGATCTAGGCAACCTACTCATGTACCTTGCTTGCATCTTCTCATCCTGCTCATGTTCAATCACAGATGTATCACTTCTGTTTTATTATGGAATACTATACTGCTGAACCTAGCCAACTTATCATTTGATGGGTATGGCAGATTTTGGTTTATGATGGGCAAGTCTATTGCATCATAGTTACGTGTTACAACTCTATTATGCCCCAGAAGCATTCTGGGAGCTATCTCTTCAAATGTGTATATTTTCCCTTTCAAATGGCACAGCCTTGTTCCAGAACAATAAATGTGTGCATTATGATTCCCTCTTGGAAGTTGCCACAAATTCCACAAGGCATCTTTTCCCATTAAAAATTTTAAGATGGCCCCCAATAGTACCAATGGTGGTTGTATTAGTTTTCTGTTGCTGTGTAAGAAATTACCACAACAAAAGGGTGGTAGTATGTGCTAAGCAACACAAATTTTATTATCTCACAGTTTCTGAAGGTCACTCTTGACCAACTATGTCAAGTTGGGCTTGGCATAGCTGTGTTCTCTGTTCAAGGTATCACAAGGTAGAAATCAAGATGTAATCCAGGGCTGTGTCTCATTTGGAGCTCAGGGTTCCCTTCCAAGCTCATTCAGATTACTGGCAGAATTCAGTTCCTTGCACTTGCAGGAATGAGACCCATGATTATCAAAGAGGATAACCAGATATTGCTAGTCCACTGGTTCTTATGGTCTAAGAGTCAAAGCTACTCGTAACAGCCTGAACCTGCTACAGAACTCTTTCCTGCTCTGGACCTCACTAAAGGTGACAGCCTTCAATTTTACTCTGTGCACTATATTGATGCTGTATTCCCAAGTGTGGAATGTGCAGTGTCGAGAACACGAAACAGCCTATAAGGCTTGTGCTTCCTTATTTATGATAGGAAGTACAAGGTACAATCAATTGTTGTTCTCTTTGAAGAGGGTGGCCCAGCATGCCGTATACCAATATATACCTAAAACTTTCACTGATGTGGTAAATCCCTGATTCTTTGTAGCATTATCTCCTATCCTGTGAAGTTCATGAATTTTATCAAGTTCTCCAATGTACTAGCAATCTCTTGATTATCCTCTTTGATTAGCATGATGTCATCAATATTATAAACCAGTATGATACTCTTCATGATTTCTAGGCAGTCCAGATCTCTTTAGACCATACCATTATGTACATATTCTTGTCTATTCCAAGTGCATGGAAACTGTCTTTGATCCTCTTTTTTTTTAAAAAAAATATAGATATAAAATAATGTATTCACCAGATCAATGGCTGCCTATCATATCCTCAAGGTTTTGTTAATCTTCTGTACCAAAGACTCTACAATGGCCACAGCAGCTACACATTGGGTTACTTAATTGAGTTTGTAGTAATTCATCTTCCTATTCTCTTATCCATCTAGTTTTTTATAGGATTCAAAGTGATAAATAAAATGCAGATATTAGAGGGACATGACCCTTTTATTCTAGGTTTTAAATTTAAGCATTAATTTCTTTCATTTCTCTCCCACCTCAATGGTTAGAATATTGTTTACCTAAGTAAATGAACATAGGTCCCTTTGGGGAAAGAATGGGGGAATAATTACTTATAATCTTGCTGAAGGAAAAGTACCATATATTCTTCCTTCTTGGCAGCTGGTTTCTTTTTCAGTCATTGGATTTCAGGCCTGAAAATGGGCTGATGTACAAAAACTGGACAAGGAATCAAAAAACATTATTTAGGTGACTGCCCTCAGATTCCTTTGGTTTCTTTGATTGTACATAATGAATAGTTCCCTTGTTGGCTGTCCATCTATTTTGCTTCTAGGGATGCTGCATTCTACTAATCACTCTTGACATCATTAAGCCAGATATGTAATAACAACTCCAAACTATATGCATGATCCACAGAGGATAGCTAATATTGAACATATTAGTGATGTTGGTATCCTCTTTACCGGCACATCTTTTGTTGCTCTTGTAAATGGTGTAGTCTCTGGGAATTCTTATAGAACATAGACATTGATGGATTTCCTGACCTTGAATAATATGTCCACTTTAGTAGGCTTACTTCTCTTAGCCTTTTAATTCCTTCTTGACACCCTCTGCAATTGGAATTTTTGCATTTTGATCTTATGTTGTGTTGACCATAACTCTTTTCAAACTTTTAGGAGCCATCCTAACAGTGTGCTTACCACATATTCTGGGATCCTTGCCAGTGTGTCCTAAATCCTGGAAAGTGCTATTCAAATGATTGGCTTTTTAAAAAATATATATATATTATTTATTTATTTATTTATTTTTATTTCAGAATATTATGGGGGTATAACACTTTGGCTATATATATTGCCCATGCACTGCCCATGTCAGAGCTACAATCATGGTCATCCCACAAACTGTGCTTTTTATCATTTAACTTTATGTTCCACCTATGTATACTTTCCCAACTATTGCAAATGCGTGCTGGTTAGGTCCTGCATATCCTTTGACGTATAGACTCTTTCCTTCCTTATTAGGCCAACCCCATCTCTGGTCAGGTTATGTTAAGACTTAACCCTAATTATTAGGGAAATGAGTTGGGGTCAATCCTGAGGTGGGGCACATGTTGTCTGATTGGGGAGAGGCCTTTGCATCATTTATAAGCAAACGGGGAGTAATGGTCCTTAAGAGAGAGGAGTGGGCAACTTCCGCAAGCTCAGGGGTTTCAATGGAATCTGGGTAGCCACAATTTTTGTATGTTATCAAGTTAGATGTCCCCATTTCATATGTCAGGGTCTCAATATTCCCAAAATAGGGTCCTGATGTTGGCATAGCAAACCTGCTTAGGGTGAGAGTTTAACTTTTAGGGCTCTGCTACTCTTATGATTAAGTTCTGAATATGATCTTCATCTTTCTCATCCTCCTGCTTTTTATACTACCAAGGAGGCCCTTTCACTCTCTCACTTGGCTTTGGTTGTGATTAATTAATTTCAGCCTTTCATTGACTTCAGCTGACCTTAGCAACCGTCACTCAATTTCACTGTCCTTATAGTTACTATATTCCACTGATACCTCAAAAACCTGATACATTATACCACTAGTACATTCACTTCCACAAGTACAGACATACCTGAGGTACATTGCAGGTTCAGTTCTTGACCACTGGAATAAAGTGACTATCACAACAAAATGAGTCAATTAATTTTGTTTCCCAGTGCGTATAAAAGTTACATTTATACTACACTGTTGCCTAAGTGTGCAATAGCAGTATGTTTAAAAAACAATGCACATACCTTAATTAAAAATACTTTATTGCTAAAAAATGATGAGCCTTCAGTGAGTCATAATCTTTTTGCTGGTGCAGTATCTTGCCTTGATGTGGATGGATGATTGATTAGGGTGATGGTTGCTGAAGGTTGGGGTGGTGGTGGCTGTGGCAATATCTGAAAATAAGACAATAATGAAGTTTTCTGTATTGGTTGATTTCCTTTCATGAAAGTTTTCTCTGTAGCATGTGATGCTATTTGTTAGTATTTTACCCACAGTAGAACTTCTTTCAAAATTGGAGTCAATCCTCTCAAATGTGCCACTGCTTTATCAACTAGGTTTATGCAATATTCTAAATTCTTTGTTGTAGTTGTTTCAACAATGTTTACGGCATCTTCACCAGGAGTAAATTCTATCTCAAAAATACACTTTCTTTGCTCATCCATAAGAAGCAACTCCTCCTTCATTAAAATTTTATAATGAGATAATAGTCGTTTAGTCACATCTACAATCTCCCCTTTTAATTCTAGTTCTTTTGCTATTTCCACCACATCTGCAGTTACTTCCTCCACAGAAGTCTTGAACACCTCAAAGTCAAACATGAGAGTTGGAATCAAATTCTTCCAAACTCCTGTGAATGTTGATATTTTGACTGCCTCCCATAAATCATGAATGTTCTTAACAGCATCTAGAATGGTGAATCCTTTCCAGAAGGTTTTCAATTTACTTTGCCCAGATCCATCAGAGAAGTCAATATCTATGGCAGCTATAACCTTATGAAATGTATCTCTTATATAATAAGACTTGAAAGTCAAAATAAATCCTTGATGTTGTGGTAGCAGGCATGAAAATAACATTAAACTTGTTCATCTCCATCAGAGTTCTTGGATGACCAGGTGCATTGTCAATGAGCAGTAATATTTGGAAGGAATTTTTTTTCTGATTAGTAGGTCTCAACAGTGGACTTAAAATATTCAGTAAAACATTCTCCAAGCAGATGTGCTGTCATTCAGGCTTTGTTGTTCCATTTATAGAGTACAGACAGAGTATATTTAACATAATTCTTAAGGGGCCTAGGATTTTTTTGAATAATAAATGAGCATTGGCTTCAACATAAAGTCACCAGCTGCATTAGCCCCTACCAAGAGAGTTGGTCTGCCTTTTGAATCTTTGAAGGCAGGCATTGACTTTTCCTATCTAGCAGTGAAAATCCTAGATGGCATCTTCTTCCAATGGAAAACCATTTCCTTTATATTGAAAATCTGTTGTCTAGTGTAGCCACCTTCATCAATGATCTTAGATAGATTTTTCTGGATAACTTGCTGCAGTTTCTACATCAGCACTTGCTACTTTACCTTGTACTTTTACGTTATGGAGATCTTTTCTTTTCTCAAACCTTATGAACCAACCTCTGATCATTTCAAACTTTTCTTCTGCAGCTTCCTCGCTTCTCTCAGCCTTCATAGAATTGAAGAGAGTAATGGTGTTTCCCTAGTTTAGACTTTGATTTAAGAGAATGTTGTGGCTGGTTTGATTTTCCATCCAGACCACTAAACCTTTCTCCATATCAGCAATAAAGCTATTTTGATTTCTTATCATTCGTTTGCTCACTTTTAATTTCCTTCAAGAACTTTTGCTTTGCCTTCACAACATGGCTAACTATTTGGCATAAGAGGCCCAGATTTTGGCATATCTGGGCTTTTGACATGTCTTTTCCACTAACCTTAATTATTTTCAGCTTTTGATTTAAAGAGAGAGACATGCAACTTTTTCTTTTATGTGAACACTTAGAGGCCACTGTAGGGTTTTTAATTACCTCAATTTCAATATTGTGTCTTAGGGAATAGGGAGGCCTGAAGAAAGAAAAGCAGGTCAGTGGAGCAGTGAGAACACACAAAACATTTATTGATTAAGTTCATTGTTTTACATGAGCATGGTTTGTGGAGCCCCAAAATAATTTCAAAAGTAACATTAAAGATCACTGATCATAGATCACATAATAGATATAATAATAATGTTTGAAATATTGTGAGAATTATCAAAATGTGACAGAGAGACACAGAGTAAGCATGTGCTGTTGGAAAAATATTGTCACACACTTGCTTGGCCCAGGGTTGCCACAAATTTGTAAAAAAGAAAAAAATGCAGTATCTGTAAAATGCAATAAAGTGTGATGTGCCTGTATACATTTCAGTTCACCACAGGTAAAGATTTTAACAACTTCACTGCTTCCTTGCTGTGAGGGCTATCAAGACTCCACCTAAAATGTTATTAGTTTTATTATCAGCAAGGTAATGGGTGATCCAGCTCCAAAATCCCATTCCAGAGTCCACTTTCTTGGCCTACTCCTGGCAACAAGTTTCTCAGAATGTATTTCTAAGGAAGTGCATTCTGAGATGAAGATTAGCATGCAAGAAGTTTCTTAGGAGTGTTTTTGTAGGAGTAACACCTATTAAAGTAAGGTTTGAAAGCAGAATTAGATGAAGAGAGAAGCTTAATTGAAATGTCTCAACAAAGAACTTAGGTAGTCCTATGACGATCTCTGAAGCTTAGGTGCCCTTCAGTTATATCCCCTCAGGAAGGGGGCCATGGTATTGGGTGAGATATTTTTCTCCAGTCAAGTCAATCCGAAAAGGGGAGTGAACACTGAAGACTTTTCTCCAGGAGTATTCTACTGAAATGGGACCTAAGCAGCGTATCACAGTATTGCCACATATAGAAATAAAAAGGGACAATAACACTTCAAGACAACCATGAAAAACAGGAACTAAACTGAAAGATATACGCAGGTAGATATCATGGCCTATTTTAAAGCTATTTTAATTTTTACAGCAAATGACTGTAGTATTGGTGAAAGAATAAACAGATGATTGAAACAGAACAAATAGGCCAGAAATCAACCCATACACACATGAATACTTGACTTATAATGAAGTTAACACTATGAGTGTTTTATGAAGGTGTATCTTTTCAAAAAATGGTGCTGAACCAATTCGATAGCCATATGGAAAAAGTGAATATTGATATCCAAACTCAGACAACACAATTACCGATGAAATATGAAAGAGCTGAATATAAAGACTAAAAATTAAAGTGTTTAGGAAAAATCACAGGAGAATATATTTATGCCCTTGAAGAAGGCATAAAGCACTAATCATAAAATTTGATAAATTGGACTATTAAAATTAATATTTTTTCATGGAAACATATCAAAAGACCTTAAGAGATTATAAAACAAGTTGGAAAATATTTGCTAAAAATATCTGACTAACTAAGTAACATACAGAATTATGTGAAAATACTGGGCAAACCTATAAAAAAAAAATTTGCAAATCATTGGAAAAATGGGCAGACATTTTAAACAGGCATTTCACAAATGGGGATATCCAAAAGGTTAGTTAATATATAAAAAGATACTCAACCTCATTTATACTTCTACATACTTATATGAATGACTAAAATTAAAAAGAAAATTAAAAAATTAAAACAAGTGAAGATTAGGATGTAGAGTATGTGGTACACTCATTGCTTGTGAGCATTAATACAACCACTTTGGAAAACTGTTTGATAGTATCTATTTATTAAAGTTGAATATATGTATACCTTTTGACTCAATAATTAAATTTCTAGGTATATTCAAAACAGAAAAGTGTATGTTTAACAAAAGAATGTTCATAGCAGCAATATTGGTAATAAACCCAAATGAGAGACAACCTAAATGTCCATCAAAGGAATAGAATAAATAAATAAGCTGAGGTATATTCATACAATAGATAATTACAATTATCAATGACATCTATCAATTATTATTATAGATATACAAACAGATAAAACTCACAGACATGGTATTGAGTGATGAAGAATCGAGACAAAAAAGAATACATACTGTTGGGGGGGAAATGTGTTTGTGTGTGTGCATCAATTTCAAAAGGAGGAAAATTAATATATGGTATTATATATCAGCATACAGTTGTCCCTTCATATCTGTGGGTTCCACATCTGTGGATTCAGTAAACCACAGATTGAAAATATTTGAAAAGAAATGGATGGTTGCGTCTGTGTTGAACATATACAGACTTTTTGTCTTGTCATTATTTCCCTAACACAATGTAACAGCTATTTACAAAGGATTTTACATTGTGTTAGATATAATTAAGTAACCTAGAGATGATTTAAAATATATGGCAGGATGTGCATAGGTTATATGCAAACACTACACCATTTTATATAAGCAACCTGAGCACCCATGGAATTTGGTATCTGTGGGGTGGGGTGGTCCTGAAACCAATACCTTACAAATACTGCGGGAAAATTGTATTTGTTTCTTTCGTGTAGGAATATAGTAGTAACTCCATTAGGGCACCAAGATAGTACTCGAGGGTTGGAAATATTCTCTATCTTATTCTCATGCTGGTTACTAGATATTAAATTTTATTGAGCTACATAGGAAAAAAATTTGTCTTTATTCCTATTATTTTGATTAAAGGCTTATTTACCAAAAAAAGAGGACAAATACTCCCTTAACATAAAACAACTACCAGTAATGTCAAAGTGTTATTGTGCCAGTGGTGGTCCCAATAAAGTCAGGAGCAACAACAACAAAAAAACCTTCTTTCAATATTAGTATTTAACACATTGACTGCCATGTGAGTTGTGTTTAACTCAGGCTAGTTTTGAACCCAGGGCCTCATGAAGCAAAACCCTGCAGTTGGTTTGTGAAAATCTTACTTGTTTATGTTCTTATTGTTACAATTAATATAGACAATTTAATTCTAAAAATGTGGATTGCATTGCATATAATTCACGCACAGTAAACAATAAAAAATAACAAATTAGAAAAGATTGTTTTGTTTTAATAAAACACCATGGCCCCAGGGAAAAATTTGTTTTCTAGTGTGGCAGTCAATGTGTTAATATTTTTATGTAAGTTCTACATGATGCAATGAGTTAGGAAAAATAAATTAGTGGAATAACAATTATATAAAGAGGTAGTGAGATGTTTGACAATTATATGTGAGATATTTGACAATTTGAGAAACTGAGACCATTTACTATAAATTATCACATTTAACAATAAAAGTGGGGAGGTTGGCTCCTGTAAAAAAAAGTATATACATATGCATCATTTATTTTATTTAATTGCATTAACCTGTTAGAAAATGAAACAGAAAAACATATTAATAATAACTATATGATCCAATTTGTACCTGTTATCCTAGAGTAATTATTAATAGTGTTTCCTTTCACTGTTAAAGTCTCCTGGTTTGAATAGTAAGTTATATGCTCACCTTACTAATAAGCAATAATAAATATAAAAATATGTACAAAGAGACCTAATAAGAAATATAAATGAAAAAAATCTACCAAAAATAGTGAATATATGGACACAAATACCAAGAGTCAATACTAAAAATATTAATTCTCCATATAATACAAGTTATAAAAATATAATTCCAGTTAAAATATTACTGGATATTTTTGAACAGTTTAACATGTTTCTAAAGGTCGTCTTGAAAAATTAATGATTGTAACATTCTGCAAATTGTGAAAATAAAGGAATAATGAGCGGTGGTTTGTACTGGTTAATACTGAGATGGTAGTAGAATGCCAAAGTCATCAAAACAGTTTGGAATGCATAAGAACTGACTGATAAATAGTCCCAAGAAGAAAGCAGAAAGATAGATCCCACCACATCCACATACAGGATATAATACAGTTCATATGAAGTCAATAAAGAAAGTAAGATGTCTTTGGGGAAATGATTCATTCTAACTGATTAAGTATTTAAAACCAAAAAAAGGGGGACAACCATGAGATGCCTAGAAGAAAATGAAGGTTTGGGGTTCAGAGAAAACATTGTATGTATAAAAAATTATAGAGCCAGATTGATACTTTGCATAAAAATTAAAATTGATATATACCATAAAGTTATCAATATTAAAGTAAAAATTAAAATAATAAAATGTTTATAATCCTTAGTAGCATTACTATATAAAAGATTTTAACATTTAGTAACAAAATAGATGAAGATACTAATAAAAATAACCAAAATATATGTACAGGTAATTAATGACATTAATCATTTGTCATTAGTAATGACAAAAACACCTAGTTTAATAGTTCTTCACAAAAATCAAAGTGATACACGTTAAGAAAATGAGAGTCTCTAGCCAATCCATCCTCTTTCAAACAAACACCTTAATGCCTTAGTCCTTGATCTTATGCAGTTGCTCTACAACTTTTTAGTTTTGTTATGGATTTTAAAAATTATTCTAGTGGATCAATTACTCCCCTTGCTCCCATTTTTTAAACTACCAATGAAGGAGGGATTTTGTGCTTTTGAGGACTAAAGAAGAGTAACAAATTCAGGACCAACGATATCTAGTATGGTCATGCGTTGCTTAATGATAGGCATGTGTTGTGAGAAATGTGTCATTAGGCAACTTCCTCCTTCTACAAACAATCACAGAGCGGACTTACACAAACCTACATGGTACAGCCTACTACAAACGTAGGCTATGTGTTGATTGCTTCTAGGTGACAAACCTAAACAGCATCTTATTGTACTAAATACTGTAGGCAATTGTGACACAATGGTAAGCATTTGTGTATCTAAACATAGGAAAGGTAAAATAAAAACACAGTATTATAATCTTATGTGTACTGCCCTTGTACCACTGTTCTATATGCTGTTGTTTGTCATTGACCAAAATGTCATTATGTAGTGTAAAACTGTAATTGGTATTTTTATCTCTATAAAAGCATTTTAACAGTTATAATTTCATTTATTCTCATTTTTATTGTAATCCTGTTACAAATTCATACTTCCTTTCCTATCACACAATAAAACTAAATGAAAATAAAATATGATTGCTGTCTCTTTATTTTTCTATCTTAGTTTAGTTGTAACATGCTATATTTAAAAAGATATATACATTTATTAATGTCAGGAAGTTATATATGCAGACAAAAATAATTCTGCCTAACTAAAAATAGAATAATTTATGTAACAATCATAAATTGCATATCTCTAAGAATGTAGACTTGAAATATACAAAACAAAAAAGTATTTAAAGGAGAGACTGACAAAATTGTTATCATAGTGTAAACATTTAACATACCTATCTCAGAATCTGATGAGTCATGAAAAGAGAAAATAAGTGAAGATACAGAAAAATTGAACAAAAATTAATAAGCTCAATACAACTGATTTTTATAAAAACCTGCATCAATAAATAGTGAATAAGAATTATTTTAGAGAATATATAAAATTGACCACATATTAGGCCATAAAGAAACTTTTATAAATACAAAATAAACAAAATCACGCCGACCAAATTCTCCAGAAATAAGCACTTTAATTAGAAATGGTAATCAAAGTTGGTCAATAAAATCCAATATGTTTAGAATCTAAAGGCATACTTTTAAATAATTTATGGATCAAATAGGACATTCTAATAAAAAATATTTATAAGTAAACAACAGACTGTCAGGATGAAGCTTTAGTTTAGAAGACATATATAGCCTGAAATCCATTTGTTAGAAGATAATTATAAAAGAAATAATAAAGTTTGAGACTTCTGCTTCAGGATATGAAAATAACAACTTCTTACCTTAAACAATTATAATACTGAGCAAAATACATGAAGCAATAATTTTCAAACATTGGACTGTAGGCAGCACAAGAGAGTGAGATAAGAGAAAAGAGAAACAAATAAAGTGAGCTGTGTGATTGTCCCAACTCAATACTTGAAGAGAGTTTCCAGGATGCAGAGCAGAGAGAGGGAAATGAACTTGACCCCAGTGGTTGACAGGACAGACTTCAGATATTGGGAGGCCAACGTGCTGAAAATTCACAGAGTACAAGAGAAGAGAAAACTGCACAGGGAAAGGAAGCATAAGAGATCTGCAAAGTATTCCCCTAGAGTCTTTACCTGAGTACTGATGCATGTGAATGGGGAAACTAACAAGATTGTGCACATTCCCATTAGAAAGGAGCATGTGGAACAGGCCTTACGAAGGGCCAGGGATAGCTGATGTTCTTATCAATCAGAGTTTTTATCAGTCAGCACCTAGTGTAAAGGCCGTATGGACGCTCCTTAAAAACAAGACTTGAAAGAATCAAATTGTTAACAAGTAACTTAACTGCATTAGAAAATAAAGCTCAAAGGTATTTTAAAAAATGAAAAAAATTTAGTATCCAAAATGTAAAATTGACAAAGTCTGGCATCAAATAAAAAATTACCAGGCATGAAAAGAAGCATAAAAACACAAACCCTAATGAGGAGAAAAATAAACAAACAGAAATAGAGCCAGAAATAGCAAATGGGAGAATTAGCAGACAAGAACCTTAAATACAGATTATAAATATATACCATATGCTTGAAATGAAGAGGAAAGCATGAGCTTGTTAAAAGTGATATAAAAGGTATAAAAAAGAGACCAAATCAAACTGCTAAAGGTAAATATTGTGCAAATTAAAAAATACAGGGTGGGTTTAATGGCAGATTAGACACTATAAAAGAAAATATTGGTGATCTTGAAGACATGGCAAGAAGGAGCAGTGTGACAGTGAATATGAGAAAACATCAAACATCCTAATGTATGTGTATTTAGAGTCCCAAAAAGATAGAAGAGAAATGAAGGAAAAGATAAAGACATTTGAAGAAATAATGACCAAAATTTTCTAAATTTGATAAAATTGTGAAACCACAAATCCAAGAAGCCCAATGAAACACAATCAGAAGAAATCTACAGCAGAGCACATCACAATAAAGTTGTCTTAAACCAATGATAGAGAAAATCTTCAAAGAAGCCAGACGTAGGGAAAAGGCTCATTATATACAGAAGAAAAAGAAAGGAATGATAGCAGACTTCTCAGAAACAATGTAAATCAAGAAGGAGTTAAATAATATCTTCAAAATA
Source organism: Daubentonia madagascariensis (assembly GCA_023783475.1). Classification (NCBI taxonomy): domain Eukaryota; kingdom Metazoa; phylum Chordata; class Mammalia; order Primates; family Daubentoniidae; genus Daubentonia; species Daubentonia madagascariensis. Next base: position 15,815,985 of record JAKFHU010001631.1, on the reverse strand, counting down.
TAGAAAAAAGTCAACTGGGAATTATATACTTTCAAAAACAAAAGTGACCAAATTTTTAAGATATAAAAAAGCTGACAGTATCATCGTCAGTAGACTATCCCTATACTACTCAACATCATAACTATAACAAATGTTAAAAGACATCTTTTAGTGAAAAGAAAAATAATACCAGATACAAATATACATAAAAGAATAAAAAGCATTAGAAACAGTGAATATGTTGTTGTGATATATTTTTTTTATAAATTCCCTTAAAGGAAGATTGACCTTCTAAAGAAAAATAATGAAAATTTATTGTGAGTTTTTAACATAAACAAAAGTTAAATGTATGATAACAACAGTACAAAGTTCAGGAAATTAAAATAAAATGATGTTTGAAGATTATTTTATTGCACATAAAGTGGTATAATATCACATGAAGGTAGATCGTTGTAAGTTAAATTCTATGAAACCACAAAAAAGTGGTATATCTAATAAGCCAATAAAGATGAAATTAAGGCATAAAAAACAATGCAAAGAAAGTCTGAAAAACAGGAAAAAGGGAGTAAAGAGTAGATGGTACAATAAGAAATAAAAGATTTAAACTCAACCGTATTAATAATAATAGTAAATGTAAACAGTTTGGCATTTTCATAAAAATTTAAACATAGATCTATCATATGAAAAGCTATTCCATTCCTAGGTATTTAGCCAAGAGAAATACCTAAATGCACCAATCTTTATAGCAGCTTTATTTGTAATAGACTGAAACTGGAGGCAACCCAAAGTTCTTCAATATTGAATGAGTTAACAAAGTGTTATATGATCCGTTCAATAAAAGTAATACTCAGCAGTAAGACGAACAAACTACTGACACATGTCTCAGCATAGATGAATTGCAAAAGAAATTTGCTCAGTGAAAGAAGCCAGGCCAAAAAGTGAAAACTCTTGTTTTTTACTTATATCAAATTTTAGAAATGAAAAATAATTCATGGCCCAGCGTGGTGGCTCACGCCTGTAATCCTAGCACTCTGGGAGGCTGAGGCGGGAGGATTGCTTGAGTTCAGGAGTTTGAGACCAGCTTGAGCAAGAGCGAGACCCTATCTTTATCAAAACATAGAAAAAAATTAACTGGGCATGGTGGTGCACACCTGTAGTCCTGACTACTCGGAAGGCTGAGGCAGGAGGATTGCTTAAGCCCAGGAGTCTGAAGTTGCAGTGAGCTGTGATGATGCCACTGCACTCTAGCTGGGTGACAGAGCAAGACTCTGTCTCACAAAATAATAATAATAATAATTCATATTGGTGTGATGCTTACCAGTGGTTGTCTGGAAGATCATGTAATACAGAGGGGGAATGACTGATGCATTACAAAAAGGTGTGAGGAAACTCTTAGTGTGACAGTGATGTTCAGTATCTTGATTATGATGATTGTTTCAAAGGTGTATACACATGTCAAAACATATCCAATTGTAAACCTAAGGCATGTTCACTTTATTTTGTGTCAAGCGTATCTTAATAAATCTATAAAATATAACAGCAAAGTAAATCCACAACAAACATTACAAAAGAAAAAAATAGAAATGAGTCAGAATTGCTTGAAATATTACTCAAAAAAATAGGTCAACCAAAATCAAAACATGGTTATTTTAAAAGATGAGTGAAATAGATAGCCATCTCATGATAATTAAAGGGAATAAAGAGAGAAATTACTAATAATATTAGAAATTAAAAGAGATGTATGGCAAAATATATGAAGAGGATAAAGTCACAAGAAAGTGTTATACACTTTTTAATAATAATTTTTAAAACATAGAAAATATGGATAATTTTCAAAAGAGCAAAACTTACCAATTTTAAAAGCAATAAAAGCTAGAATAAACTTATAGTCATTATTCATTTGTCAAAGTGTATTAACAACTTGGCCCTAGACTAACACAGTTTTGCTAGCTAATTTTTGTCAAACTTTTATTGACATTATCACCTATCTTATATTCACTTTTACAAAGAAAAGTTAAATAGAGAAATTTTTCTGATGCATTTTGAGATCCAAGCAAACTGAATGAAGAGAGTGGCAGATAGTGTTCTTTTCAGAAATACAAAGTCAAATTCATACGAATAGCATTGATTAAAAGAGAAAAATACTATTTTATTGATAGATTCATGAAAAATCATTCAACTTCATTTAACATGCATTCAAAATATAACATTTAGGTCAACTAAGAATAGAAGGACACTTCCTTACCTTCATAAAATGTCTGTATCAAAAACCTACAGGGTGTATGCACAACATGAAATACAGAAGCATTTTTTATAACTTAGACTTAATATTACTCCTCTTATTTAACAGCATTACAGGTGCTAGTCTTTGTAATGAGGGAAGAAATAACACATGAATGACAAGGTTTTGAAAGGAAAAATTGCATTCTTATTATCCAGAGACAATATGACTAAGTTCATAGACAATTCAAGAAGACCTTTTCTATTATAATTAATCAGAGAATTCAGCAAGGTTTCTGGAAATTAATCAATAGGCAAAAATCAATAGCATTCCTGTATACCACATGCAGTGGGTTTCAGTGAGAGCTGAGAAACCCTGAGCTTACAGAACCTGAATCTTTTATAACAAGCTGCAAGCAAGCCTGCCTTTTGCCACAAAGGAAAACGTTGCCTTTATAGTACAGAATGTTAAACAAATCTGTCCTGTGCTTTGCAGGGAGAAACTATCTTTATCCTCCAGGGACATTTGCTATGCAAGCATCATTGAAAAGATGGGCTGAAACTAAAGGCCAATTAGTACCTTGCTTGAAAGATGTGCGTAAATGTGAGAAACCAATAGAGAATTATCTGCCAGCAACATCCTATGAATTGGCCAAAGAAATCTCAGGGACAAGACAAGTCAATATGGGAAGAGGCAATACACATGGATACAGGAGGTGTGATTCATTAAGAGTTTTTATTGGATTGAAGACTGTAATGGTCTATCACAGTCTTCAGTCCAATAATTCACTTCCAGATATAAAATATTCTCACATGCATACACAAGTACATAGGTACAGGTATGTCCACTATAACCTTTTTTTAAACAAGTAAAATATTGGATACTATTTAAAATCTCATCAAAAGGGGAATGGATACATAAATGGTGGTATATTCATAGAAATGAATGACAACAATGGTGAAAAATAATAAAAATAGATAACTTTGATTAAGTATTAAGTATGTGCCAGGCATTGTTATAAATATTTAACATGTATGTCAGTTCACCCAAAATTTATGATGTATCAGAGACAAACATCTTGACCAAGACTTGCGATCTAGTGAGATGGTTGGTCTGAGATATGTTGTATCAAAATGAGAACTTGGGACAAAAAATTGAGTGAAAAAAATCAATTGTGGGTGGATACAGTATGAATCAATTTATTAAAAATTTAAGGACATACAAAACAATATTATTTGTTCATTTTTCCCTTTTGTGTCTTTTATTCTCTCTCTCTTTCTCTTTTTTTTTTTTTTTTTAATAAACCTACGTAGGAGTTCCAGAGTTAATTTGGGCTTTGCTTGCTTCTCTTGTGGGATTCTACCCCCCACTTCCACTATTTAAAAAATACATATTTGTTTAGAGCTGGGGGTCTAAGGCTGTGGCCAAGCCAAGCCCAGTGAAGCAAAAGCCTACAGATGGTTCTTCCGTGGAGTTCCACAGCTCTTCTAGGAAGAATGATCCATACCTCAGCTGCTATTCTTTCTGGGGTCTGTTTTCTCTAACATTGAGATTTGAATCATGTTGCATCTTTCGGAAAGTCTTTGAACTTTCAAATCTGCCAATTATACTCATTGTTCTTTTCCAATAATGTTTTGATTTTTCTTCCTTTTTGTATGTATTTCTTTATTTTCATTTGATGGGATTTTTATAGGGAGGGAGATAAAATTATGTTCCCAGTTCAGCATCTGGATTGGAAAACTGGAAAATACACATTCCATGCTGTGTCTTTATTCTAATTTTATCCAATTTTACTTGTTGGAGGGGAGTACATGAATAACCTTGCATTGTTCCTCTTGACATTTTATTTTCCTCACCCATCCATAGTGGGGAGATGCAAATTCATATTGGTATATGATGTCTTAGCATATTTCAGATATTACATGACTCCACCACTAGGTGTTGCCTTACGGGAATGAAAGCACTTATTTCTTTCATAATTTAAACATTTACATTTGATACAAACATAATAAACATTCTTTTCACCTTTGTCATTTGGCATTTTCCATAATTTACATAACATTCACCGAACTTTTAGATTTTCCAGCCCTCTATGAAAACCACTGCACATTGTTGATCATATCCTCTGCTATTTTTGCCAAACTTTTATCAAAGATTCTCACAAAAATCTTACGTTTTAAATATATTTCTGCCCTCAAATTTCTAAGGAAATTGAATAAATATTTGTTGAGCAACTTGGATATTCTTGGCCTAGGGAACACAGGGGTAAATAAGCTATGGCCCCTGCCTTTGAGTAACTCACAGTGTAGAGAGAGAAAAAGACCCATAAACAATAACCAAACTATGACGTGATATGTGCTGAGACAAATGTGTTTACAAAGTATTTTGGGCTCACAGATAAGAGGGTGATTAATTCTTCCTTCAAAGCTGAGGGAAAGCCAAAGAAATTAAATGACATTAAGTTGAAACTTGATAGATAAACAGGGGTTTCCAAAAAAGAAAAAGTGGGCAAGGCTATTCTGAGAAGGGTAAAGCGCACAAGCAAATGGCTGAGGTATGAAAACATATTAGGAATGTGAGACATTGTTGGTGAAATGTGAGTTACACTAAAGAACTAAGTCAGAAAAAAAGCCTGAGTGTTGGGTGTTGGGGCAGATTTGGGGATAAAGCTAAGGAATTTGGACTTTAGTATGCAAGTGATAGGAACTTTTAAAATATTTTGGATAGGGAAGTGTCATGACAATATTTTTGTTTAAAAAACATTTTTTGGTCCCCTAGAATGTAGGCTTCACGAAAATAGTAACCTTGTTTGTTTTATTATTATATACTCAGTGTCAAGAAATATCCAAGTATATATTATATTAGGTGCTTAGTAATACTTGTTAAATAAATGAATTGCAGCTAATAGTGGAGGCATATATTTCAGGCAAGAGGCTTGTACAACAATCCAGGGAAGTGATGATAAAGGCCTTTGTTAATATGCTTTGTTTCATTGTCTTGGATAATATCCCTCAAATTAGGGTGACCATATAATTTATTATCAAAATTGGAAAACCTTAGAAAATAAAGGAGGCACATTTAAAATTATTCTCAAAAACTGGATAATATAATGGATATATCTGAAGCCCATGTACTGTCAGGATCTCAGCCTCAGGTCAGTGCTCAGCAAAGGGGAAAGAAGGGGTGGGGAGGAGAGAGAGAGAGACAGACAGACAGACTAGGGAATAATCTAAGGCTGAGAAAGACAAGACCCCGTATTGATGTGCTTGTTCTTATGGGGATATGTATGTGTATGTGCATATAGCCTGGTCTACTTTGCAGTTATTACCTACCCTTGGAGTTATTAAAAAGTTTTGGAAATATAGTATATTGGCATCATTTGAGGACAAATAGGTAAGAGAACACCACAATGGGTGGGATAGTTTCTCCTGAAGAGAGTCTTCCCATTGAGAGATCAATTCTGGGGCAAAAAATGAGCACCCAGGAGGAGGGCCTTAGGTTGGCAGCAAAGCAGTTTCCTTTTTCCTGGGTCTTTTGACAGTTTGGTGCTGAGGCACAGAAATGCCTGGAGCTCCTTTGGTCAGGGCAAAGGGGGATGCTGGCTTCTGCTCTAAGGAGGCAGGTAAGGAGTAAGTCAAGGTTGTTAAACTATTAAAGAACCTTAAGGGCAGACTTAGGTCCAGACACTCAGAGCACTGACACACCTACTGTAGACGTGAGATATTCTTCATGTTGTGTTTCTTTCATTATCTCTAAACCATCTGTAAAATTTCCTTTAAAAATTGCAGATTTTCTCTGCTTCCACCATGAGAATGTAAAGAAAATGCCAGATGCTGAGGGTGCAGGGGGATTGAGCCAAGGTGTCGCCTGAGGGATGCCTCCTGAGGAGGAGGGGGTCGCTGCACAGGGTCAGCAGAGGGGATGGGATGGGGCAGTGACCGAGCCAGACAGCTAGGCAGGGGTGGGAGGGGAACAGCAGCAGCAAGGTCAGATTTGCCGTTCGTTTTCAGATTTCCCAGCAACATTTTGGAAGGGAAACCTGGTACAAGACAAAGACTTCACTGAGAGTTCAAGAATCATAATTGCATATTTAATTTTATAGCCCCAGGCTGGTAAGGCTAAGATATTTGGGTTTACAAATAATAGTGTTTTTAAGGGATATTTCTAATTCCCAGAGGCAGAAGAGTTTTTCTCCTCTTTTACTTTGTTTACTTCCCTGGAGCCCAAAAGGCCAACACAAACGACAAAAAGTGGTCACACTTTTATTTTTTTCTTTCGCACTCCACGTTGCCAAGTTTTTCTTTGCGGTTTCCGCGTCACAGCTCTTCAGTCTTTTTTTCTCTCCGCATTTTCAGTTCCCACTAGTGACACTGATGGTGATTCTGAACCAAGGAGAGGAAAGAACAATTCTGGGCTTGCTGTACTCTGGTCCCGCTGTCTTTCTCCTTCCTGCCCTTGCTGTTGTAGGTTTTGTTCCTTTTCCCGCTTCTGTGGCTGTGCACTGGGTGACCACAGCCCTCCACTTGCTCACCTCTTCCTCTTTGTACTTGAGCTGCCATGATGTGCCTTACGGACCGCACGCTCCTCCTCACCCAGCACCGCTCACTCGCTCACAGACACACACTACTTCTTTCTCCGGCCATCCCTAGCAAGAGGCAGAAGTAGACGGGTTGTTATTATTCTTATTTTACCAATAAAGAAACATAAGTCCAGAAAGCTCTTCACAAAAGAAAGCTAGCCATTAATAAATAACAGAATAAGAAAATGTTAAGTCAATTACAGAAAAGTGTACTTATGTATGTTAACAATCACTGTAGCTGCATAGCTGTCAGTGGCATCCAAAGCAATGCCACTGAAGACAGGCTGCTCACCAAATTAACCAGGTGAAAGAACGTGAACTATGGGTCCACAGTGGCCACTGGGGGCCGCCTAGGCAGAGAGGCTCCTGCAACCACTCCTGACAGCCTGGACACTCAGCAGTGCTGTTGCTGTCCTTAAGGGCCACCGTGATGGCAGTTCTGCTGCCAGGTTAACCAGCTGCCAAGTTAGAATAAACAGTGAGATTGGAACTGATATTATTTCAAAGCAGGAAAACTGTGAAATACAAAGTGAGATTTGCACTGGTTTTAAACAACATTAGCTTAATTTTTGAGGAAGGTAAACACGATCCTCTGGAAATGTCAGGTGCCCACATTAGTGACTCTAGCATTTGTGTAAGACAGAACACACAGAAGCCTCCTGCTCACATTTTAAAATTTAAGAACCATAGTCATGGTCCTTTAATGACTCTGTGGCACTTTCACAAATGTCTCATTAGCAATGTTTCCATATCATAAAGCCAGATGTGAGAGGCCATGTTTTATTTATCAGCCTCAAAATAAAATGTTATCATCTCTGGGCTTTGAAAAGAATTTTGGTGGTTTTGATTTTCTTCCTCATCCTCTCATCACTACCACTCCCAATCCCAGCCAATTTTTTGTTATTTTTCTAAATTGTTCTGCTTCAATGAGAAAGCCTGTTAATTAAGCTGGTCTTGCTATTCAGCTAATTCAGACCTTTGATTTCCACACGTGGCTGAGCTTCAGGATTATCTATCTGGTGGGGCTTGTTTAAAATACGTATTCTTGGGCTCTACTCCAGATCTCCAAATTACACTTTCTAGGAGTATGGCACCGTATTCTGTATTTCAGGAAGTTTGTCAGTGATTCCTGTGTAGACTTGTACTTGGGAATTATTGAAATTTGGGACTTCCCAATCTGATTGGTATGTGCACTGGGATGTGAAAGGTGTCCCTGTTGGTAATTCTGAGGTTGCCAGGCCAAAGAAGGCCAAAGGGTCATGGCAAAGCAGGTTATGTGTCTCCTTCTGCAGAGACTAGGTCAACTGCAGGCCTTGTGGAGGCCAAGATTGGGCTGCAGCTATGGAGAAGAATAGATTCATTGTAGAATCATTCTGGGAAGTCTCCCTCTTTTATGGGTTGCCTTCACTGACCTGGTCAGTACTGTAAAATATGTTTAGGGACTGGCAAATATTCCCAGCTGTTGAGATCAATATAAGTTGTGTTGAGGGTGTGGGTTTTGAGATGAGGTTGGAAAGTATGTTGGTGCCATACAGAATACCTGCTAAGTAACATGATCCTTCAGTTTCAAGCAATTAAACATTTATATGTGCATCTATCAAATTTTACTTTTTATAGTGTAGCAAATGGGGAGTTTTCAAGAAAAGGAGTGGCATCATCAGATATGTATTTTAGAATGATATCCAGTTAGCAGTGGGCAAGGATGGGATGGGTTGAAATGGGAAAAACTAGAAGTGGGGAGATAATGGTGAAAAGGACTTGAACTCAGGCAGTCAGAGTACAAAATCTGGAACAGATTTCAAAGTCATGTCTTAGGTAGGACTGACAGAACTTCTCTCACTATGTAGTGATACTGGTTAGAAAGAAGGAGGGATTGAGGAGGACTCACGTGTTTTAAATAGAGTGACGGGAAAGATGATCATACTCTAAACAGGGAATGAAGACACAACAGGAAGAGTAGGCTTTTCTCTCCTCAGCTTGACATGTCTGTGGGACGTGGAGCTGGGCCTGTTCAGTTTAGCAGTTCAGCAGGATGATTGGGACTCGAGTTCAAGAGTGAGGAAGAGGAGATGGAGAATTTTGAGAGATTGGCCATTTGGGAAGTAATTGGATCCTTCAAGGACTAGATAAATTTTCTCTGATGAAGTGCACAAAATGAGGGAAAAACCAAGGATAGAGCCAGGGCACACAAGGGAAAAAATGGGGAAGTATGGGTTCAGGGTCTACTTGTGTATGTTAAAAAATCTTTTAAAAATTAAATCTAAGTAAGTGTCAGAATACTCAGTTCCTGGTGGACTGGGAGCTGGGTGGCTGGTGGGATGCTGGCATTGGGTTTGAGTGTGGTGGTGGTGATAGGGAGGAGAGGCGTGTGGGCATGCTCAGATGAGGACATCTCTCATGCTAGCCTTCAGCTGCAGGAGATGCATGAGGAAGCCAAAGCTGAGTGGGAAATTAAGGTCCAATAAGCCAAAAAGGAGAAGTCCACCCAATGGGGAAAACCTTAGTGCCAACAACAGGTGCTGTGTGCCAGAGCAGGAGTCAGGGCTCAAGAGCCAGCAGATTGACAGCCAGCAGGGGACCTGGAACTCTGTGGGAGGGGTTTGGAGATATCTGATTAAACATTGTGTCCTGTAATTTTCTTTAAATGGGCCAGTGTGTTGTGTGGGCAAACTATCCAAATGCAGAGGTCAAGGGATAGATACCAAAAAATAGGTAACTGTTTCAAAGACGTCTTACTTTTATTTCTGCAACTCCAGTACTGTGCCTGGCACACAGTAGGTTCTCAATAATGGTCTGATAAAGAAATTAGTAAATGAACTAAAGCAGCAATTTCTGGGAGTAAATTAAATCCTAATAATCTTAAAGATGAGTGCTGGCTCAAAACCTTCCTGGCTAAAATGTCAAGGGGAAGTTCATTCACCAGGGAAAACATCCAGATCACTTTTGCTGTCCTTGATGGGATGAAAAAGCTCCCATCTTAACCCCCACTGTAGAGCAGAACAGACAGTCCCCTCTCAAGATCTCTTTTCTTCTATGAGATCAGAGAGCTGATAAAGAATAATGAACCCTATCAGAATCCATAATTATCTCACACGATTTTAGTTTTATAAACTTGTAGTGCTATAATTTTCTGTCTATTCTTTGAACCATTGTTTTGAAAGACTGCAGTGTGTTCTTTATTCTTCCTGCACCAGGGCTGCCGTCACCCAGCATATCACGTCCACTATATCACATTAATGGCTGCCAGCTCAACAATTGGATACTGGAGCCCATATATCAACTGCTGATATAATCTATTGCCACACAGTGTACTTCATTTGCATCTATCTTTTCCATACACAGCACTCCTTTTTATCACTCTCCCAATGGCCCCTCTCCCCAGCACCGCCCCCCCCCCCAGTTTATTCTCACTGACACACGTCTATACTTCCTTCCTGGCTGTGTTATTAATAATCCCTACAAAGACCTTTCTCCCCCTTTTACCTTTTCCCCTCTCTGTAACTGACAGCTCCTTACAATTTGGCCTTTTAATGCGGTAGAGTCTGGCCTGAATGAGGATGTTTCTTTGTTATTTTCACAGACATTAGCATAGCTGCCTGAGCTGGGACTCAGGCACTTTCTCTAGATATGATTTATGACATCAATCCAATTTATGGCCATTTAAAGGAATGCTGAACTGGCTGTAAATCAGCAGAAGCACATAAAATACTCATGAGAGCTGCTGGAATCCATCTGCATCAGCCTCCATCACCTGTAACAGCAGCCAATCAGCAGCAAAGAGATGGAGCTATCATGTGAGCAGAGAGAAGTGATGACAATGATAGGCTTGCATCAAGGAGAAACAACTCACCTGATGACAGTAGACAGAACAGACATGAATTTCAGGTGGGTAAGACAAGTGCACAGGGGCAGAGGACGGGGATAGAAATTGAGCTGGTAGCTAATAGGCACATGTTAAGATGTTGCAAAGGAGGACATAATAATAACTAACATATTTTGTACTGGCTTACAGTTTAAAAAGTAAACTAACATGTATTTTCCCATTTAAACCTATTGTCAACCTTGATACTTGGGTATTATTTTGCATAGTTTATCTACAAGAAAGATTCTAGGTTATAATTACCAAAGGGCCAAATTAAATACATATTCTCCCTAACATTGATAGCTAAGTCACACAAAAAAAATGGGGAATCATTTTGCATTGTTGTAGTCAAGTAATTAATTGAGAAAGACATTACAGTGCTTTAAATATATTGCTAGACACTGAGTGGCTGGTTTGCCATGGATGATTTATTCTCTCTTTGTGTATAAGGATTAATAAACCCTTGAGAGTTTTTGGCTATTCTAAGGTATTTGTATTCCAGCACATGGTTAAAAAGAAAAAAAAAATCCCTCAATTAAAGCTAGTTGTTCCTTCTCCAGCCCTTTAGCTCTGTGCTTGTTACATTTATCCAGCAATTTTCTCTTTCATTGTCCTTTATGTTATGCTGGGGTATGTGTGTAAACGGATAATATTTTGACCTAATAAATATTATTTCTTGCTCTCTATCTTTTCCCTCTCCCCCTTTTTTTCCATTCAAACAAGTAACTGAAGCTCTGTCCATTCCTTTCTGTGGCAGAAAGGAAACTAGACATAGACTGGAAAGACCACCTAAATTTTTATTTCCCAAAGCCAAAGGCTCAGAATGGGAAAAATTGGGGAGTAGACCAGTGCCTGGGAGAAGCAGAAGGGAGGGATGGATCAGCTCCCCGTTTGTCCCCCTCTTATTTGTAAAGATATTTCCCTGCCAGGAGGAAGAAAAACTAGGAATCTGAGGTTATTGAGCTCTGGAAATTCGGGCCCTGCTCTTTGGTAGAGTAGCTTGGTGGTCACACACTCCATGTATATTTATTAGTTTAATTAAAAATATTTTTAGTTAATTATTTCTAAAATCCTAATTGTGTGTATGTGTGTGCATGTGTGTGAATGTTTGTACATGAATCTTGACCTTTTTTTGCCTCATGATAAACTAGAGTTCACATTTTTCTCCAAGTACGTTGATAACATATTTTCTGACACATGCATTTTCCTATACCTGTCCTTTCAGGGAGTTGTATATTTCCTAATGATTTTTTACTATTTCCCTCACCTGCTTCCCTCACCTCTCATAAATTATATCCCTTGGACAAACTTTTCCCCAACTGTGCATAAGTTGAACCTTTCAGAGGAAAGATGCTATAAAACATCGGATCAATAAATAACCTTGTTCTCTTCATAGAGTAAAAGAGTCAATCAATCTTTACTCCTCCACATAAATATGCATATCTTATCATAGCGAAAACCCCCTTACGACTATTTCCATGGAGGATTTCTTTTTGGTTGCAAGGGAGATTTTGTAATAAGTAAAAGGGTACCCTATTTACCCAGAATTCTTAGACTCCTTTTAAAACTAGGTGAGGGAGAAAAGGGCTCTGCAAATTGTAGATGCTTAGTAGCTGTGTAAGACAAGATCTGCATGCTCACCTTGAATGCACCAACCTCAAACAGACCTATTTTAATTTTCCAATAGCATCTGGGACATGGGCAGTAATCCCTAGGGGGCCTAAGAGCCTTTCTCAACAAGACTTTAACATATTCAAAAGATGAAGATGAACTATGCCTGGGATTATGTAGTCATTACCTTTGATTAAATTTAATCACAATAATTTATGAAGGACGTGGAGTTGTTTGGTTCTGAATTGTAAAGACTAGTTGAGTACGTTACACGAATTTGATAGAAATTTGCCATCATACTACCTCATTTTGGGTACGTTTGTATGATTTATGGTTTTCATCATCCCGTTCTATTCCTCAGTGGAATGAATTCCCCATTGGGGTAGTGACCTTAAGATATCAGAAGGGGCCTTGTTGGGGAGCCAGAAGTTAGCAGTCATTTGGTAACTGAAGAGTTCAATAAGAAAAGACTCTCTAAGGCAATAGTAGGAATCAAGGCTGGAAAGCCTGAGATGTGGCATGAAGTCTGCAGGTCATTTGAACTACCTTGAGGTGGAATTTCAGAGCACATATTGTTTGTCTATGAACCCAATTGCCTTAGCCACTTACAAACTTTTGACCATAGTCAAATTTATTAACCTCTCTCTGCCTCAGTTTCTTTATTTGTAAAATAGAAAAGTCCAGGACCTGATGGCTTTACTGATGAATACTTTATCTATAAAATAGAGATCGCAATAGTACTTATTTCAAGATTAATTAAAGTAATTCATGTGAAGTGCTTAAAATAGTTTGCAGCACACAGTTACGTGCTGAATATTACGTGCTGAATATTAATAGTAGTATTTTTCTTATCATTATTGCTGTGCACTTCATTCTTGCTATTTCTTCTTACTAAAGCTAACCTAACTAAATTATATTGCCATAATTTACTTAGCCTCTAGCTTCTTTATATTATTTCTAAATTGTTAGGTTATCACCACTTCCTTCTCTGACAACTCCTGTGATCCACATATGCTGTAATTTAACTTGCATGTGTTCTCATTCAATGCCCATACATTGAATCAATTCCATCCTAACTCCATAAATCCTCATCAATGAACACAGTGCTCAACAGCAGAGATTCCCATGCCTTGCCCATCTGGTTTCCATATAGTCTTTCCAACCTAGCTTTTTGGTTATTTATCTACTGGAATTTATATCCTATCTATTAAAAAAAAAAGACTTGAGGTCCTAAACATCAACAACAGAAAGCTAGAAATACTCTCAAAAGAAGCTAAATTGCCCTTTTAAAGATTTAGATTGTACTGTAATTCTTTTCCTGAGAGCAAGGGTTATTAAACTCTAGAGAGGGTTACCAGATTATTTCAACTAAAGTATCAAAGCTTTACCCTCACGTATTTGTATCCAAGTGGTATGTAAGCACAGGGCAGAAGGCTCAGACCTACAGTGAGCCAGGATCCTTACTCACAGATCATATCATATCAAACATCTCTTCAATTACCAGATCATTTCATTAAAACAAAAATAATAGGTTGCATGCAGTGGCTTATGCCTGTAATCCCAGCACTTTGGGACGCCGAAGCAGGAGGACTGCTTGAGTCCTTCAGGACCAGCCTGGACAACATAGTGAGACCCCATCTCTACAAAAAATAAATAAACAAAACAAAAATAACAAAATAAGATTGATGTAGTGCTGCAGAGGGAATGCCTGGATACACTTTGGGTTAGAGAGGCAGGTATTGGAAATATTAAAATAACATATATTTTCATCTAATTATTGTTCTAACCACAGTTGTAGATTTATGAGTTAAGAAGATCAATTCTCCCCAATCTTCTTTAATGAAAAGAAAAACATGGGTATGCATGCTTGTTGTAGACTGCATGTTTGTATCTTTCCAAAATTGGTATGTTGAAATCTTAACACCCAATGGGATGGTATTAGGAGGTGGGCCCTTTAGGAAGTAATTAGCTCATTAGGACTGAGACTTCATGATGGAATCAGTGCCCCTATCAAGAGAGACCAGAGAGAGCTTGCTTCCTCTCTCTTTGCTTTCTGTCATGTGAAAACACAGCAAGAAGATGGCCATCTGCAAACCAGGACGTGGGCCCTCACCTGACACTGAATCTACCAACACCTTGGTCTTTGATTTTCCAGCTTCCAGAACTGTGAAAAATAAATGTTTGTTGTTTAAGCCACCCAGTCTATGATAAATTGTTATAGCAGCCTTATATTTGTTATAAATAACCTTCACTGATTAAGACAATACTTAAAATACAAGTGTCCAGGGCCATTGAAGACACTTTAAATCAGAATCTTCAGAATAAGTGCCTGCTGAAACTGAATGTTTAGCACATACCCATTTGAATTTTATTTTCGAGTGATGTTTGGAAAACAGAGTTGGAAGATCACTTATCTGCCTTCTTTGTCTCCCCCTGTGGGTCCTTGTAAGATTTCTCCTAGATTAGGTGGAATCATTAATGCCACCATAGTGAAAGATTATGAATGAACATCATCAAAGGCCCAATAGCAGTGGGAGCATTTACTATCTTTTAAGCAGATAGTATTTCCAAAAAACCCTGTAGAATTTAAAGCCATACTATGTGGTTATCCTCTAGTTCTGACATTTATAATCTGTGGGACTTTGTTTAGCATATTGACCTTTGATGCCTCAGGCTTTTCAAATTGTAAATGGGAATAATCAAATAATAGGTCCTTCATAAAATCGTGAGACCAAATGAAACAAAGAGCAAAGTATTACATAGATGTTAGTTATTATCATTATTATTTCTGGATAGCTTCAGCTATCCAGAGATAACTTTCCAGTTAATCCTTAATTATTTTCTTCCTCTTGTCATTTTAAGGACACAGCTGTAGTGCTTTTCTGTGCTGCACAGACTCTGCTGTCTCTTTTTTCTTTTCATGCTGGGTTTTTTTTCATTCAGTGAGAAACACTTAGGGTTTCTATACTCCGTTCCATCTTCTTCTCCAAAGCTGAAGGCTGATGCCAGCCCAGCCGTTTTTACTCCTCAGAGTAACAGGGAAAATGTGAACTTGGCTGTTGGCACTGCTGCTTTCTGTGACTTCTCTTTTTTTAAAGGGAAAGTTATTCCACAACTTGACTAGTTGGAGCTGAGATAAACAAGCTTTCCGAAGTCACAGAACTCAGAATAGAACTTGGATTTCTGACTCATCAGAGGCAGTTTAAAAATTTTCTCCATCTGTTCTAAAAGCATAAAGAGACCGGTGGTTCTTGTGCTTCAGTTATTAGTAGAATTAGGAAGGAATACCCATCTCGTCTTAACACATCTGCCTCCCCTGTGGATGCATCCACCCACTACCTCATTCCCTGGGATGCCTGTTCCTCTAAAATTATGGAAATCACTGTGATGTAGCCACAAAGGGACTACAAATTTTCCATTTTTCATGAAGATTGAAGATCTTGAGTGAATGGAAAGGAGAATGGTATGATGTACAATCCAGGGCAAAATGTGGACAGCAAAGATAAGGATAGAAGCAAGCAAGTAAGCAAGAGTAGGACTTGGAAAAAGCACACCCTTGCATGTGATACGTGTCTACACACACTCTCATGTCACATATGTATTCCTACACATGCACACATTTAACTAAAAGGCCCTAGAAAGACTAGAAGAGGACTCCCAAGTCAGAGGTCAAAGAGCATCAAGAAGAATACTTTCTACCTGACTCCAAGTGGTGAATCTTGGATTCTGTTGATTCTTTTCCAATGGATTTTTTATGCTTAGTGGTCTCTAATTCTTCTTAAATTCTAATACACTTAAGAATCATCTCAGGATCTTGTTAAAATGCAAATTCTAAAGCAGAGGTATGAGGTGGGGCCAGTGCTCTACATTTCTTATAAGTAGCAGGAGATGTCCAACCTACTGCTCTACAGACTACATTCTATGAGCAAGGGGCCCACCTCAGTCCTTAGTCAATAGTACGCACATTGTTTGAGAAGCATTGAACTACAGTGAGTCTCAAACTTGGGCTGTACATTGGAACACTGGGGAACTTTAAAAAAATGGATCCATACCCAGATATTCTGATGTAATTGTTCTGGAGTGCAGCCTGGGCACTGAATCTTCAGGTGATTCAAATACACACTCAGGCTTGAGAACTCCAGATTTATGTCTAAACTCTATATTGATCTTTCTCAAAGTGTGATCTCTAGGCTAGCAGCAGTAACATCACCTGGGAACTTGTTAGAAAGGCAAATGCAAATTCTCAGGCCCCTTCTAGACCTACTAAATCAAAAAGTCTGATGGTGGAACTCAGGATTCTCTGTGCTGACAACCTTTTATATGCACATTACATTTAGGAACCAGGGCTCTCATAGAGGGCTTGTTAAAACACACTGTTGCTCCCACTTTTCCGAATTTCTGATTCAATAGGTCTTGGAAGGGAAAAGGACCTTACTTCGAGGCCACAGGTCTGCATGAAGGGGATTATGGAGAGAGAAAGAGGTGTTATGGCTTCAGAAGTGTTTAGAAATAAACAAAATAAGAAAGAGCAGATTAAAAAGCACAAAATTAGAAAGTAGGGGCAGAAAATCTTTATGGGAAAAACTAGAAATGCTTAATATTATTTCCAATTTTGTTTAACATCTTTTTTCCCTAGAAGAAAGGAACTCTATGTGATCACTATTAATGTTTTGCTTGTTAATTGCAGAATGAATGAAATAATTTAATAACTTAAATATAGGAATAAGCCTACTTATATATAATCCACTTATCTTTAGACATTCATTCATTCAACAAATATTTATTAAGTTCCTGCTGTGTCAGGCATTATGCCAGATACTGGGGAAACTAGGATAGATAGCCACAGTTCTTGTTCCTAAGGCACTAATACTTTCTTTGAGCTTCATTAATTTATTTTTGCATTTAATCTCCATCTTTTTTCACATACTTTTTGAGCACTTAATATACACTAAGCAGCTTATGAGGTGCTGGGTATGGGTTAGCAAATAACACATATTTGGCCCTATTTTGAGGGAATTGCAGTCTGTTGGGGAAACAATCAAAATAGGTATGTGAATGAATATATAATTACAATTTAGGATTAATTCTCTGAAGGAAATGCACAGAATGTGGCTATTGGAATAAGAGAGAAGGACACTTAACTTCAATGGGCAGGGAAGACCACCTTGGAAGGGGCAGCACACAAGCCCAAAAGAGAAGGGACATATTTAAAGTAGTGGTTAACAGTCTGGGCTTTGGAACCTGATAGCCTGATCTTGGCTGGAAAATTTAGTGGCTGTGTGACCTTGAACAAATTACTTTAATTGTCTAAACCTCAATTTTCTCATCTGTAAAATGAGAAAAGTGATAGTACTTACATCACAGGGATCTCATAAGGATTAAATGAGATAATCTGTGTAAAGTATTAGTATTATGTATGGCATATTTTAAGTACTTATTATCTTAGAAAGAGGCCCTTAGCCATGTGAATATCTACCATATGTTGCCTTTACTTATATCCCAGAAATACAGAGACAAATACGAAGCTTTTGTGTCCTCAAAGAGCTTATAGTATTATTACATAGTTTACACTATAAATACAAATTTTACACAATATAAAGAAGATGGCTATGGTACACACTGCATTGAATGTTATGGAAGAATATGCTTCAGACAAAAAAAAAAAGAGAAAAATCCCATACCCAGGCTGGGTTCTTGGTAGATAAAATCCTTTCTGATTTTTTGGATCATAGATGTCAAAAGTTTTCCTAATAAGCAAGTCTAGGGTACTTACCTTCTCCTTGGGGGCCTAATAGAGGACTAAATTATTTTGCAAAACCATGCATGGAGGCAATGCCATGGCCTCTTCCTCACTGAATGCTGACCACTGAGAAAATCTTGAATTGTTCAATAATTCATTAAGTACTGAGCATTGTTTTAGTGCATTAAACTTCATGAACTATGCAGTTAGGAAGTATCAGGGGCTAAAAGATAATGATATGTGGCTTTAGAGACCTCAACAATGTATATTAATAATAGCAATACTAATATTATAAAAATAATAAGTACTATTTCTTGAACATTTACTATGTGCCAGGGACTGCTGTAGACACTTTATATACATTATCTTGTTTGATGCTCAGAAAAACCTCATGAGGTACACATTATTTTTCAAATATGGCAACTGAGACTCAAGAAGTTAAGTGACGTGGCTAAGGTTACCAGCGAGACAAAATGAGATGCAAAAGCCTATGGTTTATTTCCCCCACTCCACTTCATTATTTCTTTTTATTGCATTTGTTGTTGCTGTTGTTGTTGAGTTTAAGTTGAATTCTTCATCTTTCATCTTGGTTTTCACTTGTCTTTCTAAGCATTGCAATAACAGAATTGAGGTAAACAAAGGTGCAAGCTCTCCTTGTCTATCTGTCTGTCTCTTTCTCATTTTCTGTCTTGATTTTGATTAATCACACCTATATGGCAAAGGCAGGGGTGGGGTTATGGATGGATAAGTATTACTTTCCACCTCAGAGCAAAGAGAACTTATCTCCATACATTTTTTTTCAATCTATACTTCCAAGTGTTTTGCTATTTAGAGTTAATTGTTCTTCTTATGTATTTCTTGTCTTTTCATATAGACAAGAAATGGAGTAAAATGGAGAACTAGGGCAATTGTGAAAATGCAGAATAGAAAATGGGTTTATTTAAATGATCTGACTGTCTTGAAACCCTAAGATTGGCACTTAGGAATGGATGTCCTATGAAATAGGGTTGCAGTTATAGTCAGTGCTAGACTGATTGATATATTATTTGACTTTTAATTTCTGTTGTGTAGAAAGAATATAGTCTACCAAGATATAGCCATAATTTAATATGATTTTAGTGCTCATGAATAATGATAATTATTGTTTCATCATTATTAACCTGCAAGATGTTTTCTGAGTTGCTCTATAATTCATAAAGTAGTATGTGCATATGAGAGTAGGTATCATATTTTTAGAAGTGCTACATCTTGGTTGCTATCCCTAGTATAGAAAAATCAAGCAGAAAGACTGTGGGGATGGTTACCATAAATTGTTCTGCAAGCATTTTGGCTGAGAAAGATTGACCCTATTCCCTCTGTTTCATCATAAAATCAATTAATGTCATTTATGTATATTTGTGAATCTATTATCAAACAATCACAGTATTAAATTAAGAAAATATTCACTCACCCTATATTTACCTTTCTAGTCATCCATCTTATCAGCTGCCCAGTTGATCCAGTTTCTTCCAGCTCTAGTATTTTGGCTTTCTGGTTAAAGAGTGCCCACATGGTCACCAGTTCTTTACTTCTACTTCTGTGTTTTCCAGATATGATTGTTGATGACTGATTTCTGAGCAATGATGTCAGCGAAAAGTTATGACTTTAGGCAAGTAGAAATGATTCGCTGTTACATCACATTAATTATTCTTAATATCTCTTAACTTACTGGAGTATGTAATTCATGAACACCTAAAGCACTTTGAAATTTTTAAAACATTGCTTTTAAAAAAGCAAGGTTATATTATTCTTTTAAAATAAATATAAAAATAGCAACTTTGTGTTAATATTATGCTTGCAACTTCACATAAGGTATCTTATTTAATCTTGTGTCAATTCCATGAATCGTTCCCTTTGTACCCAGTTGATAGATGAAATAAGGAAACACAGAAAATCACAGAGTTTCAAAATTGCCTCAGTTCAAAACCTGACTTCACCACTTACTTAGTTGTGTGGCATGGGTAACTTAATAAACTTTGTAAATCTGAAGTTTTTTTAATATGTAGCTTAAAGGATTTAATATAATAACACCTAACTCCATAGGGTTGTTATGAGCATTCAATAAGATAATAAACATAAAACTTCTTAGCATAGTGTCTGCTATAAAATAAGAATTTAGTTTGAGCTCCCTCAGGAGGTTCCTGGAGTGTTCCTGGGCTAACAGGGTGATTTAGAACTTTCTTCTGACCAAAACCCTTCCTTTGTCATCTTCAGTCTAATTAACACATTTCACAACTAGAGAAACTTGATTGAGTATTTTCATATTTTTTAACTTTTTACATTTTAAACAAGAATATTATTTAAACAACCAGACACTTGACATGAAGCCAAGCACATACACGAAATGTCTGAACATGTAGTTCTTCTTGTACTGAGCAGGATTACCATGGCAACAGCACCTCATCAGTAAGGAGTGATGTCAGCAAAATGGTAGAGCAGAAATTCTTCAGCTTCTCTCCACTGAGTTTCAATTAGCAACTATCCCATGGCAAGATTACCACTCTGAATATCCCAGAACTCAGGAACAAAGCTGTGATGTTCCCTTGGACGTCAGAGATGAGAAAAACTGTGATCAAAAGGTAAGGAAAATGGTGCTCTGTGACTGCAACACCCTTCCTCCAAACGTGCACACTGCCACACACAGAGAAGTCTCCAGGGTGCACAGCTTCTACCATGAAAAAAGTGAGTGGGAGGTGGGCATTTGGCTTCCCCACCATTCTGAGACACTTTGCAGTAGGCCCTCTCCAGTCCTTTCCCATGAGAAGTAGTGTAAGTGCCAATAGGAGTAACCCACCATGGGTCAATTAGAAACAAAGAATGCAGGGTGGGTGCACAGCAACCAATGTACAAGCCTTGGTGCCAGCCCCTGCAGACCTGGCTGTAGGGTACTTTCTAGCACTGCTATGGTTACAGTGCTCACGGGCTCAGAGACCAAAACAGACAGTCTGCTTAGAACTTCTGGACAGATCTGCACAAGGATAGTCACAGACAAAGCCAGACTGTGAAGACTGGAATAAATACCTGTATATTCAATGTGTAGGCATCAATACATGACCACAAGGATCAAGAACAATCAGGGAAACAAGACATTACCAAATGAAAAATATAAGTGACTAACTCTAAAAAGGAAGAGAGGTATGATCTTCCTGACAAAGAATTAATTGTTTTAAGGAAGCTCAGTGAGCTTCAATAAAATACAGAGAAACAATTAATTCAGAAATTTATCAGAGAAATTTAACAGAGAGGTTGAAATAATTTTTAAAAACCAAACAGGAATCCTGGAGCTGAAAAACACAATGAATAAAATGAAAAAATGTAATAGAGAACATCAAAGGCGGAATCAATCAAGCAGAATAAAGAATCAGTGAGCTCAAAGACAGGATATTGGAAAATATACAGTCTGAGCAGAAGAAGAAAACAAGAAAAGGAACAAAGAAAGCTCATGGGATCTATAGGAAAACACCAAAAGGGCAAATATTTGGATTATTGGTGTTCAAGAGGGAGTAGAAAAAGACAGAGTATAGAAAGTTTATTTAAATAAATAATAGCAGAACATTTCCCAAACCTGGAGACAGATATAAATACCCAGGTGCAGAAGGTCAAAGTTCACCAATCAGATTGAATCCAAATAAGACTACCCCAAGACATATTATTATAGAACTGTCAAAGTCAAAGACAAGGAGAGGATCCTAAAAGCAGCAAGAGAAAAGAAACCAATAACATATAAAGGGGTTCCAACACACCTGGCTGCAGACTTCTCAGCAGAAACCTTACAGGCCAGGAGGGAGTGAACTATAAATTCAAAGCAGTGAAGAAAGAAACTGCCAAACCAGAATACTATAATCTGCAAAGCTATCCTTCAAAAATGAAGAAGAGATACAGACTCCCAGAAAAACAAAATCTGAGGGAGTTTATCACCACCAGACTTGTTTTACGAGAAATACCGAAAAGAGTTCTTCAAAATGAAGGAAAAGGACACTATTGAGTAACACAAAAATATCTGAATGTTTAAAACACATTGGCAAAAGTAAGTATATAATCAAACTCAGAATACCCTAATACTGGTATTTAAAACCAGTAATCGTGGTATGTAAAATGCTTATATCTTGCATATGAAGATTAAAAGAAAAAACTATTAAAATAGTAATAATTACAATTGGTTATAGGATATGCAATGTAAAAGTTGTAAATTGTGATATCAAAATTCAAAATGTGAGGATGGAGAAGAGTTAAAATATATTGTTGTTTTGCTTTTTTAGTAATCCAAGTTAAGTTGTTGTCAGTTTAAGAATTTAGTAAATGTTATCTGTTATCAATGTCCAAGATCACAGAGCTAATGTGTGGTGGCACTAAAATTTGGATTCAATGCATTTTGTCTCAAAAGTCCATACTCTCACCAACGTCTTGTGTCTCCAGACATAAGTCATTAGCCTAAGATAATGTGAGAATTACACCCAATACTTGTGTGAGTATGGTAATTTGAAACTATTGTTTTGAAGGTCTTGTTCCTGTCAGATCAATTCTTCACTTATTAGTCAAAGTAATCTTCTAAATATATAAATGGTATATTCCTTCCTAAACTACTTCAATGGTTTTCCATTGTTCCCAGGATAAAATCCAAATTCCTGATCATGGCCTGGAAGGCTGTACATGATCTCGCGTCTGCCCTGGGTCTTAAAATTTCCACTTACTCGCTCTGCTCAGCAATACAATGTCCTTTCAGTTCCTTGAACTTGACAATCTGTTCACAGCATCGGAGATTTTACATATGATGTTCCCTGTACCTAGACGACTCTTTCTCCCGCCTTTCTTTTGGTTAATTCTTATTCTTCCTTAAGGCCTCAGCTTAAAGATTTTGTTTTCAGAGAAGACATCCCTGACTACACCATTCCTTCCATACTTCATAGCACTTAACATGGGTGCTAATTATGTGTTTACTTATCTTTATTTACGTAATATCTGCCTCTCCTAATAAATTGTTAACCTTATGAGAGTGGAGATTATATCCGTTTTGTGAAACACTGTGTGGGTTGCAGAAAGTGTCTCACTTATTTACAGGCATCCTTCCCCAGACATTCCACCATCCCAACAAGTTTGAACTTCCTTGGTTTGTGTGCCTGTGTCTGTACAGACATACAGAAGGTTTTATTTAAAAAGTCATAAATACTTGTGTACTTATTACATAACTTTATCAATTTTTAACCATGTTCATTTTATATTTTTTAATATAAAATAATTCAGATATAGTCAAAGACACCTCTCTACTCAGAGATAGTCATTGTGTTGGATTTGGTATTTATTATCTCCATGCATATTTTTGTATTATTATTATAGACATATATGTCATAAACAATATGCAAAATTGTTTAGCGTATTTATAAACTCCATACAAAGGATTTATCATAGTGATTATATCATGCTGCTATATTGTTTTCTTTCTTCTATTTTTGCTGCATATTATATTTTAAATGTTTGACTATGTTGATATCGGTAGTTCTAGTTCATTAATTTTCACCAATGTATAGTATGAAATTTGATAAATATACTGCATCTATTTATTTTCACGCTGATGTACATTTATGCCATTTTCCTATCTCTATCAAAACTGTAATGAGCTTGTTTTTCATGTCTTCTTGTGAACACCTTGCAAATTTTCCCTAGGAAATATACCTCAGAGTAAAGTTGCAGGGTCAAAGTAAAGGCACATCTTCAAATGTACTAGACATTTTCCCAATGTTCTTCAAAATACACTGATTTATTCTCGCCCAACAGGATATGAGAATTGCTTTGTCTCCATACTCTTGCCAATTCTTGACATTGTCAAAAATTTTTAAATTTATTCATCTGGTGGTTGTGGAATGGTATTTTATTGGCTTAAAGACTTTTTATATTCTTGAAATATGATAGGCATTAGACAAATAGTTATGCTTTATGTTATTACTGCTGAACATTTCAAATTAGTACCTGAATTCAATTTTTATGCCCATCAGAGAGAAGATATGATCCCAGTAGAAGAGTGTCACCAATAATGATGACATCTAAAGTAGAGTTTTATTGTAAGATTAAGATATCCTTTCTCCCTCCCATTATCCCTAATAAGTGAAAAGTGAAATGATCATCTCTCCTGAGTTACAAGTGTACTAAATAAATTATTTTAAATAGAAGTGTTTATGGAAGTTTCTCTTTCTCTTCTTTTTTGCTCCTTTCCCTGCCCTAGGAGGCAGCAGTGTGGCCTGAGAAGGCGATGGATGGGATGGCAGGTCGGGGATGAAGGGGTAGAACTCAGTTATGCCAAAGGAGCAGGGCCAGGGGCCAAGGAGCAGCTGTGCTGGGATCTAAAGAAGTGGTGATACTCAGAGGTTGCAGGGCCAAGGGCTGCAGAGGTGTCCAGCATGGTCCAGAGATTAGTTACAGACAGGGGGATTAAGCACTAGCTGTCAGATAAGGGATTAATACAAATGGAAAAAGAGAAGACAAGAAAGAACCCCCAGGTAGTAGTTGGGAATTGGCTGTATATGTTTTATCCAGCAGAAGCAAGCTAGCCAGGCCATGTTCTCATGGCAATTAAAGGAAGCAAGAGAGGAAAGGGAAACAAAATGCACTTTCAAGCCTCTGCTTACATTAACTCTGTGAAGAAATTAGTGACCAAAAGCAAATCACATGTTTAAGCACAGAGTCCTAGTGGGAGGGGACTACTAATTTACAGGGCACAAGGCCAGGATACAGGGAGGTACCATTAGTTGAGGCCATCAACGTAATTAATCAACTACATACTCCTTCAGAGGACTGTGCTGGAATCACAAACACAGCCCTGTTTCCCGTTAAATGGGCTATGAAATGAGCCATTGCTAAAAATATTTATGCTTTCTCTACTTTTTTGGTCATATTGTTTTTAGTTTATCTACTTGTTCCCTTTATGACTTTAACCTCTATCTCTTGATTTATTGACTTTAGACAGTTTCTATTTATTTCCTGATATGAAAATGAGAGAGTTGAGCAATTATCATTCCTTCCACCATTTTGTAATCTCTACGTCATTTTTTGTCTTTTATGTTATCATATTTACATTAAGATTTATCTTAATGTTTATCAGTTTTATACCCATATCTCTCATGCTTTATCAGTTGATATCAAAAATTGAAACTCACTACATAGAATTCACAGTATTTAATTATACACATATTATTCACTGTAGAACCAGGAAGTGTTTTCAATTCAGAGAAGGAATTGTTACTCAGTGTCATTTAAACTCTGTGGTAGGGGAATTTTCCTAGCATCTCATCTTAATAGAGTCCCTTTTCAGTACTTTTAAGCTTTCTTCCCTTCCGGATGATACTTAAATATACATCCTAGGTCATCACTTTCTTGGCTTGCTTTTTTTCCATTTTGTTGGAGTACCTTCTTGAGTAATTTCTTTTATTCATACAGAGTGTGTGGGTTGTAGGCTTTCTCAGTTTTTGCCTGTCATAAAGTGCCTATATTTTTCTCTTCCATTTGATTGATGTGTTTCAGCCATAAAGTTTTGGTTCGACTCTTTTATCCTGGAGAAAATTGAGGACAGCACTGCACTATTCTCTGCTCTCTATGTTGTCAAATATGTATAATTATCCTTCAAATTATAAAATTTCACCTGGATATAGGTGTTTTCATTCTTTCATAAGTATTTGGCCTTTCAAACTGACAGATCTTGTGCCTTTCTTCAATATGAGGAAATTTTCTCTTATTATTTGTTTTAACTGCACCCTGCATTGTCATTGTTTCTTTTATTTATTTATTTATTTATTTCAGAGTATTACAGCGGTACAGACATTTAGGTTACATGTATTGCCTTTACTGTGCCCGAGTCAGAGCTACAAGTGTGTCCATCTCCCAGACAGTGCACACTGCACCCCTTAGGTGTGAATTTACCCATCGCCTCCTCCCCCCTCCCACCTGCCCGACACTTGATGAATGTTACTTCCATATATGTGCATAAAAGTTGATCAGTTAGTATCAATTTGATGGTGAGTACATGTGGTGGTGGTTTTTCCATTCTTGAGATACTTCGCTGTTTCTATCTGATTGATATTTTACTAAATCATCATTGACTATCAAACATTTGGCCACAATCTAAAGTAAGAATTATGCTTTACATCCTATCAAACATGCATATGCGTGCATATTACTATATGTGCTGCATTCTGATCTATCCCATTTCATTTCATTTTATTTTCTAAAAATGCTGATTGTAGAACACTAATTTGATTTCATGACCATATTAGTCTGCTCAGGCTACCATAACAAAATAGCAAAGACTGGATGGCTTAAACAAAATAAATTTATTTCTCACAGTTCCAGAGGCTGGGAAGTACAGTGATCTGGATGCCAGTAATTCAATTTCTGGTGAGGTCCCTCCTCCTGGCTTGCAGATGGCCACCTTTTTGCTGTATCCTCACACAGCTGAGAGAGAGAGATCTCTCCTGTGCCTTTTATTATAAAGGGCTCTAATCCCCTCATAATAGCTCCAGCCTCATGACCTAGTTACCTCTCAAAGGCCTCAGCTCCAAATACCATCACATTGTGGGTTAGAACTTTAAAATAGGAATTTTGGGGGGACACAATTCAGTCCATTGCAATGACCCACTAATGGGCTATATCTCCAGTCTGAAGGACAATGTATTTGGTCAATGTGCCCTTTTGAAGTATTCTTCACATCTCTTAAATATTCTTTCATATTTTTTTGGTTCATTCCTTTTGCTATATATAGTTATATATCTTTACCTTATCTTTTGTATTAATAAATGGTCTTAAACTGGGTATAAATTATTAATTTGCCAATCCATTGAATTTTTTATTTTCTTTCATCATTTATGTTTTAATCTCTTAGAACAGTTTCTTACTTTCTAAACACTGTATCATAGCAGCCTATTCTTGTTTTATAGCTACAGTTTCCTCTTTTGTCCCTTTTTTTAAAAACTGAAATACAGTTTACATAACAAAAAAATTACCATTTAAAAGTATACAACTTAGTAGGACTTTTTTGTATATTCATTTTGTTGTCCAACCATCACCAGAACATTTCCATTACCTCAAAAAGAAACCCTGTACCTATTATGATAGCAGTCAGTTCCAATCTTCCCTTCTCCTAGCCCCTGGAAATCAATAATCTATTTTCTGTCCCTGTGGATTTGTGCAATCTAGACATTTTATATAAATGGAATCATATAATATGTGGCCTTTTGTGTCTGGTTTCTTCTACTTAGCATAATGTTTTTAAGGTTCAACCATGTTGTAGCCTATATCAGTACTTTATTCCTTTCCTTTTTATGGCTGAATAATATTCCACTGAATATACATATCACATTTTGTTTACCAATTCACCAATTGGTGGAAATTGGCTGTTTCTAATTTTTGGTGATTATGAATAATGCTACTAGGGACCTTCATGTAAAATTTTTTAGTAAACGTGTGCTTTCAATTTCTTGCCTATACATCTAGGAGTGGATTGCTAAGTTATCTGGTAATTTTATTTAACTTTCTGATACACTGTCAAACTATTTTCCACAGTGTATATACCATCTTGTGTTTCCACCAGCAATGTATGAAGAATCCAATTTCTCCACATCCTCACCACCACTTGTTTTCTGTTTTATTCTTTTTTGTTTTTTTTCATTCTAGACATATTTGTGGGTGTGATGTGGTATATCTCATTGTAGTTTTGATTTGCATTTTCCTAATGATGAATGATGATGAACATCTTATATTGTCATTAGTTGCCATTTGTATATCTTATTTAGTGAAATGCTCATCCATATTGTTTGCCCATTTTTAAATATATCATATGTCTTTGTGTTTTTAAGTTTTAAGAGTTCTTTATATATTCTGGATACTAGACCTGTATCTGATACATGCTTTGCAAATATTTTCTTTCATTTTTGGGTTGTCTTTTCACTTTCTGTATAGTGTCCTTTGGTGCACAAAAGTGTTTAATTTGATGAAGTTCAGTGTACCTATTTTGTCATTGGTTGCTTATGCGTTTGGTATCATATCTGAGAAACTTGTCTTATCCAAGGTCATGCAGATTTACACATTTTTTTTTCTTCTAAGGATTTATAGTTTTAGCTCTTAAATTTAAGTCTTTGATCCATTCTGAGTTAATGTTGGCATATGGTATAAGATGGAGGTTCAAATTCTTTCCTTTGCATGTGGATATATGCTTTTCTTAGTTCCATGCAGTAAAAAGATTATTATTTTCCCCATTCAATTGTTTTGTTATCTGTGTTTAAATCAATTGACCATAGGTGTATGGGCTTATTTCTGGACTCTCAGTTTTATCCCATTGGTCTATATGTCTATCCCATGCCATTATTGTACTCTCTTGATTACTATAGCTTTGTAGTAAGATTTGAAATTAGGAGTCTTCCATCATTTTTTATTTTCTTTCAAGATTGTTTTCATAGTCTTTTGCATTTCTACAAGAATTTTAGGATTAGCTTGTCCATTCACCATTGCCTCTTGAATTTCTCTGAAACATGAGACTGGTTTAAAACATTATTTTATAATACATTATTTTATTTTTGTCCATAATTATCTGTCCTTCTATTTTTCTCTTATCTTGATTTTGCTCATCAGTTCTCTTTGTTGTTCTCAATTGTTTGATCTTCTATTCATAGTAGGTGCCCCTGTATATCTGTTGAAGGAATGAATGAATAAATGACTAACGATAAGAATGGATGGCTGGATTGTTTTTCTTTGTTGTGAGCTAGATCAAAATCCACCCCCTCCAGATTTATTCCTCACTGAAATGCCAGTAGTGACCTTGATCAATGCACATTCTGCATGACTCATGATTTATGTGCTTAGTTTAAGGCATAAATATTATGAGCATTCTTAAATCATTTCATCCTGTTTGTTCCTTTAGATAGAGATAAGGTCTTTTGTGTATCTGTTTCTCTCTCTCTTTCTCTGTGTGTCTATAGCTCTATCTTTCAACTTCTCTTCCCTCTCCTCTTTTCCATTGCCACAGTGGTGCCAATAATGTTGACTTCAGCTGGACAGAAAGAGCAGTCACTGGTTGTACAACAGCTTTACTCCATCCTCACCGTTTCACTTGCGTTCACACAATTTTATGGTAATCTTTCCCTTGTCATGTGGCTTAGGTGATAGAAAGTCCTTAATGATACAAGGATTTACAACTGATACAATAAAGTTTTATAAGAAAACTCTTTTTGAGATAAAAATTGGTAGAAACTATACAATCTAAATACAATTTAATAAATGCAAAGGGCATTTGTCATTTTTTGTGTATGCTTATTTTGGAAGACTGTTCCTCTACTGGGGGATTCCTGTGAAAAGTCTACCTCCCACTATGGGATTCAAAGATTGAGGGCAGCTAAGATGCAGGAAATCACCCTGAACAGCCAATTAGATGCTGCTTCTAAACCCTTGAATCTTGAAGAAGTAAAACAAAGACTAAGACATGCCCAAGACTATATTTGAAATGTGCTATGGAATCATAGCCTTATGTCCCAGCAGTGAATGTTCAGGGACAGTGGAGGCTGGGGTGGTGCTGCTATGGCAGGATCTTAGCCACATCTTACTTCCCTTTATTCCCTGTTCCTTTTCTAAACTTGGCTCCATGGCATCCCTGATGATTTTGTGAGCTACCCAAATATCCTTCAAATAAATTATCTTCCAATAAAACCAACACAGTTTGGTTTCTGTGGTTTGCCACAGCTGCTGATACAAAAAATCAATATAGATAGTTCTCAAAATAGAAGCCAAATTAACAATACTAAAAATCTTAAATTGTGTGAATGATGCATATGTGCTGTTAATTTCTGTTTGTGATACTTTGCATTATACATATATTTCTGGATCACTTTCCCCAATAGATATAATTCATATATTTATTTTTAATATATTAAGCAAAACTTTTTACCCTTCATCTAATTCTCCAAGTAAGTACTCAAGAGCTACTGATTGTGTGACTCAGAGCTATTAACTCCCATGTCCTCCTCTCACTAAACATCTATCCATACTTTTACACACTCCTCAGCTCTCTCCCTCCCTACCAACCACCAGAGCATAGACCTGACATAGAGATTTGCCTCTCCTATCTTCCATTAGTTTTCCTAGAGGATCATTGCAAAACATTTCTTATTTTTTCTGCCATTCATTTTATCTCCTTTTTCTCTACCTGTTCCCCAGTTTCTTCTTTTTATAATTCTCTTCAATAGAAGCAATCCAAACTCACACCATTTATATATCTTAGAACAGCAATTTTCATTTTTGGAAAACTTTACTAGTAATATAATAGTATTCTGCAGCATTCTAGCACAAGGCACTATAATTTATTAGATGTAATTATTAGTTTTTTGTCCAGTCCTCAAATAACCCAAACTTGTAGGACTATCCAACATCAATCATTTTACGGAGATTTTTGCATTGCTTCTATCATGGAAGAATCCCGGGAGGCTTATTTTGTCCCCAAAAAGGAGAAGAGGAAAGTTCTGCTTTTCTATATCCATGGATGCTATTGCTGCTGTTGTTTCTTGTTCCTGAAATGAGGTCTATGTTCCCAAATACTATAGCAACAGCTAGCTAGAATTGAGTGGCACCAACCCCCTTCAGGCAGGGCAAGAACTCTCTATCTTGCTCAATCTCCACCACTTTCTACTGTCTCCCAGAAAGCCAGAGGTCAGCTAGAATTTACCTTACCAGATCAACATTGGTCATTTCCACGTCTGCCTCTTTCCTAAAAGGCTTTGAGGTTGTGAACTTTTGGCCCTAGACCACAATACACAGAAGCCTATTTAATCATCTGAGTGACCCAGATTTACTTAGCAACTTCTCTTTTGTCTAGAAAACACAAGGCTGATTACTGCTCCCCTACCCCTTATGGGTAAGAACAGGCCAGACCTTAGGAGCAAAAGAAGCTTGACTTCCCTTTAGTAGGAAAAGAAAAATGCCTCCATGTTTGCTTTTTTCCCTACATGTTGAAAAACAGAGTATAAGGCAATTTCTCAATAGGCTCTCCAACTACCTTAACTTCACCACAAGTCATCCTGATATTCATGCAAGCCACACTGCACCTGAGGGGAGCTCATGCTTATAGAGAGTTTACTTAACCACATATACTTCTTGGCTATCACTTCCACTGGTCACTGGATGATTGCAAACAGCAGCAAGTGTTCAGAGCACAGAAAATAGAATTCTAAGAAGTTTTCAGGAGAGGCTGCCAGCTGACTAGGTGCCAGATTGGGCACCATATAACTGCAAAGTCCCTGTGGAAGAGAAACCAGCTGCAGCCGCTGCCCCTCTGAGGATGACCAGATGCAGCTGCTGTCTAGTTTATTTTACTTCAGATAGGGAATGTGTAGTGACAAAGAATAGAGGGAGTCTCTCAGGATTTCCTCATGCCACCAACACAGGCAGCCAATTTGGACTTCCTGAGGAAAATTCTCTTCCCCAACTCTCTCCAGACTCCTGCCAGTAACCTACTGTTTGGGCCCTGGGGGTCAACACTGGAACAGAAGATGCACCTGTTCCCAGGGGGCTCCTGCCATAAATGGCAAGGAACCAGGGCTGAGGTAGTGTTTCTGTTGCATGCCCAGAAGTATATGTAGAACCTGGGCTGATAGAGAAGATGCTTATGTTTGTTCCAAGGTGCAATTGTCAGTTATGGAAAAGAGCAACTCCAATTGCCTTCTGAGTCCTCAACTGTCTTTTTATGGTGGGTAAGTAGTGTGGGAAATTATTCATTATTATAATGCCTCAGATCTCCATATCACCTTTTCTTAAGGCCTTTTCACAGTTTCTGAAAAAGCATTACCACATTTGTGTACTTAAATGTTGCTGGCTAAGTAGGCATAGGAGTCCCATCTAATAGGAAAATAGATGCATGGATCTGGGAAGTTACTTCAATCAAAGTACTCGAGTGAACAGAATCTAGGCAATGGCTCCCTTTCTACAGCTGACTGAGGTTGTGAAGATCTCCTTATTTCCCCCTTCCCCTATTGTAGTTACTTTTAGAATAAACCCTAGAATTCAGAGAAATCTCGGAAATTGCTTTGGGATTACCACAGGATTTAAAGACCATTTGCCACCAGGCACCCACCAGCATTTATTACCACTAATTCCAGCCATGGGTACTCTAAAGTAGGCAGATTTCCCCTAGCCAATTGAATTAGTCAAGTATGCCACAATAATGCAGTGTAACAAACCATCCTAAAATATCAATAGTTTACTCAAACAAGTTTTACATTACTTAAAGTTCTGTAGGTCTGCTGGGGAAGCTCTACTTCAGGGAGAAGGTCAACTAGATGTGGTTTCAGGTTGCATTTTAGCCTAACTCCAAACCATCGTTATTCATTGCTTGGGGTGAGTGTCTATCTAGGAATATTTCCTTGGTGAATTATTGAATTTCAAGAGAGCAAAAGGGAACAAATGAGGCCGCCTTAGAACTAGAACACTTTCACTTTCACCCACATTTTGTCGGTGAAAGCCAAATATGTGGCTAAACTCAATATTATCGGTGAGGGGAAATATACTCTGCCCACTCTAGAGGGTGGTACCGCAATGGCAAATGGCAAAGGACATGCATAAGTAATTCTCAATCAGGGAGGCCACGCAGAGTTGTAAGTAATGACTTAACCTTCCACACCAGTGAAGAACACAGGAAGGGAATCTTCTTAAACTGATGGAATAGAGGAAAGGATTTATTATTAAACAATGAAATTATAGATGTTAGGAATCTAAGCAGGCTAGTCTTGGAGAGGTAGATACAGATTAAAAGAGGCATGCCTTGAACAGAAGACAGGGCCAATTAGATGATGTGGATGTTATTAAAAACAAGTTATTAACAAGTTTTACAAGTTAAAAAAATTTCTCCCCCAAAAATTTATCTGGCAAGCATAACTATGCTCAGATGAGATAATAAAGGAGCATAGAAAAGAGAGAGGAAGAAAGAGTGAGAAAAAAATTGGTCTAAAAGGAAACAAACTGTATTAGTGAAGGACAATTTTTAGGAAGGTCAAGAGGGCACTGTTCCAGAACCACTCTTCCTAATTCAGTACTCTTCACAAAAATTTTAAATGGTTTTTGTTTGTTCTTAATGATTTAAAAGATGCATTGAATAAAGGCAGTAAAATGGCAAAAAATATAGAATCTTAGATTATAGCACATTCTGCTCAGATTGACTACCCAGTATCTATTCTCCCCTTCTTATTTATTAAAAGAATGCAAAGTTCATGTGCATGGCAATGTGCCCAATTAAAAATTTATGTTTTCCAACTTTTCTTACAGCTATGGATGGCTCTGTGACACAGTTATGGCTGGTTAAATATAAGTTTTTGGGTGAGTCTTTTATGTAAACTTTTAACAAGGAGGTATGCTTTTCTTGAAGCTGTCTTTTGCCTTTCTTCCTGACTGGATGCAGTTGCTGGATACAGAGCAGCCTTCTTGAAATCACAGGTAAAAAACATAAAATCAAAAGTTACTCTGAACAGAAATATTAGAGTATTGCTCCCTGCTGGCGTGGGGGAGCCTCTGTGCCAGCCTGCACTGTCTAACTCCCATCCTTATTATTATATGAGAAAAATAAGCCTCTGCAGGTGGTTCAGCTGCTGTAGTTCAATTTCTGCTACCAGTGCCAAATATATTTCCTTACTAAGAGAGTGATGGAGGGTGTTTAGAAATTACCCAATCAATCCTTTCCTCCTTATTTTACAGCAAAGGAAACGGCAATTCTGAAAAGTAAAATGATGTGCTCAAGGTAAGGTGGCTGGAGGCCTCAACAATCCTTTCGACACTGTGATCCTAGTATGGGGACCATGGAAACATGAGTGAATTAATCCAAAAAAATTTCCAATCAAAAAGACCCACAGCATAAATATGTTCTGCTCCAAAGCCCTGAATTCAAAGCATGTTTCTGTCCATGTGAACATGAACATGAAGCTGAGTACCTCTAATTTCATAGGCAAAGTCGCTTGGCCTCCTATTGTATTGACATTCCCTGTGCTCTCTACAAAAAGCCAAACCTGAAAGGGCAGAATTGTGAATAGCCTTGTCAAAAGGCAAGCATGGCATTTTGGAAATTCATAGGTATTCTAACAACCAGAAGTGGTAGTAGTTCAGGGTAGCAAAGACATTTCTCTCCATTTTCCAGGAGGTGCAGCAGGTGGCAAACCAGCTGGCTTCACCCTTAAGAGATGCTCCTTGGAGCCACAAGTAGACTTGAGTTGCCAGGAGCACAAGCATTGTGAAATCAAAATCCATGGTGTGAGGGCTAGGAGTGAATCGGCTGGCTGGAAGTTTAGGAAATCCTACCTGGGCATTTCACTCCCTCTCTTATAGCTACTGCTTAAGGAGCTCCTGCATGGGGACCCAAAAAGGAACCTATCACTTCTGTCTTGGGATTTTTATGGAGATAATTTTTATGCTTCAGTCTACCTCTAGGAGTCTAATGCCATGGCCTACATCCCAGCTCTAAACATGCACACACACATACACACACACACACACACACACACACTTGAGGGCACAACATTCAGTTTTGCATTATGAACCTTTGAGCATATTGTACACTTCTTTTTCACAAAATGTAGGCTACTATTTTCCTTTTGGGGGAAGAATAGGCAAGAGAAACATATATCTAGTTTCCAAATTGCCACACTCAAACTCTTTACAAATAGCAGTTGTTTTCTTACTGACATAGTTAAAAAAACACCCTTTCAATTGAAATTGTTGAAGTGACAAGATAAACGGGTACATTCATCTTAAAGCTTGAGAAATACACAAGGGAATGAGTCTGTGCAAGAATTAGAAAGAAGCCATGAAAATCCTTAGATTGAGCTAAATATGTAAATGTAGTGAGTTTACTCAATTTTAATTTACTTACAAGAGAAGCTAAACACTATAATGGTCAGATTTAAACAGTTATTGTTTTCTTCTTTTTTTTAATTACCAGATTGTTTTTTCCTTCTTCCTGTCTTCCCTTACATATTTGGTCATTTACTAGCTAGTATTTTCTTCCTTTATACATTATGTTTTTTAAAGGAGCTTGAATTTGATATCAGTGAGAACTCAGTGAATTTAGGTTCTGGCAGTGGTTCTCTTATTAAGATATTGATGAGGGAATAAGTAATAATCCCGTGAAATAAAAGGGAATTTGAGAAAGATTTAAGAATATTTTATCAATTTCGGGGGGAAAAACTTGCTTTTTCAGGGTAAATCAAACTGCATGATAATAGTTAAGGACAAGATTGAAAATATACAAGGTAATGATTTTTTTCATTTGCAAAAATAATGAGGACACCAAGTTGCTAGAGGCTTCCCTTTCTCTGAAATCTTCCTGAGTAGTATTTTCAGATTTGGCAAATAAAAAATGCAGGATACCCAGCCAAATTTGAATTTCATATAAATAATAAATTGCATAGCATATACATACAGCAATGATTATTTATGGTTTCTCTGATTTTTTTTTTTTTTTGAGACAGAGTCTCACTCTGTGGCCTGGGCTAGAGTGCAGTGGCATCATCATAGTTCATTGCAACCTCAAACTCCTGGGCTCAAGCAATTCTCCTCCCTCAGCGTCCTGAGTAGCTGGGACTATAGGTGTGAAATTTGAGCACTTTATCTGGCAATCCTATGCCCAAAGACGTCCACTGGTTCTCCTTCCTGTCTATTAAAAAAAAGTCTCCTGAAGCCTCTGGCCCTCTTTTCTGCACTAACACTATCTGTTGTCTTACTGAGATAGAAAGGAGTCTCATTACCAATACTGTTATGGACCTAATTAGGCTACCAGAAAGGGACTAGAGAGCTGATTTTCTGCATTTAGTGCCATACCTCCAGAATTATAATTTTGTTTATTTTTTTAGTTAAACTTACTCTCTTAGATTTTTACCTCTTTTATTGTAGGTCATATTGGAACTGGTTCCTAGGGCCTGATTCACTGATGTTATTACACAAAGTCATCCTTTCCTGACAAAATCAACAGTGTTCTAAGACTGTGTTCTCGGATTCCTTGACTGCATTTTATTTCACAATGAAGTTCCCGCTATGAAAAGCACCTCTTTTGAGGTTATAAGGTAATCCCTCTTCGTTAGAAAGCCCTTGCCCCTAGTCAGACTCTTAGAACAATGTGCATTAATTATTTTTTCTCCAAAAAGGAGTTCTAGGTTATTCATTCCATGAAAATGCTAGACATACAACAAGACACAGGCTTCAAAGAGGATTATCTTTGAACACCAAGCTAAATATGATGAAATTGACTATCCATATAGAAAGTCTGTTTCAGTGACTTGGATTTAGATTGTATATATCTGGAAATTAACTAGATTGGGGGAGTGCCCAAATATTAATTGTTAAAAAAGGAACGAACAGAGTGGGCATATGTGTGCATATATGATTCAAGCTATTATCTGAAGGTTGTGTCACAAAAGGATTGCTAATAAGTTGAGTAATAAATAGCTAGGCATAAAATTAATTTCTGGGGAGAGGGGCTATTAAGTTCCTATATTCTATCAACATGATTCATTCAATAAGATTTATCTTTATGAGCTACATCACCACCTTTTGATCTGAGTTCACCATCAGCGATTCCAGGTAGTACAGACAGACACTAGACAGCTATACCATGGGGTAGCTGAAAGAACTCTTTGACTGTCACCCCGTGCTCATATCTTTATGCAGTAAATAATACCTATATCTTTTCTTGCATTCATAGTCATTTGGCACATGTGTGTGACCTAATAATCACTGATATTGAATGTTTCTATCAAGCCACTATGTTTTAACCAGATAAGCAAATTTTCTGGTATTAGCAGGCATCTGGGACATGGAAGCAAATTTGTCATAGAGAAATAGTCATTATGATGACATCCATTAGATTAAGATAGAAAGCCTTCCTACAGTTAGCACACGTTGGATATGTGGTTGGAGGTTAGATTATTACTGGGGCAGATAGAAGGAACAAGAAGAGTCCGAAGAGTAAAAAATAAATACAGATTACTTTATGATAGTGATTACAAAATATGTGTGTTCACATATGCATGTGAGTGTGTTTTTACTTAAAGAAAGTATTAGTTGAATTTGAAAACAAGTTGAAGACATCCCAACTCACAAAGAAAAAATAAACATAGCAACATAGAACCAGTACAGTACAAAAAAAGCTTTTAAAAGGCTCTCAATTACGGCAAAAAAAAAAAAATGAAAACTTATGCTGCTTAAAAGAGATGCACTTAAAGCACAATGACTCTGAAAAAATAAAATTGTAAATTAATATCAAGCAAACTCAAAAATGGAAGAGAAGATCTTAAAATTTACACAAAGAAAAAGGAGAATTATTAATTTCTTCACTAACATCCTTTTGTATTACTCCACAGTAAAAATTCTGTCATGGACTTCTCACTGGATGATAAACCCAAACAAAAGACAGTAAAGTGTAGAGAATGTCATTTTATTCTGATAAATGGCAAAATCTACAGTAAAGATATGAATCCTAATGATTTATGCCCTGAGTATCATTACATCAAAATGTATAAATCAAAAATTAGATAAACAAAGAGTAATTGGTAAGAACATATCTCTAAGTCCTTTATAGGCAAATAAGAAAAATGATCTAAATAATATAATTAATAGAATTTATCTATCCAATGAATAATTTAATAGTTAAAAGATAAATATATAGGTATCTAGTGATAATCTTTAGACAGGAAATATGAACTTTATAGCCTCCAGTATAGTTTTTAAATAATTTCTGTGTTAGGCCACAGTAAATACTCAAATATTTCAAAATGCAGAAAATATATAGACCATATTCTCTGCTTAAAAGAAAACAAACACAAATTTTTAAAAAATCAACTGTCAATATAATCATGTCACTTTGAATTAAAACAGAAAAACGCACCAACAAAATACACCTAGGAATAACTTGAGAGTTTAAAAAGCAAGTTAAATTGAAGCATTCATTATATGCCAGGCCCTGGCGTACAATGTACTTTAGATACATTATGTATTATAATTGCACAATTTATTTAAAATGGCAAACCTGGGGCCCCATGTATATCCTTACCATGTCTTATTTTTCTCCCAAGCACTAATTCACTTCATGACATTATATGATGTATATATTTGTTCATTTGTCTACTGTCAGTTCCCCACTAGAATGTGTAAGCTCCGTTCTATGGCCTGGCTTTTTTGTCACTATACTGCAAGCATCTATTTCAGTGCAACGTGGCAGATCCTTCACAAGTATTTGCATATTCTATGAGATAGATACTGCTATCACTATTATTTTTTAGATGAGAGAACTAAAGTACAGAATGGCTAAGGAACTAGCTTAATGTCATACAGCTTTTGAGAGACCAGAACTTGAGTTCTTGAGCTTACCTAACTCCAGCTCTTAATCACTACACTATATACATTTTGTGAATATAATGACAATAAAAAATATAAGTTAACCAAAAAGCTTTAGCCAAGATTGACTCATAGGAAAGCCATAGCTTAAATGTTATTAGTACTAATTAAAAATAAAATGTAATAAATGGTGCATTAATTCCATGAATTCACAAAAAATAAAGAAACTAAGGAAAGCAGGGGGAATAAAATTTTAAAGCAAAAATATAAATGATTATCAAAAGTTGCTATGAATAAAAGTAAAAGGCAAATGAACGGGAAATATATTTGAAGCATAAGACAAAGAGATGATTGTATTAACTCATGAATGTGCTATGACTCAGTAGTAATACAATGCTCAGAGGAAAAGATAATACTGATTTATCTCTAACCACCAGATATAGCATTATACATCTTCTTAAAAGAAAATGACAGTTAAAACAGTAGATTATTTTACAAGATTTAGCTAAAATTGGTCACAGATAAAGCCATGGCTTAAATATTTTTATTATAAATTAAAAGTAAAAGGAAAATCGGTAAACTATTTCGTGCTGGACAGAAGGCATGATTTAAGATGTTTAACAAAAGAAAAAAATAGATAATAAAGATACAGGTCCCTTCCCCAGGATTTCATGCAATAATTGCAAATCATTATTGAACATATGGATAATTCAATTGTGCTGAGGATGTGGGGGAACAGGCACTTTCAAGTATTTTCTGGTTCAAGTGTAATTGGAATATCATTTTTTTTCAGTGCAAAGTATTATGACCATAAAAAATTTGTATTGTTAAATAAGAATTCCATTGCTCAGATTTTGTTTTAAGTAAATAAACATAGATGTAGTTCAAGATTTAAATTCATGGATGTTCATTTCGGCATTATTCAAAATAGGAGAGAAATTAGAAAGCTGTACAGTAATAAAAGATTGGTTAAATTATGGTAAATAAACTTCCCATTAGACATCCAGTTTCTTGCAATTCATTCAATCGTTGGAAAATCTTCAAGTGCCTATTATTAGCAACCACTATGCTAGTTATTGGGAATATGACAGAAATTATAACATTTCTATCTCTTAGGGATTGTAGTCTGGTCTAGTCCTTTAGATTTCTGCTTAGATACCTGGCATATCCAGACATTCGACATTCTTTTCTTAATAAGGTAGCCAGAATGTTTTTATTCAAATTCAAAATTTGTCCATGTCCCAATTCTTTAACGTGATGGCTGAGCCCTTGGTGATGTGGCTCCTATTTACTTTTGCTCCTACCTTCACTTTTGTAATTCCCTCCCTTCCATGCTCCAGACATACTAAACTCTTCCTTTCCTAGAAGATGCCAAATCCTCTGTGCTCTGGACCTTCACATCTGAGTTTGCCTGTAATGCTTTTCTGTGCCTGGCCTCCTCTGGCTAGGTCCTACTCATCCTTCAGTTGTCTGTGAAACACTCACTGCTGTACAAAGTCTTCTCTGCATCCCAGGCCTCTGGGAGGCCATCCTCTTATATGCTCCCAGAGCAACTCATTCCACCACCAGAGAGCACTTGGAATGCTGAAATACACGATTTACTGGTCTGTATTTTCCTCTAGCCCATAAGCACCTTGAGGGCAAGGACCACGTGCAGCTCCTTCACATTTGGGCATTCTGTTGCATACCTACTTTGTATGGTTCATAGTGTCCAATCTGGTACTCCCTAGATTCTGATAGCACAAAATGAATGTAAAAAATTGTTTTGAAGGATATTTGCTAACATTAAAAAAGCTTATGATAAGTGGCATGTGAATCAGATTATTTAGATTTTTCCCCAATTTTAACTATGGTAAATATATTAATATGAATATGATAATAAATATCCTTAATTTGATCTTAATCATTTGCCACCTTTATGTCTACAAAAACCTCTTAACCAGGCTTCCTGTCTCCATTTTTTTTCTTTTCCACTTCCCATTTCCTACCTGAGTAATCTTTCTTAAACTCAAATCAACACACATTACGTCCCTTGGATGAACATTTCCCCAGCCTCCCAATTTCCTGTGTGCTTCCTGTTTCTGACTGCAACTGAACCTCTTCTTGCACCACACCTGCAGGCTTGACAAAACTATTCCTAAATTCTTTTCATAAGTTGCTGTCTCTGACTGGAATGTTCTTCCTCTATTTTTTGTCTAGCCAACACCTTCTCTTTTAAGAATAAGCTTAGATCCCACACATGTGAGAAACTTGTTTAGCTCCCTGTCTAGTCTCCCATTACCTCCCACCAATGCCTCTATCATAGCATGCAGGCTGTTTTGCTATTGCCTATTATTCATTTGCCTCACTTACTAGATGTAAAGCTCCCTGGAAGGTGAGGTCTCTGCCTTTTAATACTTTATCTCCAGTTGTTAGCACAGTGCCTGGCATATACTAGCCATTCCAATATTTTCAAATGAATGAATAAATGAATGGACCCTGGACATGTTATAGGCCTTTTGCTTCATATTAGAAGAAAAATGTCTAAGTCAAACATTATAAATGATTTCCAAGACAGCATTTTATATAATTTTTAGCTTTATGTAGAGTAAAATAAATAGAAGTTTCCATTTAAATAAAATACAACCAACATATAACAAGTGCTAACTATGTAATCTTTTTTTAATTTAATTTTCCTAACAAATTAGAGAGGTGGTATTAATATATATATCTATTTCTAACTATATCTACACCAACATCTATATATCTATCTTAGCTATAAGAAAAGTGAATCCAAAAACATTAACTTGTATAATACCATGCAGTTAGGAGAACAAAGAACTGGAATTAAAATTCTGGCTTGTCTTATTCTAAAGGCCAACACAAAACACAATTTACTAATTGTTTCTATTTTACAAATAATATAAAATCTAACCTTATTGAATATTTATTATGTACCAGGCCCTGTTTTGTTTTACACAAATTGTTTTATTAAATCCATATAATTACTCTATGAGTTAGGTATTATTACTATGATTCTAAATTCACAGATTAAAATAAAAAGGTACACAGAAGTTAAATAACTTGCTCCATAACATTCAGCTGGAATGAAGAAGAATTAGTCTTGAATCTAAATGGCCTGACTCTGGAGTCCAAGATTTTAACCACTAAGCCATACCATCTCTCGGATGAGGAAACCTATTCAGCTTCCAGATTTTCTAAAAAAAATGCCAGCAAAGATTTAGTCAAGAACTTATTAGATACATACAGATAAACATTTCTGAGACCTAAATGTGAAGAAAAGACTTTTTGATTAATTATAAGTAATCATGATTAATGAAGTGATACAACTCCAAATGAAAAGTTTTAGTAATCATTAGAAGATAATTCTATACAAAAAATATTAATAGAACAATAATTAGACTGCCAAAAGACTTATTGTAAAATGTTAAAATTGGCATCAGTGAAATGGAAAAGTTTCTTTAATTTTAAATATCATTACTTGCTACAATGCTCACCTGATATAATGGTGGTCTGTCAAGAAATTTATTATAAAAAAGAAAAAAGAAATACTCTTTGTCTGAAACAATTCAACTTTTATCTAATTTGATACAAGAATATAATTTTGTGAGTTTTAAATATTTATTTAAGTTATTCATACTATATTAAGTTCCATGGGGGGGGTGATGGAAGGTGTGTGTATGTATTTTTTTTAAGTGAATCTGTCACTGTTTTAACTTCTATCTCAAAAGAATTTGAGGAAGGATAACTTTCAGGGGAAAAAACAAATGGTAACAATTATAGAATTGTTTGCATGTGTTGTCTTTCTTTCCTGTGTTGCTGATGTTGTGTCTTCCACCATACAGAATGGGTAGGTAAATTATGGAAAGAAACCCCTTTACATTTGTTTGAGTTGCTTTAATATCTGATTCAATGTACTAGCTTCCATATATCCACTCATATCTCTGGCCGCCTTCATGACAAAGTGGTGGAGGTATGTGTTTCTGTACATGACCTTAACTCTCACAAATAATGAAAGAAAACCCTCAGTAGATTATGCACAATGCTGTACTAAAGGCATTCATAAACACAGGTCAAGATAAGTGCTTGTAAAACTGGCAATAAACCTTTAGAGACAAAACCTTTGTCATAAAAGGTC
This sequence comes from Daubentonia madagascariensis, assembly GCA_023783475.1. NCBI lineage: Eukaryota > Metazoa > Chordata > Mammalia > Primates > Daubentoniidae > Daubentonia > Daubentonia madagascariensis. Next base: position 15,773,479 of record JAKFHU010001631.1, on the reverse strand, counting down.
CTAAATGATTAACTCAGTAGAGGTTAGTGGGCAGACCTGGCAGTGTCCATGTTTGTGTCTACCAGTCAATGTGAGACTGAAGATTGGATGATATGCCAGGAGTGTGTCAATATCCGCACCTGCAAATCATTTGTAAAGTCAACTTTAAAAAGTTTGCTTTTAAATACATAAAATTATCCCATAATCTTTTCCATATCTCCTACCTTCACTATCTACAAGGTGAAATCTGGAACCACTACCCTTTTCCCCATATATCTTTCAGACAGTTTTTAGTGTTTCATGCCCCTTCAGCTAAATTTCACCCAGTAGGTTGGCCATACCCAGACCCAGAGCCTAGCCTAACCAAACCTCACTGGTGTTAGGAAAACCACCTTGAACATGGCTGGAGCCCAGATGTCTTGATGCTCAAAGCCCCATTTGCTGTGTGCCTAGATGACCTTCTAGGTTCTTTGCCCACCAAGCAACAGCCACTGCTCACCGCTCGCCTGCCCCAGCGCCACCCCTGACACTCTGCATACCCCATGGGTGCGACTGGGCTTCTGCTCCACAGCCCAGGGTTTAAGAGCTCAGGATTCGGAGTCAGATAGAGATGGTTTCACATCTTGGCTCAAACCAATTAATAGTTTTCTAACCTTGAGCAAGTTTCTTAAGCATTTTGTGTTATATCTCAATTCCTTTTGTTATTAATATTTGCATATTTATTTTTAGCAGGTAGGAGGTAGCATTCATTCGGGCTTGATATTTGCCAGATATTCTTTGAAGTTCTTCATTATATTGACTCAGGCAATCTTCCCGAGGATAATCTGAAGTAGATAATTTTTTTTATCCTCATTTTACTAAAATTCACTCTGAGGCTTTTAAAACTTCATTCTATTTCCTCTCACAAATGAGAATTCTAACACTGTTTTCATAGAGTTACTGAATAGACAAATTCATTTGTATTTTATATACAAAATGCCTAAAACAGTACCTGGGACATAGTCCTCACTAAATCATACTATTATTAATAAAGTACCTCAATGTCTTAAATCACATCATCACCTCCTTTCTTTTATAGAAAAACTTTTCTGAGCATCAGCTCTCTCCCTGGGGTACTGATAACCTCTAATCTCTCTGCTTATTTCCGGCCCCTTTTGTCGAAGATCTGGGCCCTGCCCTTTCCCCAGTGATCCTGCTTTAAAGCAATTGATGCCCCCAGCACTCAGGTTTATCTACATATTTGATGCCAAATATTGCCAGTTTTTGCATATTATTAACCAATTGCTATGTTTTACCACTTAGATCAAAGTATATTTTCACCAACTTCAGACCATCTAGAACCTTGGACACTGAGCAACTGGTTAATCCCCATAAGGCCAAACCTGAAAAATTTAGTTCCCCAGCCCTGGTCTTGCTAGTTTCTTGTCAGCTGCTCTCTCTGAAGATCCCACATTCAAGATCCCTCAATTCTTCATAGCTCATACAGCATGGCTAACTATTTAATTTAGATGCAAAAAAAAAAAAAAAAGTAAGAGTGTGTGGTGGATATCACCCCAAAGATTGGTTCTGACTTCACTCATTTCAACCATTCCAACAGAAAGAACTTTCTGTTTCTGGGGTACAAAAATGGATACTATCTAAGACTTTCAAATCTAGATGATTTTCCTTATAATGATTTTGCATTACACATCTCTGTCATATAATCCTGATGCAAGAGCTTTTTCAATTGTCCTATTGTAGGAACAGGGATTTAATATCTTAAGAAGACTTCTTAACAAGGTGAGTCACTTAATCTTTCTGAACCTCAGTTTCCTCATTTATGAAATGAGGATAATATGATGATCTAATATAATGAAGATAATGATGCAGTGATCAAAGACAGAATTATAGGCTTAAAAGCTGTGGAAAACGGAAGGCAGAGTGGTGGCTTCTCCTTTGTCGTAGCATTGTTCTTGCCTCATTTGAAACTAAAGAGACAAATGTAGAAAGTGGCCCTACTCCCTGTTAAAAGGCAAGAAGCATAAAATTGAAAGGCAGATAATAGATGGCAGCATGGCCTCCCCAACTTCCCTCTGAATTTCTCACAAAACACTAGAAACTTTCCTTTGACTCATCTTCTGCTACTTTAATGTAAGCCTTTGTTACTTTGGGCCTTCACAACAGGATTGCTAGGTAGCCTTTTACTTTACAAATCTTTTATAATTTCTTAAATCTCCATAAAGAGCTGCTTCAACCTTCTAGCTCTGTTTCACTTCTTCCTATATTTGATCCTATTTCTTTTTATTGTTGAGGTCATTTCCCACTGGTGCAGTAGGATGGCTGTGCAGTATTACCCCCTGCCCTCATTTATTGAGCACTGTGCTTAGTTCTGTACTAGGTACTGTAGTGTTAGAGAAGGAATATAAGGATCTAACTATTTGGTTGTGATATGACTATGAGGCAAGCATTATTGTCTTTGTTGGACAAATGAGCAATCCAAGGCTCAAAGAGGTAAATGACTTACCAAGGTAATAGTTAGTATGGGGAAAAGCCAGGATTTGAATCCAAGGCTTTGTGACTCCAAAGGCCCTGAGATCAGGATGTGCTTTGCATGTACATAACTCAGAGGCAACTAGGCTGACCAGAAGAAGAGAACACACTGGGAGTAGTTAGAAATTGGGCAGCAATGAAATATGTTGCTTCTACTTCAGGTCTACGCTGGCAGACAGGAATTCTGTGGTGAACTCAATACCCTACTGAAGACAAGGGCAGACTGCTCTGAGGTAATGAGGAAGTTGGAGAAGAGGCAGTTAGGGCCACACAGAGGCCTGGTCATCGTAGGAAGGAAAGGAATTCATATTAACCAGGGGTCTAGGGGAGGAGGAGGTCCGGGACATTTTTTTAGGTCCAGGGACATTGGGAAGAGTTGCTTGAAGCATAATTGTAGGTGACTTGGGATAAAAATCTTACTGGAAAGTGGCAGTTGAAATAAACACAGAAAATATTCTTCAAGACCAGGCCTTTTTGGTTTAGTACTTTCTCCTAGCAGCACTCACAACGTGAGAGAGTGGAGACAGTAGGTAGTGGGTTGGATGGCACAGTATCCAAACACCATCTGGGGCCACGGGAGGTCAGCAGAAGCAGTTGGCAGCGGGCAGCGAGGCTGTGGTCATGAGGCTGGGGCCCAGTGGCTGTGCAGGTGTGGCCTTGCAGAACTGCTAGAAGTGGCGTGCGAGTGCACTGAGGCCAGCAGCTGACTCACAGGGATGGGTGAGGACTGGAAAATGGGACAGGTGAGGATGAGGAGGTTTTGAAAAAGAACCAGACCCGTTGGTTGGATGATTAAAAAATCCCCACTGCCCAGGCCCTTAATATCGAATTCTCTGGCTTTTATTATGTTGATAAATAGGGAGAAGGTTTTCAGGATCACTGTGTATGGTTGAGGGAGGAGGCTGTCTTTCCTTCTCTGTTCTTTTCTTTCTTTTTATTTTTATTATTTTTCTTGTCAGTATTTAAATGTCATCTTTATTTCCTTTAAGAATCAAGACATCTGCTTTCTTGGTTGAGAGGTACAGTGCCTGGAAAGGCAAAGGCAAGGAAAAATTTAATACAGTTTGCTCCCCTATGAATCGGTTTCTTCCTTCTCCTCTTCTCTCCCCTCCTTTTAATTGTTCACCACCATCCTTTTTCTTTATCCACTTATCCTCTCATCTCAATGTTCATGTCACATCGTTATTCTTAAATCACACCCACTGGAGGGGAGAGAGGGTTGTCTGAGATCTAAAATACGGAGGTTACCAATTTGTAATGCACATGCGTAAAACAGAGCTCAGCAGCGTTGCCTCTGACTTCTTCAACACCACTCCCGATGCTGCGCCAGAGCCAAGCACAAGGACATGAAAGTTTTCCATTAGCCTCCCAGTCTTTCTTTCTTTACCCCTCCCACAGATGAAGACCTTTCAGCAAAGACATTCATAAAATAAAGTGTGTTGTTAATAATTCCTAGACACCAGAAGCAGTACTTTCAAAAAGAACATACATCAGACTTCAAAAAGCAGTTCTATTCCCGGCTCTTTAACTAATCAGTGGATTTCTAAAGAAGAAATACAAGAGATGTAGAAAACAATAAGTACGAATATGTGGAAGGGTTTCTTCATGGTATAAACCAAGTGTCTATTATGGCAAATAGTTTAGGGGGCATGTTGATGTCACTAGAAACAATTGAGTTGTAAAATGCAGCAGCATTTAGTCTGGGGTAAATCAGGGCGGAGTAAAGAATGAGGTCATTTCTTCCTAAAGTACAAGTTCTCTCCCTCTCTCTCTCTCTCTCTCTCTTTCTCTCTCTTTCTGTCTCTCTTCTATTTCTCTCTGTAATTGTCTTCTCTGTGCTTTCATTCCTTCATTTAGTCATTTATTCAACACTTATTTATTGAACACCATGCTAGGCTTTGAGGACACAAAGATGGATGAGACATAGTCTCTGCCCTCAAAAGTTCTCAGCTGAAAAAACAACCGCTAATTCAATTTTTTTTTTTTTGGAAAAAAAAGCAGTTGTGGGAAGATCAAGAAAAGTGACAGGAGTGTAGCAGTGCAGGCAGTAACCACACGGGACAGGCCTGCTGCCCACCCGGAGTCCCCAAGGGTGACAGTCATCACCTGGATTTATTCATTGTGATCTAGGATTTATTCTTGCCTTCTGCATACTCAAGGCCAGATATCAGCTGACCAGCCCACCACAAACAGATGCAGACATGTTCTAGAGCAATCAAGGTAGAAGCAGAGACAGGTATAATGTGAAGTGAAGGAATCAGAAAATTACCTAATCCTTGTCTATGTGTGACAGCAATGTATTCTCTTGATTTTGAAGGTAGGTTTTAGTGCCTTGATTCTCATAGGAAGTCTCCAATTTGTAGCTTGTGGCAAGAAACCATCTCCAATTTGTAACAATGCATTCTCATGAAGGATTAATTTCTATGCAATGCTTTCCTCTCTTTAAAATTGAATTAACAAAAATAAACACATAAAGTTAAAGTTATACCACAATTCTTGTGGGCCAGATTTCTTAAGGAAATACGGGGAGCAATCAAATCCCCTGATCCTTGATCCTGCTATCTTTGAGTCTTAGTGGGATGTGGCCTGGATATCATACCTAAAAGTACTCAACTTCTTGCTAAATATTCCCTTTTGTGAAGAAGATTGGTGTTCAGACCATAGGGGAGTGACTGCCTTCTTAGTAAAATTTAGAAAAATGGAGCAATGACAGTAATAACCCATTGTAAGGACATATGTCAGCGTTCCCTACTTAAAGCAGACTCGATATTAATAAAATATGAAGGCATGGGACAGGGCTTGGGATTGAGCTCCATTGCCTAGGCAATGATTTACTGTCCAAAGAAATGGGTGATATTAGAGATCCTTTTGAAATGTTTTCGACTTTGGGAATACATGAGCAGCACAGGCAATGTTCCTTTTATTGTCAAAGGGTTCTGTCTAGCTCCTTCCTCCAACTCATAGTGTAGAGTTACTTGACATCCAGGGTGAGGGAAAGATTGTTTCTTCCTTTGCTTTGTCTCTCATCAAAAGAGAAGGCCCATTATCCTAAGTGAAGGATCTCAGGAGTGGAAAAACAAACATCGTATGCTCTTACTAATAAGTGGGAGCTAACCAGTGGGTACACATGGGCAAAAAGAGGTATAAAGGACATTGGAAACCAAGACCTGGGAAGGTTGGGAAGAGGATGAGGGACAAAATCTTAGCTATTGGGTACAATGAACACTATTCTGGTGACAGGCACACTAAAAGCCCTTACTTCAGCATTATACAATTCACCCATGTAACCAAAACACTTGTATCCTCTTAATATTTGAAATTTTTTTTAAAAAGGAAAAAAAAGAGAAGCCCAATGATGTTACTTCAGGAGATTTGGTAGTGTAAGAGTCTTGGAACACGATGTGGGGACTTGAAAAATCTTTAGAGGCCTCAATTTGCAACCCGTGGCAGAATTCTTTACATACAGACATGTAAAACTAAGACGCGCACACACAAAAAATCCTGATAACATTTTATACTACAGGTTAGAGAGAGAAAGACTTCAAATGGAACTCAGAAAAGATTTTACCTAGTAGAGAAGCTTCTGTGAACCTTCAATTATTTTCTTTGATTTATCTGTCTATAAAGCATGAATTGTCTTCCTCTTTCCCTACTCCTGTCTCAGGGTACCAGATTTCCTTTTGTCATTAATTCATAATAAACTGAGACCTGTGCATAGAATTGGACTCATTGGATTCTCCTGCTAGAAAATTCCATTTTATATGAGAAACCATGCATGATATTATTCCTTTTTTTAAACATTGAATTTTTCTTTCTGATTATGATGTTTTGGAAAATGTTACTATGAGAAGTATAATATCATTACCCAGAGATTGCCACATTAATATTTTGGTATGTTTGGTAAATGAAGATATCATATGTACCACATAAATTATACATACATATGGATATGTTCATGCATATACATATATAAATATGTGAATATACATACAAAGACATAAGTATGTATGCATATATGTGTATATATACATATATGTAAAGTATGGTTTATACAGTATACATAATTTTGTTTTGTTTTTGCTTAAATATATTGTATAAATCTCTATTTAATGTGTAATTAAATATACATTAAAAATAGGATTTTTTGTGGCCACATAATATTTTGTAGTTTGAACATACCATGATTTATTTTGCTATTCTCTCATAGAATACTTTTTTAAAAATAATAAAGTACCACATATGGCACTCTCTTTATAGTTCTTTTGTTTTGTAATTTTCCATTTTCCTTTTATTTTCAGTGGGTGTGGTAAGCTAAATAATGATCCTCCAAAGATACCCATGTCCTAATCCCTGGAATCTGTGAATATCTTATACTACATGGCAAAAGGGAGTCTGAAATGTAAAAAATGTTATGAACCTTAAAATAGGGTGATTATCCTAAATTATTCAGGTGGGCATAACATAATCACATGAATCCTTAAAAGCTGAGCGCTGTCTCTGTCTAGAAGCAAAAGAGAGATTTGGCAGAAGGGAAAGTTAGAGATATTACAATCGTGAGAAGGATTTGAAATGTTGCTGGCTCTGAAATCAGGGGCCCATGCACAAGGACTGGAGAGAGGCCCCTGGGAGTGGTCCCAGCTGACAGCCACAAGGAAAAGGGGACCTCGGTCCTTCGGCTTCAGGGAACTATAGATTCTCCCAGGCTTTCTGATAAGAAACCAGCCTCCGGACAACCTGATTTGGGCTTTGTGTAACACAGAGCAGAGAGAAACTAGCTGAGCCAATCCAGACTTCCAACCTACAGAACTATGAAATAATAAATTTGTGTCATTTTAAGCTGATGGATTTGTGGTAATTTATTAAGATAGTAATAGAAAACTAATATGTTGGCCTATAATATATTCTTTTATTAATTCATTATCTTATTTATTTTTTGAGCTTTCAGATTGGGTCATTATTGTCTTTGGAAACTCATCCTTTGAAGTTTTCATATGTAAACCCAAATTTAATATACACAATGATGGAATAAAAGACACATATTGCCCTGTTGCCGCTTCAGCCAGAGTTATGCATGTTACATTCTACCACATAGTCCACTAGAGGTTGCTTTCAAAGAGTTGTACACTGTCATCCTAATTTGTGTGAATCTGCTTTTGATGGATGTTTCTGATAAACTGTATAATCCTACAGTAATTACAAATTTGTACTTAAAAATAAATATAACATGAAACCAATTAATCAGTTGAATTCTAAATTATATGTTCAAAGAGAGTCTAGTTTATAATAACTTTTAAATTTTATTCACATATCTACTTCTTTGTCACTTAGAGGGGTTCTAGCAGAATAAATTGTCATAAGGGAAATATTCTTTTTATGTCTTTTTTTGGTGGGAGCCATGTGAATTTTCCTATGGAATGACTGAAAATAAATCAATGATCTTTTTACTTGTTGGTTAACTAATTGAAGCATCTATAAAAAAGAAAGTTTACTTTTTGCAACATTAGATAAATAGAATCAGTACTTATAGACCTTGGCAGGAAATAATTTACTCTTCTGGATTCTCTAAGAAATCTTAATTCGGGTGTAATTCATTCATGATCCCACCCTTAAATAACGGGTCTGGCACTCCTAGAAAACAGGACTTGCAAAAAATAATTTAAGAGAAACTGCTATTTTCTAAGAAAAACTTCTGTTCTAATATAATAAATGTATTGAATTATAATTAGGGCTATGCTACCATCAGACACTTTTCTCTATAGATAACACTCTTTTCTTACATGGGCAAAGTTAAAATAAGGTAAAATCTTTCTTATTAGAAAGACCTAAAATCCTGTTGTTGAGAACTCTGCATTGGATATATACAAAAGAGACAGTTTTCAAGAGCTGGAGAAATAATGAACAAAGAGAGAGGTCCAAAGAATGATGTCCTGTTAAGAAGACAGACAGTAAGGAGACCAGCTTAAGTGAGGGAAATTTGAAAAAAGGCCATAAATACCCTAGGATTTGGGGCAGAATGTGACAAGCCAGAAAGAGCAAGAAAAGAAGAGCAAATGATTAAATCTGCTCAATTTTGGTGGCTACCACAAGATGAGTAGTCTTATTTTCAGTGTCAGTGTGCCAAGAGGAACATAAGAAGCCTTATCAACTTTGCCATAATATACAATTGAAGTAAAATTAAGGTGCTTGCAGTGCAAATGCAATCTTAAGGCAGGTTCTCAAGCTTCCTCACACCCTCACTTTAATGCAATTGATGCACTAAGGTCCTCTTACATAGAAATGTGGACTTTATTCCTGTTGGGAGAAGTTACATATGTTTCAAGGCCTTGAGCTACCCCCAAGGAAGTCCAGTGACAGAATGCTGTACAACCTCTGCCCACTGCTAATGCCCGCACCTTTGTGAGGGGCCACTAAATGTATGTCTAGGCTCTTGACTCTGCTCGCTACAGCTGTCTCTTGCTATCTAATTGCAAGATGCATGCTAATAACTGTTGCCTAGCACGGTTGCCACCTGCCTGCCCTATTACTCCTTAGAGCCACCCAGGCTTGGCTAAAACTCAGTGGAATTTGGTGAGGTCAGAGGGTACACAAACCTTAAGAGCTGTTGGGTTATTGTCATCTTGCTCACATCCCTGTTTTCCTTGCTTGTCACATAATCTAAAAGATCCAATTCTCTTATGCACACACCCTTTTGGTATTTTCTGTTTCCCATATCTGACCAAATATTCTACTCCCCACTTTTCTGAAAAATCTTTTGAGTTTTAGAAGCTATTTCAAGATCAATAAGCTCCACTATAGTCTTAATATTTCTATACTTTCCCTATACCTACAGGTCCTTAACTGGAACCTGGGGTTCTCCTGTAGATGCCACATTTTCTTCATTTATATTAAGTAGAAGTTGCTCATTTTCCCTCACCCAATGTGCTTAAAGGTACTGCGTGGAATAGGTGCAATTTACTGTAATTGGCGAGAGACATATATAACCAGCTTGATATTAAAAATAAACATTAAAATGTAATTATGTTATAGTCAGTTTCATGCTATTTGAATATACTAATTTCTTCCTTTCTTCAGCCTATCATCCAACAATTATTTGTTGCCCTACTTCATTTATTCAAGCATTTCTCTTCTGGTTCCAAGTCCTTCTCTTCAATCAAGTTCTATTCTCATACTGAGTAACTTCAAGATCATGGTAGAGGACTCATTTATCCAGAGCATCTCATTTCTTTGATCTCTTCATACCTTATGTCCCTATCGTTCACACCTCTTCACCAATATGAGATTATGTTGTCATTAGAAACCATCAGCACTTCTTACTTGAGTCATTGAGTATAGTGGCCTCTTAACCCATCTCCTCGCTTCCATGGTGGCTTACCTCCAATCTGCTCCACAAACTAGAGTAATCTTTTTTAAAAAAACAAAAAGAATTATGCCATTTCCTTGCTTACAACCCTTTGAAAGACTTTGGGTTTCTGCTTTGACATAAAAAGAGCTTGGAAGTCATCACTCCTGTCCTACAATCACTCCTGTCCTACAATCACTCCTGTCCTACAATTAAAAAAAAAAAGAAAGTTGGACAAACTGAAAATCAATGACTTTTTCCTGGCCCCATTAGAGAACCGGGGTCACAAGGCAAACTGGCATTGTGTAATCTGGAGAGACAGACACGTCAAGAGAGATACAGCATCTGAGTTTGCTTACCTAAAGCAGAGGTTAACGGACTCCATTTAATTAATTATACTATAATCAAACTGTGAATATGTTTAAAGCTAGAGTCATTATTAAGATTGACAGAAACATAAATAAATGTATAAATAAAAATATATGCCAATAATTCTATAATTCTCACTTATTTGTTACGCTTAGCTTTTTGTCTATTCCCATGATATTCTCTATTATCTTTATATAACATCTTCAGACACTGGAAAGCCCTAGAATCTCAGCTAACCTTTAGCTTTTGGCAAGACACCTACCTTTCAAGCCCTTACTGCACTTTCTTGCTCTTGCTATCAAAGTTAATTAAGAAGTACTGATGGCATGGCTTCTTCAAGTCTTTGTTCAGCTTCACTAGATAGGCAATCCCTCCCCAGAAAAAGAAAACAGGCTCAGAAAAGGGCTAAAATGACATCTCCAGATTTGATGTTTTCTCTTTTAGATGAAAAAAGATTCTGTGTCTCTTTCATCAGTTTTCTTCAATTTTTCTAAGCCTAGGAACTTCCACCAGGAAAAAAACAAAAACAAACAAAACTAAACAACAAAAACACCCCACTTATCTTTGTGACTAAATTGCTAATTCATTCAATTCCCTGTCTCCTTTATCAATGCTCAATTAAGCAAGAATATTTCCCCCTATTTTTCACAGTTTTGCAAGCTTCTTAAACCAACATGATTTTCCTTGAATGTTATAAATATGTGTGGCCGTGGAAAGGCAATTAGAGTGATTGCCTCACAATGGCTATTTTAGTAACCATTTCTGACATGTATTCCTGGCATATAATGTCATGCAATGATTCACAGTGACAATACTTCCAACTATTACTTACACCTTTTTAGAAACTTAGTTACTATACAGATTTGTGCAATGGTAAGCCACTTTTAGTGCAGTTTCTCCAATAAAAATGTATACAACTGAATGCCATCTCATATATTTCACAATTATGCATCTTATCTAAGAGTTTTGACGAAGCCACTACTCCTAGCTCTACTTATAGTGCTTATAAGTGTTCATCACATATTTTATTGTCTCTTTACTTATCTGGTTCTTCTAATAACTTGAGGCTTATTGTGAATAGAAACATCGCCCTTCTGTGTGTCTTTAGCATTTAGCCCAGCTTCTTGCATGGGGGCCCTAATAAATATTTATTGAGCAAATAGATGAATGGATGAATCAATGAATTTATGAATAGAAATAATCAGTACAGTTACCCCTCGGTATTCACAGGGGATTTGTTTCAGAACCCCCCACCGATAAAAATCCACAGATGCTTATCCCTGATAAAAACAGAGTAGTATTAGTGTATAACCTACGCACATCCTCCTATATACGTTAAATCATCTCTAGAGTGCTTATAATACCTAATACAATGTAAATTCCATGTAAATAGTTGTTACACTGTATTTCTAAGGGAATATGACATGAAAAAGTCTGTACATGTTCTGTACAGATGCATTTTTTCCAAATATTTACCATCTGCAGTTGGTCGAATCCATGGCTGTGCAACCCACAGATACGAAGGGCTGACTGTGTATTAAATATAGTTCGTATACTAATAAGTAGGCTTCATATGACAGGAGACCTAGAAATTATTTTCACTTTAGAAAGAAACCAATAAACTTCTGGGTTCAACAATGCCTGGAAGAGACGGTTCTGTTGCTCAGTATTTCCCCCTCCTTGGTATCCATCTGTGTCTCACTGTAAATTAACTCCTCCTCACCAGCAACTGCTACTGTTACCTCCCTCAGTTTCCTGTCCAATTATATGTGAGTTGGAAAGATATGAGTGAAAAAGAGGTCTCAAATAAAAGAGAGAAAAATTTGACAAAAAGTAGCTAGCAAAACTTGTTTCTCTTTTTAAAAACAACAGGTATTGTGTGTCATCACACTTTCTTTAATGTCCAGAGCTCTCACGCAGTTTCATACATAATTTAGAAAGGTCCAGAAGAAAGGTCTTGGGCTTTTATAAGTTTGTCATGAATTAAAATATGCTAAGAAAAATTAATATTTTGAGGCCTGTAGGTTGGTGTCTGAAACACATTTTGTTCTTTATATTATGGAAGTAAGGAGGAAAGATCATTGTCAAAGCTGAATTTTGCTGTAGTCTTATGATAAGCTCTCTAATTAGAATAAGCAGAGTATCCAAGAACAAAGATTTTTAAAATTGGCTTCCAGTGAGTGCAGGTGATGGAGCAGCTGGCAGAGTTAATAACATACCTTCTATAATTGCCAAAGACCTAGTTCCAAACAGAATGGGTGATGCCATCCTGGAAAGAGTTGAAAAGAAAATTAGATAGAGATGAGGGGGAAGGATACATGGGGGTGCAAAGACATTGCAGGAGTGTGCAAAGACTGCTTGGATGGGTACATAGATGAGTCGCCTCACATTGAGAATATAGAAAGAAAAATTGGGGGGCTATTGCAATGATCATTAGATAGGAGGACTGGAAACACATAGAATATTTGCAAATAAACAACATTCACAGCAGAGAACAGTTTGGTTGCTAAGGCTGATTTTAGTTGATTTTGGCTCCAAATAGTTTGAACTGGAAGTAGCATGTTTAGAGAACTCTTGAGACTGAGTCTCAATGTTTATTTGCACATTTAGTGGTAAATATAGGACTAAGTGTTTAGATTGTGGAAGGAAAAGATAGGGAAGGATTACCTTGGATTAGTAGCTGATTACTGAAATGTCTTAGGACAAAGGTAGAGAGATGGTAGCCTAGAATTTTTAAAAAGAAGGGGAAACCAGGAATCAGCTGCAATTGATAAAAAAATTTCACTTTGCAAACATTTTACCAATACTTCTATTCTATCATAAATAGCTGTAGAGTTATTATCACGTGAAATTTATGGCTAACATCCTATTATATTATGCCTAAATATTTTCCTAAGTAATGTTCCAGTAATCTTAGCTTTGTAGCTGGAAAGGGTATGTGATTTGTTGGGGAATGTAACAAAATATGAAAGTAATCTTAATAGTACTTTAGATAAAGGTAGATATAAGCCAAAAATGCATATTGTTAAAAAGCAGAACCAAAATATGACCATGGAAAACAGAAAATTTAACACTGTCTGCCATCAGTGAAATATAATGGGAAAAATCTGTCTAGCTTTAATATGGTTTTGATTACAGAAGCATTTTACTAACCAAACACACTTGAAAGAAAGACAAACTGTATTAGAGTTATCAACAGAAAAGGACTGTGCAGGCACCAGACAAAGTAGCCTAATAAGCCAAATGACTTTCCATATTGTAATGTGAGGCTAATAAAAGGGAATCAGAAATACCTGATAACATGGTTCCAGGATTAGCCAGCCCCAAGTGTGATTCTAGATGGGAAAGTTGATGAGTTTTTTTTTTTTTTCTTTTTGGAGGACAGGGTCTAATGAAAGGAGGAGTTTTGTTTAAATATCTAAATCCAAGTTTGAGATCTTCCTTAATGCTGCAGACCTGTGGTGCTTCTGCTGTCTCTGGATGCATGATCAGAATGGATGGTTGTAGAGACACATATCCAAGTTGCTGTTACACACTTGGCTCACCTGTTCTATTACATAGTCAGCATTGCAGTGCAGAAGAAACTGTAGGCCATAAGCTTACTCTACTGGTTCCCTTGTGAGTCAGTTTATGCTCAACACAGTCCAAACAGTCCCATGGCTAAGTTAGTCTCCCTACACTCACCATTTCTCAGAAAGTTAGGGCATGCCCAGAAAGGCAAGTGAAATGGGGTATCAACTGGGTCCCTTTATGAAAAGAAATCTGAATACATGCAAATATTCAGCAAATAACTGGGGTAGGGAGAAAGCGGAAAGAGAGAAAATGATTTTAAAATGTGCAAAGAAAAGGTAATGAAAAAGTTGGAGAAAGTCCATCTTCTGAGCAATGTGTCCTGTTCCTGGATTCCCTATCACTGTGTTCTGTTTGTCTGCCAGGGGCTTCCTGTAAAAGTGGCTCATCCATTCATCTTTGTCTCCCCTGGATCCTTTTACCTTTTCCGACAGCACCGTCTGCCTACTTGGTATCCCTGAGGTCAATTGCTACACTTCCAGATCTAAGTTCCAATTGTCAGACAGGATTTGCAGGTGTGTCTGCTCCAGTTGTGCATGTCCACCACAAGAGACACAGCCTCTGAGTCTGCTCCCTTCCACCGAGTTCATGGCCGTGACCAGTGTGGCTCATGATGGGAGTGTCTGTGCCTAATGGTTTAATTTTTAGATGTTAGAATATCAGCATGCTGTTTTGGTAATGATTTCTTTTTCTCTTAAACATTTGCTCATTTCTGGAGTTTACCCAAACTTGTGTAGTAAGAGAACTAAGTGGCATCAAGATGGCAGACATAATATCACTTCTCCAATTTTTTATCTTTGAATTTTTTCTGGTCCATTGGCTGAGTTTGCTGCTAAATTAAAGAATTCTTCATATTTATAATTGTTTCAAGTGAATTTCAGTTAAGCAAGGTTTACATAGAAGAGCTTTGAATTTCTGTGACAAGCGACAGATGGCAAAGCCAAATGCTGACAGCCATGGCAGCTATATATCTGAAACAGGAAATGTTTTTCAAGAATTGGTATAGTCATCTCTTTTTCCAATTTCACTTGATACTAAGAGCAAGCCAGGAATCAGATGTAGAAAATTCCTAAATTAAGGATAAAAAAACCCACATGTTACTCACCTGGATTCCCCTGTTATTTTTGTTGTTGTTAGACTCTACCATCAATATGGGTACAAAGAACAAAAGTGGCTTCTTGCTGATTTTCCTGAGTTCTATATAGATTCTAGTTATCAGACCTTTATTGGATGAATAGCATGCAAATATTTTCTCCCATTCTGTACATTGTCTATTCACTCTAGTGATAGTTTCTTTGGCTGTGCAGAGCTTTTTAATTTGATCAGGTCCCATTTATTTATTTTTGTTGTTACTGTGATTGCTTTTGTGGTCTTCTTCATAAATTATTTTCTTAGGCTGATGTCTATAGCAGTTTTTCCAACAGTTTCTTCCAAAATTCTTATGGTTTCATGCCTTAGGTTTGAGTCTGTTATCCATCGTGAGTTGATTTTTGTGAGAGGTGAGAGGTGTGGATCCTATTTCGGTATTCTACATGTGGCTGTCCAATTTTCCCAGCACCATTTACTGAATAAGTTTTCTTTGCACCAGTGTATGTTTTTGTCTGCTTTGTCAAAGATGAGATGGCTATATGAGGATGGTTTTATATCTGAGTTCTCAGTCCTGTTCCATTGGTTTATGTCTCTGTTCTTGTACCAGTACCATGTGTTTTGGTTACAATAGTCTTATAGTATAGCTTGAAGTCTGGCAAATTGATGCCTCCTGATTTGCTGTTTTTGCTTCTGGGTCTTCTTTGGTTCCATATAAAGCATAGAATTATTTTTTCTAGATCTGTGAAAAATGATGTTGTTATTTTAATAGGGATTGTGTTGAATCTGTAGATCACTTTGGGTAGTATAGACATTTTGACAATGTTGATTCTGCTGACCCATGAGCATAGTATGGTCTTCCATCTGTTTGCATCCTTTGCTATTTCCTTCCTCAGTGTTTCATAGTTCTCCCTGTAGAGTCTTTCACCTCCAAAAATCAAATAACCTCATTAAAAAGTGGGCAAAGGACAGGGACAGAAACTTTTCAAAAGAAGACAGACTAATGGCCAAGAAACATATGAAAAAATGCTCAACATCTCTAATCATCAGGGAAATGCAAATCAAAACCACAATGAGATATCACTTAACTCCAGTGAGAATGGCTTTTATCAAAAAGTCCCAAAACAACAAATGTTGGCATGGATGAAGAGAGATAGGAATACTCATACACTGTTGGTGGGACTGAAAATTAGTACAATCTCTATGGAAAGTAGTATAGAGATACCTCAAAGAACTAAAAACAGAACTACCATTTGATCCAGTAATCCCACTACTGGGTATCTACCCAAAGGAAAAAAAGACATTTTATAAAAAAGACATCTGTACTCAAATGTTTATAGCAGCACAATTTACACTTGCAAAGATGTGGAAACAACCCAAGTGCCCATCAATCCATGAATGGATTAATAAAATGTGGTATATGTACACCCTGGAGTACTACTCAGCCGCAAAAAAATGATGAACTACCTATTGTATTATCCTGGATGGACCTGGAGCCCATTCTTCTATGTGAAGTATCACAAGAATGGAAAAACAAACACCACATGTACTCACCATTAAATTAATACTAATTGATCAATACTATTTTGCACATATGGGAAGTAACATTCATCGGGTGTCAGGCAGGTGGGAGGGGATGGGTAAATCCACATCTAATACATGCAGTGAGTGCTGTTTGGGGGATTGGCACACTTGTATGGTGGTGCAAAGGCAATTTACTTGACCAAAGCATTTTTACTCCTGTAATACTCTGAAATAAAATAATTTTTAAAAAGTGGCTTCTACTATTGAACTTCCATGTTCTGTTCATGGCAGCTGGGAGATGTATACACCTTGCACATGAAGTTGGGGAAGGGATTCTGGTGTACGTCCTCAGCTCTGTTGTGTTCTCACTCTGATATACCTTCAGGCCAAGGGTCCCTGTGGCATTGTGCATCAACAATGGAGAGATGCTGCTGTATTAGAAGTGAAAAGTGGATGGAGTATAGGCTAGTAAATTGACCTTGGTGCTTGGGAGACTGCTTGGTTTTGTAGGAATAACTCAAGTCTTCTGATTTTCACTGCTTTGGTCCCAGTTCAGCTGGATATGTATACATGACCTTGGGCAGGACACTTTAGCTTCCTAAATCCCAGTGTCTTCATCTGCAAAAGGAAGATAAACATTTTCACTTTCCTACTTTCAGGATTGTTAATGTTGTGAGACTCAAATTAGGTGGCTTATAAGAAAGCTTTCAGTAATCTGTAATGAGCTATATTGTTGCCACCAGACCCTCATGTGGCATCTTCACAGTGGGTCAAAAAAAGAGGCCTTGGGGTTGAAGAGGCATGGAATTCCTATCTACAGGTTGGTTCTTACTCTCCATTGCTGTCCTAAGAAGTGGATGGGTTGGATATCAAGGGCTGAGACACAGCCTCTATTTGTCACATCCCATCTATGTCACCTTTCAGCTGCTAGTACTAAAGACTTTGTGACAAAACAAGCTGGAAAGAATACTTGGCAACAATTAGTCTTTATCCTGCACCCCTCCCAGGCTTGCTGCCTGATCTCAAACACCAGGGCTTTTGTTTGTTTTGTTTTGTTTTCCCCCAACATGAAGTATTTTGTACTTAGTTGAGAAAACACCAATTAGTCCCCAGCAGGAGGAGCATTCTTGGAACTGAATTCCTGA
This sequence comes from Daubentonia madagascariensis, assembly GCA_023783475.1. Lineage (NCBI taxonomy): Eukaryota > Metazoa > Chordata > Mammalia > Primates > Daubentoniidae > Daubentonia > Daubentonia madagascariensis. Next base: position 15,755,938 of record JAKFHU010001631.1, on the reverse strand, counting down.
AACCCACCAGGGCCAGATCTTTGAGAGTCTGACATAGCCCTATTAAGTGGAGGTTCAACAGTCTATTGTTTTAACACTGTCCTATGCATTATTATAAACATCAGTAAGTTTTTGGCACTGAAAATTTACCTTCTATGACTCAGGACAAATGGGCAAATACTACCTGTTCAACACTCCAGTGTGGGTAGTAGTCGTGAGATCAGATGGCATCAAGATCTGGGTGAGTCTTTTTATCCACATGATTAAAGACAACTAGTTACCTTACCTATCTTCTGTGTCCATTCCCCTTCCCCCATACACACATCTAAATGGTCACAAAGGCCTTTGAGTGTACCTGTAAAATGCCTTTTGAATCTATCTCCTTCTCTCCAGACTTTTTCTTGCTTCACATGAACCATTGCAATAATCTTCATGCAACTGACCTCCTTGCAGCCAGTCTTCCTCACTCCAATTCATCCTTTCTCCCCTCTGCTACCAGAGGCAGCTCCAAATCATAACTTTGTCATTCCTTTGCTAATGCTCTGGTGCATCAGAAAAGCCACAGGATTATGATCAGATTCCTTAGCATGGACTGGAAGGCCTCAATAGGACGGTGATTCTCAAGTATGGTCCTGGGTCCATCTGCCTCCAAGTAAACCAGGAGGTTTGTTAAAAGTAAATATTCCAGGGCCCCATCTTAAAGTGCTGAATTAGGATTTAGGAGGAGGCAATACTCTCAGGTGAATTTTTTGTGTAATAAAGGAAGAATCACTGCACTAGGTCATGAACAAAAATAATGCCTGGGGACAAGAAAGCAACTATGTCTATTCTTTCTGTGTCTATTCTTTCTTTGTCTATTCCCATGTTTTGCTCCTGTTTGCTCAGTAAATATTTGTTTAATAAAAGAAAATATAAAATGAGCCTAACTAAAAATTTTCCAGGTGAGATGATTGTTAAATGGAAACAGGCATGAAAAAACTTTATGGTATACTGGGAATATTCTATATTGATATGAGTTATGACTTCACATATGATATAAATGTAAAATTTCACTTAAGATTAATGCACTTTGTGCACTTAGCTATATATTATATGATCCACCCTTCTCCAGCTACCAAGGCTTAACTCCTCAGTCATGTTTAAAAAATAATCTCTCTTTCTAATCCTCATGAAAATTAAGTCTAATTTTTCCTCTCCAGTGTCTCAATGATTTTCCTCCTTGCCCATCTCAGTGACACCACTCAATTCAGGCCTCTAATACCTGGAATTCAACTCTAATTATGCCATCTCAGCCCAATTAAAGCCCCAAGTGGCTTTGTATTGCATAGGAAACGCTCCCTATATTTGACCTTTATTATCTTATGTCAACCTACTTTTTTTATTATGGCAAAAACAACCATAACATAAAATTTATCTTCCCCACAATTTCCAAGTATCCAGTACAACATTGTCAAGCACACGCTCATTGTTGTGCAACAGATCCCAGAACTGCCCCTATCCTGCATGACTGAAACTCTATATTCAATGACTAGCAACTCCCCACATTTCCCTTTCCTCAGCCCCTGGAAACTACTATTCTGCATTCTGTTTTCATGAGTTTGACTACTTTAGATATCTCATATAAGTAGAATTGTGCAGTATTTTTTATTAGGTAACTGGCTTATTTCACTTAGCATAATGTCCTCAAGGTTGATCCACGTTGTAGCACGTGGCAGATCTCCTTCTTTTTAAAGGCTGAATGCTATTGCATTGTGTGGACATATCACATTTTCTTTATCCATTCATTCATGGATGGACATTTGCATTGCTTCCACTTCTTTGCTTTTGTGAGTAGTGCTGCTATGAAAATGAGTGTACAAATATCTCTTCAAGACCATGCTTTCAATTCTTTTGGATATATACCCAGAAATTTGATTGCTGGATCATATAGCAGTGCTATTTTTAATTTTTAAAGGAATTTCCACACTGTTGTCCACAGCAGATGCATTTTACAGTCCCACCAACAGTGCACAAGGATTCCAATTTCTTCACAACCTCAACAACATTTATTATTTTCTGTGGTTTTGATAGTGGTTATCCTAACAGGTGTGAGGCAAAAACTCATTGTGATTTTGATTTGCATTTCCCTGATGATTAGTGATGTTGAGCATCTTTTCATGTGTTTGTCTGTCATTCATATATATTCTTTGGAGAAATATCTATTCAAATCCTTTGCCCATTTTTAAATTGGATTGTTTATTTTTGTTGTTGAGTCATGGGAGTTCTTTATATAGTCTAGCTATTAACTTCTTATCAGATATATGATTTGCAAATATTTTCCCCCATTTGGTAAGTTGGCTTTTCATGCTGTTAAATGTTTCCTTTGCTGCACAGAAGTTTGTATCTTTGATGTAGTCCCATTTGGTTATTTTTGCTTTTGGTGCCTGTGCTTTCGGTATAATATTCATGAAATCATTACCAAGACCAATGTCATAAAGCTTCCCATATGTTTTGTTCTTTTTATAGTTTCAGGTCTTACATTTAGGTCTTTAATCCATTTTGAGTTAATTTTTGTGTTGGTATAAGATAAGGGTCTAATGTCTTTCTTTTGAAAGTGGAAATCCAGTTCCTCAACATTTATTGAAGAGACTTCTTTCCAATTATGTAGTCTTGGTATGATTCTTGAAGATCATTTATTATATGTGAGGGTTTTTTTCCGGAGTCTCTGTTCTGTTCCACTGGTTTATATATTTGTCTTTATGCCAGTATCAAATTGTTTTGATTACTATAACTTTGTAATATGTTTTGAAATATGTACGAGTCCTCTAGCTTTATTCTTCTTTCTCAGTATTGTTTTGAATATTCTAGTCCTTTGAGATTTCATATGAATTTTAGGACATTTTTTTCTATCATCTTAACCTACTTTTACTGCATGTGCTTCTGGCTTGGCCTCAACATCTAAAGTACCTATACTTAAATAAATCTTCTTGAACATTATCACTTGCCTCTGTGTCTTTACTCTTAGACTTCTCACTTCCCAGAATGCTTTCATCTCATTTTTATCTTCTGAAATTCTATACATCCCAGCTCCAATGATGACTTTTACTTAAAGTTGCCTCTGATCCCCTTCCTTGTCTGGAAAGAATATCACGCTCTTGAATATTCTTGACAGGCAAATACACACTGATTCAGAACAAACATGAGTTCTACAAGCCTCTAAGTCCACAGAGGAAGTATCAAGGTGGTGAGGAAGAGCACCTTGTTACTGTCCTCTAGGAGCCCTGTGCAGAAGGATTCAGGATGATTAGTATACATTAGATACTGAAACTGAACTAGCTCTCAATGTCTTGCAATGGTACTTATGGCTGAATGGAAGACTAGCCCTTGTACCTAGTCCAGATGGCTGCTCTTTCCATTCCATATTACCATGACATGAGCTCAAAATCACCAAAGGATTGAGAGAGGAACAAAAAGGAGCCTATTCTTACATTTTGAAATTCAGTTCATTGGTGTATAAGTCCAAAGACAGGAGACATTTTTAAGTGTATATGCCAGTAAAATTATAATGTTAATGCTTTATATTTGTAAATTAATTTAAATTCAAAAAATGCTTTCATATACATCTCCTTTAATCCTAACAACAGCTCTATGGAGATAGTGTTATTACTGTACCCATTACTTAAAACATGAATACCATACCATTCAGAGAAGTTAAGTAATTTGCCTAAGATTTTATAAAAAGTGGCACACTGGAGATTCAAATTCAGAATTTCTTATAACTCTTGTACTTTTAAGTAAAATTAAATGTTTTAAATTTTATAATTATACTTAAAATTTTAAAATTGAAGCTAGAAGTAGAAGGTACACACATAACATACACTTGTACATATGTCTTATACATGCATATTTGTAAGTATAATGTATATGAATTTTCTGAAAGCTAAACCTGTGCTGAGATTTTCATTTTGAGCAAATTTAGTAGAGAATAGAGAATAAGGTTTATACTACTCATTATATGTGCTTTTAAGAGTTAAAACTGTTGGAAATCTCAACTTCTTGCAGATCTCTTAAATTAAAGTGCATGTAGACAGTGGGAATCCATTAATGACCCTAGAATTTCTTGAGGCTTTACATATTAAAGAAAAAAAACAGTGGGGATGTCTTGATCTTGTTTTCAAATCAGACTGTTCTTATTTCAGTACTACTGAATTTTCCATAAATGAGCTACAAGACCCTTATTGTGCATTCCAAGGAAAGCTTAATAATAATCATAATAACTGTAGTAACAACAGCTAATATTTACTTTGCATTATATGCCACTCCACTTTGTCACTTAATCCTTATAACTATCATATTGCCATTATATAGGTAAGACAAGTGAAACAAAGAGAAGTTAAGTAACATTCTCATCATCACAAGTGAGAAGGTTGCAGGGATGGGATTTGTTTTAGTCTAATTTTCTCCTCTGGCTAAAGCACATTTCAGAGTGATGATTGCAGGGATCAAGAATGAGCGGCTGGGAAAATAAAACTGAGAAGGAGAAAAACTCAATTTAAGTGCCTGTTATCCAGATGGTCACTGCCATGGTCGGGCTTGATCCTAACAAGATCTTCTAAGAGAGGAAACACAGCCATGCAATTCTCAAAATTGCCCACCAAAGAATTGACAGAGGCAATCATTTACTCATTGGCTCCAAACTCTCTTCATTTACTATTAATATTACCCAGGGGGCTTTAATCCTACCCCCCACACACATACACAGCCCTTCTAGACTGCATATATTTCATGTTAGTGAGTTCCAACTGGATTCCTATGCTTTAGCATTAGAGAAGCCTTAGGTCAGAGAGGGAAATGGGAGGAGCAAGTCAAAGTCCACACATAATTTATTTTTTAAATCAAGCTAGAGTTGGAATTAAAGATAAGGTACATCTGTACTGGAATGTTTGTAGCAGTACAATTCACAATTGCAGAGATGCGGAAACAACCCAAGTGACCATCAATAGATGAGTGGATTAATAAAATGTGGTATATGTATACCATGGAGTACTACTCAGCCATAAAAACAATGGTGAACTAACACCTCTTGTATTATCCTGGATGGAGCTGGAGCCCATCCTCCTAAGTGAAGTATCACAAGAATGGAAAAATAAGCGCCACATGTACTCACCATCAAATTAGTACTAATTGATCAACACTTATGTGCACACATGAAAGTAACATTCATCAGGTGTTAGGCAGGTGTGGGGGGGAGGAAGGGATGGGTATAGTTACACCTAATGGGTGCGGTGTGCACTGTCTGGGGGAGGGGCAAGCTTGTAGCTCTGACTCAAGCGGTGCAAAGGCAATATATGTAACTTAAACATTTGTACCCCCAGAATATTCTGAATAAATTTTTTTAAAAGTGCATATAAAAGGAAAAAAAATAAAGATAAGGCTGAAAGGATGTGAGACCAGACACAAGACATATTTAATATACTTTATATTTTTTATTCCTAAAACTGTTTTTTTCTTATATTAAGACCTAAATCATTACTTCTTCAAGGTAGGGGATAACTGCAATTTACAAAAAATTTTATATTCAGTGGTTAGTGGGACAAGCTATCTGCAACTGGTCCGTAACGGTACTCATATTTTCTTCTCCCACTGTTTCTAGATTTCCCTATTCTCAGCCATCACTCCAGCTATTCCAAGCTGTTTGCCTGGTAGGGTAGCCCAGACCTTCATCCCTGAGCTGTCTGAGACTTTTTGGGCTGAGTTTGCTGCAACTGCACAGTCACCATTATCACCAGACCTGAAAGCACCAAGAGGTGTCTCAATGAAATTCTTCAGTTCCAGACATACTCCTACATGCTTGAAGGAGCAATGCTTGCTCCCCGTGATGATCAGGGCCAATTTCTCATAACTATAATAACTTCTTTCTTGGCTTCTGGTCCCTGATACCAGCTGGTACTTAAAATACCAGATCAATGGAATTGAATCCACCATATCTTAGTGTTTCAGGACTGAGAATGTAAATTCCTCTAGAGGATCATTAGAAATTATGGTGCTAAGTCCAACCTTTCACCCTTTGGTAAACAGAACCAAGCACTCTAGATAGCGGGGGATGAATGGCCATATACCACTGGTTTAGTTTATATACTGTCTCCTAGAGGACACAGTTCCCCAAACATGCAAGGAGTTGAATCTGAGATAGTGCCTTAGTTGAGACTTTAATAAGCCATTCCATTATTCTGTTAATTCTACTACTTTCAGGTAGTGTGGTATGTGGGTAAGACCAGAAGATAACCATTGACACACCTCTTTATTAATCATTTTTCCTCTATTAACACCCTAATTGGCATTTCGGTCCCCTTGTGTTAATATTAGCTCAGACCCTATTTCCAGCAGCCCTTAGAGTGGTTGGTGTCTAACTCCTTTCCCCAATACACAGTTACTCAAGTAAGTTACCACAGGTACTTTTGGAAAAAGGATTAGGTGCATATTTAACATACATATATTAGTGGCATTCCAGGTTCCTTCCTCAAGGAAAACAAATCTCCCTTTCAATCAATGGGCTGTGGCTTGGATCTAGAAACTTGGTGAGTCCTTTGCTAAGAATTGACCTGCACATGCACAGATACAATGTGAGTGTACTATATTGTTTGAAAATATTTGATATGCCACAGAGAACAAGAAAATTAATGGGATAATAAAATAAAACCTATAAGAAGTGTTCAGCATAGATAGTATATAAGCTTGGAGCTTATGAGACATAGACAAAACGTTTAAAATGTGTTAAATATAGATAATGAGTAAACAAGTAGTGAGGCATAGGCAAAATTTATGACATATGTTAAATACAAATTATAAATAAGTTAGTAATCTGTAAGTCATGCCAAAAATAGAATAAATAGCTTAGGTAATGGAAGCAACATGAGTGTTATATATAGATAAAAAGGAATAGAAAGACCAAGTCATGATTATGCCTTTAACAGCCCCGTATGTGCTCTATGGAAGAAAGGCAAAAAACATTAATGGTTGTTCAACAGGCAGATAGCAAGTCCCTGCTGTAGCCAGGTGTATTTTCCCCTGAAAATTTCCAATAAAGCAAGCATGAGTCATTGGCCCAGGATATCATCTGTCTATAGATCCCTGGTTCTAACCTCAACATTGGCCCTCAACCATACCATCAGCAGGAAGGTTGATGTAGCAGAGAGAGCAGGAGAGAGAGAGAGAGAACAAATGAATGTTACATAACCCAGCACTCAGGTGTAAGGGTCCTTCTACACACTTGTAACCTATCTTAAGAATGTTAACTTATCCCATTTATTTTCTTTTGCCTCTTGCTGTGTAATTGTAAATAATTTCATAAACCATTTAAAATTATTCTGTTGTTCTATAAGCCTTTTTTTCATATGGCCTTTAGGTGGGATAGTTTACCCAGTAGCGTGTTTAGAAGTTGCCATTGCATGAAGGCAATTTTCCACATTGCAGCAGGACAAAACTACTGGTAGTTTACGAGAGAGTAGCACCTATAGGGTTTAGAGAACAGAGATAGTGTAGCTAAAGATCAAGTGTGCTGGGGGACGCTGGAATTTTAGCTCAGCCAGAGTGGAGAGATCTTAATAACACCTCCTTTACAACCTCGGCATCCAGGTGAGACATCAGAAAGGACGCTTTAGAAATAAAAATAAAACTTTAGAGTAAGAACTTCCTTAGACTCATCTTATCAATAGCTAATTACTCTTATAATTTAATAAGAGGATAAACAATACAACTTTAAAAGTGGGTAAAAGATTTGATAAGACATTCACAAATTAAGATATACAAATGACCAATAAACCCGTGAAAGATGCTCAAATTTCCATAGCATTAGTTATTAGAGAAACACAAATTAAAGGCACACTAAGATACCACTTCAGACTCATCAGAATAGTTACAATTGAAAATACTAACCATACCAATGTTGGTGAGGATGTGGAGAAACTGGAACTTTCATAAACTGTTGGTGGAAATGTAGAACAACATACTCACTTTGGAAAACTGAGAGTTTCTTGAAAGATAACCATACATTCCTATACATCCCAGCAATTCCACTTATAAGTATTTTACCAAAGAGAAGTGAAATTATACATCCAATAAATACTCATGTGCAGGTGTCTTTTTGATAAAAATAAACTTCTTTTCCTTTGGGTTTATTGCAGCGCAATTCACAATTGTGAAGACGTGAAATCAACCCAAGCGCCCATCAATTCATGAGTGGATGACCAAAATGTGATATATGTATACTATGGAATACTACACAGCTATGAGAAAGGGTAAACTAAAGCCTTTTGCATCAATTTGGGTGCAACTGGAGACCATTATCCTAAGTGAAGTATCTAAAGAGTGGAAAAATGAACACCAAATGTACTCGCTATTAAATTGGAACTGACTGATGAGCACACATGTGCACAGAGGGAAGTAAATTCAGCAGAAATCAAGCAGTGGGGAGGAGGGAGGAGAGGATGAGAGAAAACCTACCTAATGGGTACAATGAACACTATGTGGTTGATGGGCACACTTATAACCCTGACTCAAGCATAACAAAATCGATACATGTGACAAAAAACATTTCTACCCCTGTAATATTTTGAAATTAAAAAAAATTATACATCCACGTAAGACTTAACAAGAATGTTTTTAGCAGCTTGTTCATATTAGCTCAGACCTGGAAACAACCCAAGTGCTCATCATCAGACGGATGTCTAAACAAACTATGGTATATTCAAACAATGAGATAATATTCTGCGATACAAAGGCATAAACTACTGTTACATGCAATAGCACGTTTAAAACTCAAAAACATTATGTTGAGCAAAAAAAAAGAAAAAGAAAACCAGACACACGAGAGTACATACTGCGTGATTTCATTTATATGAACTTCTAGAACAGGGAAAACTGGTCTATAGATACTAGATTAGCAATTGCCTGAGGTAGAGAGTGGGGACAATTTACTACAACAGAAATGTTTGTGGTGATGGAAATATTTATTTTTCATTTTATTTTCTTTTTTGTTAATATTGATTATTTTGTTTATAATTGACATAATTGTACATGTTTATGGGATAGAGTATGGTGTTTCTATATACGTGTACATTGTATAGTGATCAAATTGGGGTACATAGCATATCCATCGCCTTACACCTTTATCATTTCTTTGTGGTGATAACGTTCAATATCCTCTTTTCTAGCTATCTTGAAATATATAATGCATTGTTCTCAGCTATATTCACCCTACTGTGTAATAGAGCCCCAGAATTTGTTCTTCCTCATTGTAACATTGTCCGTGTTGACCAATCTTTCCCCATTCCCTTCACCCTCTCTTCTCCCCAGCCTCTTGCTACCACTATTCTCTCCTCTACTTCTATGAGATCAGCTTTTTTAGATTTTACATATGCGTGAGATCATGCATTATTTGTCTTTCTGTGCCTGGCTTACTTTACAATTTTTTAATTTCACTTATTTCACCACTTAGTATCTACACCACATTTTCTTCATCCATTCATTCATTCATGGGCACTTGGGTTGATTCCATCTCTTGGATATTGTAAATAGTGCTGCAATCAACATGGGAAGGCAGATATCGCTGTGACATACTGCCTGTGTTCCCTTTGGATATACACCCAGCAGTGAAACTGATGTATGACATGCAAGTTCTATTGTTAATTTTTTGAGGAACATCCATACTGTTTTCCAGAGTGGCTGAACTAATTTTCATTCTCACCAATGATGTGCTCGCATTCCCTTCTCTCCGCATCCTCCTCGGTGTTTGTAATTTTTTTGTCTTTTTGATAATAACCATTCTAACTGGGGTGACATTATATCTCAGGTACTTGTGATTTGTATTTTCTTGATGATTAGTGATGTTGAGCATTTCGTCATATACTCGCTGGCCATTTGTATGTATTCTTTTGAGAAATGTCTATTCAGGTCTTTTGCCCATTTTTAAAATGGATTTTCTAATTTGTTGGCATATAGTTGTTCATAATGGACATATTTTGTGCCTAGATTAGGGTAGAAATGGGTGTCTGTATTTATCAAAATTCGTGGAACTATACACTTAAAATGTGTGCATTTTATTGTATGTAAATTGTACCTCAATAAAGTTGATTAAAATTTCCAAAGCAACTCCAATATCTGATGTCAATCACTGTATGAAAACCATCAGAATGTCAAAGCTTTAAGGAACCATCTCAGTAGCATATCAGAATTGGCTGTAGGTATCCAAGCTAGAAAATTAAATCTTGTGTCATAAAGAGTCCTCCCATGTGAATTACTTCTTCTCATCCAGCCTTATATTTTGGCTCTCAATCCAATACTCTTATGATTCACCATATATATTAGCCCAAACCTACCATTCTTTTAGTAAATAAGCTATTACCTTCCAGAGTTGGCACTGTGCATGCTTGCACAGGCTGGTTCTAGTTATTGATTTGTGGGAATGAGAAGAGATGTGCCAGATCTCGAGCACAAGCACAAACAGGAACTTACAAGTTACTTGTCTCAAGTAAGATTTTTGAATGGTCTTCAGCCAAGGAGAGGCTGCTGTCCTCTCTAAAGAGAGAGGGGTTTGCTTCTACTGGCCTAGAGGGTTTAAGAAAATTTGGAAGTTCAACCTTTCTAGGCTTGTCTGTTCAAATATTCCTTTGCCAATTAACAGGTTTGTATTCCTCCTCTATCAGGACTCCTTTCGTGTAGGAGTCATGTTGAGTCTTCACATTAGTCCCCTTTGAAGTTCTGTCACTATAAAGTGACAAAAAATAAGTCCTGGAACTAATCTGAAGCATAGGCCGCCCTGTGGCTGCAGGAAAGAAGTTTTCTTTAAACCCTTCTATGGAGGCCTTTATGACGTTCATAGCTCACTCTGAGTTAAAGTTGTCTTGCCAGAGCCTACTGTTTTCTTTTTCCAACATTTCCAATGCAGCTAACAGCCTGCTTTATGATTGATTCCCACTGCCACTTATTCACTTTGATAGCTCACATCACCCCAGGTTCACTTTCCACCTGTTTGCGTTCCAGCCCACCAGAGGTGACAGTATTAACTGTGATGTTTTAGTATGCCTGGTATTACCATCACCCCACTTGCCACCAGCAATTGGTGAGTTATTCAGGTCCAGTATTTCACCAAGGTTTAATTTCTAGGGATACTTCTGGTATCAATTGTCTTAACCTGGGTTCCATCCATTTCCCCAAACCCCCAAAGTAAAAGAACAGAGACTGAAACAAAGACTTATGAGTATGAGCAGGTAGTTTAACTTGAGAGGTAATCTCAGGAAATAGATGAGAATAACTAGGCAGAATTTAATAGGGAAGGACAAAAAGGCAATATAAGAAAGTATTATTGACTTGTTCACCACCATGGAAAATTGGAATTCAGCCCTGCTTGGATCATCTGAAGACATATGGAATGCTCCTAGAACTGTGATTCTAAGGATGGACAGGGAAGATTATTCATTCATTTCCTCCCATCCCAGATTGGTTGAGCATTACCACAGAGGTAAGTCTTCATTATTATGTAAATGAACATGAGTTGTGCTATAAAAGTTCCCACTGCAGGCCCATAATTTGACATTGAGAATTCATGGGCAAAAAGCAAAGTATGTGTCATGTCTTGGAGGAAATGCTCAAAGTGTAAAGTGAGCCAAGGCCCACCTGGAAAAGTTGGTTGGAGTTGTGACTGGAATTATTGGTGAGGTCACAGAGCTATGAAGTGGGACACAAGAAGTATCTGGTATAGAATTTGAGCATGGATTTATCTGACTCTATAGCCCAGACACTAGATTATCATATATAATATCTCCAATGAACCAAGACAAAAATTTGACCCCAGAACTATTGTGTTACCAAATCTCTTCATTAGTTTGGGTGAATTTAAAATCATAATATTTATAACATCACCAAATAGAGTTTAACAAGGCTTTGTAGACAGAAATCCAGGATATTTTCCAAGAATCTTTCTTTAAGCTGCTGTGTGGTGAAACCCAGCATAAAACAACTTTAAAAATAACTGATAATTAGCACACAGTAAGGGTCACACAAATATATTGAGACAAAACTCATGCTTTCTAAGCCTTTTATGAGAACATAATTCTTTCAAAACCTTTCACAGCCAGAATTAATTTATAAGCATTATTCCCTTAGGTTTTAAGACATGGCCTATGGACCTGAAGAATAATGTGGCAGAACTAATGTTTGTGTTTTGGCAAGACTTTATTTATTTATTTTTTAGAAATGCTAAAAGTGAATCACCCCTTTCAAGCTCAGAGGGATGTAATTAATGAGTACAGAGAAGATGGAAAAACCTTCCCCAGCATTGGAATCAGTAATTTTGATATGAAGAAACAAGCTCTTAAATAGCTGGAAAATTTCAGAACTGCACTCAAACTAAGGTCGCCAAATTTCAGTCTGATTTTACTCTGTTAGTCTGAAGGACTCAGCATCAGAACATGTGGGTTTAAGCCTCTGCCTCTTACCCAACACATGTTATGCACAAACTTTTCTTCTTTAGCTTTAGGATAATCACTTGTAATGTGGGGATAATTAAGACAGCCCGTCCTACCTCATGAGTCTGATGTAAGGGTTAACCTTTCTAATGTTGACAAAGCCCTGTGTAAATGTTTGCTGTTGTGGTTGTAGTGGTTATCAGATCAAGTACTAGGTTAACTGTGGTTTGACTTCTGGAATTTTCTTTCACATTCATTGTTTTCCCCTCCCTCCATAATCTTCCTGTCCAGCTGATTCCCAATTTATCAGGGTTATGCCTTCCCCTCCCACCACAATCCCATTATTACTTGCTCTTCTGTGCAGCTGTCTTTTATAAATGGAGCTGACAAACAAATTCAAGCTAAAAGGCAAATAACCGATTCTGATTTTTCAGTGTTAATCTCCCTCCTCCAAGAAGTATTTAGCTTTGAAGGTCAGATTGAAAGGAGAATATAATGATCAAATAATTCCCCTCTTCTTATAAATGAGAAAAATCTAAGCCCAGATTTCAAGGGACTTGCCTAAGGTCATAGAACTAGTTAGCAAGCAAGAATTTTTTTTCAGACTAATTCTGCTGATTCACTCTCCAGTGAGATTTTATCTTTAAGAGATGGGATCTCACTCTGTCACCCAGGCTGGAGCTGGACTGCAGTGGCACGATCATAGCTCAGTGCAGCCTCGAATTCCTGGGCTCAAACATTCCTCTCACCTCAGTCTCCGAGGAAGCTGGGATTACAGATGCAAGCCACTGCACCCAGTTCCAGTGAGATTTTATTTGAAGTAACGTGGCACTTGTGGAGGATGGTCTGGGTGGAATACTTCCAAAGTTGCCTGTCTCCAAAAAGCCAAGTCACTGGCACACATACAGAAGGCAAAACTTGAAACTCCACAAACCCATAAGAATTTTCACTAAATATTCTAATCCAGGGTTTCTCAACCTCAGTACTATTGACATTTTGAGCCGGATAATTCTTTGATGAGGTGAACTGTCCTCTGAATTCTGGGATATTTAGCAGCATCTCTGTTTTTGACCCACTAGATGGCAAGAGTACCTCCCCCAGTTTAGACAACCAAAAACATCAGAGATTGCCAAATGTTCCCTGGGGACTTACTTGTCTATGTAGACCCACCAATCAAGCTATCTAGATAAGCAGATGTGGTAGCCAAAGTGCAAGGAAATCTAGAATGAGTGGCAAAAGAAAGAGATGATATAATTTACAGCATCAGGACCAACTATTGCAGTGGAACTGTAATTTGTCCTAATTCTTCTCTTGTAAACTATCCAGAAATTGTGACTAACTACAATCCTGAAGAAGCTCTGACTCTGTGAAATGAACCTAGGGTGAAATACACACGAGTCTGAACAGTGTAAGGGGTAGAACACAGTGGATGGGTTGAGTTGGTGCATGCCTCCTCCACTTCACCCCCAATTCCCTTTACTGGCTGTAACCATCCCTCACCTGCTATGGTTGACTAGTAACAATTTAGAACTGCCAGAGAACTGCTCTTAGCTAAATGTAAGTCACCTTGCTTGGTAGAAAATACCCATATCCCACCTCTTTGGGGGCAGACATTGGCCAATAACTGAGTGACATAAGTCCAAAAGGCCAGCCAGCCCCCTTGCCTCAAAGAAAGACTAACCCTAGGGTGTTATTTCTGTGCCAGAACTTACCTGTGGGATCAAATTGAAGTAAGTTTTAACAGAGATCACAGTCTTGCATAGCCTTTTCTCCTACTCTACCTTAATTTTTTCACTGCTTTTTCCTGAGATTATGCTCCAAAAAAATCCATTAAACGAGGATGCTCATCTCAGCCTCTGTTTTGGGGGAATCTGCTACAAGGGAGACATTAAATAATGTTGGCCTCAAAAACTGAGTTGGGAATTTTGTCCTCTTTTTCCATTCTCTAAAAAAGTTTGTGACTGTCATTTCTTTTTAAAGATTTGAAAGAATTCACTGGTGAAACCATCCAGTCTGTAAGTTTAGTTTATAATAATGGATACAATTTTGTGTATGTGTATATGTGTATATATATAATCCTATATATACTTCTATGTATACTCCATGATTTTCTCTTGTATAAGCTTGATAATTTTATTTGTAAGATTTTTTTTACTTCATGCAAATTTTCACCTGTTTATAGTTATTAATAATGTCTGTCCTTTTAGCATCATTTTAATATCTGAAGCATATATTTGTGGTGATCCATTTTCACTTCTTCTATTAGCCATTTGGGCATTTTTTTGTGTTGCTAGGATTATATATATGTTAAAAGTCATTTTAAAAAATAAACATTGAATTTTTTTGCTTTTCTCTTGGATTTCTATTTCATGCATTTTAGTTTTTATCTTTACTTTTTTCTTTTTATGATTTTTTTTAGTTTTTTTTTTTTTGGTCTTCTCTTTTTATAATAACTCCTTCAGATGGATATTTAGCTCATTGATATTCAGCCTTTCCCTTTCTTGTAATATACAATTTTCTAACTCTAGTGGGTTATTTAAAAGTGAATTTGACTTCCTAATTATATCTATGTTATTTGTATCTGGCTTAATTCCATTATGATCAGATAATATAGGTTGTATGACTTCAGTCTTTTGATGTTTATTGAGTTTTTTTGAGATTTGTTTATTTATGGCCATTTGTATGGCCCAATTTTGGTAAACATTTCGTGTGTACTTCAAAATAGTATGTACCTTATAATGATTAGTGTGTTAGGTTAAATGACATTTACTGCTTTAAATTAAATTAAATTGGCTATGTATTGTCAGACTTTATCTCTACTGATATTTTGTTGGCCTGTTCTGTCAGTTATCCATAGTCATTGTGGATTTGTATGTTTCTCCTTTCAGTCCTATGACTTTTGGGTTGTAAATGTTGAGCCTATATTACTAGGGGCAAGCACACTTATAATTGTTAAATATACCCTTTAAGAAATATGGCTTTTTGTCTATTATTGTCTTCCACCCTACTCTGTAGAATATTTTTATAGTTGTGACAATTTCATCTTGATTAATACATGCATGTTATATAATCAAATTTAAAAGAAATAGAGTGAAAAAGGGAAAGTCTTTTTTTACAGAATAATGCCAGCTACTAAATGCAAAAGTAATAATAGAAATAGAAAAATCACCATTTTATAAATACATGATAGTATTGAAAAAAACAGGCATTATCAAGTGATGCTAAAACCATTGGACAAAATATTTTTAGGGAATCAGTTATTTACACAGTTTCCAACTATTACCCTCAGATTAGTTATTAAGTGTGAAGTAAGCAGGTATTTCTACAGTGTAGAAATCTAGTGGGCAATACCTTAACCAAATAAACCAAATTTGACATCACTATAATGTGATAAACAGATGCCATGTGCCTATTTATGTGATGCACTAGATGGGACACAGCATCACCTATGTAGTATTTCTTACAAAGGTTTAACTTAAAGTGTAAACAGGAGGAAGCCATCAACCAAATCAGAATTATGAGACGGTCTCCAAAAGACTGGGGAACTTTTCTAGATTAAAGGAGACTAAAATATAAAAATGAGTATTAAAAAAGGACATGACAGCTTATTGCAATTCTTGGTGGAATCTGTGAGATATAAATTTACCTTTCAAGCACAACTTTTTCTGTATCCCACAACTTTTAATATGGAGAAAGAGAGATAGAGAGAGAGAAAGTGTATGTAAATATGTAAAAATGTTTAAAATATGTTTATTTTAGGGGAAAGGTACATTGAACTATTATTTCAACTTTTTGGGAGGTTTGGCATATTTTAAAAAATAAAAATTGATGGAAAAATTAGATTTGAGAAACTGGAAAAATCCCCAAAATATCTGTTAACAATAGAATTTATTTAAAAAAAATGTGGTCTGTCATTTATTGATATACAGCAGTAAAAATAAATTACAAGGACAAGCATCAACATGAATGAATCATAAAAACATGAAAAATGTCACAAAACAATATATATAGCATGAGTATACCAATATAAAATTCAAAAACATGTAAGCAACATAATATATTTTTACATGATAAAACTAAAAATGAAAAGCAGGTCAACATTGAGGGAGAGAGTGTAATACAATCATGCACAGACATAGAGGAAAACCTAAGGTATAGCCAGCAGTCTTTTTCTTAAGCTGGGTGGTAAGTACAGAAGTGTTCATACTGTTTTTATTTTATTTCTGTTTATACTGTTTTTATTTTAAATTTAAAACATTCTGTTTTATATGCTTTCTTATATGTAGGATATATTTCATAATAATCTATTAAAATTCAGGAATTTCATGACCTTCTGAAGAATGCAACAATTTAAATAGAAAATGTGACTTACGAGGTTTTGTTTTTTTTTTTACCCAGAGCCTTTTTTCAAAAATGATTGCTTACATTTTTCATTTTGCCTGGCCCTTAAGTGTAGTAACAGTTGTTCAGACAGAAACTGGCTGGGGCAAGGAGTAGGAGAATGGAAGCAGGGTAAAGGAACCACCTTTCTTTCCCTTAAACTCTGTGTGGCAATATCTACCCTGAATAAAAATCCCTTTGAAATGGCTATTTCTCCCACCCATGCACTTGTAGTCATTTCTTGCCTGTTCTATCAAATACAACATTACTTATTTAGCCACTTTTGCTTGCTCTCTCTATGACCCTGAGGGAGAAGTGGGACTTGATTCACATCATAACTGTCCTATAGTTTTATTTCAAAACATCACTAAAGTTCTTTTTACTTGTTATTGATTAACTTTTTCCCCACTTAAATTATTTACTATAAAAAAGATTTAGTTAATCAGAACACTTTCCTCAATTCTGCATGAAGGAAATATTACAGAAAGTTTCTTTTCTATTAATCTGTATTTTGACCAAAAAATTAACAATAAGCAATAATAATAAAGTTATTTCTTATTAATGTATACAGATTTTTATATGCAATTTAAAAGACCCAAGAGTGGATTAATTTGGGGGACTTGTTTGAATCTTTATTTTAAGGTATTCTTATCATTAAGGGAGTTTCTTTCTCTTATTTAAGGATGGAATTCAGTTTGCTTTCAAATTTGAAAATATGGAAAAATAATTAACTCTTAGGTAGTTTCAATGCTACCTGATTCTACCAGACCTAAATTTAAGAGTATTACAGAAAAAGATATATTCCTTCTTCAGAGCAGAAAGACTTGCCCTGAACAGCAATTCTCAACTCCAGCATTGGCACTGCAGATTCTAAGGAAGGATTCTCTGACATGTATTATTCCTGCACTCAGATATTCTTGCAGATGGTTCCACCATACCTGCAATGGTAGGGCCTCCTTGAGTTTAATCAAGAATGCTTATCTTGCACTTTTAAAAGCATATCACATGTGAAGGAATCATCATTAAGCCTCTTATTTTTGTGAAGTCTTTAGAGATTTGTGGGGAAAGGCAACATGCAGTACTTTGTAAATGTCAAATCTCTTTACAGAAATGCGAAGGAGGTATTGCAGGCTGTCATCTGTTCTTCATGCTGCCTACTGACCCTCATTGAGAGCTACCACTTCCCAAAGATTCTGTGCCCACTAGAATAAATAGCTTTCTCAGGCACAAAGTAAAATGTTAGACAACATACAGCAGAACATCACCCAGTGTAATTATACTCTACAATGTGTTTCATAAAGAAGTAGGGATCTGAAGGGTTAGACATGGAAGGACAGTTCCAGCTGGCAGGCAGTGAAGGAGAATGCTTTCAAATCAACTGTGCCAAATTAAAAAAAAAAAAAAAGAATGAGGAAAAAGTGGGTAAGTGTCATGCATATGAAGATAGAAAAAGGATGATGCAGTTTTAGAATGCAAAAGAACAAATATATGTAAGTGCTAAAAATAAAAGTCAGATTGTGTTGAGTCCAGGTACATTTGAGCAGCTTAGAGGATGAATCTCAAAATAGAGTGATATGGCAGATGTGGCTTTGTCTTCATCAGCAACTAACTCATCATATAGATTGTCCCATTGGGACACGGGAAACACAGTCTTAGGCTCAAACCCACCCACTCTTTCCCCAGCATTATTATTAATAATAGCCTATTTAACTAACAATAGGTCCTGCTTTGCACAAAAATGTATATCACTTGAGATGTAGACACAACTATTCATTAAGACAGTAAGGCACAGGGAGCAAAGTAGTTTTGGTTTCACAAGGCCTAAATGTAGCTACAAAGCTTACTAAATATATTGACATTAGGCAACATATCAGTGCAATGAACTCCATTTTGCCATCTCTAATTATTATACTCATCAAATATTTTAACTTCTGGAGCCATTTTATAATCAGCACCACAGAATTTTGCATTATGCTAGCTTTGCAGGTCATTGTGTCTTTTTATTAGTCATATTTCTTGGTTTTGTACTTGCTAATTGAATTTCAAAACCTGAAGTGTCATTTTAACCTCCAGCCTTCTCCTTTGGTTTAGAAGCACTTCTTGATTTGATCAATTTATTATCAATATTTTTTTCAACTCCAGCAACTCCAGATCCAGCATTGTTAATTAATTCCTCTTTCTGGACTCAAAGCCCAATGAGAATCCTATTATTTTTCATAAACTCTCTCTCTTAGTTTTATCTTCTTTGCATTCTTGGATATTGTAAGGTTTCAAATCTCAGAAATAAAGTTCAGATTAGCCACCAGTCTAGTGTATAAAATTTCTAATTATCTCTTCTAATTTGTTCTCTAGTTTCTGAATGAATATGGAACTCAGCTCTTTCCATTTTTGGAAAAAAAATGACTGTTAGAGGGGTCATTTTTACACTGATCCAAAGGAGATGGTGTAATATGGTTGGGCCATTAACTTCTCAGGAGTCAGAAGATATTGAGCTGTCATTTTTAAATGTACAAACCTGGAAGAAGTACTGAACAACTATGTCTGAACATTTACTACAAGTTCATTTTATTTTATTTTTTAATCAATATTTTTCAAGCTGTGTGTTTTGAACCTTTATAACAGTGGTTTCAAAGTGTGGTCTCCAGACCAGTAGGACCCATATCACCCAGGAACTCAGTAGAAAGCCTAATAGTCTGCCTCCACAGATAGTGAAACAGAAATTTAGGGGGTGAGGCCTAGCAACCTGTACTTTAGAATCTCTTCCAGTACTTCCAGAAAAGTACCTGATCAGTACTTTTCAAAACTATTAAGAGCATCAGAAACAAGGAAATGGTGAGAAATTGTCACAGCCAAGAGGCATCTAAGAAGAGATGACTACTAAATCTAATGTGGTACCTTAGATAGGATACTGGAAGAGAAAAAAATGGGGAAAAATTGAGGAAATACAAGTATAGACTTAAATAATAATGTATCAATATTAATTCATTACTTGTGACAAATGTATTATACTAAGATAAGATGTTAATAACAAAGGAACTGAGTGTGGGGTATACAGAAACCCTTTGCACTATCTTTGCAATATCCTAAAAATCTAAGTGTTTAATTAAAAAATTTATCCTAAAGAAGTAAAAACAAAAACAAATGAAGCCGTAGTGATTATAAAACAAAACAAAACAAAAAAAAGAAATATATGGCAGGCATTCTTTTAGGTGCTGCAGGTACTGCAGGGTACAAACAAAACAATTCCTGTTTGGAGCTTATATACTAGAATAATAAATTATCACTATTTCTATCCTCCATAGCAACAAGTAAAAGAACTTAAAATATTTCAGCTGCAAACTCCAAGATCTGCTATATGACACGTTTTTGTTGAGACATTTATTTCAATATTCTTTTGAAAACCAACACAATTAGTTTTTTTCTTTTGTTTTATCATAGTCAATACTTATTTAGAGTCAAGATGGCTGACCAGAGTCAAGGTTTGTCAGACATTCCTGGTAGAGGAGTTTAGCACTGGACTGAGGGGAGCAGAGGGTGATAGATGATTGGGAGTGAACCATAGGGTCAGACACCAATGGAGTCCAGGCCACCACCAGCAGGAACTGAACAGCTGAGAGACAGGAGGATAGAAGGGAGAAATAGGCAGGAACCATATCAAGGGAGTTCCGGAGCCCAGGTAAAGGGTAAGGGATTTTCCCCCCTCCCCCACATGGGTGCCTGAGGCCTGCAATGGGACACAGGGCTCTCATCCCATGGGAAAGTGCCACAAGGGACCAGAAAGCCAGCACCCCTGCATCTGGATGCCCCCCCTTCTCTGCATCTCCTCCACTCCTGCATCCTAGGAAGTAATTTTGGCTCAACCCACTCATGGCCATGTGGCCACACCCAACCCATAGCAACTTCCCAAGTGCCTTATGCTGAGTAACAGCTTGCCTTGGGCAATGCGGAGTGTACTGGTCAAGCCTGCACTGGGTGACTGAACCTACCTCAGGTGACGGAGAGCACACTCCTGGCTGTGCCCGTGCTGAGTGACAGAGCCTGCCTTGGGAAACGGGGAGCACACTCCCAGCTGAGCCTGCCTCGGACAGAGTGGCCGCCATTGTGACTTGGAGGGGAGGGTGGTCATGGAACTGCAGCCATGGAGAGAACGAGGGCAGACTGGTGCTCCTCCCCCAGCTTGAGAATGGTACAGGAAGACCGTGGCCCCTTCCCCCCACCCATAGCAGCTGCTGGAGCACTCTGTGCTGAGTGGCCCCCTTTCAGGCCTGG
Source organism: Daubentonia madagascariensis (assembly GCA_023783475.1). Taxonomy (NCBI): domain Eukaryota; kingdom Metazoa; phylum Chordata; class Mammalia; order Primates; family Daubentoniidae; genus Daubentonia; species Daubentonia madagascariensis. The sequence continues at coordinate 15,734,867 of JAKFHU010001631.1, read as the reverse complement.
GGTGTGTTTCCATCCCAAGCCAGCAGGGCAGCCTCAGTTTGTGACCTTCCTACCCACAGGTATTTGGCGTGTCCACCTGCTGATGGCACAGGCAGCGGGGCAGGGAGTCATGGGGCAGAGGTCCCGGTTTCAGGGTCAGGCAGTGAGTGAGAGTGCTAGCCCGTTGGGAGAGCATGGAGGAGCACAGGAAAGAAAGGGACTGAAAGGGCATCCCCTCACTCAGTCCCCCAGAGAACTGCCATATTGGACTTCACTGAACCTGGGAGACTCAATTTGCATAAGTACTGGTTCCCATGGCAAGCAAATGCTTTTGATGATTCAGGCTGAATCAGAGCAGTTGTCCCCCACCACCACACACTTTAATAGGGAGTTCAGCTTGATCCAAGAGTTCCTTGAGCTGCCACTATTCCCCTGATGGGAGCTTTCTCCCCTTGGAGTTTTCTGGGGATAGAAAGCAGACTCTCTGGTTGAGTGGAGCCACTTCAGACCCTCCTGGGCAGCTTAGCCCAGAAGTGGGGAATGGACCTTTAACCCCTGCATATCCCTTACCAGCATTTTTGGAGCTGGAGGGCAGGCTTATCCAACCTACCCCACCCAGTCTCTTTCTCCCACCTGCTTCAGCTATGGTGGTGAATAAAGGACTCACCTGCAAGTTCCAGGGCCCCACCCACCACCAGGGGCATTACAGGGCTTCTCCAGAAGAACTAGATCTGGTCACAGGATCCAAAAACAACAGTGCAGCTTGTTCCCTCAAGTGAACACAAAATACTGACAAGGAGGTCAATTTGCATGCCCATTACAGCATTTACTAACTCAATCATAGAGGGTGTGTTTGATTCTCACCCACAAGCACCACCTACTAACTCAGAGATTAAACTGGGTGTGTCATTATCTAATCAAAAGAAAATGCAAAAGTAAGAAGCAACATCTGTTCCAGATGAGAAGGAACCAGCGAAAGAACTCTGGAAGTGTGAAGAATCAAAGCAAAAGGTCACCCCTAAAAGGGAAAATCAGCTCCCTAGCAATGGATACCAGCCAAAAGCAGAATATTGAAATGACAGATTAAGAATTTTGAACATGGACTGTAAGAAACCTTAATGAAATACAAGATAAAGCAGAAAACCCACACAAAGAAACCACAAAAACAATGCAGGAAATGAATGAAAAATTCACTAAAGAAATTGAATTATTAAAGAAAAATAAAACATAACTTCTGGAAATGAAAAACTCATTCAAGGAATTACAAAACACAGTGGAAAGCATCAAGAACAGGTTAGATCAGGCAGAAGAAAGAATCTCAGTGCTTAAAGACAACACCTTTGAATTAAACAAGTCAGTTGCAGACATAGAGCAGAGAAATAAGAGGAACAAGCAAAGCCTACAAGAAATATCAGATTATGTAAAGAGGCATAACAGATGAATCATAGGCATCCCTGAGGGTGAAGAAGAAAATAAATAGGGTTGGATAATTTATTTGAGGGATTTATTGAGGAAAATTTCCCTGGCCTAGCTAGAAGTCTAGATATCCAAGTACAAGAAGCTCACAGGACTCCTGGGAGATTCATCACAAAGAGGAATACATCACAACACATAGCCCTCAGACTGGCCAGAATAAACACAAAAGAGGCACTCCTACGAGCCATAAGGCAAAAGCAGCAGGTAACGTACAAAGGAAAACACATCAGACTAGCTGCAGACTTCTCAACTGAGACCATCCAAGCCAGAGGGGATTGGGACCCCATTCTCAGTTTTCTCAAACAGTATAATGCCCAGACTAGAATGTTGTATCCTGCAAAACTAAGTTTTGTATATGAGGGGGAAATAAAGTTTTCTCAGACAAGCAAACACTGAAGGAATTCATCATGACAAAACCTGCCCTGCAGGAAGTACTCAGAACTGCATTATTCATGGTTCAGCACAATAAACACTTACCAATGTAAAATTACCCTAAAGCTAAAGGTTGAAGGTCAGACACCACAATGGCCCAAGAGATAAAACAAATCAACAAAGTTCAACCCAACAGGATGAACAGGATGAATTTGGAGGAAATCATCAAATTCTTAGAAACACACAGCCTCCCTAGGCTCAATCAGAAAGATATAGAATTCCTGAACAGACCAATATTAAGTACCAAAATTAAAGCAGTAATAAAAAATATTCCTTAAAAAAAGTCCCAGACCAGATGGTTTCACACCCGAATTCTACCAGACAAACAAAGAAGAACTGATGCCTATCCTGCAGAAATGATTCCATAACATTGAGAAGGAAGGAATCCTCCCCATCATGTTTTATGAAATCAATATCACCCTGATACCTAAGCCAGGAAAGGACCCAATAAAAAAAGAAAACTACAGACCAATGTCCCTGTGAATATAGATGCAAATATTCCCAATAAAATCCCAGCAAAACGAATTCAACTGCTCATCAAAAAAATAATCCATCACAACAAAGTGGGCTTCATCCCAGAGATGCAAGGATGGTTCAATACACAAATCCATAAGTGTAATTCACCACATAAATAGAAGTAAAAACAAAGACCATATGATCCTTTCAATAGGCACAGAAAAAGCATTTGACAAAATTCAGTACCCTTTTATGATAAGAATGCTTAACAAAATAGGCAAAGATGGGACTTACCTCAAAATGATAAAAGCCAAATATGACAAACCCACAGCCAACATCATACTGACTGGGGAAATATTGAAAGCATTCCCGCTTAGAACTGGTACCAGACATGGTTGCCATCTCTCACCACTTCTATTCAACATAGTGCTGGAAGTCTTAGCCACAGCAATCAGACAAGAGAAGGAAATCAAGAGCATCCAAATGAAAGCAGAAGAGGTCAAACTATTGCTCTTTGCAGAGGATATCATATTATATCTAGAAAACCCCAAAGATTCTGCCAAGAGACTATGGGAACTGATTAATAAGTTCAGCAAAGTCTCAGGTTACAAAATCAATGTACACAAATTAGTAGCATTTGTATACACCAACAATGATCAAACTGAGAACCAAACCAAAGGCTCAATACCATTTACAATAACAATAAAGAAAATAAAATACCTAAGAATATATTTAACTAAGGAGGTGAAGGACCTCCACACGGAGAACTATGAAACACTGAGGAAGGAAATAGCAGAGGATGCAAACAGATGGAAAACCATACCATGCTCACAATCGGCAAAATCAACATTGTTAAAATGTCTACTACCCAAAGTGATCTACAGATTCAATGCAACCCCTATTAAAATACCAACATCAATTTTCACAGATCTAGAAAAAATAATTTTACACTTTGCATGGAACCAGAGAAGACCCCATATAGCTAAAGCAACCTTAAACAAAAAGAACAAATTGGGAGGCATCACTTTACCAGACTTCAAGCTATACTACAAAGCTCTGGTAACAAAAACAGTATGGGACTGGCACAAGAATAGAGACATAGACCAATGGAAGAGGACTGAGAACTCAGACATAAAACCATCCTCATATAGCCATCTAATCTTTGGCAAAGTAGACAAAAACATAGACGGGGGGAAAGAATCCCTATTCAATAAATGGTGCTGGGAAAATTGGATAGCCACATGTAGAAAAACGAAACAGGATCCACACCTCTCTCCTCTCACAAAAATAAACTCATGATGGATAACAGACTTAAACCTAAGATGTGAAACCATAAGAATTATAGAAGAAAACATTAGAAAAACTCTTATAGGCATCGGCCTAGGCAAAGAATTCATGAAGACCCCAAAAGCAATCACAGCAACAAAAAAATAAATAAATGGGACCTGATCAAATTAACAAGCTTCTGCACAGCCAAGGAAACTATCATTAGAGTGAATAGACAACCTACAGAATGGGAGAAAATATTTGCATGCCATACATCTGATAAAGGGCTAATAACTAGAATCTATATAAAACTCAGGAATATCAGAAAGAAAAAGTCAAACAACCCCATTATAAAGTGGGCAAAGACATGAACAGAAACTTTTCAAAAGAAGATAGACTAATGGCCAAGGAACATATGAAATAATGCTCAACATCTCTAATCATTAGGGAAATGCAAATCAAAACCACAATGAGATATCACTTAACTCCAGTGAGAAGGGCTTTTATCAAAAGTTTCCAAAACAACAAATGTTGGTGTGAATGCAGAGAGATAGGAACATTCATACACTGCTGGTGGAATTGCAAACTAGTACAACTTCTATGGAAAGTAATATGCAGATACCTCAAAGAACTAGAAGTACAACTACCATTTGATCCAGCAATCCTACTACTGGCATCTACCCAAAGGAAAAAAAGACATTCTATAATAAAGACATCTGCACTTGAATTTCTATAGCAGCACAATTCAAAATTGCAAAGATGTGGAAACAACCCAAGTGCCCACCAACACATGAGTGGATTAATAAAATGTGATATATGTATATACCATGGAGTACTACTCATCCATAAAAAACAGTAGTGAATTAACACTTCTTGTTTTATCCTGGATGCAGGTAGAGCCCATTCTTCTAAGTGAAATATCATAAGAATGGAAAAACAAGCACCACATGTACTCACCATCAAATTGGTACTAATTGATCACCACTGATGTGCACATATGGAAGTAACATTCATCATCGGTGTTGGGTAGGTGGGAGGGGAGAGATGGGGATGAGTATATTCACACCTAATGGATGTGGTGTGCACTGTGTGTGGGATGGCCATGCTTGTAGCTCTGACTCGGGTGGTGCAAAGTCAATATATGTAACCTAGATGTTTGTAACCTGGTAATATTCTGAAATTAAGAAAAAATACTTATTTAGATTTACTAAGCTAATCTATTGATTAATCTGTTTACCATTGCTTAGTATATTCCATTCTTTATTCAGTTTAATTTTCCTGCTGCTAAAGTAAACCTCTCAGTGATAGGTTATGAGTAAGTAACATTCTTATTCTTTGTTTGAAGATAGTTTTATTTTGTTATTATGATTTCATGACATTTTGGTGGACATAAAATTTTATGTGGCTAGCTATTTCCCCCAGCAACTTGAAGCTATTAATACATCAATCTCTGGATTCTAGAGGATTTATTACATTTTCTCTTTCTCTTAAAATCTCTCTTTAAGATTTTTTCTTTATCTTTAATATTCCACATTTTCAGTAGAAAGTTATCAAGCTGAAGATTTGTTTTTATTTTATCTTTTTTAATTTGAGGCCTTCCATCTTTATTGGAAATTTTCAATCATTACCTCTTGAAATATTGTCTATTTCCATTGACTCTACTTTTTTCTCTTTTAGATTTATATTACATATTTATATCCTATCTTCACTTTCCTGCTGTATTTTTAAGCATTAAATCTTCTTTCCTACTTTCTCCAGACTATATCTTCTGATTCTCTAATTCTCTCTTTAGTTGTGTCTAATATACTTAGAGTTTTAGTTTCTCATGGGTGCCTCTTTTATCATCTACCACTCAAATTAGACAAATCTGTTCTATGCTGCATTCCTGGGTCAGTGGGCAAAGTTTTTTGTAATTGCTATTTTCTATGTTGATATTGACCTCATAGTGAGAGAGTTTGTTGGGGCAAAATGACTCAAGCGAGATGGGTGGATTTAGTTTTTTGTGGCTCCTAGGTATTGTGGGGAGAAAATTCTCTGTGTTGTGTTCCTACACATCTTCTGGAAAGAGACATTGCTAGCCTTATCCAAAACTATCTTCTCCCAAGTGTGCTTTTTCTTTTTTCTTTTTTTAAATTTTAATAACAAACAGCCTTGAAAGATAGAAAGAATATCTGCTTCCTGGGAAAAGGACAAGATTGTTTCCTGAATTGATAATAAAGATAATGCATTCCTCCAGGGCAAAATATAGGCAAGTATGCTAGCAGCCTCTTATAAAATTGGAGGTTTCTTATGGTTGGGATTCCTTAGCTGTGACTCAAACACACTGTGTGCACAGTAGTCACCTGGGCCTGCCTCCACATTACACCCATGGTACTTGGGAAACAAGGAGAACCAGTGCCAGCATTAATGGCATGCTACTTGCTGTGCCATGTCTTTCACTCAGGAGTTCCTGACCCAGGAATCTTATGTCTTCTGGCAGAATCTTTGAAACTGTCTCATGTACTACCTTCACGTACAGGTTCACCACACTCAAATTCTCCTGGCAGTTCCTAAAAAATCAAACCTGACAGATAAATATCTGTTTCTGCTACTACCATGGATTTCTTTTACTCCTCATTTTGACTTTGAGTTCCCTTTTTTCCTGCCTCTTGGGTTTCTGTCTTTCTTCCTTGTCTCTTTCCTCCCTTCCTCTCTCCCTTCTCTCTGTTTCTATCTCTCTCTCTCTGGAATATTTTTATTTGTTTTCTTTTAATCTAGCATTTACATGATTTGTAGGGCAAAACTACATTCTTATCTATTGATTTTTCATAGTGGCCAGGTGTCCTTAAGGTCTTTTCTGATGCTGGCATCATTGTTTCCTTTCAGGTTTCATTAGAATTATTAAATTGATTTCAGAAATCTACCAAATTTTCTTGAATTATTTCCCCTTTTAAAGATGCTGGCTTTAGGACCATACACACATGATATATACATTTTCCTTCCTAAATCTAGGACAGATATCTACATGATCCTTCCATTTCCCTCTGTGTTTATCAGAATTCTCCATGGAAACTCACTCCTTTTAATATAATCAATATATAAATTAATTAAAGGATACTAGATATTTCCATTTCTCTGAAATGACCAGATCATTATGCATACAGGCCAGGTAGACAGAAATAATTATACTGAGCTAATCCAGAGGAATAAAATAATACCAACACTGTTAGGTACACACACTGGCTGAGCTTGTACATGTGATACTGAGAATTGGACCTTTTTTCTAGGACCTTGGCCTCTATTGCCTCTATTGCCTCTAAAAGCTGTATATTCCTCCTGCCCCCTTTACCAAAATGGATTCTTCTGCACAGAAACTTTTCTTCCCACCATTAGCTTTGAAATTAAAAACACTCAATGGGATATGAGATTGGTAGAGCCTAGGTTGCATGCCTGCTTTCTAACTTGAGGAATGCAACACTGAAAGTTGGAAAATTCCCTTGGTATCATTCAATTGGTTTATTTAATTGGCTGTATTGAGTAGGGTGTTATCAGAGAATAACTTCAATCAAGCCCAATTAAAACTTTATTCCAGACTCCTCTATGATACAGTGGAAAGATCTCATAGTTTTTTCCATCTTATGAGTTAAAATTAAACTTTTCAGGATATAAAGGGGTTAGTCATTCTAATACAAAACTTCAGTTTCTTAACTCAAAACTTCTTCTCATCTTAGCTCCCACATAGACTCAGAAACCTTGAGGAGATGTCTATGCTCTCTTCTCATACTGTTTCTAAATCTTGTTCTTTGGAAACTCCTCCCATATATCAAGCTACTTCTGTTTTACTCCAGGATATGGGAAAAAAGAGAGAGGAAAGAAGGGGTCTTACTTGAATAGTGCTATTAACATCTGGCATTGATTCCCTCTCTGGTGCAAATGCCCAAATGCTATTTCTCTCTTTGAGTGTTTTTGTAAGTTCATCACTCTTCCCAAGGAATCTTTGATATCACATTAATTGATCATTTTTTACTTCATTCAGCTTCAGTTTGGGGGAGTCAACAGGCCCAGACTCTTCTCCTGGGGTCACATTGTCATAGTAGGCTATCTTCTCGTTGTGTGTGTGTTGAGGGGGACATCCCAAGATGGCTGTAACATGGCTGTTTTTAGAGTCATTAATGAAAGTATCTTTGTTCCACTCAATTCTCTAAGTGCTGATTGTTCCCATTGTGGCTCTTTTTCTCCAGTCTTATGCCTTATGCAGTCTAGCTACTATATTTCTTTAGACATTCCAAGAGTATCAACTTCTTTGCTACCCTACCTTTAAACTCCTGGGCAGATAGATTAATGTCTCCTATAAATACTCTTTTTATTTATTTTGGTACCATATCAGGCAAGTCTACAGGTTTATTCAACTTAATAGGTTTCCAACAAGAAGGTCAGATGTCAGGCTTTCCTTCAAGCCAACATTCTCACTTTATTGTGGTTTCTAAGATTCCCTCATTTGACTTGGGAGAGACAATGCACAGAATAACAACTGTCTTTAACAAACAAACAAACTTCAAAACTTTTCTCCCATCAGTTTGGCATTTTCTTGTGTATAGGCTGAAGGTTAAGGGGTAAGGGTCGCAAAACCAGTTTTGCTATTATAGCAAGTCCTGTAAATATGTCTAGCACCTATATTGTCACCTATTATTCTCACTTATGAGGCTTCAGTCAAAAGAAAAAGTCCTCACTTAACACATCTTATTATATGAAGGGTTTTCAACATGTTAGGGCAGAAAAAAAGATTCAGTCCTGACATGGCCATTCTCACATATGATGCACACAGTTTCTAGTTTACCAACCAGATTTTTATGTTTTAATTGAACATAATTATGTTCAGATAACCATTCTTCTTAGGACAAATTTTATATTTTGAGAGAATAAATTGTTTTAAAAATTAAGTTAAAAATTTATCAGATGTTCTGTCACCTCATAAATTTGGTACGAGAGCACTCTTAGCAAATGTCTGCAGAGTTGGAGTTCTTCCAGCTTTGCTTAATTGTGTCTATCTGTCATGTTAGAGTCTTTATTATGAAAGCTTTATCTTTATTCTATGGTTGATATATTTCCTTGAACAAGTATTTATTCAAACTGTGATAATATCAGAAATAACTTCAGCATGGCTCCTACATTCATGGAGCTTCTAATCTAGCATGTGATGCAGACATTATACAGCTAATTTCACCACTGATTATTTAATTATTATTGTGATAAGTATCATAAAATGATAAAGTACATGGAGAGCAAATAACAGGAAGAATTAGTAAAATCTAGAGATTCTGCAAAAATTTTATTCCTTCATTCATCTATTTATTCATTAATTCACTCACATTTATTGAGTATGCACAACATATTCTTTAAGGAAGTGACAATAAGCTGAGATATGAAGAATAACTAGGAGTAAAGTTGATAGAGACGGGTGGAATAGAAAACTCCTAAGATGCAAGCAACAGAATGTTAGCTCTTCTTAAGGTGAAAGGAAATATGACTCATTTGAAGAACTGAAGAGAAAAGCTCCTCTGTTTTTGAAGGGCTGAGATCAAGTGAAAGAAGGTCATAAGATAAGTATAGTGAAATAAACAAGTGCAAAATCATATCACATGTTGTAGGTCAAACTGTGGACTTTTGCAATTGTCTTAAAGTTATTGAAAGATTTGTAGGAAGGACAAGTCATGTTCCAGATTGAATTTCAAAATGATTACAGAAATGAAATCAGCAAGAGGGCAGAATAGGAAGTTCTAGCTCAGATCCCCACACAAAAACACCAATTTAACAAATGTCCATGGAGGAAAATATTTTGGGGAAAGCTTTGGAATTTAGGTTAGAGTTTATAGCACTTCGGTAGACAACAGGAAGAAAACAAGATACACTGGAAAGACCAAGAAGAGGAGTTTCACATCACCTGCATCTCCTCTTCAATGTACGGACACCAGTGTGAGGCCACAATGATGACAAGTAATAAGGGAAACATGACACTACCAAAGGAAAAAAATAAAGCTCCAGCAACTTACCCTAAAGAAATATAGATTTATGACCTTCCTGACAAAAAATTCAAAATAATCCTTTTAAAGAAGGTGGTTGAAATGCAAGAAAATACATATAGACAACTACAAGAAATCAGGAAAAAAATACATAAGCAAAATTAGAAGTTCAACAAACAGATAGAAAATATTAAAGAAACCACACAGAAATTTTGGAGCTAAATAACACAATGGCTGAAGTGAAAAATGTAATAGAAAGTTTCAAAGGCAAACTCAGTCAAAGAGAAAAATCAGTGAACTCAAAGACTGGCCATTTGAAATTATCCAGCAAGAGGAGCAAAGATAAAATGAATGAAAAAAAGCAAAGAAGGCCTATGGGACTTACGGGATACAATCAAATGAGCCAATATGCCATTGTGGGAGTTGAAGAAGGAGGAGAAGGGAACAGAAGGCTTATTTGAAGAAATAATGGCTGACAATTTCCCAAACCTGGCAAAAGTAATGGTCATTAAGATTTATGAAGCCCAAAGCACTCCAAAGATAGATTGAGTGCAAAGAGATCTAAACAGAGACATATTACAATCAAATTGTCAAAAGTTGAAGGCAAAGAGAACTTTGTAAGCAGCAAGAGAAAAAAAAATTGTCACATGCAAAGGAACACTAATTTGAATATCAGCAGATTTCTCAGCAGAAACCTGGCAGGCCAGGAGAAAGTGGGATGATACATTCAAACAGCTGAAAGGAAAAACCCTGCCAATAAAGAATATTATTTTCCCAAAACTGTCCTTTAAAAATAAAGGGGAGACCAAAACTTTCTCAAACAAAAGGTGAGAAAGTTCATTACCGTTGGACTTACCTTTCAAGACGTGTAAAGGGAATTCTTCAAATTGAAAGATAGGACAAGAAACAACATGAAAATATATGACAGTAAAAATCTCCTTGATAAAAGTAAATATATAGAACTTTATATATTGAATAATATAATATTGTAATTGTTACTGTAATGGTAGTGCATAAATCATGTATAACTTTACCACGAAATTAAAAGACAGAGATATTAAAAACAACTATAACTATAAAAATTTATTGGTAGAGATGTAACATAAAAAGAAGTAAACTCTCTTATCAATAACATAATATGGGGGGGTGGGAGTAAAACTACAGTTTGTGTATGTGATTGAATTTGTTATCAGCTTAAAATAGACCATTATAATTACTGAAAATTTTATGTAAGTATCATTGTAATCACACAGTAAAAATCTATAGTAGAGATACACAAAAAATAGAAAAAGAAAAGAATCAAAGTATGTCACAAAAAGATTCAAGTCACCAAAAAAAGGCAGTGAGAGAAGAACAAAAGAACAATAAAGCTGATAGGAAACAATTAACAAAATGGCAATAGTGAGTCCTTACCTATCAATAATTGCTTTAAATGTAAATTGATTAAACTCAACAATCAAAATATATAGAGTGACTGAATGGATAAAACAACAATATCCAACTCTATGCTATGTATAAGAGACACACATTAGATTTAGAGACACACATAGGCTGAAATTGAATGGATGGAAAAAGATATTTTATACATTTGGTAACCAATAAAAAGCAGAGTGGCTATACTCATGTCACACAAAGTAAACTTTAGAACAAAAACTGTCATAAGAGACATAAAAAGTCATTATATAACAATAAAAGGGTAAATTCAACAGGATAAATTAAATAATAACAGGATAAATTGTTAACCATAACAAATATAAATATATGTAAGTATATATACTTAAATATATATAAATTATATATATATTAAACATCAGAATACCTAAATATATAAACATTGACAAATCTGAAAGGAGTAGTAGTCAGCAATACAATAAAAGTAGGAGACTTCAATACCCCACCTACAATAATGTACAGATCACCCAGACAGAAAATCAATAAGAAAACAGTAAGATTTCACAACACTTTAGACAATATGAACCTAATAGAAATATACAGAATATTTCATCCAACTGAAGCAGAATATACATTCTTCTCAAGTGCACATAGCACATTCTCCAGGATGGATTACATATAAGGTCAAAAATCAAGTTTTAACAAATATAAGGAAATTTGAATCATTCTAAGTATCTTTGATCACAATGGAATGAAACTGGAAATGAATAACTATAGGAAAATGGAAAATTTCACAAATACAAGGGAATTAAACAACACACTCTTAAACAACCATTGGGCCAAAGAAGAAATCAAATGGAAAATCAGAAAGTATCTTGAAACAAATGAAAATGAAACACATGTCAAAACTTATGGGATACAGAAAAAGCAGTACTAAGATGGAGTTTTATGTTGAAAAATACCTATATTTTTAAAAATCTCAAATAAACAACCCAATGTTATAGTTCAAAAACCAGAAAATGAAAAGCAAACTAAGCCCAAAGTTAGCAGAAGGAAATAATAAAAATTACAGCAGAAATAAATAAAGTGAAGATTAAAAGAACCAATAAAAAATTGACAAAACCAAAAGTTTATTTTTTGAAAAGATAAACAAAATTGATAAAACCCTAGCTAGACTAAGGAAAAAAAAGAGAAGTCTCAAGTAAAATCAGAAATGGAAGAGGAGACATTACAGCCAAATGCCACAGAAATACTATAAAATAGGTCATAAGGGACTATTATGAACAATTTGCACCAACAAATTGGACAACCTAGAAAAAAATGGATAAAGTTCTAGAAACATACAACCAAGCAAGATTGAATCAAGAAGAAATGGAAAGTTTGAAGAGATCAATAAAAAACAAGATTGGATCAGTAATCATAAACCTTCCATAAAAGAAAAGCTCAGAACCAGATGACTTGATGCGTAAATTATACCAAACATTTTTAAAAAGAAATAATACCTTCCCTTTTTAAACTCTTCCAAAAAATAGAAGAAGAAGGAATACTTCCAATTTCATGAGGGCAGCATCACCATGATACCAAAACTAGACAAGGATGCCACAAGGAAGCAAAACTACAGGCCAATATTTCTGAAGAATATGGATCCAAAAATTTTCAACAAAATATTAGCAAACCAAATACAACAGCATATTAGAAAGATCATATATCATGACCACATGAGATTTATCCCTGGGATGCAAGGATGGTTTATCATATGCAAAATAATAAATGTGATACAAAACATTAAGTGAATAAAGGATAAAAATTTTATGAACATCTCAATAGATACAGAAAAAGCATTTGACAAAATTAAACATTCTTGCATGATAAAAAAAACTTTCAACAAATTAGATGTAGAAGAAACTTAATTCAACACAATAAAGGCCATACATGAAAAGCCCACAGCTAACATCATACTCAGTGGTGAAAAACTGAAAGCTTTTCCGCTAATATCTGGAATGCAAGGATGTCCATTCTCACCACTTCTATTTATCATAGTACAAAGTCATAGCCAGAGCAATTAGGCAAGGAAAAGAAACAAAAGCCATCAAAATTGCAAAGAAAGAAGGAAAATTATCTGTTTTCAGATAGCATGATCACATATGTGAAAATCAAAAGATTTCACATATACACAAAAAACTTGTTTGAACTAATAAATGAAGTCAGTAAAACTGCAGTATTCAGGATAAACATACAAAATCAGCTGTGTTTCTATTCACTAACAAAAAACAATCTGAAAAGGAAATTACAAATACAATGCCATTTAAAATAACATCAAAATTAATAAAATACTTCATGGTGTCTCTCAAAGTGTGGACATTTTTAATTGTGATGAAGTCTAATTTTTATCCTTTTTTTCTATTATAGTTTATCATTTTTGTGTCATTTTTAAGAAATCTTTTTTCCCAAAATTGTGAAGATTTTTTTCTTTTTTTAAAGTTTTCTTTGAAAAGTTTTGTAGCTATAGATTTTTTATTTTTCTAGTTTTTAATTAAATCACTGACCCAAAAGTCTCTAATTCTTTTGTATTTTTTTAATTTTTAAATTTATTCTTCTAATTTTTAGCTGACCCAATAAATCTACATATTTATGGGATACAGAGTGATATTTCAATATATGTATACAATTTGTAATGATCAAATCAGAAGTGCATTAACTTTAGCTTTTATATTTAGGACCATGATGTATTTCAAGTTACCTTTTTGAGTAAGCTATAAGGTAAGCATCCATATCAATAGCCAATTTTTTCAATAACATTTGTTGTAATGACTATTCTTTACACACTGAATTACTGTGGTATCTTTCACAAAACCAATTGTTTGTGTATGACTGAGTCTACATCTGGAATCTGTATTACTCTCGATTCTATTGTTCTACATGTCTATTTCTATATCAATACCACACTTTCTTAATTACTATCGTTTTAAAATAAATCTTGAAAACAGATAGCATAAGTCCTCTAAATTCTTTGTTTTTCATTAAATTAAAATTATTAATATTTTGGCTATTCTAACTCTTTGTATTCCCAAACAAATTATAGATACAGTTTGTTAATTTCTACCAAAAAAGCCTGCTTGAAATTTGATTGGAATTGTAATAAATCTAGACGTCAATTTGAAAAGAATCGGTATCTTAATAATATTTAGTGTTCTAATCCATGGGCATAGTATATTTCCCCATTTGTTAAGGTCCTTAATTTCTTTCAGCAAAATTTTATTGTATGTCTCATATATTTTACTAAATCCATTCCTGAGTATTTCACATTTTTGGCTGTGCTTGTAAGTGGTCATTCTTAATTTTAGTTTTTAAGACTCCTCAAAATGCAGTTACATGAAGAAAACTCTATTTGCCTCATACCATGCTCTAGCCATGACTCTTTCAGATTCAAATTATAAAATTCCAGTTCAGCTAGTTTTATAAAAAACAAAATAAATGAAATTTATTTACTTCTGAAAAAAATCTAGCAGTACATCAGGCCTCAGGCCAAATGGTGTTTTGGGGCCTCACTCTCCTCACCTCTCATATTTGCCCAGCAGCTTCTCTCCATGTAGGTGTCCAACATGACTCCCAGAGGCTCCAGGCTAACATGTTACTTAAAGAAAGAGTGTCCCTTTCCTAATAATTCTAATAAAAGTTCCAGGAATTATGCTCGCTGCTGGGAGAGGCCAGGCTCTGATTGTTCATGTCTAGGTTTTCTTAGCATCCTTGGAAACCAAGGGATAAAGTTACTCTCACTTGTACTGCAGGGTCTAAGAGAGGGAGAGGTGTGGTTCATCAAAATAAGTAGTTGTTATTATCAAAGAAAGGATAAGGAATTTTGGGAAAGCAAATAAACAAAGAAACAGTAACAAAAATATCACTACTATGTGACTAAATAAATTTGTTCTAACAAAGTAAGGTATTACCATGCACAACCTCAACACATATCTGATTCTTAGAATCTATGTAAGGATTTATCATATTTGTTTATAATACCTGTGTTTCTCTTACATGTTCCCTAAAATGTAGTATAATGTAGGTTCTTCACAGGATTAAAATTAACTTTTTGGGGATGAAGCAAAATGCCCCAAGATTTCTTGTATTTCTTTTTTCACATCTGCATCATATTCTAATGATCTCTGAACGTTTGATATACCCTTAATTCCCCTATGCCTTTACAGATTTTTTTTTCTTTCTTTTTTGGTAACATAATCTCTGTGTTTTGCCACTGATAAATGGGCCCAGGCTTCTGTTTGAGATACTGCTGCCAGGGGGCTGGTACATAGTATTAAAGACCATGTATTGTGGCTTAAATTTTAGGTCAATGAGGAAATTTTCAATTCCTTAATCCAAGCAGAAAGGACTCTTCCTCCAAAATGGGTACAAAACATACATCTTGTTGCCACAGGTCACACAGAAAAATACCATTTATGACAAAAGAGAACACAGATAAAAATATTTCAAAGTACATAGGAAAAGGCAGCAATTCCCTTACATCTTGTCTTTTGCAGAGCATATTAAAGCAGAACAAACAAAATAACTTAATAAAGATACAGCCTTCAAAGTTTATAATTTAAGAATTGATGAGATAAGTGATAACTGGAATTCAGAATTAAGGAATGGACTTCTGCAGCCTGTCACACTGGGGAGCATTCCACAAGGACCATACTGTTCCATCAGCCATACAATTTAAGAGCCTTTCCTAGGTACTTAATGCAGAGAATGAAAACAACTATCAGAAAGCATTGATCTTTGTGTATATAAGGAATTGCATAGTTCTCATTGCATAGTTCTCATTGCAGATTATAAGTTCAGGCATTTCAGCAAATTTATTGTTGTCTCCCTAAAGTTTTAAGTTAAAAAACTTTTATTGTTATATGTATATCTGGACCATATTTGATATTCAGAGAAGAGATTTTAGTGCCCTGAATAGAAAAAAAACAGGAAAACGGCATTATTTACAGCATGTATTCCTTCACATATTATTTCTTCTGATCTACTTCTGAATGTTCCTCTAACCTTATTATTATCTCCTTAGACAGAAAGATAAGTCTACATTTATAACAGTAATGGTGGGTACAAGAAGGTATATACAAGTGCTTTGTTCTCCCAGACTTTCCTTTCCTTTGTAGTCAAATCCCCTTCTATCTCAGACAAACCATTTCAAATAGAATGAAAAAATAAATAAATAAAAATCAGGATGACAAGACACTGATTTCAACTGCTCAGAAAGGGCTGATACATGCAAATCTGAATTCCTTAGCTGGGTAGATTACCTCATATCTAAGAGTAGGTGTACATGAGTCCATGAATTTTAACCTAGCAGATATGTCTTTACTTTGAATCCCATGATGACATATTGAGTTTTCTCTGTCACCTTAAGGAGATTTCTACTTCTTTGTCAGAGTTTAAAAAAGAAAAAGGAAGCAAATCTTGCTCAACTACAACCCTGGCTGAGAAATAGCTTGAAGAATAGTTGGTTAATTTTCATTACAAGTAAGAAGCAATCTTTCCTAAGGGTCCACAATTGCATAATCTCTTTTAATATTATCCAATCTATCTTTTAAGGTAACCCAAGCTCTCTTTCCTCTCTTTATTTTACACTCATATTCGAAGGGCTTAACTTTCTTCTCAACATGAATAGGAGTTTCAGGAACTTAAGTGCTTCCACAATGAGGATATACTGAGTCATGAACTGTGAAATAATCTTCTTTTCTCTAGTCAGCTTTAGGTATTTAATGGAACTTATTTTTTCCTTTACTCTTATTTTTTCATGTATTTCATTTTTATCAAGTCATTTCCATTTCTTAAGCCATTTAAAATATTATTTTTTAAATAAATAAGAATTTTTAAAATGTCCTAAGTTTTTGCTAACGCTGGGTCTAAGTTTCATCAATATGTAAAATTGAGATACATGGGTATCTGATTTACTAACAAGTTGGTATAACAAGTTCATTTTAAAATATTTGCTTGGAGCTTGGAATATCTTTCCTTTATGTCATAGTGATGCTCTGACATCTTTAACATTTTATGTATCTAAAATATAACTATAGAGCTAAATTTTAAATGTAAAATTGTTCTCTGAGAAAAATTTCCCTGAGTTCTGTTTTAAGTTGGCAGGAATACATCTCATCCACAGTGCAGAGGACATGACTCACTGTTTTTTTCCTAATCTTCTATTTGGTGGATAGTAGGATCAGAGGAGCTCACCAAGAAATTATCAGTTGTGTTTATGATTCCAGTAAATGTATAAACAGAATGAAAATGAACAATTTTGTAGGGAAAGCTCTCGGGTGATTCTCAGTATAAGTTCACTTGAGGCTGGCTCTTTCTTATAAATGGCTGACCTATCAGGGGGAGGGGCAAGGAATTTTTGCTTACCTCAATGGCAGTGCTTGTAACATCATATTTAATTGTTTGTTTACTTATCTCTCTCTTCTAGTATACTGAGCATTTTAGGGGAAGATTATATTATGCTCACAATGGTTTCCACAATTCCCACAACAGTGCCTAGTATACAGAAGTACAAAATAAGTATTGGTTAATCCATGAACTTGGAATGGATAGGAACATAAGTAGGATGATAAGAATGAAAATTGGAGAATTTCAATGATAGAGGCTTATAAAGCTCAGGAAGTGCAAAAGTATAGGGACTTGAAGAACCACAAGAATGGAAAAACAAACAGCACACTTACTCACTATCAAATTGGTACTAATTGATCAACACTTAAGTGCACGTATGCAAGTAGCATTCATTGAGTGTCAGGCAGGAGGGAGGGGCGAGGAGGGGATGGGTAAATTCACACCTAATGGGTGCAGTACGCACTGTCTGGGGATGGGCACATTGGTAGCTATGACTCGGTCAGTGCCAAGGCAATATATGTAACCTCAACATTTGTACCCCCATAATATTTTGTGAAAAAAAAGTATAGGGTCTTTTAGGGAACTTCACTATCCTAAGATACTTTCCTGGTTGACCTCCTCTCTTGTTATGACCACCCCTGCTTATCTGTATAACACAGACAAGTTTCCTTCCCAGCAAAACAGAGCGACACGTTTACCATTCGAGTTTCTGTGCCTGGAGCTATAACAGAGATGTTTTGAAATTTTTAAAGTGATTATGCTAATAGTGACAATAAGGAAATATATATGAGAACTAGAGCTTCCTCATAAATGTTTACTTTTTGGAGCTTATATGTAGATTATGGAGGGCAAGACTATTTTGCACATCTATACTGAATCTCTCTGTACACAGAACACTGATGGAAGATTCAATTGCATTTGAATGGGAAACTCTTCATCAGCCTTTCTGAGCACTTCATTGGATGTATCGAACTAGGGTTGGTGGCTCAAAAGTGAAAATAAGATAGAATTATGTGGGAGATTAGAGCGAGGTTAGGGCCAATAGAACCCCAGTTCAAGTAGTAGTGTCTGTGTGTGTGTGTGTGTGTATGTGTGTGTGTGAGTGCACCTGGGCAAGGTCTGCATAAGATAAACTTCATAACCACATTGTTAGACCTTCTTTTACTTCCCATTCCCCACCCCACCTTCCCATCCTGCCACCAGAGATCCCATCTTGGACTTGCCTTTGTGCAAGGAGATATGCAAGTTCTGAGTAGAAGGAGAAAAGGAGGAAACAAAAGAAAATTCTAAGTGGCAGTGAGAAAGGAAGAGAAATTCCTATGGTTTTCAGGAGAACAACCACACACAAAGGACACAGGTGGAACCCACACACTAGTGCCTGCAATTCAAGGATAACTCCTTCCAGTATATTTGGTTATGGGATTTGTGTCAAAACCTTTGCAGTGTCATCACTGAGAAGGTACTCCTCCCTGTCATGCTCAGCCTCTCCTTGACACAAATGAAGCTGATGACCACCTGATGGTCTCGGGTTACACTTTTCCTTAATGTAATAGAATGGTTTACCATTAATATCAGCATCTGGCATATATTCCTTTCCTGCTTCATCTTAATGTTTCCTCATACTACCTCACAAGACTGTATCAGTATAGCCAGTGTATTCTAAAAAGTTGGAAGTAGAGAAAGTTACAATAGTGAGTTTACATTATCACATTTAAAAATTCTTAAAATTGGGGATTCAACATGTCTATTTATGAAACATCCACCTGCAAACCATTGGGATTTTCCTCTGATGACCAATCTCCCCAAACTAGAGACTCCAGCCTTCCATCATGTTGCTCAGCCTTCTCTTGCTTCTCTCTGGCTTTCTTCTTTCTCTTGCTTACCATACCCCAAAATTATTATTACTTCCCTTTGGAGAATGGTTTAATTATCTCTTTCTTTCTTGCTAGATCATGTTCTTAACACTTTATTTTTTGTACCTGATATAGTTGAGCAACGTAGTTTCTTAAATTATAAGCAGAGGAACTCTGGTAATAGTTGTTCAAATAATTAAGGGGAAAACTCACTCATTAATATATTTATTAGGCATTACTGAACTCTATCTTAGAGCCAGGCACTATGCTGGACACTTAGCATATAAAAATGAAGAAGACATCAAGACTGACCTAAAAATTGACTCTAAAAAAAAGACAGAAACAAAGCCAAAGAATTGATTGGTATATGATTTGCTGGTGTTAGAAATATCAACCAGTCATTATGTATACACTAGGAACTTGGCAGCAAGCATCATGTTTGGTTTCCTGGAGATGACAACTGAGTTAAGTCTAAAAGAGAATTAAGACTTAGTCAGAGAAAAGAAAGGGATGGTTTTGCTAAAGCCTGGAAGAAAATATTCCAGGTAGACCCAGTACATGAAGGGGAGAAGTAGCATGGCCAGTACAAGTAAGTAGAGCAAGTTATGGTCACCGGAATATAATTTGGTAGACAGGACTCATGGGAAAAGAAACTATAGTGATAGGCAGGGATCAGCTTATGGAGTTTCTTCTATGTCACATTGAGTAGCTTGAACCTGGTATTTAAGACTATAGATTTCTTAAGGACAGGGCTAAATAGATTAGTTGGCTAACAGTGTTAAAGACAATCCTAAAGGGGGGAATAGTGGCCAAGAGAAATATACAATATTTAAGCTAGGGTAATGATAGTAAGGAAGGAGAAGTGGTAGGAGTTGGATTAGGGTATTGTTGTAGTTTGAATGTGTCCTCCAAAAAGTATGTGTTGGAAAATTAATCCCCATTGTAACAGTGTTGGGATATGAGGACTAATGGGATGTGTTTAGGTCATGAAAGTTCCACCTTCCTGAATGGATTAATGCTGATTATAAAGGGGCTTAAGTCTGTGTGTTTGATCTCTCTCCTTCTCTCTCTTCTCTCTCTCTCTCTCTCTCTCTCTCCCTCCTTCTCTCTCACATGCATGGGTGTGCTCTCTTTCCCTTCTGCTTTGTGCCATAAGATGATGCAGCAAGAAGACCCTTGTGAGGTGCAGGCTCCTTGACCTCAGACTTCCCAGCCTCTAGAAGTGCAAGAAATAAATCTCTCTTTTTTATAAATTACCCAGTCTCCGCTATTCTGTTATAGCAATACAAAATGGACTAGGACAGGTATTATTTAGAAGATAAAATCTGTACAGTTTAATGACTCGGTTTGGTGAGCCAAGGGAAGGGTCATCTAAAGAAGATTGCTGTGGTAGTGGCTGACAATGGGTATTGTAAGGGTGAGGCAGATAACTTCTTTTCAGATCCTTGTCAGAAATTGCATTATTATAACCCATTAAGATGCAGGTCCATTTTTTTATGGCAAAAAGTTTGCAACTGTCCATTTAAAAATATGTTTTTAGTCATTGTTTTTGGAATCTGCCCAGGGCGAAATTGTATACTTGATATATTGGCCAGTATTTAACATAGAATACGTCGATATTTCCAATCACAATAAATATGCTATAAAGACAAGTCCAATGCTTATCTTAATTGGCTAACAGATAATCAGACTCATGGTGCTGTTTAATCCATTAGCATTAACAAGGTAGAGATAGGTTTTATCAATACTGACACTTGTTCAGCCCCTGGAAAATAAAAATTTACAATCATGTCCAACCCTTCTTCATTAACAGCAGTTTGCTAACCTTAATTGTTTCAAACTCTAAAATTCTGTTTTATCACTCTAAAACTTACTGCCATTTCCTCACTCTGTTAGGACTTCAGGGCCTCACTACTCAAAGTGTGAGGTGTGGACAGAAGCATTCGTGTCACCTAGAGGACTTTCAGCTGCTGGTAATGGCAGAGAATCTGAATCAGAATACACTCCTGCTGAAAACAGTGACAAATCTTTGGAAACTTTTAAGTCACTAGAGAGCAATCACAAACAGAGAGATGCTGCAGCAATTAGATACTTGAATGAAGAGAACCACACAGAGCAAGATCTCCACTTTATTCTTGCTGATTTGCTTGAATTCTTTGTAGATTTTGGTTATTAGCCTTTTATCAGATGTATAGCTTGTGAATATTTTCTCCCATTCTGTAGGTTGTCTATTTGTTCTGTTGATTATTTCCTTAGTTGTGCAGAAGCCTTTTAATTTAAACAAGTCCCATTTATTTATTTTTGTTGTTGCCATGATTGCCATTGGGGTCTTCTTCATAAATTCTTTGCATAGGCTGATATCTAGAAGAGTTTTCCCAACATTTTCTTCTAGAGTTCTTCTGGTTTCATGCCTTACATTTAAGTCTTTTATCCATCTTGAATTAATTTTTGTGAGTGGTAAGAGATGTGGATCCTATTTCATTCTTCTACATGTGGCTATCCAATTTTCCCAGCACCACTTATTGAATAGGGCTTCTTTTCCCCAGTGTATATTGTTGTCTGCTTTGTCAAAGATAACCTCATTAAAAAGTGGGCAAAAGACATGAACAGAAGCTTTTCAAAAGAAAATAGACAAATGGCCAATAAACATATGAAAAAATGCTCCACATAGCTAATCATCAGGGAAATGCAAATTAAGACCAAAATGAGGTATCACCTTACCACAGTTAGAATGGCTTTCATTAAAAACTCCAAAAACAATAGATGCTGGTGTGGATGCGGAGAGAAAGGAACACTTATAAACTGTTGCGAGTTAGAACAACCTCTATGGAAAACTGTATGGAGATCCCTCAAAGAACTAAAAGTAGACCTACCATTCAATCCAGTAATCCCACTATTGAGTATTTACCCAGAGGGAAAAAAGTCATTTTATCAAAAAGACTCCTGCATGCTAATGTTTATTGAAGCACAATTCACAATTGCAAAGATGTGGAATCAACCCAAGTGCCCATCAATTCATGAGTAAAGGAACAAAATGTGGTATATGTATACTATGGAATACTACATAGCCAAGAGAAAGGATGAATTAAAGCCTTTTGCAACAATTTGGATGGAACTGGAGACCATTACCCTAAGTGAAATATCTAAAGAATGGAAAATAAACACCACATGTACTCACTATTAAATTGGAACTAACCGATGAGCACACATGTACACAGAGGAAAGTAAAACTCAGCAGAAATCAAGTTGTGGGGGGAAGAAGGAGGAGGAGACGGGCAAAAACTTACTTAATGGGTACAATGAATGCTATCAGGGTAATGGACACACTTATAACCCTGACTCAAGCATAACATATACATTTCTGAACATTGTCTTCCTGATGAAATAACTCTTCTATCATTTTACAGGCATATCTCATTTTGTAACACTTCACCTTATTGTACTTCAGAGATATTGCATTTTTCTACAAATTTAAGGTTTGTGGCAACCTTGCATTGAGCAAGTCTATTGGCACCATTTTTCCAACAGCATGTGTTCACATTCTTAGCATATTCTAGCAATAAAACTTGGTATACCTGCAACTCAGAGAAGTGTTTATTATTTGCCTGCCAATAGTGGAATAGCTCTGGTCCAGGCAACCACATACAAAATACAGGAAATGCAACATTACCTTCTGTAACAAGATATGAATGCCAGCCTTGGAGAGGAGGTCTGGTTTCCAAGTTTGTTTTCCTTTTCAATACTGTTCCCTCAACCATACACTATTCTATACAATTATCTTTATACCCTTATAGTTGATCTCTCTTATGGTTAATAATTATTTAAATTAAATGTTCTCTGTTCAAATTACAGTGATGTTTCTGTCATTGAATTAGACTCCGAATGATACAGAATTTTCATTATAAGTGATCCTAGGAGATAGACCTGCAAAGATGGGATTGGGGGGATTATTTTGATTGTGTTCTTGGGCTTACGTAGTGCTGAGACAGTGGGAAATGGGATGATAATAATCCATGAAATAAAAGGAAATAGATTAAATTAAAAACAAACAAGCAATTAAAAAAAACTTTAAAAAGGCAGTAGTTGAAATTAATAAAATTAATAATATCCAGTCAGGACTGACCAGACAAAACACAGCTTATTTATAATTACTTATATCTTCTAGTGTGTTTTCTGACACCAACCAATTCTCTGATTCTTTGTGGATACCAATTGGGTGTACAACAATTCAGTTCAATTCTGACACTAACCACCCAGAGTTAGTGTCAGACTACACAGATTTAAGGGTTCAGCCTCACAAAACTGCCCTTATGCCGGATGCCAGTCACAGCATCAGGCCACCCATGCTTCTACCCAGCCAGCTTTAAATCAGGCATTTCCATAACTCCCTCCTCACGTTCAATAATTTGCTAAAATGGCTCACAGAACTCAGGAAGATGCTTACATTGACTAGTTTACTATAAAGGATACAAATGAATAGCTGGATGTAGAGGTACATAGGGCAAAGTTAAGAAGGGTCCCATATGCAGGAGCTTCTGTCCCTGTTGAGTGAGGGTATGCCACCCTCCTAGTACGTGGGTGTGGTTACAAATTCAGAATCTCTCCAAAGCTCCTTTTCAAGAATTTTTTCTAATAGAGCTCAATGTCCAGCTCCAACTCCCTTCCCCAGAGGTCATATAGTGGGACTGAAAATTCCAACCCTGTCATCACCTGGCCTTTCTGGTGACCTGTTTCATCCTGAGGCTATCTAGGAGCTTCATCCTAAGTTACCTCATTAGCACAAACTCAGGAATGATAAAAGAGGCTTGTCATGAATAACAACTTTTATTACTCAGGAAATTATAAATGTTTTAGGAGCTCTGTGCCAGGAACTAGGGACAAAGATCAAATATATTTTTATATTATACCATTATCTGAAATAAAAGGGTATAAGTTATTACGTGTTAATATATATTATCTACATATAAATAAAAGTTCTTACAGAAATTAAATGGAAGTAAATAGGATATCTTTGGGGCAGAAGTAAAACAATACCAAGGTCAAAATTTGGATCTACATAAAAGAATTAAGAATATCAGCAGTGAGAAATATATGAATAAATATAAAAGACTTATTTTATTATTTTTAAAAATGCATAAAATGTAACTGATTATCTAAAGCAAATAAATAACAATGTATCATGATATTTGTAGCAAATGTAGAAGCAAAATGATAAAATAATCAGTACGAAAGCCGAGAGATGTACAATGACAATATCTTGTTACTACAGTGCTTATATTATGTGTGAAGAGGTACATTGCTATTTGAAGTTAGACTATGGTAAAATCAGTCCTAAGACAACAATTAAAAAGAACACAGCAATATAGGTAATATTCCAACAAAGGAGATAAAATGCAAGATTTTCAATTAATTCAAGAAAAGGTAACAAAAAAGTGGCAAAAGGAAACAATCTGTCTCAGATGAGACAGATATAAAAAATTTGACAGATATAAGTGCAAACATAATAATAATTAAATTAAATATAAATAGTCTGAACATTCTAATTTTTAAAAGAGATTTTAAGAGTGGATAAAAAGCAAGAAACACCTATAAACTGTATGGAAGAATTCCATACTCAATATATAGATATTAATAAATAGATAGAAAGTAGAAGGAAGGAAGATGGTCCATGCTAAAGCTAATGAAAGAAAGCCAGAATGGCCACATCCCAGCTAATCGGGAGCCCAAGTCAGGAGGATTGCTTGAGCCCCGGAGTCTGAGTCCAGCCCAGGCAACATAGCAAAACCCCTTCTCTTTAAATAAATAAATAAAGAGAATTATTTCAGGATAATTAAAAGGGTCAATTACCACATTGAAATAACAATCCTAAATGATTGTGCATCTAAAATATGACTTCAAAAATAAATTAAGGGGAAGGGGGTGGAGCATGATGACCAAATAGAAACCTCCAGTGATTGTTCTTCCACAAGAACACCTAATGAAACAACTATCCATGCAAGCACCTTCAGAAGAACAAAAAGTCAGGTAAGCAATCACGCTACCTGTTTTTAACATTATATCAAAGAAAGAAGCATGAAGAGGGCAGAAAAGATAGTCTTACATTGCCTATGCCATGCCTCCTCCAGCCCCTGGCAGTGCTGCACCAGCGTGCTGAGTGGAGAGAGAATCTGTGCCTGGGAGAAGGAGAGTGAAGTGATTGTGTGACTCTGCATTAAAACTCAGGGCCACCCTGGCACAGGGGAACACAGCACAGGGCAGAAATCTTCTGGTGCCCATGGAAGAAGCATTTTGATTAACCTGACCAGAGGGAAATCCTCTGCCCTGAAGCCTGATTTCCAGCTAACCTGGCAGAAAATGAGCTGGCAGAAAAAGAGCAGCATGGGGCCTGGATTAAATTCATAAGGCAATTGGGCCACAAGGGCTGCGGTCCTTGGGCAATTACTGTGGCTGTGCTGGCTCAGAGCCAGTAGACTTGGAGTGCACATGACCCAGTGAGATACCAGGAGCTGTGGCCAAGCCAGTGCCCATTGCACCCATCCTCCAACTATAGGCAGTGCAGCTCAAGAAGAGTCTTCTACTTGAGGAAAGGAAAGGGAAGAGTTCAGAGAACTTTGTTTTGCAACTGGGTACCAGTTCATCCACAGTAAAATAAAGAACCAAGCAGACTCCTAAAGCCCCTGAGGCCCAGTCTTAGTTCCTCAAAGATACTTCTGGCCCCAACCTGGGCCAGAAGAAAACATGCTGCCTTGAAGGGAAGGACCAAGTCCTGGCAGGATTCACCACCCTTGGGCTTTCAATAAAAATCAGAGGTAGCCAGGCAATAGTTACCACTGCTTTGGGTGAGACTAGACTGGCTTCAGGTGTGACCTGGCACTGGTGGCTATGAGGGAGGTGCCCACATCACTCCTCCCCCAACTCCAGCAGCCCAGCAAAGAGAGTTAGGGAAGAGAGTGAGAGATTTTGCCTGGTAAGCCAGGGAATTCTCTTGTCTCTTACCCAAGCTCGCCAAGGCAGTACCACCAGGAGTCTACAAGAGTCATAGCATTACTGAGCATAGGGCACCTGCAGTGCTGATACGGCTGCAGTGACCAGAGACTTAGATCACAACACTTAATTCCATTTGAGTACCTGGAAAGCCTTCTCAAGAAGGACAGGTTCAAATGAGCCCAGACTGTGAAGATTAAAATAAATACCTAACTCTTCAATGCCCAAACATAGCCAAACATCCACAAGCATCAAGAACATCCAGGACATGACCCCACCAAATGAACAGAAGTTATGTGCCACCAAAATACAATGGTGGGACAGGCACAGGACAGACATTCCCATTACATATGTGAGAAATAGAAAAAAAGAATAGGTCCTAAGCAAGTCAACAACATTATGGCTTGATATTATTTTCTTTGGCTTGATATCTGTCCTCCAGGACCACTGCAATGGGAGTCCTGCCTTCTAGACATACTTGGGTGGCAGCCCTGCCCTCATGACATTGAACAGCACCATTTCTAAGGTGGCTCTGTCATGGGCCCTGCCCCCATGGCAGTTCACTGCAGGGGCCCTACCTCCATGGCTGCTTTAAACCTGGATCACATACCTACAGCTCCTCTGGGCTGTAATCACATACCTGTGGCTTTGCAGGTCTGGTGTTTTGGGAGTGGTCCTTCCTCTACAACTATGCTATCACAAAGAGTAGCAACTCTTTGTGATGATCTTATCCTCATGGTAGTTCTCTGGCTGGGACCTATGGCTCACTAGGGAATACTTTGAAATCCAGGTGGAGGCAGCCACAACTCCACAGGTTTGCTCATCAAAGTGCCTGCTGTACTGAAGCCCACATGGGGCAGCCAAGGAGCATGATGGTAGTGTCAGAAGCAGAGCCAAAACTGTGTGGTCCCTTGGCAGCAGAGGTCTCTCCTTGATATTGTTCTGCTCCCTAAGCCCTGGCACTCTGAGCCTCTGAAGAGAAGGGCAGCCCTGATGATCATCAAAATACCTTTGAGGTCATTTTTTTGCTGCTTGGACAATAATTTCTGGCTTCCATTTAGATGGCTGACTAATGTCACCAGTACTTTAATGAACGTCACCTAGCTTCCCTTGAGATGGCCAATCCATACTAATCTCCTTATCAAGTGGTCAATTGGCCACACCCTTGTTCTCTCCCTTGAACAGGTTTTAGGATTTTTTTCCAAAATGAATAGGCTAAGATTTTTCCATATTTTAACTTTTGCTTCTCTTTTGATGAACAATTCTGTCTTTAAATCATTTCTCTCTTCTAGTATTTTACTGTAAGCAGTCAAGAGGAACCAGGCCAATCCTTCAACACTTTGCTTAAAAGCTTCCTCAGCCAAATATTTAATTGTATTCCACATTCCACAAAACACTTTTTGGCTTATAGATGGTGTCTCCTTTCTCTGTCCTCATATGGCAGAGGGACAAAAGTCTCTCTGGGGTCTCTTTTATAAAGGCACTAACCACTAACCCCACTCGGGAGCATTCTGTCCTCATGACCTAATCACCCCTCAAAGGCCCACCTTCTACTACTATTACCTTTGGGGTTTAGGATTTCAGCATATGAATATTGGGGAACACAAAGAATACAATTCAGCCAAATTCTTCCTACTTCATAACAATAATGGCCTTCCCTCCATTTGCCAATAACATGTTCTTTATTCCATCTGAGACCTCATCAGAATGGCTGTTAGCATTCACATTTATACAGAATATATATTGGTGTACAGAATATACCAACATTCTGTTCATGACCACTTAGGTATTATTTAAGAAGATTGAGGCTTTCTCTATAGCTCTCAACCTATCCTTCTAAGCCCTCTCCAGAGAGGAATGGTCTATTCACAGCAATGTAGACTTTTTTAGCATGCTTCCCAAAATTCTTCCAACTTTTATCCATTAGCCAGTTTCAAAGCTGCTTCCACATTTTTAGGTATTTCTTACAACACAACCACCACTTCATATTATCTGTCTGTCTTAATTTTTTCAGGTTGCTATAACAAAATACCATAAACTGGACACCTTATAAACAACTGAAATTTATTTCTCAAAATTCTAGAGGCTTGGAAGTCCAAGATTAAAGAAGATTTAGTGTCAGGTAAGGGCCAACTTTCTGGTTTAGAGATGGTGTCTCCTTTCTCTGTCCTCATATGGCAGAGGGACAAAAGTCTCTCTGGGGTCTCTTTTATAAAGGCACTAATCCCACTCGTGAACATTCTGTCCTCATGACTTAATCACCCCCCAAAAGCCCCCCCTTCTACTATTATTACCTTTGGGGTTTAGGATTTCAGCATATGAATATTGGGGAACACAAAATTTAAACCAAAGCAGTGGGCAAAAAGGACCCTGCCTTCCAATTATTGGGGATCTTTGCACTGATTGAAGATTGCTGCTTCTGACCATGGAGGTACAGACAAACAGGACAGTAGCTATCCTTGCAAACCACCACAACTCCCATTGTTATAGGTCCTTTGCACTCCAGCCTGTGTTACAGGGCAAGACTTTGTCTCTGAACAACAACAAAAAAAGTTAAAATCACAAAGAAATAGGAAATCTGAATAGACTTATAACTAGTAAGTATAGTCAGCATGTTGTACAATATATCATTTTATCTGTCAAATTAAAATTTTAAAAAAAGTAATTTTAAAAATAACTAGTAAAGAGATTGAATCATTAGTCAAAAATCTCCTGAAAAAGAAAATTCCTGTACCTGATGGCTTCACTGGCAAATTATACCAAATATTTAAAGAACAACTAACAACAATGCTTCTTAAACCTTTTCCAGAAATTTTAAGAGAGAACAATTCCTACTCATTCTATGAAGCCAGCATTACCATGATATATAAAAGCCAGACAAAGCCACTACCAGAAAAACAAAAAACAAAAAAATAAAAAAATAAAACTATGGACCAAGATGCCTGATGATCATTGATGCAAAAATCTTTAACAAAATACTAGCAAACCAAATTCAGCAGCATATTAAAAGGATTATATGCCATAATCAAGTGGAACTAATGGGATTCATTCCTACAGTACAAAGATTACTAAGCATATGAAAATAAACCAATGTAACACATCACATTAATAGAATAAAGGAAAAAAACCCATGATCATGTCAATTGATACAAAAGAAACATTTAACAAAATTCAAACCCTTTCATAACAAAAGTACCCAACAAAGTAGGAATAGAAGAAAACTACCTCAACATATTAAAAGCCATATATAAAAAACTTACAGCAAACATGATACTTAATGGTGAAAAATGGAAAGCTTTTTCTCTAAGATCAGGAACAAGGCAAGGATGCCCACTTTCACCACTTCTATTCAATGTTATACTGGAATTTGTAGCTACAGCAGTTAAGCAAAACAATAAAAACAAAAACAAAACAAAACACATCTAAATTGGAAAGGAAGACATAAAATTATCTCTGTTCACAGATGTTATAATTTTAAATGTAGAAAAACTGAAAGATTACATTAAAAAAACTCTTAGAACTAATAAATGAATTCAGCAAAATAGCAGGATACAAAGTCAACACAAAATACCAGTTGTATTTCTATACAGTAATAATGAACAATCTGAAAAGGAATTTATAAAAACAATGTCACTTATAATAGCATGAAAAAGGGTAAGAAACTTAAGAATTAACTTAACCAAGGAGGTGAAAGATTTGTACGATGAAAACTATAAAACATTATTGAGAGAAATCAAAGAAGACAAATGGAAACACATTTCTTGTTAATGGGTCAGAAGACTCAATATTGTTAGAATGTGAATACTACCCAAAGAAATTTATAGATTCAATGCAACCCATATCAAAATTCCAATGGTGTTTTTTGCAAAAATAGAAAAATCCATCCTAAAGTTTATATAGAATATCAAGGGACTCTGAATAGCCAATACAATCTTGAAAAAGAAGAACAAATCTGGAGGACTTATGCTTCCTGATTTCAAAACTTATTATAAAACTACACTAGTCAAAAGTGTAGTGATGGTATATAGACAAACATATAGACTAATGGAATAGAATAGAGAGCCTATAAATAAACCATTACATATATAGTCAAATGATTTTTGATAAGGGTGCAAAGACCATTCAATGGGAAAAAGATAGTCTCTTCAACAAATGGTATTGGGAAAACTAGATACCCATATACAAAAGAATAAAATTGGACCTTTACCTAATACCATATACAAAAATTAACTCAAAATGAATGAAAGACCTAAGTGTAAGATGTAAAACTATAACATTCTTAAAAGAAAATAATGGGCAAAACTTCATGACATTGGATTTAGTGATGATTTCTAGGATATGACATCAAAGACACAGGTAATAAAATTTAATAGATTAATTGGACATCAAGAAATTTAAAAATTGTGTGTATCAAGAGACAATATCAACAGAGTAAAAAGGCAACCTACAGAATGTGAGAAAAGATTTGCAAATCATATATCTGAATGATTAAATCCGAAATATAGAGAAACTCTAAAATCAAGAGACAACAAAGCAAGTAACCGATTAAAAAGCAAAATAGAAAACATTCCAGAGAATGTACATGATAAGTCTGAAAGGATGTTATACAGAATCATTGGAATGTATGTGAGATGTACCTTAGGGTGGCTACCTAAAAAACCAGATAAAGTTGTCAAGATTGAGAAATTATAATGATCCAAAATGTTGGTTGGGTGTATAGTCACCCAACAATGAAACAGGGTTTAGAATTTAAAACATGAACAAATATCATATATCCAAATATTATCGATATAGCCAAAAACCCAAATGCCATTGAGCAGTGAGTATAAAAAAAGTGACACCAAACAGTATATCAATTGTACAAGCGTAAAAGAACAAATGTCACACAGTGCACATGATAAAATGTTGAAGCACCGCGAGTGAAAAAAAAAGCAGTCAAAAGAAGAAAATTCTGATTCCAATACATGAGGTAATTTGAGTACGTACAAAACAAGAGAGAGAAAGTAGACAATGATTATTTCCAGGTGCTGGGGAGAATGGGTAAAGCCATGTATTGTACAGGATGTTTTACAAGAAAGGTTATGGAGAAGGGTATGGTTGAAGGTTGTACAGCATTATGAATGTATTTGATACCATTGTACTGTATACCTAAAATTGGTTATGATGGTAGTATATTTTACCATAAAAAATTGGGAAAGAAATAGACAAATCCACAATTATAGCTAGATGGTTCAACACTCTTCTCAGAATAAACAATAAGGAGAATATTAGTAAAGATAAAAAGTTGAAAAATATTATCAACCAACTTTCTTTAAGTGATATTGTAAAAAAAAATTACTATATGATAGCAGAATACACATTCTTCACACACACTGAACATTTTACCAAAAATTACATTTCTGACATTAAAATTCTCAATCAATAATTTACAGACACTCAATCATATGAATTACGACCTCTGAAAGCAATGGAATTAAACTAGAAATCAATGAATAGAATAAAGATGGGAATCCACAATATTGAAAAAATAACATAATTCTAAATATTATGGAAAAAGATAACAATCAAATAAACTTAGGATCAGATGAACAAAAACAAAAAATAATAATTGTACATGAAATTAAAGCAGTGCTTAGAGAGAAATTTGTAGCATTTAATCTGTGGTGGTTTAAAAATATGTCCACAAATTATTTTATTCTCTTCTCTTCTATGGGTGCAGCTTAATTACCCTCCCCAAAGTATGGGATGCACTTATTTACTTGCTTCTGAAGGCTAGAATAAGACAGAAGCAATGTTATGCCACTCCTGAAAACTGGTTTTAAAAAGACTTATCATGATTGAAAATTCTTGAGAAACCCTGAGTCAGAACCATCCAGCTAAGCCAGTCTCAGATTTCTGATTCATAAAAACTGTGAAATAAGAATTGTTTCTTATTTAGACTTTTAAATTTGGGGATAATTTATTGCACTGCAATAGATAACTAACAGAGATTTTGATACTGAGAGTAGAATGTTGCCATGGTAAAAACCTAAAATGTTGGAGTGGCTTTAACACCAGGCAGTGGGCATTGCTGAAACTGTTAGGGAAGGCCTAAATGCCTTTAAGAAACTATTAACGGACGTTTCATTGTCTTAGATAAGGCTGTTGATGAGAACATTCAGGAAAGTGAGGCAAATATTATTGCAAGCTGGAGGAGGGTTAAGTTTGTTACATAGTGTCACAAAGTACAACATGGACACCATCAGTCATGCTGAAAGTAGAAAATATACCTAATGAAGTGGATGATTTGGCTAAGTATATTTCCAGCCAAAGTGTTAAATGTTCTGTCTGGTTTCTTCTTTCTGCTTAACATAAAATTCAATAGAAGAGAGTTAAATTAATAAAGTACTGTTAAACATGAACGTGATGGTTTTGAAAATTCTGTCTTTACAGATAACAAATGCTAAAATTAAGCAATGGCTTAAAACCCAAGGTACTAATGTTTAAGCCAAAAGTGTAACTGCAAAATCTTTTGTTAATATATCAAGAAGATCAAAGGAAGCATATAAAGGTGCTATTCAGTCAAATAAAACTCTCTGTAGAGAGAATAAAGGTATGGCTCACACATCTTCTCAGTAGGATTTTTAAGAAGCTAAAAGGTGTTTTCCCTTAGCCTTTTCATCAGAAACTCAAAATAAAGCAATAGAAAAGTGCTTATTTTAAACAAATCTATATCTATGGCTTTTGTCTAATGGAGTGGGCTCCAGTAAAAGTCAAAGACAATAAAGATTTAAAAATGATTATGTATGCAGAAATATCACCAGTTGGACTGAAAACCCTAGAGACATTAAAATTTGAATTGAAATGAAAAAAGGACTTTGTACCCCTTCTCAATTCTACTGGCAGGTAAGAGGCTCAACTACAAACAGATCTACCCTTCATAAAGGAAGGATGACTCAGAAAGTAGAACCAATAGCTCAAAGGATAGATCTGAGAATCATAGTAAATTATTCCAAGGCTTTGAGACCTAACCAAGGAACTTTCAACATTTGTCTGGCTAGATTTCAGAATTGCTATGGGCTTCTTTGTGTTAGTGAATCCTTTTCACTTCCTGTATTTTCTATTTTTGAACACCAAGGCTATAGCACCTGCCTATGCCTGCCCCATCATTGTCTATTGGGTTTGTATAAGGCAGATAAGTTTTATTTTGTTTCAGAGGTCTACAAATTAGATCTCTAAGAGCTAAACTTAAGAAAGTACACCAAAGGAGCAATATCCACACATAGACCTGGTTTAAGTGACAAAATTCTGAACTTAGACCTTACTCTACAATGGAATGAAATAACTACGGGTTTGGGGAGGGGAGGAACGTATTTTGCATGTGGGAAGAAATTAAGGATTTTTTTGGCTAGAGGATAGACTATGCTATATCCACAAATTGTCTTGCACTTCTTCCTTCCTTTAAGAGAAAGAGCTTAATTTCTCTGCTGTTATTTGTGGGATGGACGTAGCAAATAGGGTATGGAAGAAATTATAGTATGTTATGTCTGAGATTATATTAAAGAATATTTCAGCTTCTATCTGGCATGGACTTTCTCACTTTCAAATCACTTGTTCTGGGGAAAGTCAGCAGTTTTCTTAAGTTTCTAGCCAATAGCCAGCAAAGAGTTAAAGCCTGCCGACAACCATGTAAGAGATAGTAAAAGTGTACTGTCTCTGAGTTTAGCCTTTAAGTGAGTCTTCAGTACAGGCCCAGCTATTTTATAGAAGATGTTGATGCAGAATCACTTAACTATGCCACTCCTGCATTCTTGACTCACAGATACTGTGAGACAAGAAATGTTTATTGTTTTCAAGTTGCTATGTTTTCTGGCAATTTGTTATACAGCATTAGAGATCTAATGCAAATACTTACGTAGTATTAAAAAAGTAGAAATGTCTCATATCAATAAATAGCCTGTGCATCCATCTTTAGAAACTAGAATGTGATGGTAAACTAAATACAAAATAAGCAGAAGAATGTAAATAACAAAGTTCATGAATTAATTAAAGTATAATCAATCAGAAAGATAATAAAGTAAAATCAACAGAACCAAAAGTTTGTTCTTTGAGAAGTTCAATAAACCGAAGAGGAAAAAAATTTAGTGAGACTGACCAGAAAACAAACAGAGAATAGATATGCCAATAACAGAAATGAGAGAGGTTACATTCTTTTAGATCTTTTAGATATTAAAAGGATAATTATGAAGCATTATTTATGCCAATTATAAGCAATAAGTTTTATGCCAATAAGTTCAACAATTTAGATGAATTGGACAAAATTGTTAAAAGACCCAAACTACCAAGGGTCACAAAGTAGTGAAGAGGAAACCTGAATGCTCCTATATTTATTAAAGACATTTAATTTTGCAAATGAAAATATTCCAAAATGGAAACTTCAGCCCTCATGGCTGCATTGGTGAATTATACTAAACATTTAGGAAAGAAATAAAACCAATCCTGAAATACACTTCTGGAAAATATTATAGAAGAGAGAAAACAACTCACTTGTTTTATGAGGCCACCATTGCCTAACTCCTAATATCAGGGAGACTGATATTAAAACCAGTCAAAGATATTACACCTATAGAACAACATTGCTCATGTATACAGTCACAAACATTCTTAATAAGATTTTAGCAAAAAAGAAACAAAACAAACAATATATAAAATAGATAATACATTATGAGCAAATGGAAATTTTTAAAGAAATGCAAAGTTGATTTAACATTTGAAAATCAACATAGTTCATCACATTAAAAAAGTAAAGCATGCAATTATCTTGAAAGATACAAAAAATGAAAAAAATCAACATGTATTTATTATAAAATCTCTCATAAAACTGGACACGGAAGGGGATTTTTTCACCCTGGTAAAAAGAATCTAAAAAAACCCTAGAGGAACCAATATACTTAATGTGAAAGACTACATATTTTTCTTCTAAGGTGGGAAAAGGAAATGTACTGATCTTTTCTTGTCAACATTGTAATAGAGGTTCTTGTTAGAAACAATAAGTTCAAAAAAAGAAATGACTGGTATTCATATTGAAAAGGAAGGAATAAGCAGTCTTTATTTGCACATGACATGTTCATCTATGTATAAAATCCTAAACAATCTATTTAGAGAAAGGCACTAGCAATTATAAGTGACTTTAAAAAGGTCAGTATTTAGCAAGGTGAACATTGAAAAATCAATTGTATTTCTATGCACTAGCAATGAACAGTTGAAATAAGAAACACCATTTACAATAGCTTAAAAAAATATGAAATACTTAGGGATAAATCTCCCAAAACTACATTGAAAGCCATAGAATGTTTTTGAGATAAAGAAGACTAAATAAATGTATGTATATGTACAGTGTTTATTGATCAGAAGACTCAATATTATTCAGATATCGTTCAGACATTTCTCTGAAGTTGGTATATCAAAACCCCAGAAAATTTTAATAGCTTTATTGAAATATTTTTTCATACCATAAAATTAACACAAGTATATATAATTCAAAGGTTTTTTAGTGTTTTCACAGAGTTGTACAACTGCCACCAAGATGAATTTTAGAGCATTTTCATCACCACAGAAAGAAACTCTTTACTCATTAGTAGTCACTCACCATTCCCACCAACCATATCCCTAGGAAACCACTAATATGCTTCCTGTCTCTACAGATTTGACTATTCTGGGCCTTTCATACATATGGAATCATACAATATGTGGTTCTTTGTGACTGGCTTCTTTAATGTGGAAGAATGTTTTCAAGTTTCATTCATATTGTAGCATGTATCAGTACTTCATTCTGTTTATTGCCTAATGATATTCTATTGTATGAATATATTGCATTTTATTTATCTATTCATCAGTTAATGGACATTTGGGTTATTAACACATATTGGCTATTATGAATAATGTTGCTACGAACATTCATGTACAAGGTTTTTGGAGTACATATGGTTTCATTTCTCTTGGATATATATCTAGGAGTAGAATCACTGGATCATATTGGAGCAAGAAGTTTAACATTGAACTTTTCTACAGTGACTGCATAATTTTGCATTCCTACCAAAAATGGATAATAGTTCCAATTTTTCCATATCCTTATCAACACTTATTACTGAGATTTTGATTCTAGCTATCCTAGTGAGTATAGAGTGGTATCTCATTGTGGTTTTTATTTGTGTTTCCTTAATGACTAATAATGTTGAGCATATGTTTATATGTTTATTGGACATTTGTATATTTTCTCTGAAGAAATGTTTATTCAAGTCCTTCGTTCATCTTTAAAGCTGGGTTATTTGTCTTTTTATTGTTGTATTGTAAGACTTTTTTATATATTCTGGATATAATCCTTGTCAGATGTATGATTTGCAAATATTATCTCCCATTCTGCAGGATGTCTTTTCACTTGATAATAAATTTTCAGCACAGAGGGTTTAATTTTAATGAAATATAATGTATCCATTTTAACTTTTGAAACTTGTCCTTTTGCATCATGTCTAAGACACCATTGCCTAACTCAAGGTCACAAAGACTTACTCCCCTGCTTTATTCTAAGAGTTTTAGAGTCTAAGAGTTTCAGCTCTTATATATAGGTCTATGCTCCATTTTCAGTTAATTTTTGCTCATGGTATAAGAAAGGGGTCCAATTTCATTTTTTTACATGTGGATATCCAGTTGCCTCAGCACAATATGTTGAAAGGACTATTATTTCCTCCAATGAATTACCTTAGTACCCTTGTAAAAATTAATTGACCATAAATGTACAGGTTTATTTCTTTATTCTCAGTTTCATTTCATTGACCAGAATGTCTATCCATCTACCAGTAACACACTATTTTTTAAATTTTTAATTGGCAAATAATAATTGTGTATCTATATTGTATATTTGTATATATATCTTATAATTGTATATATATTTATGGGGTATATGAAATATTATGATATACATACACATTGTGGAATGATTAAACCAAACTAAGTAATATATCCATCCATCATCTCACATCCTTTTTATTCCTTGTGGTGAGAACATTTAAAAACCTACCCTTTTAGCAATTTTGAAATATACAATAAATTCTCACTTAACATGGCTGATAGGTTCTTGGAAACTGCAATTTTAAGCAAAATGACACATAATAAAGCCAATTTTACTATAGGCTAATTGATATTTTAAAAAGTTCAGTTCCTGTAGCATGTTTCTGATAATAAGAACATCACAACACTTTTAAATAAAGACCCAAAACACATTTAATATCATAATAAACATTGAAATAAATGTGAGCTATACATACATTTTTAAAAGATTAAAGAAAAGCAAAACAAGTAAGGCAATTTTTTTCCCAATTTTTTGGTGAATCAGTGAATGATGACAGTCATGGTGGTGGAGTAAATCAAGCAATATTATTTTTGCAAAGTGAAAATTGTAGGTAGCACCTCCTACCACACAGTTCAAAAATAGTAACAAATATGGTGGGCTCACTGAATGCTTTTGTACCGCATTTATTGCCATTCATTTGTATGATTATAGTATTTTTTCCAAATGTTTATTTTACAATAATTTGTGTTCATTAATTAAATTTCCAACCTGCTTATTCTAGCTCAGGTTTCTGAGTGATTGGAGCCTATCCCAATAGCTTGGGACACAGTCACATCTATTGCTGGATAGATGCCATTCCATCACAGGGTGTACTCACACACAAATACACACTCACTCAGACTGGGAAAATTTAGACATGCCAGTTCACCTAAAGTGCACATCTTTGGAATGTGGGAGAAAACTGCACATTTATTTACTGATCAAGAAAGAGATAGAGATGGGCTTTACTCACTGGGGATTCCCAGGATCTGACAGTTCAAAGGAGATAATTGTGCCTTTTGTATATGTGTGCATAATGGTGAACATACAATTGGGGGGGGGCATCAGTTTTCATACCTCTGTCCAATTGTCCTCTACCTTCTTTTCCAAGTCATCCTGCCTTAAAATCTGTGTTAGGGTAAGAGGCTCCTAACCCACTTCAAAAGGGATGGAGATGGTTGATGGGGAGGGAGTAGCAGTCCAGGCTATTTTTATGTGTGGAGTTCTTTGTATTTCTCCTAGTTTAAGTGCATAGAACCTCTTAGATATGTAGATTAATGATTTTCATCAAATTTAAGAAGTTAGTACTTGCTTTTTTGCTTTTTAATCACATTTGTCTCTTATCATCACATTTGGGAAGTTTTTAAACATTATTTTTGCAAATGCTATTTTTGCTTCTTTTTCTTTCTTATGTCCTCTGGGACTTCCATTACTCATTTGTTGGTAAAACTTGATGGTATCCCACAGGTCTCAGAGACACTGTTCATTTTTCTTCATTTTGTTTTTCTGCTCCATAGCTTGTAGTCTGGATTATGTCAATTGGTCTCTCTTCAAATTTGCTGAATCTTTCTTCTGACAGTTCAAGTCTACTGTTGAACATCTCTAGATATTTTTTTTTCGTTTTATTGTATTTTCAGTTCCAAAATGTCTGCTTGGTTCTATTTTTATAATTTCTATCTCTTTATTGATATTCTCTCCTATCAATAGTGAGAATCAGTGTCATACATTTCTTTAATTCTTTAGATTTTTTTTAGTTCTTTGAATACACTTACACTAGCTTATTCACATGAATGTCTAATAAGTCTAACATCTGAGTCCCCTCAGAGAGAGTTTCTATTAACTGCATTTCTTCTTGTGTATGGTCCACACATTCAAGTTTCTTATAGTCTTCTATTAAAAATTGATTATTTGGGATAATATAATATGGTAGTTGGAATATTTTATTCTTCCTTTCCCTCATGTTTGTTGCTGCTGCTGCTATTTATTTCCTTAGTGACTTTCCTGGACTAATTCTATAGATTCTGTATTTCCTGTAGTGCACTGCCACTGAGGTCTCTGCTTGATTAACTTAGAGGTCAGCTGGTGATTGGTGAGAAGTCTCTTTAAAAGCCTTGAACCAATAAATCTTGCATCTTTTACCAAGGGGCTGTGTATGTAGATTTAGGCATGCCTTCAATTTACAGGCTGTTTACAACGCTGACTTGTCCTTTACTTCCTCTTTATATAATGCTTCAAGTTTGGCCAGCCCTAAGAGATTGGGGCCCTCTCAGGTTTTTTCTTGGGCATGTGCCCAGCCTTGGTCATGCATGAAGATGTCTATAACTATAGGAATATATCAGAGCTTTTCAGAGCTGCCTATAGAAGTTTAATAACCTTCCTTTTAATTCTTTGTCAGGCTCTTTTTTGCCTCAACTAGTATAGCACTTTTAAGCAGCTGTGATGGTAAACAATTGATATGGTTGTTTTTTCAGCAAATGCCCTAGTGATAAATATTTTTAAATGCAGTGAGCACAAAGTCAGGCTAAATAATGGTAATGTTCTATAAATCAGGCTCTTCCATATAGCTGTGATACAGGTCTGTGAGAACGCTCTTGGGAAGAGATTTTTTGAAAAGCTGAAATCTTAGTTTGTTCTTTCCAGTGATTGTA
This sequence comes from Daubentonia madagascariensis, assembly GCA_023783475.1. Taxonomy (NCBI): domain Eukaryota; kingdom Metazoa; phylum Chordata; class Mammalia; order Primates; family Daubentoniidae; genus Daubentonia; species Daubentonia madagascariensis. Next base: position 15,695,131 of record JAKFHU010001631.1, on the reverse strand, counting down.
AGCTGGTGGTTTTCACTGCTGTTGTGGTTGCAGGGCTGCTATTTTCAGGGCTACCATGAAGCTTTTAAATTAGATTAATACTTAATATCTATAAAGAGGGGAATGGGAATAGGTCAAACATATAAGCCTACTGCTTTTCTTACCAGAGTAGTGGTTTGCTATCATTTGTTTTGTTTTCAACAAAAACTGCTGTTACTGTAACACACTAATATTCAGAGTCCCGAAAAAACTGATTTTGACTATTTTTGCTAGAATTTTTATCGATTTTATGGAGGAGAAGAGTCACAGAAATTCTCAGTGAGTCATTTGGGAAACCCTATCTCTCCATCCAAATTTCTAAATAGTAATTGAAAAATTTATCTTAAATTTCATTTAAAAATGCAAACAAAATAGAATACCTAGAAAATTTTAAAGATGAAGAATTAACACTACCTGAATATAAACCATGTAATAAAACAGTAGTGAAGACTGTCATATTGGCATCGAAATAAACAAATAGATTAATGAAACAGAATAGTGAGTCAAAACTTAAGCCCATTCATGTGGACAACTGATTTTTGATAAATTTCAAACACAATTCAGTGGAGAAAGGATAGTCTCATCAACACTGGTTGTCTACATACAAAACAACAAAACAAAAAATCCTGCAATCCACACCTCACCTTGTTAAAAAAACAAAAACTAACACAAAAAGATTATGGACCAAAATGTGAAACCTAAAACTATAAAATTTCTAAGAAAAATATATAGGAGAAAACTTTCCTGATCTGAGTTTAGGAAAATATTTCTTACATATGACACCAAAGCACAATCTATAAAAGAAGATATTGATAAATTAAACTGCATAGAAATTAGAAACTTCTGTTCTTGAAACACAGTGCTAAAATAATGAAAAAATAAGCCACAGACTGGGAGAAAATATTTCCCATCATGTATGAATCAAAGCATGTATATTGAGAATATATAAGGAACTCCCAAAACTAAATAACATGATAAAAGAACTCAATAAAATATTTGATTTGAATAGATATTTCATCCTTGGTACCAGAGGATGGAAAAAAAAAAAGAAAAAAATTAACAGACATTTCACTATTAGAGAGAGGAAAATTAAAAGAACAATGTGATGCTGTTACACATCTATTAAAATTACCAAATATAAAAGTACAAACTATTTCATTTATTGGCAAGTATTTGAAGAAAGTGGAATTCTCATACACTGCTGTTCAGAATGTAGAAGATCAAAACCACTCTGGAAAACAGTTTGGCAGCTTTCAAAAAAAGTTAGACATACACCCATCATATGATCTACCTATGCCACTCCAAGGTGGCTATTTCATCCAAGAGAAATGAAACTATATGTTCATACATAATCTTGCACATAAATATCCATAACGATTTTATCTTTAAAAAGCCTAAAACTGGAAACAATTAAGAGTTCATCAATAGCTGAATAGATACAATATAAGAGAATTCAGCAACAAATAGGAACTATTGATACATGATACAAAATGGATAAATCCAAAATAATTACATTTATGAAAGGAGCTAGGCCAAAATTATTATATAGTATATGTACTATTAATATTAGATTCTAGAAAATGCAAACTAATCTATATTGATGGAAGATAACTTGATGCTTATATAGGAAGAGTGCAAGGGAACAGTGGGTAGATAGAGACAGGAGGATGAATTACAAAAGGACAAGAGAAAAACTGGGGGAGTGATGTATATGTGGTGATGGATTCACTGGAGTGTACGTACATCAAAACGTATCAATTTGATATATGTCAATATTACTTTCAATAAAGTTGTTAATAGTTGGAGTCATTTGGATGAATGAATTATATATTTTAAGGTAAGTGATAAAATAATATCCCTGGATTAAGAACAAAAAAGGGACAGTATCATTATTCATCATGGAAGTAAAATTTAAAGCTACAATTAGAGAAAGACAATGCACGAACTCCTGGGATTGCGGCATAAGGAGTTTTGCAGACACTCCAGTGAAACTGAAGAAAGATTATGGAGAAAGCATAACTGGTGAAAATTGTTTTTTTTAAAAAAATTAAAGTCTCTGGAAATTGTTTTAAGGGCAGAGAGCAGATAAGGGCACAGGAGAAATATTTGATCAAGAATCTACTAAATCTCAGTAAGAACAGTGAAGGTCTGGGGCATTTAAGCCACAAACTACCCCACTTCCACTGAAGCACTGAGAACTCACTCTTGGCAGGTCTGGCCATTTTGCTGAGCCCCCTCTTCACCCAGCTGTCTGTCCAGGGCCACAGGAGCCCCCCAGGAGGGGCAGGCCACCATTTTTTCTCATTGTTAGGTGGAAATGTACACGGGTTTTGAGAAAGATTTCTCCAGACGGATGTTAGGATAGAAAGAAAAGGTTTATTTGCTTTTCCCTGGGGGTAAGGGAAAAGGGTTAGCATGGAGGTGGAAAGAGGAAGAATGTTCTGGCCCTGAAAACCAGCTCTCAGGGCTTTTTAAAGGCGGTTGTAAAAGTGGCAGGGTATAGTTGAGAAACTGCTGCATCTGCTCCTTTCTTTCTTCTTGGCGGCAGGTAGATAACAAAAACTGCGAGGATGTTAAAGTCCAAGAGTTGGTTTCCTGCCCTTCTTGGAGAAGGGATTGTCACAGGAGCTGTGACTCTGTCCTTGAAATATGGTTGAGGCCTGGAGCTCCTTCTGCTGCTGCTTACTCAGGAACTCTGTAAAAGCAGATTCTTGAAAAAACAATTTTGAAAGAAAGAGATTTATATCTCTTTTCCATTCATTCGGCTCTTTTTAGAAGTTGTGCAAGACGGAACTCCTGTAGAGTGCCTGTTAATGAGAGAATGCTTGGGATTGATCTTTAACGTTGCTGGGGACATGGTGGGATTAGGTGTTTTCCCCTTATTTTTGCAAGGCTGCCCCTGTCACTCATCTCAATCAGCTCTGTGTCGCAGAGACGAAATTACAGACGAAAGCAGCCTGCAAAGTTATCAAGGGCTCCCGTCTTCCTCTCTGTCCCCATTCATAGGGTGGGGATTTCAGTCTAGGCATGGCAGATAAAGAATACTGGTCTCTCAACAGCCTTGCCCAAAATTGTCTCTAAGGTGGAGGCTTTATGACAGGAGAGGTAAGCCAAGAAGACCAGAGGCTATAACCCTCTGCCAGTGCTGTGTTTGTAAAACACAAATGTCACTGTGAGAGAAATGGACCACTGTCCTTGTCCCAGCTCTGGAGCAGTGGTTCAGAGATTTTGACCAGGAGGAGAGAACAGAGAGCTCTAAGCTCCCCCAAAGGAAATGTCTTCATGTGAAACAGAGTGCAAGGATGTTGAAGCTTAAGGGTTTTTTTCAAAAACAATAAACATTTTGGTGGTAAACAATCTAGAGGGGCCTGGTAACTCCATAAGAGCCACAACAAAACCACAGGCCAGCTAGTTTACTAGAGAGGACAGGAAAGAGCCAGCTCAGAGTATTCCTCCTAGGGACAGAATAAACCTCAAAGACTGGCCTCAAAAGTTATTCCTGCAAACGGTCTCAAATTTAATCGCATCTCACTGTGGAGTATTTTATGCCCCAGGGCATTGTTAAAAACAATTGAGCAATCATTAGAAAAGTAGTGGAGAGTAACAGCTGGGTGTGGTACCAGCAGAGGCAGGCAGCTTAATTGTGAGATCAGTAAAAGAGACAGAGAGCCCTGGCAAAACCTCTGTCACAGCCACGTTGACTGTGTATATGAGTGAGGCTACTTCCTTTGAAGAGTGACATCAGAGATTTCACACTGCAAGAGAGAACGTCACTAAACATATAAAAATCAAACAGCAAAAACAAACTCTGGGATTTGTTGTATCCAGAGTTGCTACAATATATTATCTAAAATGTCCAGTTTTATAGTAAAAAATCAAGAGACAAGCAAAGAAACAGGGAAGTGTAATTATAAGCAGGAAAATAAAAGTAACCTTTAAAAACTGAATGTGAAAGGCCCCGGATGTTGGACTTAACAGACAAAAAACTAAAAGCAGCCACTATAAATCTATTTAATGAACTAAAAAGGCAACAGTGTGTAAAGGAATGTATGATGGCAATGCCTCATCACATAGAGAATATCAATAAAGAGATAAAAATTATAAAAATAGGATTAAAAATAAAAATCATGGAGTTGAAAATTATACTAATTAAAATGAAGAATTTACTAGAGTGGATCAAAAGCACTAACACATTGATTGCCACACTAGAAAAAAAAACAATCCTTTCTAATTTGTTATTTTTTATAGTTTTCTGTGCGTGAGTTATATGCAACACAATCCACATTTTTAGAATTAAATTGTCAATATTAATTGTAACAATAAAAGCATCAACAAGATTTTTCATGAACCAACTGCAGGGTTTTGCGTCACATGGCCCTGGGCTCAAAACTAGCCTGAGTTTAATACAACTCACGTGGCAGTCAGTGTGCCAAACCGGCAGGAGAAATAGTAGGTGAATTTGATGATAGATCAATGTGGATTATATACTTGAAAGAACTGAGAGAAAAGGAAATGAACAACAATGAACAGAGCAGTGATATTTTGAAAGGAATCTTTTTTTCTGAGCAGTGTGTCTCAACAGTGGGCTTATAATATTCAGTAAACCATGTTGTAAACAGATATGCTATCATCCAGGCCTTATTTTTTTCCATTTATAAAGCACAGTTAGAGTAGATTTAGCATAATTCTGAAGAGCCATAGGGTTTTGGAATGCTAAATGAGCACTGGCTTCAACTGAAAGTCACCGGCCATGTTAGCTTCTAACAAGAGAGTCAGCCTGTGCTTTGAAGTTTAGAGCCAGGCATCAATTTCTCTCCAGCTATGAAAGTCCTAGATGGCATCTTCTTTCAATATAAGGCTGTTTTGTCTCCATTTGTAATCAGGTTTTTAGTGTGGCCATCTTTATCAATGATCATAGCTAGATCTTCTAGATAACTTGCTGCAGCTTCTACACCAGCACCTGTTGCTTTACCTAACACTTTTATGTCATGGAAAGGCTTCTTTCCTTATGAACCAACCTCTGCTGGCTTCCAACTTTTCTTCTACAGCTTCCTTACCTCTTTCAGCCTTCATAAAATTGAAGAGAGTTAGGGCCTTGCTCTGGATTAGGCTTTGGTTAAGGGAATGTTGTCTGGTTTGATCTTCTATCCAGACCAGTAAAACTATCTCTACCAACCATAAGGCTGTTTCACTTTCTTACCATTTATGTGTTCACTGGAATAGTACTTTTAATTTCCTTCAAGTACTTTTCCTTTGTGTTTACACCTGGCGAACTCTTTGGCACAGAGGCCTAGCTTTTTGGCCAATTTCAGCTTTTTACATGCCTTCCTTACTAAATTTAATTATTTCTAGCTTTTGATTTCAAGTAAGAGATGCGGGACTCTTCCTTTCACTTGAACACTTACAGGCCATTGTAGGGTTATTAATTGGTTTAATTTCAATATTGTTGTGTTTTAGGGAATAGGGGGCCTGAGAAAAGGCATAAAGAAAATGCTTTACTTCAGGAGCAAAGCTGAAGGAACTTTACTTTAAGCTAGACTGAAATAGGGATGGTTGAAAGCAGATTACTAAAGATGCTTTAGACTCAAAGTGAAATAAGTAAGTAAATAGGTCCTCGAATTTCAGTTTGAAGGTACATATATGGCTTCCTTAAAAGAGGAAGATGAGTATAGGTCCAATAGTTAGGAATCAGTTTAGAAAAACACACATGATATTTTAGAATTGATTTGCCCTAAAATATTTCTCCAAAAGCACTGTTTCAAGGTTTGTTAAACATCTCTCGAGTTTGACTATTTTTGTAGAGGAAGCTATATTTGAACCTTAACGTTACTAACAATCCATAATCATAAATACTTCATTATTTGTGCAATATCTGGAGAGAAGCTTTGTTCTTAAGGAAAACTATGCAATATAGAACATGCTGCTACCTACGAACAGAATGTGAAAAAAACAGGTAAAGTTTTAGAAAGTCGTATTACCACATTGACCCTTGACATTGAAACAACATATGTATACAACATGCTTTTCTTTTTCTAGACTTTATGACAAGATATCATTTTTTTCCAATTTCACCAGCAATTTGATATCAGTGTTTATCTAATAGTTTTGAAGAGATCTACATTTTTCAATATCATGTATTTTCGTGCTATTAATATTTACATTTTCTATATTTGAGGTAACAGCTTAAACCAGGTGAAAGGGAGGGTAAACTGCACCAGAATGGTTATAGTAGAATGGGAAATTTGGCCTTTACTTTTACACAATACCATGATTGTACTCTTCTTTTTTTGTCATAGAGTTTCACTGATGGGAAATTATATTCTTTTCACTATTCATTAATAGTATTAATCCCATAATAATTTATTTAATAGTGGAAAGGAATGAAATAAAATAACTTTGAATTCAATTTGTTTATTATCACCATCTGTTATTTGGGTTTCATAAACTTTAGAGATTGTTATTTCCTTTGGATATTACCCATTTCAAAAGTAGGTGATAATTTCAGCCCTCAAAATATAGAGGCATAAAGTTTTCAAGAAGGTGTTTTCTAGGGGGATTGGCTGAAATACTTGGGTGTGTGACATTAGTATCTTATATATAGCCTGTGGCTAGCAATAATGTTTGTACATGAATCAAGTCTAAAGAGTAACAGTTGCAAATATGATTTACCCATCTGAAAACATTTTATTGTAAATCACGATATTGTTTTTCTCTCCTTATTCCATGGGGCATTGAATTCTGGCATTCTTCTCTCATTCTTGGCAGATTGGAAAGTATTTTCCACAGGTAAGATAGATATACAATTCACTCATGTCCATGAAGTAGAAATGGAATTAGAACATAATATTGCAATGTGGTATCATGCAAAGGGGCTTTGGATTTGTGGTTAGATATTCCATTAAAAAAGGAAGATGACAATAGGTCACAAAATAGCTGGGTTGGATTCTTGGCTCTATTATTTGTGAACTGTGAGTCTGAGCAAGTTACTTAGCATTTTAAGCTTTTTTACTCATCTGTTTAATGGTGGTAATATTAACTTCATAGGGTTATTTTGAGGAATAAGTGAGATAAATGTATTTGAAATACTGACTACATAGGTGTTTAACAAATGTTTGCTAATATTATTTTCTTTTTAAAAAATTATGTGCAACTTGTTAGCATTATTACCTTGAATAATAATAGTAATGTGTCAACTACTCAGTTTGCTTATATATAAAATTTGGCTAGTATTTTTGAACCGTTCTGAGAACTTTTAAGTAATTTTTTAAAGCATATTTTATACATAAAAAAACAGCTATGCTAAATCTGGAGATGTCCTATGTAGTGTCACAAATAGAATAATAATGGTAATACTAGTCAATATTTAGTAAGTACTTATGTTCTTTGCATCATCATAAATGCTTTATGTACTTTTATTCATTTAATCCTTGAAACAAACCTATAAATTTGTTGAGTTTAAAATTTGTCCACCTATAAAGTTAATATTACTGCTATCCCAATTTTACATATTAGGAAACTGAGTCATAGAAAGATCACACAACTAGCAAGAGTGGGAGCCAGGAGTTTATATGAGGGGCCCTACTTAAGCTCAAGTATTCCATCCGGTTACAGGAGATACCTTCTGATAACGTGGTGAGAAAATCAAAACAGGAAAAGTTGACTTCAACAGCAAAAATGGCAAAATGAAGGGAAGAGAAAATGTACAATGTGAAATATAAACAATAAAAAAGAAAATAATGGCCAAAACATAATGAAAAAAAGAAAAAAGTTAAGCCAGAATATTTGTTATGTGCCTATTTTCCTCCAAATTTGTAATGCAGAAAGGAGGAACGAAATATATCACTGTCTTGCCATCTAGCTGAAAAGACAAGATGAAACATATGAAACAATTAGAGACAGTACACAATCATATATTTAAGTACTAGATATGATAATATAAAGTGTGTGTATTTGTGTGTGTGTGAAATGGAGTAAATTAAATATTTCCCCCCAATTCTTTTCTTTACTTTTTGAGATTCCATTTGTAACGAACTAAAAGGAACATTGCTGTACTAAAAGCCCCAAGAAAAGGTTAAAGACACTGTTTCTAGGTAAAAACAAAGGTCCTGGTAATTGGAGGAGAGGGTTCAAGGTGACCCTTGTTTCCTCAGATATCCCAGGATTTTTCCTGGTGACAGGATGCTCCGAACCACAGAACAGGGAAACTATGAGAGGCGAGGACTGAGAAAACCAAGTGTGTTTAATGTAATGTTTAAAGGGAAAAAAATAATAGGTCTTTATCTCGAAAGCGTGTTGGAAAAAGATGAAAGAGGAAGACGATCTAATCCTTCCTCTCCTTTGCCTCTCCCTCTATGTCACTTGGCTTTTTCTTTTCTTTTACTTTTTTGTTTTTTGACATATATATATATATATTTCTTTTATTTTACTTACACTTTAGATGCCAAATCAAATGTAAGCCAGTTTCGTACCTGAGTGTATCTATAGCAGCGTTTTTTCAAAGTAGGATCCACATATCGTCATTATCAAAGTCAACTACAGTGCTTGTTAAAAATGTTGATCCTGTTTACACTTCCGGGTCTCCCTAAATCATCTTAGATGATTTCTGGTAGCAGCACCTGGGAATTAGCATCATGATTCCCTGGGAGTCTTACTAGTAATCATTTGAGATCTACTCTGGGTCTATGTGGAAATCAAATTCCTAACATGATCTTTAAATAAACCAGCTGACATGCATTTACTATTGTTATGGGGGTTGGTTAATTGAACTATATAGTCAAAGACTGAGGAAAGAAAAGAAAATATTTAATTCATTTCACTTCATTGAGAAAGAGCAACTGCTATAAAGGAGTAGAGCAAGGAACACATCAAGGCTCTTGGCACTTCTTGGGGATAAAATGAGTCACAAGATTGTAGACCCACTGGGCTTGCATTGAGTCTTGGGCATCTATGTGCCTGTAAGTGGCAGTACGTCAATTCTCAGCCTGCTGACCAGGTAGCATGCCCGAGATTTCACATTTTCTTGATTTTTTTAATGTATCCCTGCTGTGAAGTGCAAGGACCTAAAGTCACTGAAATCAAGAACCTATTCCTCAACTATACTAGAGTATGCCTGTCACCTCCTATAAGAACTATCTAAAACCCTGCTATCATCATAAATGTAATCATAGAAGTGCTTGAAAAAAAGTACAGGCATGATATTAACATATTTTGGGTACTAACTATGTGTTAGGCACTGTTCTAAGCACCTTTATGTAGTCCACATAGAAACATCATAGAGCTAATATTTTACCCTTTATACAGATGGAAAAACTGAGGCCAGAGGGGTTAGGTGACTTGTCCAAAGTTACTTAACTTGTTAGTGGAGCACAGATGTCAAAACCCAAATAGAATAGTTCCTCAACCAGCACTTTGAATCAACATGCCATATTGTCTCTTCAATAAGGTACAAACAAATACAGATAAAAATTACATAACTTTGGGATAAGGAATGCTCTCTGTGTGTGGCATCAAAGGGGACACAATATGAGGATATATAGGTTGTATGAAGATAAGCAAAGACCAACCAAATGAGAAAAGTGAAAGCTATTTGTTCAGAGCTTGCTATAGCAAGGGAGTCAACGATCATCACTTGTGTTTGGCAGAGACTCAAAGGCAAGGAAAGGAGTGGGAAAACTTTATAGTGGGAAAAGGGGAAGTCTTCAGGTTTTCCCTGATTGGAAGTTTTTGTCATGGGAAAGCTGTGGGCAGGCTAACTAGAAGTGGCGTATCATATGTGATTGGTTAGGGGAACACATTTTGTTTTCTCTGGTTGGTTCTAAGTTGGAAGTGGGGACAAAAATTAGGAAAGCTGACAGTTATTAATCAAGTCCTTGCCATTTTGGGTCAGTTGCTACAGAAGTTATTTAGTTTGCTGAGTTGTCACTAGAGACAGCACTCTCTGTTTCTGGGAGTTTGACTTACAGCAGGTTGACTTCCTGGGTTGTTTATCGTAGATAAGGGGATGGTTTCCTGGGCAGGTTGCTGCAGGTTGTGGGTCAAAGTTCTATTTTTATATATTGTCTGGCTATTGTCAATTTGTGTATTTAGTTTCTCAATAGATTTGAAAACAAAAGGTAAAACTTCCCTGTCTACAGGGATAAAAGAAGACAACAAATAAAGTTGAGGTGAAGATAATTAGGGAAGATAATTACAAAATATATGACAAAATATATTAATACATGTAATATAGCTATTGTATGAGGAGCTATGACAAATTATAAAGAAATTGTTAAACATATCAATGGAAAAATGATCAAGGCAATAGCAGATAATTTACAAAAGAAGATAATATATTTAACTTCAAGAAATGCGAATAAAATGAGATTTAATTTTTAGCCTATTACATTGACAAATATTAAATGACTGACGAAAGTGAAAGACAGCATGGGTTGGAAGAAGCAAACATTCGATACCCTGCTGGTGGTAGTCTAAACTGATCCAACTTCCCTGAAAGGCAACTTGGCAACCATATCAAACGCCTTCAACATATGTCTTCCCTTTGGGCCAGAAATACTCTTCTAGGAATTTATCCTAGGAAATAATGAAGCAAATTTATGAATATTAAGGGAAAAGGATGAATTAAAAATAACCTATGCGTCAAGGAATAATGAATTTGCTAAGTAAATTATGGTATGTTATATGAAGTTTTTAAAAATGGTGATGTAGAAATATATATATACACACATATAGTGTAAAGTTAGCATAATCTATTTGAGAAAATCCAGAAGAATAGACATCTAAAAGCAAAAAGTTATTGTCTTTGAACGGATCATAAGGTTTTGAAAATGTTTTAATATTATTTTACTTTATCAGTTATTTCTAATGATGAATATTGCTCAAAAATAGCATCGTGCTTTAGCACACAAAACTATACACAGGAAACACATAGTTTTCAACCTCTCCACCTAAAAAATACCTGTTGATATTTTTAAAAAGTAGTCCATGCACAATGTTAGATTACTCAAATAGTTGCTCAAAAAGTTTATAATGAAAATCAGAGCAGCCCTCCTCTGCTCTTCTGTCACTCACCCAAATAAAATCATTGCTGACAGAATTTTATATATTTTTTTGCCAAATTTTTAAAGGGGGAAAAAAGTTCATCTATCAAAAAAGAGAAAAAAATTAACAGCAATTCCAGCCTGATGTTAGTTGGCTCAGGAAATAAATCCCACCTTCTGTTTCTATTTAGCTCTTGTCTAAATTCCCAAGTTTCCATCTTATTGGCTTCATACTAGAATAATCTAAATCATATCTTAAAATCTATATTAGAATATGTAGTTTTTTATAAGTCTGTGAGTTCAAATACCCATCTTTCTCTTACACCCAAGTTAAAGATGCATTAAAAAAGGTACAGCATATTCTATAGACTGACCATACATTCATTTTGTTGCAGTCCTGATGTACAGTTGCGTCATTCCACAGCTTATCCATGATGCTAAAAATTCTTCCTATGCTTCCATTTGACACAGGAATTGAAATAGAAAACTGAACCCATTTAAATAAATTTAGAGCTGCAGTTTCTATGCTAAAAACAAGTTTTGATTTTTTTAACGTTGTTTCTCAAGAGAAATGATCATCTCATGTCCAAAGCACAGACTTTCTCATAAAGAAAATTTGGAGTGGGCTCTCATTTTTATGATGAAAACATTCAGATTTGAATTACTTCATCGAAAGGAGATGACTCATGACTAGCCAAACACAAGCACCCAGAGCAATATAGGGTGGATTTTCAAAAAGAAATTACTACCCTCTATATATGAGAGCGCTTGTGTTCGTACTTAATTCTTTACAGGTAAACTTACTGAATACACAAATTGGTAAATAGTTATTTTGCAATGCGATGAAAGCCTTTGCTGAAAAACTTAATATTGATTTTTTTCCTCCAGGAATTTTGAGACCAAGAAAAAAATTCTTGACTTATGGAATATTTTGTTCAATAAAGTTTCCACGTATTTCTTGTCTTAAAAGATGGTTACAAATATAAGAGCCAAACAAAGATTCAGGAACTACAGATTGACAAGAGGAAAGTTATATAATCCTGCTGCACAGTTGCATATGACCTCAGGCATAGATTCAGACTGGAAAGTCTGGCCTTCTGTGCTGCATTATAAAGAGGCACCATTGCATTGATTAAATGCTCAGAGTCTCATGGCCAATCAGCTCAGATGCACAAAGTGCCCTTGACTTTGACTGGAAGATCTGAACTTCAGCTTAACAATAGGCTCTGTAACTTCTGCCATATGCCGCCATGCCATGCCTGTCACTCCTGTGCCCTGGATTCTGGGCACACATCTAGACTGCGATATTTTCAGAGGGTGAGAAGGTCCATTCCCTGGGACAAAAAACAGGCATCTTGCACAATATACAGATAACATATTGAAGTAAGGCCTATTAAGAACATCTACTTCAACTGTAAGATCTTCAGTTTCACTGCAAATATCTTCTGGCAGGACTATTTTGGCCTCAAAAATATTACCTCCTTTGACTGTTCTTAGTTCTGCTGATCTTCTGAAGTAGATCTGGAGTGCTCATTTATGAAAATCAATCTTCTGAAGCCTACAACCTTATGAGCATCCAGAAGATATTCCATTCACCACCACTAACCCTCACCTCTCTGCATGACTAAGTCACCATGGTCTGGCACCAGTTTATGTTTTGATTTTTGCAGCATTACACAAGGCCTCTGAAGTTCTTGTCTTCCATCTTTTCTCATAGAGGTGGTAGCTATCCACCAAAAGTTGGAAAACTAATTCTATACTTCCTACTGATAAAATACTTCTCCATGATTTAGATCAGTTTTAATAACTCACTATCCTGTCCTTGAGAATATGCCTTTTCAAAATAATCATGGCTGATTTTGCCATTGTAGTAGCTGGGTTGCTTGGAGTATATACTGAACAATCGGAGACACTGTTTGCACAGTAATATGAGTGTCAGCCCTGGAGTTGAGCAATATGGTGCTCTTGCTTATATAGGTGCTGGTACACCTACTCATGACATAGATAGAGAAAATATCCCAGAAGTAACATATTAATTTAATCACTCTATTATTCATTCATTCAAATATATGTTGTTAAACTTCCATATTCCAAGTATTTACTAGGTTTAAATATCCAGCAATCAGCAAAATGGGGTGGTCTCCACCTACATGAAAATTATGGCCCAGGAGCCCAGTTGAAAATACAGATATTGAACAAATAAATATATAATTGCAAATAAATATACAGTTATAATTTTAAGTGCTATGAATAAAAATAATAGAGTGTCATGGATAACTGCAGACCAGAATTCTATACACAGTAAAATATCTTTCAATTTCAAAAGGTGACTTAAGGACATGTTTATTAAAACAAGTACTGGAAGAATTATCACAACACTGTCAGTTATTGAAAATCTAGAAAATAATTTGCAGGTCAAAAAAAAGTGATCTTGCTAGACCCAGAGGCTCATATCTGTAATCCTAGCACTTTGAGAGGCTTGAGCCCAGGAGTTTGAGACCAGCCTGAGCAAAATAGCAAGACCGCATCTCTCTGAAAAAGAAAAAATAAAAAGGAAAAAAATGATCTCTACCTAAATGTCTGAGCTGTAAGCAAACATGTGGGTCAAAGGAAGTGATAAATGAGCGGGCAAATATAAATGAACAATGAGTCTATAAAACAAAAATATAACGTATGTTGGGATAAACACATAAACAAAGAGATGAAGTTAAAATGTCAGATAAACAAAAAAAGTCAGATAACCATTATCAATAACTTGAAATGGGTGGTGTTAATGGGGTAAAAGTTCTAAGATCCTAGTACTTTCAAAGAAGAGGGTAAAATATTGATTAACTGCAAACTCTAATATGTTAATTTTGCATGTTATAATTTCTAATATTACCACAAAAAGAATGGAAACAGGGGGTCTAATTTTATACTATTAATGGAGGAAAACATCATTAAAGATATTCAATCATCCAAAATAAATGAGAAAAATACTCTATATTGTTTATAAGAAATATATCTAAAATATGTGGATATAGAAAATGTTGAAAGTTAATAGATGGAAGAAGACATGCCATTAAATCCTAATGAATAGGAAGCTGATATGACTGTATTAATACGCAACAAAAGGGATTTTAAGTTAGATATTATTAATAGGAATAAAAAGAATCTTTTCAGATGATAAAAAATTCAACAAGCAGAACAATGTAGCAATTTCAAAACTGTATGCATATATTAGCAAAGTTTCAAATTATTCGAAGCAAAAGTTGACGGAAATACCATAAAAAATTGATAAAACTCCAAATTTAGAAAGTTCAACATTCCTCTCCCAGAAATTGATAGTCAATTTGATATTGTCAAATTGATAGTCAATTGAATAGTCAATTGATAGTCAAATTGATAGTCAAAAATGATACGATATAAAATATTTGAAAATCATAATTAATAAAGTTGACTCATCAACTACAGAATATATATTAATTTTGATCATGCACAGATCTTTTATAAATATTTAACACATACCAGGTCATAAAATATGTCTAAACACAAACTCTTCCAGATAATTGAAGAGAATGTTTCCTAACATATTTTATGAGACCAGCATTATTCTGATAGGAAAACCAAACCCAGGCATTACAAAAAAAGAACACTAAAGAGAAATGAACATACATAGAAATATTTTAACTAGATTTTAGTAAACCATACCTAACAATATATAAAAATGATTATACATTATGATCAATTTCGATTTACTCAAGAAATGCAAATTTGGTTTGACATTTAAATATCAATCTATGTAATTCATCTTATTAACAGACTAAACACACACACACACAAATGATATGATCATGCCAATAGATGCAGAAGTGTTTGACAAAACCAACATCTATTATTGATAACAGTTCTCAGAAAACAAAAAATAAAGGAGATACCCTTCATCTGATAAATGCCATCTATGAAAAACTTTCAGTTAACATCATTCTTAATGGTGAAGAAAACAAAAGAATGCATGATTCTAAACTCTGGAACAAAGTAAGGATATTTAGTCTCACCACTACTAATTAACATTGTACAGGAGGTTCTAGTCAGTGCAGCATAGCAAGAAAAAGATTAAATGACACATTATTGGGAAGGAAAATGTAAAATTGTCTTTACTTATAGAAAACACAATTGGTTATATAAAATATCATATGAAATCTTAAAAAAAGCTAATAATTCTAATATATGAGTTTAGCAAAGTTGTAGGATATATGACCAATATACAAAATAAAATGGATTTCTATGTACCAGCAATGAGCACTCCAATATTGAAATATTAAAAATACCATTTACAATAGCATCAAAAATATTGAATGTTTAGGGCTAAATCTGACAAAAGATGCACAAAGTCTGTACAATGAAAAATGGAAAATGCTGACAGAAATTAATGAAGTCCTAAAAAGACAAAGATACCATGTTCATAGATTGGATGCCCTGATATTTTTAACATGTCAATTCCCTATAAATTGATCTATAGATTTAATGTTGTATCAATTGAAATCTCAGCAGGAGTTTTGTGTAGGCTGATTTTTTGACAGGCTGATTTAAAAATTCATATTGAATATAAAGAATCTAGAATAGCCAAAACAACATTGAAAATAAAAGAATAAAGTTGGAGGACTTATACTATCTGCCATCAAGATTTACTATAAAGCTACTACAATCTGGATAGTGTGTGGTATTGGCATAATAATGGGCAAATGAATCAACAGAAATGAATAAAGCCCAGAAATAGGCCTGAAAATGTTTAGTTAATTGAATTCAACAACAGAGAAGAGGCAATTCATTGGAGAAGCATAAATTTTGTCAACAAATGGTTTTTGAACAATTTGAATATCCATATGCAAAAATACCTCAATTTTCAGTCATTTAATTCAATTCATAATCACACATGATACCAAAAGTGACTCAAGAATAGATTATAGATCTAAATAGACAATGTAAAACCATACAATTTCTAAAAGAACACATAGAAGTAGATCTTGGTGATCTTGAGTTATGCAAAGATTCCTTAGACACAACACCAGAAATTACAATCCATAAAAGAAAAAAACAATAAATTAGTCTTCATGAATTTTAAGTATTTCTGCTCTTTGATATACACTGTTAATGTAATATAATGAAACGTAACATAATGTAATGGAAAAAAATACTAGAGATTGGGAGAAAATATTTGCAAATTGCATGTGTAATAAAGAAATTATATGTAGAAAATATAAAGAATTCTCAAAACTCAATAACAAGAAAACCAATAACCCAATGGAAAAAATAGGCAAAATATTTAAAAAGACACTTCACAAAGTACAATATTAATTTCACATAAATTCATGAAAAAAATGCTCAAACTCTTTATTCATTGTGGAAATGCAAATTAATATACCAATGATATACTCCCACATACCTCTTAGAATGGATAAAGTTACAAAGACTAAAATACTAAGAATTGACAAGGGTGTGGGACAACTGAACACTTGGGTACTTCTGGTGGGAATGTAAAATGGTACAAATAGTTTGCAAAACAGTTTGACAACTTCTTGAAGAGTTAAATGTATACTTACATATGACCTCACCTTTCTACTTTTAGTTATAATATTCATCCTAGAAAAATGAAAATATTTATCCATACAATACTATATATCAATGTTCAGAGCACCTTTATTTCTAATAAGTCCAAAACTATGCACAACCCAAATGCCCATCAATAGGTGAATGAATAAACAAATGGTGTTATATCAATATAGTGGAATACTACTCAACGATAGAAATAATCAACTACTGATATGTGCATCATAGATGAATCTCAAAAAAATAATACTGAGCTGAAGTAAGCTAGACCATAATTGGGTACATAGAGTATAATTCTATTTACATAAAATTCTAGACAATGAAAACTAACTTAATAGTGACAGAAGGTCGTTGAATGGTTGGTTGGGGATTGGAAGGGGAACTTGAAGATCGGCCAAAGGGAGGCATTACTAAGGACATGAGGAAACTTTTGAGGGTGATGGGTATGTTTATTATCTTGATTGGGATGATGGTTCACTAGTGTGTGTGTGTGTGCATGGGTGTGTGGTGTGTGTGTAAATATACACACACACACATACACAGATCAAAATTGTATACGTACGTTAGATATGTACCTTTTAGTGTATGTATGTTATACTTCAAAACATTTTTAAAAACTGCTGAGGATTGGACTAGAAATTAAAACTAAATCCAACACAAATCATGAACTATAAATGCAAAAATTTTAAATGAAACACTAGCAAATAAAAAACTTAAGAATACAGTACTATACAAAAAGGAAAATACATCAAAGTCAACTTCAGTTTGTCACAGAAATGTAAGTTGGATTTAGCATCAAAAATTCATTTTAAATCATCAAAATAACAAATTAAATTGAAAAAATTAATTTTCAATGTATTCGGGAAAAGCATTGGACAAAATTTAACTCTTTCTTTACTTTTCAAAAAAACCCCCAGTGATTTAGGAATAGAAAACCTCATTAATATGGTAAAGAATATCTACAATAAAACCTTCCAAAAAATATTATTTAATGATCAGATGTTGAAAACTTTTTCTTCAGTTTAAGAACAAGACAAAGAACTCCACTATCATCACTGTCCTCAAGGTCTCAGCCAATGAAATGAAGAAAAAGTAAAAGGTAAAGGAATTTGAAAAAAGAGAGAAATTCTCATTATTCATAAATTAAATAATTATTTATATAGAGAAATGTACAAATAAACTATTAAAATTTATAAGATTTACCAAGTTCAGTATATATAAAAAATCATATGAAAATATCAATTATATATTTATACACCATCAAACATTTAGTCAATAAAATTTTTAAAACCTATCATTTATGTATTTATATAAATTATTTAAAACCTGCAAAGGAATCTAATAAAAGATGTGCAAGACCTCTATCAATAAAATTTATCACTTTATTGAAAAATATTAAATAAGACCTAAAGAAATGTAAAGATATACAGTGTTCATGGATTCTTCATAAAATCATCTATACATTCAATGCAATTCTAGTCTTGATCCCAATACACTGATTTTAAAATTTATTTGGAATTGCAAAGAGTTAAAAATAGCCAAGACATTTTTAAAGGAAAACAAGGTGCAAGAACTTGCTCTATTATTATTCCATATTGTAAACCTATAGTAATAAAGACAGTGTATTGGCAAACATAGATCAATGAGATAGAATAGTGAGGCTAAAACCAGCACCAAGCATAAATGGATGTTTGAATTATTAAGATGTTACTGTAGAGAAGTGTAGGAAACACAAACTTTTCAGTAAATGATGCTAGGATAAATAACTATCAATATTAAAAAAAAGTGAACTTCTGACTCTCACCATACTAAGAAAAAATCAATTTGTGAAAATCTAAATTGATCTTCAAGATACAAAATTTGAAGGTAAAAAACTACAGAGCACAAGCTTCTTTTTAAAATTTTTAAAAATTTTTTAAAATTTCAGAATATTATGGGGGTACAAACACTTTGGTTACATATATTGCCTATGTACCTCCCAAGTCAGAGCTACAATTGTGAACATCCCCCAGACAGTGCCCCCGCACCCATTAGGTGTGAGTTTTCCGATCCCCTCCACCCCGCTCCCACCTGCCTGACCCCTGATGAATATTATTTCCATGTGTGCACATAAGTATTGATCAGTTAGTACCAATTTGATGGTGAGTACCAGTGGTGCTTGTTTTTCCATTCTTGTGATACTTCGCTTCGAAGAATGGGCTCTAGCTCCATCCAGGATAATACCAGATGTGTTAATTCACTGTTGCTTTTTATTGCTGAGTAATACTCCATGGTATGCATATACCACATTTTATTAATCCACTCGTGTATTGATGGGCACCCAGCTTGTTTCCACATCTTTGCAATTGTGAATTGTGCTGCTATAAACATTCGCGTGCAGATGTCTTTATTATAGAATGTCTTTTTTTCCTTTGGGTAAATACCCAGTAGTGGGATTGCTGGATCAAATGGTAGTTCTACTTTTAGTTCTGACAAAGCATAAGCTTCTTAAGGGAAAATGTAGGATTATATCTTTAGCTCTCAAGATAGAAAAATATTTCTTAAACAAAATCGAAAACACAAAGCCATAAAAACTTACAAAGAGAAATCTTATAAAATGAATAATTTCCATTAATCAAAAGACACTTATTTAAGGATACAAGATCAGTTACAGAGTGGGAGATGTTTGCAACACCCATAATGAACTAAGAGCCGCTATGCAGAATATTAAAAAAAACTCCTAAAAATGGAAGGGAAAAAAGGCAGATAATTCGACAGAAAAATTGACTAAGAATTAGGAAGAGGTACTTCATAAAGTGGGATATCTAAATGACCAATAAATAGATTAAATTTTACATGAATACTTATTAGTAATCATGGAATGGCAAATTACACAAGATTAATTAATTACTCTAATTACAATGAGATACCCATACACATGCTCCATATTGTGAGATACTAAAACATACTTGACTATACCAAATGTTAGCAATACGGAACACATAAACCACTAATACAACATTTTGGAAACTATTTTGGAAACTGGTATGGCATTATCTAGCAATGATACAGGTGGGGGAAAAGAACCCCACATATATCCTAAGACCTTTCCATTTCTATATATGTATATTATGATTTGTATGTTTATATGCAACAAGAAACAAAATGCAAAAATGTTCAAAGCAGCGTTTTCCAAACTTTTCAAAAACTGAAACTAGCACTTTAATAATGTAATGGGTAAACAAATTATTATATTAATAAACCATGGAATACTATATAGCAACAAAAATTAATGAACTAGTTCTATGTACAAAAATATGGCTAAAATAGCTAATATTAATATTGAATAAAAAAATGCAAGCTATAGAAAATACATGCAGTATTATTCTACTTATATAGTGTTCAAAACAGGCAACACTGAAGTATTTTGTTTAGAGATGCGTAAACAAGAACTATTAATAATACCAAAGAAAAACAAAGAATTGATTATTTTCAGTGTCCAGGATAGTGCTTACCCTACAGGTGATGTAATGGTAGGAGAAGATACATATGGGAATTCTGGAAAGGTTGATAATATCCTTTTTCTTGACCAAGGCAATATTTATATGAGTGCCATTTGCAGCTATTTATTAAAGTGAAAATATATTCCATGTACATTTATATGCGTAAATTTTATTTCATAACGAAAGAGTTCAAAAAACAAAAACCGCAAGTCTTTGTAAAACCTGGTAAGAGTTGTTTGGATTCCTTTTCTAGCCTGAGCCAAGCCTTGTCATAGTATGAAAGTCCCAGTGTCAGTCTCTTACTAGACACCAGAGGGACTATAGGCAAAAGGACTGAATTGTGGGTGGTATGTGTGTCTTCAAGCACACTCCAGAACTACCCATAGGTTAAAAGTGAGTTCTCTGAAATCTTTATTTTTGCTTCCTACACCCACCTATACCTACAATCTAAAACTTAAGGTCCCTAGACTGTGACTCACAAGCTTTAAGGGAAAACACAGTGCTGCTTCAGCTGAATGTAAAGACTCATGACTTGAGTGTAACCAGTCATGATAGAGCACTTCACCTACTCAGTGGAGACTGCAAATTGTCCCTTCATGTGAACTGACATCACCTCAAAGCACTGAATTGGTTTGGCAGTGAAGCAGGAAAAATTGTGTCGAAGTGAAAATAATCTGATACACAAAAATGTTCGAAATCGTTATAACGGTAGAGAAATGTTATGGTTGGTGCAAAATCAAGTCATTACTGGAGGCAAATGACTGAACTAAAGAAATTTGATTTCCCCTGGATTTTAACTTCATGGGTGGCTGCCTACAAAAAAACCGGATATATGTCTGAGACTTTTGCCTCTCTGTCAATGTGACTGAAAACAGCCTATAAAATCCAAATGATTTCATTCCACAAGAAACTAGGAAAATATTTGCAGGCTATATTTTTAGTCAGAATTCAGAATTTCTTTGAGACTACAGTTTCTTTGTCACATAAGTTTATGTAATCATAAAAATCTCAGTTTCTTATGTCTAGAAAGGGGAGAATTTGACTGTCAGTTGAAAAAGATCAGTTTGAGATAAAGCTTAGGGAGTGAAACATCACCAGATAATGATTCACAGGGGAATCATGTTTGCTCATTTGAAAAGTCCTAGTTTCTGGAATTAGCAAAAGTAATATCTAAGATAAAAGGGTAGGGGGAACTAAGAGAAAGATTCCAGAACCCATTCTGGTTTTATTTTCCATTTCATGCTCGCAGAAGAATGGGTTTGCTGGATATAGTGAAAGGGAGACCATAAGTTATCTGCTTTGGTGTGCTCTGCTCTACATTCTAAAGGCAGAATAGGTAGAACATTAGGTAAGACATAGACATGACCCCCCTGAGTTTTCTTCCTATAGGGAAGCAGGCTGTGATCATAGATTGGAAATGAAGTACATGCACTGCTCAATATAAATAGTAAACTACTTGAGGCCATGGGTCACACCTTTCCTTCATTTCTATGTACTCTACAAGTCAACCTCACCCTTCCTAAAACTGTGTTCCTGTGAATCATCCACTCAACAACTATTGATTTGCTGACAGTCAACTTGCTTGTTGTGGAGCTACTGAGGAAGCAACAAAATAAATATAAATACTTTTTCCTGCAATTGTCACATCAGTTGACCCCATACAGATCCTACAAGCTAACACTTCCACTTCATACCACAAAAAGGATATCTTGCTTACCTTAGGATCTACCTTACTCTAGGAGGTAATTATGAAGAATGAGTGGCAAGACTGCTTCAGTCCCCTGTAGATACTAAATGAAGATCTTGACATTTTTCTTTTTTTCTTTTTAATTTATTTTATTTTTTTTTTATTTTTTATTTTTTTAATTTCAGAATATCATGGGGGTACAACACTTTGGCCATACACATTGCCCCTGTTCTGCCCGTGTCAGAGCCACAATCGTGGTCGTCTCCCAAACTGTGCTCCCCACATCCATTCAGTGAGAGTTTTTCCCATCCCTTCCACCCTCCTCGCGCCCGCCCGCCCTCAGATGAATGTTATTGCCCTGTGTGATGTCAGTGTTGATCAGTTAGTACCAGATTTGATGGTGAGTACCAGTGGTGCTTGTTTTTCCAATCCTGCGACACTTCGCTTCGAAGAATGGGTTCTAGCTCCAACCAGGATAATACCAGATGTGTTAATTCACTATTGTTCCTAATTCCTGAGTAATACTCCATGGTATACATATACCACATTTTATTGATCCACTTGTGTATTGATGGGCACCTGGGTTGTTTCCACATCTTTGCAATTGTGAATTGTGCTGCTATGAACATTCGTGAGCAGATGTCTTTATTATAAAATGTCTTTTTTTCCTTTGGATAAATACCCAGTAGTGGGATTGCTGGGTCAAATGGTAATTCTACTTTTAATTCTTTGAGGTATCTCCATATTCTTTTCCATAGAGGTTGTACTAATTTGCAGTCCCACCAGCAGTCTATGAGTGTTCCTATCTGTCCACATCCCCGCCAACATTTGTTGTTTTGGGACTTTTTGATATGAGCCAATCTCACTGGAGTTAAGTGATATCTCATTGTGGTTTTGATTTGCGTTTCCCTGATGATTAGAGATGTTGAGCACTTTTTTATATGTTTGCTGGCCATTATTCTGTCTTCTTTTGAAAAGTTTCTGTTCATGTCCTTTGCCCATTTTTTAATAGGGTTGTTTGATTTTTTCTTCTTGATTTTCCTAAGTTCTGTATAGATTCTGGTTATCAGCCCTTTATCGAGGTGTAGCATGAAAATATTTTCTCCCATTCTGTAGGTTGTCTGTTCACTCTAGTGATAGTTTCCTTGGCTGTGCAGAAGCTTTTCAATTTGATCAGGTCCCATGTATTTATTTTTGTTGCTGCTGTGATTGCTTTGGGGGTCTTCTTCATAAATTCTTTGCCTAGGCCAATGTCCATAAGAGTTTTTCCAACATTTTCTTCGAGAATTCTTATGGTTTCATGTCTTAGGTTTAGATCTGTTATCCATTGTGAGTTGATTTCTGTGAGAGGTGAGAGGTGTGGGTCCACTTTCAGTCTTCTATATATGGCCATCCAGTTTTCCCAGCACCATTTGTTGAATAGGGAATCTTTTCCCCAGTGTATGTTTTTCTGGAATTTGTCAAAGATCAGGTGACTGTATGAGGTTGGTTTTATATTTGGATTCTCAGTCCTGTTCCATTGGTCTACGTGTCTGTTCTTGTGCCAATACCATGCAGTTTTGGTTACTATAGCCTTGTAGTATAGTTTGAAGTCTGGTAGACAGATGCCTCCCAATTTGTTCTTTTTGCTTAAGATTGCTTTGGCTAGACGGGGTCTTCTCTGGTTCCACACGAAGCGTAGAATTATTTTTTCTAGATCGGCAAAAATGATGTTGGTATTTTGATAGGGATTGCATTGATTCTGTAAATTAATTTAGGTAGCAAAGCCATTTTTACTATGTTGACTCTGCCTATCCAAGAGCATGGTAGGGCTTTCCATCTATTTACATCCTCTGCAATTTCTTTTCTCAGTGTTTCATAATTCTCTCTATATAGGTCTTTGACCTCCTTAGTTAGATATGTTCCTAAATATTTAATTTTCTTTGTTGCTATTGTGAAAGGTATTGCATCTTTAATTTGTTTCTCAGCTTGATTGTTATTAGCATATATGAAGGCTATGGATTTGTGTCTATTAATTTTGTATCCTGAGACTTTGCTGAATTCATTTATCAATTCCAGTAATCTCTTGGTTGAATCTTTGGGGTTTTCTATGTATAATATCTTATCTGCGAATAGTGAAAGTTTGACCTCTTCTGCCCCCATCTGGATGCCCCTAATTCCTCTGTCTTGTCTAATTGCTGTGGCCAGAACTTCCAGCACCATGTTGAAAAGAAGTGGAGATAGTGGGCACCCTTGTCTGGTGCCAGTTTTAAGGGGGAATGCTTTCAATTTTTCCCCATTCAGTATGATATTGGCTGTGGGTTTATTGTATATGGCTTTAATAGTTTCTAGGAATGAGCCATGCCTATATTGTTAAGAGTTCTTATCATAAAAGGATGCTGGATTTTGTCAAAAGCCTTTTCTGCATGTATTAAAAGGATCATATAATCTTTGTTCTTGCTTTTATTTATATGGTGAATTACATTTATAGATTTGCGTATGTTGAACCATCCCTGCATCTCGGGAATAAAGCCGACCTGATAGTGATGAATTATTTTTTTGATGTACATTTGAATTCAGTTTGCAAGGATTTTATTGAGAATTTTTGCATCTATATTCATAAGGGATATTGGTCTGTAGTTTTCTTTTTTTGATGTATCCTTTCCTGGCTCTGGTATCAAGGTGATATTGGCTTCATAGAATGAGTTTGGGAGGATTCCATCCTTCTGGATATTTTCAAATAATTTCTGCAGTATAGGCACCAGTTCTTCTTTGTAGGCTTGGTAGAATTCAGGTGTGAACCCATCTGGTCCAGGACTATTTTTGTGGGTAAATTTTTTATTACTGCTTCAATTTCAGTGCTTGATATTGGTCTGTTTAGAAATTCTGTTTCTTCCTGGTTGAGCCTAGGGAGGTAGTATGTTTCTAAGAATTTGTCCATTTCCTCCACGTTTTCATGTTTGTGGGCATAGAGATTTTTGTAGTATTCAAAGATGATGTTTTGTATTTCCATGGTATCAGTTGTGACTTCTCCTTTTTCATTTCTAATTGAGCTTATTAGAGTCCTTTCCTTTCTGCTTCTGGTCAACCTGGCAAATGGCCTGTCTATTTTGTTTGTCTTTTCAAAGAACCAACTTTTTGTTTTATTAATCTTCTGTATTGTTCTTTTGTTCTCGATTTCATTTAATTCTGCTCTGATTTGGGTTATTTCTTTTTTCCTGCTGGCTTTAGGATTGCTTTGCTCTTCCTTTTCCATTTCCTTAAGATGATTCATTAGTTTACTGATTTGTGATCTTTCTGTCTTTTGGATGTGGGAATTTAAGGCAATAAGTTTTCCTCTCAGGACTGCTTTTGCGGTATCCCACAGATTTTGATAACTTGTGTCCCCATTATCATTTAGTTCAAAGAATCTTTTGATTTCCATTTGAATCTCCTCCTTCACCCAATAGTCTTTCAGCAACAGATTGTTTAGTTTCCAAGTTTTTGGATGAAGATGTGAGTTTCTGTTGGAGTTGATTTCTAATTTTATTCCGCTGTGATCTGAAAAGATACATGGTATGATTTCTATTTTTTTGAATTTGTTGAGATATGTTTTGTGGCCTAGGATGTGGTCAATTTTAGAGAAAGTTCCATGAGCTGATGAGAAGAATGTATATTCAGTTTTATTTGGGTGGAATGTTCTGTAGATATCTGTTAGGCCCAAATGTTCTAGAGTCCTGTTTAGGTCTTTTATTTCTCTATTTGTTTTTTGTTTGGAGGATCTGTCCAGTTCCATCAGTGGGGTGTTGAAGTCCCCTGCTATTATGGCATTGCTGCTTATTATGTTGTCTAGATCTAGCAGTATTTGCTTTAGGTACCTGGGCGCTCCTGTGTTGGGTGCATAAATGTTTAGGATTGTTAAATCCTTTTGTGAGATTTTTCCCTTCACCACTATATAGTGTCCATTTTTGTCCTTCTTTACTTTTGTTGCTTTAAAGTTTATGTCATCTGAAATAAGGATGGCTACTCCGGATTTCTTTTGGTTTCCATTAGCCTGGAAAATTGTATTCCATCCTTTCACCTTGAGTCTGAATGCGTCTTTGTGTGTAAGGTGTGCTTCCTGAAGACAACAGATACTTGGCTTGTATTTTTTAATCCATTCAGCCAGCCTATGTCTCTTCAATGGGCAGTTCAAGCCATTTACATTTATTGAGAGAATTGATATTTGGGGTAAATTTCTGATTATTCTAATGGGTGGTGTCTTTTGTTTTACCTCTTGCGTCATTGTGGAATCTGGTTTCTGGGGTTTTAGCTTTTGCATAGTTTTACATAGGTGGGTGTCTGTTGTTCTGGTTAGTGTAAAATGCAGGTCTAAGCACTTCTTGCAAGGCTGGTCTGGATTTTGCAAATTCTATCAGTGATTGCTTATCTGGAAACGTCTTTATTTCTCCCTCGTATAAGAAGCTTAGTTTGGCTGGATACAGAATTCTGGGTTGCCCTTTGTTTTGTTTTAGGAGACTGATGATGTCTCCCCATTCCCTTCTGGCTTGTAAGGTTTCAGCTGAGAAATCTGCAGTTAATCTGATCCGTTTCCTTTTGTAGGTTACCTGCTCTTTTCGTCTTACAGCTCTGAGGAGTGCCTCTTTTGTGTTTACTTTGGTCAGTCTAATAATTATGTGGCGTGGTGAATGCCTTTTCGCGTTGACTCTCCCAGGAGTCCTGTGTGCTTCTTGTACTTGGATATCAAGATTTCTGGCTAAGCCATGGAAATTTTCCTCTATTATTCCTTCAAATAAATTTTCCAGCCCATGCGAATTTTCTTCCTCTCCCTCAGGGATACCTATGATCCTTATGTTTGGCCTCTTTACATAATCCCACATTTCTTGTATGCTTTTTTCCTGCCTCTTGTTTTTGTGTTCTTTCTCTTCGGCTGATTTATTTAGTGCATAGGAGCTGTCTTCTAGCTCTGAAATTCTTTCCTCTGCATGGTCCAGCCTATTCTTAAGGCTTTCCACTGTGTTTTGTAGATCATTGAATGCTTCTTTCATTTCTAGGATTTCTATTTGATTTTTCCGTAATATTTCTATTTCTTTGGAGAATTTTTTGTTCATTTCTTGCATTTTTCTTGTGGTTTCTTTGTGCTGGGATTCAATTTTCTCTTGAATTTCATTGAGCTTTCTTATAATCCATAAACGAAATTCCTCTTCTGTCATTCTACCCATTTCATTTGGGTTAGTATCCATTGCTGAGGAACTGATGGTTTCTTTTGGGGGTGACTTTTCACTCTGATTTTTCATGTTCCCTGAGTTCTTTCGCTGGTTTTTTCTCATCTGGCCTCTTGGTCGAGAGCTGGGGGTGTTAGAGCTAGTTTATGTCCCTGTCACCAGGCCCACAAGTTTCGTTCCTTGGCAAAGCTAGGGAGAGAAGTAGTGGCCTATATTGCCTTAGGTGTATTTTAGCAGGTTTGGTGGATCTTGGGTTATCTCTGACCTGTTGTCTTCTCCTCTTCCCAGTGGAGTGTGGTGAGAATGACCTCCCAGCTTGGGCTCTAAGCTAATGAATTGTACTTGAGGATAGGAGTCCACAGCTCCCTATTAGGTAGGTATTCTGTTATGTCCGTGGCAGACTCTGATCCCCCAGTTGGGGTATGTGAAAGCCCCGTGCTTTGGGAGGGGCCTTGTAGCTCTTAGGGATTACTTTGACCCTGCTCCTCCTGAGGTGCAGATAGAAATACAATTTCTTTTGGCTGCAGTGTGGGAGCTGAATTGGGAAAATTCTACACAGCTCAGAGGTTGCTCATCTAGCCACGTGTGTCTGCCCTTCTGATGTGCATCTCCGCGTGATACTGGTTGATAGGGGGATCTCCAATTGTGCACCCCTTTTCCATCACTACACCCCAAGGTGACACAGATGGCCGTCTCTATCCTGAGTAGTCTCCACTGGGGGGATGTTCCCATGGGGAGGGGGGAGTAGTGGCCGCTGGAAGTGCTCTTGGATGGCGCGAAATTCCCTATTGAAGTGGGCAAGATTATGTGGAGCTGCTCTGGTTCAACCTGTGGCTCTTGAGGTATTTGGTTGTCATGAGAACCAGCAGTTATACCAAATGAGTCACTTTAGCCAGCAACCTTCAAAATGAGCGATCTCTGGGACACAGGAGGGCTGGGATCTGAAGGGCGGGCACTAGGACCAGCACGTAGAGGACTTGTTGGAGGCCAAAGCCGGGTTAGCAGGACCAGATGGATGAGCTGCAAGCTGTTTCCAATACACAAAGGTCCCGCTGCTACAGTTCCGGCATCTCATCCCACCTGGAACCCACGGATGCAGCTGTCCCTGGCCATCAAGGGCAAAGCCTGTCTCGCCCCAGTGGAAGAGCCCCGGGCCGGGGTGGGGCGGAGCTAGAGACGCGACTCACAGCTCCGGGCGGGGGGCTTCCAAGATGGCTGCCGCCGCCAGCCTGGCGCACAGCCGGGCTCCGATCGTGCCAGGAGCACAGCTTTTCTCCGCTGGCCGTGGCAGCGGCAGTTGCTAGAAACCTCTAAGGGCGTGTCCCGCTCTCCGTTAAACTCCTGGGCCCAGTCCCGCTGACTTCTAGTGGCACAGTGCTAGCCTGCGGTTTCCCACGCACTGTCCCGGGAAGCTATATCTCTGCCCAGTGTGATCCCCAGCCCTGCGTGGTCTCTGTATACTGCCGCTGAGAGTTGTGTTTGGCTTTCCAGTTACTCCATCTCCAAAGGGTCTGTTGCCTTGTGCAACCGCCCTGCCCCAACTCTGGGTTTGTCCCTGCCTGAGTGGATTGGGAGGTGCGTAACCGCTTGGGGGGCAGGTCGCGCCACGCGGACCTGGTGAGTGCGTCCTTCCCCCGTGCTCTGGGCTCTATTGTGCTCCGTGCGCCCTCAGATCTTTGTGAAAATTTTGTACCTGTTTTCTTGGGCTGGGCGTTCCGCGTTGTTTCTCTGTAATTCGCAATGCTGTTTTCGGAGTGAGCGGTCTGTGCTCACATGTAACCCCTGGCGTTCTTCACCTCCTTCCCTGGGAGCGGTGCAGTGGGAGGACTCTATCACACCGCCATTTTTCGAGATCTTGGCATTTTTCTTTAACAGCTGGCCCTGCCTTAAGACAGGCAGGAAGAGAAACAGCACATGGGGGTAAATTGGTTAGGGTAGTTTAGCTACATCTGACTCCAACTAATCTAAATAAAAAGGCCCTTTATTGACTTATTTAACTGGAATCGCAGAGTAGGGTGGACTTGAGAATGACCGTAAGGTCACGACTCTGGTTCTTTTTCTCTGTAGTTTTCCTGGCTGTGTCCCCTTCTGAATAATAATTGCATCCTTGCCTGCTTCTCTCATGGAGAACAATTTCTGAAGTGGTTCCTACATTCACAGCCACATACCACAATGTCCTGAGGAAGATAGAAAATGTTCTTATCACAGACTTAAGCAAGCATCCTGAGATCCACCCTGAGTGGGTTGTTTTTATTACTTGCTCATTCCCAGACCAATGATTGCAGACCAGCAAATGGAATGGGCTGATTGACATAAGCCAAGAATGCTTCACCTTGAAGCTGGATGAAGTCAATTTTTCTCACAGTCTCCTAAATGAGTAGAAGTTGGACCAAACTTTGAATGTCTTAGGAAAGAAAAAAATTATTCTAGCTAGGCAAACCAAGGAGAAAAAAAAAAAAGGAAAGAAAAGAAAGGAAAATAGAAAAGAAGAAAGACCTACAGCAAAATATAGCAATAGTTCTCAACTTTGGCTGCACGTTAGAATTGCCTGGGAGCATTTACAAATCCTAATGTCCAGCAAATGTCCCAGACCAAATAAATCAGAATCTCTGGGGGAAAGGAGAGGGCAGTCCTTTTTTAAGGCTCCACGATTGATTCAGATGTGCCCTTCAATGAAATCACTGCATTACATGGGAAGAGTTTATTATAGAAAGATAGAACTCATATCTGTCAGCTTCTTTCCTCATGCAGGGATGTTGAGGAGAGATGACTTGGTTTTATTCCCCAAGCTCTGACAGCTTAAAGCCACCTGAGCTGACAGTTGCATTTCTCCTTTCAAAGTGGCTTAAATGTAGTAGAATTGTACTTTTCTAGCTTCACAATGAACAGCACAAAGGTTACAACTGTGGCTAAATCCCACGTGGTAGGCACAGAGAAAGCCATTGTAAGTACTGCTTTTCCAGAGTGACAGAAAATAGAGAGGGATTATAGTTGGGTTTAAAATACCATTTTATTCCCTCCACCATAAGTGGTGTTTTTAGAGCGTGCAACTACGAGTCCAGCACGGTCGGCTGTGGCACAGCTTTGTTTTGGTTTGTTCTGACTCTGGTCACTATCCTTTCATCCATTTACTACTCATTTTCTTACTCTCTGTTTGCTGTTCTGGCTTCCGTAGTTACCCTTCAGAGAATTCAGCAGACGAATCAGGCCCAAGACTGAATTACAGTAGAGAGAAACCAAAGCCCCCTTCAGACTTGTAGTTTCCTGCTTTTCTTTCTTTCTCCTTCTCTTCTCCACCTTCTCTTTCCCCTTCCCCTTCTCCTTTACCTTCCCCATCTTCTGAGAGGAGTAAAAAAATATAAAACAGATTTTTTCTATCTTGTTTGATTTCCAAAACTAAGTAGTTTAGTTGCCTTGTTTGGAAAGTCTTATCTTCTATTAGTTCATTTTATGTATGTTCAGAAAACACTTTAATAGAAAAATATCAGCTACTAT
Source organism: Daubentonia madagascariensis (assembly GCA_023783475.1). Classification (NCBI taxonomy): domain Eukaryota; kingdom Metazoa; phylum Chordata; class Mammalia; order Primates; family Daubentoniidae; genus Daubentonia; species Daubentonia madagascariensis. The sequence goes on along the minus strand of JAKFHU010001631.1, from coordinate 15,664,641 downwards.
TGCTCTATGTTTTGTCCTAAATTCATTCATTCATCCACTAATTTATTAATAAAACATAAAATTATTGAATGCTTAATACATGCCAGGCACCGTACCAGGTTCTGAGGGTAAAGCAGTGCTAAAAATATTAAAGTAAATCAATAAAGTTGCTGTCCTCATGAGCTTACATTCTAATGAGGGGAGGCCATCTATAAGCAAATATATCATAGATCAGGTAGTAATAAATTTGATGTAAAATGATAAAGGAGGTTAAGAAGGAAAGAGAAATTTGGGGGAAGGGTTCAGTGGCAGGGAATGGGGGTTTTTGGTTGCTACGTTAAATGGAGTGATGAGGGAAGGCCCTCCCTCGACTAAGGTGACATTTGAGGAGAGACCTGAATGCAATAGTGGAGCAAGCCATGGGGACACCTGAGGGAAGCATCCCAGGCAGAAGGAAGAGCAAGTGCAGAGACTCAAGGTGGAAGAACACTGGGTGTGTATGAGGAGGACAGGAAAGAGGTAGGGCAGAGATAGCAGGGCTCAGATCATGTAATATCCTAGGTACCCTTTGAAGAAATTTGGCCTTAATCTGAAAAATGAGAAGCCATTGGGGGATTTTGATCAGAAGGATGATGTGATCCAACATATTTTGAGGGAATTTTATGTTGAGAAAAAGTTTAAGGAAGCAAGGGCAGACTCAGAAAGGGTTAAGTAGTTATGGTTTAGGAATTTTACATGTAATATTAGGTTATGGTGTGAGATAAGGCTATGCCTTAGTTTGCTGAAAACATTCCTTCTTGGTGTGTGAGGTTCCTTTGCCATGTATTAAATATTCATACAAAACTATAACCTGCTTCAGAAGTCTTTATTCAGTTCATTGAACTAACTATTGATTATCTCACCCATACCTTAATTATTGAATTACTGTGGCTTTTATTGTACAGTAATAAAATCTCATGTTTTCAGTGAATACTTGATCAATCAGAAAAGGCACATCACATAAAGTTGTCACTGGAAGAAAATATACAAAAATAAAAATAGTCATGTTCCTGGGGTGGTAACATTATGATTTTATTTCTTTATTCTCATCTATAGCTTTCTAATTTTTTATGATAAATCTTGCATTTAGTTTTATGATTACAAAAAAAATACACATTAAAATAAAAGAAAAAATCCTCTGTCCCTTGCCAGAACCACTTGCCACCAATATACACATAATATTTGTGTTATTTGAATAACTATAAATGCCTCAAAAGAAACCTGATTTCTCAATAAATTGAGGACTCCAGATTCATATATCTCTGCCTATTCAGCATTTCAATTTTCACCTAATAGGAAAATATCAAACTTAAAATGACTGAAAAAAGAGTCATAATTCCTCTTTCCTCAAAACTGCTTCTCTGCAAATTTTCCTAATTCAGTAAATGGTACCTACCATTTGTTTCCTAATTACTCAAGTAAAGCCCCTGGAGTCACCCTGACCCCTCATTTTTTCTCATGCCTGACCTCTAATAAATCAGCAAAAACTGTTGGTTTCACCTTAAAAACTTTGACCAAATCCTTGTACTTCTCCCCACCTCAAAGACCACCACCTTCTAATTTATCTTCCTTTGTTCCACTCAAATTTCCACCCAGCAGATAGTGAAACTCTAGCTCTGAAAAGCTTGAAATACCAGAATCAGATCATGTTAACCACTTCCATAGAACTTTTCAATAGTTTCTTATCGCACTGAAAATAAAAGCCAAAATATTTGCCATGGCCAACTAAGTCCTACATGTTCTTTTCCTGGATGACAGCAAACTGGTTAGCTACTCCCCTCCCCTCTCCCACCAGGCCCTGTGCACACAGTCCTTGCTGTTTGTCAACATTGCCAAATGCATTCCTCCAGGACTTGATGCATTTCCTGTTCTTTATGCCTGCGATTCTCTTCCTCCAGATATTTGCATGGCTTGTTCCCTTACTTCATTTGGTCCCTACTTAAACTGTCACCTCTTCAGAGAGGACTTCTATGACCAGCCTATTTATAATAGCACCCTGAATCATGCTCCACCTTTTCACCTGGTTTATTTTTCTTCAAAGAACTTATTACGACCTTTGTATGCATTTTGTGTTGGTTCCTGTTGATTGTCTACCACCCCACTTGAATCGGAACACTAAAATTCTCAAAGAATGAGCTTATGAAACAAAGGAGGCACTATATTTTACCTAAAAGTATAATAATTAGAAATAATCAAAGGAGAGCCATTTAGAAAAATACCTACCCCTAGCTATATGACTACTAGTTTACTATGTAGTTTCTTAATTTATTTTGTCCAGCATTCTCAGCATAAATATAAATATTTGATTCCATTCTATTACTTTTGTTATTTTTACAAAAAGCAAATTCAAAATTATAAAAATATTTACTTTTTTTAATTTTAAATTTATAAACATATTCTTATAAACAAGAAAAAACACCTAGCTCTTTGTCCACAATTTAGGGTAATCCTCTTTACCTGTGTTCATCATGCACTCATAAATATTATTGTATTATTATTATCTACACACACACAAATATATGTACACATACATATATATGTATATACACATAGACACATACTTGCATACATACACATAACTGCATGTTTGCTATGTGCAAGCCCTTGAAACATTTGTAGACACCTTTATGTATCATTTATGTCTTCTCTTTCCAAACAAAACAAACTAGCTCTGTCAATTCCTTCTCATATGATATGGTTTTAGGCCTTTCAAAGCTCTGCTTTTCCCAGATCATATTCCAGCTTTCTAACATAGTACTCAATTCCTCATATTTCAACATTTAAATACTATATATGTTGGCAATGGTTTCACACATGTACCATATTACCTCTTTTGTTCTGGACACAGTATTCCTATTAAAGAAAATTAAAATTACCTGCAATTCCCAGCCATATAACTGTGGTTCATATAAGCTAATGTCATAATAGTTCTCTCCTGACATGATTTTTTTTAACTGAAATGTGTTATTTTACATCTGTTCACAATATATATCATTTTAGTAGTTTTAGTCATCATTCCAATCTGTCATGATTTCTTTGAACTTTGATTCTATCTTTCTTTCTTTTTATTAGCTATTCCTCCCATATGTCTATCATCTGCAAAGCTTATAATCGTGCTTTTATGTCTTTGTTCAAGTTGTTGATAAAAATGTTAGGTAGAACAGAGTCCCATAATAATGCACATAATACTAATATTTTATATTTGCTTGATGCTGAAGCATTCACAAAGCACATTCATATACATGACCTCATTTGATACTATAATCCTAGGTTGGAGGATGGGTAGTCTTTTTGTTTTTACATTCCTATTATAGATAAAGAAATTTGTGCTAGGAGAACATAAATCACACCACTACTGGTTGAGACTTAGTACTATAACTTAAGTATTTTAAAGAGGTTTTTGTTTCTAGTTTTAACCAACTATGAATTTGAATTCACCTAACTATATTATCATTCAGCTCATATTCATGCATCTGTAATCAGTTTCATAAAGCTGGAAGGACTAACTCCCATTCTTCTGGGAGAAATGGAGTCAAAACAGGTAGAACAGACCAAAGAAGAAAGGGTCCCTGCTGACAGAAGTGAGGAGGGGGACAAAGGGAGACCGACAGCTGGACTCTTCAGATGGCCTGAAGAAGGGAACTTAGGGAAGTTGGTGGGGAGTCTGCTTTGGAGTGAGCCATGTGGGGGATATCCCCACAGTGAAATATAAGGTGCCAATGTCCCTTGTTTGGAAGCCTAATCTGGGGTCTGAGAACATACTGGATGATAAATCTAGCTGATCGAAGAAATCTGCCCTGATAGTAAGCATCCAAGGCCAGAATTGGGTGACATCCTCCTCTGACGTGAGCCCTGACTCAGCCCAAAGCATTCCTGTGAGGCTTCATCTCTGGATGAGGCATAGCAGTGATGCACTGTAGTTACCCACAGCACAACAACCCTGCTCTCCAGCAAAGAGGAGCAGAAGTGGGAAAGAGCCTGGGAATTGAATCATAGCTCCATCCTTACCAAGTTAAAATCACGTGATAACTAAGGCAATGGACAGAGCAGGCATTTATTAGCAGGCACAATCATATAAAATTATGAATATTTGACTCTTTTTGACAAATGACAAGTTCCTGTGGTTTACCCAATACATTCTAGTTATGTTCTGAAAGGTTTTAAAAGGACCAGGATAAGGACATTGTGCCCAAAGTGTTCATCATAGCTTCCTTCCTTTAAAGACCTTTTCAAAAAGAAATTATTTTAACTGGATTTTGCTGTTTTTTTTAAAGCATTTTGTTATTTTGGATGAGTAACATTAATTCATAAACATCCTATCAAATCTATCTGATTATCTCATTAGTGGAAAAATATCAAATAAGACCACTGAAACAAGTATATATTGAGGATTTCCTACATGCTAGGCACTATAGTAGGTGCTAGGGATAGAAAAATGATTATATAAAATTCCTAACTTCAAGAGTTCCCAACCAAATTAAGGGGTTTGGCAAAACCAAATAAATTATAAATAGTAAAATTAATTCCAGATAAAAATATGGAAAGATAGAAAGCACTTTTCTGGGCCAGTTAGGTTAAGGGAGGCTTTCCAGATAAAATGAGAACAGATCTGGGTTTCAAGGTGGATAAGAATGATCCAGGTAGAAAAGAGGGATTACAGGGCATTCTAGGCCAGGAGAGTAACTAATTCTACAAAGGCCAGAGGTGTGGGGATGGGGAAAGTGTTGAAATATGATGGAAGGTCAGATAGACACAAAATTGGGAAATGTTTTCTTTTACTGATGGTATCACCTACTGGTAATGTTAATTAACCTTGTCCTGATGAAAATCTTAAATATCTTTGATTTTTTTGAAGAGATTACATCAACACTTCAATATTTCCTTGTGCTTTGTTTCATTTAATTTCCTTGTGTTTTAGATTTTAAAAAGTAAGATAGTAAATTTAAAGAAAAAAAAAAGAAAGTTATGCCTTGATTGAGTTACCTAACTTTATTTGCATAGCTATGTACATTTTAAAATAGAGCACAATATCAAAACAAACAATAATATCCCTGCCACGTTATGTGGCGGTATGATTATACACTTTAAAACTCAATTTTATTGTGCATATATGAAGACTGGTTTTTGATTGCTCAGGTTCTTTTGTTACAAACGCATAACAATTTCATTCTTTGTCTTAAAGTTCTAAGGTTCAACTATATTTGAATCATTCATAAAAAAAAATCATAAGTATTTTTCTTTATGAAATTTCCCCCCCCATTTCATAACTTGAAAATGACTAAAGCAATTTGTATGCTGGGGGGAAAGGGGCAGCTCTTTGTTCTCAGATAAGGGAAAGGGAGTTTGAGAATCAAAAGATAATTTCTTGAAAGAAAAGGGTGAATAGGTCAAACCAGAACATGATACTAGATGTTGTTTTGAAATGCTAACAATAGCATCCCTTCCCACTTGCCTTTCTGGTGACATGGTCTGAAATAAAGCTGTCAAGTGCTAGCACCCCAGGGTCTCTCTGCAGACCCTCTTTTAAAAGCCAAAAGACCCAGGACTCTCCATCTACTCTCTTCTACTTTAGAGTCAGAAACACATAAGATTGAAAGGAAGGTTAAAATCTAAGCCAGACAATAAGGAAGTGTCTGAAAGGGCTTGTTCACCCTGCAGTTTAATGAAAGCTGTTGGTTCTGAGGTGGAAGTTATGCTTTGTTGGAGACTTCTGGTCTCCTAGAAGTTTGCAATCAAAGAGAAGTCGGAGTCTGATGTGGTTGAAGGCAAGTGGTAGTGTCTGTGTTGCATTGCTCGACTGTGATTCAGAGGCCATACGCAGGCATATGTATTGAAATTGGAATCCCTGGGAAGTCCCCAACAGAAGGCTTCCAGTTGTGTTCTGCCAAAGCAGAACAAACCCAACAGGATCCAGAGTTCCTACTACAAAGACAGTGTGACTGAAACTAGTGGCCTTTTTTTTGCCACTTCTGTTGTTCCTATCCATAGAATCCTTTGCTAGATAGCACACTAGTGAGCCATGTCAGTGTACACAGATTGATTTACTACATTGTTAGGAACTATCAAAGTCTAAACTATTTATGAAATGGGTTTGGTTAAAGGTATATAGACCACATAATTATGATATATGGATCAGTGTCTTTGAAAAGGAGCATGGAATTAAACAGTGCCTTACTTAGATATTAAAATTATATTAAATATATATTATTTAAATAAATATTAAAATATATTAAATATATCATTTAAATTAAACAAATATTAATTATAATAATAATTATAGATAATTATAATGTTAATAATTTTATATATATATATATGGGGGGGAGAGAGAGAGAGACAGGATCTCGCTCTGTTGCCCAGGCTGGAGGGCAGTGACATCATCATAGCTTACTGCAACTTCAAAATCCTGGGCTCCAGTGATCCTCTTGCCTCAGCCTCCTGAGTAGCTGGGACTACAGGCATGTGCCACCACGCCCGCCTACTTTTTCTATTTTTTGTAGAGATGGGGCTTGCTCTTGGTCAGGCTGGTCTCGAACTCCTGACCTCAAGCAATCCTCCTACCTTGGCGTTTCAGAGTGCTAGGATAACAAGCATGATCCACCGTACCTGGCCTAATTATACATATATATTGAAGGCCAATAACACATTTTAAAATATAAATACACACTGACTCTCCACGGGGGATATAGTAAGAAAATATAGTATTATGAAGATATGTGCAGAATTCAACATTAGATACTGAATAATCTAGTGACTGTACTAGATTTGGTGTAGTTTAGTGATTACACCAAAAAGCTGACAGACTCAAAGTTAAGGGAGCAATAGGTATAATACAGTGAAAGCTGAAAATAAGGACAGAAAAGGACTTGGCAAAGAAGAATCAAGTTCATATAATCACTGAGTCAAGGCCCAACATAGTCTAGTTGCAGAATTGCTGCAGATTCTGCCAAAATACAGGATTTAGGGAAATGAAACAGTATTTGAGTGAGGTGGCTTATGTTTTGTAAATTTGATAATTTATTGCTAATAAACTGACTAAACTATGTTAAAGTAGCATGTGTAATCCAGTAGTGCCTGACACTGTAGTTAGAGTTTTTTGTGCATTAAGCCATCTCCCTATGCTAAGCTTTGTGGTTGGAGAGAATCTTAGGACCAAGGGGGAAGAGAAGAATATTGTATCAATTAAATAGGCTGAGAAAATGTTCAGAGCAGGGAGTGCTTATTGGAGTGGCTTTTCTTTAGTGAGAAACTCCTCTGTCTCATCACTTTTTGCCAGCTCTTTGAATTGAGATGCTGGAGAAAGAAACCTAACCTTTATGAGATTGGGTAACAGCATCCATACCGACTGTCCACAGAGCTGAGCAATGACTCCCTGACTATCATGGCCCTCTTTGTGAGAGTAAGAATGGTCAAATGACACCACAGGGACACCAAAGAACACCTTTTACCTAGATTCACCTGTTACTGCAGCCTGAAACTCCTGGGCTCAAGTGATCCTCCTGCTTCAGCCTCCCGAGTAGTGGGGACTACAGGCATGTTTGCATTATCTCTAAAGATATTTTCAGTAGAAGAAAATTCATATGCTCCTGTATGCTTGGAGGTTCTTTAAAACAACCTTTATGAAAATCCAAAAGAGATGCAGCTCTACCCCTTCCCATTGCTTTACCTCCTTATGTAACCCCAAGGCCAGGGAAGCCTTATTTTTCTTTGCTGGACTGACAAGGCTCCTTCCTATCTTGCCTTCTAATGGAAACTATCCTCCCTGAAACCCTCAGGATTCCAACTTTATCCAGGTCATTTCCTGAGCTTGCCTCCCTCTTTTCAGGCCCAACTCACTTTGTTCATCATGACTGGGCTCTCCGCTCTGAGTCCTGCTTCCGTACCTTCTGCCTTCTTAAAGCCTTTTTCTTTCCCTAACAGCTCCATATGCTTGCTCAATTTTCACCCTCAGCCCCCACAAACCTCTCTCCACAAGCTGCCCCTCCCATCTGGAAGCAATCCTCCCCCAGTTACATTAGTATTAAAAAATACCCTCATTCAGTCCACACTTTTGACTGAGTGCTGTAGCATTCTCTCTCCCACTGGAAGCTGAAAATTTGCATTTTATCACATCCACCCCAGCCCATATGGGGTCACCCTTCAATCCTCTGATATTTTTAGAGAAAGGGAGCATTTTGCTACAAGTGTTAGTCTGATATTCGTGGCTTTTCAGCTGAAAGTTTGGCTTTCTAGTGACAGGCTGCAGCAGAGATTGAGCTACTGCCGAGGAGAGAGAGTATTGCTGGGATTCTAGAAGCTATAACCTCCTCTTTCCTCCTGTGTGGCAAAATGTCAGGTACAGTGTGAACTAGTGTCAACTCGGCTGAGAGGAGGAAGTGCACGGAGGAAAGAGTGGACCAGACACAGTTTGGGTCAGAATCTTCTAAGCACTATTAGCAACTTCCCCAATTAAAATTCTGTGGGACAATCATTGGTTTCATAGTACTGATAATTTTCTTTGCCAGGACATATTCAGGATGTTACTTTTTGACCTTACATCCTAGAAACTTAAGTGATGCACTGAGAATATGGAGTTATCAGTGTAATACACCAGCTCGAGTTATTGTCTGTTCCTCTCTCTGAATAGCTGTATAAATTTAGGTGCTGCTCTGGCCATCAGTTTACTTCTTTGTAAAATGGGGATAATAGATTTGATTAATCCCAGAGGTCTGGCTCATTCTGTTTCTATGTGTGCATGACCATTGTGAAATGTATTGGAAGGTACCGTCAGGAACCCCTTCTTTGGTTGAAGAAATTGTTGAAATAGGATTAGAAGAGTTTTGAACACTTCTTGTTTCTATCTGGAATTATTCAGCTATAACAAAAAGACAAAAATGTATTACTTAACACCCAGAATGATTACAAGTGCTTCTGCCTTCTAAGGGAAATTGGATAAAATATTCTATGCATTGTTCTTTTCTTCTCATGGAGATCGGTTGAGATGATACAAGGTAAGGTAATCACAAAGCCTCTTGCCATTCTTTTGAGGAGGCTAGAACAGTCTATTACTTGACACAGTCCCTTAATGAATCTCTGGGTATGCAACAGCAGGCCCTGAGCTGGGTAGTTGGTGGAAAGCCCAAGTTTCTCTTTATAATAAAATGAAGGGGAGTATCCTCTCGGGGAGCCCAGGCAAAGGAGCCCCCCAAAATTGTGAAGCAGACAGTTTTTAGAGGGCTGAGCAGCAGACTGATGCAAAAACCTGTCACCTCAACCCTTCAGGAAAGTCCGAGGCATGGAAATAGCTTAAGAAGGTTTGAGTAGAAAGATAAGAACAGTCAAAGGGGGTTTGACCTGAGTGAGATTGGAGATCATTAGAAAATAGAGCTTAACCAGAAATTTGCAGAAATTTTAAGATGAGGATTAGAAATTTGGGATAATGGGATCAAGACACGCAAAATACTAAATGGGACTGTTGAGCTACTTGATAACATAGTTTTTGGAAAAAAAAAAACATTTTTATTGAAAACATATTCACAGTTTAGTACAGTGCCTGGCACAAAGTAATTGTACAACACATACTAGTTATTACCAATATTATTATTTTGGCAGTTATTATTGAATACCACATATGATCCTTTTCATAACTATTATCTCATTAAAAGCAAACAATAGTACTTAAAAGTGAATGCCATTATCCCAATTATATAGAAAAGAAGTCTGAGTTTCAAATAAATCAAATATTACCTATATTTTAATAAATAGAAAATTGCAAAGTCACTATTCAAACTCAAAAAACATGTTTCTTCCATGATATAAATTTTTCTAAATTCAATCATCCTAGTACTGGAGATGAGGTGATTATAAGTGTTACACAGACAAACAATAAAAATATTTAATACACAGGATGGGCATGGTGGCCTCTAATTCCAGCACTTTGGGAGGCTGAAGCAAGAGGAGCACTTGAGGCCAGGAGTTTGAGGACAGCCCACACAACATAGCAAGATCTGATCACTACTAAAATTAAAAAACTAGCCAGGCATAGTAGTGCATGCCTGCAGGCCTAGCTACTCAGGAGGCTGAGGCAGGAGGATAGCTTGAGCCCAGGAGTTTGAGGTTGCAGTGAGCTATGATCACCCCACTGCACTCCAGTCTAGGCAACAGAGCAAGACCCTGTACCCTAAAAAAAATGTTTTTAAATATGTAATAGACATACATTAATTTTAATGTACAAGAAAAATATTTGTGACCAGTGATAATAGATTTCCGGTTATAGCAGTGATTATAAAAATACTCTTAAAATATGTCAGAGTTAAAATGCACACTAAACTTTTTAAAAAATATTAACTAGTAATAATACAACTCTGGGAAAAGCCACAAAGGAAATATAATACTTGAATGGATAAGTTTAGAAAACACTGCAATGAATCATGCTTACTGGACTTCTCAAACTTCTTTCTTCACGAACTCACTGATGGCTTATGGACTAGAGAAATCCACTGACACACTCACACAAAATATCTTCTATTAAAATATCATTTAAAAATAATTCTACACTTCATGTGGAACCAGAGAAGACCCCGTCTAGCCAAAGCAATCTTAAGCAAAAAGAACAAATTGGGAGGCATCTATCTACCAGACTTCAAACTATACTACAAGGCTACAGTAAACAAAACAGCATGGTATTGGCACAAGAACAGAGACATAGACCAATGGAACAGGACTGAGAACCCAAATATAAAACCAACCTCATACGGACATCTGATTTTGACAAATTCCACAAAAACATACACTGGGGAAAAGATTCCCTATTCAATAAATGGTGCTGGGAAAACTGGATGGCCATATGTAGAAGACTGAAACTAGACCCACACCTCTCACCTCTCACAAAAATCAACTCACGATGGATAACAGATTTAAACCTAGGACGTGAAACCATAAGAATTCTCGAAGAAAACGTTGGAAAAACTCTTATGGACATTGGCCTAGGCAAAGAATTTATGAAAAAGACCCCCAAAGTAATCACAGCAACAACAAAAATAAATAAATGGGACCTGATGAAAGTAAAAAGCTTCTGCACAGCCAGGGAAACTATCACTAGAGTGAACAGACAACCTACAGAATGGGAGAAAGTATTTGCATGCTACACATCTGAGAAAGGGCTGATAACCAGAATCTATACAGAACTTAGGAAAATCAACAAGAGAAAATCAAACAACCCCATGAAAAAATGGGCAAAGGACATGAACAGAAACTTTTCAAAAGAAGACAGAATAATGGCCAGCAAACATATAAAAAAGTGCTCAACTTCTCTAATCATCAGGGAAATGCAAATCAAAACCACAATGAGATATCACTTAACTCCAGTGAGATTGGCTCATATCAAAAAGTCCCAAAACAACAAATGTTGGCGGGGATGTGGACAGATAGGAACACTCATACACTGCTGGTGGGACTGCAAATTAGTACAACCTCTATGGAAAGTAATACGGAGATACCTCAAAGAATTAAAAGTAGAAATACCATTTGATCCAGAAATCCCACTACTGGGTATTTACCCAAAGGAAAAAAAGACATTCTATAATAAAGACATCTGCACACAAATGTTTATAGCAGCACAATTCACAATTGCAAAGATGTGGAAACAACCCAGGTGCCCATCAATACATGAGTGGATTAATAAAATGTGGTATATGTATACCTTGGAGTATTACTCAGCAATGAAAAACAATGGGGAATTAACACATCTGGTATTATCCTGGATGGAGCTAGAGCCCATTCTTCGAAGCAAAGTGTCACAAGAATGGAAAAACAAGCACCACTGGTACTCACCATCAAATTGGTACTAACTGATCAATACTTATGTCACACATGGCAATAATATTCATCAGGGGGTGGGCAGGCAGAAGCGGGGTGGAGGGGATGGGAAAACTCTCACTGAATGGATGCAGGAAGCACAGTTTGGGGGATGTTCATGATTGTAGCTCTTACATGGGCAGTGCATGGGCAATATATATAGCCAAAGTGTTGTACCCCCATAATATTCTGAAATAAAAAAACAAAAACAAAAACAAAAAATAAATAAAATGTTGTCTACAAAATTGTTGTTGTAAAAGAAATATTTTAAAAGCAAGTAAAACTTCCTATGTGCTCTAACATTACTCTTTCCCCTCACTAGCTATCTCCCAGATCAAGATTTCCCTTTGTTGGAAGTCTTCCTGCTGCTGTGATGTGTCTTCCCCTTCATCACAGACAAAGCCCTGCACTGAGACCTACCTAATCCCCTGCCTCACAGATAACTCCAGGCATCTGAATGCGGTTTGTAGTCTGAGAACCTCAGGGGCTTAATTTACTCCAAGTGTTGAATTCTATTTAGGCCATCACTCTCCAAGAGGGACTCATCATGCCACAGCAGTGTGGATAAATACCTTCTCCACCCTTGCTTGTTTTCCTGTCCGTGGCAGTCAGCTTTCTAAAATGTCTCCCAGTGATCCCCACCTCCTGGTATTCATAGTGTCCCCTTCCCTGTAGGTTGGACATCACTTGCTTCTAATAGATAGAATCTAACAAAAGTGATAGGCTGTCACTTCTGTGATTAGGTTACACAAGATCACGCCTTCCATCTTGCTAGACCCTGTCCCTTTGACTTCTCCACTTGCACACTTTGATGAAGTAAGCAGCCATGTTGGAGAAAAACACTCGGAAGGGACAGAGGGTGGCCTTCAGTCAAAAGCCCACAGGAACTGAGGCCCTCATCCTCACAATGAATGGAATCCTGCCAGTACCATCTGAGTGACCTCAGACCGGTTCTCTCCTCAGCTGAGACTCAGATATTGGAGGCCGAGCCTGTACCTTGCTTGTAGCCCGTGGGAGACCCTGAAGAAAGAGACTCAGCAGAGCAGGTCCTAGATTCCTGGCCTATAAGAACTGAGAGAAAATAAATGTTGTTTCAAGCTACTAAGTTTGGGGGTAACCTGTTATGCAGCAATAGGTAACTACTATACTGTCTTACTGAATTAGACTTTTTAAAAAGGCCACAGTCTGGACCTTCTCTGTACACATAGCTGTATTTTACTCACTCAGGGAAAGTTTGCCATCAAATATATTATGCTGACTTTTAACTTCCTGCATATTATTCCCTACCTCTAAACCCAATTATTTCTGATAGAAACCCTGAGTGTTTTTTCCTCTCACATTTCCTTTGAAAAAGTTCTACCAGCTACAGTGAGGTTTCTGTCACTTATTTTCTCTCCTGTTCACAGCCCCTCTGCTGCTGAGCCCCCTGTTGCCTATGAAGCTGGAGAAGAATTTCTCAGCCCTGCCTCTGGTAAGAAACGATTCAGCTGCCTCTCTCTAGCAATTTCGGCCCTCTCTGGGCACTGACAGAGATTCTTGAGCCCTTAAAGTGTTAGGGCAAACTAGGAGAGTCTCTGGAGTCCTCCATAAGCTGATAAAAGTCTAAGCCCTGGGCTGAAAAAGCAAGAAAGCTTGTTTCCCCACTACCTTAAACTTTTCTTCTTTTATCATGTAATTATTTACTGCTATAAATATTCTTTTAACCACTGCTTCAGTGGCATCTCACAAGTTGCGATATATTATGGCTTTTATTGTCTTTCAATTCAAAATACTTTCTAATAGCCCTTATGATTCTTCTTTGACCCAATGGTTATTTAGAAGTGTGTTGTTTAATTTTCAAGTATTTGGAGATTTTCTAAATATATTTTTATTATTGATTTCTAACAATTCTATTCTTGTCACAAAACTACTTTGCATAATTTCAATCCTTTTAAATCTATTGAATATTCAAACTATGCTATAAAGTGATAGTAATTAAAATATTATGGTATTGGCATAAAAATAAACACATCAACCAATGGAGCAGAATTGAGAGCCCAGAAATGAACCCGTGCCTATATGGTCAATTGATTTTTGACAAAGGTATCAAGAACACACAATGGGAAAAGGAAAGTTTCTTCAATAAATTATGCTGGGAAAACTGGATATTCATAGGTAGAAAAATGAAATTGGAACCTTTTCTCACTCCATATACAAAAATCAACTCAAAGTGGATTAAAAACTTAAACATAAGACCTGAAATTGTAAAACTACTAGAAGAAAACATAGAGGAAAAACTCCAACCAAACTCTTGGTATTATCCTCCTGATTGTTATAAAAGTATTCTCCCTGATGCACTGTATCCTCCCCAAAATTTTAAATGCCTATGTGCAGCCATCTGCTGAATACCAAATGGTCTCTCTCAGATGGAATGGCAAAAACTCAAAGAAATGAGTAATAACAAAGACACTCTAACCTACGATATGTTGAGATTGAAAGAGCAAGCATGGTGGTGACTAAGGGTAGCACTGATGCCGTAAGCTTTGCTTACACTCTCATCTAGGTGAGAACCTGACCAAAAAGGGGGAATTGTTAAACAAAATGTATGGGAGGCTATTGTTTTGACCTGACCTCCTGCACTTGGCCCCAACACACCAAAATGGAGTCACTTGTGCTAAAATTCCATGTCACCAAACCAAAACTAAGTTACTTATCTGGCCTTCTGAAAAATCAGGAAGAGAAAGATCAAAGCCCCATTCCCAAACAGGCATTTTAGCCAGCATAAGGAAGTCCCCTCTGCTTTAGCCCTACAAGGAAAGTAAGTGTGAAATGACTAATCTTTATGTATCTTATTTTTGCTTTCTTCAGCCCTTTTCTGCCTATAAAACACACCTCCCCTGCTCAGCTCACTAGAGCACTTACTATTGTATTTTATAGAATGAGATGCTGCTCAATTCTAGAATCACTAATAAAAGTCAATTTGATCTTTAAACTAAATTTGTTAAAACTTTGTGTTTTTACAGCATATTTCAGGCAGGCCAAAACACTCTTTGTTTTCTCTTTCTTTTTTTTTTCCTCTCAAAATTTGCTTATAAGTGATGGCCAATTTTCATGTTTGCCTCCAATCTGTGCCTTAGGGAAAATATCCTGCCTAAAGCAATAGTTTTTAAATGTCAAAAAGATCAAGAATCAGATGGGCAACTGTTAAAGATTCAAATGCAGGTAGTCTTTATTTTTCTAATATCAAATCAACTATGACATCAAATCCATCCATTTCCTAAAGCTAATGAGAAATTCATATTCTGTCAGTAATTGGAATTCTTCCCTTTAGGAGTGTGAAATGATTCTAGGGGTTTTACACAAAGTAGATCTTTTGGGGAGAGCACTATGATTTGTGGTCCACATATGATGTTTTCATTTTCTAAACCTGCATGGTCCCTGCAGCAAAGTTGCTTTTGTGTCACACTTGGGCAGAGAGTTCTTTGTCATACCTGGAAGCTGTACTCTGGGCCATCTACCCTCTGGGGATGTACCATACAACCAGTTCTCTCCCAGGATTTTCCACCTCCATAGGCTCTCTCAAAAAGTAGGGCAAACAGCCCCAGATTTTGCAGGGCTCCTTTCCTCTCCTGACTTGGGAAATCTATTCTGCCTCTGTTCTCTATTTTTCTTCTCCAAGAACTCGCCTTCCTCCTCAAAGGCACTGCATTGTTTCCCATCTTCCTCAGGAATAAGTATTGAGGAGGAGGTGGCAATCTCCCTGCACTACCATCAGCCCTGAGCTAAGAGGACACGAACATCTGGCTATCCCCTCAAAACAGAGAGTGCAGATTACAAAAAGAAACATATATATACTCACACAAATAAATGTCTCAATAATTTATGCTGCCATACATAATATTTTTGTCTAAGTTCAGTCAGCTTCTGGGCAGTCTCATACACGGTTACTGTGTTATATTTTCTAAATAATTTTAACTGTTTATATTATAATACCTGATATCTATTATTTTGAAGTCTATATTATTTTAACTTTTATAATACATATATTTACAGCTTGCTGCACTTCTCAAAGAAACTGAATTTTATTTGCTCAATAGGGATAGAGCCTGAAGGAAAAAGACAGAAAGGATAATTTTATAAGAAATTGAAATGTATCCCTCTGATGATTTTGGCAAAAGAGCCAAAAGATGTCCTAATATGATTTTTTTATTTCAGCAAATACGAATGGAGTGTCTACTATAGGTGCAATACATAGCACACTATTTTCAGTATTGTAGGTGGATTCAGAGATGGTCTCTACCCCTCAGAAGCTTTCACTCTGACAGGCTGTTGCACCACATTCTGCCTGCCTCCTACTCTCCAGCTTTGTACCCTTCTCCCTCTCTCCTCCCTCTTTCTCTCCACGTGCTTCTCCCCTCTCTCACTTCATGGACCCTCTGCTGGCATCTCTGCCTCATTCTGCTATTCTCCTCAATTCTCTTCTCTGCTGACAATTTTTCTCATCTTAATCTGAGTTTCTTTTCTTTATAACAGCTGGCATGGGGGCCACCTGGCCCCTTTCTAGCTACTTTTCACTTTAATGCTTATTCTTCACTGCTTCCATCATTCATATTTGTCATCATAACTCTTGTCAAAGTTCACGAACTCCCAGCCCTCAATATGAAGTTCTTTTCAATTCACCACATTGCTTTCCAAGACTCTTTTTGTGCTTGGAGCGTAGCCCTTCACCACATGCAAGGGTGTGTTGTTCAGGGCCACCCAGATTGTTTTAACCATTCAACATCTTGGCATCAGGGACTACATCTTACTCATCTCTCTTTTGTCAAGTAGCATGTTCTGAGGACATAATAACTCCTCCATAAATAGGTGATGATAAAGCCCCAAAATAATGCACTGGCAAAAAGCAATGCCCTGGGGTTGGGCAGGCAAGGAAGGGGGTAGAGGCACAGTGAAGGAGGAGCTTCTCCAGGCAATCCTCTCTGTTGGGTTTGCACATTTTGTGCATTTCAGTACATTGAAATGTATGGGATATTTCAAATGATAAGCTAACATTGCATCTCTCTTCTTACTTGGATGGTATTTTGGGTTGTGGACTTCATGCAATGAAGATGGAAATGAAGCTCCAACAGTGAGAGGAAAAGTTGCCAATTTCCCCAGACAGAT
Organism: Daubentonia madagascariensis; assembly: GCA_023783475.1. Classification (NCBI taxonomy): domain Eukaryota; kingdom Metazoa; phylum Chordata; class Mammalia; order Primates; family Daubentoniidae; genus Daubentonia; species Daubentonia madagascariensis. The sequence continues at coordinate 15,647,646 of JAKFHU010001631.1, read as the reverse complement.
TGATTTGACCTTTAACACTGATGTTAAAAAATATGGAGATTCCTCCCCAAAATACATAGCTGCCCTTTGATTCTAGAAAGGTTATCACTTTTTCTTCAGTGCCTCTCCCTGCCTCTCTGCTTTACTTGTCTAACTCTTAGGGTGTAGTGCAGAGAACCTCACCTTGAAGGGAATGCTGTGGCTCATTATGTAAATCACACGGCCAAAGTTTTTATGCCTGTGAAACAGTTCTTAGTTTGCCTAGACTACTTTTTGACTTCAGAAAGAAATCATGTATCACAGTCTTCTTATGCAGCTTCACGAAAATTAACACCTGCCTTCTCCTTGCTGAAAAGAGACATATTGAAGATTGATGTTTATAAGAAGGATTGAACTCCTTTGAGATAGTTGCCACCTATGAAAATGTTGTTATTGTGTCCCATTTATGCATGGGACAAGGAGAGTAGATTGATTCCCTGATTTGTTCAAGGTTATACATTTAACAAATATAAAGTTATCAAAGCCAGAGAGAAAGGATGAGTACACAGATGTCTCCCAACCAAATAGATGGCTTTCATTACTCAAAAAATATCTAAAAGATAAAAATAAAAAACAGTCCCTGCATTGTATGGACAGTTTCCATTTTTGTTTGTTTTATTTAAGATTAATAGTACACCAGAACATTCTCTCCACTTCTCTCTGCCATTGCACATAATTTTACTTCCCACAGAGTCCTATTCCAAACTCACCTACTTCCCAGATTAATCTCACCTCCTCTGATTCTGAAGGTGGCACATTGTGGAAGATCAAGGAAGGGCTCAGAGCCTCAGTGCAGCCACAACAGTAACAAATTCTGAGCCCCAATTTCTACATCAGCAAAATAGGGATAATAAAGCATTATCAGGGTTGTAACCAAGGAGATAAGGTAAGGGAGGTATTGGTAAATTAGAAGAAAAGACTGCATAATTCTAGTTATAATTATGATTATCCTTCCTTTGTTGAGTAGATTTTGCCTGGCCTTAATATAGTACTCTGTTTGCACTATATTAATGTGTCTATTTGCAATTGCTTTCTAAGCCTTCCCAAGCCCTTTGCGTGACTTATAAACTCTCCAAGGACAGGGATATATCTTCTGTTTCTTTTATATTCAGGGCCTCCTACTCCCACATTAGTGCATAAGCAAAGATACCACCTGAATGTGAAGTGCCCTGAGAAGCAAGTGAGGGAAAATGACTTTGGATCACACACAGACTATGACAAGCATTCCAGACAGTGCACTTCAGTCAGAAGAGTGAGAACAGGAACTGGACAGTGGGTTTCAAAACCATAACAGCCTTGAGATGAAGCCACAGAGCAAATGGTTCTTAGCATTAGCAAGAGACTGTAGGGGGAAAAAGGTGAGAAAGTGAAGAAATTTAACTGCCTTATGGATAAAAGCACTGCTCTCTTAAGTTAAAGCACATGAATCTCAAGGCTTAGTAAGTGGAGTGCTGAGGCTCAGCAGGGACCCCCTTCTCCCTTCTCTCTGAGGTTTATCTTTCTCTTGGACTCTTTACTGGGAATCCGTTGCCACTGGCTCTTCCCTAAGGATACTGTTCTCTTCCTTAGAAGCTCAGGCCTAAATGCAGACAACATCCCTTTAGTACAGTTAAGAGTAGTAAAATGTCAAGAAGTTTATTAAAAGTAACAAAAGACAAATGAAAAAAATGCACAAGATCTCAAACCTGTACATTGTACAAAGCACGCGTTTCTAGCCCATGAGAGATGCCAACTTGCTTTCAAAGTTTATAGCTTGGCCCAGTTCTGAACAGAAAGCTTTACTTCTTCCACTAAAAGCTACTACAACTTTATAAACATCTTGCCTCACTTTCTTGCTTCCAAAATACCTATTTGACTCCATATGGAGGTTGTCATCTTACCTCCCTGTTGATTTCTGCTACTTAGTTATGATCTTTGGTGTAAAGACTAATGCAGAAACCTAACTAACCTTCTAACCAACCTTCTGCCTCTTACCTAACTAACCTAATTTAACTAACCTTCTGCCTCTCCACCTATCCTTCAGGACCATTTTACTGAGTTTTTAATTTCATGGGAAAAACCTTTCCCACTAGCCATTCCCATAGCTTGTGTCTGATTGGAACCCTCTAATATATCCAAGGACTGAAAGAAAACTGAGGCAAGGAAGGCTCTTGAAAAAACATGGCAACATTTTTCAAAATTATAATACCACAACCAAGATATATTCACATCGTATGCAGATTTCACCAGTTTTACCTGTACACATGTGTATGTGGTGGGGGGGTTGTATGTGTATTAAATACTATAGGAATTCTGTCATTTATGAAGTTTTGTGTGTTCATCACCACAGTCGAGACACTACAGTTTCAACACCACAATGATCCCTTGTGTGGCCCCTTTTAATAACCCCCCTCCATCCCTCCCACACCCCATCTCCTGTTCTCAACCCTGGAAACCATCAATCTATCCTCTATTTTAAAATTTTTGTTATTTTAACAATGTTGTAAAATGGCATCATAGTCTGTAACATTTTGAGATTGGCTTTTTTTCCCACTCTGCATAAATTCCTAGAGATCTGTCCAACTTGTTGCTTTCATTAATAGTTCATTCCCTTTTATTGATGAGTAGTATTCTGTGGTGTGTATGTCCCACAGTTTCCTTAAACTTTCACCTATAGGAGAATATCTGGGCTAGTTCCAGCTTTTGGCTATAACAAACAAAGCTATAATGAGCATTTGTTTTTGTGGATTTTTTTTTGTGAAAAAGAATTTCCATTTCTCTAGTATAGATGCCCAAGAGTACAACTGCTGGGGCATATGGTAACTTCATGTTTAGTTTTATAAGAAACTACCAAACTGTTTTCCAGAATGACTGTCCCATTTTAAATTCCCATCAGTAATGTACAAGTGATCCAGTTTCTCTGAATCCTTGCCAGTATTTGGAGTTGTCACTGCTTTTTATTTTAGCCATTCTGATAGGTGTGTAGTGATATCTCATTGTGGTTTCAATTTGTGTTTCTGTGATGGCTGAACACAGCTAATGATGTTGAACATCTTTTCATGTGTTTATGTACCATCTGTATATCCTCTTCCATATAACATCTTCAGTAAAATGTCTTTTGCCTGTTTTCTAATTGGAAGGCTTGCTTGTTTGTTATTTATTTATTTAACTGTTGAGTATTGAGAGTTATTTAAATATTTTAGACTCTAGTCCTTTGTCAGACATGTGGTTTGCAAACATTTTCTCTGTCTATAGCTTGTCTTTTCATCCTCTTCACATGAGCTTTCACAGAGCAAATGTTTCTTATTTTGATGAGGTCCAATGTATAAACTTTTGCTTTTATGGATCCTACTTTTGGTGCCTAGTAGTACAATCTTTGGTTAGCTCTAGATTCCAGAAATTTTTCTCTTATTTTTCCTAAAATTTTTGTTGTATTATGTTTTACATCTAAGCTAATGATTCATAGGAATTAATTTTTAAGTAAAGTGTGAGGTTTAGGTGGAGGCTTTTTTTTTTTTCTTTTTTTGTTTTTGCCTAAGGATGTCCCATTGCTTTGGCACCTTTTCTTAAAAAAGCTATCCTTCCTCTACTAAATTACTTTTTCACCTTTATAAAAAATCATTTGAGCATATTTGTGTGGGCCTATTTCTGTGTTCGCTGTGTGTTCAGTTGACCTATGTGTCTATTCCTCTGCCAATACCATATTGTCTTATTTACTGTAGCTGTATAGTAAGGCTTAATATTGGGTAGAATAATTTCTCTTCTTTATTTTTTTTTGTCAAGCTTGCTTTAGATATCCTATGACCTGTGCCTTAGAATAAGCTTATGTCTACAAAAACACCTTGTTGGGATTTTGATAGGGTTTGAATTAAACTTATAAGTCAATTTGGGGGGAATTGACATTTTTACCACATTGTCTTCCAATCCATGAACTTGGTATGTCTCTCCATTTATTTAGGTCTTTGATTTTTCTCATCAGCATTTTATAATGTTTAGTACATAAATCTTATGTATATTTTGTTTAAGTATATACCAAGGTATATCATTTTCTTTGGAGCAATTATATTTGGCATTGCATTTTATTTATTTACTTTTTATTTGTACAAATTTATGTAGTACATGTACAATTTTATTACTTGCATATATTTATGTGGTCAAGTCAAGGCTTTTAGGGTATCCATTAGCTGAATAATGTACATTGTACTCGTTAGCTAATTTCTCATCCACCACCATCCACCCTTCCACCTTCTGAGTCTCCAGTGTCTTTCCTTCCACTCACTTCTTCCATGTTTACACATCTATAGCACCCACTTATGAGTGAGAACATATGATATTTGTCTTTCTGTGCCTGGCATATTACACTAAGCATAATGACCTACATTTCCATCCACGTTGCTGCAAAAGACAGGATTTCATTTTTTTAATGGATGAGTAGAAGTCCATTGTGTAAACATACCACATTTCATTTACCCATTCCTCCACGGATGGACACTTAGGTTGAGTCCATATATTTGCTATTGTGAATACTGCTGAAATACACACAAAAGTGTAGGTATCTTTTTGATATATTGATTTTTTTTCCTTTTGGTAGACAACCAGTGGGATTGCTGGATTGAATGGTAGTGCTATTTTTAGTTCTTTGTGAAATCTCCATATTGTTTTTCATAGAGGTTGTACTAATTTGCATTCCCACCAACATTGTAGAAGTGTCTCCTTTTCTTCCCACCCTCACCAAGATCTGTTATTTTTGTCTTTTTTTTCAAAATATTATGGGGCTACAAATGTTTTTGGTTATTTGGATCACTTTTGTAATGCTTGAGTGACAGCTATAGGTGTGCCCATCACACAAATGGTGTTCATTTTACCCATTAGGTAGGTTTTTGCCCCTCCCCTCCCCACCACACTTAATTTCCAGTGAGTTTTACTTCCCTCTGTGCACATGTGTGCTCATCAGTTAATTTCAATTTAATAATGAGTATATGTTTGTTTTGCCATTCTTGACCTACTTCACTTAGGAGAATGGTCTCCAGTCCAAATTGTTGCAAAAGGCATTAATTCATCCTTTTTTATGTCTGAACAGTATTCCATGGTATACATACACCACATTTTATTAATTCACTCATGAATTGATGGGCATGTGGGTTGATTCCACATCTTTGCAGTTGTGAATTGTGCTGCCATAATCATTCAAGTGCAGGTGACTTTTCGATAGAATAACTTCTTTTCCTTTGCGTAGATAACTAGTAGTGGGATTGCTGGATCAAATGGTAGTGTTAGGTAGATAGTTAGGATCTCCAGCTCATCTCGGGACAAGGGTCCCCTGTTTTGGTGCTGTTTCTAGCAATTGCTCCACCTGGGAAGAAGGATAAGGGCAGGCACTCCATTTTGGGGCTGCCCCACCCTTAATCCTATCCTGAGCAACTGCTGCACCTGGGGAAGGAGGGAATGCTTTATCAATCTAGGAATTCCCCAGCCTAGGTATAATAAGATTTAGAAAGTGACCTAGAGTAACCTAAGGGTAATTAATATGTCTTTAGGTTGAATCTGCATTGCAGTTCACCCTGCTCCCCAGGTGGGCTTTCTTAGAGGGAGCTCATAAAAGCAGATGGAATTTTGAGGATACCTGTTGATCATTTGATAACATCCAACACCTACCTCCCAAGAGCTCTCCTCCAGACTGGGCTAACACAAGGAAACAATCTGAGAAGTCAGGAGGAAGTAAGTGGGTCAGTGAGTGAGTGAGTTGGTCTGTCTCTCTCCACTTGTGGAGACAGACCCATTTTATTCTACAATAAAGAGCTGCTCTTGTGAAACTGCTCCCTACCTGAGGTTACTCTGTCATATTGGCCTTGCTGAGGATTTTTCCAAGAAAGGAGTCAAAAGACTGGGATAATAGTCTGGACTTGACACTTTGGTGTGTCTGGCCATTCTTCGGCCAAGAGCACACCAAGAACAAAAGGCAGACTCCCACCCTGACATCTTTGGTGCTGAAACCCGGGATTCTGACAGTAGGTCTACTTTAGTTCTATAAGGAATCTCCGTACTGTTTTCCATACAGGTTATACTAATTTGCAGTCCTACCAACAATGTATAAGCATTTCTTTCTCTCTGAATCCACGCCAGGATCTATTGTTTTGGACTTTTCATAAAAACCGTTCTCACAGGGGTATGGTGATATCTCATTGTGATTTTAATTTGCATTTCCCTGATGATTAGTGACATTGAGCATTTTTTCACATGTTTATTGGCCATTTGTCTATCTTCTTTTGAAGATTGGGTTGTTTGGGTTTTTTTCTTGCTGATTTGCTTGAGTTCTTTGTAGATTCTTGTTATTAGCCTTTTATCAGATGTATAGATTGTAAATATTTTCTCCCATTCTGTAGGTTGTCTGTTTGCTCTGTGTTGATTATTTCCCTAGCTATGCAGAAGGTTTTTAATTTAATCAAGTCCCATTTATTTATTTTTGTTGTTGCTGCGATTGCCATTGGAGTTTCTTAAATTCTTTTCCTACCTAGGCTGATAACTAGAATAATTTTTTCTACATTTTCCTCTATAATTCTTATGGTTTCATTCCATACCTTTACTTCTTTTATTCATCTTGAATTCATTTTTGTGAATGGTGAAAGATGTGGATCTTGTTTCATTCTTTTATATGTGGCTATCCAGTTTTCCCAGCACCATTTGTTGAATAGGGCTTCTTTTCCCCAGTGTATGTTGTCTGCTTTGTCAAAGATCATTTGGCTGTAGATAGGTGGTTTGATATTTGTGTTCTCTATTTTGTTCCATTGATCTTTGTCTCTATATTTGTACCAATACCATGTTCTTTGGTTACTATAGCCTTGTAGTATAGTTTTTGGGTTTTTTTAAAAATTTTCCTTCCTTTTATTTCAGAATATTATGGGGGTACAACACTTTGGTTATATATATTGCCCATGCACTGCCTGTGTCAGAGCTACAATTGTGGAGATCCTCCAAACTGTGCACCCTGCAACAATTCAGTGAGAGTTTTCCCATCCCCTCCACCCCACTCCTGACTGCCCGACCCCTTGTAGTATAGCTTGAAGTCTAGTAATGTGATGCCTCCAGATTTGTTATTTTTGCTCAAGGTTGTAATGGCCATTCGGGCTCTTTATTGGTTCCAAACGAAGCACAACATTATTTTTTCTAGATCTGTGAAGTATGATGTTGGTATTTTGATGGGGATTATGTTGAATCTTTAAATCATTTTGGGTAGTATGGACATTTTAACAATGTTGATTCTGCTAATCCATGAGCATGATATGTTTTTTCATTTGTTTGTGACCTCTGTGATTTCTTTCCTCAGTGTTTTGTAGTTCTCCCTGTAGTCATCTTTCACCTCCTTGGTTAAGTTTATTCCTAGGTATTTTATTTTCTTTGTAGCTATTGTGAATAGTATTGAGTCTTTGATTTGACCCCAGCTTGACTATTATTGGTATATAGGAATGCTACTGATTTACATACAGCAATTTTGCATTCTGAGACTTTGCTGAATTTATTTATAAGTTCCAGGAGTCTCTTGGTGGAATCTTGGGAGTTTTCTAGGTACAATATTATATCATCAGTGAAAAGTGATAGTTTGACCACTTTCCTGATTTGGATAGCCTTTATTTCTTTCTCTTGCCTGATTGTTCTGGCTAGGACTTCCGGCACTATGTTGAATAGTAGTGGTGACAGTGGGCACCCTTGTCTTGTTCCAATTCTTTGGGGGAATGTTTTCAACCTTTCCCCATTCAGCATGTGTTGGCTGTGGGTTTGTTATATATGGCTTTTATAATTTTGAGATATTTTCCTTCTATGCCTAGTTTTTGAGAGCTTTTATCATGGAAGGGTGCTACATTTTGTCAAATGCTTTTTCTGCATCTATTGAGATGATCATGTGGTCTTTGTTTTTGCTTCTGTTTATGTGTTGAATCACATTTATTGCTTTGATATTTTGAACCATCCTTGCATCCCTGGGATGCAGCCCACTTGATCCTGGTGGATTATTTTTTTGATGTGCAGTTGATTTGGTTTGCTAGTATTTTATTGAGTATTTTTGAATCCATATTCATAAGGGATATTGGTCTGTAGTTTTCTTATTTTGTTGTGGTCTTTCCTCACTTTGGTATGAAGGTGATACTGGCTTTATAGAATGAGTTAGGAAGATTTGCCTCTTTCTCAATATTAAGGAATAATTTCTGTAGTATAGGTACCAGCTCTTCTTTGTAGGTCTGGTAGAATTCAGCTGTGAATCCATCAGGTCCAGGGATTTATTTTTGGATGTTTTTTATTACTGATTTGATTTCTCATTATTGATCTGTTCAGGAGTTCTATTTCTTCTCAATTGAGTCTTGGGATGTTGTGTTTTTTCCAGGAATTTGTCCATTTTCTCTACTTTTTCTAGTTTATGTGCATAGAGATTTTTGTAGGATTTATGAATGATGTTTTATATTTCTGTGGTTTCATTTTTAATGTCTCCTTTTTCATTTTTATTTGAGCTTTTTTGGGTCCTTTTTCTTCTGTTTTTAATTAATCTAGCAAGAGGTCTGTTGGTTTTATTTATCTTATCAAAGAAAAAACTTTTCATTTCATTGATCGTTTGTATATTTTTTCATTGTTGTTGTTTTCCATTTCATTTAGTTCTGCTCAGATCTTCCTTACTTCTTTTTTTCTGCTGGCTTTGGGTTTGGTTTGTTCTTCCTTTTCTAGTTCCTTGAGGTGTGACATTAGGTTGTCAATTTGTGATCTTTCTGTCTTTTTGATGTAGGCATTTAAGGTTGTGAATTTTCCCCTAAGGAATGCTTTTGCTGTGTCCCATAGATTTTTGACTTGTGTCCCTCTGTTGTTCAGTTCAAAGAATCTTTTGATTTCCATCTTAATTTTATTCTTGACCCAATAATTGTTCAGCAGCAAGTTGTTTAATTTCCATGATTTTGTGTAAGTTTGAGTGTTTCTCTTTTGATTAATTTCTAGTTTTATTGTGCTATTGTCTGAGAAGATACCTGGTATGATTTACATTTTTTAAAAATTTGTTGAGACCTGTGTTGTGGCCTAAGATATGATCAATCTTAGAGAATGTCCCATGTGCTGCTAAGATGAACGTATACTCAGTAGTTTTTGGGTAGAATGTTCTGTAAAAGTCTGTTAGGTCCACTTGATTTATAGTCTGGTTTAAGTCCATTGTTTCTTTGTTTTTTGCTTTGATGATTTGTCAGGCTCTGACAGTGGGGTGCCAAAGTCCCCATCAATTACAATGGTGCTGTTTATTTATTTGCTTAGCTCTAGTAAAATTTGCTTTATGTATTTGGGAACTCCTGTGTTAGGTGCATATATATTTAGAATTATTATGTCTTATTGTTGAATTGCTCCATGTACCATTATATAATAACCCTCTTTGTCTTCCTTTACCTTTTTTGGCTTAAAGTCAATTTTATCTAATGTGAAAATGGCTACATGTGGTCTATTCTGATTTCTATTTGTGTGGAATATGTTTTGCCATCCTTTCAAATTGAGTCTGTGTGCATCCTTGTGGTTTAGATGTGTTTCCTGGAGACAGCAGACACTTAGGTTGTGTTTGTTCATCCATTCAGCTAGCTTATGTCTTTTGAGAGAGGCATTCAGATCCTTAACGTTAAATAATAGAATTGATATGTGGGATGTTGATCTGTTCATAGTGTTGGGTAGTACCTTATTGCTTTGTTTTCCCTCTTGTGCTATTGTTTTATAAGAGTTGTGAGTTTTAGGGTTTTTGGGGGATGATTTTACACTGTTGGGTATCTGTTGTGCTGATTCATGTGTAATACTGTTCTGAGTATATCCTGCAGGGCAGGTCTGGTCATGGCAAATTTCCCTCAGTGTTTGCTTGTCTGGGAAAGACTTAATTTCTCTGTTAATTGTGAAACTTAGTTTTGTAGGATACAAAATTCTAAGCTGGCAGTTTTCTGTTTAAGAAGATTGATGATGGGTCCCCATTCTCTTCTGGCTTGTAGTGTTTCCACTGAGAAGTCTACAGTTAGCCTGATGGATTTTCCTTTGTAGGTTATTTATTGCTTTCATCTTGCTGCTTGAAGAATTTTCTTCTTCATTTTGACTTTGGCCAGGTTGATTACTATGTGTCTTGGAGGTGTCCTATTTGCTATGAATCTTCCCAGTGTATGATGTCAATCTGTATGTCTGAATCTCTGGCAGTACCAGGGAAGTTTTCCTCAATAATTCTTTTAAATAGGTTTTCCATTCTTTTAGCTCTTTCTTCTTCTCCCTCAGGGATACCTATAATTCGAATATTAGTTCACTTCACATAGTCCCATATATTTCAGTGATTGTTGAGACATTTTTATATTCTTTTCTGCCTCTTTGCATGACTGGGTTATCTCAAAATCCTTGCCTTCAAGCTCTGAGATTCTTTTTTCTCCTTGGTTTTGTCTGTTGTTGAAGCTTTCTGCTGCATTTTAAAGTTCCCTAAATGACGCTTTCATTTCTTTAAGTTCTATTATATCCTTTCTTATGTTGTCTAGCTCTTTGGCAACTTTTTCTTTGATTTCCTGATATTGTTTTTGGCTTCTTTTTATTGTTTTTCATCTTTCTCTTCAATTTCATTAATCTTATTTGCTATCCATATTCTGAATTCCATTTCTGTCATTTCAGCAATTTTCTTTTTCTGAGTCCACTATGTAGCTCCATTGTGTTCCCTTGGGGGTGTCATACTATTTTGTTTTTTCTTGTTGCCAGGGTTTTTTTTTTTTTCCTGGTTTCTTTTCATCTGGCTCCTCTTTTCTCAGCTCTAGGTCAATAGAATTGCAGGGCATCTGTTCTCCTTTGCTGGGAACTGTCCTATTTAGTTAGGGGATGTGGAGGACCCTTGATGGAGCTTTTATGTCCCACTCTGGAATGTTGACCCATCAGAGGAGAGATGGGTGAATTGAGGGCCTGTTCTATTTTAATCTATTTGCTGTGATTGTCACAGTTCAAGCCAGTGCTGGGTGATCTTTGTGTGGGGTGGAGGGATGTTCCCCAGCTCATTGTTGGAAGTTCATGTTGGGGGCTGGTTGTGATCCTCTCCTTGGTGGCTATTGTTGTGGGGTCACTCAGAGGTGACAGTGGCAGCTGGGTGAGTCTATGTAGATAGTGGTCATGAATGACTGGGCAGTGGGCATTTGCTCAAACCATGTCCAGGACTAATGGCTGCTCAGGGCTGCAGGGTCCTAAGTGAAGTGTTGGACCTTGGGGAGGTTCCACCAGCCCAGTGGCAGTGGTGGGGACTCAGTGGTGAGGTCTTGGGGCCCAGGTTTAACTCTGGAATCTCAAGGGTGATGTCACAGGTCCAGCATGGGCCCTGGAGTTATAGGGGCAGAGCCTCAGGCTTTGGCACAGGAACAGCTTCAGAGCTGGCTCTGGGGATTATGGGGGCAGAACCACACATATGGATGGCTGTTCTGCCAGTGTGGAGACTGCTGATGCCCAGTCACACAGGCAGGGGTTTTTCTCAACAGCCTAGGGACCATGTAGGCAGGCTGGAGCTGCTGGTCAGCAAGGTTCTCCCCACACAGCTAGGACATACTGAGGCTGTCACCCAAGGCTTCCCAAGTGGTGCCTGTGGTGTCTGAGGCTTCTCCTCTACTCAGATCCCATGCAGGGGAGGAGGTGTGCTCAACTCCCAGTCACAGGACACAACACAGGGGAGCTCTGTTCTGTCTACTCCCTCCCCAGCTTGGCAGGGGTGATGCAAAGGCTACTGCTGGAAGGCTGAGTACCGAGTAGACCTGGCTCCGTGCACCAGAGTGATCAGGATGGCATTGGTTGTGGAAACATGGGATTGGCAGCCACCAAGTCTCTTCTGCACCTGCTCTCTGGTGCCATGTGTCTGCACAGACTCTGAGCAACTCCCCAATTAGCCCAGAGGTCTGCAGTGGAGGAGGGAGACACCTTGCAGCTTGAGCTGCCTGTAACTTTTATTCCTCTCCTAAAAAGCAGTGCTTCCTGGGGTTGCTTCTATTCTGCTTTCATCCCCTCTTCCCAGGATTGTGAGTTGTATTGGGACCCCCCAAGCTTAATCTCTGAGTTGGTGTGTGGTGCTTGTAAGAATTGACCACAGCCTGTTTGATTGAGTCACTGGATGCTGTAATGAGCTATAGAGTTGTTCTCTCTGCCAGCGGTTGATGCTTGCAGGAAAGATCCAACTGCAGAGATATTCTTTTGTGCCTGTAATAATCTTTAGCCTGTTAGGAGAAGCATTTGAATGCCCCAGGCAGGGGGAGGGCCCCATAGCTACCAGGAGATTTCTTGCTCTCCACCAAAACAGAGGTGGGTGGAGGAGCGAGGCTGGGAGTGGTTAGGTTGGGTGGGCCTGGAGGGCTCAGCAAAGTCTCAGGAGAGCTTAAAGGTCATATCCCAGGCTCCTGGGAAAAGCTGCTGGGAGAAGGCCAAAGCAGCCTTTCCAAACTGGAAAGACTGCTCATGGGGAGGAGCCATCTGTAATTCATCGACTGACTCTTGGATTTAGCTCTGCCTCTATCTTGCCACCCCTGCACTGAGAGTCTCCCTCCAGTGTCTGTTTGCAAACAGGCACCCGGATGCACTGTGCTTGGCAGCAGTGGCTCCACAGGCTGGGGAATTCATGCCGGGGGACCCTCGCTAGTCTGACCATGTGACTTTCCTGTGGGGGGATGGACACTCTGCCAGATCACTGCAGCTTGGACCCCCACTATGCTCTCCCATCAGTTCTGCCCATGTGGGCTCCCTTGCTTTCCAAGTCAAGCTCTCAAATCTCTCCCTTGTGCCCCCTAGCAACCTGCTCGAGTCCTGGGGGCACGGGATCTGGTCTGTGTGTCTGACCCACTGCCATGCCTCTCTGCAAGTGCTGGCAGGCAGGGCACTCTCAGGCTGGGCACCCCTGAGTCCACTGCAGGTCCTCAAGGGGAAAGATGTGGGCCCCACTCTCTGTGGAAACCTCAGATGGAGGATGCTGCAGCTGATGAGAGGCAGCCACTCCCAAAAGTCTCAATCTGCCCTCCCAGCCGCAGTTGGTGGGGGAGGGGAGGGGGAGAATAAGAGTCTGAATGGAAGAAAGCCAGGTCCCCGGCTCCTCTAGTCCCTCTCCCCGGGACAAAGCTTGCACAGAATGTCCAAATTCTGGGATCATGCTAGTTCTCCACACAATTCAGTGGTTACAGCAGTGCTTGGGCACATAAGGGTGGAAAAGCTTCCAAACAACTCAGTAGCCCACTGATTACTGAATTTGTATGGGAAGGAGAAACGGGTTCCCCCTTTACCCTTTCACTGTGCTCTAAGCCTCTCTGGGTCGGATCCTCACTGATATATTTTCTTCTTTTTCCTTTTCTTTTTCTGCTTCATAATTTCCCTCCATGAAGTTTCTGGAAGGCTCTGACACTTTTTCCTCTGAACTACACCCGAGCTGTGCCCAGTCCCCTCTCTCCTTTATCTGAAACTCTTCCTTCCTTCCAGAATGCTCCAGCAAGCCATGTCTCTAGTTGGCCATCTTGCCCTCTCCCCCTTGTCTTTTTAGTGATAGCCATTCTGACTGATGTGTGATGATGTCTCATTGTGGTTTTAATTTGCATTTCTTTGATTAGTGATCTTGAGCATTTTTTCTCAAACTTATTGGCCATTTTCATGTCTTTTACAAGCTGTCTATTCATGTCCTTTGCCCACTCTTTAATGAGATTTTTTTGCTTTTATTGATATTATTCTTATTGAGTAGTTTGAGTTCATTGTATATTCTAGATATTATCATCCTGTCAGATGAATAGTTTGTAAATATTTTCTCCCATGATACAGGTTGTCTGTTCACTATGATATTTCTTTTACTATGTATAAGCTTTCAAGTTTAAGTCTCATTTGTCTACTTTTGGTTTTGTTGCCTGTGCTTTGAAGGTCTTAGTCATAAATTATTTACCTAGACCAATGTCCAGAAGGGTTTTCCCAAGTTTTCGTCTAGTATTTTTATAGTTTTTGGTCTTACATTTAAGTCTTTAATCCATCTTGAGTTGATTTTTGTATATGGTGAAAGATAAGGGTCCAGTTTCATTCTTCTGCATACAGCTATCCAATTTTCCTAGCACCATTTATTGAAGAGGGTGTGCTTTCCCCAGTGCATGTTCTTGTCAGCTTTGATAAAGATCAATTGCCTGTAGATATGTCACTTTATTTCTGGGTTCTCTATTCTGCTCCATTGATCTATATGTCTATTTTTATACCAGTATCGTGCTGTTTTGGTTACTTAGCCTTATAATATAATTTGAAGTCAGGTATTTTGATACCTTTAGCTTTGTTCTTTGGAGGCTCTGTTTTGTTTTATATGGATTTTAGGAATTTTTTCTAATTCTGTGAGAAGTATTGGTATTTCAGCAGGGATCACATTGAATCTGTAGGTTGCTTTGGGCAGTATGGTTATTATAATGATATTGATTCTTCTGATCCATGAGCATGAGATTTTTTTCCACTTGTTTGTGTCACCTACAATTTCTTTTTTTGGTGTATTATAGATTTCTTTGTAGAAATCTTTCACCTCCTTGGTTAAATTTATTCCTAAGTATTCTTTTTTTGTGTCTATTATAAATGAGAGTGCCTTCTTGATTTCTTTGTCAGTTATATCATTATTGGTATAGAGAAATGCTACTGATATTAATAGATTGATTTTGTATCCTGCAATTATACTGAATTCATTTATCAAATCTAAGAGTTTTTGATAGAATCTTTAGATTTTTCTGTATGTAATATCATTTCATCAGCAAACAGGGAGAATTTGACTCCCTCATTTCCAATTTAAATGCCTTTTATTTCATTCTCTTGCCTGATTGCTCTGGCTAGGACTTCCAGTACTATGTTGAATAGGAGTGGTAAAAGTGAGCATCCTTGTCTTGCTCCAGCTCTTAGAGGAAATGCTTTCAACTTTTCCCCATTCAGTATGATGTTGTCTGTGGGTTTGTCCTATATGGCCTTTATTATTTTGAGGAATGTTTCTTCTATGCATAGTTTGTTGGTGTTTTTTATTTTTTTTTATCATGAAGGGGTGCTGAATTGTACCATATGCTTTTTTGTGTGTCTTTTGAGATGTTCGTATGGCTTTTGTACTGGATTCTGTTTATGTGACTTATCACACTTATTAATTTGCAAGTGTTGAACCATCCTTCCATCCCTGGTATAAAATCCACTGGATCATGGTGTGTTATCTTTTTGATGTGCTATTGGATTTTGTTTGCTAGTATTTTGTTGAGGATTTTTACATCTATGTTCATCAGGGATATTGCTCTGTAGTTTTCCTTTTTTGTTGTATCCTTGTCTGGTTTTGGTACAGGTAATCTGGCTTCAGAAGGTTAGTGAGAATTCCTTCCTTCTTGATTTTTTTGGGAACAGTTTCAGGAGGATTGGTATTATTTCTTCATTGCACATTTGGTAGAATTCATTTGGTCCTGGGATTTTTTTTTGTTGGGAGATTTTATTACTGACTCAATATCACTACTGTTATTGGTCTGTTCAAGATTTCTATTTTTTCCTGGTTGAACAATGTCATTTTCTGTATGTTCATTGTTAGTATACAGAAATGTGATTGATTTTTGTGTGCTGAAATTTTATCCTACTACCTTACTGAATTCACTTATTAGTTCTAAGAGTTTTTGTAAACTTTTTGGAATTTATCACATAGAAAATCATGATATCTGTGAATAAAGATAGTTTTATTCCTTTCTTTTCAATCTGCATGTCTGGTTAGAGCTCCCAGTACTATATTGAATAAGACTAATGGGCATGTATGTTGTTACCTAACTATTTTAAAGACACATTGCAAAATGGGATATATTCAGAGGAACGAGACTTGGCTTCATCCAGGTCATTGAAAGAGCTTGAATTGTGTAATGTGGATAACTATAACAAATATTAAAAATCTATCTCAATATTGGAGAGCTAATTTTGGGAAAAAAAGAATAATAGTTTTTTGTTGCCATATGACACTGAGCAAAATTTAGAAAAACTTGCAAAAAAAGATGACTTTGGCACAGAAGAACAAAAAGCATTATAGTAGGAACACTCTCTGGTAAAGGATTGATAAAAGATATCTCACAGAGAATTGGTTTTCTTTTCTAAAGATATTCAAACAGAGGCAAGACTGTCTTCTATAAAAAAGGACTGAGTAGAAAGAGCTTCTTCCTGAGTCCCAGGAGGTGTCCAAGGACCTTTTTCATTCTCCATTCTGGAATACTAGGATTCTATGATTGCCTTTCTCTAAAAATATATATTTCTTTTATATGGTTACTAAACCATGCCTTTTTGTGCATGCATGACTCTAAACACAGAAAAAGTTCACAGCTTGTAAAGCTAATAGATAATGGATGGCCATGGTTATGATAACACAAAAGTCACCATAGCATGAGGAAAACACATTCCTGAATAGGCTTGATGGGCAATAAGTATAGCAATTAAACCTCAGCCACTTTTTGAATAAATTTCTTTTTTTCTCATTTAACTACATACTCTCCATTTTTCTCTACTCAATCTTTGCATTTTCTCTCCAAAGCAGTGTGAGTGATCTTTTGAGCTATACACAAAGAATAGATGCTTTGTTGGGCTTATTTCTTGTGATTATAATTACCTGCCTTGTATGCTTTGAGTACAGAGTTAACAAAACTTGCATAAAAAGAAGAGGGGGAGAAATAAGGATAAAGTGTAAATCCAGGACTAGGGCGAGCAAAAGAGACATCCAGGGTATAAATGTAAGAAGCCATTTACTCTCATGCAAACGCAAGTGCTAGTTTGGCACCTGAGAGGGAATAACACGTTAAGTGTTTTGCCCTGAGCTCCTGCCTTGTCTCAGCCTAGTCCAGGCCCTGGGCTTCTGACTCTTCCTTAAGGAACACAAGCATAAATATATCAGCTAAGCAAGGAATTCCTCACCAATAGTTGGTCAAAAATTTTTATTTCTAGTATTATGAAATTCCAATGCACTAAAAGAAAATGATTAATTTGTAAAACATGTTTATATAGCTTTACTTTTTCACAGTAATTTCTTATAGAGTACTTTGCCTTTTTCTTTCATTACTTTGAACTTATATTAAATGATATACATAAGTTTTGTAGCTTAAAACATTAAATACTGGCTGTTCTATGGGCTTGGTCCAACCCAATACTATATGATGTAGTAGAATAAACATGAGCTAAGGAGTCACATCTGTTCAAATTCTAAGTGTGTCATTTAGCAGCTCTGGTTGCTGAAAAATTACTCATCTCTTTGGTTTTATGATTTGTAAAAGGAGATCACAGTTGTCTTTCAGGATTGTTTTGATTATTAAATAAGAAGATGTAGCTGTACTACTGCTAATAATTATTATTTGCCACTCCTGATTATTGAGGATATGCCAGAGTAGAAGTCCAAAGCAGTTATGGCAGTGCAAGTATTAGGGCAGAAATATGGTGAGCACGCTATCGTGCTCTAGATTAGAGATTTCCAAACCTATCTGAGTATCAGATTCTGACACAGTCTAGGCTGTAGCTTAATTAACTGTATTTTTAATGACATCTACAGGGATTGAAATGTGCTGCCACATTTGGGAGGCTTTCCTAGATAGCAACAGAGGTCCCTTCTGACTTTAAGTCTTATAATTGTTTATCAAATTCTGTTTAGAGTATTTTTTCTTTTCCAATAAACACTCAAGATTTCATTACTTTATTATGTAATTTCCTCCCAGAGAAGGCCGCAGGCTAACTTGATGTGTGTCTTCCACGTGTGCACAAGGGAAGCCTTTTGTTCTCGCATCATCCTGAGAATCTGCCAGTTTTGCTATGCACTTCGAGGAGAACAACTTTTTAATTAAAAAAAGTCAAACAAGATTATTTAGTTTTCTTCTTTAAAAGGCATCATTGTCAGTTCCCATGAAATCCCTTTTCTCTTTACCTCTCTTTCTTTAAAGTATTTGAGTTCAGCAACATCCTTTGTGTCAACTTCTGGATAAAAAAAGATGTTTCTTGGTCTGCTTCTATTGTCCGTGACTGCCATGGCAAAACAATCCATGCCAATAGCCCAGCCTGCTGAGCTGCCACTGATAAGGCCCCCCCCCCCTTTCCTTGGTCTGGCATCTTGTTCAGATACTACAGCAAAAGCTCTATTACTCTCTGGGGATCACCTTCAGTGTCATCTTGGTGGCTCACAGCCAGCGTTCCGGCCTGTGAAAAGGGGTCCTTGGGCACAAGGCAGAGTGTATTTAGCCCAAAGTTGTCCAGGGGATCTTACCCCCTGTAGAGTAAAAACCTATATTTTTACCTTCAATCTGACATCCTGTATATTATTTCAGTACATATATTCATCTTGAATTAAATCTAGCTCATTCTAGAAAAAGGATCTTTCAAGGAAGTTTTGTTATTTTAAGGACTAAACATTAAAGATAAAATGCAGCTTCCACATAGATTATAGCAGAAATACAACTTCCAAATAATTGAGGTTGCTACTTTATTCCTACAATGTTGTCAGTCAAACAATAGACTCTCAGCTACAAAGAAGTAGAAGAAAGAGTCTCAGAAGTCATTAATTCTAATATCCACTCCATCGGGAATTCTTTACAAAAACTACCCCATAGGTTGTCATCAAAGCCTCTAATTGAAGTCTTCCATTAATTGGGAGCTTACTACAGTATAAGGTAACCCATTTAGCTTTGGAGTTTCCTATTTTCTACAAAGTATTTCTAAATATTAATCAGCCTCTCTAATATCTAACCATTTATGTTATTTATACTCTGAAAAATAAACGTAATAAATTTAATTTCTTTTCTCTGTGGAAATTCTTCAAATATTTAGTGATAGTTATATCTGTCTATGTCTTCCCTTCTTCAGTTAAAGTAACCCTGGTTCTCTAGACTTTACATGTCATAGCATTAAACACCCATATAATTCTGGTCACCTTCTTTATAATGTATCTGTAATCTTCTAGGTACTCAAATGTATAAATATGGTCTGACCAGGTAAGGTTGCAGTGGAATTATAATGTTCCTTATGCTAGATACTATACTTTAATACAGGCTTTTGTCACATTAACTTATTTGAAAGCCTTCTTATCCTTTTGAATGCTAGTACCGAAATCAGCTGAAACCCTCTGTGGTTTTTCACATAAACATAAACTGATAACAAATCAAGAGTTAAGAAAGTATGAAGAGAAAGGAAATTAAGCCGGTGCCAGCTCTACCACTACTTTATTTTGTGATCTTAGGCAAATATTTGATCCTTTGTTTCTTCAGCTGTAAAATGAAAGGTTTAGATTTAATGATTTTTAAGGTCCCTACCAACTCTAATATTTGATTATTTTAGTCAATGCATGTGCTTCTTTTTCATGCAATCATTTTTTAACCAAAATGTGAAACTTTTATTCCAACAAATATTTCCTGCTGTGCAATATTTCTGTTGACATTCACATTTTAAAATTTGAATCTGTAGATACAAAGATACCGAATTCAATTTTTCTCTGAGAAGCCCCTAAATGTGGAAGTGAATAAAACATCTCTGATTCCAACCTGGAGTAGAGAGAAAACATTTGTATCAGTTAGGGTTTAATAGGGAAGCAAATCACTCCTATGAGTGACATGAGATAAGGCTTTAGAATGGACAGGACTGTGAACGTTGTTGAAGATATTTATGGAAGGCTAATGCCTGTGCGTCTGGTGCTGGGCCTGTAGTCTGTATTCGGTAGAGCCAGCAGTTGGGAAAAAATACTGAACACGAAATGGGGAATAATGAGGCCAGACTAGGACTTGTGAGGATAAATTGGAAACCTTTTATATGTGTATGTCTAACACCACCACGTCAGTGGCCTGCAGAAGGACCTGGACACTTTTTCAAGGAACTATACAAGTACCTGGTGGTCCAGCACTTGGAGAGTCTGAAGGAGGAGAGATGATGGGGGATAGAGGAGCTAAGACCCAACCGCTACCCCATACCAAGGGGAACCAGTATATTAGCAACAAATGAGAACACATTGTGGTGGTGAAAAAATGCTACATAAACCTTCACTTCTGCCTTCCATATCCCATGCAAATTTCCTTGTGGTCAATGCTAACTCAGAATGATATAAGGAAGGGAATTCTGAGAAATATACAGTACAAAACCATTATAATAGCAATTTCTTACTTAGTATTTGACGGTCTAGAAAAAGAATGTATAGGCAACTGATAAAACAAATGTGAAAACAAAAAGTGCTGGTATAAATTGTTTTCATTACATAATGAAATATAATAATGTAATAACTAATAAGTCTAAAATAGCATGCTCAATGTTGAGTCATGTAAGGAAACTTTAATAAGCCCTTCACTCAGTATAGTAAAATTCATCAAACAAAAGGGACTGTATTTTAGAGTATGTGTGACTTTGACGTTGTATAAGTGTGATCCAGCCACTTAGTATATTTAGAATGTTTGTGTGCACATATATGCAGGAGTATGTGTGTGTGTATGGGTGGGTGTGGGGATCATGGCTGTGGGATGAGCAAGGGTCCTAGCCATCTTCCTTCTGTTGATCTTTTCCTCCTTAGTCTGAGTGAGTCTCTTTTCTTGAACATTTCCCTACCAGTATTCATTCCATCCAACCTCTCAGTTCATAGTTCATGATTACTTTTACAGATGGCATTATTTAGTTTGTATCCAATATTGTTTTCTTACTATGGAAAGCAGCCCTTGGTCGGCTATAGTCTGTCATTGTGGTTTCAAAGAAAGAGGTATAAAATTGCAAGGCATCTGTATCCTGAATAGATATATGTAGTGTTAAAACATAACAGTATTTTGAATGCTTGAAGCACATTCTCTCTCCCTAAATAAATAGAACTAAGTATTTTGAGTATGCCTATTAAGACACAATCGCTCAAGGTATTCTGTTCTCATTTTTATTAGGGTTCTCCAGAGAAACATAACACATATACATATATGGACATATATATACATATATATGTGTACAGACACACACATACACACATACATATACAAAGAGAAAGGAGAAAAAGAGAGAGCAAGAGAGAAGAGAGATTTACTACAAGGAATTGGCTCACGTGATTACGGAGGCTGCCAAGTCCCAAGATCTGCAGGGTTATTCAGCAAGCTGGAGACCCAGGAGAGCCAATGGTGTTAATATAGTGCAATTCTAGTCCAAAGGCCCACAGGTCCAAAACCCAGGAAGAAATGACGTTTCAGGTCGAGTCTGAAGGCAGTTGGCTGGAGATTTTCTCCTATTGGGTTAGAGTCAGTCTTTTGTTCTATTTAAGCCTTCAACTGATTGGAAGAGGCCCACCCACATTAGGGAAGGAAATCTGCTTTACTCAAGTTCACAGTTTTAAATGTTAATCTCATCCAGAAACATCTTCACAAAAACACCCAAAATAATGTTTGAACAATTATTTGGGCACCATAACCCAGCCAAACTGACACATTACCCATCATGTCATTGAAGGTCAAGAAGGGGCTTAAAATAGTTTATGCTAAGTTTGATGTGTTTCTATCTTAGTTACTCTCTACTTGCTTTCAAATAGCCTAATCAACCAAAGCAAAAGAATTTTTTTCAACTCCACTAAATGATCCAGGCTTCATGAAGAAGAAAGAATGGTTAATGACTTTTAATTTGATCTGCTAGAGGTAAAGTCCATCTTTCACTTTTAAGAAACTGACTTTTATGGCTAGGATATAACCTGAAATCTCACCTTTATACTTTACCATCTCCAGTTTACTGCTAGGTCTTTCCTTGACTAATTATAAGACATGCCACTCCTGGAATACTAAACCATTCCAGACACCCCAGAACTCTCTGTTTATAATAGGGCAATAAGCTAAATGAGAGAGATGCTTGTTATGCTGTTTTGCCAGATAAGGACAGTTGAAAAGGAATTAAGAGGTTATTAAGACCAACTTGGTGTTGGAGGATGGTGATAAATGAGATTTAGATGCTGTGACATATTTAAGGTCAGGAAGGAATTTTACTTATGTAAATGTCAGGAAATGCTGGTATTTACCTATTCATCATCTACTTAGAATTAGGTTTATGTTTTGGCAGACTAAAACAACAACAAAATAGAGTAGTTTTTCATAGCCATATATATTCCATAGCATTCTATTTTGATTTAGACCTCAGGATTCTGAATAAACTTTTAGAAGAAGAGAGATTCTTTTCTGCCCAATTAAGATCACTTAAATTTCTCCTATTAATTAAACATTAAAGTTTCCCTATAGTACAGCTAATTAATTCTTGAAATATGAAAATCACCATGAAGAAGACGATTTATAGTAATCATTTACATAAATCTAAGCATATGCCATAGTGATTAAGATAGGAGATACATGAAAATTAAACACCAGTGGGAAGAGAGACAGAATGAGCATTTTCATATACTTTTAGCACAAAATGATAGACCATCTACTGATTTTATTTTCCTAATTCTATAGAAGTAATGAACTGAATTCTCCTTGAAGGACATTATATTCAATATGAAGTCAAGCTCTATAGATTTTCACAATTCGAGACACTTCATAAAAAGTAATCACACATTAAGTTTTCACAATTTTTACAAAGTTCCCTATTACTGTTTTTCAAATAACAAGAGAAATAAGTTAAGAAATTGGTCAAAGTCTCTTTTTAGTGGGTTTCTTCATTGGTATGTGAGCCCAATACCTGAAATGAGTGCTGACGCAGGTTACCAAGGCATTACACATCAGGGGCCATTTAGGACAAATAAATCACACTTTGTGTGCCTCTCTCTTTACCTTAAAATGTGGTGTTTTATAGGGAGAGTCAGCCTAACACAAACCTTATACGTAGGGGTGAATACTTTACAAAGAAGATCAAGTGGAAGATGGAGGTATGTTCCATGCACCATGACTTGGGAATTGTCCCACCAGTTGTCAGATCAACACTTCTTGTTCACCTGCCAGCACAGGCCCATGAGAGCTGGTGATGGGTCTACTGGCCTGAGCTGACTAACTGAAGGAAAATTTCTGGCTGTTGCAAAGCCTAGGAAGTGGTAGCATTGTTGTTGGTGGCGCATGTGATTTATCATCAGCAATCTGACTGCAGATTTGAGGCAGAGATGTAGAACAATGTTAATCTGAAATCTGCTAGAACTAGAAGCAAAATTGTGGGTAATGACATTGATAAGATTATTATAGAAAGCAACAAAGATTATTTCTCACATTCAGGTTTATCTCGGCCAGCAAGAATATCACTTTTGTGTTCTACTAAGGATGCAGTGAATTAAGCAAAATATAACAGGTACATATGGAAAGTGTCAAAAAAGATAAAAAAGCATGTACTTGCAAATTTTATGCAAATTTTTAGCCATTGTTAGGTGTTTGGGTCATTTTGAGGTGTTACTTGCCTGCCAGATTATGAAGCAGAACAGAATTAGTTCTAATGTTTGTATGTAATTTATTTATCATAAATCTGAGAAGTACGGACCTGTTTTGCCTTTAATACATGCACAGGAAAAATGCTGAATCTATCCCTTACCTGTTCCAAAGTGTAGTTATAATTAGAGGGACCAAAGGGTTCAAGTAAGCAGGTAAAAGGAGAAATTGGGAAAGAAGAGTTAAAAAATGGTAGTTAGATCCAGAGAATCTTGGCTAAAGAGTCTTAGGTTATATGTTAAAAGCAAAAGGGCAAGAAAGGCAGAGACATAAAAGGAGTGGCTTCTGGGAATAATGTGGGAAGAGTTTAAGTATATTCTATTCTTCGGTCTGGAACAATGAAGGCCAAGAGGTAATAGGACAAAAGGACAAAAGTAGATCCAATATCGGAGAATGTGAATAGTGCTAATGGGGCTTCACTGAGGCTTGAAGAGGCGAAAGATAATAAACATGCCATTGTCTATTGTCTGCACCAATTCAAGGAGTTTGTATTGCTTCATGTATAGAAAGGCTCTGGAAGAATACAGATACAGTGGTGAATAATAGATTCTCAAGGTATTATCATTGCTAATAATGCTACTTTACATTTGTGTAATGCTTAATGGCTTTCAAAATACTTTCATATAAATTAGCTTATATGATTTTCACAACCCCTGAGAGATATGTAGGACAGGTATTGTTTAATGGATCTTATAGGCAAGGAAATTAAAGCGAGATTTATGCATACTTACTGCCTTATCTGCCATCCCCACAATGTGTAAACAGGTGAACTGGCACTCAAACCCTAGTTTTTGATTAGGAACCCAGACCTCTTATTGGTAATCATATTAATAATATTATATATATTATATACTTTATGAAAGCTAAATATGCTTGATGATATATTTAGATTTTCAAAATGATATAAGAAAGGGTAGCTATGTTTGTTAATTATTTTGTCAGGGCCAGAATCTTGGTCTGGAGAAAATTTTGGTCTAATCAACATGATTTCTGATTTTCCCATGAAGAGGTTGAAAAGGTAACTAAAAAGCTGAATAGTTGAGCCTGGGAAATGAGCGAACAGAGATTTCAGTCAAGAAGGAGGGCACGACTGGAGGAGGAGTTACCATTAACCTTAGTGCTCTGAACCATTTGGAACCACATCCTGGGGGTGGACTGACATTTTGGTCCTGTAAAAACTGTGAACTTTTTTTGCAAACTGAGATCTCAGAATTGAATTAGCTTTATTTCAAGATGCAAAGCCTTAGGATATCTGTAGCACTCCTGAACATGCTTCTGAACTGGAACTGTGTGACTTTTTCCAACCATGGCCAGAGGCAAGATCGGCTACTGGATAAACATGGTGGGCTGGCACTCGTCCTAGATTTGCTTTTTCCCGCATGTCCTTAATCTTGTTAATGCTTGAGTTCACTTGTCCATATAAAGGCAATGACAACATCTGCTCCATGGTGTGTTTAGAAGATAAAGTGATTCAAAATAAGCAAAACTATTTTGCTCATATCAATTGTTGTTATAAATATCATCCCTACTAAGAAGATACCCCTTTGGGGACTTCCTCTATAAAGACTTCTAAAGTCATTTCTAGAGTTTCTAGAACTGCATCTGCACTGAGTCAAAGACTGAAACTTTAGAAAGAGTTTGTATTTTTTGGGATGGACATGTTGACAGCCACTAGTGAGGAGAGGGAGGTAGAAGTAGCAGCTGCTCTTGCAGCTGCAGAAAGTTGCTGACACAGGACTCAGTTGAGAAAGCACTGAATGCAGTGCAGTAATTTGGTGGAGAAAGGCAAAGAGAAAGCAGAGCAGCACACAGTGAAGAATGACTCAGAGAGTTTTCCCTACCCAGAACTTTGTTCTGCTAGACTTCTCTTCAGCATTTTTGTCATTGTAAATTGTAGGCTTGGAATCAGCAAGAGACAGAAAAGAGTCTCTGATGAACCCCCAGATGGAGGTACTTTGTTTTAAAGAAAATAGAAATGGAAAGAGAGGTGTACTTGAATACAGAAGAGAGGCACAAAGAGTGGATGGACATCTGCAGAGAAAAGAGGTTGTTTAGTGACTATCGATAGAGCAGCACCACTTGGTAGCCCTCTTGGGAATCTTAAGAAATGGCTTCATTTTGTCGTGTTTCCTCTTTTGAGGAAGAATTTAGCCCTAAACACTACAAAACAGAAGAAAACTGATTTTATTCAACAACTAAGCTTATTTCTAGCCCAATATATAATATAAGAAGAATGGATCTGCAACCGGCTTACAAACAATGCTTACTGCAGTCCTAGTATTGTGTTAATAATTGGTGGAGGTAAAAAGAACGTACTTACAGAATCTAGCACTAAAAGTATTCATAGATTTTTCTAAACTGCTTTATTGAGGTGTAATTTACATACAATAAAATTTGTCAATTTAAAATATACAATTTCATGAGTTTATCAAATGTGCGCAGTCATGTAAGCACCACCACAATCACAAAATAAAACATTTCTATCACAACAAAAAAGTTCCCTTCCAACGCTGCAGTCAAATCCCCTCTTCCTGGGCCTGGCTCCTCAGTAATAGTGGAGACATGTTTCTAACACTACAGTTTGCCTTTTTCTAGAATTTCGCATAAATGGTATCCTACAGTTTACAGTCTTTAATTTTAAGATTTATTTATTTGCTGTTTCCTGTATCAGTTAGTTTGTTTTTATTGCTGAATAATATTCTTTTGTATGGATACAGCACAATGTGTTTATCCCTTCATCACATGATGAACATTTGTAATTTTTCCAGTTTTTGCCTATTGTGGATAAAGCTCCTATGAACACTCATGTATAAGTTTTGGTATGGATATGTGTTTTCATGTCTTTTTTAATATCTAGAAATTAGATTGCCAAGTCATAGGGATCCATAACCAAATGGTTTCCAAAGTGAATGTACTATTTTCCATTCCTGCCAGAAATGTCTGAGAGATCAATGTGTTCAATTTCTTGCCAAAATTTGGAATTATTAGTCCTTTTAATTTGAGTATACCTACTGTAGTGTGTCATAGGACTTTACCCAATATGAAATGATTTTGAGTATTGCCATTCATATATCATACTTGGTAATGTGTCTATTTAAAGACTTTTCCCACTTTTTATTTAATTTTTGTCCTTTTATGATTTGGTTGTTAAATATTTTACACATTCTGGATTTGTCTCTAATTAGATACAAGTTTTGCAAATATTTCCCCCACAGTGTTGTGTTCCTTTTTATTTTCTTTAGTGTCTTTCAAAATACAAAAGTTATTAAAATTAATGAAGTTGAATTTATCAATTTTTGGTTCATTCTTGTTCTGTCCTATCTAGGAAACCTTTACCTACCCCTGGTCACATTATTCTATGAGGTTTATAGTTTTTTGCTCTCAAGGTTAAGTTTTGATCCATTTCAAATTACTTTCTGTGTATGGTATGAGGATAGGACCACAATTTGATTGATATATTTTGCATACAGATATTCTATTGTTCCAGTATCATTTGTTAATGAGACTATCCTTTTCACAATGAAAGATCTTGGCATCTTTATCAAAAATCAATTGATGTGTATATGTATTTCTGGACTCTGTTTTCTCTGCCATTTACCTATATGTCTATATTTTTTGAAAATACTACACTTCCTTGATTGCTATGCTTTATACTTATCTTGAAATCAGGTATATGTGTTTTTTATTTTTGTTCTACTTTTCAAAATTGTTTTGTCTACTCTAGGTCCTGTGCATTTCCACGTACATTTTTAAATCAGCTGGTTAGTTTCTTTAAATGACCTGGTAAAATTTTATTTGAGATTGTTTTTAATCTACAGATAAATTTGGGGAGACTTGACATTATAATATTATTGAATAAATTTATTTGTGTGCTTAAATTCATTTCTGCAATTCTTTGTGGTTTTAAGCACATAGGTCTTGCACATACTTTGTTAAATTTATCACTAAATATTTCATTTTTTGATGCTGTTGTAAATGATATTGTTTTTAAAAATAATTTACAATTTTTATGTGTATATAGAAATTTAAATGATTTTAGTATATTGACTTCACCTTTGTAAATTTGATAAATTCACTTATTAGTTCCTATAGATTTTTGGAGATTTTTGGGAAGAATTGTCTACATTTATCTGGGAAGAGAAAATTTTACTTTTTTCTTTTCCATCTCTACTTTGTCTATTTCTATGTCTTGCCTTTTTACACTGTCTAGTACTTAAAATACAATGTTGAATAGAAGTTGCCTTGTTACTGATCCTAGGGGGAAAGAATTCAGTTTTTTTAGTATTAAGCAGGTTATTAGTTGTAGGCATTTTATTGATGTTTGTCATGAGATTGCTACTCCTAATATACTGAGCATTTTCTTTCATTAATAGGTGTGTGCATCTGTTGAGAAGATAATATATTTTTTCTTTTTAATTCTTTAACATAAAGAATACACTAACTGATTTTTTAAACATTAAGGCAACCTGGTATGTATGGTATGGACTCCCCTTGTTCATGATGTATTATCCTTTTTATATATCCCTAAATTTGATTTTCCAGTTTTGCTAAAGGTTTTTCTATCTTTGATTATGAGAGATATTAGTTTGTAATTTATTTTTTGTAATTTTGTTTTCTTGTTTTGGTATCAATAAAGCCGGCCTCCTAATGAGTTAGGCAGTAATCTGTTTTATTTTCTAGAATCATTTGTATAGAATTAGTATTAAGTCTACCTTCAAAGTTTTGTAGTAAAGCCATCTGGGCCTAGAGTTTTGTGTGGGGGCAGTGAGATTTTGAACTATGAATTCAATTTCTTTATATATTATCAGACTAAATAACTCAGGTTGTTTCTTCTTGAATGAACTTTGGTAGTTTGTGTTCTTATCGGTTTAATCTAAGTTGTGATTTTTATTGACACACTTGTTTTCACGGTATTTTTTTGTTATCCTTACCATGTTTGTGGGATCTGTAAAGATATCCCTTTTAAAATATTGGTATTTATAAGTTGAGTGTTTTGTCATTTTTACCTAATCAATCTGGCCAGAGACATATTAATTTTATTTATCTTTTAGAAGAATCATATTTTGGTTTCATGTATTTTTTCCATTTTTTTGTTGTTTATATTCAATTTCATTATTTTTGTCATCATATTTATAGTTTTATTCCTTATGTTTACTTCGTATTTATTTGCTTCTTTTTTTCTAGTTTTTAAGGTAGAAGCAGAGATTATTCATTTGAGATTGTCCTTCTTTGTTATTTTAAGTCTTTAATGCTACAAATTTTACTCTAAGCACTTCTTTAGCTGCATCGCAATTTCTAGTTTAGTGTCATTCTGGTTGAAAAACACACTTTAGATTGTTTCTATTCTTTCAAATATATTGAGGCTGGTTTTATGTGTAGAATGTGGCCTAACCTGGTGGATTTTCCATGTGCCCTTGAAAAGTAGTTTTATTCTGCTGTTATGGTTGTAGTGTTCTTTGAATGTGAGGTAAGTTGGTTGATAGTGGTGTTCAAGCATTCTATATAGTTACTGATTTTTAATCTACTTTCTCTATTAAATCCTTAGAGGAGAATGTTGAAATCTCCAACCACAATTGTGAATTTGTTCTGTTCTCCTTCCAATTTTATCATTTCTATGTGCCTTTGCTCCGGATATTGTAAAGCTCTGTTATTTGACATGTATACATTTAAGACTGTGGTGACTTCTTCATGAATTGGTCCTCTTATCTTTATAAACTGTCCCTCTTTATCTCTGGTAATATGTATTGTTTTTAATCTACTTTGAGTGACATTAACATATCCATTCCAGCTTTATTATATTTTAATTTAGGTTTATATAGGTATAATTTTCCTATAATAAAATTCACACCTGAATTGTACATATTTATGAGTTTTGACAAATATGTACATTTGTGTAGCCACCAGCATAATCAAAACAAACAGCATTTCCATCACTTCAAAAAGTTCCCTCAGGCTCCTCTGAAGTCAATTCTCTTCTCCCATCTCTACCCCTATGATTCACCCATCTATTTTCTATCCCTATAGATTTGTATTTTCCAGAGTGCAATATAAATGGAATCAAAAGGTATATAGCCTTTTAATGCCAGGAGTATTAGTAATTTGCTTCTTTTTATTGCTAAGTAATATTTCATTACATTGATGTACTGCTGTTTGTTTATCTATTCACCAATTGATAGAAATTTGGATTTTTCCAATTTAGAACTATGTGAATTGAGCTATGTAAGCATTCACATATAAGTCTGCCTATGGACATGTATTTTTATAAAGTCCTAGACTTGAGAGGTAAACAATAGGAGGCTTGGCAAATACACAAGAATAAAAATGGCCAGAGAATTTGAAAGTATGGTACAGGCAAACTGGAGACATCATCAGTGAATCTGGTCCTAGAGTGAGTTCTACCTTCAGTGAACACAATCCAATAGTGGCTGATTTAACTACAAAAAAATTAATAAAATCATGTTAGGCAGCTACCAGAGTTTTGGGAGAGCTAGACAAGGAAGTGCCAGACAAGCTTCTAGGAATAATAATGCCCCAAACCAACTGAATAATGGGCTTAGTATAAAAATGCTGAGAGTATATCTGTTGCCTCCTCAATCTCTTTAGAAATTACTGCCATAATCATACCAATGCCATCTTTATTTCAGGTACTGAACCTTGAAAATATTGCCAAAACACAAAGCCAGACATCTCTGCAACATTTTCTAGCAAAATGGATTCCACCGAGAGCTTACTTACTCAAGGTGTGCACATCAGTCTTAATGAAAAACCGGATGAATAGAGCTGAGATCATGTAACTGTACTTTAACTGCAAAGGAGATTGATGAGGTAAGTTTTTCCAGGTTCTATTTTGGAGAGGGAGAACTTTTAATATTAGGTGTTCCCAAAATATATTGTTTTATAAAATATTCTGATCAGCCAGCAAACATGGCAAACATCTTCAGTACTCTCTTTGATATATCTTGTTTAAATAACATATGGGTTCAAGGTACATTTCCATATTCATGGTGAAAGAAATAAGAAAAGCTACAGAGGGTAGTGCTCACAGATCGGGTCCTAACATATTTAGATTTAATGGGCCAAAATAGGCACAAACTGGAGAAAAACAGATCACAAGCCCTTTAAAGCCAGGGACTGTTTTGTTGTTGTTGTTTGTTTGTTTTTTGTTTTGATTTGGTTTCGTTTGTGTTTTGGGTTTTTTTTTTAAAACCATTATCTCCTTAACCTAAGTAAGCTAAGTACCTGGCACATAATAGGTATTCAATTAATATTTTTAAAGATGGATAAAATATATTGGCACATGGAGAGGAGAATACAACTAATTACAACTTCCGATTATAAAAAATAGTGTAGTAGGAAAGTATTATTTTATGAAAAGAGTTCTTACTTAATAAAATTAATTTTTATGTTCTATTTAAATAAAAAGTTTTCTCAGTGAAATGATATTTAAAATGTATTTCAATTTAAAACTTATTGACACATAGCTTTTCCAGATATATGGTTTATTGCTTGAACAAATCAGTATATATTTTATTTTATTACTACCACTCCTGAGATAAGTTACATTTGATTTTACCATATTAACACAAGAAAGCTAATAGTCATGAGACACTTGAGATAGGATGATTTAGTTGTAATCAATCCTGGCAGAAAAGTAGGGTGGTGTTAAAGAGTAAAAAGGAAAATTAAAGATTATTGAGAGGTAGATACTCATACCTAAAATAGTATGATATTTGTATTGCTATAATTATATGTTGTTCTTTGCATAATATGCTACTTGGAAGTTTTTGCTGAGCTACTGTGGTAACCATGAAGGTGTCCCACTGCAAGTTCCCTTCAAGTGAATCTGCTGTGCGTTGCATAGTGGATTAACAGCTTACAGCTGCTGGACCTTTAGGTCCACCATGGACACTTCCCCTGAGGTGCTTGCAACCAATGACTAAACATGGCGAAAGAGTGGAACAAGGCTATTTCTGCCCCACGTGGAATTCCTCTAACAAGCAACTTTGGCTTGAGGATTCCCGTCAGCCTGGTATTGTGGTTTGAGGACCTTTATTTACAATTCTTTCTTCCCTCTATTTTATTCACAGGTGTGGGAGCTGCATCATTGTCTGAGCTACCTCCCAGCCTACCCCATCTCTTCTTCCTCTCTATCCTTTAAAGGCATTCAGTTACCTCCAATAAACCTCTTGCTTACCTGTTCCTATCTTAATGCCCATCTTCTGCATCTCAGAAAACTTGAAGTGGCACAGTTACATCCAAAAAGATCCAATGTTTTTAAGCTTAAAAAAAAAACACAATAAAGGCAATAACCATTGAAAGATTTGTTGGATTACCAGCTTAGATTCAATTAACCACACCTAGAGAAAGCATAGCATTGAGGCCTACCAAGGCCAGAACTGATGGTGCACAACATTCAAAGTGTTAAGAAGAAAATTAAAAGTTTGCCATGCCTTCATGAGTTTCACAAAGCATTAACTGTAATCATTTTTTAAAACCAATTTTGAGGTATGACATAGAAAAAGCTGTATATAGTTAATGAATACAACTGAGTTGGAAGATAAGTATACACCATGAAACTATCACCAAAATCTATGTCATAAATATATCCATCATCTCTAAAGTTTTTATTTATAATTATTATTATTTTCTGTGATAACACTTAACAAAAGATCTACCCTCTTAGCAAACTTTTAAGTATACAAAGCAGTACTGTACAGGAGATTTCTAGGACTGATTTTGTATAACCAAAACTTTGTACTTTTCGACTAATATCTTCCTGTTTCCCCATATCCTCTGGCAACATCCAATCCATGCTCTGCTTCTATGAGTTTGACTCTTTTAGATTCCATGTATAAGTGAAATTATGTAGCATTTGTCTTTCTGTACTTATTTCACTTAGCATAATGTCCCCCAATTTCATTCATGTCACAAATAAAAGGATTTCCTTCTTTTTAAAGGCTAAATAATATTTTATTATACGCAAACTACATTTTCTTTGTCCATTCGTGTGTTGATGGACACTTAGGTTGATTCCATATCTTGGTTATTGTGAATAATGCTGCAAAGAATATGGGAATGCAGACATCTCTTCAACATACTGACTTCATTTTCTTTAGATATATACCCAGAAGTGGGATTGCTGGATCATATGGTTGTTCCAATTTTAATTTTTTGAGAAACCTCCATATCGTTCTCCATAATGACTGTACCAATTTACATTCCTGTAAACAGTGTACAAAGGTTTCCTTTCTCCATACCCTCGCCAACACTTCTCATCTTTTGCCTTTTTGATAATAGCCATCCTAACAAATATGAGGTGATATCTCATTGTGTTTTTGATTTGCATTTCCCTGATGAGTGGTAATATTGAATATTTTTCAATATATTTCTTGGCTATTTATAAGTATTCTTTTGAGAAATGTCTTTTGCCAATTTTACTTGGGTTATTTTCTTGCTATTGAGTTGAGTTCCTTACATGTTTTGGATATTACCCCCTTATCAGATGTATGGTTTGCAAATATTTTCTCCCATTTAGTAGACTGTCTCTTCACTCCCTTTATTGTTTCCTTTGCTGTGCAGAAACTTCTTAGTTTGATACAATCTCATTTGTTTATCTTTGCTTTTATTACCTATGCTTTTGGACTCATATTCAAAAAATTATTACCCCAAACAATTTCAGGAGTGTTTTCCCTAGGTTTGCCTTTAGCAGTTTTGCTACATTTAAATCTTTAATCAATTTTGAGTTGATTTTTGTATATGGTTCTATGGTCTGAATGTGCTCACTCAAAACTTGCATGTTGGAAGCTAAGACCCAGTGTGATAGCATTTAGGGATGGGACCTTTAGGATGTAATTAAGTCATCAGGGCTCTGATCTCATGAATGGGATTAATAGTTTTATAAATGGTCTGGAAGAAACTAGCTAGGCCTTTTGCCCTTTTGCCTTCTGCTATGTGAGGACACTGCATTTGCTCCTACTGCCATGTGAAGACGCAGCAACAAGATGCTACCTTGGAAGCCAAAAGCAGCCCTCACCAGACGCTGAATTTGCTACTGTTTTGATCTTGAACTTCCCAGCCTACAAAACTGTAATGAATTAATTTCTGTTCTTGAAAATTACCCAGTCTAAGTTAATTTGTTATAGCAGCACAAATGGACAAGGACAAAAAGTTAACAAAAAAGTTAAGAAAATACTCCCATGTACAATAGCATAAAAAAATACTTAGCAATAATTTTAACCAAGGAACCAAAAGATCTTTACACTGAAAACTACAAAACATTGGTGGAAGAAATTTAAGAAGACACAAATAAATGGAAAGATATCTCATGTTCATGAATTAGAAGTATTATTATTGTTAAAATGGCCATACTACCCAAATCAACCTACAGGTTCAGGAAAATCTTTATCAAAATTCCAATGATATTTTTCACAGAAATAGAAAAAAATCTTAAAATACATATGGGACCACAAAGACCCTAGGTAGCCAAAGCAATTTTGGGCAAAAAGAATAAAGCTGGAGGCATCACATTACCTGATTTCAAAATATACTACAAAGCCATGGTTATAAAAACAACATGATACTGGCATAAAAACAGACACATGGACCAATAGAACAGAATTGAGAGACCAGAAGTAGTAAATTCACACATTTACAGTCATTTGATCTTCGACAAAGATGCTAAGAACGCATAATGAGAAAAGGATAGCCTCTTCAATAAATGGTGTTGGGAAAACTAGATATTCACATGCAGGAATAAGTGTGGGTAGTTTTTATAAGTTTTTTCTGTGAGTGAGATTTATTTTAAGAATACAGAGTAAGGATTGATCAGGAGGATCTAAGCCAGATTGATGAAATGGAAGCTGGAAGGCTAATGTGTGCAGCAGATATGAGAGGGTATATAGGAACTCTCTGTACTTTCTTCTCAATTTTTCCATAAAACTAAAACTGGTTTAAAAACTATATTACTTTTTAAAAAATGATTATGAATTTCCTTAGAAAGAGCCAGCCCAACCACAAAGATTGAACCCATGCTATCCCTGACACCTTACATGAGCCTCTTCACATATGACTACCTGGCCCTGAAGATACTGTAATGTTCCTTAAAATGGTCCTTAAATGAATGAAGCACATGAGTTGCAGCAGAAAATTTTGTGGAAAGATGGTTCCCTTAAGCCTGGATAAGCAGGTTGGATATAAATTTTGAGAGGCCATGAAACCTAGACCAAGAAGGAAAGATTTTTTTTCTGTTAACAATGGGAAGTCAAATATTTTTAGCCAGAGAATGATATTTAAATGCCAATAACAAACAAAGAATAAAATATTACTTTAATCAAATGCAAAGTTGTAAATCAATTTTAAAATGGTTATTACATTTGGTGTGTAATAATTAGTAGGAATAAAAATACTCAGTACAAAGAAAGATGGGCTTTGCAATGTGTTTGACTGTATCTGGATCAAAATAACTTTTAAATGCATGACTGAGGGATGAATCAAGAGTCACTGTAACCATTCAAATAAGAAAGGAGAATTGGGCTTGTTAGTCGTAAGTTGTCTGGAGTGGTTAACATCTTCCTTGTCCTGAAAACCAAACTTTTTAAAAAGAGAAATACGCAATAACAAATACAAAGATTTCACGTTTCAGTTTTGTGAACAGTCGTCTGTCTACAAGTGTTGGAAACTGTCATTAAAGAGCGACAAGTGAGGGCTGCTCTGAGACTGCTGGTAGGGTAACTTTTAGCAGGCATCAGTCCTCTCGGCCCCATCCACACAGACTGACATTGAATTTCTCAGTGACAACCAGACCCAAAGGACAATGATGTTCACTGAAGCTCCAGGTGCTAGTTCTTGCTCTTTTCCTTTAAGGGTGGTTAAAGATAAAGAGGTATATAAAAACTACCAAACAAAAAGGAAGAGGAGAAAGGCAATGCAAAATATGTGGGAAAGGGAAAGATAGGAGATCCTCTCAAAGATAAATTTGTTATAAGAACCAGATTTATGGGTGAAGTCAGTAAAAACCCACAAGGGGAATATGAAGGAAGAACATTGATAATAAACTCATTAGGAATGTCTCCAGAGAATGTCTGAGTAGCAATTCAAATTCAAAGAATGCATAGGTATGATATTATCTTCAGATGTGGGGCAATATGCAGGGCATTTGGGGAGTTACCAGGGGAAATTAGAGACAACTATTGGAAGGAAATTGCTATGGGTAAACCAAAGATTGAGAAGATGCACATGCAGTCTTGTGATTAAAAGTTAGCAATGCAATCTATTGTCTCTGGTATGATGCAGTCTCCATAAAACAGTTTCCTCTATCTCAAGACCTAAATCAAGTTTATTATCAAGGGGATTGATAACCCTGTGTCAGTGAGAAGTATTTGGAGAATAGCTCCAGATTTCAAGCATCCACACTAATGTTTCTTTTTATTGATGAGAGAGTTAACTGTCTAGAGAAGTATGAAGCTGGAGGGGAAAAAGCAATATTAACTAATACCCATATATGGTTATCATTTTTCTACTCTGGACATTTTTAATGGACAAACTGTAAAATAGAGAAAAATAATTCTTCAGCTATACAGAAAAACTTCATCTTTTTTTAGTTTGTAATTTCTCTTAAGTCTCTGCCTTGTTTAACCTTATGTTTACCTAACTTTCTTTTCTCATCATTCAGTTTTCTAGCTTTTGTTCCTATGTTCAAATCTGTTTTATTTGATTCTTTCTTGGAGTTTCTCCTCCACCCAACCTCCAGGCATTATTATCTCTCTCCCTTTCTTTTTTTTTTTCACTCAGTGAAACTTCCCTTCCAAACAGAGAATTTTTTTTGTATTTGAGAATATTAGTAAAAACAAACAGAAAAAAGGAATAGCAAAAATACATTTCCAGTACCAAATATTTTTCCCATGTTAATTGGCTTCACTTAATACTCTTCCCTTTTTGCAGGAATTGTACTTGCACCTGTTATAAAGTACGGCAATCATTCCTATAACATTTTCAAGCCAACCTACTCAAAGTAACTTGCTAGAAACCTACCTTGCAATGTTTGGATAAAGAATGTATATGGTAATAACTCCCTGCCCACTCTTGCTTTCAAGCCCACCACAGCACAAAGTTTATGTATATTAGTAATCATAACTAATGTTTGTATTGCATCTTCTCTCCAATAAACCTAGCACTTTGAAGTTTCATACATGTCTTCATATTTTAGGACTGTGGTAGACAGAATTCTAAAGATATGCTTCCAAGATTCCCGACTCTTAATGATTCGAACAAACACGAATCTAGTTACCACAGGGAAGGAGTTTTGGAGATAGAATTAACATTACTAATTAGTTGACCCTACAGTGGGGAGGACTATCCTGGATTATCCTGCTAGAGCCAATGCAATCACATAGACCTTAAAAACAGAAGAGAAAGGCAGAAGAATCAGTCAGAAAGATGTGGCAAAATAGGAAAACAGAGGCCATAAAAGGCAGGATGGGAGGTCAGAGAGATTCAAAGCATGAGAAGGGTTCTGCTCACTCACTGTTGCTGGCTTTAAAGATGGAGGAAGGGGGCCATGAGCTAAGGAATGCAGGTAGCCTCTAGAAGCTGAAAATGACCCTTGACCAAGAGAGAGCAAGGCCGTGGGGACTTTTATCCTACAACCACATGGAACTGAATTCTCCCAACAATCTGAATGAGCTCCCCAGAGCCCCTGGGAAAGAACACCTTGATTTTGGCTTTATGAAACCTGAAGCAGAGAACCAGCTATGACACATTATGCCTGGACTTCTGACCTACTGAAACTGTGAAGTAATAAAATTGTTCTGTTTTAATTAAGTTTGTGATATTAGGTAATTAAATATGAAATGTCCAATTTTGAATCAAAAGCGTAGTTTATTATATCTCAAACAACAAGCAGTACAATTAATCAAAGTATGCATCTAAACTAGTGACACAGTTTTGCCATCTTAACAGTAGCTTGTTTATGCCAGCAGCAAAGAAGCCTGGAGAGAAAGTGGTGAAGAAATCACAAAAAGCGTTTTCCACGGCTTGTTGAGAATTGAATATTTTTCCGTGCAAGAAGAGGTCTAAAGCCTGGAAGAAGTGGTAGTCAATTGGTGCAAAGTCTGGTGAGTATGGTGGATAATAGAGAGTTTACAAGTCCAGCTTCTGTAGTTTGAGCAGTGTTGTTTGTGTGACATGTGGTCAAGCGTTGTCTTGCAAGAGGACTGGCCTTTCTCAGCTGCTTAATCACAAGCATCCTCATCATTTCATCCAGTTGGTTGCAGCAGACATTGTTGTAATCAATTGATGAGGCTTCTTGAAGCTGTGGTGGATACTAGTGCTAAACCACCAAACAGACATCATTATCTTTTGTTGATGATTATTCAGTTTTGGACTCTGTTTCAGCACTTCATCTTTATCCAACCATTGTGCCAAATCCTTGTGATTTTCAAAAAGAATCTGGTTTTCATCACATGTAACAATACAGTGTAGAAATGGCTCACCTGTGTGTCGTGACAGCAAAGAAAGGCAAGCTTCAAGACAATTTCTTTTCTGACGCTTGTCTAATTGATGTGGAACCCATCTACCCAGCTTCTTTACCTTGCTGATTTGTTTCAAATGGTCCAATCTTGTTGGAATAGTAATGTCAAACCTTGCTGCTAATTCACGCGTAGGTTGAGATGGATTCGCTTCCACTACAGCTTTCAGTTCATCATTATCCACCTTGGTCTCAGGTCACCCACATGACTCATTTTCAAGATTAAAATCACCAGGATGAAACTTCTCAAACCATCGACATACTGTGCATTCATTAGCCACATCCTTCTCAAACACTTCGTTGATTTTTCCAGCTGTCTGCGCCGCATTGGTTCCACAATGGAACTCATTTGAAAATAACACAAATTTTTGACTTATCCATGGTTTCACAAGAATTGCTCTAAAAATTTTTTTGAAAGATAATCACAAGCCAAAATGTGTGTTTGAAAGACTAAGGATGTGCCTTCACAATAAAAATGAAACTAGAAATGTTAAGTGAAATGTCAGAGATATCAATTGTCAAACTTAGTACTTAAGGAAATCGGACATTTCATACTTAATAACCTAATACTTTGTTATGACAGCAAGACAGAATGAAATGGGTTAGGCATACAGAACATTTCTACTGAACACTTATCATGTCCAACTATCTGTGCTAGCTACTAGAAAGGATAAGACAGCAAAAATAATCTTTGCCTTTTCTATGCTCCTATTGCAGTAGGAAAGACCATATATATATATACATATGTACATACGCATACACACATATATTTATATTAGCTAATGAGGGCATGTTTGGTGAGTATGAAGAAGGGAAAAAGGGATCAAACAGAATAACTTCAGTTATTGTCCCTTATGGATGACTAGTGCAACTCCTTGGAGAGTACCTTTTATAGTGTTTGCATTTTTGACCCAAAAATATGGTACTTGTGATGAATTGATATTTCTAAGATGTCTTAATTAACTTTGTAAATCTATGCACATATTTAAAATGTTTATTATATATAACAAAAGAGTAAACTCTTTTTTTATTTTCCAAAGATGAGGCCACACTGAGCTCTCACATCAAGCAGAGTACTAAAATGCTGAGTGTTGCTTTAATCAGGGCATTCAGGAACCTAACGGCTGTTAGGTTCCAAATTCTTTTCAGCTCGTATTACCCTATCTTGTAATTTCTGGAATAAATCATTTTTCTTCTAGATAAAAGTAAACATATACATACACATACACACATATATGCACACATTTAATATTAATACTTCAGAAAAATTCATTTTTGAGTGAATTTTTTCATATAGACAAATAAAAGTAAGATAATTTCTATTCTTCTCTCCACTTTCCCCCCATCCAAATGGAAGATATGAAAGAAATAAGGCTTCCATGCTATGAGATATATAAATTCTGCCCTTAATTTCTTTCCTAGAGAAGAGGAACTCTCAGGGTAATTATAGTTTGTTTTAGGGTTAGGGAAGGGAGGGCACGAAATGGGGGGGAAGGTAATTATTGTGGAGGTAAAGGAGAGGGGATTGTCAATGGTTCTCCTACTCTCATGCCTACCTATTTTATTCTGAGTACAACTTGGTTCACATGGCCACAAACCTGAAAAACATTAGATTATCCGTAATACTTTCGAATTATATTTTTTGTGTCCCTTACTCAATTGCAAGACCTTTAAGAAGATATCACAGTCTCTTTACATTTTATTCTATTTGAAAATGAGTAAAAGGGGAACAAACATTGAAGCCTACAATGTAAAAATTTTCTAGCTATACACCAGGAATTTTACATTCTGTAGATCTGCTCCGTACTTACCCATTGTACATAAATTTGAATTTACATAAACTCTTTGAAAAATAGCCTCTGATAAAGTTGTAATACAAACACTAAACCATAGGAAGTACACCATCCAAAACACAGAGAAACTATTGAAAAAGTGTTCTAAATATCTTTGGTTTTCATCCTAAAAATAGAATCATCTCTTGTGGTCTGTACTAATCATCTACTAATTGTTTTATGGGTGTGTGTGTATCATCACGAAAATTTCTGGTAAACTTCTTATGGGCATTAATTTCTGGTTTGTACAGCACTATACCTGACACAGTATATTCCATGAAGGAGCTTATTAATATGTTTCATTTACTTGACCTAATTAAAATACACTTTAGATATGATTGACTTTCTGGAAGAGGAGTTTTTAGTGTGATTTCCACAGAAACATAGGTGGTTCATCAGCGGGTTTTAGGGCTTTGTTAATATACCTGCAACTGTATGCAAAATTGTGCCTCCGTATATACGTGCCTTTTTAAAGAGAGAAAGTCAATAGTTTTCATCAGCTTCTAAAATGAACCTCTACCTTCAAAAGTGATAAGATCTTCTTATCAAAAGTCTCACTGTCTAATCCTTCCAGTTTGAGGCAATGTAAACTTTCTTCAACTGTATTTTTCTCTTGAAACTAGTTCTTACCATCAGGATCTTGCATTCTAGATCTACTCACCCTACTGCCTCCGCCGGTAATGTGCACTTCAACAACTTCAGCATTGCAATACTCTCAGCCAGTCAGAAGGCTCTGGAAAGGAGAGTCAGGTGGTTTGAAACATGCAAAAGTAAATATTTAAAAACATAAATCCCTTGACCAACCACCAGCATTTAAAATTTTAAACACTAGTGTCACTCTATATGAATGACTTGGGGTAAAGTTGATAATAGCAGTGATTAAAATATAGATATGTCATATAGCTAGGGTAAGCTTAACTCATTATAAACAATGATTTATTACCTTTAATTAATTTATAGAGTTTCTTATGAAGTTTAGAAGAAGTAAGTTTAAAAAAATTAATTCAGGTATAATTAACATAAGCTGCACAAATCTTAAGTGGAGAACTCAACTAATTATTACATTTATATGTACCCGCATAACCACCAACTGATATAGATACAGAACATTTCCAACATCCCAGGAAGCTCCTTCATGTCTCCTCCCGGTCAGTACTCCCTCTGCAAAGTTAACTAATCTTATTTCAGTTATGAAAAATGACTTTTGCTTCAGAACATGTATGTTGAGGTTTAAATTTGGGGGGGTAGGTGGTTAAGACAAATGAGGACAGGCTTGAGAGAAGTTTCTGGATACCCAACTGTGAATCTCAAGGAAAGAAAGAAGGAGCAAGAGACAATTATTGCTTACTTCCCTACTCCAGAGGGTTATGGCTCAATTAACAGAGGTGGAAACATTTTGCAAAAATTACATAGTATGCTTGTGAAAGGTATAAGACATCTCCTACTTGTATACAGGTTGTATCCCAAAAGCTCATTATAAATTCATCACTTG
The DNA here is from genome assembly GCA_023783475.1 of Daubentonia madagascariensis. Classification (NCBI taxonomy): domain Eukaryota; kingdom Metazoa; phylum Chordata; class Mammalia; order Primates; family Daubentoniidae; genus Daubentonia; species Daubentonia madagascariensis. The sequence goes on along the minus strand of JAKFHU010001631.1, from coordinate 15,606,429 downwards.
GAACTTGGAATCTATACTATAGAAGTAATGTTATAAATGTCATAAATGGTGGTTAGGATCCGAGGTTACTCATATAAACCTATATTAAGCATAATATGTCTGAAACATTACACATTTAAAATGAAAAATAGGTTCAAATCCACAATATATATCGTTAGGCAAAACAGAAAAAAATGATTAATTATTTCTATTTATCTTAATGTTTTTAGAAAAGCTAGTTTTTATTAGAGAAGATATGTGACATTAATTTATTTGGGTTTTGAAGGGATTTTAGGAACATTTTAAAATACTTTAGTTGATGTTTTTCTTTATTTTATTTTTCTATTTTTACTCCAAAAATATCATCACTCTTCCTTACCGTGATACAGATAAATCGCTAATCCTAGGCCTGTATTCATCTGCTGTGTATGACCAATAACAAGTGGTTCTGGCAGAGACTTTAGGAAAAGTAAAAACAGTGTCAACATTTATTCTTCCTTTTTCAAAATCTCTTTCCTTTTCTGGAAAAGGATGTGGAAGAGGGCATTAGGAATTGCCCTTCAAAGCCCTCCAAATAAACAGAGTATAACTGACCAAAGGCCCCAGTGTTGGGCTCAGCATACACCAGTGAATTTGTGCTGGGGCCATAGTTCCTAGAGGTTATTCATAGCCAATGACTGTGCTCAGCTAAGGCACTCATGGTCCTGGAAGTCAAGGGACAGCTCTGCTCTGAAGACTGACTTGGGATAGAGGATTCCCTGATGGCATTGCTGAAGCTGCTCTAAACTGCAGGGCAGGGAAGGAACTTCCACCCAGCATTCCTCCCTCTCTCTGTCACTCAGATTCAGACTTGCATTGCAGTGTGACAGCTCTCTTGACCTTCCCCAGCTTCTTTCCCATTTTTCTCTCACAGTGTTCCTTTTAATGAAGTATCTTTGTTTCATCTCATCATGGCATCTGCTTCTCAGAGGACCCATACAACACAGAAATGTTCTCTATTTAGGAAATTCACTAAGCCTGGGAGGGTTAAGTGAAAATAAGTTGGGGGTAGAGTAATGGAACAGAAGTATATATTCTACAGGGCTCTGAGAAAAAAAAGTGTAAGGAATCCTTGGGTCTTCTCTTTTACCCAGTCTGGGGAGCTAGGAAATAGTCAAGAATGTGAGCAGAAGAACAAATCAGAATAAAGAGTGTGCATTCCATGGGCAGACGTCCAGTGTTTTGTCTGCCAGGAAATTAAGCAAGGCAGCAGGTGGGTGGAATGTAGGTTTAACAGAAAAGACCATAACTTTGATGTACGTATAAGGGGATGGAAAAATTAGAAGAAACATAATGGAATGCATTTGGAATGTAGGGACAGTGGAGAATTTCACAAAACAGCTATACTTTTTTTTGGTTTGAATCCCACATTAGAGACTAGGACTTGCATCCTGGAAAAGGATCATGCTTAAAGTGTTTTGTTTCATTGGGGGGGGGTATATTTTCATCTTCTACAGGGCATTTTCTTTTAACAGTCATTCATCTAGTAAATAAAGTAATTAATCAAAAGCAATCTTCACCAGGCAAAGTCAAAAATAACAAAATTTCTAAAACCAAAAATGAAACTTGCATCCTCTGAGTTCTTAATGTTGCAATTCTGAATTACATGTGAGATTTGGACAAGGAAAGAGCCTGCACTTTTTTTTTTGCAAAGTGGACATCCAAAATATAAATTCATGTATTAAATTTGTAGCATTTTTACCTTCCCACTCTTTCTTATTTTTGCAAGTTAGAATCCCAGTGCTCCAGCGTCCATTGCCTACATGCTGTGGCTCCTCAGCTGGGGAAACAGTTGTTTGGATACAAACGAAAAGTGGTAATAAAGCATAATCGTAAGGTGTGGCAGGAACACATCAATTAATATTTTTAGAGACTTATCTGCCCACACACAATCTAGCTGGGGGCACTTTTCAAATACATGCTTTTAGGGAACCTATAAAAATCAAATCAGCACCATGTCCAGTTTTTTTGTTGTTGTTGCCGCTGTTATCATTTTCGTTTCCTTGTTAGGTCCTAAATTTCTCATCTGTATTTATTTCATTTGACAGATAATACTCTCATTTTATAGATGTGTCATTGTGAGCTGCTCCCAAGCCAGTGAAAATCAAAACTGACTCCTTAAATATGATGCTTTCTTCAGCGTTAAATTTCCTGACCTTGAGTAAGGTTCTCAACTCTGGTGAGAGTACGTACGTCTCCAGGCATCATGATCTCTTCTTACGCCACTGTAAGAACTTAGCATTGTGAAAAATTAGCAAAGAGGTACAACTAATTCCAATACAGTCAATATTGGAAATAAAATAGAATCCTAAAAAACACCTATTTAATCCTCAAAAAAAGGTGAGAAAAGAGGAAAGAAGAAACAAAGGAGAGATGGATGGGAAGGACCCCAACCGTTGTAACTACGTTAAATGTCAGTGGACTTACACTCCAACTAAAAGCAGAAACTGTCAGGGTAAATAAAGGAAGACCTAAATACATACTGATTACAGAAAATGCACTTTGACAGTAAAAACAGATAAGTTGCAGGAAAATATGAAAAAATATATGCCATAGAAAAAAATACTCATAAGAAAGTTGGCATGGCTACATTAATATTTGACAGAATTGACTTCAGGATGAGAAATGTCAACAGAGATAAAGAAGAAAACTTGATAAAAGAATAAATTCATCAAGAAGAGTTAATGTTAATATAAAATGTTTATGCACCTAATTACAGAGGATCAGGCGGATAAAATGTATCAAACCTGAGAGGTCTAAAAGGAAACATAAACAAGTTTATAACTGGGGAGTCCTACATTCCTCTCTTAGAAATTGATAGAAGTACATTGAAAATCCTAAACATATAGAAAATTTGAATAACTATCAAACAACTTGAATTAGTTGATGTTTTTAGAACATTACACACAGCAATTATATGATAAATGTTATGTTCAAGGAGATGTGATTCATAAAGATATACTTTATGCTGGGTCATAAAGTCTCAATAAATTTCCTAAGACCAAAAGCTTATGATATATTCTCTGACCACAATGAAAGAATTTTATCAAATAGATTACCTAGAAAATTCACCAATATTTGGAAAATAAGCAATATATTATATTTCTAAAATAACTGATGGGTCAAAAATTACAAGGGAAATAAAATTTCATAACTGACTGATAATGAAAATGCTGCATAGTGAATTTGTGTGACGCAGCTAATGCACAGTTTAGGAGGAAAGTCATAGCTTTAAATGCATACGTAAGAAAGATGAAAGGTCTAAAATTAATAATCTGCAATTATACCTTAAGAAGTTACCCAATAGAGAGCTGAGTAAATAAAATGTAAGCAGAAGGGAGAAACTAATCAAAATAAAAGCATAAACAAATTAAACAAAAAACAGAAAAATAGTAGGAAAAAATAAATGAAACCAAAAGCTTATCCTTTGAAAATATCAATAGAATTGATGAGCCTGTAGTCACCATGATCAAGAAAAAAAGCAGAAAGACATAAATTACTAAAATTAGAAATAAAAGAGAATACATCATTAGAAAAGTTATAGACATTAAATGGCAATAAAGAACGATTATGATCAACCTTATGCCAAAAATAATTTGATAATGTAGGTGAAATTAAAATTTCTTGAAGGACTCAAATTACTGAATCTGGCATAAGAAAATTTAGAAAAATCTGAATATTCCTAAATCTATTAAATAATTAAACTCATAATTAAAAAGCATCCTAATATAAAATCTTTAAACTGAGATTTCCTTATTGGTGAATTCTACTAGGCATTTAAGGAAATAATCATAATAACCATATACAAATTCTTACAGAAAGCAGAGGGGCAGGCCATATTTCCCAACTCATATCATGAAGCCAATATTATGCTGATACCAAACCCCAAAATACCAAAAGAAAAGACAGTACAGATATATATCCTCCATGAACTCAGGTGTGAAAATCCCTAACAAAATTTTAGTAAATTATATCCCTCAATATATTAAAAGAATAACACATGATTAAATAGGGCTTTACTGTGGATGCAAGGCTGGTTTAACATCCATAAATCAATTATATAACAACTGAGCATATTAATAGAATAAAGCAGTAAAGTGTACAAAAATTTTAATAGATGCAGAAGATGTATTTCAAAAATTCAATACCCATTTATGTAAAAAAATATTGAAACTTGTCAGGTGCAGTGGCTCATGCCTGTAATCCCAGTGATTCAGGAGACTGAGGTGGGAGGATCACTTGAGGCCAGGAGTTCAAGACCAGCCTGGGCAACATAGTGAGACCCCCATCTCTAAAAAATTAGCAGGGCATGGTGGCATGCACCTATAGTCCTAGCTACTCAGAAGGCTAAGGTGGGAGGATAGCTTAAGCCCAGGAATTTGAGGTATGATCACACCACTGCACTCCAGCCTGGGCAACAAAGTAATACCCCGTCTCACTAAACAAACAAAAAAGACTGAAACTCTTAGGAATGAAAAAATAGAAGGAAACTTCTTTCATCTGATTAAGGGTATCTTTGAAAAACTTTCAACTAATATTATCTTCAATGATAAAAGGCTCAAATATCCATCTAAGATTGGGAACCAGGTAAAGTTTTAACCAACATCACACTATCAGTTTCATCCAATGAAATTTGGCAAGATAAATAAAAAATATATAAATATGGGAAAAGAAGAAATAGAACTCTCCAAAGAGGACATGATTGTGTATATAAGAAAATGAAATAAACTACAAATATGCTACTAAAAGTAATAGTTGAATATATCATGGTTGCATATGAAAAGTCAGTATAGATGTATCAATTGTATTTTGTATTCTTGCTGTGAATAATCAGAAAAGAAATTTCAAAAACTGCATTTACAATGGTATCATGAAAAATAAAATCTTGAGGAATAAATTTAGGAATTCTGTACATGACCCATATATTTGTTACTGGCCTCAAAGTAGAGGTTTTTCCAAGTTCTTGGTGTTCCTCCGGAAATGGATTTCAGGATGCACCACATAAGCCAAGCAAGCAACAGCTTTATTGAAAGCAAAAGTACATTCTCAGGGAGAAGAGTGGGCAGGCTGAAAATGAGCAGCTGCACTGAAAGAAAATGGTTTTAGATCTTTTGTCATCTTACTAACTGAGGGGAAGAATATTCAAAGGCAAGGGATTGGCTTTTACCAAGAATTTCAGTAGTAATTCCTTGAATTGGGTTCCCCCCCATTTTCATACTTTATATGGTTGTCTCAGAACTGTCACGGTAATGTCAAGAGCAGAAAAAATTTAAAACCACATTGTAAATGATATTGTAATTAGCCAACGTTCATGTAAGTTGTCAGAGATAGCTGACAAGCCAAATGAAGCTGGTTCTTGGCTGTGGTTATCAGCCCCCTAGTTAGCTTTTCTTTGAGAGTCATTTACTTTGTCACCTGCACCCAATCTTTAAGCCCCTGCATCCAGTCTCAGCCCTGTCTCCTAGCCTCCTACTCTAACATATTGACAACTACAAAACATGATAAAGGAAAATAAAAGATGTAAATTTCTTAAACACTACATAAAAATATGTGAATTATAAGAGAAAAAATGAACAAAGAAAATCAAAACGTTTGTTATTTTAAAAGCTGTTAAAGAAAATAAAAAGGCAAGCTATTGACTGAGAGAAAACATTTGCAAAACCTATATCTAACAAAGGTCTTGAATCTAGAACACATAAAAAACTTTTCCAACTCAAGAAGAAGACAATACCATTTAAATGAAACAAACAATTTGAGCAGACATTTCACAAAAGTAAACCAATAAATACATGAAAGGGTGCTCAAGTCATTAGTCTTTGTGAAAACGCAAATTTAAATGACAGGAAGATATCGATATATACCCACTCGACTAAAGTCAAAGGGCTGACAATACCAAGGGCTGGCAAGGATGTGGAACAAATGGAACTTTTACATCTTGCTAGTAGGAATTCAAAATAGTAGTAGCACCAGTGTGAAAAACAGCAAGGCAGTATCTTACAAAGGTTAAATAAACATTTAACATGTGACATAACAATCCAACTCCTAGATATGTCCCCAAGAGAAATGAAAACACATGTTCACACAAACATTTCTATCCAAATATTCATAGCAGAATTATTTAAAATAGCAAAGAACTAGAATTTTTCCAGAATGGGAGTAAATATTTGCAATACATATATCTGACTAATGAATTTTATCCAGAATATACACATAACTCCTATGAAACAATAACAAAAAGATAAGCAACCCAATAAAAATAGACAAAAGAATTAAACATCAAAAAAGCAAATGCTTTGTGGCCATAAAGCACTTGAAAAAATGATCAACTTTATTATTCAATAGGGGAAATGCAAATTGAAACCTCGTGGGATATCATTCCATATTTGGTGAAATGGCTAAAAACAAACAAACAAACAAATAATAGGAAATAATAAAACAAAACTGATAATACCAAATTTTGGCAAATATATGAGGAACCGGAATTCTTATACATTGCTCGTGGGAGTGTAAAATGGTACAACAAATTTGGAAAGCATACCTATTAAATACCCAGCAATTCTACTCCACTTCTAAGTAAGGAAGAAGAAATGAAAACACCATGTCCACAAAAGATGTGTATATGATATGCTTAAGCATCTTTATAACATAGCTATAGCTCCAAAATGGAAACAACCCAAATGTTCATTAACAGGAGAATGGATAAACAAATTGGATTATATTAACATAGTGGGATACTACTAAAGAAAAAACAAAACAAAACATTCAACAATATAGATGGATCTGAAAAATATTATATTGAGAAATAAAAGTCTAAAACAAAAGAATATATGTATTAAATTTATGCAAAGTTCAAGAATGGGCAAAACTATTCTTTGATTAAAAATTATAATAACATATGTCTACATTCAATTTTAGAGTAAACAGTAGACTAGCATATAATCAAAAGGGGTAGGAGGGAATTTCTTAGTGTAATGAAAATATTCTATACCTTAATTGTGATAGTGGTGTATGTATTTATCAAATCTCATCAAAAATGGTGCACTTAAAACTCAATATTTCACGATATGTAAACTTTATCTCTTTAAATATTTTTTAAAGTAGTGATAATGATGATGATAATAATAGTAGCTAACATTTATTGAGACTTCTCAGTGTACCTTTCATTGTGCTTTAAATTTTTAACGTGTTAAATAATATAATTCTAACCTCGACCATTTGAGGTTTATATTATGATTATTTATTATAATTACTATTTTACAGATAATCAAACTGAGGATCTGAGAGGTTAAATGATTTGCCCAAAGCCATGCAACTAGTAAATGGTGAAATCACAAATTGGATCCAGATGGTCCACCTCCAGAATATAAATTCTGAACTATGATGTCCTATTGTCTCTTGAAAGTAATGCAGGTTTATAGAAAAAATAAATTCAAATAGTAGAGATGGATAATAAAATCAAAAGTCTCGTCTCTTTATCCATCCTACTTATCATCTACTGTGAGTATTTTTTTCAGCTTTCTTAAAAAAATTTTTTTTTTCTTTTGTGTCTGGCTTCATTTATTTTTTAAAATTTGTATTTATTTTTATTTTCCCATAGCTTTATTAAGGTATAACTGACAAATGAAAATGTACATATTTATAGTGTGCAATGTGATGTTTTGATATAGGTACACATTGCAAAATGATTAAATCAAGCTAACTAACGTTTCCATCAACTCACATACTTGTTTTGTGTGTGTGGTGAGAACATTTAACATTTACTCTGACTGTAGCCTCAAACTCCTGGGCTCAAGTGATTCTCCCTCAGACTCCTGAGTAGCTGGGACTACCGGCCTGAGCCAGGACACCGAGCTAATTTTTCTATTTTTAGTAGAGATGGGGGTCTATGCTCTACCTCAGCTGGTCTTGAACTCCTGAGCTCAAGCAATTCTCCCACCTTGGCTCCCAGAGTGCTAGGATTATAGGCGTGAGCCACCACACCTGGCCTATCTTTCCTCCTTTTACTTTGAATATTTTTATTCATTTATCTTAAATATATTTCTTGCATGTGACATATAGTTATATTTCTGGTTAATAGGTACTTAGTGTATATTTTTCTAAGGCAGTTTATCTCATGTATTAATATTTACCAATATTATATATATTTTACCTTATTTGGCAACTATTTTTTAAGTTTTATTTTAACACACTTTACTGTTTTTGTTTTTTCTATGTTCTGCCATATGTTCTATGTTTTCTTCCCTCTATCCTACTTCTGTCAACTTGAAATTCATACAGTTTTTTTCTTTTTACTTCTATTTATGGTTAAGTTTATAATTTAACATATCAATATTTTATATTGTATTATATCAAATTCTAAGTGAAGCCTTCCATGTTAAGTTTCTTCTCTAAAAGATGAGAAGATTCGTTCTTACTCTCACCTCTTCTCCACCCCCGCCCCTTGAATTTTATGGTAGTGCTAGAATTTAGGTTAATCCATTACCGTTGTATTATTATTTTTAATGATATACTTTTTCTCTCAGTGTCTGTTATTTCTTTCATTTTCTTTAAACATAACTCATGCATTTATTTTGTCATAACTCAATAATTCCATAATACTTGGTATTGAGTTTTTACATCTAATCTTTTTACATTCTAGAGTTTTCATTCCCAAGTTCTTTATTTTGGCTCAGTCTTGATTGGTTAGATTTCTTCATCAAATTGATTTTTAAGTATTTATGTGTACTACATTTCCTGATTCTTTGCTTGTTTAAGAATGTCAAACTTTGCCTTTGCATGTTGAAAATGATTTAAATGAGTATAAAGTCTTGACTTATATTTTTTCCCTTTATCCACTCAGAACACAGAACTTGTAGATATAGTTCTTATGTCTACTTGCAAGTAAACTTAGTGTCAAGAAGTCTGAGGACATGTTTTCACTCTTGGTATGTGAACTGCTTTTTTCTCCCTCTATCAGAATGCCAGAGGAGTTTTTCTTTAAATTGAAGTCCAACACATTAATCAGGAAACTTTCAATGAATATGGCAGAAACTAAACTTGAACTGGTATGAGCTAAAAAAGAAAAAGAGAAATTTGAAAGCTCACACACATAAACTGAGAAGTGGAGGAGTAACACTACTTTTAAGGGTGACTAAAACCAAGTACTTGAATGCTGTCAGGATTTTCTTATTTATTTCCACTCTGTGCTTGCACCATGTACTCACTTTATTATTTCCAACTGAAAGGAGCAGAACTTTAGGAAAATCATGAATATGATTATAAGCATCTGGGCACACATTCTCAAAGGTTAGCAACCAAAAAGGAAAAGGTATTCCTTGCCAGCTCCACCTTGAAAAATATCATAAGATCTCCAGCTGGTCTGAGGGTTACCTTCTAAAATTGAGCCTGTCACTATAGTCCAGGGGGTTATGTTCTCTGACTGAACTAGCTCTGTAACCTTTCCTCCACTGAACACTGAGGGTGCTATGATGAAGAACCCCACTAGAATTTATTTGGCAAAGTATATTTCAAAACTTTGCATGCACTTTTAGTCAGAAGAAGAAATAATTGTGCACTTAATTCAGTAAATTTACCAGGATATCACTTATTATTTGAGATTTTGATTCAATTTTTAACTAGTAAACAGTATAGACTTGTAACCCAAAGATTCAGATGTTATTTCATTTCTGGATATTTTTCTTCTGTTATATTGCTCCATGTTTGCTTGGGTCCCTTAATCTCTTTCTCTCTGGTCTTTCTTGCAAACATATATCAATTTCTTCTTTTTATGTCAAAATATTAAGGGGGTACAATGTTTTTGTTGCACAGCTTGAGTCAGGGCTATAAATGTACCCATTACCTGAATAGTGTTCATTGTACCCGTTAGATGGGTTTTTGTCCCTCCCCTTTCTCCCTCCCCTCTGCTTGATTTCCAATGACTTTTACTTCCCTCTGTGCTCTTGTGTGCTTATCGATTAGTTCCAATTTATTACAGAGTATATTTGGTGTTTGTTTTTCCATTCTTGAGATACTTGACTTAGGATAATGGTCTCTAATTCCTTCCAAATTGCTGCAAAAGGCACTAATTCATCCTTTTTTATGGCTGAGTAGTACTCCATGGTATACATAAACCACATTTTATTAATCCATTCATGAATTGATGGGCACTTGGGTTGATTACAGATCTTTGCAATTGTGAATTATGCTGTAATAAACACTCAAGTGCGGGTGTATTTTTGATAAAATGACTTCTTTTCCTTTGGATAGATACCCAGTAGTGGGATTGCTGGATCAAATAGTAGTTCTACTTTTAGTTCTTTGAGAAATCTCCATACTGTTTTCCATAGAGGTTGTACTAATTTGTAGTCCCACCAACAGTGTAGAAGCCTTCCTTTCTCTTGCATCTGCACCAGCATCTATTGTTTCTGAACTTTTTAATAAACGCCATTCTGACAGGAGTAAGGTGGTATCTCATTGTGGTTTTAATTTGCATTTTCCTGATGATTAGAAATGTTGAACATTTTTTCATATCTTTGTTGGTATTTGTCTATCTTCTTTTGAAAAACTTCTGCTCATGTCTTTTGCCCACTTGTTAATAGGGTTGTTTGATTTTTTCTTCCTGATTTGTTTGAGTTCTTTGTAGATTGTGGATATTAGCCCTTTATCAGATGTGTAGATTGCAGATATTTTCTCCCATTCTGTAGGTTGTCTATTTGCTCTGTTGATTATTTCCTTAGCTGAGCAGAAGCTTTTTCATTTAATCAACTCCCATATATTTATTTTTGCTGTAATTGCCGTTGGGGTCTTAGTCATAAATTCTTTGCCTAGGCCAATATCTAGAAGAATTTTCTGTACATTTTCTTCTAGAATTATTATGGTTTCCTGCCTTATATTTAATTCTTTTATCCATTTTGAATTAATTTGTATATCAATTTCTTATATGAAGAAATTCAGCCTTTTTCTTCATTTATGCATCTTCTCCCTCCTAGACAACACAATAGGCATTCTATTCATTCCGAAAGATTCATCAAAGTATTTGGTTAAATAAAAAAGAATGATTTAGGTATTTCCATAATAATGTTGTGCAAAAAAAAATCTCAAAACTTAGTTGCATGTAAAAACAGGTATTTATTTTATACTCATGCATCTGAGGTTAAGCTGATCCTGGTGGTGCTTGGCTAGGCTTGGTTGGGCTTGGCTTCACACTGCACATGGGGTTCAGATCATCTCCATGTATCTCTAATCTTTCTTTGACTCCAAAGCTGCTAGTCATATCCTTCACATGTGAAAGGCAGGAGTACCATAACACAAACTCAAGTGCAAAAGACCATTTAAAATATTTGTTGACATCAGATCAATTAACATCTTACAGCCAAAGCAAGTCATGAAATCAAGCCTAAAGCAAGAGTTGAGTAGTACAGTGTTTCCACCATGAAAGGAGTGTGGGTATATAATATTACTGCAGAGGAGTTAAGAATTGAGAATAATGATTCAATCTTTCACAGTTTCTTTGTGGATCCCAAATCTCACATGTAAAATATACTCATTCATATGCAAACACCCCTAAAAGTCATTGTAGCTGATTCAAAGTTCAGGATCAGAGGATGTGTATTAAGTCTGGATATAGTTTCTTGTGATTTGGAAATCTATGAACTGATTAGAAGTCCACTAGAATACAAAGTACAACGGTAGAACAGGAATGGGAAAAATCATAATAAACATTCTCACTCAAAAAGAGTAATAATAGGATGTACACATATCAATCAATGGTCCATAGAAATTTTGTACTGGACAAATATTGCCACTCGACAAATATTACCAAGTCCTCCTCCTACCCTGGGGACAGGCAATGTTCTTTGATTAGGCTCTGTGTGTGCTTTTCGGGAATGGTTCCCTCATCCATTGCTCTCCACAGCTCCCTTCTGTCATCCAAGTCTTTTTTGTTTCCCTAAAAATCTCATGTTCTGAAAAACACATTAGAGAATATGCTTTCTTCAGGGCAGAGGAGGTCTTGAAACTTGCTTTCTGTCTGGAAGGAGTAGAGGCTCAAAGATTTTTTCACATCTTGAACACTTTCAGTCTCCTTTAGTCCACACTGAAGAGATTTTGACAATACAACTCTCTCAAAAACTGTAAAATTTCTATGTATTTGATTCTACTCAATGTCATATTCTAAAATTTACAGCCACAATTATCTGAAACATGACTTTTATTTTAATTGTAATAATAATTATAATTTCCCTGAATATATCAGATATCTGGGAGACCATAATATTAAACTTTCTGTGAGCTCCCCCATTTTTTCTAGCTGAAAAGATCTACATGATCTTTGTTTAATCCTTCCGGAGGTCTCAAAAACGGTATTGCAATGGTGTTACAGCCACCCATTTATTTTGTCATATTCTGCGACCATATCCTTTTGGAAGTACCAAAGAATTATTATTTCCCCTAAGGCTATATCTTAATAACCATATATTTAATATGGAGAAAAATAGTTTAACTTTACAATTTTGCAAATCCTGTCATTTCTGGGCTCTTCATATATCTCCTCAATTCTATTTTTACCCTTGTCAGTTCTTTCCTGTCTTATAGAACTTTATCAAATTCCGTTTGCTGCAGTCACCTTGGGATCTCAGCAATCAAACTCAGAATCTCCTCAATCAACATGACAAGTTCATTAGATACATTTTCTGTCCTCCACATTATCATGTGTGACAGTTTTACCAAATATTTAGCCACTACATAGCATATATTGACATTTTCTTCACTTCTTATAATTTTACTCACCATTTTTCTAACCTCCTATAATAGTTCCCTTGCAACCTGATGTTCAGTTCCAAAACCACTGCCACCAATTTTAGGTTTTTGTTATAGAAGTTTTCTTTGGTGGCAACTGTCACAATAATGTGGCATAAATAACCACCCCAAAACTCGGTTGCTTACTATAATAAGCATATTTCCTATTCCATGCAATGTGAGCTATCTGTAACTCAGTTGATCTAGACTGGATTTGGCTCCAAGTTTTAGTCTAATTGCAGGTCTGCACAATGTGGCTTTCATTCTCCATAGACTAACAACTATCTTATTTATGATTTTCATATGGCTAAAGGCAAGAATTCAAGAAGACAAACCCAAATATGTCAACAACTTTCAAGCTTTTTCTTATGTTACATATGCTAATGTCTCATTGTCAAAGCAAGTCAATTAGCCAAGCTCAAAGAAGAGAGGCAATTATAACTGCTCACCACAAAGCTATGACAATTATATGGATGTATATCCATATTAGAGGTGCATAAAAAATTTAGAGCTTTATTCAATCTACACAGACAGATTTTGCTGTTGTTGTTAAGAGGAATTCTGTAGAAAACTTCTAAAATTATAATGTTTTATTTCTGATGACATTAATCAGGGCTAATTTATACTCAAAATCTGTGAAAATAGAGGCCACTAAGAGGGACATTCTTAAATATTTCATGTTCAAGCCATATAAATTTTCATTTATTAATGTTATCACACATTATTGTGAATTAGCATATCCCTGTGACTCTAGTTTTCCTTTTTCTAATGATAGTTCATCAGAACCAGTTTAAGAAAAATTGTTGGAGTTCCAAGATCTCATAGGACAATAACAATAGCCTAAGTCAATATTTCTACACATTCTCAAAAAATTTCATATAGATAAAAAAGAAAAGCAAATAAACCACACATGATTCATGCTTATAACATACCTAGGACATAGAGAACACTATAAACATTAAGTCACATGTAAGCAGGGAAATAAACACCCAAATCCCACAGATATAGCTCCTGAGCCTATGCTTGTGAGGAGAGACAGCGGTAGAAAGAAGACACAGGGACAAAGGGACCAAGAGTGATAAAACACAGACAAAATTATTCCCAGAAAGAGAGAGTCCTACATTTAGTATGAAAATATTTAAGACAAGCTTGTTACCAGTTACTCAGGGCACTAGATATTACAGAATTGAAAGCAATTCTGTGGGCAGGGCTCAAGGTGGCAGGCTCAGAAAGGCACTGCTTCTGATAAAAAGGGGAAATTTAGAAGGGGTAGCCTTCCATTTGAGACTTGTTAGTGACAATGAAAAAAGAAACAAAACATGATTATTAAGAAGTATCATTAAGAAGTTCAAGGCAAAGAAGTGTGTACCGAGGATTGTGTATGTAGCCAAGCTTTCTTTTAATATCAAGGGTATAGAAAAATATAATAATTTTACTCTGTAGAAACAAACAAACAAAATAAGAATCTCAAAACAAGAAAACAGAACTACCCCCTCCTAAAAGACTGTATTTCACTATAACAAGAGAAAAGAAGATTATCAAACTACAAAATTTAGTAAGCTATCTAAAGCCCTCCAGCTATGTCTGTATACAATTGCTTGCTCACCCCAGAGGATAAAATATCACAAAATGAACAAGTAGTCACTCATGTCAATAAAGAGCAATATAGAAAGAAAACAGAATATAAGAATCAAAATTTTCAGCTAATGAAAAATTTCCCAAGCAAACAATCATAAAGCAGAAAGAAACTGTAACATAGCATCCTAACTTGAAGTAAATATTGTTAACCAAGCATTTACAGATATGTAGAAACAACTTAAATCAGAAATACAAAAACTCAGCGAAGAATTGAGAAAAAATAAAATTTTGAAATAGGAATTGACCATAATCAGAAATGCAATTAAAGAAACAAAATGAACAACCAAAATAAAACCAAGAAGTGAAGACAGAGTACAGGGTACTCAAAAGAGAATAGGTTAAATTGATTATATGAAAAACAATGTTGAGAAAAGTCATGAAAATTGTCAAGAGTACATAAAAGCAATAAATAAAGAGGTATAAAATGATCAGAGTAAAAGTGATTCATAAATAAGATAATCACAGGAAAACACAAGATACATATAATTGGAGTCCCTGAAAAAAAATTTTAAAAAACAAATAGGACACAATTATTTTAAAAATTATTTTTCAGAAAAGTTTCTTGAGATTAAAGACTTAAATTTACTCATTGTAAGGGCACTATTTCTGGGAAAAAAATGGCCAGAAGCAGACAAATCTAAAATATACAATAATACCATTTTTGAAATTAATATTAAGGGGAAACAAAACAAAAGAAAATTTTAAGAATGTAGACAAAAAGGTAAGTCATATTCCAAAGGAAGAAAATTAATATTGGCACCAAATATTTTAACAACAATTTACAGAATGAAACAACAGCAGAGAAGCATTTTCAGAACCCAGGAGAGAAAGTAAGAGCTAAAGGACTTTATATACAGCCAAGCTGCCATGAAATAGTAAAGTGATAAATCAGGCTTAACTTGAAAGAACAAGGAAGTACTATACCCATAAGCCCTTCCTGAGGAAACTTCTAGTGGACAAGTTCTAACCTAACCAAATGATTTCTGGAAAGACTTTGGCAAAAGAATTAATCATGATCATTGCAATAGTGTGATATGACTAATGTGTTTGAGTTTAATTCTGTTCTCTCATTTTATGTATATTTACTATGTAGTATGTAATATTTAAAGTATTTCCCCAAGTGATTTTTTTTGCCTTAAAAGCAAAATGGTGACAAGAAGAAAAATTATATGAATGTCATATATTTTGTCGAGGCAGATGTAATGCCACTAAAAAGTGGAAGGAGAAAGATAAGAAAAAAGAGAATAGAATGAGCCTATTGATCATCCCATAGTAATAGTGAGAAGCCAAATAAAAATAATTAAAGGCAAAAGCTAAGTATTTGAGTAAGGAACAATACACACTATAAAATGTGTAAGTATTAAGCTAAATGTGTGAACAAAAATAAAAATGTTCTTAAGTGTCAAAGAGTAAAAATAAAATGAGACTGTGCAAGGAAAGTGAATTATGCAATATAAATATAACCAAGTTAATATTATAGAATTGAAACCAAAAATACCAGTTATATCACTAAAATGTAAATGAGCTCAATCACACAAATCATACGTAAAATGGTTTTTAAATTTACTCACAAAGAAAATGCAACTATCTAATTATAAAGTCTGGATAAAAACAGTTCTTTGAAAGTTGGCAAAAGCAGACAGAAACCAGAGGGAGTCAACATTTGAAGAAGAAAATACTGGGTGAATATCCCATTTTTGTGATTTTTTACCTGGAGGCAAAGCACAGTAATATGAATTGGTTTGTGCAAACTTGACTGGAAACATGAAGTGTTACTGGCATAAAAAATCAGAGGGCAAGCTTCTGGGTTATCACTGCAGCTGGAAAGTAAAGAAGAAATTCTGAAAAGGAGGGAGCCTCAGATGAGAAGACCCAAAGTCTGTTTATAAACTCTGCCCAAATCTCTGGATGACCCTTGAACTCTGAATGCACAAGGCACACTCCAAAATGCCTGTAAGTATTAAAAGAACTGAACAGAATTAGCCACTGCCACTCATGATGAGGGAGAAAGTTTAGAGTTTAAATTCTGCCAAGTTAACTGCAAAAACAAACAAATAAAAATTGTCATTTTTCAGAAGATGATAACAGAATTCATAGTTTTTGTAACACATCAATCACAATCTCTAATAAATACAGTATTCAAAATTACTAGATAAATGAAAAAACAGAAAACATGACTCATACTTAAGAGAAAAAGAAATCAATGGAAACTAAATCTGAGATGACTAAGACATTAAAATTAGCAGATAAGAATTTTAAAATAGCCATTATGACTATGCTCAATGCAAAAAAATCCATACTCATAATCATAAACAGGTAGGGAATCTCAGCATAGGAGTAAAACTTGCAGGAAACAAACTGTAAATTCTAAAGCTGAAAAATACCAGTGAAATAAAAATTCACTGAATTGGTTTAATAGCACAATGAAGACGAGAGAAAAAAGAATCAGGGAATTTGAAATAGATCAATAGAAATGATCTAATCTGAAGAACAGAGAGAAACTAATTGCAAAGTAACATGAAAAGAGCTTCAATGACCTGCAATTTAACATCAGAAAGTTTAAAATACATATGCTTGGAGTCACAGAAGGAAAAGTGGACAGGGAGAATGAGGCAGAAATGCATTTTAAAAAAACGATGACTGAAATTTTCCTCCAATGTGTTAAAAGATACAAATTTACAGAATAAGAAGCTCAGAAAACCCCAGCAAGATAAATACAAAGAAAATCACCTAGGTGTATGATAGTCAAACTATTGAAAAGATAAAGAAAAAATCTCTTTTTCTGTAGGGAAAAAGAAAAAAATATTCATACATGGCAAGAATGATGTCAGTGATGGCTGACATCACAAAGAATGTAGGCCGCAAAACAATGGGAAAACATTTTTAACATGCTGAAAAGAAAATAATCATCAATCAATCCAGAATTTCATATTCAGTGAAAACATTCCAAAGGTAAAATAAAGGCATTTTCAGAAAATCAAAAACAAACCTAAGGGACTTCATTATCAGAAGACTAGCACTAACAGAAACGACAAAGGAAGTACGTATATCGAAGGACAGTGATAACATATAGAAAGCCAGATTTGGGGAAAGAATTGAAGAGTAGGAGAAGTGGTAAGTATGGGTCAATAAAAAAGACTACATTTCTCTCTTAATTT
Organism: Daubentonia madagascariensis; assembly: GCA_023783475.1. Lineage (NCBI taxonomy): Eukaryota > Metazoa > Chordata > Mammalia > Primates > Daubentoniidae > Daubentonia > Daubentonia madagascariensis. Next base: position 15,588,841 of record JAKFHU010001631.1, on the reverse strand, counting down.
CTTTAAAATACATATGACTTTTTTTTTTTAATTTATTTTTTTAATTTCAGAATATCATGGGGGTACAACACTTTGGCCATACACATTGCCCCTGTTCTGCCCATGTCAGAGCCACAATCGTGGTCATCTCCCAAACTGTGCTCCCCACATCCATTCAGTGAGAGTTTTTCCCATCCCTTCCACCCCGCTCCCGCCCGCCCGCCCTCAGATGAATGTTATTGCCCTGTGTGATGTAAGTGTTCATCAGTTAGTACCAGTTTGATGGTGAGTACCAGTGGTGCTTGTTTTTCCAATCCTGTGACACTTCGCTTCGAAGAATGGGTTCTAGCTCCAACCACGATAATACCAGATGTGTTAATTCACTATTGTTCCTTATTGCTGAGTAATACTCCATGGTATACATATACCACATTTTATTGATCCACTCGTGTATTGATGGGCACCTGGGTTGTTTCCACATCTTTGCAATTGTGAATTGTGCTGCTATGAACATTTGAGAGCAGATGTCTTTATTATAAAATGTCTTTTTTTCTTTTGGATAAATACTACCTAAATTAATTTACAGAATCAATGCAATCCCTATCAAAATACCAACATCATTTTTTGCTGATCTAGAAAAAATAATTCTACGCTTCGTCTGGAACCAGAGAAGACCCCGTCTAGCCAAAGCAATCTTAAGCAAAAAGAACAAATTGGGAGGCATCTGTCTACCAGACTTCAAACTATACTACAAGGCTATAGTAACCAAAACTGCATGGCATTGGCACAAGAACAGACACGTAGACCAATGGAACAGGACTGAGAACCCAAATATAAAACCAACCTCATACAGTCACCTGATCTTTGACAAATTCCAGAAAAACGTACACTGGGGAAAAGAATCCCTATTCAACAAATGGTGCTGGGAAAATTGGATGGCCATATGTAGAAGACTGAAAGTGGACCCACACCTCTCACCTCTCACAAAAATCAATTCACAATGGATAACAGATCTAAACCTGAGACATGAAACCATAAGAATTCTCGAAGAAAACGTTGGAAAAATACATAAGACTTTTTAAGGCAAAAATTATAACATTGTGTTATACAGTTTATAATATATGTATATGTAACACATAAAATAGCATAAAAGGTAAGGAGAAGTAAGAGGAAATATTTATTTCCAAATTCTTACATTATATATAATTATATATTACTATATATTATAATCCCTAGAGAAACCTCTGTAAAAACATAACAAAATAGATATAGCTAAAAAAATAGAGACATTAAAATTGAATTATAAAAACTACACAATATGCACAAAGAAGGCAGGAGAGAAGGGACAGAAGAGCAAAAACAGATAGGACAAACAGAAAACAAATAGCAAAATGGTCTACCTAATTTCAACCATATGAATAATTCTATTAAAGATTAGTGGACTAAAACCTCCAATTTAAAGTCAGGGATTATCAAAATGGATAGAAAAACAAGCTTCAAATATAATGTCTGGAAGAAAAAAGTCACAGAGAAGTTAACAGGTAAAGAATGAAAAAATAGATTTAGCATGCAAACATTAAAAATAATTTAGAAAGCAAAAAGCTGAATTATATTTAAAGATAAGTAATATTACAAGAGATGGAGGGGAAAATCTTATTGCTAAAAATGTATCACCTGAAATAAGGGGTAGTTCATAGTAATAAAAACAATATTACAAAAATAGATATTTTATAATGTTATGTTATCAAAAGGCCTAATAAGAAACATATATACCTAATAACTAAGCTATAACAGAAGCATGAAGTAAAAATTTTGCTATGTAGGAGATTCCAGTTTCTCCAAATATTTTTAATATTTCATATTTTCAGTCTTTAATTAATTACTTATTATGGTGGGTGTGTATTGGTATTTCATTAGGGTTTTCCTTTGCATTTTACTAATGGCTAATAATGTTGAATACTTATTATGCACTTATTACCCATTCATGTTTTTCTTTTTGGAAATACTTGTTCAAATCTTTTGCCTTTTTTATTGCATTGTGTATATTTCTACTGAGTTTTAAAAGGTTATATGTCCCGGGGTATTCTTTGTTTAATACATATTTTGAAAATATTTTCTCTTAGTCTGTGGTTTGCCTATTTGTTTTCTTAATGGTAACATTTGAAAGAAAACATTTTTAATTTTTATGAAGTCTAATTTATTTTTATTTAATTATAATTTCCTCCTCAGACCTGGCAGTTTCTTATAAAATAAAGTATACAACTACTCTATGTCCTAAAGATTGTACACCTAGGTATTTGTCCGAGAGAAATTACAATATATCTCCACAAAATACGCTTATAGCTGCTTTTTCATAATAGCCAAATTTTGGAAACAATTCAAGTATATATCAAGTTAACTGTGGTATATTCCTACAATGGACACCTTAGTGCCACTTTTGTTTTAAAAAAGAATTATTGACATATTCAACAACATGGATGAATATTAAAAATTATGCTGGGTCAAAAAACAAAACAAGGCAAAAATTATGCTGAGCAAAAGAAGCTTCATACAAAAGAGTGTATACTATGTGATTCCATTTAAATAAAGTTCTATAATAGGCAAAAATTAAAATATGATATAAAAAATAAAAGCATTTGCTGCTGGTATTTGAGGTGTTGAACACTGGCTGTAAAGAGCAAAGAAGAAACTTTCTGGAGGAGAGGGGAATGTTCTATATCTTGAAAGGTGTTTGATAACATAGCTATCCATTTGTCAAAAGTCTTTGGTTTGTACATTTCACTGTAGGTTAACGTACCTCAAACAAAGGAAAAAATAACTAAAAACAAATATTAAATTCTAGTTAATGATAAAAGTACTAAACTGTTCAGTGCTTATGTGTTCTGATGTCTGAAATTTACTTTGAAATAATTCAAAAAGCATGATGAATTTTTGGAGTGATAGATACATTGATAGATAAATATTTGGTAAAACATAAATAGCAAAATGTTGAACACAATAAAATCTCAAGGGTGGGTATATGAATGTTTACTATACAATTCTTTCAACTCTTCTGGTGATTGAATAATGTAAAATAAAATTTTGGGGAATAAACAAAAAGCCTCCTCTCATTGCAAATTATGAAAAATAAAAAGAAAACCACTTTGGTCAACAAAATGATAAAGGGGAAATGCTAAGTATAATTGCAAAATTTCAAAAAAAATTATAATTAAATTCATATATATTAGATCACTGTAGAGAATACAGGCTTATCAATAAACATTATTAATAAATAGCCATTTGGGGAAAATAAATTGAATTAATTAATATATCCCATAGATTACACAAAAATGAACTCCAAAAAGATTGGAAATATAATTGTAAAAAAAAACTATACATGAATGGGAGAAAACATGAATTAATCCCCTTATAATCCGGACATAGACAAAGTCATTCTACTTGTGTTTCAAAATCCTGATGCAATAAAAGAAAATACTGGTAAGTTCAACAATGTTAAAATAACCTTTTTCCCAGAATATAAAATCATAAATAATGTTGAAACATAAATTATGAACTGGGAAGAAATAGTTGTGTAACATTTATTGCAAGAGCTAACTTCTGAAAAATATGAAGAATCTTAACAAATCAGGAAATAACAAGACCAAAACAAAAGAAGGGGAAATAAAAATATTTATGTGTGATTGTGTGCATGGAGGTATGGATTTCTATTTAGTTTTGTAAAAGAAACACAGGAAGGATAAACCAAGAAATGGTTATATTTGTTACCTGCAGAAGCTATGTGGAAACATTAGAAAAGGCAAGAAAAGGAAAGAGACTTTATTGAATATTTGTATTTGATTTGACTTTATTATTTTATTGATTTAACTTCTAAACAATGTTAATATTTTTGTATTCAAGAAAAACAATTCAACAAATAACCTCAAAAAAGTAAAATTGAATGCAAATGTAAGCAAATACCAAATTGCATATAAAATCACAGATAGGAAGAAAGTAATTAATCTAAGTAAGTTTTGTATAAAATATCCTGACTAAATTCCTAGCAGGATATATTCTAAGAACAAAAGGAAATCTTGACCTTTAATTAATATGTTTGTTAATGGTAGTGGTATGGGTGGAATAAGTCTGAAACTATTTCATGTGTATTGTGTTATTGACCAAATGAGTACACATACCGAAAGTGATGAAACCATATTTGTTTCCAACTGTGAGAGAAAGGAGTTCAAATGTGAAATGGGAGAAGGAGAGAAAAAAAACACTGGAGTTATAAATATGAGTTAATGATTTATAAAATACATATGTCCAAATTCTATCCACTGGTAAAGCTAGTAGCAATAGTATGCCAGTAGCAATGAGCATATGAAGCACCTAGATCTTGATTTTCTAAGTAATACTTTCCCCCAAAGGGAGCTAGAGCTCCTTGGGAAATGGCTGACTCTAGGTCTGTGTAAGGGAAGCAAGGTAGGCCTGGGACATATTATTATGTCAAAGAGTAAGTTCTCAAAAGTTGATAGGGATATATCAAGAGGACATAAAGGTAAGTTTGAAGAGGCTCCCATTGGCCAAATTTGGGATAATTTGAACATCTAAAAAAAAATAATGGAAATGGTTTATGACACATTGAATAAGAAATGAATATATGAGCCATGGTAATAACAACTAATTTTCAAAGGGAAAATTTTACAGAAAAAAAAATGTCAACTAATAAATGTGGGAACAATGGTCAAATTACAAAATCATCATTTTGTAATCAACATTTTAGAAATTAATTCAGGCATGAATCATCAATGGATGCTAAAGATTACATTAAAGATTGTTGGGGAACAGAGTCTCAACATACAACCTCATATATTAGTTATTAATTATAAATGGGAAAAGGTAACATGAAAGAGGAGAAATTTGCTGAATGCTACCTTTACAAAATGATCAAATTTAATATTACCAATAGCAGGACAAACTAACATCATGCATCTCCTGCTATTACACACTGAGAATGACGTAAAATCATCTACCTAGTCTTCTTGTTAAAAATGTTTAATCTGAATCTAATCATGAGGAAACAAACAAATAAAATGAGAGACATTCTACAAAACAAATGGCTTGCATTCCTCAAAAATATCAGTGTAATGAAAGACAAAACATAGCTAGGGAACTATTTTTGATTAAAATAGACTAAAGCGTGATGGCAATTAAATGCATTGATTAGGTCCTGGAAAGAGTGGAGGAAAAAGACATATGGGAGGGATATTATTGGGACAATTAAGGAAATTAGAATATGGGCAATATATGATAATAACAAATCAATATTAACTTTCTTTAATATAAACATGTTATTCAAGTTATATAGGAGAGCATTCCTGTTGTTAAGAGGTACATGCTTAATTATTTAGAGGTGATAAACTGCTAACAATTGGTGAATGTAAGTTAAGGACATAAGGTTACACATTGTTCCTTATTGGCAACTTTTCTAAAATAATAAAACATTGGAGGAAAAGAACACCACAAAAGACACAAAAATGCCTAGATTGAACATATTTTGTTTTTGTTTGTTTCAAAAGTCAGATAAAGAATTAATCTGCCCTTGCAATTTAGAGAAGGGAATTGTTAACCTGCAGCACTCTGGCCTGTCAACGTAATTGAGAACCAGGATAAAGATAAAAAGTGGATTTGATGTGAACAATTCTAAACAGGGCACTGGTGCTTGGAACTAACATTCTCTAAGCTGCACATCCTACATTCAGAATACAGTTTTGAGAGAGCTTTCTCTATTTCCAAAATTGAATTCCTTTCCCCAGAGAAGAGGAACAGCAGTTGTGTTCAAGAACTAAATGAAACCATCGAGGATAAAATATGTTTCTATGGCACTGTGCAGTGGTGGACTCGGTGGGAGAAATGAAGTGGTACAAATATTCCCCCTCTTTTTTGTTTGAGTTCTTTTTCCTGTGACTGGATTGGTAAAATAAGGATGCCCTTCTATTTAGCCCTCCAAAACTTAGGATATCCCTAAGGGCTAACTAAAATACTAAGGTAGAAGCTTTAAGCCTGCAAAATCTTAAAGAAAGTGGTAAAGGAGAAGGTGGCAGACAACATAGATAGGTCCTAACAACATTCTGTTAGGGTGGGCCATGTGATGGGCCCCTGGCTAATGAGATACAGGTGCAGGTGATGCTTTTTCTTTTCCTTATTTTTCTTGGCTGGATATGATGTGATGGCAAGAGCCTAAGCAACCATCTTGTAACTAACTATGATGGGAAGGCCAAGGGACATCATCTCTGATTGCTGAGTTACTAAATCAACCCTGTAATCAACTACTTCTGGACATCCTATGTATTAAGAGGAAACTTATTTGTCCCATTGAAGCCAGCTACTCTATCTGGTTTATAATACAGTGTCTAACTCACTGGGGTAAGAGCAGGAATTTGTAGCAAAAACCTAACATAGAATATGAAGAATATAATTAGCTTGACTGCTCCCTGTGTCACCTTCCTCAGAAACCTGTGTGACCAAATATCATATACTACCAGCAGAGATAAATCTGAGGAAGATAAAATAAAAATTGCCCAAGGCTGAATTGGTTGAGATATGTCAAGTAAAAGGAAAAAGCCTTTTTCTCTCCCTGAGGAGAGAAAAAGGAGATAGTATGGAATTCATCTTGGATCAGAGTTTCCCCCATCAATCACCTGGAATCATTAAAGGCCAAGATGTGTGGTGGCGGACAGAGGGATGGTGAGAAAGTGGCCTGGAATGAGTAAGGCTGAAGAGAGGATACACAGGACAGTCATGTTCAGAGCAGGGACGGTTGAGTAATTATCCAAAAATTATGCTGTTTTGAGTTAAGAGTTTGAATGAAGTGGGCTTTCCTAGACTAGTTAATAAAATATTTAAAAGTTATTATAAGATAACTCGAAAAAATAATAAATCCTGATGAGGACAGTTGATCCTGAGACCTAGCCGATATTAAAGTTCTTGCCAAATCAGCCCCAGCATTTGGCTTCATCACAAAGGCAATCCCATAGATGCAGAAGCATCTGCTCTCCTACTTACTGCTTATGTTAAAATGAAAGCTACTCAATAAAATATTTATAAGTATCACTTCCACTGGTGGCTGGGTGGAAATACAATGGCGAGAAACCAAATTTCTAATAAATATATGAATAGCTACTCTGTTGACCACTGTTTGACATGAACATCATTCATAATTCCTGACTCCTTTTCAATATGTGCTGCCTTGTCAGAAAATTAAAATAAAAATATTCTAAGTCTGTACTTCTAAGTGTCCACAATAAATGAGTTCTGTCAATATAGACTATAGCAATCAATTACTGCAAGTTTTTTCTGTTTAAAAATTAGATTAACTCAATCATCTATCAGTTAACCCATTAAACATGTATTTTGTGCCAGATATTGTTATAGGCTCCATAGATAGAGAAGGAAACTCAACCCTCCTAAAACTTACCTCTAACTAATTCATTGCAAAGGGGATGATAAAGAAAATGTAGATATGCTATTTCTTTCTAGCATGTATAAAGTTAGGCTAGTTGTATCTTGCCTTGAAGCCAGTCTTAGTAGAGACTCACTTAAAAAAAAGAAATTAAAAACAATTTGGTCATTTAATAAGTTTCTTTCAAAAAATGTCAACTGACAGATCTCAATTCTAACACATCAAACAATTTTTAAATATCTACTTTCCTTGGCTCTCTATGTCAAAACCTTCCATGTTATTTCCTTTAACTCTGTGAACTCTTCAATAACAAACTCTCCCTTTACCCTCTATATACAAGTCCTGGACACCTGTTCCCTTTCTTATTGCATGGATCATCTTAGTCATTCTGGCTTCCTTGTTTATTGGGTGGTGGATTGAATGGTGAGTTATTACACATAGTTTTGTCAGCACTTTGTAGGCCTAAACAAAGAGAGGAAAGCTATGTTTTTATAATAACTTATTCTCCTTGCAAACCAATCTCTTTAATTTTCTTTCTTGTTTGAGTGGGATTTATGTAGGATAATTGCAGGAACCCTTCCAAATTCAGCTTTATATTGCCCACCCATGTTCCATCTAGACATTCTAGGAGCTCAAAGAATTTGAGTTTCTCATGGGAGGGAGCCAGAGAAAGACAGGTTGGCTTGCTCTTACTTTAAAACTGACCTCAGAAAAGAATTATAGTAAAAAAATAGAACTTTCCAACAAAAGTTTAATTAAGAGCAGTGTGAATCTTAATTATAATTTTTCCCAAAGATTTCCCAAAGGGTACTACAATTAAAATGTTTCTCACCTTTTTAGAAAGCTATTCTTCCAATCTCTTGCTATTTATTTCACTTGTCTGGCAACTCTCTACTCCCCATTGCTCCCGAGTAGCATCTCTTCATCTCACAGCTCTGTAAATCTCTCCTTTCACCTTGCCTCTATAAACCCATTTAGACCGTCCTCATCCCCACTGCACCTTGGCCTTTATTATTATGACCAATTTATCAAGTAGATAACATCAGTTATTTTGTTAATATTTGGTCCACTATACTCATTACTTGGATTTTTTCAAATAAAGGAAGGCCCTGTCTAGCATAATGAGAACACAAGGAGGAAGGTAGATGTCAAATACTTATAACTTACTAATATTTCTTTTATCTCTATCACAGCCATGAAAAAATCATGGTAAGGGTGAGGGAAGGAAAAATAACATATATGAACACATACTATGTGTTAAGAACCATATTAGGTGATTTTTATAAATTATGTTACTTAATTGAAGTTTAGCTTTTTTAGAAATGTGAAGTGCAGTGCTCTCCATATTTATGGGCCAAGAATTTTGAATAGGCTATGGATTTTAAAAATCCTTATTGCCAATATTCACACCAAGCATGAAGTCAAGGAATCACCAGTTTGAAAAAGAGATTTTCAACCTTTTACTTTTATTTTTCTCAGAAGGACCCTTGATGGATGGTTATATGATCTTTGCAAGGGGCAGACTTTGGTATATATGAGCAGTAGTGAATAAGACTGTATTTTCAATGTGCCTCTCTTAATCTCACCCTTTTTCTCCTATTCAGGAAAGCATATAGGGATGTGAAGGGGATGTAACTACAAAAATATCTCTTAAATCCATTCTTATGTGGATAAAATAAATTAAACATGAACTCTGTCACATTATCAGAAATTCCAAATTACTTTTGTCAAAACCCACAACAAAATACACTGGTTCAAAGTAAGTAACAACCATTATAATTAGTCATAAAATGGCCTGTGTCAGCCCAGAAGAAACAGTACACTTTATCCATCCACTTTACTAATATTTGTTGAGCAGCTACAAGGTGCTGAGAGTTAATACAGCAGATCAACAGAAAAAGTACCTGCCCTTGTGGAGCAGGAAGTTTCAAATAGTAACTGAATAAACAGGTATATAACATAACATCAGATAGTAAAAAGTTGGCTTAGGAAAAAAAAAGCAAAAGCAAAGGAAAAATAAAGAGTGAGGGTGGAGTGTTGCTATTTTCGATGAGGTATCGAAGGCAGATGTCTCTGATAAAGTAATAATTGAGCACAGACTACGAAGAGTTAAAGGAGCAGGCCATGTGGCTCTCCAGGAGCATTTCCCTTCAGAGGAGCCCTATCAGAAAAGGCCCTGAGGCAAGCTCATGCTCAGAGAAAGATGAGTGTGAAGAAATAGGGTCAGAGATGTAAGGAAGGACCACATCAGGTGGAGGACTTTGATCTTATACTAAAGTGATGGAAAGTCATTACAGTGCTTTCAGCAAGGGTGTAACATGATCAGATTAATGTTTTAAAAGGATCACTTTGGCTACTGTGCAAAAAATAGCTGCTGGGGCAGGAGTACACACAAGCGTTTAGGAAACTATTGCAATAACCCATAAGGGAGAGGTTGGGACCAATAGGCCTTGGAAATGACTTTTTAAAAGTAAATTCTAAATTGTGGCTGTGAACAATGATAACATCCAGCTCTGAGGGAAGGAATCTACTGGAGTTCGGTATAGGGCAGACCATAAGCAGGTCCTTGATGTGTCTGAAAGTAGGACTGTAGAATGGTCTTTAGGAATGAGGGTGGTGGAATGGCCAAACGTACCTTAATGCAACTGTAAATGATTACATATTAAGTGATATGCATATCTTTACTGTAATAAATATAAAATCAATGTGGGAAGTTGGTAGGTGTTGTAGAGAAGAAAGGTCAATGGAAGGTAGCCCCATAAGACCAATTTTGCATACTTCTAATATGTCTCTGGAATCCCTCTATTCCTTTGTCCATTTTGAACATATTCTCTTGCATGAAGGTGGCCTTCCCTTTCACAATTTGATTCTTGGCATTTGCACTGTAGCTTTCTAGGAAGCACTGGGATTCAGCAAACTCATGAGTACTGTTATAGCATACAGGACATGTTCTGCAAAAGCAGGCAGATATATAGATGGATATGCTGGAACATTAAGAAATGTAGATCTTTGGCCAACCATTGCAACAAGATGCCACATATTCTGTAGAAAATTCAGTTGGCTTAGGCCTTATATGACTCTGAGCATTTTAGAAGTGTAAGAACTACACAAAAATGCCCCCAAATGTAATTCATATTTCAAATCACAACATTTAATATGCCAGAACTATTGACACCTGTGTGTCACTGAGGTAGTCAGAGCCTTAATATTAGATGAAGTGAGATAAAGCATCAAATGCACTGGCAACTTGGATTCTTTCCTTGAGCCCAGAATTACCTTCCTGGGTGTGACTGTGCACAAACACAAATAACTTGACTTTTGTAAGCTTCAGTTTCTTCATCTGTAAAACTAATCAGACTGAATGATCCATAACATCCTTTCCCACTCTGGCATTTTGCCTTTTGGTTGAATAGAATCTTCTAGCAGATAACATCTCAAATATCTGAGTTTTCCATGTGTTTTTCCACCCTCTCTTTTACTTTAACAACCTATTGCCATTTTCTCTCTCACCCTACACCAAAGTTGAAACAAAGGGTTGCAAGAGGAAGTGTTTAGGAGTTTCTAGTCTGGCATCTCCTCTCTAAGAAACCAGGTAGGACTGAGTTTAGGTGAGGGGTAAAGAGGAGAAAAGAGTTGCAAATTGTATGAGAGGACTAATGGGAAGAATGAAGGAACTCAACGTGGAGTGCATTGGGGTAGGGAGAAAAGGAGAATTTTCCAAATTGGACCAGGAAGTATAGGGGTAGGAAATCAAGTTTGAGATGTCCTTCAGTCCGGGCTCCTGCTCCGCCTATGAGTTCATCTATCCCTTGTTGAAAGTTTGCCATTCAACAGTCCTGAACACATGTAATTCTCCCCTCTGACCTTGGATTGAGCATCTTGCCTGGAGGGAGGAGCATGAAGAAGACCAATGTCTCCTGTACAAGTAAAAACTGAGCAGAGCAGTTGGGAATTTCTATCTGGTGGGGGCTACAGTGGATGCAGTGCACATTACAATGCCTTTCTTACAGGAAGGGAAACAGAGACTAGTAGAAAGACTAGGAAAAGAACAACCCAATGTAACATGTTCATATTAGTTACAAATAATTTGAAGGTAGTTTTTATATATATAACAAAATCAGTAAATTGGTGGCGCTCAGCTGCTTTGGAAATGGTGCTGCATCTAAATTAACTATTCAGGCTGAGTAGTACTCCATGGTATCACATACCACATTTTATTAATCCACTCACGTATTGATGCACACTTGGGTTGTTTCCACATATTTGCCATTGTGAATCGTGCTGCTATAAGCATTCGAGTGCAAGTGTCTTTTTTACAAAATATCTTTTTTGCTTTTGGGTAAATACCTAGCAGTGGGATTGCTGGATCAAATGGTAGGCCTACTTTTAGTTCTTTGAGGTATCTCCATACCACTTTCCATAGCAGATGTACTAGTTTGCAGTCCCACCAACAGTGTATAAGTATTCCTTTCTTTCTGCATCCACACCAGCATCTATTGTTTTGGGACTTTTTGATAAAAGCCATTCTCACTGGAGTTAGGTGATATCTCATTTTGGTTTTATTTTGCATTTCCTTGATAATTAGAGACATTGGACATTTTTTCATGTGTTTGTTTGCCATTAGTCTATATTCATTTGAACGGTTTCTGTTCATGTCTTTTGCCTGCTTTTTAATGGGCTTGTTTGATTTTTTTCTTGCTGATTTGCTTGAGTTCTTTGTAGATTCTGGTTATCAGCCCTTTATTGGATGTATAGCATGCAAATATTTTCTCCCATTCTAGGTTGTCTATTTACTCTATTGATTGTGTCCTTGGCTGTGCAGAAGCCTTTTATTAATAATTTGATCAGGTCCCATTTATTCATTTTTGTTATTGCTGTGATTGCTTTTGGGGTCTTCTTTATAAATTCTTTGCCTAGGTTGATATCCATAGGAATTTTTTCCAACCTGTTCTAGAATTCTTATAGTTTCATGCTTTAGGTTTAAGTCTGTTATCCCTTGTGAATTACTTTTTGTAAGTGGTGAGAGGTGCAGATCCTGTTTCAGTCTCCTACATGTGGTTATCCAATTTTCCCAGCACCATTTATTGAATAAGGATTCTTTTCCCAAGTGTATGTTTTTGTCTGCTTTGTCAAAGATCAGATGGCAATGTGAAGATGGTTTCACATCTGGGTTCTCTATTCTGATGCACAGATCTATGTCTCTGTTTTTGTGCCAGTACCATGCTGTTTTGGTTACTACAGCCTTGTAGTATAGCTTGAAGTCTAGTAAAGTGATGCCTCCTGATTTGTTCTTATTACATAAGGTTGCATTGTCTTCTCAGGGTCTTTTCTGGTTCCATACAAAACATAGAACTGTTTTTTCTAGATCTGCGAAAAATGACATTGGTATTTTAATGGGGATTGCATTGAATCTGTAAATCACTGTAGGTAGTATAGCCATTTTAACAATGTTGATTCTGATGATCCATGAGCATGATATGTTTTTCCAACTGTTTATATCCTCTGCAATTTCTTTCCTCAGTGTTTCATAGTTCTCCCTATAGAGATCTTTCACCTCCTTAGTTAAAAATATTCCTAGGTATTTTATTTTCTTTTTTGCTATTGTGAAAGGTATTGCATCTTTGATTTGATTCTCAGCTTGACTGTTGTTGGCGTATATGAAAACTACTGATTTGTGTACATTGCTTTTGTAACCTGAGACTTTGCTGAATTTATTTATCAATTCCAGGAGTCTCTTGGCAGAATCTTTGGGGCTTTCTAGATATAAGATCATATTATCAGCAAAGAGTGATAGCTTGACCTCCTCTTTCCCCATTTGGATACCCTTGATTTCCTTCATTTGTCTGATTGCTCTGGCTAGAACTTCCAGCACTATGTTGAATAGAAGTGGTGATAGTGGGCAACCTTCTCTGGTTCCAGTTCTAAGTGGGAATGCATTCAATTTTTTCCCATTCAGTATGATGTTGGCTGTGGGTTTGTCACATATGGCGTTTAGGTGACCTACTATCTTTTGTAACATCCTGGATGGAACTACAGACCATTCTTCTAAGTGAAGTATGGCAAGAATGGAAAAACAAACACGACATGTACTCAATACTAGATTAGAACTAATTGATCAACATTTATGTGCACATATGGAAGTAAAACTCAATGGAAATCAATTAGGTGAGGGGGAGGGGATGGGTAAATTTACACCTAACGGGTACAATGCACACTATCTGGGTGAAGGGCACACTCATAATTTTGACTCAAACTGCACAAAAGCAAATTATGTAACCAAAATGTGTGTACCCCTGTAATATTCTGAAATAAAAAATATGTATATAAGTAATTAAATGACTTTTCTTGATCATCAATATTAATAATAAGACTAAATCTATTAACTTTGTTCTATTAAAAAACTCTATTAAATGTCAATTTCAATGCAACTAAAAAAATAAAACAAAAAAATAAATTAACCACTCATTATTTGTATAACCTCTGCAAATGGCTTCATGTCTTTGGACATCAATTTTTTCATGTATAAAATGAGGCACTTGAAATCAATTATCTCTGGGATCCCTTCTAATTGTGATAATTTCTCATACTATAAATGGAATCTAGTAAGGTATGGCCCATAAAGACAAGGATGATTTAAATATACTGCCTCTGGATTCAATGTTCCCTTCTGAGTACTTCTTTTCTTCTAGATTGAATTAAGGGTGATTTAAATCCTCAGTAATGCAAAATGTTGCTGCTCAAATATATTTAAAAGGTTAAAAGAGAAAGAGACAAAATATACCAAAATGGCATAAATGCTGTATTTGAGAGGCAGGTCTGTGGGATAATCTTTTTCATCCTTTTTATTTCTCAGTTTTGTCCATTTTTGTTTTTATTAAACTTGTAATTCTTTAAAAAATATTTTAGCTAAAGTTGTTACAAGGAAGAGAAAGTTACTGATATTCTCTCTGTCTCTGTCTCTGCCTCTGTCTCTCTCTGTAATGAAGGAGAGCTGAAATATTTTCTATAAGAATCCAGCTTTTATATTTAGAGGTCAAAGAACCTACTGTGAGGGTTCAGTATCTCTTTCAGACTTAGCCTTGAGCTTAATGATGTTCATGTTGAATTTTCTTGCCTCCAATGTGAAGGAATACATTCTATAATTTTTTTATATAGTTGGTCCTAGGTGAATTTTAAAAAACTGATAATAGATTAGCTTTCTTTTTGACCTGTTCATAGTTTCTTTCTGGGAAGAAGGTAAGTGACTGGAATACATATTCCACAAGACTCCTTTCTGCAATATCAGAGTACTAAATCCTTGCTTGGATGCATTTACCTGTACAATGGCTTCCGTTTTACATCATAGTATATGCCAAAACGTCTGCCCTAGCAATTAGTGACTTCCTTTTGAAGAGACTAAATGTCACTGGACAGCATTCTGTAATTCCTTGCCTTCCTTTCTTGGTGCCAAGACCTCTACAAGGTGTAATGTAAACTCAAGGATATTGTTTCCATAGTAACATGACTCTCTAGTGCACTCATATCAACAATTGCAGCCACTCATGCCAACATAAGCTCGGTACCTTCAGAAAAGAACAGATGGCTAAGTAGTCTACTTCAACTAACGGGATGATTCAGTCAAATAATCTTTCTTCTCTCCTTCAAAACTATCCTTGAATTCCAACTCCTCTAAGGCATTTTTGATTGAGTGGGAGTGAGATGTGTTTCAATAGCTGGTCCTTACACCACCATACGATAGCTTTCTGACCGTTAGCCCTGCCACAACATAAATAAGCACTAGAAAACGAATGGAGCAGAAGATGTGGCATTAACCAACACTCCAAGAACGGTGTCCATCTCACGTCCTCTTTTCTAATGCTGCTACGGCCTCCTTTAGAGCAAGACTGACCAGTTATGTCTAATATATGTAAATGTTTTAAAATGCTAATTTAGATGCTACTTTCAAGTGAATTACTTGTCTGCTCTGGATTTGAGTATTATAACCCCCCTGCTGAGGCCCTACTTTGATAGTGCCCCTCCACTGTTGGGGTCAACTAGATGACAAAATTTAGATAACTCATGCTGCTACTTTTTACAATCTGGGCCTACTTTTTATTTTGGGGGTGGGGGGAGCCACAATTCATGTTTACTCATTATTGTAAGCAATTTCTTTTTTAAAGCCAGCGTCCCCTCAGAAAGCCCAGGCTTGAATGTTATTAGTGTGGAAGTGGACAGCATGAAATCATAATTATCTTCTACTTTTATGCCAAGTTTTCTCATGATATGTGTGTATTAAAAGGAAGCTTTAATCTAGCCAAAAGCAACAAGTTCTCTTACAGAGGAAACTTTTTCCCATTTAAAACTTTCCCGCAATTAGACATCTAGTCCTTTTCAATTCCTCTTCAGTATATTTTGGAGTTTTGTTGAAGTTCACTCTTATTCAAACTTTCATCATTCCAGAACCGATGTCTATCAAAAAGACAAAGCATAAAGCTCTCTGAATTTGAAGAAAGGTGATACCTTTGGATACCTTCAGATAAGAACAGATGGCTTCAGATAAGACAGGATGGTCACAGCTTCTCAAACCTTTGTTGACAAATATTGTTGGTGATTTTCTAAGAAATACAAGAATGAGTCTAGTTTAAGATTCAGGGTAACTTGTAATATTTGGGGAATAGTTTTTAAATGTTTTGCTATTTTCGATACTTCTCTATGTTTTGTTCTATTAGCAGTTCAACGACAACAGCCTCACAATCAGTTTGCAGTTTTGCCATAGGAAAGCAAGAGAGAAGGCCTCCCAACAACACAATACAGGTAAGTAGAAAAGGATTAAACATTTATGAGCCCTTCTTGCCTCTTTAGTTATCTGTTTAGCACTTTTTAAAAAATTTAGCATTTAAAAAAAATTGTCCAAAAAAAGAAATTCAAAACCAATGAGAACTGGCAAAGTTACTAAAAATGGCTTCATGATCAAGTTATATGGTTTATTATTAATGTTAAAAATAATAAATAATAAAATAATAAATTTACATTTTTATAAAACACATATTCCCAATCTGAGCTCCTAGACCCACTGGGAGCTCATGACTTTAGTAATTGTGATTGTTTACAATATTTTAAAATAATCTGATAAGGATAATATTGTAGCTCTTGATTATTTTTAAGCATATTGAGTTATATATTTATCTGATTAATACAAGTAAGAAAACAGATTAGTTATTAATTAATACATATTTACAGTTTGATTGATAGAGAAACTTTTCAAACTATGAAAGTGAGTGATAATAAAAGGCATCTTTGGAGGTGTGGAAGTCATTAGAATATTATATAATTAAATAACTCACTTGATTCTTACCTGACTCTGTGAAGTTAGCAGATGGGTGTTAGGGTACGGACACCAGGGTACTAAAATTTGTGATTCCTATCTGTATTATTTGTCCTTTTAGATTCCCAGGTCTTTTTTTTCATGGTTTCTACATTTCATAAGTACTTTATTGAAGTAAGAGCTTGTTCAGGAATGACACTATGCCAAATCACTATAGTTGTGTTAAATATAATGATTAATTTTTCCTCATCATGGAACTTATTGTCCAGATGGGGATAAAATGTAGTCCACAAAAACTCACAACAAATGGAGAGGGGTGCAAAGTATGACTTGTTCATTTTTCTGTTTCCCTATAGTTAAAATGATATCAGATCCATACTTGAGAGATCCAATTCAAATCATAAAAACTTTTAAAACAGAAAGAATATATTATAATAAAAAGGACAATGTGAGGAAATATCATCATGAGATGAATGAATGATGCAGATAATATGAATTGGCAAGAAGGAAGCGTCACCAGAAGTATAGTTAGTGGTAAGGAAAAATTTTTATAAATATAAACTTAGCTTGTAGATCGATCTACAGTGAGAGGAAAGAAATAGAGGGAAAAAAAATCTGGGGCAGGGTAACAACTCTGTCATGTGGCATCTCCTTTCCATGTAAGGTATTACATGTCAATATATTCTAATATGTCATATCTTTGACATTTTTAATTTTTGATAAAATGATGCAAATAAAAAAGCAAACTGGAAATAAAAAATAAATATATGGAGAATGAAAAATTTAAAACAGATAAAGGATTAAATCTTACTATCATAACTTCTACTCTCACCCTACCAAAAGAGAGCAAACGAAATATTGGGCCATTCTGTATCACATACATATTTAAAATAATATTGGGTTCAATTCTTCAGAGATGACACTCTCATACACACTAGGAACAGCAAAGAGAGTGAGCAAGAGCCAGAAAGAGCTGTTAAACAAGATAATAGTGAAAAACATGAGGGTGGGGCAGAGGATATGGGAGAAATCTGGCAAAATGGACCAGAAAAATAATGGTGGCCCTAAAAGAAAATTTGGAAGAGCAAAGATCAGAAATCAAAATTGGGGTGAGATCTGCCAGTCACCAGATAACAGGTGAATAAGGAATCTGAATCCAGTTTGTGCTCAGTCTATCTGAGCTTGGCCAGGTGTGAGAACATTCATCAAGCTCTTCATAGACCATGTTGCCCATCCATGAGAAATCTCATTTCTGGACATTCAGCAGTCCTTGACCTTGAGAGAAGTTCTGGACTGATAAATGGTAAATGATGATTTCTTACACTATGCTATAACCCCAAATACACACACAGACACACACACGCACACATACACATGGCATAAAAATGTATAGTTACGTACATGGAAAGTCCCATGAATGTGTAACATATTCCTTCCACCACAAGTCACCAATAACAGTTGTGTGCTTGATGCATTTAACGTAATTACAGATACCAATGCCTGTGCTTGCCCTGCTCTAAAAGCACCCAGAGAAATCTTGGCTGTCTGACAGAAAGGTGTACAAGGGAGTCCTTGCCAAAGAGCAAGAATACAAATGCTTATTACAAATAATGCCTGGGGCTGTGACTGTGTTATATGCAGAATATGGTGGCCTGACCAGAGCATCTGGCCAAGGAATACAGAAATGTGCTAGGATTTTATTTGCATATGTAATTTTTAGCCTAAACTAGCATAATGATATTTCCTGTCTCTTCTTTTACATTACCTGTTAATTGATTTATTGTGTTGTTGTTCCTCCAACTAAATCATAAACCTCATGAGGACAGTGGTCATGTGTCACCTATCTCTATTTCTTATGCATTTATCACAATTTTTTATTCCTCTTTCTCTCTCTCTCTCTCTCTCTCAATGACACGTGGTCAATGACTACTTATGTATTGAAGTATCCATAGCCTTCTTTCATTCCTAAAATAATAAAAAATAAAATGAATATGTATGACATTAAATGTTAACAAGAATTCATTATTTTTACAACTAACAGTAAGCTTAGGTATATTTTATAGATCGGCAAATATAGGCGCCTGTTTGTTAACAAAATTCTATGTTTGGGAATGCATCTGAGGCTTGTATAGGAATTTATTTGTTATTATAAACATTCTTTGTTTTGAGATAGCAATATTTTCATGCATTTTGAGATTATAAATAGATAGTGGCAAATATCTTGAATTGTTTGTGTTACAGGAGCTCTCTTACCCGATTTGCCAATTAACCATCACTCTGTTCCTTCTACTCTGACTGAGGCCTGTGTGAGGGGTAGGTTTCCTTAGCACTCTGTGTTCTTCTCCTTCTCCCGTGAGCCAAATTATGTTTATCAGGTGTCAAGTATTTTTCCAAGTATATTTATGCCATCTTCACATTATATTGTAATTACATATTTCAACTAATTACTATTTAAACAAACAATGAGAGCAAAAAGAAAAAGTTGGTGTTTTAATGAAAGTTATGTTGAATGCTTTGGAAATATTTGTTTATGGTGAGCTGCAAAATATGCTGCTGAGGGGGTGAGATAACTGTAAAATACTATGGAAAATTATAAAAATCTGGAATAAATTCCATACTCAGATATTTCACAGGTATCTTAAGGTTTTTTGTTAAAAAAAAATTAATGAGCCTATTCAAAGAAAATGCCTTGGGCTTACATCAAAAATAATGGTAAACGAATATATATTTGTAAGATTCAAGTTAAAATAAAGTATTGAATGTATGTACATATATTTAGAAAAATAATTATCCTCCTTAATAGACTATTAAAAATTCACTTACTCTCATATGTCTAGATATACAGGCCTTCTTACTCTTGATTTACCCTTGAATTTGTTCAACTTCATATAGTACTTATTTCTGGTTCATATAGTTTAGGTGTTCCTCTCAAAACCCCAAGTTAAATGCATTTTTCATGTATTCATTCATTCATTTATTGTAACTACATGCTTAAAATAATACTAAGGGATGCAGTGATTACATTCATTGGCTTGGTCTTTGCCTCCCGTGAACTTGCAATTGAATAATAAAGGTACACTACCTATACATGCAACTATAGTCAAGGACTTACCATGTGAGTTGTACAAAGCACAGCAGGCTTTCATTTCCAGAAGGGACTTATTTCTTTATCCAATAGATATGTTTACAAATACCTGTTAGGTACCAGAAACTTTGCTTAGTCCCAAGGACACAGTGGTGAATAAAACAGACAAATCCTTGCCTCATGGATGTATCTGAGAAGGTGCTCCTTGAATGTAAGGTACAAAGGATTCTGATAAGTAGACACAGAGTTTGAAAAAACACAAATGGTTAGATAAGTGGGTGGCTTGAGCAAAATGAGGAGAAAGCTTAAGATTTGTTGAGGGATTAGTAAATAATTTGACTAGAGTATGAGGTGTCTGTGGAAGTGTAGTGAGAGATAATGTTTGAAAGCTATGAAAGCTCCTCTTTTTGTATAAGGACAATTTTTTGAAACTTGTTACCATGCCTCTCTGAGCCTATTTCCTCATCAATGAAGTGTACGGTACTCAGGTTCCATGATCACCAAAGCCCTATATGATCAAGGTTTTTTTCCATTCTGAATTCAAACTCCCCTTTGTGGTCTTTAGAACACAGACAAAAAACCTTTCCTGTAAGTTTGGTTTGTTCTTAGGCTTTCATCTTGAGCTGGAATTAGCACAGGGACTGAGGATAAAGAAATGGAATCTCTAATACACATTGCTCAATGCAGGTCATCAGGTACTGCCATGGCACTCCATTAACTGCTAAAAGTACAATATAAACAGAAGGAACAAGAAGGAAGAAACGAGAAGACTTTCTAACTCCAATTGGGTCCTGTAATTTCTTGTTCTTAAAAGTATGTTTTGCCCTTCTGAGCCTTACATACAAAAGTGTCATCTGGATTTGGAATTTATAGCTTCTTCTTTCTTTATGTTACTTGCTTTTATAGCTCAGGCTTTACAAATTCCAAGACTATGTCTATATAATGCCCCAAAAGATTTATTGGGCAACAAATTTGCTTGGCCATTTGCATCCTAATGGCAAAAGCTATTTCTTAAGGCAGAATAGTTTATTTTCTTTTCAGTTGAAAATGGGGATATTTTAAGGGAAAAAAGTTATTTTGGTTCAAAGAGGGATATTATAGCTCCTTATTTCTGTTACCTGTAAACCTCCCACCTCAGCAAAAATTCTTCTTTGGCCAAGCTTTAATGTCTTGATTCAAATGACCCCAGGGTGTATTAAAATTAACCAGTCCTTACATATTTTAAACTTCAGGGTTTTTCTTTAGGTTTATGCAAATAGTCCAAAAATTATAACATCTAAACGAGAAAAAGTGTTATTTTATGAAAGAGGGTTGTTGGGAAACTTTACGTTTAGCTGTGTACTGAGACAGGGCATTAGGAATCAGAAGGACTGAGTTCTGTATTTTTAGTTTAGCTTTATGGCTTTGGACACATTGCTTGAGTATCAGAGGCCTTCGTCTTTCTTTTAAAATTTAGGGAGGGGGATGGGATTAGGGAAAGGCAAGGATGAGTGGTGGTGTTTTAGACTGGCATGGACAAACTTTCACTGAGGAATTAACATAAGTTAGGAACTTTATATACCTAATGTCAGTAAATCCTCCTAATACCCTTAGGAAAAGCACAAAAGCTCAGAGAAGTTAGGTTATTTACTTAAGGCCACATAGTTGGTGAGTGGAAAACCCCATATCTGTCTGATATTACAGATACATTTTTCTTTTACCCTGCATGGCCTCATCTAAAGTCCCTGCAAGCACTGATGTTCATTCATTTGAAGCTCTCCTGTTTGGTTTCTTGACACATCAAATTACAGCATTTCTTTTTTTAGCTGTAAACTTCCAGGATAAAATAATTCAAAGGCAAGAAGATAAATTCCTACCTTCTGAAATTTTCTCCATTGCTGTATTAATGAGACTGTGCACGTGAAGTAGCTTTATGACCACAAGGTATTATGATTAGATGAGAACAATTACCCACTCTGGGCTTTTCAATCTGGAGTTGGACTTGTTTTATTTCAGATACCCACAGAAATCTGTATTCTTGTTCTTCATTTTCTGATTCCACATAAATTATGTAGCCATTTCCAAGATCTGTGAAAACTGCTCTGGCAGGCATTGGGACAGTCAAAAGAAACCCACAGGCCAGATTGCAAAGTCTATTATGGGAGATATGGTGCATATCACCTTCTCTTGCCTAAAGTCAAGTAGTCAGAGTATAATGTAGGCAGGAATGAATGGCAGTTGTCTACCACTACAGGATCATAGTTCTCTAGTTTAAAGAAGGGGGAAAGCAGATCTAATGTAGGAAAGGAAAAAATAGGCAATCCATCTTTTTAAAAAATAATCTTTCCTTTTGGCTCAGTGCCTCAGTATAGCATCCTAAGGGTTGTCTGGACAAAGGCACTTCTACAGACATAAACCTAATTTTACTTGCAATGAAAGGTGTTTTTTTCCCCCCCTTTTGGCTTCTTCTACACAGAAGGAGAGAATCCTATTGAAAGTGGGGGCAGTGGAGGGGACTTCTAGGAATTCCTGGACCCATCAGAACACAAATCATTCTATGGAATGCAAATGACTTAACACAGGGAAGCTTCCCAGAGCAAATTACAATCCCATCACCGAGAATTAGCAATGGAAGTTGACAGGCTTTATAAACTTTGAGATTTTTTTGGAGTGGAAGGCAGCTGTGGGGAAGGGAATAAAATGCCCTTAGGCAAAAAGCAAGAAAGGATTTCTATGCCTATGATTTATTTTTCTTACGCTATGTGTAAATTTGTAATGAAAATTAGCTTTTAAGAACCATAGTGATGATGGAGAGTTACATAATTTCTACCTATTTATACAAATCATATACATAGGTATGCCTTCCACAATGATATTAAAAAGAACACCATCCACACTATTATATAACCTGAACTTCAAGAACCTGGGCAAATTTTTGCATTCAGAAAATGCCAACAAAACACACACACACACACTCACATACATACATACAGATCTTCAAGCTCAGGGCTCCTGCACTCTGGCAAGTTATGAGACTGGCCTGTAGCCCCATCCATATCCGGATTAAAGTACCCAGGAACAGGGCCTGATTGTCTGCTGTTTATGAAATTTCCACAATTGACTTTGCCCAGTCAATTTGAGAATCACTTTTCTATGTTGTAAACAGTGTCCCTGAACTAAGTGAAGGGTACGAGCAGAAATAGCTTGGGATACATTCTTTCCCTTAGGAAAGAATATTTATGAAAAAAGTCTCTAAGTGTATATTACATCTAAGAAAACTTTGATAAAGATATTTGGACAATTGATGTATGAATGCATATTCTCTCTCTGGTCCCACGTAAACAAGTATTTATTCAATTGCTAGCTACCTTTGCTAAAAGTCTGCCCTGCATCTACCACCCTGCTAGACTCTGTAAGGGACACAAAATAATTGGAAGCAGTGTTTACAATCAGTTTGGAAAAACATGATATGCACATAGGAATTATTTAGAGATTGATTCCTTAAAACAATATCAAAACAAATAGAAAGATATTATAGCCAGTACAGTATCACAGTATATACTGCAGGCAATTGTCTAATTTAGGCATTAAGAACAGTTTTGAGATCACTTCTAAAGAATTGGAGGGGCCAAACCTGTTTTGTTCCCCAAGATGGCTGAATAGAAGCATTTCAAACATGCTTCATCCACCTGGAAGAACCAAAAATTGTGTAGATAATCACACTTTGAGTACATTATCCAAGAGAGAACATGAGAATTCAACAGAAAAGTGTCAGAAAACTCCAAAAACTGAGAAGGAGAAGGAAAACAGGCAATCTGCTTGACTGAGACCAGCCGGGAACCAGGAGTGACTCCTCAGTACAGAAAAGGATGAGTGAGTGTCTTTCTATAGTGCACTTTCTGTCTGGGAAATTGTACAATCCAGGCCACAAAAGGGCACCTTGACCCTCCCAAGCCCTAAATCTAACTTAGGAAGTGGTCAGGAAACTAAGAAAAAACTACTCCAGGGAGGGAAAACGTCCTGGGTCCCATGCACTTCCTGAAATCTAGGAGGCCATAGCGAGATGCCATTCTCCTTCCTAGCTGTTAACAGACTGTGTATGGTCCTGGGAACCAGCATTGCCAGTCCTAGGCATTAGGAAAACTTGGGCTACTGTTTGTGGAAATGGGGTATGAGTGGGGTGTGGGCTCCCACAATCAGGACTGAAGCCAGCAGTGCTGGAATAGGCTCTGCCCCTGGGAAATGAGCAGGCTGGGAGTTGCCATGGAGCTTGGTATTGAGCTGGGCAGGGACTCTTATGGCCCCAGGCTGAGCTTCAGGCTAGGCAGGATCTCCCAGGTCTGAGAGAACAGCTAGGACAGGCAGCAAGCCCTGCTGGGATGGGGGTATAAGAGGAATGCAAGTCCCCCATCCACTGGCCAAGGCCATGGCCACTGCGACTGGCTCCACCCTCCCTGTGGCAGGACCTCAGTGCAGTGGCAGTTGCTGCTCACCTAAGCATTTCACCAGGGCCCAGAGGAACACCATGCTCCCTGCCTGTCACAGTTGGCACAGGCACTTTCCATTGGCAGAACTGAGTGCAAACTCACCTGGTCTGGCTCTGGCCACCTTCAGCTCCCCCAACCCCCAACCCCAAGACACAGTGCAAGATCCAGCATCCTGAGTACTCCTGCTGGGGGACTGAGGTTGGCCATAAATACCCTACCACCACCACCTCAGCTAGCTCCTATCTGCAAGTGCCACCTACTGGCCTGGAGGCTGTCCTGCACAGCTCATAGCAACTACTGCCAACAAAGCACACAGGGTTTGGGACCTAGGAGAGCATTTCATCATCAGTGATATGGCTTTTGCCCATGCCATGCTGGCTGACCAGGTCATGAGAGCTCACTCTCCTGCCCAGTACACTGTTACTATAATACAATCAGCACCTAAGAAAGTCACCCAGAGTCCAAGAACCAGCAGGCTTGGAATTGCCAACACAGATACCAGCATATGTTGCCCCAAAGCACAAGGATAGACATGCTTGGCCTACCACTGACACCTGAAGATGGCCCATCTGGCATTCCAGTCCCCAGCATAACTTCACCACAGCCTACACCAATAACCACACCCTAACACACCAAGGAAACCACAGATACCACTAATACTATTTTTAGCCAAAGAAATACAGAGACTTTACTACTCCACAAACCCAGAAACAGATCCAAAGTGTCCTACTTAAACAATATCATAGTCACCTCTTCAGGAAAAATTACACCCCAATGAAAATTAATTCAAAAATAATAAGCAGCAACTGTTACACCAGATGTACAGAAATCAACTTAAAGACACAGGAAACACAAAAAAACAAGGCAACATGACACCCCTAAAGGAACATAATAATTCTCCAGGAATAGATCTTAGCTAAAATAAATCCTAAAAATCTCAGATAAAGAATTCAAAATATTGATTTTAAAGAAGCTCAATGAGATGCAAGAGAAATCTGAAAACCAATACAAAGAACTCAGAAAATCAATTAACCACAGAATGAGAAATTTACCAAGGACATATATATCTTAAAAAAAAAACAAAAAAACAAACAGAAATTCTAGAACTGAAAAATTCATTGAAGGAAATACAAAATACATTTGAAATCTTCAACAATAAACTAGACTAAGCAGAAAATAAGAATTTCAAAACTTGAAGACCAGTCTTTTGAAATGATCCAGTCAGACAAAAATGAAGAAAAAAATTAAACAAAGCCTTTGAGAAGTTTGGGACTACATAAAGCTTCCAAATTTATGAACTACCTGTGTCCTTGATGGTGAAATGAGATCAAAAGGTTTAGAAAACCTATTTAACAAAATAATAGATGAAAACTTCCCAAGTCTAGTGAAAGATTTAGACATCCAGATATAGGAAGCTCAGAAATTCCCAGGCAAATACAATGCAAAAAGGACAACATCATGGTACATCATAATCTAAAGTCAAAGTAAAAGAGATAATTCTAATGTCAACAAGAGGTGAGCATCTAGCCACCTATAAAGGAAACCCCATTAGGTTAACAGTGGACTTTTCAGCAGAAATCTTACAGGCCAGACAGAATGGGGTAGCATACTGAAAGTGCTAAGGAAAAAATAAAATTCTAAGCCAAGAATTCTATTTCCAGCAAGATTAACCTTCATAAATAAAGAAGAAATAATATCTTTCCCAGATAAGCAAATGCTAAGGGAATTTGTCACCACTAGACCAGCCCTACAATAAATGCTCAAGGGAGTCCTAAGTTTGGCAGGAAAAAGACAACATTCACCATCATGAAAACACATGAAAGTATAAAACTCACTGGTAAAGCAATCACATTAAAGAGGAAGAGAAAGGAACTCAATGGCACCACTACAGAATTTCAGAAAACCACAATGACAGAGAAAAAGAAAGAAAGAACTTATAAAACAACTAGAAAATAATAACATGACAGGAACAAAACTTCACATATCAATATTAATCTTGAAGGTAAATGAATTAAATACTCCACTTAAAAGATACAGATTGGCTGAATGGATTTAAAAAAAAAATGATCTAACTATGTGCTGCTTACAGGAAACTCACGTTACCTATAAAGAGATATAGAATAAAACTAAAGGGATGGAAAATTATATTCCACCCAAATGAAAACCAAAAGCAAGCAGTAGTAGCTATACTTTTACTTTTATACCAGGTAAAACAGATGTTAAGTCAAAAATAGTAAAAAAAAAAAAAAAAAGACAAAGAAAGGCATTATATAATGATAAAGAGATCAATTTGGCAAGAGAGTATAACAATCCTAAATATATATGCACCCACTAATGAAACACCCAGATTCATTAAACAAATATTACTAGACCTAAATAGAGAGATATTCAATAATACAAAAATAGTGGGGTTTTCAGCACCTCACTCATACCATTAGATAGGTCATCTAGACAGAAAATCAACAAAGAAACATTGGACTTAAATTGGACTGTAGACCAAATGAATTTAACAGACATTTACAGAGCATTCTATCCAAAAACTGAAGAATATGCATTGTTTTTTCATAATTACATGGAACATTCTCCAAGATAGCCCATATGTCAGGCCACAAAACAAGTCTCAACAAATTTAAAAATATAGAAATCCTATAAACTATCTTTTCATACCACAATGGAATAAAACTAGAAAGCAATACCAAGTGGAACTTTGGAAATTGTACAAATATATAAAAATGAAACAATATGCTCCTGAATGACAATTGGGTCAATGGAGAAATTAAAATGGAAGTGAAAAAAATCTTATGAAAAATGTGAAAATGGAAACACAATATACCAAAACCTGAGGGATACAGAAAAAGTAGTGAGAAGAGGGAAGTTTATAGCATAAATGCCTACATCAAAAAAGTAGAAAGATTACAAATTAACAATCTAACAATGCACCTTAAGGAATGAGAAAAGCAAGAACAAACCAAACCCAAAATTGGCAGAAGAGAAATAGCAAAGATCAGAACAGAACTAAATGAAATAGAGACTTAAAAAAATTATAAAGGATCAATGAAATGAAAAGTTGGTTCTTGGAAAAGATAAATAAAATTGATAAACTGCTAGCTAGACTAACTAAAAAAAAAAAAGAGAGAGAGAGAGAGAAGAACCAAATATACAATATCAGAAATGAAAAAGGAGACATTAAAACTGACACCACAAAAATACAAAAGATCATCAGAAACTACTATAAATGACTATATGCTCACTAGCTTGAAAACCTAGAGGAAATGGATTAACTCCTAGAAACATACAACCCTCCAAGTATGAATTGTAAAGAAATAGAAAAGTTGAACAGACCAATAATGAGCAGCTATATTGAATCAATAATAAGTCTTCCAACAGCTGGGTGTGGTAGCTTATACTCGTAATCCCACCTACTCAGGAGTATGAGGTGGGAGAATCGCTTGAGGCCAGGAGTTCAAGACAAACCTGGGCAATATAGTGAGACCCCAGTTCTAAAAATAATGAAAAAAATTAGCTGGGTGCAGTAACGCACACCTAAAGTCCCAGAGAGTCGGGACGGTGAGGTGGGAAGATTGCTTCAGCCCAGGAGTTTGAGGCTACAGTGAACTATGATTACACCACTACACCCTAGCCTGGGTGACAGAAAGAGACTCCATCTCTTAACAAAAAAAAAAAAAAAAGGCTTCCAGGAAAGAAAAGCCCAGGAACAGATGGATTTACAGCCAAATTCCAACTTCTATCAAATGTACAAAGAACTAATACCAATCCTCCTGAAACTGTTGCAAAAAATAGAGGTGGAGGGAATTCTCCCTAACTCATTCTACAAGGCCATATTACCCTGATACCGAAACCAGACAAGGACAGAGCAACAAAAGAAAACCATAAACTGATATCCTTGATGAACATAGATGCAAAAATCTTCAACAAAATACTAGCAAATGGTCCAATAGCACATCAAAAAGATAATACACCGTGATCAAGTGGGTTTTATACCAGTGATGCAAGGATGCTTCAACATATACAAATCAATAAATGTGATACACCACATAAACAGATTTAGGGAAAAAAATTATATGATTATCTCAATAGACACAGAAAAAGCATGTGATAAAATTCAACCTCCCTTTATGATAAAAATTCTCAATAAACTAGTCATAGAAAGAACATACCTCAAAATAGTAAAGGCTATATAGGACGAATCCACAGCCAACATCAAACTGAACAGGAAAAAGCTGAAAGCATGTCCTCTGAGGCATGGAACAAGACAAGAATACCCATGTTCATTCCTTCTCAACCTAGTACTGGACATCCTAGCCAGAGCACTTAGGTAAGAGAAAGAAATAAAAGACATTCAAATTGGAAAAAAGGAAGTCAAATTATGCTGATTTTCTGATGATAGGATCTTATAGCTAGAAAAACCTAAAGACTCCACAAAAAAACTCTTAGATTTGATAAATGAATTAATTAAAGATGCAGGATACAAAATCAACATATAAAAATCAGTATTGTTTCTATACACCAATAATAATATAGCTAAGAAAGAAATCAAGAGGGCAATTATAATAACTACAAAAAGTATCAAGGAATAAATTTAACTAAGGAGGTGAAAAATTTCTACAAGGAAAACTGTAAAACACTAATGAAAGAAATTGTAGATGATACAAACAAATGTAAAAACATCTCATGCTCATGGATCAAAAAAATTAATATCATTAAAATGATCATATTGCCTAAATAAATCTACAGTTTCAATACAATCCCTATCAAAATACCAATGTAATTTTTCACAAAATTAGAAAAAACAATCCTAAAATTCATATGGAACCAAAGAAGAGGCTGAATTGCAAAAGCAATCATAAGCCAAAAGGACAAAGTGGGAGGTATTGCATTACCTGACTTCAAAATATATTACAAAGCTATAGTAACCAAAATAGCATGGTAATGGCATAAAAATAGACACACAGACCCCTGGAACAGAATGGAAAACCCAGAAATAAAGCCACATATTTACAGCCAATTGATCTTTGACAAAGCTGACAAGAACATACACTGGGAAAAAGGTACCCTTTTCAATAAATGGTAATAAGAAAATTGGATTGCTGTATGCAGATGAATGAAATTGGACCCCTGTATCTCACCATATACAAAAATAACTCAAGATGGATTAAAGACAAACATAAGACTCTAAACTATAAAAATACTACAAGAGACCTAGGGAAAATTCTTCTGGACATTGGTCTAAGCAAATAATTTATGACTAAGACCTCAAAAGCACAGGCAACAAAAAAAAAAAAATACAGAAATGGAACTTAATTAAACTAAAAATCTTCTGCACAGCAAAAGAAATTCAACAAAGTGAACAGGCAACCTGTAGAATAGGAGAAAATATTTGCAAACTATTCATGTGAGCAGAGACAAAAATCCAGAATATACAAGTTAGTCAAACAACTCACCTAAAATAATTCAATTAAAAAGTGGGCAAGAGACATGAATAGATACTTTTCAAAAGAAGACATGCAAACTACCAACAAGTTTATGAAAAAATACTCAACTTCACTAATCCTCAGAGAAATGCAAATTAAAACCACAATGAGATATCATCTCACCCCAGTCAGAATGGCTGTTATTAAAAAAACAAAATATAACAGATGTTGGTGAGGATGTGGAGAAAAAGGGATCTCTTCTATACCGTTGGTGGCAATGCAAATTAGTACAACCTCTATGGAAAACAGTATGGAGATTTCTCAAAGAACTAAAAATAGAAGTACCATTTAATCCAGCAATCCCACTATTGGGTATCTACCCAAAGGAAAATAAATGAATATATCAAAAAGATACTTGCACTCTTATGTTTATTGCAGCACTATTTACAATAACAAAGATATGGAGTCAACCTAAGTGTCCATCCACAGAGGAATGGATAAATAAAATGTGATATATTTACACAATGTAATACTATTCAGCCATAAAAAAGAATGAAATAATGAATTTTGCAGCAACACTCATGGAAATGGAGGCCATTATTTTAAGTGAAACCAGCCAGGCACAGAAAGTCAAATGAGTGGGTGCTGAAAAATGTTTACACATGGATGTAGAGAGTGAAATGATAGACAACGGAGACTCAGAAGGATGACCGGGTAGGAGGTTGATGGATGATGAGAAATTAATTAAAGGAACAATGTAAGTTATTCAGGTGATGAATATCCTAAAAGCCCTGACTTGACCTCTACAAAATCTATGCATGTAAAAAAGTTGCACATGTAGCCATAAATGTGTACAAATAAATAAAAAGAAAAAAAATAAAAGGCAAAACCTAAGCATACTTTCTTGATTAAAAAAAATTTTGGAAGCCATTCTAAACATAAGGTAGAGAGATCACAAAGTATGATGCAACACACTTTTTGGTTGTGGCAAATCCAAATTAAACTATATGACTTTGCAAGTCATGTGAGTTCCCTGTGACTCAGTTTCCTTATCTAATAATGGGGCTTAGACTCTATAAGTAATTCTCCATGAAGGTGGCTGGGGTTGGGGGTATAAGCTCCCCAGGAGACATACAAAATGTCTGGAGATATTTTGGTTGTCATATCTTGGGGGAAGGAGGGTACTAATGTCATCTAGTGGGTAGAGGCCAAGGCTGCTGCTAAACATCCTGCAATACAAAGGAACAATCCCACACAACAAATAATTATCTGGCTCAAATACCAGTGGTGTTGAGGTTGAGAAACTGGACTAGAGGAGTGTAACAATTTCTCACAACTCTTAATACTTTGTGGTTCTTAAACAACATTTCTCAATTATCAGAGGGCACAAGAAGCACCTAGAGATATTAGTAAAATGCAGGTTCCTCAACCCAAACATCCAAATATATTAATACACTAGGTTTTTTTGTGTGACTAGGTAATCTGGAATTTTAGCTTGTATACTAAGTGATTCTGTTGCATCTCAGTCCTCAGATTGATTGCATTTTGAGAAAACTTACTAAGATACACATTAACATTGAAGAAATCTTGGCTGTTCATTGAAAAATAATACCACTAGACATTATTTATTAAATACTCATGAGTCAAACTCACAAAAGCCCTTTGAGATTTATACAAGGACTCACAGTTTGTTACAGGCAAGGTAGAACTTAAATCCACCCTAGTTCTAGCTTCAAAGTCCATGCTCTGGCCACATGCAAATTGCCTTGTTAGAGTGGTACAGTCTTGGCAAGACAACAAGGAGCAGATGAAGGAAGTGCATGGGACAAAAAGAAGATAGGGCAATCTGGAAGAGAGGATCTCCACTGGGGATAGAAAAATAGAATGTGAATTGTTAAAGGTAAGATGAATGATTTTGATTTCAGTGGACCTTAAATAAAAAATGAAGAATCTGAATTTAATGTGATAGGCCAGTGTTTATCAACACTGGTTGCAGATTAAAATGACCTGGGATCTTTAAAAAACTGCTGATGCCAGGGCTCCACCCTAAAGATGGTGATCTCATTAATTGGTCTGGGTTGAGGTCATTCATCAATTGGTTTTTGAAGTCCCCAGTTGATTCTAATAAGTATCCAGAAGACCATAGAAAGCCATTGTAACTCCAAGCAGGTGATAATCTTAAAGAAACTGTTAAAAGATTAACCTGGTGGTAATGTATAGAATAGATTACAGCTGAGAATGGAGGAAAGGGATCAGCCAGGTGGCTATTGTAGAAATCTGGGGGTGGGAGGTGAGAAATAAAGATCCCTACTAAGGAGATGGGTCAGAAATAGTGCTAGAGTCAGGGGACCTTCCTCAGCTCTGTGATTTCACTGATGGAATAAAATGAAGTTCAGAGATTGAGTGACTAGGTGAAGATCCCCCACAAGTGAAGACCACAGTGGTAGAACTGAAATCCAGCTTTCCTGAGTTCTAGTCAGTGCACTTAAGAGGGAACGCACCTGACCACTCACCCAACTGGTCCTTAGTCATTCAGTTGGAGGTGCTTGGTACCCAGCTGGGAAGTCTAAGCTGAGGGCTAAGGAGGAGGGTAATAGTGGAGGATTGCATTTTGGAGTAACTGGAGCAGATGTATTTTATTTCCAAACAACTTAGATTTAGGGAAAAATAAGAAAATACAACAGAAGATATAAACATAGAAGAGCAAAGGTCTTGGAGGGCTCCTGGAGAGGTCGGAAGCAGGAGGAGAACTGTTTTGACCCAGTGACTTTAAAATCAAGTAAAAAGGAATGGTAAACACTGCGAAATGCAGCATGAAAGTCAAGTAGAATGAAGCTTCAAAAGGCCAGTGGCCTTTTGAGGTGGAAGTCATGGTGACATTTGGAGGAGCATTTCCATAGAGTTGTTGGAGAAAGAAGGGAGATTTCAAAGGACCGGGAGAAGGAGCAACGGGGTAATGAAGATGTGAGGATAGTAAGTTCCAGGCGTTTCCTCATGCAAAGGAGAAAGTCAGGACCTATGGGACCACTAGGTCAAGTCAAGGATTTAAGAAGGCAAGAGCTTCACCTGCTTGTGCTGAGAGCAAAGGGCATTTTGGCGGCGTTGGATGGACATCGCGAAGACACGCAAGCAAACGCAGGGTCGCGGCGATGCCAGGATGTGCGCACTAGATGGCAGTGGCGGGGCCCTTTCGGCTAGGTTCGCGGTCCTATAAGGCGCTGCTTGTTTAAGTACATCGCATTTAGTTGGAGCTGCAGGGGAGTGAGGGAGAGGAGGAGAGGAAGGAGGAGAGCGGGAGAGCTTGCGGGAGAAGGGGGCTCGCTGTGTTTACACCAGACACAGTCTACGAGCGTCCATCCCTGTTCCTGGCTCGCGCTCTCGAAGAGGAGAGCAAGGCTGTTCTGGGATCCGGCAGTCGTGCGGCAGGAGCTTCGTCTGTCCGGGTTGCCCAAGCCGGGAGAGCCCAGAGGGAAACCGAGGGAAACGAGCGACGCGTTTTACTAGAGAGAGCGCGAGCGGAAGAGGCGAGAGCCGGAGCGCGCGAGGGAGCATCGAGCGCGGCGGAGACATGAGGACCTACTGGCTGCACAGCGTCTGGGTGCTGGGCTTCTTCCTGTCCCTCTTCTCATTGCAAGGTAGGAGAAGGATTCCCCGACCCCTCGCGCCCTCTCCTCTCGGCCGCCGGGCTCTGGGGTGGTCGGTGGAGTAAGGAGCGCTCGGATTCCGGACGGAACCGGGCGTATTTACAAGTCCTGCGGTGCGCTTTCTGCCCTCCGGGCTCTGCGCCCAGGTTGGGTCCTGAAGCATGCAGGAGTGTGCGGACAGACTTGCTGCAATATCGGTGTTGGTGGGGAGATCCGGAACTGGGTTTGTGTGTGTGTATGGGAGGGGGGAAATAGAGTGGTTTGTGTGGGGGGTGTGTGTGTGTGTGTGTGTGTGTGTGTATCTGTTGGCGGAGGTGGGGGCTGGTGCGAGGGGTGTTGGCGGCGGAGCTGGGGTTGCTTCTCTGTAAACTCCAAGCGCCGCCGTGGTGTTCGCTGTCCTCTTGTCCCCGGTGCTGATATCACTGCATTCTTCCTCCTTCAGCAGGGAATTGGCATTAAGTTTAGGAGGAGGTTGGGCATCCGCTTGGCACCTGGTACTTGCATTTCTGTGCAAAATAACCCCTATAGATTCTTCTGCCTTGAGATGGGGGAGGTATGCTGGTGGAGGGGAGTAGGGAGTGTGTGTGTGTGTGTGTGTGTGTGTGTGTGGCGAGAGGGAGAGAGAGGAAGAGAGAAGGAGAGAGAGAAAATATGAGAGAAAATTCACGGGTTAATAGCTGTGCGGACTCGGAATGGCCAATGTGTTTCATGCTTGCAGGACTAAATAGCTAGTGCTGGGTGTTTACTTTGAAGAGGTTTTAGGTCTCTGTGTTTAGGGAGGTTGTGAAATGAATTCATGAAGGTTAAAAATGAAAATACATACATAGTGTGTGTGTTTCACTTACAAACTGGCATCCAGAGCCCTCATATATGTTAATTATAACTAAAATTCATGGAGCAAGTCCAACACAAAAATATATTATCTTTTTAATCCACTTATCTCACACTTCCCACCCCTGAGAAAAGCCTTGCACAATTAGCCATAGAGAGTCTGTGCTATCTTGCTCTACCACAGAAGATGGTTCTACTACATCTTCATGTCTGGGCATTCTGCCATCATTAGGACATGCACCCGCTCACATTTCTCATGCTACTGAACACGAGAGTCTCTTCATTTACACATACATGTGCACACACACGTTCCCTCTCATGGGCACTCAGCTTGAATTGACCAGACTGGCAATCCTACTCCTGATTTTTTTCTGACAGCTGGTTGCTAATGTTACATTTGTGGGTTTCATTTGTCATTGCTGGGGGATATTTTGTGTAGCTATAAAGCCCTCTTGCCAAACAAAAAGAGAATAGACTCCCTGGCTGTTTACTAGTTGAAGCACTGCAAGTGAATAAATACTATGTGGAAGTTACATTTTGAAGTAAGCTTAGGGGAACAGCTGGAATTCACCTATAATACAATTACAAGTTACAGGTTCTAAAAACTTCCTCATCTCAGAACTCACTGACCTATTCCTCTTCTATCTAAATTGTGAGGTTCTGTAATACACAGTTCTTCTACTAAGCATGTCTACATGAAAAATAGAATTCCAACCCAGCTTTGGCTTTTTATATTTTATTGCTTCACATTTTTTTCTCCAAAGCTCTCAGGAACTTTTTGTGATTTCTGATATTGCTGCAATTCAGCTTTTTCATACTGAGACATTAACATCATGACTGTACTATGCCAGCAGCAGAGGTTAATCCCTTTCCTTCCTATTCCATTTAACTCTAGGAACTTAGTTTTTCTGATAAAATGCTAAGACTAAAGTCACTAATACATGCTTCTCTTAAGTTTTAGTAAAACTGTGGAATACTCATTACTCAGCCATGGGGTCGCGTGAGTGAAAGGCACTTCAAAGGATGGGGAAGGTCTAATGGAGCACCATGCTAGATAATTATATTTCAGAAGATCTTCCATTAAAAAAATAAAGCCCTGCAGCCTTCTTCAGTAATACCACAGTTAAATATAGTGGCAATTCTCTGAATGATCTGGTATCATCTGGCCAAAGTGGATAGTTTTTCCTTCCAGGCAATATTGTTCATTCTAAAGGGGAGTTTGCAAGGTGTGCCAAATAGAGGTCAGTGGATCATGGAAAGCGGCCCCCGTTCTCATGCTTTGGGATCCCCCTATTTGTAGCAGAGACCAGATAACAATAACTTTGAGTAATGGGGTAGGAGGAGAAGGCAGTGCAGCCAGATGAGGATAAGAAACCTGAGGGTCACTCACACACAGTTGTCTTACACGCTTCTTCTTCCATCATCACGGCAGGGCTGGGACTGGCTGCCTAACAACATGCTTTCCTCCCCTTTGCACACATGCGCATGTGGGCACAAACACACTCCTCAGTGTCACAGTGTGTCGCTGTTTGGAATCAGCCCCATTCCTTAGCTACTGTCCCCCTTCTGCAACACAGTTGCTCCTGCTGTTTCTTATGATTATGGTCATGGATTCACAGAAGAATGCTGTTCTTGGTATTCATTTTTAATTAGATTCCATGTGTTCAAAATGGTTTACGTGAGTATTTGGGGCTATGTTGTGATGAGGTAGAGGGAAATTTACTGAATAATTTGGGCTAGCCCTGTGAAACAGAGGCTGTTTAGTCTAAGTCATTACTTTGTGGCCATGGGCAAGTCAGACATATACTGGTGAGGTCTCAGGAATAACTATGTTCTGTTTCTCAGTAATGATGTAACAATCATTATCATTATTTTGAAACATTATTCAAGATTATGGTCATGATATATCTTCATATGAATAAAAAACTTATTTTTCTGGTGTTTTCTCTAAATAGCCTAGTGTACTTTTATATAATTGATTATATCCACCCATCATGATATTGGTGGGGAAAACTTTTAACTTTTGAGCTATGAAGAGATGGTAAGAAGGTTACATAGTTAGTGGCCCAGTCAGATTTTATCATTGATACCCTGGTAACTGTATATTAATGACAACTCTGTTGATAAAGAGTCTAAGGTTTCCAGAAGAAAGTTTTGTAGACATTCATGATTGTACTGTTATCATCACATTTACCTGTAACCTTGAGAAAGCAAAGAGAAAATAGTTCGACTGGATTTTGTAAGGGTAAAGGGAGGCAAACACACAAACAAACAAAAACAAAAACACCCTCTATGGGACTCTCCATTTCGTGCTTGGTTTAGTTTGAGGCCCTGTTCCATTGGCTCAGATCTGGCCAGGTTTCCTTTGGCATTTGGCATTTGTGCCTTCTTTCTCATGTTCCAGATCCAGAGCCAGAGAGCAGTCAGTCACTGCTTTGCTCTGAAGTTGGCTCTATTCTCTCCTTTGGCATCTAGGATGGCAGTAGCTGTGTGCCCTTTGGGGATTGTAGAAGACATGAACTCCACTTGGCCCATCCCACCCCCATCTCTGGTTCATCTGGGCTTGAAGGTCACCTTGGCTTCTGTCTACAGCCAGATTTGAGCTGTTCAGTGGCCAGAAACAGAGAAGAGTATAGTTATACTGCATCAGAGGCAGCTTAGCCAACTCCCCCAGGGGGAGCCCTGCAGCAACTGCTTAGTGAGGGAGCAGCAGAAATGCCTAGGATGTGAGCGTTCTGTCCAACTACTGTGAGGCTCCCTTTAAAGAACATCTTTCAAGAGCTATGCCTAAGCTGCTCACAGGGGTGCTCTCCATCCCCTCCCCAAACAGTTCCAATGAAAATGAGTGGGTGAAACCCCTCTAGAAGTTTTTGACAGCTCCCTCTGACAAAGAATAAAAACAAGACCCTTCAAGAAATACCTTTTGAGAGTCCTAGGTACATGTTGTTAATATCCATCACAGGAGAAAATAATTAAGAAATATTTTTTAAAGTTTCTAAAACTTACCTAAGTAATTTAAAAACAGTTAAAGCACCATACATAAGGGCTGGATTTTTGCTAGGTAGGATGTTGATGTTGTCTCCATTGTCACCACCACCATTGGTAACCTAGAACTGATTCAATGAGCACTGACTGCACAGCAGTGAGGTCTCTGATTAAGATACAGGAGAAACACACCTCCTTTTTCCTATGCCATTTGGATTTCAAGGAAATTTTTTTTTTAATTTAGTTTTTTAATTTCAGAATATCATGGGGGTACAACACTTTGGCCATTTTGACATTACTCACTTAAAAATAATACTAACCTTAACATTCTGAAAAATCTAGATTTTACCCTTTGTTGAGTGTCTTCTCTTCAGATTTTATAGGTGGTTGAACAGACCTTGTCATAAGCTTTCAGTGATGATTATTAATTATAATATAATCCCCAACTCAAATTACCACGGTGACTTCTAAAAAATATATAAAGGAGTTATTTACAAGTAATTTGTTAATCCAGAAAGGTACAATACAGCTTGGAAGTAAAGTAATTGACCAGAAGGGTTTAGGATTTCTTTTCTTCTTTCATTTGATTAATGTTAACCCCAGAAGATTATGATTCTTTTTTACATGATTCTGGTCACATCCTGAAGCCACCATGTTTTCTAGTACATAAAAATGTTTGTATAACAAAGATCTTTTTCATATTTGCCTAAATAGTACATTTTTATCACTGTATACCTCTGTACCATGCCTGGCATATTTCAAATAAGAAATAAAGAAAGATTTTCCTTAAGTGATTCTCTTTTGTATACCATTACCCCTCCACCACCCATGATTTTCTTGTATTCGCTATCATTCTGTTCAGTTTAAAAGCATATATGCTGCCAACATAAGCAATGCTAGTCAGGACACTAAATTAGGGATATGGTCAAATGGAAAGAACACTGGGGTAAACA
The DNA here is from genome assembly GCA_023783475.1 of Daubentonia madagascariensis. Classification (NCBI taxonomy): domain Eukaryota; kingdom Metazoa; phylum Chordata; class Mammalia; order Primates; family Daubentoniidae; genus Daubentonia; species Daubentonia madagascariensis. The sequence goes on along the minus strand of JAKFHU010001631.1, from coordinate 15,550,724 downwards.
TTAGACAACCTAGACACTGGTTTTGAATTCACTAATAATTTCCTGATAAAATGTAGATTATATGTGAGTCTCAATTTGCTCATTTGCTGGATTGGGATAATGGTGCCTGTCATATGTCATTATGCATCCTTTAAAAGTTATAATGCTTTAATTCTGTGATGAATCAAACTAGCTCACTATGATTGACAAAACACGTGTGGATTAATAAAATGTGGTATATGTATACCATGGAGTATTACTCAGCAATAAAAAACAATAGTGAATTAACACATCTGGTATTATCCTGGTTGGAGCTAGAACCCATTCTTTGAAGCGAAGTGTCACAGTAATAGAAAAACAAGCACCACTGGTACTCACCATCAAATTGGTACTAACTGATCAAAACTTACATCACAGGGCAATAATATTCATCAGGGGGTGGGCAGGCGGGAGGGGGGTGGAGGGGATGGGAAAAACTCTCACTGAATGGATGCGGGGAGCACAGTTTGGGGGATGACCACGATTGTAGCTCTGACACGGGCAGTGCATGGGCAATATATAGAGCCAAAGTGTTGTACCCCCATAATATTCTGAAAAAAAAAATTTATAATGCTTTAAGTAAATGCATAATTTGCTTCTACTGGAGAAAATAAAGAGTTAAATTAAAAGGAATTATCTGGCTGCTTGCCACGGACTGAGCAGAATTTACCAGTGTTCATAGCTATGTCTTCCTCCCTTCCTCCATCCTTCTCTTCTTTCTCTGGACTTCAGTGAGAGCCATATTGTGCTTCCAGCGCTGATTTAATGCTGAGGAGTATTGATATGGGGTTGCATAAGCGCTCTCTGCCTCTTGCTTTGCTTAAAGGGCTTAAGCCAGAACACAAAACAGAACAAAAAAATAGAAAGAAAACGTGTCCACTTTTAGTTCCATACTAACCACCCTTTGTTTGTTTCCCTTTTTCATAAGCCTATGACAATCTCACTTAATATTTTAGCTTGCAGTACTGAGGAATTGCTGAAGGAAGGAAGAAATGTTAGGGGATCTAGATTCCAATTAACTTTGCCACTCTGGCTGTGTGACTCTGTGTGAATCACTGTTGTTTAGTAAATGAGAATGAGGATCTCCAAGATTAATGAATCTTGCTGAGGGTGTCAGCGGACCAGAACTCTGCTGCTCAAATAACCTTCCTCCCTTCTCTTCTTCTATGTCCCTCCTCTCTTATTTTAGTATGAAAAAAGTCAGAAAAAAATGGGAAGTTACACAAGGAAATACACTGGCATTGTTGACATGTATAATTAGTATTTGTCCTCCATTGAAATATCAATGATATTAAGGGGTTCTCTTTAGGAACCATTTATAGCCTTATTTCAAGTGTGGGATTGGCACATTTAAACCAACAATACAACTGAACTTTTTTAATTGAATGAATGCCAAGTGTTTTACGAGGAAGCAAGAATAATTTATATAAATGTTTTCCCTGATTTAGGGACCTGCCCTCTTTTCTCTCCTTCAGAAGGCAATTGTCTACTCCTAGGGGTGAGTGGGAAGAGAGGTTTATTTTGCCACACACTGTGATCTCTCCTTCCTCCAACCTGGCAGCTCCAGAAGCTGTATCCTACTCTCAGGAGAGGAGATTTGTGATTCTATCTCCTAAGGAGAGAGGAGCAAGCTGCTAGGAGGAAACCCAGATTAGCTGTCTCTGATGAATTCTCACGGGGGTTATGGCTGGGTCAGTCAGGTCCAGGCAGTCCATGCGACCAGGCCAGCTTTCCACTGGGGACCCTCTGACTACACAGAAATGGAGAGAAACTGCCTAGTGATTTCTGCCTCATGTAGCAGAGATAAGACTAATCCCACTGACCTGACTCAAACCTGTGCTGACATATCAGATGCAGGCTCAAAACTGCTCCTAGTAACAACTATGGTTCTGTTGCTGAAATTTTAATTTCCTATCTTTCCCATTAGGCAATAGTGTGGTTTATGATGAGGAGGAAGGAGAAGAGTGGGCATTCTTTGGGCTTAAAGTTATTTTCATTTTTATGATGTGTGCAGAATGAAGAATGGGTAGCTATGTCAGCTGGTTGGGGAATATACAAGGTACAGAGTATAGAAAAGTGGGTGGATATACAAGAATAACGACTAAAATCCTTCCCTTTCTCATTCATTTCCTTCCTTCTTTCCATAGTATTTATTAAGCCATAAGCAAACAGTCTTATAAACTTTATAGCAAGGGAGACAGACACTTAAAAGATAATAAATTAATTAACATTGTAATGAGATATAATGAAAGAGAGTTTAAGGTACCATGAGAATGTATTTTAGAGAGACTTAGTCTGGGGAGTTAAAACTTTCCTTAAGGAATTAACGTGTGATTGGAGTCTGAATGGTGGGTAGGCATTAGCTATGAGGAGAGGGAGGTGGAGGGAACTTTAACAGCAAAAAGGAGTCGTGCCAAGGCTTTGAGGTGTTAAAAAGACCAACATATTCCAGGAACTAAAGGAATAGAAGGAGTGCAAAGACAAGAGGAAAATAGCAGAAGGTAATCCTGGAGGGGTGAAGTAAGCCAAACGCTGCAGGACCTTGAGGAGCCTTGCGAGGATATGGGGTTTGGTCCAAGGGGAGAAGTGAGGGAAGGCGTGGATGAGTTTTACAGCAGAGAAGTTTCACCCTGAGGTGTGAGTTTAGAAGAGAACTAAGAGGACTCCAGCTGTAGTATGGGAAAAGGATATGAGTAATTAGAGAGAAGTCAGTCCAGAGGCTTCTATTAGATAAGAGGACAAATATGGTAGCTTGCACTTAGATTGTGGAATTGGGGGTAGAGTGAATGCACTGAAGAGAGATTCAAAGGCAGAGTCCATGGAGCTTGGTTGAGGGAGGATCTCTGGCATTTAGATGTGTGAGCAACCTTTGCAGGTTAGACAGAAGATACAAAGTTTACAATTTAAAGTGTCTGTGCATATATATTACCTATTACCTGCCTATTATCAATAACCTTGTGAGATCATATGTTATTATTTCTACTTTAAACTGAGGAAAGAGGCTTGAAGCAAGTAAAACTGGTCTTGGCTTTGAAACCTGGACTTCTGTCTCCAAATCTAGGTTCTTTTCCATGCACTTTGATGCCTATCCTGGGTAAAAATGAGAATGATTTATAGAATTAAAAGAAAAATCATGTTTGACTAACCACCTATGTGGCCTTGGGCAAGTTACTCTCTGATTCTGGAAATAATCTCTAAGGTGTCTTTGAGCTAAAAAAAAATTAGATGAGTCTATGATTTTATTCTGATTGGGGAGAAGTCTAGTCTTAATTAGCAAAATGACTGAATTAAATACTATTTTTAAAGAAATGCAGTTTTATTGTATTCAGGCACATACAGAAAAAACTAATTCCCAAAAAAGTCTTTTCAAGGAGAAGGTCTTGCTGACCTAATTTTATGGCCAGATTAAAAAAGAGTCAAATTTTTTTGTAATTGGTGGCAATGCCATTTATTTATAATTAAATCACTAAATCATATCATCAGCTTTTTTTCATACATATTATACCTTATTTCTATAAAAATTTATACACTGGACATTTGAGTTTAATTCAGTGTGAATTTTTAAAGTGTCTAGTATTCTTAAGAAATAGTTTCCTAAAGATCAATAGATGAAATATGGTAAAGTATAAAGCAAAATGGTGTGGAAAATGAGTTGAGAGAAATCAGACGATGGGAATGTATAATGGACACAGATTTAAGGCTGGTATTGATGGATAGAAGGATTTATAGGGGGAAAGAAAAAGATGAAGGATATTTCCATTGGGGAAAATAACACAAACAAGGGTACAGAGAAAAGAATGTTCATTCTATATTTGAGTTGTAGTGTGGACTGTGGCCTGAGTGGAGTTAAGGGTTCACATTGGGAAGTATTGCCAAAGAAGCCTGGGGATACAGGGTGAACCTTGAATGTAAGGCTGAGCTATTTGTACTTGATCCTGAAAGAAATAAAGGGCCATTGATTGGTCCAGGAAGGAAGTGACATAAAGGAAATGTTGCTTCTTCTTGAAGACTAATTTGATGCCAGGATACAATTTGCATACATAATACAGAGTCAAAATCAAGCTTTGCCTTTGTTTGTTGCAAAATCCAAGTTACTTTGTTGTTTTTTAATATAAAATCTACAAATATGTGAGGCAAGAATGTAATTTTTAAAGTCAGTAGGGTCATGTCATGAGTGTGAGTGTCTCTTATCATGTCATCTTTTGAAGACACAAACACACACACACATATCTGTTTTTTTTAATCCATATCTACTATGTGTGTGTGTGTGTGGCCTCTAGGATGACTTTGACATGTGGGATATGTGTAAGATTTAGGCACGTACATTGTTAATAAGGAAATGAGGAATTATCTGTGTTTGTGTGTAATATATAGTACATAGTATATGATGAGTAGGTAGAGCGAGGATAGCTTTTCCTAGATTGCTGGGTTTTCGATGTAGACCATCTGTTTAGTTCTGTTCTTGTATAATATATGGTGAGAAAATATTGTTAAATAAACCTTGGCAACACTGAAAGAACTTTGAAGTACTTCCCATTGCATTCTGAAGCAAAGCTTGCTTTTTTGTATTCTTAGAATGAGTGAAGAAGCTACAGTTTTCTCTGGTATGATTTAAAGAATCATTCATACTTTTAAAAATTTCTCATTACAAATTAATGTGTTCCTTGTAGAAAAGTGAGAAAACACAAAAATGCAAAAGGAAGAAAATGAAAAATTAATTAGATTCTCAATATCAGAGAAATCCTATTAACTTTTTTTGTTGTATACCATTCCAGACTTCCCCTGACCCAAGACACACACACACACACACACACACACACACTTGTTACAAAATTAGGATCATGGTTTACATATGCCTTGTGATTTACTTTTTTTCTTTTAATAGCATATAGTGAAATGTTTTTTTCTATTGTTTTGTATTCACCTACAACATTTCTGTTAGTGGTTGCCTAGTGTCCAAGACCATAATTTATTCATCAATGCTCTATTCTTGAATCTCATTTTTGGTGAATGTTTTTATTTTTAAAATAGGAAGATATTACATGAGGCCATACACAATTAGTTTGCTCTTGCTTCATAACCATAGTGGTTTTAAGCAACCTTAGGAAATTGACTAGCAAATTAATCCGATGTTATTTTATCTTATAGAAGTCATGCTGCTTTTCCTCCAATTGCTTATGTTTGGTTGCCTGTTCAGTGATATACCCTTGTTAATAGATCCCATGATCTCTTCATAAGTACCTGTGTTCTCACAGCAGTTTATACATTATGAAGTGCTTTCACATACATTAACTCATTTGGGCCTCAAGAATATCTTGTGGGGAAGAAAGAAAGCTAAGAGTATTGAACACCTGCAATGTGAGAATTGCATGCAAATACCTAGTACAGTGCCTGACAACGTAGTGAAAGCATTAAAAATATTAGTTGTTGCTGTTATTTCATAGTCATTGTTATATCATTTCCTTGAGTCCTTAATTTTTGTTTTTTGTTTAGGGATTATTATACTCCTGTAAGAATGAGGAAACGGAAACACCAGCAGGTTCAATAACTCAAGTGAGATAAGGTGCTAGGCAGTGGAAGAGCAAGCCATGACTTTCTCCCTTCCAGCCCAGTGTTCGTTCTTCACTGCGCTGCCTGTGGCTGGGCTAAGTACCATGTGTTTAATACTTTTCACTGGGATTTGACTTCATTATGAAAGGGAGTTTCACCAGGCTCCTCTTTGATGGCTGGTTGTGGGGAAATCTCTCTGGCAAATCTCAAATTATCTGGAAAGTGGCAGTTTAAAAGAACATCTATATTGATCTACAGTCTCAAGGTCCAACCTTTGTGTTACTTTTAGAATTTGTAGATGGATGCCATCCAGCAAGCATGACTCATCTACATTTGGTTTGTCAGTTTGTTTTCAAAGATCACATATACCTAGCATCTTTTGATCTGACTGTCCCCTTTAAAATATGAGACTGATAATGACCTTGAGAAAGACTGAGGCAAAAATCTAGGTTCCTGTCTTTAATCTTTTTACTTGGGAATATGCATTCTCATCCCTGTGGTCCAGTGCTTTGGGTGATTTTCCAACCAATGCCCCCCCTTTGCTACATTTAAAGAACTTATATTAGGCTCTCTAAGCCATCCTGTATACTGTTCCTCAGTTTTTTTGGACTCAAGTTTTATTTGAAGCACCACATTTTGTGGCCCTCTCTGTTTTTTTAATCCATTTATATTCTCTCTATATTTATTTTTACATTTTCCCTCTGTCTTTGAATACCTCTTGTACTTTACCAATTGGTAATAAAGAACTTCTCACAAGTTCTTTTTTTTTTCCGAGATCCGCATTTACTCAAGGCTTTAAGATGTTTCTAAAGAGCTTTAAGACATCCTGTGCATTATTTATATTTGTCTGTAGCTTTTCTTTACTCATGATGTCATTTTGTCACTGTTTCCTTTTCTAAAATTAAATAACAGTGTGATTGATTTCTTTGGATTCCCCTCTACCACCAGGATATGGGGTTGAATTTTGTTATACTTGGTTTAGCCTCAGCAAATTTCTGCAGCTACTTTATTCAGACTTCTGCCCTCCCAACCCCCACTTTTTTATTCATTCTGCAACTATCCATCATAGACCTATCAAACTTATCATTTTTAAAAAATCCTGTTTTTTTTCTAGTTTGAATTAAATAATCAAAAAGCCTCATTGTTAATATCTGCTTTTAGTTTCAGTTTTACTGAAAATTAGTTTCATTATCTTAATAAGGTGGATTATTGTATCTCCTAAATGTAACATTTTAATTACTTAGGTGTTTAATTATTTAATTATTCAGCCACAAGCATCCCATAAAATTAATGTGTCCATATTTTCAACACTAGTATACTTTATCTTCTTATTTCAAATACTGTATCTTCTTCCATTCATTAGTTCCTCTTCCCTAAGCAATTATGAACCTTTTTAGAATATGACCAATTCTCTTCATTCCCATTGTCTTTACTCTTATTGTAGATACTATTATCTCCTATTCTAAGAAATTGCTACAGACCCCTAACTGGGTTCATAGTAATTGGTTCCCTACATTAGGGCAGATAGACCCTTAAAGTCCTTTCACTAACCCCTAAGTCAGTACCATGTTTAGGAGAAACTGAATAGCCAGGTTCAAACTTGGGTTCTGTTATACATATTATTTAGGAAAGTCACTTAATATCTCCTGGACTCAAGTTCATCATGTGCAGTGGAGGGATTGGAGGAAATTATAGCCCTTTGCCTATATTCTTTCTGTTATGTTTGTATACATTGAAAGCAATGTAAATTTTAACTCATAACCCATACTGGGATAATTTCAAAGAACCCATCACTTGGTAAGGTACATTAAAGCATATCACTGAACAATGGCATCTAAATCATACGAGGACAATATAATTATCTAGAGAAAAATCTAGTCCATTGCCAGTGATTCCTACAGTCATTTGGGTCAAACATCCTCCAATGTGTATGGCTGTCCAAAGAAGGAGTTCACAGGTGAGAATATGAATGTTTTAATGGAATCCATCATCCTTTTATGGCTTTTTCAAAAAGTGGTCATAATAATAATAAGCAGTATTTTCTCTGGTCCTTTCCCCAGATTTAGCATCTCTCTACTCTCCTTCAAATCCTTCCCCTGTGGAACAGGTGGTCTCTAGGGCAGAATATGGCTAATAAATTTCACCTTATATAATATTTCAGATTGATAATTATGACTCAAGAAGAACCATACTCAAGGATTCTGTGGCTTAGTCTGGCTCAATAAGAAAGAGTTCAGTGGCTTCTTCGTGAGCATGGCAGAAAGAAGAAGTTATGGAGCATATTCTGTGTGCACTCCCTGCTGTAGTCCTCCTAACTATTATGTTGTGTACTATGCCTTCTTCCTGTCAGTGGTCTCCAAGTCACTCCTGTTTAGAGTTCTTCAGTTACTCCTTCTGGGTCACGTTGGAACCATACCTGTTTCCATAATTGATCATCATGTTGAAATAAGCAAAGTACCTTCCACTCCAATTTGAACCATGTTTTGTGATTAGACAAAATGCTGTCTTGATCTTTCAGTATCCTGTGTTCAGTTTTTTAAAGAAGCTCACTCCTTATTAAAGTGCCCACTCCCCAAACTGCCAACAACTTCCTAGCACCCAAAAGATTCAAGTATGAGTTTATGGAGTTGGGTCAGAGAGCAATTCATTCATCATCAAAATTGTAGTCATTTCCCCCAACAATGCTGCCCCCCCAACTCTTCATCCTTATATTCAGTTTTTTCAACCTGAATCTTCTTTTTAGTGGTGCATTTCTTCCTATATAGCTTTTCAGTTACTCATGCAAATAGGCCCCTGCAGAAGTTCCATTAAAGAGCACAAGGTTCCCTTTCTAGGATATAGGAATATAGTGGGATGTCTCAAAAATGATGTCTGACACAAAATGACAGGTCAGAATTTGTCTTTTCATAGGTGAAAGGATATAGTACCATTTTTCCATCACCTTTGATTTCTATTTAGAAATACACTCTTCATCCCCATGTGAAAAAAAGTTTAGGAATGGTCTCACCTGATTGGCCTCTCAAAACCAGCACAGAATTCTAATAGGACAACACTAGTCTACCTGGAACACAGTTGCTGAGGATGGAATAATAGGTAGTGGACAGAAGCTTCATGGTATCTGAAAGTCATGGAGGGTGAACTCCTCCAGCAAATGATTCTGCAAGCCAGGGCTGCAGCCATTTTTAAATAAAATTACTACTACTAACAAGTACTTAAATAGTAGCTTACACATATTAACTTGTTTAATTCTAATACTATCATTATAATTAGCGTGCTACAAGTAAAGAAAATGAAGTATAGAGTAGTTTAAGTTGTCTAATGTCACACAAGTAAAAAGTGGCAGAGCTGGATTCTGAACCTAGTTAGTCTGGCTCCAGAGTCAATAGCCTTAACCATAATGATATACTGCTGCAAAGTAGAGAAGAGTATTACAAAATTATGTGGACATAATTTTGTAAAGAAATGTGGTTTGCCTATCCATCTTTTCAAGAATCCCACATATATAATCCTTATCTACTAATGAGGGTTCCAAGAGGCCTTCAGCATTTCTAGATTTTAATTCATGGCTCTAAATGTCCTTTGTGTAGTCAGTGGTTACTCTGGTGGTTACTCTGGCTTAAATGGGCTCCATTAGATGTAAAGGCATTGGCAGAGATAGTTGGGAGAGAATGGTGATGACAATGACCATGACGATGGTGATGGTTATGATGCTGCTGGTGCAGTGTAGTTGTGTGGCCCCCACAGACAAGGCAGGCAACAGTAAGAGAGCAAAACTCTGGACATGTAGCTTTTTTATACAAGTCCTCAGCTTTTAATACCAACTGCTGTAGCAGAAAGAATATTTGACATAGTGAGAGAGAGAAAAATATATATATATATATTTTGAGTAAATAAGGTCAATCTTCCAGGCAGCATTCAGCCCAGCAGATACTCTTCTCTTTGATAAAGCCCAGGAGTTGTCTAAAATTATCCATCCATAGTAAGAAGACAGTTACAGATGCTACTGTGAAAAAAGCATTTTTTTTTAATATTTGCTATATTGTGGAGAACAATAGCAAGATGCACTTTTCTTGGACAATGTTTATTGCAGATTAGATTTGATATATTATTTGGGTTAGGATATGAATATTTCAGAAGTGAGAAGAAATGAGTGAAATTGGAAATTTTGGATATTAATGCCAGAATATTCTATGTAAAGTAGGGCTAATTTTGCCTGTCTAACAGAGTTGTTTTGAAGATTAAATAAGATAACATATTATTTGAAAACTTCAAAGTACCATATGACTTTAGGCTCTCATTATCATTAAATATATGTATCATTTTGCTATAACGTCCGTTTAGTTGTATTTTCCTTTTAAATTTACAGTTTGTGATCCTTTACCTCAAGGATGTCGATAACAAGAATTCTTCTCTGTTAATTCAACTAAAAAGACTGATGTGTAACCTTTACTTGCTTTCCCAAATAAAGATGTGATTGGTTGTTTACAGCACTGTCAATGTTTATTCAAGTCCGCTTCTCAGATTCCATGTCTCCCCAAGCCTCCGCTTTAAAGGTTTTCCTTTCCTAGAGTCTTGTAAACAAGACTTGCCTGTCTGTCAGTGTTTTCCCCCCCAGAAATCCATAGCTCTGCCACTGTATTTGAAGTTTGGCTTCAGTGGATCTTTGAAGACTGACTTCATCCCCCCGGCTTGCATAGGTCCTACTCTACCTTGTCACATAGCTGCTGCACAAGAATCTCGCTGTCAGTCTGTCTCTGCACATGCCCTGCCCAGCCGAGCCGCGTGGCTGGGAGCATCCCTTCCAGGCTGGTACCACTTCCTTGTAGACAAAGTACCAACAAATTAGAGCAACCAGAACGTTGATGCCATGAGAAGTAGGTGAGCTTGGTGATACCTGGGAGGTGAAGTTGTGCTATGGTAGAAAGATGCCTTTCTCTTTTGGCTGAAGTTGATTTTTCTTTTTTTTGTAAGAACTTTTTATGGATTTCTGCTGATGAATTGGCTGGCTGCTTCTCCTCATGCCAGGGTGAGATTCTATTTATTCCTCTGGTGAATCTTTAACAGTGATGTCTTATTCTCTAGCCAGTCTCGCAGGTCTGTGGCCTACAGATATTTTGTTCCCTCAATATCTCATCTCTTCTTCTCATTTTCAAATAGCTTTAACCTTATTTTTCATTTCATAAAGAGGATTTGGCTTACATATAAGCTAATTTTCCCAACTCCAAATAGGCTGTGCTCTGTTGGAACACAAGTACTGTTTTTGACAATTTCAACAGTATGAAACACCCCCTTATTAGCTAGGCAGCTGCAATTAGGTCCTGCAGTTGTCTCCCTTTCAGTATTGCATCAGGTATAGTGCCCCACAGACAGTACAACTTTCAGAGAGAGCTAACTGGTTATATATGACCAGTGTGTGAAAACATAGGGTAAAAATATTTTAGAAGTAATCTAGAAGTCCTATGGCTGTAATTCTCAAAGGGTAGACCCTGGACCAGCTGCAAAGGCATCACCTGGAAACCCATTATAAATTCAAATTATCAGACTCTATCCAAGATCTAGTAAAATCAGAATCTCTGGGAGAAAGCCCCCAAAATCAGGCTTAATAAGCCTTCAAGGTGATTCTGATAAACACCAACATTTGAGGACCACTGTGCTATGGGATGAGGCACAATGAGACCTTTATTAGCTCATGGTGGTGATATTAAGTGAAGACTCTTTATGCTAGGTTTTTATATATCTGCTAGCAAATGTAAAAGAAAATCAGCATGGAACAGCATTCTCCTTTTTTCACTCCATAGCCCTGATTTTGAAAGTCTACTAGCGGACAGGAATGATATAATTTCCTCCATCACAGAAATTTGAGATAAAAGTAATACTAGTTGCTGTAACAAATATCCCCCCAAATATACAAGGGGCTGAAAACAATAGGGGTATGTGTCTCCTAGACCAGGAGAGTTTCAGGTCAACAAGCAGCCCTTGATCCTCACAGTCTTTCAGGACTCAGGCTGCTGATGTTCCTGACAACCTTGACACATGACTTTGAAGTTTGTCCTAGGGGTTGTATCTGCCCATCAGAATAAGAAAGCAAGGGGCTATTTTATGGTGAATTCTGGAAGTGCTGTACATCAGTTTTGACCACACTCCATGATGTAGAACTAAATCACATGGTTACCCCTTAGAGCCATGAAGGCTGGGAAGTATGGTCCAGCTGTGTTCCAGGAAGAGGAGGAACCACATTTTGGTAAATGGCAGTCTCTGCCACAACTAACACCTGTTTTGCACAAAACTCTTTCAATGTTCTCATTAGAGAGTTTTATTTACAAGTTCTGGACATTTTTAGTTTCCGTAACTAGTTTCTGGTTATAAAAATCTTGAAAAAATAGTTTTCATTCTGTTATCTCCCCAGTATGGCTACATTTTGTAAGTGACTTAGAGGCCAGGATTTTTTCATACGGAAAGTAGTGGAGACTATCAAAAGCAGAACATATGCAACTGATTGGTGGTCAGCTCTCTCTGTACTTCTCAATTTGGACCCCTGATACCTGGCCCCTGATACCGGACTGTTGAATTGAATTGATAAGTATCATAGCACACCTTGAAACTCATTTCCAGTTATCAGGGATAAAATATTCAGAAATGTCAAATTTTCTACACTATAAAAATTGGAATAGGAGTCAGGAGACCTGGGGAGATTGTGCTCATTAAAAAGATACCTGGCCTTTCTGAACAGGAATTCCTTTTTCTGCAAGATGGTGGCGTTAGACTAGATGAGTTTGATTGTACCTCTTAGTGCTAAAATGCTATAATATAATGAGATTAGTTGCATATTATGTGCCTGAAATTCTTTGTCACTAAACATTTAGGGAGTGCCAGCTATGTCCAAGACATTGCCCTAAGTGCTAGACAAAACACTGGACAAAATGCTGGACAAAACCTCTGTCATCAAGAGGCTCATGATCTATTTGTGAAGGAGATATATGCAGTGGCAGGTACTTATTAAGCAATGCAATACTTAAATTGATTTTGCACTTAAAAAATCTGATTAAGTGAAATTTAAAAAATCAGTATATTGAAGAAATTGATGATGTCCATTCATGAAAATCTTGGCATTACTTATTTTTGTTGTTTTCCATCATTCACATATCCTTTTCTGACTAAAAGTGATTGACTCATATAAGTCACTAACATGTGTGAGAGAGAAATCTAGTGTTCTCTTTCTCAAAACACCGGTATATTAAACAGAAATTATTTTTCTTTATTTTCTATTACAAAATATTAATTAAGGGGGTACAAATGTTTTTGTTACATGGATACCTTGTGTAATGCTTAAGTCAGGGCTTTTGGTGTGCCTATCACCAGAATAGTGTTCATTGTACCCAGTAAGTAAGTTTTTATTCCACACTCCCCCTCCCTGCCTCCTCCTTCTTGATTTCTCGTGTTCCTTTATATCATTTTGTGTCCATGTGTACCCATATGTTAGCTCCCACTTATTAGTGAGAACATGTGGTGTTTGATTTTCCATTCCTGACATACTTCACTCAGGATAATGGTCTCCAGTTCCATCCAAGTTGCTGCAAATGACATTATTTCAATCCTTTTTATGGCTGAGTAGTACTCCATGTTATATACATACCACATTTTCTTTATTCACTTATGAATTGTTGGGCACTTAGGATGATTGCACATCTTTGCAATTGTGAATTGTGCTGCAATAAACATTCCAGTGCAGGTGTCTTTTTGATAAAATGACTATATTTCCTTTGGGTAAATACCCAGCAGTGGGATTGCTGTATCAAATTGTAGGTCTACATTTATTTCTCTGAGGAAGCTCCATACAATATTCTTCAACAAATTCTACAATCCTGTTTTTTTTTAAATTAAAAACTAATATTATTTTATTATTTTATTTTAAATTAGCTACTAATATTTTATTATTATTATTATTAGCTACTAATATTATTTTATTATTTTATTTTAAATTAGCTAAGCTATTTAAATGAAGCTAAGATACTGCATTTGGGTTAATTTTTACTGGCTACATGAAAAAAGAAAATTTGGGAAACACTGTAATAGGATTTACAGAGGTTCATATTGTGTCAGATTCTTCTGCTTTATGTGGATGTTTATATGTTCTCAGAAAAAATTTATAACTGCAATAGAAAACTGAATGACTATTGATTATTTTTTAGTTACCCAAACTAATTGACATATAAAGCTTTGTAAATCTTTTTAGATAAGAAAGTGTATAAATTAAAAACTAATTAAAGCAGAGGCTTATAAAGACACCATCTCCAATTCAATGGGTTATATATTTTTGTTGTATATTTGGAAGATATCCCTTGGTTTCCTTGTCTAAAACTCCTGTCAAACAAACAAGTCCTAAACATAAAAATTGCTAATAGTCAGTTTATATATACTTTTTTCAAAATTAACTACAATTATTTTAACAAAGGAACATTTTTAAAAAATTAACTCAAAAAAGTGCCATGCAGAAACAACAGGACTGATCTGCCTGCTGTCTGTAGCCCACGTCCCTGCTGTTAATAAGCCTTTTATCTTTGAAGACACTAAACATCTGGGATCTAAGCATTGACACCTATTAGTTACAGTGGTTTCCTTTTACCTTTCTAAACAATCTGATATATAAACCTCCAATACACAATTGGCCCCTTAATTGACCTAATGAATAGCTCTCTCTCTTTTTCAATCTACATTGAAAAGTGAGTTTACTCCTGTGAGATGAGACGATGTACAGTGGAAAAGATATTCCAGCTGCAGCTCCACTGGTAACCATCAATGTGACCTTGTAATCTCCCCCCAGTGCATTCCCCAAACAGCTGCCAAAGTGATCCTTTCAAAACCCACATCCATCTACCTTGCTTTCTCTTTTAGAAACACCCCTGGAAAGATAGGAGGGTAAAGTCAACACCTCAGGTTGAATTGGAGATGGTGTCTTTATAAGCCTCTGCTTTAATTAGTTTTTAATTCATACGCTTCCTTATCTAAAAAGATTTACAAAGCTTTATATGTCAATTAGTTTGGGCCCCTTCTCTTTCTGGACTCTTTTGTCTGCACTCTTTCCTACACCCCTCACACTGCAGCGGTAACTAAGACGCCCCATTCCAATGGCAGCTCCTGCTCTCAGTCTTGAAGTCCTTATGTCTCCATCCTGATCTGGTGGCAAATTTATTATATTTAAGACTTACCTCAGTAGTACCACTGATCTCCATGTAGCCTTCAGGCCCAATCAATCCCTTCATTCCTTAATTCAGCAAAAATTCATTGAGCTGTTGCTCTATACCAGGGGTTATTCTACACACTGGGTATTTGGTAGTGAACAAGACTCCTGTTTTCTCTGTGCATATCATCATAAAAGATAGGGAGATAGACAATAAACAAGTGAGCAAATGAATGAGATCATTTCTGGATAGATTAAAAAAGTCAAGCAGGGTGATGAGTGTTCCCATAGGCCTGTGCATGTGATTATACTAGACTCGCCACATTGAGCTGTCCTGGAATTCAGCAGTCATGTGCTATTCATCTCGGTCCCCACATCTTTCCTGCCCAGTTCCAACATCAGGTCTGACTCACTGACCACACTGAATACGTCTGGATGAATGAATTAATGAGTAATTAGTATCTTTAATTATTTATGCAACAACTTCTTCATCCAAAAAAATGAAAGGATTGAAGAGGTGAATACTAAGGTCCCACCACCTCTAGGAATTTAGAAGTAGATATTCTAATTTTCTGATATTTTATTCAATTATAAAATTCAAATATATGAAATTGTCAACATTATTTTGACATTTATTTTACAGAATATTAAGTCACAACTAAAGTTCCCATGATCCTTAAAATACTTTTTTCAAACAAGATGTCAGGTGAAAAGTTATCAGAAGATTGTATTTTCTGGGAATTTGCTGAGTGACTTCTTCAGATTCGCGGATATAGTCTTTTGAAACCTATTGAGGAAACATTTTGAATGCTATATAACTATATTTTTTTAAATTAAAAGAACTAGGATTTATAATTTATATTCTATGGAAATATTTGAATTTAACATATTAAATTAAAGCAATTTATATTCATTTATAAAACCAAATTCAATTAAAATTAAATAACAGGGTAATATTATTTTTATAAAAATGCATTAAATTATATTTAAAATCTTTTATACATTTTGAATACAAAGAGAAATACAGAAGGAAATAGATAATAAAATGGCAGCAGAAATTAATTAACTGAAAAAAGAAAAATAGTATAGAAAATCCTTGGATAAAATCAGCATAATAGATTAATGTCTGACAATTTCAATAAAAAATAGAAAATATGCAAAATTATGAATTATAAAGGGACTATAATTATTGGTATGGAGATTTAAAACTATGTAAAATTTACTTTGTGAAGCCCATTTTGCTACGTTTGAAAATTCTAATAAATTGGATGAGTTTCTTAGAAAATTGTAATTATAAAAATTCACTTAAAGATTGAGTTCGTAAATATTGAAAAATTTTAAAAGTGCCAAAGAACTGTCTCTTAAAAGGTTCTTGCCCTACATAGTTTTATAGGCAGATTATTTAAAAATTCTAAGGTAAAGTTAATTCTAATATTAACTTTTTTAAATGCCTAGAAAAATAAAATTATGGGAAAAACAAATACCTCCTACCTGTTGTTATGAAGCTACATAACTATAATGCCAAAATTTTACAAAAATAGCAAAATGCTTCATGATCTCTCTTATATGTGCAATAGCACAAATTTAAACTCGAAGCAGAGAGAACAATGGTGGTTATTAGGGGCTGGGTTGGGGTAGGAAGTAGAGAGACATTGGTCAAAGGATATAAAATTTCAGTTAGGAGGAATAAATTCAAGAAATTTATTATACAATATGGTGACTGTATTTAATAATAATGTATTGTTATTAGCATATATGAAGGCTATGGATTTGTGTGTATTAATTTTGTATCCTGAGACTTTGCTGAATTCATTTATCAATTCCAGTAATCTCTTGGTTGAATCTTTGGGGATCTATTGAAAGGATCATATAATCTTTGTTCTTGCTTTTATTTATATGGTGAATTACAATTATAGATTTGCGTATGTTGAACCATCCCTGCATCTCGGGAATGAAGCCCACCTGATCGTGATGAATTATTTTTTTGATGTACATTTGAATTCGGTTTGCAAGGATTTTATTGAGAATTTTTGCATCTATATTCATAAGGGATATTGGTCTGTAGTTTTCTTTTTTTGTTGTGTCCTTTCCTGGCTTTGGTATCAAGGTGATATTGGCTTCGTAGAATGAGTTTGGGAGGATTCCATCCTTCTGGATATTTTCAAATAATTTCTGCATTATAGGCACCAGTTCTTCTTTGTAGGCTTGGTAGAATTCAGGTGTGAACCCATCTGGTCCAGGACTTTTTTTGTGGGAAGATTTTTTATTACTGCTTCAATTTCGGTGCTTGATATTGGTCTGTTTAGAAATTCTGTTTCTTCCTGGTTGAGCCTAGGGAGGTAGTATGTTTCTAAGAATTTGTCTATTTCCTCCACGTTTTCGTGTTTGTGGGCATAGAGATTTTTGTAGTATTAGAAGATGATGTTTTATATTTCCATGGTATCAGTTGTGACTTCTCCTTTTTCATTTCTAATTGAGCTTATTAGAGTCCTTTCCTTTCTGCTTCTGGTCAACCTGGCAAGTGGCCTATCTATTTTGTTTATCTTTTCAAAGAACCAACTTTTTGTTTTATTAATCTTCTGTATTGTTCTTTTGTTCTCGATTTCATTTAATTCTGCTCTGATCTTGGTTATTTCTTTTCTTCTGCTGGCTTTAGGATTGCTTTGCTCTTCCTTTTCCATTTCCTTCAGATGATTCATTAGTTTACTGATTTGTGACCTTTCTGTCTTTTGGATGTGGGCATTTAAGGCGATAAGTTTTCCTCTCAGGACTGCTTTTGCTGTATCCCACAGATTTTGATAACTTGTGTCCCCATTATCATTTGATTCGAAGAATCTTTTGATTTCCATTTAACAATCAAGCCAAGAAACAAATTGAAGATGCAATACCTTTCACAATAGCACCAAAGAAAATTAAATATTTAGGAACATATCTAACTAAGGAGGTCAAAGACCTATATGGAGAGGATTACAAAACACTGAGAAAATAAATTGCAGAGGATGTAAATAGATGGAAAACCCTACCATGCTCTTGGATAGGCAGAGTCAACATAGTAAAAATGGCTTTGCTACCTAAATTGATTTACAGAATCAATGCAGTCCCTATCAAAATACCAACATCATTTTTTGCCGATCTAGAAAAAATAATTCTACGCTTCGTGTGGAACCAGAGAAGACCCCGTCTAGCCAAAGCAATCTTAAGCAAAAAGAACAAATTGGGAGGCATCTGTCTACCAGACTTCAAACTATACTACAAGGCTATAGTAACCAAAACAGCATGGTATTGGCACAAGAACAGAGACATAGACCAATGGAACAGGACTGAGAATCCAAATATAAAACCAACCTCATACAGTCATCTGATCTTTGACAAATTCCAGAAAAACATACACGGGGAAAAGATTCCCTATTTAACAAATGGTGCTGGGAAAACTGGATGGCCATATGTAGAAGACTGAAACTGAACCCACACCTCTCACATCTCATAAAAATCAACTCACAATGGATAACAGATCTAAACCTAAGACATGAAACCATAAGAATTCTTGAAGAAAACGTTGGAAAAACTCTTATGGACATTGGCCTAGGCAAAGAATTTATAAAGAAGACCCCCAAAGCAATCACAGCAGCAACCAAAATAAATACATTGGACCTGATCAAATTAAAAAGCATCTGCACAGCCAAGGAAACTATCACTAGAGTGAACAGACAACCTACAGAATGGGAGAAAATATTTGCATGCTACACCTCAGATAAAGGGCTGATAACCAGAATCTATACAGAACTTAGGAAAATCAACAAGAAAAAATCAAACAACCCTATTAAAAAATGGGCAAAGGACATGAACAGAAACTTTTCCAAAGAAGACAGAATAATGGCCAGCAAACATATAAAAAATTGCTCAACTTCTCTAATCATCAGGGAAATGCAAATCAAAACCACAATGAGATATTACTTAACTCCAGTGAGATTGGCTCATATCAAAAAATCCCCGAACAACAAATGTTGGCGGGGATGTGGACAGATAGGAACACTCAAATTAGTACAACCTCTATGGAAAGGAATATGGAGATACCTCAAAGAATTAAAAGTAGAACTACCATTTGACCCAGCAATCCCACTACTGGGTATTTACCCAAAGGAAAAAAAGACATTTTATAATAAAGACATCTGCTTGCGAATGTTTATAGCAGCACAATTCACAATTGCAAAGATGTGGAAACAATCCAGGTGCCCATCAATACACGAGTGGATTAATAAATGTGGTATATGTATACCATGGAGTATTACTCAGCAATAAAAAACAATAGTGAATTAACACATCTGGTATTATCCTGGTTGGAGCTAGAACCCATTCTTCGAAGTGAAGTGTCACAGGAATGGAAAAACAAGCACCACTGGTACTCACCATCAAATTGGTACTAACTGATCAACACTTACATCACACAGGACTATAATATTCATCAGGGGGCGGGCAGGCGGGAGGGGGGTGGAGGGGATGGGAAAAACTCTCACTGAATGGATGCGGGGAGTTCAATTTGGGGGATGACCACGATTGTAGCTCTGACACGGGCAGTGCATGAGCAATATATATAGCCAAAGTTTTGTACCCCCATAATATTCTGAAATAAAAAATAATAATAATGTATTGTATTATTGAAAAACACCGAGAGTAAACTTTAAGTGTTCTCGTCACAAAATGACCAGTATGTGAGGTAATGTATATGCTAATTAATTAATTTAGCCATTCCACAATGTATACATATTTTAAAGCATCTTGTTGTACATGATAAATATATGTAATTTTTATTTGTCAAAGTAAATAAAATAACAAAATATAAAAGAATAATGCAGACATACAAAACTCCTAAATAAAACAATAATAAATCAAATTTATCAATATACAATAGAATATATATTATTACTAAGAAGAGTTTATTCTAGGAATGCATAATTTAATACATAGTATTTTCTTATATCTTACTATTGGTCAAAGCATAAAATGTATATGCTCATCTCCACAATCCCAAAAAGATATTTGATGCCATTTAAAACATACTATTGTTAAACTCTTCAAATTATCTTGTAGGTTAAAGAAAACCAATATGCAACATCACCCTTAACAAAGGGTGAGAACCTAGGAGCGTTTTTATTAAATGAGAAACAAGCTGTGGATATCTGCTATGAGGAACATTATTTAATGTATTCCAGGAAATTTTAGCTAATGAAATAAGAATGAAGGTTAACACTACTGGAAAGAAAGAGACAAAATTATTTCTATTTAAATAAAATATGAACAGGAAAACCCAAGAAAATCAACAAAAAAACATCATTTAGAACTAATAATAAAAATGTTTAGATCTTTGTGGAAGACATAAGTCTTTTTGTTTTTATAACTGGAGACATGTCATTGTTCCATAAATATAGTAAATATATCAGTTCTTTCCAACTTAATTTACAAGTCTTATTCCTTTTTCAACCAAATTTACAAATAATAACTTCTAGAACTTTTCATAATTATTCTGAAGTAGATGGTTTGGAATAATAAAAGACAAAGATAGCTAACACTCACACAGTACTCAACACCTAACAGGCAACTTTCTAAGCTTTATGGGTGTTAACTCACTCCTCACAAAAATTCGATGAGATAGACGTGCTCAACCTGTCTGTCAGTTTACTCAGAAGATTGGTTTCAGGACCCCACCTCATCCCCAACCAACATCTGTGTATTTGCATATAACCTATATGCATGCTTTTGTATAATCTAAATCACCTCTAGATTGTTTCTAATACCTAATACAATGCAAATGCTACATAAATAGTTATACTGTATCGTTTGTTTGTATTATTTTTATTGTTGTGTTATTTTTTTTCCTGAATATTTTTTAATCCATGGTTGGTTGAATCCATGGATGTGGAACCCAGTGATAGGCGGAGCCAACTGTATTCTCATTAATCCCCATTTGCAGTTGAGGAAACTGAGTGTTCTGTGATTTGCCCAGGATTGTATAACAACTAAATTTCTACATGCTGGGGCCAGTATTTGAGCACAAGCATTTTTGATTCCAGAGTTCATGTTCTTTACCACTTATTCTTTACTCCCATACAAAATAATAATAATAATAATAATGGTGTTTTTAGTGGTAGTAGTAGCAATAGTAATATATAACACTGTAGTCCAGCATAAAAATCTATCTATAGGCCAGTCAGAAAGAAATATAGCTCACCCATAAACAGATTCTTTGATGTTTAAGAATGAATTATTTGATACAAGTGGCATTACAAATCAATGAAGAAAAAAGATTATTCAAATTGAGTAAGTCATCCATGCATGATTGGGTGACTATTTGAAAAAAGTTAAATTAGTTCCCTATTTTATAGAAAATAAATTTCAAATGAAACATGAATGTAAACATTAAAAAAAAAAAAGAGATGCTGGTGTGGATGCAGAGATAAAGGAACACTTATACACTGTTGGTGGGACTGTAAATAAGTACAGCCTCTATGGCAAACAGTATGAAGATTCCTCAAAGAACTAAAAGTATACCTACCATTTGATCCAGCAATCCCACTATTGGGTATCTACCCAAAGGAAAAGAAGACTTTTCATCAAAAAGACACCTGCACTCGAATGTTTATTGCAGAACAATTCACAATTGTAAAGATGTGGAATCAACCCAAGTGTCCATCAATTCATGAGGGGATTAATAAAATGTGGTATATGTATACCATGGAATACTGCTCAGCCATAAAAAAGATGAATTAATACCTTTTGCAACAATCTGGATGGAACTGGAGACCATTCTCCTAAGTGAAGTATTTCAAGAATGGAAAAACAAACATGACATGTACCCACTATTAAATTGGAACTAACCGATGAGCATACATAAGCACAGAGGGAAGTAAAACTCAGTGGAAATCAACCAGGGGGGAGGGGTGAGGAGGGGAGGGGAAAAAACCTACCTAATGGGTACTGTGAACATTATTTGGGTGATGGGCACACCTTTAGCCAGGACTCAAGCATTACAAAAGTGATCCATGTAACTTAAAACATTTGTACCCCCTTATTTTGAAAAATAAATAAATAAATAAATAAAGTATGGGAAAAGTATTGGCTTTCTTGTTATGGAAAGGTTTCCAAAGTATTAAATTTTTTTTTAAAAAAAGGTCACAATAGGAAAAATTCATTTATTATGGTCATAAAATAGTAAATCTTTCAGAATAAAAAAGAATAAAATATTTGAATATTAAAATAGATATTTAAACCCCACCATAGAAAATAGTAAAAGATGAAGGGACAATTTACAATATATGAAACATAGATGAATAATAGTGATTTTAAAAATTTAAGTTTTGCTATTAATCAAAAAAATTGAATAAACTTACCAAATTAAGGATTACACTATTTAGTGCTCACAGCAAGTTCAGGAATAATAGCTTTGATGCTTTTGGAATTTCTGTGCTGGGAACTCATTACTATTGATCTCAGTTCCCTGAAAAACAATGCTAATAAATGTGTTCTAGAATTGGGATGTTATCTACTTGCTATAGAGTTAATTAAGGTAGCATGATTATAATGCAGATCGTAAACTGTTGCCAAACTGCATATTTGCAAATTAATGACCCATAATGCCCAACTGTATCCTTAAGATGCATGTATACTTCATTTGGTTTTCTAATATAATGTTGTCATTAGACTGAAGCTGAATTCAAGATTGTTTTAAATAGGGTACCCCTCACAAAGTTTCTCTTTTGCTAGGTTTCCTACAGATCCAAATGCCTCTAGGCTGACTGTCAGTCCAGATGACTGTGCAGGTTGTACCAAGGCCCATGAGCTCCTGCATATTTTAACAGTGTGGTTGCTCCTGCAGCAGAATGATTGGCATGCAGCAATTCCTCAGGGACTACAACTAGATCTCTGAGTGCATTTACCATCTGTTGAACAGAGATAGTATTTCAGGACATCAAAATGTGTTTAGTAACTTCTTCAGTGTTCTTCCTTGATTTCCCAGGATGCTCACTGAAAATATTGAATAAAATTTGTCCCTAGATAAGTCTCTATCAATTCTACGAGTGATACTATTCTCAGAAATGGGCATCCTGTAGAAGTTTATGGTACTTATTTAGGAGTTGGTGAATCTAGTTTTAATGTGAAGATGAGGGTTATCGATATTTTTCTCACTTGTTTCCACTGTTAAATAACCGAAGAATACTTTGAAGTCTCAAAATGTGTTAACTGATGATTTTTAAAATAATATTTTGTTAAAAAATATATTAGCAACACATACATTTTAAGCAAGGACCACAGAAATTTACTGAGGCTAATGTTCTCCGCTTTTCTTTTGAAAACATTAAATTCTGAAGAAAAAGCATGTTAGAATACTAGTAAATGCTATATTTTCTAGTGGAAGCATCCCAGCAGATAGAGCAATTTCATGAGTCTTTTTGACTCTGATCTCAACAGTGACTTCTGCACATTTGAGGCACTGAGCAAGATTTTTACTTTAAAGCTGTGTCTCATCATTGTTCAGACTCCATAAGGTTAGTACTTGCGGGAAGGGTCTTTAAGCATTATTAATGTCTCTCTTATATATCAGATCAAGCTGAAGATTGTAACAATATGTCAATCTAAAGAAAATTTGTGGTCTTTGTGTTAAAATTCAGAATATGTGGCCAAAGAGATGGAGCTTTGGTGGATTGCTGTATACATTAGCAATGGGTTTTAACATAATCATTTTCAAAAATGAATTCTATAGGCATTTTAATGATATTTTAGATAAATTTAAGCAGCTGCTTTTCAATTTTATTTAGCCTTAAGGGTATCCTTGCATTGCAGGCAACTCAGACATAATTACCTGGAGCTAGTGCAGAAAGTTCTTGGGATCATCAAACAAAAAAACAGGTGGGAAAATGTGAATTAGCAGAGCCTCTCTAAGAATTCTGTCAGGTTTATTGATGGGCCTTGGATGTAGGGATCAACCTCAAATATTTGGATTGACCAGGTGTTTGTATGAGTACATACTGATGATTATATGATTAGCTGAACATAAAATGAAAATACATTCGGGCAGAGATTGACATCCACTTAGCCAGGCTTAGCAAGGAAGTTTCTAATCTGAAGCCTGGAATGGAATGGGCAAGTGAAGCCACATTTTATAGATCATTTTAGTTCATCACCATTCTAGAGGTGATGAACCAACCCCCTGATAATCTGAAGATTAGGACTATCTCTGTAGCAAAATGCACTTTTACAATGTGAGTGACCATGCACCCCATAGATTAATGGAACATTAGATATGAAACATTTGGATTTATACTCACGATGTTAGCATGGTTTTACTTATAACACATTCATATGTGGCAAAAGATACCTTAGGAGACAAAGCAGGTGGAGAACCTAATTACTCCTGTATCCCTCCTGAAGAATGCTCTAGGTTGGTGGTTTTACAAGGACAATGTGGGTTGTAGGTCCTACTGGCATGAGAAATGGATTCTCTTCACTCTTGAATTTTACTCATTATCAACTGTGGACCACATAATCCCCACTCTACTCTCTGATTTCCATGTCACCATATATAATACATGGGGTACAAATGTTGAATTTTTAAGTAGGCCATGGAGTCTAGAGACATTGCAGTTTAGGACTTAGAAGTAAGATCACGGTTCTGCATAAAGAATAGAAGCTTTCCAGCCAAGGGGCTTTCCAAGCAACAGCAGGCTGACCCTGGTCTATCATAGATTCACACACCTACCTTTACATTCAATTTAAGAAAGATTACAGAACCTCTTTAAGTTTAGTGTAATTTAGTTTGTTTTTCCCATCTACAGGCATCTGTGCTATTTTATCCATATGATTGGATCCCATGTTGGGATTATGGACTTGAGAACTTTCAAGGTTACACTTCCCATTTTACAAATATTAAATGCCAGGCACCACAATTTCTGAAAGAATAAAAGACAATAAGTTTTATGGAGAATCTGTTAAAATGGAAGGATTTTAATTATTTTTTATTCTTGAATATTTTTAAAGCACATTGACTACCTGGAATTCCAGTCAAATTAAAAATTTGCCAAACTTCAACCCAAAACCATTATGTTTTAAAGTCAACCGTGAAGCCTCTCTACAAATTGGAGAGTGTGATGGCAAATCCATGTCTCATAGGATTGATTTTTGAAGCAAAGATTTGCAACCTTTCCAAAGAAATAGGTTGAGATTCAAATTCTTGTTTTTCTGATGTATTAGGAGAAAGGGAACGTTATCCACTGACGGGAGGATATAGGAAATAGCCTCCTCTCCATCCCAATTAGTCAGGTAAGGATGCATTTCCTCCTGATTTTGTCAAAAATAAAATACAAGTATAAAGGAAGGAGAAAAAGCTATCAGATGAGACCTTGAGCGTTTGCTTGCCTCCCAGTTTTTCTGAAGTAAGCCACAGTTAGGGAGGAGGGTCTTAGGTTTGCAATTGACTGCGCTTCTCCCCTTCCTGTACCCAAGTGCATGAGAGATTGCAAAAGGGGAGTTAACTGGCCTCAGGAAATAGATGATTTCTTTTCATGTAAACACTTCTTATAAAGAAGCCTCATAGTGTTTGGTTGGAGTCACCCTCTGCATATTTGTAGTTTATGAGACAAATCCTCCTCTGAATTTTCTCCACTGCATTGCATTATAAGAATAGGAATTAGCTTCCTGTTCTGTCTCTCAACACCGAAGTGTCCCCACAATGGTAGTTATGAAAACAGCACTACTTAATATTTTCTTTGATCGAGTGATCCAAGGGGAGCCCTGGGTGCATATTGCTTGGCTTTGTTATTTTCAAACCCTTAGGCAAGAAGCCATTTGCTTCAACATTTAGGCAAGACCACGCTAAATGTGGAGCACAGAGTAGAAACTCCAATTTGCCAATTCAGGTAGCATTCGCCTAGAGAAAATATTGGAATACTTTAATCTATCTCAAGGCATTTAAGCAAGGTGCATACACTCTGAGGACACTTTATATTTCTTTTTCTCAGGAGTAATTTGGGGTCCATTGAATAGATCCTGAGGAGATATTTGAATCTCTTTTAAAGCAAAATGCCCTTAGGAAGATGGAGGAATTATGTACAAAAGCTGCTTCTTCCTGTGTTTAACCGCTCTCTTCTCGTGTAGCCCATTGTGATTGTGTTTGTTCACACATGCTCTGCCTTCTGCTTAGAGTGCACCTCCCTCCTCTTCATTTGATAACACCTAGATATCTTGTGGGTCTTTCTCTTTGTTTAGAAAAGCTTTCCCTGACCCTATACTGTTCAGATTAAGTTCTCTCCTTCTATTCTCTTTCAATTCATGATCTTTTCCTTTGTAAATCCTAGTACTGTTTGCGATTTTACATTTGTCTGTGTACGCATTGACTTGACACCTGTTTGTAAACGAGACCATCAGCATTGTGGACAAGGACCATTCTCCGCCCTCCCCACTGCTGCTATCTATACGACCTAGCCCAGGCTCACCCCCTTTTTAATAATAATATGCTTTATTATTTATAACAAATAATGTACAATACTATGTATAACAAATAATATGAAATATTTATAACTAATGTGTATTATACCTTTATTATCCTGAGTTGAAATTAATATATAATATAGCCTACCTACACACATAGTTTTTCAAAGTCAGTATAATGGTTAACTATAGTAGAAAGAAGAAATAAGGGAAATAATTATAATAAAATATTTTGTATTTCCAGATGTAAATGCTCAGGCATAACTTCACAAGAAGATGTGAGGCAGAGGCACACAAGTATGCACAGCACCACTGGACATGGCCACTGCACATGCAAAGGATGCAGCATGTTATTTTGTTAATTCAAGTGACATGGCATAGCCATTGACGATGTGATTTCCAAAATTGTAGCCATATGTTGGTAAATTCAGAATCAAATAATATAAAACATTTCTTTGATTAATATGGTATTTTTACTCACAGAATTCAGTATCTATTAAAACTCTGTAAATCATAATATATAAAATGTAGAGAGAGGTTCTAACATCAAACAATTATAAACCAGCTTCTCACCCACTTGAACATGCAGTGGGATATCTGAAAGTCATGCAGGGTTGGGACAATTATTCATTGGTGAGATACTGCCCAGTATCTAATTTATTGGATACTGTCCAGTAAATGCTGAGTTCCCTCAATTATTGGGACAACTAAAAACCACCCCAGCTAAATTCTAAAGTTCCCCATCATGCTTCAAAAGTATCATCACTTTTGAGAACTTCTGGCCATGCTTATTGTAGATACTTCAAATGTATTGAATGAATGAATCAATTTATACCATTCTTATTGTTTCTTTCTGGCTTAATTATTTATATCTTTCCTTTTTGCAGACTTCTGTCTGTATACCTAGTATTGCACCTTGGTATGGAAAATTCTTAATAATTAAGAGCAAAAGATGAATAATTGTTTTTCAAGTTTTGGGTATAATTTTTAGAGTTGCACTGTGCTGTTCCCCCTCATAGACCTATATATTTCTGTCTGCTTCGGGACATTCTAATTTTTAATTCTCTTTGCCTCCAACAGTGACACTGTTGTAGGGAGAGGACTATTACCCAATTTTTGTTTCTTATGACCTAGAATTGGTGTTCCTATTCAAATTGGCTATATGTTGATGAGCTACTACTTTCATTAAGAAGCTGGAGGACAGACTTTCATGAAGCAAGTCTACCTGTGAAGTGCTCAGACCTTCCTTGTGTTTTCTTTCATCTTCTCATTGTATATTTTTTCACATTTCAACATTTTTTTCTTCATTATAATTATCTTCATGTCAATGGATCCAGACACACAGAAAAAAACTACCAGGCCTGGGAAAAGCTTATAAATGATAGCCATAACAGAGTCACATGAAAAAGGATTATCTGGATTATTTTTTGTATCTATACTAATGACATGTTATAATTTATTATTATAGTATGTTAGGTGGTATTTGAAATCAAAATTTTAAAAGGAATTGAAGTGGTTTTCACTTGTGCAAAGTCACTAGGCTATGAGTGAAAACACCTGTACTTTTTACTGACTTTAGGAGTTGTACTATCTCAAACAGTTAACCTATTTCTGGCAAGTTATCTTTCTCTTGTGGGTCTAAATTAATGCTTGTAAACAGTGCTGAGAATGAGCTATTTCAATAGAAGATGTTTCAGAAATGCAAAGTGTTATTGTTGCAATTTGTGCTTATACAGATACATCTTTACTCTCAGTTCTGGGCCATGATTGTTCAGGGATGACTAAACCTCAGAATGAAAGTTTAGATAATGAGACCAGGTATTTTTACAGTTTCTTGAATCTGACAACCTCAAAATATTCAGCACCAAGTGCAAATACAAATTGGGAAAAACAATATAATATTGAATTTTTATTAAATATCAAATACAACATAATATAATATATAAATGTATTATTTATATAATACACACACACATGCACACTGTCACCTGATTTGCAGCAGGAGTCATTGGCAGATGATGAGGAAAGGACATTGGCCTGTTCTGTTCTCTTATTGTCTACCTGGTGAAGCTGGAAAGGCTATAAGAAAAGTCCCAATTCTATAAAACCTTGAACATACAAAATCAAAATGCCAAGTTAAATCCACTTACATCAAGTTGATTTTATAATTTAGGATGTTTTATATCCATGAAAATAGTGAAACTTGATTTTGTCTTCTCTAATCCTCTTGTAGCACCTGCTACCTTTATCATTCACCATTTTTCTTGGCATTTAATCGTATCTCCCTTGTGTTGTTACCTGTTTTATGGGCATACACCTTGCCTTTCTAATTAGATTACAAATTCCTGTGAGATAATGATAATCTTTTCTTACAAAAAAAGAAATTCTCACAACCCAGTTTGCTTTTTGACCTGTATTATGTTAATCCATAAATAATTATTACATAATGTAAAATAGTGAAATAAAAATATTATTTTGAACAATAGTATAGCTGATTTTTCATACCAAAATTCACCTAGCAATTCTCATTTGAGTAAAATGCATCAGATGCATCATCTTCCTTTACCATATCTCACCCTGAAAATATCAGATGAAAACTTAAATTTCAAAGAATCATTGACATCACACCTTCATACCTAGTCACTCCAGATTATGCTATAGTTTCCGTCTCAGTGTCCTTTACTCATTTGAGAGGGTGTTCCTTTTCAGGAGAAACATGTTTTGAAAAATTGTTTTTCACCAACCTCTTCTTCCACACTGGACTCTAAAACACAGAAGCGATATATTCTGTTCTTTTACTAACAGAATGTTGTGCAGAGAGAAGGTTTTCAAAAATGTTTGAACTAATATAGTGTATACTATTTTCTGTATACCTAAATTATTTATGTATATACTTATATGTGTATGCTAACATTTTCCCCCAAGTGACATGGTAAAAACGATAGTGTACAAATCAAGTACTAAACAAAAGTCCCAACGTCGATCTCCTTTTAATCTGGTTGCGTGTAAGCTATTTATCTCAGCTGATTATCCATCTGACTGCATGGACAGACTGAAAGGACAACTGAATAGGTCTGACATTACTTTGCTTTTACAGGTATCACTATCATTACATTACATGGCTACCACACTTTATACTAGAGATCAGCAATTTCTGAAGTGTATTTCAACAACACTCTTGGTGTAGGAGATAAATAGGTATTACTAGGAGAGCAACTTTTCATGAACAAAGATATTTGGAACAATTCTGGGCTTTGGGCTAAGCTAAATGTTAAACAGTTCCCATAGATGTGAGGCTTCTCAGAGCCTATAATATATTAATGTATTATTCAGATCTTCAAGAGGATTTATATATTATGCTGTGATTCCCCAAACTCATTTAATCACGGGAAAATTTTCCAAAGCATCTTGAGGAACTGATGTTTCTTAGAAAACACCTTAAGAAATATTTTACTAGATTCATTGCTGATTATATCTTTCCAATTATATTTGGTAAATCTAACTATATTAATATCAAAGAAATAAATTCTACAAGCATGGTTCTTAATTGCAAAGCAAGCAGAAAATATACACACTTTCATTTTACATAAATCAGAGCAACTACCAACCTTAAATAACTCTAGGATTTGTCCTTTTGTAATGTGAATGATCATCCCTCAGTTTTTTTAAAAACAAATCCATGTTACTATTCTTAAAAGAATCTTAGTTAACAGTCATTACCATGGAGTTCTAGACAGCAGAGAATTAAATATTGCTGCTAGTTTTTTCCCTTTCTACATCGGTGAGTACAATAGAGTGCACCTAGTTTAATCTTCTAGGTTAGGATCTCGCAGACTCTAACGGTCCTTCATGATGAGCCTCAATTTTCAGCCATGGAGCAGCACTTCTAGAAGGCTTAAGGGCTGAATTGAATCAGTGTTCTCCCTACACCACATCCTGAAATCCATAGTTTAGGTAACAAATGTTCCCATATCAGCTTATTTTCCCCTTTGCCATAAAAAACAGAGTGAAGAATATGAAATTATACTGTTTCCAGGGAGATAAACCAAGGTTACCTTTTCTACACAAATTATAAATTTTGAATGAAAAGAGAAAAGAACCAACAGATATTGATTACCTACTATGTGGTCATCATGGATGATCATAAGAACGAACCTATAAGATTCTTATGATCATTTTCAAATTACAGATGAAGAAACAAGGCTCCCCTCCCCACCCTAACAACTAGAAAATGGCAGAAATGGAATGTTTGTTTATGTTTGTCAGATTCCAAAGTTCAGCCTCTTTTTTTAATCGTATTGCTTTCCAACCAAAAGCTGCAAGCAGTCTTTTATAAAGATAATCTACTTCCTTTACTGAAACTTTTTTTTTTTTTTTTGGTGACCATTGGCTTTCAACTTTAAAAATGCCTTTAGGATATTTACATTGTTAATGTAATATAGGCATGGTTAAGGATGTCTTCAGTGTCAAATACCAAAACTATATAGTAACTTAAATAAATAGTTGCTGTTTATTTTAAGTCATATAACAAGAAACCTGTGCTGGAGAATATTGGGGTTAACATCTCTGTTGTTTTCCTAGCCTTTCCTTCATGCTATTTGTCTTAAGTTCACAAAAATGGCCACAGTAATTTCAGGTATCAGATCTACATTCAAAACAGATGAATTCAATGGTGGAAGGACAGGGAGAGGGTGGGAGATGCCAGTGCAAGTGATTTCTTTCCCTCTATCAGCAAAAGCAAAAGTGTTTCTAGAGTCCATGTGAGATATCTTTTTACTTCTCTGTGCCTAAAATTATGTCATATGGTCACACAAGAAAGGTAGAAAGCGAGACCTTGCCTGGGCAGGTAAATAGCTGCCCTCAGCACAATCAAGGGTTTCTTAGGAGGAAAAGGGGATAGATATTGTACAGGTCACTAATAGTGTCTGCTACAATATGCCACATTCTGCCTTATCAGCTTCAATCCACATTTCTGTCTCACTTTTATTAAGTTTATTGATTGGTTGTGATGAATCGGCCTTCACTATTTCAAGGTTTGTTAAGATAGGTTCTTTCTAAATACAATAGGAAGGTGGGATTTTTGCTTTAATATTTACTTTAAACATAATTCTAAACACAGACAACATTTAAATTGAATGGTATTTTCTGTTATAAGAAGGTGAAATGTCCTGGATATATCTTCAGGGTGTGTCAATACATTCTTATAAAATAATTTGAATAAAAGTATTTCTTATTTGTAGAGCATTTTGTTCTGGGTAGAGTCTGTGAGGTGGTACCAGGGGCTGGGGACAGGGAAGATAAAAATGAGTTAGCTTCAGAGGTTTTAAAAGATAATTTGAAAGTACCTGTCAAAATTTAAAATGCACATATACTTTCACTTAGCAGTTTTACTTCTACAAATTTATTCTGAAAGATCCGTAGTTGTACAAAATTACAAATAGTACATGGAATGATATCTTACCATATTTTTAATAATAGTGAAAAACTGAAAACACCAAAAGTGGGTATCCATTGACATTTTATAAATTTCTGTACTGTCTTCATTTTTATACTGAACATGACTTATATTCACAACAAAACAAAACAAAATCAAAATAAAAGCATTGTAAAGTAGTTTTAGAGATCAGTTTCTTTCTTTATTTTATTTTTTAAACATCCATTTTTGTGGTTGTTTGGGAGTAGAGGTGGGTAGCTGAAGGCCAGCTTTTTTCTAAGCCCATTCAGCTCTCAAATGTTATACTCTGGAATGATCTTTAAGAAAATATATATAGCTTAGTCTATTATTATTATTATTAGCAGGGGCATGGGGTTACTGTCTTTTCACTAAGCACCAAAAGAGAAATAGAGCTAGTGGCAGCAGAGAGCTCACTGGTTTTGTAGTCAGATAGACCTGGATTTTAATACCAGACTCATGGTTTACTAGAGTGTGGCCTTGAGAAACACATTTAACCTCTCTGAGACTCAGTTTTCTCATTAATTTTGAGCATGAAAAGAAATTGCTCTAACTAGAAACATGGGTATATTAGTATACTAGGGCTACCATAACAAAATACATAGACTGAGTGGCTTAGACAACAGAAAATTATTTTCTCACAATTTTGTAAGCTAGAAGTCCAAGATCAAGGTGCCAGCAGGTTTGGTTTGTTCTGCACCTGCTCTCCTTCACGGATGGCTGCCTTCTCACTGTGTCCTCATGTGATCTTATCTCTGTGTATGCACATCTCTGGTGTCTCTTTTTCTTTTTAAAATGACATCATTGGATTAGGTCTGTACCCTTATAACTTTATTTAAGCTTTAAAGGCCCTGTCTCCAAATATAGTCACATAGGGGTTTAGGACATCAATATATGAATCTTGGGGGTGGGAGGACACAAGTCAGTCCATAACAGTGGGACAAGCAGAAGACATTCATAGTATGAGGAAAACTGAGTCCACCCACCCCCCGCCGCCATTTCAATCTTCCAAAGTTAAAACCAAGTTTTTATTACAAACTTAGAACAAAGCTAGAAGAGATAAAGCTGATTCATTTATAGGTGTACTGGTACCTAGTGTATATATGGTAGCCAATAAATTTTGGATTATTTGGATTTATTTGAATTGAATTGAAATATATGTATCACCCATATCAAAAATTATTTATAAATGGGACACCAGTGTGGCCCAGCAGCATTTATTTCATATATCTGGATTAGATTTAGACAATAATAGGGCCCCTGATGCTCCTTCTAAACTTTGCAGCAACTATCTCCATTCTCTGAGACAAGGACGGAATCTAGGGCCCTTATTCTGTGCTTCAATAAAAAGCCCTGTATCAGAAGTGAGGATATTTTTTGGCTAGACCAAAACATGTTTTAACCCTTAAAGCTTAGTCATGGATTCCCTTCTCATCTTCTACCCTTTCCTTTTGCTTTTACCTAGCTCTCTGCATTACCTCGGTCCAACTCCTTCCAACTTTTCTGCTTAGGCCCTCTGGAAACCTTACGCTCTCATAAACCAAATCTCCCATATTGTCAACCTTTTAACAGAATTATTTGTACACTCGCATTTCCATGCTTGAATCTAGGCACTCCCTTGAGTTTAGAACTTACCCTGTAGGCCCTTAACATAGGGGTTCATAAACCATGGGTGGATGATCTGGCTCCAGGCTGTTGAGGCTCTTCCTGTTTGAGGTCTATTTTTGAAGTTCTTGCCATCTGACTATGTTACTTCCTACCCTCCTGAGTCCTGCCATCCATGGATGCCCTGATGGCTCCCCCGCCAGTTTTAAGGACCTTGGAACCACTCACTTTTCTTCTCTACCTCTGCTAAGAGGACAAATGCATGTTTGGACAATCCTTATAGTACATTAGTTTAGAAGACTTTGATTTCCTCAATCTTACATCCTTTACTTCAACTTCAGTACAGGTGCCCACTCCTAGATACCTTACTCAGATGTTCAACTCCAACATTGTACACTTGGACCGCAGTGTCTTTCTCTCTCCCATCATCTTTCGTATTTGATCTCATAGACAAAGTCCTTGCTATGCTCATTTTCTCCTGTCACCTACCTATTGGCATTTTTAGCTCCCCTTCCCAGCTCAGGCCCTTTGAATATCTGAACTGTGCTTTCTCTGATAATGCTAGTTCCCTTGCACCTTTTACTGTATCCATCTATAAAATCTGACTCCTTTAATGAATAGTACAATCTACTTTTAAATACATTGTATCACATAATCCTCACAAACCCAAGAGAGATATGGCAGAGGCTATTTTTACTGCCTTATAGTTCATGAACCAGAATCTTAGCAAGGTTGGAATAAACATATGAACAATACTTGTCTAAGAATACACTGGTAGTACATACATGAGTACAGATAAAAGCAGAAATCTTGGGATCTTGATTCCAAAGATTTTTTTTTTCTGGGCTAGTGGTTATTAAAGCTGTAATTTTTTTATAGAATTTTTTTTGCCCACAAATTGATGATTTGATATATAAAACAGATAAAAATGGAGATCCTTATTTTGAAAATTGAGTCTGAAGGGCCCAGAGTCCTATCTGTTCAGCTGTCTTATTGCTACTCAAGTTGTCTGGTCCCCAGGGTACCTAGAGTTTTATGGAAGAAATGTATTTTGGATTATTTTGTATCCTCAAACCTCCAGTAGCTTTAGTGCCCAGAATAAGCATATACATATATCAATATATAGTGATCACACAAAGCTTATTTTTATAGGGGAAAGAAAAAAAATAAGGTAGAGATAAATGAGAACACCTCTGAACAGAGAAGTGAAAACAGTTTGGTTTCTTAGGGATTGGCACTGGAACCTGTCTTATTTAACATTTTCATAAATGATTTGGAAGAGGGAATGGATGGTGAATTATGCAAGTTTGCAGATGACACTAAGCTCTTCCAGGTAGTGAAATGCCAAGCAGATGGAGATAAACTGCAGGGAGAACTTGCCAGCCTGCATGAGTGGGCAGAAAAGTGGTAGATAATATTCAATGTGGGCAATGAAAGGTAATTCACTTAGGAAAAAATAATAAAAGCTATGCTTATAGAAAAATAAATTGAGTTATTCATTAGTCCCATAAAAGATACAGACATTTTTATAGACAGTTCTTTGAGATAACCCTTGAGTATATTGACAAATCAAGAAGGGAATTAAAAATAAACACACAGAAACATGAATCTTGAATTAAATGATATATCATAATATGAGATATTTAGTCCATTTGTCAAATAGTGCTAATTGAATGCCCAGTATGTGTCAGGCTCTTCTGGGCATTGAAGTCTGTTTGGTCATTGCATTTCAAAATTAAAAAGAACGTGTATAAAATATTTAGAGAAGGCTGCTGAGGATAGACTACAAATTAGGTAGCAACTATCAAAACTTAGAAACAAATAGTATTTACCAACAACATGTAGGTCAAATAGGACTTTAGGACTCTGTTATAGTGGCAGAAGCATACAGCTCAGGGTACTGAATACAAGTGGAACACACTTGCCTACTTCCCAGACTAGTATTCTGCATGCATGTTGTGTAGCAGAACTGTTGAAGCTATGCATTTTGGCCATAAATGAGTGAAGGATCTGCAGATCAAAGAAGAATAAGATCAGGGAATCTCAGCAGATAATGTAGGTGGTGGTTAAGAGTCTAGAGTCCAGAGGGAAACCTGGAAGTTAACCAAGCAATACCCCAAAGAGACAAAAGCTGATGAGACTGAAAGGAGGAAAAGGAGGGAAGAGGACTGATGGGAGAGAATGTTGGGCCAAAAAAGCAAATGAATAAAAATTAATATAAAGTAGAATATGACTAAGATATAGTCAGTCATAGTCATGTTATTTTTCCTGCTACATTATTCTGAGTATTCAAGTCATTAAACTTGTAAAATATTACCCTAGAATAACTTAATTATTACTATAATAACATAAATTTGTACTCAGGATTTCTTTTTTAAAGAATACATAATTATAAGAAAGGCACATGTGCTCTTCATGCCTTCAGACCCTTTCTTTCACTTGAGCTTGTCTCTAATGTTTTGGCCACTAAAATGTACAACCCCCTCCCATTCTTGTTTCTGCCTATGACCTCTGCTCTGGTAAACTCTTGTTCATGGAATATTCCCCTCCATCAGCTCTAGTTCCTCAGAGCCTACTCATCCCTCAAGACCAAACCCAGTCACCCTAATCTGCTCACATATTCATCTGTTCATTCATTCATTTAACAAATATTAGTAAAAATCTACTATATTAATAAAACTTTGCCTATCCTCATGCTTCTATAGTATATATAGTTTGTAGAATTTTATAGTGAATTATTTGTGCCACAGAAAATTGGTGTTGCCACAGCAAAATATGGTTGAATATATGTAAATTACTGAAAGGAAGGGACCATGCTTTTGGAGTTTTTTTTCTACCTATCATGCCCGTAGTTTTGAAATGTAGTAAAACCTTTTCTTGGTTGATTGCCTTGTATAACAGATTGAAATTTTCATTTAAAAAAGAATACATATATAGCAGCTGCTTTGAAGTGGAGAATAATTGTGCATTTTTTTTCTGGAGAATTATCTTTCACTTTGCAAGTGAGATTTACCAAATTCAAAGGACAACACCCCCCTACACACATAAAAAGTCTTTAAACATGGCCTGATGGTGCTGTTTTCTGTTCTAGAAGACTTTTCTATTATACTGCTATTCAAATATTTTTCCATTTAAAACTGTCATTCAATTTTAGCTGTTTTCCTAACTTTGTCCTGCAAAACTAAGCTTCCTTCTTAAATATTCACTTTGACATCCTGTTCATCTTTCATATTCAAAAGTTCTTTTTGTCATTTATAAATAGGCTTGGACTTTTTCCTAGAAAAATCCTATTGTGACAAGTGGGTGTCATTGCACCTGGTGCTGGTCATTTAAAATGTAAAACCAAAAAACTCATGTAACTGTCATTACTCTTTTGGATGTTGGATTACTCCAGGATCACAACATAATCACCAATGATAAAAAAACAAATGAAGACACAACAACAACAAAACAACAACAAAACAGACAGTGGGAGCACAATGCAAGAGTAAGAAACAATGGGGCACTTAGGGAGGTTTGTGAAAAACAAAGAGTAGGGAAAGACCAACAGGTGGAAGCTGAGATGTGAGTACCATATCCTACTACGCAAAACAAACAAGCAGAAACAAACAACCCCACTGTACTCACTAGGCCACATTATATAAAAGTAGACATTTGGGAAAATGTGGATAATCTGTAACAAAAACCTTGAATTGTGTCAGGAAAAGAATTTAAATCACTTTCTCAAGGGCCTAAGCTAAGTGTGACCACATCTCTTGTCCAGCTGTACATGCTGAGGTGAATGTGTTTTTATCATGTTCAGCTCTGCGTTCTCCACAGTGCCTGACATGTGGTGGCCACTAAATAGAAATTATTGAATTAAAATTAGGTTAACTTTATGGATTAGTTTAACAGAATACCTAGCTATTATCTTAACAGAAAGCAGAGGTATGGGAAAAGAACTGTAAGTCCAGAAGAGAATTTAGACTTGGTGGCCCAGTGAACTGGACAGCTAAAGAGCTCTGATCAGGGTGTTGGATCAGAAGAAAGGGTCAGTGGACAAAGGATTACCATGCACAGAAGTTATAGGGGGTCCTAGATGTGATTTTTCCTGATTAAATAATTTTGCAGAGGGCCAACACTCATTGTCTGTGTCTTTGGTAGACTAACTCAGTACTTGTTTCAAAAATGTTATAACTTTCTGCTTTCCCTTTGCCCTTAAATTTTACTTTCAAAAATCCATACAATGATGCCCCCTAGTTTATCCCATTGTACTGTGTTCGATAATTCTAGCAGGAGACTCCTAATTTGTAATGTTCATTTGTTCCAAGTGTTTTCTTACCAGCCTTTCATCAATAGCTATTTTAGCAGTGTCTTCATTACTTCCTAATTGTCTACTTTCTTTGGTGTACTGCTAAATAAAAATGAATTCAGTATTTTAGTCATTGTTGGGTAGTCATTGATTTCATGCATACCCCATTTATTTAGAATCTATTTTCTCTTACTATCTTTTTGATTCAAAATTTTTACATGTACTTAGTTTTCTTATTATTTTTAATCCCTTTGGCTAGTACTAACGCTTCTATTTTTTGTGGCCATTATTTGCTGTCAGCTGTGAGAAACTGATTCATACTCCCCTACAATAAACTATTGTTTCTTATTAAATGCTAAATAATAATACATAATGATGGTAGTGAAAGAAAATAGAAGATAGTTTCCTGCCCTTGCAGTGATCACAGTCTAAAAGAGGAAAGAGAACACAGACTCATGTGACTTAAACATGCCTACCATCAATTAATTACTACTCTCTAGAAAACACTAAGTATTCAAAGATCTGGGGAGGAGGGGTCAATGGCTATCTTAGTTGAATGATTTTAGTGACTGGCAGCAGATAGGATTACTTGGGAATATCTTGAAGGAGCAAGTGAGTCTTGCTGAAAGCAACTGTGAGAGAAGGTTAAGACAGGGAGTAGTGTGATAACCTTTGTATATTTGAAAATGTCTAAGCACCTGAATTCCACAGTTATCATCTGGATACGTGATGTTGGGCAGTAAGAAGAAAGGAAGTGGGAGATTTGAGCCCAGATTCAGGACACATCTTTCTTTGGTTATTCAAAGGAACCAAAGAAATGTTTTGAAATATTTTAATCACAAAGTAATACAAAGTTGAGTACATCACATATTTTTGGTTCAAGACAGCTATTCTTTAGGACTGAAGGTAAAGGGGCTGGGTATTTTTCCTATCCAGTGTGTTTCATCATGCCCACATGGACTCAGAGTGCAGTATAGAAAAACACTCACTAAAATGGCGATGGCAGACATTAGATGATTCTTAATATTGACCCCATGTATTACATCAAGTCCCAACACCTACCTAAATCATTCAGAGTATCTGGAACATGGCTCCATCATGTCTATCCAACTCTATTTTTAAATTTCCTTTCAAAATGAACCTCATTTTAACCACTGACTCTTGAACCTATGTTCATGACCAGTCATCCTTTTCCTTATGCTGTTCCTTTCCATCTTTTGAAGCCCTCTGCATCCTTTAGGTATAAGTTCGAGCCTTTATTCTCCAAAAACCTTTTTCTTAATATTCTAACTGTTCCTTTAAAATTACTTGTAAGAGTTACTACCATATAGTTACACACTTAGTATATGTGATTATTTTGGTCTTGAATTACCAATTAAAATATGAACTTTTATAGGCAAGAACCATGGCTGCTTCTATATTCCACAGTGACAAGCAGGGGGCTAAAATCTAATAGATTTCTAATAAAAGTTTGTGTATTGAACAATTGTAAAATAACAATTCCTTTATGTTGTAGAGGTAAAAGGAGCCAGGGCAAGGCATAAGCTTCTTGTGTCCTTTATGGATCCTGTGGCTATGGACTTTACTTACTAGTTAAACATTAAACCAAAGCCACAGTATTTTCATGGTCTATACAGTCAACTATGTCTTAGTGAGCATAAAATGCTACTCACTTCTAAGATCCTCTCCCCACAATGAGGTTCTGTTCTCTCTCTTGAAGGCTTATAGCATTGCCTTTTATTGATTTCTGTCTGCAACAACCCAGTGCTGTTTACTTGGTATTAAATAATAGCAATGACAGCAATAGATAACAAAGTGATCCATTCCTTTTAATGTCAGAATACTCTGAAGGGAGTTCAGTAATTTCAGTGGCTTATTGGTAGCATGACCATATAATTTATTGTTCAAGCTGAGACACTTCTGAGAATGAAAGTGAACTCTTTTGGTAATTATAATGGGATTATAGATATAAACTAAAACTGTCCAAAACAAACTAAGACGTATGATCATCTTATATATTATAATTCCAGAATTTGCTTATGGAGTAATAAGAAAAGAGATTAGGGTAGAGTAGAGCCCATTCTAACTACTTAGTTCCTCTTCCTTCTCATCTCATAATCCATTTCTTAGCAGCCTCAGAGTTGTCATAAGGAATTCCTTGCATTAAGAGTTCCACTCAGAAGAATGGCAGTATAGGAATTTATTCCATATTTTCCAGTTTATAAAAATAGTGCTTTCCAATTACTATGTACAAGATCACTTTCCTCTTTTTCATTATAAACTTTATATACAACTCATTTTTATTAAACTTTCCAATAATGGCAGTTTCACTATTCATAACTCAGGACTTCAACATTTGTTTTTTTTGTCTACCTGGTGTTAAAGTCCATGATTTGTTACTTTCTGGGGTTATTTAGGCTGATGGCCCAATGGTAGTGTCCACAGAGATGTAAGTATCCCCAGA
Organism: Daubentonia madagascariensis; assembly: GCA_023783475.1. Classification (NCBI taxonomy): domain Eukaryota; kingdom Metazoa; phylum Chordata; class Mammalia; order Primates; family Daubentoniidae; genus Daubentonia; species Daubentonia madagascariensis. The sequence goes on along the minus strand of JAKFHU010001631.1, from coordinate 15,510,688 downwards.
ATGATTATAATTAGAGTTGTGGCCATAAATGTGTCTATACAAGAACATTTTGCTGAATTAACCATCATTTAACACATTGGACCTTTGGGAGAAGTCACATTTAGAAGCCTGTTTTGAACCAAAAGGAGTCTTATCATACACAGAATAAATGATTTTTGTGACTAGTTAGGCTTAACACCTGATAATAACAATGGTTTAAGTCTACCCCTTCAATATTATTATAATTATACTAAATCCAAGAGTTTTCTATAATAATAGTAGTTTAAGTTTATCCCTTGGATATTATAGGAATTATAGAAAATCCAAGGGAGCTGTGAATTTATAAACAAGAAGCATTATTTGAAAAGCTCCCAGAATTAGCAAATTTTCTCCATTGACATAAAACCATGTTTTTTGGGTATCATTTTACAAAAATAATGTTTTAAGAAGGCGTGTGAGAATTGCTCTAATTTTGAGTCTTGTACTTATTTAATATGCAAGGGTGTCATGACATCATGTATCAAATGATAAATAGTGTCCCAGGAGTAAGGCAAAGTAGTCTGAAGTCAAGTTCAGTGTCAAGTGAACATGGACTTATAGAAGCTGTGGGGTAGCTGCACAGGGACATTGAGGCACATTTTCTGTCAGTGGCCTGTCACATTGTAGGCAATATCGTACTTGGTGCACAGGAAAGAGTTAGTTAGTGTTTTTCAGGCACTTAGACTTCTGTTCATCTATGAAAGACTCTTTCCTTTCGTATAATGTCAGTCCTATGACGTAAAGCCTCAACCTGGGTACTAGATCATCTTCCCTCCCACCTCTGTGGGGGACCTTATTGATACCCTCTTATGTGCATCTTGGGCTCTTCTATCTTTTTTCAAATAAAGCATAATACTGAATTATATAGTTTTCATGAACATCCACATCATTTTCAAAAACCCATCTTTGTCGTCACCTACTTTGCTTAATTAAGTAATTTGTTGACATAAACAGGATCTTTGGCCCAGCAGAAGCTGTAGCAGATGGCATCTAAAACCAAAAATAATCATTAACCTGTCCCACGGAAGGTGTGAAGCAGCATGTTTGGAAACATGTGTGGCTGTAGGATGACTCTTTATAAGTGTCTGGGAAATACATTCTTCAGACATTTATAGAATAAGGAGATGGAAGGGATAAACAACGGGGGCAAAAAGGACAACATGACCTTTGTATTAATAGTAGGAGTAAAGGGCTGTGAGTTCTCAAGATGTTAAATGTGCTTAATTCAATATTTTACAATATCACGTTAAAATATATTGTAATATCACAAATACAGAACATATATTTCCAATATGATGGATGTTACCTTTAATATAATATGTAAATATGATTAAATATTATATATTTTATATTCTAACATTTAACATATAAACAATATAAAATACTTATTAAATATAACTGTAAATATAAATATATTTGTAAGCATAAGAAGAGCCCTTAGAAAACCAAGTGTAAATTGATTTTTGGTTATCTAAGATAGGGCTTATTTCCCTCAGGATGGTTATCAGGGTTTTTCACCATTCTGTTTTGTATTTTGTTTCTTCTTTTGATTTGTAAAACTCTTTCCTCAATGATCTCTAAAAGATGCTGCAAAAGTTAACCACATTTGTCTAATCTTAAGCTAATATTTGTATAACCAAGTATACTAAATTAAGAAAAAATATCAACTCTAGGTCAAAATTTATTGTGACAAATAAATAATTGTGTTATTACAAGTCATTTTATATTTGATTTTGTCATTTTTTAGTAGTATTAAATTATTATAGTAACATTCTCTCTCTTAGGTGTTAAATATATAATACATAATTTGTTGGGTTGCCCCTCAAAAAAAATCCTCTAGAAAAGAGGCTGTTAAACATTCCTCTGAAGACAGCACACTGATATTGATAATGATTCTGGTGCCTTCTGAGCACTAAATATCATGGCTGCTCATGGAGTCATCTGGATCATTAGCATTAGCACAATTTTCCTGGGCTGCTTTGTCATTGTTGGAGAGCCCACAACCTTCACTTTTAAAAGCAGGCTCCCCCAAATGAAGACAACTTAAACAAAAAATACAAACTGATCTATTAATCAACTGAGTGCTCTGAAATACAATCTCAGGTCAAGCTTTCACAGCATTATTGTAGTCTTTTTGGATACTATAACAAAATACCGCAAACTGGGTAGCTTATAAACAACTGAACGTTATTTTTCACAGTTCTGGAGGCTAGGAAGTCCAAGATCAACTTATTGTCAGATTCGGGGTCTTATGTAGGCCTGTTCCTCATAGATGGTGATTTCTGTCTGTCTCCTTACATGATGGAAGGAGCAAGGCAGCTTTCCAGGGCCTATTTCATAAGGACACTAATCCTTCTCATGAGGGCTCCACCCTCATGTTCTAATCACCTCCCAAAGACTCCATCTCCTCATACCATCACCTTGGGAGTTAGGATTTCAACATATAAATTTTTGGGGGGGGGACACAAACATTCAGACCATCACATTTTGCCCCAGCCCCCCAGAATTCATGTCCTTCTCATGTGCAAAATATATTCATTCCATCCCAGTAACTCCAGAAGTCTTAACTCATTCCAGCATCAGCTCAAAAGCCTGAAGTCCAGAATCTCATGTAAATGTCATCTATATCTGATATGAATGGACTTATATGTGATTCATTCTGAGGCAAATTTCTCTCCAGCTGTGAACCTGTGAAATCAAATGAGTTATGTGCTTCCAAAATACAATGGTGGGACAGGAAAGACATTCCAATTCCAAAAGGAAAAAACAGGAATGAAGAAAGGGCTGCCTGGTCCCAAGTAAGTCCAAAACTCAACAGGGCAAACAACCTTAAATCTGAAGGCCCAAGAATGATCTTCTTTGACTCAGGGTTTTGCCCTCCAAGCCCACTGGGGCAGAAGTCCTGCCTTTGCAGCTTTGCTGGGCAGGGATGGGGCCTTTAAGGCTTCAGGCAGCACTGCACCCATGACTATAGGTGACTCCACTTCTATGGCTTTGCTGGATATGCCCACACTGCAGCTCTCTGTGGTTCTCCCAGGCAGGAATCATGTGCTGGTAGCTCTGCTGGTCTAGGGTGGTGGGAGCAGCCCCACTCCTGTGGCTCTACTAGGCTTCATCCTAGTGTAGACTCTCTGCAGTGGCTCCACCCTCTGAGTGGCTCTCTGCCTGGGTGGAGAACAAGAGGCTTTGGGAGTCTCCATCCTTTGAAATCTGGGTGGAGGTAACTATTCGCCCACAACTCGCTCATGCAGTCAGTGCTAAGGTGGAGATGACACTGTGTAAATGACACCAAACTTTATTTCCTGTGCCTTCTGGAAGGGCAGTTAAGATGGCCCACATGGCACAGCTGGAATTCAGGGGAGCAGAGCCTCAAAATTGTTCTTCCCCCAAGGCCTTTGTATTCTGGGCCTGATGGGAGAGGCAGCTCTGGAGATCTCCGAAATGCCCTTGCAGTCATTCTTTCATTGCCTTGATGGATAGCATCTGGCTGCCACAAGTCCATACTAATTGTAGCTTGGCCACACCCTTGGTGTTCTCTTCCTAATAAGCTTTCTCATTTTTTTACAATGTGGTCAGGCTGAGAATTTTCCATCTCTTTAAGATCTGCTTCCGTTTTGATTAAGAATTTTATCTTTAAATCATTTCTCTCTTCTTGCATTTTACTGTTAACAGTTGACACAAATCATGTTGCATCCTCAACACTTCACTTAGAAATTTCTTCCACCAAATATCGTATTTCATTGCTCACAAATTTTACCATCCACAAAACACGAGAACACGAACACGATTCAGTGAACTTCTTTGACACTTTATAACAAACATCACTTTTCTTCCAGTTTTCGGTAACATGTTCCTCATTTCCATCTGAGATCCCATCAGAATGACCTTTACTATCCGTATTTCTACGGATATTCTATTTGTGACCACTCCGATATTCCCTGAGAAGATTGAGGCTTTCTCCACAGCTCTCTTCTCCTTCGGAGCCCTCACCAGATTGTCCTTAACATCCCATTTACTGCAGCTTATGTTTTTCTAACATGTACTTCAGAACTCCTTCATCTCTACTTATTACCCAGTTCCAAAGTCACCTATACATTTTTAGGTATTTGTTACAACAGCACCCCCTACTGCTCAGTACCAATTCTGTCCTAGTCCACTAGGGCTGCTATAAACAAAATACCTTAGACTGGAGAGCTTATAAACAATAGAAATTATTTTCTCACAGTTCTAGAGACTGGAAATTCCAAGATCAAGGTGCCAGCAGATTCATGATCTTGTGAGGCCCGCTTTCTCATAGAGGGTGCCTTCTCACTGTGTCCTCATATGGTAGAAGGGGCAAGGAAGCTCTTTCCAGTCTAATTCCACTCATGAAGAAGCCACCCTCATAATCTAATCACCTCCCAAAGGCCCCACCTCCTAATTCCATCATGATGGGAGTTAGGATTTCAACGTATGAATTTTGGAGGAACACGAACTTTTGTTTCAGACCATAGCAAGTGTGGAATAGGAACAAATGTGGCCACAGGTCTTTATTGAATGTCTTCTATATAGTAGAGACTTTGTCTATTATTTATTCCTTATGAGACACAGCGAAATAGGCATGATTATTCCCTGCATCCTTTCATATGAAGAAACTCAGTATAGATTAGTTATGTGACTTGCCCAACATTTCTCAGCTACCAAGTGGTGGAGCCAGGTATACTAATTTTTGGTATATTTTACTTCACAGCCTATGCTTTTTTAGAAGGAAAGAATATTCAGCTACTCCCCAATTAAACTGATGTATAGCACCATCATTTTTGAGCCAATAGTCCCTGTATGAATGACTCCTCTGTTAAGCACTGTAAATAACATTGCATCATTTGGTTGAATTTTGCATGCATGTGTGGTTTATGGCACTTTGAATTTTGTTTTTCCAAGACACACCTTTCCTTATTGGTGCTAAGTGACAGTTTACCTGATAATGAGGCCTGGTCTTGGGATCATCAAGGCAGGAGGAATGCACAGTAGCAAAGTGTCTGGACACATTTATAGACACGCTAGAAACAGCTCTTAGTCTGAGTCCATCTGTCCTACTCTCTGATCTTCCACTCCAAGCCATTCACAGCCTCTAGACTTGACTGACTTTCTTGAACTTTCTTTTTGAAAGCCATTTGAACTCCAGAAACGATCTGATTCTGATGCTATCCGAAAGGGATAGCATAGGTGTTCTGTTATAAATGTAGAAAATGAAACCCACACACTAGCTGTTGCCATCTCTCCTGTGTCCAGGTAGAAGGCATAAGCCTAGTAAGGCTTGACGATGATACTAGTTTAAATATCGAACATCAGTAATACTTGCTAAGCCTTTCTGTAATAATCTTAGTTGATCTTCCCAATCCCCCTCCAATGAAGTCTCCATATTTGTATGTGGAGAAAATGAGGCTCAGAAATAATAAGTAATATTCCCCACTTATTACAAGAGGTGGAAAACCAAGTTGGCATTCAAATCCCTGGTTTCAAGAACGCCATGATACACATTTGCTCCATTCCATCATATCACCCAAATGATTTTTGGAGAAAATACTGGAATCTCTTGTAAATGAATAACAGGGACTTGTCATGAACATTTTCAGCACAGAGATATGCATACCATTATAACTATACCCATAAATCTAGGTATGATCTGGGTAACCAGAGAGGGAGTAGCACAGAGGAAGGGGCTTTTACCACACTTAAGGACTTAGGTGATAATGTTTCTACTTCATAACTGAGCTCAACAATGTTTCATTATATTAAAGAGCCCTAAAATAACTCTGTTGTCACTGGGAGTAAGGGGGTGAATGAGGAGAAACTGCCTTCATTCTCCATTCATTCATCCATCTATCCAGCTATTATTTTTATAGTGAGTATTATTTGCCAGGCATTTTCCTAAGCACCTTGAATAAAGCAGTGAGCAAATACTATAGTCACACAGTTATTCAATTACAACGATGATAAGTGTGACGAAGGATATGATATACAAGGATGGAAGTCCTCAGTGTGGGTGTGATGAAGACTTTCAAATATTAAAGTATATAAAATGATGCTAAATGTGGACCAAGTAACCATCAACTAGTTCTACTTGGACAAATCCATTTCTGTTTAAAAATCAAACATTCCTTAGAACTCAGGTAAATTTGAACAAAACTATGCAATTCTTCAGACTATTCTATTGCCAGGCAATCTTTGATTCATATCAATGGCAGAGAAATCTATTTTGATATACCTTCCAGCTTGAGCTAGTGTCAAGGTTCTATAAAGTTTGGGGTGAAGAACTTTTCCAAATTTAAGCCAAGTGGCAGGGGGCTGGGAGAGGATGCTCATCCTCTCTGGAACTTGACTCCAGGCTCATTTTTTACCCCAAAAGATTCAGAGTGGCAGCACCTTCCCACAATCCCTGATTTTTAACTTGTTTATATATTTTATTTTTTTTTTCTGATCTGCCCCATTTTTGACGGACTTTCTCAGGGTAAATCTGGGAATAAGGCCGAATGCTTGGTACTTAAATCTTTTTAAGACTAGACTTGCATATCTCTTTGAGCATGGGGGATTTTTTACATCAGAAAGGACTCTGAAAATATAGGTCATTTCCAGTGGCCTGAGTTGCTGTTAAAATGAGATAATGACCCTTCTATTTAGCTTTAAGATTGTCTCTTTACCTTTTCTAGATGGCTCATACTGAATTAAAAGTTGCTATGTTTCATTTATTTTATTCAATTAACTATGCCTCCTCCTTTACCTTGCCAATGAGATAGATTCCCTGATGACCAAATTTTTAAAAAATTTAACCTATCAACTCTGATTAAGAAGGTGTTTTGAATTTTATTATTTTAACTATTTTTTATTATTAAGTTACCTGACACTGACTTCATGTGTGGATTTTCTTGGAAAAAAGATCCACAGTTCAAATTGGCCTATTTCTTACCAGGGAACAATTTCTTTTTAATTACCTCTTACATGTAAGGCTTTCCAAGTGCTATAATTAAAGTTTGTAGGAGTTACTTGGGTCAGATACAGCTTATATTCTCTTTTTCTGAGGAAGCAAGTAAAAGCACTAAAATCTAGACTTTTTTGCTGACTTTATATTAGTTCCTTTCTGTTGGTGCTTCTTTTGTTCGTGCCATTCCATTGTGCATGCCTAAAGAAGAAACTGAAAAGAAAAGTTATAGTTGTTATAGCAGTCCACTTTTGTGCAAAGAGACTGAGGGTGTATTCAGAAAGGGAGCCCTTGTGGTCAGGCAGTTGGACAGTGTTAAGATCACATTCATTACTTTTTCTTTGCTCAGTTGGCCAGCCCATGGTGATTGGTTCCTGCTCTGTAGACTACATAATCACCCAGCTGTGTAAGAGTGTGGCTCAGACGCTGCGTTTGTGTCATAAGTCCTTGGAGTTTTCTGTATCTTTTGGGAATTTTTTTCAAACATTAGAGTCCTCTGGACATATTGATACGGCCTTGGATTACCTTATCCAATCCTGATTCTCAGTGTGAAGTATCCTTTAAACCGTTTCAGCCACTCCTGACCTCTCATAGACATAGGGATTGCAGATGACAAGGAGCAAAGAAGGGAGGGAAGAAAAGAGATCAGAGCTTGAGGGAATCATAGAGAGAAGATAGGAAGTCAGAGTACCACATATCATCTCCATCAGCAAGGTTCTCTGACTTTCTCCTCATTCCCCTCGTCCTGAGTTTTATGATTTTTCCAACTCATGCCTCAAGAGCAGGGAGTGCTCACAGAGAGGAACTACTTAATTCTGACTCAAGCTTTCTGGGTGGCAGCAACGCAGAAAATAATGATGGATGGATTTCCAGCAATTACAGAAAAAACAGCAGCATGCCCATTCCCCATTTTTTTCCTGCCTGAGAACATTATTTAGCATCAGATTATCTCCAACATTTATTTGAGACCAGAAACCTGATTACCCAGACCATTTGCATAGCTTGAGCCAAAATCCTGAATTATCTGAGAACGGATATGCCTCTGGAGATGATGAACAGGATACAAAGAAAGCTTCCTTTGCCTAAAATTGTCTTACCCACCTCCTTTCCTGAAATCTAACATTTATCTTATCATTCTTTAATTTAGCCAATCAATATTAATCAAACATTTGCCATATGCTACTATTATATGTGCTGGGGCTATAGCAGTGAGCAAAACAAACCTCTCTGCCTCCCTATAACTTGGAGCTCACATCCTGATAGGGAGGACAGAAAATACACAAAAGGAAAATTAAGTTATGTTGTATATTAGAAGTTAACTGTAATGAAGAAAATTAGGTAGGAAATGTTGTAGTGGGGTTTAGAGGACCAGTTTCAATTTTTTAAAGGAAGGCAAGGGAAGATGACATTTAGGCAACATCTTGAGGGAGATGTAGGAACCATCCATGTGTGTATCTGAGGGAAAAGTGATCCAGGAAGGAGGGACAGCTGTTATAAAAACTCTGAGGCCAGAACATGCCTGGAGCATTCAAGAACAGCAAGAAGTCAATATGGCAGGCTCAGAGTGAGCAAGTGGGTGAATAGAAGTTGAGGTTAGAGCAATGCGACGGTATAAGGCCTTATAGACCATTGTCAGGGCTTAATTTTTCTCTGAGTGTCGTAGAGATCCATTGGAAGGTTTTAAGTAGAAAAGTATCATGTTCTGATTTAGGCTGTAAAGGGATAATTTTGGCTATATAGATGAGAATGACCTGGGTGTGAGGGAGAATGTGGCAATGGTGGCGGCAGTGACACCCTCTGGTAGATGTAGTTATAAGCTATTGCAGTTAGTCCGGGAGAACATGATGGTTACTTTTACCTAAGTGGTAACAGTGAAAGTGATGAGAAGTGGTCAGATGCTGTATACATGCTGAAGGTAGAGCTGGTGGTTCTTAATGATGGATTGGACATGGGGCATAGAAGAAAGAGAGGAGTCAAGTATGAGTCCAAAGAGTTTGTTCTGAGCAACTCAAGGAATGGAGTTGCTATGTTTGGGTAAACCTACAGGTAGAAAAATATTATGGGATTGGGGAGATGAAGGGGAAAAATCAGAAGATACTGCCCTGACCACCATGAACACCATTTTGTGAATAAGACTCATCCTTGCTTTGTTGTATTTCCTAAGGAAAAAATGGGGAAATTTTTTAAAAAATGGTGTGAGGCATGGAAAGGGCTGCTATAACAGAATACCACAGACTGGGTGGCTCAAAGAATGAATATATTTCTCATAGTTCTGGAGGCTGGGAAGTCCAAGAGCAAGGTACCAGAAGATTTGATTTCTAATGAGGGCCTGCTTCCTAGTTCATAAACAGCTGTCTTTTTGCTGTGTCTTTACATATCAGGAAGAAGATGAAGGAGCTTTGGGGACACCTTGTATAGGGCACTAGTCCCGTTCACAAGGGCTTCGCCCTCATGATCTAATCATCTCCCAAAGGCCTCACCTTCTAATACTATCACCTTGGGAGTGAGGATTTTAACATGAATTTTGAAAGGTACAAAATTTCAGTCCATTGCAGGGAGGATAATTTAGGGGTATGGCTTCTAGAACCAAAAAAATATATTTGTCAGCTTAGCAGGTGGGTTGGCACAGTGGATAGCACATGGGTCCTAGACCCCTGAGCTGCTGAGTCTGTTGCTGACCTTGGGCAACTCACTCAGTGTCTCTGGGTTTCATTTTTTTAAAACTGAAAATGAAGGCTATTAATGCCTATGATGCTTTATGCTGACGTTTTTATGGCCACCAGTTAGGGTGACTCTATAAAGGAGAATGCAACAGAAGCTAAAAAAAGAACTATTTCAGAATTCTGCCTTCATTTATATATTACTACTACAGAACTTTACCAGTGAAAAAGAATTAGGACCATTGTCTAGTTAGCTAAATCAAGGCAGACAACCAAACAGAGTAACTCAATTTTTAAAATCTACTTTTGTATCTATATTATCAAGCTTGGCCATCTGCCTTGATCAGATTAAAATGATGATTGCTACATCTCCTTTCCTTTTCATGTGAAGTACACAAAACTAGTGTTGTTTTTCAGAGAATATCCTCACTTTAAAATATGCCACTTTGTATTAATATAAAGAAATGGAGCCTCTCTACATTTTGAAAAATATATTTTATGATTTGATGTAATTGCCCTTTGATGCACCATGGGATGTGATGGAATATTTTGGGGCCATAAGTCAGAAGATCCATCCCAAGTATTATTGTGACACTGCAATCCCATTGTACTAAGCATATAGAATACTATACTATCAGCTCATCCATTGGAATATAGGATATGTTAATCATAGGACAGTTGAAACACTGACATCCTGCCATAGTCTGCTCTGGGCCTGTGAGTATGGTACATATTTGTGGTTGCTGCTGCTGTTTGTTGAAACGTCCCACTGTATTTTATCTTTTGTGTTGGGGACTTCCCTTTGAAGCTACTGCTTGAGCTGTATGGTCTTGTGGAGGTGGATACAAAATCTTTGTGAGTTCTGCAGTGCTATTAAACTCCACATTTCTCCATTGCTCTGATGCTGACATTCCAAGCACACAAGCAGTTATGCAAGAATCGATTTTTGCCATGGATGGGGTGGGGGTCTGAGCAAGCACCTTGGTCAACAACCAGCTCTGGAGGGGATGTGAAACCCATTATTGATCCAGGGCTGAGAAATCAGTGACTGTTGTATTATATAATTATTGATGGAGCCAGAAAATGCCACAGGCAAAGCACAACTTACTATTTGTTATTCTGGATTGTCTCTCTCGTCCATGTCAGGCCGCTGTGTTCCGCTCTCGTGTTCCCATACCATGTTTATTTATACTATGTGCAGTTAGCTTTCATATTTCTCTTGTGATTCCAGCTTGGAAAATGAACACTGGTTTTGTTCAGGGGCCGTAAAGGAAATAAATTTTTCCAGACACTACAATGGGCTCAAGCTGAATACCAAAGTCTGGACACAGGGAAGATGGAGCTTCAAAAAAGACAATCAGAAGAGTGAAGGGAGAAAGAGCCTCCCCTGTGTGTAGCTCTCATCCCCCTTCCTTTTCCTCAGCACGTGCTCCAAGTAAGAACGGCACAGGTGGTTGACATGACCCATTGGTGGAGAATATTGACTGAGTACCTACTGTCTGTAAGGTCATGTAGTAGGCCTTTAAGGAGAGGTAAAAGGGGTTTGAGAATGAAAAAATAACATGGTGGAAGCCCAGATGCTGGATGAATTGCTCCTGCGTAGTACTCTGTAATGCTTTGCTTATTTCACCCACTGCTAGCTCCCCGTCTTCCTTCCTTCACTTCTTCTCCTGGGTGCTGTTCTTTTCCTTTTGTATTTACCAGCAAGCTTACAGCTCCTAGATAAAATACTGGCTTCTTTTATCATGATCGTGTGTTTTTGATTCTACAGCCTTTTATCAAGTTCATGAACACAGAACAAATATCTACTACAGACAAGAGGGCTTATGGAGAAATCTTGACCACTATCCAGATGTTCCAATTGACATATCTCTGGACTACAGGGATATGGGGAAGGGATGGGTAGTGAAAGGTCACTGGCACTTACGAATGTTACAGTTAACATTCATCAACTGACTTCTGTTAACAGATGGTTAGGGAACATTATTAAATTACATTTAAGATTTTTATCAAATGATTTATTTAACTGATAGCTGCCAATAAAATTAAGAAGACTTATCATCAAAAGTGTCTTTCAAAGAACTAAGAAGTAACTTTGAGGTTAAAGTTGATTATTGAATAATCAAACAGCCTTGAAAATCCCTATGCTAAAAGGATGGAGGTCTAAATTAGACATAAAAGAAATATTTTCCATTCCTTTGCATAATAATTCCAGTGTCATAATAAATATGCACCTTTGTAGCATAAGCACTAAAAACCTTTACTCATATGAAATGCATATGTAGAGATTTAAATTATTTATTCTATAATAGCTTATTTGAAATTTCTTGGAAATGGAACTTAGTAAATGTGGTTTCCTCAATGTCAAGTTCAGTATTTTAATGTTCCGCTGTTTAAAGTGAGTGCTTTGGGATGAAAATAAATTACAGCTGCTATAATGTTGCTTATGTATGGATAACACAACACTGCTTTGTGATTCCTGAAAAAATCTCCCTCATTAAAATGTAAACTCTATGTCTATGAATACTTTGGGGTTTTGTCGAGAACTTTTTCAGTTCAGAAACCATAGAGATATCTTCAACTTTTATTATGCACATTTAACTAGTTGCATGATGTCTTATAAACACCAAATATTGTTCTTTAATTCTTTGATTTGTTTTTTGTTATGAATCATTAACTGTAGTGAGAATGTTGCTTTTAAAAATTCTAAGATTAATTTTGTTCCTAGGGAGTAATTTAATATTTCTTTTATTCTGATTTCAGAAAATAGTATACAATGAAATGGTAACAGATAACTAAAACCTATGTCTACAGGCAAAATATTTTTTCTTTCTCCCCATAGATTGTTTATAAGAAGCTAGGTAAAGATAAAGGAAGAAGCAATTCAAATTGAATAATAGCAGATCTAAGAGTTTGGGTAAGCAAAGCTTATGAATACAGCAGACACAAATGTTTAGAACTGAAGGCTCAGGCATAGTTGCCCATTGTATATTCCCACCTTCAAAACTCAAACTCATCCCCAAAGGCATGAGTTATTTCATTTTTAAGCCATCTCGTCTTCTGGTTAGAATATCATTCACCAAAATATTAAGTACATAAAAGCTGTATTTAATGAAATGAGATGTTTGATTCATTATTTTTTTTTCTTACTTTCCTAAGCATTCCATAAACTCGTGTGTGTGTGTGTGTGTGTGTGTGTGTACTTAATTTGGATATCACGCAAGGTATATCTATGCCTAAATATAAATTTACTGGAAATATTTAAAACTCCCGCAGTTAACTCATTATTAAAAATAACCTAACACTATTACAAGAAAGGAATTTTTTTCCTATTTCTAAGCTTTTTCAAATGCAAAAGGGAAAATAGTCAACATCTTGCAATAGCAATTGGTCAAAGTTATTAATGAGGCAATTCATTCTGCATAAATCATCATAGAAAAAGTAACGAGAGAAAATGTGACAATAAATTGCAGGCTACTTTAAATTGTGTGACATTTTTATTAATAAAAGAGTCAACTTCAATGGAAAAGACTGACTTTGTGTGCATTGCAAATACAAATTTCATATTTTATGCATCATATACCACCATGCCTTTTTATCTTGAACCAGGGACACAGTCAGTTTTGTGGACCCTGAGGGTTTTATAATTTTACAGCCTGCTCCTCAGAAAATAAATACAAAAAATTACTTTAGAAATATTTACAAAAACTGAACATGTTGCAAGGGTATTTCCCAGAATCTTGAGAGGGAGTTGTGCTAGTGCCTTCACTGAAACTTGACCTTCATTAGTTTCATGATAAACCTGATGTGTCTTCATGCTTTTACCTAAATAATCAAAAATCAATCATTAATATCTGATATTAATGTCATTCAGCCATCAATTGATTAATCAATTAAGCAATTGAATTATTTATTTATTGTATTAGGGTTATTCTAGCTGCTGTAGCAAATAGATGCTCACGTTTCAGTGGCTTACCAAAATAGAAGTTGATTGGGAATGCACTTGGGAATGTAGTACCTGGATGGGCAGCCATTCCCCAATGATGTCTCCATACCATGAAGGGTAAACACAAATCTAATAAGCATTGAGATTCTCTGACATATTCATAATTTTTGTTGTCTTGCAAACTTACTGAATATCAGACGCTGCACTAGGTACTGGGGAAAAAAGAATATATCTGACATGGACTTTACACTCAAAGAGTTAAAAGTGTAATAAGTGAGAGATGATTTCAAATGGCCCTAACAGCAGGGTAGAAGTTGATAAATAGCATAAGAGAATTAGTATGTTGAAAGACAGGACTCCTTCATCCTCTTCCTTCACAATTCTTCCCTAATTTATAACATCTTCTTTGCATACTTCCTGTGAGAGTTTAGCACATTTATGTTGAGCTGCAGCAAATTACACCATGTTATAAAGGAACTTCCTGGAATGAAGTTTTGAAATATGCTTTTTAGGGGAAACATGCACATTTTCTAAGCAAAGATTTTTCATATCCCATTTCAGTTTAACCAGAGAAAACCGACCCTTTGACAAATAACCAAGCACTTATATAAAATCAAAATCTGTTAAACGTCCAAACTCAGCAGTTCTTCCTCTCCTTGCGCCCCAGTTCTTACTTTAGTCGTATGTATTTTAGCATCTTGGGCCTACTATCCCAGAGGAGTCTGGTTTTGGAGTGAGTGCCTGCCCTTACCAAATGTGGGGAAGCTCCTTAGCTATGGCATAGTTATTCATAGCTTTTAAGTTACCAAAGTCACAAACTTAGTTTCTTGTTATCTTTGCCTTTGCTTTCTGCAGATAACCCAGCTCCTGACTGATCACTGCAGACCTTGAGCAGATACTGGAGAGAGGCATGCTAGGCAAGTGAACAGCATAGCCAGCGAGAGAGGGGAGAGGCAGTGAGATGATGGTCTGCTGAATCTGGCACCATCTAAGGCATTCAATGGGCCTGCCAAATTTCAATCTTAGAACAGACATGGTTCCTGTAGGCACTGATATCTAAGCATTAAATCCGACCAGTGTGGGAGGCACCAGAAGCAGCTCATCCATGGAGATGGCATCACTGTGCTTTGGGTGTTCTCTTAGTTATGGCCAGACTTCACCAATGAGAGATATTGATACGTGCCCCATGGTTTGTTTTAAGCATGGGGGGAGGCTATGATAAATAGCAGTAACTAAATAGATTTTATGGACACCAGATGAGTGGACTAAGATTCAAGGAAAAATCTCCAAAGCAAGTAGCGAGCTGAGTTAAATGTTCTAGCGACTTGGCCAAAACTTGTAGCAGGCAAGGAGTGCTGGGATCAATGAGTAAGGGCCAGGCCTGGAACATAACCTTTTGGATCTAATGAGGGTGAATAATCACTGAATGGTGAGGCTGAGGTGTTTTATACTCCTATGCCCCAGTTAGTATTATAGATCAGGAACTAGTGTAGATCTTGGTGTACAGAGGAAGCCATCGATGGGAGACAATATAGATATGGGGAAAGAGCATAGGCTTTATGGTCAGAAAGGCCCAGATTCAAATTCCTGTTCCACCATTTAATAGCTATGTGCCAATTGTCAAATCTCTTAACTTCTCTAGGCTTTAGTTTGTTTCTCTATAAAATGACATTAATGATTCCTACCACAAGAAAAGGTCTTTTGAGGATTAAATGAAATAATATGTTTGCACTTGGTTACTAGTGATGACTCAAAAGACAGCAATAGATGTTTTTTGATATAGCTGCATATTGTTCTAAAAGATTTAAATATTCTTTGAAGGGAGACCTTTTTGGTGTCATTTAATTGATTAGAACTGAGGTTCACAGGGAAATGGCAGAGAAACAATTCTAAATCAAGAATGATTGACCCTACATTCCAATTTTATTAAATATACCATGTTGGCTCTGGAAACACCAGTAATGATGTATGTTTTTAAGGCTGTATGCAGCTTCTACAAAACTCCTTAAAAAATCTATAAATGACAATTTTTAGTGAAGATTTGGTTCTTGGATATTCATATCAGCATGTTGAATTTTCCAGTGGAAATATTTCCTAGGGCTCAGGATCTTTGGTGTCAGGGAGCAGATCAGAAAGATTGTTTAGAAAGTGAATTCCGATGAATCCATGCATGATGAGTGGGGTGAATCCTTGGATGGCAGAAAAGCACAGCATTCACATAAGCCTGCACTGAGGCCCTCTCTTTCCGTGGCTATGAGAGGTCTTCCACTTAATAGTGAGGATCTGTCATAAATACGATTGGATAATAGGAGCATATATGAGTTTTCATCCCTTGTGTCACTTGAATTTTAAAGCATATTCGTAATTTCAGAGTCTGAGCCAATTCTATACTTGCTAATTTGGATATAGATTTTCAGCTTCAAGATAAATTGCACTCCTCAAGAAGATTAAAGTTATGTCAGTTACACTACTCCTGTCTTAGATAAGCTCTCTCCCTCCCCCCCAACTTTTATAGAGGTTCAACAACTTTTCCTTTTATCTATTATCAGTGTCTTAACTCACTCTCCTTTCTTAGATGTGGGAGGGCTTCTTCTTGACCATGAAACTGGGGAACTGGCCAGTTTTTAATAGAGTTTTAATCACCTTCACCAACCCTACCAACATTCAGCAGAGCCTCCAGACAATGCCCTTATTAATTACCATCACTTATGTGTTGAGGTTATAGTGAAGGACCAGTACATCCACGACTGCCAGAATGACTGCAAAAGGACCATGACATATGATCACACAAAACACATTACTCAAGATGGCCTTGGGCATAAGACAAGTGAAAATTTGCCCTATGAAATTGGTATAACCAATTAAAATATGGATTTTGGGTTAGCAGTGATACCAAGGTGCTATCTTTTCTTAGAAGTACTATCATGGCTTAGAGCAGAGGTCAGCAAACTTTTTCTGAGAAGAGCCAGATAGCAAATATTTTAGGCTTTGTGGACCATATAATCTGTTACAATTGCTCAACTTCGCTTTGTAGCATGAAAGCAGCCCCAGACAATATGTAAATGAATGAGCATGGCTGTGTTCCAATCAAACTTCATTTACAAAAACAGGTGGTGATCTATATTTGGCCCATGGTCTTGGTTTACTGATCCCTGGCTTAAAGTCACAGAGAGGTAAAACTGGAAACTCATCCAGTTCAACCTGTTCATTTTAGAGATAAGAGAACTAAAGTCCAGAGAGAAGATGAACTGTCTAATGTACCCAAGATGGTTCATGCCAAATGGAGAATTAAAGCCCAGTTTTGTAATTCCCAGACCAACAAGGTCTCCACTGTATCAAACTATATTGTGCCTTTTGATTCATATTTCCCCAGGGCTTTATTCTCAGCTTCCAATTATGATGCCCAGTCATTAGTATTGCTGATGCTGTCAAAGAAAGTTCTGAACCTACATTATTTTTAAAGTTAGAAAGAGTTTATTTTTGAAATATATTTTTCTTGTTGAAACTTTGTGCAAGCAAACCACTCTAAATTAGAGTGGCAGAATTCTTACATTAAAACATGAAATCTCTCATAAAAGTTTTGGTAGGGATTTCTTGAAAGCCCTTTTCCTCTGATGTTTCCCATGCATGATCAAACATCCTAAGTGTGATGTTTAGCTTAAGTTCGTAACTAAGAGCTATATCATTTTTAGAATGAAGTTAAGAATGACCCAGATTTACTGAGGCTTTTAGTATGAGGCCTTTGTAATTTTTTCATTTTACAACTTGGGCCTAATTATAGTTGATTCATTTGGAGGAATAATAGTCTTGATGAAACAAAGGATCCAGACAGAGGCAGCATGATTGCTATCTTCAGAGAAATTTTATAACATGTATGCATTCGGTTCGTATACCATTTTCGCTTGACTTACAAATAAACAAAAGAGATTTGGGATAACTTTCAAATCTGGTTCATTGGTGGAAGATATATCCATTTAGATTATAAATTTGTACTTTATAGTCATCTTAGTGGCGTGGGTGTTCCTATTAATCACAAAAGCATAATGAAGTGCTTCTCAGGCTATGAGAGCAAAACACAATGTAGAGTGCATTTTTGGCTATTATCCAGTTTATTTGGTCAATGTAGACAGTCAATCTAGATAATTGAGGACCTCAATTGGATTTTCTGGCCATAATTATTCGTGTTTGTCTGTACACATCCATCAAATTTATCAGATAATTGCCATGTAGCTTCATTTTGTACTCTCCTGACTCAGGTTGGCTAAAATGGAAAGAAAAAAAAATGGCCTGAGAATGACCCTTGGGTCCAGTTTTGATTTTGTCACTAAGTGTGTGACCTTTGGGCAAATTGCTTAACATCTCCAAATCTTTGTCTCTTTTGGATTTGCACCTGTAAGGGCCTTCTCATGTCTGTGATTATGATCTACTTTAATGACCCAGAACTGAATCAGGTCTATGTGCTGTAACTTTAAAAATTTTTTTAAAAATTTTTTTGAACTATACACTTAAAAATGGTTAGGATAGTAAATTTTATGTTATGATTTTTTTTTTTTTACTATTTGTTTTTAAATTCACTTAGGGAATCATAGAGCCCATCTATCACTTCTAGAATGGATGATCTGATTTCGTGGCCTGAATGACTTATAACTAAATACCTGTTGTTTTAGTAATTCAGATAACCAAATAAAATTGACCACTGGATATTTGATTCATTGCTTGTGATTTGACTATTTTAACTGAGGGTTGAGCAGGCCCAGCCTTGGTGGCTGCTCATGCTGGTGTCCAAGATATGCAGAGGAAGGAGAGACAGATTCCACTGAGATTCGTCACTTTTGCAACTTAGAACGTGATAAAAAGCAAACCATGTGGCTTTCTTTCCAGGCCAAAAGTTACAAGATAATGTCTTGTGTGTTCTGCCTGGGTAAGAGGAGGAAGAGAGGTGATCTGAACAAAATGAGCTGCTTTAAGATAAACACCAGTATTCTAAAAGTCAAGGATCTACAGCAGCCAAGCACTGAATACCAAGTAGTACAGTGAATCATAAAGTTTAGTACATGAATAAAAGTATATATTCATTAACTTGCCGGTGTCTTGGAAATGACCTCAACTTAAAATCTTGAGAGCAGAGCTTGCAATGGGAATTAAAGGAAGTAAAGTGGTTTTCTCTCTCCCTAATCAATCCTGATCTTACCCATTTTTTATTTCCCTTGGCTCCTTACCTCACCGACTCTAACTTCCTTGTTATTGCTTACCATTTCTCTACTTTCTTCCCTCCCAAATCTGGCTAGCTCGTCCCTGATTGCCTCATCTCTGCTCTTTGCCGGCTGTCAGCCTCTGAATGAGCCCATTTCATTCTACACTTTCTACCTTCTGCGATTTTCTGCCCCAGCACTGTGAAATGCAGAGCACAGTTATCTGTGACTTGGAAATCATCCATTCTTGGAGAGGATGGGATTTTTTATGCCCCCTCTAAGAGTGGTCATTCATGTGGCCAAGGGCGATTGGAAGAGAAAGATGGGAGGGAAAGTGAAAGTGTCAGGAGGTCTCTACACTAGTTTTCAGCTGCTTGGAAGAATTAAAACCCCCAAGAGAAGTGAGAATATTATTCTTCCTTGAAGTTCTCCACCTCAGCTCCACTGGAGACTTATAAAAACGATGACTCCCTATTTCATTCTCAAGTCACACCAGACCTTCCATATTCCTAGATAGTTAATCTGATATTTCAAAATCCTGACATGATCTTTTATTCTTTTCTTTGACATAAAACTTGATAGACATGTAAACACCAAGATATACTGGCTGTGGCTTAGCAGGACAGAAACATTAAAATATCTGCCTTATATTCTTATTACTGAAGATATTTTGCTACCATTATAATTACAATTAAAACATTTCAACTCAGCTGATAACCTAAATATTAATATCAATAAAATGTCTAAATATTGTAATAGAGAAATAAGTGCAATATTTTAAGCAACAGGTATGATCAAGGAATGGAGTATTATACTTACCTCAATTTTCCAGTGAACTACAAGTTAATTTCTATATGGAAATAGCCTGGAATGAACATTCTATTCTGAATAGAATTTAGAGACATAAGTTCTTCTGCAATGCTTCTTGTTAAAGCATAGGTTGCTGGACTCCACTCCTAGTGTTCTGGATTAAGTATAAAGTGGGATTAGAAAAATTAGCATTTCTAACAATTTCCCAGATGATGCTAGTGCTGCTGGTTTGTGAACCACACTGTGAGAACCACTGTTCTATAGCTATACTGGTATTTTGTCTAGTAGGTGTTAATTTTAATAAAACAATATATTTATGAAGTCATTCACAAATCTTTATAGTAATTTATTTATAGGATCATATCCTTTTTCTAATAATGATTTCAGTTAAACTAACTTGTACTTTCAGGCAGCTAAGATTTCATTAAATTTGGGGAGCAAATGACTTGGCCTGTAGTTGGGAAAGTTTAGTTCTTTTTCTTTTTCTCAATATTTAGTCAAGTGTCCTTCAAGTATTTTTCCAACTTTGTTGAGTTATAGCTGACAAATAAAAATTGTATATATTTACAGTGTACAATGTGATGTTTGATATACATACACATTGTGAAATTATTACCACAATTAAGCTAATTAACATATCTATCACCTCATACAATTACCTTTCTTCTTTGTGGTGAGAACATTTAAGATCTACTCTCTTAACAGATTTCAAGTATGTAATACAGTATTACTAACTATTGTCATTGTGCTGTTTACTAGATCTCCAGAAATCATTAATTTTGTAACTGAAAGTTTGTGCTCTTTGACCAACATCTCTCATTTCCCCTGCACCCCATGTCCTGTGCCCCACCCCCACTGCCAACCCTGGCAACCACCACTACTCTCTGTTTCTATGAATTCAATATTTTTTTTGAGACAGGATCTTACCACATTGCTCAGGCTGGAGTACAGTGGCATCATCATAGCTCGCTGCAACCTCAAACTCCTGAGCCCAAGAGATCCTCTTGCTTCAGCCTCCCCAGTAGCTAGGACTACAGGCATACACCACCACATCTGGCTAATTTTTAAAATTTTCTGTAGAGACAGGGTCTTGCTATGTTGCCCAGGATGTTCTCAAACTCCTGGCCTCAGCAGTCCTCCCACCTCAGCCCCCCAAAGTGCTGAGATTATAGGCGTGAGCCACTGTATATATATAGATTTCACATATAAGAGAGATCATAAAGTATTTGTCTTTCTGTGCCTATCTTATACTTCACTTAGCATAATGTCCTCCAGGTTCATTCATTTTGTCATAAATGACAGGATTTCCTTCTTTTTTAAGGATCATTAATATTCCATGGGGGGGTGTGTAGATACATAGACCTCTCTGTGTGTGTGTGTGTGTGTGTGTGTATATATATATGAAACATTTTCTTTTTCCAGTCATCTATCTATAGACACTTAGGTTGATTCCATGTCTCGGCTATTGTGAATAAAAGCCTAACTCTTATTTCCCACATTTGACCAATCATAATAAATATACAGATTGACTCTGGTGACAAATACAGTTTCCAGAAGGCAAGTTACACACAGATCAACACAGATCATTTGATTGTCTTCTGCAGCCCAGATTGCTCCATTTTCTGCCTCTCGAACTTGATTTGTGCCCGTTTTCATTACTCCTGTTGTCTGGGTACCAGTTAACCAGGAATCCTGTGTGCTTAGATAGTGCCTTTATTCTCAATTTGAGTGGCTATGGAACAGAGTAAGCTGATTAGAAATAACTTTTGTGGACTGAATTAGATCAGAAATACATACAGGGCCTAAAATTGCTTAGAGAAATATGGCACTGACCTGAACCATATTTCCCAGAAATGGCAGAGAGCATAAGTGATTAAAAAATATACTATGTTGTCCTTTCTTGCTTAGGTAAGCTTTTATAAATCATTTACATTAACAGACAGTATTTATTGTCATGTTGTTCTGGCAACATATCAGTTTTCATGAAGTTAGCTCTGGTATAATACAGTAAAAGCAAATGCTTCGGCAAGCATGGATCATTCTGGATCCTCTAGGACAAGGGAAGGTTTAAAAATGCTGCTTCCACCTTAGGAAAACCTGGGGTAAAGGCTCAGACTTTGGGGTGACCCAGAGAAGCCTCCTGTACTCACAACATCTGTGCATGTCATTGTACAGCCACCTGTCACCCTGGAAAACTTCTGAAAAGTCCACACTGTCTGGCTTACTTTGTGGCATAAACCAGCCTAGCTACTAAGTCTAAAGCTTCCCATTCTTATTTTGTAAATAGTTTCTCTTTATCTGACATTATTCCATTTTTAACAAATCTATTAGGACTAGGACAATGAACTGAGGTTTATTGACAATAACTTTGCCCATAGGAAAAGGGGATAGTATGTTAGAAATAGGCTTATTTAAAAACAGAAATTAAATTGATCAAGTTAATCAAATGAGAAATTCAGGTTATGCTACTCAGACTCCTATTTGTTCATAGACTAGAATAGAAAGACAAGAACTTTTCTGTCTTTTCAATTTCTGAACCATTATACCATAATTTGGAATAAATTCATTCAAAAGAAAAACAACCTTCTATGCCTACTGAAGACAGTTTTGTGATTTAAAACTGTATCATCACTTCACTAGTCTCTTATGAATCTATTTGCTTAAGTGACTTCCATCAGTTCACTGATGTAATTTCTTTAAAACCTCATCAGCAAACATATGTTTCTTGAATGGTTCATATCTTAGCCTTAAAATGAATTGTAGCTTGTAGTTTTGGAGGAGAAATTACTTTGCATTTTTATCAAAACCAAGTCCTTGGTTGCAGTAAAGGATTGACCTAGTTATTGAAAACGATGGCAAGAGAAACACGCTCATGACGCACACCTTTACTGTCTCCTGACAGCTCTCAGCCAGGCAGTGGCAGAATCCAAATTCCAAATCAAGTCGTCTTTCATATAGCTGCTTTATCTCTGTCTGCAGGGAGCTTACACAACCAAATGGGACATAGAATGAAAACATACACACAGACAAGTCAAAAATCAAAAGAATGGTATCAAAAAGACACTACAGTATAAATAATGTACATGTATATGAACCAATAACTGCATGCACATAATGAGTGTTATATGGATTTATGACACCTTATAGGGCTTAATTTATTATCTCTGACCATGGTGGATGTTTACATTCCTTCCCTTTGAAATTTTATTGTGTACATTTTAAATATTTTCTAAAAGTCCAACACACTTTTATTATTTCTTTGGTACATTTTCCAAATCCTTGCCCTTCCTGCAGTCCTCAAGGACTTTTCAAGTATTTCAGTTTACAGATAAACAAATCCCCAAATCCATAAGAGATAACTGAAATAATTAGTAAGTTATTATTATGTACTAGAAATGTTATATATCTAAACCACTTTGCACAAAATTGATGATGGAAATTAATATTTATTATTTACACATGCAGAAAGATATACATATTTATTTCTCTTTAATCCTATCACTGTTTCATAAATATTGTACTTAATCCATCAATAATACAACATGCTTTCATTAATACCAAGAAATAATTAGAAAACATTTATGATAATGATAATATTACTTCATACAAATATTATACAAACCCATTAAACCCGTAGGGAAAATCTCAGCTGGTAAGAATGTCAGATGCCCTGTCTGCTCTGAAATAGATAGTAGGCTGCTGATTTGATGTTTAATGGAAAATTAAGCTAACTAAACAATACTTAAAAACAGACATTTCTTAGATTGATTGTCTTTAACATTGAATCCTACCTTCTAAATTGTCCATTTTGTACTGATTCCTATGATACGTTCTAGTTTCATATCCTTTTAAAAGTTGTTTTCTATGACATTTAGCTGTTGACAATGGTTTTCAGCGATGGGTCAAGGTTTTTCATTGAGCGTTTGCTGCTTGCCTTTATTGTTGGCCCATGGGTGCTGCTGTACAAAACTACTCATTCTGATGTCTTAGTAAAGTAGTGACCCTGCTTCATGTCACACTATTCTTTGAACATGTTTCCAAGTGACCATTTAGTGATGGTACAACTACCTGCATGGATTAACATAATGCTGACAATTCAAAGGTATTCACACCAATCCACCAAAAGACTTATACTCTCTATTGTAGTTTTTATAATGTTGCATTTATTGCATAGTTATGAGTAGTAAGTAGTATACTTGGAACTACCAATAGGATCCCAGATTTTACATTGTGAACATGTGTAGAATAGTGTGTGTGTGTGTGTGTATATAAAAAAAAATTTATGTCAAAGTTCAATTTAATTGCATCATGCTGGAGGCTTCTTGACCTCATGCTCTTGTCATTGACACTGAAAACTTGGGAAAATTACTTACTTTTTGAGTCTCAGTTTTAACATATATATATAAATGGAAAAACACTACTACTCCATAGAGAAAATGTGAAGTGACATTAGGTAACTTATGTGGAAGCATTTAACATCCTGATGGAACTACACCAGTCCCTGTCTAGATGTAAGATTTTGTCCTTCTGTCTTTTCTTTCCACCTATCCTTCCTTCCTCCCTTCCAGTAGAAATTTGTCTCTTCTCTCCTTGCTGATATCTCTTTTAAAGCACCGTGGCCCTGCTTGCGTTATGGTAACTCATGTACATATCTCTGTAAACCTTCAGTGCAAGGGACTGAGCTTGTTACCTTATGCTGCACAATGGCTAGCACAATGCTTTTTGGAAAACTCAGCATGCTAAATATTTGTTTTAATTAAATTAAATTTTTGAATTGAGCCAAATTAGTGAGTATTTTATACTCATTGGTTGCAGAATCCACTTGCTAGGAAAGGTATTTTCTCCTCTCTCATAGTATTCAGTAAATTATTATAATCTCACCATGTGCACACTTGTGTGTATGTGTGTGTGTGTGCACGTGCGTACATGAGAGAGAGAGAGAGAGAGGGAGAGAGGGATGGAGGGAGGGAGGAGGTGGGAAAGAAGCAGTAGCAAGGCCTGTCACTCACTAGGTGAGGAGTGTAATTGGGGAATTCTTTCTATTGTAGAAAGAACATTTTCTCTGCTGAGATCATTAGAAAGAGAAATATCAATGTGAGCAAGATCAAAAGCTAGCAACCGAGATGAGCCCGAACCCTCAGAAATAGCAGGTGCAGGTGCAGGTGGAAGCATAGAGAAGCATGTGACATACTGAGCCTCTGAGGGGAGGCACTCCTGGGTCTGGGATTTGGGAACGATTTCCATGCTGAGGGCACAAAGAAAGCTGTGTTGAGCTGAATGCTCAAAGGGAGGAGTGGTGGGACCCTGAGCCTGCAGCATAGCCACCCAGCGCTTTGGAGGACTCACTTCATTACTTTCTAACCAACTAGCTTCATACCATGCTTCGTGTTTGCAGTGGGCTTAACAGTCATGTTTTATTAATTGATCCTTACAGCTTTGCTCTGGGCTACATCTGTATTATTAGCCTCATTTCATAGACAAGAAGGCTGATGCACAGTGACATTCAGTAACAATATATAGGCTGAAATTTAAGGGTCTTAGTCAGACAAAGCAAAAGGAGCCCTCTGCACTCTGCCATCTTAAAAAAAGTAATAGTAAGGTTGATTTAGGCTGTTCTGCTTCCCCCTTCTCTCAAGATACATTTCCCTTTTTTTTTGGTCTACTTGCCTATCTTTTCAAACCCAGCATGATGAGAATGGCTAATCCCATTTTTATTAAAGTTAAAGAAAAAAGGAAGAAGAAACATGCTACAAAACTGTCATGAGACTCCCATTAATCATCCAGGCAATCAAATTGTGGGGCACTGAAATCAGTGTTAGCAGCTGATTTCCTAAACTATCCACTTAGGCTTGTCGTGGGTGACATCTCAGCCATCCTTTGTGTCACCCAGGGAACACGCAGGTAATTCTGTCTGATGTGGAGGAGGTGGCGTGGGAGGGAGGAGTCAGTGGCAGCTCTGCCTGGATGCTCTGGTGGAGAGGACTCTGCAACAACTGTAATCTCTAGGGAAGAGTGGTGAGATTTTAGGAAATGAAAGAAAATCAGCAAATAAACTTATTTAAAGTTTCCAGCTTATTTTGTGAATGGCCTCAACTGTGACTGGATTTTGTTCCCTATATTCAACCCACCTGAAATGCCCTTTGCCTCTTCATTGCTTCGTCTGTCCTTACCTCTTCCGAAAAGTCCGGCTCAGATCCGTAAATCGTCAAGATACTTCACTGACCCCATGAATGGCTGCTACACGGTTTCCCCATTTGAGTGTGCGTGTGTGTGTGTGCTCGCTTTCTTAACTGGGTATTAAAATCTGGCATCAATATTTTTGTAAGTATTTGTATTTTCTCTTCCTGTATTTTGTCTTAAAATATCTTCTTTGAGGTAAAATGTGTCCTCTGTTTATTTATAGTCTCAGCAACATCTAGCACAATCATTCTCAATCATACACCTTTCCTCCTGCATCTTTGAATTACGGATGTGAGGGAAAAAGGCGAACACCACCCACCTGTTCTGTGTGTGAGCCTTGTTTGAAGGCTTTCATTTAGTCTTAGGGCTAGTGATGGGTAAATAGATCTAATGGGGAGGTAGGAGTTTGAACCTGTAGAGGGATATTCTGCAATAGCCAATCCATTCATTTCTTTGACAAATGAGAAAATTTTGGATTAATAAAAATTACAGATAAAAACCACAGTGTTATGAAAGTGTGCTCTCATGATGTTCTACTGGAAACTCTGTCATTCCCTTGAACACAGCACAGAACACAACCTGGAAACCTGCCAAAGCCCCTCAGGGGTGTCGTTTGCCACACCTGAAGAAGAAAGGACTGCCAAAATAACCAGAAGACGCTGTGGTGGTCAGACTGCTGTCAGCCTGCCCAACCTTGGGCATTTGGCCTCAATGCAAATTAGTGGGTGTTGATGGGAGATGCACAGAGGAATTTAAATGGGACCCACAAGCTGAGCTGCTTCTTGCTTTAGTTCACCTCAGGCCCCTTCCCTGTCCCAACAGGGGACTGGCTGGTCAGTGTTCCAGACTTAGCCTCCCACGGTATTTAAAATAAGACTTTATTTTGTCTTTTCTGTGTCAGCGTCTCTGGTTGCCAGATTTCTGAGCTAATTAAAAGGAGCACAGACAGGTCTTGATTTTTTTCCTCCTTAGTAAATTATTGGCAGGAGTTCCAGTCTTTCAGGTCAGAGTTTGTAGAAGCAAGTCAGAAAACACCCTGACTGATTGGCAGCCCAAATCACTAGTATGGTAGTCAAAAAGCCATGGTGTGAACTGTAAAGGACCTCCTGTTACTCAGGTGACAGTGTGTTCCACAGCCATGGGGACCAACCACTCACTGCTGATTTTACAGTATTGTATAGGGGGATCCTCTATATTTTGGAGGCAGAAATTGTAACCTATTCATTGTTCTATCCTTTTTGCCTGACATAGTATTTGGCACAGAGCAGATACACTTCAAAAATACTTGAATTAAGTTGATTTATTTAATAATCCATCCCCCAAAAATATAAATTGCATCAGGAACATGTAACTTAACACTGCAAAAATGAAGATGAGGATGGACACCTGAAATTTACATCTTGATCTCAGTACTGCCATAACACCATTTGATCTTACAAGACTGATTTTCCTTTTTGGTGTTTTTTGCTATGCTCGGTTGTTGGTAATATTCCAGGCCATCTGTCTGCCTAGGCCAGTCATGTATAGTGGCATCAGAGATTTTCCTGTGCATGGAGGTCATAGTCACAGAAGGAGTAAGGTCATCTATTGTAGGACAAGCTCTGAGGAACTGCTGGAAGTAGATCTGGGTAGAATCGTTTCCAGAATGTAGGTTTGGGAAATGGAAAGCTGGACAAAGACACAGAAATTGAGCAAAATAAAGATGAAGACACACAGCCAAACACATATTAAAAGAGATTACAGTATTTTTATTCACAAAACTGGGCAGATAACTGCTTTGTTAGACTCTCCAGGCTCTATACTTGTTTGAATCTTTGATGTCTTATTTTAATAAAAATCGCCTCTGCATCCATACTTCTGATTTTTAGCCATAATCATAGTTTAGTGTGATTTTAGACTGTTTTGTGAAAAAAAAATTTAAAAATTATTTTATGAAAATTACCATTACCATATCATCATTGTTGTAGCCCTAATTTCTATATCAAAGCTTTCAATATTATTTATGCACATTAAGATGTGAGTGACCCGAAGTGATACTTCCTTTAGATTTGTTTTTATCTCATAAGATGAAACACAACAGTGATTAAAACAAAGATATAGGCTGCTAGTGGCAGAATTCAAAGTGTCAACTATTGATCAATGGGGAGATATTTTTATAGCCTGGGTCCTTTCATGATACTCATCAATTCTCGCTACTTAAGCTTATTCTACTAACATTTAAGAATAGCTGAGCCCATACATAAAACAAAAGATACAAGCATATATTTATGCTAAAATGTATGGGATATGATTTTAATAAAATTGTGAAACATCAGTTCAATATATACTCTATTCAAATATTAGCTGAATATTCTGCCTAACTTTTAGTTACTTCCTCTATGTTCTCACTTTCCCACCTCAGTGATAATCCTATGTAGGAGAGTGTTGAACCAAGTTATATTAATAATTGCTGAACTATATTAACTCAGGTAAGTTATACCAGACATGCATTGTGTCATCACCTTTATCTACAGTCACAGGAAAGTGGTATATTCTACATTAATATGTTTTCTAGGAAATTAAAGTATAATTTATAAATAAGAACTATTCATTTTAACTTTTAATGTCAATTTTACAAACCATATATTACACTCCCCGCATTCTTAGACAGAGTACAATCATTGCCATTCAACTTCTTAGTGGTTAATGACCCAGACCATCACTATAAATAGAAATTGTACTGTGAGATATTTTACAAATAATTTCAGGTCTTACTAGGTTATTGAAACCTCATTGTCTTGACTATAAATGCTTCATAAGTTATTGTGTCTCTTTTGGTAATTTTCTTGCCTCTTTCTTCAATGTTCCTATCACTTCTTACCATTCTCATTGTATGTATTATAAAATGCATGGGCTTTATTACATGGAATTTGTGACCTTTGTTTTAGCTTGGCTTTTCCTTTCTTTTTTTTTTTTTTTTTTTGGGGTGTGTGTGTGTGTGTGTGTGTGTGTGTGGTTTGTTTTTTTGGCAGAGGGGGGCTTAATTTTCTATTCATGGCAGAGTTTTGAATAGGCCATGACTTAAGTTGGATTCCTCCTGAAGCAGACTTGGAACAGGTAGTTTATTTGGAAGATAATATCAGGAAAAATAGGTAATGGAGTGAGGACATATGACCAGGCATGGAGAAAAATCAATAAAAATTGTGTTTTGTACCACTAGGGCTTAGTCCCACTGGGAAACACTGGGACATTGTGAGAAGCCAGTCTCACAGTCTTCCCATCTAAACCCAAGGATGCAGGGTCTTTGTCCTCCAATTTCTGCCTGTCATTGGCTAGGAGCAGTTTCTGATGACACTAACTTCTCAGCACTTTTAGCCTGACACTTGAAGGCCAAGAGAGAGCTCTCAGGTGGAGAGTCACATAAGATTGTAGTTGGACATGGCAGGCATTTTCTAAAATGGTGTGTCCCAAGTGAATTTGAGTAGTTTGCTAATAGCATCTGCTACAAGCAGGTCAACATTAAGGAATCTTTGACTACATGAGGGACCATTGTATTTACTATATATTTTTTTGAATTCTAACACTCTTTATGTCTAGATATTATTTTAAATTGTCACTATAACCTATGATTCTGACATAGGCTACAACTACATGTGGCTACTTTATTAACATTTCAGCTCAAGTTTTCTTCTAGTATCTTAATTTACTTCTTTTCTGATTTTAATGAGGATATATTGGATGAATAGCATGGTAAGTCTGTTTTGTTTATTGAAATTACTTGAAATGAGTTAGAAAGTTCTCAACATGGTGCCCTAAATATAGAAGACACAGTTAAGGTCTTATTTACATTGGCAGGTGAATTGCACATGCCCTGTAATATTCAATTTCTCACAGCAATGTCTGTGATGTCATTCTGCATAGTCTCTGCTTGAGAAGCATCTGTGACTTTTTATTTGGTTGTGCTCTGGCCCATTATGATTATATGAGGTAACTTTCCACTAAGCCTCTTTGCCCTCTACCCTCTAAGTACATATAATGTGTCTTATGCAGACAAACCATCTTTTCTCATACACAGGAGGCAGATGTGATTAGAGGGAAATCTAATTTATCTGGAGTACTCTAGAAATGGAAGGAAATTACTTCACAGCAACATTTGCAAATGCATTCATCACAGACACCCAGACATTCCAATACTAGCAGATGATAGCTTTGTGATCTCTATGTGGTCTGTTTCAAACTGCTTTCTAATGGTCTATATAATTCACTCCATTTTATGCTTCTGTGTTGTGCTTGGAGTACAAGACAAATGTGTTGGGCAAGGCAAAGTTGGTGTGGTGTGGACAGAATTTTATTTTTTGTCTCTAATAGTCTTCCTAATCTGTGTAGCAAAGGCCTCTGAATTATTTGTTAGGTTTGTTTAAATATGACTGTGTTTAGATAAAGTATAAATAATGGCATCTTTTCTCTTTTCTTTTGTTGGAATGTCATTTTAGATCTCATGTCACCTTGAATTTATTAATTTGTACATTTATTCAGAATTCAAGACATAATTGATTGGATACTGTATTAGGCATTGGATATCTGTGTTCTCTGGACACTTCATACTCATCTTATTTGCTACATATATGTCCTTAGATGGTTAAGCAGAAAGATAAAAGGGGGAAAACCCTAGAATGAGGATGCTGGCAGGATGTTAGGAAGACTTATAGGTGTATTTTAGGGATTGGAACAGAAGAAAGGAGTTGAACTTAGATTTTAAATGCAAGACACAACGGTGAAACCAGAACTAGAAGAAATTCTGTTGAAAGGAGTAGCTGCTTTCTGGTCCGGGTGCTCAGAGTCAGTGAAAGGAAAGTTGGCTTTAGGTCCAGATGCGCCTTTTTCTCGGAGACATTAGGCAAACCCCCTTAGCCTCAGTTTCCTCATCTGTAAAAGGAAATGTGCCGATTAGAGTGTCTTCCAGATCTGTACTAACATGAGAATACCTAGTTTTTAATGCAAGCATATTTATATTTCGCTTACCTTCAATTCGTGTTCTCCCTTTTTTCCCATCTTGTTTCTCTCTCAGCCACAATAAAGCTGGTTGAGTAATGTTTATTATAGACCCACTTTTCTTAGCTGCGTGTAATTAATAAGAGATTATATAAACAAATACAATATACCAAAAAGAAGAAAAATACCTGTGTTGCAAGAATAATATCATTACTCATACTAAAAAAATTCAGAGTACAAAGAACATATTACCATTTATAAACATTAAGGGACAGAAAATAAATGTCACTGATGGAGATCTATTCATACACATCAGACTATAACCTGGCACTATGTATTTCATTTTTGCATTTTGCCTTTCTTATAGAAGTTTCCCAGAATGTTGTGGAAATTGGAAATAAATGAATGCCCATAAAAATAATATCTCCAGGCAATTGCAATATCTAATGTAAAGAGTATCTACAGGTTGTGAATTTTAACCACAGTTGGCTTCTTCTAAAAATGCTTATAACAAAACCCAGAGGCACTTAAATCTGATATATTCAGTGGTTTGGGGACCAAGTGGATAGATGCTCTCAACTTATATTTAATTGATACATAATAGATTTAGTTGCAGTCAATTTTATTTTGGATAAGATGGAACAGATACAATTTTGCTATTTTCTTAACAGTTTGGAAAACTAGCTTTGAGGAGGAAGTCAGAGAACAAAAATGATGAGAACACTAAATGGAATAGAAGAATTCCTGTGCCATTAGGTTTCCTAATATCAGCAGACAATATCAGTATGTTTTCTATCTCTTCAAATGCACATATTTTTAAACATGCTTAAAAACCATAAAATGTGTGTATCTATACATGAAAAACAAAACTGGGATGTGAATGTAAGAAACAATTCACATAAACACAAAAAAATTAGCCTTAAAAAGTCACCATTGTTACTTTTTATGAAATAATTCTGTCTTATACTTTGCTTCCATAGTACTGGATATATGAATTCAACAAAAGTAATAGAAAAAAGAGACACTAGGAAATCTGTTAAATATTTATTTACTAAAAACGTAATTTTTCAGAGGACAGTCAGGGAAGACAAAGCTGTGTGTTAAATATGAGCTCCCTGTCCAAAAGAGAATATACACTGGCTCCATTTAGCAGGGCTCCCCTGGGCTGCAGATGAAGAGCTGGGACCGTACTCACATGCAATTATTAACGCTCCCAATAAATCCTTGAGATCTCGATCCTGTTGATATATGTCATGGCAGAAATAGCTCAGTACACGAAGTGACAAGAAATGCTGTTCCTGTCAGTGGAGAGATACTGCTATCCACATTAAATCAGGGGCAGATGGAGACACCAAGAGTCTGACTTCATAATGCCGGGACTTCATGTCTACCACTGTTCCAACTGTATCTCAGACACTTGTTCCCCACCATGGCTTTGACAGAGGACACTGCATCTGAGATAATGTTGCCAGTGATTCTATGCCAGACTGGGCATATGGAAACTGTTTTTGTTTGTTTTGTTTTACTGTTCTTTATGTTAACTTTTGACACAATTCTGTGACCTTGAGCAAGCCATTTCACCTTCACTCTTTGCAGTTTTATCATTGGGGAGACAAGGAATAGAATATTTACTCTGTTCTACAAGAGTGCTAGGAAAATTATACAAACTCATTCTTCCCCAGTCACTAGGGAATATAAGTTCATTTGTCACAGGAAAAATATCACCTTCAGTATTGCTATTCTTGGACCAGGCTCATTTCTAGCCTAAAAATAGAATCACTGAGCTCTTGAGAGAGGACTTTGGCCAAGACATCTCAGTATCTATTTTCTGTTGGGTGTGAAGAGACACCTCATCAGTAGAAGGAAAGTTGTAGGGGCTTGTGGATGTCCAAAGGAGACGAGATGATCACCTGCAGTCACTAATGGTGGTGACTCTCACCCACTTTGCCTCCAGGAACAAGGAGGGGTGCATTCGATAAGTAGACAGTTAATTTTCTCTGTCTGATCCCTATGCATGTTCAGCCAAGGTGAAAGCCACAACTCAGCTGGTAAGAATTCTCCCAAGAATACAGTGCCATGCAGAAGGGGGAGAGGACAGAAAGGAGGTTGTGGGAAGACAAAGCAAGATATAGTTCAGTTAGCTATCCCCTGCCAGAGAGAGGGAAACCGCAACTCAAGGATTATCAACCACGTGCTGAGTGCTAAATAGAACATATGATTTGCAATCAAAATCAGACCTATCAGACAACATGCTGTTCTCAAATGTCCAAAGCAGGGTTTCAGTTATTTTACTGAAGCTAAATCTGGAAATGTCATGGAAAAAGACAGCCTCCCTCTATGAGAACCATGGGACTTCCTACTTGAGATTCTGCAAAAAAAAACCAGTATGAAAATGACCTTTCCATGCTAGTCTGGCCCTGATCCTTCTAGTCTTTCCAGGGCTGTGAACAGGCACACAATTTTGCATATGGGAAAAGGAAATATAAAAAAGTGGAGATTAGGATGAGTGTTTTCAAAAGTAAGCGAGAGTCTATATGTAACCTCTGCAGGTGGAGCTGATACCAAGCTGAACAACGGGATAAGACAAAGGGGAAGAAATAAGCGGCCATGGACTTGAGAAGGGACAGCCGAGTGAGGTGCAGCGTGGATGCTGATGTGGGGTGTGCTTGGATAGCATATGTAAGCAGACACTACGCACAATTGAGATTGCATTCCAATCGTTTTTATGGCTCCGTTAGGGAGGATGCCATTTTCTATTCTTCTTCACTACCTTTTTTTTTTAATTTCAATTTTTTGCCAGTCAGGTATGAAAGCCCAAGGTGCCTTGGTACTAACTTAAGTGCTTTTGATTTATTGTCTGAAGCCAGGTTTTCAAGTTCCAGAGGCACTTGTCCTTTCCCAGCCATTCACTATTTGGAATAGTAAGCTTGCAGTTTTGTAGATTTTTTTTTCTGGTTCCAGATGAACGACTTTGACCTCTTCTCTGTATTGCCAGGGAATTGGAAAATATAACCAAAAATGAAATGGAACGAAGCACAGGGTATATGGAATAAAAGCAGGTGAGAAGGAAATATAGCCTGGCATTTTGTAAAAGGAGATATGTACAAAGACAGGACTATATAATAAGCTCGGTGTGAACTGGAAGCACCTGCAGTCTGTGGGTGAGGATACAAGATTGTCAGGTGGTCCAGTTTCAAGCCAGTCAGAAACTCTTACATGTGAATTGACACTTCAAATTCTTAAAATGCAATATTGTCGTTTTAAAACTATTAAGGTTTATTATTCCAAGTATTGTAGGGGCCTAGTTCCTGCTGCTTCTGCTGCTGGATTACACAGCACTGCTTTTATGAGGACCCGTGTGGGTAAGTTTTGCAGTCTTTAGAACTATGGAAAAGAGGTTTGTTTTTAATCTTATGGGTTTTGAGAAACTTAAAATTAACCACATTATCCCATTTAGTAGGGCTTCTAGGCAGTTTGGAGTCAAATGTACTCCCCAGTTAAAACAAATATGTAGAAATACATGGCACACTACCTTTTGTTTTCTTTTCTTACTATTTTTTTGCCATATTTGATCTATTTCTTTTATCCATGTGTGTATATATATATTTATTTTTCCATTTTGAATATATATATTCTTTTAAAATCTTTGCATGCTTTATTTATTTATTTATTTCAAAATATTAAGGGGACACAAATGTTTTTGGCTACATGGATCGCTTGTGTAATGCTTGAGTCCCAGGCATAGGTGTGCCCATCACCCAGATAGTGTTTATTGTACCCATTAGGTAGGTTTATACCCCTTCCCTCGTGACCCCTCCCTCCTGGTCGATTTCCACTGAGTTTTACTTCCCTCTGTGCATATGTGTGCTCATCAGTTAGCTCCAATTTAATGGTGAGTACATGTGGTGTTTGTTTTTCCATTCCTGAGATACTTCACTTAGGAGAATCGTCTTCCATCCAGATTGTTGCAAAAGGTATTAATTCATCTTTTTTTAATGGCTGAGTATTACTCTATGGTATACATATACCACATTTTATTAATCTCCTCATGAATTCGTGGACACTTGGGTTGATTCCACATCTTTGCAATTGTGAATTGTGCTATAATAAACATTCAAGTGCAGGTGTCTTTTTGATGAAAAGTCATCTTTTCCTTTGGGTAGTGGGACTGCTGGATCGAATGCTAGGTGTACTTTTAGTTCTTTGAGGAATCTTCATACTGTTTTCCATAGAGGTTGTACTAATTTATAGTCCCACCAAGAGTGTATAAGCATTCATTTCTCTCTGCATCCACACCAGCATCTATTGTTTTTGGACTTTTTAATAAAAGCCATTTTATCAGGGGTAAGGTGATATCTCATTGTGATTTTAATTTGCATTTACCTGATGATTAGTGACATTGAGCATTTTTTCATATGTTTATTGGCCATGTGTCTTTCTTCTTTTGAGAAGCTTCTGTTCATGCCTTTTCCCCAATTTTTAATAGGATTGTTTGTTTTTTTCATGCTGATTTACTTGCATTCTTTGTAAATTCTGGATATTAGCCCTTTATCACTATGGTCCCCAACGCTCAGGCCACAGCCTGGTACTGGTCCATGGCCTGTTAGAAAACGCTACACATCACTGCCTGAGCTTCGTCCCACCCCCACCCCACCTACAAAACCCCACCCTCCCATCCCTGGTCCATGGAAAAATTATCTTCTGTGAAACCAGTCCCTGGTGACAAAAAGTTTGGGGACTGCTGTTTTATCGGATATATAGCTTGTGAATAATTTCTTCCGTTCTGTAGGTTGTCTATTTGCTCTGTTGATTGTTTCCTTAACTGTGCAGAAAGTTTAATCAAATCCCATTTATTACTTTTTGTTGTTGCCATGATTGCCATTGGTGTCTTAGTCATAAATTCTTTGCCTAGGCCAGTATCTAGAAGAGTTTTTCCTACATTTTCCTCTAGAATTCGTATGGTTTCATGCCTTAGATTTAAGTCTTTTATATATCTTGAATTAATTTTTGTGGGTGGTGAGAGGTAGGGATCCTGTTTCATTCTTCTGCATGTGGCTATCCAATTTTCCCAGCACCATTTATTGAATAGGGCTTCTTTCCCCCAGTGTACATTGTCATCTGCTTTCTTGAAGATCAGTTGGTTGTAGGTAGATGGTTTTATGTCCGGGTTCTCTGTTCTGTTCTATTGGTCTATGTCTCTATTTTTGTACCAATACCATGCTGTTTTGGTTACTATAGCCTTGTAGTATAGTTTGAAGTCTGGTAATGTGATGCCTCCAGATTTGTTCTTTTTGCTTAAGATTGCTTTGACTATTTTGGCTCTTTTCTGGTTCCAAACCCAGGAACTACAGAATACATATTCTTCTCAGCAGCACAGGGGACATTCTCCAAGATTGATCATATCTTAGACCACAAAACAGATCTCAAACAAATTCAAAAAAATCGAAATCATACCATGTACCTTCTCAGACCACAGTGAAATAAAACTAGAAATCAATCACAAGAGAAACACTCAAACCTGCACAAAAGCCATGGAAATTAAACAACCTGCTGCAGAATGATTATTGGGTCAAGAGTAAAATAAAGATGAAAATAAAAAAATGTTTTGAACTGAACGACAAAGAGGATACAAGCTATCAAAACCTATGATACACAGCAAAAGCATTTCTCGGGAAAATTCATAGCCTTAAATGCCTACATCAAAAAGACAGAAAGATCACAAATTAACAACTTAATGTTACACCTCAAAGAACTAGAAAACCAAGAACAAACCCAAAGCCAGCAGAAGAAAAGAAATAAGGAATGTCAGAGCAGAACTAAATGCATTGGAAAACAACAACAACAACAACAACAAAAGGATTAACAAAACAAAAAGTTGGTTCTTTGAAAAGATAAACAAAATTGACAGAACTCTTGCTAGATTAACCAAGAACAGAACAGAAAAGACCCAGATAAACTCAATCAGAAATGAAGAAGGTGACATTGCAACTGGTACCACAGAAATACAAAACATCATCCATGAATGCTACGTAACTCTCTATGCACATTACCTGGAGAATGTAGAGAAAATGGACAAGTTCCTGGAAATACACAACCTCCCAAGACTCAACAATGTGTATATATTTTTGAAAACTGACACAGATTTTAGAATGAGGCTTATGTAAACAAATCAAGTTGTATCACTAAATATTAGAGGCATAAGAAGGGAGTGTGAAGGATCCTCATGGGAAGGTATACCTGAGCACTAATCTGTATGTGTGGTATTACCTCCCACATATTAAATATTTTTAACTGTTATATTAATAGATAACCTTTCTTGAGCTGTCACTGTGTACAGGATGCAGCACTAAGCACTTTATGCAGCCAAGTATTTTATTTTCATGATTTCTTTGTACTTTATACAATCCTATGTGCTAGACATTTAGAGACAAAACACATTTAGAAGAGTTGGATTATCTATTTCCAAGATCAAAAATCTAATAAGCATTGGAACTGGGTTTCCAACCAAGGCAAGTCTTAGCACGTTCTCTTAATTTTGGGGGTAATAGGTCTGAGTTCAAGTCTCTGTGCCATCATTTAGTAATGGTGTAATCCTGGGCAGATGACATAATCTTTCTCATCTTCTGCTTTTCTAGTCTCTAAAATGGGAATAATAATAGGACTTGAATCAAATAATATTTAATATTCATGGAAAGTGCTTAGAAAGTGTTCAATAAATAAAAATATTAGCTATTGTTATCATATTTAAAGAGTATATCCATAGTATACATAATTAAAATTCTTTTCTAACCAGTAGAGACATTTCTTCAATATTCAATTAATCACATCTTACAACTCCCTGCACATATGCACCAGCAGTGACTGTTCCCAGGAGAGCCAGTGTTGGAATGCACATGTCGACATTTCAGATGTAAGGTACTGCAAGGTCAGTGTGTCCCAGGAGAAGGCTGGCTGCCAAGAGACCTTGCAGGGCGGCATTTCCAGGGTGAATTCATCACAGCCAGAGTCCAGACCTCAGCACTGCAGGTCCCAGCACTGGGTCTGTTTAATGCCCAGAGCTGATTATTCAGGGAGATGACTTGTACCAACTCACAGAAGACAAAAGCATATAAATTGGAAAGCCACTGTATTAATTTACAATGAAAAATATTACCATTAACTGGACCAGACATTTGCATCAGTCTGACCAGTGAATTCCTGCCCTGTACACAAGCTACATAGGGAGCCCCATTAACAGGATGGTGAGCAGGATACTTGTTTCAAATGCTTTGTCTCATTGGGTTCTAGTGGCGGCATGCATCCATCTCCACCTACCTGCCAGAAAGAGCGGACGTTCTGAGCAGCCTGACAATGCCAGAAAGTTCCATCCCGGGACAGGAGCAGAACAGACCCATGTGACTTTCTTATTTCTGTAGTACTATGGCTGACCAATCTGTTTCACATTGTCATTTTCTTTCTTTGGACATATTATTAATAATTCTCACAGGGAATCTTGCTATGGTCCAGAAGCCATCCTGTCTCTTAATGGTAATGTGGCATGATTTTTGCTCATTGGATAGTTTAACTTTTAGAGGGCATCTTCGTTGCTAGCCTTTTCAAATTCATGTGTGTGGTTCATAAACCATATATATAATGCACACTCTGCCCAGTGTCACTATGGCATCATCTGCCTCTATCTGTGGTTTTCTCATCATCCATGTAAATTCCTACTAAATAAACCTCCTATTTTCTACTAAAATCCACTAAGAGCCTGTACTTTAGCTATCGTAAATGCCAACATTACCAAAATGTAGCCCCATAGGTTGTTACTAGCCTCCTTTAATATAATCAAAACCGTGGGACTTAGGTAATATGTATTATAAAGACTTGACACTTCAACAGTAATGAGAAAAACTTTATGAAATTATTCCAATTAAATATGGGACCCCACTAACCATCACAGTGTTAATAAGATTATGTCAAAGGTGTTGACCCTCTTCTTGCTTCCCATCACATCTAGAATGAAATCAAATGTCCTGGATATGCTCCAGAAGAACCCACACGACCTTGCCCCTGGCTGCCTGTATCAGTTATCTTCTGCCTGGTCGTCTCTCTCTCACACAGACTCCCTGGAATGCTTTCCCTCTAGACAATTGCATCTGGTTTATTATTCTCTGTATTCAATTCTGCTAAAAAGGGACCTCCTCAGAGAAATCTTCTGACCCTCCCATCAAAAATAGCATTCTCTCACATTCTATTTCCTTACCCTGCTTTATTTTTCTTCTTTGCAGTCATCACTTTATAATATATTATTTGCATTATTTGCCTTTCTGAACAGAATGTATCACAAGAGGAAGAGACTTGTTTGTTTTATTCATTAACTTTCACATAATGGTGGTTAGATAATATTTTTTGAATGAAAGAATGAAATTGGTAATAATGTTTTGGTGATCACTAGATTTTTGTTATCTTTCATGTTGTACTAATCATTCAAACTTGCCTAGAATGTTAGATAGGTGCTGACTTTCCATTTCTATGATATTTTATTATGACTGTATCAAAGGAAGCCACGATAATGGTCAGACCTGCCCAAAAGGTCATTCAAAGATGGGCATCCAAACTGCATTCATTGTCAGGCAGCTTCCATGAGTTCTTATTTAATCCTACCTACCCCATTTCTTTTGCAGCTTGCTTATTTTTACATTTCCTCACTATCAAATGAATATTTTTTATACCATCCTTCAGGGGCCATGAGTTCTTTTCTGCGTTTGTTCCCGTGAACGAGAAGATGGAGAGAAGGCACTTCAGTACTGAACAAGCAATTATTGTATACATGTCTCTCCATCCTCCAGCAGCCAATCTCCTGTTCTCGCCTTCAGGCCTTCTTGCTACCACCTCTCTTATCACTATTCTCATCAACTTATGCTGTAAGTGAGAAACTGCAGCGTTTTCTCTCATCTGACTTTGAGAGGACTTACCATAATATCCCATTATATTTCATAGTGTGCATGGTTATAGCCATAAGATTGTACAATTGACAAAAAAGATTCTCATTTTTGTACTATTTTCTACTTTTTTCTACCTTTTTCCTCAGTGGTATTAATGTGGAGACACTTAGCTAAAAAGCATTAAACTTCCAGTTTTCATGTTCTTTTCCTTCCTAGAGCAAGTTAGGGATTTTGAAAACTATATAAATGTGCTGGGAGAATCCAGTTAAATTTGATGATTATGGAGAAAATTAATTCTAAAAATACTTTTGAACATATGTTTTTTGGGGGGTGGGATCTGTTGGCCTGTTATAACTCCACATATCAGTTCACCAATTCTTAACTCAGGGTGACTTTATTCTTCATATCTGTCTGTACTGAGTGTCATGACATTTTGCTAGACAGCAGGTGCTAAAAGAAATACTCATCCTTCAGATTCACTCATCCCCAGAATACCCAAGATATGCCATTTGGATGTCTTTGAATAGGT
The DNA here is from genome assembly GCA_023783475.1 of Daubentonia madagascariensis. Lineage (NCBI taxonomy): Eukaryota > Metazoa > Chordata > Mammalia > Primates > Daubentoniidae > Daubentonia > Daubentonia madagascariensis. The sequence goes on along the minus strand of JAKFHU010001631.1, from coordinate 15,470,497 downwards.
ACATGGATGCTGCTTAGGATAGTACACAGCATTAAATGCAAAAAGAAGATGTTTAAAACCATTAAAAATGCCACGAACTGGGAGAAAAATGTGAACTCTGTTTTAAAGAATCATGTGCATAAATGCACTAGGACTTAAGAGAGAGAAAAGAAATTTTAGGTTTCTTCTGCAACTCTTTGTGTTAAAAATATGTGTGTTGGCTGGGTGTATGTGTGTGTGTGTGTGTGTGTGTTTTAGTATTTATAACTGAATACAGAAATATGGGCTTTTGGCTTTGTTATGATAATGGTACATCACTTAATGATGGGATTACTTTCTAAGAAACATGTCATTAGGTAATTTCATCTTTGTATAATCATCATAGAGAGTACTTACACAAACCTAGATGATACAGTCTACTACACACCTAGGCTATATTGTATAGCCTACTGCTCCTAGGCTACAAAACTGTACAGCATGTTACTGTACTGAATCCTGGAGGCATTTGTAATACAATGGTAAGTATTTTTATATCTAAATATAGCAAAGATACAGGAAAAATATGCTATAAAAGATAAAAATGCTACACCTGTATAGGGCACTTACCATTTATGGAGCTTGCAGGACTGGAAGTTGCTCTGGGTGAGTCAGTGAGTGGTGAGTGAATGTGAGAGCCTAGGACAATACTGTACACTATTGTAAACTTTATAAGGACTGTACATTTAGGCTACACTAAATTTATTAAAAATTTTTCTTTTTTAATAATAAATTAACCTTAACTTCCTGTAATTTTTTTACTTTATAAACTTTTTAATTTTTTTAACTTTTTGACTCTTCTGTAATTACACCTAGCTTAAAACACAAACATACAGCTGTGCAAATATATTTTATTTCTTTATTTCCTTGTTCTATAAGCTTTTTACTATTTTTATATCAGAACCACCACAGATACATGAGTAGTGCATTGCACTATGACATGAGGACAACTACATCATCATTAGTAAATAGAAATTTTCAGCTCCATTATAAGTTTATGGGACCACTGTCGTATATGCAGTCCATTGTTGACTAAAACGTGGTTATTCAGCACATGACTGTATATAATACATGAGTAGGTTGCTAGACTGCCCTTTGCTCTGTGACTGTATCTCCTGTCTGGACAGTTTTCACTGTTACTATTTGGCCTCTTTGCTTGGATTACAGGCTGTATTTATAGAAAAAAACAGACATTCTCTCAGAGATTGATTTAAACCAACTCATTCTGTATGTTGCTGCTGCAGCATTCTAACATTTCATGGAGATGTGACATTATTGAAGTTGTGTTTTAATAAGTAACCATACTGTTTCCTTCCTCTGACCCTGTCTGCAGCCAGTCTGTTAAACAGTTGCCATCCATTCTCTGTGCTTGTGCAGGTGAGTGGAGCTGTGTTATAGTAGCAATCACTTTTGTGCTGTAGATTTTCCAGGATTTCATTGATGATGATCCTGTCTGTCTTTTCTATGTGATGTCTGGGATGACCTAATTTGGCCTTTCAGACAGAAGAAGAAGGTGATAACCTATATAGTATCATTTGAGAGAGATGACAGGAGAGCTATTTTATCCTTAAATAATTTCTATTTAAGTATCAAAGTGCCTGAGATTCCATTTCCAGAAGCATTCCTTTCATGTAAACTTTGCCCCCTCTCCTCTTGGAAAGGTTTGAACATTAATGCCTTAATGTGTTACAACGAGTGATACCGTTAGTACCGTTTGGAAGGATTTGCACCTCGGTTCTGGGTCCTGAGAACAATTATGGGGAACCACTTTCCTCCTATACATTTTAGGCAGAAATTTTCTTCACTGTGTTACAATTATTAAAGCAGGTAAGAATCCCATAAAGATGGCAACAATATTTTTACAATATTCACCAAATATATTTTTCCATTAAGCAGATGAGTTCAGATGAAGCACAGAACAATAGCTGTGATAAGACAATAACATACCAATTTTGCACATATTGAAGAAGTCATGACTACTGTTATGGCCCTATTTGTTGATGTTTTCAAACAGGTTGGGAAGAACGGAACAGTTTAAGTCCTTGTATGTTTCCTCAATATTTGGAATCCTCAGGAAATGATAATAGTTAGAGCATGCCCTATTCTCACCATCATGAAGAAGTAAAGTGAGAACATTAAATATGAGTGATTCACTATTCTCTATCATTGACAATATCTTAGGAAGAGTCCACTGTAGATACCCAGATAATCAAAATAAAAGTAGATGTTGATTGGTCTTTCCAACAGCCTTATAAAATCAGTAATATTATTATCCAAATTTTATTTAGTTTAGTGAAATTAAGCAATTTGCCCCATATTTTATACTTGTTAATTGGCAGACGAAGGACTTAAACTCGTCTGTCTAATTCCAAATCATATATTTTCAAAGACAACACTATACTACCTTCTTTAGCTTGTTTGAACTGAGAGCTAAGGACATATTGGTCATTAAAAGTGGTGGTTGCTATGGGCTGGAGGTAGGGAAAATGGGGAGTTGCTATTCATCAGGTACAAAGTTTCAGTAATGCTAGATGATTAAGTTCTAGAGGTCTGCTGTAAAACATTGTGCCTATAGTTAATAATACCATATTATACATTTAAAATTTTGTCAAGGGTAGATCTCATATTGAATGTTTTTACCACAATAAAAATTAAATACATATAAGTATTCTAAAGTATGAAAAAATAAGGTGAATAAGTCACAGGTGCTATGATGGAAATAGGTATTGGCTATAATAGAATCACAAAAGATTCAGAGAACCTTTCTTCCCATTAGGATGTAAAGGGGAATGATGGAAAGCTTCATTAGAGGGGTACACGTAAACTATTTTAAAATATGTACAGGAGTTTACCAGGTTGACAAACTATGAGGTGGAATATTCTACACAGAAGAACCAGAGTTAGAATTGCCAGAGGGCTTACAAAATGTGGTTTATTTGAAAGCTGAAAATAATTCACGGGAGGCAGTGCAAAAGATACTGACCTATCTACCCCCAAAATATAAATAAACAAATAAATAGATAAATAAATTTAAAAATACATAAATAATCTGGGACCAAATTTCCTTATTAGGTAGGATTGCTTCCAATAAGGAACTAAGAAGTAAAAATTTGAGTAGAGCCCAGCACTCTCGTAACACTTGAATTATGGAATTGACTAGATGGACAAGATGGCTGTAGAATCCTGTAAGCAATGAGCACGTGGCCTCATTTATGATTCTTAGATATTGTATGCTTGAAAATTCTTTTGATCTAAGTCATCATCATGGCCAACCAAAGGTCATTTAACTCTTTTTGGTGTATGCTCTACTCAGCACCTAAAAGTCTCATCTTCTTATCAAGTTCAATAAACTTATTAAATATTTAGAATACTTCCACTCACCACACATACACACCACACAGTGTCTTATTTTGCACTTTTCTTTTAAAATATTTTCCCCCAAATGGAAAGAAGCCATGTTCATTGCAAAAAAATTGAAAATATAGAACCATATGATAAAGGAAATGAAAGATTTGTACAAAATTAATCACTGCTAACACACACAACATTGTATGACTTTCCTGTATTTAAATGCATATTTTACCTAGTTGGAATCATATTGAAATATAATTTTGTTTTCTTTCTTCTGTGTTAACATGGTAACAAAAGCATTTTCCATCTTTTTTAATCCCTTTACAAACAGCATTTTGATGGCTGCAGGGGGCATGTCTAGAAGAACTATCATTTTCTTAATACTTTTCCCATTATTGAACATCGGTGATGAGACATCAGATATAAATATTCTCTGATCAACTAACAATTACTGCTGCACTGTGCATGTGTGTGTGTGTGTGTGTGTGCGTGCGCGTTGTGTGAATTGTTGGTAGGTGGTTTGAGCTGATGGAAAATATGCTATATCTCTGCCCATCTCAATTTAGATAGGATTTAAATTAATCCTTGGCTCATTCCTTGGCCTGAACCCCAATACCAGGCTAGCAGGGAGGGAAATTTGGGAGCTAAGGTAAAGTAGAGATGGAGGGAAAAAAGAGAAGCAAGAAAACCACAGGAGAGGAGAGGGAGGCACTAGGGAGGGAGTGAAGTCGACTAGAAAGAAGGAAGGAAAGATGGTAGAGAATAGGATGGAATATTCCGCCAATCATGCCTTTATGACTTTCCAAGATGTTCAGGATAGAATTACGCTTTCAGAGTATGGTGTTGAGTTTACTACCCCTCTCATTACTTTCTCCCAAGCCCAACTCAACTTTTTTGCAGAAGCATGTGAATTATATGTGACATATTTCCTTTTCTGATACGGGCGACTGTGGCATTTCAGAAGCCAGCCTATTGCCGGGAATCTGTGTTCTGTTGCAAAACTCTGGAATTAGATTTCCTGCTGCCCTTTCACCTCCTCAACTGCCTGGCATTACCACAGCTGTCTTTGTGATGGAGGCCGTAAGTCCTTGGCTTCAAGCCAGCCACGGTCCTCTGGGGCTGCACACAGCAGTACCTGAAATTCCTACTTACTGGCTCCTTCAGCAAGACTGATGCTGGAAGGGCTTTGCCTCTGCTTTCACCGTTCATTACATTCCTCATAAATGAAACATGAATGTAATTCACATTTCTTCTAGGAAGAGAAGTTTTAGAGGCTTCATTTATTCATTCATTCAACAAATATTTATAGGATCCCTTCTGCACTAAAATACCATGGCAGGCACTATGAGGGATACAGCAACACAAAAGTACACTTCTTACCCTTAGGAGTCTAGTCTGCCACCATGTCCTGTTAATTTTGCCTCTTCAGTATCTCCTGCATCTATCCACTTCTGTCCATCCTACCTACAAGAGCCCTAATTCAAGCAACCATTATGCTGTTCCTGGATTACTATATTTTAAGAATTTGATAAGATTATTCCTATGCTTAAAAATGTTCATTATCAGACCAAATTTCAAAATGATCAAATCAGAGTAATTAGCATATCCATCATCTCAAATGTGTATTATTTCTTTGTGGTGAGAACATTCAAAATCCTTTCTTCTAGCTATTTTGAGATATACGATACATTATTGTTGACAGCTGGAATACTCAGAGTATGTTTTATCTCTCTGAGAGGGGATAGGATAAGAAATTGTGCAACCAGTTCACTGAATCTTGGAGTAAATCAAAATGATTCCAACATCTGTGGCATTTGCACTAGTGTGTGAAAATATTGTTAGCTAACTTTCACATATTAATTGAAATTTGAATAAATCATGTTGAGCAATGTGATCACAGACTTAAGAGGTAAAGATGAATAAAAGATGGTAAACCAAGGGAATATATATGGATCTAAGTGATTTAAATAAAAGCTCATGTTTACTGACACTTCCTGACAGTTAGCCATTTTTCCATGTACATTATTGTAGTAATTTTATAATCATATGGTACCATACTATTCTCTTCTGTCGATGAGAAAATAAATCAAAGCCCATAAAGGTCTAGTAACTTGTATAAAGTTACACATGTGGAATCTGGCAAGGATGGGGTACAGTGGAGACTATGATTGCAGGGTCTGAACCCTGAAGAACGCCCCCAAATGGAGGGATTAAATAAGAGGTGGAGGAAGCAAGGGGGGTGAAAATGAAAGTAAAGGAAAATGTAGACTGGCAGGTCTGAGTGAGAATCAGAAGAGAGCAGGCCAGAAGAATTCTGACAGTGTAGGTGAGAGAGCTGTATGTGGCCATCAAGTCCTGTATGCTTAACACATTTTCCCCACTTGTCAGATGTCTTGAAAGCTGGTGCAGTTCACCCCCAGGAAACATTAGAAGCCTGCTAAATGGGCAGGGGGATTTTCCAAGTAGGGAACCAGAAGCGCACTCCTGACATGTCAAGTGTTCACATGGGGCTTTTTAGAATGCCCTCAGGCCCCACAATCTGCACATCTTCCCCTAATATATGAGGAAATGAAAATGTGTAGAAAAAGTAAAATAAAGTGATATCTGTAAAGTCACATATAAAAGGATATCGCTGTAAGTATTATCAGTGATCATTGCCAACCGGAGCGGGAGTACCTTGAAAATACAGTTTATAATTTCCTCAGCCTGTGTGCTTCCTTTAATCCATGGGTGAAACTATGTACAAGTACCTGCCACAGAGAAAACCACAGGAGGGAGGGGAGAGAAACCTTCCCGGCCCCTAGTGACCTAATAACATGAAAAGTGAATTCAACCCATGGGCAGTAAATCTCCCTGGCTAAAAGGATGAGCACCAAATGAATTTCTTGCTTGACAGCAGCATACAGAAGAAAGCTTTAATATGTGTGGGGCAATTTCTGAGTAACCCTCGCCTTCTTTGACATGCCACTATTGGATGCTGGTGATCCATGTTGCCACTGTGCTGCATAGGGCTGGCCCAGACTGGTTTTTAATTAAATCTCCCTAAAGGATGGTCAAATCGACCTGTCTTTGCTGAAAGAGTAGTTGTAATCTAGTGTCCTGAGAATACATATTTCCCCCATGGCCTTCCTCTCTCCCCAGAGGCCGTCTCATTGCATCACTGATCAATGTCTCTCCGGGGCTTCTGAGCAGCAGCATGACGAAGACAGAGAATGAAAACCCAGTGTAGTTTCCATAGCAACATTTTCAGAAAGTAAGGAATGAAACAGGGAAAAGAGGGGAATTCTACTATGATTTGGGTTCTGAACATCAGTGAATGAGCTGCCTTTTTTAGGCAGTCAGTGCTACGGTTTATTTATGTAAGAACGGAGAGCTAGTATCAGAATTCCTTCAATTCCGGCTTCTTCCAGTAGGGGTGGAAACATGAAAAGTATGAGGCCTTGATGAAGGAAAACTCAATCACACACTTACCTTGTTGGTCACGCTATTATATGCAGGCATACCTCGAAGACATTGTGGGTTCAGTTCCAGACCACCACAATAAAGAGAAATCACAATAAAGTAACTCACACAAAATTTTTGATTTCCCAGTACATACAAAAGTTATGTTTATACTATACTGTTGTCTATTAAGCGTTGAATAACATTATGTCTATAAAAACAACAAACCTTAAGTGAAAAATACTTGATTGCTTAAAAATGCTGTCCATCATCCCAGCCTTCAGCAAATTGCAATCTGTATGCTGGTGGAGGGTCTATGTTGATGGCTGCTGACATATCAGGTGGTGTTGCTGAAGGTTGGGGTAGCTGTGGTAGGTTATAAAAATAAGACAACAATGTAGTTTGAAGAATGGATTGACCCTTCCTTTCATGAAATATTTCTCTGTAGAATGCAATGCTGTTTGATAGCATTTTAACCACAATGGAGCTTCTTTCGGAATAAAGTTAATTCCCTCAAAACCTACTGCTGCTTTATCATCTAAGTTTATGGAATATTATGAATCCATCCTTGTCATTTCAACAATGTACACAGCATCTTCACTAGGAGTAGATTCCATCTCAAGAAACCACTTTCTTTGCTCATTCATAAGAAGCAACTCCTCATCCATTCAAGTTTTATCATGAGATTGCAGAAATTCAGTCACATCTTCAGGTTTTACTTCTAATTCTATTTTTCTTGGTATTTCCACCACATCAGCAGTTGCTTTCTCCACTGAAGTCTTGAACTCCTCAAAGTCATCCATGAGGATTGGAAGCAACTTCTTCCATACTCCTACTAATGTTGTTATTTTGACCTCCTCCCATGAATCATGAATGATCTTGATGGTATCTAGAATGGTGAATCCTTTCCAGATGGTTTTCAGTTGACTTTACCCGCATCCATCAGAGGAATCACTATCTGTGGCAACTATAGCATTATAAAATGTATTTCTGAAAAAATAAGACCCAAAAGTCAAAATTACTCCTTGATTCATGGGTACAGAATGGATATTGTATCAGCAGGCATGAAAACAACATTCATCTCCTTGCACATCTCCATCAGAGCTCTTGAATGACCAGGTGCATTGTTAATGAGCAGGAATCTTTTGAAAACTATTTTTTCTGAGCAGTAGGTCTCAAAAGTAGGTTTATAATATTTAGTTAACCATGCTATAAACAGATGTGCTATCATCCAGGCTTTGTTGTTCCATTTCTAGACCACAGGCAGAATAGATTTAGCATAATTCTTAAGGGCCCTAACATTTTCTAAATGGTAAATGAGCATTGGCTTCAACTTCAAGTAACCAGCTGCATTAGCCCCTAACAATGGAGTCAGCCTGTCCTTTAAAGCTTTAAAGCTAGGTATTGTCTTCTCTCTAGGTACGAAAGTCCTAGGTAGCATCTTCCAATTGAGACTGTTTCATCTACGTTGAAAATCTGTTTGTTGTAGCCACTTTCATCAATTATCTTAGCTAGATCTTCTGGATAACTTGCTCTAGCTTCTTCCTCAGCACTTGTTGCTTCACCTTGCACTTTTATGGTATGGAGAGGGCTCCTTTCCTTAAACCTTGTGAACAAACCTCTGCTAGCTTCTGACTTTTCTTCTGCAGCTTCCTTACCTCTCTCAGCCCTCATAGAATTAAAGAGAATTAGGGCCTTGCCCTGGATTAGGCTTTGGCTTAAGAGAATGCTGTGGCTGGTTTTATCATCTACCCAGACCACTAAAACTTTCTCCATATCAGTAGTGAGGCTCTTTGGCTTTCTCACCATTTGTGTGTTCACTGGAGTAGCACTTTTAATTTCCTTCAAGAACTTTTTCTTTGTATTCAAAACATGGCTAACTGGCCCAAGAGGCCTAGCTTTCAGCCTATCTCAGCCTTCCACATGCCTTCCTCACTAAGCTTCCTCATTTCTAGCTTTTGATTTAAAGTGTGGGACATGAGACTCTCCCTTCCACTTGAACACTTAGAGGCTATGGTAGATTTATTAATTGGCCTAATTTAAACATTGTTGTGTCTCAGGGAATAAGGAGGCCTGAGGAGAGGCAGAGAAATGAAAGAACGGCCAGCCCATGAAGCAGCCAGAATGCACGCAACATTTATCAGTTAGTTTATTGTTTTATATGGGTGTGGTTTGTGGCTCCCCAAATCAATTACAATAGTTACATCAAAGATCACTGATCACATATCACCGTAACAGACATACTAATAATGAAAATGTTTGATAGAATGTGAGAATTACAAAAAAAAAATAATTCAGAGACACACGGTGAACACATTGTACTGGAAAAATGGCATCAATAGACTTGCTGGATGCAAGGTTGCCACAAACTTTCAGTTTATGAAACATACGATATCTATGAAGTTTAATAAAGCAAAACATAATAAAATAAGGTATGCCTGTAGTATGATCTATGAATGTTTACTCTGGTATCCTGATATCTTCACTAACTTTGGTGGAGATAGTATATAAAAGGTCTGTTACCTCACTTCAAAGAGCTTATTAGCATAAAGGGTAAACAAATGTTGAATACATTTTCCCAGGGAAAGCAAGGCACCATACACCAGCAAAAAGCAAACCAAAAGCAAAACTTTGAGTGGAGATAGATTTAAAAACTCATCAGTACTGAGTAGTATTAATTTGAAGCCTTTAAGGAAAGGGCAGATGGTCTTGTAAAAGGGAATAAATATGAATTGACAGTAACATAAAAGAAGTTTTTTTTTTCCTGAATGGGGTGAGGTAGAATGAAAAATTCATACTCTTGCAGATGGAATAGGTAAGAAATGCCTGGGATACTGGGGTAACTTGGCTCTCCTATGATAGAATGTCTATGAAAGATAAAAGTGTTTGGTAGGACAGGCAGGACAGGTGAGTTAGTGAAGAGCAGAGGAAATTGTATTTAGTTTGAAAGGCCATGGGGAGTTCTAAGATGTTCTTGAGTCACTCAGTGGTCTTAAGTAGGAAGTGCTTGAGAAATATTTTATGTAGCAGTATATAGAATAAATTCCTTGGCTAGATTATAGATGATACAAAAAACAGAGAGAAGAAACCAAAGTAAATTAGATATATTAATACATATATGTTTTGTAAATAAGGTGAATCTAGTCATTACAATAATGGCGAATTTGAATACATACCCTACGATGGGCTTCACACATGATAAAATAAATGCCTGCCTCCATTTGTTAAGAACTCACAATGTACCAGACAATACACTAAATATATTTCGAGTATTATCACATTTATAACCTTCATCATGACCCTAAGAAGGTTTTCTATGATGCTGATTTTATAGCTGGGAAACTGAAAATCAGGGAGGTTAATTACAAACACCTGATGAGCGTGAAACCTGCATTTGAACCATACTCCAAGGCTCAGGACTGTTACATTGTAGCACATTGTGTGTGAGTCATATGTACAATAGGTTGCAAGACATGAACCTAAGAAAGAGTTCCATGGCTTGACATTGAATGAACATAGATGGTGAAGCAGAAGCCCCCCAAAAATGAGGACAAACAGGGTACCATCAGGAGTGAGGAAGATATCTGGAGGACAGTACTTCAGCAGGTCATTTTCAGTTTGGAGGGAGGCTGTCCCTGTAGTTTTCATTGATTAAATTTTAATTGATAGCAGCAGGGGTAGCACGATGTACCTTTTGGTAAGCTTTCTATAGTTTGGAAAATTTCAGATGTTGCATGAAGATGGGAACACCCATGCTAATGCACTTTCTGGACATGCTAATGTATCCCCCAGGAGGCAGAAGAAGGTCAGTCTGAAAAGAGAACCACCAGCAGCGGTAGTTAGAGTCATTCTTTCCTCCAGCCTTCAGAAAAATGTCCTTTTAACTTTCTTTAACCATTATCTTACAAAGTTGAAGCCTTTTGGTTTAGGGTTTAAAAGAATTTCCATCTTCAAGTGTTCAATCCTTAAATCTGAATATATGTGTCTAAAATTCATACAAGCTTCTGTATAAAGTTATGTACAGGAAGAAAGCATTTCATGTTCCTTTGTATATTTTCCTAAATTCTTTTCCAAAATGATAACCCTAGGGTCTAATAGCATGCTTTTTGCTTCTCTATCTGATTTGCTTGGCAGATACTTTGTAGTACAAAATATCCATTGATGAGTAAGACAGGAAAAAAAAATAGTGACCATTTCATATCAGCAATAAGGGAATGTGGATTTGGGTTTAGTTTAATTCTGAGCTGGTAATAAGGCGGATTAACACTAAAATTCAACAATGCTGACATTAGCAACTTCTCTACTCCTTGAGTCAAAGCAGAAGTTCATTAGCACTGTTTTTAGAATTTGGATTCTAGAGGCAGAGACCTACATTCCAGTTCCGGCTTCATGACGTCCTAGTTCTGGGACCTCAGACAAGTTACTTAACATACCTCAGCGTCTATTTCCTCATCTGAAAAGTGGAAATTATAACAGCACCAATTTATACGGCATCCATGATAAATGAGATTGCATGTAAAATGTTTAAAACAGAGCCTGGATCAGACTGATGCTGCTGTTAAGAGCAGAGATGGCTGGATGCGCAGTGCATTTAATATAGCAGGAGAGGGAAAGTGCTCTATACTGTTTGGGAGCTACAGTGATGACTTCCAAATGAAGAGACACAGGGTGGGCCTAGAATAAAGCTGCAGAATGGCTTTTCTCAGATATACAGTACAGTGTACTTATGCAGCATGTCCTAGGAGCTATAGGAAGCCACTGAGTCTAGCAGGCAGTGTGAGGGTGTGTGTGTGTATGGGGGGTTGGTTGGGGTGGGTGTACACACGTGCACAATCTTGCACCCAACATTAACTTGCAAAGATACATTTATTTTTTTCTTCCTTGCCTAGTCTTGAATACAAGTAAAACATGCACACACACACACACACACATACACACAAAATATCAGAGGGAGGCATAGATGACTTGAAAACCTACACATACAGCACAGACACAGAGCAAGATCTCCTATTCAAAATCAAAACTGACAATATCAAGTATTGTTGGAATCATGCCCCATGTAGTTATAAGAGGTCATTGTCATCCTGCCTTAGATTCACTTCATCATTTGTCCCGCCAGTTACTCTGGCAGTTTTACAAAATAGATCTTTGAAAATAATTTCTCTAATTACCCTGGTTCCCATGAAACCACAACCTGGGTTAGGTTTGTTTAAATACTACAATGTCTATATAAAATGAAATCACCCTTTTGTCTAGGAACAAAAACCTGGAAGGCCTATTATTTTAAAGGTAAGCAGGAGGCCACATTAGACTCTTGAATCATCTCAAATAAAAGCTAGTCGTCAATGACTTTGAGCTGTCCAGGTATCTAAAATTTTGTCCAACTTAACAATCTATAACCATTTCTCCTTTATATATTTTTATTCCCACATTTTTATACTTGGAATTAGAGTGTCCCTATGGTACATCTTACTTTAGTTTGTCAAGTTAGTAATCTATCGAGTCTCAATTCATTCTTCATGTGGGCTATAGGTTTGATACACTATACAATATATTCCCCCCAATAGCTTCTAAATAATTAATTAAATGCTAATATTGCTTTTTTCCTTAACAATTGTTCTTAAGTGTTAAATCAATCACAGATTAATTGAAACTTCCTCACCATTTTGCCTTTTTTCTCCATAAATTAGCTTTTACTTTCATTTTCTTTCATGGACCTTTTTCCACCTTCTCTTCAGGCATTCTCAGAGGGCATCTAAAGTTCTTTGGCTCTGTAGTTTTGAAGTGTGCAATTTGGAAGGAATGTGGGTCTGGAGGGAATTAAATTAACTAGAAGCACTCTGATTTTTTTATTAAATTGCTTCTTTCAAAGATATTATAGAACATTCCAGGTATTCATTTTTAAATTTTCTTCAAAAAGAAAAAAGGCATTAAAGTTCAGACAATTTTGGTTCCTTTTTTGCTTTACTTTTAAGGTCTGTACTCAAAATACCTTTATCATGTTTTTGGTACAAAGTTCCAAACATTAAGAAAATACATTTATTGAATTTAATTTGGTAAAAATTAGAGACAAAATTAAAAGTGCAGAACAACCATAAAATGAAGAGAATGTGAGAATCCAGCAGAGTAAGGCATGAATGAGCTATATCCTGAAGCAAAGGGTGAAAATTCCAAATGATTGAGAATTTGAACAGTGGTCAGACACCAACAGAATAATGTGCAGGAAGAACAAAGAGCACAATCCTGTAGAAGAAATTCTGAGTATAAGACTATAAGACAGATCAAGACTATAACAGTTTTGTTCAGTTTAGGTAGAAAAATCTATAGAGGCCATAGTGGATAACAACTAGGCCAACAGTCAGCATTTTTTCCCCCTTTGGACTGGTAAAAAGCAAATCCGTGATTGTGAGAAATGAATGAGAGCAGCCCTTTTGAAATAGTCAATATGACTCAGGCATTGGCTGGACTAATGTGTCCAGTCCTGGAACTCTTAACTGGAGGCTATGCTTCACCAAACACCTCAATAGAAATGGAAAAAAACAGAATCAGTCAAACAGTGGCCATTGAATATCTGCACATTTGACAATTGTAAATCATATAATGTGAATGACTGAAGTCTTCAATTACTCTCATCAGTTTTAGTTTGCTTGCTTTAAGTAGGCGCTCAAAGAAGGTATGGCACATTCAGAGAATTAAAACTATGGTTACTATTTAGAGAATGCCAGATTGTTCCCACTGAAACATAACTCATCCTGCCCTTCTCTTCTTAAAATACTTTTATGGATTTTCTGAAGCCAGGGTGTCCTTTTAAAAAAAAGTACTGTAGTGGATTTCAATTCTTAATGTAAAACCCAACTTGAAAAGTCCTTCTTTTGGTGCCTGACATCCCAGTGGGCTAATTGTTTTAATTGTTTCTTCAAATCTTTTTCCTCCAATCATCACTGAACAATTTGAATTTTTTAAACAAACACAATATGTCCTACCATGATTTGAGATCATTTAATATGCTGTTCCCTCCACTCCATTCCAATCTTATTCTCTGCCCCCTCCTACTTTTAATTCAAGATTTATCTCAAGTATTAGGACACCCAGAAAACCTTGCCTTATCTGGTTGAGAGATGCTTCCCTAGTCTTGGTACTTACCACATCATAGCAAGAATGCCTTTTTATTTGTCCATCTCTCCCATTAGACTGTAAGTAGCTTTAGGGAGATGCCATGTAGTCTGATCCATTTTTCTTTCCTATTGCCTATTGGCTGTCATCTAAGTATACTCAATGAATGTTGGTTGAGTGAAATGCCAAATGAATTGGGATAATTAGAAAGTACTAAGTTGTTTGTGTCACCCCAAAATTCATGTGTTGAAACCTAATCCCAATGTAGTGATATTAGGAGGTCAGACCTTTGGAAAGTGATTATATCATGAGGGCAGAGCCCTGTGAATGGGGTTAGTGACCTTATAAAACAGACACCAGAGAGGTGCCTTGCTGTTTCCACTATTTGAGGACACAGCTAGAAGGCACTGTGTATAAGAAATGGACCCTCAACAGACACCAAATCTGACAGCGCCTTCATCTTGAACTTCTCAGCTTCTAGAACTGTGATAAATAAATGTTTGCTGTTTATAAACCTCTCAGTTTATGGTAGTTTGTTACAGCAGCCAAAACAGACTAACAGAGAAGGGAAAGCTAAAGAGATAACAGCACTGAATGAAGTAAGAGACATAGGCTGAGATTATTCACAAATTTAACATCTGACCAATTGGTGAAGGTAACCATTATAGTATAAAATTAAAAAGAAGTCAGAGTTTTCCTAAAAATGGTAAGCTACCCCACAACACTTATATCACCCTTATATTTTGTGACTCCTAATCTCCCTGTCTAAAGCTGTATCTTTTACCTTATTATATACTGTGATGTGTATAAGGATGTGTGTGTGTGTGTCTGTGTATATGTGTGTGTGATTTTTTTTTTTAAGTCAGAGACTTTCTATTTCTTTTTTTTTAATCTCTCAAAGGGCCTGACAGAGTTCCATGCACACAGTAGGCCTTTTGTAGGCTTACATTTAGTAAGATATTTATTAGATGAAATATCCTTGGAAGAGAGGCTTTGCAAAACTGTTAAAAACTAAATGATGTCAAAGCTATAATCTATTCTTTCTGTGCACCAGTCATAATATTTCTTCAACATGTAAAGGAACTGACATTAGAAAGAATGAGGCTATAGCCCACATTTCCTTTTATCTGTCAGTGGAATTAAATGTTCTTTAACAAAAGTCCATAGCCATCTCTAGTTGTGGGTATCCATATCAATGAATTTAAATACTTTAAAAAATATAAATTTTTGATATCAAGCAGAGAAAACTTAACCCATTAAATGTTTAATTTTTAATTCCAGATTGTGTGGTATTACGTTTTAAACATAGAGATGGGAACTGATTAGTGCAGAACCCAGGACAAGATTATCATGGAAATCTGTTTGCAATGGAATAGAACAGTGATTTTCAAAATGTTAGACCAGAAGCATGGGCATTACCTAGGAACTCATTAAAAATACAGATTCTCAGGCCACCCTGGCCTTACCAAGTCAGAAAGTCTGGGGGTGAGGCTCAGCAGTCTGTGCTTTAACAAGCCTTCCAGGTAATTCTGATTCAGGATAAACTTTGAAGCCATGGGAATAGGCCTTTCGGAGCACCACTTGGAAGTTCAGAGGTGACCATGCAGCGCTTAAAAGGCCTCAGGATTCTAGCCTTGAGCATTCCCTGGGAACTGGGCTCTCTTCAACACTGCCAGAACAGTTTGGTGCTTTCTCTAAAACATTGGTTCCTGATTTGATCTGATGTCCGGAAAATGAAGTCCACATTCTCATACTAGTAGAAAACACCAAGAACTGCTTACGATGAGTGGCAAAAGGCCAAATCCTAGCTGACCCTTTTGATTTAGTGAGTGTTAAAATAACTTAGAACACAAAAACTTACACAGTAAGTTGTTCATCAAGTTGAGGATGATCATAAATGCATTTCCATTCTTCTGTGCTATATTGCTGCATGTGAAACAATAAGATAACTGGGTAGTTGGCAAATTTATGTTTTTGGGTATAGTATCAACCAGACAATGGGATGTGTTGTTGAGTGCCTTTGAGATAATGGACACCTGCCTTTTACAAAATGTCAATTATCTGTACAATTTTCCATTTTATCCTCTTCCCTATATTCTTTTGTTACTCTGTTTTCTTCCTGTCCCTCTCTCTCTAGTGATCCCATGTAGAGCAGAGAATTTAGTAGATTATTAAAGATATGTTTGGGAATCATATCAATGTGAGTTTCCACTAAAATCTTTTGAATATTCTCAAAAAATTGACAGCTCAAACTTAGACTATGATTTCAGTATTAGCTCTGGAGTTTTTTAACATCGTGTGCCATTACCTTTAGACTTCCCTCTTTCAAGTGGTCAATGACAAAAGTCACTTAAGAACAACACATCATTGGTGGATAGTTTTATTTTGGTAGATGATTTTGGTAATTCATTTCTTTCCTTTTTATATTAATGTTTCTTTTAAATAAAATCATATGGAAAATAATCTCTACTTCCTAGATCAAAGAGTTGAAGCAAAAAAAAACTTTTTTGGGATACATATGCATATTCTTATACACATCACGCATGATAGTGAGAAAATGAAAAGTTATAGCTCCATTTTCTTGTATCTCTAGGAAGCTATAAAAGTGCATATGTGACTCAGGTCATCTCATAAAGAAAAAATAATATGCAACATATAAAATATAGAGATACTTAATAGGGTCATAAAATCTGGGCTACCTACTTATTTTCTAGTAGCAAATTTTTTCATTATTGATGCTATAAATAATAGTAATATCATGAATCTGTGTGTATATTTTTATAAAACACTATTTGCGTTATCCACAGAAGCTAATTTTCCCTCTGGGATTTAATTGTGGCTTTTGAAGACGGAGAGAAGTGAAATCATTATGAAATGCTTAGAGATTAATACCTTTCTGTGCATGGGTCACTCATAAATATTGATGTGAAGATTTTATTTCATGTGGGAGAGGATGGGGTTAAATAGAAGACTTTGTGATGGGTACAAGGTGTGGTAATGTAGTATGCAGTGTAGTACTCTGACACATGAATAAGTAGCCAGGTTGAGAAGAGGAAAAAGTTCTTTTTTGAGTAAGAAAATATAACATCTCATTTTTTATTGTCAGAAGTGGGGAACCCACTAGTGGAGGACTATCTCTTCATGTAAGTCCAGAGACCCCTGGTGTGCTATCTGAAGAAAGATCTGGAGATTCAAGATAACTGTGTCAATACCATAGCTTTATTCTTGCTCCATTTGTTGTGACTGTGCTTATTTACCAGCACAGGGTGCCCCTTGCCTTAATCTTGGACTAGTGTGTCATTCTCTTCTGCTTGGTTTCTCTCAGCTGAGCACACACTGTTGAGGATGCAGCAACAGACTATTCCTTTTGAAGAGAGACATTTTAAGCATTTTGGTCTCTTTTGCTGGAGCACACACCCAGGCATTTGTGAGAATTTTATACTATTAAGAAGTGAGTTTATGAGTAGTTGTGAACTAGTCATTAATGGAAGGGGGTAAACTGGGTTGGCCCAAGGAGGTAAGCACCTTAATTTCTACAGAAGCACAACCTGGATCAAATTTCAAATTATGGTGATTTGTTGTTGTTAATGTTGTTTTTAAATAACTAAAGAATTTTCTATTGTGTCACTTAAGAGATCTCATGAACTAATTGGATGAAGAATCACCAGGACCGGTACAAGAGATCATGCAGAAAAAAATTCAGGATGGAGCTGTCTTTCACATGAGTCATAAGCTGAGGTCCTGACATAGCCCCTTGAACACTTTTCTGAGTCAGAACTGAACCACTGCCCCGTTTCAGTAATAACATGGGGATAAAATAAAGCATCCTCCAAGGAGGCATTTAGTGGTGAGCTAATGCTGAGAGCATTCAAGGACATTTATCTCCATAGTAGCAACATTTGAATCTTTGTGGTTTCCACAAATCTCTGTAAAAGGCATTGATCGCCACTGACAGCATGATTAGAGGAAGCACTGATGCATAGCATGTTTATGATTTAAAAAAAGAAAAAAAACAACTCATGTACTTAACACATGTCATGAGGAGGTTTTCATTCTCCTGGAAAAGGATAAATTTTACTTATTAAAGAGATACTTTCTATTTTTGATGCTTTTCTTATATAGTTTTGGCTTTGTTTAATATATAACCCAGTCTAAGGACCAAGAACATGGCACTTGCTCTTGTAACCTTAGTCAATTCACTTTATTTTTCTGGTCTTCATCATCCATGCTTTTAAATTGAGATTTTTTTGTTCATCTGATATGTTCTCTACCCCCAAAATTTATAGAATTCTTTGATAAAGATATTGTTCTACGTAACTCTTTTAATGAGCCTTTTAGGATTTACCCTAAAGAGTCAAGTGATAGCAGAGTGATCATCAGTCAATTAGTTCCCCAACACTTGTTGAACACCTATTAGTTACTTGGAGCTATTAGTAACTCTTGGGGAAAGGGATATAGAATAAGCAATTGTATAAGACATAATTTCTTACCTCTGGGAATATTCTGTATATTATGTAATGCAAGGAAGAAAGTGTTAAATTCCATAAGGAGGTTACAAATACTATTATCATATACACTAGGCTTTTTCAACCTCATACTATGGATATTTTGAGATAGACAGGTAATTCATTGTTGTGAGAGGCTTTCCTGTGCATTGATGTATATTTAGTAGCATCTGTAGCCTCTTCCCACTAGATGCCAGTAGCATCCTCCCAGTTGTGACAATCAAAAATGTCTCCAAATATTGCCAAATGTTCCCTGGAGAGCAAAATTGCCCTGGTCAAGAAGTAGGACAAAACTGCATTCAAATTCTGGATCCAAAACTTTACTAGTTGTGTGTCTTGGGCAGATAATCTAATATTTCTGCCTGCGATCATGATTATATGTAAAGTCCTTAACACTGTGTCTGGCATAAAAGCCATGTACTATGATTATCATGGTGAATCATGCATCAACCACAGGGGCTTGATACCCTAAAATCTGCCCATGAGTGAATTTTGTTACAAGCATCTTGTTATTGATAATGAAATACTAACATATGTGAATAATTTAATCTTAGAGTCAGTAGAAAGGATCAACAATGTTCCTAATAAAGACACTTTAACTCACTGATTTGCTTTTTTGAGTATTAGAGAAAAAGGTGAAGTTAAAGTCAGCATATCAAAATTGAGAATCCCACATGTCTTCTTAAAGGGATCATAAACAGATGTTAATCTTAATGTCTGTCAAGGTTGGGCCCTATTGCTTTAGCAGTTGCTTAGTCTGGGATTAACAACTGCACTTCCTTAGCTGCCCAAATCTAACAGTTTCCAGTGCCATAATGACAGGATACGGAAGTCTGCCCTCAGTTATTGGGTCTTCCTACTGCTGGACGGAGAAGCTTGGCACATTCAGTTATCTGGCTCTCGGCCTTTGCTTGGGCACCAGCCATACAGGAGGGGTAGGATTTGGAATTGAAATCTTGGATATAATATATAAATATAAACTGATTATAGAGATCTAGCTTTTAGCATTTACCAATAAACTTTATTCAGCTATCCAAATCATTTTATTAGCACTGCCTTGATTCAGGTAATTGTAGAGATTAAAACCCATTGTTTCCTGTTTTGAAACTTCTACCTCCACAATTTCAGTGTATTCAAGTTTTGAAATAAATGATCATACTAGAGCTAAATTAAGGCAAATTTATATAGTGCTTAAAGCTAGTGGCAGCCACTTCCCCAAGGCCAGCATCTCTTCCAACATTGAATGTTTTATTCCACTGGGGAAAGATTTTGCTACATGACCTGGTAAGTTTGAGTCTTTTTTCAAAGCTCTGTAAATCATGGCATTGCTGCTTCAAGTAGGGTGTTGCATTGGTACCAAATCTTAAAACACACATGTGACTATTGATGATAAGTGGCAGCTCAAACAGTGGCTACTTAGCCATCTCTGGGAGAGACCTGCCTGAGGAGAAAGGTGATAAATGTCACAATAGGAGATTAATTGCATATGTTCCATGTGACATGACATCCCATAGGACTTAGGAAGATGTTTGTGGTTTTATAAAGCATACTGTAAATATCAGGCTCGACTTTGGCTGTGACCCTGCCAAACATGGGGCTAATGTCATTTGTCATATTCAGATACTGCCTTTTAAGAAACATTCTTGTATAGCCTGCTACCCAGGTTTGATGTGTTTGATGGCTCAGAGGAAATTTTTGTCCTTATAATAGGTGGGTAGAGAGACAGAAAACCAGCAGGGGAAGGGAGGAGAGGAAGTGGGCTACCGGATGAAGCAAAAACATGTCACTCAGGAAAAAGGGTAAATTATGTTCTTACTTTTTGATTAATGAAATTTACTAGACAGATTTTCTTATGTCTTCCAAGACTCTCATCTATTGACCTATTTTTAATAGGAAATCTGTGAGAAAAGAGAACCTGGGAATTTACCAGCAAGGAATTAGATACTTCCAGTGTTGAATATAGTGAGGTTTGTTGGAGTTATCACTGGGAGAAAGAAGAATGAAGTGAAGGGACAGGGGAAGACAGTGAGAAAGAGTAACAGTACCATTTCACTGTTGTCCAATTATTAACATGGTAGACAGTTTCACAACTCTCTACCATTTGGTTCCAGATTTTTGCCAGGAGTCAGTATTTGAGTTAAATCTGTATGTTACATTCATTTCCTGAGTGATCTATTATTCCTTACCCCCAAAGCCCCTTGTTGCAAAGCCCAAATGATTGGCTTGTCTTACTGAATTTCTAGCTCTTGTCAGACTTGTGCATATCTCACACTTCTCATACTAAATGGAACCAGAACATATTTCTGCTTGCAGTAGACAGATGTTCAGAGCATGAAACCCCACCCGACAGAGGGGCTATGATGCATTACCATCCATATGGCCACTGCAATGACCAGCCAGTGACTGCTGTCCATTAAATGATTCACTTTATCTTGGATAATACTTCTTCCACCTGAGATGCTGACAGCTTAATTTTGTTATTGCCTTTGCTTGTTTCTCTTTCTGTGATTTAACACAATGTGCAGAGTCTCAGGGCTGGTAGTTTAAATCCCTAGTGGCAATAGGGAAGGCAAGATGTGATGTGAAAGTGCTTCTGAGAGGAAATGGGGCTTAATCTCCCATTGCTTGAGTTATTGTAATCATGCGCATCCTGAGCTGAAGCCAAGTATGAGGATCCCATGTGTGGGAGTAAATTATGTCATCAGTCTTCCCTCTTGTTGGTTTTACTTGCCTTTTCGCTCCTCTGTTTCCTTCTGTGTTTCTTTATTTCTGGCCTCTGTTTCTTCTTTTCTGTTTTTTGTTTTTCAGTTTATATTCAAGTTTTGAAGGTGAGAATTATGCTATCTCTAGAAAGGACAAAAATGCTTCTAAGGCTCAGCGGCATCTTGAGCAAGGAATTTCTTCTTGTGATTGTCTGTATCTTGATTAAAAACTGGTTATTCTTTACATTAATTTACTCATTCATTTATTCATTCTTAACAATTCTTTTTTGAGTATTGACTGTGTATCAGATATTGAGCTAGGATGAGAAAGAGTAGCCCATAAGGCACTTATAAATAATTACAAGGCAATGTGGTGAATGTTATGAGGGTAATATTTGCCAAGTACCAAGAAATGCTATTAGAAGAAATTGCTAACAGGTAGGAAGGGTGAGAGATTAGAGAAAGTACCATAAAACAGTGATGTTTGAGATAAAACTTGATGGATTAGTAGATGGGTAGATCCATTCCAGTTAGAGGCATGTACAAATGCATAGAAGCATAAAAGAGCCTTGCACTCTGGCATTCAGTGAGAAAAGTAATTTAATTTGATATAACCTGAACCAAAGATCAGAGTGGAGTGACTGGAAAAAGGGTTATATAGGGAGTTTGCCTAAGGCTTTCTATTAACTTTCTTTTGGAAAATTAACATTGATAGAAATGTGTCATTTGGATTCAAAAGAGGAAGGAATTCAAGACATGGAAATCTATAGGGAGGCAATTGCAATAATCTAGGTGTAAATAGAAAATTACAATATGATATGCAAATAATAGATATAGGTAGACGGGAATATGAAAGCATGTGGAATTTAGCCTTGTGTTGAAAGGTTAGAAAATGGTTTTTGGATGAGGAGATATTGAGCTGAGATTTTAAGGATGGTGGTCTGATGTATAGGTTAAGAAGAAGAAAGGAAATTTGCTAGATAGGATAGGACACAGGTGAGTTCCATTTATCTAGAGAGATACGATAGAACAGAGGTGAGAGAGTGAAGTAGCAATTCAATTATTGTCGCTGGACTAAAACATGAGAGGTAGGAGAAATGAAGCTAAAAATGTAGGTAGGACTATATCATGATGGATATTACATTCCAGGATCAGCACTTGGGCTTTACTTTGTAGGTAATGGGAAACACTGAAAGGTTTCAGCCAAGTGATAAACACAGGAGGCCTCACTCTTCCAGCAGTGTGGAGGATGGATTTGAGGTAGGCAGGTTTAGAAGCAGACACATGAATAGGAGTCTTCTGGAATATCCCAGGCAAGAAATGTGGAAAATATAAAACAGGGTAGAAATAACGTGGATACAATCTAGACATAGTTGCAAAGTCAAATCAAATATTTGGTTATATATTCACATAAGCGTATATAACCTTAATTTGGGTTTTGTTAGAAGCTGAACTTGAGAATTCAAGTGGTAGTAGTTCAGTTTGGAAAAGAAGAAAATGCCAGCAGAAAAATAAGGAAGTAAAACAGGAAGAAATTCCTTGAGTAAAGGGCATATTTTCAAGCAAATTAACACTGTAGGCAACTGGTACTTAATCCTGCTGAAAAATTTTGGAAGGCAGTATAGAACATATGCTTTAAAGATATCTTAGAAGATATGCATAAACACCTTCTACCTAAGGGGGATGGAGGTAGGATATTTATAAACCAACCCTCATCAGTCTTTGATAGAAGGCAAAGGATGTTAGTTCCCACATACTTCTTACTCTGCTATGCAGAGATGCAGACACTGGCAGTAAGAAGTAAGGTCAACATGTACTGAAATGATAAGACCCTAGGAATAAAAGCAGGACAGCAACATATTCTGCCGAACTTGGCAAAAAACTAGGATCACTTTCAGATTTTTGTCTTGGGTCAATGGCTAGCTGGTAATTCCATCAACTGAGGGGAGTACAAGAAGAGGAATGGGTTTAGGAAAAAAATCAATTCAATTCTGGACATATTGTGCTTGAGGTCTCTATAGGTGACTGTAGATTTCAAGCTCCAGGAAGAGATCTGGACAAGAGATTTAGATTTGGAAGTCATCAGCATATGGGTAATGTTGAAATAATGCAGACACATGAGATCACCCGGGTATATTGTGCAGTAAGAAGAACAATGGGCCAAGGAAAGAACCCTAGAGATCATCAACATTTCAAGGGTGTTGGAAAGAAGAGAGAACTATAAAAGAGGTAAGGAAAGTATAGAGTTACAGATACTAAGAGACTAGAGAGTTTCAAGAAGGAAAAAGTCAGCAGTTTTAACTGCAGCCAAGAATAACATAGAGGTTTAGTAATGTACATCTAATTGGCAATTATTTGGTCTTTAGTTATCTTAGTTAGAATAGTTGGCAGTAGAATGATAGATGTAAAATTATAGTGGGTTTAGTAGTGAGTTTACTTCTCTTCTGTGAATGAGATATGGGGATCAGATGGTGGCCATAGGGAGATCTAATTTCTAGGCAGGGTTTATGGTATACTCATAGACTGAAGGGAGAAGGAACCAGTAGAGAGTAAGCAGCTGGATGCAATGGTAAGAGGACTACATAGTGGGGCAAGGTTTCAGAAGAGGCAGTGCAAAATAGTTTAGGTGAAGGGATGTATCCAGAAGTAAGGATACATCATCCTATGAGACAGAGAGAAAGGGGATAAAGAGTATGGGTGAATTTAAGTTAGTAGGAGGGGGCAAGTGGGAATATACAGAAGCATGTACCTTATAGCCTTAGTGCTCTTGAAGACTCAAGAGGCCAGATGCTCTGCTGGAGCTTCATGGCGTAGAGCTCAGTGTGAAGCTAGAGTAGAATGACTGAGGTTTGGAAGAGCTGTTGTGGAAATGAGAGAGGAAACTTTCTGAATTCAAATAAAAGATTGCTGAGACCCTGCTGATTTTGCAGATTAAGAATTTGTAGTGATGCGATTACCTGATTTTCCCTAGCAGTGCTTAGCCATCTGAGTATAGAAACAAAAAAGATGGATTATAACATTGATCTCTGCTTGATAGGGCAGGTGAGCTCCACAAGAAAGGGCTGCAAAGGGCTTTTACTTTCCCTCTAACTCCTAGTTTCCCTTTAATTACCAAAATTATTATATTAGTGTCCTACACTTTCTTTCTTTGCCTCCTTAATACCCACATTCTCCTCAGATAATGAAATATGTATTTTGTCTCCTATACTTATTTGTAACTATTTCCTTTCAGATCAATACTCACATCTTATTCATCAAAGCCAGTGTACATTTTCTCCATCCTTATAACCTTTTAGACCTCTCTACAACATATGCCAGCATTGACTATCCCTTGTTGTGAAATCCACATATCAGTACCTAGGTTAAATGGGACACAAAACTGAAAGCTCATCATGGCCTAACACAACACTTTTATTTTGCTCTCACGCTGCATGTTCAATACGGGTTGGAGATTGCGATGCTTTGTACATTGCAAACCCTCCACAACTTAGTCTGATTCATCTCAAAAGCTTCACAATCTTTCACAATCTCCACAATCACTATGGCAGGAGGAGGGGTTTTTGGCAAGCCCATACTTCTTAAGCTTCTACTCGGAAGTGACACACATTAATTGCATTCACATTTCATTGGCCAAATCACATCACTTCTAACTTCAAAGTGGGCAAGAAAGTGCAGTACTGTCTTATACTCAAAAAGAGAGACAGGATATTTGGGAACAGTTCCAATGACAACTTTTACTTGAGCTTCTATGATAATGGACTTTATTATTCAGGTTCTCATACTACCTTTCTGCCTTTTCCAACCCTAACCTTTTTACCCAATAGATGTCCATATGTGCCAAGTTATTAGCCTGGTATTCTTCAATTTCTTCCCTGAGTACTCACTATTCTCTTAAGGAGATTTCTAGATTCGTGGTCCTTGTCTTGACCTGTGTCTCCTTCACTAGTCCCATACTATTAAATGTATCCTGACTATTTCCGCTTGCATGCTTTGCTTTCACCTCAGTTGGAGAGTGTCTAAAACAGTATTTAAAAACTGACCTCCACTCACATTTCCTATTTTTGTTAATTATTTCTTCTTCTGGAGACCCTGTCTCACAGCCTCAGAAACCCATCTAGATTCTCTTTCCTTTGAGGTCAAGTGTCTTTTTTTTACTTCATTACTGATGGGTGTACACATAGTAGGTTTCCCAAAAATACTGGCTAATCATTTTATTTTTATAATTTTTCCTTCTCTACAAGAAAAAAAGCAAATTATTTTTTCCCTCTATGTACACACAGTCACCCACCCACCTCTGGTCACCAAAATGTGTGGGTATTTTTCCCCCACATACCAAACAATCAATTCTATAGTGGACAACAGCTGGATGGTCTACATTTTAACTCAATTCTGTCACTATCTACCTGGAGATCGCATCAGATCCCACAGGTTAAGACCTGAGTCTAACAAGATTGCATCCACTTTTGGTGCCAATTGCAAGTCCTACATTGTGACTTCTGACTGACTGGCTATCAATCGGGGCTTCTGTGACCCCCCTTCCCTGGGCTTGTTTAATGTTCTAGAGTCACTCACAGAACTCAGGGAAATACTTCACTTACATTTACCCACTGATTCTGAGTTATGTTACAAAGGATACAGATTACTAGCCAGATGGAAGAGATGCAGGAAGCAAGGTATGTGGGAAGGGGAGCGGTGCTTCCATGCCCTCTCCAGGTGCACCACCCTCCCGGCACCATCACATGTTTAAATACCTGAAAACTCTCCAATTTTTCTTTTGGGTTTTTTATGGAGGCTTCATTATGTAGGAATGATTGATTATATCATTGGCCACTGGTAATCAACTCAACCTTCAGCCTCTCTTCCCTTCCGGGAGTTTGAGGGGGAGGGGGCTGAAAGTCCCAACCCTCTAATTGGACTGGAAGCCACTGGCAACCACCCCACACCCTGAGTCTTTCCAGGGAACCTATCTCCTGAGAGTTTCAAATCAGCCTAGTTGTGCTAACTTGGGGCTGGAGGTTTCACGGTGACTCAGTGGCCAATTAAATGCTTATGAATTCAGTTTGTTGCAAGAGGCTTTCATGCACCAACAATCACGTAAATCTATTCTACACACACAGGTAGTAATAAGAAAGAGGGCGAAGGAACCACAGAGACCAGTGCTCTGGAGAACAGCAAACTGACTGAGGAACCAGCAGGTCCGATTTTCCTTGGAATACAGACCAACCAATGGGGGCTTGCTTCTCTTCTCCCAGCAGGGCTTCTGGCAGCTGCAGACAATGGAAGGAGTCCTCAGAGTTTTCACAGCAGAGCTTCTGCAGATATCTTGGCCATTGCCAGTTTCTTTGTGGTTCTTAGGGTCCTCCACAGGAGTGTCCATAGCCGTTACACTCAGCTGCCTTTCGGCTTCACTTTCTTGTCAGGTCTCAGGGGTGCCTGGCCATAGCATGTGTCATCTTATCATCTCAGTCCACCACAGATGTGCTTATCACTCTGAGACATCAGCAATTTCACTGCAAGCTGAGCTACTTGTCATAAGTGACTTCATTTTGAGACATTTAGTATCACAAAACATTTCGTATCACCTTAGCCACCAGTCATCTCATTAGCATGCAAAAACTCACTGAACAGTTTGGAGATTCCAAGTGTTTTAGGAGCTGTGTATCAGGAAATGGTGAGGAAGACCAAATATATGTATTTTATTATAAATCACAATATCACATCTTCACTTTCTTTTTTTCTTTAGGTGTCAAAGAATAATACTAGAACCATTTTCTTATGAAATATGTTTTTCCTCTATACATACGTTTCACTAGGGGCAGAGTAGAATCTGCATTTTATTATTATTATTTTTAATTTAAGTATAAAATAGGAATAGTTCACAAATTATAAGTGTACAAGTAACTATCACCCAAGAAATAGAGCAATACTATTTTCCAGAAGATACCTCCTGCCCGCGCCTACATGCATTGTCTTCCCTCCTCATCTCCACCCAAGGATAAGCACTCTCTAGCACCATAGATTTGTTTTGCCTGCCTCTGAAATTTATATACATGTGTCATATAATACTTACTCTTTGTCTCTAAATTCTCTTGCTCAATATTTTGTTTGTAGAAATAATCCATGTAGTTACATGTATCATTGCTGTATAATATTTCATTATATAAATATACTACACTTTGTCCATTTTACCATGGATGTACATTTGGGTTTTTTACATTTATATGTTGTTATGAATAGATTTCCTATAAGCATTCTTGTATATGTATTTTTTTTTTGAATCTGTATATGCATTACCATTGGGAAAAGAGCTGCATTGCTGGGTTTAGATGTTGAAATTTAGTAGTTACTGCCCAACAGTTTTTCAAGGACATTATATCAATTTATACTCTCACCAGTACATATAAGACTATCAGCTGGTCCATGTCCTGGCCAATATTTGAAGATTTTTTTTTTCATCCATTTTGGTAGATATTCGGTGGTATTACCTTGTGGTTTTAATTTGAATTTCTTTGATAACTAGAGAATTTGAGTATTTTTCCATGTGTTATCCATATTTGAATATCCTCTTTTACATAGTAACTGTTAAAGTTTTATGTCTGTTTTACTATTGAGTTATCTGCATTTTCTTATTGATTTCTAAGAATAATTTACATGTTATAAATATAAATAGAGTTCCTTGGCAGTTATATTTTATATTACGCACTAAAATCAGTTCCAGATGGATTATAGATCAAAAGGTGAATGGTAAAACAACAGAATATCTTTAAGGCCAAGATTCCTTAAATAGGACACAAAAAGTGTTAATTATAAAATAAATAATTGAAAAATTAGACTACATTAAAATGAAGAACTTCTGTTCAACAATCTACATTTATTTTTATCCAGGGAATTTGATTTGTGTCTTCCTCTTCTCAAGACACTTCATTTATCTAACTATATCTGTAGAAAGATGCCTCACTGTATCAAAAAAGTACAATTATTAGTATTTAAATTTTATTTTTAGTTTTATTTAGGTTCATGTTTGCAGAAGTTTCAAACTTAATTAGTAAGGTAAAAAAATCAACACCTAGACCATCACTAAATTTATAACTAAGCCATATTCTAATTGAAATATTAAAAAAAAGTTAACTTTGGAATGGTTTCTCTGCTTTTTCATTTCATATAAGTTTGAAGGTGGTTTCAATATTGGAGTTGCATAGACTCTGGAAGACAGGGATATGTTAGGTTGTTCACATTAGGTTGTTTTTGGGCATCATTTGATTAGCAGACCAGTGACCATATTCTTAGCCACTTTAGACATGTGTATTAGTAGAGTGAACTGAATCCTTTTTTTGTTGTTGTTGTTCTAAATCTCCTAAATGGGATTCCATTTGATAACTTTCAAAGAAAAGAGAAAGCTAAGGGTTGGTATGAGGCCCTGGGGTCAATCTATCCTATCCAGACAGTGAAATCCTAAAATGTAATTAAAATTCCTTGGAATAGGATTCAAGAGAAGGTGGTTGAAGTCTTAGCTAAATCACTTAACAAAATGGTGACTTTCAATTGGTCTCATCACTTTTTTTTGGTCTTAGTTTTCTTATCCTTAAAATGAGATGATTGTACTAAGGGTCAATTTCAGATTTTTTGATATCTTATTATGGTGAGAGATAATGGCATTTTAAAAAATTTGACAATAAAGAGAAAGAGAGTGGGAAAGTAATATTTGAATAGCCTTTTCTATAGCTGTAAGAATTTGTTGTTTCAGTTTTGAGACCATCTGCACAAAGGAATGGAAAAGCAAGATCCTACTTTAATTATGGTCAGGCTACCTCTTGAGGGTTATGTGTTCACTAAAGGCATTCTATCTTCAGAGACAGAAGGCAGAGACAGTGACCAACTGGAGAGGTCTGAGAATGGTGTAGAGGACTGCTTTATTTCAAACAGTGCTCTGGATTCATGGCTGCTCTAGCCAGGAGAAGGAATTAGAGATAAGAGTCCCTAACAGACAGAATTTTTAAAAATGGAAAAGATATTTCTTTTAAAGAAAGAATATTACCAAAAAACTAAATGCAGGAAAACTTCTACAAAAAGCTGAGAAAGAAGAACTACAAATCCTCAAAAATTTTCACCTAGATAAGATGGAAAATACTATATAGATGGATTAAAAGAAAGAGGAAAATAGAATGAATAATTACAAATGAGGAACTGGCAAAGAAAAGAAAACTAGCCCAAAGAGGAATAAAAATAAGGAGAATAGTTATGGGTCTGTGAATTAGAGATAGAACTTAAAGTGAGGGGGAGATTGAGAAAATCGGACGGAGCAGAGTGGAAGACAGTGGATTTATGAGTCACTCACTATGAACAGAGCAAGTTCCTATCTTTAGGTGAGTAATGATGGATAACTAGTAGGAAACTGGCATTGCTTGTATGTCAATTCTCCTTAAAACTGTCAGGAGGAGCTCTTCCTTCTGTTGGGATCATTTCAAAAGCCCCAAGGCCACTGTAGGAAGGAAAAGGAGAAAGAAGCATTATACAGTGAGCGTTAGGGTAGCAAAGACCTTGGGGGAAGGGTGCTGTAAATAGAGCCTCATTAGCACAGTCTAGCTGGTGCCTGATTAATTATGGAGCACTTGATAACATCCTGGAGTCATGGAAATCAGGAGAAAAGGTACAGATAATTGAATGGAATTGAAGAACTAGCAGTGTCAAGAGCATTATTAGCATATTTTTGCTGTTGTTGTTCTTGGCATCAGCCCTTGTCACAACTGACTCTGGAATTCAACAGCTGCACATTTTGGTGGAAGAGAGGAAGAAGAGATAGAGAACGAGAATGGCAAGTAGAAGCTGTTGTCCTTTATAGAAGCCCAGAGGTCCACCAGGGTTTGCAACCAGTCCTGTTCTATTGAGTAGTCCAGGCCTTTATCTTTTTTCATTATGAAGAGTTAACTTTTGCCTCAAGCATGGCAATGCCAGTTTCCTGTAGAAGTCATCCTGGGTGTGTGACAATGGTTCACAAGATGAATCACTGGAATTGTATTTAGAAAGCTAATACAAATCACAAGTCTCCTCTCAAGCTATCCTTACTGGTGGTCATTTGCCTACCACCATGAATCAGACAAATCAAGTTTCTGTTTTAGACAATGTAATAAAACTTTATCACTGTGCAAGGTCTGAGTAAATATCCCTTTGTAAAGTGGCACTGTGCACACACCTTTTAAAAAGTAAATGTTTTAGTTGTCAAACTTTTAATTTTCCCTGTAGATATCTGAGTTTTTAAAGGAATCTTTGTGGTTGTTTATTAGTATACTAGAGATAAAATTTTGAGAGAAAATTTGCAATATAAGTGTTTTCATATTAGTCTGGGAGCAAATTTGACAAAACAAACTGAGAAAGCCATAGTAGTTTCTCATCTCTTCCTGGAAAGGGAGAAAGTGGATGTACACCCAGGGACTATGTTGCAATTGTGCACAGAGATTGAGCTGCCCTCTGAGACTAGGAATATGTTCCAGGTCAGTGGAATATTGCTTGACATGCTCAGTTCTGCCTGCAGCCTGCAGTAGGGTGGTGTGGAGATCAAGGGCTGAACAGAGAATGCCAAGGTCTGAGGAGCAGCAGCTGCCTTTGCTGGCTTTTTAGTACAGATAATAAAATAGCTTGGAGCGTATCACAGGAGATAGAATTGGTCTGTAGAAAATACTGCCACCTGGGATACTGCAAGCTTTATCTATCCCAAGTGTTTTTTTTACTTGGTTAAATTTTTTTTCTCTTCTCTCTTTTTTTATTTTGTTAAAGAAATAGAAGAACCAGTCCAGATTGAATAAAAATTGACCTAAATGCTCATTAGAACACAAGCTTACTTGTCTCTCTTAAGATTTATTTTATTTACACTGAAATCACAATATAACCTCCTTATACAGTAGCCCCAGGACATGGGTAAACTTAGGGGCTGGACTCTAGAGAGTGCTTCTAGGCAAATGGATGGTGGGGCATGAGTAGCTATTAGTAGCAGTGCTCTTCTGTAGCTTTTTTTCTTGAAAATCTTTACCCTATATTTGCTTTACCTCAGCAAAGAACTTTTCTTTTGTTTATACTTGTTTCTTCATCTTAGTAGAATTTCTACTCACAGGTAATTTTTAAAAGCACTCTAATATTTCTCTTGCTGTTGAAAAGTAATGTTTCAGGAAGAAGTTTTTCCAGGTGAATCACACATTTCTTCTCTACTGGTTATTAGTAGGACAACTCAAAAGATCTAAAATGGTTTGGGTATGAAAACTGCTAGGTCAACTCATATCAAACATTTACTGTGAACAGGGCAATGTGCTGTTTATCCCAACACCTGCTGGGCCAGATCTTGACAAAATGAGTGTGCAAAATTTTACAAATACCCCATAACCTAGAATATTTTAGACTATTTTTGTTATTAACCCAGAAAATCAGGGAGAGGTCATAAGATTCATCTTAAATTCTTGAGTTTTGTTTTTGTATCTGGGTTTGAAAATCAAGTTTGGACAGCAGTGACTGCTTCAATTTTATTGTTGTTTTTGTATTTATTTAGTTCTGGTATTTACTAGGAGATGCAGCTCAACAAGAGGCTCTCAGTTTAAACTTCTAGATTAGTCCAATTTATTCTTCGCTGACCTTCCTGCTTGCTCCACTGATTTGTTTCTAGAGTGCCTAGAGAGCCAATGGGAATTCCTAGACAAATGCAAACTCAGCTCCCAAGCACCTTGAACCACTAGGGAAAACAAATGTGTGACACACGCACCTCAAGGCTCAAGCGGAGAAGTTATTCTCTCATAGATTCACTATTCAGAAATTATATATGACACCTAAATTTATAAATTGGAATTTCAGTAGATTGCATGCTGAAGTCATAGGGATCAGGAGAAAAAGGTGTTTTTATTGTATCCCCAAGTTTTACCTGGAATTCTGAAGAAAAGCACCATTAAAACATGTACAATGGCTTTTTCAGAATATATATTTTTTTCCTATAAAACATGTTTCTTTGTTAAAATTATTATATACCTAAGGAAGTTTTCAGACAGAAAACCATTCTCTACCAGTGATTTGTCAAATCATTAGTAATAAGCCTACTTCTTAGTATGTACCTCTTTATTATGCAGGCTGATCTCAACATATGGACTGCACACTTTCATATAACTTAACATGGGAAAGACCACAACTAGACACCACTGCTATAATAAAAATGTAACAGATGCTGAGAGGAGTCAAGTGATTTCTTTTCATCTCTATATATTGCACATCACAATATCATTTTCATTTATAAACAATATCCCATTGTGCACATTAATTCAACTTTTGGTTATTTATGCATTTTTTGAACTTCTCTTTGACTTGAACACACTTGTTTAATAAAATTTTCTTTTCAACTTTGGTGTTTTGTTTCCTTTTATTCTCAAGAAGAAAATATTTTAGTAGTTTAGGATATTTAACGAGCATACTTTGTGATTTAGGAATGTAAATGAAATTGTTGCTAGGACTGACACCTCTGAGCCACAACTCGTGACTACGTCTTATTAAAGTAAACGTTTAGAAGAGAAGGGAAATAGACAATCAGGCATTCAGATATTTTGTCAACATGCTGTTAAGTGCCCAGATGTTTTAAAAACATCTGATGTTTGACAATTTTGTTCATTCTCACAGCTGTTTAGTGTTTCATAGGCTCAGAGATGTCCCCTTAATTTGAAGACCTTGATAATCTCTTGTAGCAGTGGATTTCAAATTGCATATTAGAATTCATAGTAAGAAATGTATTTCATATTGTCACCTACTGTATTTATGTATATTCACACCCACATCCACATCCCCCTTGACATAAATGAATAACTGAAACAACAGTTTCACAAAATAATACATAGCCTTTTCACACGTGATGAATTTTATTATTTCCTGTTCTACCCTATTCTATTATATTCTATTCATTATGTTCTATTCCATTTCACTCCATTCCATTATTTTAAAAAACAAATAACTTTCTATATTAATTCCATTGCCTGTGGACTTAATGGGTTGCAACTCCCATTTTGAAAAGTTTTTATTACTTCTACCTCCAACTTTGGGTGTCCCCCTGAT
Organism: Daubentonia madagascariensis; assembly: GCA_023783475.1. Taxonomy (NCBI): domain Eukaryota; kingdom Metazoa; phylum Chordata; class Mammalia; order Primates; family Daubentoniidae; genus Daubentonia; species Daubentonia madagascariensis. Next base: position 15,437,298 of record JAKFHU010001631.1, on the reverse strand, counting down.
AGGCTAATGTCAACATGACCTAATGGTATGTAACCTTCCAATAAAGTTCAGAAAACTAGTGTAGTTCAAGCTTTAATCTTAACAAATACACTATGTGTTCACAGTGTACTTCTTGAGTAATGTAAGGATTTTTAAAAATCTCTATAGTGTTCCCTCCAAGGAAAGAGAAGGGGACAGGGTATCTCATGTACCATTGCTTTTCAGAAGTTTTAATTACCAAACTTAGTGAAGACTTTCTGGAGAGAAAATCAGCTGTCAGCAGTAGCAGGCAAGATGCCAGTTCACTTAGTAGCTGTCAGCTACTTATAGCTACCATTCCCCAATGCCATCCTTTATTTAATCAGAATGGAGGAGCCTCAGTATACCACATTTGGCTGTGCAGGTGAGGGGTGATATACTGCCCTGCTATGAAATGAATACTTGTGTTCCCCCAAAATTCTAACCCCCAAAGTGATGGTATTAGGAGGTGGGGCCTTTGGCATGTGATTAAGTCATCCCACAGATGATGAGCAAAGATTAGTGCCCTTATAAAAGAGACACAGGAGAGCTCTCTTGTTCCTTCTACCATGTGAGGTTTACAGTGAGAAGGTGGCCCTCAATGAGGAAGGGGGCCCTCACCAGAAACTGAATCTATGGCACCTTGATCTTGGATTTCCCAGCCTCCAGAACTATGGCAAGTAAATTTCTGTTGTTTATAAGCCACTCAGATATTTTGTTATACCATTCCTAGTAAACTAGGACTGCCCCACTGTCTGATGAATTAAAAAGCCATTTAAAAAGCTTTTTAATCTTGTTTTTATGAACAGTTAGCACCTACAAATCACCTTCTTGCACTAAGCACACCACTTGCTTTGTGTCTTGGTGACCTGAATGTGAAAATGTCAGAGGAGATCTTGTTTTTCTGGTAGCCTCCTGTCCAAACTGTTTAGGCTTCTCATTCAACTTCTGACCATTAATCTGACCATATTACTTTTATAAATCTAAAGCAAATCTCTCTAGGGTCCTCATTACCTTCAGAGATTCACAAACCCTGAGATCTTTAAACAAGATTACTCTTATCACTCCCAGAAAAATGAAAATCTCTCCTGCCTTTAATGATTTCTGTGAAAGAAGAACAAACCTCAGGCCTTCATAATATACACCAGTATTTCTTCTGAATGATAGTATTTGTTTCACTCTTAAATCGTTCCTGCTTAAATTTGAACATATTGTTTCATTTTCTCTCTTTATGAAAATGAAAAACAATTGCTTCTTACCACTTTTGTAAAAAGAAAAGCAATTGAAAACCATACATATTTATGTATTTAATTGCAGGATGAATAATACAAATCTTTTAAGTTTTCCCTCAAATATTTTAATAAGTATTACCCTTACAGCTATATGCTCCTCTAAATTATGTTAATGTCCTCACCTTCTGTCCTTTATGGTAGAGGCCAGAAACCTAGCCAGAATGGCAGTCAGTCTATGGCATGACTATAAGTGTCAAATTTCCTAAACATTGTCCTTCTAATCACACATCCCAGCTTTTTCTATGTCGGTGATTTAAATTGAAAAGACACCAAGTACATATTTCTTCAATGGATGCCTTTAACTACATTGCTATTTGGCTAATAAATTTCCACTTCTGGATTTGTGTGTTTCTTTTTTATTTGTTTTTCTTCCCATTCTTTATTTTTTCTTTGTAACCGTAGCATTATTCATTTTTATTCCTAGAACTTTTCATCTGTGTGTGATCACTTTTCTAATTTCTCAAGGTAACTTTGAATTCTAATCTGATTACTTTATTACTCCTTATGTTTGTGTAATCTGAAAAATTAATAATCATCTCTCTATCCCATTATTCAGATAACCAATGAAATGGTCTTGCTTCCAAGAATAACTCATCCTGAAAACCAATTATTTAGTGTATCCAAGAAAATAATATCAACTGATGAATTCTTGGTATATTTCTACAGCCAGCTGTGCCTATATAATGCAGGAATCTAATGGTTCTGTGGTCCTGATACTTCTCAGTGTGTAGAATTCCCATGGAAGCTGCACATCTACCAAAATTCATTGAAATGTGTTAAGAATTACAAAAAACTATTTCCATATGGAAAATTCATTGGCTGCCATTTGGTTTTCAGATGGTATACTGTAGACAAAATTGAATTTAAGTTGTTTCTTGTTCCTTTTATAGAGTATCACATTTGGTCAGATTTAGCGCATTTAAATGTTATTGTGAAATGATCTAACACACTGCAGGTACTAACTGTACATACTAACTGAACTCTTGGATGGAAGTGTTGATTGGGAGGAATACTTGATAGTGTTCTGTAGTCATGTTGGAGTCCAGCTGACGGAGACATCTGGTAATGAAAGGAGGCAGGGAATAAAATATTCTCCTGGTTTGAAAACGTTATTTTAGTCTTTCACCTGCTTTCAGGATGAAATGTAGAAGATGTACAAAATCTCCACATGTATGATGGAGAATTTCATTAAATATATCTTAATTATTTCTCCAAATTTCTCAAAAGTAATCATGGCTATTTGTAGTTTTTTATTAATATATATTATACTTCAACATACATCTTGTACATGAGTATTTTTTTCTCCCCTAGGAATGATTTATTTTCAAATATATTATGAGCAGGAAGGCATAGACTCACTGACAAATGAGAAATAATGTAGGGATTTATCTAAATGGAACCAAATGGAACAATATTTAAAGTTTTGTCCATTCTGTCAGTCAGTTTATTCCGTCACTCTCTAGGTATCTGTGGAATTCATATTCTGTATACCAGGAGATGGGTAGGGAAAAAAAGAAAACACTGAATACAGAGTCTGTCTTCCAGAAGTTTATAGATTATATAGGAAGACAAGTCATATTTATACGAAACAGTGCATAGTGATAAGAGGTGGTAAGCATTTAAGGCCAAAATTGGCAATAAAGAGAGGGGTGTGGGCTCGTGTGGTCTGAGGGCGGGAATTAGATAATAAAGAAGGCCTCAGAATTACCCACCTCAAACACGGAGCTTACCCAAGGCCAGATTCCAGGGCAATTTTCTCTTTAGGGAAGAAAATTTATGAAGCTTTAGTCCATTCATCCAGGTGACTCAGAATCATACCAGTCTGTTTGCTGGTCCAGCTATATACTGTGTACCGGTTCTAAGGCTTTGGTCCCTGTGTGGTGCCTGGGATAAAGCCATAGTCATATACTCTGCTGCCAGGTATTTAACCTCATTCTCTATGCTTTTGTACCTTTGATAGTCAACCAAGGAATGTCTAATATAATTGCCAAACCAAGGAATGAATTATAGTATTTTAAGTAAGCGTGTGTTTGCAGAATTTGCCACCAACACACAGGTGACAGGTTGCAACCTAGACCCATCTAGGAGGATAACCCAGGCTAGTGGATTGGCAGATGGATATGTTGGAAGTCCTAGCGTCTTCATTTGTGGGATCATTTGTTTCTGAAATATTTGATCGTAGGTACAGTTAAGTCAACTAAGGCGGAATGATGCCAATAGACTGGGAGAAGAATAAGGGTTAAGAGACTAGAGGATAAGAGGATGAAAAGTGCATTTGATGGGAAGGAGAAACAAGATAGATGGAAGGATGGGGCTGGAGCCCCTTAGGGAAGAGACCGCGCTGTGTTTTTCATTGTGTACTCAGTGCCTAGCACAGTATCTGAAACATAGTATATAAACATCAAAATCTGCTGAGTGACAGATTGAGAGAGAATATCAGATTTGAGATTCTGGAAGTTGAGTAATATCAAATAATGATAACGGAGAAAAAGTGGTGCCACTAGTGGACGCCAAGATTGAAGAAGTGTGACACCAGAGCATCATCTGGACATTGAGCGATTATGAAGCCAGATTATTGCCTAGAGGAAGCTGATTTAATCACCAAAAAAAGAAGAATGGAACTCTCAAAGATAATAAAAGGAGAAAATGAGTTTAAAGCCCATTGGGGAACAAAGAATAAGCAGATCTCTTATCCTAGCCCCTTGATTGGTGGAAGTGGTACACCAAAGAGACAGGTAACAAACTTAAAAAAATGAGATGTTGCATGGTAATTTTGGTTAAACCATATTTAGCAAGAGAAAGAAATGGTCCTAATCAGAAATGTAAGGGGATTTGCTCAGAACAGAACAGAAGTTCCAAATAAAAGAGACACACATAGAGCCAGAGCTGGAAGAAAAGAGCCTAGGAAGAGTGGAGCTGATCTGAATAAGGTTGAGAACACAGGAATATAAAGAAAGAGTGAAAGTAATAATAGGAATTAGGGAAAGTGCTTCAAGGGGAATTGAGAAAATGATTTTTATAATCGTGTATCTATTTTGCTGCTATTACTGAGTATCCAACTGGAAATATCCAGTGGGCAGATGAGCACATTTGAATGCAATTATTTAAAACATTTTATAATGTCTATCATTTTGATTGCTTTTTAATTTCTAATATTTTGCAAAGGAAATGGGCACTGTGACAAAACATAAACAATCAATACTGGAGGGGAGTTTAAGATTAAGATATTGAAGATAGCATTTAGGGAACACTTTCTATGCATCAGGCAGGGTTAGAAAAGCTTTAAAGGTAGCAATTTATACAATCTCCAAACAGGTGTTATGGGGTAAATGCCAGTATTGTCCCCAAACCATGGGACACAAAAAAGGTAAATAAATTAGCCTACATTTACACAGAAATTTAGTAACAGAGCCGGGATTGGATCCTAACCAAAATTTTCAACCACTACACTATTTTGCTTCCCAATATTAACATGGTTTTTAATACTAAACCTCTCTGACAACCATCAACCTTTCCCTGTGATTGTAGTACCCTCCTCTTGACAGAGAGTATTCATTTTTCTACATTTAGCAAGAACAGGTAGAATGGTTTAAACAATAGAGGGAGTAAACACTGACAGAATAATGTGAGACAACATGCAAGCATTACAAAGAGATGAAGGATGACATATCATAATTCAATGGGACGATAAAATGTGATGGATTTCCTAACCACCCAATCTTTCACTGACAGGCTTGTCCCTTTTCTTCTGATGCAGCTTGATTACACTGGCCTGCAAGGTATCGAATAGCCCTAGTGTTAAAAGCTACTATGATAAACTGTCCATCACTCACTCAGAGGTGAGATGAAGTAGGTTATAGATAACTAAACCTTTCTTAAAAGTATCTGAATTGGTTGTCTATGCTATCCTCAATTCACCCAATATCTACAAAATCTCATTGAGTATAAGGCCCAGGAAATAAGAGGTATATCCGATAAGGTTGGAAAATTTGAAATCCCTAGATTGTAAGCTACTTGAGAGCTGCTGGGAACAATGATCAGATCATTTCTTCTAGTGCCATGCATAAAAAACAGATTTTCTGTGTTCATGGAATTAAATTTAATTAACAGAGAGGCAATAAAATGTTTATATGATATATGTAAAATTACAGACTTTTACTAGTATAAATTTAAAATGTTGATTTAGATCCATATTGATTGACTTGGAGTGATGTCCACAGCGTATTGTTGGATGAAAGAAGGAAAGTTCCAAAATATAACATAGACTAGCATTTCATTTATGTTATCTAAGAAGAATATTGTATATGTATAGCTCTCTATAACTGAATAGTCTGGAGGCCATATAGCATAGTGGTTGAGTATGTGGGCTTTGAAATTAGACCACTAGGATTTAAATGGTCTAATGGTCGACTCCCATCAGTTGAGTAATTTTGAGTTAATTACTTAATTTTTCAGTGCCTCAATTTTATGATTGTAAAATGGGGTCATAATAGAGAGCTTACCTCATAGAATTATCATGAACATTAAAAGCGATCATATGTATAAAGATATTTACTACTGTGCCTGGTTTACAGTAAGCATGCTAATAATTTATTATTATAATTATTATTTCTTATTATCATGAGGTAAATATGGTTGTCATCTTTGTACTTTTTTCCTCTGTTATTATTTTAAGTGAAAATATCATTTTATAATTAGATAAAAATAAAGCGTTTTATAATTTTGAGGAAGAAAACATACAGAATTTTTGTATTGGAAGGGAGTATAGGTGGGATATATCCCAATTTTCCAAGTACAGGGACCCCCAACGTAAATTTTCTAACAGATTGACATTCAACCTCTGCAGAAACTCCTCAAGCTACCTTCTAACTAGACTGTCCATTCTCTGAGGACAGATCTTATATCTCCAGTCTTTTTGAATGCACCAAGGAGTAGTCATTGCCTAAATACTACTTTAATGAGGTATGCTTAGAGAAATCAAGAGCCTTCATCATTTCCCTCCCAAAGTATAGCAACCCTATCATGCAATGTACTTAGATGCTTAACACAAACCTCATTCTACCTTTGCATCTGTGAAGGTTCCAGTAACATGGCCTCCCAGAGGCGTGAAGAAGAAATACCCATCCCTTGCATTCTCCTGGATGTTTTTCACAAGAAGAGCTTATATGCACAAGAGTTTAACTTTCCTTGGCATCACTAACCTTAACACCCATCTTCCAACCCATACCCTGAGTCCATGAGTCGTTAAAAAGCACATTAAGAAGACAGCAGCGAGAGTATAGTACTAAGGGCTGCCCATGAGGGAATAGCCATAGGAGTTCCTGACTCTGTGCCCTTTTACAAGTTGTCCCACTTAAATATTTCATTCAGTAATTCCCAGAATTATCTTAGGATCTGGGGGTGGAGGGAGAAAAGAAAGGAAACCTGTACTTTAGAATGCATATTCCAGGTTACCTTTAAGACCTGGGTTCTTAACCCAGGGTTAATAGTGTATTAACAACTCCCCAACCTTTACCCTGACTCAAATTACCTGTGGCCCTACCCATACCCAAGGGTCCTCTAAGAGTAAACCTTTAGCCAAAAAGGTACCCTGCCTTTGGGTAGAACTATGTGCGGGGAGCATTGACAAGGGAAGCACTAAAATATTTGTGGGATGAATAGAGTTAAATTAGACATTATATAGCATACAGCTCTAAAAGAATAAGAAGCCAAGTATAGGACTTAACAATACACAAACAGTGAAAAAGATTAGATATATACCACTTCCATTCTGATAGGCATTAAGAAGATTGGGCTTGCTTTTGCCCCCTCATAGGTTGTATCCACTCTGTCACTGTAAAGTAAGCCCTGATTTTCAAGCAATAATCAATACATGTTTATACAAAGCCAGAGAATAGGAACAAACAGCCTCAACTCAGGCAACTACTCTGTTCACTAAGAACACATTCATTAGCCCTCCTATTCCTCTCTTCTTTTGGTGACCTCCAGGATTCTTGGCTCTGCCTGCCTATTTGGACTTAAGGCTACCCTTATCTCCTTAAGTTGACCTCTCTTGGCTTGCCCTGGAAAAAGAAACTATTTCTCTGCTGTTACAGTAAATTTTAAAATTAGCAATGTTGAGAACTGTGTCAAAGGACCAGGAAGACACTATTAAGATATATTTATAATCTTCTGGAAAACTCTTCCCCTAAAAGAAATGAGGAATTTTTTGAACTCTGAGAAGTATTAGTTTGCTATTTTTATTCTGATGTTCTCAGAAGAAGACATAGACTTTATTGTGGCTTTCTTTACATAGTCAATACAACATCAGGACCCAACAATAAACACGTCTGTTTACGGCATTGAAAACCAAAGACTTCCAGAAGTAATTAAAAGCAGTACAAATCCATGGATGCATGCTTGGTCCTGCTCAGGCTACTTGCTAATTCTATACATCGGTTTCCTCATCTATAAACCAGGGATAACAATTGTCCTTGCCTCTTACTCAGGATCAAATGAGTAAGCCCTGTGTGGGGGTTAGCTAATTTTCTTATTTTCCTTCTTCTACCATTTAGCTATTTTTTTGCTCTTCAGCTGCACCTTCCCCCCCATGAACTAATTCCATTTGTCTATCTTTTATAATTTACAAAGCCTTGTGACTTTACCCCATCCCTTCTTCATCAATTCTTCAGAACTTAATTTTCCTCTTTTGTTAATGTCATATTATCCATTAATTATCAAAATGTCTAAATAAGAAAATATATATTTTCTATTAAGGGTTATACATATCTCCTGTTCTCTTTGGCAAGTATAGCACTTTGCAAATATTTTTTTTTCTCTTAAAGGAAACAAAATGTACAGCATGCCATCTCTAGCTCCCTTGTGAAAAATATGTTTTTTAAATGACAATTGTAATGTTTTTACTTTCTATATATGAATATGACAAGCATTATCTTAAAACTGCATTTTTGCAAATGGTGGTACAAACCTTTCCACTGTTGTTGCTTAATTTGATTAGCATTATTCTTGAAATCTTACAAGTGACAATTTTAGCATTAATTAAATTTATATTAATATTAGGCCTCAGATAGAAACTGTGCTAGAGATATTGTTAAAATATGATTGCATTCCTATGGGTCAATGATTTAAAATCACTCTAGTTGGCAGTAATCTGCTTTTTGAAAGAACATGAATGATCAAGCATGAATACATGGGACCATATTAGAAGTATAATTTTTGAAAAGACTCAAAACTACCCTCTTTTTTCTATATTCCCTATTTTCTCTTAATTTGCACAGCATAAAAAAACTGAACTGTCTGGCATATTTTAACTTTACCATGGTGTCTCATAGTGTGAACATAGGGGGACTAGCATTTATAGATATCTTTTGCACAGTTATAGTATATTAGATGAAAATATATATTTTTATCCTACTTATTCTTATATAGATTAACTGACTGAAAACTTTCTTGTTATATTAAGACCATGGCTCTACCTTGTGAGCAAGATATTCTTTTATATTTATTATATTTATTCTTTTTTATCTACTGGGATACTAATCATCGAATTTGAAATGAAATAAACTGATCAAGACTAATTTATTTATTCAAGCCATTTTTGAGGATTCAGTATACGCCAAGCCTTCTTCCACACCCTGGAGATAGAGAAATGAGAAAGATATAATCTACATCATCCATGAGCTGTTGTTATAGTGGAAGGCAAACCTATAAGCTAACAAATAAATGTCAAAACATTTTTAAGTGCCCTGATGAAATTGTATAGAGGGCACAGTAGTGGCTTAAGGAAGGAGCTGCCAATTATACATGGGAGTGTTGTTTAAAGGGATATTCTTAAATTTAGTTGTCAAAGTCAAGATTAGCTAACTAAGAGAAAAGGGAAAAGGAGAAAAAATTCATTCTAGCAGAAAAAGTTTTAAAAGCATAAAACAGTATAGGACTTGGAAAATCAGGTTTAGTAAATTGTGGCAAGACTTAAGGCTATATACAAACAAGCATCCTTAGGCCTAATGACACAAAGGGTCTGACTTTGAAGAATATGATCTCATGGTTGTTTTTGAAGATCAGACTTAAAGAGCGTGAAGGATAAATTTGAGATATTATAGAAATAATTATTCTCCTGATGTAATCCAGGAGAGAAATATAGATGTCAGGAACCAAGAAGAATCCTTGATGATAGATGCATAGATTTAAGAGATATATAATGAAGGGAGATTAGCAAAAACTTGGACCTTGATTAGAGATGGAGGATGATGGGGAAGAAGGGATGGGCTGGTGATGGCCATCGGCTACATTGTTTGGATAACTTAGAGGATACTATCGTCAATAACTGATAAAAGAAATAAATTTAAAAATCAAGTTTTGAGGAAAGTTCAGTTTGTGGCATAACAAGTTATCTTCAAACTTAGCAGTTAAAGTAGCAAGCTTATATTATCTCATTTTTTCTTTGGGTCAGAAATTTGGGAGAAGCTCAGATGAGTGGTTATGGCCCAGGGTCTGTCATGACATTGCATTCAAGATGTTGGCCAGCGTTGCAGTCATCTGAAGGCTTAACTGAGGCTGGAGGATCTATTTGCAAAATGATTTACTCCCATGACTGTTGGCTAGTTTCTTATCACATGTGTTTCTCCATATATCTGCTTGAATATCCTCATGAAATGGTAGTTGGCTTTTCCCAGAGAAAGTGATTCAAGAGAATCAAGGAAGAAGCCACAATGTCTTTTAGGAGTCACGCGTAGGTTCTGAAATACTGCTGGTCTGTGGTTACACAGTTCAGCACAATTTAATGTGGGGAAGGAACTCAAAAAGGGCATGAATACCAGGAGGCGCGGATCCTTAGGGCCATCTTGGAGTCTGGCTACCACAATACGTATTGGGTTTAAGTGCCAGGAGGTAGTAAGCAGTCGGATATATGGGTCTGGAACACAGAAGGAGAGTTCTGTCTTGAGAAAAGAGTGTTTAAAGGGATGACAGATAAAGGCAAAAACTTAACATTTGGGAATATCTGCATTCAAAAGTTGGTAAGAGGGAAACATGATTTTAAAAATCTGAGAAGGGAGGGATCAGGGAATGAGGAGAGTAGCCAGAAGAGAATCAGAGCCCTGAAACCAAAAGTGGTGAGTTTCACATAGCGCAAAGAAAGATTAGGAACAATACATTGGATTTGGTAATTATGAGATAACTAATGACCTTCATCAGTGAATTAGGAGAAGAATAGAAAGCCAGTGACACAGAATATGAAAAGGAAGTGAGGAAATGGAAACAATAGCAACAATAGCAGTAATTATACCTTCAGGGGCTTGGCTAAGAAAGAAGGAGAAAGGGGGGGGCCAAGACAGACAGAGGAACAGGAGAGAGGATCACAGATGTGACAGGAGGAAACTGAGCATGTGGGGAGAAGATGGCTAAGCATTTAGGAGACACAAAGGGTGAGGGGAAGAGGAGGGTCCTGGAGGACAGAGATTTTCACAGGAAGAGTTCGGGCGGAAGGCTTACTCTAAATTTGGATAAAATTCTCCTCTTCCTCTGAGGTACGTTTCTGCAGAGATATGAAATAGGTTATGGGTATTATCAGTGGAAAATTGAGGTGGTTCATGCTAGAGAGAATCAATTTTTGTTAAAAAGTATAAGAGTTCTTGTGACAATGTGATCTTTAGCAGTAGAGTCGAGGACCTAAGGAAATGAGTAGTTGGGAAGAGCGTCATGGAGAGTGGAAATGGATGACCACCCCAGGATGGCGAAGTGTTCCAGGGGCTCTACAGAGATTGAAAATCATAAATGTATAGTGGCACCAATGGGTACTTTTGAACTTAAAAATACAGAGTTTAGAAAACTAGGCAAAGGAGAGGCCATGTTGTTTGGTGGTTTAAGCAGGCTCTGAAACTGGATTGCCTGACTTTAAATGCAGTTCCGCCACTTAAAGCTGTGCAATCGAAGGCAGATTAACCTCTCTTAGACTGTATCCTCATCTGTGAGAGGGAGGTAATAATAGTATCTACCTTACAGAGTTGCTGTGAGAATTAAATAAGTTAATACACATAAAACGTTTAGAAAAACGGATGGTACATAGTGAACATTCAATAAAAAGTAGCTGTTATTATGAGGGTTGTATTTTATTTGTCTGTATTAAAAAGGTTACTTGCAAATATTTGTTTGTGTTATTTTAATAAACAGTAAAGTTTAGCTTCAAGCATTTTTAAAAACAAGTTTGAAATACAATAAACGAATTTTCTTGAACTATTTGTAATCTGATTTTATAGATCAAGGAGTTTCATTTAAGTGCTGAAAGGAAATGCAATGCATGATCAATAAGGTGACAACTAAACCCACCATGTGATACAAGATAGTATAGATAACCAATAAACACTGCTATCCACCTGGTAATCTGCCCTGCTTTTTACAGTGCTTTGTCTAGATAAAGAGTCCAGACCCCAAATTGTTATAACTATTATCCTGTACCTCCTCATTTTTGTGAAGTTTGTTAAAATTACCATTTTTTAAATTAGTTTTCCTTATGGAGATCCTTCAGTTAATACCAGGGGGTTCAACATTTCAAAATTCTTAAGTTAAGCATAAATATGTACATCAATCTAATGTTCAATAAAATTTCTTTTTGCAATTGTCTTTCACTCCACCAGAAAGTTCTGGAAAAGCCAGGTGAAGTGTAAGAATTGTGTGAACTAAGAGGTCAAGGACCTTGGTTCATTCCTACAATCCCAGAACTCTGGGGGGCTGAGACAGGAGGATCTCTTGAGGCTAGGAGTTTGAGGACAGTCTGGGCAACATAGCGAGAGTTTTTACAAAAAATTTTTTTAAAAAATTAGCCAGGTGTGGTCGCATGCACTTGGCGTCCTAGCTACTTGGGAGGTTGAGGCAGGAGGATTGCTTGGGCCAGGAGCTTGAGACTGCAGTGAGCTATGATTATGCCACTGCATTCCAGCCTAGACATAGAGCAAGACCCTGTCTCAAAAAAAAAAAAAAAAAAATTGTGTGAACTAAAGCTAGGCTTTAGTGTCTAATGTCAGTGTTTTTCTATGTAGTTATGGCCAGAAGGGAATTTGTTTGCATTTGTTTATTCTAAATGGAAAAGAGAAGTTTTCTGAATTAGAATACTAGTTTCATGAAATGCAGTATTTGGCACAGAAGCAGTTTAGAACATAGGTTAGTATACTTCCAGAAAGGACCATGGTTGGTCTAGGAAATAAGACAGCCCAATAATTGTAAGAACATCGCCCTGTCTTCTGTGTGAAATGGATTCCAGCATTGTACTTCACTCTGGATTGATCTGGACATTAGATTTTGCATTGATGATGAATTTTCTTCCCAACTTCTCAAGCATAGAAAATGAGGAAATTAACAACTACTTTATAGAGTTGTTGTGAGTATTAAATAAGTTAATATATGCAAAGCATTTACGGAGTGATTTTGAAGATCCACTAATCAAACCTATATTTGCAAATTAAATCAGAAATATTGAAAAAAAATCCCTAGGTTGGAGAGAGGAAGAAATGAAAAGAGTTTGGTTATGGGCACAAACACACAGTTAGAGAAAAGAAATTGGTGCTAATGTTCGCAAGCAGACTGAGCAGACTAGGGTCATTGCACAATGTCACATATATCTCAAGGTAGCTAGAAGAGAGGACTTGAAATGACACCAATACATACAAATAATAGATATGCGAGGTGAAGGACACCCCAAATGTCCTGACTTGATCATTACACATTCTGTGCATGTAACAAACACTCACACATATCCCGTAAAAATGTAAAATATTATATGTCAATAAAAGAGAAAAAAGAATCACTAGTGCAGTTTTTATATGTGAAACAAAGAGATTATGGAGTTAATTTTATGTTTATCAATTGTAGCCATACAGCGCATTAGAGATCAGCTAAATCTTAAAAATGAATGGGTAACTGTAGGGCAGGAAAGTGGTTAAAAAAGGTCAAACAGGTAATTGTTGACTCATCTAGGTTCATTATCATATCAAATACATTTATGTCAAATCACATGGAGTGAAGTGTTTTAGTCAGTCATTATTTTTTAAACTTGGTGCCATGACTTGTGCTGTTGAAGCGTGTTGTTGAAGTGTGACTGACAGCTCCCCACGTGTGTGCTCTCCAGGCTGGATAAGCACGTTGGCACACACTCTGCATTTTTGGGTAAGCTCTGTGGATTTACCTGCTTTCTTACATGTGCTGTGCTTGGTGCAGTACTACACTTGTAATGGCTCACATAGATCTCTTGATTCTGTGGTTAATTAAGATGTATTTTGCAGCGCAGCCCATGGATTCCAAGTCTCAGAGGATTAGTCGATAGTTTTCTGTGGCTCTGCCATTAGCAGAGTAAACTGTCTTAAAGACATAGTGTGTTTTTGTTAAGTGTGTGCATTTTATTATATTTCAGGAGATTTGATGTGCTGCCATAGCAGCCGGAGATGGAGAGAGGTAGGCAGCTGTGATAAGGTAGAAACATAAATGGACTGGGGTTCTAATTTCAGATCAAAGCACTACACACTGAGAAACTGGGGTAGAATTAATCTAGAACCTGTCCTCATCTACAAAAAAAGACATCTCTTGCCACCAACATCATAATATTGTTGTAAGCACCAATCCATTAGAGTAAAAGAAAGTGCTTTGAAGTTTATGAAACATTATACATGAGCTTTGGAATAGTCAAGAATCAATGAAAAATTCAGAGTATTACTTTACAATGCACATAGGAAGAGAATGAGGCACAGACTGAGAAGTGAGAAGTGGGCAGTTGGAGTCACAGGCTTGAAAGGAAAGGAGTGTGAGAAAGAAAAGCTGTGGTTTTACAGGAAAATAAAAGGGGGTTGGTTCCATGTAGGGCAGTAGAAATAAAGAGGCAGGATAGCAAAAGCATGAGGTAAAACAAGGGGGAGTGTTTACTTTTAACAACTCCCATCCCTTTGGACTATTGTGCTGCCTACGTTTTAGCTATTTCTATGCCAAAGAACTACTCAGGTCTGTCTTTGATACTGCAGGTTCACAAGGATCATGTTGATGCCGTGGCAGAGTGAATACCCCCTTACTTTTCCCAAAGCTCTTGCGGCTGAATACAACAGACTCAAGGCTCTCATCTCAGTGGACTGTACTGGTCTCATGGCTGTAATCCTCTTACAGCAGTGCACACTCAGCCAGTTGTGCTATCACCATAAACCTCCAAAGCATCTGGCAAAAGGTGCTTGCCATCACCACATTGGTTTTCTACCACCTGTATATGTCCCTGGAAGGGGACACCTCCGTGGTCACCAGCGGCTGAGCTATTGCATTTAGAATAAAGAAAAAAGGCAATGGAGTTTGGATAATTTTTCAAGGAAATATTTGGTTACTCAAGAGCTGGCCCATGCAAAGACTTAGAAGTATTCTGTTTGTTTTCAATGTGTAGATATGAAGGAAGGAAGAGGATGGTTGACTTATTTCACTGTCTGCAATTGAGAGAATTTATTTCAGAGAGGTAAGGGAAATTCACACATAACTAGGTGTATAGCAGAGACAAAGATGTGTAAGGGGATGGATTTTCTGTGTTGTTTGACTAATGCATTTCCGTGCCTACTATCAAAGCTAAATCACTTATCAGTGAAACCAGAAAGAAACTGGACTCTAATTTCAGACGGCTATTATGTAAATTTTCCCACAGTTTCCTAAAATTACAAAATGATTGAACATCAGATTTTATTTCTGATGAATTTGGGAAGTATAAGTTTTTCTTTTTCTTCTTCTGCCTTTAGCCCTCAACTAAATGAATAAATCAGGTGACTTTATGAAGACTCTAATTTCTTCACTATGATTTCACACCGTGGTGGATACTGAGGAAACATATGTTAATGATGACATTATGATTCACTTAACGGGTGTAACACATCTACTATTGGGATTACCACATTTGCTGATAAAATCTAAATTAACTTTTTGGGATCACATATGGGAATTCCCAAATGCCTATCACCAAAATGAATGGTGAGTGGTTTACCCCTCTGTAAGAACTCATTTATCCCTTCTCCAAAATTATTTTTCCTAAAGGGCATTAAGTCTTAGTTACCTAAATCCCCACAGAATGCAATTCAGGGATAAATTCTAAATAGGGAGAGAGAAAACTAATTTATGACATGGCATGTTTCTTCTGAAGTACCGTATATACTTAGAATTCCAGGATTTAACAGTCCAAGTTTTAAAGATTTGTTAACAATTCAAAGGTCTATTTCAAGGGGTAACTTATGATATTGCCAAGTGTACAATTTAAATAATATGGTGGGAACTAGGTATTTGGAAGCATGTCACTGGCCCACCACCCAGCAACACAGTTCAATATGGATTCAAAGTTCCCCCTTTATTTCCATGGACTCTGATTCACTCGCCGAGGGTCTGAAAAGGTCACTTTATGTTCTATTGGGAAAATAATATAATATTCCAAAGTTTAGAAATCAGAGAAGATCTCAGAAGTAACTAGTGAGAACATCAAGACTGATTTTTTGTTTCAAGCACAATGACTTTGCTATCCTTATCTCATATCCTCTCTGCCACCCAACCCCCAGAACTTTTTGCATAGGACTAAAGCCAGAGTAACAAGTGAATATCCAGTATTAACTTCTTTAGTAAGTAAGTAGAAAATCTGTGATTCACATCTATATCTGACTTTCAAACCCATAACTCCTTCCACTACTCTGTGTCACACTCAAATTACATACACCATGTTCAGGAGTTTGGTTCTTTCCCAATCTCAGGTCCTAAAACCCTGATTATCCCTCTGTATGTGGGCTCCAGAGGCCTTAGTTAAGGAGTATTCAGCTATTCCTGTCTGCAAACACTGTGCCCTCTTGGGATGAGACTTTCTGGTAAAAGAGGAAGAAAATCAGAGACTCGGGGTGCTCATCTAACTTTTATGTTTTCAAAGACAGTTTTGTAGACTTAAGACTTTTGCTTTGGGGGAGTTCAATGGTGGCTTTCTGGATTATTCTGCATCTTGATTTTGTGGAAGCAGAGCCCTGCATCATTCTTAAAAACACACTTCCCAGAGAGAAGTTGTATATCTCTCAAATCCCACAGGCATCTCTACACTTATGCTGAGAAAGAAGTTGCTAATGGAGTTTAAAAGGTTACTATCATTAATGAAAAATAAATTTAAAGCAAATGGCCTTCCTTCAAAGAAGGAACATTCAGAATGAGCATTGTTAAATGAAATGAAAGACAGATTAGTCCTTGCAATGTTTTCCTAGTGCATTTTCCCCATTTCTGTTCATAACTGTCTGCCACCTCAGAGTCCTCCCTGGAACCTGATTAGACTTCAGGGCCTTCATAATGTTCGAAGGTGAGCTCGGATCAATTTCCTCCATCTTTTCTGCCATGGTAAATCATTTATTGGGATGAATGTTTTACAAAGCCAGGCAAGAGGAAAACTCATGAAAAATAAATATGGTAAAATACACTATTCTGTCCTGCAGTAGTCTTGGAGGCTTCATCATGGCATTGAAGCAGTTAGAACAGTTCCCCTTATTTGGTCTCATTGTGGCCAGTTGAACTCAATTAACATGTAGTGCCACTGAGGCCATGAGGGTGCATTTTATTTCCTCACATATCGTTTGATTCACTCTATTCTATGGCCACAGATTTCTTAGTCTGATCTAGCAAGCAACAGGGGCATTTAGTCATCCAGGTGAGGTGGATGGATTAATGTTTACTCATTCTTACTGAAAACAAAACAAGCAAGCAAACAAACCAATGGAAGCAAGGAAAGTGTCTCATCTGATGGCTCATTGAGCCTATTTCTAAAAATTGACAGAATAATATGCACATAATGTACATTTAAATTTAACAAATTCAAATTTATTCTATAAAAATAACTTACTAATAACCAATGGGCAAAGTTACAAGAATTGGTTTTCTAATAATAAAGTTATTTTTACAATTGAATATTTGAGTTATATCCCCTGGGCTAATAATATGGCATCATAACCATTAAAATCAAAGTAAACAAAAAAACCAACATTTATAGCAACGGTGACAACTTTGGTCTCCAATTGCATTAACTCTGCCTAATTTTCCCCTTGCCTTTGTTAGAAACTCTCATGCTTCTAATATCAGAAGATAAAATGAGGGATGAAGGTATTAATTTATGTGCCCCTAATCTCATAATCTGATTTAGTTTAAACCTCATGACTGCATCAGAATGGGTAGAATTATTCCCATTTTACTGATAAAGGAACTGAGGCTAAATAATGTGCTTAAAGTCATACAATTAGTGAGAGTGAACCAGGTTTCAAATCAGGCTTGCCTAAAATTTAGAAGGTGCCTTATAGACATTCTAATTCTAGATAGGTGGAAATTAAAAACTGGAAACATGTCTAAAGGAGAAAGGAGCATGTCAGTCACGCAGGCAGGATCAGAGTAACATTATAGAATGGAGAAGAATGCTGATTCTCGGATATTATACCAAAAGAATGTAAATTAGAGGAAAAGCCTTCTAAATTTCTCTTGTGGATGACACCTTTTCATAGTTGTACCATCTTGACTGGTTTTTGATTAAATCTTTCCAGAGCCCTCCTGTGGGAATTGTGCAGATGCTCTGATGATGTCTTTTGTCAAGAGGAGGAACTCAGAATATTTCTGATTGTCATTTCATTCCCAGAAGCATTTGGTAGATTTGAGTTGATGACTCTTTTCTGTACCTTCACTCCTCCACTCCATCCAGTCCATCTGCTACACTGCCATATATTAATTGAAGGAGAATTTGGCATTCATCAAATCATTGCCCGATGCAAGAATATCATCGGCTCATCCAGATTTTCAAGGCTTTCTGATATATGTTCAGCTGTAGCTATCCATTCACAATTCCAGCTCTTTCCCCAGCACACACACACTTTGCTGTGGCCACATTCTCATAATTTACATCGGGCACATCCCCACCTATCCACTCTGACCTAAGTGCTTCTGTTGTCCTGGAATTTCTTTCCAACTTTGATTTGCATTTCTGAATCAAGTCATTATCTGAATCAAGTCATTTAAAATATTTTAATACTTAGAAGATATAAGGAAGTATAAAGAATTATTAAAAATGGTTCTCATAATCTCAAAAACCAGATAAAAACTGCAAACCTTATTTTTAGCCTTTTTGTATATTCTCTTCAATTATGCACATATGTTCTTACAAAATATGGGTCATACTACATAAAATGTTTTGTGCCTTTTTATTGATATGGTAGTCATTTTTTCACATCATTAATTATATTTAATTGAATGTTTCCATAATATTCCATTACACTTATTTATGAAAGAAGTACTTTGTCCTCTTGACAAGTTTACCCCCATTTTTTCCTATATAAGTAATCTCGTAATAAATATACTTGTGCACAAATATCTTTTTGTGTCCTTGATTCTATTCTTAAGAAAGAATCTTAAGTGTGAAAATATTGTTTCTAATAATATGAACATTTTTAAGGATCTTAATATTGACAAATTTCTTTTCAGAAAAATTTGTTGCAATTTACACATCAAGAAAATATGACAATATTATCTAAACTCACCCTAATCTAAGTTTTATCTTCTTACTGTTTGCCAATTTCATAATCTTATCTCATTATGATTTTATTTTTTATGTATTTTTTATTTAGTAGGGTTAAACTTTTAAAAATGTATTTATTATTTATCTTTATTTTTCTGTGATTTTATTTTTATGGTGTCTGCCTATTTTGTTGCTCTTAAAAAGAAAATAAAAAAGAGTAAAGAGAAAATCAATGTTACCAAATTTTTATATTTCTAAATTTCCTAAAATTGTATTTTTGAAATTAGGGGGAAAAAAGGTAAACCTAATTAAAACCACGATTTTAATCAGTCAGTGTCTAGCTGCTTAAACAAAAAAAGAAAGAAGGCATTTATGCCATACATAGGGGAATCGTTGCCCAGTTTTCTATTTGTGAATGAGTTTGGATCTCTTTGCCAGCAACTAGGAAGTGAAGGAGTAATGAACTCAGTATTTTTACTTTCTTTTTTTTTCCTTTAGGTAGGAAGACTGATTTAATGCAAAACATGGGTAGGCGTCTATCTATTTTTCTTAATCTTGTTCCAGACCCTGCAAAAAAGGTTTTCTTCCAATTTCAGTTGTCTCCAAGAATGTGAGACTGTTATATCTTAATGGAAGCCCAACCAAGTGTTGGTTCCCCATTGAACTTATTCCTGACAAAACTAGAACAAGGATTGCTTGTTCTTCATTTTAATGCTCAAGCACATCTAATTTAACAGTAGCTATTTCTGTAGGGTTTTTAAAAAATTCTTTTTTTTTCTTTTGCTAAAAGTAAAGTTACAGTTTCCCTGAGGGCTTGTAACTTGAAAGATTCTTGGATGTTGGTAGGTAGGTGACATGTTTATGGCTGAGAACATGGAGTCTAAATATTAGCTAAGCCAGTCCAAGGCTACTTTAGTTGGAGAGGATTATGCTTTAACCTTTCTGAGCCTCAGTTTCTCAACTGTAGACTTTCATAGGGTTTTGACAGAATTAAATCCTGTATATTAAACTCATAACTTCAATTTCCTTCATATCTCTCCTTGGTATCCAACCTTATGCTTGAAATCCTGATTCAAGTACTTTTGCAATTTTATGAATGGGAAACCTTCTGTTAATGAGTTCTTTCTTTCCTAAATGCATGTCTCTTTTGAACCATACATCCAAATTATGAGCTAGATTGTCTTGAGAACTTGATAGAACATATATTAAATAATTTCTTGGACTACCAATGAAAAAACACGTTTTTCATCTTTAAGTCTATGATAGACTCTATAGTTATATCATGTTAAGTAAAAACCATAGAAAATTAGTGAAATTGCTGAACAAAGCCAATGGCCTAGATGGACACCAAGTTATATATAGCATTTCCCTTAAAGCAATCTATATCTGCTTCACCCTCATGTGTAGTTTTACCTTTGACAGAGGGATCTTGAATCAGCCTCTGACAGATCTGGCTCTGTGTTTTCCATACATGTAGAGCCAACTTGCAAAGCGAATGCCCAGGTACCCAGCCATTGCACATCTCCTTCAGGCAATCTGTTAAGAGTGATGTTGCAAGACACATCCTTAGAAGTGAAGGCTTCACAGCTGCTTGGGAAAATTTCCTCTGATTTTTAAATGGTGATATAACTTCCAAATTTCCCAACTTTTTTAAAGGGAAATTTCCCAACCACATTACAGCATATACCAAGGTCAAAGGGGCAGCACTTCATCACTGGTTAATTTCAGGATTTCTGTTTCCTCAAAATGTATTCAGTAATTAGCTAACATTTCCTTCATCCAGTGAGAATGTCTTAATAGTTTTTTTGGTGCTTTGTGTTGAGTTTCAAAATCTTATCCTTTAAATTAAAAAAAACCACATTTTTCTCTAGTATGCTGTGAAACAGATCCTGGCAACATATAATTTTATTTTTCTATGCTAACTCAGACCTTTTGTGTATAGCCAAGACATGATACTTCTGTGAGATGTTTGCTGTACCCCTGTACTCTCACCTGCCTTGCCTCTTGTATTTGGAGTACAAGCTGGCCGTTCAGATGTATAACTTTAGTAGGCCAATACCTGGATGCATCAAATTAAAAAGTAAAACATTTAGTGATTAAACAATGAATTAGACACTCTGTATAACATTTTTCTATTAGATATAAAGCTTACTTCTAAAATGGTTTTCTATTTTATGCCTGTTTTCATATGAACATAATTAGAAATTCTGAAGACAATGGTATCTTCCCAATTACCACAGGACTTGCACAAATATTCTCATGCCCAAGGCATGTTCTCAGAGATAGGTGGTTCCAAGTAAGTTAATTCACAGTGGATACTTGTAAGGTGTCACAAACAATGAGTTCCTTTTGCTTTCCTTTACTTTAAATACTGAGAGTGTTGAGAACACTGGCTGGCGTATAGAAGTTGAAAACTTGATTGATGATACAATCTAATTATCCTTCCTTGCTCCATTCCTATTAATGAGATGTTTACAGAAAATTTCTAGTAGTTTGTCTCAGGGAGAAAAGAAAACAAAATCTATTAATGAGGGGTTTTATCAAATGTTTCCCTTATCAATTGTTAGTACATCATAGCAACTAAAAGCATAGGCTTGCTCATCAGATTTTGAATGCGTCAATGTGCACAATGGTGCCTGAAGGACTCTGAGAATCACCTTTGACTGTAACTTTTGGTCAGGCTAATTATGTGCACTGTTTTGCATGGTAACATCATAAAAAAGATCTTATTTCTTGGCTTGTATTTGAAATAGTCTGTGTAAATAATGTGTGCTCCCAATATTACCCCAAATAAGAGATTCCTTTTGATCATTTTGTGACCACTGGGTAGACAATGTTATCACCCTTTAATAATGACACTTAAGAAGAGCAAGATGTATTTCCATAAGAAAATATTTCTTCCCTCACTGATCTGTTACCCAAAGAATCTAATATCTATCTCATACAGGCTCAAGAAGGGGCCAAATTTTGAACTGTGGTATTTGAAAAATTCATAGAAAACTCTATGTTCATACTAAAAGTAATTTTCTAACACATATATAAAAAGAATAAGACTACCTGATTTTTAAATAGCATATTAACTTTTCAAAATCATTTTTTTTCTCAGTATGCTTTCTAAATCCTCACAATGATTAGAAGTAGATAGATGTTGGTATTCCCATTATAAGGATGAGAAAACCAAGACACAATAACTGATTTGCATAAGATAATAATTATTAATGTTTTCTGGGTCATAGACTCTTTTAAGAACTTGATTATAACTATGGCCTCTCTCCCCTATAAAATATATGTAGAAACATATAAACATTGTTTGCATTCAGGTTAATAACCTCTAATCTAGATGTTAGTATTAGCCTAGCCAGGACTAGAGCCCAGTTAACCTGGCTTTCAAATCTATGTTCTTTTTCCTGCTCCATGTTCTAGCCTACTTGTAAACTATAGTAGAGATATGCTTTTATTGTTCTCTCTCTCTCTTAATGTTGTGTTAAGTTTAAGTATCTTTTCTTTAAAAAACTACTGTGTATTTCCTCTTTCTATTCAATATGCTACTGGGCTATATAAAACTGTAAATTAATTCTTCTTGTTTCCTCTGCTACACAATTTCTACTAAGGTTTCTTCTTTTCATGTTACTTTCCTAATCCCTATGGGACGTGGAGACAGCATATGCTGATACTGTGGTTTCAAACTGTACAACTTGTGCTTCACACATCAAAGAATGGGAATTTAGTAAGCTGTCCCTTATCTTCCTGTTCTGCCACCACAAAGCAATATATTAATTAGGTTTCTAAATATTATTTTTATGATGTAAATATTAACTTGTGGGTTAGAGTCCATGTGAGTTATGACAATTCATTTTTTGTTGCCCTCAAATGTTTTTGAGCTTTGAAAAGGGAACAGAGAGGGAAAAGACTAGAATGACAGTGTATCACACTCTCTTACAAAAAAAACCTTACTCAAAAACATGTCTGTCCTTTGTTACCTAATTGCTTTCTTTCTTATTTTTGTACATGTTTTATTTTCTGTTTGCATGTAGTGCTCTTAAACATAGAATATCATCTTTTTCTATGTCTTTTTTCTCCTAAAATAAAACTTTATTAAAAAATTAATTGAGGGCTTTTATTTTTTATACTTAACTCTTTATCATTTTTATCACTAGATTTTAAATGAAGGAGAGTCTTTGAATTAGAAAAGCTACAAACCTTTTTATATTGAGTACTTAAACACAATCATTACAATTAATTTCAATACAGAGGTTGAGTATTCTACCATTCCTCTTAGCAATTTTAGTTGAGAGATACACAATGCCATAGATTTTGAGTATACATTTTTTTTATTGGGTAATTGGCTGTCTGTTCTGTTCTGCTTTTCTTTCAAGGAAGGCTAGGAATGTAGTAGCTATCTACTCCTCACAACCTATAATTAAGATCCTGTTTCATCACAGTTTATGCCAAGTGAGGAGGGCCACACGTTGCCTACCCAGCAGCAGAATTTGAACTGTGCTAAATCCAATGGTCCTTCTTTCATCCTCTCGGGGAGGAAGACAGGGCCTTCATTTAATGATGCATTTGACATTTTTCTTGTTGCACTTACTGTGTCATTGCTGCTTCCTGTAGGCATCCTGAGAAATTATCAGTCAATACAAGCAATCTGGAGGTGTGGCTGGAACCAGGCCGAGGAAAGTACTTGAGGGGAGATGGGAGGTGAGGGCACAAGATAGATGCTGCCCGTTAGGAAACAGGAGTGAGTGAGAGGGAAGGAGTAGCATGGAAATGGAGTCAACGGCACTTGCCTTAACTGGCCTTTTTAATAACATGTCCAGGTTGGAATTTAGCAGTTTAGTGTTAGGGCCTTGTTTTCCACTCATTTTTCTCATTAGCTTTTTATTTTGGCTTTTTCTTCCATGTTTTTCCTTCTGTCTGCCTCTCTTTTGCTTATCCAATTTTCTGTTTGCCTTGGAATTTTATTCTTTTTTTCTCCTACTTCCTGTCTACTGAGACCTGGATTTAAATAGATCATCCATAATTAGTAATTCTCTATGGTCTATGGAACTCTTTCTTCATTAATGATTTTTATGGCCTTCACAAGAAGACCCAAGCAAAACATAAAAAATGGTCTTTGTAGCTCTGATTACTGTAGGTTACAAAAGTTATCTATGTTAGTGAAAATGTGTTAGAGCATGCAGAGCAAATATGAAAGAAGTTGCTCAAAACTACCAGGTATAGGTAATAATGTATTTGCAATAATTAACATAAAAAATCTGTTAAAAGTCTCAAATAAATAGGAGTCTATTTTTCTTATGTAATGAGATTAGTGGTTGACATCTTCTGTCATTGGTTAGCTATTTAATGATATTGAAGTCAGTAAGTATTTCTGTAATTCTTCTGGCCTTTCACTAATGACTGTTGCCTCAGAGCCCCAAGATAGCTGCCTCAGCTCCAGGTATCATGTTCATATTAAAGGCAGAAAGGAATAGGGACAAGGAAAAGGGGCTATGACTTCCATCTGTCCCTTTCACTAGGAAAACCGAAAGCCTTCCCCAAAACCCTCAGCAAACTTCTGTTTTCATCTCACTGGCCACATCATTGGTCAGTTCTGCATCTCATGATCACCTCTACCTACAGTGGATGAGGAAAAGTGATTGTTTAGCTGTCCCAGTCTTCACAGTGGGAGTGGCATGGGAAGGAGCCTGAGAAGATAAGTTAACTGATGAATAGGGTCAGCACATTCCTTCACTGGAAAATAAGTACAAAATAGTTGAACACACACATATGCATACACACACACACACAAGATAGCAGTATAAAACAAACACATGACAACCCAAAGAAAGAAACTATGGTGCAGTACTTTGCTCATGCTCAATAATGTCCCCATGAGAACATTTTCACTGTATATCATCTCTCCTTCTCTAAATAGTGAATTGGAATTCTTTAATTCCCAGCTGCTGACTTTGTCTGGCTATAAGTAAAAGCAAAGTGAAGACAAGCTAATTACGACTTGGAGAGAGGGTCAACAAGATTTCCAACCTGAACTATCATAAATTAGTCTAGAAATCTTGGCTCTTCTCTGATTTCCCTGGATAATCTACCTAAAGAGTTTCTTAAAAATGAATCTAATTGTCTTACTAACTTTTCTCTTTCTACTACTGAGGTCATTTTTTGGTTTCCTTTTCAGTAGAGACAGTAAAAAATGCATTACTACCCACATGCTATGTTTCCCATTCTCCTACTCCAAAGAATAAGTTCTGACATATTCAAAAATTCTGGTGAAGCAGTGACTCTCATGACTGATATGAAGAACTCACTCACTTGATACTTTAAACAGTTAACAGGAAATCTGGGTAGGGGTGAGGCAATTCCATGAGCCCCCAAATCTATTTATTATTATTCAGCTAGAAAAGACAGACAGGCAATGTGTCTCTCTGAGAGCAACTAGGGAAACATCTAAGGAGAGTTTTCTGAGTTCTTATGCCCTCACTTGCTTTAGTTTGTGCCTTTCTGATTCTGTAAGGGACAAATTGATGAATTATAGGTCTGCAGTGAAGGGTAATCATTTTTTAACTTAAGTAAGGTGTCTTGCCTTGATTACAGTGTTCAATATTGAATATATTCACTGCACCTCACATCCAGTCGTTGAAATGTAAATTGTGTGAAATGTTTGTGAATTTATAAAAGTCAGACACACTATTGAAAGTCATGTGTTATGAACTGAAGGCAGTGAGTTTTAGTTTAAGTGAACACTTTATTAGACTTATTAGTAGAGAAGTGAACATGACGTTTTTGTATGCCTACTATGTGCCAGGCAAAATAACCTTATAAGGTAGTTATTTTCCATCTTCATTTTAAAAGATGAGACATTGAAGCTCAGAGGGGCCAAGTAATTTGCCTAAGTTCACACAAGTGGGAATAAGAGCATTCAATACGTTTTCCCTTTGTTCTTTGTTATGTTCCATAATTTAAATATATTCAAGTTTACTCTTTCAGTGATATCTTCATTTTATAATTTTATAAAAGGAAATGTGGAACTTTTATGTGTCTATAACAGAAGTCCCTAGAGAGATATACATAAGGGTGGTACTTTATTTCTTCCAGAACCTACTGAGATATTCAGTTTTCTCCTAGAACTATTGTATACCTAACATTACTTCTCCTGAAACCATCCCTCAGCCCATGATGACACTTAAGTGAAAAGCTGTACAAGATTCCCCTTGACTTCCTAACATACAATCTGTAAACACACTTACCCTTCACTGATTATGAATTAACTGATGCTACAGCTTTGCTATCACAGCTGATGAGAACCTAAAATTAGTGCTCCCAGGTGTGTTTTGGTAGGCACAGAGGGCAGGTACACTCTGGGAGCCCTTCCCAATACCCGGCTGTACATTCTTGAGATTAGAAAATTAACAGTCTATGATGCTACAGAAATGCCAGACAAGTCCCATGGAGCTAGAAACAGGGGAGGCAAGACAGCAATTTATGCTTGTGCTTTCCTTGGTTCAAAAGATCTTGGTCCCCTGTTTCATCAGGACACTTTTTCTGGAAATCCATTGTTTTGCCCCTATGGTTGGCCTTAGCCTCATTCTGAGTGGTATACTACCTAAGTGCACTGGACCAACTGAGATCTTGTATAGTGAGGAAACTCTCTCTGGCTTTGGTAGTATCTCAAACATGTGTGAAATATGAGATACAATTTTATGAAGTACATTATCTTCCCAAGTTCAATGTAGGAGACACATGCTGATTTTCTTTATTCACAGTTACTCTCACGTCCCAGTGAAGTGATGGCATTACTCCTGTCTGCCTTATTTGTTTTAGCCTTTACACAGGGGATTAAATGGATTTCCCAATACCTGGAGAACAAGCAGAAGGAAATGCTTATATTGCAGCGAAATTCACAATTGCAAAGATGTGGAATCAACCCAAGTACCCATCAATGCATGAGGGGATTAATAAAATGTGGTATATGTATACCATGGAGTACTATTCAGCCATTAAAAAAGTGAATTAATACCTTTTGCAACAATCTATATGGAACTGGAGAACATTCTCCTAAGTGAAGTATCACAAGAATGGAAAAGAAACACCACATGTACTCACTATTAAATTGGAACTAATTGATCAGCACTCATGTGCACAGATGGAAGTAAAACTCAACAGAAATCAAGCAGGTGGGGGGTGAAGGGGACGGGTGAAATCATACCTAATGGGTACAATGGTCACTATCTGGGTGATGGGCACAGTTATAGCTTTGACTCAAGTGGTACAAAAGCAATCCATGTAACCAAAACATTTGTACCGCTCTAATATTCTGAAATTTACAAAAAAGAAAAAAAAACTAAAAAAAGTAAATAAAAGAATAACAAAAATAAAAATTTTGAAAAGATAGGATATGGTGCTTGTTCTCACTGACAATGTTCTTCTTGCTTTGTGGGAGGAAAGGGATTATTCTGAAACGCCTCTATGCCTGTTTTCCCTTCCTTGAAATGCCCAGGGAGACAAGCAAATACAATTTATATAATTTAGGCAAATTATATAAATTGTTATTATTTCATCAACACAGTTGTTCCTCTTGACATTTGTAAAGTGTCTTTTAGTAGTTGTTATGAGATGCAATGTTCATAACTCTCTAGTAAATAAGAAGAGGTTTGTACACCCTCTTCGCAGGTAAGATCTTTGAAGTACAGTGTAATTAAATATGCATGGGGGATAACGAGGCACCTGGCTAGTCTCATCTATGTGGGACAACTTAGTAGATTGAGTCACTCTTTCCTTGGACATACATTTATTGTTTCCTATATATATGCCAGACACTGTTCAAGGTGATGTGGATAAAAAGATAAATAAGATTATAAGATACCCTACCCTCATTGAACTCAAAAAACTATAGCAGGAATCATGTAAACAATAACAGTACAGTGTTGCAAGTATTGTAATAAATAACTGTATAAGCAGGGTGATGGTTCCTTATAATGGATGGGCTTCAGAGTTAATCTTTCAACTCCATAACACTCTATGTGAAACCGTGTGTGTGTGTGTGTTTGTACCTTTTTTTTTCTTGAGAGAAAATCCAAGCACCATTAGGATAAGGCGTTATTAGAAATCAGGGTAAAGTGTTAAGAAAGCCTTATGGGCAGAGGTCCAGAAATTTATGAACGCTGGCTTGTCCCAATTTCTTCTCTATCATGAAGTTGCCAAGACAGAATTACCTATGGATCCTAAAGTCTAATGTAGAGCTTTCTGGCAAAACTGCCTGGATATTTGGCTTAGGACCAAATCCAAACCAGGACTCTGTCCCCCGTAAGGCCCAATCACACCACAACCATCCCATGAATAAAGTTGGCCAAACAGTGTCCTAAATTCTGTTAGATGAAATTAGCCACTCCTCCTTCACTGCAGGAGAGAAGATTTACATGGGAGATGGTGAGAGACAGCTGACCCTTTACCTGTTGGTGATCAGGTGTAGGCAAGGGAGTAGTGCTCAGGAACATTTGAACAAGCTGAAATTTAAACCATAAATAAGTTTTCACCAAAGAAACAGCAACATAGAATGTTTGTGGAGACAGTCAGGTGGTACAGTTTCCCTTGCCACAAAGTAACTCTTCTTTAAGAGGTGTCTAAAAATTTTATGTATTTATATCCTAATACATAGAATGCAATATTAATCCTAGAACAAAATGAGATCAATAGATGACTTATTTTTTAAGCTGTTAGTCTTTCAATTTTAATCTGGTTATTGGACTTAGAAAGCAATCACCAAACTGGTTTCTGAGGAAACATGACATAAACAAGACACGTCTAAGTAGAGAGAGTGGGTCAGTTTAGTGCTGGTGAATCAGGGGATGACTCTGAAGAATGGTGTGAAGGTCATTGATGAATCAGTCAGTGCTTTAGGTTGCAAACAAAAGAAAACAACTCTGGCTAAATTAAGCAGAATCAGCAGACAACCAGCCCCAGGTAGGAAGGAAGGGAGGCTGTGCAACAGAGAGCCCAGCTGAAGTCGTGCCACATGAAGTCTGCTTAGAGTGCCAACACTGACACATGGCCACTGGACAGTATGCATGTCTGCCCCTGCACTATGTCACGTCCACCACCAGCACCATGAAGTCTTGCTCTTTGAGTTCCTTCTGTCTTTGTGTCCCCACCTTCAGATTCTAAGTCCTGGGCAGGGATTGATGGAGTAACCTGGCTGCCAGAGAAAAAGAGGAGGGAGTGCTTGGACGCTTTTGTTTTTGTAGCAAGAGGAAGGGTCTTGTCTTAACCAACATGTGTGCACTGATACATACCCTAGAAAATGAAAAGAATTCAGGTATTGTTCAGTCAGAAAAACCCCACAGACAGACATTTACAACAGTTGGGAAGCCTTTTTCTTTCCTGAAATCTCAAATTTGTTTTTCTCCTGTATATTGGCCAAACTGAGGAGTAGGTGAGGAATCTGATATTCTATTCAGTATAGGAATAGATTAGCTTTTTAACAGGTCCAGTGATTCTCAAAGAACTTTTGACAGATTTGAAGTATGGGGGCAAGTGGCAATGATAGCAGCCGAAACTGCTTGATACAGTCCATAAGTGGGTCAGCCAAATCTGCCACTGATGGAATTGTGACCTAGGAGAATTCACTTCATTTTGATCTTCCTCAGTATCTTCACCAAATAAATGTAGGGGAGATTTCCAACTGCCTGCAGATCTCCTCATACAAGTATTCATATATTCATCAAATATTTATTTTTACCTTCTCCATGCTAGTCAGTATTCTAGGCAGTAGTAGGTAACAGGAACAAGCAACGTAAAGCAGGTTTCTGCTTTCATAGGGCTTGCATTGGACTACATAGATACTGAACTTGAGGGAGAATCAGACAGAGTGAGAATCAATAATTCTGTTTCAGATATACTGAATTTGAAACGACTACTCAGCAACCGCAAAAGGACTGAAAATATAATGAAAGGACTGAAAATATAATGCCTAGTTTTATGAGCATATTGTGTGGTATTTAAAGCCATGAAATGGAATGAGTTCATCCAATTTGTGGGCCCAAATTGAGAAACGAAGAAGATTAGAAACTTAGTCCTGGAGTACTCTTAATATTTAGAGATTTGTTATAAGAGAAAAAGTTTAAATAAATTGAGAAATGAGACTCTGGTGATACAGGAGGAAATGTGGAAGCTTAAGAAGAAAGTGATTCAAATCTATCCAGTGGCAAGCACTGTTTCAGTCACGTGACAATGATGAGAGCCCAGCTGAAGAGAATTGAGGGAAAAATGGGAGATGAGGATATAAAAACACAAAATATGTTCAACTTTTTCAGGAAATATTGTTAAATCACTGCTGCTAGATGCTCTTGTCACTATCACAGATCTCTTCTCATTATCTGTCTTTGTGTTGTGGGGTCAAGATTCAAAGTCCTCAGAAAAATGTATTAGTTGAATCTAGGTCACGTGTCTTTGCACTGAACCAGGGACAAGAAAGGTTGAAGTTCCATAGTGGGAGTGGAGTCTTAGTTCCCAGCAAGACTCTTACAATGGGAGATTATCTAAATTAAAGCAAGGCATGCAGATGTTGTATATTCCCCCAAATTAACAGAGTCCACCGTTCTCTCCATCATATCTCTTGCACCCATATGATCTCCCATTCCAAATATGAGTACCATCATTTCGACCATCGTTCTTTCTCATCTGCTGTACTATTGTTTCCTTCTACATCCTCCGTCCATTATAAACCATAACTGTTAGATGAGTTTTATCTACATTTCTGATAACATCACCTCCTGCTAGAAAATGTGCACTTTCCCCTCACTGTCTATAGAATCAAATCCAAAGTCCATAGTCTAGAATCCAAGACATTTCACGATTAAGTCACATCCATTTCTTTCTAGTCTTATTTCCTGCCATATTTTTAAGCATCTCTTGATCCAATTAGATTGAATTAGTGTTTAATGTGTGTTTTTGTTTTGCATGATGCTATTAATTTTTCTTCATGAAGTGGCCTCCATATCTCTGTCTACTCTTATGGTAAACGTTCCAGAATTCTACTCTGGGAGGAAATAATCTATTATTTTTCATGATGTATGTAAAATGTTATTTAGCAATCTGTTATATGTATATGTGTATGTGTGATATATATATATTATATATATGGGGGTGGGGTGGGTGAGTGCTACTTTCTAAGTTGTATTTTAGTTTTTGAATTACCCAGAAAAAAATTAGTCTTGCTTGAACTCTCTGTGTCCTATAGCCTTGTAGAAAACTAAAGCCCTTCCCAAACTCCCCAAGATGTTTATGTTTCCTGGAGGCTTACATTTCTTGATCATTTCTGCCTCTGGAGTCCTGAAAGCTGTCTTTTTTATAAATAACATTTAGTTCAAATGTGAAACTTGGCTCCTTCTCATTTTCCACAGAAATCAATCAGTCAATCAATCAAAACAACAAGAAAAAAGACCCCCAAAACAACAATAAAAACCTCACCAAAGATACGGTAGGTCGCAAGGAGTATTCTAATTTCTCCAAGAAACAGACTCAGTTTAAGATTGCATATTAGGCATTCTTATGCTTAAATATTCTTTTGGCTGTCCCACAGCTAAAAGTTCCTAACTAATTTCCTCCATATGTGGCAACCACCTTTCTACTGCCTTCTAAGTGTGCCACTTCCTTTTGTTCTTTTACTTTTGAATGCAGTTTAATCTTATGCTTAGTTACCCAGGCTTCTAAAACACTTATGATTTAGGGCTCATCCTTTATACAAAGTGGCTATCAAGGCACATTTTCAAAAATAGTTCTCTGCCCAAAAGGAACTATTAAGTGTCAGCTGTTAAGAGTTTCCTTTTTACTGTGTCATGTTTTTGTAACACTCTTAACTCTCTTACTAGGCAGCGAATTTTCCAGCAAGTAGAGACAGAATCATACTTAATACGTGTTCCATGGAGTTGAGCACCGTGTCTGACATACAATAGGCATGGAATAAATATGTGTTGAGTGAGTGGTTGAGACTGAGTGTTTCTTCCAGGTCTAAGTTTTATTTTTTTCTACTTCTTCAAATAGTTTATTCTAAACTCTCAAAAATGCATATGAATACATCTATTAATTATTCATAAGTACTGAAATAATATAACTGGTTAAATAAGTATTTATTTAAAAGGAGTGAACAGAGACTCTAGATCCCAGTGGATAGGCTGTCAGGTTGTGTTGAGGTCAGAGTCAGGGACAGTTCTGTTTGGCACTAGTCTGGTAGCTGATCTTTGCATTAGTTTATCTTTGCTATTACTACAACATTTAAATGAAAGACAATCAGAAATCTTTAGGTTTAAGGATAAAGAGGTGAAATCCCATAGGATTTATGAAGAAGCTGCTTCTACCAGAGCATTTCAGTCCTCGCCCATGGCAGAGTATTGCCTCCTTTGGGAAGGCAGTGTCTTGTGTTCCATGTATAGCTCCACGGCACTTAGGTGTTCAATAGATTTTTGTTAAAGTGAATTGATTGAATTGAGAAGTTTCTCTGAACCTCTTGGTATTGACTTTCATCTCTGTTCCATTTTAGAAATGGCTAAATCTTTTATGTTCTCCAGAGACCAAAACATATACCCAATGTTTCAAAACAAAGGCTTTTCTTCTTACCTTCAATATTGAAAAATAGAACCAAAATCAAATGAAAATAAACTAAATCTATAAAGATGAAATAGTGAAATATCCCTTTTTAGATGAATCAACCAAAACAATACTCTAAAGACCAAGATATTTAATCAAATAAATAAATCAAACGCTAAGTTAAATTAAAGCCCATCAAAGAGAAGTAGTTTTTCAGATCTTTAACAAGAATAAAAAATTAAACCATATGTCAAAAATAGGAATGTTTTATCTTTATATAACATAGTATTTCTCAAAACGTGGTCTGCGTGAGGAACAGTACAGGAAGGGAGAGCTACTAGGCATTGAAACAGAGGAACTATTTAGCCAGAGTAATGCCTGCGATAGAGAGGCAGATACTCAAAAGTGAATACAAGTGCATGGTTTTGAAACATGCTAATAAGATCCATGCAAATAGAAGACTAATTTATAAAATAGAATTAACTTTACTCTGGTTACTCAAACAGATAACAGAGATGTTTTAGAAATGTTTTAATTCCCCCGAACCCCAAAAAGTAATGTGCTTGGTACCATTATGATGCCTAAAATATAGAGGAAAGCTCATGGAATTCATTGTTGGACAGGTGGATTTTTTTTGTTTTGTGTTGTTTTGTTTTTGAGAGGGGGCCTCACTATGATTCCTGAGCTATACTCAAACTCCTGGGCTTAAGCAATCATCCTGCCTCAGCCTCCTGAACAGCTGGGACTACAGGTGTAAGCCACCAAACTTGGCTCAACCAGGTTGACTTGAATCCCATATATACTACGTACTGCCTGAGTAACACAAGGCAAATCACCCACCCTAGGCTGAAATTTAACTTCTTAATTTCCAAAATAAGGAGAGTAGTATATTCTTCAAAGGTGTGTTGCAAGGATTATTTGATTTAATTTACAGATTATCTAGAACAGGTGTTGGTAACCTTTTTCTGTGAAGGGCCAGATAGTAAATATTTAAGCCTTTGCAGGCCAGATGGTCTCCGTTGCAACTATTCAATCCTGGCATTGTAGTGCAAAAGTAGTCAGGAGCAATATATAAATAAACCTCCATGACTGTGTTCTAATAAAACTTTATTTACAAAGACAGGTGATGGCCCAGGTTTGCTCTATGGGCCTATGGTTAGCCAACCCATGATCTTAAGCAACAGCTGGTGTGTTGGCAATGCTCATAAATAAACTAAATATAAAAAATCACTCAGCATAGTGCCTGCCACATAAGTAATTTTGAATAAATGCATTGAGTCAATCAATCAGTCTAGAAATCAAGGAATGAATATGGCCTAGTGAGTATAATTACCATCCCCAATCTTACCACTTAATATTTTACTACTTTGCATGTCATTTTTTGCTGTTTTTATGAGATCATTTGACAGTTCCTACTGATGTCCCAGATACAAGAAGGTAACAGTAGTTATGCAGTCAGAAATTCTCTTAAGTACTTTTCTTAAAACATTCTTAAAACAATTGTCTTAAGATATGGCATTTAGGAAACTCAGTGGTTAAAATTGGAGGAAATATCCCCTATAGCATTCTTTCCTAAGCAACATTGCATGGATGATTGTTTTCTAGAAGATATTAATAAGTTCTATGACAAAATATTTTTGAGAAATTTTGTCTTAAACAAGATTAAATAGACTTCTTTATTACAGAAATTCCCATGGCCTTTGATGTTAAAGAGGGGTGGAGGAATACATTCTGCAGTTTCCCAAATATTATTTAACTAGAAAACTTTTTTTTTCACATACCCATTACCATCTTACAAAATATGGTCTTTGGAAAATACTATTTGGGAAACACTGTTCAGTAACATAAATCAAATTTTGGTATATTTGAAGTAAATGGTATGAATGGACTTCTCAGGTAAGGAACTTATCAAACCAAAGGGGAAAAATGCTAACAATGTACTGTTAAATTTTTTAATTTTTTCATTCAATCATTTCTTCCTTCATTTATTCAATAATCATTTATTGTTTATTCCATGCTATTCAAGGTAGAAACTTATTCCTATTAAAAAGTTAATGGTGGTTTATGAATAGAAAGTTTAGAGATTCTAAAATAAATGGCTAAAATCTCAAGCTCTTTGTTTCACATCTATAAAAATCTTCCTGAGTTTCATAGGAAGATAAACTTTTATTTCCAAAAGGAACTTCAAAGTTATAAGAAGATAAAAGAAGAGCTACAGTGAGTGAACTAGAGTAATATTTGACAATAATCTTCCAGAGAGCTCATCTGAATTAGAAAGAACTCTGATAACAGATTTCTTATAGTTTAGGTCCATAGAAGCTTGAAATAGGGTTGAAGCAGCCTAGTTGAAACTAATACTCTTGCATTAGAATCATTTTCAAAATTTGATAATGAATTTTATTTAAGTAGAAACAAGGAAGATGAATCATTTTCAGGCAACCCTCCGTGTATCTAAGGGCACTATGCTCTTTCGACTGGTCTCTGAAAAACACCAGAAAACGCAAAGGAACTATTTCAACTAAGCAATTGCTATAAATTCAGCATAATCAATCACCAATATTTTTGTCATTGGGCTTTTCTGTAATGTTGGTACCAGAAAAGTATACAAATGGTTTTATGGCCATTGTGAGACAGAGAAAGCTAACTTCTTTTTACTTCCTCCTCATCCCTCGACACACACACACACACATAACCACACATACAGGGATTAACTTTTCAGAATTTGTTTTAGTATAAGGATTTTATTGACTACAATTTTGTTCTTTCTTATACAAAATCATTCTGAAAGAATATTTTCTATAGGACCATTGGGACAAGAAGGTGGATCTGTACAGTCTTCTGATAAATCATATATACATTTAGTGACTTCATTATATTATTATGTTATATATATTTAATAATCTGCGCTTCTACAGTGTTGTTGCTGAGGGTACTGCAGGCATTCAATTAAAGTCTGTTTTTCAATATAAACTGAAATTGGTGACTAAGGCAACCTAACCCAAACTGTTCCAGTGTTGAGCCATTCTTTGATTAATTTGAATTACAGAAAGGCAATACAGAAAAAAAGTACCTGCCCCAAAACACATACAGATGATCTGGATTAATTAGGTGGTTACAAGCCAGACATGATGAATATATACAATTGCCTAATATTGCATAAAGTAATTTCTTGAAGATTTGGGGCAACGTAGACCTCTCTTAACTTCAAATCTTGGAGAGAAAACTCTAAATTCCCCTAGGAAATAATTGAATAGGGCTGCATGGAGAGTGAGACTTGACATTTACATTTAAAATAGTGGCTTCTGTGACCTGGTCTTCCTGGAGATTGGGGAGGACCTTTCTATCCAACTCAGTGAGTACCTCAAAATGATTTAAATGCAGCCAAGAGAAGACTTTTGTCTGGGAGCACAACTGGCCAAATCTGTACACAGACTATTTTTGCTCTTTTCCTGATTTGGTAAATAAGTAGTAACATTCCGGAATCTATCATTATTGATATTAGTATCAGATATTAAATGCAAATGGTTCAAGTCAGAGCACATATTTCTCATTATTTTTTCAGTCCATAACCCTTGAAAACTGGATATCCATTGTGGTTAAATGCTTTTTTATGAGATATGAATAGAGAGGACAAAATATTAAGAAATATCTAGGAAAGAACCTGAAATGAATTGATGGAATTAATGACAGAAATACAAAATGAATTGTGAAAAAGGAAAGAAACTTAATCTTAATAAGCCCAGCACAGCCAATATAATTAAATAGCAGCTATGGTATCATTTAATTATTTTTCCCAAATGGCACTATCATTATACATAACCAAGAAATAACTTCTCTGTATTTATTTGTCTATGTAGCAAAAAACGAATTGAAACTTACATTATCAATTGCAAAAATGGCATAACAGTGGATTGGAAGTAATTTGAGATTACACCTAATAGAACAAAGCACACTCCAAATTAATGTATAGTGCTACTAGGAAATAAATGAATTTTTAACTCTTAAGTCTTTTGTTTTAAGGAGAGCCTTTAGTGATGAAAGCCAAATAATTGTCCTTAGGACCATGAAATGAATCAAAGTAGCCATAAATGGCATTCATGATTACAAGAAAAAGATTTCCTTCTCTTTGAATCATTCTCCTTGTATGCTATGCAGGCAGAGTCCTGTTATATGACATAGAGCCTCTAAGGTTGTTTTCTTGCCATAACTTTGACATAACTATTCTCCTTTGTCTGTTTTCATCTTTTACACTGTACTCTTTTCCCTTTATACCCACTTCCTAAAGCTGCTCCTTGCATGCGTGCTTCCCACTGTTTATAAGTGAGTGTGTACTACAACTTGTAAACAAGGAACTGCTATTAGCTAATTCATTAATTAAGATCCTGTCTGATGTTCTCCTGTGAAAGATAATAATTTGTTAGTTTAACTAAAACCTTCTTCCTTCCTGAGAAATGTCATTCTGAGAAAATATTGATTGAGAGTGGACCCCTGCTAGGTAATATATGTACAATTTACACATACTTGAGAATATTCAAGTGCACTATCTCTTTTTTGATAGTCAGTAATGACTGTAATAAACAAAAATGACCTCATTTTAAATAAACAGATGTTTTTAGTTGACAATGGAGGCATAATTTACAAATATACTAATAATTATTTCTGAGTTGGGGATATTAGTCTAAATTGGAACAGGCACTAGTGTCGTATACATTTATACTATATATTATTTAACAGTTCCAAAACAAAGAGTCTGTCCATGTGATTCCCTACACATGAAGCACTATTCTCTCTGCTTATCCAAATTAAAATAATTCAAAGCAATTATAGGTTCTCTCATGTTCTGGCTAAAAGTTCTAATAAACGTGTACTTCTTGCCTTGCTTTCTTGACTACCTTTATTCATGGCTAGTAAGTAGAAAATATATCATTTCATTCCAGTATCTTATTTTAAAGCTGTGGGATAAATAAGCATGGTGTAGTATTTGGTACCCTCAGGTGGCACTGTTATGTGACCTTTCCGGGATGCCTCAAACATTTAATCTTTGGTACTATGTTCCTCTTCAGGTGAATGTTCTTGACTTCTAAGTTCTAGCCTTGCTTATCCTAATCATCTGGTCTCAATCTCTGCCTTTTGCCTTTGCTTTTAATTTAGTCTTGATTATTATGTTGTTTTCCATTATTCAGTTCTTTGTTTTTTCAATCTAGGGCTATAACCTGAAAAAGTTGAACTCTACTACACACCCTGGGAGAGATAGGCCAGACCCATCCTCCTTGCCCATACTGTGTGGCAACCGTGGCAGGGTGAAAGACAACTGAATTTTGAGTTAGAAGGTATGAGTTGTAGGATCAGTTTTAATTTCTACTATGTGTGCAACCTTGGACAAGGCATAATCTTTCTGAGCCTCTGTGTCCTCTAAGCCTGTGACCCATCTCAATACCCTATGTGTGGAGTCTTTTTATAGATACTATTTGTTGAACATAATGTTGTGATGTGTTTCCATGATATTCTAGATATATTTTACATCATGTATAAATTTACTATCAGAGATGCTGTATCTCAAAAGTGCAGCTGGTACAGAGGAAGGAAGGGGCTGAGCACATATGGAACAGGATAGGGACCTACATGAAATATAGGGGTAGTTCCCAAGGTGAAAGTCAGAGTGGATATTTGACTATTCAATATCACAATATATAGAGCATACAAAAGGGAATAAGGAAATCACATCAGGATTCAGCCAGTGTGTATGCCTTTGAGCCAGTATCTACATGTATATCTAAGGAAGGCCAAGGGGGATAGTGGGGCATGGAAGCAACACTCTATGCATTGTGGTAATACTTGTAGTCATATTGGTGACAGTTTGACACTGTTAGTTGTTAAGAGTGTCATTATCTCTACAGAGGAACCTAACCATGAACTGATGATAGGAGAGTAGGGTATATCTAAGGGGTTGAGAGGATATTAGTATATATTTCAGCTGGGCTCCAGCTATATCTTCAGTTCCCCAGAAAGCCAAAGCAGAAGTGCATTTACATGGATTAGGCCAACATGAAAGGCATGTTCTAATATTTTGACCCAATAAGTACACTGCCTCATGTGCATATGTAGGACACAGCTTCTGTATCTGAATCAAACATTAGCTTCCAGTGAAACTAAGTGGCTTCTAAGGAAGTTTGTTTTTCCTCTGTATTCTCTCAACATTATGTTAAAATACCTAAAATAGAATTTAACATCATAATATTTCCATTTTTTGTAAGTCTATCTTCCCCTTAGATCATGGGTTTTTTAGGGCAGGCCAGACATAAAAGTGCTTTCAGCTCTGTATCTTCAGTGCTTAGGACAATGCCTAGCATAGGTACATAAGAAATGTTTATTGGATAAATGAATGGGAGAATTAAAAAAGCTCTATTCCAGGTCCATAAGATATACCTCTCAGTACTGTTGAACTATCTTGAAAATGCATGCCTTTGCCACATAATTAACCAGGGTCCAAGATAGGGATGATTTGATGTCTGTGACAAATGTTGGGATAAGGATGAGGGAGAAGTCAAAGATGTCTTCTACACCTTCCTTAGCTTCCTTCTGAAACATTTGGACCCAAATGTTTCCACCCCAACAAAGGGCGCAGTGCCATACAATGGAATGCCTTTGATTCCTTCTAGTGTGCTGCTAGGAAAGCAATTCCAAGCATATGCTCTACCAATGAAGGGTTCATCTTGCCATATGAAGCTAACCCATGATGCTTTATGAATGTGAATATTCCATTTTAGGGCTCAGAAAAAATGACCAGAAGAAAATAAAGGGCTTTTAAATTATTTTTCCTAGCATTAGATTTTGCCACTGAGGACCTTAATGAAGAAGAGAGACTGAAACCTATTGCTTCTCATGTATTTTATCTGCTCTGAAATCACTTTGGTTTACAGTGATCCTGTCAGTTTTCTAAATAATTAGAAGGCACTTTGCTGAAGGAAGTGTTAGTGGCTGCATTAGTTTGGAGGCAATTTGGTTTAATCATGCAGTTGATGATCCTGAACTGTTAACAGTCCCAGACTTCACTGCCACAAATGCAGAGAGGTATTTTCCCCAAAACTTAACTTGTAACAAATAATAAGTTTTTTCAGACTTTTTTATTCTTAAAATCCAAAGTTAGGGACTTTGCTCAAGTAGGACTTTTTTTTGCTTAATCTTCACACCCTCTTATTTCAAAGTGCTGAATTATCAAGTAAGCCAAGAGAAGATTATACTAAAAATGGGACTCTCAGAATTGTGAACTTATTCAACAGAGATTTTACAGGAACCTCAGGGGATTTTATTCAAAACTTAACTTGAACACATTTCAATAATACTCTCTGGTTTTGGAAAGCTGCCTTTCAAAGTTTCTTTCTTCTTCTTCTTCTTTAATATATATAGATACTTAACTCTATAATAGAAAAAAATGTAGAGTTAATGGGAATCTTGGCCATCTAAATCCTTGGTGAATGCTCTTAGTTTGATTTTATAAAAAAACTTTGTGATAACAGTTGTTTTGGAGAATAAATGTTCAGGCATAGGATTCTACAAAATTCATTCATTTGGTAAAAATGTGGTGAGTGCCTACTCTGTACCAGGCTTGTCAGATTTTCTAGACACCCTTGGTAATAATTTGAAATAGAGCCAGTCAGTACAGCTTTGTGATTTTTCTCAGGCAGAATGCAGAGAAAGGCAACTGCATCGTTACTCGAGGTAGACAAGATAAGATGTGCAGGAGAATGAGAAAGCAATGAACTCCAGAATGGACAGTGTGCATGGTGGAAGTGGCCACGCCTGGTCCTGGATGGTCCTCCTCCAGACATTTGTGTAGTTCTTCTTCCCATCACCCCTGTCTCCTCCTGAAGGGGCTTTTTCAGGCAACACAACCTAAAATAGCACCACCCCCACATTCTCTATCCCCCATACAATATCTGTTTTTAGTCACCATCCAGCAATATATTCATAGTTATATTTTTGTTTATCTTTCACCACTAAAATTTGAGCAAAACATCTCGAGGGCAGGGACTTGATCAGTTTTGTTCATCACTGTATTTCTTGTGCTTGGATCGGTGATTGGCAGGTCATTTTGCTGAGTGAGAGTATTTGTTCCAAGGTGAGAAGTAAATAATCCTAGGACAACTGCCTGTAAGACTGGGGAGGAGCTGAATTCTGACTAGAGTAATTGTAGAATAAGGGCAACTAACAGGAAGGGTGTAAGATACATGGGTGGCCAGAAATGCTTTTAGAATTAAAGAGTGAGGATCAGAGATCTAGAGCTTTGACAAGAACTAGGGGAGACATCATAAGGGCAAAGCTAAGTTTGCCTGAAGTAGCAGGTCATTACATTTCATGAAGTCTAAGAGGTATGAGACCAAGATTCCAGGGAGCAATTAAGATGTACCTTTAAAGTTACTGAGGATTATTGTAGAGGGGTGATGGAGAGGGAAACTGGGCTATGTAGAAGTAGGCAAAACAACTCTCAAGAAGGGACTAGAAGAGGGGACC
Organism: Daubentonia madagascariensis; assembly: GCA_023783475.1. Classification (NCBI taxonomy): domain Eukaryota; kingdom Metazoa; phylum Chordata; class Mammalia; order Primates; family Daubentoniidae; genus Daubentonia; species Daubentonia madagascariensis. The sequence continues at coordinate 15,396,402 of JAKFHU010001631.1, read as the reverse complement.
CAACATTTGCTGAGAGCCTTCCTATGACACAGGTATTATTGTTCAGTTTTTCAGAACAGAAATCCAATTTTCAGAGGGACAAATGCCCAGAGTTACAGAACTAATGATCAGCATAGCCAAGATTAAAACACAATTCTGTGAGGCTCCAAGCCCCACACTTATTCTACAATATTCTGCTTCTCCCCACTTTTGCCCTCCTACTACCACATCCTCCACTCTTCCTCATTTTCTTCTTTTCCCCTTTTTAATTTACTCTGGTTATCCTAAACATGAAATAGTTTAAAAGTTCAAAAAAGCCACTTCAAGCCATTTTTCTCCCCTCTCCCCTAGTTGGGAGGGAATATTTAAGAAAGCTAAAAGGACTATAAGATAAAGTACTTTTTAGAGTCAGCAGGGTACTTAGCTAGTATTTTCTGTGCATAAAGGAGAAGAAAGCATCTGAGAGCAAATCACAATGATAAAGGGAAAATGGTGTCAACATTTGTTTGGAAAAATAAATGCATTATAACTTAACTTTCTAGAATTTAGCCAAGGAAAATTACACCTCCATTAACTTAGAATACCGTGGTTCCTAAAGATTTAGCTACTGCCTGCAAAATGTCCCATGTGACATATTTAGGAGTTACAGGGATAATAGTTGTAAAGAAAATCTCTAGGAGGTTTGAAAAGAATTGAAATGATTTAGACATAAAATAGAACTTTACCTGAATTTGTAGCAACTGTATAATATGTATTTTTAATTTTTTTTAGCTGGGGGAGACTGGCTAGGGAAAATTGAGAGGATTTCAAAAAATATGGAGCCCATTTGTTAGAAAGATAAAATAAAGCGGTATATTCTATAATATTATACTGATGATCATAGGTTTGAAATAATGATGACTTATATCAGCTGACATCTGGGCATTTATCAAAGAGTATTATAATCTCATTTTTGCATGGGCATGCTTATAGATTACTAACAATTTGTGAGGAACACAGTTAAGATTATGCATGATGGAGATGTAGTCATAACTTTTTAGTTACCTTTATAATAGCTATTGGTTTCACTTATTTTACTTTTATAAAATAAACTTTGCATTTCCATTGTTCATTTCTGAACTTAGTTCTATAAGTTCAGAACTTATAAAACTGGACTTAGTTCTATAATAACAAAATAGTAGCTCTCAATTAGAAACTTTCACATTATTAAGTTGATTCTCCATGGGAAAGTGAAGTAGAACCATGAACAACTAACTGAGGAAAATGCATCTACTCATTCAAAAACCTGTACTGATCAGTGTGTATGTGTTTGGTACTCCTCTAGGCTTTGAGCATATGTAAAACAAAAAGGGCAGAAAAGCTTCTGCTATCATGGAACTTACATGTAGGGGAGAAAGCAGACAACAAACACATAATGCACATGTGCACACACACACACACTCACACACACACACACTACAGTTCAGATTAGATAAGAGCTATGAAGAAAATGAAACAGGCTAAGGGATGAGAAGGTGCCAGGGTAGCTGAGAGTCGCAGGGATGCTAAGTTAGGTAGTTTAGTCAGAGTTATCTTTCTGAAAAAATGACTTGTGAGCAAGATTAATTTAGAAAGCTAATAGGAAGTGAGAGAACATAAGTAAATTATTGGGCTTATTAAGAAATAATTTGTTAGACACCAAGTATTTTATAAAATTATTCTTTATAGGTTATTTCAAGCAATATTTATTATAACACAGCAATATAAGTATTATTATACTCATTTTAAAGCTGGGGGATCTGATATTCAGAAAAACTAATTTACCCATGATCATGAAATTTCTAATTGACTCAGGATTAAAACTCAGATCTGCCTGAATTTAGAAATCATGTTCTTTCCATTTTACAGGGCTATCTCTTGGATCAAATAAATTCATCCTTTAATACTGTTTTTTTCTCTCAAAAATAGCTCTGTGGAGAATGAAATTTTCTAGACAATTGCCCCTTCTGTTGCTTTATAGAAGCTATATCAGAAGTCTGTCTCTCAGCATCTATTGAATTTCCTCCTGTGTGTCAGTATTTCCTAGACACTGGAGGCAAAGACGACATGGAGTTGCTAAACTCAAGGCGCTCCCAGACTGGGGAAGGGGTAGAGACAGACAAAGGGACGATTTTAAGGTATATGATAGATGCTAAAATGGGGCACTGTGGAAACAGAGAGGAACTACAATCTTCAAGGTGCAAAAGAGGAAAGGAGGAAAGAGCGTTGCTAGTAGAGGTGATAATTGTCTGGTTCTTGCAAGAGTTAGAATCAGAAATTAACGGGGAGTAGTGGATTGGACGTTTTATTATTAATAGTTTCCAATGGCTGCTATAACAAATTTTCCACAAACTGGGTAGCCTAAAACAGCAGAAATTTATGCTCTCACAGTTCTTGAGGCTATAAATTTAAAATTGGTATGACTGGGCTGAAATCAAGGTGTCAGCGGGGCTGCACACCCTCTGGAGACACTAGGGGAGAATCTCGTCCCTTGCCTCTTCCAGCCTCCTCGCTCCCGGAGTTCCTCGGCTTATGGCTGCAGTGCTTCAACCTCTTCTTCTCTGTTCACATGGCCTTCTCCTCTGTTTGTGTGAAACTTCCCTCTGCCTCCCTCCTATAAGGATACATGCAATTGCATTTAGGGCCCACCCGGATAAACCAAAATCATCTCCTCATCTCAGAATCCTTGACACACTCATGTCTACAAAGACCCTCCCCTTTCTCTCTCTCTTTCTCTCTTTCTTTGTTTCTTTGTTTCTTTCTTTTTTTTTTGCCACATTAGGTAACATTTACAGGTTCTAGAGATTAGGATGTGAGTATAATTTGGGGGGCTATTTTTCAGCCTACAGTGAGGGTTAAAGAAAACACTGTGCAGAGGGCAAAACAAAGCAGATGTTGGAGGCCTTAGGGCCCCAAGCGTTGGGTTCTGACTGAACCTCTGAAGGAGGCCGAGGAAGGCCGTTGAACAGTATTGGCTTTGCACTAAGTTGTGGGAATATCACTCACCATTCACTTATTCCTTCATTCATTACGTATTTGGATAAACTCTGCTAGAAACTGGGAGAATGTAACGGTGGGACAACATCTACAGTCCCCGCCCTTATAAAGATTGCAATCTAGTGTACAGATAGGCCATTAAAAAAAACACGGATAAATTATGTGATTAGACACTGTGATAAATGCCATGAAGAAGAATACAGTGTGTCATTAGGACTGACAAAGTCAGGGGAAAGCCAGCACAAAAAACCATTCTAACCCTGTGGCTTATTGATATATATCCTATATAAAGCATTCTAGCTAGTCCATCCTTCCTGTAACACCTCTCCTCCCAACTGAGTTTGGTTTTGTTTTTTGGTTTTTTCCCCTCACTGCACCCTACATTTACTCTCTATGTCCTATTCCTTGAGATTTCTTTGCATGGTGTTCTTGAGGATGTGATATTTGAACTGAGATCTAATGGATGTGTCATAGTTAACTAGCTAAAATGTGGAGGGACGCAGACAAGAGCATTGTGGGCAGACATGAAAACTAGGGTGAAAAGAACAGTGCATGGAGGGGATAAAATGAATAACATTGCAGGTTCTGTGCAGAGATGGGGAGAGAGACTGGTATAAGATGCACCAGGAGAATTAGGTAAAAGCCAGATGAGGAAGGGCCTTCTAGGCTACACTCAGATGTTGCTCCTTATTATATAAGCATAAGAAAGTATGGGCAGAGAATTGTCTTATTGTTATATTTTTTCTTCTTATAAATTTTACCTACAGTAAAATTTGTTCTTTTTGGTATACTGTTTGACAAATGCATACAGTCATGGTAACTACATCCACAATCAAGATACCGATCAGTTCCAGTACCTGATCAACATTTCCTCATGTTATCCCTTTGTGGTCAATTCCTCCCCCTTTCCATGGCCCCTGACAAACACCGATTAAATAGAGCAGCAGTCTCCAACCTTTTTACCTTTTTGGTACCAGGGACCAGTTTCATGGAAGACAATTTTTCCACGGATGGGGGTAGGGGCGGAGGATGGGGGGAGGCAGAGCTCAGGGGCAGTGATGTGAGTGATGGGGAGTGGCTGTAAATACAGATGAAGCTTCACTGGCTGCCCGCCACTCACCTCCTACTATGTGGCCTGGTTCCTAACAGGCCACGGACTGTTACTAGTCCATGGCCCAAGGGTTGGGAACCACAGAAATAGAGGGGTCTTGCAACCATGTAAAAGATCAGTTGAAAGGATAAGACTTAAAACAAATGTAAAAAGTGATAGCCTAGCCCTATGGCAGCAGAAAAAGTAGGTGAGATATTTAGGATCCAGAATCAAGAGAACTTGATGGCATTAAATATTCTAATTTGGGGAGTGAGAAGGAAGAGTACAGGAGATTTTCAGGTCTGTGGCTTGGGTAACTAGAAGCCTAATGGGCCTTTCAAGGACTGGAGAGAACAGCCATTGTGATTATGAGGAGGCAGTGAGTTCAGCTCGTGGTGCTAATGAGACATCCAAGACTGATGGGTGGTCAGGAGGAACTTGCATCTCATGCTCATTAGAGAAGTTTAAACTAAAGACTTAAATTTGAGAGATGGAAGATTTTAAAAGGAACCTTAGCCCTTTGCTTTTCTCTCTAATACAGTTTTGTAAAATTAAAAACAATAATATTCGTTATGTGCTATTATTCTAAGTGTACATGTATTTAAGCCTGGAAACAACTAGAAAGTATAAAAACAGTTTTATTTTACAGATGAGAAGCCAAGGCATAAAGAGATTAAGTATAGCCAACATTTCACAAGTAGTATGACTCAGAATTGATAATACAAGTGCAATATCTTAAACTCAACTACTAAAGACTTTTTCAGATGCATCTTATGAGATAGTTAAGGCAGTAGTACTTACTGTAGGAAATTAATCATAATTGTCTGTGAAGCTTTTAACAATATAAATGCAATGTGTATTCTTGACACACTCCACCTTACCTGCCATATCAAGGCAGGGGAGCAGGAGCTAGTAAGATTTTTTTTTGTTTATAGCTGGTTTTGACATGTCCCTCCTTCCCTCTTTCACCGTCACATACTACCACTCACACATACTTGAATGTTGACAAGTGCTCTGAGGTTATTGATTTATTGTGCATATTAATGGATTATGGAATTATGCTGCAAGTAGATGTGAACAGACAACTATTCTGGATTAGAGGGCACTCCCAATGTATTCTGTGAGGGGTACCTGGTGCTAATGACCAAGAGAAAATGGCATTCTTCCATAAGGCCACTAATACGGACTGTGTGTTGGCCACTAATATCGTACAATGGAATTTATAGACAAAATCTTGGATGAAGACATAAAATTAGGATTGTTTTCAGTATAGTCTCTGGGTTATAGTTCTAGAAGTTTATCCAGGCTGCAACAGGTTACATAGACTACATGTGTATTCTACTTTTTCCTGTATTCTTGCAATTCATACTGAACAGTTAAAAATATTGTATTATATTTTACATTTTCCAATGGAAAAAGATATTTAAAGAAATACTGTTTTTTAAAAAGATAGACCTTCAAAAAATGGGTGAGCAAATTTTTAAACCATCTACTTTGTAAATCTATGAGTTCATATAATGCATTTGGATATATGTAATGATATGTTCTTCCACATTCATGTTTATGGGGATGAAACTTCAAATCTTAATGTATAGAAAACTCTGGTAATTTTTCATCTCTCAGTCTTGTTATGTAATTCAAAGAGCTAAGAGTCTCTCTCAAATATTCTAAAGAGGTAAGAGTAAAATCTAAATATTTATTTTACATTTTTTTCTGTCACTGCCAAAAAAACATAAACAAATATAAAACAAAAAGCAAATATCAATGACAATAAGACATGTCAATAACGTTGGATTCTGTTACAAGACCTATGCTAAATTTAAGATAAACCTTTTATTTTAACCTATGAATTTAACTCTTTGTCAATATTACAATCACCTTTTCCAGTGTGTCAGAAGCAATGCAGGTCTTACTGTTGTATTGTGCCTATTTGCTTATTCAGTATTCACCTATGCTGAGGAGCACAGTTGAATTGATAAATAGATCACTGGAGGTGACTTTTTGCAATAGAGTACTAATATTAAAATGGGTTTAAAATCCTCTCTTATTCCAAAGATTAAATAATGATCAGGCTGTAGTATTTTGACTTGCTGTTCATATTCCAGGGGTTTATGGTGGAGACATCCTATGTGCTTTTGGCAGAATGGCAGAATATTCTCCTTTCCTAGAGGGAGGTAAATGTAATATGCCAGAAGTGTGATCTCAAAAATTTTAATTTTATGTTATTCTTTCTTTTGTGTATTCCCATTTTAGCCTTTAAAAGGATGAGCTAAAGAAATGGGTGGTCATCCAAGGTGACCTCTTGCACAAGAGAGTCACAGATTCTGAGCTTCCAGGGCCCTTGTGAAATGGGCCTTATTTTTTCAATAATTTACAATGTCCCAACTGCTGGTTTTGGAAAAAAGAAAAGAAAACAAAACAAAACAAAAGACAAGATAGAATGAGCAAAAGAGAGAGAAGCAAGTTATATCAGATAAAAAACAACTTGGCAGTGATTTTTCACTGTTAAATCCTATAGAGAAATAACATGGGAAATGCTTATAATGTAACATAAAACAAGATTCAAATGTGTGCATGTTTTATCATTTCATCTGTTTTTCAAAATTTTCAAATTATAAGCATGGGGGAAAAGGCTGGAAGGAAATAAACCGAAATGTTAACAGTTGTCATATTTTGGCAGAGAATATATATTTTTTTCTTCATATTTTTCTAAATGCATTTTCTAAATTTTTAAAGGAGTTTGGCCAACTTTTGTAATATAAAAAGAGACAATTTAGTGACAGTAGTGATGATCTGGTTAGTGATCCATGAGTCTAATCAGGGTTCAGGCTAAAAAATATGGAAATGAGCAAAAATTTAAGCTCTATCTTCAGGATGCATTGCATTCTTTCCATTAATTCCTGCATTTTCATCCTCATCACCCCCACCATTCCTCCCTCCCTTCCTTCCCTTCAGTAACCTACCCTAAAACTTCCAAGACACCCTTCTGCAAATATCTTCCTAATATTTCCTATGGACATCTAGATCACTCTGATATAAAAAGTCACCTCCAGTGATCTATTTATCAATTCAACTGTGCTCCTCAGCATAGGTGAATACTGAATAAGCAAATAGGCACAATACAACAGTAAGACCTGCGTTACTTCTGACACACTGGAAAAGGTGATTGTAATATTGACAAAAAGTTAAATTCATAGGTTAAAATAAAAGGTTTATCTTAAATTTAGCATAGGTCTTGTAACAGAATCCAACATTATTGACATGTCTTATTGTCATTGATATTTGCTTTTTGTTTTATATTTATTTATGTTTTTTCCTAATATTTCCTATGGACATCTAGATCACTCTGAAGTCTCAACTCAGGAGCAACACTTAGCTTCCCTGCCCAGCTGCTCTTGCCAGGGCATTTGCAGCTATTTGATAAGCTAATATTAATGGATGATATTATAGTGCCCTATTATCATTGTGGGAATTTAAGACACTGTAGGAGACCTCTGCGGAAATATTTTTTGAGAAATGGTGAATTTTAACCTAAATCTGAATTCACAGAGATCTGGATCTGAATCCTGCTTCTGTCAGTTCATGTCTGTATAACCTTGGACAAGTTGCTTAACCTTTCTTTTCTAAGCCTCAGTTTTCTCATAATTGCAGTAGAGAAAAAATACTTATCTCATCAGTTTGTTGTGAGGATTAGTATATAGATACAGTTCATGTGAACTAAATGAATTATATGGACAATATTTCTATTCCTCAGAACAAACTGATAAGATAGGTATGATAAAGGTGGTAGAGAAATATTGCATCATTACAACCCAACCCTAGCTTGTGACTTAGCAGAGACCAATGGACAGAGTCACTTCTCCAATTCATTTAATTTAAATGAATTTAATTTACATGAACATTTACAGAACATTTACTATATACTAGGTCATACTCACATATATTCACTTTTTATAGATTATATTTTGCCTGGTGATCAACCAATAAAATCAATGTTTTAAATTTGATCTACAAAAGAACAGTGGTGATAAGGCCATGGCATCCTTCAAAAAAACATTTTAGATTATTCAAATCATCACTTTTGTGACCTCTTGTCCCCTCTCAAACTGTGCCTCACTGGCTGTGTGGCAAAGATGTTGTGAAGTCATAATTTCATTCCATATTAGCAATCTGAAAAGGTTAAAGTTTAAAAACAATGAGAGAAATAAAAAAAGAAATTAATGTGAACCTTCACTGGCCCCTAAATGTATTCCCGGAGCTCTCTACACCTTGGAGACTGCAAAGTGATGAGAGGGGAGGGCAGATAAGTATTGGCTTTCATTTTTAAATGGATTTTTCTGAGGATCAGAGGATTTCTTATTATATCTATTTCACCTTCAAAGTGGAATCACTGAATTCCCAGTAAAAGTTACTCATGAACGTGAGGATTTGCCTTTCTGACTCAGAGTTTACTGGCATTTGCTAAATGTTTGGCTTTGTATTCATCTTTGCCGATGCCTTTGATTAAACTGAGGCATTGTCTCATTTATTAGCTAGCACTTGCTGTGCTGAATTAAGGTTGAATCATTTGACATTGTTTCTCATAGTGGCTTTAATTACCCAGGAAGTCTTCTGAAATGTTTTGCAGCCAGAACCTGTTTCTGCTGGATTTTGATTCTTCCTGTCTTCTCCCAAGCCTCAGAGTTGTCTAAGGGCATACTTTAGCTGGTGAAGAGAAGCCTCTCCAAGCCAACCCTCCACATGCAGCCTGAAGCATGCAGCCTGAAGTGAGAAGATTCCTGAAACATGGATTGCCCCTGTGTCCTTCTTCTTGGCTCCGTTTCTGTAATTACCACATTTGGGAAACATGGTGTATAAGTGGAGCTGCTCCCCCAGGTGTAAACGCTAAAATATTCCTTCCTAGGTCCTTGTGGAAAAGGTCAAGAAATTAATTTTGGATGAATATCTTCACCTTCTTAGCCAGTTGCTGTATTAATGATCTCATGACGGATTGCTCCTTACACTAGCCCAGCCCAGGTCAGAGTGGAGTGAGAATATTCTCTATTTAATGAGGCAGGGATCAAATCCCCAAATATTTTATCACTGGCATGTAGATAGGGGTCACCAGGAATAGTGAATGGCCAGAGAAGCCTATGGCTATGGGCTATGCATTCTATGGAGAAGACAACAGGCCTCCATGAGTCTAAACATTTTTCTTTTTGCTGGAGACTTTTTATTCAGCTTGAACATTATATTGTGGTTTTTTTTACTTTTTAATTTTTCCAAAAATGCAGAAAAGTTGAAAGAATTGAATAATGATCACCTGTGTACTAACCATCCAAATTTGGTAATTAATATTTGACCTAATTGCCATTAAAGTTGCTTTTCTAATAGGTAGATAGATAGATACCACTACATACTTACCACCCATCTCTTAGTAATGTTAAATTCATTTATAACCACAAAACTATTGTCACTCCTAAGAAAATAATTAAAATAGTAATTCCTTATAACATCTATGCTGTGTATTTATTTGCATTTCCCAATTGTTCCATCAGTATATTTTATAACTTTTTTTTCTAACTGGTATCCAGGAAACTTTCCTGTATTATATTTGTTTTGTCTTTTTTAATCTTTTAATCTAGAAAAGTGCTCCATGTATTTTTTAAAAATTTCTTGACATTATTTTTTTAAAGAGATAAGATGAATTTTCTTGTGACGTACTACTTCATACTTCCCCTAACCCAGGTTAGGATTCAGTCGTTTCTCCAAGAACCCCTGTTTCCATTTATTAAGGTATGGTAATTTAGAAACTAAGATTTGGATGGTAGGCGTTTTCACTGCTACCTGGAAGCCATTGCTCCCAAAAACTTTTAGTTTACGGAACTAGAAAATATATTTTTTTAAAAAATCATGACTTGATATTTAGCACTTCGGGTATTTGCCAATTTCAGAGGGGATATTTGTATCTGTTTTCTCTATTATCATATTTCTCTTTTAAAAAGCTGAATTTAGGGTCCATATTGTTGTACTAAGTAAGACCTTTACATTCCTTAACTTATGCACAGAATAGAATGATCTGAGGAATGTGTTCTGCTCTTGCTTCTACTTCCTGCTCTCCAACCAAGATCAACTCTCATCCAGACATTTGCCAAGTCCTTAAAATGCCAGTACTTCTGAGTGAAAAATAATTATTGAAGATAGTTTTTCATCTTGAAAATGCCATATAACTTTTGAATCAACTTTATTTGTTTAAATAAAACTAGTAATTTTCATATTTAGGAGATTCAAAGTTTAGTGCAATTCCCTTGTCCATGGGAACTAACACAAGCACTCATTTCCTCTGTACTTGGACTTGTCCTCTGAATTTTTTCTAAACTCAGCTGTTCAGGCAGGCGTCACTTATTGGCATGATAAATCAAACTTATTTGCTATCTGTGACCTAGCTTGATGGACTCTTGCCTAAGATGAGCGGTTGCTGTTCTACTCTAGGTTTTTTGTGAAGCATATTAGGCCTGTAGTTTGTAATTATAGTTGTTGTGGAACTTGGCCAAATTTGCAAAGGTGTGAGTAGCAAAGGGAGTTAGGTGTACTTAGAGAATATTTAAGCCATTCTGAAAATGACAGAGCCTACATGCAGTTTTGGATGCTGAGATACCAGAGCAGAAACAGACATGGATAATCTCAGTTTCACTCCTCTGTTGTGCTTTAGTAAACTTAAAATTTTTAAGTGTGAGATAGACGTAAGAAGAATTTATGGTGACAGTGTTTCATTTGATGAACTTACAGAGAAAATCATGCCCTTACATATGTGTATGAAAAGACTGCCCCATTACAAAGTTATAAGTAAAAACAATAGCTGAAATTGTTTCTGTCTGTACTATGGATCTGCTTTCCTTAGGTACTATTTTTAGTATCTCAGGTATTTTGAGTAGTGGCCAGGAAAACAGAGGTTCTTCTTGAAAATAAGATTTAGTTATCTTTCCAACAGAGAGACTCCTATAGCTCCAGACTGTATCCTGAATTCCCACCAGATGCTTCTTAATGTGCATGACAAGGTTGTGGTGTCCTTACAGTGGTGCCATTGACTTACTATCACACATTATCACTGTTGACAAAATGACCCATAGGGCACATTGGCATTGAAAGTGGGTCAGTGTTTGGTGCAAAGAGGAAAACTATCCTCAAAATTCAATACAAAGAGCCTGAACTTTTTCTGCCTCTCCCTCTTGAGTGGAGAACAGCTGCTAGGCTGCCTCAACTGCATAGCTGCAAGGGGGCCATCATTCAACAGGAACCTTCCGGGACAAGGAAGGAAAGAGAGCACAACTTTCCCCATGCTCTGTCAGAAGGGTAAAGGAGAAGATGTGGCAATTGGACACAATAAGTCCATCCTTGTTTTCCATGCAATACTATTAGCCATCTGCTTTCCTGTCTCTTTGAATTCTTGAGAAAGATTCTTCTTTTTTTGAAGACTCCTCAGCTTTGCTTTAAATAATTCTCACTGCATCCCATCCTAAGTGGTTAAATTTAGCTGGGTCTTTCTAGCAATGTGGAAGGATACCTAGGGATACAGAAAGTGTTTCATCCTGTCACCTGGGGCGTTTTCTAGTCTCTGCAATGCAATTGTATGGGCAACCGTGGAGAATCAGACAAACTGAAATTAGCCAAGCTTGTAAAGACATGAGTTGACTGTAAATGTTATTTTGAACTGGGCATATTTAACTACTTACCAATATCAGAGAAAGGCACATTTTGATGTAGTTCCATTAAGAATGGACAATAATTTTGTTAACATGTAATTATGTATAACCTTCTATTATCCTCTAATTATTTTAAATCAGTATATATTATTTTCCCAAGTTGTCAGTTTTTCAGGAGAAGAGCTATAGTGGCTTTTGTTACTTATTCTGTGTAGAAATTCATGAAGTATAGAGCACAGAGTAGATACACACTGAACCCTTGGGGAGTGTTTGTATGTGGGTATGAGTAAAATTCTGTTTTCCAATTTCTCAATCTGACAGAATGGCAGGAAGAGGAAAAGGTTAGAATGGTTAATGGAATGATACAGGACAAGCAAAGTATAAACATGCTATGTGTAGGGATTTCAAACATGGAAAAAAGAGTTATGAAGTAGAGTTTGTGATATGCAATGAGTAGAAGAAAAAGTGGTAAGATGTTTTAAGGCTTTTCAGTTTCCAGGGAGAAGGAGAGATTCAACTAGAGAAAATTTCACCTATGGAAATTAATAGAAAGAGAGAATATAAGTGTGTATTAGCGAAATGAAAGATAAGTCATGCCCCTGACTGATAACCAAGGAAACAGAAAAATCGAAGAACGTTAGGCCATTGAATATTTAGTTTTAGCAAAATGATCTAGGAAAAAGTAGTACCAGCGTTGATTCTCATAGGCTAAACTGTGTCTAAACTGTGGAAAAATATATTTTGGACAAAAAATTTAAAAATATAAATATGTTTATATATCTGATGTGTTTGATAAAACAAATTGTGTCTTCTAAAGGAAAGTTTATAGCAAGGTAGGTATATTTTCCTACTCATTTAAGGGATGAGTAGCTTATTGAGGATTAGCAAAAGTGCAGAGAGAAGGAACACATTGTTCAAATGATGAGATGTTAGAAAAGTGGGGATTTTGGGTGAAGAAACAAGCAACAGAGGAACTGGTAATGTCAGGCCAAAAAGACAGAAAGGCAGGAAGAGCTGAAGAAAACACTTGAGTTTCTCACTGTTGTCTTAGATCATGAAATGCGGAACTACTTAAAATAAGTCCAAAAGTCCGTATTTGACCATTAAGGAAAGATAAGCACAGGCACAAAAACATGACCTTATTCTCTCACACTTATGGGTGGTGCTATATATTAGAGAGAGGAAAGTGAGCAAGGAAGTAGGGAAAGAGGGGGAGAGAGAGACAGAAAGAGAGAAGGAGAGAGAGAGTAACAAAATAAAGCTTAATTATAGAACCATGCAGATAAACACTTAGGCAGAATATGTAAATAAAACACTGAAGAATATGTCATTCATGAGAAGACCATTTGAAACCGTAGACAATGAGAAACATAGACTAGTATGATGACTAGTTGTAGAAAGGGTAAACCATACCAAAGCACTCATTTGAATATATACAGAAGTTATGACCAACCATAGTAAGAGAATGGTTATTTCACAGAGAGAATAAGAAACAAATCACCTGGAATGAGGAAGAACTAAGACACATTCTGTCCTTGTAAGCCTCTAATTTGCAAATCTCATTCACAGCACAAATTAATTTGGAAGGCAGTTTAGAACTTGGAATACGTTCTCCCATTGGAATAAGATTTCAAATTAAGTCCCCAGGACTGTTCACAAAATGATTTTATACAAATATGAATCTGCAGCACAGTATCAATAGTAATCTCTCACTATTTCAACAGTTTGACTCTGATTAACCACCATGTATAAGATTATATCTCTGGTAAACCTGGTATGTTGAGGAGCTTCTAGAGCTCAAGTGACGTGTTACTTTCTATATGCATTTAAGAGAGTCTTTTCCCAGTTTAATGAGTCAGGCCACCTAGATTTCCTAGTTTGCCTCCTATTTCCTTTACAGGAAGTATTGATGTTGATGTCGTTTGGAGGTGATATATTTTGGGCAGTCAGGAAAGTCTGGAGTATTTATTCATCCCTGGCTCTTCAAATGAGTTGAGAAGGCCATCCTCACAAATAAGTAACCCCATAGCTAAGGACTAAAAAGTGGTTTTTCTTTAATCCATGTTGGCTCGTAAATGATGTTGTATCAGTAGCAGACAATTAGAAGTGTATTGCTCCTTATGAAGTAGTTCAACTTGAAAGTATTGGATGGATTAAAGAAATCTTTTGGTAGTCTATAATTGGCTGCATTTGAATATATCCAGCCAGTAGGAGAACACACACAAAATGAGAAAATAAGATAATATCACATGAATAGAGAATGCATAATAAATTCTACACAGGTAGAATTCAGTTTTTACAAATGTCATTTTAACATCTGGTTCTGTATAACAAGACTGTTTCCAAATCATCCTGACAGCCCTTAAATATTCTATTTTGCTGATATGGATAAAAATCTTTTGAAAAGAAAAATACTATAAAACAAATGTGTCCAAAAGTTCCTCAACATGGAAATGGTAAACCTTATGACAAACATGTTTTGGGAGGGGCAGGAATAGGGCTGAAGAGAAGAAAAGTGTCAGAGCAGAGGGTAAGAGTGACAGAGCCAGAAAAGTACTAGGAGGAGGAAGTGCTCAGCTAGGACACAGGTGGCAAACCCAGGGGTCATCCATGAGATGGGAGCTAGCTGGAGCTCCAGCCAAGGAGGTAAACTCTCTCTTTCCTCAGAGCAGTCAAAAGGCTGCCTGCCTCTTTTTGGTCCCAAGGATTTGATGTTGGCTCTTGTTAGCTATGGCCTCAACACCAGCCTGTGTCCTTATCTTATCCAGATCTCTCTGAACTAAGTCTTCAGGTCAATCTTTTCAAGGGAAATCAGAACTCCTCTCCACTGAAAATACTGTTGTTTGTTTGTTTTCTTCCTGAAATTGGTTATATAAATTATGGTACTATGGAGTTCATGCAACATGTACATCTATGCATACAGACCTACTGAGGGTCCTTGACCTAGCTGGTCCCATCCATATGCCAAGGATGGTCTACTCTGCAAAGAAGTCCTGTACTTGGATCTCTATATTCTGCATCCTCTTTCTTTTCTGTGATATTTTTTTCTGCCCTAAGTCTTTACTTAAATTTTCTCATAACTGATGCTGTCTCATTATTTTGGTTTCAACTCCAAATACTGCCTTTCCAAAGAGGCCTTTTCTAACCAACCAATCAAAAAGACACTGGCACGTTTTATCCTACCACCATGATTTATTATTTTCATGTAAGTTATCTCCATCCAGCATTATTTTGTTGTCTGACTCTTCCTATAGAAACACAAGTTCGAGAGTAGAGTTCTAGCCAATCTTATTCAATGGTGAATTCCTATCACAAAGAAAAATGCTGAGCACATAGTCAGTCCTCAATAATGATTAGATAAATGATCACTAGATTAGATGAATGGTTACTACTGTGCACCTTCTTGCCCAAACCCATGTAGTTATCCCCCACTAGCTGTCTAAAAGGATATTCACTGATATCCTCATCTATTTTCTTCCTAAATGTTTCCCCTTCCTATCCTGAAACCAACAATCCTATTCTCTCAATTAAAAAAAATTATCTTTTTTATTGTTGTGGGGGAAAACTTGAGGTCTCTGTTGTCCACTCATTGACAATTAGTAATTTAATGCTTGATTCATAATATCAGTAAGGTCATTCACTCAGGATAAATAAAATTTAGAGGATCCCTACTTTCACAGAGGGTTCGTAAGTAAGGCTATAGTTTGGGAAAGACCCCCATGGAGGCCATTTGGGTCCTTGGGCAAGAAGGTATGGGAAAAGGATAAGAATCAGGTACAATTTGTGGAATATAATAGAGACACGAGGTTTCTGATGTATGGAGGGAAAATCTTGACCCCAGGTACTGTGATAGAGAGAACGGGATACAGGAATGTGAGCCTGGGTAGTTTCTTGGGATAGAACAATGGTTTGGGTGGGATCCCCCTTCCTACCCTCACAAGAGTTTCAGGTAAGCTTGCCTGAATTGTTGGTTTAAGGCTATGCCTTGGTCTACTTTTCTTTCCAATTGTGATTGTTTATAGGAAGGGATGGAGAAGTACTTCTCCCCTGATCTCAGCATCAACTTTCAAGTATTTCTTTATTTTCCCTAACTTTCCCTGTATTCAGTGAAGTGGTAGTGAATGAAATGAACTAAAAATTAAAGGTCTTTCTTACTCTTTCAAAATTCTTTAATTGGCATAGAAACAACCAAACATGGGTGGATTTGGGGAGTAATAACTGGTGATGGTTACCCTGAAAAATATATAGAAAGAGAACTAGATAGCAATATGAAAAATTGATTGTATTAGATAATTTTTCATAGATTTTTAAAAATTTGTGTTTTATTGATACATAGTAGATGTACATATTTTTGGGGTACTTGTGATAATTTGATATATTCACATAATCAAATTGAGGTAATTGGAATATCCATCACCTTATAGATACTTTTTTAAAAGCAGATTGGTTTGGCAATAAAGGATTAGGTACCAAACAGGGTAGAGGAGGAACAAAATGCTGTAAAGTTTTCAGTTACTTTAGAGTTTCATTTAATACCAAGTCTTCTCTGCCTTCCGTTTTCTCTGCTTGCTTGGGAATTAAGGATAAACTGAGAAGTATGAATGTCTGGGGTTAGATGGGAGAATGTAGTTACTAAGGAAAAGGATGCGAAGGGGATCTATGGTTGTAAGTGGTGGTATGAGAGATGAGACACTTCCTTTAAGAAACTCCCATTTTTATGCAGGGGCGGACAAGAGGGAGAAGAAAGGCATCTGATGACCACACACAGAGCAACCAAACTTTTCTCTTATCCATAGGTTGACATTTCATTTGTTGTTCAACATTGGATACTTTGTAGAGTAAAACAAAGTATTATTAATAATTAAAGATTTAAACCAGGGGGTATGATTACTTACTTAGAGATTATATCATTTTAATGTCTTTCATATAGGTACCATATAAAGACTTTTACCTTGTTTAAAACAAATTAAATTCCAAGCCACCAAGGTGGATCTAAGATGGAAAAGATAAGTGTGGCTGGGCGCAGTGGTTCATGCCTGTAATCCCAGCACTTTGGGAGGCCAAGGCAGGAGGCCAGGAGTTCAAGACCAGCTTGGGCAACATAATGAGACCCCATCTCTACCAAGAAAAAAAAGATATATGGAGCTATTTAAGAACCTGAGAAAATGTTTTACCTACACTATACCTTTAATTAACATCAGATTTAGATACACCTGGGAGTCTCCCCTAGTAAAGTGAGTTAAGCTTTATCAGCCATTCAACCTTAGTGTAAGTGGATTTATTAAAACTTTTTTTCTGAACTTTGTTTTGATTAAGACTCAGAAATTCAGAGATACTAAAGCCTAGGTACCAGAGAGGGGTGTGTGTGTGTGTGTGTGTGTGTGTGTGTGTGTGTGTGTTTGTGTGAGAGAGAGAGAGAGAGAGAGAGAGAGGAGTTAGAGGTGAAGAGAAGGTATCAAGCAGAAAGCCAAAAAGGAGCCATAGGCCTCCTCACATTTGGGTCACCAGTGTACCTGTAGGACTAGCCCTGATTATAGCAATGAACTTCTATGAATAAATTCTATCTTTTTCCTACTATGGAATTTTGCTGCTGTAATTCTAATGGCCCAATCAATTTAATGAAAAATTAATTTTATAGTTTTTTTTAAGTTGGTATGACAAGAGAGAAGAAAGTAAAATAATAAAAAAAAAATAACATACCTGAGAAGATTAAACAGTGTGTTAAATCCTTTGGGTTCTGTGAATAAAGAAAGTACTAGATAAACATCAAATCATTGTCATAGGTTTCCTCTGCTCATGCAAAGTGAGCTGCAATATCCACATGGTTGCATTTTAGTCCTACGGAAAGTAACATTTCAGAAAGTCTGGCTTCAGTTCACAAGATATTTCAGGCATATGCTTTTGCCTTAATATGCCCAGATGTCTCATCCCTCCGTTCCATTGTACATGTGTAGACTCAACCAACATGTATTTCAAGTGAACTCCTCTCTCCCTTAGACATGTGCTGAGCACCTGACTCAAAATTAAACTTTTAACATTTTGTAGGTCAACCTTAAATCAATGATGGAACAGAAAGGAGAACAGAGGGTCTATTGTACATTTCTCTGCGGGGGAACATGAAAAAAAATGAATGGCTTGAGAAGCTATGGTAACTAAAGCTGCTAGCAGAAAAATCTGACAGTCACGAAGTGTTCTTGCACTGGGCTAGAGAACAGATTCTGATTTATGCCTCAGAGTCTGGAGATCGTGAAAATCCATTTGGAAGACTTTAGTGTGAGGAAGTTATACACTCTGAAAAATTAAGTTTGCAGAAATCACACTGCATATGAAACAGTCATTTACACATGAATTGTTTTTAATTACTTAATAGATTAGAAAATATAGATTTATGTCTGTTTATATAGTCTATAAACAAACACCAGTTTATTAAAATGCCACATAAGTGATGCAATCTCATTACGTTAGTTACATGGACTAGGTAATCACATCCCCTATCTATGTCAATTCTTACAACCACACTTAACAGAAAAGCAAAACACGAAGTGTAGACTTCTGTGGATGGACAAAAATATTGGCTCCACTGGCTATACCCACCCCACCCTCACTTCCTGCTGAAGAAAAGGGAGAAACATTCTGCAGCCACCTCAGCGATGCTGAGCAGAGAGGTCTGCCCTCTTGCCCTTTTTTCCTTCCCAGTCTCACAATAAAAGTCATAGAAAAATTGCTCTCTGGGAATTATTCCAGAAGAAAGAGGGACTAAACAATATACTTAGTGGACAAAGATAGAGAACAAAATCTAGACACAGAGTATATGTGGAAAAAGAGATAGAGAAAGAAGAGGAAGAAAAAGGGCCAAAATAATTAAAAAGAGAATGAATATAATGGTAGAGAAGACAGTTTTTTAATCTAGAAAAACGGATGAAAAAATAATTGCAAATTCTAAGTAGAGCTCAAGGAAAAAAGAAATAAAACTCAAAACTATGTGTATAAATAGAAGCATTTATTTAAGGTTATGATACTGATGTTTGAAATATAGTTTAGCATATGATCGTTCCTTCTAAATGTCATGAAATATCTGGATGTGGCCAGGTATTAAGATATTTCAGAAAATCTGCATGCTTAGAATTGAATAGGTGATAAATTCAGATGTTTAAATTATTTTTAATCTTTGTTTAAATGCCTGGGTATTGTACAAAGTGAAAAAGAAAACATAAGAAAAATACTAGGAAAGGTATAAAGTATAAAAAGAAAATTGTATAAGAAAAATAAAATATGTGTGAATAAGAGCTTTTTATTTTTTAGATTTAAATTTGTATATTACCAGTATTTTTCCCGAAGGATTTGAAATGTGACATATCTACTTTGTGATGCCAGCTCCACCCTCATTTCATGCTGGGCTTACTGACAGATTTGCTCATTTACTTACCTTTCCTAGCAGAACAAGCTGTGATACATCACTGGGTAAATTACATGTGCTTTTACCCTATTTTTTCCCCAAACATTTGTATATCTGGACTGTGGGAGAAAGCTAGAGAATTATAGTATATGCAGTTCTTAATAGTTGACAGGTCTACCAATAACATTTCTTTTGTATTGGTTCTGTTTCTGCTCTAAACCTGATCCAAAGATAAATGAGAGCACATCAAATATTTCTTAACGCCTTTTGTGCCAGCTCGGCAACTTCTTTTGCCAGTGTAATTTTCTATGTTTCTTCCTGAGAGGTTCTGTTCTGGATTTCTCTGAAACAAGAACTTGCTGTGACCTTGTATACCTGGGCAAAAATCCTAGCAAATTTTGTGATATTGAACGAGAGTCTTGGAAAACCACTCTGTTGATTATAGAAATTTACTGGACAAGAGGATTTGTTTTCCCTTTCTGACTTAAGTTCAATTTTCCCCTTCATTTGCTAAAAGGTTTGCTGTCTAAAAGCATGGAATGGACCTTTGCCCTTTGCCATGCTTGAACAAAACAGACTTGACTCAGGACTCTCCATATAGGGCCATGCAAGCCTTGAGACGTAGCTGCAGTGGACTTAAAGCTTCACGCCAATAACAAATGCTTCTCCATGTGCTGGCAACCTGAAAAGTATAAAGATGCCTTGTTAAGTTTGGGATAACTGTCCTCTTCTCATTCAAAGGTCCCAAAGACCCTTGAGAAATAGATAGTCGTTTCCCACAGGGAAAGTGAGAAGAAAAGGCAAAAGTAATTATTTAGGCAGCACGTACTGTGGTGACCATTTTACATATATATGATCTCATTTATACTTCAGGACAATCTTCTAGCAAGCAAGACAGACATTAAGAAACTCAAAGTTGGTGTTTTTAAGTAACTCTTCAAAATTACCCAGATAGGAAGTAAAAGAGCTGTATTCAAGATATTGGAGGAAACAGAAGAGAAGGAAAAACAGACACATAACACTGTTGTCCACGTATTTCTGGGTTCAAAAATTCTGTCCCATTGTCAGAATATATATTCGAATATTTTAAAAATATGCTCTATGTGAAAATTTTCATATCTAGCCTGGATACCGTATTTCTTGGACCTTCTAAATTGTAATAGGGAAAAGCTGGATAATCAACCACTATAAATTGTGGAGGAAAATGTGTTGTTTTTAAGAGAAGGGAGGGGTTCATAGATAGGTAGATAGACAGACAGACAGATAGATTTGTTTGGAATTACAATTTGATTGCAATATGGTCACATCCTTGCTCTTGGGCATACAAGCAATGTGATTGAAGCATCTGTTACCACACTTATCACCCGGGTTGAATTCAGCCATTCTGGCTGCTGGCACCATCTGACACTTAGTATGTGACACTTAACCTTCACACAAAGATCCCCAGTGGATGGTGACATTCTCATGGATTAACTGAACCTTTTACCCTTTATCTCAATGCTTTTATACTCTCAGACACAGCCTTGGTTGCTGTATATTTACCAGGTCTTTACTATGTTCTTATACAGTTGGGGCTTGACAAATAACACATGGGAAAGAATCCACATTCAAGCTTATTGAGGTTGTTGACATAATTTATTTCATCACAGCTGTATGATTGAGGGTTCCAGCTTTTTTCTGACTATTGGCTGGTGGCTACCCTCAGCTCCTAGAGGATCTGCAGTCCTTGCCATGTAGGCCTTCCCAACATGACCACTCTATGGTTTGAATGATTATCCCTTCTGAAAATCGTGTCAAAACTTAATCTTCAAGGTAACAGTATTGATATTAATGGATTAATGGGGTATTACAGGAGTGGGACAGGTGGCTTTATAAGAAGAGGAAGAGAGACCTGAGCTAGCATACTCAGCCCATTCACCGTGTGATGCCCTGAGCCACCTTGGGAGTCTGCAGAAGGTCCCAACCAGACAGAAGACCCTAACGATATGCATCCCCTCAGCAGTGGAATTCTCAGCCTTCATAATTGTAGGAAATAAATTCCTTTTCTTTATAAAGTACCTAGTTTCAGGTATTCCAAGAACAGAAAATGGACAAAGACAACCACTTACTTTATCAAGCCCATGAATAGGGTATCGAGTGCCAGTCTTCAAAAATGGAGTCTTACATAATGTAACATAATTGTGAGAGTGACATTTCTCATCACCTTTGCCATGTAATGTGGCCTAATCACAGAAGTGACATCCCATCACATTTGCCATATTCTATTTGTTAGAAACAAGTCACAGGTCTTGTCCACACTCAAGGGAAGGGGATTGCACAAAGGTATGAATACCAGCAGGCAGAAATCACTGGGGTCACCTTTGGGCCTATCCATAACAATAGTATTAATAATGGATAATATTTCTGAACCTTCATTTATTATAGCACTCACTAAGTCTTTAGAATCATTGCTTATTTAATCTTGACAAACATATGTTTGGTACTATTAATACCTTTATTTTATCTATGGAAAAACAGTCTCAAAAAGGATCAGTAACTCACCCAAAGTAACGCAGAGTAAGAATACTTTTTATCTTTCTATGTTTGGGTTTCCAAAACTTGCCCCATAGAAACTGAATGTATTCTCCTAGCTATTTCATGTACAGTTAAGAAAGCCAGCACTAAAAGAATCAGTGTACTTTGATTATCCTTTTATTGTCCAAATAGCTAGGCTCTCCTAGTAACATAAAATAGACATAGACAAGAAAGTAGCATATTTAGATCATTAAATATGAAATGTCCAATTTTGAATCAAAAGTTTATTTTATTATATCTCAAACAAGAAGCAGTACAATTAATCAAAGTATGTGCCTAAACTGTCGACACACTTTTGCCATCTCAACAGTAGCTTGTTTATGCCAGCAGCAAAGAAGCCTGGAGAGAGAGTGGCGATGAAATTGCAAAAGGCCTTTTCCACAGCTTGTTGAGAATTGAATATTTTTCCTTGCAAGAAGTGGCCCAAAGCCTGGAAGAAGTGGTAGTCAGTTGGTGCAAAGTCTGGTGAATACGGTGTATGACAGAGAGTTTCCAAGTCCAGCCGCTGTAGTCTGAGCAGTGTTGTTTGTGCAATATGTGGTCAAGCGCTGTCTTGCAAGAGGACTGACCTGTCTCTGTTGACCAATCTCGGCTGCTTAATCACAAGCATCCTCATTATTTCAGCCAATTGCTTTCAGTAGACATCCACTGTAATTGATTGACCAGGTTTCATGAAGCTGTAGTGCATAATACCAGTGTTGGACCACCAAACAGACACCATTAGCTTTTTTTGATGAATATTCAGTTTTTGACTGAGTTTCAGTACTTCTTCTTGATCCAACCACAGTGTCAAATGCTTGCGATTGTCAAAAAGAATCCATTTTTCATCACATGTAACAATACAGTATGGAAATGGTTTGACTTTATGCTGTGACAACAAAGAAAGGCAAGCTTCGAGACAATTTCTCTTCTGACACTCATTTAATTCATGTGGAACCCATCTATCCAGCTTCTTTACCTTGCTGATTTGTTTCAAATGGTCCAGTATTGTTGAAATAGTAACGTCTAACCTTGCTGCTAATTCAAGCCTAGGTTGAGATGGATTCACTTCCACTACAGCTTTCAGCTCATCATTATCCACCTTGGTCTCAAGTTGCCCATGTGGCTCATTTTCAAGATAAAAATCACCAAATGAAACTTCTCAAACCATCAATGTACTGTGTGTTCATTAGCCAAATCCTTCCCAAACACTTCATTGATATTTCCAACTGTCTGTGCTGCATTGGTTCTATGATGGAACTCATATTCAAAAATAACATGAATTTTTTACTTATTCATGGTTTCACAAAAATTGCTCTAAAAATTTTTTTGAAAAATAATCACAAGCCAAAATGTACATTTGAAAGACTGAGGATGTACCTTCACAATAAAAATAAAACAAGAAGTGTCAAAGTGAAACGTCAGAGATATCAACTGTCAAACTTAGTACTTAAGGAGATTGGACATTTCATACTTAACCTAATTTTTTTTTAAATCATCAAAGTATCTTTATACATACAGATACAAGGAGCATGATGACATTGAGGAAGGCAGGGATGGGGCTTGAGTGCTCAAGTTCTGGTCTGTGTAGGTGTTTCAATGGCAAGTTTTAGTGCAGTGGCAGCAGAATGTAGGGAGAGAAGGTAAAAATTCATGGTATTGTCTGTCAGGGCCATTTACCCCTACTATACTGTGAACATTTGGACAATTTGCTTTTGACAATTCTGTGCACCATTTTAGACACTTCTTTTGAATGCTTGAGGATTTTGTCTCCGTTTGTTCCTGTGAAACTTTACTAGTGAGATCTGGTTTAAGAGATATTATTAAGTCTGGAAACATTGACAGGCTACACTTGCTTTTCCGCTGAGATTTTTTAGGGTCAGTCTTTCTAGCTCCCTGCATTCATGGAGAAATGTGCCTCTAACACAAAGCTGATTGTAAGATAGCTTCCAGTCGGGAGCACACAGGAAAATTAAAAGGAGGATGTAACGGGCTTTTTTCCTGCTCTCCCGACCAAAGTAGTACGTGAAGCTGGAATCAGGTTCATTAATACCAATGAGAAATATTGGGTTTAGTCTATTTTTCAATTCACTTAGCTTTCTTTTAAAAAATTAAGAGGTTTGTCTTTGTCACATGGTGTGTCTGTTGTGATTAATCAGATATATTGAATGGGCAAATGGTTTAATAGTTATTGCAATTTGTCATATCAGACATGGCTTATCATGTATTATTAATACCTCAATGTAAAATTAGTTAAACTGGATCTGGCTTCTGTTCAGGAGACCTGTGTGTTAGCAGTAGCAAGTTTGAAAGAACCCCCACAGAGATGTTTAACCAATCTCACCTTATCCTTTCCGTTTCAGTATCAGGGCATTCTCATATGATAATTAAGTTGATGAAATCTTTATTCAGCAGGAGGGCAAATAGCCATCCTATTGAGAGGAGAACATTTCAGACTTCATTAACATGGAGACCCAGGAGGTAATATAATCTAGAAAGGTGCTGTTCTTTTTTTCCAGAACAAGATGGAAGTTTAGAAATGTATTTATTTTTAATGCATTTTATTTGCAAACCCTAAAATGTGTTTATTTTTGTATTTGTATTATTTTGCTAAAGTTGGTAAACATGGAGTTATATTATTTTAAACATAGGTAATAAATTTTGGTACCTGCTTCAGAATTAGATATAACTACAAAACAAATAGGAGTGATGTTAGTGTCTACACAAAAGCAACAGTTTATATTGAGGAGTATATGGAGATTAGATCGTTTCTGTTTCTACTTCAGTCAAAAAAGTGTTTTGGTCTTGTGTATTTATCATTAACACCCACTTCGCTGATTTCTCAAGTGTTTATTCCAATAAAAGAGAGGAGCTTATCTTAAGATAATGCAAACTCTATCTGGAGCAATGTTTGCTGCCTCATATTTTTAAGTCAATCCTAATTCCAACTGCTTACATCACTCCATTCTAGAGATGGCCATCTCTATCTAGGAAGGGTCCCAGTGATGGATAAGTCCAATGGTGATTTAGAGTACCATCTTTTAAACTCCTGCCCGATTTTGAGCAGACCAGTTTTACATTTTTAATATCTCCTGAAAATTGAACTACTCTATATATTTTGATAAACAGACATATTCTCATCTAATTATTTGGCAAAATCAGTTTCCTAAAATATTCATCACTGCATGTTCACTGACCATTTTTTTCCCTTCAGTTCATATTGAAAACCCATTATATTATACAATTAGAGTCCTACTAGGTACGCTGAGATATATAGAAGAATTATAAAATGCAAGCCCAGTCTGTAGAGAGATCCCCACATACTACTTGGGAAGAAAAAAATTAAGTTATTCAGATGGAACACAATTTATAGTGAGTTTGGGACATGCAGATTCTGTGTTCTTTAGAAATTCAGAGATCAGTTAAGGTTGGGAATATCAGCTAAGCCCTTACGAAGGAGTTTGAATTTGAGCTTGAGTAGGAAGTTGGCTGGGATTTAGATGGATGAAGGGACAAGAAAAATAATACTAGATAAGAAGAACAATATGATGAAAAGCTTTGGACTGTAAATATGGTGTATGCAGCAGAACATGAAAATGTGGACTTCACTTGTTTAGAAGGCAATTGTCTTAGGTAGATAGGATAAGATCAGATGATGGAAGACTTTTTAAGAAGTTGGACAAAGCCATTAGATTTCATGTACCAATTGATTAGGAACTCCTGAAAATTCTGTTTGCCTCCAAAGAGTTGGCATATTGGAAGTAGGGGTTCATCTAGCAGCAGTACAAGGAGTCAATTTTGAGACATAAATTCAGGTTTGCATCTGCGTGATATATGGGTTCTAGGCTTAAGAGCATAAAGTTATCTTTTTAAAGTACCTCTCTTATATACAAGGGACATTAACACAGTTAAGAGCTTCTATTCTGTGAAAAAGATATAGAATCATGATAGGCTAGTACAAATAATAATCACTGAATATTTACAAATCCATCAAGAGTCTTAGAAGTTCTTGTTCATTCCGGGAGAAATACCAAAAGAGAACAATAATTTTTTTAACCTGAATCTTTTAAAAATTTGTTTCTGAAATTCCAGAAGGTAGTATAATCATACCCTCCTGTAAACGAAGCCTAGAAACAGTTTGGCCATGATTTTTTAAAGATAATCACTATTAATTGTGCTTGCTTCAATTTTAGACCTGATGTATTCTTTATGAATTTACATAAGTAAAAGTAAAAGATCTCTCTGGAAATTATGTCAGCAAAATAGATTTGCTGTTTAATATGGCAGATTTTATGTCAGTTGGGAAGCAACTGGATTCTTTTCTTTATGATGTATTCTCAATGCACTTCACTTTGCTTGTAGTGATGTTATAGAAAATGATAGCAGTAGCAGACATATTCACATTGCCAAGTACTATTTCTGAGCCTTTGATATATTAATATGTAGTAAGTCAATCCTTCTTTTATAACTTGTATACAAGTGCACATTTAGTCTTCTTCATGTGAAATTTTCATGGCTAGAATACTCCCTTTCACAAATGTTGGTACCTTTCCCAATGAAGTTATATGTTCTATAAAAGAATTCCTTTCAGTAAGAATTATTTATTATCCAACCAGAAAGCTACAAAATTTTGTATTAAGACTTTAAGGAAAAAGTATGTAGTAAGCCTAACTTGATATTAATGGGGTTATTTTAATCCCATTGAAACATTTTAGGGATGTACGATATTTATATCATCTGGTGGCTATTTAACTGTTATTGCTTATTTCTGAAAGAATTTTTAAAATTAGTAGTAGAAACATAAAATATTTGAAGAAGCATTAGGCTTCATTCCTTTTAGGGCCTCCAGGAGGCCAGCAGCCGCAAATTGTTTGTCACTCATTTTATTTAATTCTGTTTAAGAATATAAATGTCTCTAGGTTAGATGTAAAGATATGGCCAGTTTACCTGTCTTGAACATTTCCTGCCACACTTTACCCAGCTGTTCACATCTTGATGTAACCTGAAGGGATTTGCATCTGTGTTCTGTATAAATTCTCTTCTTTGTTTAAGTGATTAAAAGTATTGGGATAAGAATGGGTGAAAGATCTTCTTTAAAGTAATTTTTGAAATCTAAAAATATGGAGTCTCCTCTTGGCTCAGAAAATATCTAGGATGACAATCTAACATGCTTTTCACCACACTATGAGTTACTTGATATTATCCATGTGCATTATTCATTGCCATCCATTGCCAATTTATATATAAGGAAAACTTCAGAAAGTTGAGATTTTATTAACATTGCACCTGTGATCTAAATTTAAACAAGATCTTGAAGGAGATACAAGATATTTGAATGAATCTTTCTTTGTGTCATTTTAAAAATATGTATATTACTATTTTAAAATAAGACCTTTATCCTACCTGGGATTAGAAAACAAAAAGTGAAAAATTCTATTTGCCAGTAATCCCAACTGGTTGTACTGGATGGAATGCTCTGAGGGGCTCCTGAGATGCCTGTCATGTGGTTGGCTTGTGTGTTTAGACCTAGGTCCATTCAGATGGGAAACTTCTGCTACCTGAAACTCCTTCAAAGGGCCAAACCTTTTAGAGTGTGCCCAGGACTTGTTTTTCCTCTGAGTTGCACTGTTTTTGAGAAATTCTAATCCCTTTTCAAGAAGAAGCTTTGTAGGCTTTTTTTTTTTTTGTAGCTAGTTCACACTGAAAGCATGGGCACAGACTGGCAGAGAGAAACAGAGAAACAGTGCAGGTATAGAAGAACAGGCTAGTTATGAGCAGCATGAGTAGCTGGAGAGACTCGTTTTCAATCCGAGTCATGCGATGTCTTCAGAAAAATGGGCATGAGACTCCAGGGTTCTGCAGTCCACTCTTCCACTCTCACCACTGGATACTGCACTCTCTTCTTCGCAACACCAATAAATCATTTGAATGGAAAAGTCGAGGAAAAAAAAAAGCTCCTCCGTGCTAAGAAAAGTGAGACGGCAAGAAGACAATGAGGCATGGGGAAAGACATTGGTTCCAGAAATTGGATTCTAGGCATGTAGTGCCAGGATGGAGGACTTTTATTTAATTTTATAGAAAAATGTTCGAGTTATTTTACACTGAGATGTGAAATCTCATTTGCAGCTAAGCCCCGGAGGGAGTGAAAGGAACTAGGAGAGCTCATAAAGACAAGCATAATAGGATTAATAAGAAAAAGGCCGAAGACATAAGCCTTTATTATAGAAACTCAGTGCTAAATTTTGGCATTGATGAAGGGTGAAATGTCGACACTTATCCAAACAGTTGTGCCTTCAGGGTATGACAACTGAAGAATGGTTCCTTCATAGGTTCATGCTGCTTAGGTAGGTTATCTGCTCTTCTCAAAAGAGGGGGCCACTCAGAACGAGGACAGAAAGTCACCATGTGACAGCAATTCCTGAACCCTCATTCACTGAAATAATTCTCAGAAGGTATTTTGTATAATTAAAGCAAATTTAGGGCTGAATAATAATCCATTGAATTAAGGATTGGAAAATCATTTGATAGTCAAGGGCCCGAATGTTATTTGTTTAAATATATATATATATATGACTTGAGTAATACCAAATAGACTTCTTAATCTAGAGAGTCAATTCATATCAGAGTTCCAGGTCTCTCAAGAGCGTGGATCAGAGTATAAGGTGGTAATCAAATTGTTTGCTCTGCAGTTCGTTCTTTTTCCTTTTTTATAAAGGTTGGTTGCTACAAAATAATTTGGGCTGAAAATGGGGCTGCTGAAGCAATTTAAGTAACTGTATCAAAGGGAACATCATCTAGTTATTTCAACCGTGGACTTGTACCTATTGCCAGGGTAACATTTGCATCATCTATTTTGTAGCTGATAAAGAAGATGATGTTGACTTTAGGCTAGGGAAAGTCAGGTGCTGATGATTTCAATCCCCAAAGGACTTCATTCCTTTTTTTTTTTTCAAATTTATGGTGCCAAATTAATTTTTTCCAGTATTACTTTCCTAATAAAATGAGTGTTTTTTTAAAGTATTGTTTTTAAAGCAAAATTAATTTTTCCAAATAGACAGTCAAAGTGAACACAGTATAAAAGCTATCAGGAAAACCAGTTTGAGCATTGTTGCATTATTATACTATAGATAATAATGCAACTATAGTTTAGAAATAGTGTTAGGCATTGGAGGACACCTCCCACCTGTCCCTAGCATCTTTGTCTATTTAAAACTTAAGTTTCAGATTTATAATAATAGATATATATTATAATTAGAGTAATATAAACTATATGTAGACAGGTATAAATTCTGGAGCAAGGAAATTTACATTTTAATTTGGTGCAAGGCAAAATTATACATGTTAAGCTTTTCCTGATTTAAATTAGTTTTAACTATAAACACTTAAAAGTTTATTCTTGATAATTTGGTAATAGTATCAATGCCTCCATATGCATAAGGAACATCAGTGTATGTCCCCCACTTTTATGTGATTATTTTAATGAGATGGTGCCATTAGGATGGCCAGACCTTTTTTCCGTGTTTAATTCAATAATGCATTTCTGACCAAGAAGTTTATATATGAATAGAAGAACACCTGTTTTTAATATAGAACAGCTTCCTTCAGATAGCAGTGTCTGGTCCTGAAGTGTCTATTAAAAAGGCAGTTTTGTGAATGGGGACACAGATTTTAGTTTAGTTATTAAGAGTTCCTGTTTGTAAGGCTCGGAGGTATAAAATAGAGTCCTTTTAGGAAAGGTAGCCACTAAGTCGTTTACATCAATTTAGAAGAGTTAATTGAGGAAGAGAAGACCCTTATATGTCACATTTCCCAAGTCTGTATTTATTGTGGTTGTCATCTTCATGATGGTTATTTTTATTGTCATCACCATTGTCATGTTCAGCAACATCACCCTCCTCAGATCTTCGATCTCCTGATTAAAAATCAACCCCATGTGCACGGCAAAATCTATTAGGACCAAAATATTCAGTCTGGCTGTTTCTTGTGAGACTGTTTTGGCCTCACATGCAGATGCTGGGTCCAATGTTTTGAGCATCCACCATGTGGCTTGGTTCTAGAGATGAATCCTAGCCAACGTGAAGCACTGAATGTTCTGGCCTCAGCATATTTACACAGCCACAGCTATAGTCTTAATTTTACAACTTTACTCACTGGCTCATACTTGTTGAAGATGGTACATAAAAATGAGATATGATGAAAAATTTGTCCATTTTTATTTGATTGGGTCAGCAATACAGCCATGCAAATGACAGGGTCCTGTAAACACCAGCCACACTGGTGGCTAAGCTGCCTTAATGAGCCAACTAGAATGACTACATCCAATTCAAATGGGGACACAGAGAAGAGGGCTAGTCTCTTGCCAAATCATGCTACTCTCAGCTCTCTAATTTTGTTGTGTTTTTATTTGAACTTCCTCTTCAACATTCAACCCTGATTACTCAGTGCACTCCTCCTGGAAATGTTTTTTCTCTGTTTCTTTATGTGTAAAACAATGAAGTCCTTTGATCTTTTCTTTTTTTCCTGCCTTTCCTCAACACTTCAGGACTCTTGCATTAACAGTTCTAGGGAAAGGTTTGGCTCCTTTCTTATTTGTATAAAGGACTCATTGAGAAATGCATGCTAGACCTGGTGACAAGTGAGAGTAAATGCACCTGGGTGCCTGAAGGAAGGAGTGAATATCTACCCTCATCTATCACTACTGATTAGCTGCAGTGTGAGAGAGGCAGAGACAGAGACAGAGAGAGAGCGGAAATAACAAATGGATTCTGGAGAGAGGCTGGGCTTCGCTGCCTGGTTTTTCTGGCTCATCAATCATCTCCAGTGTGGCTGATAGGTGGCTCTGTCACTCCTATCCCCATCCCACTCACCAGAGAATCTATAACTGTGACAGGCATTCCTCTGTCTGCAGTCCTTTCAGTAGCAATAGTAGATTCAGGCCCTGCACAAAATGTCATATTCAGTGTCTTATTGTCTGATGTTTCTATTCCAGTTTACCTTAGGAGAGTGTGTTGACATGATTCTGATCCATTTGCTCAGGCTGTGGCCTTGCCAGTCCCTCCTTGGGGTGAACGTTGGCTGCATGCCTGTCATGTCCATTGTGCTGGCACAATGATAGGCCGACATTACATAAAACATTTACAGGAGGTGGGGTAGGGGTGGGAGGGTCCATAAAAATGTTGAAGCCATCCAAGTGTGAAATGGAAAGATGAAGAAAGTGTTTTCCCACAGCCATTTATATCCGTCACCTGTTCTGGGTCTCACTTTTAATGTGTCTCCTGTTCAGTCCCTTCCTCCCACCTTTGCTGCTTAGGCTTGATCTACCACTGGGAAAACACATCTGGAGAGGCACAGTTGTTGAGAGAGTGGCAGTTTTGTACATAACGAAACTTTTGTAGCAAAGTGTTCTATTAACATTGTTCACTCTCCACAGAACTTAATAGCTTGACATTCATTTGGGCACATACATGTGAGTGGTTACCAAATCCCATGGTTTAACTTTTGACATGTGTGAGAGAGAGAACATGTATGCTTCTGTTCCATCCTGGCTACATCTGCTATGAAGGAAAATCACACCACTTTATACCACTTAAAACAAAATGAGGGAGCCACTCTGTAAAGACACTATCCATGATCTTCACCCCGATCCTTGGTTCAGTTTCCAGTTTTCTCTAAATTATAGACAATACACACCCTAATCTCATATATTGATATGAATTCTCAATCTGGGCAGGCTGACTCCAGTGTTGAACAGCTGTTTGTGTATTTCGCATTTGTCCTTACAGAGAATGTTTCCTAGTGAACAAGGCATGGATGAGCTTCAGATGGGAGTAAGGAGAGGTACTAACCCTCTAAGCTTCTATTAGTCACAAAATGACTATTGGGATTTCTATTTATTTTCTTTTGATCCTTGCGATATCTGTGTCAATTGGGCATTGTTAGTATGTCTTTCATATATGGAAAATGCACCCTGGACATGGACCAAAGAGACAGAAAATGGTTCCTTCTCTTTCTAGCTCACCTACTGACTCTTCTGTTATGCAGTGATGCCTCCATTGCCTGCCATCCCCTTGGGTTCCTCCAGCATCATATGCCCATATTAATGCCCAATCATCCCTTTGGAAGACACTCAAATGCCAATGTCTTTTGGATTCACCTTCAGGAACTTCCGATTTAACTCCCAACCTCTTCCCAACTCAAGCATTTAGAAGAAAACACTATAAAATAATGAGAACACAGTGTAAACAAATAAACTAGAATATATACATAGAACTGATTATTGTACATTTCCATGTCATTATTCTAATAATATTATTATTGTTCACATAATGAAAATTCTTTTTTTGAGGGGAGGATAGAATTTTATTAAAAATAACACAGAAGCTGGGCAAACTGGCTTGTGCCTGTAATCCCAGCTACTCAGGAGGATGAGGCTGGAGGATCACTTGAGGCCGGTAGTTTGAGACCAGCCTGGGCAACATAGCAAGACTCAGTTTCTAAAATAATTAAATTTAAAAAAATTAGCTGAGAGCGGTGGTGAACACCCTTAGGCCCATCTACTTGGGAGGCTGAGGCAGGAGTATCACTTGAGCTCAGAAATTCAAGGCTGCAGTTAGCTATGATTGCACCACTGCCCTCTAGCCTAGGTGACAGAGCAAGACCCCCATCTCAAAAAAAAAATCACACAGATTATTTTAAAATCACCTTTTATTTTTAACCCAAATAGTGTTACCCAACTTGATCACTTATAGTTTATTCAAAGCTTGACTCAAAATCACATTTTTTTTATCATGAGAATATTCTGGATATTAAAGTCAGAGAGTTCTGGGGTTTATAGGCTGGCTTAACCACTTACTCCTTGTGTATTCTTGGATCAGTTGGTTGTCTCTGATTCTCATTTTTCTCGGCTATAAAATGGGAATAGTGACATCTATCTCATAGGGTGCTAGAAGGATTAAAATGATATATGTAATATCTCTTAAATACTTAGCATAATACCTAATATATAGTAAGAGTTAAGTAAATTCCACTTTCTTCATTTTAAAAATATGTTATTTTTTGAAAATCACTAAAAATTTCAAAGAATGTCTACTAGATTATTTAAATCAATGTCAAACAAAAAATGTGAAATTGTCAAATGATTTATAAAAAGAATATGACATAAGCATATTATAAAGGGATATGATTTGATTAAGGAAATATGTACTTGGTTAAGAATTCAGTTCTATTATTTATAGCCAGTTAGACTCATAAAGCATATGCTGGGTGGACAATAAAGAAAAGTGGGTCACTAATTTTATGGTCTGTAGATATATTCAGAGTAAGACTGACTGAGAACATACATGCAAAGAATGTGAGAATAAAAAGTATGCAATTATTATTTACTATTGTTTTGTACAGGTTCATACTTTCATAATCAATGTATCCACTTTAAATGGAGAAACCCTTAAAGGCAAGGACCATCCCTTTCTATGCATGATGTCCAGCATGGAACCGCCTGTGGCTATGTTTGAGTAAAACTTCTATTCTGGCCATTTATCTGAAAACATGCCTTTCTGTGGTCATCTTTAAGGATGCCTAGCTATTTCAGTCCTTTCAACAACCGTGCTGGATTAATGAACAAATTATTAATTAGTCTGCACCCTGCTTGCCTACAGTCAGTTCACGTGATTGAGATAATTCCATCCATTGCCGACATATTTCTTAGAGGATGAACCTCACTTTAAGAAAACTCAATATATGACACTTTAAATTTGCAAGTAGATCAAGGGCCAATGTTTATATTGTAAAAAGATGTCCATATGGTGTTTAAAATGAATACTTCTAGAAATACAAATACAGTGTTGAAGTGAGAAATGCTTGTGTTATTAAACTGCATCATCATAACAGCCATTGTTGCACATCTTTGTGGCGCTAACTCCTAATCTTCACACTATATTTTTAAATCAATATAATTGACATATTATATATATATATTTTTTTCACTCCTCATAGCCTGGTTTCTCATAGGGATTTTATTCCTATGATTTGATGATTTAAACTTAGGTAAAATAAGCTCACAAAGAAATGCCTTTCACAGGTTGAGACCAGTAAAGAGGAAGTCTGTCCCTACTGGTACAGTTGGCCTGCCCTGTGCTAGGCTTGGATCTGTTGTATGCATCCTTAGAAAGTACAGTAGTGATGGACACCGAGAACTCACTCCTCACTCCATTTTGACTACTTAACTTGAAGCCATCATGAAGTTATCTAGACGTATCATACCAAGAGACATAGGAAGGCTGGGTGTGGTGGCTCATGCCTGTAATCCCAGGATGCTGAGGCGGGAGGACCATGTGACAAGAGACATAGGAAAATAAAATCCTTGAATCTGGGCCAACCCAGGAACCAAGAGAAGGTGACAATTTGACATGCATGTCTGTGTATACCAGGATCTGTTTCCTTTTACTTTTCTTTAAATGTGGCTACTAGAAAGTTTAAAATCACATATGTGGTTCACATGCGTGAACTGTATTATATTTCTTTTGGTCAGTACCATTCTAGAACCAGACCAACTTAGATTCACATATGGCTTCTTCATTTACTAGTAAATTTAGGCAAAACTTCTTAACAACCACGGCCTCAGTTTTCAACATATGCCAAAAAAAATGATAAATTCATATCTTATAAGACATTTTGAGAATTGATGGGCAACCTATATCTGGGACTTAAGCATTACAAAAGCAATCCATGTAACCTAAAACATTTGTACCCCCTTAATATTTTGAAATTAAAAATGACAATTGAGATAAAATAAATCATGACGAACCTGACAGGTACCTGGGAAAAAACCAACATTCAGTAAAAGTTAGTTTCTTCTTACATCCATCTCCTTAATACATACACACATACATATATAAATATGGATAAGAATGTGTGTGTGTGTGTGTGTATAAAAATGTGTGTGTCTTAGTCTTTAGGTTAAAATCAGAATGCTGTTTTTAAAAATCCTGATATTAGGTATTTTTCAAAAGAAGATATACAAATGGCCAAAAAAATATGAAAAAATTTTCAACATCACTAATCATCAGAGAAATGCACATTAAAACCACAGTGAGATACCATCTTACTCCATTTAAAATGATCATTATTAAAGAGTCAAAAAACAATACATTTTGGCACAGATACAGTAAAAAGGGAACACTTATACACTGTTGGTGGGAATGTAAGTTAATACAGCCTCTATGGAGACCAGTATAGAGATTTCTCCAAGAACTAAAAGTAGATCTACCATTTGATCCTGCAATCCCACTACTGACTATCTACCCAAAAGAAAAGAAATCATTATATCAAAAAGATACCTGAACTCATATGTTTATGGCAGCACAATTCACAGTCACAAAGATATGGCATCAACCTGAGTGCCCATCAACGGATGAGTGGATAAAGAAAATGTGGTATATGTATATATATTATGTATAATGTGGTGTGTATATATATATAAATGTGGAATACACACACACACACACACACACACACACACCATGGAGTACTACTCAGCAACAGGAAAGAATGAAATGATGTCTTTTGCAGCAACTTGGATGGAACTGGAGACCATTATCTCAAGTGAAGTAACTCAGGAATGGAAAAATAAATGCCACATAATCTCACTTATGAGTGGGAGCTAAACTATGGCTACAAAAGGACACACAGAATGGTATAATGGACACTGGAGACTCAAAAGGGGGGAGGGTGAGAGGGTAAAGGATGAAAAATTACCTATGGGGTGCAATGTACACTACTCGAGTAATGGATACACCAAAAGCCCAGACCTCACTGTTGTACAATATATACACATAATGGAATTCAACTTGTACCCCCTAAATCTATTGAAATTAAAAAAAAGAAATAGCAGAGGATTATTTAACCCCATTCTATTGTTCAGACTCTTCCTAGGTAGATCTTAAGTTCGGCCAATAACATTGCACAGCTCATAGGTAAAAGGAAGGTTAAAGGGATACAGAGGAGGAAAAAAAATCCTGTTCCTTAAAAGCCCTCCTTTCAAACACAGGCTGCCACTCCATAGTTGTATAATTTTGGGTAATTTATATGTATATGCTGTTAAAGGGTTAATATTAATAGCATTTACCTCCCCGAATTGTTCTGAGTTAGGAATGATCCTTGTAAAACACCTAGCACATTGCCTAACACAACATTAGTGCTTAATATATTGCATACACTGTCGTCATTTATGCCATTATGATAACAATCTCATCATCATCTTCATGTCATCACCATTATCATAATCATCACTAAACAAAGCAGCTGGGAATCTTTTTGACTGTATATACAGCCCACTGTTCCTTTTTGCTGCCTCACTTACAGGGAAGTCAGTTTAATTTCACCACAAGCTTAATTTGGCTATGCATAAACTAGGTGATATTTTTAAGAGGCAAAAAGAAAGAATGTGTGGGCTGAGTAGCAGTCACACGGTGGGCATGTTAGTCCAGGTTGCTTCCTAGGACTCTGTGTTTTTTTTCTTTATCATTTGGTAGCAAAACTAATGTTCAGTTCTTCTTTGTTGGTGTGATGTTACTGACTAATCCTTTTCTCTTTTTTTTCCCCTTTCTCTCTCCCCTCTTACTTAGATTGTTTTTACCATGTTCCCACATTTCTTCTTTCCCAGTCTGACACCTTTTCCTCTCTCTTTTAAGTCTTCTAGTCAGAGCATAGAAAAACACATTTGCCCCTCGTCCTTCAGGTAGCTAATTAAGATATCATGTTCTCAGGCTCTGTGTGTTTGTCTTTTACTTATGACTTGCTATTTTTTTTTCCTGGCTCTAACTTGGCAACTATATTTATTTGAAAAAAATATGCAGTATAATTTGTTTTTCTAATTTTCAGAGAGAGCTCTCCTGGTTACATGAGGGTCGGATTTTTGAATGGCTGGTACCACAAAGCTGGGACTGCAAACAGAGCTTTGTGCTAGGCAAGGAGCTACTTCATTAGACTTGTATTCCACGAAGACACTTTTGCTTCTTAATGCCTGGGATTTTAATTAAAACCTGGAAAGTAGAGAATCCTCTCATTGTATTAATGCTTTCATTTCCATTAGGGTGGTGTAGTTTATAAACACTATTTGGGTTTA
This sequence comes from Daubentonia madagascariensis, assembly GCA_023783475.1. Lineage (NCBI taxonomy): Eukaryota > Metazoa > Chordata > Mammalia > Primates > Daubentoniidae > Daubentonia > Daubentonia madagascariensis. The sequence continues at coordinate 15,359,566 of JAKFHU010001631.1, read as the reverse complement.
CAAATTAGTCCATGCGAATAATAAGTGCACAATGTCACATAGAAAGCAAAACTCTGCTGGCCCATCTGTTCCTCTCGCTCTTTTGACTTCCATTGTTGTTTTCCTCTTAGATACTCTTGAAGAAATAGTCCTTGATTTCTTTTATCTCTAAGTATCGATCACCCTTATCCTTTAACTGTGTCTAATTGGACAGAACAGGCTAAAAACAGATTTTATTCTGGGTTGAAAGAAGGGGACATTAGTGGTTCATTTGGACATAAGTCTACAATTAAAACTAAAATTCAATTATTAAATTCACGTGGGAGACAGGATTTTCTGTTTCTGTAAATCTACATTTCTTGGAACATTTAAGATTTTTAGAATAAAAATGTGGGTGTATACCCAGACACACACATGCAAATGCACGCACACACACGTTTATCTTTCCAATCTGGCAGGATCACCACACACATGTACTTGTTTATACACAGTATTGGATTAATGTATTATTATTCTCCTTCAAGTACGTCAATAAATGTAATGAGATAAACACATATAGAATTATAGTTAAGATTGTGATAAAAATACCTAGAATTAGTATTATAAGAAAAGTTTATGCATGCAAAAGCACATTATCAATATTATCAATTTCAGTAAAAACTTTCAATTAGAGAAAATGATATAAGGATCAAAATAATCCAGAAACTTGACATAAGCCAATTCTATAGACATACTGGTCTCTAGAATCCTTTTTGAAAGTAGGGCAGTATAAATTATATATATATGTAGACATATTTAAAGAAGCAAGTATTCTGTGGGGAGGAATAAACCCCTAGAACTACCTTCTATTAATTAGAGAATAAGGTGGCTTCTATTCCATAAGCCAGGAACATGGCTGTTTTCAGAGCTTGGAAGAGTTGATTTTAAGGGTGTACTTTCTGCAGGTACCTTCTTAGAACTGAGCCTCAGGTGGGCTATGGAATTTTTTGGTTGAGAGAATTTTCAACTGCTGTTTGTGTCTGGCCTATTTGAAATAATTGGATAACACAAAGAAGTGACTCTTTTGGGGGTGTCAGGACATTTGATTTCCTGCATGGATTACCTTTGCCACACACGGTGACAGGGACGTCTCTTCTGAATAGGGTGTTGTATGTCCAGCACTTTTCTCATAGGGAGTTAAGGTCCAGGCTTACTTTGTCTAAGTCTCACAAACATAGAAGTATCTTGTGTAGGAGGGTCATTGGCACTCTCTGCATATGCCTGGCACAAACAGACAGACAGATCGGAATACTGCTAATAGGCATATCTGTGGTGAAATGTGCCAGAAATAAACATGTTTCCTCATAACAAAATATGCATAGCACAACAAACATATGTATGGCAGTGTGATTTAAAAACCTTACAAATTACCATAATTACAAAACACCAAATTATAATAGTATAATCTTTATTATCAGAAAAATTAGTGGACCTTTTATTCACCAAGGAATAAACATCTTAGAGATACTGAAAACAACCTTTGCTATCTTGAGTCAACATTTTGCTATTCTTCATTGAGTTTTCTCCTACCAATTTTTCAATCTTTCCTGAATGTGAGCATTTCAAAGAAACAATGATAATATTAATAATATCTTCCATTTTGGTATTCTATAGCACTTTATTATTTACAAAGGGATTTTTTCACAGGTATTATCTGTTTGTCAGCAATCTTACTTGGCTAATAAATAAATGAATGTGCATGTATCTGTGTGTGTATGTTTGTGTGTGTGTGAGAGAGACAATATATGTGAGAGATGAGAGTTTATTTACTAGATCTAACACCGAGTTCATGTAAAGTTCCTAAAAAAGGAATGTGTAATATGGTTTAAATATCTCATGATTCTATTTGCTTCTTTGAAAAGCACTGCTATGTATTGCCTTATTTTCAGTTTTTGGAACATATTGACCCAGGGATCATTTTCCTACTGTACTTTCACCCACCCACTTATTTCCATGCATGTGAGTTACAGTTTTTTTTTTCATAATTGTAGCAAGGTTTATCTCTAAAGGGTACGAAAGTCATTTATTCACATGATAACAAGACTATTGGTACTATAATTATCTGTGTCTTCAAGGAGCTCCCAGCAAATAAGATCTCTTCTTTTCAGCCTGGGTTCTGAACAAATTGAGAAGAAAATGAAGGGAAAAGAGACCAACATGCCATCTTGGTACTGATAATGACTAAGTTAGTGGTTGTGGTTTGGTAATACTGAGCCCCTGATTTAGAAGACGTACCCCTTCCAGGTACGGCAGCACTGTCTCTGGGCAGGCCCTACTCTGCCAGTAGTAGGCTCCTGAGGGGCTAACAGCAAGAAGCAGGTGCGGAAGCTGTGGTCTCAGTGGGCAGGCCCCTTCCAGGAGGAGGGAGGATGAATCTGAGCCAGCAGTTTGGTATTCTTCCCAAATTTAACCAATCAGCTAAGCCACATTGTCTACCCAAAGGCAATAAGTAAAGGGATGGAAAGAAGCCAGGAGCGTGCTTAGAGAGAATATTCCCATATGGAAATGAGGAGCAGAGAAAAGGCATTCCTTTCTAATAATATATTTACCTAACTGATCATATAATCAGAAAATAACCTGCACAATTTGGGCCAAGGAAATACGACAAGGCCTCATTTAAAACAAATCTTGGTAAACATTAAATAAGATCTGCTTCACAAGGGGTATGCAGTATTTGGATTTTAAGAAGATTGGTTTGGATTGGAATGAAGATGAGCCTGAGATTCATTTTTTGGAGTGTGTGTATAATATTTGGTCTGTTATCAAGCCTCATTTTGATAAATGGATGTGAACTAATCACTTAAATGCATACTTACCAGTGTCACTCAGACAGCGCACAGTAGCTGTCTATCCTATTCATTAAACTGATAAGAACCTAAAGACAAGCTCTTTCTGCGGAGGGCCCTGGTAGTCTCTGTGTGGTCAACCAGGATTGAAGACTGGGTGCACAGAAGAGGGCAGATGGATTCTCATCCCTTGTCTTCTGGGGCTCAGCAAAGGGACGTTATTGAGATATCCTTCCAAGTAGTTTAAATATAAGTGTATAGTGGCAAAATGAAAACAAATGGAGAAGCCAGTGAGACCCACACAGGGGTCTCGGTTTCCTGCTGCCTACAGCCCCTGTGGGAGAGGCAAGCTGGCACTTTTATCGAGAAGAATGCATCTCAGTCAGGGGCGGGAGCTGTCAGAATTAGCAGGAAGGAAGGGATGCTGTTCCTTGATAGTTTTCTAAGCTCCCTGGAATTCTCTGACATTGCTGAATCTGTTAGAGGCCAATATTCAGTCAACTTGAGGAGATGGGCTCTTTGTATCCCAAAGGATTCCAAACTCATCAATTGATCTGATTAGTACACCTCCTTTAAGAAGAAGCACCATTGGGAAGTCCACAAATGCAACAGTCCCATTGTTGTTGCTCTCTGACCATTCACATTCAAGGACACTCTGAAGATAACATACAAACCCTGCCCGTCCCCTTCCTGAGCTGTTTAGGGGCACTTCTCTCTTCTATCCTGTGGTTCTCAGTGCTACTCTCAGCCCAGCCCCACCATGGCTGTCCTCTTCTCCCTTGCTTTTGTCTGCCCCTTACTCTCCATCTCTCAGTAAAAGCAATACTAGAAATTGTCTGAGCGATTTCTCCTTAACACATGGGGATTTGAGAACAATGCCTAGCTCACAACTTCTCTTCTACACTGACACTCTGTCCACTGCTTTCTGGTCTCTAGAAATGAGATTAATTTTATGGTCCAGACTGTTGTTTGAGCAGGCTTGTAACTGCTCAAAGGTGGAGATCAAGGAAGCCTGGATAGTATCCAGGGTTCAAAGTGGGGCATCAAAGCGGTGTCTCAGGCATGCAAAATGGAAGAAATTATTCTGGTGAGAACTTAGTTGGGTGTGTGTGAAAAAATGATAGCTCTGTTTCACTGAAAGAACAGAAAATAAGCCTTTTATTGGGTCAGGCTCAATGATCGGGGGGAAAAAGAGAATATTTTGACCATCCACACCGAACGCTACATATTTGGATGCCAGAAATTTTGTTAAGATGCCTGAATGCTTAGGAAGGACATTAATAAAAGAAAAAGGTTCTTATTTTCTGTAGCTTTGCCTTCCTTAGTGACTAGTAAATTGCTGGCCATTAAATTGATTAAAGAGGTTAGGAGAATAGAACTCAGATTTTATGGATTAGAATGCCATGTCAAGCATGTCATAGCACTTTGACTCACATGTGCAAATCGCCATTCCTTTTTGTCCCCAAATGATAGAGCAGGCTGTGGGACAAAGTAATACTAATACCAAGGATATAGTATTACTTCCCCACAGCACCTTTAGAAGCTAAGCAAAGTTTTCTACCATAAGTACCTGAAACTGGTAGAAAACTAAGGGGAAAAATAAACTATGCTTGGATATTCTGTTTTTGCTTTTTCCCCCACCCTGATAAAAATACTAATTATAAAGCCCTTCCACACATACTCTCTCATTAGATTTTCACAACAACTTTGTGAAATAAGAACTATTTTATTTTTAAGTCAATTCCTTTGTGCCCTTCATTCCATATTTGTAAAATGAAGATAATAATACTAATTTCATGGGCTTGTTTATGAAAATGGAATAAGACTGGCTTAGTTCGTTGTGTTATTATAAAGGAATACCTGAGGCTGAATAATTTACAAAGAGAAGAGGTGTATTTGACTCAGAGTTCTGCAAGCTGTACAAGAAGCAGAGTGTCAGCATTTGCTTCTGGCGAGGGCCTCAGGAAGCTTCCACTCCCAGCAGAAGGGGAAGGGGAGCAGGCATCACATGGCAAGAGAGATAGGAAGAGAGAGGAGGAGGCAGTGCCAGGTTCTTCTCAACAGCCAGTTCTCTTGGGAACTAATAGTAAGAATTCACTTCAGAGAGAATGGCACCAAGCCATTCATGATGGATCCCCCCACAATCCAAACACCTGCCACCAGGCCCCATCTCCAACTCTCGGGATTACATTTCAACATGAGACTTGGTGGAGCCAAACAAACCATATCCAAACCATAGCAAATATCATGTCAATCCCTTATGATGTGTTTCAGTTCAGGTCATCAAAGGAGCAGACACTTAGATGGAATAAGATGTGCAAGAGATATATTGGGAGAAGCACATGTGAAGGACAGAGGAAGAGCAAGCAGAGAAGGTGAAAGGAGGCTTCAGGTCTGACATCTGTGAGCAGGGGGATGGATGCAGGGTTGGTTTGGAAGAGTTTCAGACTGCAATTCTGAGAAGGGCTCAGTCCAAACAAAAAGTTGTCTGCTAGAAGAGTACTGCACTGGGTAGAAACAGCCCAACTCTAGAACTCCTAGTGACTCATTGTGAACAGCCTGGAGTGAGCGTGGCCTCAGTACAAGCACCAGTGGATCCCAGCCTCCCAGCTGGAGGCTCCCAGCCCACAGGGCCTCCCTGCGGCAGATTGCCTTGAAGGGAGACCTTCGTGGAGCTCCAAGACTCTCATGGCACAGGTGCCTGGAATGTAGTAAGCACTTCAAATGAGTTAATGGTAAAGAAGCAGCATTCCCAATGACAATGTGTGATTTGGCTAGGATCCCTTGTAACAGTCAAAAGTTAAACCTACATTTCTGCCTATGGATCTTATGCTCTGTCAAGCACATCACACAGCTGCTCTTCATGCTTAATGCATTTCCTTTTGTGATAAGGTAGATACTAATTCCATTGGGAACAACAAAACCTCACCCTAAGCCTTTCCGGTTTTGTAGCCCTGCTGCCTTTGAGAAAGGCTTGGTTTATTCCTGCGGCTTCTTGGACACAGTATCTTGCCCTTAGCCTCCAGAGAGCCCAGATCCTGGGATTTGAGCCAAGGCAAACTCTAAGGCTAACCCTCAGCTCCTAGGACGGCCATGACACTCTTAGCTTCAGCATTCAGAAGACAGCATGCAAAGCTTCTTTTTCTGTGCATGCAGAGGAGTGTGGTTCTTTTCTGATGCCATGATACACTGGAATATCATTGCATGTCATGTTCACTTAAGTCTCCTAATGTTGTGGCAAATTCTTTTACACAACTAAATAAAATCACCTTTTATGGCCTCTAATCTGTTTTTCAGTGAATAGATTTTAATTTTTTCCTTTTTACCTAAAAAAAATCCTTCAAAATATGTGTGCTAGCAAGTCCTTTTAAATGTCTGAAGAGAGGTTCACTAGACACAACTTATTTTTTTCATTTTTTAGATATGAAAATGCAACACAGTTATTCTCCAGTCACTATGTGGCTTAGATTACAGCAGGCTAGCTTCTAATTGTCCTAACAGACACCCACCTGTATTATTAGTTTTTTGAACCAAAAGCACAAAAAGAGTACAATTTCTGGGTGTTGTCATACTCAAAATATTACGATCTCTTACTTTAAAAAATAAAGTTGAGTATGAGAAGTTAAATATGCCTATGCATACACACAGAGACACACACAGGTACACCAGCATTTTGACTCTGAGTTATAAATGTGGGGACAACTGAGAGACGTCTGGAGCAAATTCACTCAGGCCTTTCAGTGGAGAACTGTGGTACCCTCCTATGTTGGAATGGAACTTTCCAGGATTACATTAGTAAAAACTGAACAACATGCCCTCTTTCCCTCATTTTTGTAGACAGTCTAATATAAAAGCTCATTCCTACTACTGTAATGTTCTCGATGGCCCTCAAAGCTACTCAGACACATTTGGTAGTCTTCAAGATCCCTGGCTAACAAGCAAGACGTTTTCCATTGGGCCTGTTAAATCTACCATTGGAGTAGGCTTTCTGAGAGGAGAAAATTGGTTTATTAGTTCCCTGCCTGTTCAGAAAAGGATTTGAAGTAGCCAGGAGAAAGAGGTCACACTGTTAACCTGGCAAGGTATACCCAACCAACAAATCACTAAAATGTGGTTAAACTGATATTACATGGCCCCAGAGAAAGGTCCCAAAAACCAAAGTAGGCCACCTGGGAATTAGATTACTACCTGACGGTCAAATGTGTATTTCTGAGTCTTTCTTCAAGCTTACTCACAAAAGGCCTTAGAACTGAGACTGTGTGATACTGGCCATTTTTAGGCATTCTTGGCTACATAAAGTATAGGCAACTGTGGCAGAGCTCTAATGGTCATTCTATTATAGAAAAGATACTGGGAAAAAAAAAAGAAGGTGAAGACTAACCCACCAGCCAAGGTTGCTGCTGGGAGTAGGGTGGCTTCAAGGGATTTGAAAGTACTGAGACTCAAAGTCAAAGGCAAGACTGCTGTGCCCATGACTTCTTACCTGCCCCAGCTGTGGTGCGTCTTTATTCAATGTTCACTGAATCAGTGCCATCTCTCCAATTCAGCCCTGTGTCTCCTGTGTCCTATAGGAAACTAATAGCTTAGGATGAGGGATTTCTTTCTTTAATTCCTTGCTTTTTCCCTGGCATAGTTCCCTTACCACCTCCCATGAAAAAAAGCAACATTATTTATTTGAACTGAAGCCAGAGTAGAATTCCATTGGCAAAAAATACCAATCATAATACAGCAAAAATATATCCATACTCGAGCTGAGTGGTTGGCTTTAAATAGCAATATTTAGTGATAATTAATTAGGTAGGGTAGTTCCTTGTAGTTCACTTGTAAAGATTTAACCTATATAATTTATTTATGTGATTTGTGCTTACTAAAGGATTTTTTTATTACTCTTGAGTCTAATCCTCTAGTTTAGACTTATTCTCTTCTCCCCTGCTATGTCCCTCTATTTAGCCATCAGTCTTAAAAATTACCATCACTTTATTTATTTTCACTGAAGATCTTAAAAATATGAGAACAGAATGCAAAATAGCTCAACCACAGACCATGTGACTGAGTTTAAATTACCCCATGATTACCTGGAAGGTTTTTAGAGGCACCTTTTAAATCTTCTTTTTTTAGCTTCTTATTTTATGTGCCAAAAAAGATAACATATGTTTATTTAGTCATTTGAGATTTTCAACTCATATAACAAAATAGCAAATAAAACGTCTGCAAAGGTAGATTTTTACATGGAGTAGATATTATACTTCCCATTTCACACAAGAGGAAATCAAAGCTCAGAGAGGTTAATTCACTCTTTCATGTTTACCCGATGGAACTAGATCTTAACTCTAATATCTATCTGATGTTTCTGTTCACTATCACACCGGAGAATTTCATCTTTATAATTCCGCTTTTTTTCCCCACTGTCATCCATCTTCCCTGCAGTAGCCAAAAAGATATTTTTTTAAAGTAAATCAGATAAAGTCATCCCTCTGCTCAAAAACTTTCTTTGCATGCAAAATAAAATAAAAAATCCTTGCCATGACCTCACCTTGACTATCTATGTGACCTCATCCTGTACCACCCTCCTTCACTCTTACAAACTCAAGCCACACTGACCTTCTTTCTATTCCTTAAGCACATCAAGTTCATTCTCACCTTTATAGACTTTCATATTTGCTGTTCCCACTGCCTGAAACTGTCTGCTGTGAAGTTTTTACATTGCTTGCTCCTTGTGATTCATGTCTCAGCTCAAATGTCATACATTTTTAGGGGTACATTTGTCAAATCAAATTTCTCTAGAGTATTCATTATCAGAAATTAGTGTTTTCATTTATTTGCTTTTGTGCCTATTTTATACTTCTTCTCAACAAACACACCCTCAAATATAAACATCACAAAAATTGAGACTTTGTGTTTTTTGTTCTTTGCTGAGTCCCCCAACATCTAGGACAGTACCTCAGTACAATTTTATACTGTAAATGCTAACTTTTGAAAGCAAACTTAAGAACTCAAAGTCATTTTTGCATATGCTCATAAAATCTTCAGACTTGAGTGAGAAGATAAATATTAATTTTTGAAATAAAGTTTTCATGATGTAATGCTAAATGGTAGTATGCAAAATTATATATAGTATGATTAGAAATATATATGCAAAAACTCCAATGAAATAGACCAAATATTAACAATAATAACACTATCTTCCTTTGTATAGTGTTATATATTTTCTTAGTTTTCTGTAATAAATCTATTTTACATTAATAATTGGGATAAAATTACTTTTAAAACACAAAATAAAATTTAAAGGAGGAAAGCTATTTCTCAGTACTGAAAGTATCATTCTCTAAATTTACTCAGCTTTCCAGTGGATGTTAATGTTAATGTTGACCTGTTCTACAGGCCATATGGCCCCCGTTCTTCCACCATGTCTTCTGTGATGGTTTTGAGTTTTTCTTTTCAGAATGTAATGCAGTTTATTTATATCTCTGCAGTGCTTGGTATTATGTATAATTCTCTAGGAATGATGTAAATGATGCAGAGTAAAGTACAATTATCGTCTTCTACTTTCTAGATAATTCCTAGATGTTTACTGCTGCTTAAGTTTGCAGCAGATTTTTTGGCAACTCACATCATGGAATTAGAAACCTAGGCCATAGGTTTCCCCCATAAGCACAGCTGTTATTCCTGTACTCTCTCACTTCAAATCTGAATGTGTAATTTTGTTTTTATTTGCAAACGAGATCTACCATCATATCTAAATATATTTCATTGATTTAGATTTGTCTTATTCTTCTAACATTTGAGTTATTTTAAACCCCAATTCTGTCACCCAGCTGATTCATTATTCCTGCCCCCATATTCATGGTATTTACAAATGTGATATTCACTTAATTGAATTGTTCTTAAAAATGTTGAACAGGTTAAGGTAAAAAACAAAACAGGACTCAATTCAAAGCTTCTGGGTACTTCTTAGTTAATGCTGATCCATCCATCAGATGCACACTGTGGTTGCCATGATCAGTCAGTTACAAATCCAGCTAATGTTACAATCTAGTCCGCATATCTTCATTTTTAACAATAAAGAGATCATGAGGATGGTGGGAAGCATCTTGCTAAAATCCAGATAAATCACACCTGCTGCATTTCTCATGAAGTTAAAATATTAATAATTATGTGGGGGGAAAAGGAGCTGTGAAAATTATTGTCTGTTCTTAGTGAATCTATGATATCTCTTAATGAACATTGCATTATTTTCTAAGAATCAACATCAAAATTCTTTAGTTCACATAATTCACATTTTCTCTTCTGAAAATCAAGTACTTGCTTATCTTTGGTCTTTATCCCCCTTGTACTTCTCCATTATTTCCTTAAAAACACTCTCAGTAATTAATTTACTTCAATTGTAAGGTTTATTGGTACCCCAAGGTTGTAATTTGTCTCAGCAGGAAGACTGAACATCATTTAAAGCAAGTTTTTTCCCCAATTTCTTCACCTATCTTGAGCTGCATTTCCCTCTGACTGATGTTTATTCTATTCTTTTCATTCTCAAGAACATCATTCTCTTTAACACAGAAGCCATTAAAAATCAAATTTAAATTGTTCTATTTTCTTTCTGTCAACTTTCAGCATGATAATCTCTGTGCTTCATAGCAAGAATCTCTTTTCTTTATCCTTCTTCTCCTAACAGAGACTGTGACGATTTTTGCTATGATGCCATTTTATAGTCTTCATCTTAGTCTCTCTTCCTCATCTCACCCCTTGTCTAAATCAGTAGCTTAGCATATCCATTTATTGTTAGACTTAGTTCTGTCATTAACCAAATCAATATATTTATTGGGGATTTGGCTCCAGTCAAAATATTTTCTCTGAGTGCTATGAGGAAAATCAAGATTAATAGAACATGGCCCTGGCTTTCAAGTAACTTACAAAATTTTCAAACTGGTATAAAGTGAGTCTCATTTCACAGCCTGGATGGTTCTGCTAAAGAGCCCGTTCATTATTCTTCACTAATGACTCAGCACCAGAAGCAGTGCTCATTGTAATGTTTGCAACCACAGTGCATGTGATAAAGTATATTTGTGTGCATTGTCATTTTTGATTCCCTTTATTGTGGAGTCACAAGCAGATATGTTGTTTATAGTTATTCTGCACATATCTATTATTCTATTGGTTGTATGTCTTAGTGATAATTTTGGACAAATTTTACAAATGTTTCCCAGTGTTGCTCTTTTTATGTATTCATTGTTTCAGAAATAGTTTAAGAGGGATGAGAAACAAAAGTAACAGAAAGCTTTACAATTATTAATATAAACCTATATTATACTTTTCAACCTTCCCTGAAAAATCTCTCTCTGAACCAATGTGGTGTCGTATCTCCTGGGGTCACCTCACACTAAAGCCTGCTGCTCAAGTAAACAGCAGAGTGAAGCCCACACCTAACAGAGTATCCTGTGAATGGGAGTTGACAGTTAATAGGTGTTGGCAATCCCTGTATAAACTGGCAATCCCAGGTTTATAAAACATCCTCCTGCAAAAGTAACCAGGCTTATGGACAGTCTTGAACATAAATAGATGAAATATACCCTTTCTCTAGACAGAGAAGAAAGTGTATCAGAGCCAGGTGAGCAAGTGTGTGAATGTAGCACTATTATAAAGATAACCTTTGAGTGAATCCATTGAAGTCTCTGAACTTAATTTTATTAACAAGTTAATTTTGCACTTAACAGAAATAATCCCGTGTTTTGAGAAGCTAACCCAAGTCCATCCAACTGGAAATCCAGTATAGTTTAGTCAATGGTTCCAAAATGGAAAACAGAAGTTTTTTTGGGTTTTGTTTGTTTGTTTGTTTGTTTGTTTTTTGTCTTCTCCATAGCTCCACAGAATTGATTAAACTGTCCAAGTTGAAATGAAAGACTCAAGAAGTGTCAAGACCTAGTAGTTAGGAAATGAAAAAGTTTTGAAACAAACAAACAAACTTGTTCAGGGGTTTTAGGAAGAAACGGAGACAATTATTAAACAGAAGTTCAAATATTTAATTAATTTAACCTATTGTCAGTCATGTGAGTCAATTGTTAGTTTTGCAATTTTGGTTACTATAGCTATATAATAAGCAGAAAATTAACCCAGTCAACTTACCAAAAATGTTGATTTGAAAAGGCATAGATCTAAATCTCCAGAATTCTAGAAATCTGCTACCAGGGTTGAAGAAACCTGAGAAGTTCTTTCCTCCCAGCCCAGTAAACCTTCCAGGACCCCACAATTTTTGCTCATAGGCATGTAGCTGTGAATTTTTAGAACATGATGCCAAATACAAGTACACTTAAAATACCCCATTGCAGCAGTTTTTATTTTGACTTACAGCATCTAGAAAACAACTGTAAACCTTTAAAAATGAAATTGATGCTCTTTGAAATGCATTATTCTCATATTCTCTTGGTAGCCCTGAATGATCTGAGACATCCAAGGGATCAGTAGTTGAGAGTACCAAGCGGGCCCACTGCTAATGATCTATTGTGTATTGCACCCAGTACCACATAAAGTATTCAAAACAGTTAATAGTGCACTAAGTAAACTTTTTGGACACTAATACAATTCAAACATGCCATCTGGTTTCTAAGATGGCTGAGATTTTCTTATCTTCTGAATTTTCCGGCCAGACAGAGTGGAATTTCCCAGCTACCAGTATATAAATATCACCGAGTATACATGGGCATTGGTATGGAAGAAATTAAGACACACAGTTTGACTCTCAGGGACATGTACTCCAGGCAACACAGCATTACACGGTCATGAGAGATATTAGAAAGAATAACTGTTGAAAGGAAGACAACATATTTTTCAAACTCTAGGCAAGCCCAGATGCTTCCTTGGGAAAGAATTCTAAAGCTCAGACAACTGCAAATACTTCCTTTTTCAGACTATCATCTTCTTGGTGTTTAAAAATATAAATACACATTAAAGGCTTACTCAAAATGCATCTGGCTGGTATAAATCAGATGTTTGTTGATGGGCAGCATGTTATGTAGAATATTTTTACCCATTAGGAATGACCCATTTTATACTTTCCAGGGCTCTGTTTCTTTCCTCCACTTAAGAAAATGTTTCATCACCCTGTTCCATGTAATTTATTTTCTATGCATACATATACTATATATGCAAAGGTTTTATTTATATTTATGTATTCATCTCATTCTGGATTCACCACACACTTATTCAAGTCTCTAAAGAACTTATTATAATAAACAACGCAGTAAACATTAAGTAGCTAATCCTCAGCATTTTCCCCAAATGTGCCATTATTCCAATTTCACAGATGACGAAACTGAGGTAGAGACAATAATGTATTTATAACTTCAGAATAAATAAGATTATAGCCATGACATTTTGAGTCTTCTTTCATAACTGCAGAACTGTTCGTTCTAGTTACATATTCCAGCCTAATTTCAAACTCAAATTTAATCTTGCTCACTTCTGACTTTCACATTATCTAAGGATTTGTTTTCATGTGACCGCTGAATTGTCTGCTTTTAAGACACCTATTTCTTTTTGGCTTTCCTAACAAACCACTTATTCACCATTGATTGAATGGATTGTACATTCAAAGTATTTTGTTTTTGAGATAGTTCAGATCACCAGGTCTATAATCCTTTGATCCAGTATGTTCATTCCTAGATTAATGTCTGTCTTTGTGACATCAGAGATGCAGACATCAGAAAATGACACTGTGGGAATTTTAAACATTGTTCAAACATGAAATTCAACATCAAATCCATCTATTTATTTATATGTTTGCTGGTCTCCTTATTGGTGTCTTTATCAACACATATATCTCATGCTCCAGCAGCAAGTAATTTTCAAAGCTGAATTGCAATCCATGTGCAGCACGGTGTTCCTTAGGGACTCCTGTCAGCTGAGACCAGAATCCAGAGGGAGCATATAGCCTGCTAACAGGCTCCTGGTGACTCTGTCCCCGGGCAGTTCCAACAATGCATTCTTAATGGTGGAGAAACCATATGCAGATCTGTCTTTAGTGTGTTATACAAGGAAACTGTAAAATGTCTTCATATTATCATTCCTAATATGACATTTTCTCACTCAGAGTTATTTCCAGCATTCCCATTAAAATCCCATAAGGCAGTGTTTTCTTGGCAAACTTACAACAAAGGAACATCTTTCTTATCCTCAGGGGGCTTAATTTAACTAGCAATCTAAATGGATCCAAGCAAAGTGTCATGGGGGCCACTGAGTAGGATAGTAATATGTCCTCTACCTAGTTTTGTAGCAATGGGTGGAAAGGAGGGAGAATAGCCTGGTGCATATAAGCTGGCTTGATTTCCAAGATCAAGGTCCTCCTGAAATATGGGAAGATTATTGAGGAGGAACAAGATGTGTTTTTGTCCAGAAAGTTTCAGAGACCTAATATACTGGGAGGGTTTGCTAAGGGATTTATTTCACTTTGGACCAGATCATAATTGGATTATTCAGATATGCTTTGAAGCCAATCTGAATTGCCAAAGCAAGTTTGGAGCAGTCTTTTCCAGAGGTGATTAAAATGGGTTTCATACAACCCTAAAGTTCTGGTCTGAGGAAAGAATTCTCCATATTCAGATCCTTGGAGGTAACCTAGCATTCTATGTTGAGGTCATATGTGTAACCATGAGACCTTCATGAGGAAGAAAGGAAATCTAATGATTTGAAGCAACAGGAGTGTGCGGCCATAGGGGCTAATGGACACAGTGTCTAACTAGAAATTATATACTCTGCCTAAAGTTCTTCAAGTTGGCCAAACAATATAAAACTGAGAAGCATGGTGCTAGCTAAACAAATCACATAGAGCAGCTCCATTACACCTTCAAGCTGAGTCCTTTGAGACCTTTGTTAAACACCATGTGATTTTGTCTATAGCTTGGAAGTAATGACTCACTGGATTTCTTTTAAACATCTACCAGAGGAGATAGATGTATAGAATCTCCTTTCTATAATCTTGGAGATTGTCATTTACAATGTTGTCACATCTAATTCTGATATTTATTGAGTTGGCCAGAGCCAGCATTAAGTACTATCTGTGTGTATTTTTATTTCATAATTTTATAGGTAAGGAAATTAGTGCTTTAAGGAGACCAAATGAGTTACTGAAGTCCAAACTAATTTGATAATTTTACATACACACTCTCACACAGACAGAAATCATTTATGTATATACATATATATACACACACACAAACACACATCCATGTTATTTAGTTGTATCTTAATTGAAATGATCTGTTAAAATTAAACATTTTGTTACCATCAGAGCACCCTCTAGGTGCCTCAGTAGTAAACCCGAGAGGTTCAGGATTCAAGAGAGAAAGAATTGTAAGAAAACATGGGAAGGATGAAATGTGAATCTTAATAATCAATTGCCAGGTTTACAACTATGATACACCCCCTCCACCCCCTCACCCCAAGACATCTCTGATCACATCTGCTTAAAACCTTTTATGGCTTCCCAATGCACTTTAGAACAAAAGCCACACTCCTTAGCATGGACTTTAAAGTTCTGGTCAGATAACACCCCTGCTCTGACTTCAGCTCACACCACTCACTTCACCTTACCAGAAGGAAGCCATTGGGCATTCTTTCACCTTCCCGGACTGAAAGCTCTTTCCTACCTCACAAACATGGCCCATGCTGTTCCTCTGCTTGTAATGTCCTTCCCCTCACTCTTCACCTTGCTCTTACACATCCCTCTGGTCTAATCTTAAATGGCACTATTTTAAGTGTCTTCCATGAGCCCTTCATTCAAGTTCTCTGCCACTCCAACCTTAGGTTCTTTATTAGCTTCTATTGTTTGCACTCATATTTGTATTTTTGCAATTGTTTAATATCTTCTTCCCACACTGGGTATAGGTGCACCTGTCTTGTCTGCCATTTTTATCTGGC
Source organism: Daubentonia madagascariensis (assembly GCA_023783475.1). NCBI lineage: Eukaryota > Metazoa > Chordata > Mammalia > Primates > Daubentoniidae > Daubentonia > Daubentonia madagascariensis. The sequence continues at coordinate 15,343,856 of JAKFHU010001631.1, read as the reverse complement.
TCGTGGTAGTCATTTTGCTGCTGAATATAACAATGAATGACAGTTATAGCCACAATCATGAAGTTGAGGATGAGGGGTAAAGGCTTAGGTTCAATAACTTGCTAAAAGTCACATACCCATCAAGTGGTAGAACTGGGGTTTGAGCCTAGGATTGTTCAATTCCAGAGTCTACATTCTCCTTGGTACTTTAGAAACCCTGAGAGTCAAAGGGTCTCTCTATAATGTTGCAGTACCAAGAGAGCTCAGGTGATTTTATTTCTAAAATAGTCCAAGCATTTGTTTGTTGTCATGTGCATTAAGTAGCTAGTTGATGGACTGATTTGGGCCATGATTTTTCTACAGAGACAGACCTGGTCAAATTTCATAGGGGAGTGGAAAGTGGTGATCATTTGTAATCATATTGAGGCTAGTTATTCTAAATTGATGTTTTGTAATACCTTTTTATGATGCTTAAAAAATATTCCAAAAGAGGCCTTTCTTTTTATTCATAAACCACATTATATAGCGATTTTCAGTTTTATTTATTAAAAGTCACAAGGAAAGAAAAATTAGGTAGAAGTGAAAAATAAGAGAGAAATATAGAAAGAATAATGAAAGAAAAATAATAACAGGGACAAGAAAGAAAATTAAATCCTGAACCAAAGGATTCCCAAAGTCCCTCACAGCCTAAATGTCCATGGCTACTTAAATATGAAAACTTCTCATCTACTGGAGATTGATTTCTACCAACCTGAGCTCATGGAAGGTTGTAAGCTGCTTAGAGAAGAGCATAGATTTTACAGCTAAACACGTTTGACCTTGAATCTCGTCTCACACTTGCAATCAGTGTGGGGATGCGTAAGGTATTGAATTTTTCTAAGCCTCAGTTTTCTCATCTGAAAATCGGAATAAGAACAAATACCAGCACACAAACTTGTAAGGATTCAATCAATCAACTCTGACAAGTTCTTAGAAAATAAGTGAATAATCAACAAGTAGTTATTCTCTCCTAGAAAACAGGCCATGCCACAGCTACCAAAATGGGCAGGAAGTGCCTATTGCATCTCTTAGTTTACCTATGTCCTCTTTTTATTTGCAGTTTTCCTAGAAGAAATAGCCAAATGTGTCATATTAATAAAATCAGCTACTATACATTGTGTTCTATGTGTTCACATATAAGCACTTCTGATGATAAATGCTTTACACTCATTGCCTGGTTTAATCTTAAAAACCAAACAGGAAACTAAGGTTCTGAGATATTAAAAAACTTTCCTAGGATACATAGCCAGGAAATGGCCATAAATGCTACAACTGAAATATAAAACTGCACTATTACCTGATCACATATTTCTAAAAACTTTCTTTTGCTTATGTGGCAATAATCAGCTGTCACAATAGGTATTATTATTCTCACTTTACAAATGAGAAAACTGAGGCTTACAAAAATTGTTCTTCAGGGCCTTTCATATTTTGACTCAGCATTAATACTTAAAGGCTTTGAGCCTTATGCACACTGTGCTCCCCTGCACAGAATGGGAAGGGAGAATGTTCTTTGTCCTCCCTTTGCCTTTCTGAATCTCCAGACCTATCTCAGGTATTACCTTCTGCATGGGCCTTCAATCCACAATGCTCTCCCATTTTGCTGAATATAGTTATTCCTTGCCTGATACTGGATTATGGGCTGTTTTGCTTAATAACCAGGCTTCCCAACCATGGTGAGGATTTGGTGAGTCAGTGAACACAAATTGATATACAAATTAAGAAGTACTCATTGAATGCCTGTAGCATAGAAAATGTGCTTGGTGCTGCCATATATATAAAGTTAGGTAAGACATTGTCCCACCCCTCAAAATGCTTACACCATCACCTACTGACCCCTATGGATTTTTAAAGATTTCAATAAATATTCAACATGAACAAATTGATGGATGAATAAATGCTGTTGGGGGGATAGTTTCTCTAGACACCAAGGAAACTTCAAAATAACCCAATGTACATTCTCTTCCTTCCTGTGATTTGCAGTCCATTTGAAGAGGGAATGTAAACACTATGCAGTGGGTAGACCCAATTACTTTTCACCACCTTGATGGGGAAATTGTGACCCTTTGGGTTCAGAGCAATCCTCTGAGTGAAACCACAATATGACCTTGAATAGAGATGAAATGGTATACTTGCTTCTGACCAAAAAGCATCCAGCTCTGGCATTTGTGGGAAACTGATCTGTAGGAACCACTAAACAGTTTCCACTTTGCATTATCGCCCATTTTATGAAGCAGGAAAACTCTTAACATTAATTCGGTAATTTGAGCATTAATATTGTGGTTTCACAGCCTGTAAATTAAAGCTGTATGATGACCAAAGAGCTGGCATAGATAGCGTGCAAAAATCTGCATCAGGATGCAGACAGCTCGAGACATAGCCAAGGACAAGTGGAATGGCTGTGCCAGGGATCGACTAGTCCTCCCTCTACTTCCTGGAATGAGTGGCTGCATCCTGCTTTCCTCAAGTCTCTTTACCTCCATCCTCATTTTGGCCTGTTTTTCAGCACTTTCAGTATGTACTCAGTTAATTTACACCTGCCAATATGTTTCCATTGATTGCACAGAAGCTAGCTGTTAATATAACTTCAGAGAATTAACTTAGCCCCAAAATAGTACATGCATTGACTTTGTATAGGGAAAAAAATTTCTCAAAGCCTAGCTAATGGACTGTTTGTCATAATAATGGGGCCAACTTTGACATCTGGATGATCCCAACCACTGTAGTCATGGTTCAAGATGTTTTGGAATTTTAGGGAAATGCTGTAGTTGGTGTGAGAGTAGTAGTTTCCTTGAGACAGGCATTCAGCACTATGCGTTTAGCCTTTAGGCCTTTTTCCAGCTTAATACATATTTTTACCTCTCAGAGTTGTTTATAGATTAAGTTTGGATTAAGAAGACTTGTCCGTATAATTTTGGGAATGAAAAATATGAGTAGATTTTAAGTGCCATTAAAGTGAGGACAATTCTGTTTGTCTTGTTTATTTCTGCATTTTTATTCCCTAGCAGATAGAAAATGCTTGATACATATTTATTAACTGAATGAAAAAGAAATACCTACGGCTTCTAGGTATATATCAGAGGTATTGTTGGCAATTTACAATACAAAAGAGTGTGATGCCACTTTTATGCACCTTTTTTCAAGGAAAAATGAGCATATCTACATAAAACAGCTCTGTGGGATGGGGTGGGTGGGAAAGCCTGGGATTCAGAGGGAGAATAAATAATACTTGCTAAAACTTCCGTCTCTCTGGACCCCATTATTTTTCTATCTGATTGAAAAAACCAGTCCATCTTAACAGACTCATGAGTAGTAAGTCATTGGTATAAATTAAAGAGACCTTCAAAATACATCTACCTCAAAAAATGACCAAGACTTTTTATGACAAAAGTTTCACTTGTAATTCCATTTTGTGTAATTTATGTTACCCTCCTGGGGTCTTCATTAATCACAGAACTATAGTCAATCTTCTGCCACCCCAAGGATGTCAGAAAAGATGTCTACCTTTATTACTTCTTGATTTAGATATTAAAGGAGCAGATTTCCTTCAGAGATTTGGTGTTTAATTCTGAACAAGCAATGGTCTTTAAGTCATAGAGTTTCATGCCATGAATTTTATCAGATGTAAAGTGTCTCCCTTGGTATTTCTCTGTGCTAAATACATAGGGTTATACAAAGCCTTATGACCTCAATGGAAAAATCCATGTATTCACACGTTATGGAGCTACTGAAGTAAGGTTGCTCATTTGCACAGGGAATGTAAGCTTCAAAGAGTGGTTGACAAAGAGGAGATGCATGTTTAGCGAGAAAGGATATGAAAGGGATTCAAGGCAGCAGGAAGGCATGTACTGTGGTGTTGACAAGGACTCACCGGGAAGCACATACAGCACAGTCAGAACTGGGACCTGTCTAAAATGACCCATTAGTACAAAGTCTAGTGAACTGAAATGAGCTGGCTTAAGGAGGACTGTGAAGCAACAAAGCTTGGCTTTTTATTTCCACTCTTTTGACAACCTCTTTGCATTCCAAAGTGTACCACAAGGTTGGTATTATGGTGTGATGGAGTCTGCAATCAGTAACTGAAATGCGCATGTTTATGGGATATGCTTTGGCTCCTAGGCTTGCATTTGGGAGACTTGACTCATCATTATCGATGTCATAATTAGCCTGCCCATTTTCATTTGATGCAGACACCACTTCCAACATCCACCTAACACCCCCTTGGGCCCAATTATATCAGGAGAAATGGACTGAAAATATAACATTCTGTGTTTCTGCAGTTGACCAGAGAGTTAACAGACTTTGGAGGGTGTGGGGTCACTGTAGCTTGATATGAAGCAGCAACCTGTGGGGGTCTTCTTTAGAGATGGCGTCTATAACCAACCCCTCTTCCCAGGTCTGCTGGGGATGACATTCACACTGCTCTGCTGTTCTGTTTAAGACCAGCATGTATTATTTAAGTCTGAAATAGTGGGCATTCAGTGCCACAGCTCAGGACAGAACAACTTACATGAATATTTTTTAAAGACACATTTTTATAGCTAATAAAAATACATATTTTAACATTTAAATTATACCAACTAATGTTGACTTTTATATTTTAGTTATAAATGCAGTTTAGTCAATATGTCATCCAAAAACACTCTTTTAACAGAAGCAACTTAGATCTCAGCCTTCTAAAGTGGTCAGTAAGGGAAAGAGAATTTGAAGATGAGGACTATGAGGGTTGACTCTGGGAGACAGATAGAGGAAGTTAACCTATCACCATGAAGAATTTGGAAATGGTTTGAAAGTTTTGAGTTGATTACATACTTCAAAACTGGAAGCATTAAGCAATGTATTTTTTTGAGCATCTATCTCAACAATTGGAGAGCATTAAAGGAAATGAGGATTATTATTATTATTATTTCAAATATTAATCAATAGGAATTTCCAAAGTGGCTATTCTGTGTAAAGTACTATGAGGATACAGAGAATGTTTAAGACCTAGCCTCTATCCTGACAGCATGTACTCCAGTTGTAGAAATAAGATGAGGATACTTGACTTAATTACAGAGTAAGAAAAGCAATCTATGATTAAAAGATAAATTGTGTATTATACACTCTATGTTCTGTAGACAGTCACTGAAAAAGGAGTAAAGAAAAATGGAATGATCAGGAAAGGCAAGAGGAAGAGGTGATGGTAGAAATAGGGAAGTGTTGCTTACCAATCAAATCCTTGATTAATGTAATTGCCGAGTCCTAGTGTAACAATGATATTAAATAAAACCCTTCCACAACCTACAAGGCCCTTTATGGTCTGGTCTTTATCAGTCTCAACTCCCACCTCCTCCTACTTTCCCCCACTAAATTTCAAATATATAAAATTTGATTTTCAGTCCCTGAAGGTATCTGCAATCACATGATACTATCCCTGGCATATTCTGAGTCCTTTAACTGGAAAGGCAACTCCTTCTTTCTCTTATTCAATTGAGAAGTTCCTTTTCAGTTTTTGAAGTTCAGCTGAAATACTACTTCTTTAGTAAAATTCTCTGAAGTTCTCTTGTGCTCAATATTTTCTGTCTCTTATGATATCACTGAATGTCTTAGTCATTTCAGGCTTCTATAACAGAATAGCACACACTGGTAGCTTAAACAACAAACATTTATTTATCACAGCACCAGCAGATCCAGTGTCTGGAGAGGGCCCACTTCTGGGTTTGCAGGGGGCCATCTTATCCTTGTATCCTCACATGGTGGAGAGCAGAGAGCAATCATCTCCGTCGTGACTCTTCTTATAAGGACACTAATGCCATCCATGAGGGAGTACATGACTTCATGACCTAATTACCTTCCAGAGTCCCTGTCTCTGAATACTATCACATTAGAGAATTCAGGCTTCGACAATATGAATTTGGAGAAGACACAACTATTCATTCCTTAGCGCTGACCTCTGCATAAAATTGTCTTATATCACAGACGATGTCTTGACATTATTTGTTGTAATGCCTTCTAATCAGTTTGTGAGTAACCTTTAGAACAGGATCTGTGTTCCTTCCATTCTTGGCATGCAGTGACAATGAATGTTGGTTGAATGAGTGACCAAATCAATGTATGGATGTAAAAGAAGATTTTAAGGTCAAATGGCTTGTTGAATTAGGATTGCTAATTAATTAAGCATTGAATAAAGTTTCATTTTCATTCTAACCATTGGCATAAAAGTATATTCAATAGAGAATTTGTTGATTTTCTTGCCTAACTACATTGCACACCATACAATGACTCATTTTTTAAGCCTTGAAGATGTTGATTTGTTTCATTTTGGACAACTCTGTCACTTTGGATTGTCACGGAGAAAATGCCAAAGGATTGAGTTGAATCTCTACCAACATAACCCATACCTGAAAGTTAGTCTTTTGAATAAATCCCTGACACAGTTTATTTTACTGTGATTTATCTGTGTTTTTTTTCCCAAAAGGTGATACAAAAATTCTCATTAAGGAAAAAATTCAAAATCAAAATGTTGCTGCCACAGAAATGACGACACAGCACATAGACAGGGAAGGACGAGGGATTCTCTGAGTGCAGTAGATTTCTAACACCAGGGTTATCAGTCCTGTGTTGAAAGCACCATCAACCAGTCGCATTAGATCATTCACTTCTTGTTCCAGAAGTCCTGTAGAAAATACAATAAAAGGTTAATCTTGCACTCATCATTAGCTAAAGGAACAAAACAAGGAGGGTCCCTGCTATTCATCATGGCCAATTTGCCTTCAGACCCTTTTGCATATTCCTTAAGAATTTACTCATTTTTCTCTCCCAGGCATTTCTTGAGCACCCATTACTAGCTTAGTTGAATGGAAGGATGCACAAGTCAGATTGCATTCAGTTTTGGCTCATATTGCCTATTTCACCATGATCAAAGGGCCAGACATATATACACATACACATAGAAGTAAAGTCCCATGCCCTACTGATATGCAAATAGATTTAAATAATCACACGTCCCTGGGAACATTTCAATCAGGTTATAAGGAACAAGCATTAAAAATCATTTATGTCCTAAAAATATTTATTGAATATGTACTATGTATAGGCCCCCTTCTGGATGCTAGGACTATATCCTATTCATCCTTATATCAGTCCTCAATGCAAGGCACATAGGTGAGTCTCAGTAAATTTTGTTGAATACCCAATACAACTCTGTCGAAACCTTCAAGGAACTTACAGTCATGTGGAAAAGCAAACAGTCCAGGCAACTTCAGACAAGGCAACCATTGGTAGGTACAGTGGGAGCATAGTCAGTGGAGGGTCCAAGACTTTTTGGGAGCAGCAGGTAAGTGTACGAGGTGACGCACAAACTGAGTTTTAATAGAGAAGCAGATATGTATGGGTCAGGTACACAGACCTGGGAGCAGCACTCCAGGTAAAGAAAGGCACAGGCACAGGCATGGGCTTGGCAAAGGGCCTGGAGAACCTTTCTCATAGAGTCAAAAAGCCATTTCACAATTGCACGGTAGCTGTGAAATTGGACCTTACTAGGATGTGGTGGGTTTCCCTTGGTATCAGAAGGGAAATGAGTTGATGGAGCAAACTGGCAGCTGAAAACCCTGGATGCACTGAGAGTACCTCTGATGTTTCCCTGTAGACCCTGCTGAAGACTGGCCTAGCCCAGCCCCCTTATTTTAACTTTCACTTCTTCCAAATCACAAAATAAAATGGAGTTTTCTTCAAAGTGACAGCTAAATCTCAGCCCCTCGCTGACTGCTGTACCAGTGCCTCTTAATTCTGTAATCCTTTTGCCCTCCACTCCTCATTGTGGTTAGCAAGTGCCAGGAAATGTTGGAGTGACAAGTGAGTTCTCTGTGCCTGACACTTCTGCTGGAAGACTTGATAAACTGCAAATACCATCACAGTCATTTTTCAGGTGCAGGCTCAGAAACATGCCCCGGGAGGAACCAGTCCTGGGAGGTAAAATGCTCCCCCTCCCTGCCTGCCTTCCTTCCCCTGTCTTACATTTCTGTGAACTTGGCATGTTTCTCAGAGATGTTTTCAAGGGAATACTTCTGGGGAATATTTTCCTTTACATCTTTAAAATTGAGTGACATCAAATCACATGCTCTGTTTTCCTTCCATGGACAATACTCCTCCCCTGCCTAAAGGGAGAGGCTGAGAATAGGCCATTGCAGAGATCCCAGAATAGCTATCAGTGTCAGACCACATCCTATAGCTTTTCAGAGTGCAGAGACACATCGTGAGTGGCTATGATTTTCCCTACAATCTACACCCAACAATGCAATTTTCACATGAGCATCCCCTGCTGGGAAAACTTGGAAACCCCTCCCCATTTCACACACTTTTATACTAGTGTTCACTGTGCTGAGAGAGATGTCTGAGCCTGCTTCTCTCTCTCTCTCTCTCTCTGTTTTCTTTCTCCCTCCCTGTCTATCTCTCTCCCTCTCTGGGGAACAGTATTAGTATTCCACGGTACACTCTTAAGCAAAACCTGAGAAAGGAATTAATCTGTCACTAGGAATGAATGCACAGGACAGTGATTTATGCAGATGCTGTACTCAAAAGTGATGGCGTTCATTTCATCTTTACTTCTCACAGCCCTTCTCAGAAGCAACACACAAACTTGCACTTAAAATACATTACAGCTGGGTGACTGTCTGGGCATTGCCTGGAGCTGGGTGACCCTGGTTTGAGCCACCAGAAAATCCAGTAAAAAGGCAGGCAGGCAGCTCAAGCAGCTGGGTTAGATTCTAGAATATCTAAATCCATGACCTCTGCACTCCGTAGGTTTGAGGAAGAAGATGGTCCGCAAATTATCTGTGAACTCAAGTCCCTCCACCCTTCCTCCTTGCAAGCTCGGTCGCAGAAACTCCCCAGAGTCTGATTGGTCCTTGACCCTCTTTTTCACAGCCCTCAATGCTTTGAGATTCTGGGCATAAGCAGGGAAAGATTCATTAGGGCTGGCATTTCTTCTGGCTGGCTGGCTTCTGCACTGTTTTCTGGCAGTGAGACTGGGAGTCTCCCTAGAGAGTTTATTTTCCTGAAATTCTGCTTGAAGTTTTACATATATAAGTGGGCTGGACGAGGTTATGAGAAACAGCCTTGCTTTGGAACACTAATCCGAATCAAACTTCCAAATCCCTTGAAGTTCAAGCTATCAGTAGAGGAAACACAAAGTAAATAAGCCTCTCAGGGGCTTTGCCCCCCTCTGCCACCCCTTGACTTAGCACTGGGCTCCTCCCCAGGGCTGGAGAAGTCTCCTGTGTTCTGCTTGCAAGCAGCAGGCAAGATTGAGGGCCCTGCTCTTCCAGGAGGGCAGGTTTCTGCAGACATTTCTCTTGCCATTGTGGTTGTGATTACTAGTATTTTTCCACCCCCTCTGCTGTCTAGAAATTCATCTGGGATTTATCTCCATAATGAGAAAAGGGAGATAGGGAAACGCTGGGGCATTTTTCTCTGACTTAGATTATTTGTCATTTTGATATTCATTTTAAAAGATGCTTTTCAAATATTTAAATGTATGTGTGCTCACATAACAGTTCCCCAGGATGAATTGCAGATGACACAATCACTGCTTTATCTCTCTCGTGCTCTGGGCCTTTCTCCTGAACCAGCTGCCACCAGAAACTTGGTAAAAAGAAAGGGTGGGTTAGAAGGAGTATGAACTCTGATCTCATGCATAGCAGTTTTGCTCTTATTTCTTCAAAGATCCTAACCCCAGTGTACTGGTTTATTTACCTATCATCTCTGGGATACCCTGAACAGGCTGGAACTGACAGACAGAGAGCAAGACTTGAACTTTATTAAGTTAAATGTCCTCTGTGTCCCTCTCCCCCAGACAGACACACACTTCACTAAAAAGGACCAAATAAATAAGGTCCTCTCCCCACTTTCCCAAATTCTGGTTAAACATATTACAGATACAAAAGGAGATAAATCCAATTTGTAATCAAACTCCCACTTTACTGATAGTGGATCTATGAGAGCATGTGTAGGTTTAGCTATGCAGACAGTGAACAGAATTTGAAATGCAGGATGTTAAAAGGTCCATGACCAATTATTCTAAGATTGGTGCTTCTGTGTGGAAGAGCCCAAGAGAAGATTAAGAATCTACATGGCTAAAGCACATAAGCTGAATCAAGTGTGAGTACGCACTAGAATCTTAAAAAGATAATTTCATAAAAAGGCCCATCATTTATTCAACAAATATTTACTGAATGCCTACCATGTGCCTGCTACTTTCCTGGGCACTGTGGTTACATTGGAAAACATATGTATGACCCCTGGTTAGATAGGTTTTAATTGGGGTGAGGGTAAAGGGATATGAGATAAGGGTGTAGTAAATCAGAAGGAGCAGTAGCTGAGAATTGTGACTCGGGCTGAGGAGAGCCATGTCCTGGCCTTGACTGGAAATTGGAATAGACAGAGCAGGACAGACAATGTTGGCTGCTTTAAAACTCTAAGGAAAGAAACAAAGATGTACACTCTCTCACCAATTTGCGGTGGTTCTAGAAAGGACAACCCTAATTAAGCCTTTGTCATGGCATTAAAAGGGGTCAATTTAGGGCATGGCATTAAAAGGGGTCATAGGACCTAAACTAGAGAACTAGACTTTGAGCAGAAAATTACAGATCTCTCTCCTGCAAATGACATATTTCCCAGAAGTAGTCTAGCTTCCTGAAAATTACCATGGAAATACCAAATCTCTTATCAATTAAACTCAAAAACTATTTATTTAGTGCCTACTTTGTGCAAGGTGCAATGCTGGATGCTGAAGTATTATGGTGGCTGCAGTGACATTCAAATACAACTGCACCTGCAATCTTTGTTGACAACTCACCAATCTATGTCTTCATCCCTAATTTCTTGTCTTTTTTCTATTTAAGCCAGCAAGCCATCAGGCTGTATGTGTCTGATCAGCTGCATACACAGTCCTTTGCATGTCTGTGTATGAGCTACAAAAATTAGAGGCAGCATGGTTTCTACACTCAAGGTAACTACTGTGTGTCTCAGGAGACAAGACATATAGTTACATAATAAAAGTACAGAATGGTGTAAGACAGCATATAATTAGGTTCTGAACTGTGTGGTACAGCCTAGAGTGAATTGGATGCTCAGAAAACTAGGGTCTTTAAATGTAAAGGTTTTCAGAAATAGGTAAATTATGAATGGAACTGCATTGTTGCTTTACTAGAGTGTAAATTCTTTGAGGACCAGTTACCTCACAATTTAACTCATTTTTTACATCTTCTACTCTCTATTGCATAAGATCTGACAAGGAACAGGCATTCAATAAATATCTGATGGATGAATGATTTGTTATTGTATATCCCACAATGCTGTCCAAGAGAGTGGTTGCCTAATATTTTCTAAATTAAACTGGAAAAAATCACCTGATTACTTCCCTGAACTATGAATTTGGTGACTGTGAAAAAGTGAGTCTGGAGGGCTAGGTTTGAGAGCAGTAGATGGTCCTCACAACTCCAAGAGGGACTAGAAAAAGGTGGAGGTTGGAGAGACACTGCACACTTCCCTGACACAGCTGCGGTAGTCACGGAGCCAGCCTGTATTTTAGTACATCCTGGGTGAAGTCGGTGCTGCCCTGGGTTCTTTGCTCAGATATGCTGGTGTTTCCATTTTCACATGGCCAGTTCATTGTAACTGGGATTTTCCCTACGTTGTGTACTAGGCATGTCCTGGTTATGCTCTCCACATTGCTTTAAAGATGGCACCCTGATTTCCCTCTCTTCTGTAAAGATTTTGACTCACTAGAATTTCCAGGTTAATAAAGGGCAACTTTTCTGCTTTTAAGGTCCTTTGACTTTTAAGAAGTAAAGTTGTCAAGACCTTCTTTTCCCAACCACTCCTAATACCCTCAGGCACACCAGAAAGAACTCTGCACCTACAACTTTTACTTCGCGTCTCTCATTCAAGAGATCTTTCATCTCCGTTCAAACAAAAGGCAAGCCCGGGAGCTCTCCCATCCTCGAAGTTTGACACAGGCTTCTTGGTTTTCCCTGATTGCCTGAGCTCTTAGAGGGCACAGAAGCTCAGAATACTCTCAGTGATCCTCAAGGTGGAGATGCTTATGGCATTTAGCATGGGCCAAGTCTTTGTTGTTCAGGACTGCCCTGCACATTGCAGGGCATCTGGCATTCCTGGTCACTAAATGCCAGTAGAAGCCCTCAGTTGCTGTGATAACTAAAAAGGCCCCACACATTTCCAAACACTCCCAGCAAGTGGTACCACTCCTTGTTTAAAACACTGACATGGACTTGCTGGAGTGACTGAGATAGAAGTGGCTGTACAATTCCTCCGTTCTTCCCAGTTGCGAACATGAGTGGCAGAATTCTCACCCCTAGGATGCAATATATAGTGGCTTTGCATTTACAGGTACAAAGAATAAGGGGACATTTCAAGACCTTCTCAGACAATTCAGAGAGGCAGTATAGGGAGCCATGCCAACAGACACAGATGGGGAGGAACACCAGCCTTGTCATACTGATTTACCAATTATCCATTGTCTTCAGCTTACCCTTTACTGTGTTCAATCTGATTTCCTAACCCCCTAAGCACAGTTTGTTTTTCTGTCACATCTTTATTATCCTGGATTTATTCTATTCATGGAAATGTTAAAACCTCTAAACTCCTGTGGGAAGATGCAGAACTAGAGAGATTTGTACAATTAACTGACACAGTTTAGAATGTTTCAAAAGGCTTGACAATATTAGTGTTATTGTTACCATTGATGTTTATTTTATTGCATGTGGGGATGTGGATTAAACATTGTAGCAGCTTGATCTTGTGGATCTTGACCAATATCAGGAGACATGAGTCTCTTCTCCTGGGTCCTGCCACCAAGTAGTTGGGTGACATTGGACAAGTCACTTTCCTTTCCTGGGCTTCAATTTTCTGTATAAAAAATAAATATGGAACTAGACTTTTAGGAATTCAAATATAAGTTCCATAAATTTTAAAATTAAAAAATATATAGCAATTTGATGGATTAGAGAAAATAAACGGAAAGAGAGAAAAAAGGAAGGGAGGGAGGGAGGAAGGAAGGAAGGAAAGGGGGAGAAAGAGGGAAAGAGAGAGAGAGGAAGAGGGAGAGAAGGAAGGAAGGAAAAAGTAAATGAACCCCAAGCCACTAACAAATTGAACATCTTTTTACTTCTTCCTTACTTACCTTCCCCAAACCCCAGTATAGATATGATGGATTGTGTTGCCTGAATCTAAAGCCAAGTTTTATGTGAACGGTTATGAAGAGACTGCAATTGTGGTTGTGTGTTGCACACCAAGCAAGGTCATACTCCTAGTCCTGCCCCATCATTTTCAGTGAGGCTGTCAGAAATGTCCCATTTTGCACATTTGTCTAATGGCCTTTATTGAGTCTATTGTACATTAGGCACCATTGATTGAAAAAAATGATTAAGACAAAATACATATATTCAGAGAGCTCACAATCTACAGAGGGGGATGGGCATGTAAAGAAACAGGGCTTTGATAAGTGCAGTGCTAGAGTTGGGATATGAATGTCATGGCAGTACCAAGGAAGGTGTGCCGCCGTAACTACAGATGTTGAAGTAAGGGAAAGCTGCCCAGAGGAATTAACGTGTGGATAATGATATGGTGGGGCTTCAACTTACTTGAAACCTGACTCACATCTTCTTTTTGGAATTCCCTTTCTATTTCATCACTCTCCCCCCTCCCCCAGTAGCTTCCTGCTCAGTGATGGAAGATTAAGTGTGGGAATCAATGTTGGTAGCTTTCTTCTTTTCTCCCCACTGCTGTGAAGACTTCTCACTGCCCTTTGTTGAACAAAGATGACACCACATGCAACATCCAGTTTGGAAACAGCCAAAAAGTTTTCTTGTTATAATTTATATCAAACCTGTTTAAGAAATTTTTGTTTGGTGCCTTTGATTCAGATTTTATTGTCACTTTTTCTTGAATCAAAACCATTGGTTCTTTATGTCTATCCTGAGCAGTGTGTGAATCTGTTAAGTGTAACTAATTGAGAAAATTCAGAATATTTCAATAGACTCATCTGTAACATATGAGTTACAGATGAGTTACAGATGAGAGGGAGGGAGGCCAGGATTCTCTGATGATATCTATAGAGCTGGATCTCCCAAGAATAAAATAAATCAATAAATATTCCTAAACATTTTATATTCAATTTTAGGAGTTTTTCAAACTTCCTAAAGCTTACCATAAATCTAAGTTTACCTGATTAAAACCTTTAAGGGAAGGAGAGACACTCATGGAAGTCATCTTTCCCAAGCTCATTAGTGAATGAAGTATCCCTGTGGCTACCACATTCTCTCTTCCTGCACACCCTTGTCTCTGCCCCCAGGCAGTCTGCTGTCCCTCAGCCCAGCCATCTGCTCTTAGCAATGAGGGAGCAGCGTGGTAGCCATAAATCCTGGCAGATGTCACAGTCTGGCAGTGTGAATGACAGTGTGCAGTATGGAATCTTTGGCAAAGGATAAAGCTGTGGCTACAAATCCAAACTCTGTAAACCAAATGATGGAGTAGAAGGAAGTGCCTGGCTTTTTCCTTAACCACCAGGTGATATTTCCAGAAACAACTATGCATCTTTGTCAGTGACTGTTGGGTATTGAAGTGTTGTGGTTATCTCCTTAGAAAAATAAGTGCAGTAGATCTTATTTCTTTCAAACCTTTTCAGCATTTCTCATACCTCTTCAAAATAGTTTGCAGTTTAACTTAAAGATGTGTTTATACAGCCTTGCAAAAATAGCTGGATTTGTGGGGGTGGGCATTATAATTGAGTTCAGTCAACACATTCAGTTCAGTTTTGGGGGAGGTCCCAACTATATGCGCTCTAAGACAGAAGAAAAATAGCCAATTACTTTTAGATCACTTTTTTTTGTCAACTTAGTAACTAGGCAAAATTGAGTAGTCCACAAACATGCCAAGATTTTCCTTTTACCATATAGTCTTATCTACCACAGTGAGTCTATGGGCAGTGCAAGTCTAAGTGTATGCTCTGTGGGTCATCAAGCTGATTGGTGAGTGGTAGTGAAGCTGAACAGGAAGAATGGAACCACACCTTAAGTGATGTTAAATATCATGTATTTAAAATACATCTTGAAAGCTACCAAGAGGTGACCATGGTATAGCAGAGTCAGATTTGTTCTTAGGATCACATACAATTTATAATGAGTTTAAATTTCAATCAATATGTTAAAAGTCCTTTGTTGTTCTCCAAAGGAAGACTCCATGTTAGTGCTAAATAATAACTAAAGTGTGATATTTACAGGCTTAAGACTGCTTAAGATCCAGATGACACAGGGGCTATAGATGCACAGCATGTGATATGCTCTTTACACTCCAAGAAGCCCTTGCCCCTCTTGACATTTCATCAGGTGCTCTTTCTGCCCACCTTGCCCCAATATAAATGCAATTTTTGTCTGATTATGTGGTAAATAATAAAGCATATGGGTGAGAGTTCCTGTGTTTTCTATGTATGTATATACTAGAGGCTGTATGGGCCAAGCATTAGATGTGTGTGTGTGTGTGTGTATGAATGTATAAAGACTATCCAGATGAGAATTCAAATGTATAGTATACCAGGTGAATGTTTACAAATATCTATGTAGTTTGGCATTTCATAAGTAAAATTTTTATAATATTTTCTGAATTTTCACTTTATAATTGAAACTATAATTAGTTGAGATTATAAAGTTAGTATTTTATACCACCCCCAGCAAAAAAAAATTCTAAATCCAGTCTTTTATAATTGTGTTTAAATTTTAATTTTATGTATATATTAGAGAATTAAGCATGCTTTAGGTAAATTTAATTTTTTTTCAAACAGTCCATTGAAATTTCCTCAGACTTTTCTAATGATAATTTTATAAAATAGTAGTTCTTTCATTAAATAGAGTAAGCTCATGGCAAGAATTAAATCTCTTAACTTCAATCACTCATAGTATTTATTGCATATCAAGGCATTTTAGATACTGTTCTAGAAGCTTTACAAGCACAGCTTTACTTCAAGCATGGTACTGATGGCAAATACCAGCCACAGACATTGATAGCAATGAATTAGGCAATGTGAGTCCTAGGCCTTGCACACTAGAACTCTTTCCAAGTTAAGTGCTCCCAAACATCAGTTTCCTAATCTGTAAAATGGAAATAATATTTGTTGTTTCTTGAGGAACCAATAAAGTAGTATAATAAAAGGAGGATGAAAAATATTAAAGTCCTTTCCAACCTTAAGCAAATTTATTGTTATATTATAATAATCCCATATTATATGCAATATTGTAATATAAACATTCATCATAGTTGTATATGGTATAATATATAAATCAAGTGAGTTAGTTAATGCTTTTCCACCTCTCTTTGATCTACTTACCTAACCAAGGAACAAGTATGTAGAGTTGTAGGCAATGTTTTAAAAGCAGTTCTTTAAAGAAGAGTTCATGTAAGTGCCAAATAATAATTATAATTATGTGCTTATACCACATTATTAGAGTAATAACATGTTAAAATATGTAATAGCCCCAGACATTAAAATCACTATAGTGTTTATTTTGATTATTAATTGCAGGTGCTGCATTATTTTCAATTAGGAAGCCAAGAGGCAAACAAGTTTTTCAGTGTTGAGGTGCAAGTGATTTAACCAATTCCTAAGGGAAACTGACGTGTTAATGATGTGCCAGTGAGCCACAATATTAATATTGCCTTGCATCAAAAACTATATTCTTCTCTGTATTTGTAAAGCACTTTGCACTTGCTTCAAGTCTAGCAATGATTAAAACATTTCCTAAAGATATGTTTACAGTTGTCTCACGTGCCCATTACATCATGAGCACTTTGGGAGCCGTTGCATTTGTGTAGTGGCTGGCACATGATAGGCAAGTTATTGACTTGTAGGTTTGTATTTATGTGACATTCTTTACCCTTTGCAGTGTGCATTTATGTGCATAATGTCATTTCATTTTTTCAACAACTTTCTAGGTTGCCATCTCCTCGGTTAAGCAACTTGCCCAAGGAGTAGCTGGTAGGACGATAACTTCTGATTCCTAGTCCGGTGTACTCACCACTGCCGAATCTCGTATCTAGCAATCTTTGCAGCCCGAATTTTCAAGCTCTGACTGAAAGGCATCGCTGTGGGGTGAGGGCAGGGGCTTTTCTATCTCACTGTTCCTCTCCAACCTTGGCCCTCAACCCCCACCCTTTTCTGCTCATCACATTAGGAGTAGAATTGCTGAGATGTGAAATGAACTATGGCAATTTATTACTGTTTGTGAGAGATTCTGTGACATGGCTGAGCCAATCTGCCTTCTACTAGCCTGTATAAGAGATCTGAGGGGATGGGCAGATAGATTAATTTAAGGCTGCTGTTGCTGACACTGGTTAACTCTAAATGGGTAATCGTTTATCAGCAAATTACCTTTTCTGAGCCAGGTAATTTCTGATCAACATGTTCATTCTCATTCTGTCTTCATTCCCTCCCTTTGTCTTCCCCCACCTCCTTCTCTCTTGCTCTTTCTTTCTTTCCTCTCTCTCTGGCTTTCTCTTCCTAGCTCTCATGCACTCTCACGTGACCGATTTTGCTCTCCCTCTCTCACTGTCACCAACACAACACACATACGCCCCCAGTATACATGGCTTGCAAAGTAAGCATTAGTTGAAACATCCATATATTAATTGAAAGACTATTTCTCTTTTCTAAGCCGAAGTCAAAGTTAAATGTAAATGGCATCAAGAAAGGGATTATCGGGAAGGAACGGGTAGTACATGGGAGAAACAAGATTCAGGGCTTTGCAGTGATAAAAACTAGCTTAGAGCTTTATTAGCACAACAGCATTCTTGCAGACCATGAAAAATTGGTGAAACTACATCTTAGTTGTCATCATCAAACAGTATGCTTTATAAGTGCCTTTCTGCCCACATGATGATGAGCAACTCTGTTAAACCGACATCCCATGTACACTTTGAGAGCCTGCCTGCTAAGTGTAGGGTATGGTATAGTGAAGACAGGTTTGATTTACTTACAAAGAGCTCTGGGAAGGAAAAGATAGCAAAGAATCCCAGGGCTTTTGCAAGTCTGAAATGAAATGCTAAGCTGTGGGTTTAAAAAGGCAGGAGAAAGAGAGCAGATGAAAATTTAGGTGGAAAAGTATATTCTAGAAGAATTTCAGTGAAATTATAACTTTGGAATTTTGTTAACCTGTGGATGGCAGAAACTAATGCTAACTGGTAGTTGAGGCTCCTCGTAACTTCAGTTTGCAGTGATACAACTAGTCTCTCTGAATTTTTTGATAGATAGTGATGACATATCCAAGACAAAACAATCCTATTCCTGTACTATGACATCATAGGCATAATGTATTCTATTGTCAAGAAGTAATTGCCATTAGTCTTATTCTCTCTTCTTTCTTTTTTATGTTGTATACCAAGAAAGTAAAATTCTCCCCTTAACTAAATTTATTGGTTAAAACGGTCTCACATTTCTTTAAGCTTTAAGAGGAAGGGGATGCTGATTTGATTTACCAGGGTCAGGCACATAGGCTTAGAAAGCTTTCTTGGAAATTTGGCAGTTTGGCTGCAGAGAGGACCTTGATACAATTGCATGAATGGCTGAGATTCCAGAGGGCTGGTCTCAACAAGGAGAAGCAAAGGGCTGTTAGTAGCTTTCATTTTATTGCTTTGAGCACTTGAAATATATTTGCATTGGGGATGTGAGTAGCTATCTATCAAAGCTAGATAGATAGCTACTCACCTAGCCCCCACCATTTTACTAATCACTTAAGTCACTGGTGAAGAGAAAATAAAAATAATTCCAATACTGTAGAATATTTTTGTTCCTCTGTATGTGTGAGCTACTCTATTTTATTAATGAATGCAAAACACACTGCTGCTAAACTGCAAATTCCCTGTGAGAAAGATCCATGCACAACCCGGGCACCTAATGCAGAGCCCCACACCCACAATAAGTGTGTTCCCTAGGAAGGACTGAGTGACTGATTTCATGACTAAAAGCAGGTTACATGCTAAGTTGTTGCTGTGCTCACTTTTAGTTTGTGAGAACCCCAAAGAACAGAGTGATACACACACTCTAAGAACTGGATTATCATCGGAGAGAGACTGTTGGGAGGAAAAGAAGCAAAGTGGGAATCGAATTCCAAATGAAAGCATCACTGTAGAGGCCTTCCTCTGGAGACAAAGGGAGCATTTGTTGATGTTCCCCACACAAGTGCACATGCTTCAAGGCAACTGGCAGTCACTCAATGTGGGCAGTGTTCAATTATACATCCTCAGCTGCCCTCCTTTCCTCTACTGTAGGCATCTGTGCTGAGTATATTCCTTAAAACTCTTCCCTTAGGCCTGCCTATTCTCTCTTTTTTCCCATCAATATCCTTTCTAATACCCACTGTCAGAGCCACTAAAAACTGTGAGGTTTGTTTCTTGACAAATGTCCCATTTTCACAGGCAGTTGAACCGAACTGCAGCTTGTGCTCCGTTCAAACATGTCAATAAACATTATTGCAAAGATGTAGAAGCAATAATGGGAATGTATAAAACTCACCTTTATTGCTTCTTGCCATGAATTTACACGCTGCTCTAAGCAGCTTTCGCTCCCTAAAGAAGCTGCAGGAAATCTGTTTTGGGTGGTGGGGGCCAAAGGTACTGATTTTGTTGCAATCTTCCCTGGAGGCTGGAGGTAGAAGGTGGCAATGCCCATCAACATTTTGAATGTATGCACGTTATTTCATGCCATAATGGTCTTTTATAAGTAATGCTAGTTGTCACAGGTGGGATCGGGGTCTTGCAGAGTGGAACATCCAATGTCACAGCAACAGTCATGACAGTAAAGATCTCAAGCATGGTGATATTCTAAACCCAGGTTTCCATAGCTATAAGTCCGCTGCAATGAAAGTAACAGTGTATGGCATAAATATAAAACAAATAGACTGGTCATAGCAGTGAGAGAGAGACTTCTATCTGACGTATTCCACTCTGAAACTGGGGGCATAGAGCCTGTAGCTGTTTGGGGTCATCAGGTAAGACATATTTGAGTTTGATACTAGGATGCAAAGTGAGTCTTTATGGATAGTGTCGGGATGAGGATTGCTATATCCCTGAGGGTAGGACATGTCTGGAGTTAGTGTGTCCCACAGTGAAATGCCCCAGAAGGGTCTCTAGGTCGGGTTATGACCCTAAAGCAATAGGTTCTACAGACAAGAAGCATTCCCTAGAAATAGACCAACCTGCAGTTGTATGGATTTAAGTGTGCAGGTGATTATGTTGAGGCAAAAAGGCCCTCTGAGGATCCATGGCAGAGTCACTCCTACTCCTTCCTAGTCATGCGTGTGTGTGTATGTGTGTATGTGTGTGTTCCATTATATTATGCTGTATTGTTTAGATGTCCTTTACTACAGGAACTTTGAGATATTTTGTGGCTAATACTGACTCTGATACTACCACTTCTTTTATTTATTTCTCTTTTCTACTTTCCAGAGCCAATAACAGCATTAGGAATCATATCAATTTCACTTATCAGCTCCTAATATATCAAATGATCTTTGGAATTTTGTAGTGACAGTGAATCAAGAGGCATGTGTTTAATACACCATGACTGACCATGGTTGACTTTGAGGTAGAAAGTAATACAGACCTTACAAAGAAACATTTAAAGAAGAAAAGCATTTTCAGAATAATCTGTATTCTTTCTGATAAAGTGACAGTATCATTCAGGTAGAATAATAATAGAAAAATACATATTAACTTTATTGATAATTTTGGTTCTGTATGACATTCTTTCCAATGACATTTCAGCATCCCTTCAATCAGCCAATATTTACTGAGTGCCTATTATGTGCCAAAAACTATGCTAGATGCTGAGCTATTTTAGAAAATTAGTTAGAATGGGGAATACTCTTTTGTCTTTCCTCACTCTAATTCATTAATTAGTTATTTTTAATCACAGTGAACAAACATTCAGAAATGAGAGACAGAATTCAATCACAAGGGTCCTTTCAACCAAGTGCCTTTTATTCTCTATTCCAGATAAGATTAAATAATAACCTGATTATCCCCACACTAGTGTCTCCACTCTCTGACTGTACAGCTACTTTATTTTAAAAAATCCAAGCAATATAGAATCTTTGCCCCAATTCTAGGAATAATGGACAAAAGCAGATTTGTCTGCATCAAGCTTCATAAACACAAACTTGCTGGCTGATCCAGCAGGAATGGCAGCCTGAATCCTGCTTTTCAAGCCTAGATTATTTTCACTGACCACAGACAATGAGTGTTTTCTTTGAGTCATTTGAAGCATCGAGGGGAGGACTGCCTATATTCTCTAATAAGAATATTGCAATATTAACAAGCTGGCACAGAGATCCACAGAACAGACTTCATCTTTATCCTCCAGGGTGGGACAGGAATTAACCTGGCAACAGCTATCAGTGCTATGATGGAGTAGGGAGCAGATAGAGAAAAATACAATACACAGGGAGATGAGGAAAATGACCTTTAATGGAACCTGAAAGCATGAGTGAGAGGTAGTCAACAGAAGGAGAAGCTTTGGGCAGGTGTTCCAGATGGAAATGCCCAGAGAAGCAAAAAGCGTTATGTGTTTGAGGAACTGAATGAAGATTGATATGGCCAGAGTAGACACGTACAGAGGGCCAAGCATGGCGGCGGTGGGGGGGAGGGTGTTTAAGAAAACTGTTATCTCTGGGAAGAAAGCTGGGTCCAGACCATGGGAAGCCTAATCAGAAAAGCATTTTAAAGAATGTTGACTTAATTTTTTTAGAGGTTGGAAATCATGAAAGAGTTGTAAGAAGGATACTGTCTTAAAAACAAAATGCACATACATAAATACATCATATACATTTTACTTTTTCATAGCAGACACACATATTATTTACTTTGATTCATCACTTTCAGAGTTCTCGTACTTCGTCATCTTTAACTCTTCCCCAATATTCTCAACAGGCAAAGCTACACCCTACAATTAACTCTTGCAAGTCAATACAGAAGAGAAACCAAGTCATGGAAGTTCCTGGTACTCTTGCCTCAAAGTTTGTGCTTGACAGGCCCAATAGTCGAGCAATTGTTGTCATTACCGTTTGCAGTGGTGCTGGGTAGACTGAGGCATTGGCTGACACAGAGCTGGAGTAGGTTGGTATTAGAAATAAAGTCAGAGC
The DNA here is from genome assembly GCA_023783475.1 of Daubentonia madagascariensis. Classification (NCBI taxonomy): domain Eukaryota; kingdom Metazoa; phylum Chordata; class Mammalia; order Primates; family Daubentoniidae; genus Daubentonia; species Daubentonia madagascariensis. The sequence goes on along the minus strand of JAKFHU010001631.1, from coordinate 15,321,654 downwards.
AGGAGTTGGATCCTGCCTACTCTTCTAATAAGAGACTAATTGTGACAAGGTTTTGGGAAATCACAAGGATGGAGAGAGAATGATAGTACTTTATGTATATTAGTAATGGAAGGTGTTAATATGACTCTCAAATCTTTTAAAACTCAGAATCATGCCTCGTGGTTTGCAGTTTGTTGTTAGCACTATTATGAAGCAACCCTGACAATAATTCATGTTACCTAAATTCTCAGAGATTTCAGAAGGGACCTGACAAATGCTATCCTGAAGCCCTATCTCTTAAGTAATGGTTTTGTCAGCTCACAAGAGCCAAGTACTGTAGGGGATAAGAGAAAAAGAGTATAAATAAAGAAATGTGTCTTCATTGTCCTAGATTACAATCTTCTTAACTCTTCAAGATCCTTTCCTGCAGTCGTGGTGTAACGTCTCTGTCTGTTCTTGATATCTAAGGCTTGTCCACATGACTGTTGCCCTATCAGATAATATCTAAATTGTAGTTGGTCTGATTCATGGTGGCTTATCTATCTAGTCATGGCACATAAAAGAAATCCTGATATAATAATTTTGCATGGCAGTAGGACAGCTCTCGCTGGTCTAGATCAATTGAATGTTAAGATTTCATAAACCATGTTCCCACATGTGGATCTATTTGTAAATTTGGCCACTTTCTATTTCATTTTTATTCTAGAATTTCCCTAGATTCCTCAGAGAATTGTTCTGCCAAAGACCTATACAGCCTCTAGCTCTAATGCTCTGGCAATATTGAAGGCTGCAGCAGAGGGAACATAGTACAGACACTGAATACAAAAAGAACTGCTCCTCCTCCAGCTACAATCTCCAGTGAGACACAACTATGAGACACACGAACAGAGTGCTTTTTATCTGGACAGAGGGGAAGGGAGACAGAGACGGGAAGGAGAAAGCGAGGAGAGAGAGGAAACAGAAGGGGAAAGGTGGGGGGCAGGAGAGAAGAGGAGGTTGCATTTGGAGACTATAGGAGATGCTTCCTCTAGTGGCCATAGAAGTGAACTTGTTATTACTCTGGAAAGTTCTTTCCTTGGGTGATCACATACAAATTTATTCATGATTTCAGCTTTGCAATGTAACATACTAAAGATAATTAGATTATCCTGAGTATTTTTTACATTATCATGAACTTAAAGGAAGAGGTGACCTCTTCCCTGATAGCATTTGTTCTCAAAAAGGCAAATGGACATTTAAACTATAATATGCCAAGATAATGGGAAATAATTTTACTCTTTCGACTGTTACTTTGCTTATATGCGGTTTTAGATTGGGGCTTCCTGGTAGAAGTCGGAGTGGAAAATGTGAAAGCACTGTATCTTGTGCCTATGGCACAGATGGCTCTTATTCAATAAGTGGGCCAAATTGGAATAACCACAGCACGGAGCTTTTTGTACTTATGGAGGTGATGTAAGTTCTGGGAAAGGATGTCCTGGCTGCAGGTGATGGAGAGAGGTCCAGGCTGTTAGACAAAGAATGTGAGAACATAGACTGAAAGGCAGGTGGAGGAGCACGCATCAGAGAGGTAAACAAAACTAGCATTCCCTTAGATGGTTATGCAACCAGGAAGCTCAGAGTAGGATAGTGGCATTGGGGAAGACTGTCAGCATTTGAAACACCGCCAGTCTCAGGTCAGGGCTAGAATTTGGTTTGGGGTGGGAAACCTATAGTTCCTGGGTTACAAGAAGGAATGAATTCTCAAGAGCAAGGCAGAGTTTAAATATGAGGTCATATGGCCAGTGGCAGAAGTAGAGTTTGAACCTTGACCTTCTGCCCCCTCATTCAGTGCTCTTCCAGTCTTGGATGAGCTGTGCTTAGATGTTGGGCAACAGGATGCCAGTGGGGTGTGTTGGCTCTCACCATAGTAGCTTACCTGTTCCCTCTGTGTGTTCTATATGCCTGCTGCCATGATCCTTGCCCCACCACACTTGGCAGTGTGTGTACAGCTCTCACACTGCCAGAGGCCTCTTGGTTGGTAGAAAGCTGATATTTCCTCAGAGACCATTCTGTTCACTTGGCACAGCCCAAATCACATCTCTTGGCTTTTTCCCACTGCCCTCCTGTTCTGCTCAAATGCATTTTCTTTGCCAATTCATGGGCTTCAGTTAAACCCATGCTGTAGATATGGCCCATCTCATGTTCCTCTGGATGTGCTGATTCTGCCTTTGGAGCCACTGTGATTACCCCTTGACTGGCTTGCCTTGCTGCCAGTGGGCTGGCCTGGCCTGATTTAGATGTTTCCCATTGAGCCATCCCAGGCTTGGCTGGTAATTTACTGCCTGTGCCAGTGGGAATATTTCTTCCAAGGGGGCTGCTGCCACCTTGGGCTCCATCTTCCGCTTCTGCTGGCTTTTTCATGGTGTTTACCATCCTACTTGGCGAGACTTACCCCAGCATTCAATTACTTCCGTTACTGTGGCTGGCCTCCTCTCCTACTGGCTGCCTCCTGCTCACTGCTGCTTTGTCTGACTTTGGTGCCCACATCTCTCACTTGTGATGTGTTCCTCAAAGCACATTACCTTCCATTTGACTGGCTCACGGCTGCTGAGAATGTTTCCAGTATTACCTGGAACGTTCCTTATGTATGGTGGTAATTGTAAAAAATCAGATTCTCACCATATTCAGACATTAACATACAATATTCTTCTCCCCAGAAATTTCACATTTATCTTCTTACTCTCAATCAAGAAATAAGTAACATATATTGAGCATCTACTAATTGCCAGTTTGTGATCTCTCTTTACTACAACTTGTTCTTATGAGAGACTCTTGGGGACTCTTTGCCTTTTCATCTCAGGGGAATCTTGAAAGAAATTACAGTCCATCTTTTTTACTTGAGACAAGACAACTCCACGATTATTCCAGACAAATGAGTATCTAATTTATAAGTAGCCTCAGGAAGAAGTTCTAGGAAACTTATTCTAGTATTTAACAACTTTCTCTGTTATGAATATGTCAAGACCAGTGTGATAACTTATGCTTTCCCCCACCCCCACTTATAAAGTCTTTTGCCTTTCTGCTATCAGTGGACGTAAGTAACAGGGTTTTTTTTCCTCTTTAAAATGACTCTTTAAAATAAAACAACTACTGAATGCTGACATATTACTCTTATTTTATCATGACTACATGGTTAAAATTTCTTTGAGCTTTTTTTTTAAGGATTTGGTTGATTAGCTCTCTAATTTATAGTCTGGCTTTTCAGACATGTGAGGTGGAAGCCCATAACAGACTCAGAGTGCTTAGGTGATAAAACAAAACAAAACAAAAATGAACCAACCAGCAAAAAATGTTGGCATATTTGAGGTCACTCCCTGGGATAATGTGATCATGTCAGTCTGTGCTTAAACCCATCAGTGGTTTCCTAACGAACTTTCTCTGACATGCAAAGTCCTGCCCACAGCCAGGAAGCTCTGCATGGTTGGACTCTTCCTTCATGGCAAACCTAGCTCTTCCCTCTTCCGCTCTGCTCCAGCCTAATGGGGCTGCCTTTAGGTCCTTGAATATCTTAAGTTGTTTTCTACTTGAGGCCTTTCACATCCTGCTGCCTCTACCTGGAATTCTTTTCTTCTCTCTTCACAAGCTTATTCTGTCTCATTTTAAGGTTTTAGCTTATGTGTCATCTCCTCCTGGGAGCCAACATGACTACCCCATCTTTTATTTTCTTTGTTGTGCCATCCACTCCCCACTCCCTATGTATGGCATCTTCAAATTGGTCCTTGAATATTTATTTTTCACATATTTATTGTTTCTTAGCACACCAGACCATGAGCTTCATTAGGGCAGAAACCTTTATTACACAGCCTAATATTTAGTCCAGAGTAGGCATTTAATAAATACTTACTGAATGAATCTTATATAGAAGAATGAATCTGTTGGCTGTGAAAGAAGGAGGCCCTGTGACTTCCTGGCATTTCTTCAGTCATGGAACTACTATCTAAGAATCTGCTCCTACATTTGCTGTCTATCTTTCCCAGCCATGCAGAAAAGTAGAGGAGCTGGAAGCCAAGCCCAAGCTGCCAAGATTTGAAACAGCAAGCTTGTCCTGGAGACGATCACCCATCCACTTGCTTAAGGCTGTAGTAAATTTAGTGCTAGTTAAGCTGACATCCTGTTTCCAGTACAAGTAAGAACAAGATAAAAAGATGCAAACAAAATGGGATAAAAGGCGGTAAAGGGAAAGGATTTAAAAATCAACTAGATAGGCTTGATCCTCAGTTATCTGCCCTTTTCTTTCTATATATTTTCGTTTGGAGGGGCTCATGCATTCTCAAATCACAAAATACCTTCTTACTAGTGCATCCCCAAACTCTACTTCTAGCCCCATTTGTCCTTACTAACTGCAGGTTCAGGTCTTTAGATTCCTGCTAAACATTCCCATCTCATCATCCTTCTGTTCCTGTAAATGTAGCAGATCTGAAACTAACCTCAGTAACTTCATTTATTTAATAATATTTACTGACTCTGTGCAATGTGCCAGCCACTACTCTGGACATTCATGTTACAATGATAAACATCCATTCTACCAGGGAGCACTGATGATCCTACAATAATGTGCAGTTATTAATGACCATAAATGCTTTTAAAATGTAATGTGCTATGAGAAAGTGTGACAGGGAGCACTAAATTAGTTTTGGAAGTTATGAAATTCTTCTGTGGGGAAGTGAGATCTGAAGGGTAAAATTTGACAAGAAGAGAGAGAGGCAGAAGCATATGTAAGGCAGGAGTAAAGTATGTGTGGAGACCTGAAATATGGAAGAGGTGGTTGTTTTCGAAGAAATAAAAGGAGTGCCATGTGCCTGGATTGTGACGAGAAAGGAGTAAGTGGTGAAACAGGCAGCATCCCCTCGATATTTTACTTTCCAGTCCTTGACACTGTAGTTCTCTTTTTTATTTGTGATTTGTCCCCCATAGCCAGTTGTCAAGGCCAAACAATTCTTCCATCTTTTTATACTTGTACATTGTTCCTGCCATGTAGTCAATAAGTGGATAAATCCTGTATATTTAATCTCTTTTTAAAAAGACCAAATATAGGACACTTTTATTACAAAATGATTATTACTTTGAAAATACACAAACAATGCACATTCACTGTAGGACATCCAGAAAGTACAAATATGCAAAAATAAAAAAATACTTCGTCTCTCCCTCTGTTTCTGCCCACTCCAAGAAAATCACTGTTAAACTTTTGTTACCCATTATTCCATTATAGCTGTAGGATACACACACACACACACACACCCACAACTGAATTTTACATACTTTTGTAATCTGTTCTTTTTGACATTTAAAAAATTTTTTAGGTATTCTAGATAGAATTTCTAGAACAACTTATACAATTATAACATGCTTCTTTTTTCTGAACATTTTATTATGAAAATTTCTAACATACTGAAAAGTTGAAAAAAGTGTATAGTGAACACCATATGCTCATCACATAAATTCTATAATTAACATTTTGCAAAATTGCTTTATCACCTCTTTATCTATCTCTCTATACATGTATCAATTTCTGATACATCTTCTTATACATTTCCAAATAAGTTGCAATGTTTTTACTGAGTTGTAGATGTGCTTTATATATCCTACTTACCAGTCCTTTGTCAGATATATGCTATGTAAATATTTTCTCCCAGTCTTTGGTTTACTTATCCATGTTCTTATTGATGTCTTATTAAACATGATTTCTAATTTTGATGGAGTCTAATTTATCATGTTACTTTTCTTTATGGTTATCACTTTCTGCATCCTGCCTAAAAAACATTTGTCTAGCCCCAATTATAGAATTTTATATTTGCTCCATTTATATTTCATCTTGTTGGTTTCAGCCCAGTATTCCAACTTGTCCAGATTATTTTGAGGCTTAACCCCTGTCTTCTTCCATATTAGATATTGCTTTCAGCTTTGTGTCACCTACGGATTTGACAAGTTATTGAATGCTGAATAAGAAAGAATCTTTTTCAAGTATGATTAGAACAAAGGTCACATTTTACCATATTAATTTTCAGGATATCATAGGATACAAAGTCAAATTGTCTGCCAAAATTGGTATCATAGGAGACTGTGGCCCCCGTTATCTGTTTTACTACTTGAGAGCCCAATTTCTGAAGTTTGACATCACTTTATTGACTTACTTATTGATATGTGGCATTTACTGCCTTCTTCTCTAAATAGATTTTTTTTTCTCTAAATTGTCGGTCTACCCCACTATAGTGTAAGCTTCATTGGAGTGGACATCTTGTTTCATAGTCACCACCATGTATCCAGCAACAGAGACATGTTGTATATATTAATAAGCAATGTCTAAAAATCTACTTAATATTTTTTCCCAGAATTTTTCCAGAAATTATCTATCTTCTTGGCTTGAACTTTAGGAAATTTACCACTTTACCTTTTTGACCTCTGGGACATTTTCCTGGCTCTAGTATTTTATTAACTACCTTTTCCATTCTCCATCATTTTTCCAAATATACTGATAATGGATATTAGATTATGTGAAAAAAATTTTTAGAACCTGGGTTATAATTGGCCTGAATAGGAAGACTTGAATTAATTTGAAAAAGCTAAATGTGGTGAACAGAACCTGAACAGGTTCTATGCTAGGTACTAGAGACACGTTTTTTTTAAAAAAGCTTCTGTGCACAATTAGTTCACAACTTAATAGTATGTGAGTCCATAACTAATCATTTGAAAGACTTTTCTTATGTCCTTCCATAGTAATAGTAAGAACAACCCATGAACATTTGATACCTGAACTGAGACACTTCAGTCATGGTTTTACTCACCATCTGATCTGCTCTACTATCTCTCATCCCTCTTGAAGAAATGCATTTAAAAGAAAAATATCACTAAAAACCCTAGGGTTTTTTTAAATAAAAATATCTGTATTACTATTAATCTATAAGTAAGCCTATGCCATCTAGAAACTCAACTCTAAGTTAGGCACTGTAGATAATAGTAAACAAGAGGAAGACTTAGCTCCAATCTTTGATGGAGAATTGCTATAAGAATAATATATATAAAGTTAATGGCTAGCTTAAAATTATTAGACTCTAAAGTACTCATAATACATGTGCTGAAATTCTTGAAAAAGAGAAGGCAGCCTGAATTAACAGAGATACAGCAAATTTGTGGCAGAGATTAGTTTGCTATAGAAAAAGGATAAGGCATTCCAGGTAGGAGAAGAGGAAGAGTACAGCCTCTTGGGCAGGGATTAGTTTGGCAAATGATCAGACTGAGCACAGAAAAACTGGTCTTCTCTGAGAGCCTTGGGTGATGTGACTGCAAGGTGCCTGGCAGCTTAAGGTGCCAGGATGAGGACTTTGTACATGAATCTGAAAGACAAAAATGAAGTGCTATAAATTCTTGTTTAGGAGTGACTCGATAAAATAAAAATATTTGAAGTTATGTCAGTGCCATTTAATGTAGGCAATGTGGAAGTGATGCAGGGGAGAGGCAGCTATGATAGTAACACAAGAGTATAATAAAGATAATTAAGTCAGGTAAGTGACAGAAGACATAGGACATTTTAAAAAATAGAAAAAAACGATATCCCGATTACCTTGCTTTGATCACCACACATTGTATATGGGTATCGAAATACCACCCGTACCCCCAAAATGTGTACAACTATTATATATAAATAAATATATAGATTATTTAGATATTGGGTTGAAGTGGAAAAAGAGTCACAGATTTCTCTTAAATTTCAACTCCATTGGACTTGGAAAACTTTCCCCTTTGGCAAGAAATGGGATAATCTTGGGAAAAGAGTTGAAGTGGTTGTAGATATAATGCGGTTGGGATAATGTTAAATATCAAGGAAGGGCTGGAGGCCTTGTGACAAGCCAATGCGGCAGAGAAATGTTTGGAGATAATTTTCTTAAAGATAAAATATGCACAAAGAAAAGATATGAGCCCTTTCAGAGAAAGAAGTAAATGGGTGCAGAGAGTCAGTGATTATACCCCAGAGAAAGTTCACTGTTCACTGTTGATATAAAAAATGAGAGTTACTGAGGGAAAGAAGGAAACAGTAATTCATGAACTGAGAGAACAAGATTAATTCAGTAATGCATTAAACCAAAGGAAGAGTATTATTTAAAAAAAAATGTGGCAGAACATTTAAGGAGAATTGACAAAAAGCCACTGGAGGTGGTAAGGAGCTAATCATGTCTTTTTTATAAATAAAGAAGCTGAAGCACCCAGACAAAGCTAATCCACCTCCACTTCTGGAATTATATAAAAGAAGCATGTAGATGAGTTGTTCCCAAATATTATTGTGATAACATTTTCACAAGTCAGTGGCAAAAGGAGAAATATAAGAACAGTGCAATTATATAAAGCAGTATAAGTTCAGTTCAGTCCTGTATACCTTTCTATATTTCTATATTCCCTTCATTATTATGAAATTATGGATACCACAGATGATGCCTGTTATATATTTGGTTGGAAAAATAAATGATAGCTACATCGTTTTTCATATTCACTGTTTTATTAACATAGGGTCTGGTAACAGTGATCTTATCATGTATTTGCTTGTCTTGGGCTTGCTCTCTAGAACATGAAGTGAGGTATTTCTACAGAGGATCTTCTTCCCATGCTCACAAACTATTGGCAGTTGGAGGGCAGGATAAATACAAATTTATTCCACTTGAGTTGTTGAAAGATGTTCGTATTAGTTCAAAATCACCATATCCTGACAGTGTTAAAGCCCAGCTGCAGGTTCAGAGCCCTGTCTGTCACTTATCTTAAGCGTCGATGGAGAATAAAGATCAAGTATCTTTGAAGCAGTGTTTAGTGTCATAGCTGTTTCTGCGAGAGAGTTTTTTTTTCCCCCTCACTAAATCCCTTGCACAGTATTTTCATCTGAGTCTCCACCGTGTGGTTTTCTTGAGGTTCTTGGCTGTTTAAGTACATGCAGATTGGCTGTGGTGAAGAATAATTTTTTTTCATTGGAAACTGAAGAAATAGGTGCTAGTCATAGATTCCTTCACCTCTTTTGAGGGTTGACCCTCTGTAAGTCATTTACTGTGTCTTTGAAATAATAACTTTAGCAATAATAATACCAAAAATAGACAACATTTCTGCTTTTTGTTCTTATCTCATGCCAGATTCTATTTAATGTTTTACATAGATCAAATCCATTTCTCTTCTAATAACATTATAAGTTGGGTTCTATACTCATCTCTACTTTAATGATAAGAATTTTGAGCCCCAGAGAGGTTAAGTAATTTGCTCATCATCGTGGCAAGTAAATTCCTACAGAAGAAGTTAAACCAAGTGTCTGGCTCCAAATCCAGTGTTTTTCACCTTTACAATTCACTGCCTCAAGGGGAAAATAAATATAAAAGACATAAGCTTACCTTAGGAAGATATGCCCTTATTCCAACTCTGCTATCATATTTAAATGTTTCCAGAACTGTCTGTTCAGAATCTTCTCTGGACACATTTATTTTAAATATGTTTAGCAATGGTAAAACTTTGTTTGAGGGGATAAAGCAAACATTTGGAAATGATCAACATCAAAGTCAAAGACACTATAAACTGACAAAGAAGGCAGTTCTAACAAGGTGTCCTAAAAATGTGTCTGACCATGGAAGATATTATTTGAAATAAAGGTATAAACTCATAAAATGACTACATTGGATGTTTTGTCTGTTGTTAGAAAATTAGTCTCTCACTAGCTGTGGTCACAGATATTGATCTTAATGAACACTCCTGTGTTCTCACGGTGAAAGTCACATAGGTAGATCTTTCCTACCTTGAAGTGTTTCAATGCAAGCAAGGTTCAAACTCTTGGCTATGCTTTCAGATGGCCTCACTAAGTTGGCAGGAAATCTAAACTGGTGCAAAAGTATTTCCTATAAAGGAAGACTACTCAGTAAGCACAATTTTCTCTAATCTATTTGCTAATGATGCATAAACCTGGCTTGATAAAGTTGGAGCCACTCATTTTGATTGCAATGACTAGAGGCTGAGCAGCTATATCCTTTAACCTCTTGATTCCTTTTCTCTCAATCATTGGATAAGAAATAAATTAAGTTCTGTATGATTGCAGAGGAAATCACAATCCTTGGTGTGAATTGTCCTTTAAATGTGACAAAACATAAACTAATGAACATCTCTGTGAGGCAGATAAGTGGCCAGTTCTTTCCATTCTGGCTACTTGAAGCTCAGAGAGGTGAACTGACACTTTGAAAGGCACACAGTAGATAAAAGTCAGAGCAGGAAACAGAAGAGGGCATTTAAGTTGTTATTCAGCAGTTGATACAATCAGACATCTTTCAAATCAAATGGTAATTCACATAGAGTCACTACATTACCAACATTTTCAGTAGGTGCTATATGTATCACTTCATGCAAATATGGCCCCCTTAGAACATTTACATCACTTGATGTTTGGTGGTAGAAGATAAGCATCAACCATGTGTTCTCAGAAAAGTAGGCATAACGTCCAACCAGTTATTTTCAGGGTGATTCAAAATTACTCTGATGGGACACCATAAGGACAGGTAAATCTTCAATTCAGAGAGAGCAGGACTGACTTGTTTCTTGACCCAAATGATGAATCATTTTTCATCCTTACCTGTAACACAAACTACTCATTTACTAACAGTTCCTTCCCCGTCTCAGTATTCTGTCTGCGTAGTAGCACTAGCTGACACATAGAGAAGAAAAGGAGAGAAAGAGACCAAGTTGGCAGAGAGTCAATATATTTCAGTGTTTTATTATTACAGAACTCTAGTAGCATTTAGTTGGTGAGTCTGAACAGAAAATGAGCATTTCTAAAGTGACTCAGTTATCAGGGGAAATGATTAAAGGCACAACAACAACAACAAAAAATCCATGGATTAATTAGCAGGTCAATGGTGGTTGAGTAGCTATGACTAAATTACATGGTTTGCATACAAAAGAGAGAATTAATCTTTGACATTTTTCCAGCTTGGGCGACTTGTGTGTTAGAATTCCAGGTCCCTGAGAAGAGATTTCCATTGATTGGTTGAGGGTAATGAGATCAGAAAAGATAGTACCTGGATTTCCTTCAATTCTACACATTCAAGACTTAATCTTGTTTTCTGTCAGTGATACATCCTTCTTGCTATAGTTACTGATTGTGAGATTTGAAGATTTGATTAATAATAAATAAAGAAAGCAGGACTAACCATACTATAGGAGAGGATAAAAACTAGGATCAGCAAAATAAGACAAGCGTTTGGTGCCAGCAGGGACAAACAAGTTCTAAAGGGGGAAAGGGCAAGTGATAATCTATTCTTTGGAAAGATACATGTTCAAAAATGAGAGAAGCAACAGATACACCAAGAGGCCCACTGTTTCATTAATCCATTCAACAAATGTTTATGAAGAGCCATTCTCAGCATGCATGTACACACACACACACACATACACATATACCATAAATACGTATATATGTACATTTTATACATATCATTTATATATACATATACCTTATAAACATATATATGTATACCTTGTGTGTGTGTGTGTGTGTGTGTGTGTGTATGTATAAATTCTAGAGGGGAGGCAGAAATAATAAAATACAAAGGTAAATTGACTACCAGGTTAGTAACTGAAAAGTACTAGGGATAAAAAAAACCAGTAGAGTCAGTTAAGGCACTAAGAGTTCCAAGAGGTTGCAGGGTCAGACGTCACTATCAAAGAGGTGTCAGGCTAAGCCTCTTTGAGAAGGTGACATTTCAGCAGAGACTTGAAGGAAGCGAGGGAGTTTAGTCATACAACTATCTGGGGAAGACTTGTTTAATCAGAGTTAACAGTAATGCAAAAGTCCTGCCTCAGTATGTGGCTGAGGAGTTAAGCATAGAAGAAGGATGCCAGTGTGGCCAGAGTAGAATGGGCAAAGGGGCTGGAGGGTAGGAGGAAATGAAGTCAGAGAGGTAACAGAGATTCAATAGTATGGGTCTGGTCAGTCTCTATGAGGACCCAGTTTGAAGGACTGGGCCACAGTTCTGGGTCCCTCTCCCCAAACGGGTGCAAAAGAGGAAGCAAGTCAAGACATTTATGACAGCACCAATAGAGATAGGGCAGTAACATAATATATGGGATTAATTAGAAGGAAAGAATTATCCTTGAGGCTTTTCACATAAATGCAACGAAAAGCAAACAACCAGGGGAGACGTTTATGCATATAGGGGACCTTTGTTCTAGGAATTGGGAGCCAACTAGATTGTGCTAATGTGCATAATAATCAAACTGTCAGACTGCTTTTGCTTTAGGTCTGCATCTAGGCAGGCACTGCCTAGAACATTTTATCTCTTTTCCAAATGACTTTTATGCCCATTAAAATGTTTTCATTTCAATTAATAATTCAACCAATAATACAATTATGAAATAGAACTTTTCCTGATAGCTATTTCTAGAGAGCAGATTGAATGAACCTAGGAAGTGGAACAGGAAATACAGGAGGATTTTCCTGGCTAGCACTCAACATGGTATAAGCAGAGGTTTGAAAATATCAATAATCAATGATATGACATAATCTCCTTCATTTCCATCTTCATTGAAATGAAATGAAATGAGAGTGTGAAGGGTTCATTTTGGAGCTGTCCTTTGGATCCCTTTTAGAAGCCTAAAGCTGGAGCAAATTTGTTGAAGGGACTCCTTTGGTTTGAGTTCATGCTCTTCTATAGAACTTCAGAACTTCCATTCTCAGCAGGAGTTTGAGCAAGCAATAAAGCCTCTTCATACTGTGGGGACTGTGCATGCGTGCGTGTGTTTGTGTGTGTGTGTGTGTGTACGTGTGCGTGTGTGTGCACACGCATGCGCACTGGGAGGTCTATTTTGTTTAGGTAAAATGTTATCCTAGCAAATGTTTCTGGGCTGCTTGCTTGTGTTCAGTTTTAACAAGAGTGATTTCTCATCATAAATAGCTACTGTTCCAGAAATAAGCTGGAAGCTCTACCATAAATATGGTTTTGGATTGATGCTCCATAGTTCACAGCATTGTTGACAATGTTGGTTTCTTTGGATGAGTCTTTCAGGTTTAGCAGCTTGCTATTCTTCTTTGCTCAAGCAGGATCTATAATGTACCATTCCAGCCAAGAGAAAGGGTAATATTGCTCATTTAACCTCTTCAAATGATTGATCAGCAGCAAACAACCATTCACATGACCCCAAAAGCCACTTCCTTGAATCAGCTGACATCTTTGTTGCTATAACCAATGCGTGTTCACAGCCAATGACATGTCAGGTAGGATGCTACATAGTAGGAAAGAGTAAAAACTGAGTGAGGATACATCCCATACTCTTCTCTGCTGTAGTATGACTGGTTTCTCCCTTGAGGATCTGAGGCCTCTTAATGAAGGATCCAGACAATATTTAGGAAAAGGTTTATTTTTCTTTGTACCGTAGAATCTTACCTAACAACACAGAGGTTATTGCACTACAACTATCTTCCCACTATCCCATAAGTTGAAAACTAGCTTTTACTTTCAGCTTTGAAATGTTACTGTCTTCTTTGGTTGCTCCAGATGAAAAATATTTAAGACGTCCAATAGAATTCATAAGACAAAAGTGTATTCTTTTAGTCTACAGAATCATGGGAGCTCCTCTACACAATCATTTTGAATAATATAGGCATTGTTTCTAAAACAAGGACACTACCCCGACTCCTAAGATCTGTGGCCTCCCTAAAGCAACCAGATTAATCGAGGCAGTGGTCTCACAAAATTGCAAGACTTGCTTATAAAATTCGGGGAGAGTGTGCTGGCCCTGTAATGCCTGTCAGCATTTTCAGAGTAAGCAGCACAGTAACAATCAATCCCAGCTCCATGAGATTTTTGCAAAAGTTTTTGTAAGCTTAGCCTTTCTTCACATGGTGATATGTTGGCAATATCTCATAGTTCTTCCCTTCCCTGCACCATAAAATCCTGTATACAAAGTTAAGCAGCAGGAACAGGGCCATTCTCAGGAGATGTAGGAGAGATTAACTGTCATCAGACAGAGTCTACCCAGGTCCAATTGTGTTTGTTTCCAAGTTTTTATCCAGACAGTATGTGGACTATTTATATTTATTTAATAGTATGTGGACTTTTAGTAAGCCTAGCTAAGATTCACTTACCAATCCATATTTGAAAGACCTTTTTCTGGGTCAGAGCCTCCTAACTTCCTGGTGTGAAGAATATTGGTGAGCACCCCAGGTGTTCTTCTCTAAAAAAATGTAAGGAATTTTAGTGCTGAATATTTAACTGTACCTCATTCATAAAAAAACATTGTAATTTGCTCAGAGATTGGGGGAATTGTAGGATGTCACCAGGATAACATTTTACAAAACGATGTGAAATGCAGGCCAAGCGCAGACTATGTCTGTGCCACTCTGCTGCTGTTGTCTTTCCAAGCCCCTCCAGCACCAATGTGTTGGCAAAACATCTTCATCAATTGCAGGGCAAGGGTTCTCTGCCCCACTTCTTCAGCCCTCGTGTTGGGAATGCCACCTCGGTGAGCTGTGAAGTGGAGGATGGAGCAAGACTAGGAGTCATATTAACTAATCAATCTCTACTGGTATGAAATCCTTTCAAATGCCACAAGCCAGAAGAGGGCAAGACTTTCATCTCAGGGTCCTTTAAAATCACACTGGATTACTATGGAGATGGCATAAACACCACCTGCCACGTCAAGTGAGGAGGAGAGTGGTTCTCCACTAATAATATTAAGTAAAATTAATAATAATAATACAAGAGGTGTTACGCATGTAGCATTCACTGGTTGTCGGGCAGGAGGGAGGAGGGAGGAGGGGATGGTAAATTCACACCTAATGGGTGCGGTACTCACTGGAGATGAGCATGTTTGTAGCTATGACTTGGTCGGCGCACAGGCAATATACGTAACCTCAACGTTTGTACCCCATAATATTCTGGAATAAAAAATAATAATAATAATAATAATAATGTGGTATTGCTGGCAGTGGATTCCTCCACACTCCTTCCCCCCAAAAAAAATTTGTCTTATTGGCAATTGGCTATGAGTTAAAAGAGGGGATTGGCAATACATGCTTAAGAGAAACTTTCTAAAACAGCACAATTGTGGGAATGTCAAGATTTTGTGTTAGGCATATTTTCTGAATTTAGTAACACTAATAAGTCTGTTACTTCCAAGAAATGCATTTCTTGGAATGTATTCAAAGCAACTCCTTTCTGTCCTTACTTCCCTTTGATAAATTACCTTTTGTCAACTAAAAGGAAATGATGTTTTCCTGAAAAGCTGACAAAGTACCTTACCAACACCAGCACTTTTTAAAGTAATAATCACCAATACTATTAGGCTGAAAATAAATCACTTTTATAATTTATTATGTTTCATTTCTAATAAAGTTCCTAAAATTCAACAATGTTCTTGAGTGTTTATTAAGTACAAGACATTAGGCTAGACCCTATGGGAAGCTAAAAGATAAACCTTCAAGATGTGTCCCCAAGTCCAGAGCAACTCATAATCAACTGGGTGGACTCAGATACAAATCATCAGATAACAAATCATCTTAATGAAAAACAATAGTCTAATTGATCTCTGGCACCTTAGACTGATGACATCACATATTTCATTTAAGTCAGCAAACAAGGGCAGAGTCTGTGGTCTGTTGATTGATATTTATTTAAATGGTCTGTTGAGAAATAATAAACATGGTAGTCTATTTAATTACCAATCTCCTGAGCAGTTTTTCTTTTTCATTTTGGATTAATGTCCATTCTTGAATGAAAAATGCTCTCTACTACAGTGTTCTGGAATGGATTCTTTGGGTGCTTCAGCAAGTTTAATTCTGCCCTAGGTTGGATGTTGTGTGTGAATGTGTGTGTAAGTGTGTTTATTAGAGGAAGCTCTAATAGAAACACCTGCTTGTTCTTGATTATTTTAATGAATTGTCTTGGCATTACTAAATGGCACCACAAACCAATTATGATACGCTGTGTAGAAGCCATGCACTGACATTGCCCTACAAAGTAGGCCACTTCCTTTTTTCTAATCCATTTGATAATTCTAAGTGTATGCATTACACATATTTCACATATAGAAAAATATCTCTAATTTACATTTTAATAGCACTTTACAGTTTATAATGTGTTTTCATTGTCGCCTGAATCTTCTCCTCCACAGTATCCCTATTTCATGAATTGTACCACCATGTACGTTTATGTATGTACATGTGTGTATTGCTTAAGCTAGAAATCTTAGTATCTCCTTTACTATTGCCTCCATTTTACACCTATATACAGCCTATCTCCAAATTAAGTAAGTTCTATCATGGAAGCGACCTGCCCACTTCTGTCCATGCTCTAGTTCTGCAGTCCCCAACCCCCGGACCGCGGCCCATTACCAGTCTGTAGCCTGTTAGGAAACGGCCACACATCACCACCTGAGCTCCACACCACACCGCCCCCCACGACACCCCACCCCCCATCCCCAGTCTGTGGAAAAATTGTCTTCCATGAAACCGTTTCCTGGTGCCAAAAATGTTGGGGACCGCTGCTGTCATCTACAGTCTCAGCTAAACTTGCCATAATGTCTTGCCTGGCTTAATGCTACAACTTCTAGGGGGTCTCCCTGCCTCCACCTCCACATTTTCTCCATCACATTCATTTCTCTGCAGGAAGCCAGAATAATTTTCCTAAAATGCCAATTTGATTATAATGCTCTCCTGTTTAAACACATCCCTGGCCCTCAATGGCTCTTAGAATAAATTCCACACTTCTTAACCTGGCCAATTAGGCCCTATTTTATCCAAGCCTTTTTTTTTCTTTTTTTTTTTTACTTTTTAGGTTTGTCTCCTCGTGACAACACTCATACAGCCGTGCAGAATTATTAGATTGAATCATGTGAAATTGCTACTACTCAACCATTTTTGCAAAACAAATATGGCAATTTGTTATTGTTCCGACTAACATAGGCTAGAACATATATACTTTTCTTTCCACCTGGGTATATTTTCTTTTGTTCTTTACCTGAACAATTCTAACTTACTCAGATTTGAGTCTAGACTTAAAAATTCATCTTTGGTTGCCCTGTCTGACTTTTTTCTGCTCTCCATTAGATATTCCTATTTTATGTTTTTATACAAATTAAACTTACTGTATAACATTATCTTATCTTTCTGTGTTCTACCACTATACATAAATTCCTTGAGGGGGTGGGACAGGCTTATTTTGATCACAAATGTAACCCAAGTGTCCAGCACAATACCTAGCATATGGAAATCCTATAATAAGTAATTGTTAATGAATAATCAACCTAATAAAATAATACAATGAATAAGATATTTATTCTCATCATCTCATTTGATTCTCTCAACAAATGATAATGTTTCCTGCTTTTGATACTGTACCACCTTCATGCATGATGCCATCATTGGGAGTAGTTGGGAAAAGCATTCAAAAGGCTCTATATACTAATTTTGTAATTTCCTGTGTGTCTACAGTTATTTCAGAAATACAAATTTTAAAAAAATAGTGTTGTAGGCCAAAGATTGTAATTTCTAGTTGCATCTGAGGAAAATAAGGCTTAGAGAGTGAGATAATTTTTTTTTATTTCAGAATATTATAGGGGTACAAACACTTTGGTTATGTATATTGCCTATGCACTGCCCAAGTCAGAGCTACAATCATGAACATCCCCCAAACAGTGCACCCCGCACCCATTAGGTGTGAGTTTTCCCATCCCCTCTACCCCCCTCCCACCCGCCTGACCCCTGATGAGTATCATTTCCATGTGTACACATAAGTATTGATCATTTAGTACCAATTTGATGGTGAGTACCAGTGGTGCTTGTTTTTCCATTCTTGTGATACTTCACTTCGAAGAATGGGCTCTAGCTCCATCCAGGATATTACCAGATGTGTTAATTCAATGTTGTTTTTTATTGCTGAGCAATGCTCCGTGGTGTACATATACCACATTTTATTAAGCTGCTCGTGTATTGATGGGCACCTGAGTTGTTTCCACATCTCTGCAATTGTGAATTGTGCTGTTATAAACATTCGAGTGCAGATATCTTTATTATAGAATGTCTTTTTTTCCTTTGGGTAAATACCTACTAAGAGAGTGAGATAATTTATACAAAGTCACATAAATAGTAATGACAGACACATGACCTGGACACTGTTGAGTGGAACTACCCTGAAGTTTTTTCCTTCCCCTGGATCTTCAAGTAGACCTAGCACCAAGTGCCAAATTTGGTCCCTGAAAAACTTAATGTTGTGGTCCAGATCCTTTATATTTATTTGTGTTTGTTTTTCTAACCTAAAAAGCTTAACAAGAAGAAAACAGGATAATACTGTTAGGTTTCTTGAGTCATCCTAGGCGGTCAGCTCCCTGTGTCTTTCTCTTTGCTCCGGCCTGTGTTCCCTTTACTTATTAATAAGTTCATTTATTCATTAACCAATACTTACTGAAATTTTCCATATCCCAGGTCTTGCTCTGGAAACTTCAGAAAGAACAAGGAATACGATGCAGACTCTACCCTCAGGGAGCTCATATTCTAGAAGGGGTGGAGGGCAAGTGAACAGTTAACTAGAGGGCAGTACCATAACTGCTGTTTGGACAAAAAATACAGGGAACTAGGCACACAGAGGAAGCCCCTAACTTGGGCTTTAAAGGTGTATAAACTCTGCTTAAAGGAAGGTATTTTAAACAGAACGCTAAATATGCGACAGCCAGAGAGAACTGTGTGCATAGCAAGACTGAATGTCAGGGTGGGTGGAGTGGGAGTTGTTGAAGGAGGGGAGTCATGTACAAAGACGCTGAGGCAGGGAGGAGCAAGACTGCAAGACTGGGAGGACACTTGCAAGGAATGGGCATGACCCTAATCCAAACAGCACTGACCCATGCCTTTCCATTCTGAAAAAAGTTACGATATTCTCTCATTCTCCCACCTGAGTCACCTGCAGAGCAAGGTATGAAAAGGGGTGGACATTGTTATTCTGCACGTGCAAAGAAGGACAGGGCATCCATCTTCTCAGTGGTGAACATGTCACCCATGCTGAGATACTGATAAAGCTGTTTCCCGAAAAGTGAAGACAGCGTGAAAAGGAAGGAGAAGGGAAACAGGAAAAGCAAACACAACTTTTAAAATTTAAAGAATTCTATTAATTTTTTCTCTTCTTGTTTTCCTTTTTTTGTTTTTCTAGGTAAGTGAAACCAGTTTCTACAACACAACAATGGTTACTGGACTCTCTCAGAATATAGTGACTTTCTCCACTGAATATACCACAAGGAGACCTCCTAGTATATTCCATCACCCCTATTTGGCTTGTGAGTCTTTACCCAGAAGTGGTAAATAACCAATAAGTAACCTAGGATTAAGAAATATTTAAGTGTTTATATTTATATCTCTATATAACGTTTGGTTATATCTTTCTTTAAGGTAAGTGAACCTATTTACATCTTGATTTGACTCATAGAAGCACTAAAGGTAATATTATTCCCTTTACGACATTATCCACATTGAATTTCCGTTCTTGGATTTTCCAAGATCGTTCTTCTGTAATGTGTTTTTCCTTATTTGATTGACATTAAGTAACTTTTGGGGGGAATCTTAAGGTATGTGTCTCTTTCATCATTCCAGGCACAACTCTCTGTACGTGTCAGTATTTCTCTTTTGTTTCATTTCTTCCTAAAAGATAGACACAAAAGTATGGAATTTGGCGTGATTTTGTGTGTGCTCTGGAGTGTAGGATATTAAAATACATGGTTTCTTTCCTGTTGCATCATCCGAATCTACTCTGAGGTCAGTGTTTTAAACTTGTAGAAAATGAGTTCTTAGCAGTGCAGTGCTGAGAGGACTTATTAATAGTTGGCAAGATGGGAGATAAACAGTAAAAAGAGGGAAAAGAATACTCGGGAACTCCTAAGTAAATATTTGAACAGTGACTGCTCCTAGAAAATTGGCAGTGACTCTTTTTGGCTTCTGTCTGGGCTTGGCCATTCTCTTGGCTTTTCATACTTAGCAATTCTTCAATTCCTTATCCAGCTTTCCAAATTTAGTTTGTGTTTTCTGCATAGAATGCATCATACATGTTGTCTTTGGCTATTTGCATTTACTGTGGGCATCTCAGATGTTCCATCAAACTGACTTGTGTGTAACTTGTGTGTAATTTGGTACAGGCACCCCTGCCCTCTACAGAGAAGTTACAAACCTTCTTATTCATGATAATTATCCTAGATGATGGAGCTCATCAAGACAGTCCCTCTGCTCACCTGATGGGGGCAGATTATTCTGAGGTGCTGCTGATTCCTTGTTTGAATTCTGTCATCAATATCCATGTGTGAAATTACTAATTGCAAAGCACAATGAAATGGTCTTACAGCAAAAGATTGAACAGTTTTACTTGAAGGTCACTGTTAGAATTGGCCCTCTGTGATACATTATTATAAACTAAACATTTCATTTTATTTTGTTGCTAATTGAGTGCCTCATTCAATGATTTCCTATCGTGTGTCAAAATGAGTCTTGCTATGTATGGAAATGTAGGATAGACATGTTGCTGTGCATTGTGTAGCTTTTAATTTCAGAAGTGGAAATGGCCAAAGCACCTCTGGCTTAAAAAAAAAGACAGATTAGTACTGGTGTAGTTGGAGAAGGTAACTATAAAATTTTGAATTTGAGTCATCTCTATAGTAGTGCCACACATTTTACCAAAATATTGGTATAGTACCATGGAAAAAGCACTAGCCTTAGAATCATAAATTCAGAACATAAACCCAAGCTCTATCTTTTACCAGCTTCTGCCAGGCACTTATATTTATTCTTGCTGAGTCTCATTTGTTTTTTTAATATGTAAAATGGGTATAATGATAATTATTTTCTGAAGTTACGATAAATATACTGAGAACAAATTTCATGAGATAGTATGTGTAAAATTCCATTACATCATAGATAATCAATAAATCATAGGTGATGTGAAGAAGGAGGAGGAGGAGGAGGTGGGTGAAATGACAATGATGATGGTGGTGGTGGCAGTGATGGCAATGGTGATGGCAGTGATGTTCTGAGCTTAGAAATATCAATTCCATATCTTCTTTTAGGCATTGCTTTTGTTGTGTCTTTACCATTTCCAAGTAAATATGGACAATCACCTAACAGAGAATTTTCATTGCCAAACTCTTGGTATTGCTTAGAACCACATTATTCAAAGCAACGAGTAACAGAATGTTGTATATTAGATATTAGTCATAGATTCTCAGTGGAAAATATCCAGCTGTGATTCAGTGATGGCCAAACTGGCTCTGTCCTAATGAAGCAACTTTTGAAGTATGACTGCCGGGTTCTCAGCTGGATTCCTGATGTTGCCACCAATGGAGAAAGGATATGTCCAGAATGAAAGTGTTCAGGCCCTTCCAGCACATACTTCTCACCATTCTTCTCAAGAGCTGTGACTTTCTCACCAAGATTCACCACCATATTTCTGCTGGGTTCTCTCCTCTCCACTGTTGGCAAGGACAGCAATAGCAATAACAGCCAACATCTACTGCTGCTTCTGTGTCAGGCACTGTTCTAAGTGTTTTACATGTGTTAATTGATTTAATCTGTATAATAAATGCATGAGATAGTTACAGTTATTGACCTCAATTTTTAGCTAGGAAACTTAGTTGTAAAGAATTTGAGTGATTTATCTAAAATATTTGATTTCCAAGCCTGTGCTCTAAACCACTATTAATATTGGCCTTAGATGGGGTGACTTGAAATTTCTTTACCTTTTGAGTTACCTACTGTGGTGATATCTTTTTATCATAAATACCATCATTATCACTGTCATTTTTAACCTTCTACTAAGCTTTACATCCCAGGTGACGTACTTACATTATCGCCTTTAACTTCCCAAAGGACCATTCAAAGACTGTGTCTTTTTTATTTTATAGTTGAAGAAATAACACTCAGAGAAGTGATTCTGCAAGTCTGTATGATATAGCTAGACAGTGGCAGAGTCTTCTTTGAAGCCAGATCTGTGTGACTCCAAGTCCACACCCTTGTCTACCCTCACTAACTACTAAACAATATTGCATAGGAACCCTTAGTGCATGCTTGACTATTCTGGTGGTATATGAGATGTGGGGACTTGTATATTTTAGGAATGTGTTCTGAGTGTGGTCTCCCAGGTTGGTGTGGTGTCTTTTTACAGAATAGCTCTATGAGAGTTCCCAGGTCCATGTATGCAGGGCAGTAATAACAGGCACTGGATTTCATATGGTTGCTGACCACTCAATGATGCTGAGCAAGCTTCCATTGGGCAACTGTATAGCACTGTTCATTTTATTCTACAAGTCAGTGTCGTATAGGTCTATGCTAAAATGTATCTGTAATTTGCGTGCATCTCCTGATTTCACTTCAAACCATCTCTCCTTGATAGCAGTCCAGAACTACTTCAAAAATATTACCATTTTTGGCATCACCCAAAAGAATTTGTAAATCCTCACCATCTCCTTTGTTTGGGTTATATTTTAAAAGATACAGAATTTGGATTTATAAGATATGCTTCCCCAAAATAATATTTTTCAGTTAATGTTTCCACCCCTCTGAATTACAAAATAATTGTTGTAAGTGGATTTTGGTCAGGTCATGGGGAGTCATATCATGAAGATCCAGGTATCTGGGGAAGTTTAAGAGGCAGAGGTTGTTCCACTGGAAGGGTGAGAAGAGAAGATGACCAAATAAAAAGTCAGAGACATTTTTGCCCACTAGCCAATTTCTTCTGGGGACAACTCTGTATATAGTTTCTGTCATACTGTTTCTCTTTTTGAGAGATGGGTTCTGGTAATAATGATCAGCTTTCAAAAAGTACATGGATGATGAAATTGTCTGCCTTTGGCTACCTGTGTTGATTGTTTTCAGGAAAAAAGGGTGATGAGTTAGGAACACATCTTGGCACACATTACATTCTCTTTTCCAAACTGGGTTTATTTTTTTCAGTTCATTGACTTTTTAGGTCAAGGTTGGAGTGGGGGTGAAGTAGAACAGATACTAATGTAGACGGGTATATATGTTTACATAGTTTTAAGATTGAAAAACAAAAACCTCCAACCAATAATATGATGTGAAGATGCGTTTAAAACTGCATAGTGGTATTCATATATTGGTGGTTTTTATGGTTTTATTGTTTCCCCTCATACTACAGACTGAAAGGAAGTCCGTAGAAACCATGTATAATTACATAAGGAAATGCTCTACCCAAACCTGGAGAAGTTTAATGTGTGATACTTTCAAGGATCGGAAGAGAAAAAAGGAATTCTGCAGTGGTTCTGCATTCATATGAAGTAGAATAATGATAAAGTGATTACACATGAGAATTTCTTCTGTAAAAATAGTACATTGATCTAAACATATTCAATTGATTTTTAAAGGATTCTACACACAAACGCACATAAGAAAAGTTTTCCCCTAATATTTTAAGGGATTAGTGCCTGAGGCTTTGTTGAGGGATTATATATTTTATTTAAGATTCACTGATAAAATGTGTAGGATGTACTTCAGTTGGTACAGATCCTTCAAGTTGGGATCCAGAATTGAATTTAGTGTTCCAGATGTTGTCTTGCCAGGGCAATTCAAATTTGTGCAGTGAGCAAGTTATTGTGGCTGTTCCTCAGATGAAGATGCTCTTTCAACCATATCTCAAGTTAGGCTATAGGAGGTAGTGGTCTGGGTTGATATGCACGTGTACAATGTAATTAGATAGCCACCATCCATAACCTGCTCCTCCAATTTACCAGCTAGGTGACCTTGACCTCTTTATTGTGGGATTAAGAAATTAATTCATGGAAATCACTCACAATATTCTCTGGACAATAGTAAGTGCTCAGGAAATATTAATTCTTATAATTAGACCCCAAGCAGAATTCCAAAAGAAATGTTCACATACTTTCCAGGGTCTTTCTTATCATCACTGTTAGCGCTAATGCCATCATCATTCTATAGGAAAGTATTTCCTCTGGGGCCTTTCTGCTTCTCACAGTGGATATGGCTCTACAGATTAATTATGGAGCTTTGCTTCTGCAAGGCACCACATTTTTAACATTCATATTTCTTCCTGAAGGAAAAGAAATATTTTTGACTTGAGTTTTTAAACTATAATATTTAACTGCTGGTTTGCACAATTCATCAAGTGTTTTCATAATCTGGTTACTCTCTTGGACTTGTAGAATTTCAAATTAGAAAGGCTAGAATTGTAAATTACTTTTGCACATCCAAGCTGAGCCGAATGTGTAAAGGAAATTAGGAAAAAAATAAAGGAGTGACTTAGATTGCTGAAGAGAAAAAAATCATCCACAATTCAGAATTGCTTCAATTATTTGGCTATTTGGGGTTTGAGGTTTATTCTGAATGATTTACTTTCACAAATGCATATCAGACAACAAAGAATCTTAGATGGTGAGGATCTCAGGTCTTCTAAAGCTAAACTTAAATGTTGTTGAACTTTATGTGGCATCTTTCTCTAGTGATTTACTAGCCTATGTCTGAACACTTCCCTCAAATCCAAGATACTCTCTGTTCTTTTTTTGAATGAGCATTTTAGAAAATGCTTTATTCTTTCAACCTATATTCTCTTCTCTGGTAGTTTCCACTCTTGGTCTTCCTTCTCCTCCATTACTAGCTTTAAAACTCTATTCTAAAATATTGAATGTATTTCTCCCTGCCTTTCTTGCTATGATGTATTTCACATTCACAGAATAACTTAACTAATTTCATTGATCCTCAACATATCACTTAATTAACTACTAGGACTTTACTTGAGAAAACAAAACAACTAGATAACCCAATGTGCCTACTCCTGCAAGGGATACAACTTAGCATTTCACCGGGGCAGAGGGCAGACATGCTGTTTTATGTTCCTGAGCAGCATTCTGATTCAATTTTTATCAGGCAAGGTTATACAAGGACAAATAGCTGCAGATGTTGCCTTTTTCAAAAAAGTATCACAGGACTGTACTTCTTTTGAAATTACTTGGTTTTTTTTTTTATACTTAAAGTATAATATACTTTTATTCTTTCAGGAAACGTCTAGTTTGAACATTAATTTCAAATTACAAAAACAAACACTGAGGAAAAGAGGGAGGGGAAAGTGCAAAAAGGAGTAGAGGGAAAGGGGGAAACGAGAGGAAGAAAAGTAGTAATAGAGATTTATTTGTAATTTAGAACTGATCTACATTCATAACTCAGAGTAAAAAGACTTAAGCAAAGAATCTCCTTGATTCCTAATAGTAACCTGAGCACTTTATACTTGGCAAATATTGTTTTAAGGGCTTTAAATATATTAATCTTGCTAGTCTTTCCTAAAACCCTTGCTAGTCTTTCCTAAAACCTTTAGTTTGATCACCCCCATTTCTGAAATTGAGGCAACTGGGATGCAGTGAGGCCAAGCAACTTGCTTAAAATCACTCAGCTAAAGAATGACGGGGCTAGGAATTGATGCCAGGAAATACTGTTCCATGGCCTACACTTTTAATAACACTTCTACCAACAACAATAACTAACACTTACTGATCACTTACTAAATATCAGTCACTCTTCTAAATATTTAATCTCACAAAAAACTCTCTGAAGCAGGTCGATATTATTATCCCCTACAGGTAAAGAAACAGAGGCACAATATGTTAAATCATTTACCCACATTTACACATCTAGTTAGTGGCGGAGCTGGGATTCATATCCAGCACTGCCACTATACTCGAGAGAGAAATCTCAGGGC
Organism: Daubentonia madagascariensis; assembly: GCA_023783475.1. NCBI lineage: Eukaryota > Metazoa > Chordata > Mammalia > Primates > Daubentoniidae > Daubentonia > Daubentonia madagascariensis. The sequence goes on along the minus strand of JAKFHU010001631.1, from coordinate 15,295,936 downwards.
CTCCAGGATGATTGTGGCCTAGTGCATAAAAAGGGCATGTGCATAATCAATCAGCATATGCAGTACTCCAAAATAGTTTAAGAATATTTAGCAATATATCAGTAATTAAAAATTATTGTGGTGCAATCTCATCACACGAGTGTAGACAGGATGCTGATTAGTTTATCTGGTGAGGGAGGATAAGTTTTCTTTTACAAAGTCTACATGGAAGACACATGCAGCAGGCAATTGAAAAGATTAAGGAAGGAAGAGTAGGTTTAAAGAGCTTTCATTCATCTAGACAAGTTGTCTTAAGAAGGAGGAGGGAGTTCTGGAATTTGGGGAGTGCAGAACATCAAGATCAACTTGGACATGAATCTGTACAGAGCCAGGAACCCTGAGAAATTCTATTATAAGACATTGTTAGGGTGCTCCCCTGATTCACCTTGCACCTTTCTGTAGTCTGATATTTTGGGGGCTTTGTTCTTTTCCTACTTTGATCTTGAGAAATGTAGTCAGAGACTCAGCAATAATGCAGGAATTTTAAATAACAGGTCTTTCCTTCTATCTATCTACCTCATCCCCAGTTTCAGTTTTCTTGACTGATATTAATCCATGGTTGCCCAAAGATTGCAGTCTCTCAACTCCTCCAGAAGAGAGGGGGACTTTACCATATCCAAGTCTTTACTTGGTCAGTTTTGCATTGGACCTGTTGTTTGCAATGTAATTTCTGTATCAATGACTCTTTCAGTCTCTTTTATGCCCCTTCCTCCCTGTATCCTTGGGTGCAAGAAGTAATTTCTACTTCCTGCTTCCCTCATGAAGCTCACATCAGACCTCTCCTTCCTTGAGTCTACTCTTGATTAAATTAGCTATACCAAAATTTCCACACCACTTTGGAGATGGATTTCATATCAAATAAAACTGATGTATTCCCCATGAGCTGCCAATTTCTTATTTTTCCAAATAAGTTCAATAAAACATTCCATTTATTTTATGAATGCAAGGAAAGTTTCATTTTCAAAATATACGAATGATATAATCTCAACATAAAGGGAAGTCCTTTATATTGGAAAAAATTTACCTTCATGAAAATATTTCAAGGTTATTTTTCTGTATCATCAGAGGACAGCATTTGGGAAATGCTCAGCTAATATACCTATATGTATGCTGAAATAAGCATGGCCTTCTATAACCAGATATAAGCTACCTCTTAACAAAAGTCCTTTCTTAAGGATTTGTGGTTGTACATGACTTAATCATATCATTGTTTCTACGGCTCAAAGCAATGAAGTCATAGTCTCACAGATTAGTAGTGTTTGTGAGCTCTTCAGATCAAGTCTTGACCATTTTTTCACATGACTTTAGGGCTATATAGTCACTTATATGGATTACCTGGAGGTAGTTATGTCTGTCTCAATTTTATTTATCCCTACTATATGCCAGCCCCTGCATTAGGCCTATGGTTTACAAAGAAAATGAAAGTGGCATCTTTGTTCTTGGGTATTCACTAACTCAACTTCACACCTCCCTGCCTGCCTGCCCTTTGGGCATCATTACTCACTGTATCTCATTAACTCTCACAGCTAAGCTGAGACTTATTAGTGAGGTAAGGCCCAGGGAACCCTCAAATCAAAGGAAAGAATAATGAAAAATTACTGAGCACCTACTATACTTAGGCCTTTTACATACTATATCAGTTTGTATTATCAAGAAAACCTTTTGTGTAGGTTCAGTGTTTTAATAATTTACAGATGAGACAGACACCTAAAAGAGGTTCAGAAACTTGTCATAGATTTCTTAAGGGCAGCATAAAAACCATTTTCTGGTTTTATTTGTCTGGCTTCAAAGAATGATTTTTTACACATCTGGGTGCCTTTGACAGAGGAGAACACAAATACCCAATTTGTATACGTAGTGAAGTCTGAGCCAACCTTGGTTTCTATTATATGTGATCTTTACGTTTACATGATTATGCTGTGCCCTTACCTTCCGGATTGTTCACTTGCTACTCTGTGTTTCTAAGACCTTTGCAAGCCTTTTTTTTTTTTTAATCAGGATATAGGTTTCAGTTCATGTTTTACCTCTTTAGTGAAGCAATCCCTGACCACAGTCCCCATATAGTTACCTTCTCATCATTCTATCTCCTGTCCATGTTGTTATATTTCTAGTAGTCATTGCAATCTCAAATTATCTTTTTCTTAAATTTCAGAATACTATGGGGTACACATGTTTTGGTTACATAATTTGCTTTTGTACAGTTTGAGTCAAAGTTATAAGTGTGCCCTTCATCCAGATAGTGTGCATTGTACCCATTAGGTGTGAATTTACCCATCCCTTCCTTCCCCCTCCCACCTACTTGATTTCCAATGAATGTTATTTCCATATGTGCATATAAATGTTGATCAGTTAGTTCCAATTTAGTGTTGAGTACATGTGTTGCAACACTTCACTTAGAAGAATGGTCTCCAGTTCCATGCAGGTTGTTACAAAAGATACTAGATCACCATTTTTCTTTATGGCTGAGTAGTACTCCATGGAATACATACACCACATTTTATTAATCCACTCATGTATTGATGGGCACTGGGGTTATTTCCACATCTTTGTGATTGTGAATTGTGCTGCAGTGAACATTTGAGTGCAAGTGTCTTTTCCATAAAATGTCTTTTTTTCCTTTGGGTAAATACCTACCCGTGGGATTGCTGGATCAAATGGTAGTTGTATATTCAGTTCTTTGAGGTATCTCCACAATTACTTTCCATAGAGGTTGTACTAATTTGCAGTCCCACCGGCAGTGTGTGAGTGTTCCCATCTCTCTGCATCCACGCCATTTGTTGTTTGGGGACTTTTTGATAAAAGCCATTCTCACTGGAGTTAGGTGATATCTCATTGTGATTTTGATTTGTATTTCCTGATGATTAGAGATGTTGAGGATTTTTTCATGTGTTTCTTGGCCATTTATTAGAATATTAGAATATCACATTATCTTTGAAAATTCTACATATTCTTGTTCTAACAATACATGTGTTTTTAAAGAGTTGTATCGTTTCTCACATTTAAAAAAAACAAAATAGTAGTTTTAAATTATATAAGACATGTTAACAATTTAGAAGACCTATCAGTCTTAAGCAAAATAAAAATTCCTATGTGTAGCAAGTAGCCTTCTTTCAATAATTCACTTTTATATATTTATCTTATAGTAATACATCTTCCATATTTTACAAATCATATATATTTAAGACAGCCAGACTAATGACAAGAATCATGTATTCAGTTTCTGGTAAGTAATGAACACCTGGATGCAGTTCTCCTCTACTGTCAGCAGGGGTCTCAAAAAGCCTTTTACCCACCAAAATGTCTATTAAAAATTACCAGGCTATTTGTTTTATTGTGAACAGAATGGAACATATGTACTTTATAATTTCTTAGATACGTTTTCTTAAAGCATTGTATCTCTTTTTAAATAATACACACTTGTTTTTGCTTATATGCATTGATGACTGTTATTTAGTGTTTATCTACCACTACGTTGGTAAAGTATATCTTAACAAGCGTCAGAATACACAGTGTAGAAATAGGATTGGTTTGTGTTCCAAACTAGAGTTCACAAACTTGAGGTTCTAAACATATTTTCTGCCTTTAAATAAGTCCAAGGAATTACGTGAAAGTAACAGAATTGGTATAAAAACAGCCTGCGACTCTTCAGTCTGTCTCTTTCTAAATTATTCAGTGACTTGTTTGGGAAGCAGCCCACTGCACTTGCTTTGTAGAAAATGTTCTGTGCTTCTTTTAGCTCAGCCACACCGGGGCTAGTCAGGCACAGTGACTGCCTGCCTGCTGCACATAAGCATTGCTACCCTGACTTCAGGAAAGGTAGCAGAGATCCCAGCAGCATTTTTACCTGTCTTCTCCCACATATCACCAGTGTTGACATTTCCCATCTTCTTTCCATCCTCCAGCAAAAAAGTAAGAAAAGTCTCCACAGTAGACCACTTCTTCCAGCTTATTTTTTTCTTCAATGCACCCATTGATGTTTGCTTGTTATTCACGTTGCCCTGACGCCCTTTCTTCAAGTCACCCTCTCCTTTTTACCATAATTATCAACAGAAATGCAGGGTTGCAAATAATCACTAGAACAATTAGTATTTCCAAAGCCCATCTTTGCATGTACTTCCATAAGATTTGTGATAAGGCATCCTCCCAAATTAAGTGCTGATTGTTGATGGTATTCCTCTGTTTCACTATACCTATCTCTAGATAGATAGATGGAAGGATGGATAGATAATGGATGAATGGATGGACAGATAGCTTCAAAAATGTGTACATATGAGTAAATATATATGCTACATGTATAATACATATAAATATATGTGTGTGTGTTTAGTAAATATATACTATATATGTGCATATTATATATATAAGGGAAAATATACACATATATTTTTATAACTCTAACTTTATCTATCTATAAATTTGTCCATCTATATAGTAAAACCTAGTAATAAGAAGAATTGACATTTCTCCCTCTGTGCTGACCATTGAACAGGGTAAGGAAGGTAAAAACTCTGCCCACAAAGCCTTATACTTGACCAAAGATTATAAACCTCAGAACATGAAAACCTCATGAACCCTTACAAAATGACATGTAGCTAAATTCAGACACTAGGTAAAGTGCATATGTGCCAAGGGGAATGCACTTACCTTACCATAGTGCTAAGGTGGGATTTGATTCTTAATGGATGATATCCCAGTGAAAGAGTCCAGAAGTGAAGAAACTGATCAGTTGCAGTTTGTCATAGAAGAGGCACATCCACGTTCAGAGAGAAGAAGAATGCAGCAGGGCTGCAGAAGGAGTGGAAGAAAGCTTAAGGACTGTGAGAGGGCATTTAGCTTGGATCTTCTAAACTTTCTCATTCTTGAGAGAATGTGGGCTCAGACCACAGTCTGGCTTTTTCACTTGTAGAAGAACAAATAACTCAGGGACCACTAATTGAAAAAATATTGTCAAATTCATTCATTCACTAATTCATTCATCCAATCACTTTATCCCTTGCTCACTAAACTCCAAGCACACATTATTCTCCTGTTTCCCCTAGGACCTTTGCACATGCTTTTATTTCTGTCTAAAATGCTATTCCCATATTTCATCTCATAATGGGCCCATTCTCCTTTCTCAGGTTTTAATTGTTTTAATTCCTCAAAGTGGCTTTCCCTGACCAAATTTTATCAAAACACTTTGATTGTTTTTCACAGAACCTCATAGTTTGCAATTATTTATGGATTTTTTTGCCAATTTGTTGTTGGTACAACAGAGGTACAAGTAAAAAAAAAGATATATGTTAAAGAATTGAAAGGCTCCTGGGATATTAGAACTGATATTAGAAGATATTAGAATGTCTTTGTCTTATAAGATTAACATACTCATCTTTCAAATATGCTTTCTAATGTACAAGATCTGTCATCATTAACAGCAATATCACCGTACATGAATATTTATTAATTACTTTACAAGGAGTTGTACAGTCTTGTTTAGCAGTAATCTCTGCTTATGTGGAAACTTGCAAGCTATAACAAATGACATTTGTATGGGTGACAAGGTGAATTTCTATGAACTAGCTAATGTCCAACAACAATTAACATATCAGTAGATTATGCCTGTGTTCACACTCAGTAAATGGCTTGCCTCTATTATCCAATGGTTGTTATTGAGCTATTAGTGCTATCCCATACATCAGAGCAGTTGTTTACTGAGACAAGTACAGTTGTGAATGGAGTATGTGCTTCCTGATCTGTTCCCAAGAATGATTTCCATTTTATACCATCTTATTTAATACTAAAGAGAATATAAGCTCCATCTGGGCAGGGAATTCATTTATCATGTTCAGCTATATCTCCATCTCTTAGAACTATGCTCACAACAAGTTAACAAATGTATAAATTCAAAATCTTTAGTTATATATTGAGTGTCTATTATATATCGACAGTAAGCTAGACACTTTACATATATTATCTTATCATCACTAAAAGTCTACAATTTGGGAATGTTCTTATTCCCATCTTACAGATAAGGAAACTAAGTTTTGAAAAGATTATCTTGCCATGAGTACACATCCAGCCAATGATGAGGAGAGTATCAAGCCTCAGGCTTTGTGACTCCAAAGCTTACATACCTGTCACCATTCTTCTCACACCATCAGTTCAAGAGGCCCTTGAAATTTGATACAGTCGTGATTCATGCACGACAAAGGCTTGGGTTGCATGGTCTCACTGTGTCAATATTCTGTAGTAAGGAGGTGAGGGAAGATCGATTCACTAATGTCTCACAGGAGTATCCACAAAGGCAAAATTAACCATTTTACAAGTCAGTATAAGTGAAATCCTAGACTTTATGGATTATAGATAAGCTGTACCATACAATTTCAAATAAAACATTATTGGAGAGGAAGAAGAACATGGTACTTTACAGAGTATTACCTGTGAGATACAAGACTAAATGGATACCCAGTTCTGCCTCTTATAAGCAGAATAGCTAAGATATACTTAGTTTCTCTGTGCCTCAATTTACTTATCTGGAAAATGGAGATATTTGTCACTAATAAATAATGAAATAAATATAAAGTTTTTATCACAGTGGCTGGCTTACATGAAAGACTCAATAAATGTTAATTATTATCATGATTCATTCATTCTATTCCAGAAATAAAAAGAGATGAGAAATGTCCTCCATGGATAAAAATCCAATTCAAACAATAAATGATGTATTTTCTGTTTAAAGATACTGTGTCCATCTCTATGTCTCTGTCTATGACTATGTGGATATCCTAGAGGTGTAACAAACTTTCAATGATGAATTTAGTTAGATCAATGTAATTGTCTTTCCTTTCCTAGACTGAAAGTACTTGATTGTGTGAGTGTGGCAGAGAATTTCTTACATATTCTACTCACTAAAAAGTAAAAAATAGTCAGAAGGTATACAGTTGGTGATTGGTCCAGCAAGGAACAATGTATTGTTATATAAACAATTACCCCATGTCAAACATCTTGACCACTATGTGGTGGCTAGATAGAGCCTAGAATTCAGCCCTTCTGTGTCACTAGTACCACCAGCACACTGAGTAAAATGTATTCAGCAAGATTTTAATTATAGTAAAATCTCCTCTAAGGAAAACTCCATATATACCAATGGAGACAATTAGACAAGATTTTTGTAAATTTTATTTCACTCATATAAAATTGTCATAGCTACATAAATTTTAGAATGGGGAAAATAAGAATTCTATCATTCTAGAAAATACACTACTTTTTAAAATAACTTTTTCCAAGACTGATATACTTATTTTTCTACTCTGCATATATTATTCACATTAAATCATAAGCATTTCTCCATGTAACTACTTATTCTTTATGAATACTCTCTCAATTTCTTAAGTAGGTGTATAATTTTCTTAATCCCCCATGATAGACATATACATTGTTTCTTGTTCTGTGTTTTATAAATAACACTACCTAAGTCTTTGTAAATATATTTCTTTATTTATATATTTATTTCAATATGCTTCTGGTGAGATGAATTTCTAGGTCAAAGGGTTTCAAGCATTTTTTGACACCTGAATTATAAAGCCAAATCTTCTCACAAATGGTCATACCAGTTTGTTAGTAGCAATTCATGAATATGCCAGATTTAAGATTGCCTTTCTATTATTTAGTTATCATTTATTTTTCATCATTTTATTGGTATAAGCTGATATTTCAGTTTAATATGGACTTCTGTTTGAAATTTTAGGTTCATCATTTTCAATAAATTAATTGTAACTCTTCTTGTATAAATTATTTTTTTCTTCTTAACCTTTGTTCATTTAGCTATTGATATCTTGATTTCATTTTCTTATTCAAATGAATGAGACCTTTATTTAATATAGACTTTAATCATTTAATCTTTTCTGTACATTTTCCTATTTTTCATTTCTACTTCAATATTTTTAATCAGAAGTTTAATTTTATGTAGAAAAACAGGCTGACTTCTACCTTTATTTTGTTGAAAGTTTTAGAAATTCCACAATTCCTCCACAGATCTGACAAACAGTTGTATATTCTGCTATATGTTTTTCTTTACCTAAGAAAAGAATTTATTTGGGTATATGGTAAAAAGTAGGTATCTTCTTTTTTTAAAGCAAAATTCTAAACAGTTTCCTGAGCATCATCTATTTAACTACATTTTCTCTACCCATTGTTTTGTGATGCTTGCTTTGTCATATATTATATTCATATATATAATTGGATTCCTTTACAGGCCTTTTAAAAACAAGATTTGACCTATATAAAATAACAATGACTGGACATTGCTCTAGGATGTTGATTGAATGCTTCCACATGGCATCTTTTCTCTGGCAGGTTGTTAACATTTGAATGTTTTATAGAAGTGAATTCTCAAAAACATGTTGGTGAGTGCATTGGAAACCTTTAAAAATGGCTGTAATTAGCTACTCTGGGAGAATGTTATAGGTTTTGATGGGCCCCTTAGTGGCAATTCTAGTGGCCTATCCTATTGACTGACAAAAGATTGTAGGGGAATATTTAATGTTGTCTTAATTAACAACCCCTAGAAGAAAATGTCAATTATCTTCCATTAGGCTGAGGCCTTATCTTTCCAAAATTTTCCCTTACCCCCTTTAAAATGGTACATAGAAAATTATTTCCTTTATTCCCCCATGAACATCCATCATCTCTTAGAAGTGAGACCAGTGTTTAGTTTCTACACCTTGAGTTAATGATAATTTTAAGTCTTTAAAAAAAAATGTATACTGTATTCAGTATCTACCTGGTAGTAATAGGGACTTAATTTTGGATGTCTATTTCTCAGGATGTGAAACAGGAAGGTATGGCAGTCACAAAACATGATTAAAAGTGTATGAATGTTGCATGTTGGAAGGAGTTATGATCAAGTTATCCATAGGAAAATAGAAAGACAGTAAATGGTCTTTTAGCTACAGAATATCATACCTGAGATTAGGGAGAGGTAAGGTTGTAGATCTTCTAATACATGGGATTTGGAGTGAAACAGACTTTGGATACCACCCTTATTTCTCCACTTACTGTGTGTGGCTTTGGGGCAAATGAATTAACCTCACTAAGCCTGTTTTTCATGTATACAGAGGTAATAACAATAGTACTTACCTCGTAGAATTGGCTTCAACACAAAGCTGTCATCTCAGTGTCTAGCACATGGCCATAACTATCACCAGCCACATTAGATGTGTATTTTAAGGTCTAGACACAGAGAAAATAAAGAGGAGGATATTTCAAGTAGAGACATTGCTACCCATGGGCTTTGGCTCATGCTAACATCTCCACTTGTATTGGAGGAACTAGTTTGGCATTGTAGAAAGTTGAAAAGAATTCTTAAGTCAAGGAGTTTTAACATTTGGTGCAGCATTTATGAACATACTTTTCTGTTTTTTTATGGCCATATATCAGAGAGTATGTTACTGGTGGAGAAAAAAATGCTACCCTAAGGTTTGCTGGTGCAATGAAGTCATCCAGATTCTATGATTACCTGCCTTGGCCCATGTCTCCATCATTGGCACTTGTCATCATCCCACCATTCTTAAAGTATGGAAACTTCAGGTATATAGGACCTGTCAGATATTCTTCACTGTACACAACAGATTGCTTATTACTTAAAAGTCAGAAAGAGATAGATGCTTGGGCACTAAAACAGACACTGTTCTTTAAAAGAACTCTTTAGCAATAGGAAAACATATGCTTCCCCCCCTCCTTTGGGAAAAATGAGCAATTGGAGAATATAAGGGAAATTATTTGGTCCACTTATAAAAATTGCAAATAAATTATATTCAACTAATATTAGCTTATTCTATATATGTGCTGTATAAGCATTTACTATATCTCAGGCCCTAATGGAAGAATTTTATATATTAACCTATGTATTAGAACAAACCTATGAAGTGGGTGCTATTACCTTTAACTCTTCTTTACTGATGAAGTATCTGAGGCATACAGTGATTAATCTGAACTCAGCAGTTTGGCCTAGAGTACCTGCTCTTAACCCATAGACTTCCTGTCTCTCTACATTAAAATAGGCTCAGCTCTTGAAGTAGGCTGTGAGTTTGACCTCTTGCTCCCTCTCACCTTCTCTTTGCCCTTCTGCCATGGGATGACAGGGCAAGAGGACCCTCATTAGAGGTGGCCTCTCAATCTTGTACTTCCCAGCCTCCATAATTGTGAGCCAAATAAATTTCTGTTCATTATAAATTACCCAGTGTGTGGTATTGTGTTATAGCAGCAGAAAAAGGATTAAGACAGGCTGTGAGAGAGAAAATAGAAGCCTGAAAAGGCAACCAAGAGGAAGAAGGGGGTAAGAGACCCAGAAAAGAATACAGGTGAGGAGGAAAGGAGGACAGAGCTGACAGAGGGAGAGTGTATGACCAAATCTACTCCTATCGGACACATATTCCAGAGTTTTCACACTGGAACATATAGTTCAGTGAATTCTTAAGCGAAGAAGATGAAGGAAGAAAAAGTGGGAAGTAGATGGGGAAATAGGAGTGTGAGGAGCATTGAGCATGTTGAATTCATAGTTTTTTAATTTTTTTGTTTTTATGTTTTAGTTTACCTGATTTCACACAAGGAACTTAAATTTAAGCTCACCGTGGTTTCGTTTTTTTAAACCACTATATTGAAGTTTGATCAACATATAAAGAGCTGATGTATTTAATATATCCAACTTGACGAGTGTGGAGACAGGTGTACACTGAGAAACCATTGCCACAGTCCCTGCCATGAACATATCCATCGACTCCAAAAGTTTCCTCCCACCTGCTTTACTGATTATTATTATTTGATGATAAGAACACTTAACCTGGGATCCACCCTTTTAGCAACTTTTTAAGTCTACAATGGACTGTCGCTAACTGTGGGCACCATGTCGTACAGTAGATCTTAGGACTTATTCATCTTGCATAGCTAAAATTGCTTTTCCTTCCCTTCATGAAGCCCAGGTTGTCACAAGGTGAGATAAAAAGGTTAGTATTCTAAAAGTGTCTCTGAACCTTTTCCCCTCTGATATAGATTTAATGAGGTATTGGGTATAAAGGACTGACCCCAATGCATCAGCTTCATTATGTCCTGCCTCAATCAAGTCCTGACAGCCCACCTCTCTCCTCAAGCCTCAGTGAGGTGAGAGATGCTGAACTTTTCATACAGCTCCATGCTCAGAGTCTTGTTAGGTTAAAGAATTTACTTTTAAAGCTTTTTGGTAAATGCCTGAAAGATAGAAAGCTGCTATATACAATACCATAGTCCAGATTGCTTTTCAATTGACTATTTCATTCTAACAGGTAAAGAATTATTGGGGGATAGAGAAATTGTCCTTTCACCATTGTTAAGCATTTGCTGGGACATGCAGGGACTAGTGACACTGTGATTATGTACATGTGTGAACAGTTTCTGACTGGGTCATAAATGGTAGCCAGATACCTATGCTATGATATAGGAAGAATATTATGAAGAAAGGGAAGATTGTATATTGTGATAATAATAACAATACATATTGCAATAATATGGTAGCAGCAGTATAGTAGTAGTCATACCAGTAGCAGCTACTTCTTTTGAGGGCTTACTGAATGCCAGGACCTAGGGTAGGCATTATTCTAATATTACTTTGTTTAATTATAACAGCAAGGAAATTGAGAATCAGAAAATTTGAGTATCTTGCCTTAGTTCATTCTGTTTTTTAATTAGCAAGCCAAGGATTTGCATCAGATGTGTCTGATACTAAAATCCATTTCCTCCCTGCTCCCTCTGCCACCTCAAGACTCTACATGGCTTTCATAAAATACTCAACAGCATCGTAAAAATGGAAAGGGTGAGTTAGCTGATATTTTAAGAATGTGTGTCATCAGATATCTTAGCTACTAGCTGGGTGAAGTATAATCACCCCTTGTCCAAAGTTTTACAACCCTGGGAGAGTTCATCTTACTTTCCTGACTCGATGCTGCTATAGTGTTTGGAAAGAAATGTATTCTCAGATGATGGTACATAGATACATCTCAAAAATAACACAGCCAGAAAACTTGTTCCACAGTGAAAAAACCATAATGACTTCCTACTTAATAAAAAACAAAACAAACAAAAACTTGCTCTAATTATTTTCGCATTGTTTTCAGGCCTCAGTTGGAAATAAAGTTTAATCTGACATTGAAATAAGGAAATGTTTAACCTTCAGTGGTTGATATTTCTCATCATCTTCCATAATGTGGGAGACAAGGGTAGGAGGAGTGCCTGCAAACAGTGACAGCTTACGCCGTCACTAGTCTTCTTCAAACTGTAATCTGGGGGATATCTCTGAGCTGATGTTTTAACTTAGATATTTTTAACATTTTATATAATTTTCAATATAAAACATTGGAATGATTGCTTTATTTCTAATAGTTTCTCAAATAGTATGCAGGAAGCATACCAGAAAATAAATAACTTTATTCTGTAAACTTTTCATTCCTTTATATGTATATATGAACTTCCTTACCAACTTCTCATCTGTAACTATATTAAAAATTAAGTTCAAATTGATGGTTTTTTTTTTTTTTTTTTAGAGACAGGGCCTCACTCTGTCACCCAGGCTAGAGTGTGCAGTGGCGTGATCATAAATCACTGTAACTTTGAACTCCTAGGCTCAAGTGATCCTCCCTCCTCAGCCTCCCAAGTAGCTAGGACTACAGTCACATACCACCATGCCCAGATAATTTTTGAAAATTTTTTGTAGAGACGGGGTCTATGTTGCCCAGACTGGTGTTGAATTCCTGGCCTCCAGTGATTCTCCTGCCTCAGCCTCCCCAAATGCTAAGATTACAGGTGGTGAGCCACTGTGCCCTGCCCCAAGTTGATTTGTTACAACTTTACACGGCTATCTTCAGTCTATCAGTGACCACAGCTTTTCAGCGTACAGCAGGCCACACAGCAGATTTCAGAAAGGAAGGGATGAGAGAAAAGCATAATTATACTCATGGCATGTTAGATCACCTTTAAAAGTACTTGTTTATAAAAACGTGCCAGCTCTTCATTTGAGGGACGGTTCTGGATGCTGAGAAAAGTAGACACATTTTCCTTGTTTATTTCTTAAAGGAGAATGAGAACAGCAATTGCCCTTTCCAAAGTCCTGCTGGTAAGAGGCCATGGACATTTAGGTTTCTGAACTTCTTTGAGACTGTGTCTCGGGAAGGGATAGTAAAATTGAGAATTTAGGGGAGCGTTTCCATGAACAAATACCAGTAGCTAATTAACTTAAATCAGGAAGCCACATAAGAGGATCGAGAGGTAAGACACAATGGATGGGGTATTGTCAGTGCTTCTAGTTCTCCACCCTCCCAGTCCCTTGGATTTGTGTCAATAATTCCTCTAGATTGGAAAAAAAAAACATTTGGAGCAACAAGTAATAAAGCATAAATATTTAAATTACCTTTACACATGAATCTGGGGGTGCCATGTTATTATAATGGTTGGGCATAAAATGGTACTTATGTGGATTCAGGTGACAAGGAATTATTAACATCCTGACTAGTAGAAGAGGGTACTCACTGGGACAAACATGAAAATAACAGATGCCAGAGATGTTGAAAAGAAGATACAACTTGTGAAGTATACCCCCTCAAGGACAATTATCCTACTCCCCAAAAGTTTCTCAGAACTCAATTTCCTTTTAGTGCCCCAGCCTTTCTTTTGGTCTTGAACGTCCATGTTTCGTTTGAGCTTCCTAAGAAGTGAGTTTATTGGCTTCACAGTGAATCTGCCTTAACCTTCCAAGGGTGTGCAGGAGTCAGACTTCTCAGTGTGAACTTGAGAAGAGCGTGGGTTTTATGGCCTGCATAGTGGGCAAGAGTAGGGAGATCCAGAAAAAAGCACTAAAGGCACAATCTGCTCTTACATCACATTTAAAGAACTACCTAATTTTAATTTGATGAAAGTGGCAGACTTCAAATAATCAAAGCTTTTCCTGAATTTAAGCCAAGGCCAGAATTCTGCCTTCTAGTTCAGCTTTTACCTAACTGACATGAGCACAAAATTCACTGGAGTTCTCATTCACATATGGCTCTCGAGGGTCCTACTGAAGCATATTCTTCCAATGGAAAGTCTTAAGGATCTGCATTTTAATAAATGTTCTGAGCATGTTTAGGAAGCGTCAGACTAGTGAGCCTCTCTAACCTTGCCTTACCTTCCCCCAGCCCCTGCCAGTTTTGACATGAAACCAGTGCCAGAAATGAGCACACTCCTCCATATTTCTGATCTAGATGGGAACAACCCTGAGTATCTTGTGAGCAGTCTAACAAATCTCAAGAAGTTGCAGAAGCCTTGAGTGTAAATGACATAAAAAAAAAGTGAAGTCAAAAAATGTAAAGTTATGGGAGACCTTTGAGAATAACTAGACTCAACGCTTCACTTTTCAAATGGAACAGCTCAGAGGCGTGGAGTGTGCTATCTTGGGGTCGTGAAGCTGGCAGGGGCAGAACTGGAAGTGAGCTCTCTTGACTGCAATCCATCACTGTTCCACGTGATTGTCTTACCCAACACAGTATTTTCGGTCAGGGTCAATTCGCTTTCCCCTTTGCTCTGAAATGCTATTATGATCAACCTCATGCCAACCAGCAGCTGCTTTCTCTAAGTAGCATTTGAATGCAACACTGAATTCTGAGGAGGAAATGGTTTCACTGTGGTTTGAAGTCTTTTCTATACTCTCTCCACCCACATATATTTACATCTCCCACATTCTTAACTGAATTACAGTCAAATGCTTCATTACAGAGACTCAGCCGGGAGGACATGCCCTGGGGAGTTTATTCACAGACAAATAAATGTATTATTCACGCTTGATCTGATCATACAAAATTTGCGCTATAACCACACGCCCTGAGGAAATTCTTTTCCTAAACCTAAATGATTATACTTAAAAGAATGGTGTGTAAGAAAGGAGAGGAAAGTATATGGGTTGGAAGGGGGTGGAGCTATCGCCAGTTTACATATATGAAGCTCACAAAACAACCTATTATGAGCCCCTCCCCAACCCCTTACCTCCTCTAGGACACTTTCCTTCTCTTTAAAGAGTCCCCTTTTGACAGTTTTGAAGGGAGGAGGGAAAGATATATTAAGTAGACTTGGTGAATTATTTTAATGTTGGCTTCTATGACAACAAAACAAATACTTTCCACATACTTTGTGTTTTAAGCAAAGAAGCATTAGTCAAATAATTTATCTGAATAGTGAATGTGGTAAAAAACAAAACAAAATAAAGAAAACCCTGTAGGTATTTAGTTACCATCTAATATGAAGGAAGATTTGTACATTCCCACTCTACCTGCAGATGAAAGTTGTTCCACTTAGAGTAAAAGTCAACATTTTCATAGCATGAAAGTTTTCAGCATTCCTTGACCCAAAGAATTTAAGCTAACTTGTGTCTTTAAATTCTTCAGACCTGTACCTACTTGGGTTCCTCCTGAAGTAGGTTATAACCTAACTTAAAATACCTAAAAAGAATGCTTGATTTCATTTTTCTTGCAATTTTTACCTCTGTAATGTTCCTATGGTCATTCTCTAAGTCCTGCCCTGGCTCTAACTAATCAGTTTAAACTGACAAACCCACTGCATTAATGTAACATTTTGCATTGCGTATTGGTCAGCAGAATGTTGTGCAATTGATACTTCTGCTACTTCCAACTTCAGCTCTGCAGAGAAACCTATCTATTATTAAAAACCCTATTATTAGTGGTAAGATGTACCTTCTACTATAAAAGCCGAATTTTATAATTGGTTTTTATTACTCGAACCCTGAGTAGGTGGCTCAAATGCACATTTGCTAATAGTTGTGTTCTTTCCTCTTGTACTCATTGGAAATGCTTTTAGATTGTTTAGATTTTGTCAGCAGGAAAGAGGGAAATTAGATTTTGGAGACTGATGGATGTAAACCCAGGATAAGTTAAGTAACTCCTCTGTCCTGAATGAATGTACTCACATTATGGCTTTTACTTTCTATCGGAATCAAACTATGCTACTCCGGATTGCTTGTCCATTTTATCGCAATGAAGCTATGTTCCTTTTCCTATAACTTGATCTTATTTATTTTTCATGATACTATAACTGGTTCCTTACTTATATTTTTTTTAATGTAACTTAACGAGTCTTATCTTACGCTTGTCTTTCAATTGACATTCTGGACCAATACATTGTGTTTAAGATTCCTTGGACCACCTATGATACTCTCTCTGTTACATTTATTTATCTTGAATGTGCTATGGTTTTGCCTTAAAGATTATTGTTAAATCTATTGTTATTTATATATTATAGTAGCAGGTTTTGCTTGATATTCTCTATTGATATTTTTAAGGGTTTTCTTTTTAGATAGACGCCAGTGTAATCATTCCAGACCTTCTTTTAGTGAGCTTGTCTTCTGTAATTTCAGGCTTGATTGTCAATCCCTTGATGTTCTTAGTTCCCATCTTTTCATGCTTATTGATACAAGTTCCATTTTAGCTTCACGACTTTTCTCTAAACAGTTCATTTTTACCCCGATGCTCCTAAATCTCTGCCTTGCATTTGGCTCTCATTTTTTTTTATCTCTACCTTCCCTTTAACAATGTACTCCTCAGTAAGTAATAATAATAACAAAACGTTTTGAACATCTACAGTGTACCAGACACTGTTCTAATCACTTCAAGTGTATAGTTAAGTCATTGAAGTATTCCATTGACTCACTGAATTCCCACAATATCCCATCAGGTGAAGAGTACTATACTCTCCAATTTATAGATAAGGACATTGAGACAAAAAGAGGTGAAGCCACTTGTCCTAAATTTATCACTTATAGGGGAACTGGGCCTCCATCCTGGATGGTCTCAGAGGTCCACAAGTGTCTGTTCCACAACACTCTGTGCTGCCTTTCAGAATTCTCTCTGCCTTGTCATCAGTGATGCCCTTGCCTCCCACACCCCTCAGACCAAATTCAACCAGACCAACACTGAATGAGTGCACGACAAGGGCCAGAATGTGGTCTCCTTCCTGGTGTCCTCTCTTCCCCTTGCCCGCATTCAGGAAAGACAGATTCAAGTTAAAATTATGCTGTGGCTTTTAAAGTCTGGGAGCTACTTTCTGGATGGGGAGAAGAGCCCTGATGGGAGCATGGAGGAGCAGCACTGTTAGTCCTGCCCCATTTCCTAATTATTAATAATTTCACTATCATCCTCTCAATGCCCTAGTCTCATCACCGTAAATGTATTCAATCTCTCCCTTTTCTTTGACCTCCAAATCTAATCAGTTACTGAGTGTTATGGATCTCCCCCTTTAAAATTCATCTCCACAGTCATAACTCTACCCTAGGCTCTAATCACTTCTCTTCTGTGTTGTAGTACTAATGTCTGAAAGGCCTCTGTTCCCACAAGTTCTGTCCATTCCAAACCAGTTATCCGTGATCATACGCTCTGGCCCCCTAAGCATGTCAATCATCTCCTGTAACCTGGGACAAATACTAACTCCTCTCTGAAGCCATCCCTTTCACTCTGCGGTCAGTTACCCCTCACTCCTGCTCCTTTTGGGACCAGTCAAATAGCATTGTGTACATGTTTGTCACCTTGCTGCAGTTTAATTCTTATGGCCTGGATCTCTGTTATTCCTCTTTGTATACATAACACCCAGCAGTATATCTAGTACACAGTAACATTCAGTTCATCTAAGAATGAATATATAGCTGAATGTGAAAACAAATGAGTAGATGAATAAAAAAATGAAAGAAAAAAATATTGACTTTGCAGGGACTTTCAATTGCCCACCTTTCCAAGTCCAGACTTCTCAGCATGGTCACAGAAGCCCATGATCTTCCCTTCCTTCCATTAAGCTTGTCTCTAATACCTGCTGGTTTGGCCCTGGTTTGCCTAAGCAGATGCACTTCCGGTTCTCGCCACATAACATTTTTTCTCTCTGTATTAACAGTTCGGAGCATTCTCTTCTCTTGGAATATCCTTTCACACATTTCATCATTTTCTTTCTGTACAAGGTCTGCCCCAAATATCTCCACTTTCACTACTCACATTTCCTTATTCATATAAATAACAACCCCAATAAACTGATAAGGATTTATTGTTTTCATGAGAGCTTGTTGAAGTGAAGCTACCCACCAAAGTGTTGGTGTGATGTCATTTAGCATATTTGGCATCAGTTGCCCAACAACCAGGATTGCAGTCTCAACTATAATATGTGACCTTGCTGTAACTCTTAGTACTCTTGTTTGATAAATGGAAATTAAAACTGCTAGCTACTTCATAAATGTTTGTGATAATCAAACAAATTTCTGTATGTAAAAGATACTTCAGCCAACCATTTTGAAAACAATTTTGTCCACTATAAAGTATTACATAAATGTTGGTGTAATACATGCTTGTAACATCTTTCTCAAGAACCAACAGCAAAAGGGAAACAAATGTCCCTCACATCATTTAACTCTGCAATTTCCAGTCTCTGAAGACTTTCTTTCAAATATGCCATCTAAGATAACCTTCCCAACAAATAGCCCTTAGCTTGTTAACAAATATGGTATTTATGGAGAAATTTCATGATATCTAAACCTTACAACAATTCTGCATGGTCATAACTATAATCTGCTATTAACAGATGAATAAATTTAGGCTCAAACAAGTCAACTAATTTTCACCTGTTAACAAGACTAGTAAATTGGGAGCTGGGATTTTAATTCAACATTATCTCACACAAAAATCCACACCCTATTCATGGTACAAGAATGCCTCTGTGACAGAGGGTTATTATTCATTTTTACTGATAATCCCATTTTACAGTAAATGCAGCAGCACTGTAGGTAGCTCATATGACATGAAAGGAGACAAAGGAATCACATGCCAATCTGGGTGTCTTGCATGGAGCATTGTCCTGTTGGGGTCAGCAGGTTGGCTTGTTGCCATCCAGGAATGAAGCCTTTTGTAATGAGGAAGTTAAAGAGATCATTATGGAAATTAATTCCTGAACTGCTGTGGCCTGTGAACTCTACCAAGCAGAACTTTGAATATCAAGGGCAGTGCTGCAATGCAGATCAGAAGCAAGAAAACCTTACCTTAGCTGTCTTAGGGAGTGAACTGAACTGTTTTCATACAACCCCATACAATCTTATTTAAAGTGTGTGTGTGTGTGTGTATGTGTCATGGGATGATTGCATGCATCTGAGCATTCCTGTCACCTGATGCATACAGATGGCCCATTAAGCAATTAACTTATTGGGCTAAATAGGCTAAATCAAACTAGATGACATCGACTTGCTCTACAAGGATAGAAATAAATTAGGTTGTGTGCTTTAAATGTCAGTGAGAATGATTAAAAAAAGAAAGAATGAATGAACAGAGAAAATAGTATCTAATCCCTAATCTACTCGTTTCTTCCCATTCCCAGAAACCATCCCATCTTTTTTTGCAGAAAGATTAGAAAATACTCCAGCTTGTAAAAGCTTGTCATCCCCCATCACACTGCACACTAAGTCAGTGTCAAGCTCAAGGCATGAAGAAATTCAGGATCAATGCTGAGAAATGCATTTTCTAGGTTTTTAAATATTCTTTTGCCACAGTCTGATTTTTTTTCAACCAGTCCAGATTCTTTCCAGCCCTGTGCTTCACCTAATATGAAGAGCAGCATACATATTCCAAATGTGGATTCTGAGAAGTCACTTCAGAAACATTCTTCCTGGGATTCTGTGTGGTTTAGAAGGGAATGTCCACAAGTATTATCGCTGTATCACTAAAAAGGGAAGAAGACAGAACCACGTATTTCTATTTTCTAATACTGCCAAGGTGCACACCTCCTATAATTTTCCGAGACCCACACTATAATTCACTCTCTGTCCTATGATCTGCCTCTTTTCTCTCTCTCATTAGATTTAATTCAGTAATCACACCCTACAAGCCATTCAAGCAGAAATACCCTTGCTGATTGAAACTTTCGCCAGCTAGTCCATGAATATTGCTGTAATGTGTGTATGTATGTGTTTGTGTGTGTCTGCCTGCGAGAGAGGGGGAGGGAATATTGCCTTCATCAGCAGCTGCCTTCTCTCTCTGTCTTTACTTTGGTCTCCCCACCTCCTGTTCCCCTTTTCCCACTTTGTGTCCACAGGAGTTGGAACTCCCTTCCTCCAGAGTGGGATTACCAGTAGATGAATCATCCCTCCTTACCAGTCACCACTTAGTGTGAAATTTTGTTTCCTCCTTTCATTTCTTTTTCTGTGTTTTTAATTACTCATCCTGAGCTAAACACAGACCACCTCCTCTCCTTCTGAAATACTTGAATGTTTCTGTGACCCTGTTGTGCTTTTACAACTGATATTTCACCTTAAGCCTTTTCCCTTGTGTTTCAATGTCTTTCTATGCTTACTTTTTGTCCGTGTTGCTTTTTGAGTTTTTCACTTACCCCCGCCCCAAACTTGTTTTCTATGTGATTATCTCTTGCTTATCCCCAAGTGAACATGTGGACATGGTTTCTTTTGCTTCCTTTACCTCTTGTATGGCATGTGTATGTCAATTACCATTTCCTCTGGGAGAGGTATGAGGAGTAGGAGTTGCTGAGTGGTGTGAGCATTTTAGTTTAGAAGATGTATCTGCATCTCTCTACTGCCTTGTTTTATGTCTTTATGCATGAGCAGCATCACTCAAGCCAAGCTAAAGCTTAGCAGCCTGAAACTACACAATACAGATCTCATAAAAAAAATGCTTTGGGTTCCCAAATGAATATGCAGCATTGATTTGTGTGGTGAAGTTAAAGAGTCTAAAGAGGCTAAGATTTTGTATTTTTAATAATATCCCTTTATGCAAGAGCTTAAAGAATTGTTGATTTACATTCTAAAGGATCAAATAGAAGCAGTACATTTTATGCCTTCATATTGAACAATGAGACGAAAGATTCTACATGCATATTCTGAGGGAAGAGCAAAATTAACCACCAAATCTCAAAGGTGATTGAAGCATCACGTGGGGCAAGGGCAGTGCCACTCATTTTACATCAATTTGCCTTGTGCTTCCTGGTGTAGCTCTTGTGGGTAGCCTCTGGCCATGGTCATATCATTTCCTATTTTCTCCTCCCAACATTAAATTAATTTTTCCTCTTTCTATAGTTAGATAACAAAACGTGGTGAGAGAGGAGAGAGAGAAATAGGAGAGAGGAACATGGACAAAAAGCAGTGTCCTAGGATGTTCTAATCCCATACATTTGGTAGGTTTTATTTATTTGCACCAATGTGGGTTGGCACATACTTTTATTTTGCATTTATATATATGTATATATATTTATATACATATATATATTTCATAGATATGTCAGTAAGGGAGGGATAAGCAAAAAGAGAGATAAGACTAAGTATATTGAAATAAACACATCATTTCTCCTTTATTTTATTTATTTATTTCAAAATTACAGGTAAAATTATATCTATTTATCACGTACAACATGATGTTTTGAAGTATACATACATTGTGGAATGGCTACATTTAGCTAATTAATAGACGCATTACTTCACACAGTCATCATTATTGTGACATCCACTTAACGTCCGTTCTTTTAACATTTTTCAGGAATATAATATGTCATCATTAACTATAGTCACCATGCTGTACAATAGATCTCTTGAAAAATCATTTCACCGTAATGGAAGAAATTAATTACATGGATACAAAATGTGTATTACCAAATAACCCTCAAGAATATTAGAATAAAAAACATATTTTTATTATTTTCTTTGTAGCTTCTTAGGAAGTGTCACCTAAGAAAATACAGGTGAGAGGAATGGAAAGGGAAACTAATATTTATAAACATCTACTATGTATTCTAACACAGAGTTGTCTGCATTCAGATAGAATAGTTAAATTATTCCTCTCAGTAGCCCTAAAAATAAGTGGTGCTAGCCCTATTTTTATAACTGTAGAAACTGGGACTCATATAAATTAAGTCCATTAAACTATAAAGGTACATCACACTAGTAAATGGGAAGATTTGATTTCAGATGAATTGACTTTAAAAGATATATTTTTCTCTCTATTTATTAAATATTTGAAGAAACTTTTTCTGTTCACGATTGTCATCTCTGCTGATTAGGTTATTATTCATGGTAAAAATGATACAGTATATAATAGGTGATCCTCTGTTTCCTTAACCCAGGAAATTTATGCAAAATTCTGCTGGTCTATAACAGTGTTTGCAGAAGCCCAGCAATCTCCTAGCTGAGCAGTTTTCTGACTGTGGGCCCTACCTGGTTATCTGAGGTAGATGAACAATATCACGAATTCTCTCCTAGATGCAGGGAAGAGGAACCCTATGCTGTGTCCCATACTTACACTACTATATCTGGCCCTTCCTTAGCCACAATTCTCCTTATAGGTGAAGTTAAACACCTAGAGGAGTGCCCACCTGGCACTCCCCCTTCCCCCTCCTAGACCACGACCTGTGCTTCCCAGAGTTCCCTGCCCAAAGTCCCAGACCCATCTCCCAGCTCTGCATTAGCCTCTTCCTGCCTGCCCTCACAAAGGCTGTCCAAGGGAAGAGTACAGGGACTGTCACAGAGCATGAACATGAGACTAAGGGGCCTTACAAAGGTCTGTAGTACAGAACTGAGGCTGGGACAAGTAGGGTAGAGAAATCTATGGGCAAGGACCAGTGCTTGGGGCAAATTTTTCATTTCTATCTTCCTCAGACACAGAACTTTAAGGACTGAAGATTCTATACTGAGGCTCAATCTTTTAAGGAAGATATAATGGTGTTATTTTGATAAGTAGTACATAGGCCTCTAATTGTAATATTTCCCTGGGCCTCACATAAACAGAAACAGACCTGAATATCACACTCTTCTGATTATTATTTTCCTAAGGAGAAAAGAACTCACCCTGGTACTTTCAACTTTAATTACAATTTGAAGCATAATTTTATATGATACTGATTTCTCCATCTCTCTCCAGCCTTGGGGAGGAGAGAAGCACAAGTAGCTATTTGGTTCTGACCTCTGAGAAGCAGGATCCTCTGAACACCAGCATCCCCACACACGTCCCCTCCCATTGGCAGGCACACCAGGGAGCTCATATCCTCCATAAATATGTGACTGCTTATGATTGGGAATCTTAGCTGCTTCTTTTATTGATGACTTTTTATAATTTTTGAAAATTAAATAAAATAAATACAAGATAGTAAATACAATGTTCGACACAAGAACATACAATCTCACATAACAGACACCCAGTGGTAATTTTCTTCCTGCCCCTCCTTTCTGCCAGACCAGTCCTTTTATATAAGCTGGGAAGCATGACTGTTCCATACTGGGGTCAATTGATGTTTTTTCCCAACCTCCCTTGAAGTTCCTCCAGCACACACATTTACCACCCTCCATCATGTAATAAACTGAAGATGTGAATGAGGCAGCAGGTGGCTTTTTATCAGGTCCCGCACCAGTCAACCTAAATACCCAGCTCAGCTCAAGAGCTGTGTCCCATCCTGCCTTTACTTATCCTTATCCTTTGTCTCACTGTTTAGTTCCCAGCCCCACCCCCATGCACTCACTTTCCCTGAAGTGTGGTCACTTCATCTCTGTCACTGGGCTTTTAGTCACATGAATGTAAAACACTTAATCAAAAGACTTGGCCTGAGTTGGTACAAAATGTCACAGCCCATTTGCTTAAAAAAAATAAAAATATAGAGTCATCTGCCCTGTTTATCTCTAGTTTTCCACAGACAATGGCATTGCTGATTTTAATCTATTGTGATGAAGTGTTGCTTATCCTAAAACCCACTGCTTCTCTCAGGAACTGAGACCAGAGAGAGCCGCTTTGCCAGTTGTTTAAACGAAAGGTACGGAAGCTTTTCTTCCCATAGAGAATTTCCCACGTCTCATTCTCTGCTTCTCATGTTCTCAGCATATTGAGGGAGACTTAGATTTGGAATTACAGCTCTTCTTTTTTCTGCATTAAATCAGCATGCAATGTGTGATACACATACTTTGGTACATTTCAGACTTAAATATGCAATGGCTTTGTACAGGGCAATATGGGGAAAAAAGTATGCCCTGTGGTCCTGGCTGTTTTTTGAAACTAAGAGTGATGGGAAGAGAGTGTATCCAGAGGCAAGTATTCTGAAAATACTACTATTAGGAGCATTTCTCTGTTGATTTCATAAGCAGCCTCCAAGTTAATAAGAGTTTCAGTATTAGGATAGCTTAACAAGATGCTAATGAGTGAAGGAGAACTGAGCCCTCTGTTAAGTTCCCCGTGCTGAATTGTTTACAAGGGGTCAAATGTTCTTTGCATATTTCTACTTGAGCAAAATAATTACAGCACTTTCTAATCTCATTTCAAATATCATCCATCCAACCCGTTTTCAGCCTATATACACACACACCCTGGACGTAATTTGGCACAGGCAGAGTGGACTAGAAGCAGATTATACCAAGTAGGAGGAAGCTGATCCCCTCATCTCTATTCGTTTCTCTCAGAGTTAACTGCTGACTTATTGACAGTGAATTTGTGCTCAGCTTGAGTCAGTAATATATTTCATTCAAAACTGATAGGTTATAATCTACCTATTGGCATCCTACTGGTATCATATGTGACACATTTGTGATACTTGCGCATGCTGGACATGTTTAAGATGAACATCTTGAGGAACGCATTTCCAAAAAATTATTGAATAACTTTATACTTAGGAAACAGGGCTTGCCTTAAGCCCAGGAGAAAAAAGAGGCTTGGGCGATTTAAGCAGTACTGAGAGAGCACCTTTGCATGCTAAGAACAAGAAAATAACACAGAATAAGTTCACAGCCCACCTAATAAAACTCATTTATTTAAAAAAGGATATACTACCAGTCCTTTATACAATTAGAAAGAAGGCTACAATATAAATATCACTGAAAGATTTGTCGATTCAACCCAATCATTCAAATTCATGTCCTGGGTAAGTTAAGTAAATAAAATTCAACAAATATTTATTGAGTGTC
The DNA here is from genome assembly GCA_023783475.1 of Daubentonia madagascariensis. Classification (NCBI taxonomy): domain Eukaryota; kingdom Metazoa; phylum Chordata; class Mammalia; order Primates; family Daubentoniidae; genus Daubentonia; species Daubentonia madagascariensis. The sequence goes on along the minus strand of JAKFHU010001631.1, from coordinate 15,270,939 downwards.
TACTATGTTTTTTGAGAACTTATTTTGTACTTGGATCTATGCGATATGCTGCCAAATGTACTTAGGTAACATTTTAGGTAAGCTAGGACTTTTTTTTAAAAAAAAAACAGACCTATGGTAATGCCTTAGGTTGGTATGATTATGGTTTTCGAAACATTTTTACTTCCATCATTTCAATATAGCAGTGGCTCAGAGGTAGCAATCCCATCCAATTTGGAAGTGTAGAGAGACTGTTATGAAGGAGTTGGCATTACAGCTTGGCTCACTTTTAAGAAGGTGGAGTAAAGGAATGATGAAAATCAGTTCCTCGTGTGGACTTGGAAGCAGTTCTTTTTAGGAATCAGTAACAGCAGAGAAGCCATCAAGATTAAGAAAATTCTGGGTCATTTTCTGAAAGTAGTCTGTAGTTTTATTTAGCTGGAATTTTGATCGTGCTGCTTCAATTCTATGTCATGTAGGGTCTTAAGTGTCAGGTAAAGTAATTAGGATGTAATTGAAAGTAGTGAGTGGCTAATGATGGTTTTTAAGCATAGAATAATAAGATGATAGCTGTATTCTAAGAAGATTAATCTGTCAGCAGTGTGTAGAAGTAAGAAGACCAAGTATTTCAGGTAAGGGGCAATATGTGTCTCAATTACAGTGATACTACTATAGAAAGAAATCTGTTTTACAGATAAACTCCATAGACTGTTGTTGCATGCCAAATGTGACAATATCAGGAAAGGAAAGCCTCCAAGAAGATTAGGAGCTGTACAGTTTAGAATTGAGGTCCAAAATAATGATAACAAATTGAGCAACAAGAGATATTCAGAGAAGAACATGTAGAGAGAAAGGAGTAATAGCTTGGGGTGTTTGAGGAATGAATGGTCCATCCAGGTAAACTTTTACAAAAGACATAAAGAATCATGGATAGAGGTGTGTAGATGAGTTGGGCTATACTTCATACCTATACACATGCCTTCATACCTGTATTCAAAGAGGTAATAAAATAAGGAAATTGATGAAATCACTAAGGAAAAGACTACATACAATGAAGAGTAGGGGCATGTGACATACATTGGAGGGCACATACATTTAGAAAGTAAAGAAACAAGGCCTGATGAAACAATCACAGGGAAGGAGATTCTCAGGAGAAAAAAAAAATAGTTTAAGAGGCAAAGCAAGTCAGGAATAACTGACGAGATTAGAGAGAATGCCCCCGCCCCGAAAGTAATTGGATTAGATTGTTAGAGGTTTGTTGGAGACTTTCAAGAAAGCGGCTTTAGAAGAAGTGTAGAATTCAGACATATAAGTGATAAGGAATGAATAATGGGAGAAGGTGCTGGAAGAGTTTATAGAATATGGCTTTAAGGGGCTAGATAAGGAAATTGGAGAGTGGGATAATTTTATGGCATTGAGCAAACAAGGAGCTGTGTGTGTGTGTGTGTGTGTGTGTGTGCGTGTGTGTGTATTGTTTGGTTGTTCTGTTCTATCTGGTTTAGTTAGTTGCTGCTTTGTTGGGATAAGGAGGAATTGAATATGTGTGTGAAAAGAGACACAGCAAGTGGAGAAGGGTGGATTGAAAATGGATGGGGGAAGCTTTGATGGATCAAGATTCCTCAAGAAACCAAAGAGCTTAGATTTAACATTCTCAGTGAGGGAATTAATTAAGTCTGAAAATAAAATGAGGTTTTTATTTTTCATTTGTGAATAAAGAGAGGTAGAACATTGTAGATAAAGAGAAATGTCAAGGTGGGGAAAAAATTTACTGTTTCTTTCCTCAGAAGGGCTTTGGATCTAGGGTAGAGAACATGAAGACCATAGGTCCCTAAAGAGAAAGGGAAAACAGGAGAAGAAAAATAGAGAAAGGGGAGAATGGAGCATGAAACAAACCTTTCCTATTCTTAGATTTTTCCCAGAGTCAGTTACGCTCAAAAATTTTTCAGATCTAATGTACTTAATCCAGCCAGAGAGATCAATGGCCTCTATCGCATTGACAATAATGAACATAGCATGACTGTTCCTGCCCCTGTCAACTTCCATAGCCTTAGAGCCTCACTTCAACCAAGGAAAATATAATTACAGGTAAAATTGAACAAACTTCAGAATTTTATGTTAAAAAGGGAGCAAATGTATCCACTCCATGCAAATAAGAACAACATACATAAACGTTTATTCAGAAGGGGAAAAGAAAGAGAAAAAAGAAGAGAATGACCCAGAAGGAGGCTCTGAAAGAGAAGGGAAGTAAAGTGGAGATCATTCCTTCAATCTGCAGGGAAACAATCTTTTTTGGCAGAGCAGCCAGAGGTTTACCACTATTGAGTTTTAAGCTAATCAAAATGGAAATTTTCTCCATTTCTTCCCAAGGTAAAAATGGAAATTGTTGATGGCTGGAATGTCTATATCTTAATCTAGAGATTTTATTTGTAAATGTACACCATCTGGGTAAAGCTGGTTTCTGAGAAAGCTGGTATATTAGTCAGGGTTCTCTGAGAAACAGAACCAAAGGAAAAAAAAAATATATATATATATATACACACACACACACACACACACACATATATATATTTATTTATTTATTTCATATATATATGAAGGAATTAATTATGAGAATTTGCTCACACAATTCTGGAGGCTGAGAAGTCCCATGGTGTGCTGTCTGCAAGCTGGAGAACCAGGAAAGCTGGTGGCATAATTTAGTCTGAGTCCAAAGACCTGAGAACCAGAGGAGCCTATGGTACAACTCAGTCTGAGTGCAAAGGCCTGAGAACCGGGAGAGCTGGTGGTGTAACTGTCAGTCTGAGGCCAAAGGCCTAAGGACCTGGGGGGCAATTTGTACAAGTTCTAAAGTCCAAAGGGCTGAGAACTTGGAGCTTTGATGTCTTAGGGCAGGAGGAGATGGAGGTGCCAGCTTCAGAAAAGAGAGCAAATTGGCCCTTTCTCTGCTTTCTTGTTCTATTTGGGCCTTCAGTGTATTGGATGATGCCTTCCCACATTGGTGAGAGTATATCTTCTTTATTCAGTCTACTGATTCAAATATTCATCTCTTCTAGAGACACCCTCAAAGACGCACCCAGAAATAATGCTTTATTAGCTCTCTGGGCATCTCCTAGCCCAGTCATGTTGAAACAAAATTAATCATCACAGCTACAGAGAACAGCATTGATTCATCATAGCCAGAAAGGTCTCAAGAAGTGTGGCTAGCTCTGTGGTTAGTACAAGAATTCTTCGTAAATGTTAGCTACTTTAATAGCATTCAATCCAGTCCTGTACCAATAGCCTTTCTCTGAATTCTTGTTTCAATGGCAGCCTTCTCAAAGATGTAAGAATATCATTTAGTCTCTAAGTTAAATGGACAGAATTCAGTTAATATTATAGTAGTGAGTTTAATATAAGAAAGCACTAAGAAGTACATTCCACTGAAGGCCTAGGGAAAGTTTGTACATGACCACTCCAGGGGAGATTAGATTCCATTTCCTAACAAATATGAAGATGGTGATATTATGATCAGCCAAGTTCTAACCAATAAAGTACTTGCTCTTTGATTCAGACCTTTAAAAAAATTGTACACACATTCCCCACACCTCAGTAATCCCTTCCCCAAAACAAGGAGTTTTTTCAGAGATACTGCATTCTAGGCCTACCTACCTATCTTATCATAGCACTAATTGCTATGAACCAATAATGTTGGTTCATTGTAGCAGATGAATTTGTTGTTCCCTTCAATTCTCCAGGATATGTGGAGTCTGTAAAATAGCTGATGTTGTCAGCAAACCTCCACATTCTGGCTAGAACTCAAGCAGACAGGAGAGACCCACCGGGGTAGGTCTATGTTCATGTAGGATCCCTTTTCCTCTATCTTGTATCACAGCCAATTATCAGGAATGGGGACTCATGTGTTAGTTGTATTACACCCATCTATTGAAGTCTCTAACTATTGGGACTCACAGAATGGTCTTATCTTGGCATTACCACCTCCCGCTCCCACCCTGATAACTTTTTTAAAAACAATTTTCTTTAAAATTGACTGAAACCTTTATGGGTAGGGTCGCATTGGCCTTCCGTTGGGAGCTGCCCTAGGAATCCAGGAATTGGCTCAAGTAACCACCTGCTAGATAAGGATAAATGAGTCTCAAAACAAATTTATGATTTTGATGTGAGGCCAAGAAAACTCATCAACTCAACTGGGATTGCCCTGTGATTAGCCTTCCCGTACCCCTCTGACTGGCCAAGCCCCAGAAAGGTCAAGCAGCCCCAAAGGAACATTTAATAAATATTTGAGTTCCAAGATAATATACATGTCTAGCAAAGGGAAGATAGCAAGCCAGAGGTGATAATTATAGCATTCTATTCTCTTTAGGGTCTTGAAATATTCAACAAAACGTTGCCTCGTTTTGGCTGAGTAGAGACAATTTGTGAGCCAGGCTGGTTATGGACAGCTGCCTATGTACTATGATTGATAGAAGGCTGGGACTCTGCCTCCAAAGTTACAGTATCCACCTTCTTTCCTTCTTTCTATTGGGTTTTGGCTCATATACTTAGATTGAAAATAAAGCTTCACAGGCAGAATACAACATACAGACTCAAAGTCCCCTGATGGCAGAAAACCTTATAATGTAAGATATGTGTTTGACAGAAATATTGTTGGTGGATTTCTAAGCCCCTAATGCCACACATTGTATTTTATGAATTCAAAATCATCTGCTATATTTGAGTTATGGGTTACACAAACCCTGAACCTTCAGTAAATACAGCATATCGTAGTTGAACATAGCAGGATCAAAGCAGAGATGGATAGTAAAAGGATTCTCCCTCTTCAAAAAGTAGTCTAACTAAAGAAGAGTACATTGATAAAGTATGACAAAGAAGCATAGTTTGTTTGTTGAAATGATATAGCAATGAAAATATTATCATTGTGTGGGGGTTCTTTTTTTCCTTCATTTTTTTAATTTCAGAATTATTATAGGGGTACAAAAGTTTTGGTTATATGGATTGCTATTGTACTGCTTGAGTAAAAGTTGTAAGTGTCCCCATCACCTAGATAGTGTACGTTGTACCCGTTAGGTATGATTTTACCTTTCTCCTCCTCCACCCTCCCACCTGCATGATTTCCATTGAGTTTTACTTCCAACTGTGCACATGAGTGCTGATTGGTTAGTTCCAACTTAATAGTGAGTACATGCGGTGTGTGTTTTTCCATTCTTGTGATACTTCATTTAGGAGGATGGTCTCCAGTTCCATCCACATTCTTGCAAAAGGTATTAATTCATTTTTTATGGCTGAGTAGTATTCCATGGTGTACATATACCACATTTTATTAATCAACTCATGAATTGATGGGCACTTGGGTTGATTCCACATCTTTGCGATTGTGAATTGTGCTGCAATAAACATTCGAGTGCAAGTGTCTTTTTGATAAAATGACTTTTTTCCTTTGGGTAAATACCCAGTAGTGGGATTGCTGGATCAAATGGTAGGTCTACTTTGAGTTCTTTGAGGAATCTCCTTACTATTTTCCATAGAGGTTGCACTAGTTTGCAGTCCCACCAAAAGTGTATAAGTGTTCCTTTCTCTCCATATCCACGCCAGCATCTATTGTTTTGGGACTTTTTGATAAAAGCCATTCTCACTGTGATTAGGTGATATCTCATTGTGGTTTTGATTTGCATTTCCCTGATGATTAGTGACATTGAGCATTTTTTCGTGTGTTTATTGGCCATTAGTCTATCTTCTGTCTTCTTTTGAAAAGTTTCTGTTCATGTTTTTGCCCACTTTTTAATGGGGTTGTTTGATTTTTTTTCTTGCTGATTTTCTTGAGTTCTTTGTAGATTCTGGTTATTAGCCCTTTATGGGATGTATAGCATGCAAATATTTTCTCCCATTCTGTAGTTGTCTATGTACTGTGTTGATTGTTTCCTTGGTTCTCCAGAAGGCTTTTAATTTAATCAAGTATTAGTCATTTAGTTTTATTGTAGCTGTGATTGCCCTTGGGTTCTCCTTCATAAATTCTTTGCCTAGCCCAATATCTGGGACAGTTTTTCCAACATTTATTCTAGAATTCTTATGGTTTCAAGTCTTCAATTTAAGTCTGTTATCCATCTTGAATTAATTTTTGTAAGTAGTGAGAGATATGGATCCTGTTTCAATCTTCTACACATGGCTATCCAATTTTCCCAGCACCATTTATTGAGTAGGGATTCTTTTCTTCAGTGTGTATTGCTTTCTACTTTGTCAAAGATCAGATGGCAATATGTAGATGACTTTATATCTGGGCTCTCTGTTCTGTTCCCTTAGTCTATGTCTCCATTTTTTTGCCAGTGCCATGCTGTTTTGGTTACTATGGCCTTGTAGTATAGCTTAAAGTCTGGTAAAGTGATGTCTCCAGATTTGTTCCTTTTGCTTAAGATTGTTTTGGCCATTGGGACTCTTTTCTGGTTCCAAATGAAGCATAGAATTATTTTTTCTAGATCTGCAAAAGTGACATTGGTATTTTGATGAGGATTGCATTGGATCCGTAAGTCACTTTGGGTAGTATGGACATTTTAACAATGTTGATTCTGCCGATCCATGAGCATGATAGGTTTTTTCATTTGTTTACATAATCTGCAATTTCCTTACTCAGTGATTCATAGTTTTCTTTGGAGAGATCTTTCACCTCCTTGGTTAAATATAGTCCTAGGTATTTTATTTTCTTTGTAGCTATTGTGAAAAGTATTGAGTCTTTGCTTTGATTCTCAGCTTGATTGATGTTGGTATATAAGAATTCTACTTATTTGTGTACATTGATTTTGTAGACTGAGACTTTGGTGAATTTGTTTATCAATTCCAGGAGTCTCTTGGCAGATTCTTTGGGGTTTTCTAAATATAAGATCATATCATCAGCAAAGAGCAATAGTTTGACCTCCTCTTTCCCCATTTGGATACCCTTAATTTCCTTATCTTGCCTGATTGCTTTGGCTAGGACTTTCAGTGCTGTGTTGAACAGACGTGGTGACAGTGGGCATCCTTGTCTTGTTCCAGTTCTGAGTAAGAATGCTTTCAAGTTTTCCCCACCCAGTATGATGTTGGCTGTGGGTTTGTGGTATATGGCTTTTATAATTTTGAGGTATGTTCCATCTATGCCTATTTTGTTAAGAGTTTTTATCATAAAAGGGTGCTGAATTTAGTTGAATAGGTGCTTTTTCTGCAACTCTTGAGATGATCATATGATTTTTGTTTTTGCTTCTGTTTATGTGGTGAGTCACATTTATGGATTTACGTATGCACAACCATCCTCGCATCCCTGGGATGAAGACCACTTGGTTATGGAGTATTATTTTTTTGATGTATTGCTGAATTCAGTTTGCTAGAATTTATTGAGGATTTTTACATCTATATTCATAAGGGATATTGTTCAATAGTTTTCTTTTTTGTTTTGTCCTTTCTCAGCTTTGGTATCAAGGTGATACTTGCTTCATAGAATGAGTTGGGGAGGATTCCTTCCTCCTCAGTGTTATGAAATAATTTCTGCAGTATGGATACCAATTCTTCTTTGTAGGTCTGATAAAATTCAGCTGTGAAACCTAGTCTGGGACTTTTTTGTTGTTGTTGTTGGAAGATTTTTTATTGCTGCTTCAATTTCTTTGCTCATAATTGGTCTGTTCAGGAGGTCTGTTTCTTCCTGATTGAGCCTTGGGAGGTTTGTGTTTCCTGAACTTTGTCCATTTCCTCAATGTTTTCAAGTTTATGTGCATAGAGCTTTTTATGGTATTCACGGATGATATTTTGTATTTCTGTGGTATCAGTTTAATATCTCCTTTTTTATTTCCAATTGAGCTTATTTGGATCCTTTTGTTTCTATTTCTGGTTAATCTAGCAAGAGGTCTATTAATTTTGTTTATCTTTTCAAAGAACCATCTCTTTGTTTCATTAATATTCTGTATTTTTTTTGTTTGTTTTCAATTTCATTTAGTTCTGTTCTGACCTTAGTTATTTATCTTATTTTGTTGGGTTTGGGATTGGTTTGCTCTTCGTTTTCTAGTCCCTTGAGACAATTCATTAGATTGCTGATTCGTGATCCTTCTGTCTTTTTGATGCAGGCATTTAAGGCTATAAATTTTCCGCTTAGGATTACTTTTTCCAAATCTCACAAATTTTGATAACTTGTGTCCCCTTTGTCATTTCATTTGAGGAATCTTTTTATTTCCACCTTAATAACAATCCTAAATATTTATGCACCTGACACAGGTGCACCCAGATTCATAAAGCAAACCCTACTAGATCTAAAAAAAAGTGATAAAAAGCAACTTTGTAATTGCTGGGGACTTCAACACCCCACTGACAGAATTGAACAGATGCCCCAAGCAGAAAATAAATAAAGAACACTGGACTTAAACAGGACTCTAGAAAATATGGGATTAACAGACATTTACAGAACATTCTACCCCAAAACTACTGAATATACATTCTTCTCATCAGCACATGGGACATTCTCTAAAATTGATCACATCTTAGTCCACAAAACATGTCTCACAAAATTCAAAAAAATAGAAATTGTACCATGTCTTTTCAGACTTATGAAATTAGAAATCAACTCCAACAGAAGCACTCAATTCTACACAAAGTCATGGAAATTAAACAAGCTACTGCTGAACAATTATTGGGTCAAGAAGGAAATACTATCATTTTAAAGGTGGTTTACGTGAAAAACATACTCACCCTAGCATGACAAAAAATTTTATTTTCATTAATATTAATGAAAATAATGTTTCTTTTTTGTGTATTTTAGCATGAACTCCTTTCAAAAGAGAAAAAACATCTTTAGAAATATAACTAGGCAAAATTTTAAGTGAGATTTCACTTAAAGAATTAAGTTTACATTTTGGTTAACCAAAGCAATAGAGTATAACATTGTACTATATCAAGTTTTGTCTTATTTAATAAAGAAAAAATACCTTCGAACAAGCAATTTATTCATGTTTTGGCTTCCATATATGCTATTAATAAAATCATAATGTAATTTGAATATTATATGTATATATAGTAGCTTCTGTCTATGACACATTTTTTTAAAAGTTAATTTCAATAAAATTTGGTACAGTACTAAGACATGGAAATCTAACTTTACATATTTGTGTTTCATTCTGACACCTTGAATCAAAATCATGATCAATATTTTTAATGGAATAATCTCTTACATTGTAAGTTATATCACAACACTTGAAATATAGATACAATATTACATCTATGAAAAAAATTATATGCTTTATTCAAAGTAGAAAACTTAGTAGTTTTGTGAGGCCACTCATTGGAAAGTTGAGGTCAGGAATTTTTGCAAGTATAAATGAAAAAAGACTGAGTTATATGTTAATGTTCCTGCAAGTTATCTGTGAATAGAATATATAAACTTAGTAATTCTAAATATTCCTTTAAAATCAGAGTAAGTGCATTTTATTTTATTTTACTTTGTAGCTCCATAGCCACCAGTCATTAGTTATGAGAAGACTGTATAGTTCAAAGCAAGATTTCAAAGATGTCTAACAGGAGTGGAGATCACATAATTGGCTTGTATGTCCCTATGTATCCTTTTTCTAAATAAAAATGCTGAACTACCTAGCCAAGGGTCTTTGACTCCAGAGCATTGTTTGAGGCAGGTATTAAACTGCTAAATTCTAACACCATCTGTATGACTTAAATCCTAAGAGATATATTGTTTCTGCTGCCAAGGCCAGAATCGACCTCAGCTGCCAAATGCTAGACTGAAAGAAGAATGTAAACAGCTTGATGGAGGGATGGTTCCTGGTGCACCTGTGGTTTTGACAGCTTCTGCTGCTGCTTGAGGAGGAAACAGGTTGTCTGTTTGTTCTTCAAGAGCACTTCTGGCATCCAGGTATTATGCAGGAATGCACTGCCAGCTGTGAAAGATGCAGCCTCCTTGTCACTTCAGAGAAAGATGCTCCTACAAAAGATCCCTCTTGCTATTTCATTCAGGGAGCTCAGGAAAGGAAGACAAAAAGGATCAAATGCAAAGCAGAGATTATTATAGGGGCAAGGGTCTGAAGTGAAATAACTCATGCCAGAGTCTGGTTTGAAACTCAAGAGTGTTAGAGTACCAAAGAATGACTTAATTGTAGTCAAGATATGAGTCCTCTCATAGATGGGTTAAAGGAAAGAATAGCAAGAAAATGCATAATACCTTATATACCTGATTTTGACTGCCTATTTTTACATCCAATATTATGAAGAGTAAGATAACATGTTTATGTCAAGACAAAACAAATACAAAAAAAAAAAAGAATCAGTAGGGAAACTTCTTAACTGAAAGTTTCAAACTGAAAAAAATACTTCACAGATAGTCTAGCACTAAATACTTCACAGCACTATTGCATATATTATTTATCTTATGATTAAATTAAGCATGTATATAACCTAAGGCAGATTTTAAAAATAAAACTTATTATTAAACCATTATAGAACTTCAATAGTTAAAATTATGTAGTTTAATTGATATAATAGATCAGTAGAACAGAGGTAGAGTTTAAGACTCCAGAGTATAAGAGAATGTCATGTATGATAAAAAGGAAAAGGTGGATTATTCAATAAATTATGTGAGTCAGTTGGATAGCTATTAAGAAGAAAAGTTATATTCCTACCTCACTTATATTAAAGACCTTATATTAGACTAAAGTAAAAAAAGCATGAAAGACTAAAATATAAAAATTAAATAGAATCACAAGAAAATTTAGAAGAAAGCATAATATTTTAAATGCCATTTAAAGCCCATTTCAATAACATCATAAAACTGGAAATGATAAAGGAAAAGATTTATAAATGCAATCACGTAAATCCTTAAAACTTTCTAAAGACGAAAAGCAACATATGGTAAATTTGAAAGAAAAATGGAAATATTTGCAACAGCATCACAGATAAAGCATTCATATCTTTAATATATAAAAGCTCTTACCAATCAATAAGGGTGAAAAATGGTAATCCTAACAGAAAAATTACCAAGGGATCTAAACAGGCAATAGCCAAAAGAGGAAATGTGAGTGGCTAGTAAACATGGATGACAGGTAGATGGATAGACAGCACATGCAAGAGAGACAGAACAGAGAGAAAGAGCATGGAAGGGAACAAGGGAAGAAAATCAAAGGGAAAGGGATAAGAAAAAAGAAAAGTAAAGAAAATTATGGCTTTGTTCACTTAACAAATTGGACAAAGACTTGCAGAATGGATCACTCTTGTGAACTAATATACAATGTATTCCAGTGTTAATTGTGCATAGATTTGACACAGCAATCTCTGTTCTAGAAAGTTACCCTAGCTACTCTTATAGCTGTAAAAATATTCACAGCAGAATGCTTTATAACGGGAATTATAATAAAGAAAACAATCTAAATATTCATCAAGATATTATTTAATTGAGTAATGGCTCATATTATAATTGGATTTTATAGTTCCATTGAAATAATGATGTAGAATTAATTTGTTTGAAAACATGCCCAGAACATATTGTTGAGTGGAAAAAGAGAGGTTGTAGAATATAAGGTATTTTCCTAGTTATATATCCTTCTGTATTTATATTATTTATATATGTATATGTGCATAAATACATAAAAGGATTGTTAGCAAGGAACATCAATAGTGATAATTTCTAGTTGGTAGCATGTGAGGTATACATCATTTTACATTTGTAAATTTTTGGTATTATGTGACTTTTTCTATGAGAGTATATTATTGTTACAAAATGAACACAAGTTATTTTCAAAAGATAAAAAGCATTTTACTAATTTTAATTTTGATTTCCTTCTTTTAAATTGTTTTAATCATTGTACTTTTTACCTTGAGTAAAATGAGATGATTGTCTACGTATTTCTATTCTAGCAACATTTTATCTGGAATTATGTGGCCTGAAGGGAAAGCTCCCTACCCTTATCTTAACATATTTACTGACTGTTCACTCCTGTCGTATTTGGCATTTTGTTTAATCTATAGTTCAGATATACTCAGCATATCTCATAAGATTTGACAATCTAGTTTATAATTACTTTCATTATTATAAAATCTTGATATTTGTTAGGCCAATAAATAGGGTTATAAATAAATGATTTTCGACCTCTTCTTTACAACTCAAAATGCCTCCATTTCATTTTGAACACGTCTCAGTATCCACAAAAAGCCTCTAAACAAAATTAAGTTTAATTCACTCTAAAGGAAAGCACTTTTACAGACCATTTTAAAGAAGGGGGGAGCCAATTTAAATAAATTATCAGATACTTGTTTTATACAGATGAGTGCTGCTAATTACAATTAGTCTCATCTATTCATTAAAAGTAGTCCAGCAAGCATGTATAAACTTTGTCAGCAGTTAGAGTCACTTCATTTATCTGAAAGCTTTAAAACAACATTTCTTTAAGTATATTATGTATTTTAGAATTTTTACTAATTTAGACCATTTTCCAGGCATCCCCAAATAGTGAGGTTTTACAAAAACTCTAATTTTTGCACGCTCCTTCTTATTTGATATGTTTAGTCTTTAAGCATTTTCAATACTCCTTTCTTAACATTCTCCAGCCTCTCTATATAGCAAACGTTTAAATCCTCAGTTGTTTCAAATTTTCAAATAGGTGTCTAGCCGAAGCTGTGTGTACTAGAAGAATCATCTCACTGTTCTCGTATGTGGCTTGATTTCGGGCAATTCATTTCTCATCTGCCTGTCCCAGGGCAGTACTGTCACAGCATTTTCCATTCCACTACTTACTAGGCCTGTGATGGAAAAATCAGACCGAATTGGGGCTTACACTTATAAAACCTATAGCATAGGTTGTCTTTCTTTCCTAGATTGACAATGGAAAACCATGTACTGATTCTGTTTTGTTCTGTTTTATAGTTATTGTTGTTGTTATTGTTGGTTTTCTAAAAACTTGTATAAACTATTCCAAGCAAAGCAAATGGTCTTTTTGTTTACTCCTTCATCCAAGCACACTTTTGATCAATCATATGACTTGCTATGTTGATGTTATATTCTTTATATACCCTGCTTGTTATGACAAGCCCACCAAGCCAGAAACCTGATGAAGAATTTCAGGAGAAATCCAGAGAGCAATATGCCACCTTAGATAATAGCCTAACCTGCACAAACACACCTTTTTTATAAATTTTCAAGAGCTATGATTTTGTTAGTAGATAAACTCAGAGTACACGATTGTACAATTCTGTTATAAAGCAAACATGATGGGCATTTCGGTCTGCTTATATTTCTATCTCTACTATCTAGCACAGTGCGTAACACATTGTAGATATTCTCTAAATATTTGTTAACCAAATAGATGTGTTTTATTTATCAAATTTAATAAAGATATCTTGAAAGTGTAGGAATGTCTTTCTCAGTTACAGTTTAAGTAGCAGGATAACAACCACAACAGGGGACTTTGCTAGATCCATGGCTATGTGATGTTTACCATTAGCAACGTTATAAGTTCTAAAACTTGAAGATTCCTTGGGAATTATTTTATCAACTTAGCAATTAATTTAAATCTACTGTAATTAATTTCTGAGGAACCTGCAAAAGCCTATTAGCTGGTATTTATAAACCAGTTGATACTAACTTGGGAGAGCTGGTTGGAATAAATCAGCCTATATCAGCTAGATATGCTGCCCTGGCATCTACCCAAATAGAAACAGACTATTTCCAAGTTTCAGAAAATGTAATTAAATTCAGCTTAAAATGCATCTAAAAGTCATTGTCTGATGTACTGGCCCATGGAAATAAATAATTACATATTGTATTAATAGAGTTTCTATTTACCAGGAGTTCAAAGCCCTGTTTTAACAAGCAGATATTCATAATGTTCTTATAAACTAGAAAGGAGGTACATATTTTCCATGTATATTATTTGCTGAGAAATAATACTTTCTAGATAGTCACTGGCAGATAAGAGATATTCATTCTCTTTTGAGTTATTGTTCAATATTGTCCCCAGTAGAACGTATCATGCAGCATCCCATCATCAGTAGTGCTGTGATTTTAGCTTTCTTTTTAAAAAGAAAATGGCTACTTGCAAACAGATGACACCACCCTCCTTTCCGGCACTTTCTGTCACACTTGCATTGTCAAAGGCTGAGCCTCTATCTGAGCTATGACCACAATGCCTTCTAGCAAATTTCAAGGCCCCGTTGCTTCTGATCTGAAAACACATAGTGCAAACTTAACTCTTCTTCATCTTCTGTTCATTTCATCACCACAAACATATACACAGTAGGAACCCTAACCTTAATACACTATCTCTGACTGTCGGTTCTTCCCTAGATCAGATGTGACAATTATGTTTTCCTCCTTTCATGTTAAACTACTTGTTACCTGTTTGGTCTTCTGTTGACTTTTTTCAACTTGCAATCTACTTGGCTACCTGGACTCATAAGATGTGCTTACTTCTCCCTATATTAGAAAATTATATGTTTCAAAATACGCTTGTTTATTTACGTGTTCTTATTTACTCCTTATTTTGGATGACTCAATAGATAAGCTATTTATTTGGCCTTCCGGCCAAGATGGCTAGAGAAAGAGCTCCTCGAGGGTTTTGCATCCTTAAGATAGAGTGTCCTGGTCACACTCTGTGCCTGCAGATGACCTGGCTCCATTGTTTGCCAGTTCCTTTAGTATCCATCAAGAATGCTCTTCCTTAACTGGACTCTTTACCCTGACTCTTTTGGGGATTCAGTTAAATTGTTCAGTTAAATTGTCACCAACATGACCCCTCAGAAATGTAGGGACATCACTTACCTCTGTAGCTGCTTACAGCAGCTAATAGACTCTTAACTGTAAGAAGACAGGAGACAGAATATTATGAGTTAGTGGAATGTAATGAATGTGGAAAGAATTATGTTCAAGGATACCAAAAATTTAATAAATAAATAAATACATAAATAAATACTAATGGGTCATAGTTAAAAGGGAAACAATATTATGTATAATATTATTTTTATACCTGACCTTGGAGTCAGTTGACAAGAGTGTATCTTATATTCTAGGCAATGTAAGCATAATTATGAACCAGTTTATTTTTTTTAAAATCCATTGAATATAACATCTACTTTTTTGTATGCTTTGATTTTCAGCAATGTGCATATATTACCTTTATAATATTAAACTTAATTTTAATATTATGCAGTGAAAATAGGAGAAACAGAAGAAATTGAATAATTATTAGAGAAATTTATTCTTCATTAGCACTCTTTCGTTTAAACAAGTCAGACTATGAAACAATTCTTTTTTTTTTTTTTTATAATTTATTTTTTTAATTTCAGAATATCATGGGGGTACAACACTTTGGCCATACACATTGCCCCTGTTCTGCCCGTGTCAGAGCCACAATCGTGGTCGTCTCCCAAACTGTGCTCCCCACATCCATTCAGTGAGAGTTTTTCCCATCCCTTCCACCCCCCTCCCGCCCGCCCGCCCTCAGATGAATGTTATTGCCCTGTGTGATGTAAGTGTTCATCAGTTAGTACCAGTTTGATGGTGAGTACCAGTGGTGCTTGTTTTTCCAATCCTGTGACACTTCGCTTCGAAGAATGGGTTCTAGCTCCGACCAGGATAATACCAGATGTGTTAATTCACTGTTGTTCCTTATTGCTGAGTAATACTCCATGGTATACATATACCACATTTTATTGATCCACTCGTGTATTGATGGGCACCTGGGTTGTTTCCACAACTTTGCAATTGTGAATTGTGCTGCTATGAACATTCGAGAGCAGATGTCTTTATTATAAAATGTCTTTTTTTCTTTTGGATAAATACCCAGTAGTGGGATTGCTGGGTCAAATGGTAATTCTACTTTTAATTCTTTGAGGTATCTCCATATTCTTTTCCATAGAGGTTGTACTAATTTGCAGTCCCTGAAACAATTCTTAATGTATCTGCCTAATAACTTAGCAAGGATGTACTTCTCAGATAATTTCATCAAAGCCATGGGAAACCAAGAAAGAATATGATGATAAGTTAATATCTACAAAGTTTTCCATTAATGTATGTAAATACATATCTAATATTGGTTTGGTTATATGTTTTTCCTCCCCTTTCATTTTCAGATGAGAAGAAAGGGAATTTGGTTTGATCTTACCAGTTTTGATTTGCTAAAATCCAAAAGGTCCAAAGTAAAGGGCAAATCATTCTGAATTCCAGGAGTTGCAATCATTTTGGAAAGTGATGGTTTCATTCTATTAACTCACTAATTCAATTAAAAGGAGACTAGCAAGAATCGTCTTAGGAAAGCTTCTGAGCTCTTTACTTAAAAACTGTGGTATAACCTCAGGGTTTTGCTGAAGTGGGTATTGCAAGTGTAGAGGTCTCTGATAATCTGCAGTTGTACTTTGCTAAATGAGCAGAACTGCAGTCAGGTAGGAAATGTCTATGAATTCTTGGTGTCTGGAAAGAAGCCTTCTGGCCATTTGGGTGTTTTATGTAAATGTGATTCTTCCTGTAGCTTGAGGAGCTATGCTAAGCTGAGGAGCAATCCTAGAAACAGAGCAGGAAACTCCCAGGTACCTGGAAACAGCTCTGACTTGTCTCCAGCCTTGTTCTAGGTGCTACTGTTCCTTCCTTCTCACATTCAAACACTTGACCCTAAAACACTTCCTTTACCAACAGCCACTGGGATCGTATCATGTACCAGGGACTACTTCAAAGGCTTTTATGTATTAACTCATTTAGTCTTCACAGTGGTGAGGCAAAAACTTATCAGGTTGCCTGCCCAAAGTTAAACAGGGAATAATAGGCACAAGGAAGACTTGAACTGCAGAGACCACTATCTTCTATTACTTGTTTGTTTTCATCCAATCATGAAAACTATAAACTGTTCACTGAGGGCAGACAGCAAGTGGGATTAGATTAGCAACATTGAATTTCATGGATACTCTTTTAAAATAGATATTGTATATAATTCACTTTGGCTTTTGTTTATCAAGCCAAATTAGAAAGCAATTGCATTAGCCAATGAAACTGCAAAGTTTAACTCTGATGAAGAACAGAAATTGTTTCTTGCAAATTATGCCAACTCATTGGTAATGATGAGAGTAGGCATCTCTGAGCCATTTTGGCCCCTTTTACATTTCTCAGCATCTGAATGGCAATTGGATGTCTTGCTGAATCTTACCCAGCTGGCAATCTAAAGTTTTGGTTGTAATTCAGAATTTTTGTCTGCCTAAATATAATTCACATGCAGGACCAGATAGTCTCTTAGAAAGCCAAGTTATGATTAATGTTGGAAGTATCTGCTATGGAAAGATGACTGGGCTGGGAAGCATGAGGTTTGAGTTCTAGGGCTAGATTGACTCCCAATTGGTTCTGTGGTTTAGGGTTAGTAATTTCATTCACTGGTCCTCAGTTCCCTCAAATGTTGAAAGAGGGTTTGGAACGTATGACCTATAATATTTCTTCTCGCTCCAAGACTCTGTGATCCACTGAATTAATGAAAGAAAGAACATATTATATCTATGGTAAAAAGACAATGGTAACATTTTCAAGGATTTCATGTTTAGATGACTAGGAACATGAGGTACAAATTTCTAATGTTCCAAAAAATTCTCTAGGACTTCCACAATGTTAAATTCCATCTTTCCTTATGTATTATAGCTTTTTCTTTAAAAAAGGTCTCTCCCTAAAGAGAGAGCAAAAGAGAAGAAAAAGGTCAA
This sequence comes from Daubentonia madagascariensis, assembly GCA_023783475.1. NCBI lineage: Eukaryota > Metazoa > Chordata > Mammalia > Primates > Daubentoniidae > Daubentonia > Daubentonia madagascariensis. Next base: position 15,253,287 of record JAKFHU010001631.1, on the reverse strand, counting down.
GTGTCCTTGTCTATTAAGGCTCAAGAAACCAGTTAACATTGCTTTTCAACACTTGAATAAAATGATTTTTTGTAAGAAAGTAGAACCCTACATGTAGCATTCCTAAGCTTGCCTGTGAGAAAATACTGTAACTCCCTATGTCTCAAGAAAGACCTGAGCTGTTGCTGTTTAGTGGGGATGTGAATATTCCTAGTGGTGAGCAAGAGTGTGAAGGTGCTTCTCTGAGCCATTAAAAACCATGCTGCACATTCCTGGAATGTCAATTTTACTTACTGATATTGAGAAGGTGGATTGTTATTTCTGTATTAAAACAAACACACAAACATAAATCACTTATGTAAGAGAATGAAATCATCTATTAATGTTGAAGAAACACATGGATTTAAATGAATTCCATCCCTACAGCAGATGCTTCAGGTGACTATAGCCATCCCCAAAGGTGTGCATTTTCTCTCTTCTGCCCCTAGAATACTTTGAAGGAAATGTCTGAGAGGAGTTATTGTGAGTATATAAAATATTTATTGCCATGTTTTGCAATATAAATAAAATTTGAAGCATCTCTCTTATCATCAGATGCAATTTTGTATGGTGAAAAAGTATTCTCTTTAGAGTCAAACAGAACTAGCTCAGACTGATGGTTCTGTCACTTACTAGCTTTGTAGACTGGGCAAATTGCTTCATTTTGCAGAGCCTCAGTTTCCTCATTTAGAAAAGAGTAATGCTAACTTAATAAGGTTGTTATGAGGACTAAATTAGAGAACTTAGGTAAGGTAACTTTGCTCAGTGCCTTGTATAGTAAAAGTCTGCAGTAAACATCTGTTTCTTTCCCTTTTCGTCTTCTCGCTTGTAACTTTAATAGTTCCCTTTTAGATTATCTGAATTCTGACAAGTAATTGTCTTCAGGATTTATGTACTTACAAGCTTTCAAAGGAAAAATCTGAAATGTTGACTAATTGCAAAAATGGTATCAGAAACTTTTTGTTAAAGTAGCCATCTATTTTTGTGGATTTATTGCTTTTTACTTACACAACAATACTATTCATACACACCATGCAAAATGCATAACCATACTCCCACTCACAGACATAGCATACAATGCTAGAAGAAATTTCAAGATAAATCCAGCCATTTCGGAGTAGATACATCTGTGGCCCATGAAGGTTGCCCAAGTTGCCTATTATTGACTCAAATCCCCTAACCCTTGCTTACTATTGAAGTTGCTTCCTTTTCTTCCTTTCCCTTTCCTTTCCTTTTCTCTCATCTCCCCTCTCTCCTCTCCTTTCCTTTCCTTTTTGTCATTTTCCTTCTTTCCTTGACAAATATGCATTAAGCACCTGTTATGAACCAGTCATTTGTTTAAGTACTAGGGATACAGAGGAAAACCATTCACATCCTCAGAGAGCTCACAGGACAGTGAAGAGGAGACAAATAAACCAAAAATGACATCACCTTAAGGCAAATGCTAACTGAAATGTGTGCAAGGCAGTAAGTAGCCACTGTGAATGATCCATCTATATTCCCAAAATAAGGATCTGGTGTCCAACTTCTTTCAGATACAGGCTGTACCACATTTTTCTCTGGGTCCAGAACTTTATAACTTACACTTAGTTCACCCCCATAATGCCATTTACTTTGTAATCTTTGAATAGAGAATTGTGCTGGGCATTGCCATTCACTGGCATTCATGTAGAAGGCCTGTGTGTGTGTGTATGTGTTAGATGGCCATGCTCTATTAAGAAGAACAAAGATTGAAGATACAGGGCTGCTTGGATAAGAAAAGTTTGGGCATGCATAATTTCAAAATCAATATCAAAATTGCAGCCATTTCTCAAAAGACTGAAAAGAAGAATAACCCTTGGAGAGAGGAGATAAAGGAACATGTAAGCAGAAGAAGAAAAAATGTAATCAGCTATTTTATAAGAGAAAAGAATGCATTTTGAATAAAATCAGCAACATTGGATGAAGATTACAGATGAAAGATAATAGTTTTAATTTTGACTTATTCAAATTAGAAACATACTTAGAGTTTATTCAGTTTTTTGTCAATTTTGATTTTTATTTACTAATTAGGGATAGTCTTTCTGTTCACCTGGACTTGAGGCTTACACAAACGTAAGCAATCAAAGCCAATTCCCCCAATTATTTCACTGGGCATATCTACCGTGCTACTTAGGATGTGTCTGAAATCAGTGACTATCCAATATTTGATATTTCTAAGTGTACAGGATCATCTAATCACATGAATATGTATGGACAAAGGCAATAAATAACAAGGGACCCTAGATCCATGCCAGCTTTCACACAGACTCATAAAAAGACAGTTGTCACAATAAAAGACTTGACAGTTTCCTTTGAGCAGTTCTTATGTGAAAGCCATGGAATTAGTTGTCATAACACTGAGACAGATGGAAAGTGACTAAGAAAGCAATCAACCATTTTCACAATGGCATGGTGATATGTCTCCCTTTCCATTGCCAGTTTCCAAAGATCCTAAATTAAAGATGCCCCAGAGGAGTTCTAGAGTATGATCAGGACTCACACTTTGCCTTGGAAACCATCATTCCCCTCCATGAGCCCCACAACTGCAGTATCATATTTAGTGATGTGAGGAAATTGGCCCTTCTTTGTAACTAAGTCTTAGCAGGAATAGGCAGATGCTTGTTTTTGCTGCCAAGGGTGGAAGATCAGAAAGGACCCATGGTGTATTTTGAACCTTTGAAAAAGAGTCTCAGGATATATTCTCCCATTGAAATGTTGTTATAAATGACTATTGGTTTATATATTGCTTAAAATCCTATTGTAGCCAATTATTGTTTAAAAATCATTTGTAATAGGCACATCTATGGGTGTAATAGATCTTATTTCTTATATTGGAAAATTATTTTAGTTCTATCCTAACCAAGAGACTTGGTTAAGTCTCTTGTATGTATGCTTTCAATAGTCCTCATAACTTTTCTTTACAGCATATATAACAATTTTAAATTACATGGTTTTGTAAATGTTTGTTATCTTCCTCGTCAGATTATATGCTCCACAAGGACAGAGTCTATGTCTCTTATATTTACCTTGTATCTTCAACATCTGTCCCAGTGCCTGGCACATGGGAGGCATACTAAAAATTCTAAAATGTATGAGAAAGAATGAATGAAGTAGTGGGTGTTTACTATGAGTAAGGGGCTGGACTATATACTGAGGATGCATATTAAGATGAAGAGTAAGAAAAACTCTTGTGGACATTGGCCTAGGCAAAGAATTTATGACTAAGACCCCAAAAGTAAATACAGCAACAACAAAAATAAATAAATGGGACTTAATTAAACTGAAAAGTTTCTGCACAGCAAAGAAAATAATCAACAGAGTAAATAGAGAGCCTACAGAATGGGAGAAAATATTTGCAAACTATACATCTGAGAAAGAGCTAGTACCCAGAATCTACAAAGAACTCAAACAAATCAGCAAGAAAAAAGCAAGTGACCACATCAAAAGTGGGCAAAAGACATGAAGAGATGTTTTTCAAAAGAAGATAAACAAATGATCAACAAACATAGGAAAAAACTCTCAGCATCACTTATGATCAGGGAAATGCAAATTGAAACCACAATGAGATACCACCTTAACTCTGTTAGAATGGCCATTATTAAAAAGTCAAAAAACAATAGATTTTGGCATGGATATGGTGAAAAGGGAATGCTTTTATACTGTTGGTGGGAATGTAAACTAGTATAATCACTATGGAAAACAATATAGAGATCCCTCAAAGAACTAAAAGTAGACCTACCATTCAACCCAGCGATCCCACTACTGGGTATCTACCCAAAGGAAAATAAATCATTATGTCAAAAAGAATCCCATACCTGAATGTTTATTGCATCACAATTCACAATTGCAAGAATATGGAATCAACCTAAGTGCCCATCAATTGATGAGTGGATAAAGAAAATGTGGTATATAGATGGAATACTATTCAGCCATAAAATGAAATGAAATAATGGTTTTTTTGCAGCATCTTGGATGGAACTAGAGACTATTATTCCAAGTGAAATATCTCAGGAATGGAAAAACATACCACATGTTCTTACTTATAAGTGGAAGCTAAATGAGGTCATATGATCATAAAGTGGTATAATGGACACTGAAAACCAAGAAGGTAGGAGCATAGGAGGGGAGTGAGGGATAAAAAGCTACCTATCAGGTACAATGCACACTATTCTGGTGATGGGTACACTGAAAGCCCTGACTTCAGCATGATGCAATCCATCTATGTGACAGAAAACACTTGTACCCCTGAATTTTCTTAAATAAAAAAAAAAGATGAAGAAGACAAGACACATGATCTGCCTTCAGAATGCTTACAGTCTAACTCAGGCAGAGAATGAAAAAAGAAGGGGAACATAAATAAGTAATTGTAACATATGACATAAATGTTATGTGAAAAATCATGAGTGAAAATAAAGTAATATAGGAGAAGACATTAGTTATTTCAATAATTTTAATGGGAAAATATGCATTATAATTTTAAACAACCAACTTACAAATTGAATTTTGTAACATAAGTTGGGAAATTTTCATTTATTATTTAGGTTTAAACTTCCTGTAATGTTCACTCATTTTAAAACTAGTATATAAAATGTACTGTCAAAAAGAATTCTATTAATCTCTAAACTGATGCCAAAAATGAATATTTTCAGTACATCCACAGAGCAAAATAATTATTGTGTCTAGCCCAACAGTGAGACACAGTAAGGTCATTAAATGTCTTCCTATTTTTAGGAAATAATTTAATTGTGTTCAGTATAGGATTCAGTGAAAATTATTACATGTATAATCCCTGTATCCTGCTTTGGAGCAGAATGGATTTGTGTTGGAACCCAACCCTGTTAAAGTGGTCATGGGGGAAAAAAGTCTCTAATCTCTTTTTGCTTTACTTTCCTCATCTAAATAATAATAAAAAGTTATTTTATAAGATTGCCATAGGATAATATTTAATATATGTAGCAATGCTTGGAATAAGGTAGGTGCTCAATAAATATTCCTTTTATGATATTGATGATTATGATTAAGTTTAAGCACCCACTGTTTGCAAAGAGCTCCGAATTGATTATTGTGTAAGTATACTGTTATATAAAACTGAATCTGACTACCTGCTTTTTAAAAAGCTTATATTTTATTCTAAAAGGGGTTTTAGAGTAATCTGCAGGGAAGGAACTGAGAGCAGTAATAAGGTTGACATGAATATCAAAGTAATTTAATATAATACAAAATGGAATACTTTGTGGATAATCAGAGAGGATTCCATGAGGAAGGTGTTAACTGAGCAGGATTATTGAAGGGAGTGAAGAAGCCAGCCCAATAATTGGAGAATGTTATGAACCGTGTTAGGAGAAGGACCTGCAAGTTCGAGAGCAGATCCAAACTAGTTCCATCTGAAGAGAATGAGCAGTGTCGTCTGCAGCTGAGGGTAGAGCTAATGGTCTCTCCAGATGTCTGCTGGGAAACTGCACATGGATGTCTTGTGAGTGTGTCGAAGGAATTCCATCCATTTTCCTTCTTTTCCACCTCTCACCTGTCTTCCTTCTTTAGAAATCTGCATCTCAGTTAAGAGCATGACTATATTCTTTAAAGTTTAGTTTTCTTTTACGTTTCCCTTTCTGCCTGTATCTCCTCCCATCGCTAGCTTCTGCATTCAGCTCTGTTCTTCTTTGCATCTCACATACCTCCTCTCCCTTCCTTCCATTCCCACAGCTATATTCTCAGAGAGGCCCTCACAGCTCTCACCAGAACCATTACAACAGCTTCAAGCCCCTTGTCCATATCACCCTCACCCAGAAATGCTACCCAAAGTGTACATGTGTTCATGCCAACTCCTTGTTCAAACAAGCTCTCCAGATTTCATGTGGCACACAGGAAAGAAAAAAACAACTACATTTCTGTGTTTGCATATCAGAGTTCTTCAAAGTTCAGAACTAATTAATCTTTCCTTTCTTATTTCCCAGGACAAATGTCCCTCTTCTTCCCTCTTGGCTTTGCATCCTTGGATCTTAAAATCTGGCTGTCCTAGCATATTTCCCAAATATGCTCCACATCTCCTGCTTCAAACCTTTGGTTTTCCAAGATTCTACCTAAAAGCTATTCTGCCCACATGTGTTTGCAAGAACCATTTCTCACTGAAGGTCCACCTCAGAGTCTATCTCTTAGAGGAGTCTTCACAGATCACCTTTGGCAAAGGAACAAATCTTACAGAACTTTGTAATTGATCATCCTCTGAGTTAGAAATATGCTTGAATCTACCCGCATACTCTGAATTTTTCATGGGTAAAGGGCAATTCTTATTCATCTGTGAACCTTCCTCAAAGCAGAGCCCAGCCAGCACATCATTATAGATATGTAATAAAAAACTGTCTAATCAAATACTGAAAGTCTTAGTTCAATACATGATTCGTATGGTCCCTTGGCTCTTTATCTGATATATTTTTATGTTTGGATAAATTTTTTTTTTTGCTTTTTATCAAAAATATTTGAGTTCAAAAGGTGCATGATTTGCCTTCAGGCTAATGAAGCTGAAGCTTCGCATGCCCTCTTCTGTACGGTGCCCATGCCAAGGCCCTGGGAGACGCACTAGCAATAAGTTTTCATACTTACATGATTTTGTCAAATTTGCAAAAGCATAAAAATTAAGCTGCAATTGTTTAGGACTTCTGTGTTTTTCTGTACCTAATATCTATATTCATTTTTAAATAAGGCCTCTAAAATTAAATAAGAAACTGTACAAGCTCCAGCCCCTCCCCCCCCACCAGGGCAGGACCTGTCTCATGTGTGTGAGGGAAGGCCTCCCCCATGGAGGCCACTGAGACTCATCATGATGAATAGATACTTACCTGGGAGTACCTAGATCTGACCTAAAATGATGTTACTTCAATAGAAAGAGGCCACAATGCTTTAGAGCTTATACCTGCATTGCCAACCCTTCATGAGAGCTTGTCACCTCAGTGTGTGGTGATAGTAGTCCAGGAGGTCTTGATGCGGCAGGACTGGTGATGCTCAGATGGGGTTGGTGGCTTTTCCATGTGTGGGTAAGTCAGTATATCTCAGTGATCAGGCTGGAGTACACCTGGGGGAGACAGCTTGTGAGTTTGCCACTCTGACTACTGTGTTAGCATCATCAGATACAAAGCCACCAACTCCAGCACCTGGATCTCCTAAGTATTGTGGAGAGTACCAAGAATGGGAAAGACAGTCGCCTAATCTGAAACTGGATCCTCATTATTCTGAATTGGCTAAAACCCTTGGAACCCAAGAATATTGTTGAAAATGAGCTGGAAGGTGTTGGTATCTGTTTGAATAGCAAAACCCCCAAAGTGGACTTTAAAGTGAAGCTTGAGGAAAACTCGTTCTCACTGCCACTGTCCTTCAAAAGGGGCTGGATGCTGAGACTGCAAAGAATGTCCTGGTGGGAGACAAGACCCACAGTGCCTGAGTGACTTTGCAGAATGATGCTACAGCTGATGGCCTCATGGGTGTGGTCAGAGAAAATGGGGTATTTCTCCCTACCTCTGGGCTAAATAAGATTGAGCATGTCTCCACTAAGGAGCTAGATATCATCTATAAAATGACTCACCAGTGATTCATCTCTACCCACCACCATTAGAATTTTTACAACCTATTGGAGAGGATCTGGGATTAGTAAGGATTTACACCAATCCCAAAGGCCAGGTACCAAACTATACATCTCCAGTAGTGCTCTCTGACCCAAGACCACAGTGGAGAACATATTAATGAAGGTTCACAAACAAAACTAAGCAAAAACAGAAACAGAAGCAGAAACAAAAACAAAAACGAGTGGCCTCCACACGGTGACCAAGTCCCTGTTCCAAGCTCTGCCTTGGATTTGGCAGCTGCTGGCCCAGAATTTAATGAAAGAATACAAGGCCCCTTCACTTTTCTCATCTTGGCCAATCCTTGAATGTTGAATTTTTTGAGGCTCTTTTAAAATTTTATGTATTTGTTTATTTATTTTAGTAAATATACATATTAGATATTGATACATAATAGATATGAATATTTTTGGGGTACATGTGATAATTTGATACATTTATTTCATCAAACCAGGGTAATTGTCATATCCATCACCACAAATATTTATATTTTCTTAATGTTAGGAATATTTGGATTATTCTCTTCTAGCTATTTTGAAGTGTACAATCAACTGATATTACCTATAGTTGCCCTACTGATCTATCTAGCCCTTGAATGTTGAATTGCATAAAAGACCTGCTGTTTTATAAGGCAAAAAAGGGTAAATGTATTATATAAATAAGTAAATTATCAATTAAGTTTCCATGTAAAATATATTCAATTCTTGCAGTTTCTTTCCTCCTTTCTTCTAGTTCAGCTTTGAGTTGAACAACATGAGCAACTTGTGAAACAGTTTTTTACTCTAAACCTATTTGAAATCAGCAAATGTAATAATGTAATAATGACTGATTGCAATAAACCAAAGGAAAACGTAAGATTAAGTTTGAATGGAGAAACAATATCATAGTATTCTGGCACTTAATATAGTCAAGAGACACCCGTACTTTGCCACCTAATAGTTATAAATATTAAATATAGTTCAGTCTCAGCAAGACAAAGAGAAGTAAAGTATAGTGCTCCTAAGAGGTTTGGTACACAATCTGGCGAGTGACTATTTCTTTGCTACAGCCCAAGATGGGGGTAGTAGATGTACAGATGTGAAGTCAGCATTTCTTCTGCTATTGGCACATGGGGAATCAAGATTAACAACACTCTTCTATTTTTACTGCTCTAGTGGGGAATTGTCAGAATCAACCACTTGTAACCTTATTACCCCAAAGGAGGTTTTCAAAGTAACAACCAAACTGTTCCATTTCTACAGTACCACCAAGCTCTTTCTAACCACTGACCATATTATTGAACATAGTTCAAGAGTTTATGACATTGAAATATTCAGTTATTTCGCCCTACCTAATGAAGAGAGTTATCTTTGTAGAATTTGAGACCAAAGGTGCCTATTAGTGTAGAGGGTCAGTACATGATGCTAATAAAGTCAAAGTCATTATTAGAGCTTTATGACATCTTACAATAATATAACGCTTTACAATTAAAAACAATGCCACATTATTGCACATTTGGCCTTCATGAAAATTCTGAGAAGTAACTGTCAGGTAGTGACTCCATTTTACACATGGAGAAAAAAGCTAACAACTGAGGCTCAGGGAAATTTAGAAACTTGTCAATTAATGGTCACACAGTAGTAAAGTAGAAATGGAATTGGGACTTCTGACTCTTGAAAATTTTAATTATAAGTAAGTTATTTCGAGGCATTTAATGTTATTTAATATTTGTTTACTGATCTCAAAGTAAATGCTCTTTTAGAAATGCTGGTACATGTCATGGCTGAATCAGAAAAAAAACAAACACCTTTTCAGTATCAACAATGGAAGATATAGCCCACTAATAAGGACTTAAAAACATTCTCCCATATAAAATCTACTCAGGAAAGAATACAGACCTAGTGGGCTATTTATTCTAAGTGGGGGGCAATCTCAGAATTAATAAGAAAAACTGTAATACTTTTAATGACATAGTGATATCATCAATAAAATGTGTATATTTATGCCATGTTTAAATGTGGTGGTATGTCATGACTGTATAGTACTTTACAGTTTTCTCCCTAATTCTGTCAATTTCTCTCATAATCATACTTTGCCGTTATAAATGACTAACAGATCCATGTCTTAGAAAACCCTCTCTACTCACCCTTCAGTTAAAGGCTCCAAGTCAACTCACTGTAATACGAAAAGAATCACCCTTTTGTTAGATAGGGGTATATAAATGTTAGTAACAATGGAGAACTGCCATAGGCACTAAATCAGGCATTTCTTATCCTTGGCTTCATGAAAATGTTATTTAGACAGAGCTCAATAGTGGAATATAGTTTTAAAATCTTGTCTTGGTAATTGCTAAACTGAAAAAATATATAGAGACGCACTATAGGCTACGCCATGTTCTATAAGAACATAGGAAATTGACATTCACTGCAGTCAGGAGTTCTGAGGATGAGGAGCTTAATTTTATCATAAATAATCAAGCAAATAAGAATGATCATCTTAAAATAATATGGTTTTTTCTCATTATGGAATATATTTTATTCTCCTACCCCCCAGAAGGAGTTGTACGTTTCATCCACAGATGGCTTCAGTGGGTTCAGAGTTTGTATATGTTAAATAATGACTGGGGGTGAGTGAGGAGGGGCATCTGTCAAGGGAACAGATCAATTGGCCAATTGAAATGTCATTGTTCCACTCGCTGTAGGATGTTGCCATGTCTCTTTGCTGTCCCTCTCCTTCTCTCTCTTTATTCTCTTGTATTTTGATTTAGATATAAAAGCTGAGACATAATTTAAAGTGACAGCAGAATCAAACAGTGTGACCTTGCCAGGATCGTTTCAGGGCTCCAACACAATCCACCGGGGGTAAAGTGCGGCCGAGGGAGGGGTGTGTGAGAGCAAATGTGAGAGGAGGGAATTGGTCTCTCCAGATGGCCCTGCTGCTCACGTGTTCCTGGAGGGCTGGTCTCGGGTCTGAATGTTTTCAAACCTGTCTGACAGGGAAATGAGAGCTGGAATGAAAAGGGAAAAGGAAGAAAAGGTAGCGCGCGAGTGAATGACAAAGATTGGAGCATTAGAGTGGTAATGACAACATAAGGCCCTGTACGCGGCTGTGTCGGAAGCTGAATGGCTGTTATTTAACATTTCAGAGCCTAGTCTTGCTCAGGTAGGGAGAAATAGACAGCGTCTACTTTGGTAACAGGGTAACCAGATAAACACCACCTTGCCAGATGACAGATGCTTAAAGGATGGCTGGCAGGAAGGCACTCAAGGCCTTGGCTCGCAATGGAACCTCAAGCGGTTTCTAAGCAATAACTGCAATTTGTATATCCAGAGGAGGAATGGGCAGCCTAATAGGTATGTTTGAGATAACTACAGACAGTACGAGATTGCCTCTGGCTTTTTTTTATAACTCAGAATGTCAAGGTGTTCACTGACAGCGATGACAGCCTTTTCCACCATCCAGCATACACGGGTCTACCTGTAGAGTGCCTCTCTCCAGGTACCAGGTGGCTTGGGAAGCCAAGTCAGCAGGTAGATGGCTTGAAGATTCTTCACCCAGCCCGGCCCTGGGAAAGCCCAGATGAATCATTCTGCCCCACATCAGAGAGCACCTTTCTGCTGCCAATGCTTCTTTGCCTTGGATAAAAATGGAAAACCCCAAAAACGTTGCTAGAAGAAACTATTTTCCAAAACAGGAGAGTGGGAAAAGATAGGACCGTATGGTGACTATGGTGAAATGTTTCTCAGAGGAAACAACCATGAGAAGCCATCGTATATGAAAGGATTAGGAAGGAATCTAAAATGGAAGAAAAGTCTGGAATACATTCATAACCTGACCAGATTTGTTACTGGACGTGAGAATAATAAAGGTAATAATAACAACACAAACCACACAACAGCTGCCACAGGATGAATGCTTGCTTTGTGCCTGGCACTATTTTAAGTGCTTGATTTGACATTTCATGTAACCCTCCCAGCAACATGATTACATAGGTGCTTAGAAAGCATCAGAGTCAGTTTTGAACCCATATAGGTTGACTCTGGAGCTTTCTCACTTTACCACGGGTACCATGCACCCTTAACTAGTTCTTACTCTTCATGGGCCCTGACTTTGGGCCTAGGATTTTGAAGGTAGAAACGCAATACAGACACCGTTTGTGTCCTTCCAGAAACTTAACATTTAACTGCTAAAGACAAAGACTAAGACATAAAACTACCTCAAATTATTTTTTTACAATGAGATGAGATACAAATAAATAATTAGAATCCCTCATGAAATAATTGAAAATAAGTAAATGGTGACCTAAATGATGCTTGATAGAAATCCAAATGAGAATCACATTGAGAATCCATGAAGGCTGAAATTGAGCTAAGCCTGAAAAAGTGTGCGGGACTTGAAGAGGGAGAGGGAGAGGGAGAAAATGGTGTTCCAAGCAGCAGGTATATCGTGAACGCTGAGGTGAGAGTGAGCACGGTATATTTTAGGGACAGTGAATTGATTGGAGAGATGAGAATGGAGGGTTTGGTGAGGTACTGAGGAGCTACAGAGTCAGATTGGCGTGAGCAAGCAGAGGAAACTTGGTGTGGGAGGAAAGCTGCTGTAGATTTCTGAGCAAATGGGTTACATCGGATACGAGCGGAGTCACAGGAGCCTATTGTCATAGTGGAGTTGAATGGAGATGGGGGCAGGAGTGCACAACCTAGTCTATCTTTCAGAAAGCAATCATCTCTAAGCAGTTAGCATAACTTCTGTGAGGTGCAGCCTTAACATCTGAAAGCTCAGCTTTTGCAATGAACGACAGTTGCCAACAGATCTTGTGTTCCACACGACAGAAATAAATCAGCCCTGCCATTTTCACAGTCAGCTCTCATGCCTGAGATATAATATATGGGTTTCCCCTACTCATAGCTCCAGAAGTGAGAGTGGGAGGAGGCCCAGGGTTGAAAGGTGCTAGTTTCGGGCTTATAAATACACCTTTCTGTTGAAGAGAGCTGTATGCGTCTCGCTCCTCCCTTTCTCTGTGAGCCGAGTCGCATCCTTCAGCTAACTGGAATTATCACATCATTTCGCTCGACCAAGTTTCCTTGACTTGGCAGTTTTCTGATTGCCTGGTGATCACAGAACATACTCTGTCTTTTGCTGATACAGGGACCTGGGACAGGAGGGAATTTGAAATGCACAAGGCTGTTCTGGGGACCCAGTACAGAGCTGTCCCTGAACTAAGTTTTTTGTTGTTTTGCTAGAGTAGAGAATCAGAGTCTCCTTCTCCCCATTCCTCAGCTGACTCATTTCCCTTTTGCCCCCATGCTGTCTCCATTTTAACCTTGCCCACCTCTGTCAGGCAATCCCTTTGTGCATGTGTCAGCAGAAGCTGTCCACAGGTAGCCTGGGGACCTTATTGAGTGTGTGGCGAGGCTCCTTCATTCCTGTTTGGGAAAATCAAAAGAACATCTCTGCAGTCAACTATACCAAGCTGTGTCCGGAGTATAGGGTACTTAGCAAAACATATTCCCTCAATTTCAGCTCCTTGGAAATATTTCTTAACCCCACTTTGTCACCATGGGCTTCCCAGGCTCAGGGTCAAAGAGACCCTTGTTTTGATTGAGGTTCCCTTACACAATCCTATTAGAGATTCTGAGAAGTGAAGAGGAATTGTAAGGCAATAGTAAAGACCACATTAAATACACAGCTACCCTCATTGTTAAGCCTAGCGCCTCTGCTGCGCTCCCCTTGCATTAACAATCATCTATCAATTGTTATGCAAGAATGGAAGGCATTCAACATTTAAAAATACTTTTTAACTTTGAAGTTTTTATTTTAGAGTGATTTTAGATTAACAGAAAACTTGCAAAGATAGTACAGAGACTTCTCCATATATTCCACACCCATTTTTCTCTCTTAACATCTTATATTAGAATGGTACATTTGTTACAGTTAATAAATCAATGTTGATACATTATTATTAACAGAAGGCCATACTTTATTCAGATTTGCTTACTTTTTACTTAACGTTCTGTTTCTGTTCTAGGATCCCATCTGGATACCAAATTACCTATAATCACTGGCTATTTGGGCTTCTCTGGACTGTGACAATTTCTCAGACTTTCCTGGTTTCTGATGACTTTGTCAGTTTTGAGGAATACTGGTTAGGTATTTTGTAGAATGTTCCTCAATTGGAATTTGTTCAATTTTTTTCTCATAGATTGGGGTTATGGAGTTTGGGGGGGGAAACAAAGGTAAAGTACCATTTTTATTATATCTTATCAGGAGTGCACATTGACTTATCACTGATGATGTTGACCTAGATCACCTGGCTGAGGAGGTGTTTATCAGGTTTCTCCATTTTAAAGTTAGTATTTTTCCCCTTTCAATACTTTACTCTTTGGAAAGAAGTCACTATATGAAACTCACACTTAAGGAGTAGGGAGTTATGTTTCATTTTCTTGAAGGTGGCATATATACATAAATTATGTGTAATTTTTCTGAGCATGAAATTTGTTCTCTTTTATTTATTTATTCAATCATTTGTTTATAACATTATGAACTCATGGGTGTTTATTTTATAATTTGGGTTATAGTCCAATCCCATTTTATTTATTTTGCTGCTTAAATTGTACAGCTTTGGCTATTGAGAGTTCTTTTAGTTGCCTGCTGTGTCTCTTTGGTATAGCCCCATGATTGTAGGATTTTGGTTTGTTTGTTTGTTTCTTTCTGGCACTGTAAGTTGTTCCAGGCTGATCTTAAATATTTCCTGCCTCAATCCTAGAATGAGCCATTTCTTCAAGGAATGCTGGTTCCTGTTATTGGAGAATAGTATTGGAAATCAAGATCTAGGTGCTAGGTGAGAATCAAAACTTTCAAGCACCCAATTCTAACATTTTGTGTCAAGATCCATTAGGTGATAAATATAAATTTTGTAAAAAAACCTTACAAGATAAATATTAATATTTTCTTTTGTAATATAAAAATGGAGTACTAGAGGAGTTAAAGAATTGTCCAAGTTTATATAAACAGCACCAGAGCTAGAATTTGAACCTTGGTTATCCCACTTTAGAACTATAACTCTTAACCACTTATTCTATATTGAAAACTGGTGACATATGAAACAAGATGAAACATTAAGAATGGGTTCACTGGATTCACATGAACATGATTTCAAATATCACCTCTTTTTTGTGTGCACCTATATTGTAAGGTTGTTAGATTCATACATACAAAGCTTTTAGCACAATGCCTGGCATGTAGTAAATGTTTGATAAATTTTAGCATCAGCTATATAATCACCAACTTTATTGTCTTCATTATCTGCATAAGCTTCTGCTTCCATTCCCCATTCTTCAACCACCTATTACAGGCATCCTGAAATGTCCCTATCTTGGTCTTACAGAAAGGATAAATTAACAAGACAAATAATTCACCCATGAGTTCCCAATACCACTGAACACGAAATTTAATATATGACTTAATTACTTTTTAACAATGTAATTTTTTTCTCCTTCCTATGAAGTAATGGAAGGAAAGTATGGAAAAGGTATAAAAAAGGAATATTGGAGAATAAGTAGGCTTAACTTTGACTAAAGTGACCAGATGTCTTGAATTGGTTTGCAAGATGTCCCCAAACTCTTTTTCTTAGAATCTATTCAAACTTCTTTCCCTATCATCTATTTATCACAGTCTTCTGTCTCTACCTGAAGGTGCGTGTGACTGTGCACAGATATATATATCCCACTGCCCTCTTCCTCTTCTATGTAAACACGGAAAAACTGCATGCTGGTAAAGGAGGGAATGTGAGGATTCATGGCAATCGCTGGGTCATAAAGATTAGCGACCTTCATTAACTCTGGTGGTATCATCCTTATTTCCTAAATATTAACCTTAAGTTATACACAGCAATCGTTTACAACCCTACTTAAAATATAAGTCTCCTATCATTTTTACTTTAGCTTAGCAGTATCCTGAAAGACCTGTTCACAGAGACATGCTTTAAACAAATAGATACTGACCCTGGATAAAACGTGAGCAGAAAAGGAGAGAGAAAGCAAAGTTTTGCTAATGAACGGAGGTTAGGATTTTCTTTTCTTTCAAGTGTCCTGTTTAGGGATTAAGGACCTCTGATCTAAAGAAAGAGATCAGAGGATCGTTGAGATGCAGGGCTTATGCAAGGTCACCCATTTCAACTTGAATTCTTCTAATGCAGGGGAGGTGATCAGGAGAGACTACACAAGCAGGGCAGGCCTGGCTGACTGCTACATTATTTTCCTGATAAACTGAAGGTGTCTTAGTCACAGTTTACCAGTGGCCAAACTCAGCATCTGGCAGTGGCAGAATAATAACATGGAACAATTAGGAATCTGCAGAGAGCTGGGTTCAGGTTGAGGAGTGAGCCCTGATTCACTGTTCTCATTTCTTGTTACTCCTCACTGTAGCCAGTGCCATGTTCCTGGCTGCCCCTTAAACATCACCTCTGTTCTGCTTTGACGTGGAGGAGGTGTGCCCCAACAGAGCCCCTGGGGAGCTTCTGATGGCAGCCAAGGCTGGTATTTAAAGAAACAGGACAAAAGAGGAGAGAAAGAAAAAGGGGAAGGAAGGGACACAGAATGAAGAAAAAGGAGTGGAAAGTTGTATAATTGATCTTCATTAATTGTTTAATATAGAAAGAAAGTGTGGGAGTGCATAGATGGATACCAGTCAAGGGTGCACTCTCTCTCTCTCTACTTCTCTTTTCTCTGATACTTTCTTCCCTAGAATCACAGAAATATTAGTGCTGAGAATAACCCAGATCATCTAAGGCAATCCCCCCTTTTTTTTAAACAGAAGAAAACTTGATTCCTAAGAAATGGACCTCATTTGTGAAATGATTGCAAAGCCAACGTTTAAACTCATGTTTTCTGATTCCCACCATAATGTGTAGGTCTATCCTCCCCATAGTCTGCTATGTCCTTTTTTGTCTTTCTCCTTCTCATCCTACAACCACCCCTAACCACACACAGAGTTAGTCCTATATTTGTTCCTGTTTCTGCTATATTTGCAACTTAACTTATGGATGGAAACATGGAGCCTCACTGATTTCTGGCAGAGCTCTGCCTCATGTGCTGACAAACACTCCCTGGCACTGGGCACCTGTCCAACAGCAGGTGCCTTGCTCGGCAAACGGCTCTGTAGTTGCTTCTCAAAGGTGGCAGGTTGAAGTCCAACGCTGTCTTTCTGCTGCTTCGAGGTTATGATCTACCACCAGCATTTCTCTCACCAGGTGAAAAGAGGAGAGACAATTACAGCCAAGGTTAGCAACACTAGACATGGGAGGTGGCCATAGGGAGCATCTGTGACAGCTTAGGGATTCTTAGCTTGATGGATGGGTAAGAAGATAAGATGAGACATTTGAACTTGTTTACATAGGACTATTGTCCGTGAACCTGAGTAGGCTGACCTTCAGGTCATGATGAAATGTCTATATGTTTTCTCAAGTTAAGAGTGAGCTACAAGGTGAGGCTCCGAAGGCCTAAATTTACACCATTATAGGGCTCTTGGGGACAAATTATTCTTGTTTAATAATATGCATTCACTTTTGTACATTACACATTAATTTAGACACACATAGAATATGTGTGACGTTTATAGTTATAGATGAGCAAATGAAAGGTAATCAACACAAGGCTTAAAGTTTGTAAGAGGCATATTGCCTTAAAGTTAATAAAAGGTTATAGGCACACAAAAGGAATGGTAGGACACACCATGAGATAGATGTCACAAAGGCAGAAAAGCACAAGGCATGTGTAAAGGCAGTGAAAAAAAAATTTTTTTTGAGAGCTCCTAAGGGTTTTGGTAGGGGTATAATGAAACAAAATGTTGAAAAATATAAAATGCAGACTTCAAATGTCTAAAAGAGGTTTGTCTTCTTAGATTGGTGATCCAATGAAAGTATTATTTGTTAGGGGAGTCATTTGATTTAAGAACCATTTAGAAATATTAATCCAGCAGCATGCAAATGATTCATCAGAAATATTAAAGGTCAGAGACAATGGGTTCAGTTAGAAAAGTTTGTCAGTTATCCAAAGATAAGAAGTCGTAGTACCTAAATTAGGGTGGTGGCAGTGAGAAAGGAAGGTAAGGATGGATAGATGGGTGGATGGAAGAAATATTGCACATAAATAATGGATCAGCTCTGGCAGTGAATTTACTTCATGGGACCAAGGAGAAGGGGTTAATTATGATGTACAGGTTATATGTGAGAATGATCTGACTGCCACATAATTCTCCCAGTTCTGTCAAAGGGGCTAATTTTTTGGTGTGATCAACTCATAGGGTTTGACCTTTGCTGATTAGGAAAATGGTTGCATAACTGAAAATATGAGGGAAAGCCAAAAAGCAAAGGTATTTCACAGGACAAAGGAGGTAATTTTACAGGACAAGCTATACATAATGGCAGAATATGCATAGAAGGCTGGGGGAAAGGCAGCACCAATGTTCAGAAAAAACAGCAAGGTTGGAGAAGAGATGATATATTGAAAGTCGAATGTGTGCAGAGCAAAGAGCAGGAGTCTGTGTTACACCCTCCCTTAAAGGTTAGGAGGGAGAAAAAGTAAAGTTTTCAGAGATGGAAGAGTTTAAGAAATGGGAAGAAAAATAAGATTCCATTCTGCTGGGGACAAAATCTGAATCACAAGGAATTAAAGACAGAGGAGGTGTAGACATGGAGGTAACAATTATAAACTAATTTTCAAGAGCAGAAAATTAATTACATCCACAGTGAGGCATGTAAAACATTCCTACTTGGGAATGAGAATTGGGCTACCCTCTTATTTCAAATCCCATCCCATGTTGACTTCACTTTTTTATTTGCCTGCTCTGCAATGCAGTTGGCCCTCCGCATCCATGCATTCAACCAACCACCATGGACTGAAAATGTTCAGGAAAAAAAACCAATAAAAATAACAATGCAATAATAAAAAAATACAAATTTTAAAATACAGTATACCAACTATTTACATACCATTTACATTGTATTAGGTCTTATAAGCAATCTAGAGATGATTTAAAAGTACATGGGAGGATGTGCATAAGGTATATGCAAATACTATTCTATTTTATATAAGGGACTTGAGCATCCACAGATTTTGGTATCTGTGGGGTCCTAGAACAAATCTCCCACAGACACTGAGGGACAACTTCACCTGTATGCGAGATTTGACAAATGGTCAGATTTATATTTTTCTGTATTCTAGGAAACATATACTGAGTCCAGAGAGTCTCAAATAATTTTCTGTCCCTGTAGACTTACTTCTGTCTTGCCTGGGGAAGCTGATTCCCATAGATTTGTGAGATAGACTCCGCTTGTGGGGTATGTTTGGTCCTCCATTTGCCATGTGGAGCCCACCAAGCTGTATCTTATTTTTTCTCTCCATTGGGTCTTGTTTATGTCTTTTGGCCTTCACAACAACTCAGGAGTTGGCAGGCCAAACAATTATGCCCACTTCACAGAGAGGGAAACTGAACATCTAGTGAAGGTTGTATAATGAACACACACAGGAACCCAGACTTACATTCATATTTCCTGACTTCTCACCCAGTTCTCTTCTCTTGACCACACGTTGCACAAATCATCTTTCACGGAAAATCCCACAGTCCTCTCTCTCACAAATGGAATATAGTCCTTGAGAGCACCAGCTTCAGCGTCACACAGACTGAGTGGTTGGTTCCAATTCTGCTGTGTGGCCTTGCAAAGGCTATATATAAACTGCTTGAATTTTAGTTTCATCACCTGGAAAATATTGAGAATAATAGTATGTCATCATAGGGCTGCTTTAAAAATCAAATAAAATTATGGTACAGATAATGCATAGGAACCACACACAAAGGTTAACAGCAATGAAATTATTTATTTAGGCTCTACGTTGATATTTGATCATAAGCTATCGGTCACAAGTGTTTCTTTTAAAATTCACACAGTGTGCCCTTGAATGTCCTTTTACAATGAGCAGAATTTGCAATTCAGGGAAATAAAATATGTTTTCAGAGGCAAGTAATTTATATACATCTATTGGAGCTTAAATAATAAATTCAGATAAATCAAGAAACTGTAGTATTATTGATTAAATAATCCTTAGTTAAAACAAGCTTATTTTAGTCTTGAGGCTTGATGTTTTTATTCTTGCTTTGCCTTTTTCCTCGTCCTTATTTGTCCTTTTCCTTTCCTTTTAAGCCATGGCACCTTGCAGTGTAATTCTTGCCCCTCACAAGTAGGAAAGACTGTCAGATCTCAAAGCCAATGTTAACAATGGAGAGGGAGGGATAGAAATCTCACTGAAATGTAAGTGCCATTATTAATTACTGGCATTAACGGTAAAAAGGAAAGTAGAAAATTGCAGGCAAGGAAAGCAACTTCTGGTTTTAAAAGTTCTGCCTATGTCTCCATGATCACAGCTTGAAGTTCCTTTTCTTACAGGGGCAGGGTGAATGGGACTGGACACTCAGTGTGGTTTGGTGCCTTCAATAAATGCTAAACTCGTAATGTTCCACTGGTTCTAAGGTATAACCAGAATGTACACCCATTCCTCACCTATGCCTCCTCCTCCACCACCCAGAGGATAGGAGGATCATTGCTAGAGGCAGACACCATTATTAGTCCTGAGATCTAATCAGGAAAGCACTGTAATGGGCTCTTTCAGCAGTAAACTGTGTCTTCTAACTCCGGCCAATGAGACAGTCATTTGCGGGGCGGGGAGTGGGGGAATCTCTAACCTCTGGGAGTCACTGAATGTTTTAAGGATTGATTAATAGATGTGTACATCTATTAATAGATGTTTTTTTGTCTTCCCTGACAAAAGCCAAATTATGAGATATTTTTAAAGGCCCCATATCTGTCTGATGAAGTTTTGTCAGCAGTACCAGATAGATACAAGCTCCTAGCAGCTACTGAAGTCAGTTAACTCTGACATCTTGCTTTTGCTCTTCTATTCCCAAGCTATGTCAGGTTTTGAGAATCTGCCCTTCTAGATTACAAGTTTCTTGCCTGCAAAGTTAAGTGGTCTCAGAACCACCCAAGGAGAACTGAAGGTATTTTAAACAAGGGCAGAGGAGCAGCACTATTAAGGAGATTCTACAGCACTTAGGCACTGGCCTTTCTTTTTTTTAATAATGGGAAAGGCAATCTCTTCATTGAACATTGGAGAAACTCGTGTTTCCGTACAGGACAAGATGAGGGATGTGAAATATATGGATATGAGAGAATGAGGAAAAACTGAAGTTAGAGACTAAAAAAAAAAAGGTGCAGCTGATACTTCATGAAAAGTCATGTGACAGGCTTTGTAGGAAGTTTGAGTCTTGCTCATTCGCTTGGCAACGCTTCATAAGGAAGGAACTGTGGGCCCTCCTGGGGAATGAAAGGAGGAAAGATAATATTAATAGTTGCTTTCAAAGATTTCCCGATACTTTTATTTTAGAATGGTAGAACCAAAAGCAACCTTGGATAGCAAAGAGCTCAAACCTCTTCACTTTTCAGATGAGACAACTGAGACACAGGGAGGTGATGTCATTTGCACATTTTTTAGCAAATTTGCTAGTCAAATCAAGGCTAAAAAGCTGACAGCCCCCATAACTCTTACTTCGTGGCTCTTTTTTACCACTCTTGTCACGACTGAGGTGTTTATAGGTTTTTTGTTCCAAATTTCTTCCAGAAATATATTTTTCTCTCCTCTTCACTTAGGGAACATAGCAAAGACTAGAGACTTCTTCCTACCCAGCCCTTGCTACTATTCATTGAATTCCTTTTATCTCCTCTGTCCTCCACACAAATTTTTACAATGCTCATACTGTGGTTTCCCCTTAAAATGAATCTTGAAGTTGTACAGTCTGATCAAAGAAACCCTGACTGCTCTGCTTATTGGGAGGGGACTGCAAGGACCCCCTTCTTGCTTGTGTCAGAGGGCAATTCTGTGTTAATCAGAGGGATCCTTGACTCAGTGAACTCCCAGGAGAATCAGGGTGCACTTGAACATTCCTTCAGTGCCACCTACATGGAGCATGCCTAGGTTACATCTACCCAATGTAACCCTCTCTGATTTGGGTCACCAGATACTCAAGACCTTGACTTAATTAATAAACATGCAAACAGAAACATGTTTGTGTCAGATAATGTGATTGCCATTCTTCCTTTATGTCTTTCCAGTATTTTAGTCATTTATTAGAATTTGAATCACTTTTTTGAATGAACATGTATATTTTCTTTTGTTGACTATCTGGGACAAATGTGCTACAAATACAATCAAACACTATTTGATATTAATCCCTTAAATTCACAAATCTATAATTTTGTATATGCTTTGAAATTGAAGAGGCATAAGGTTTTATTCTTCATGAGTGCACCATAAGGTTATTTGGTAATGATGTATTCAGTAAAGTAGTGATAATCATGACAATAATACATTTATAACTCTATTTATCTGTTATAAATTCATTAGAACAGTTGGAACCCGGTTGGTCAAGTGTGCAATAATTTACCATTAAAATCAAAATGTCCCTAAATATCACATTTCATAATATCAGGAAATTTAATCAATTCTTATTTCTTTTTTTTTAATTTCAGAATATTATGGGGGTACAAATGTTTTGGTTACATGGATTGCTTTTGTACTGCTTGAGTCAAAGATATAAGTGTGCTCATCACCCAGACAGTGTACATTGTACCCATTAGGTATGATTTAACCCATTCCCTCCTCTCTCCTGCCACCTGCATGATTTCAATTGGGTTTTACTTCCATCTGTGCACATGAGTGCTGATTGGTTAGTTCCAATTTACTAGTGAGTACATGTGGCGTTTGTTTTTCCATTCTTGTGATACTTCACTTAGGAGGATGATCTCTGGTTCCATCCAGATTGTTGCAAAAGGTATTAATTCATTTTTTATGGCTGAGTAGTACTCCATGGTATACATATACCACATTTTATTAATCCACTCATGAATTGACGGGCACCTGGGTTGATTCTACATCTTTGCGATTATGAATTGTGCTGTAATAAACATTTGAGTGCAAGTGTCTTTTTGATAAAATGACTTTTTTTCCTTTGGGTAAATACCTAGTAGTGGGATTGATTCTCATTTCTGAAGTATTCCAGGAATGGTGTGTGTGTGTGTGTGTGTGTGTGTGTATTCCTATTCATTGTATAGTATAATTATTGCAGAATAATAAAACAGAATAATATCATTTAGTGTTTTCAGTCATGGTGTAAACTTTCTGGTGGATGAAAAACTGCAACTTTGGCATGCTCACATATGTTGTTCATACTGAGATAAATTGAATATCAGATCCATGCTTGTTTATTTTATAACCTGTGGCTTCTGGATACCTGTATCAGCCTTTGGTATGCTCTGCAATATATATGTGAGTATTATGTTATTCTCTATGATTGATACATCCAGGATTGAGTGGCTCAACCACAATGTAATAAAAGGGAAAAACAGTAAAAGTGGGCAAGGTCTTAGGTAAAACTTGTAGAGATCATATAACAAGTTGTAGATAAGTAAGTGGGAGAAGCAAAATTGATTTAAGCCAGAGTACTGAAAAATGATCTGCTAGTGATTGCTAAATATCATCATGTCTGAGGAAACATTTGAGTAGCCTTAGATGTGGGCCAAGGCCTTTACATACTTTAATCAGTGCTGCATTATTGCACACCATTCGTACAACTTGAGAATTTGAAAATAATCAATGGTCCCTGTTCCCTTCATCTGCCCCGTATCTTGTTACCTTGGCAACAAGTAGTACATGATTTTAAGAATTTCTAGAATGATAATAATGGTCCACTTCAAAAGTGTGCTTCTAGGTGAATAAGCTTAAGAATAAAAAGGAAAAAGAAACCTAAAGATAACCAAAAAAAAAAAGAAGTTGAATGACAACATAAAGGATTGGCATTTCCCGTTTAGAGGGTATTGTAAAAGCAGCTCCAGAGCTGCCGGTAGAATGCTCCGGATGCCAGGCTCTTCACAGGCCATTCAGGGACAGGAGAATCATTCCATTGTCCTCTCACTCCACTACTGGATTATTTGGAATTGGTCTTATGCTGGTTGCTCAGAAGGACGAGGAGCAGGAGGAACAATAGCAGAACATGATATGCTGGAGGATAGAGAGAGAGGAGGATATGCTGAAGGAAGTGATGATGCATGTGCTGATGATGGGGAAGATGCCAGAGGAGGCGATGAGAAAGGAGGAAGGAAGCTAAGAAGAAGGAAAGTATGTTACTCATCAAGCTGATTTAACTGGCAAAAAGAGGGGAATCATTTCTTTTCATTTTTCATTTCATCTTCATTTCATTTTTTTTCTGTTTTTTTGAGACAGAATCTCACTCTGTCACCCTGGGTAGAGTGCAGTGGCATCATCATACCTCACTGCAACCTCAAACTCCTGGGCTCAAGTGATCCTCCTGCCTCAGCCTCCCGAGTAGAGTAGCTGGGACTACAGGCGTGTGCCACCACGCCTGGCTAATTTCTCTATTTTTAGTAGACACAGGGTCTCACTCTTGCTCAGGCTGGTCTCAAACTCCTGAGCTCAAGCGACCCTCCTGCCTCGGCCTCCCAGGGTGCTAGGATTACAGGCATGAGCCACTGCGACCAGCTGGGAATTATTTCCTAATTGTGTAAATTCCCTTCTTCAAGGACATGAGTGAATGCAAACACAGAGTTATAGAAGTCCAGCTTATTCAGTGTACCACTACATATTCAAGTATATGCTAATGCCTGACATTCAGGAAGTGTTTTAAGCTGAGAATATGGCCTTGTTTACCAGAGTAAAAAATATGCAATGTGAATTGATTTAGTTTAAAGAATGTGTACCCAAATCTTTGGACTATTTAGTAATGACTTGTGTCATCATTTTTGACAAATAACCCAAACATTTTTTGTTACCTAATATGAGCTTGTTATTTTGTGTGCTCGTATTCTCATTTTAAAAAGTAAATATGCCTAGGTTTAAGTAGGTATTTCAAGCGTTCTCGCATGGAAAGGACTTTTGTCAGGTATTCACTGTTGAAAAATAATGTAAAACTATAAAAGAGAAGGATAATTGATATCATTTGTGTTTATATGGGCAATCTTATTTATATTGTTGGTATTGAAAAATAAGAATAAAATACATAGTGGGTAGATTATATATTGTTAGCTTCCGCTGTTCCTTATTTTTTGAGTTGTTAAGTTTGTAGGAACAAGTTTTGACCTAAGATAAAGCTAAATTCTGTAATTGTGAGCCATCTTGTAACAGATTTCTGCAATCTGTATGAATACAAAGAGTTTAACTAAAACTGAAGGCAGATTGGATTTTATATGCACTTTAGCATCATCATTTAAGGCTACGTTCACCTAGCTTGCATAGTTCTTATAGACCAGGTGCTGTACAACTTTCTAGATCTTGTTGCTGGCTTCAGGCTAGAGTCTAAAATAAGGGAGAAGAGGAGACAGCTGGAAAAACACTTGAGAAAAGTCAGGAATCTTCACTCTAGTCCCTCCCGGGCCAATACATTTTTCTGCAAATTTGAGAATGTCAGTAAGTTTTCTGGGCCTTGATTCCCTGTTTACCCCATTACATGTTTATAATGAATGATGTCTAAGGCCCTAGGTGTTTTTGACAGTTAAAGTGACTGTTGCAAATCGCTCTTGATAGGATACAAAATACTGTCCAATCTTTGTGAGAAGTGAACTGCGATGGACACCTCCTTACCCAGCTAAATTAGTGGATCTCATGTCTCTTTCTCTCAACTACTTCATGAATTACCCTTAGTAATTATGCCATACCTAGCCAAGACTATCAAAACTTAGCAAATTACCTGACCTGATTTTGAAGGTGTTGTCATCCAAGACCATATGCTATTATCTGCTAAGTCATAGACATTATTTGTAAATATTTTTATGTAGTTAATCTATCCAGTGTCTTTAGTTGATCTACTCTGCCTTTTAATTTCTACATTGCCTCTCACTCATTAGTAATTTTCTTGCAATCTAAAAGCAACACTTAGCACTCAGAAGCTCCACTCTGATGGCCAGCTGGAACATCATCATTTAGTGCACTGTTGATGGGTGGGTCAAGCCAGTATTTAAAAAATGAATAAAAGTTAAAAACACAGAGGTGCAGTGAAGAATATTTTCTTTTAGCCTTTAAAAATAAATCTAAATTTCCCCTTACCTTGAATATGTGCATGACACAGAAACTCACTTCTAAATAATAGAAGTGAGTATGAAGAGGAAAACCTAGTAACTTTACAATGGAGAAATCTAACAAACACTATCCTAACCAGGTTATCACAGTTAACATCACCAGTGAAAAGCCATTTTGATGTCATGTAACCATGATAGGATGTGATGAGGAGGGCATGCTGACTGTCTGGTACTCTTCCATAAACCTAGAACCCCAGTATAATCGTGAAGAAAAATATAAGGCAAACCTATTTGAGAATATTCAACAAAACACCTGACCAGCACTCTTCAAAACTGTCAAGGTCATGAAAATCAAGGAAAGGCTGAGAAAGTATCACAAATAGGAGGAGACTAAGGTGACATGAGGGCTGAAGGCAATGTGGCATCCTGAATTGGATTCTAGAACAGAAAAAAAGACATTAGCAGAAAAACTGGTGAAATCCGAATAAAGATAGCATTTTAGCCAATAGTAATATACCAATGTTCAATTCTTAGTTTTTGACTATTGTGCCTTGGCTATATAAGACGTTAACATTAAGGTTAACTGGGTGAATTGTATACAGGAACTCTGTTTATGACCTCTTAAGCTTGTGTTTATTGTGAAAAGAATAACCAAGTTAGGCTACAGGTGCCTGTGTTAGTTTGCTACAGTTTCCATAACAAAGTACCACAAATGGAAAGGCTTTTATAACAGAAATTTACCTCACAGTTCTGGAGACTTAAAGTCCAAAATCAAGGGATCAGCACATTTGGTTTCCTCTGAGTTGTGAGGGAAAGATCTGTTCCAGGCTTCTCTCCTTGGCTTGTAGATGTCCGTCTTCTCCTTGTGTCTCTTTATGTGGCCTTGCCCCATGCCTGTCTGTCACAATCCAGTCAGCCATATTGGACCAGGGCCCACCCTAATTGCCTCATTGTAACATGATTACCTCTGGAAAGACCCTGTCTCCAAATAAAGTCATATTCTAAGGTACTGGGAGTTAGCACTCCAATATATCTTTTTTGGAAGGACACAATTTGACCCATGACAGTGCCTCAGAGTTCTTTAGCCTTTTTCATTCTGAAGGTACCTTGGTTCCTCCCTCTTTTTTCCCCCACATTTAATATATGACTAAACCTTACCACTTTTGCTTACTGAGTGCTGCTCAAATACATGTCCTTTTCCTCTGTACCATCACCATTGCCACTCCAGTCCAAACAACTGTAAGAATTTATCTGGACTAGAGAAAAGCCACCTTGCAAGCAGAGTCCTCTTTTCACAGTGCAGTTCACATATGCTTAAAAACCTTCCAAGTCTTCCCGTTGTTCTGAGAATAAAGACCAAAATCTCAATCAGGGCCTTAGGACTCTGTGTGACCTACCGACCTATTAGCCACACCATAGACTGTTTTCTGCCTCATTCTCTCTGCTCAGGCAGCACTAGCCAACTCCACATCTTCATGGAAAGCAGGAGCTTCCTTCTGCTATGGCATTGGCTTGTACTGTGCTTCTCTCCCCTAACTTCCCCACCCACCTGGTTGCTTCCTCTTCCTTCCAGGCATCCATGCATCAGGACCATCTCTCTGGTATCCCCCCAGACCAGATCAGGACCCCCATTATATATTGTTTCAACAAACTATATTTTTCCTTCAGAGCATTTATCACATTTCAAAATTTTGTATTTATGCAATTATTTTATTGACTTCTGTCTCCACCATCAGACTATAAGATGCATGAGGCAGGAACCACATCTCTCTGACTCTCTACCTTATGTTCAGTACCTAGCATAATGCTTGGCTTGTGGTTGCTTCTCAAATTCTTAAATTAATTAATATACCTATTGATTTATTTGCAATTTATATTATTCAGTTTGACACATCATTTCTTATCCTGACCATTTATATTGTTACTTGATAAATTTACTAATAATATTTAGTTCACCTTGTAGTTAAATCATTTATGTCAAGTCAGTCATACATGCTTTAGGGAAGAAAAAGAAATAATCCTTTCTGTGATTTCCTAACCTAGTGATGACAGGAGGCCAAATTTCATTTGTTAGTCTAAATAGAAACTTAAACTTACATAATTTCCATATTTTTAAATTGAGCAATATCTATAAAATTTATTTTGTAGCAATTTCTAAACATTTCGAGAAATAGGCCTGAAGGTATACATCTAAGTATGTTGGAAAAATTTTAAGTTGTGTGGGACTGAGTATAGACTTTCTATTGACCAGTGATTTTGAAGTAGCTATGTTTATTAAAGGTGTTCTTTGAGCCTTTCCTCTACATCATGGAGAGAGATTTAGACATTTTTAGAATACTCATTAGTGTCTGTAGCACCAACAAATCCCTTACAGCAGATGTGTCCTAGAGAAGTTTTTCTATTCTAGGTGAATTGTAATCAAGCATGGCATGCTCTCCACTCAGTGGTTTATTGATTGTGTCACTCTGAAGATACCAGAATCCACTTCTTCAGACAGATCAGAAGGCAAAAATGTTCAGAAAATTTTAATTTCTGGCATTTGAGTACAGGACATGGTTTATATATAATGATGCTATTTGGTGTGTATACAAGATGGAGGGAGAGAGAAGCCTGGCTGCTCATGGAAGAAAAAATTTACTTAAATTAAAATTCAATGTGCCAGAATGAGAATTTTAGTTTGAATAAATATCCTTATCCTTTAATGCATTAATTTAATAAGCATGTAATGAACACTGTGCTGGCCTTACACTCAATCTGTAATATATGACAATAGCCCAAGTGGACAAGTCCCCTGCTCTCATGAGGCTTATATTCTAATGTGGAAACTCTTAATGTGTCAATATGTCAATCAAGTTTATGAGGAATTAATTTTGGTTTGGGGGCAATTTCAGAGATATTGATTCAGTTCTATTCTCTTGCTTGAAGATCTAAGTCTCTAGGTATGTGGCTGAAATCAGTCCTCTCTTGCCAGAAACATACTTGTCCAACAGGAGACAGCCCTGCAGACTAAAGCCAGGAAAGCCAACCCCAGTTTGGCCAGAGGAACGTCTCTTTGGGAGCCTATGCCAGAGCAGAACCCCAGCATTGTGATTGTTTGCTTCTCAGTTGCTCTTGTACTGTTTGAATGAAACTGCTTCCCCTTTGAGAGACAGAGTGTGTGTGCGTGAGTGTGTGTGTGTGCACGTGCACATGCTTGGAATGATATGGAGTTACAGAGCTACTCTGAAACTGGAGCCTCAGTCAGAGTTCTTCCTAATACTTACATTGCCCACCTGTGGAGGAATCAGATGGAAAAGAGAGGTAAAATAAAGCAAATCAAATGACCACCTTCTGGCTGTGGAGTAGTGTGTGTTTGTGTGGAAAAGACTGACATTCTAACCCTCTTGTCTATCTCTCAAATGAGTAATTTTTAAAATTATATCATGTTTTACTTTTCTTATAATTTGATCCTCCAATATGAAATAGGTTGGATAACTTTGTTAATGAGTAATAATGATTTTGTAGAAAAAATAGGACTAGACCGCAGACAACACTGTTCCTCTTTGGGGAGGGCTTATCTTACTCCCCTACTCAGCTGCACGTGAGTGCGCGTGGCCAGGGGTGATGTAACCCTGAGCGTTCTCAGTGCTCAGTGTACTCATGGTACCTGTGATCTGCTTTCCCCTGCCCTACCCACACTTCCCCCTGCACCAAATTCCACCTTCTACCCTTGTGTCTTCATCCTACTTAAGGGCATCTCCCCAGACCAAGTCAATCAAAGGAAATTATATTTGAAAATGTCAAACATGCCAATATTTGATAATGTTTTCCATCTTGTCAAAATACTTCCTTATATGTTGTACTTGATTTTTTAAAAGACTATTTTTTTAGAGGAGTTTTAGGTTTAATTTTCACAGGAAAATTGAGAGGAAGGTACAGAGATTTCCCGTATGCTCCCTGCCTACACACGTACATGGTCTCCCCCACTATCAGCATCCCCTACCAGAGTGGTGCATTTGTTACAATTGATGAACCTACATTGACACCTCATAATCACCCAAAGCCCTTAGTTTATATTAGGGTTCACTCTTGATGTTGTACATTCTTAGGTTTGGGCACATGTACAATGACACATACCCACCATCATAGTATCATACAGAGTATATTCACTATCCTAAAAATCCTCTGTACTTCACCTATTTATCACCCAACTTCCAGCAACTACTGATCACTTTAGTGTCTCCACAGTTTTGCCTTTTCCAGAATGTCATAAGGTTGGAATCATACAAAATGTAGCCTTTTCAGATTGGCTTTTTTCACTTAGTAATATGCATTTAAACTTCCTCCATGTCTTTTCATGGATTGATAGCTTGTTTCTTTTTAGAGCTGAATAATATTTCATTGTCTGGATGTACCACAGTTTATCCATTCACCTACTAAAGACATCTTGGTTTCTTCCATGTTTTGACAATTATAAATAAAGCTACTATAAATATCCATGTACGAGTTTTTGTGTGGACATTAGTTTTAACTCCTTTGGGTAAATACCAAGAAGCATGATTGCTGTATAATATGGTTAAGAATATGTTTAGTTTTGCAAGAAATTGCCTGACTGTCTTCTAATGTGGCTATACCATTTTGCATTTGCACCAGCAATGAATGAAAGTTTCTGTTGATCCACATCCTTGCCAGTGTTTGATATTGTCAGTGTTTTGGATCTGGGCCATTTTAATAGGTTTGTAGTAGTATCTTATTATTGTTTTAATTTGTATTTCCTTGATGACATATGATGTGGAGCATTTTTCCATATGCTTATTTGCCATCTGTATATCTTATTTGGTAAGGTGTCTGTTAAAGTTTTTGGCCCATGTTTTAATTGGCTTGTTTGTTTTCTTATTGTTGAGTTTTAAGTGTTACTTGTATATTTTGAAAAACAGTCATTTATCAGATGTGTCTTTTGCAATTTTTTTTCTCCCAGTCTATGGCTTTTCTTCTCATTCTCTTGATTGTGCTTGATTTTTTACACTGGAAAACAGCAGATGATATAACACTGGTTTTGGTTCTTGGTGCATAGCATGATCCTAGACATGTCAGTGCTTGAAGTCTCCTTGGAGGACTCCAAATGACTAAAAAGTATAACTTTTTTTGGATGGTTAATATCTAGTTGAAGCCTTTCTCTTAACAGCACATCACATGAAGAGTTAAAAGGATAACTTTATAGATATATTTAGAACACTTGAGTTTTTAAAAAATTTGGTATGTGTATGTTTTATTTTCTTTAGGTGTTTTTTTTGAAAATTACATTTTCAAAGAATCAGCCCTTACAAAAATAGCTAATATTTCTAAGAATAAAATCCAATATGTATATTCTCAAAACTCACAAAACCAATTGGAAATGTCTGGTTGTCAGCCAATAGTGTCATGTTCAAGTCAGTTTCACATCAAAGTAATAATCTATAACTAATTGCAAATTCCAATTCTAAATATTACTAGAGACTACCATTGTTATTCTCAACTGTATTGACAGTTGTATAATTGCTGAATTGTACATTAAATTTTCTTTGGGAACTTCTATTTATCAGTTACCACCACAGGACACCTATAAAGATTTGTATTAACTTAGTATTTCAAAACTTCATTATTTAAATGTGATTCATAATAGATACTAGAATAGGAAAGCCTCCAAACGTGCCTAATAACAGGAAAAAATCAGTAAATAATGACTACTAAATGCTTTTCAGTTGTATGTACACATATATAATTCAACTTAACTTTTACCGGTGAAAGTATTACAATGTTAGCTCCCATGCTCTATCAGATCTTCTGTGATAAAGGATAAAGAAATAAATGGAGAAAGTAACATCTGGGTATCTGTCAATTTTTCTGGAAGGCTGTTTCATATAATTTAAAATGACCTAAAATTGGCCAGGATATAATATAAATTTTCACTATAATACCTCATAAACTTGTACTTAAAGTATATTGATAGGTTATTAATTTTTAATTCTTGTTCCATGGAATAAGCCTATTTTGGAGGCTTGGCACAATAGTAACAAGACATATAAACTGGAATCTCCAGTTCAGAAATTTAACTACATTTTTTTTCTATATATAATAAAATCATCAACTTAAATGATAAACGGCTTCCACTAAAAGTTACCACTCCAAAATTCACACAAAGTGAATTAAAATAGGTATGGCAGAAAGTGCACTCTGAAGATAAATGATGAAGGTTATCCAGCAAAAATTGAAACAAGTATATAGGCAAACATTTGTATGCATGAATAAGATATAAGAAATGATTCATTAGGATAATTTTATGTACATCTTATATACAACTTAAATCAAGTGCAACTTAAGCCACAGTAAAGTCAAATGAAATACTAAGTAACATTCTTACAAATTAGTCACTCTTAGAAGTTCTCAAAAGAATAGTAACTGAGTAACACTATTCTAAGAAATGCACTTTTCTTGGTCAATCATTTCTGTTTTAACTGAAAACACATCTACCAGCATGTTTTGGAATTTCTGAATCTTCGACTTTCAAGGAACAACAAGCATTCGCCACTTTGATTTTTTTTCATTCACCTCCTAAGCTTCAGTGTAAGTTCCCAGTTGATGTTACCCTAATAAGAACACACACCATGCTCCATTTTGTTTGTCAACTGCTGTGCTTTCCATTTGCAAGAGGAACTTGCTGCAGAACTCTGCCATCCATATTGACAAGCTATAATACTGTTCAGTTGGCAAGACACAAGGTTACTTCTTGAGGTTATGCTAAGTGGCAAGACACCCATTTTCTTAAAAAAGATTTTTTTTAAAATCTTGATTAATTATTAGACACTATTTGGAGATTGCAATGTTTGCATAAGCTATTCTTTAGGAATCATTTACTCTACCCCTAACCCTATTCTTAAGGATGGCATGTTCCTGCATAACAGCCGCAGAATATAGGCTTTTGTCTTTTATTTCGATGACACTTAGCAGATTCCCTTCATCTGACATGTATGGCACTGCTTCTCTGCTTTCTTCTTGACAAAAATGAATGCTGGCCAAAAAGTGCCAAAACCAAAATAGCAAAATAAAAATATTTTTAAAGTGGTACAATTTCAAAACTGGGCACATGGATGAGAAATGAAAAATGAATGTCATTCAAATATGTTCTGACCTAAACCTTTAAAATAACTTGCAGCTCTTTTAGTGGGAGGGAGGACATGATTGTTCTGGCAAATCATATACAGGAGAGACAGTTTCTACGAGGAGAAAGGGGGATGGCAAGGTGTGGAAAGGGTGAAGGCCCTGTGGCTCATTTGTGGTAGGGCCACCACTGAGCTGCCCAAAATGTGTGAAGCCGAAACTGAGGAGCCAGTCTTCACAACTGACAATCAATTAAGCCTCAAGAAATTAAGAGAAAATATAAGACGTAGGACAGAGGGAAGGTTTTCTCCCCTTTATAATCTCCAAGATGCAGGTTATTTGTTTAAAGATTAAAAGATCGCAAGTCATATTCATGTTTTTTTTGGTCCTTACCGGTTTTTTGTTTGTTTGTTTGTTTTATTGAAATAAATATTGAGTTTTAAAAATCAGATTTATATTTAAATTTTCTTGACAAATCCAATCCCTATTAACATCATTTCTGGATGGTTACAGTCCCTGATGAAAGGTGTCCCTATTATACTGTTTAGACTGTTTAGACTGTTTAACTTTGCCATAATCATCCTGTTCACTTGTCTTCTACCCAACCCACTTCATAGAGTCAGCTTATTTGCCTGACCTTTGTAGGGATTTTGGTTTTTAATACCTCTAATAATTACCAGTATCACTTCCAGCTATAAAATCTGTTATCCTTTGATACTGAGCTGGTCTTCCTCTTGTGTGGAATCCCATTAGTAATGGTTCTCTGAAATATGATCTGTTCAGTTTGTAAACTTCTGGGTTGTAAGGACAGTGTATATTTAATTTGGTCTGCACTGCATGTGTCATAGCACCTTTTGTAGGTGCTTTTCCATGAGCATGTTTGTTTTCTTCTTGTTTCCTTTTTACAACTTCATCTTTATCAGCTTTTTTTAGTGACTCCATTAGCAATGCATTTATCATTGCCCCTCACAGGCTGCTCCCACATTTCAGGGTTTCTGAAGCTTTGTGAGGTGGAAAGTTGTCACAAACCACAATGAGCACTTAACCTAATGTATGTGAGTAGTAGGATTTATTAAAATTTAAATTGACCAATTGATTTCATTTAGTTGTACACCCTGATTCATTTTAATCTATAGGCATATTTGCATGGGCTAATTTGCATGGCCAATACGCAGGTGCACATCCATGCATATTTATTTTAAGTAATTTAGAATGTTAAGTTTGTAGATATGATAATGCAATTTTAAGTTTAGAAAAATCACGATGTGGAAGTCTGGCAGTGTTGGGAGTCTGTAGTATTCAGTGATACATGTAGCAATTTAACTGTTACCAAAAATGGCTCTTCAGTTATAAAAAATACAATATTTATATTACTTTTATTATTCTAAAATATAACACTTTATACATGATTTTTCATATTATGATATTTTACCTAATCCTCCCCACAAAGTCAAGGAAAATTATATTTTCTAAAATAGAGAAAGAATAGTTTAAATTAATATGGATCTAACTTTCTTTTTTTATGTCAGACTGATATGATATAGGATAAAACAGATACAAATGGTGCTTCTCCAGATGAAGGAAACTAAAGAACTCAGAGCCAGGTTCATTTGGCGTCCGCTCACCTCTCTTCTGTCCACATCCTGGGGCCTCTGAGTACTTCCTCAAAGATCTGATTGAAACTACTGGGTTAGATAGTGTCTGATATTCTTTTAAATGAACATTCTGTAAATCTGAATGTCATTTCCATGTATCTTAAATTTCTTATGTGATGTAATTTGATGTCAATAAGTGTGTTTAAGAATGTATTAACTATAATTTTTTTCTGATGGCCAAAACAAGAAGCATATTACATTATTAAATTGGTCTTTAGAGTAGGATTTTTTCTTAACATTTTTTGGGATTAGTGAAATCGACTAAAGTGATAAACAATCCTGTATGTGCACATTTTCCAGTTTAAATACTAGAATTCCTGAAGACCAACTTTCCAAATTTGATCTGAAGGCTATTATGTCTCACTTTCTAGTCCTACTATTACTTTTGTGCTGTCATAAAGACTTAGTGATGTCCCATCAAGACCCATTAACCATTCTCTTGAGCTGGAATGATATGAAACCTGCCTGAATCCTTTAGCTTTTTATAATCTCTTTTCAATAACTAGTCTTATATTTTAAAACCAGTGGAAAACCTATTTTAGTGGTGCAGATAAGCAATGCAAAGCCTATATCTTGACTATACAAGAAAGTATGGGGAAAAGGGGGTGGGGAAGCCACAAGAAAAGTTAATGAAAACATTTGGAGGAGTCCAAACTAAAAATAATGATATCCCATGTGCCCCCCTAAACCACCAACATGTTGTGTATTAGCCCAAGAGCCCAGGGCTTCTCTCTTCTGACAGAGAAATTGGTACCCCAGTCAGTGAGTTAGTCAGGGAAGGAACCATGGAAATCACTGGTACATGTTATATATGAATAAAAAGCATTGATATTGGATGAAAAATATTTGATACACAGTCTTGTTTCCCTCTTTAAAATTGGGCATATTAATATTTTATTTTCACCAACTTGTGGGGAAGGTATATATTATTGATGAGATCATGTTTTGTAGAGTTTCAGGATTTCTGACTTTTCCAGGTCTATCATCTCCCCAACAACATAGTGAAAAGAACACTTGAAAGAGAATCCCCTAAGATTCCAGGGTGCAATAATAATGAAACAACAGATTGAATGAATGTTTTTTTAATTTCTATCTTTCCTAGCTCTGTCATCCTTTTGTCCTCTTCTCCCCTCCACCACACTCCCCCTCTACTGTTTGTTGAACTGTGATCTAAGAGCTGGTACAAAGAAAGGGCGGTTGCTTTGCAGAGATATTTGCAGAACTTTTAATAAAAACTGTGGGAGAGAATCATTCAGAGAGTAGACCTGTGCTCCTCTCCGTCTTCCAATCACCTGAACAATGTGAAGGAAGAACGAAGAGATGGCTGGTGCTCTGTCTGAGGAGCACAGGCAAATTCTCTTTTACTGAAGGGGTAGAGATTGTCTATCATATATGGCTCTAGTTTTATACATAACTAAAAATGGACTAAAAGCAATGATATCAAGTCTTAAGACAAACACTCATTTCATCATCAAGCCACTTAAATATCCTCTGTAAGTCAAACACAGAGCAAGAGGGAAAGACTCCACAGGTTTCCTTGTCCTGTGATTGGATAACACAAGGCTCCAATGCCATTTTGTGCATATCTGTTGCACAAAATCATTTTCTCAGGTAATGTTTTTCAGCAGTCATTCTAGCTCACTCCTCATTATCTTCTAGCTGTTTGGGGCTGGGATATTGACAAACAGGGGAGACGGATGTGGACAGACAGACAGTCCCTTGCAGTGCCCTAGTCTGGAGGCCTGGGGGAGCAGTGCAGGGTGCAGATTACAGGGGGATGGGTCATAGTGTTATCATACACTCATCTGCATAGCAACTCCGTTTCTCTCTATCCATCTGTGCCCAGTCACCTTCACCCGGCGGCCATGTGAACCTGAGGATGTTTGGGGAATTACTGCAGTGCTGACTGTATGATTTGGGGTCCAGATACCCCTTTCATCATCTGGTATCTAGAAGTGCTCTAAGAATATGTAAGCTCTCCCCTCTGGAAAATAAATAAGTTAAAATTTGTCATGTTTTCCTTTGGTTCATCTTGCCCTGAAATATTAAGTTCCTTTGCTATCCAAAACCATAGATTATAGCTGTAGTCAAACATTGAAGCTATATTTTCCCTGTATTCAGGGAAAATTACAGCTTGAAACTTAAGTGTATCTCAAATTGCTTGATGTAAACAATTCCAATGCCCAGGGAGTAGTAGGGTAGAGGATAATTATACATCTGCCTAGTATTTTTCCATTTTCAATATTCTTTTTCCTACTTGGACAAATCTTTATCTCAACTATAGACTAACAAATTATTAAAAAATCACACACAGCTGATGAGTGGCCATTCAACCAAGTCAGGTGGGCCAGTTGTTAGGCCCAAAATGTTTCCTGACTTAGTTACTAACTCCCAGAGATGCATGGTTGTCCTTTTCATGACTCTGTCCTTGTTAGATAATTTAATTTACAACGAATCTAAAATCAGCACTTATATAAGTAAATAAATTAATTACTTAATATAATTTCTTAATCATAAATCTCACACCCACCACATTTTAAGAAGATCAATAAATATTTTCCTTGAATAATACCCTCATTTTCAAAACTTTACAATGCTACAGCTGACAGCAAAGACTACTTAGGGGCTTAAGAACATTAGTTAGCTTGACAGGCTTTATCCTGGCTGAGAAAGGTGTCACTTCTATTTTTATCCACCTATCTTTTCATCCTTTCTTTTATCTCTCCTCCTCAGCTTTCAATTAGCAACTGCGGTAATTGTCACTAAGATAGCTTATGCATGAAAGGGGCCTTTTTGAGGCCTTGATGAACTTCTATCCCTGCAGAAAGATGCAAAAGGATTCCCTGAATGTGCAACAGCTGGCCAGCCATTCTTTCCCCAAACTGAAATGTGCATCTCTGGGTTAAAGGTAACTCCACTGACTCATTAGTGGATTTTGAAGTTTAAGTTGTTTGGATATTTATTTTCATTCACAAATAAATATTTCAAGAGCAATGATTAAATCTTGTTTTACTCCAGTATCTTCAAAATGATAACTTACCTTGTGATTTTAAAAAATATATATGTGCCCAACTAAAGTATTTTTACTTAGATTTTATTTTCCAAAATGTTTATAGTGACCTCAATAAGACCTAGGATTGGGACATTGACCTTGAGTCCAGCTTATGACTTACATTATAGATGGTGTTTGAAGTCAGGCAATACACTTGTTCATGCAGGTGGGAAGTAAATGTGTTACCCGTAGTCAGACAGGATTAAGATTGGGACAGAGCCTGGCTCACAGGTGGAAAAATATCTGAGTGGTTAGGAATTGTGCTAGGCATTTGATGTCACCTTGCAGGTAGGGTATAATGGATGGGTTTAATACCAATAAAAACAACTGGTCAGTTGGTCAGCTACAGATACAAAATGAAAGGCAGAGTGGCCATGGACTCCTCTGAGTAAATGTCTAGCGAAGGGCTGTTTCACCAATTATGTGCCACAGCCTTCTTTGGCAGTTTAATAAAGTCAACAAACCTATTCCCGGAAAAATTTTGCAATGCATAAACAGAAATTGTAGAATTCATACTTCTACTTCTGGGATGATGGAGTTAGAGTAAATGTGCTTTTCCCTCTTCTTCCCACTAAGTTTGACTAAAAACCTTGTACATTATATATAAACCAAACATAAGAAGGCTCTGAAAGTTGGAGAGATGTAGACTGGTTAGGCAACTTGAGACTGAAAGACTGATGTGCTGGTGAGTTCCTGGGGTTTCTTAGTTTATTAGTCAGTTAGTTTGTTTGTTTGTTTTGTCTCATACATCTCATACTTGGAGGTGAAAAAGTCAGCCACCTAAAAATGCAAAAAGGTATAGAGAAACAAACAATAGTAACAAAAACAAGTCCCTACAAAATTTTGCTCTCTCTAGCCAAAATACCAGGAAAGGAATAGACCATAAGACAGAAAAATTTTACATAACTGCTCTACTATAGCCAAACACCACAGGGGGGGGAAAAAAAGAATCTATGGCCCAACCCCCACCCTGACCAGCAAAGGCTGAAGGAGTTCCCCTCTCACCAAGCTAGAATGAAGAGGCCCAACCTACCCTGTTGGGGTGGTGTCAGAGAAGGCTGAGTGAGGAGACTGGACTTCCACTTGCATCTGACAGTAATGTGGTATGTCTGCCTTGCCAAGTAGGGTTGTGTTATAAAAGTGGAGAGTCAGGAGTTTACCACTACTCAGCAGTAATAAGGGACCCCACTGTGGTGTCAGTGGAGGCAGCAAGGGGAACAGTAAAGAGGCCCCCTTAGCCCTCACACAAGGGATTATCAACCCAACTGAAATACCCAATGCTGCCCAGCAGTAACACCAAGCCCATTCCTGTCTTGGTGTCAAAGGAGATGCAACAGAGAACCTAGATTTCTACTTCTACCTGGCAGTAATGAAGCCCCCCTCCTTACTTCCATGCTGGAGCAGTGTCAGAAAGAACCAGCTAAAACATAAGGTATAAATAAGATCCAGAGTCTCAAAATATAATACCCAAAATGTATATGTTCTAATCACTTTTCATATGAAGAACTCAGAGAAACTCAACTAAAAAAATCAATAGACATCAAGAATGAGATGATAAAGATGTTAGATTATCTGACAAAAATTTTAAAGCAGCCATAATAAAAATGTTTCAATAAGCAATTACATTTGTACATTTGTAATTGCTTATTGCACTTGAAACAAATGAAAAAAATAGGAAGTTTCAGCAAAGAACTAAAAACTCCTAACAAAGAATTATATGATTAAAAAAATATAGACACTTTAGAAATTTTAGAACTGAAAGATACAAATAATGTATCTAATGTAGCCTCAAATAATGGCTAAAGAAATTTTTCTAAAGAGAAAGAAATAATAAAAGGACTATTTGAACATTAGGAAGGAAGAAGGAATAAAAGAAAGAATAAAAATATAGGTGAATATAAGACCTTTCCATTCTCTTGAGTTTTCAAAATTATATTTGATTGTTGAAGCAAATATTATACTTTGAGATGTGGTTCTAAATATGTATAGGAGAAATATTTAAGACAGCTATGTTATAATTGGGGAGGATAAAGGGAAATAGGGGAAGGTAAGTTTACTACACTTCACTCACTGATAAAATATTGATAATAGTAGACTGTGGTAAGTTATATCTATATTGTAAATACCTTGAACAATCAATAAAAACAATATAGAAAGGGATGCACTTGAAAATGTTATAGGCAAAAATGAAATTCTAAAACATATTCAAGTAACCAATAGGAAAGCAGAAAGATAGAGAGAGAGAAAGAACAGAATAAACAGAAAACAAAAATAAAATGATACACTATCCCTAACATATTAATAATTACATTAAATGTAAATGGCTTAAATATACCAATTAAAAGACAGAAACTGGAAGTTGATTAAAGAACATGAACTATCTGTATGCTGTCTAAAAGAAATAAACTTCAGGTGTAATAATATAAGCAAGTTGAAAGTTAAAAAGATGGAAAAAATATAACATGCAAACAATCAAAAAAAGCAAAAGTGTCTATATTAAAATTAAATAGAATTCAGAGCAAAGAAAAATTACCAGAGACAGAGGGGGACATTATACAAAGATAAAAGGTTTAACCCACCAAGAAAACATAGCAATCCTAAATGTGTATGCACCAAACAACAAAGCTACAAAATATGTGAAGTAAAGTTGGTGGAAAAGGAGAAATAGACAAATCCACAATTACAGTTGAAGACTGAAACATTCCTTTCAAAAATTTATGGAACAAGTAGCAAGAAACCAACAATGATATTGAAGAACTGAGAAACATTATCAACTAACAGAATCTAACAGAATCTAAACATTATCAACTAACAGAATAAATGTTTATTTATAGAACATTCCACCCAATAACATCAAAATACACATTCTTTTCAAGTGCCCACAGAATACATATCAAGAGAGACCACATCCTAGGCCACAAAACAAACCTCAACAAATTTAAAAGTATTAAAATCATACAAAAATGTTTTGTCTGACCAGTATGGAATAGAATTAGATATCAATAACAAAAAAATAACAAAAAAATCCCAATACTTGGAAATTAAACAACATACTTATAAACAATTCACAAGTCAAAGAGGAAGTCCCAAGAGGAAAAATAATACATTTAACTGAGTTAAAATGAAAGTGCAACCTATCAAAATTTGTGGGACATTGCTAAAGCATTGCTGAGAAGAAAATCTATTGCCCTACATTCTTACATTAGAAAAGGGGGAATCATAAATCAGTAATCTAAGCTCCTCCCTGAAGAACCTAGAAAAAGCAAAGCAGAATAAAATTTAAGCAAACAGAAAGAAGGAATAATAAGGATCAGAGCAGAAATAAATGAAATTTACAACAGAAAAATAATTTTTAAAAATCATAAAACAACAAAACATGTTCTTTGGCAAAAATCTAGCAAAACTGATTACCCCCAACTCCCCCAAAAAAGAGAAAGAACAGACAAATCACCAATATCAGAAATGAAACAGAGGATATCACTTCAGATGATGCAGACATCAAAAAGATGATAAGCAAATGCTATGAAAAACTCTACAAATTTGACAGTTTAGATGAAATGGGCCAATTATTCAAAAAGCACAAACTACCACAACTCACACAATATGAAATAGAAAATTTGATAGTACTATAATTATGATATTTGAATTTTTAATTTTAAAATTCCCCAAAATAAGTCTCCAAGACAAGATGGTTTCACAAGAGAATTCTTTCAAATATTTAAAGAAGAATTAACACAAATTGTATAAAATCTCTTTTAGAAAACAAAGGCAGAGGACATACAAATTTATTTTATGATTCTAGTATTTTCCAGATACAAAAACCAAAAAAAAGCAGTACAAAAGTGAAAACTACAAAAAAAAATCTTATGACTATAGATGCCAAATTCCTTAACAAAATATTAGCAATAGAATTATGTAATATATGCAAATATTTAAACAATGTGACCAAGTGGGATTTATTTGGGGGATACAAAGCTCATTCAGTATTTAAAAATCAATGTAACGTGCCATATTAACAAGCTAAAGAACAAAAAATCATATAATCATATTAATTGATACAAATAAAAGCATTTGACAGGATTCAACACCCATTCATGATAACAGCTCTTCGATAACAAGGAATAGAGGCGAATGTCCTCGATTTGATAGACAGCATCTACAAAAATTCTACAGCTAATGTTATACTTAATGGTGAAAGGCTGAATGCTTTTCCCCTAATATGGGGTACAAGAAAAGGATGTCTGCTCTTACCAATCTTATTTAATATAGTACTAGAAATTCTAGTCAGTGCAAATAGCAAGAAAGGGAAATAAAAGGCATATTGATAAAAAAGAAATAAATAAAACTGTCCCTATTGGCAGGTGACATGACTGCATACATGGAAAGTTATAAGGAATCTATAAGAAAATTATTAAAACTAATATTGTGTTAAGAAAGGTCACAGGCTACATGACAAACAATTTTTAAAAATCGATGTTTTTATATACTAGCAATGTGCACTTGTGCCTCAAAATGAAAAATAAAATACCATTTACAATTGCTCAAAAATTATATATTTTAATGTAAATCAAACCAAACGTGTTCAGAATTTGTATGCTGAAAGCCACAAAACTCTGAAAAAAGAAATTAAAGAATATCTGAATAAAGAAACAGACCATATTCATGGATTGGAAGACTTAATATAGAGAATAGGCCAATTTCCCCCAAATTGATAGGCAGGTTTAATGCCATTCCTGTCAAAATTTTACACAGATTTTTTTTGTAGATATAGACAATATTATTCTAAAGTTTATATCTAAAGGCAAGGGAACCAAAATAGCTAAAATGATTTTGAAAAGCAAGAATAAAGTGAGAGAAATCAGTCTATTTGATTTATGACTTATTACACAGCTATAGTAATCAAGATTGTGTCATATTGGCAGAAAGATAGATATATAAATCCGTAAGACAGAAAAGATAACTTAGAGATACTGCACAAAAATATGCTCAACTGATTTTTACAAAGATGTAAAAGCAATTCAGGAAGAATAAGCTTTTCAATAAATGGAGCATGGAACAATTGAGCATTCATAGACAAAAAAATTAAAACTCATAATGCACCGTGAAATATCAGTTCATACCTATCAGAATGACTAATTTTTTAAAAAATATGAGAACACCAAATGGTGATGAGGATGCAAAAGAACTGGATTACTCACACATTGCTGGAGGGAATACAAAACTCCTTAAAGTTTGAAAAACAGTTTGGTAGTTTAAAAACAAAAACAAAAACAAAAACAAAAACAAAAAAACCTAAACATGAATGTACCATACGACCCAGCAATTGTACTCCCAGACATTTATCTCAGAGAAATGAAAACCCATGTTCACACATAAACCAGTACCAAAATGTTCAATGAAGATTTGTTTATATTAATAATAGCCAAAAACTGGAAGTAAGCCAGATGTGCCTCAATGGGTGAATGAATGGATAAACAATGGTACATTCATACCAAGAATTATGACTTAGCATGTAACAACCTGGATAAATCTCCAGAGAATTATGCTAGGTAAAAAAGGGCAATCCCCAAAGATTACATATTATCTCATTTATATTACATTTTTGAAGTGAAAAAATTACAAAAGTGGAGAACAAAATAGCAGAGTAGTTGTTGTCAGGGAATAAGGACAGTGTGTGGAGTGTGGGAGAGAGGTGAGTGTGATTATAAAGGGAAACACAACAGGAGTGATCCTTGTGGTTATGGAACTGTTCTGTGTCTTGACTGTGTCAATGTCAATATTCTGGTTGTTAAATTGTACCACAGTTTTGAAAGTTATCATTGGGGGAAACTGAGTAAAGGGTACATGGTATCTTTCTGTATCATTTCTTACAACTATCTGTTTAGTTATCTCAAAGTAAAAATAAATATATATATATACACACACACATATATAGTAATTCAAAGTAAACCAATTATTTTAAAGTAGAATTATCAAAGTATAAAAATTATGATATAAATTTTGTTTTTATGAATATAGTAGCCCCCCTTATCCACAGAGCACACATTCTAAAACCCTCAGTGGATGTATGAAACCACAGATAGTACCAAAATTGTGTATACATTTTTCCTATACAAACAAACCTATGATAAATTTTAATTTATAATTTAGGCACAGTAAGATATTAACAACAATTAACTAACAATAAAATAGAACAATTATAGCAACATACTGAAATAAAAGTTATATACATGTAGATTCTTTCTCTCTCTCAAAATATCTTATTACTCTATTGTACTCACCTATTTTTGGACTGCAGTTGACCACAGATAACTGAAACCACAAAACACGAATCCATGGATAATGGGGGACTACTGTATACTAAATAACAAGATTGAGAGGTAGGTTCAATCATACTATAAGTAACTCCAAAATAGGGAAGAGTATAAATTACATTTTCAGAATCTGCTACATCTGAAGTAATGTAATATGAAAATATCTATGATTCTACTAAGGATATCACAGGTAATTTTAATACTATCATAGTTTCTTGAATATATTCATAATTGAAAGAAATGCTAAATTCAGAGCATACTGAAAACACTGATGTGATTTTATTTTCCTATCAAGTTCACAGATCCTCTGTTAAAGACCCCTGTGCAGGAGTATTCAGTAGGTTGTGAAACTGCCTGGAAGAACCGTTGCTCCATCTGAAGTGTTATCTTCGGAGATCTAATTGAACTGTCCCTGTTTCTCTCTAAAATTATGGTTGATAAAGGATTTTCTTTTTTTTGCCAGATTATATTTTCATGGAGCTAGGAGATTAGCATTGCCTTAATGGCCTTCTCTCTCCCAAGGCCATCCTTTCAATCTCTGATACTGCATTGAAAGGTAGAGTACCTGTTCTAGAATGATAGTGGGTGACCGTGTATGATGTTATCATTATTCAGGCAAGTATAGAGGACTAACTTCAATTAGACTATGATTGGCTAGTTAATTATGTTAATATTAATAGAAGCAAAAGAAGAAAAGTTGGTAGTATTGTGGCCATGGAAAGGATTTTGTATATTGTTATTAATGAGGGAGACTTAAGCATATTTAAAAAGTGATAGGAAAATATAGGTAGAAGGAAGAGGTTGAATATTATTATTGTATAATGTTATACATTCATAATATAGTAGAAATATCACG
The DNA here is from genome assembly GCA_023783475.1 of Daubentonia madagascariensis. Classification (NCBI taxonomy): domain Eukaryota; kingdom Metazoa; phylum Chordata; class Mammalia; order Primates; family Daubentoniidae; genus Daubentonia; species Daubentonia madagascariensis. Next base: position 15,208,524 of record JAKFHU010001631.1, on the reverse strand, counting down.
GGACTCAGAAGTCAGGAGACTGGGTTCAATTCTCACCTCTGCCTCCACTAACATATGGTAGAACTTTGGGCAAATTCCTTGACTTCCTTGGTGCTTAGTTTTCTCATGAGTAAAATAAGGGGATTGACAATTCTCTGGTTTCTCTAGCTTTAACTTTCTATAATTCTACAGTTTAAATTTTAGTGCTAGAAATATTATAATAACATTTTTAATGCCTCACATCTGTAGCTACATTTGCTTCCTTTTGAGCACATAAACATTATGTCAAAACTCCCATTTTCTCTCAGGATCTGGAGATGGCTAATTTCTCTTTTAATACTTCAAGGCTTTGGTTGGTCTCCTTTCAAAATGATGTGACTCTACCTGTCACAGATTACATTGGTCTTATGAAAAATGATAGTCATCAATACCTTCTTTCAACACCATTGTAACTGATTTATTTCATCCCACTATTTTTGTCCACAGTCTTAGCATTAGTTGGATGCCTTCCTTACCTGATTATCAGTTGGTGTTTGATCTTTGGCTATGACTTCCTAAGAAGAGTGTGGTATAAAGACCACTTCTGTGAGTGTATACATGTGTTTATGTATGCCTTTTAAGTTTTCTTCCTGATCCACATGTTAGGATGCAGCAATGTTTGTGTGTGGAGATTCTCCAGCATGGCTAAAAGGAGAAGTGTTTTGCATATTATACCAGGTGTGTCACTTAGTACACTATTTCCAAAGCATTTTCTAATTCCATAAGTATTCAAACAGGAATTGTCAAATTTTAGAAGCAGTAACAGATGGGAAAACCAAATCACAGAACTTCAGAACCCAGAGGTGTCATTGCTGCCACATGCATTTTCAGCTGGATTAGCTATTTTGTCTCATTTTCAGCCTGTGTGTTTCACACCATTTGAGAAACTTTCTGTTTTAAGGAAATTTGGAGCAGTGGGAAACCTGCTCCTCTGCCAGAGCCTTTCCTGACCCACACTTCCTTGTTTGTTCTGCTATCTCATTAATGCAGCTGTGAGTACATTTCCAGAACTCTTCACCTGCCACAGTGATGAGGGATCAGGTGCCAGGTAGGGTAATCAATCTGGAGGGCTTTTAGCAGCACATCCTGCCACTGTTTGACAGCATGTCTCCGTCAAAGAGACTGTCTTCCTTAGATCGATAAATCAATCAGTTCTTTTTACACTTATGAAGCACTCCTCATGCCCCGTGTCACTCATGCCACACCACACACAAATGGAGAATCAGAGTCGAGGTCGGCCCAAACTGTCCCCATTCACATTCTATCCCATAATCGCATATCCTTCCCCAGAATCAATTCCCAGCACACTAGTAATGGATCAAAGTCCAGTTCTTCATTCCTGTGAATTGAAGAGTAAATCTGTCTAAAGTGCTGGGTGTTTTAGTGTGTTCAAAACTAAGTAAGTCACATCTGTAATTCAAAGGAGATGAATTGTAAGGTTTATGATTAGAACTGCTCAATGGGACAGGAAAGGTTTTATTGAAAACTAGTATTTATTTTTCTTGCTGCTGTGATTGCTTTGGGAGTCTTCTTCATAAATTCTTTGCCTAGGCCAATGTCCGTAAGAGTTTTTCCAACGTTTTCTTTGAGAATTCTTATGGTTTCACATCTTAGGTTTAAATCTGTTATCCATTGTGAGTTGATTTTTGTGAGAGGTGAGAGGTGTGGGTCCAGTTTCAGTCTTCTACATATGGCCATCCAGTTTTCCCAGCACCATTTATTGAATAGGGAATCTTTTCTCCAGTGTATGTTTCTCTGGAATTTGTCAAAGATCAGGTGACTGTATGAGGTTGGTTTTATATTTGGGTTCTCAGTCCTGTTCCATTGGTCTACGTCTCTGTTCTTGTGCCAATACCATGCTGTTTTGGTTACTATAGCCTTGAAGTATAGTTTGAAGTCTGGTAGATAGATGCCTCCCAATTTGTTCTTTTTGCTTACGATTGCTTTGGCTAGACGGGGTCTTCTCTGGTTCCACATGAAGCGTAGAATTATTTTTTCTAGGTCAGCAAAAAATGATGTTGGTATTTTGATAGGGACTGCATTGATTCTGTAAATCACTTTAGGTAGCAAAGCCATTTTTACAATGTTGATTCTGCCTATCCAAGAGCATGGTAGGGTTTTCCATCTGTTTACATCCTCTGCAATTTCTTTTCTCAGTGTTTCATAATTCCCTCCATATAGGCCTTTGGCCTCCTTAGTTAGATATGTTCCTAAATATTTAATTTTCTTTGGTGCTATTGTGAAAGGTATTGCATCATTAATTTGTTTCTTGGCTTGATTGTTATCAGCATATATGAAGGCTATGGATTTTGTGTATTAATTTTGTATCCTGAGACTTTGCTGAATTCATTTATCAATTCCAGTAATCTCTTGGTTGAATCTTTGGGGTTTTCTATGTATAACATCATATTGTCTGTGAATAGTGAAAGTTTGACCTCTTCTGCCCCCATCTGGACACCCCTGATTCCTCTGTCTTGTCTGATTGCTCTGGCCAGGACTTCCAGCACTATGTTGAAAAGAAGTGGAGATAGTGGGCAACCTTGTCTGGTGCCAGTTTTAAGGGGGAATGCTTTCAATTTTTCCCCATTCAGTATGATATTGGCTGTGGGTTTATCATATATGGCTTCAATAGTTTTGCGGTATGAGCCATCTATGCCTATATTGTTAAGAGTTCTTATCATAAAAGGATGCTGGATTTTGTCAAAAGCCTTTTCTGCATCTATTGAAAGGATCATATAATCTTTGTTCTTGCTTTTATTTATATGGTGAATTACATTTAGGGACCTGATCAAATTAAAAAGCTTCTGCACAGCCAAGGAAACTATCACTAGAGTGAACAGACAACCTACAGAATGGCAGAAAATATTTGCATGCTACACCTCTGTTAAAGGGCTGATAACCAGAATCTATACAGAACTTAGGAAAATCAACAAGAAAAAATCAAACAACCCTATTAAAAAATGGGCAAAGGACATGAACAGAAACTTTTCCAAAGAAGACAGAATAATGGCCAGCAAACATATAAAAAATTGCTCAACTTCTCTAATCATCAGGGAAATGCAAATCAAAACCACAATGAGATATCACTTAACTCCAGTGAGATTGGCTCATATCAAAAAAGCCCCAAACAACAAATGTTGGCGGGGATGAGGACAGATAGGAACACTCATACACTGCTGGTGGGACTGCAAATTAGTACAACCTCTATGGAAAGGAATATGGAGATACCTCAAAGAATTAAAAATAGAATTACCATTTGACCCAGCAATCCCACTACTAAGTATTTACCCAAAGGAAAAAAAGACATTCTATAATAAAGACATCTGCACGCAAATGTTTATAGCAGCACAATGCACAAGTGCAAAGATGTGGAAACAACCCAGGTGCCCATCAATACATGAGTGGATTAATAAAATGTTGTATATGTATACCATGGAGTATTACTCAGCAATAAAAAACAATGGGGAATTAACACATCTGGTATTATCCTGGTTGGAGCTAGAGTCCATTCTTAGAAGCGAAGTGTCACAAGAATGGAAAAACAAGCGCCACTGGTACTCACCATCAAATTGGTACTAACTGATCAATACTTATGTGCACACATGGAAATAATATTCATCAGGGGGCAGGCAGGTGGGAGGGGGATGGAGGGGATGGGAAAACTCTCACTGGATGGATGCGGGGAGCACAGTTTGCTCTGACACGGGCAGTGCATGGGCAATATATATAGCCAAAGTGTAGTACCCCCATAATATTCTGAAATAAAAAAAAAGAAAACTAGCAGATTAACTGATATGACTCAAATGACTCCTAGAAATACCATGGGCTATCATGGTTGTGAAGGTGCTCTGAGACCACCTGATGGATCTAAACCAGGTGTTTGCTCTGGTACACTGAGGAGCCTCCAGCTGCCTTGTTGAAAGGGGGGTGGAATGAGGGGTGGGAGTTGAGTCCCTGTCACCTAGATAAAGTGACTGTATTTGTTTCAGATATTGGGTTTGGGCATAAGATATCATTTAAACAATAAATTTAACTGCTTTGTGGGAAAAAAGTTGAAAACCAGTAATTTAAATTATGCTTGGTATCCTCATATTACAACTGTGGAATCTGAAACCCATTTATATCACATGGCTTGGACAAGTCCACACAGCTGGTAACCAGCAGAGCTGGGAAAAGACCTGTCCCCCCATACATCCACCTATACTAAATCACTTTTAGAAAATGCCTCCCTTTCAGAGTACATGAATGAACCTCAGAGGCAGCACTGCTCAGCAGTTCCAGATGTAGGGTAGAGCATGGCAGTAGGAGAGATTTGGCTGGTGTTCACTGTTATTTTATGCCCGGTCACCCCCATTTCTTCATTGTTGAAAGGAAGACTGAACTAGTGAGTAAAGGCATGAGTTTTGAGGCCAGATAGATATAGAAATGAAGTTTGATCCCCCCCTCACCCCCTACACATAGCTTTACAAGGTAGTAGAGCTTAATGGTTAACACAATCAGCTCCAGAGAAAATGCTGAAGTACAAATCTGGCCCCATCCCTACCGTATAACCTTGGGTGACTTAAACTTTTGGACTTCAGTTTCTTTAACTACCAGGCTGTGAGGACTAAAAAGAGCTAATGTACGTAAAGAAATCACAGGGCCTTCTCAGTGACGGGCTCTGAATGAGCGTTAGTTACCATGCCCTCAACCCTGTCACCTGTGAATGCTATTTCCTCAGCACTTCCAACTTGGTGTCATGATGCCAGTTCTGAGCTAAGTCTTTAGTATCAGTTTCACTTTTCTTAGGCCCCCACACAGCAAACTTTAAATTGGAAAATAAAAGAAAAAACAAACATATAAATGTAAACATCATCTTTTCCATCATCTGCAATTCATACAATCTTTTCTCACAAAGAAGCATGCACCTTCATGCTTTCACTGAAAGCAGCAAGAAATAGCCAATGAATGGGAACACTCAGATAGGTTGTAATTAATTAGGCTACAGGGGCACAGCTCTGGCCCAGAAGATATTCTTTATTAATACTGACGGGCCTCTGAAAGAGCTGTGGACATCTCAACATTACAGGTCCCCAGACCTCATCTCAGCCTACGTCCTTTAAAAAAGTAAGGGAAGAATTCGTTAAAAAATATGGCATATTTATTTAAAATGTATTTAAATCTAAATTTCTTAGAGCAATATCCTGACACTCTTTGTAATAGGTGGTGGTATTTCATGATGATAAAAGAAAAGAGCTTAAAAATGGAAACAGGCCATACACTGAGGCCTAAGAATCTGTCCTAGATTGAGTCACAATTTGTAGGCTGCACATTTGAAGGGGAAAGGGAGAAGATGACACCCTATCCCTTTAATCACAGATGAAAATAGATCTAGACTAAAATCCAAAAGCGAAGCCAGCAGTTATTTGGACAGTAACTTGGAGGAAGATAGGGCAAAGTTCCTACTGGGAAGAGCCAAAAGGAACTTTCCTTCATATGATACTATCCAACTTTCCTTAGTTGGGAATCTGGAGGTCATCTGACTCCTTCCTTCTCTCCCTGCCCTTCACCCCCTGTTCAGAGAAGAGACACCCATGTTACTTATTATTAGAGGCAGAATTGGAACAGACCCCAATCCCCCTGATTCTCAGCCAAGGGCTCTTTTCAATACACTATATTATCTCTGCAAGCAGACGTTTGTCCACATATCCATTAGGGTTATCCAAACCCATATTGTGGTGACAGCCTGTCGAAATGAGCATCTAAACTGATAATGATAGTTCATTTCATATGGGCCATAAAGTAGCAATAACTGTCTTTAGCTTCTTGGTTGAAGCCAGACCTATAATCTCAAGATAAATAGCTTTGTGTGCATTTACCAATCTCCTGAGCAAACCAGTCTTTCTTGTTCCTCCACTTAGGAGCAGCATATGCTTAATTTTCAGACTAATGAAATGATTTCAAGGAGCTAAATACATATGATGTATTTAGCTGGTTTTTATTAAGTGGCTTCTTATAATTCTGATGTTGTTACATATCTGCCTGCTGATGTTTCCATTTCCTAATTGTATATCCATATGGTTAGCACACTTGTATCAGGTTCCATTGTATGCCCCCTTGAATACCACAACTGCCAAACAAATTATTTTATTAATCCTCCAAGTACTTTTTTTTTAAAGTAAATAATATACAAGTTTATGCACTCACTCCCTCTATAATTACAAGCAGGGACATCACAGCAAATTTTCAGAGTGCTTTGACAAATATAATATTGAATCTAATGTAAGACACATGTGCACAGAACAATTTTTCTCTAATTATATTAGATGTAGGCTAAAGCTATTTAATTATAATTTCTTTAGCCATTTTAATGAGGTATCTTCAGCCTAATCTTTCTGTAGATCATTATTTGGATTACTTTATATTTTTCCTATCCTAATATAGTTTTGAAAGGTAACCTAAAGATTCTGTTTCTTAAAATAATGGCTACCGTTACTTTTTATATAATATTAAATACATTTTTGTGTGTTTTATGGTAATTCCATATCTAACATGGTTTTCACGTGTGTTATAACAGTAACTTGTGTTACAAATACCCGGTTTTAAAGTCCTTGCAGAGGGCAGAGTCTTGTTTTTACTTGCTTTGATTAAAAATCAGCACATGCACAGGATGAGTTATTTTTGGAGCCAACCAACATGAAACACGTAAGGCTAGTAGAGTCCCTGGACTATACGACTGCAAGTTCTATAAACTGTGTGTGTGTACAAGGAAAAATTTTAAACATAGTTTAATTTTTCAAAGAGCTGTTGCAATTGCATGAAAAAGACCAGTGCGACCAAAAATGAAATTATTTTAAAATATTGCAAGATAATATATTACATATAAATGCTTTTATGTATAATAGGGATGAGCCCTGTTGAAGAAATTTAGAAGAGTTAGTGATAATGGAAATGGGAAAATTTCATAGTGGACCTTGGGCTGAGAGCTGCTGGATGAGTAAGATTGGCATAGAGGAGTCAACTGCATTTTGGTTGTCAATATTCACTACCCGTCCCTGTAGGAAGATTATACTTCACTGGCCTATTGGCATGAGGCTTGGCCATGTGTTTTGCTCTGGGCCAATGGAATGTATGTCATTTTTAGGAGGAAACTTTAAGGATCAACGTATGCTTTGTTGTGACTTTTTTTTCCTTTCTGCCACAAAATTGGCAATGATTCAGATAAAGGCTTTTCTGTGGGATAGAATCACAGCCAGCCCATAATGGGTTTGTAGCAAGAGAAGAAACAAACCTTTGTTGTTGTAAGACATTGAGAGTTTGGGGTCATTTATTACTGCCATATAATCCAGTCTATCCTGCCTGAAACAGATAGGTAGAAGCAAGTATTCAAGGCTGGAAGGGGTCGGGGAGATGAGAATTAAGTAATTAACAGCATTCTTTGCGTGTAGTGAGGAGACCATTCTAACTTTAAGGAGAGCGTTTCCTAAAAAAATAATTGTAAATAAAAATCTAATAGTTACAGTGGGACTAGGGATAGAAGACTAATTTTGGTCTTGAAGCTAAGTTAGAGTTCAAGTTTTATAAAGGTTGATACTGTATATTTTTCTATTTTACATTTGTGTCTCTTCAAATGTGATAACTATTCGCTAATCTCTTATTGAATTTATAGACTGAATTCAGTTGACACAGTGAACTGTAGTGAAAATTTAGTTTTTAAAAGACCATGAGAGAAAAATAAAAGACAAAACCATGAACTCTAATTGTGACCTAAGGAGAATAGTGGTAACAATTTATAGAATGACAATCATAGGTTAAAAATAATAAGATTTTATAAGTGAGTGTGCTAGAATTTCCATCTGGAAGATAGTTTTTAAATATTATTATGCTATTTTGACCATAGACTGTAAAATATCTACTGACAATAAATGAAATGCTTCTACCTCTGCTGAGTGATTTATTATATAATTTCTGGTGAAAAAAAAAGGCAGATGTAGGTTTACTACAAAGATTTGTCTCTGTTATAGAATTTAACAAGTTATCAAAGGTTATTAAAAGATAATCCTAATCAAAATATGGCATCTACTTGAATGAGTTTCGCCATCTGGCCCATCTGTCAGTCTTCAGTGCCAAGCCGATTGGCTCTCAACTGTCATTCCTACTCCTGGTGGCTTATGGTCACTTTTGCTAGTTATAAGCATGTTGGAATCACTTGGTCCTTAGTCTGTTCATATCTATAGTACTTTGAACTGACAGATGTAAAAAATTCTGGGTAATATTCGTACAATCCTAACTAGGTTTATCTTCAATCCATCATTTAACATAATAAACTCTGAAGCTCTAGTTCTGGCCTGCATAAGTTCTGAGCACAGGCAAATACAATTGCCTTTATGTCCACAGCAACATTTCTTATTAAGAAGATATTAGACCCAGGGACTCATAATGTTACACTTAACTCAGCATCTGCTTCATCTCACACTGTGCCATGCTGGCCGTGTCAAAATAAATTAATTCAATTCAGAACTCAATTGAGTAGCCAACAGCTAAGTTACACCAAACCCCATAAGGAGCATGAGGAAATGCCACTCTAAGCTCAGACATTGCTTCTCCACAGAGCTCTTATATCAAACAGCTGAGCAGGTTTCTTCTTGTGTGTGCCTACGTGCTATTTCTGCTATTGATTTTTTTCTTCCCTGCATTAGTTTTCCTTGCAAAAACAAGAAGGAAACACATGCACTGAGTTCCTCAGAGAAGGATACTCTTTTGTTAATATTGCATGTTATACAGGTACAGGTCTCTGTGTCTACAGATGGGGATGGGGATGGGGAATAGGGAATAGTACAAATGGTGCAAACTGGCCTTAAGCACCAAAAGAGAAATACAAGGAAGTGCTTTCAGTCTGTACCTGGAGCATACAGGGTTACTCCTGAGTATCCCAGGAAAATGGTCACATGTCTGAGAGTGGAAACCCTAAGGCTGATTGGCTGGATAGTTGGGTGAGATACAGAGATCTTGGCTTGGAATTCTCCCTTTAGACTTGAGATACTGTGTTGGTGTGTGCTCTCTCAGATTTCTGGCAGCCTGCCATTTAATAGCAGCAATCTAGGTTTCTTTGTTTTTCTTTGTGCTGACCCATTCATGGAATGAAATGGGCATTCATGATATTCAGAGACATGCATCTGGGACAAAAAACACTCCCCAGAGGCTGTGATGGTGCCCATAAGCCATACTTGGGATATGTACAGGGCAGCAAGAAAGGATACTCCCTCCCTTCCTGACCTCTTATGCTGTCCCTCTCCTGCCTCTGTCCCAGTAAGTACAATCTTAGGGCTACATGGAAAGAGTGCAGGACTGTGATGAGAGAGAAATGGAGGGAGAAATCCATTTCAGATATGTGCATCCTAGACCTGTCATTTGACCCATGTTCTACAGTCAATTGTTTATTTTTCTTATATGTAGCATCTCATGTGTTGTGTCCAATATAAAAGGGGGTGGGGGGAACATCCTCTGTAATACCCAGACAAACCTGTGCTATAGTTCCAGTTTTACCATTCAATAGCAATTTAGCCTATGGTAAATTGTCTTTTTTAATTGCTCAATTGTAAAAATCTTACATCTGAAACATAAATAAAGGATTACTGTAAAAAATAATTGGCATATTGTACAGGTTGTACATATTGTATAGGTACAGTTCATAAGGGTGACACTACATATACATATGGAGAGGGGGCATGGCATAGAGTATAAACTGTACTTTAGCACTAAAAGAAAAATGCAAGCAGCTGCCCCAGGACCATTAAAGATTGACTGGATATTCATGTGAAATTATATGGAGATACATTGCTGGTGCCAGACACACAGTAGGTTCTCAAAAATACTGATTGTCTTCCTTTTCTTTTCTTTACTTTTTTCCTAATCTCCCATCAAAGCCTTTTTATTTCCCCAAAAAACTTGGTTTAATCAACATTTCCTTTCATTCACCCTAAGAAAAATACTGTATAAGAAAGTTCACACTATCATATTTTCAAGCAAACTGTATTAACTTTTAATATTAAAAAGCTTTCCTCTTTAAAGGCAGAAATCATGACTTTTAGTTTAATTTCATTTATCACTGAGTATATTCCTGACAACCCAAAATGGAGCTAAAAACATGCTGGTAAGTACGTAAAAGACAGGATTTTGTGAGGATCATCACAAGTGAGTGGGCTGGGGAGAGGGGAGATGACGATAAAACTTCGTAGATAATTTGTTTTTTCAGAATTGTTTCTCCTCTAAGAAGCGGCAACTACAGTACTTGATATGAGCATTTTTAAAATTATCTAGTGAGCATTTCATAATGTTTCTGCATTGTTGAGAGGCAATGTAGTATAGAGCAATGGTTTTCAAAGTGTTACCCCCAGGCCAGCAGTATCAGCATCATCTGAGAACTTGCAAATTCCCACCCCAGATCTACTGGATCAGAAATTTTAAGGTAGTGCCCAGAAATCTGTTTTAACAAGCCCTGCATGTATTTCTGATGCAGCCTAAAATTTGAGAACCACTGATGTAGAGAAATGTGGGTTTGGCTCTAATGTAACTTGGTTAAGTCATTTCAGGGGTCTCTTTCCCCACTGGTAAAAGAAATTTGGACTAGATGTTCAAGGTTTTGTCATCTTAGGGTCTGTGGTTCACTATACTACGTGGATGGTAAATCTGTGCTTCATGAGCAATGAAGAGACCCCCTGGGGCTCTACAACAGTTCTTGTCATTACAAACATCTATGCCGTGGATCAAAGCCTGTATATGCCAGTGAAGTAGACTCAAGTCCTTCTCGCCAGTTGCACTCCTGACCACACCAGACGGCTCCCCAATATTATAAAAACTAGTTCAAATATGAATGAAGTAGGAACATCCTCTTTATTTACAATTGAGCACATACCTGCATATTTTTAGCTACCAGAAGTACTAGAGAAAAAAGATCAGACAGGGACTTGATCCAGAGGCAACCATCACTATGAACAAAAGCCCCTCTGAGTTCCCCCAGGGAAACTCTATCAGTGACCCCTGGAGAGTTGGTAACAACTAGAAAGCTCTAGACTTCCTGGGGTTTAAGGAAAGTTGATGTGGTGCTTTGGTTTGGTTCTTGCACTTCCCCTTCTCCTCAGGAGAAAGAATTTTTTGGGTGGGCTGTTTGGGTTGGTGTTAGGGGAGGAAGGAGGAGTGATGGGGAGGGCTTGTTTGCTTGCAGCTTCAATCACAATTAGGATTAGCAAAGAGGGAGCAGAGGGGAAGGCAGAGGAGATCAGCCAGAAAACTGGCTGGGGGAAGGTGGACTGGAACTCACAGGACGGGTAGAAGAGTCAGGGCAGGGCATTTCAGGCGCCCTGGCCTTTCCCCCGTCAACACATTACTGGTCATTGAGCGCACTTTTACATTTGTGGAGCAAAGCTGTTAAGTGAAACCCTGGTCTGCTTTTCTTCTTTATTTGAAAGGCTTAACTATGGAATCACTATATAGAAACTTGGATTGGTGTACAATCAGAGCCATATTTTCAAACTTAAAATGAGAATATGTATGTCTTGGGTTTGAATCTCTCATCAAGTCTGTTATAATGTGGGGATGATTATGAGTATGATGATGAACAAGATGTGAACAGCAGCACGTATTTTAGAAATTCAACTATGTTTACAGATAAAGTGAGGGTCAGTGCTATGACCAGGTCTCAAACACAAGTGTAGCTCCACAGTTTTAAGATTTTGCAGGTACAGCATGCTGCCTCATTTGAAGGAAAGGTAATTTCTGAGTTAAAATGCAGTGGTTTACACTCATTTTTGCTGTGATTCTTCTACAATAAAACATGGGAATAAAAGGATACATAACAAGCACATGGGTTTCAGCTGAATGAATTGAGTAAACGTGTAGTAGTGCCATTAAGTAACATTTTTAGAAATTTTATTTCAATGAAAGAGCTCCTTAATTGAGACAAATTTAAATCAGCATAGTCATTGTGATACAGTGGTTTGACTATATTAGTCTCTTACATGTAATTATTGTTTTTAGGGCCTTTGCCTATCTTGTGCTAAACAGACATTATTCAAGGCATCTGATCCCACACCAAGGATATTTATAGCCTCTGCAATACTAGCTTTTCCCTCTGCAATTCATTGTACCCACCATGGGGCTAGAGTAATCACTCCAAACATAGAGTTTAACTAACAAAATTTTGCAAATGCTGAACATTTATTCTACTTGTATGACTTCCTAGTCTGCACATACTTCCTCTGCTAGAAAAAGTAAACTCCTCTGGCTGATTGCCATAACTGACCTGCACTTTTCATTGTTTTATTTTCTACAAGTCCCCAGCATGTATCCTTCACTCTAGTCAAACAGGTTTTCTCTATGCATATTTAAGGTGTATATATAGTTCTAGCCTCCCTTTCTCTAATGGTCATCCACATTCCAAGGTACGGGCATGCTTCTGCCCTCTAACCCTGGGTAGTTTTTTAGCTGCAATTCCATACTTATTTCCTCTGTGGTTTTTGGAGATCATTATCTTGTCTGTATCTGGATCATACCATTTGTACTAACTACTATCACTTGTTGTCATTTATTTCAGCATCTGTATTATTTTCAAACTGAACTGACAGCTTAATAAGCTATCTGAGGAGAGTCTCCACATTTTATAACAGAGCTTCCCGAACTTTAATGTACACATGAATCATCTTAAAAATAGCAAAGACTCTCATTCAGTAGGTCTGGGGCGTGGCCTAAGATTATACATTTCTAACAAGCTCCCAGGTGATGCCAGGGCTGCTTTTCCACAGACCATACTTTGAGTATCAGGATACGACATCGTATTCTTGAGACAACAAACATAAACCGTTTCATGAATAGTAGGTACTCTGTATGTGTTTATTTATTAAGCACTGGCAAAGAGTTTCATCTAAAACATATTTGTAGGTGAAAGCTAATATTTTGAGATAATAATAGGGTAATTAATGATAGAGAGCTCCAGAATATTTGCTTCTTAGAATAAATTTGATTCCATTTGTCAAAAAATGGCAATGTGACACTGATTTCAAACAAATCTTGTGTTTCCTCTCTCCTCCTAAAGATTGCAAAAAGACATGTTAAAGTTCAGCTTTGGGAAAAGCTTGTGACAAACTCTTAGCAACTCACCATACTGAAATCAACCAAGTTAGAATGGATGGAAAAATGTTTTCGGGTGTTTTTCGTGATGATCTTTAAGCACGCCCTTCTACTGTAGATGCTTTTTTGCTTTATCATTTCCTGCCATTCAGCCTGTGTGCTTCCTGGGAGCTTTTTCAGCCCTAAAAAATCATTCTATAAAAGAATTAGACAATCCCTCCCTCATCTTCCCACTTGTAGTTTCTATGAAACATTGTTCCCTAAGATTGTATCATGAGTTCAGTCTTTGATGCAGAAATCAAAACCACTATGTATATAGGTGGGTAACACCTAAGGAGAAACACATCTTTTCTCCTTTTAACCTTTCAAAGCAAAAAGAGTGCTCCAAATCAGTGCTACACCCATGATTTGTGCCATATTCACTTGCTTTATTATAATTTTAATATTTTCTTTAAAGATTATCTTACTTAAATGTATTTTTAAGAAACATTTTATTATTACCATGAATAGAAAAACCAGTATCATGTACCATAAATCAAAGGAAAATATTGAAAATAATATATTCAATGAAAACAAAATGTTACTGATTTTTAGCTAGATACAATTTCCCCAGAAGACTCCGAGCTTAAGGGCTGCTTTATCTGTTAAAATGGGAGATCGACAAATAGAAGTTGTATTAAATGCAAATGGTACCAAAAGAGGCTTTTTCCTTGACTTAATGAAAGGATTAAAAGACAATTGAAAAGAGAATATGGTACACACTATATGATTTAATAATATGTAATGCTGTGATATTGAACCACCTTAAGTCCTTGCTCTTACATGTATTACACTTTAGGAAACATTTCTAGATCACAGGGACTTTGTAGTCTGTGGGAAATGTTCATTTCACAAGAAAAGCAAAAAAAATTAAAATAAAAAAAGTTCTTATTTAAGCTTGAAATTCACCTTTTAAGTCCAGAACATTCTTTAAGACTGTCACTATGTCTTATAGACAAGCACAGGAAATGGTCTGTGTGTATTCTCTACTTTTTTTTTTTTGTCCTCAGAATTACAAGTATCATGATGAAAACTTTAGTACAATGTGACATAAACAGTGGATATGCTTAATAGGAAAGTGTGATCTAGAAAAAAAGCTCCACTTTTAACCTCAGGTTAAGCCAGGCTGATGGCTTACCTGGTCTAATAAGGCAATAGGTTCAAATACATTCTACGTAATATATATTGAAAATCAGAAAGATGACCCTTGCAGGTAGTTTTGGGAATATAATTCTGTCGAAATGGATGAAGCAGAAAGAATAGAAAATAAACGGCTTCTGCAACAAGTTCTGCTTTGACATCAGTAATAAACTGATATATTCCAGAGGAAAGGGAATGAATGGGTCCCGTGCTTCCTTTCCTTATCTCCCTGAAGGGGATGCTTCTATTCCAACATTGCCCAAGGCCTCACTTCTGCCTCTCTAGTTCCTATTCCTGTCCATGACTTGATGAGGGATTGAAATACTCCGGATTCTGCTTTTGTTTCAGTCTTGACCAGCGGCTTGTGGATGACTTATTTAATGAGTCAGGCTGGTTTCCTTTTCCCTTTCTTCTGTTCCTTCTTTTTTCCCCCTTGCAGGCATAGCCAGACAGGTTTTGAAGTACTAATGATGATTAGTTCATTTAAGCCAGCGCAGACCAACAATGGGTTTGAAATGTTAATCAGATGAAGGGCTTATTGCTAAACAGCCCACAGAATAGCAAATGAACCAGGAAAGGAAAGCAAGGAGAAAAAGGGGCTGAGTGGAGACGTGACACAAGCATTTTCAGCTGCTGGGCCTCTTTGATGTGTGAGTGGGACAGATGCGCTGCTCTCTCCCTGAGAGGGCCCTCTTGGTACACAATAGTGTGCTGATTAACATCACTTCACTCTTCCCTGGAGAGGAGCAAGGCTGGCTCTTAGTCATTCTCTCACTGGGCACCCTCTTCTCCTTCCTGCTGGTAGGGAACTCACATTCAGTTTCTCTCCTTTTTCTAAAAGCTCAGACTCATAGAAAAATCCATCTTTCTCCCGTCACCACAGCCCCAAGAGTATGTCTCATAGTGAGGTCATTTATATCATCCTTATACATAAAGGCTACAGTAGATTAAGCCATTGATGCCAAGTAGACACGTGGGGATGTGACTTTAGAACCCACAGAGGTGAGGAAAAACTGATTAGGTCAAGGAAGTTTTCTCCCCCTGAGTATTGCTGCTGCGCTTCAATAGAACTTTCTGCAATGATGGAAATGTTCTGTCTGTGCTGTCCAATGTGGTAGCCACTAGCTACATGTGCTAGTGAACACTTGAAGTGTGGCTAGTGTGACAAAAGAAATGAATTGTAGTGTCATTAACTTTAATTAATTAAATGTAAAAGCCATGTGTGACTATTGGCTACCATATTGAAGGATGTACCTCTAGAGAGTCTATGGCCTTGTCACTCAAAGTGTGGCCCAAAGACCAGCACCATTGACATCACCTGGGACCTTATTAATAATGTGGAATCTCAGGCCCCAACCCAGACTTTTGGTAGTAGTTTCTGTATTTAAGGACATTCTCCTCTAGTGATTTGTGAGCACACTGCATTTTGAGAAGCATTGCTCTGGAACATGTGTTAAAAGCTGGATATACTAAATCTGATAGTTTTCACCAAATGACACAATAGTTACTCTAAACTGGTTAGTTATCTGCCTCCTGAAAAAATACTTTCTCTAAAATGTGGTGAAGTCATTCCTGGTTTCTGGGCTAATGAAAACCTTAAATGGTAATTGGGGTCTGGTGTCTGAGGAAGTAGTGGTGTTGGCCCTCCAGAGAAAATGGAAAGATGTAAGGGAAAGTGTTAGGGATTTGTTAGGCCCTAAAACCATACCAGTTAACTAACATTTGTGTAGTCTTTTACCGCTTACAAAGCACTTTTATAAACGTTAGGTTAGATTGTATTATTTTTATCTCCATTTGATGTGTGAGGAAATGGTCTCAGGGGGTTATCACTGAGCATAGTTGTTGATCACAGTTACTTGGGTCTTTCTACTCTACAGCAAATTGATATGAGCTCCCATTGCTTTGAGACTGTAATGGTGACAGAACTTAGGAACTAATTGTAAGTATTTTAAGCCTCTGTCTAAGCCATAAAAACAAAACAAAAGGTTATATGCACCCTTTTTTCTTTCTTCTCTCAAGATAAAGTGTCTTCTGTGTTATAGCTGCTATGGACATTTGGGTTTCATACCTCATTTACATGTGACCAATTACATGTCACTATTTTTCCCTTTATGGAGACAAGAATGATATATTGTGATTTTTTAAAACAATACTGGAAGTTATTTCAAAAACCAATGGCATTTTATTCAAAAGGTATTTCAAGAATTTTCCAATTGAGAAAAACTCAGAAGGCTATAACTCTAGTTTACCAAGTTATGAAAGGTCAGTGCGGGTGCATTAAATTTCAGGAAAATGAGAGCTGGGCAAGCTTCTTAAGTCTGAAGCAGGAAATTTATGGGTCTATAAATAGAAAAGGTATATATGCCAAAATTAAACTTACAGGAGTTCCTACCTCAGGAGATTGTATATGCTGGTATGATAGTAAAAATTAAACATATTTATATAAACTCATTAATGACAGACCAGGTTTGGACTATTAAATAAGTCTGGCAATATTTGGATATGTGCCTCACATTCACATTCTGATGTGACAGGGCAAGAATTCTTTTTCACAAATCATCCTGGATTGCCTCTGTCAAATTTAAATTCTTGGCAGAACATACCATGGATCTGACTTTCTGTTACTTCTTACAGTCTTAGTCAAGGTTCTAATGCAAATTAAATAGTTTATTAGTTTCATATATGCCAGAGAATTATATCTATTAAGCATGCAAAATAGTTTCTGATTTTCATTCCTGCCATCAAATTTCAGATTGCAAACACAGACTCTTGAATATTTTTCCATATCCTTCAAATTCCACATCCGATTGGGATAAACATGTGGAAATTGATCAGAATTATATCATTGTTATTTGTAGTTCCTCCTGACTCTCTTACCAACTTTGCTTCATCTTAACATAAACCTTTGATTAACTTATCACTCTGACATTTGTAGGGGTTCCCTCACCCCAGTGCAGAGAGGGTATTACCCACCACCACAGCAGGATTTCAACAAAGCAGAATGAGGCCTTAATTACAGATTTAATGAGCAGAAAGCCTGATCTTCATTTCTTGCTGATTTCCCAGCTGTAGGATGATGTCTGGTTATTTTCAATCCACCAATGGTTTACTTTCCATCTGCTGCTGTCACTACCATCACTTTTGTTGGGCAGCTCTCTGTTGGTCGTCCTGTTCCTCTTTGGCATTCTGGCTCTGAGAAAATGAAAATGTCAAACTCAGGTATCCTCTCTGCCTTTGTTAGACAGAAGTATCCTAAGAGAGAGATGGCACTAGCTTCACTGAATAATTGAGGTTAAAAATGAATTTCTGATTTCCTAAAGAAACACAATGTATTTGTTACTCATGCTTCTTAGAGTGTGAAAGGGGATGATATTTCACTTTATCTTAAATTTCTCTGTTTTCATCTGGTTGTAAATTTTGGAAAGAATATCCAGTGGGTAAAAATTAGTATTCCCCTTTTATCTCTGGAATATAAAATTTTCAACCAAGCATTTATTTTTTAAGGTTTAAAATTGGGTAAAAATAAGCACTATATCTGTATAACATAGTCATTTACTTAACTGCTTTGTGCCTCAGTTTTACTCATCTGTAAAATGGAGACATTAATAATATCTACCTCATAGGACTGTTGGGAGACATAAATGAAATTAATACATTGAAAGTGCTTTGTACAGTTTCTATCATGTCGCAAGTTGCCAATAAATTTTATTTATCGATTTTAAGAGTACTAGTAATATTATTCTCAAAAATACAGTGTTCAATTTTTGACAACATGGATTTAATGGCTAGGTTTTCCCTGGCCTTTTGTAAAAAAATAATCCTTAAGTGACTAGAAAAAAATCATAACTCAGCAAATTCAGTTGGAATATAATGAAGCCTTGAAAACCTAAGGAAAACCATTTCTCACCAAGAGGACTGGTTAAATACCAGAGGCAGAAGCTGCTATTTCAGTCTGTACAAGGAAGATACATTGACCTTCAAGCCAACACATGACATTTTTCTAAGATAATAATTTTATACTAGCTATCTTATGTTACTAGGTATCCAAATAAAGTGAAATAAAATGTAATGTTGATTAGGGTTATAATTTCAAAACATAAAAATCTTAAATGGATGCTTTGGGAAGCCAATATATTTGGTTGTTCTTGGGTTTAATAAGGTGATAAATATTGAATTGCCATGACTTGTTTTATATTTAATATACTGGGTTTTCAAATCCTACATGTCTGAATATTATTATTCTTGATATTCTAAACACTTAGGGTCAGAGCTGAAGTCGTATTTATCCATGTATCCAAGCCACACCGAACACACACACACACACACGCACGGTAGCACAGGGAGCACTGAGTATTATACATACTAGATGCTAAATAAATATTTATTAAATATCAGAATAATCTTTTGCATTTATGAATATGTTCATTACTTTTAATCATCCTCTTTCTTTTCTTATCATTATTTATTCAGTAAACATTTTCTCATTTTCAATATTTTTTAAATTAAAGTATTACTACAATAGACCATACATCCACTTCTGCTCCTTTTTGAAGTTGCCACTTTCTACCTGACAGGTTTCAGCACCTCTGTCTGGCTGTGCAGCTTATAGTGCTGGGATGAATGGATTCACACGCTTTTTGACCTCTATATTCTCCCTTTTCTCACTGCCGGCACTGTCTCCTCTTTCTCCTAATCCAAAGTTCTAGAACTACTTCCCACTGACCATTCTGTCTTCTTCTTTTAGGCTCACATCTTCAGTAAGGCCTTTTCTGGATCAGTAATGTACCTCCTGTGGGCCAAGGTACCTTTTACTTCTGCTGTTTTCACAGCACCTAATGCATTGTAGGCACCCAACTATTATTAACAGCAATAAGAATGAAACTTCCCAGGAAAACAAAAATGCACCTCTTCACTCTTTGTGTAGTTTATCTTTTCTACTTTATTTGATCAAATAATTTTACTAGTGAGTTTCATATTATTTTCCAAAGAAACTTTCTATTTGCCTTTTTGGGTCCTGGTGCAGTGTGTTTTGGTTCACAAAGCTGACAAGAAAGTATCAATTAGAACCAATTATTATTTAATTTAAAAATATAAAAATAGAAGAAATTTCTTTCCTAATACTTATAGAAAATATTTTTAATTATTGTTTTGTACTTCAAATACCAAGTTTTAAAATGCTACATATCTGAGCTCTTTATGAACTAGATACTTTATATGTACAGTACATTATTTTATTTAATTCTAACAACTCCCTAAAGTTGATATTATTAACTCCACTTTACAAATGAGGAAATCAAAGCTCAGGGAAGGGAGTCGATGTAAAGCTGAGATTTTAAACAAAATCTCTTGGCTTCAAAGCTTACTCCAATAGTTCTCAAAGTTCGGTGTTTGAATCTTCCTAGGTATTTTTTTAAATATTCAAACTCACAGGCCCTACCTGCAGGAGATTCTTATTCAGTAAGCCTAGAGTAAATCTCAGGACTTTCCCTTGAGAAACCAACTCCTCCTTTTTGATTTTAAGTTTGAAGTTAAGAACCAAAGAATTTTACTGTAAAGTACTTTGAGAAAGTTTAATCCCTCACCTAATGACTCCTGTAATGTACTAGGTTAAACATTAACTCTAAAAGTTCCATTTTATTGGGTGAGAATATGTGTTATTGCAATTTTCCCAGACTAGCAGGGAGAATAATTTTGCTTGCATTTGTCTCAGCCCTGGCCAGTTTTCAAAGAACACTGGAAAAAGGTATGCCTGTTATTTCCATCAATGACTTACTTCAATATACACCAATGACAGAGGGCATAGAATAACCCAATGAGGTCATATGGTAATATCAACTATGGACTTGGGTAAGTCAGAGTGACTAATATAATGTTGGGGTTATTGCAAAAGAGAGGAAGAGAGCCGGAAGAAAGTGGGAGATTGTAAGCCCACCGTGGAAAAAGCATTTTACCCTTAGAGAAAGAAGGACTAAAAGATGTAAGTACACGGGAGGTTAATAATGAATGAATGGGCCGGAGGACAAGGAAGACAGAAAAGGACATGCTATGTTAATCTGTGCCTCCCAACTCCTAGCTTTGTGCCTGACTCATATTAAAGGCTCAATAGCTGTGAGTTGAATTAATAAATGAATGAACAACTCATGGCAAATATTAAGAGAAAAAGAAAGAAAACAGAAAGAATGGGCAACTAAAAGGAAAAGAAGGAATCACGGAGAAAGTGAAGAGAATTGGTGCTTATGGAAAAACAAAATGACCCCGCATGAACAGAAAGGTAGAAGTAAAAGGAAAGCCCTGGCGGGAATGCTTCCTTTTGGGTTTGCTGTGGACAGGAGGCATTTCCATTCTATAATGGCACTTCGTAACAGTGTTTTGCATATGAAAATCTAGTTAAGCTAACGAGGTCCTTAATTAGGGCTTTTATTATCCTTTAATTCCTTGCTTAAAGGAAAATGATTACAAAGCTCATCTTTATGATTTAGGAAACTAATCTTTCATTTCTGAAGTGTTTCTTTCCTTCCCTCATCACAGATAATAAGAGAAACAAACCCTACAGAATGATGTGAAACTCTGCAGCAGTAATAGAGAGAAGTAGTTGAACCTGTGCATTAGAATGGTCGTGAACTACAGAAAAGTCTCCTGTATCATGCATGACCTTTCTCTGGTTCTTAATTTAATAAGGACCTATAGTGACTCTGTATTTTAGTGTGACTAAAAATATCTCTGCAAACCTACATTCTTTTGTATGCATTCTTAAAATTTTAATTACCAGAATGCCCATAGCCCTTCTCTCATACTAGTGAGAAACACCTTTGTTCTTCTATACCCACACAAGAGCATCTGCTTTTGTCCATTTGAGGACCAATGCACATCCATCCTTTGCAGCCATAAATCAGAGCATATAACCCTTATGGTGCCCCTTCCACCCAGTAGTATTTTCCAGATAAAATCAAGTTGAAATCAAGATAAAAGGGTGGCCTGAAAGGGAAAATAATCCCTAAACACAATGTTTATTTAATTGGTCTGAAAAAAACCAGCAACAGTTAGAGGATTACCTGTTTACAGAAGGACAAGCAAGTATAATCCTTTGCCTTTAGTTCAATAGATACGTAATGACCATCTACTAGATGTTAGTTATTCTACTAAACTTTGTGGGTACAACTATAGATATAATTTATTTGGAGAAACAGACATATAAACAAAAAAAATTTACAAACAATGAACAAATTGAATGATGGGGTAAAGCTATGGCAGTTAGGGGACAGTGGAGTCCAGCCTGAGGGATGAAGGAAGGTTTTTTGGAGGAGGTGGCACACAAGCAGTAAGTGCACATGATGGGTATGAGAGCAACAAGACTGGAGACCAGGAAGACCAGGCAAGAGACCGTCACAGTAGCTTCAGTAGGCAGAGAGAGAAGCCTGCAAGCAGCTGTGGCAATAAGGCCTGGAAAGAGGTAACAGATACGAGGGCCGTGAGATAGCATCAGCGTGAGTTGGCATTAGTTGTATGCAGATATATAGGGGATGAGGTCTAACAGAGATTCCGGGTTTCCTGTCTTGGCTGGCTTGACTGTCATGAGTTTAAGAATGTGCAAGGACTTCTGAGTGTTTTGTTTATTAACATGGGTGTTGGTTACATGGACCTTGTCACCATCTAAAAATTCAAACTATACTTCTGATTTGTACAGTTTGCTTTATATGTACTTAAATTAAAACTTAAGTAAATAAGAGTAGATAGAGATCCAGGAAGAAGAGCTTTGATGATGTTAGAGGCACATGTGTGTTTGTGTTTTAATAGTGTTTTGCTCTTTGTGAGCCTCAGGATGCCATGCCTGCTTCTCCCTGAACCACTACGCAGGTGTTAGTTATTAGGGATGGGTGAAGACTGGCCTTCATTCACCATTTTTACAGACTACTCCACATAGCATCATTATACTTAATGGGTTTTCAATCTTTCTTCAAAGAACATTGATAAATGAATAAATGATGACTCTCTGGAGCTTAACAGGGAGTGAACACCAATGGGTATATGGTTTTAATTCAGCAAGTTCAACATGAAAAAATCAAGTGTATTCCTCTACACCAACAAAAACCAACTCAAAAGGTAACCAATGAAAATTATCCAACTCACAATAGAAACAAAATTTACAAGGCTACTGGAAATAAATATTAAAAATAAGTACAACTTATATGAAGAAAATTTAAAATATTAATAAGGACATACTGTAGACAACTAAAATGGTACAATAAAATATGTGTATAGTTGGGAAATCTCAATGTCTTAAGTTGTGAAATCCTCCCTGAATTAAATTTTAAATTCAATGCAATTTCAATCAAAATTGAAAGAGTATTTCTTGAACTCTGACAAACTGGCTCAAAATTAAATCTAATGATCTGGTTTTTGAACAAAACAAAGGAAAAATTTTGATTGTACCACTTCATAACCACTTTTTTTCTTTGCAAAATATAGTTTATTTTTCATATAAGTAAACTTGTGCAAGCAGTGTTTGCTAACTATAACTCTGGAGAGGCTTGTCTCCTCAAGGTGTAAAATGGAGGCAAAATGGTACCTACCTCACAAGGTTGGGAAAAAATTCATGTGAGATAACACCTGTAAAGTACTAATCAAATAAAGCAGCAAGGAAGCACTTAATCGATATAAGCTATTATAATTGAATAAATAAAAATACATTGACTATTAAGCCTTCTTAAAATGCAAACTCCTGCTATTTCATCAATAGTTTTGTCCAAAATATGCCAAACAAGTGCATGCTGATTGGACTTAAATTATTATTAGCATAGACTTCCACCTAATTCCAAAATTTGACACATGTTCATGCCCCTCTTTCTCTCAGACTCTATCTAGATGATCCTTTTCTTCTTTTATTACAGCTTTGTTGACAAACTTTTATTTAGTCACTCAAAACCATTTCAACTCGTAATTTCATCTTATTCTTGCTCTACTCATTATCATTAGAAATTTTTTTGGCCATTTGCTCTGCCTCTTATCTTTTCTTTGTTCAGGTCTCTGTTTTCTCCATTAGTGTGAAAGTCCTGATACTGAACTGTAGGTCTCTCTATTAGTTGCTTTTCCTTAAGTAATTTTCTTCTCTTTTTACCTCCAAGTTCAGTCAAGCATTCTTACCCGCTGTTTCCTAACATGTTTATGAACAAAGAATTAATTCAAATTTGAAAAGTAAGTGCCACAGTCTGGAACATCCACTTTAATTGTCTCCATCGGGTTTGTGGCAGTAGGCACTGACCTGTGATTAGACAATGGAGTTCATAAAAGTGATGCTCAGGTCCCAACCACTTAGAATATTTTGCAAAAGGAAGAAAAGTTTTATTTTAAAGTAGTATACCTTAGATTTAATGTTAAAATGAGATGAATTAACAAGTCAAAATGTGCCTGTTCTTTGTAATTTATGAGGCATTGTCAGTACACATTATTACTTTTAAGTACACTTAGACAATTTTGATTTCTCGTCGGCAATTATCAATTATGACTTAACTTAATCAAACCCTTGGATTCCTTCCCAGGCCTAAATTACAATCTACTCTTATCTTTTTGTGAAAGCCAAGAGCCCCTGGACTATGCCATTGACAGTGGGACACCTAAGCTAGTTCAGGTTTTGCTTGGAAAATCCCCACCAGCTGCTCTGCCTGATGCTGGGTTAATTGCCTTAATTAGCTTTCTTACAATGGCCTTCTTAATCAGTTCTTGTAAGGAGATCTTAAACTCTCATTGTGGTTCCTTTCTCACTACATACTGACCTTTTAAAAATACTCATTCAGTCTTTTTGCACAACTGCTCTTGAAGTCTAAAAAAGCAAGAGAAAAAAAAAAAAAACCTGCTCACTGGTTTTTCTGTATTCCTTCTCCAAAGCTGTGACCCTTACTTCTAATCAAGACAGGTTATCCTGACTTTCTAAATTACTGATGGCTAGATCTTACTTTCTTTTTTCCTCCTATGGCTCGCTTAGCCTTCCTTTCTAATGAATTCTTAATTAACATTGAAATGCATTCTTTCTGATGAAACTTGCAGTTTTCAAATTTTGCTGCCTGTTGCGATACTCCCCTTAAAGAGGCTCAACTTTTAGTTATAAAACTTTACAACTTGTAGAAATATTGAAAGGATAAAGCAGGATGATTTTAAAATTTTAGCTCTTTTTGTATAAATTTTATGCAGGCTGAAATCTTGATAGTGTTAAAGCAAGATCATCTCTGTCACTCCCCTGTAATCTATGACATTAATTTGTCATTCTTAGAAAGTGATTACTCTGACAAGATTTGATTTTCCTAAACAAGTTAGCCTTGCTATTGGCCAATAATACCTCTTGCCCGATGAGATTTGTGTTAATTGATATTTTGGTTTATTCCAAATGTTCCTGAAATGCTCCAACAATATTTAGGTAATTGTGTATGAATATGCAAGGGTTCTCAAGTCCTGTGAGACAGAACACTAAACACAACAGGCAAAACAAATTTATTACTTGCAGATAGACAACAAGAATAAACAGAAGCTTAGAATCCATAGCAAGCTTGCTCCTCAAGGCTCAGGAAAGTTGCCCAGGGTGGATAGAGTCTCATCTATGTATGCCCCACATCACACTGCAGCTGAGGGACCCCAAAAGCACTCTACCCTGGGTTTTATACTCTGGGCACAACCGGGCTCACTGAGCACAAGTATTGTAGGAATTCCTGTTCTAGGAAGAAAAAGAACATAGCCTGGACTCTTTTAGGCATTTCCTTCTTATCTCAGGATGTTGAATTATTAGCATATTCTACAATATTCTGAGAACTGCAAGAGGCAGTGTGGGGAGGGCTGGGTCAGCCAAGGCCATCCATGGACCTGTCCTCTTGCAAAATAATGTTAGTGTGTGTATTTTGAGTATATGTGTATGTGTTTGTGTTCAGTATTCTGAATTTATCTTGGGTTGTACTAAATTTTTCAACTTCTGTCACCATCAAATGAGTATAAAGGAAAAAAAAACTGTACAACTGTGTTGTCAACTAACAGAGAGAAAGAGAGAGGGAAGGAGAAAGAGAGAACAAAAAGCATGCACCATGCACTAAGATGCCATATGAATAAATAATTATACGGAGTTTAATTTCATGTGGTGCTTTGACTTCATTAAAATATGTCACTTTTTTTGCTCATTTTGTCAATTTCTGGATATCATAAAACTATTCACCAGTAGCTTGCCATAATCAATCTTCCTATAGAAATGTCCCCCCAGTGATCTGTAAAGAAGAAGTTTAATGTGATAAAGTGTGTTAACTTTTTGAGTGTTTCCTCGGGCAGAAGAGCTAAGGCTATGGCATGCTGTGGGAAAGAGAGGTATGAACTGTTATAAATGTATAATAAAAGACAATGAAGAGGGTAGCAATTTGGGTTCCATGGCTCTGGATATTTCATTATAGACTTAGCTTTGAACAAGTCCTAAATTCTTTGTAGTACTGTTAAAATCCAGAACCTCAGAGAGTTGATTAAATGATTATTAAAATGAAAAGATGGTTATTTAAACTTTAAAAATTAAATCAGTATAAGCAATCACATATTTCCTCCTAAATTTGCTTGGCATTCTACTAAATACAAAAGTCAGCCTAACCATTGATACATGTACATATAGGAGGAAACTAGAAACAAATGAAATAAAGTCACTGAGGAAGCAGTAAGGTCCTGATATTTTGCACCATTGTTATTAATGCATGTTATTTATTGTTTATTGTACATCAGGTTGGTCCACTCTGAATTGCAAATTAAATTTCAAAAACTCAAGTGCTTGCGCTTAGAATAGAAATTTTCTTTTCTGTTTTTTAAATGTGGAGTAATTTTTTTTTTGTTACTTTTAAAAGTTTTTTTTTTTTTTTATAATTTATTTTTTTAATTTCAGAATATCATGGGGGTACAACACTTTGGCCATACACATTGCCCCTGTTCTGCCCATGTCAGAGCCACAATCGTGGTCGTCTCCCAAACTGTGCTCCCCACATCCATTCAGTGAGAGTTTTTCCCATCCCTTCCAC
Source organism: Daubentonia madagascariensis (assembly GCA_023783475.1). Taxonomy (NCBI): domain Eukaryota; kingdom Metazoa; phylum Chordata; class Mammalia; order Primates; family Daubentoniidae; genus Daubentonia; species Daubentonia madagascariensis. The sequence goes on along the minus strand of JAKFHU010001631.1, from coordinate 15,182,197 downwards.
CCCCCTCCCGCCCGCCTGCCCTCAGATGAATGTTATTGCCCTGTGTGATGTAAGTGTTCATCAGTTAGTACCAGTTTGATGGTGAGTACCAGTGGTGCTTGTTTTTCCAATCCTGTGACACTTCGCTTCGAAGAATGGGTTCTAGCTCCGACCAGGATAATACCAGATGTGTTAATTCACTGTTGTTCCTTATTGCTGAGTAATACTCCATGGTATACATTACCACATTTATTGATCCACTCGTGTATTGATGGGCACCTGGGTTGTTTCCACAACTTTGCAATTGTGAATTGTGCTGCTATGAACATTCGAGAGCAGATGTCTTTATTATAAAATGTCTTTTTTTCTTTTGGATAAATACCCAGTAGTGGGATTGCTGGGTCAAATGGTAATTCTACTTTTAATTCTTTGAGGTATCTCCATATTCTTTTCCATAGAGGTTGTACTAATTTGCAGTCCCACCAGCAGTGTATGAGTGTTCCTACCTGTCCACATCCCCGCCAACATTTGTTATTTGGGGATTTTTTGATATGAGCCAATCTCACTGGAGTTAAGTGATATCTCATTGTGGTTTTGATTTGCATTTCCCTGATGATTAGAGAAGTTGAGCACTAAATGTGGAGTAATAATTGCTCTTACACAGCAACATCACTTATCCCTAAAGGAAGCAAAAATAAAATCTCTCTAAGAAAATGAAGAATTGTTCCACCTACTGAACTGACGTGAATGTGCTATGTTAGCTTGTGTTTAGCGTTTGTAAGAGGTGATTGCTTTGCTTGCCAGAATGTTAACTGCGATTGTCATTTAGTGTCTCCCTGGTTCAGTCATTGACAATAGTGTTATAATAGCACCTGGTGGGAACCTTCAATTTAGGGACTTACAAAGATTAAATGCACACTATTGAATGAAGTTTTAATACAGTTTATTATACCATTAATTTAAGCATAATGGGATGCAATAAGCAATATGAAATATGCAATGGGTTTCTGATATTATATTATAATTTCTTTTCACTCTGTCTGAAATGGCTAGAGTGCACTGTATCTGCTGTGCTCCTGGTATCCCATGTCTTTTCATTCTGTTGGTTCTGCTAATTCTCCTCCTTGTCTCCCCGAGTGTGCCCAGGATGATTACTGGTTTGAGTAAGGATCCTTGTTATTAATTGTAGAGAAACCTAAGCCTTGGCTTCGACAGTTACTCAGAGTTCAGATTTTTTAAAGAGAGTCTTCACCAGCTGTAGGTGAAGAAAGGTTACATGTGCCTTCCACTGATTAGAGATCAGAGATGAGTTCTTTCTATTTTTGTGGAGCAGGTATCTCTGGCTGTTTTAGAACAGTCTCTGAGGTCGTGTGTGCAACTGCTTCCCCGAGTTCTTTATTTAGCATTGCTTCTTTTTGATCTGCCTGGGAAACTCTCCTTCATGTTTGGATGAGAGAGAGATGGGGTGAGATTTATCCATCCTACCTATAGCAGGAAGAGTCAATTCCCATCTGAGGACAGGCTGAACAGGATTTTTTCATGGGCAAAGACATTGACTGCATTGATATCTGAGGAAAAACACGGAACAGCCTTCTTAGCTGTAATTATTAGGAACTTTTTTTCATACCCACAGTCTTGCATGCTACACAAATATCAATGTTCAGGGATTTTTCCCTCAAAGTCTTTTTCAGAACCTATTACTCTTACATGAGATGATTTGTTTAGACTTGGTTCTCAGGTTTTTTAGCCCATGACATTTCTCTTTGGCTGTCAGATTGCTTGCTGTCAGAGCAGAAACAAGAGCTTAAAGTTTATCGCAGTTGGGGCCCTTTTAGAGTAGAGCTAGCCACTCTCACATGCTGCTGCAGATCTTGGCCTAACATGGTTAGGCTTTAATTATGCAGAAAATTTCATTTATGTATAACACCTCCTTCTCTGGTGATGTCAAATAAGTGAGTTTCCTGCAATCAGTAGTATCTTTTAAATTATGTGTAGTTTGGCAAAAGTAACCTTTAGTAGATAAATTAAACTATACTATATTGTTGAAAATTTACATTAGCAACCAGAATTGCCCTTCTGGAAATACCCCTAAGGGATTCCATGGCTTGTTTCAACAGTCATTGTTTAAGGGGGATCCCACAAGACTAGATGTGGAATTTTATATTTAAATATTTTCAGTTCAGCAGGTCACCAAAAGCTGGGATTGACATCTGCTTCTCTACCTGTAGGCCTCTGTTTATCTTGTTTTTCACTGGCCTGTTTGCCCCTGATAACTATGACGTCTCAAACAGTCATTTCAGGTATCTGTACTTGCACTTCTATAATACTATCAAGGTTGCATTTTATAAAACATCTTTCCTCTGTTTTAAGGACCTTAATTAAATGGGATCTAGGTAGCTAAGGGATTACTACAGGATCCCCCTTATGGAAGCAGAGTAAGTCAAGTTATATGGGTTTAAATCTTAAAATAATGAAATTTCCTGCCTTTGGAGGATTAGATAATCCAACACATCAGATAGCTCAATGAGGAGATGAAAATCTTTTTAAAAAAACTATATGGATTTCTTTATACCTCATCTAGAGTTGCAGTCTGGTGTTGTCCAGCAACCCCAGACATTGTTTCTGCTGTGACAAGGATAACAGATGACATTCATATGCTCAGCACACTCCCATGGGCATACCCAGATTTTAACAGAACACCACAACATTTATAGTAAAGTCAGGCACTGCAATAATTCATAGTCAGCATAATTATTAAAGTGGCATCAGTATCTGTTGCTCCCTGTAGGTGCCTCAGAAAGGCTGGATGCCAAGCGTAAATAATTAATTTCATACTAGCTGTACCTCCACCCCCTTTTTTTTATCACTCCAGAAAAAGTATGAAATTCCAATGAGTAATAATAACATAGTTGAAGATACAATTTTGAACCAGTCTAAATTACATTTATCTTTTAAATTCCCAGAATTTAATATTTTATAAATAGGGAATTACTTGCAGCCACACACCTCACAACCCATTAAGTCAAATGACCATTGATTTGTAACTTTATGGGCTGGGACTGGGGAAATGGTTCTGACATTTAATCCTGGGTATTGTAGCAAATTCTTGGAGCCTCAGTGTTGGCATCCACTAAAATTGAGAAAATAACCTTGACATCCCTAAGGACTAAATGAGATACTTTTTATTTATACATACTTATTTTTATTAAATATGTTGATTATATCTTATTGATTTGGTGCTTCATGATGATCCACACCTGTGTGTGTGCTTTCATTCGAAACTCTTGGGACCCCTGTCAGGTACACATGGCAGGAATTAATACACTTGGTAAATAAGGGAACAAACTAAACCTGTTGCACTTCATGTTAAATCATTTGCCTAAGGTCTGTTTCTTTTCCATTTGAATATGCTTGAACAGTCCCTATTTCCAGCAGATATGCTGTTATAAACTCATATTCTTGAGGAGTTTAGGAGAATTTTTAGAACATCCGAAGTCATTACTATCTTTACATAATAAACACTATTAAAATGAATTACTATGGAGCTAAAGGAAATAATTTATAATAGGTGATTGGATTAGAAGTAAGAAGAATAGTTATAGGAATACATATACATTTCTATATGTAAAGGAAAGCTAATAATTAAGACTTATAGGAATCACTCCTGGGGCCAGTTTTGACACTTTTATAAATGGTCTAGATGAGGGCATTCACACTGAAATATCTTCTAAAAGCAGACTCTGATTAATTATTGACCTGACTTACTTTGCTGACAGTTTCATCTTTCTTAAGGTAGATGATGTTACAGGGGGAACTGCAACTTTGGGCTTAATTCTAACCTTAAGGGAAAGGTGGCTAGAGATGTGGTAGGAAAATCCACAGAGAGGCATATCTTGATTCTGTTTTGTTTTTGTCAAGCCACCAAATCTAGTGGACAAGATGAAAGTATGGGTTGGTTTATAGTAAGAGAAGTAAAATAATGGCTTGTTAAATCCAAATTATATTAACTTATAAATTATTGTGAACCTGGAAAGAGCTCTCAAAGTGTCCAAAGTGTCTAATCTTAATAAGGCATGACCTCAGTCAAGATCTTTATCTATGATATTGACTATGTCAAAGAAGTAACTTATCAGTTATAGATGATAATGTGAGAAGAGGTGAGTATAAATAATGCATTAATGAGAGAATGAAGAGTTAAAACAATCCTGACAGGCTAAACTCCTGAGCCAAAACCAACATGACAAAGATGTATGTCCTGAATATGGATTTTTTACATATATATATATATATATATATATATTTCTTCTTCCTGAGGGATTTATTCTAAGGAAATAACCAGGAAAATGTCTAATAACAAACAAAAACAATAAAAACATGAATAGTCAATTGGTCAAACAAATTATACCATAATAAAATACTATATAGCTATTAAAAATTAAGTGGTAAGTATTTACTTACTGACATGAGAATATAACAATGATAAATCAGATAAAAAGACTATGGAAACATATTATATACTTTATTTTTATAAAATAAAGTCAAAATTTTTATAAAATAAAGTCTTATAAAATAAAGTTTATGTGTATGTAGATATTCAAATACATGGAAAAAATGTGTGAAGGGATATCCAGGAGTATGTCAGTGGTTTCTTTGTTTGATAATTTTAGTAGTGAGAATTTTCTTCTTTATGCTTATCTCTGTCTTCTAATTTTTCACAACATATATGTATTAATTTTGTGATAAAAATGTTATCCTGAAAATGTAAGACTGAGGGGCCTGTAATTTCAAATGAAAATTTTTTCTGGGTTATTTGGAGGACAAAGGTTACCACAGTGTGATATAGCAGCTAATAAAAAAAGATTCTAACTTTGGTTGCATAAATAAAAATAGAATTTTAATGGGGGCTAGGGGTGTCACAGAGCTGTAAACCTACACAGTCCTGTGGTATTCCATTACAGGAACCAGGTTTAAATAAGTACTGAAACTATATGTATCATTCAGAGGATGGTAACTTGTCATATAAAGAAAAATTGTAGTAACTCAAGAAATTTATCCCACAGAATTGACAACTTGGGCATCTAAAGAGGATGAGCCAGGCTAACTGCTTTCACTATTTGAAGGATAACAGAATGAAAGAAATTTTGGTTATCTCTTTGGTAAAGCTTTAAATAAAGATAGCATTGCCAATCAGAGAGTATTCAAGGATTCCCTAATGTTAAGAAAACTGTGTGGCAGGCTATAATAGAAATAAATACATTCCCCATCATAGGCCTGTCATTTTGGATCCTCTCTGATGCAAGCAATTGAAAATTCTGCTCAAAACTATGTTAATCAAAAGGAGAGTTTATTGGCTGAGAAGTCGTGGGTATAGTCAAGCTTCAGTTGTGCAGAGGCTAGATGCAGGGTTCTGATCATGCCCATAGGAACCTTTCCCCTCCTTCCTTGTGGGTTCATGGTAGTCAGATAGCTACCTCCCTTTAGAATTCCCATCCTCTATTTCACATTCAAGGGAAAGACCTATCTCATCAATAGCAGAATGAAACTTCAGACTTGATTCCCCTTACCCATAATTGGCCCCCTTTCCTGCTCCTGAACCAATTGCTATGGCCAGGGGGTATGGGATAGTTGTTTCATGCCTTAAGCCAGTCAGCACTTACCCTTCCCCTAATTGAGGATGGGATCAAAGTCAGACAAATTGCTCGGGCTGACAGTATGAAGGTGTTTCTGAAAGGTAATTCAGGCTGGTATTCTATCAGGAAAAAGGATGTCTAGACAATGGGCTGCAAAAAATGACAGATGTCTATTAAAACCAGGATGACAAGTGTAACTGGATGATTTCTTAGATTCTTTCCAATGCCAAGATTCTACGAGACTGCGATTCAGCTTTGCAGTTGGCATTAAGATTTGCAGGGAGAGATATACAAAAGGAAATACAGAAGGAATTATTGATGAACTCTAGAAGATACCAATCTATGAGAAAATATGGGAAAGCAATACTGTGGGCAAGTAAAGACATTGATGGGGAAAACAACTTAAAACATAGAAACCCCTTCACAGTTGTGAGATTTTGAATTTTCAAAAAATTGAGATCTTATCAATTAACCTGTATCTCTCCCCCAAAGCATTCTCTGTCTTCACTTAATTGTGCATTTTATGTAGCTACAGTGCGGGATCTGTGCATTTCTCTCCTTATGTACCATCCCCTGCCCCCGCCATGCATACGACCCTATTGGAAGTGTGCAAAAAAGAGAAAGAAGAAGAAACCCTCTCTTCGAAAAGAACTCCCATCCCCACCCCTTACGCATATTCCAATACTCCCCAAAATGTGATCAATCATAGTTCACTTAGGTTTGGCAAATGCCTTTCAAAATTCATGTGATTCCTGGAAGGGTTAAGGCTCATTCACACTCAGAGTAAATTGCTTTAATGAGATAATCAGATCACCAGCTCCTTAGGGCTGCCAGCTCAGCAAAATTTCTTCTGCAAATTCGCGCTTTTGTCTTGAGAGTAGGAGGGGTAAGGAAAGCAAGGGTTTGGGAGCAGATGGTGATTTGGGGTACACCGTGGACAGCCAACAGACCACTTAAAGAAACACAGGGGAAGTCAAAGGGAAGAATACAAATGGAAACCCAGAAGTAATTGACTTAGAAAGGGGGATGAATGCAGCAAAGACAATTTTGCCTAGAACCCTGTCAGCTGCTCTATGGACCAGCTGAAATTGATGAACATCTCTGCTTCCCCAAGTTACTGCAGCTCCTCTACTGTCCTGTCGTCCAATCCCCACCCCTTTCCTACTTAAGATGCAAGGAGCAAGGAAGGAATAAACAGGCCGAGACAGAAAAGAGGAAGGATTTTTATTCATGTGCCTGTTTTTCTCCCTTTTTATTTCCCATACTATTTCAGGTTGTAAACCCTAGGATTTACCTTTTTTAGGATAACTACATTGCATCCCCCAGGAACACTAAGGTCAATGCCCTTGTATAAAACCTTAGTTCATTTGCACTATGTGTGGTTCTGGTTGATGAACCTTAAAAGAAAGGAAATGGAGCTAGAAAAGGTCTGAAGAAGGGCAGATAAAATGATGAGAAGGATATAAAAAAAAAAGGTGCTTGCTGTATGAGAGCAGATTAAAATGATTACCTTTCTACATGCTGACCTCTACAAAAATATGAAGGGCACAGATAAGGTAAACACAGACTGGATGGCCAGACAGTACAATGCCTTACCATGGGGAAGCCACAGAAGCTAGAGGGTAGAGGAAAGATGAGTAGAAGGTACTAGCCCTTTACATAGCAGAGAGTACATTTATGCAATTCCCTACCCTTCAGTAGTACTATAAACTAAGTGAATTTAAATAGGTTTTGATAAGGTTGTAGTTGAAAAATCATAATGAGTTATCAAAATATGTCAGGTGATGTTTAGGAGCACATATTAATTTTTGAGGTAGATAATTTAAAGCAGTGGTCTTCAAATTCACCATCAGATCATCAGACTCACCTGGGGATACTTTAAAACTATATATAGATTCCCATAGCTCCACCTGAGACTTAAAAACTGAAAATTTCTAAAAATAAGAGCCCAAAATTCACATTTTCAAAAAGATTCTCCAACTGACTCTGGTTTTCATAGGAGTTAGGATTACTGTTCTGGAGGCTAACCCTGCTGCCTCGGAAGGCAGCACTATGTGATGAGGAAGTAGCATGGCTTAAGGGATCAGGCAGACCGGGATTTCAATTCTGCCCCTGCTGCTTCTCAGAGTGTGACTCGGACAAGTTACCTACCCTCTCTGAGCCTGAATCTATCTAATAGGGGAGTCTAAAAAGCTTCTGATGCATACTGGTGCTGACAAAATGCAAGCCTATGCGTCCCCACCCTGACCTCCAACCAGGTCCTATGGGTCCTCAAGCACAGAATCCCAGGATAGTGAGATTATAGATTTAAATGCATTGACAGTTCTTAATGCAGCCAAGTGTTTGTCTCTGAGACGGAGAGAAGACAATTTTATAGAAAGGTGTGAATGTAGACATGCCATCTTTTTCTCTCTATGCTAGCTTTTCTGTACTTCCAGCTATAGGTAGAACAGTGAAAGAAGAAACATGTTTCATAACTATCAGGTTTCACTTACTGGATTCATGGTGTTTTCAGCTCATTTGTCAATATTTTGGGTTTTTGGCTCCTGTTGAGGCCTGTACCTTTTAAGATTAATTTATTGATACTTCTGTGAAGTTGAAACTAAAGGGAAAAACAAATCAGTGGGGATCTCAAAATGTGTGTGAACACTTATTGGGCTGGGGTGTACATTGAAGCAGCTGGTGAGAAAACAGAAGATTCCCCACCAAGCTGCAGTTCAGATCCACGGAAATGAAAAGAGAGCAGAAAACTAGGAAATGGGAGGGAACAGGTAAGACAGGTAAGACAGGGGGCTTCCTTCAAGACGCAGGTGCAAGTAAGGCAAATGCAGGTGTGCCAGGCTTCTGCTGAGCTGGCTAGAGAGGACAGTGAGATAATCTGAGAAGTGAGGCGGACACAGGCTGTAAGCTGCTCAGTGCCCAGTGGTTCCCAGGTCTGCTGCTGGGTCTTGGGACACACAGCTGTTTTCAACCCTATTTCCTTGCATGGAAACATGGACTTGCAGGGAAAGAGATCCGCCTTGCACGGTGAGGCAGTGAACCTCTGGTGCTGAATTTTCCCAAATGACATTCCAGAGGATAGTTGTCCATTTTGCTGAAGCCTCTCTTCTCTCAGACATCATCTCATTTGGAGCCTCTCAGGGATTCTGCTCAGCAATCTCTATTGTGTATCCATTCCTGTCCCACACCCATAGCTGGTTATTGAAATGATTCATACTTAATAGGATGCAGAAAAAAAATGTTCCTGTTGTATTGGAATTGTGGTCAACGGCCAAAAGTCAGATCAAAAAGTGCTAAGTATCTGTATTCCAGATTCTGAGATCCACCATCAATTGTGACTGGACACGTTCCCAAGGAATTTACTGAGAAGATGCTCTCTGACAGGAGGCAGAATCAATCCGTCCCTCACTTCTCTCTGGCAACCCCTGCCCTACACAAACACAACATACACCCATACACACACATCACTATAAAAAGAAGATTGGGACTCACAGGTAAGAGGAGGTGACTGAGTTTTAGAAAGTATGGATTCGTTTTATTCTACAGTTGGTTGTCACTTGACCAGCTGTCCTATTGATCTGACTGTTTCCAACCTGAAGTAAAGGTATCTGGAGGGAGATGACAGGACTGTGAGATAACCTCAGAGTGGTTATCTATTTGGTGCGTGCTACAGATGGAACGTTTATGCCCCCCACCCCCGCTAAATCCATATGTTGAAATCCTAAGCCCCAAGGTGATGGTATTAGGAGGTGGGGCCTTTGGGAGGTGATTAGGTCATAAGGGATCTGCCCTTGTGAGACTAGTGTCCTTATAAAAGAGACCCCATAGAGCTCCTTCGCCCCTTCTGCCATGTAAGGACACAGCGAGAAGAAGATAGTCATTGTCCATGAGCCAGGAAGTGAGGCTTCACCAGACACCAAATCAAGCAGCATCTTGATCTTGGGCTCCCCAGCCTCCAGAACTGTTAAGAAATAAATGTTTGTTGTTTAAGCCACCCAGTCTAAGGTATTTTTGTTATAGCAGCTAAAACAGATGAAGACAGTGTGGCAATCATATGTGGTTCTCCCATATGTCTACAAAACACTGAAGAAGTTAGACTTGATTGCTGGCGCTCTAGCTAAAGTCCTGGTGAGAGGCTATATCCAGACTCCTGGTGGTGAGAACTAGAGATGATAGAGGTATTTGAATCAGAGGTATATTTCCCATCTCAGGGAACCAAATAATGGGGAGACATCCCAGGATCGTCCAAAGGGAATATACAAGTGTTCCATGAGAATATCAGCTTTTGGTCACTTGCTACATATGAGGATTTTGAAAACAAATAGCACTAGCCTGAAAAACAGCAATAACCACTAGAAACAGAATGGGACCCGCACTCCAAAGAGACACATCCCTCTGTGTACCTTTTGGAGGAGGAACAAAAGAAGGGGAGAAACAGGTATGGAAGGAGTGTGTGGTCTCCCTTCCTCCTCCCTATTCCCTATTTACACACTCACCAGAGCCACAGAGGGTAACCTGTTCTAGGGGCTAGGAAGGAGAATTTTAAAGTAAGTTTGAGGCTGACATTTGGGAAAAAAAAAAGACGAGGTAGCATCCTGCCTGCCAGAAGTAGACTGTTTTCATAAATACAAGTGACTGAGAAGTTATGGAATTGGGACTAGTTATTAAGCCAAGGTTTCATTTCAGGAGGATGAAGCATATTTAGAGAGCTGTAACTGGGAAAAACAAAATCATTTCCCATATATATTCTCAACTCATTGAGATTCCTTAACTAAACGGTTTATATAAAAAGAAAGACACTGAGCTGGTCCTCAAGGATGCTACATTTCAACATGGGATATAAGACATATGCAAAAACATAAGGCAGAACATGAGGTCCACACTGGAGCTTTAAAAAGCCTTTAAGATTAGAAAGAACAATTCTTAGCACCCCATTGAGGCTTTTCTGAAGACATGGCATCCAAGATGGGCCTTGGAGCAAGCAAGGGCTGACTTTCATCAAAGCAAAGATAAGCATGTTGGAAAGACAGCAACTTTGATAAATAGAAGAACCTGAGTGGAAGCCTAGATTTGGGAAATGCTGCACATGTTTAAAAAACAATATCTGATTTGGTTAGCAGGGTGTGGTGGTGAGGGGCCTTTCAGTAGTTTATAGTTCATTTGGAAAAGAAGAAGTGCTTTCTTACCTGTCCTCTGTTCTAGAAAAAGGATTCCAAGCCTATATTAGACTTGTTTTATTTTAATTCTTCATAATTATGTGAGCAATACATAGATATATTCTTAATTTAGAAATTACAGTAGTCAATAGAAAGATAAACTCCTTTTACCAGCACCCTAGACTGACTCGCTCCATATATGTGTGTGTATGTATATGTATGTATGTGTATGTATATGTATATTTACACACACATGTATATATGTATATATGTGTGTGTATATATGTCCAATGTATATCCATAGCAGAGTATGATGTAGTATGATATTGTGATTTTGAGATGTAGATTTTTAGTATTTTTCAGATTGTCTTTTTTATATCAAATTATTATATTTTAAAAATCTATACAGTTTAAGATAGACTGGAGAAAATAAAGCATATTAAGAGCCTGGATTGTGGAGCCAGACTGCTTGGGCCCATTTACTGTCTGTGAGACCTTGGACAAATTATTAATATTTCTGTTCTCTAGTTCTTCATCTGTAAATATATTTGTGTCTCATTTGTGTATACTCACAGGCTTTTTGTGACAATTAAATGAGTTAATACTTGTAAATCACTTAGAACAGTGTCTGACATATTGTAAAAGCTACATGAGTAGCATTCTTTAACTGCTACAGTAAATTGTAGCGTAAATATACCATATTTTATTTAGTGATTTTCCTATTGATTGACATATAGACTCTTTTCTAATTTTGTGTTATTGTAAACAATCCTGCAATAAATATTTAATCAATTTATAACACATGTTTTTAAGACATATGTTATAATTGGTATGGCAAATGCTACTATTATAATAATTGCTTTTCAAATCACATTGATGCTAAGAATTTAATGTAATTTCTTTCTGATTTACACAATTGAGATCATTTTTCCCAGCTCTGAAATGACTTGAGAGAAGCTGTATCCCAAAGATTTAATGAGGTTATGTCCCTTTTAACTGTCAAGAGCTCCCCATTCTCTACACTGATATTCTTTTGGATTGTTGATAATTAATCAGGAACATCAGTGGTGAAATGTCACATAGATATCACTCCAACCCTTCGATCTGTAGCTTTAAAGGGAGATTTTTCTCCCTGTCTGCTGGCCCTGTCATTGCCAGGTTTCCCTCTTATTAACCTTCTAGTCACATGGAACAGCCTCTCCTGTGATTTCATCGTATCTCCCATCTGGAGAGATGCTATCACATTCCAAAAAAATAAATTAAAAGGACCACATCACTCCCACACAGAGGCAGGTCACAGGTTTGATTTTTTTCCCCAGTGGGACTTTCTGCCCCACCTGTCACAGATTTTTCTGTGGGTCTTATATCATATCAGTTTGCCAAAACCATTTTAATATTAAAATTATTCATGAAGTTCTCTTTCTTCTGACAAAGCCAGTCTTCTCTGAGCTTTTTAGGAAAGGAGTTATCTGCTTCCTTAAACTTTTTCTTCAACTTTGCAGTGGTGATCTTGATTAATAAACAATGGTAAAACAAATTTTTATCAGAGATTCCCAATGTCTCTGTAAACTATACAAAGTGGAAAAGGCTGTATTTCAGGTATATATGAAAAAATATCCCATACGCAGCTTTTCTTGGATTTAGCACAGCTGCCGACATACACATCTCACCCTAGGCAAAATAGTGAAGGCTATGGAGTTTGACTTCAGCATCTTGAGCTTTCTTTTCAATATTAAAAAATTCCTTGGCTGCTTCGGGTTATAGATATTCCTTTGTTTTTTGTAATCTTTTCAGCCAAATGCCTTTGCTCCCTACACTACTAGAAATATCAGAATAATGAAGCAATAGAACTTCTAGAAAAGGGCAATAATTAGCAAAAAAAGGAGTGAGGGAGACACAGAAGTCAGAGCATGACCTTGATAAGGGATGGAGAAGAGTTCATTTGAATTGATAAAGTGGAACACTTGTCAACAAAAGACATTAAAGTAAATGCAAGGTTCTGTTTTATTTCCAAAGCATCAGAAGCTGGATTTGCACAAAGCTGAGGGTCAAAGCAGTCTGAGTAACATCCTTCAGGGTAGATTTGTTGAAATTACAAATTAGCAGCTTCGAAGTTTGGGTTGGAATTGAATACAGGTCCACAGAACCAGGATCAAATAGGTATCAAGTCTGCAAGGGGTAAAACTCTGGAATACTTAATAGTCAAGTGTGGAGAGCAAGCAGATTGGTTGCAACCTGGCAAGTTGCAATGACGAATTTTTAGTTTTGGGTTTTTTTTTTTAATTGAACGGGAAAGGGAAATCCCTTTTACTCAACTTTATCAAATTCCTAAGTCTATAGTTTCCTAGAGAATTAGAGACAGGCTTTTCATCTTTAGCCCCTCCTGGTCACAGCTATTACTATGTAGCCCTTTCTACAATGCTTTGTTTTTGACAAGCTCTGGCCTTTTCTGATTGCTGAATACTGAAGGCCTGGATGCCCCTCAGAGAAATTCTTTAGTCCTCCAAACACACAGCCATCACCCCCACACTCCGCTAAGGACTAAACTTGATTGAGTCATCAGGGTTCCCAGCAAGAAAGTGATAAAAGATGGTACACTAAAGGACTGGACTTATTTGAGGCCCCTAGCAGTCTAGTCCTATGACTTTCTGAGGGTGTAAGGGTTTTTGTCACCAGTTTCTTCTAGAGCTTTCTACCTGGAGCTTTTCCTACCTTACCGTGATTTTGTCCCAAAGGCCCTTGTGCCTCTTCCTGTGTCCATTGTGTTTCAACAGTTTCCTCACTTTCCCCACCCTCCCTGAACTTCAAGACACACCCTGACCCTCCAACTCTCTCCCATCACTGGCAGGTACATATTTTGCATTTTCTGGCACATTTCGATATTGTTTTAGATTATATTTATGAATTTTTTAAACAGTCTTCCATCTCTGACATCCCAGAACACTTACTTTTTATATTATTTCTGCCTTTATTTATGAAGCTCCTGTCAAAAAGAAGAATTAGAATTCATTTTCCACAGTAATGAAGGTATCTAAAGCAACTTTGACCCAAATTAAAATGAAAAGGATGCTGCTTTATTTGAAAACTGAAAAAGTAAGCTGTGAGGGCATCATAGAAAAATTTTAAGATTAAGTGTATGTAAAAATACCTACAGAGTAGGTCTTGACCCAGGAATCAACATTTTCGTCATCATCCCTGGTAATTTTGACATGGGTAGTACTTGGATTATACTTCGTGAAATATCACAATGTTTTCTATTCTTGTATAGATGTTGTCTAGATAAGTGGGTATTTAAGCTAATTTACTCTCTTTGCCAAAAGGCAGTGCAAAGGGAGTTACAGTGTAAAATGAGCCATAATGCTATAAAATGTTGTTGCAGGAAAACTTAACAGGAGATTCTTGACACTGTGTTAAGCTAGATGTAGAAGGATAACAAACACTGGTATCTGAAAGAACTGAGCTCTGAATTCCTGCTCTTTAAGTAATTTTGTGTGTTGTTTGGTATTTTAATTAATTTCTTTTAGAGTCCATTTCTTCATCTATAAGACGGTGATGATAAAAATACCCTATAGGGCTGCTGAGAAGGCGAAATGCATGAATGTGTGGAAATCACTTAGTATAATTTCTAGCACATAGTAGGATTTCCTCAAATAATATCTGCACTGACTTTAGTTGCTTGTTTTCTAACTTTTACAGTGCATGTATAACTTTAAGTGCATATATGCAGATTTGCATGCACATACACATATATGCATACACACAGAAAGAGAGAGACAGAGAAGACAGATACAGAGGGTTGGCAGGGACTCTTGATTTTGGAAACTCTCTTGTCTCAAGAGTTGCATATCTTATCTTACAAGGAAAAAATTTCTTTTAGGCACATAAAGAATATAAATGAGTATGAGTCTAATTTGAGAGAGAAACAAACCTAAGGCTAGCTGTGAATTTTATCTCTGTAATGAGTACTTCTATCTTTTTATTCATCCTTCCAGCAAGTAAGAAATTCCTTCCCATTGCACATTTCCTTGGAAGGAGCCATGCAACTGCCTGTGCTCCACCCTAGGGTTGCTCATACATGAATATACAGAGCACTTTTAAATGGAAAAATATTCTCACATACTCCTAAGAATATGACTTTGGAACAATGCAAAAATAAGTAATATTTCTCTGCTGAACTATTGGTAAATTTCTGTTTGCATCAGTGCGCCACAATGTTTTGACCTTTGTGACTTGTAGAAGACAAAAACACAAGCATAGAGTTGAGTTAGCAAAGTTGAGGTGGTGTAATGTGGTCTGTTAAATGACCCAAAATATATTTATGTAGATTCCTTTCACTTCATTTCATTTTATGAAATTTAAATAGTAAATTAAAAATATATAGAATTTGGAGGCCATCAGAATCCATGCAAGAAAGATGACTTTAGACTGAAAAGTATTTTGCAACTGACCTGGACAGATCCTTCCAAAACCTTGCAGGGACTGTGTTTTAAGGTCAGCCCTTGTCTTCATACCAGAGGGCTGGCAGGGAATGAATTTCTATTCACCACTAGTTTAAAGCTGATCCTTTTCCATCCTTTTTTCAGGTAAATACTCTCAGGGCCTTTCAGAGAGCGTAACAGGCGTGTTCGTATGGTTTTAAGCAGGACAAGAATGCAGTCAACTATTGGTTTCTCATTTTGTTCCTGCTCAAAATAGTCTGAAAGCTAAACATAATCTTATCATACAATCCAGCAATTGTGCTGCTATGTATTTATCTAACTGATTTGAAAACTTAGGTCCACATAAACACTTTCATGTGAATGTTTATAATAGCTTTATTCATAATCTCTAAGAACTGGAATCAACTAAGATGTCCTTCAATAAGTGAATGGATAAACAAACTGTGATAGATCCAACCGCTATTCAATGACAAAAAAAAAATGAGCTATCAAGCCATTAAAAGATGTGGATAAACCTTAATTACATTTTGCTAGGTGAAAGAAGTCAGTCTGAAAGGCTATACACTATATGATTCCATTTATATACTGTTCTAGAAAGGGCTGAACTATAGAGATGGTAAATAGAGCAGGGGTAGCCAGGGTTTGTTCCAGGAGGGAGGTTGAATAAGTGAAAGGGAAGACTAGGGGACTTTCTAAGGTGGTAAAACTATTTTGTATGCTACTGTAGTGTTGGATATGTGACATTATACATTTATCAAAACCCATAAATTTCTACCACCCAAAGAGTGAATCTTAATGTATGCACAGCAAAAATCAACAAGAAGGTCAGATGATTCCAGGCTGTAATATACACTGTGATGAAGAGTTTAACTGTATTATGAATATGTGTGAAAAACTTAACTGAAGTGGATGGGGGAAAAGGTACAGACCTAAGTAACTTTGGAAATTAGTCGAGAATATAAGATTAAGGGCAAAAGAAGCTGTAAACACTGTAGCCTAGTTGGTAAAGTTGTTTCGAATGGTGGCACAGGTTAACAATTCTGAAACCACTCAACATGTATACTGGAATTGAACAATTAAATAATTGGATGGCATAGAGCAGCACCTAGGTTTTTCACTGTTGGAATTGGAGGAGACCTTGGAACAAGATGTAAGGGAGACTGGAATGATCCACGTCGTACATACAGGTTTAGAGCTGGCAACATCAATATGAACTCATGTTTACTTTAATAAAGATGGATACATGTAGAGATGTTTAGGGATGTTTTTGTGTACATCAGTCAGTATAACACACATACATTTTGTTGCTGTGTCAGCAGAGTGGGCCTAGAAGGAATGGCACTGCAGCAGCAATAGAATACCCAGGAACCAAATCTTGGTTTCTCTGATAAAAGAAGTGAGGGCCCCTTGGAGAAATGGCTAATTCTGGGGCAGGGAGCATACAGGAAGAGCCTAGGTTACCTTGTAGAAAGTAAGGAGTGCTAGAGACGCACAAACAAAGCAAAACAAAAGCAAAAAAACCCTCCACATTATGGAGGTATGGTAAAGGACCACAGGAGCCAACTGAAAGAGCTTCTAATGCCCAAAGCCAGAATGATTTGAGCAACAAAATAAATAATGTAGTGTTGGATTACAACCCAAAGAATAAAATAAGTATCTGTGAATTCATACTCATATAAATAAATGATTAAATAAATAAATAATTAAATAGGAGAGAAGAACCAGATCACAAATCTCCCATGCAGAAGAATTACAAATAATTTATATGAATACTCCCTTCTCAAGAAGGTGGAGGGAGCATAATTCCCTACCTTTTAAGTGTGGGCTTCACATGGGGACATCCTTTCAAAGACTACATATAAAAAGAGGGAAAAACAGTAATGTTAGAGTGGAGAAATCTGACAAACACTTCATCAGCCAGATGATCAAGGTCAACGTCAACAGTCATAAGTCATGTGGACAGTAGGTACTGTTGATATGATGTGATGAAAATGGCACTTTACCTCTGTGGTCTTCTTCCCCCCAACTCAAATCCCTCCCAAATAACCTGTCTAACCATGAGAAAATACACCAGCAAAATCCAAATTGAACAGGATTTCTTAAAATTGTCAAGGTCATTAGAAACAAAGAAAGTCTGAGAAGCTGTTACAGCAAGAAGAGCCTAAGGAGACATGACTAAACATAATGTGGTATCCTAGATAGGATCCTGGAACAGAAAAGAGAGACATGCGGTAAAAACTAAGGAAATCTAAATAAAGTATGGATTTTAGTTAACAGTTATCACTATTAGTTCATTCATTGTGACAAATGTGCCATACTAATATAAAATGTTAACAATAGGAGGAACTGGGTGCAGAATACATGTGAACTGTACTATCTTCACAACTTTTCTGTAAATATAAAACTATTTAAAAATTAAAAGTTTATTTTTAAAAAGTCTGAAATAAAAAATAAATATGGTAGTTTTATGTTTAGCTGCCTTATGAGTTTTATGCATTTTTTCCCATACAATTTCAAAATGGAATCAAACATCTCTCTTCATTAGTGAATATTTTCATAATGGGAAAAAGAAAGAAAGGAAGAAAATATCCCCAAACCCACAACAGCTTAGAGGTGATGAGACCTCAGATCTCACATTTCAAGTTAGAGAAAAACTCTCTGAACTCCTGAGTTACAGTGGCCAGTTATTTCTCTCTATTTCTTTCAGTTTTCCTAACCAAAAATAGCTTCCCCTTATTTCCAATGCCACTTGCCCTGTCCTCTTTGTTATTCTTCTCATTTAATCAATTCAGATTATTCCAGTGAGGATGCTAAATTGAAAGTCCTAGACTGGCATCTCGTTTACGCATAAGACAGGTAGAGCTGTAAGGGCCCCTGCTGTACACACCATTCCCCAGGGTGCTTCAGCCCTGACCCATGGAGGCCGAGCTCTTAATGAGAGAGTTGAAGTCTCCCCTGCTCAGTCAGCCCTGTCCTCTCTCCAGAGACTGCCAACAAGAGAAGCAATTAGGGCCAATTGTGGTGGTGGTTGGCTGCCTTTCAAAATAGAAACCATCTCAAAATCCATGTAAGAGCTAGCCTTATTTTCAGCTTCCTTACATACTGCAGAGACATTCAGTGACAATGCTGAGAATTACCTGGGTTATCCATGGAAGCTTATAATAATCCAATTACCACCACTTGTTTGCAGTCTTATTGTAAACTTTCCCTGAAGTCAGGAAAGGATATGCTGCAACAGAGATGGAGGTGGTGGGGGAGAGAAGGGAGGAGAAAGAAAACTTCTGAGACTGAAATTGTTTTTATCAGCGACTCCAGACTCCAGCAGATTAGGTGACCACCAGGGGCTCTGATGTGTTTTAATAACCTTTACCATTGTGAGGAAATGGCTTTTCCACAGACTGTGGAATCTCACAGCAAGCTTGTGTCCATTATATGTTTGCTTTATTGACTTGAGGAAGTTTATTTATTTTTTAAGTAGGCCTTGTGTTTTTCCCTCATGAATTAGGTTAATACCAAAGCATTCTAGGAAACTCTTTTTAAAAAAGGAAAAAACAAATGTGCTTATCTGTCACGTATTTTAACACTTGGTACAGGTTCTCCTTGCTTTGCATTTAGAGGAATAATGACCAATTCAGAATTAACTCAAAAGTGAGGAAGCCCTTGTTAAACTGTTACAGACTATTGTTAAAAGTTCCATCCTTCAGGGAAAGAAAAAGAAGCCAAAATTTATTTTCCCTTTGAGCACGTTTTTCCTTGTCAATTCAAAAAAGGATTATACAGATATCTATTAAATGCTTAATTTCCATAATAAAGTCTTAAGTGATGCTTTTCTTTTCCTTTTTCTTTTAAGTAGAGCTATTAATATGCTGTTATTTGGAGTCTATGATCTTCTTACTTACCTTCAGCTGTCTGATAATAAATCAAGAGCTATCATTCATAGAGACAGGAGATGACTACTCGACTTCACTTGAAATTCTCCCAAAACTTTAGTCCTATCCATCAATTTCAGCAGTGATAAAGGTACCATGTGGGGGGACCTTTCCACTTTTTTTCTTTTGCCAGACCCCCATTTATATTCAAATGTCACCTTGCATAAAATTTAAAATTTGAAAAATATTTCTCTTTCTTATAATCAGTATCTTTTAAATTAACATTATGCAGATCACCATAGCTATTATATTTCTGGAATACTGGACATTGTGCAATTATGAACATAAACCATTTGCTCATCTCTTCTTTTTAAGAGAATCTGTGTTTCTCCATGACTGCTCATTTCTGTAGTTTATAATTTTCATTTTGGAGCATTCTGTAACCTAGACCATTGTACACTGGGTTATGGCAGCTGTATCACCTCACATAGGATATATTTTAAAATTTTGAGTTCTGCCAACAAATGTCTTAGAAGGAAGGTAGGTGGGCACGTGTGTGTGTGTGTGTGTGTGTGTGTGTTTTAATGGGGGTGTTTATGTGCTAATCAAGATTGTGTTAATCAACCCATATCTGCTCTGATTGCTCCCCTTAGGCCCCTTGCAGCTTATCGGCTCTCTGCTGGCTCAGGCCCCTCAGGCTGCTTTATTATTGCCCTTCAGAGTAGGAACAGAGCAGAGATTCAGGCTGACCTGGATTTGTTTACATCCAAATGGGTTTGTTGTTCTGGTAGAAAGAAACCCCTCTGCCCAACTGTCAACTGTCATGATACAGATACAGAAAAAAATAGGGTTTCACAAATTTTACTATGTTAAACAAAGGCCACTGAATATAGCAAACGCTGATCCCTAGAATTTGTTATTGTTACCTTATAAGGAGAACGGGTCTTTTCGGATGTAATTAAGTTACAGAGCTTGAAATGAGCTTTCCTTGGATTAATCCAGTGGGTCCTAAATGCCGCCACAAGTTCCAGTAACTACTTATAAGTGTTATGAGAGAGGCAAAGTAGCCACACAGACACACCAGTAGAAGGCAACAAGAAGACAGGCAGAGACGGAAGTGGTGTAGCCACAAACCTAGTAGTACCAGGGAAGCCACCAGAAACGGAGAGAGACGAGGGAGACATCCTCCCCTAAGTCTCCAGAGAGGATGGCCCTACTAGATTTGGCTACTCGTTTCCAGAACTGTGAGAGAATAAATTTCTGTTGTTTTACTAACCAGGTTTGTGGAGATTTGTTACAGCAGCCTCAGGAAACTAAAACAAACAAAAACAAAAACTTGCAGGATGTTATATTTCATAAATACTATTCCTCATAGACTTATTTTATTATCAGAATTCTTTAGGATCTTTATCAGCAGCACTCCTGGGCAACATCACCCTCTCCTTCCCCTACAGCTGCACTGTTCAATACTGTAGCCTCCAGGCACATGTAGCTATTGCATAATTAAAATGTAGCTACTGGGACCAAAGAATTAAATTTTTAATTTTATTCAATTTTAATTTACTTAAATTTTTAAAACTTATATTTGATTCAGTTATTGGAAAACTTTTTAAGCATGCTTGAAACAGTTTAGGTATGTGAATTTACTTTTTTAGCTGTAAATTTTATGAAATACAAATACATATCAAATATTTCCCATAAAAATTTAGATCCAAATTGAGATGTCCTCTAAGTATAAACCATATACCAGATTTAAAGACTTATTATGAAAAAATAATGTAAAATATCTTGTTAATAATTTTATATTGCTTATGTGTTGAAATGATTATAGTTTGGGTGTATTTTGTTAAGTAAAATATACTATTAAAATTAATTCTATTTCTTTTTACCTTGTTAAATGGTGCTACTAGAAAATTTAAAATTACATATATGTCTCACATTATATTGCTTTTGAACGATGGTGCCTTACAATTTCCCTTCTGAGTGACCTAGCAAACTGGTCCTAGCAAAAACTCTGGTTTCTTGTAGCCTATGGACCAAAACATTCACCCAACTTGCCATTATCTTGAGAAGGACTATGACCAGATCTCCACACTCATGGATGATCAATTTATTTGTCTTTTTGAATGAAAGCAATCACCTTTGGAACTGGAATTTAAAAACAAACAATACTGCTTTCACTTATTATAGCATGTGAAAGAAAAAATAATCCAAGATTACACATGTCTTCTTAAAGAAGACAGTGTTCTTAATAGTTATTGTTTGGGGATGTTTACTATATTTGGAAATTAGACACTTGATCTTGAAGCAATTGAGTTTGCAGAGCTTTGGCAAAGATATTACGGTCTCATTTCTCATATCTCTTGATAGTTCTATGTGTAACAGCAATATTTTTATTCTTTGTTTTATTTGCCTCATGAATCTCTTTTAAATAATTAAAAACAACATTGCTAGATATTTGTGTAACTAAATAACTTTATTTTAATTAAGTTGATTGAAAATACAATTTCACTTGAATAATGCAATGATGTTTCTAATTTCTCTATTATTACACTGAATATATTCTATGTTTTAAGGAACTACTAGTTTTAGGTAGTTATCATAGTGAAAATAACTCAATAAAACCAAGAATTATAAGTAGAAAGATTTTTATCTACTAGTCTATGTTGGACTAACTGTGCATCTGATAGCTATAATCAATAAACAACACCTGAGTGTGGAAAACCTCTCCTACTTGGTGTTTGGAAGCAGTCCAGCTTTGTTTTGCCTCTTTCTCCTTTTGACTCATTAATGAAAGCATGCCTTACCATGGGTCCCTCCCACGTTGCTGCCACACTTACCCCAGATCCTGCTGACTTTTAAAAGAGACCTAAAAAGAGCACTAACCAAGTACATCACTTAAATCACAAAAGCTACAGGAGCTAGAAAGGACTTAATGGTCCCCTTATTTCACAGATGAGGAATAGTTTAGAGTTGAAGCCAAAACTAGAACAAAGGGTCTTCTGCCATCAAATCTAATTTTCTTTCTGGTAAATCATATTTTTCCACTAAAAATGACCTGAAAATACCCTGAATATTACTTTCCTACATGATCTCCCAACTCCCAAAAGAATATGATCAAAAATGAAAGTCCAGTTCTTGTAAAAATTAGAAATGATGGTAGATGTTCTGACACCAGTATAGCTGTGGATATCTCCTGAATTCACAAGGTTTTCTCTATTCACTCATCCCTCATACTTTACCCAGAATGTGTGTTGCTAAAATGGGGTTATGTATGTAAGGCAGGCACCCCTAGGCGTAGATAGTTCCTGCAATTGTAGTAACTGTGTCCAGTGGTATTTATACAGTCCCATGGAAAGTTTCCAAGAGGAATATTAAATTCTTAGTCATATATGTAAGTGTTCTGGATGTGGAGATTAATATGCACATTTCAATTTTTTAAAAATTAAACTTAATATTATTTAATATGGCATTTCAACTTCCAAAGATAAATGCTATTAATACTTATTTCATTTTATGAATTCTGACATAATAGGAATAAAGTGAAATTTGAAGAAAAAATTAATGTCTTAGTCCATATTAGCATGCTTTTAAGCACTTTTAAAGTATTATTTATTTAATATCTAAGTTTATTTTTCAATGTTTATGTTCATAAACTTCAAACCTATATTCTATCCTTCTCAAAATGTTTTTTTCTTCTGCACCTTAAGTCTTCCTGTTCTGATTGTTAAAGTGGTGATCCTCATTTGGAGCTGCTACCAGTAACTGGTGTGGTGTAGTGGGTGCATAGTCACGATGACTCAGTCAGGAAAAGCACACAGGCAAAGCTAGAGGTAAACATAACGACTCCTAATGCTAGTGTCCAATATGTTGCATCTACATCCTTAGACTATTTTCTTATCTGGGCTTTATAATCTGGAAAACCATGGTCTTTCCAAGACTGTCTGCCTCTCAGAGTTATAATGATAACATGGAATAGTATATTCATGTCCCCTGTGAAACATATTAACTGTGACACACAAATGATTGCATTAGGTTACTTTAGGAACTCTATTCTTATCATTATCTAAAATAATGATAAGAGAAGGGAGAATGGAATAAATGATTGAGAAGTCCATGGACTTAGAAGGAGTCAGGCTCAAAGGTACAGCATTGACATGGGAGTTCTTTTTTTTTTTAATTTGAGGCAAGGTCTTGCTACGTCACCCAGGCTGGAGGGTGGTGGCATGTTCTTAATTGTCCTTAAAATCTTAGGTTTCAGACCACCACATAGGGCTGAGAAAAATTTACCAGAACTTCTCACATATTGCAGTAGCAGGTTATGATGGAGAGAATGAGATAGTGACAATAATTTTATTCTTGGCATTATTCAAAAAGATTATACATGCGTGCACAATGCTTTGTAAACTGTAAACATGCATTACAATTACATAGTATTATTGTTATTATTGTCAAATGATGCATATGTGGGAGTCTCAGTTGTTGAGAGAAGTTTGCATTCATCGAAGGGGCTGAGTCTTGTGCATTAAATGGGAGGGCTGCCTGTGGTAGGTGATTCGGGGAAGCTGCTGTTCCAATCATTTAAATGTCTTGGCATTAAAAGTCCTTTGTTTTTATGTGTAAGGTTAGGGTAGGGGGTGGGAAAAACAGGAAGAATTAATTCCTCTAGTTGGAAAGAAGATATCCTGTGATGAATATTTGTACGAATTTTTATATCTGCTTCTTTGAAGCCTAACAGTTTAGAGGCATTCACATATATTTTTGTATTTTTATTGCTGTTATCATTACCCATTGGTTTTATCTTCCTCTTCTTTTCTTTATAAAGTATATTTCAGCATATTCTTCATTATAGTCAGTTCCCTGTTCGGTCATTATGACAGATGACCTCTGAAAATAGCCCTAAATAGACACGTAAACATGATGTATGAATACAAGTGGCTCTGTCTGATATTTCCTTTGTACACGAAGTTTTCTTCAAGGCAATAGCTAAAGCTTTTTGCCCTTTTCAAACCCTCCAATCCTCAGGAGGTTATTTTCAGTGAAGTGCTGAGAAGGAAGAGTTCAAATAGGATTGATTTAGTAGAGCTAGGATGTGAAAAATCTCGCAACACGCTGTCTGCCTGAAATGGCCAATCGTGGAAGCATTAAAATCAGAGTGGGGAAGGAAGCAGAGGCATCGCAAAGAGGCACGGGATTCAGGAATGACAGCGCGTAGCCATCCCTGTGTGGGGAAATGAAAGTATCTCAGAACCAGAAAGAGCCAAAGAGACATTTGAAGGAGTCATCATCTGTGAGCTACAGACAGCTTCAGCCACAAATTTAGTGCAAGAAAATGTCCCCACTACATTCTCCTCACCAATGACCCAAGAAATTAAAAGAAAACCTTCATATTTCTTTTGCTCATCTATCTACCTACTTCCCCCAAAGCATCTGCTATTTCTTCCTTACCTGTATTTTATTCCTATCATCACAAAACTTTATTCTCTGTAATATTGTAATAATGTAATTCGTTTGTTTCTCTTGTGCTATTAACTATTCTCAAAATATTTACACACTCTATAAAGCCACTGATCGGGGCACGACAAATCTAGCCTGAGGGCAGGGGCTTTCTAAGAGATTACTTTCTAGGAAGGATGGCAATAATGGCAACAAGCATATGGATTGCAGATCACTGAAATAGAATGTGGAATAACTAGATAAAATGTTAGCAGTGAATCCTGCCAGAATCGTGAGATTGGGTAGTCCAGAACCACCTAAAGTGGCCATTGCTGCTGTCCCAAGGTCACTTAACCCAGTAATGCAAATCTAGAAAATCGGCTGCTAGTGACATGACATGCATTCACGAAATAGGCAGGAAATTGCTTTGCAAATCTGAATTCTAGTTACAACAATATCTTTATTATTAATATATATGGGTGTGTGAGTGTATGTACACAAACACAGGAGATTCCTTTAAGCATAAAGAAAATAAGTAGATGTTATTCCATCCCTTGGAGAGAACTAGAGCTTTTCTGATGTCCAGCCTTCTGATCTATTTATACATATGTATATATTATTTTTTTTGAGAAAGGTATAATACTATGTACTTTGATTTTTAACCTGCTTTTACTGGAATAGGTTGAGAACTGAAGGAAAGAATTAGAGGAAACGTGTACACAGATCTTTTAAGAGTTTGTGGCTGACAAGCTGGGAAATAGATTGGAGAAAAAGGGAACATCTGAAAGATGAGTGTTTTTGAGATGGTGAGAATCAGAAACCATGGAACTGGACTTCGATGGAATGAGGGCTACCTCCTTTGTTGTAACAGGAGGAAGAGCAGTGTGGATGCTGGTGGGTTTACAAACAGATAAAGTGACATGAGAATGAAATGAGTCCATGTTGGTGACTTGTCCTCATCTTTTCTAATGAAGTCTGAGTAAAATTTCACTTGATTGATAATGAAGAAGGGTTGTAGGGACTTTGAGGAAAATGGAGAAAGTGTGAAAATTTTCTTGATAAATAAAGCAGTGAATTGTCTAGCATACTATGATGGGATTGCTGGACATAACTGAGTTAGTACTTGAGGTTCATGATCACGCAATTAAAATAAAACCAATTGGATTAGAGTTATGATTCTTGCAGGAATATTTAGCTGTTTAGGTGCAAGTACAAAAAAGGTTAATAGTATAATACTCTCAAAGTTGTAGTTTTGCCAGATGACTATCACAGAGGAGGTGAGAGCATTTGCAAAGGAGTGACGGATTAGCAAGAAAATGGAGACAGAGCAGGGTAAATGAGATATTCAGGAATTCAAAGACATGGGGCAGTAGGAGTCCCTGAGCAAACCAGAGGGGACATTTAGAAGTCATTTTCCAGTATCAGAATGTTTAAAATTGAGTTTCTAGTGAGTACAAGGTCCAAAGTATGCCCTTGACCATGTACTTGAATTGGGGGGAAGGTATATAGGAAAATGAAGACTTGAAGGAAAGGAGAAGCAAGTTGAATGATTCATTAATGTGGATGTTGAATTCACTGTGAATAATGGCAACAATTGTGGTGGACAGGAGCTATGTGGTAATGTTTTTCTTGAAATAAAGGAAATGACAAGGAGATAGGGAGGTAACTGTAATACATAAGGTAAGACTGTGATTTATCAAGACAGTGCACAGGAGTAGTGGTTTTGTAAGGGGAGGGGGTGGTCATGGTCTAGAAGCCACAAGGGGAAGCAAGGAGGACGCCAGCCCCACTTTCTGGCCTTGAGATAATGGGGTATATAAGAGAAAACACAAGCACTGCTTGAGGTTACAGAAGAAGTTTTGTTCTCCGAGGAGAATTAGGTTTCAGC
This sequence comes from Daubentonia madagascariensis, assembly GCA_023783475.1. Classification (NCBI taxonomy): domain Eukaryota; kingdom Metazoa; phylum Chordata; class Mammalia; order Primates; family Daubentoniidae; genus Daubentonia; species Daubentonia madagascariensis. Next base: position 15,155,800 of record JAKFHU010001631.1, on the reverse strand, counting down.
TAAGATAAGAAAGTAAAGGAAATGTCCTGTGACATGAACAACAGAAAGCAGCTTGGGGAAGTGGGGAGAGGGTGAGGCTTGGATCTGAACTGGAGATGAGTTTGGGTTAAAAACAAATATCCAGTGAGGTCTAGGTTCCTGGTGAAGGAAGCAAGGGTAAGACACATTGGTGGGATCACAGTGCTAGATCTGAGATGGGGTATTTACATGACTGTGGCTCCCTGGAGCTGAGCTCAGCATGAAGGAACTTCCTAGGCCTTGGAGTCCCTAAAGAAGTGATAAAGCTGACCCAACACAGCTTCATGTCAGCAGTTTTATGTATGGACTTCCTCAAGGGATTTTGTTTGAAGGAAGTGCCATATGGCTTTAAAAAATTAAAAACTACTATTATAGGTCATCAAGCCTTATTTATATAAATCCCTGGTAAACCGGAAAGGGACAGATGAACTTTTAAATTTTATTTTGTTTTATTGCCATTTTCCCTTTCACACTGAATGATAGATTTGGTCATAATTGGGTTTGTGGGTAGGAACTGGATCAGAGGAAGCAAAAATTATCAGGAGACAGAATCAAGTTGAATAAGCAGAGAGTTCTGATTTTGTTTTTCTTGTCAGGCAGAATGCTGAATCTCTTGTCAGGGAATAGCATGGCAAACTGTGGACAACCCTATGCATTAGGGAAGATTTGTACACATCAGCTTCCATTCCAGGCTGAAAAGACGGCTGAGAGCCAGGACAGACATGTCTGAATGGTGCCGATTCACATGTAGGTTGAGATATGCCCCTCTCTCCTCCCTCTCCACTCTGTACAGCAGATGACAGCAGCTTCTATTAGCTAACATTTCATTCAGTGGACAAAGCTTAGGCAGTAAGACAAGCCATTTTATTCTTCCCTAGATTAGTTATTTTCCATCATAGAGACTGCATGTCAGTGACATGAGGGCTCTCAGCCATCCCAACCTCCTCCACCGCCTCCTCCTTTTTTTTAACCCAAAGTAAAAACATCTGGATAATTAGAATGATTAGCATTCTTTTATAGCTAGAATTCTTGAACATTTGTGTTGGCTGAGATAATGGAATTTCCCCTCACATAATCTCCTATCTTCAGCAATGCTCAGAAACATAATTTTCATATTAGGAGAGCTCAGTTTTCCCTTTTGGGGCAAAAATTCAAGCTATCTCTGAGCATATGAGAGGAAAAAGTGATTTTCTAAATCAACACCTGTCAAAGAAGTTTCTCTTTCAGAAGTTTTCTATAAATTGCTCTAATTGTTATCACTGTTCTTAATTGATCCCACTGTTTAGCCTGACATAATTTTGATGTCCCTTTCGTATCCCTTCTATTGGACTGACTTTCTCCTCCGTAACCTTTGGTGCTTTCTTGGGAAAGTCTTCCAGACAGCCCCTAGACCAGGTTATGTGCTGTTGCTATTTCAGCCAGAACACTGTGTTTTTTCCTTATCTTATCACTTATATAATTTTTGTTATTGCTTATTTAGTTATCTGTACCTGTATGTCTATAAAGGAAGAGTATATACCTTGTTTATTTTTATATCCCTGGTATCCTGCACAAAGCCTGGCTCAAATATATGCTTAATAAATATTTACTAAATTAATAAATGCTGCATTTCTGAATTTGCAAAATCAGTATTTGTAAGAATCCATCATGAAACTGACCACAAAGTTCCTTAAAATTATATTCTCTCACCTTTGATGGGTTAATTTATTTTCTAACTCTAGACTAATTTCAATACCAGGTGTTCAGAAAGCACTCAATGTTTGTTTGATTGAACAATAGGAGTTTTTTTAGAGTGGGTATCCAAAGTTGGGAAAGGTGAGATCTAGAAAGGTAACCAATGATATAGTTCTTTTGCAGGTTTAAAAATGACTCCATATTTGTAAGGAAATGTTCTAGAATTCCACTTCTAGTTTGCTTTTATTTTTAACACCTCCATTCTCTTCCTTCTTTCCTTGTTTCTGAAGAAGCTAAAGAATTTTACTATCAGACCCTATTTTTATTCTTTTTCTCCTTTTATGCCATGTCTAGTGAGTATTCGTGAGTAGAATGATTTTAATCAGGAAAGGATACATTTATTCAGGAAGTAGATCCCTTTTCTACCTTCCATAAACTGTTTATTGAACTTCAAGATCAGAATCCAGTACTGATATTCAGGGAAGCAAATCTGATACTGCTGTGTCAAAGGAAGAATCCAAACTTTGTGTTCCATAGCAAGGCAGCCGTCCCACTTAAGGGACAGGACTCTGAGTGGCAGGATTGTGAGTCATGTGGCAAGCCAAGTCTTAAGGCCGACATCGACTCCAGATAATTAGTATAACATCAGAATTCAGTGCAAATGGCCCTATGGGAGCAGGATTAACAGGTAAGGAACAGGAACAGGTAACCAATTCAGATTTTTAAAAAGAAAAAATGCATGAAGAGCTTGCCATCAAATGAATGAAAGCCTTCACCTGCCTTTCTCTTTGAAGCCCATAGTGATGACTGAATCGGGTATGATTTGGCAACAGATGATGCTTGCCATCCCCTGGCACTTGCCATCTAATATTTTAAGTTGTAGAATCCATTCAGAAAAGAATATAACTAATGTAACAAATCATTTGCTGCCTAGGTCCAGAGCAGATTTTGTTAATTTCAAAATGTCACTGAGTATTTTAAATTTAAGATGGCCAATGAGCCACACTTCAGATCTTATATACTACTCTCATTTTAACATATATTGAGGGACTACTGTCTACTGGGTGCTGAGATAGCTACTGATTCCAGGACTCTTGAACTTAAAAAAGATTATATGCTAGTAGATTGGACACAGACAGAAATTTCAATATAGTGTGTAAAGAGAACATGGAGGAAAAGTACTAAACCCAGGCTAAAGCTTCATAATAGACCATATAACTACAATACCTAAACAGATTTTTTTTAAGGAAATATATGATTTAGCCTTGTGAGGAGGAGGAAGAAGAAGCTATTCTAGATAGAGAAAACATTATGAACAAGGTACGGAATTATGTGTGTGTATGTGTGTTGTGGGGTGTGAGGTAACTAAAAGTAGTTCAAAAGACTAAAGAAAAGAAATGGAGAGTTAATCAAGGCTTATATTATAAAGGGCTTTAAGGGCTATGTTATAAAAGAGCTATAGAGACCTGAAGTAGAGTTTAAAAAAAAAAAAAGGAAATGTCAAAGTAAGAGAAGTAATAGATTTTGTGTCGCCAACAATTCAATTATTCCCTGCTATTATTATTTATGTAGCTTATTACAAGATATAAAAAATTGTGTTAAAATATATTTAGATAAGTTGGATGACAGATATATCCTGGGATTTTTAAGTAACGAAGGTGTTTAAGGATTACCCATTGGGATGTACATGAGAATCAGGTCAAGAACAACAGTTACATCCTGTTTTGGGGAATAAAAATGAATACAACCTCTATGGAAAACCGTATGGAGATTTATCAAAGAACTGAAAGTAGATCTATCATTTGATCCAGCAATCTCACTACTGGGTATCTATCCAAAGGAAAAGAAATCATTATATCAAAAAGACACCAGTAATTGTATGTTTATTGCAGCATAATTCACAATTGCAAAAATATAAAATCAACCTAAGTGCCCATCAACTGATGAGTGGATAAAGAAAATATATACACCATGGAATACTAGTCAGCCATAAAGAAGAATGAAGGCATGTCTTTCATAGCAACTTGGATGGAATCAGAGGCTGTTATCCCAAGTGAAGTAATGCAGGAATGGAAAACCAACTACCACATGTTCTCTCACTTATAAGTGGGAGCTAAGCTATGGGTATGCAGGGCACATAGAGTGGCGCAATGGACATTAGAGACTCAGAAGAGGGGAAGATTAAAGGGGGGTGAGGGAATAAAAGCTACCTATCAGGTGCAATGTACACTATTAAGGTAATGGGTACACCCAAGACCCAGACATCACCATTGCATAATTCATCCATGTAACCAAAAACCACTTGTACCCCTAAATCTATTGGAATATAAATTTTTAAAAATCTTGTATAAAAAACAAAACAACAGTTCTATCCTAAACTGAAAAAGATGGGCTTGTATCTGTGTGAAAGGAAGAGAATGAAGGTAGAATTTTTTTTTCTTTCCTTTACGTGAACTGAGCTCATAGAAAGAAGACAGGTTGGTCATTGGGTACAAACATACAGTTAGATAGAAGGAATAAGTTCTAAAGTTCCATAACAGAGTAGGGTGACTATAGTTAACAACAAGTATTATATATTACAAAATAGCTGTAAGAAAGGACTTGAAATGCACCCAACACATAAAGATGATAAATACTTGAGGTGATGGATACCCTAAATATCCTGATTTGATCATTATATGTTCTATGCAAGTAGCAATATCACATGTACCCCATAAATATGTGCAAATACTATGTATCAATAAAAATTTAAAACAAACAAACAAAACTCGAGCTGTCATTCTTACAGCGATTTCTTTGAATGCAGTGTGTCTTTTTACCTCCTCTGACTTCTTTTGCTTTCAGTAGTGTTATGTTCTCCCCAGGTGTTGTTTTCTTTGTATTTACCCTACTTGGGGTTTGTATAGCTTCTTGAATCGGTGCCTTGATGTCTTTGATCTGATATGAAATATTCTTTGCCAGTGTCTCTTCAAATATTACTTCTGTGTCCAATATCTCTCTATTACACATATGTTAGAGCTCCCTTCTGCTGCATCTAATCTGCTGTTAAATCATATATTGAGTTCATAATTTAAATTTGTTATTGCATTTTTTTAAATTCTAGAGTTCCTATTTCTTTGTTTCTTATAGATTCCAATACACAGGTGAAATTTCCCATCTTGTCATCTATATTTTGAATGTATTAGGATAGCTATTTTAAATCCATGTCTGATAGCACCAATATTTGTTTTCATCTATGAGTCTGTTTCTGTTGTGTATTTTTTTCTTCTTGGTTTTGATCCTGTGTTCCCGACACAACTGGCAATTTTTTATTTAGTGATAGAAATTATGCAATGTAAATTTTAGAGGCTGTGGATAAAATTAGGAAAAAAATTATCTTCCTTCAGGGAAAATCGTATTTTCCTTTGGAAGACAGATTAGAGCAATGTTTCTTAAACTTTTTAAATTATTGCCTTACTAATCAAACTTCTTAGACCTTTTTTTTGCTAATCATCCCCCAATGAAATTGTAATGCCATAGATATACTGCATATCTGTTTATGAATGTCCATATATATGTGCTCTATACATAAAAAGGGCAAGTATAAAGCTTACTCTTCTTTAGTACAGGATTAAGAATGACTAAATAAAATTTTTAAGTTTAAAGTTAATTTAAAAATTAAAAAGCAATTAACATTTAACTTTGCAACTGTATTTGCTGAGTAACTTTTTATGTATTTAGTTACATATGTAAAATTAGCAATTTATATAAATACCTAATAATAATAGCAATGCAATCACATTTTAAAAATGTTTAAAACTAATATTTTCCACCAAAAGTAAAAAAATTAAAAATATTAATTCCTTAAAATTATTTTTAGTGAATTTAACTTAACTTTTATATGATATAAAATTTTTTTAACTTAAATATCTGCCAAATATTCATTTAGATATTTTAACATTTGTTCTTTTAAGCACTTTACATAATTAATGATGGAATGAATAATTTTTGTGCAATGAAATAATAAAATATAAATAATTTTTATTAAATTTTCAAAGCTCAAGTCACATGCAGACTGCACTGTGGATCAAACATCAACAGCATCCATAAAGTTGTCATGTTTTAGGAACATGAAAGCCAACTCTTTCAAGATAACTTTGAGATTGAACTATCAATCAAGAGGTCTGCCATTTATAGACATCTATTCAGCATAGCTTTGTAGCACTGATGTTGCATACATTTGTGTATCTTCTGTGAATGCAATGTCAGTGTTGCTCATGTAATACTCAAGAAAACCCAGTGGAAGAAAATAAATATTAAGGGATAAAATTTTGTTGGGTAGAGTTGAGCCTCGAAGGGCTACAAGCTAAACATCTAAAAATATTTTCTTACCAACCAAGGACCAGTCTTCACTCCCTTGAGGACAGTATAGCCTCTGTTGAGAATGCATGAATTAGGAATTGCTCAGCTTGACCCAATATGGCATTGAAATAATTTGAGGCTAATTTTCAGTCTTTGTGAAAGCCTATCTTTGGAAGTGTTTGCTCTTATTCCTAGGCTATAGATTTTCAGAGTTCTCTCAATAAAGAGCCTGGGTTGCTGTTTACCATTTGCTGCCCCTGAACTCCAATTTTTGTCTTCCTAGTACCTGGAGGCTGTTGAAAGTTCTACTTAGTTTTGTACCCTCTTAGTTGCCTTTTATTTTTTTTTATTTTGGCCTCTAGGTCTCTTGCCTAGTACTGCTTAGGAATCTTCAAATGTCTTAAGGGAAAAAGTGGCATATAAAGAAGGGTTCACTTCTCTGAAGTTCTTTTTTTTCTTCCATCTCAGCCCCCTCATATCCTGACTACCTTGCTAATCCTGAACTTCAGTTTTCATCTCCCCAGTCTCACGAGCCTGTCAAAAGTTTTGAGCTCCTGCTTTACATGTGTGCTTCTCATCCTGCATAGCTCACAAATTGGTAAATGCTTTGAGGGGAAAAACAGTGGAGAAAGTTGGATTCACCTCAACGTGTTTTCCTTCTTGGGATCTCGGATCATTACATTCTGGCTGCCTTGGTTGCTTTCTGATCCGTTCATATATGTTCTGTATTTTATGCAGCTTTTATAGTTGCTCACAGTGGGAGGGTTAGTCTGTTGTATTCTTTATTATAACTGGAAGCAGAAGTCTCAATCCAAAGATATGGATTATTTGGAAGTTTGACCAGCTTCTGCCAGAGGGGACTAAGAAGAGCTCTAGGCTAGATAGGCAGATGCTGTATGAACAGAAATTCAATGTGGAGATTATTATAACTCTTAAGTTTATTTTTTCTCTTAAATGAGGCTTAAGTATTTCTCAAGAGGTTATTCATATGCTTCATTTTAATGAAAATCAATGAGAGAGTGGAATTAATGTTAAAATGTTTGCTTCATTCACACCTTTAAAAATATATTGAGTATGTGAAGTGATACTGTTTTTTGTCAGGTCAGAGTGATTGCTCTATTTTCATAACCAACCCTGGAAGGCTGAAGTTTTCTTGAATTACGTGGAATGGAACGTTAAGCGATAGTATGTTTATATCTGATATCTTTTTTCCTAATAATTTGGGATTGGCTCCACACTAAGACCTTTCCAATTCTACCATTGATTAGTTGCTTTTATCTTTCCTTTTATGCCTCTGGTCTAATTCCCTTTCAGCAGTCATAAATGGAAAGTTCCTTTGATTTTATTTTTTCCCTGTCTCTATCCACAGCTAAAGTACAACATTGAACTGTTCCTCAAGCTGCTCCCAGATGCTATTATAAAACCGTTTCATCTCCGCTCTTCCTAATACTTTCTTTCTTTTGCTCTTTTAAAGGAGGCCGTAGAATGTTTTCCTGGTCAGTCATAAAGGTTTAATGCTGTTGTCTTCTCTTTGAGGCCTGGTTATAGCACCTAATTTTACTGATAAAATGTGATCTCGTGTGTTGTTATAAAAAGCATTGAGGATAGCTTTTTCCATTTCTTGTATTTGAAGTTTCCTGAGAACTAAGTCAAGAGTCTAATGTATTTTTCTAGTCAGTACTTCAGTAATTTCAAAGTAGCTGTTATCTATGTGCGTATCTCATTAAAATATTTTAATAGTTTTATTATTTAAATAAAGCTACTGAGTTGATAGGCTTTTCTCCAGATTCTTTATTAAATAGTGTTATTATTTATTCATCCATTCAACATTATAAATTAAGCCATCCCTCCGTTTCAGTAGTTTCCAGTTTAGTGGAACGAACACAGTAACAAAGATATTGCTCTTGGAGTAAGGAAGACCAAAGACCTGACTGCCTGGAGAAACTGGATAAGGCTGCAGAGGAAGGCAGAGTGTATTTCTATTTTGTCCTCTTAGAAGGGAAACAGAGTAAGAAGAAAGGTAGGAGTTCAAGGAAAGGAGCGGACTTTAACAAATGCAGAAGTGCTGGAACCGTTTTAAAGACTGAGTTTTTTTTCTAGTTTTTGGAGAAAATGGGCCAGCTTCTGCTCCTGTTCCCCTCTGCCTGCTCAGCCTCTTGGCGTTTAGGTCCCTGTGGGAAAATGATGAGCAAAGGACAAAGGCTATCCTCACAAAAAGAAAAAGACCAAAGAAAAAGAAACCACTGGTTTGAGGAGACTGCTGTTACATGATTCTTTTGAGGTGTCTGGTAGTAAAGCTGACTGGCCTGCAGGATGGGATCAATTCTCCTGTGAAATATCCATTCCACTAGGGCATGATCTAATTAAAAGTTTTTTTTGAGGAAGATGTGTGTGTGCAGGGAAGATGTTGATAAAAATTGGGTCTAATTCTTCATTGTCTACAGAGACTTTACAGCTCTTATCATTAATATGCCTTTTCCACCATCCACTTGGATGTTAAAATGCGAAGGTTGAGTGTGAACCCAAAAGTCCATTCTATTTGAGAAAAAGCAATCTTTTACAGGATTTTGTGACAATGAGAGAGGAAAATGACAGGAAAACTACCTATTCATACTTTTTTCTACTTTAATCACAATTAAAAGATGATCTAAGTTTCTATTCATGCAAAAGACTATAGAATTTTTTAAAATACATTTGCTCATAACAACTCAAATTGTAGAGATGCACAAAACTTTGCTTCCTAAGAAATTAGAATAATAATTTCTAACTAGGATCAAGAATATGTAAAATTGGTGTCATTTATGTTCCCCACTTATTTAGATTACAGGTGTGCTCTCTTATTAGTGTCGTCTTTGCTAAGATAGTAGGAAACGTCACAAACTTATATTCTATTTACTTTTTTTTTTTTTTTTTTGAGACAGGGTCTCACTCTATCACCCTGGCTAGAGTGCAATAGCATGATCATAGCTCACTGCAACCTCAAATGCCTGGGCTTAAGAGATCCTCCTGGCTCACCCTCCCAAGTAGCTAGGACAATAGGCATGTGCCACCATGCCCAGCTAATTTTTTTAAAGGTTTTTTTTAGAGACAGGGATCTTGCTTTGTTCCTCAGGCTGGTCCCAAGATCCTGGCCTCCAGCAATTCTCCTGCCTCAGCCCCCCAAAGTGCTAGGATTACAGGCATGAATCACTGCTGCCAGCCTCTTTACTTTTATTCAATATAATTTTGGGATGGACCATGATATGTACCCATAGAATTTATTTCAGATTTTAAAATCCAGTGGGAAACACGAACTCTGCTATTTGTTTCTTAATGTCCAGCTCTCTGATACTGGCTGAAATTTCAAGTACAAAGTATCTGATAATTATCTATTTTTGTTCAAGGCAGAATATTTTGAAGGACATTGATCTTTTTAATAGCATTTTCTATTACCATATGCAAAACAAAAACCTCCAATTTTTTTTTTCTTAGAACTGTAATCCCAAGTATAAGTTCTCAGTGCCAGATTTTCCCTTACACTCCCGCCAGATCTCCTCTTTAATTCCACTTTATTTCAGTAGTAGAAGTAATGCTTCCTCATTTGATGGGTTTCTATTGTAGAACTTTAACAATTTATTGCCGGAAGCTAGAAAATTTGATAACGTGGAGGTAGAGAGCGGAAAGAGAGGTAACAATGACTGGGAAGGGTGAGTAGGGGGAGGGGGTTAAAGGGTGCAAACATGCAGTGGATAGAACAAATAAATTTAATGTTTGATAACCGAGTAGGATGACTGTATGTAACAAAAATGTATTGCACACTAAATACCTTGACTCGATCACTATGCATTATATACATGTAACAAAATTTCACATGTGTTCCATAGATTTGCACAAGTAGGGAAAAAACTAAAACAATTTACTGCCCGTTCTTGTTTAGGTGTCTGTTTACCACCCTTTCCCTAGAGTATATGTTCTTTGAAGGTGAGAACTACGTTGCACTGGTCACAGAGATACACACTGGGTGTGTGCTAGGAGCCCATTCCTTTGTACTTTTCCTTTCCTTTCTCCTCACCCAAAATATTTCTTAAGCAGAGATTGGAAGAAAACTGAACTATACAAATGGAGGCAAGGTAATGACAATATATTCTTTAGGTCCCAAGAGCCAATGTATAAACCATTATTAAAAATAATATTTTATATTATTCCTCTTTTTTGATGCAGAGAAAGGATGAACATATGAGCACCACCACCTGATCTTTCAGCAGTAACCTCTTCCAACTCACAACTCTCCACTGAGAGGTCATGCATGGCATTCCTGGAATATATGAATAATGACAAGGTCTATATGAAAGATCACATGGTCAGAGTTTAGGTAGAGGGACTGCAGTGAGAAATGATGTTATCTTAAACTGATAAATGCATATAAAATAATGTCTGTAATTGGTTAACACAACAACTTAATTTCCTTCCTTTGAATGAAACATAATGCTCAAGTTCCTGTTGACACTTCGTGACTATTCTAGGAACTGCAATCCCAAGCTGGAAAGCTAGAGGATTGTTGTATGGGTTAGTCTTCCATTTTTCTACAAGATTTTAAATACACAACAGGAGTAAAATGCTGAGGCCTTTCTAATCGTAGACATAATGGTGCAAATGCATCATGTAGTAACTCATGTGAAGCATTTCTACTGTCTTATCAGACTGCCTAGATAGAAGGTGATGTTATTTATTTATGCTAAGACATGTAAAAGTCTGCACAAAGCATACAATCCACTGCTAAATCCAGAACATATAAACAGATCACATTAATCTAAGAAAAGGGCTCTCATGAGGAAAATAAGTAAATAGTACTCCACACTAATAGATTGGGCACTGCCTAGGATTCTCATGGTTCTGCCTATTTTTTCTTCAGACTTGCCCCTATTGCCTCCTCCACTACTCATTGCTTTTCCCTTCCTGCAATCTACTTCATTTTATTAGTTTTTTAATTATTTTCTTATTATTTCTCTCCATCACCTCGTTTTTTGGTTTCTTGTTTCATTACATTTGTCTGTCATCTCCCCACATTCCATTTTATTCTTTTATTTCCCCTTCTCAACCACTGAACTAATTCTCTTTTGTGACTCTTCTGTAATGTGGCCAATCTTAGGATTGCATCACAACCCATGAGCAAATAAATCCCCAGAAACTTCTTTTCTTCAGAAATCAGCTAAAAAGCAGGACCCAATGGAAAGAAATCTGCTGGGGCTTGATCCAGTGTCTTTACTCAAGATTGCTGTCCTTTGGAAGTGTGGCTTCTTCACCTTCCTATGAAATGTCCTTTATTCCTGAAGCTGTGGCTCAGAAAGAACAAGACTGAACTCTCTGCATGTGAGAATTAAAGGAGAAGCAAGATATTCGTCAGTGGCTTTTTCAGGACCTCCAAAACTGCATTTTGTTTCAGAATAGCTATTTAAATACCAACTTAGAAATGCCAGACCTTTCCTAAGGACACAGTAGTGAGAAATTCCAAAGCAGAGAAAGATGGCAATACATCTTCAATCATGCTACTTAGAAAAGTAAATCATGCTTTATAGATCTAAACTTAGCCTTTCCAAATACACATGTCTGCAGACATTGGTGATTAATGGATGACAATGAAGCCCAGCACCACAGGGCCTGATTAATGGCAGTGACATCATGACTTTTAAATATGCTATTAATGCTGGGGCCTATGACAAATGCAAATGTGACACGTGGATTTTCGTGGCATTTGCATAGATGCATAAAAAAATTAAAACCACCTTTCTCCTTAGATTAATCACCGATTTGTAAGACAATAGCTAAGGGCAGTGAACTACACTTTGGCTGGCTTATTTGGGGAAAGATCTTAAGTTCTAGAGGTGTTGAAACAGCTAGAGTCTCTTTTCTTTCATATTCTTAGGCTGACTCTAGAACACAAATTTATCTATAGGATTCCCAACTTTGTATGTTGTCCCAGAAACTTAGTGTCCTAGGGAGTTGAGTACTATACTGAGGAAAATTAAGTCAAACCTGCTAGAATAGGTGTTCTCTATTCTGTTGTCTTTCTACACCCTCACTTGTCCCAGAAAGAAAAGAGGAAATAAGGGGGAAAATATAATTAATTCCTCATTATCAACCAAGAGAAAAATGCCTCAGCCTCTTCTTAATGAAGTTTGGGGTATAGATTCTTAACACTGTATATTTTATTGGATATAGACTTAGCTCTTCCTAGGAATCCTTACCAGGGATCACAGGATTGTAGTTCGAGGGTCCCCCGTGCATGCATAAGCATATGGTGTGTCTAAAGAGTGCATGTGTGTACATACACACAACAGTCACAATCCTGGAAAGTTGTACCTCATTCTATAATGAGACACAAAAGCCAGCTTCCAGGATGGATTCCACCCTAACTCTACCAGTTCCAAGAAATGGCAGCAGAGAGTAATAGTGGCAGCTGCAGAGGGGTGCCTGAGAACTTTTAAATTCCCAATCTAACCTAGTGAAAAGCAAAGAATATCCAAGGATCTTCGAGATCCCCCTCAGGTTATGAAGCTATATTAAGCATCCAAGAAAGAGCAAAGTGGTTAGAGAACAGAGCTTTAGAAAACTTCAGAAGTGGGAACTGATCAGAGTAATGCTTTAAACAAAACTGCATGCAGAACATAGTAAAGAGCACTATTCCTTAAGTGCCTACATCACCAATAAACCTCACAATTTCCTTGAGGTAGCTATGATTGTCCTCATTTTTCTATGGAAAATTTGGGATCCCGAGAAGGTAGTTAAATTGCTAAATGATTCAGAGCTGAGAAATGGTAGACTAGGATTCATGTCTAGATTTGCCTGACTTTCTCAGTGTGCTTTATTATTTTTTCATCACATTGTAGAATATATGTAAAATTGAAATGATATTATTGAGGTGTCTGAATTACTGAATCATCACCGGGGGTACATCCTATTTCCAAAGACTGGATCAGGGCCAAGGATATATTTCTGATACCATGATCTCTAAGATCTTGTTTAGCTCTAACATTCTGTGGTTCTATGACCATTCCTCTCAGTGAATATGATAGCCTGACCTTTCTCTCACCAGACTGCCCTTTTCTTTCACCTCCTGCTCAGTCTTTGACTGGCTGTCATTACTAAGCTGCACTCTTATTTTGACTACAGAACACGCATTATTTTAAGGGAAAAATAATCGGCTTCTAACTGCAGGTGTGGTAATTGGCATTCACTACAGCCTTTAGCCAGTTGGGGTAGTTGTGACCTTATAAGCAGAAGAGCCTGACCTCTGATTCTGGAGAAGAACAGAAGACCTGGCAAAGAGACTGTTTCTATGCAAAAAGTCAACCATGTAGGGACAGAAACAGGAGACAAGGTGAGAAGGAATATACACAGCCAAAAATGCAAGGGAACTGAATTTTGCCTCAAAGGACTTAGCATTTCGTGTAGGATCATCTTGCCTAAATTTCTTGAATATTATCAGACCTCCAAGGGTACTTAGAAACACAACATGCTAAAAATAAAAAGACCGTTAAAGATAGTTTCATCCACCTATGTCATTTTTTTGATGATGATGCCTAGCAAAATTGTGATACAAAGAAAAAAAGAAAAAAAAATCATCAGAGCCCTAATGACAACCATATATTTCAGCTACTCTTTAAGATTACTAGTGAAATATTGTAAATTAAGTCATATAATGTTAACACTAAAAAATAGTTCTGGCAGACTCCCATTGCAATTTTAGTAAAATCTCATGTTTCTGCTTTTTGGTGAAAATAGATGAGAAATCAAAATCTTTTGTTATTCTGATAAGACAATATTGTGTAAAAATACTAGTAAGTTATCTGTTTATAAGTACCATTTTTAGATATTTTGTTCTGGAAGAGCAGCTTGCCATTTTAGAGATCTGTTTCTGGACTCTCTCTTACAGAGGCAAAATATAAAAGTTGGTCAGTGTGAGAATTTCTAAGGAACCACTGCTTCTTAGTAAGTATTGACCAGGAAGAAAGGGGGCAAGGACTCTCTTTAAATATCTTCTACTTAGCTCCAGTTTCTCTTCTCTCCACTTTCTGGTATGTAAACAAAGACAGAAAAGTGAAGAGATAAAGATATAACCTTTATCTGGGAGGAAGATTGGCAAGTAAGCACAAGAGCCCCTTCCCCTAGAGGACAGTGAAGTAAAAGAGAGTTTATAAGACTAAGAATTTGGGGACAATGACCAATTTTAAAACATATTTAAAAAAAATAAAACCACCGTGAAATACCTGAATGAGTGGTCCTAAAGTTTAGAGATGTGGTATCAATATCGGGAAACTGCAACTTAGAGTCCTCCTGACTCTGTTTTTCTTGCACCCTACCTGCAATGCATTAGCAAGTGGACTTGGCTTTACCTTCCAAACTATCTGGCCCCTGACTATTTCTCACCACCCCTACCAGTGACCACCTGGTCCAAGCCACCATCATCTCTTGCTTTGATTGTTGCAATGCCTCCTAACTGGTTTCTTCTTCCACATTTGCCCTTTATAGTCTAGTCCAGAGGTCAGCAAACTTATCTGCAGAGGGCTAGAATGTAAATATTTCAGGCTTTGGGTCTCTGTAACAACTACTCAATTCCACCATGAAAATTCCATCATGAAAGCAGCAATGGATAATAGGTAAGTGAATGAGCATGGCTGTGTTCCAATAAAACTTCGCAGAGATATAGAAATGTGAATTTCATATGATTTATGAATGTCATAAAATATTCTTCTTTTGATTTTTTTTGAACCATTTAAAAATATAGAAAACATTCTTAGCTGGGAGGTCGTACAAAAACAGGCAGTGGAACAGAGTGATCCTGTTAAACAATAAGTTCATATGATGTTTCTACTCACAAATAAGGCCAACGTATTTATGCTGGCCTACAAGGCCCCGTGTGATCTGTCCCGGTTACCTCTCCGACCTCATGTGCTGCTTTTCTTTCCTTACTGTACTACAGCCAGACTGTCTCCCTGCTTTTTTAAACTCATCAGTCACATTTCCACCTTACCCTGTGCATTTTTTAATTTGTTCTGCTTGGAACACTCTTCAGATATCTACTTAGTTTGCTCCTTCCATTCTTTAAAACCTTTCTCAGAAAGGCCTCTCCTAATCATCCTTATTTAAAGTTGCAAACCAATCCTTTGAGGAGACACATACTCCTGATTACCCTTTCTTCTTCATGGTAATCCCTTGCTAAGATACTCTAAATATACTTATGTTATTGTCTCTTTCTACCCAGTAGACTATACGCTTAAAGATGGCATGCATTTTTGCCTGTTTGCATCTGTTTTGTTTACACAGATGAGATTCTGAAGCATATTGAAGGCATTCGGTAAATACTTGAATGGTTGTTGAATGGATTCTGGTGAGCATGACCTATTGCAGAATTCAAGAATATGGTTCTCAATAAAGCCATTGGAAACAAAAAAAAAGGAATGTGGTTCTAAAGGGGCTTATTTATCTTCTGCCTCAGGTGACAAGTGGTCCTAGAATTTGAGAGTGGGGAAGAAGTTTGAAATAAACAGTTTTAAGAGGACCACCATGTGTAAAAGAAAAGGGATACAGATATAGTCTCACATTTTGTAAGCTGACTGCATTTATGGGGCTTAGACCACTACGTGGTACTTGCCCAATATTCAACTAAAAGGGTAAATAGTATCCACTGGTTTGATTACCACATGCATTGCACTGACATTACCTGCAAAGCACACAGAAAGCTGTTGCAGTGTCAGTGCAGACCTCCTCTGAGTCAGCCAGTACTTTGTGCCCTCTTTACAGGGCACTGACACTGTCAGAACACCACTGTTGACCTTGTGGAGACAGGTGCTCACACTGCCATCGGCAAAAGGGCTGGCAAACACACAGCTCTTTCTTTTAGTTGATTTCACAAATGAAATGAACTTGATGTGGTCCATGCAGCTTCACCACATGCTGCCAAATTCACCTTATTTGTCATTGCACACGGTGAGAGAGAGCATCCTTTGCTCTACCATATGGGTCTATTCTCAAAGTCCACGAAGGCTACATTCTTAACAGATTTTCTAAGGTTTCACAGGGTTCAAGACTCCTATCATCATGAATGTAATACTTTAACAAAATAATCAATGAAAGGGAGTATCTCTTCACAGATACACTTTTCTGTGAAAATTATTAGTACTAGTGTAGAAAACATTAAGAGCTGTGGACTTGGAGGCAGAAGATCTTGGTTTAAGTTCCACCTCTGCTACATTCTTGCTTTATGATTTAGAAATGCTATTTAATATAAATGGCAATGATAATAAATAGCATTTATCAGGGCTTTATTATATGCCAAGTACTTTTTTAATGAATTATTTCCTTTCATCAACTCTCTGAATTCTGTAATATTATCCTTATTTTACAAATGAGGAAACAGTCTTAGACTGAGTGACTTGCCAAGATCATATAGCTAGTAAAAGGCCAAGTGTAGGTGCCAGCCCGAGTGTAGGTGACATCAGAACCTTCATTATTGACTGCTCCCCTGTATTCACACTCCAGGTGTTTCTTTTTTTTCTTTATGTGCCAGGCTCTGTATCTAATACTATTCATTTTAAAAATTTGTATAATAATCATTTTCTTTCTGTTAGTTTGTTAGTTTAGGTAATATATTAAAATGGTTTCTTTTGTTGTTTTGGGGTTTTTATTTTTGTTCTTGTTAAATACAAGGTACAGTGTATATGTGGAAAGTATTTTATCACTGCCATTTTGTGGAGGATGTGAGGCTTATTCCATGCTATAACCAAAGGAAAATACAAAAGTTCCCTCCCGGCTTCAGAGCACTGAAACTTGCAGAATAATTTAGATATAATAAGACCATGCAGAAATAGCATCATTCTTTGTGCTTAAAATTAATCTTTTTTTACTAGGATAAAATAAACAGAGAAGATTGGGTTTGGAAAAATCTTTCCCCACATTTTCTCTAGGCTCCTCTTTATAAAGCAACTGCTGTAGCAAGAAATCAATTTTTTTTTTCCACTTCCTCTTACTTCCCAAGAGAGCGCGGGCATCTGTGTCACTTTTCAATGGGCGATTCAGTCTTAATTACTCTTCAAATTATATCATGGATTCTTAGATGACAAATACAGGTTATATTTAGGTACTTCTTATATGCATCCTGTGTCACCCCCTCCTCACCACACACACACTCACAGTCATCCTTCAGGGAAAAGTACCCACTCAGAGCACTATAAAATGCTTTTCCCAGTAAAACTAATTTTTAATAGCACCCCCACCTTGAGCCATTCTTTTCAAAAATTGTTTTTAAGTTTCTTTGTGTAGCCTGGGGGGGAATGTTCCTAAGAACATATGGTGCAAGTGTTATCACCATGCTGTTCACGTCACCTGTAGCCCCAACTGTCCTGTCCCTATTGGTTATGTGATAGAATTTAGAAGCATTCCTTCTATGCTAATAGATCATTCCCTAATCTAACCTCTTGGGAGCTGTCACCAGTCAGAGCTGTGATGTTGGCAAAATTTTTCCTGAATATTATGCCACTCTCATATCCTCTTGCCCCCAAATGTTCTCCACTGTGACACTTTAGGTTTTTCTCCTTATCCAAATATATCTGCTTGCTTCCCATTTCCCCAGGATCTTCCACTCTGCAACTCTTGTTAGTTGAATCTGGTTCACTCATCTCTTCTTTTGTGTCATGGCTGCCTAACTGAATGCCCCCTTCTCAGGGAACAGTGACCTAATCCACCTAATATTTGTGGTATTTGAAGCATGTAAGAGACCACTGAGGCGATATCATTGATCAGGCATAAATTGGGGTTCTCCTCAATGAGTTGGAACAGTCGTGGTCTCATGTAATTTATATCCAGTGTGGAGAAGAGGAGAGTTCATATTTTGTATCTAGTGAGTACATAATTATAATAATTATACGTAGTACTCACAAATGCCAAGTTTCTATTGAAGCCGTTAATGGAATATCTCGTTTAATCCTCACAACCACCATATTAGAAAGATACTCTTAGTATTACCATCATATAGGTCAGGAAACTGAGGATCATCAAAATTAAGAAACTTAAAACAGCTAATAAGGAATAAAGCTTGGATTGATGTGAGAAATAAATATCTGAAATGGGAAATTCTCTAAGTAATTAAAGTAGAAGAGCTTTTGCTCAAGTTATTCCTTTTGCCCAGAATTCTCTTCTCTTCCATGCCATTCCCCTGAGTCCACCTGCAACGTTATCAGCTCTCATGGCCTGATTTACTCTACAAGTTACTCCACCAGAGCAGAACTTCTATCTCCTCCTTTCTCAGTCTCAGTCTCTCCCTCCCCCTACTGTGTCCCCACAGGATATTATCCTTTTTCTCTTTTAGAGCACTTACCATCTTGCGTCCAGAAGTATTATTTAGGCATCCTTGAGCAACAGAACCTGATTTCCTTGAAGAGTGGAAATAAGCCTCATCCATTTTCATATGCCCTTCATAGCACTTGGTATCCACCAATGCTCTGTAAGACTTTGAATGAGTGAGAGAAATCATACCAAAATGGATCTTTAAAAAATAGACAAAGACATAATGAAATTACCAGCTTATAACTTCAGCCGGAATGCTGGTATTAAAGAAGGTCAGATGTCATACGATCTTTAATGACTAGTAATGATTAGCGAAAGCCATTTTAGTGGAGAAAATGCTTTTTCCTTCATGATACATATGACTGTGTTTTTTTTTTCTTTTTGCAGTGTCATTATTGATAGAATTTTATCACTTTCTACGGAAGCAATCAATTCCATTTCTATTGCTGCCCAGTTGGCTGCTGCAATTCGTACGCTGACCTCTCACTCTTAAGGTTCTACTTTGCATTAGGACCTTTTCAGATAAACTTGCAAAGTGTCTGGTGATTAGATCAGGAGGCTGGTTTCAAGCATTCTATTTTTATCTCTATTGCTTGCTTTAGTGTGTCACCTTGGACAAAACACTTAGACCAGGTTTACGTGTAAGGTTTTTTACTTAAAAACCATGTCTCATGATAAATTCTTAGCCAGACAGTACAAAGCAATTTTCCTAAGTGCTTTACGTAATTGGTTTCCATCCACACATGATCCTCCAAGGCTGTGCTTACATATCCCATCATGCAATATTGCCTCTATAATTCTCTGTCTCTCAGGAAGACACATGTCTCTGGTAATTTGTTTGTGGCTGCTGAGTTCATTCCCTGATGCTTGCCCTTTATTCCCAGGGCTCTATTCCTTTTAGGCAGACAGCAATGCATTGCTTGTTAGGAATATGGGTTCACCCTATAAAAGTAACACCAGCAATGCTGTAAATGCTCATTTACCTAAAATTAGCACTCAAGTTTGAAATTCTGCCCAGTGGAATATGCTCCCTAGAGTTGGAAAATAAGACCCTTATTTGATCAAGAAGGTACAAAGCTTTTAGGGTAGCAGGCTGGGAGAGATCCTAGTTGCAAGATAATCTCTCCTTTATTATTTGCTGATAGTGTTAAGGGTGAAAAAAGTTTCTATGAAAGGCCAGATGAGACTGGGAGAAAGAAATATGGAAACTGTTGTGTATGTCATTTCTGCTATTTATATATAAGTTGAGTGCTGTCTCAGCTAAGTATGTCTAATGGAAGGCAGGAATTTGGGGACAGAGTTATCCTCAAGGAGATGATAGCTATAAGAAATAAAAAAGAATGTGATTAATTTTCATCATTTGGAAGTTTTGTGAAAGATCTGCCTTGGGTATATACTTTAAGTGTTGTTTCTACTTATTTGAAGGGGTTTCCATGACACCCTGTGGTTCTCTTGAGTCTCTTTGTAGGTGTTTGTCATTCACCTGTCAAGATTAAGGATGTAGTCCATAGTCATAGAACACAACAAAATGCCAAACTTCTGACCTTGCCTTCCTTCACTCCAGTGCTCATAGTCAAGTGAAGGAAGTTTGTTGGCAAGAGAGTGAATAGTGAGGGCTGCCTGTAGCAGAGGGCAGAGAGGGAGGCACCTGGATTGTCAGAGATATAATATCTCATTTTGTCCATGTGATTTGCATAAATTCAAGTAAAGCAAATAAAATATGTTATTTTTTCCATCAGATTATGGATTACGTGGAAAGGAGTGTTATCAGGATAGTCAGCTCAAAATCAATTTATTTCCATGAGAATTTTATAGAAATGAGACTCAAAATGTTCCTCAAATATGCCAAAAAAGAGGATGGCCCAATTTTATGCTGCTATGTTTTAGTTCTCTTTCAAAAGACAAGGGAAATCCTGACTAGATTTATAGTAATAGTAAATATTTATACTCCTCTGTGCTCTGATATCTCTGAGTGAACATTTATGTACCTCTTTTTATGAGAATGTTAAGCATTTATCTTCAGTTCACCAGTTTTACTTATTTCGATCAACTAACAATATCACAAAGTACGTTCTGATTCTGAGTTAATCCTGCAACCTTGATGAAGCCAACGTTTTTTTGTCTCAGTCAGTTTGGGAGTCCCCTTCACTAGACCTTGGTTAACTTCTTTAATGTCTTTATTTCTGAAAGGTGATATAGGAAAGAGCTCCTTGGCACCTGTCAAAGGGTTGACCTCAGAAGCTGATTGATGAGTCTATTTTTTTGATTAATGGGGTTATTTATTCCTGATATATATTTAATCCTGTTCTTCAACCTGATGGATGGAAAGGTATACTTGTTTGAAAACTAAAGAAACTCTTGTGATTTTTATTGATGGATAGGATAGGCATTATCTTGTGAAAGACTCAAAACGAGAGATAAACTCTGATAGCTGAGCCAATGAGTTATGATTAGAATTGAACTTGTGGAATATCACTATGTAGCAAAGTACTGAAACACATATATTAAATAAATAAGTAGAACACATTTTCTGAAATGAAATACATTTATTAAATAAATAAAGAGAACATCTTTCTCTCTAAAGAAATGGCTGATGAAAATTATGTGATGTTTTAAAAGAAGATATCCAAATGTAACATAACTTTTAATTTTGCAGTAAACATAAAAAGTCAAAAAATAATTTCATTTTTATTTTTACCTAAGGGAAATAAATTTCTTCTTTACCTTAGGGAAGAGGCAAATCATCTATTTATTTTAAGTTCATATAGTAATTACTCAACAAGTGATAATGGAGGCTGTAATACCGAAGGCAGATATAGTCCCCTTTTCCTTCAATGAAAACATGTTCCAGTGGATACGTAAGAAATTATAATTTATGCTAGAAAGTCATGAATGCTGTGAGAGAGTTACTTTGAGGTTTCAGAAGATTCATTCTAACTGCTAAGGAGTGTTTTAAGAAAAGGTTGACTTTGAACTGGGCCTTGAAAGAAGATAATTTGAACCAGCAGAATGCAAGTTAAGAGAGTTGGGATCAGATCTTAGAATACTTTTTTAATAAACTAAGGGCTTTTAAACTTATTTGTGTAGACATTAGAAAGCCAATAACAGTGTTTGAGAATAATATGATCAGAGCTGTAGTTAAGGAAATTTATCTGAGTGTCTTATGTAGTTTGAATTTAAACATAAGAAAAAATGCTCAATGTCACTAATCATCAGGGAAGTGCAAATCAAAACCAGACAATGAGATATCACGTAACTCCACTGAGAATGGCTTTTATCAAAAAGTCCTAAAACAATAGATGCTGGCATGGATATAGTCTCACACTGTTGGTAGGACTGTAAACTAGTGTAACCTCTATGGAAAATAATATGGAAATTCCTCAAAGAACTAAAAGTAGACCTACCATTTGATCCAGCAATCCCACTACTGGGTATTTACCCAAAGGAAAAAAAGTCATTTCATGAAAAAGACACTTGCACGCGAATGTTTATTGCAGCACAATTCACAATCACAAAGACGTGAAGTCAACCCAAGTGCCCATCCATATGACTGGATTAATAAAATGCAGTATATGTATACTGTGGTGCACTACTCAGCCATTAAAAAAATGAATTAATACCTTTTGTAACAATCTGGATGGAACTGGAAACCATTCTCCTAAGTAGGGTATCACAATAATGGAAAAATAAATACCATAAGTACTTACTATTAAATTGGAACTAACCAAACAGCACTCATGTGCACAATAGGACATAAAACTCAACAGAAATCAAACAGGTGAGAGTGGGGAGGAGGGCATGGGTGAAAGCATACCTAACAGGTACAATGTATACTATCTGGGAGATGGGCACACTTATAACTTTGTCTCAAGCAGTACAAAAGCAATCCATGTAACCAAAACATTTGTGCCCCTATAATATTCTGAAATTTAAAAAATAAAATAAAATAAATAATAAAATAAAAATAAAAATGGGGAGATCTTGGATGCAGGAAGAATAGCTGTTGAATGAATAAAATAATCTAAGTGATAGTTCAAGAGGCTTGAATTTAGGTGATAGACATGGGAGTGAAGAATTAGTGAGAAACTGCAAGTAGTTAGAAACATGGCAACTGATTGAGTGGAAGAAGCAAAGAGTATAAGTCAAGATTAACTTTGAGACTATGAGCCTGAGTGATGAGTTTTTAATAGCAGCAAACTTCTCATAGCAAAGCTATGAGAGATAATTGGTTCACTTTGGCCTATACTGCACATTAGGTATCATAAACATGCAGGCAATCCCAAAGAGCTGGTAGGTAGGTGTTTCTTGAGGTAAGAACCCGATACTTTTTTTTTCTTAAATTCTGTAAAGCCTACGACAGCTAGAACTCATCTCTAAATTTCTACAAATAGCCTCTGATATAAAATCTTCCAGAACTGTTTTCCAAAGTGTTTTGTATGTTCTCTCTCTGAACATTTTAAATAATATTTTTAAAGTTCTTTTTTAAAGATAGGTTTAAACAAGCTTCATGACAGGGATATATAGATTTTAAGAAGGCTAGAGGGAAAGTGAGAAATTGCCTAATTTTTAAAGCTTCATTTTGAGGTTATGGAAACTGAGGCCCACAGAGGTAAATGCGTATAGTCACTCAATGACAGAAGTCAGCTCACAGCACCTGACTTCAGGTCTTGTGCTCTTTTCACAATACATAGATATTGGGTTTAACCATGTACAATTGTAATTTTTATAGGCCAATACTTTTAGATTATCAGAAATTACAATCTAATAAAAAACATATAATACAGGATAAAACATGTGACTGCTTACACACAAACTGAAATTTCTCTAAGAACTGGTCCATCCACATATTTACTAAGGGAGTGATTTCAGTGAAAGGTGGTGGGCACAGATTAAAGTCTTTATTAGAAACCTGGAAAAGCAATAAATACCATGAATGGCACATTTATTTGGAGATAACTAAGCAAGAAGGTGTTGCAAGCACATTGAAGCTTGAGAAAGGCAGAAAATATTTAGGATCATAGGTATAAAGTGTTTAGGACAATAGACCCAAGAACCAAAATTAAATTAAAAAAAAATTAAGCCCCTACATTTGCAAAACATAATTTAAAACAAAGGTTCTTTGGAATTGGGAACTGGAGGAAGTTAGTATCTTCTCTGGAATGAAGGAAAAATATAAATTGAGACCAATGCTCAATAGGCCATGGGTGATTACCCAACTCACTAAGGTGGATGGGACTTTGTTATTTGGGAGACTACTGAGCCAAAGAAATGGCAAGAGTCAGCAGCTTTATCCTGATATCAAAACTGAAAGCAGAGGCCAGAGGTGGAGGATAAAGGGCCAAATAGGTGTGCCTTGTTGGTAAAGATCTGCAAAATTTTACATTCGCTAATGAAATGTGCATGTCCCTGATAGGTAGAAGTAGTACCTGTTTCTTAATAAACATATATACATATGGTACATGTCTGTATATTATATATGTATACATTAGAGAGAGAGAGAGGGAGAGAAAAAGAGGGAAGGAGGGAAGGGAAGAGAGGGAGAGAGTACTGAAAGGGCACTGGAGGGTAAAAGGAAAAGAGAGAGGGAAGGAGAGAAGAGAGAGAGCTAAAGGGACAGAGAGAGAGAGAATATGATTAAGGATGAGCATGAGAGAGAGAATCTTGATTTTCTTACATATACATATAAAAAGTTTACTGTTCATTCATTCAATCAACATTTACTATGTACCTCCTTGGTGGATTGTTGTCTCATTTGATCCTAAAGGAAACAAATAAACACAAATTAAACTAAACCTGACAGGTATCTAGCGTGATATATAGATCAGGAAAGTGAGTCCCACAACAGGGACGTAAAGGGCACAAGTTCACATCAGTGAAGGACAGAGCCTTTCTTTAACACAGTAATTCTTGGCCGCTGAGTCATATCCCAAATGGACAGCTCAGATTTTTCAAAGAGAATAAAATCAAACACGATGTAAACCACGTGGGGCGTCTTAGGTGAAAGGAGCATCGCCCAGGGCTCGTGAAAGAGGATAATCATATAGGGGTTTGTTGCAAGGGCCTCAGAACCGTCCTGACTGTGCTAGAATTTTACATCTCACTGGCAGAAAAGGGGGCCTCCCTCAGGCAGAGAGAACATGTAATGCTGCTTTCATTCTTCCAAGAAGTGAACATTTCTCTTATATTTGCACGTGGTACAGGAATACAAACACTGCACTGGGTAGGGATTAGAGACCAGGGTATTAGTCATGGCTGTACCAGTAATCAGCTGTGTGACCCTGGACATATCTTTTCATCTCCCTGAGCCTTGGTTTATTCATTAAGGCGATTGCATTGAAGGAATTTTAAGGTCCCTGTTAGCTTTAAAATGCCAAAAGTTCAAGAACAAGGATACACTCTTCCTGTTAAATCTTATCAGGTCTCACGAAGTTGATGCTGACTGAAAAGAGGATGCTGACAGTGAGCGTTTATCATTCCATGTGGCTGCACGATATCTGCCCATCCATGTCTGTATTTGCAGATTTCCGTTCTCCAGCTAACCACATTTCCAAGTCACAGTGAGGAGACTAGTACTTCCAGCTGCTGGAGAAGAAACCAGTTTTCCCAGCTTACCCTGCAGCTGTGGCATAAGCCTAGGATCTAGGCTTTGGGAAACAAATAGCCCAGGAC
Organism: Daubentonia madagascariensis; assembly: GCA_023783475.1. Taxonomy (NCBI): domain Eukaryota; kingdom Metazoa; phylum Chordata; class Mammalia; order Primates; family Daubentoniidae; genus Daubentonia; species Daubentonia madagascariensis. The sequence continues at coordinate 15,130,777 of JAKFHU010001631.1, read as the reverse complement.
ACTGGCTATGCTTTTGGATTAGACACTTCGACAAGCAAGTGGTACAAGTTCTCTCTCTCTCTCTGGAGACAGCCTTTTTTCTCCACATCAGAAAAAATTCCAAGGTGATTGGGGACATTTTTTTTTCAGTCAAACTTGAACCTTGTTCTCCAGCCCTATCATTAATTCTGTGAGCTGCTGAATTTATTTTAAATACATCACCAGCTCTTGCCTTTCAAGGCGTACTTTAAGTTTCATCATCTACTTCTTTCAGATCACTTGACCATGTCTATACACCCTCAGAAGTTCTGTAGTATTCTTTGATGTTTTTTGTCAAACAGATTGCTAATACTTAATTGTTTCCTGTTTTGCATTGTTACTTAACTAAGCTATAAGACTTCTGGCTCTAGAGGACAAGTTGTTTCCCACAGTAACTCATAGAATGTTTTTTATTCATTCATTTATGCCTCAACTCTTAAAAAGCACCTATATCACACATTGATCAGAATAATGAAAACATATCTTCAATCAGGGAACTGGAGGCAATCCAAGTGAATTTCCCAAGTGCGCTTTTTGAACTGATGGATCCCTTTGTCACACTCTTCAAAAAGTTTCAAAACTGCCCTCAGCTCTTGCTCGCACATTTTGGTCTTTTGACCTTTAAATCTTAGTTGTTCCTTATGAAATGTTAACGATTGGACGATAAAACTAATTGTGACAGTACTCAACAGAGAAAAGCTTCTAATGAATAACACCATAGGGGCCTCGTGAAGAATTACATTTTAACATAAAATGTTGCAGAAAAATTGATCAGAGAAAAAAGATTTATGGAACAATGGAAAAAATGACTCCAGTGAATCTATTAAAGAAAATACATTTATATAACTTGACTTATTGAAAAGGGTAGCTGGATAAGGTTTTTCAAATAAATATAAACATTTAAATGCAAATAAAACAAAATAAAGTAGAAAAATTATTTTACCCAGGACAAGAGGGCAGAATTAGATTTTATGGAGAAAACAGAATGTGTTCAAAGCAACAGCTGATGGGTTAAGATTGAATCTCTCCACTAACTGTAAGAATAGGGTGGTAAAATATAGCACTATGCATTTTCATATCACCTTTTTCTTATAAATTTTCCACCATCATCAGAATTCTCAGACTACCCCCATAAAGAAATTGCTTCTGATCCTGATATACAGTAGGGGAGTCTGAGGCACATAGAGATTGTTATCTAAGTTCATATCAAAGTAGATCCAGAATTTCCTGACCTTAAATTTCACTGTTTGTCCAAGAGAATAATCTGCCTTCTCAGATGGGTATCTAGAGACAATGTATTGTGTAGCCATGATTCCTGCCCTATAGGAGTTAGCAACTTAATGCAGAAGGCACGACCAATATACAAATCAGTCTCTATTATCCACAGTAGTGAGATATGGCTAAACTGGCACACATAGGAGAAACTATTATGTCTACCTCTGCATCTGTATCTCTATGTGCATGTATCCATATTTAATACACTCATGCAAACATACCAACTAATAGAATTAGTCTGTAATGTTTAAAAAAAATAAAACTTGAATGTAACTTCAGAAGATAGTGAGAGACACAGTGAGACCAGAACCAAATCATGCTTTAGAAATGAGAGAGCGAAACTGTTCAGCCAGGCATTTCACCCCATAGCGTTTTATCTCACTGTGGTACCATCTCTGCCATAAGGGATCTGGAAGGGTAAGGAAGTCACCCATGCTCCTGATTTTAGATTATGTCCTTAAGTACACTGAGGTTCATCATCCAGAACAGAGCCCTCTTTCTAACACCTTTACACCTTTCCATATTTTTTATTTCTACCTGAATGTGAAGATTCATTTATATAAGAAGACTAGATTCTTCTGTACACCAAACTACAGAGCTTTAGTGCTCACATTCTAAGGAGGCCTGCAGCATCACTCTGATCTACTGAAGCATGTCCACTGACGTACAATGCACTTTGTTTTAAAATGTGGTTTCCATGAACATTTTTCAAGCCCTGAAGACAATCTCAGAGCATCCACTGAGACTTAGCAGCTGACTTGCTTCACTCCCTTTTGATGTGGGGTCAAGTTTAAATTGAGCTACAGACAGTAATACTGGAATGCAACAGCATTTTATTACAAAATGGATTGTTTGGGATGGTTTATAATGCTTTACACCAGCTAAAGCAGAAAATGAAATGGATCGTATCATCCATGAGAGACAGTGGGTCATCATACCCCATAGAGAGATGTCCCTGTCCTTGCAATCTGACCCCAATTTCTCTTCTCTTCCCACTCCTTTCCACACACATATGCCAGTGGAATGATTTTTCTTCCACAAAGGAGGAGGTTAAGAACTTTGGAAAAAGAGTCAGTGTCTATGTGTACCAGATCAAGTGGCAATCCAGCAAACCCCTGTCAACCATCGGGCCTTCATAACTGAGGAGTATTACAAGTAATCAGCCATGGGAAGGGCGAGCCAGAATTGCTATGTAGGCTATGGGGGATTCCGGGGGGAAAAGGAGGGAGAGGAAACAAGACTTTCCTGTTTTCTAGGATCAGCATTTTCCCAAATGAAACCCAAGATATGAATAAAGTGACTCATGCATTTTAAATCAATGTAGGATTTTGATGAGAGGCATGTGGGTGTAGAGGCATTCTGGTCTGTGCAATTCAGAATGAGGATAGAAAGTTAAGTGCGCATTTTGTCAGGCAGGGGCAGAGAGCCAGTATGAAAAACAGAGTGAGGGGGAAAGGTGTGAGGTAGCTCATCTTTACTAAATTATCTCAGAATCATCTTAGATTTCATGGGTGTGTGATGACTCACTTTCTGCCATGGTGCCAAGGGGCAGCTTTGAGAGACAAATTTTGAATGATGGGATTGTTCATAAAGGTGAGGAAAATGGCACTCTGATATTGGCAGAGATGTAAGGGGAACAGTATAAACTCAGATTGAGAGATAAGAGAAGCAATCCTAGGTATCCTAGGATATCCCAGTGAGAAAGCAGTGAATTAAAACAAAACAAAACAGAAAAAGGAAAGAGATCACTGCTCACAAAGACTGAAAATAGAATCAAGGTATATGTACTTATGTTCTATACTAAACCAACAAATTCTAATATCTTTGGTGGTAGGAACTTTGTCTGTCTTGTCAATTTTAAATCCTTAGCCTCAAAGTAATCCCTCGTGTTAGTTCAGGTTGTCTTAGAAGCAGATGCCGAGACAGAATAGGAAGTGCAAGAGATTTATGGAGAGAACTGCCTGTGATGGATAAATTGGAAAAAAGGGAGGTGTAGGTAGGGAAAGCCTTCAAACTGCAATGCTGAAAGGAAAGGAGGAAGAAAGGGTTTTGTAGGAAGAGCCCTAGATTGCAGGACAGTTCTGAGAAAAATCTACACCAGGCTGATGGTAAAGCAAAAGTTGCCTGTTAGAGCAATCCCATAGGAATGGGCCAGCATCAGGAGCCCTGCTGGGCTCAGGCACTGACTGAGAGCAGCCTGGGGCAGGGTGGCCATGGCAAAAATATGTGGTTGATCCAAAGTGGCAGCAGCAGGGCTCTCAGTCAATTCTTCTCTCTAATAGGGCAGGTTCTCTAGAAAGGGCATCAGAGTGACACACTTCTATGGCCTCCACACAAAAGTGCTCATTGCATTTTGGTTAAATCCATTAAGCCATTTAGAACCAATGTCCTAAGACTAGTTCTGCTGCACACCTGCATACACAATTCTCATGTTCTCTACAAGCATATGCCATCCGTTCCTTTTAAGGGCTGCTAACAATTATGGGATTTCATTTATTAATATAAACAAATATTGTTGGTAGAAGGGTTATGATTTAACCCATGCCTGGAACCTGCCCTTGGGGTGACTTTGTAGAATAGGAGGGTGTCCCATGTTCCCCTACTTCTTCTGAGACTATGGTTCATCAGTTTTTGCCCTATTTTCACATATATTTTAAAAGACAGTGGTCCCTTACTTTTGCTTATAAATATACCCAAGTCCTCTTTACATTGTTTTAAAAATATCCCCAGCCCAATCACACTTTATACTGTCATCCTGTTTTATCCCTTAAATGTAGAGTTACCCTAGAATCGGTCTTTTTTTTTTTTTTTTGAGAAAGGGTCTCACTCTGTCACCCAGGCTGGAATGCAATGACACGATCATAACTCATTGCATCCTCAAACTCCTGGGGCTCAAGTGATCCTCCTGCCTCAGCCTCCCAGTATCTAGGCCTATGGGCACATGCCACACACTTGGGTAATGAGTTTTGTTTTATTTTTTGTAGAGATGGAGTCTCGCTGTTTTCCAGGCTGGTCTTGAACTCCTAGACTCAAGTAATCCTCCCGCCTCCGCCTCCCAGAGTGCTGGGATTACAGGCGTGAGCCACCGCGCCCAGACTCAGGATCAGTCTTTAACTCTGTTCTATTCTCTGTCTGGTTTCAACTGTAACTGATATATTAGTATATCTGAAATTTCTGTCTCCAACCAAGAAATCTTTGCTAAACTTTTGCCTTTCTATCCAATTGCCAACTGAATAATTCCACATGAATAGCTCACAGAAAGCTCAATATCAGAATGTCCAAAACTAAATTTTTTACTTCCTACTGCAAACCCTCACTTCAAATCTATAACCGAGACCTAGTTTCTCTATCTCTGTTCCACTTCCTTTGCTCCATTCCTTCTGATTCTGCCTTGGTTCCGTCCCTTCTAATTTCTCACCAGGATCATTCTAATAGGCCTCTCACTTTTTTCCTCGTTGGGAGCAGCGCTTGCTTCTAATCTATCCTGCACATAACCATCAAAGTCATCTTTTTAAATAAAATATGACTATGTCATGCCTTTGCTTAAAAGCATCCAAAGGCTCAGTATAAATTCTCATTCCTTAAGGTGACAGCACAGAGGACCCTGCCTGCCCTGTCTTCCCTCCTGTCACCCCTCCACGTGCACTGTAGACCCATTTTTTTGAAAACGCTTGAAGTACTCTACATGACTACCCCTGGATGCCTCTATTCTTGTACAAGTTTCCACCATCAGAGTTGCTTTATGTCACAGCATATCTGACATACTGCTTTTAGAACTTAAATCACAGTAGTCCTCACTTATCTGCTTGGAACATGTTCCAAGACCCCCAGTGGATACCTGAAACTGCAGATATTACTGAACCCTATATATACTATTTTTTCTCCTATTCATACATACCTATGATAAAGTTTAATTTATAAATTTGGCACAGTGAGAGATTAACAACAAATAATAAAATAGAACAATTGTAACAATATACTATAATAAAAATTATGTGAATGTGTTCTCTTTCTCTCCCTTGCTCTCAAAGTATCTTAGTGTACTGTACTCACTCTTCTTGTTGTGATGAGGTAAGAGGATGAATACCTACGTGATGAGATGAAGTAAGATGAGTGGCTTAGGCGCTGTGATGTAGTGTTAAGGCTACTATGACCTTGAACACAAGCACTGTGATGCCGCAGCAGTCAATCTGATAACTGAAATGGCTGCTAAGTGACTAATTGGCAGGTAGCATATAAAAGATGGATATGCTGGACAAAGGAATGATTTGTCAGGGCAGGAAGGAGTGGGAGAGCTTGAGATTTCATCATGCTACTCAGATGAAATTTAAAACTTGTGAATTGTTTATTTCTGGAATTTTTTATTTAATATTTTCAGACTACAATTGACCCGGATTAACTGAAACTGTAGAAAGTCAAACTGTGGATAAGGGAGGACTACTGTGCTCATAATATGAGACCAGTTCTCCAAATCATGACAGGAATAGCTACATGATGAGATTACTCTAAAAAAATACCAACTTGGAATAAGAAGTTGGTGCCCATGTATACGGGTGTGATAAATCAAGAGTTAGATTGATATACAGGAAATATTTAGTCAGTATTACTGGTAGCCTGTGCTATGTGATTTCATGTATAACGTCTAGTCCATATAACAACAAACATTTTAGCATATATTAAGGTAATAGAGTCTTAATATAAAAATAGAATGGAAAACCCTTAAGTTAACCAGAAGTAATTCAGTTCTTTTCTTCCTGTCCTCCATTCATTACCAGGGATTTGACATAATAGTTATCTAAAAGGCAGAGTGATTTGAATCTCAAGGTATCTCATGTACTTCTTTCTTTTGTTACTTCCTTTATTCTGGTTCAGGGGTTGCCAAACTTTAAATGTGGTAAAATTATTATATAGAGTTGTATAAATTTTAAAAAGTGTGTGCCACATTTTGTAGGAAAATTTTGGGATTTCCATGGGTGATTTTTACTGCAAGCAATTTTGCTTGTCTACCCTAATACTAAAAGCATCTAAGATTTGACTCTACTGGATTTTCTCTGCTGGGAACCCCTCACCATTCATGCACGTTTCTCTTCTTTGCCTAAACAACTTCCATTCAAATGGCACCCTCTTTGGAAAATTTTACTTGACTATTCCTTCTCCTTCTCCCCACAGCCAAAATGCATTAGCCACCTGCCCTTTCTCTGCAGTCCTATTCTGGAAAGCCTGTGGCTGTCTGTCAAATATGTCATTGTTTATAATCTTTGGTTTCCTACTTCTTATACCCAAATGAGCTGAGAGTTCTTTGAGGGTTGAGACAAAGAGTCTAAACTATTTCTTGACATGCAGGATGATGCTTGGCATGGGGTAGTTCTCAATTAAGATTTGTTGAGTGAATCCTAAATACAAATCAATTGAAGCAGAGTATGGTTTGGTGATAGTGAGAAATTAAGAAATTGATTGAAATAGAACAATAATTTCCCTTACAGTGCATTTCATAGATAAAATAATTTGTTTAAATGGAAGAATTGAGTAAAACTGGCAGCAGATTATCATGCCTTGCTTTTTGGCCTTGTAGTTTTCTAGGAAGTGGACAGGATCGAAACATGTTCCTATGTGGACAGAATACCATTTCCCCTGGACACCCTCTCCTCTTCTTTTTTATTAGAGGAGATTGTGCATAGTTGATTAAAATATCAAAGAAAAATAAGGGAGCTTGACATAAAGTAAAAGTTATTGAGGCTCAAGGTTATTCATTAAGATCTGAAGTATATCATGTGAAGGGGATACAAACATGCTCTGAGCACAAAAATCTATATTCATACAGCAAGAGAAGTTATTAAACTACATATAGTTAATTCATTGTCAGTGTTAGTTTACACAAAGTACACTAGATTTGCAAATCAAAGTAAATTTAGAGGTGATTTAGAACAAACAGGAAAATTTTCTTGAACTCAAAGAAGTGATACCCTGGAGAACAAACTGTCCTTCAGCTATGACTGCATTTGATTATGATATAAGATATTCTTAATCAAAACAGATGCTTTTCTGCATATTAGATTGGGGTTTTAAATTTTTCTTAAGACTCTGAGGCATTACCAACCCTAACCCTAGAACCGGAAACAAAGAGGTAGAAATCACCTTTTTAATAAAATGAAGGCACAGAGTTTGTGCAGATGAAAGGAGATTGGAGCAGGGGACTCAGTCTTTGTGTGTATGGGAGAAAGTCACAGCCATCATTTGGTCAGATGTGAAGTCTTCCCTTGAGCCCTCCAGGCAAGGAGAGGAGAGAGACAAATCCCTCACACCCCAAAGTAACACTTTCCTTATCTCCCTTCCTTACTCCTCTTCTTCCCTCCCTTCTGGACTTCTTGTTGTATCTAGGGGTAAAAGGATCTGACCCTGAGAAAAGACGTTCATGCTTTTAGGACCCTGGTAGTTCAGGAACAGATTAGACACAAGGGCCTAAGGCTGAAAAGGGTGATAAGTGGTTTGTTTTGTTTATATTTTGTTTTGTTTTGTTTTGTTTTAATAGATTAATAAAGACACTCTGTCTCTTCTACTCTGTGCCTCTAATCTCTGTGGTCCCTTAACATTTTTTGTTATTTTTTTAAAGACAATTTTAATGTAATGAGCAGAGATTCATTGTTGAGGGTGTGCAGAAGGGGGAAGGGAAGGAGTGTGGAGAAGGCTGTACGTTTCTCTCCTAACACTGAACATTATCAGTCTTCTGAACTCTCAGTAAGCAAAAGAACCTTTCATGATGGGTTCACAGCTGTCCCTTCTCCAACTTAGTCCAAATCCACATTCTCACATTTACCCTGGGTGTGGGATGTCTGATGATTACTGCATGTTTGTCTGCTAGGAACTGCACCTGATTGTTTTTGTGGTTCTGAACCCAGGCTATATGTTAGAATCATTTGGGGAGCTCTCAAAAATTCTGATTTTCAGGTCACTTCTAAGGTGAATTAAATCAGAAACCAGGTATGGGACCCAGACATCAGTATTTTTCAATACTTCAGACAGTTCCAAGGTGTAGTCCAGGTAGAGAACCACCGTTTAGGGTCAAGGTTTGGGTTCAACTTGGCAAACAGATACACAATACCCTAATGTGTAAATCTCTTACACATATCCCTTGACTTATTAACAGCATAAAAATATGAAAAACATGCCAAACTGTACTTTAAACACTTAGTTTTCCATAGTTATGTACCTGAAGACATGTACATAAATACCAAAATGATATTAAACTGATTGATGCCTGGCTGGACAATGACCAGTAAAAAGTATCTTTTAACAAAGAGTTCAAAGTTTTGTGTCCACATAATGAATATAGTGTGGGCTAAGACATGAACCAGAAGGTCTTTTTATATTAAATAACAATAATAGAGAGCCGTTTACTAAATCAACTTACTTCTGTTATGGTGCTATACTTGGATAAGAAGAAAAATTGCTTGACATTTCTGCAAGGATCATTCTGAAAATCCCACCCACTTCAAGATGACAAAAACATGAAGTTAGCTGTAAGTGGAAGTATTTGGAGAATTGCATTTTTTTCCTGACAAGCGATGAGTAGCATTTGATTTTTAAAGCTAGTAATTTGTTTCCAGTTTGAGTTAACTCTAAACTATCTATGAACATAGGACTCAAAAGTCCTGTACTAATGACAGACTCCATGTGATTAGCTGAGTTTTTCTATTTATGTATTCCACAAACATATTTATTTACTGAGGATTCATCACTGATGAAACAAGGATAAATATAATGCAGCTATTTCTATCAGATTGTTCACAGTGTAAGGCGATATTCCTCAAAGTTTTACCTACTTGTGTAGCTGTGGAAATGTAGAATCCCTATGATTCTATAGATTTAGATAAAAGTTTGGAGTAGAACCCAGGAATCTTCATCTTAATAGACTCTCTTTTGGAGTCAGTGGGAAGATTCATGATGTGATAGATCTGGAAATGATATTGATGTTCTCAAACTATCTATGGTAAACAATCTATTTTTTTTTAATTTCCAGGGCATAATGGACTAAGTAAAATCTAATAATAATGAATTTCTAAGGAAAAAAGCAATGAAGGAAAAACATACAAAATATAATCCCTAATATTTATTATTAGATTCAACAGATATATTTCAACAGTCAAATTGCTATAAAAGTTTTTAAATGCCTGCTCTCAGTTTTTGCATTTAATTTTTCATTTACTGGCACTGGTCTGCAAACCAAACATTGAGTAGCAATGCTGCTTATTTTTGTTCAGAATAGCACTAATTCTGTGAGATACCAATAGAGTAGAAACCAGAGGGAAAGGATCAATGGTCAATTATGTTTGGGAAGTTATCAGATAAATAAAATTTCCTTGTGATGAAACATCTTAAAATGTCTACTATACTAATGTGTTGCTGAGTGCAAGAGAAGAATATAGCATGTGGGTTTTCCAAAAGTTATTCAACCATGGATTTATTTTCAAGGGCACTGATTAACAACTCTAAGAAACCAGTTTTTCGTTGAACATAATTAAGAAAATGCTGATCTAGGTAAGTTTCCCCATTTTACAGTTGAGGAAACAGAAACCTAGAGATGTCAAGTGACTTGGCTTATAGTCAAACAACTATTTCATTTACCAGTTAACTGAATAATTAGTTTAATTAAATTTATTTATAATAAGTTAAACAAAATTTTAATGAATATTTACTCATTAGGGTCAGGTACTCAACCAGGTGCCTTATCTCCCAAATTGATAGAATGATTTGTACACATGAACTGCCTAATCATTCGCCTTGGGAATGCTTGCTTCTAGTTTTCTAATATCTAAGTAAGATATTATATCACTAATTTATTTGTTGTTCTTTACTTTATATGCTTCAGTTGTTCTTTCTAGGGTTTCCCTACTGTTTATAACTGAGGAAATTTTTTTCTGGGTGATGTTGACCTAATCTTAGCCAACTTCATTGAGATTGAATAGTTATACAGTCTGGTAAAAAGATTTGCATAGGGTGTTTGTTTTTTCATTCAAAGAATATTTGCATAGGTGTTATTATGGGTCAGACAATGTTCTCAGCGTTTCACATGTGTTAACTGATTTAAATCTTATATCCAGGGTTTGAAATTAGTATTTTTATTATGCTGATTTTAGAGATAAGGAAACTGAGGCATAGAAATATGAAGTGGCTTGCCCAAGGTCATAGACCTTATACCTGGTAGACTTAGGCTTAAAACCCAAGTAATCTGGTTCCAAAGTTCATGTTATACCAGGTAGAGGTATATATCCACTTTATGAGCATAACCATTATGCAGGCTTAAGGGAACAGGAAATTACCCAAGTGAATGAGAATTATTCTAAAAAATTCAGGGTGGTAAATGAAAGGGATTTTAAATGTTTAGAGAATGATTTTTTTCACTATTATTCATCTGGATGAGAGACTGTTTTCCTCAGGAAATATGATAGCAAGGCTTTTCAAAAACAGTAAAAGTTGTATAGACATATTATCTTAGAGGAGGATGATCCTTAAGATTATCATAACCAGAGTTTTTAATGAATGGAGATGGACCAACTTGATTTTTTATAATAAAATAATGGTGGTATTATCTATATGTATGGGGTGGGGGGAAGCCTAATAAACAGAATTAATCACTTTAAAGATTTTTCTCTTGTGATTTTTTTTTTCTATTCATTTATTACAAACAATTTATTGAGTGTCTAGCATGTGCTATGTACCATGAAAAGTGGTAGGGATACATCATTGACTAAAACATGTTCTCTGCCCCCATTCAAATCAGTCTACTGGGAGAGGAGGCTTTAAAACACATTATTAAACAAACAAATGTGCTGCATATTACCATTTATCTACACTATAATTTATCATGAGGCAACATATGACAGCATATTCTTCAATATAATAACATTTTGTTGTGTTCCTCCAAGGGCATAATGACTTGTAGGTTTAAGAATCACTGCTCTGGTCCTTACCTTCATTTTGTAGATTAGTAATGGATAGTCTGGACTTTATGACTCACCTCGATCACATGGTCAAGATATGGTGGAGCCAGGGGTGGCCTTCATGTCAACAGATTCTAAATCGACAGCTCTTTTCATATATCTGACTTACGGAGTCACTTCTATTTCATCTCACTATCCACTCAATCATGACCTATAGAAGATAGCTGCTACTTTCTTTTTATTTATTATGAAAGAAAAATGTTTTGATTTACTGTAATATACAGTAAATAGGGATGTTTACTGTAAGCCAAATTTTAGTTTTAAGCATTCTACCTTTCTATAAAATGATACATGGGTAATTTATTTTTACATAATTGTTCATAGGGTATATATTTTTGTCTTTCAAATGTATCAATGTTCAACATGTTTAAGATTAATTTTTGTGACTAAGAACTCTCTTTATAAAAAAACATTAAAACATTACAGATAAAAAATAAAAAATTTCAAATGAAGTCCCCTTTTATCTCTAGCCTTATTCTTGATCCCCTCTCTACCTTTCCAGGTGTAGCTCTTATAAGAGTTTAGTATGAGCCCTCCTAGGCTATTTTCCATAGGACCATATGCTTCTATCATAAGCATACCTCTATGATACCCACAGAAAATATACTGCAATTTTTTAAATGTATGATATTGTGCTGAAAGTATATTTTATTACTTGCTTTATTATTAAACACTAGAATATCAATTTATTTTATAAAACTTAGATCTACCTTGTTCCTCCTAGTTTTTGCATAGGAATAGTATTTCTTTTTTATATATAACATGTTGACACTTATCAAAAATATTTTTCATAGTTTGGATATAACACAGTTTATCTGACTATCCAAACAATTCCCTATCATATCAAATGTTAACATTTTGCTTTCATAGGTCAGCTTCACAGAGGTAACATGCAATGCTAGGATTGCAGAAAAAATAAAGGAAATTGGCACACATTTAATGAATAAATATAGTAACTTAATCATCAATAAAGAAATATTTATCAAAGACTTGCCTACCTAGTGCCTATGTATAAGAAAAACAGCAATGAACAAGATGCAGTTTCTTCTTTCAAGGAACTCACAATCTTAGGGGAAAGAGAAACAAACACAATTAAAGTTTATTCCCTTATTCATCTATGTCTTTTTGTAGGGGCATGTGTAAGGTGTGTGGGAGCTTAGTGGGAAACCTCCTGAAAGGCTGGGTGTGTCTACTAAATCTTACCAAAGTATGACTTCTAACTTGAGGTCTGAAGGAGGACTAGAAATTGCTGGGGCTGAGAGGGGAAGGACATTCTATGCAGAGGAAACTGCATATGCAAAAGCGTGGAAGGAAGAGCAGCTGTATGGTAGTGGGAGTAGAAGTACCTTAGTACTTACTACTAGAGTGTAGAGATTAAGCTATGGTATGAAATGAGAGACATACAAACTTTTACCAATATGCAGTCTTTATTTTAGTGTTATAATTTTGATTACATCAACCAAAAAAATATTTTTTCCTTTTGTAGTAACCCACCAATATTTAATGTTATAATCCAATGCACATGATCTTTGATCATTTATCTGCCATTTAACAAATATTTTTGAGTCATGATCTAGTGAAATGTGATGTCTTGGATGTTAAATTCAGATTTCACTCAAGGGGAAAAAGTATTCCTAATTAAGTAGAATTTTTATTCATTAACACAATTTGAAACTGAAAGGTAGCAAGAAAAAGAAGATAGTGCAGATAAGAAATCAGGGGACAAATTCAAAAGGGAAAAAGGCTTTTCCATTAAAGAATTAAAAGCTTTATAGTGATTTACATGGTGTATGTTAGTGATATTTCAGAAAAAAAAATTATTGTAAGGAAAAAAAATACCTCCAGTCTTATGAACCAAAAAATTTAAGTAGGAATATATTTTATGCATTGGAATCTTCACAATTGTCCAGTTAGTTCCATCATTTCATGTGGCAAGCAAAATCATAGGTAACAAATTATTCAGGTAATTTGAAAATACACACTTTATTATGTTTATTTCTCTACTTCCTCTACTCTCCCCAATCCCTTAAGGATATCTCATCATTTTATGTCTTAGTGATTCTTTAATTTGCATTTGGTCAAATAAAATATAAAACAACTCTATCACAACAGCCACTTCAGCAATCAAGATGATAATGTAATAATGGAATGTTAAAATATTGTCTCATTTGAAATAAGTGTAATTTAAAATACATGTCATCTACTCCAGATTGTTTCCAGACACCAAATTGGCCAGCTAATTGGAAAGCCTGGGGAATTTCCCGGTGAAGCATCACTATGGAGAATATCAGAAAAGTAAAAAAAAAAAAAAAAATTTAAATGGCTTGCATAAGAATATGTAGGAAAAAATTTAATGAGTTTGAGCTTTGAATTTGTTGAGTAGTGTATTTGAAGTGACGTAGAACATACCTACAGATGTCAGGAAGGAATTTACTCATTCCATAAATATTTATTAAGTGCCTACTTGGTACCTGGCACTGTTCTAGCTACTCATGATTCATCATTGACTAGAATAAAGATAGCTTCATCTCAGTCAAATGTTAGAAACTTCTTATTTTCGTTTACCAAGGAAAATCTAACAAAAGGAAAGAAGTATAACCCATAACCTTAAAATGTTTAAGCAGATGTTTATTTTGTGACCAGCTCAGTGACAGTTCCAAGATTTTTTTTTAATTTATAAAATTATTGCCAATGAACATTCTCTGGACACCTTTTTTATTTAGATTCTCCTGCTATTGTGGGCAAAACTTGGGATCTTGAGCTCAGTGGAGATGGATGACATTTGCCTGATTTACAATCATGATTTATACTTAATACTTTATAGCCCAAAACTTGCATGCATTAAATTTTAATTGTAATGCTGCTTATCATTCTTTAAAATCTACTTGGATTGAGCTAGTGATTTTATTTTATTAATTCATTCATTTTTAAATTTATCCTTCTTACTCATTGCATTGATGAAAATTTTCCTCTCAACAGAGATAACTTACTTTCTGTATTTCCTATGTTAGCTTATTTTACTAAAATTGGGAATTTTTTGGATAAGCATTGGATTTTAATCTTGAACTCTTCTATCAATGAATGACTACAATATTTTACCACAGCTTTTTGAGAGATGTGAGCAGAGATTTAAGGTTTGACTCATTATCACCCTCTCCCTCATTGTTTCATTGGAGATATCATTTCTCCTCAAACTTCACATGATAGAGAAAAAGAACCAAACGGAGAAAGTGGATTAGTAGGAAGCTTATGGTAAAGAAAATTGTCAAGATCCTTCAGGCATAAAATCAGATTTGAAACACTTGAAACTTCTAAGAGGATAGGAAGCTACATAAGGGTCTAAGATTGACTACAGAAAAGGTATCAATAAAAAAGTTGGAAATGGGGAGAAAAATAATGGCATGGATGGAGGGAAAAAAAAGTACTCCAGATAATATGTTTTAGTAGAAAAGTAGTAGGAAATGTTCTCTTGAAGAAGTTATTGTACACATGCATGTGTGTGCACACACACCCCTATGATGATGTTCAATGGTTTCTATTGGTTTATTTGTTTATTCTGTTCACTGGCTTCTCCCTCCCCCTCCTCCTCCCCTCCCCCTCCTCCTCCCCTCCCCCTCCTCCTCCTCCTCCCCTCTCCCTCCCCTCCCCCTCCCCCTCCCCCTCTCCTTCTCCCTCTCCCTCCCCCTCTCTTTCTCTGCTGGTGTGCTGGTATACTTGCCCAATCCTACCTGCTAGACAGTAAGCCATGTTAGGATAAGAGCTGGGAAAGGACACTCCCTGTCCCTGTGGTACTCAGCATGTTACCATAAGCATATATGTTAAACTTACTCAAAATCTTTTTGTTGAATGAACAAATGAGTGAATGAATGGATGAATGAGTGAAAAAGCAAATGAGTAACATTATGTCTTGGAAACAATGCAATTTAAACTTAAAATGGTGCATACACTCTTGCAGGTCAGGTTCCCTAGGAAGCAGACTCTGAGAGGAAGATCAAAGTTTATTTGAAGTGCTATTGAGATTAACCCCTGTGGGGAGTGAAGGCAGCATGATTGGGCAGAAGGAGGAGTTGAACTACAATTCATTCACAACAGTGGCCTCAGCTGCCTATATGGAGCTAGGGGCCAGGACTTTATACCCCTGCATCGACCAGTCTTTGGGCAATGGCTAGCCCCAGAAAGGCCGTGAATTTGGAGAGAGACTCAATTGATATCTCAGAGTGAAAGACTCAGCAGTGGGGGAATAAATGTTTTGGTCCTGGGAGTAAAAACCTGGAAGAACACCATAGCATCCATCACAAACACCAAAAGCAGCCATGTTTGCCATTTCTCTAGAAGGCAAATCTAGGGCCAATAAATAGAAGAGGAGAAATTGTCAGCTCAATGTAAGGAAATATTTTTAAGTAATTTTCATTGTTTAAAACATTCTTGAAATATTTAAACAGAGCCTGGATAGTCTTTTTCTTGTTTCATTATGTAAGTATTAAGCCTCAGATGGTAAAGGGAAGGTGTAGGATTTGAGATAATTCCCAGCTCAGTGAGTCTGATTCTACATTTTCCTTTTTAAAAATATATATTCCTCTAACTCACACCCAGTGAAATTTAAGCATAAGTTTATACTGAGATATTTCTTTATTTTATTATAAAATGAATTCATCAGAATTCCAGGGTGAGCCTGTGAGTGGCAGTAATTAGATTCTTGGGATATGTGAGGGAATTTGTGAATAATACTATATATTTGTCCCAAAGGTAATAAAAATATAAGGGAGAGATATAGAAGAATTAGAGGAGCGGGAGAAATAAAAGGACACTGAACAGTGAATAAATTTAATTCGGCTACGTTTTTTTCTGAGAGAAAGCAACTATGTGCTTTTGTATGAGGAAAGGGAAAAAGGAATTTTTAAGCCCCTGCTATATGTTTATCTGTATTATCAGTATAATAACAGCAAGATGTTATACAGCAGTAACTGGGTACTAGGCACTCTTTGAAGCACTTTACATGTATTATCCATTTGTGGTAGGTATGTTAATATTCTCATTTTACAGATGGGGAAACTGAGACATAAAGAGTTTTGGTAACTTATCTAAGGTCACTGAGATAGGAGGTGACAATGCTGAGATATGAACCTGGGGTAATATGAAATACTGCCCCCCATCTTATTTAAACGATGGGTCTTCATTTTTGGCTGCAGAAGGATGTGAAGCATATTGAATTGATTGAAATAACTCCAAAGTACTGAGATAAGATTGCCAATCTAAATAAAAGTAACCCAAAATGAAATGACCAATCCCCCTTAATAAGGATTTTTTAAAGCAAGTCTGACACATCTCCAGTGGTAATAAATCATGCTTTTGTGTTTTTGAATATGCATCTTGCATCCTGATGGAACATCTGTGCGTGTGTGTGTGCACCTCATGTATAAACTATATTGTTCTTCAGGACTGCACAGGTGTTTTCAGTGTTCCCTGCTGCCTCCAATATAGGAAAACAGTAAAAAAAGTTAAAATAATGAGTTCTAGGGAGGAAGCATTGCAGAGTAGTCAGTGAGACTGAGGCTTCATTCTAACTTTATCATTCACTAGCTGTGAAAATTTTAGTTAAATTACTTAAACTTTCTAAGCCTCAGTTTTCTTGCTTGCTGAATAGAGTATGAAACACACCTTTTAAAAGATGTCATGAAAGAATCAGTGAGGTAACATATCCATAGTTCCTGGCATATCACAGAAGCTGATTACATGCTATGTTAATTCTCTTTTATCTTCTAGGTCCTATGACTGCTCAATCTTTAATTCATATCAGGTAGCAGACAGACTCCTCCAAAAGGCATTCTAATTTAATAATTTGAAATGTACTAACTCAGTATATTTCTCTAAAATGTATCCTATGTTTCTTATATTGTCTCTTGTCCATGTCATTGAGTATTAGCTTTTTTCTTTAAAAGCTACATATGAAAGAAAAGGAAGAAAACTTAAAATACTTTCCTTTGATTGACTTTTTCAGATATATAGAAAACTAACATCTCCAAAGACCCAAGTGGAAATTCTAAGACGGTTACGACCATTAGCTAATGTAAGGCTTGGATTTTTTTTTTCTCATAGATTTATTTATACCATCTCTACCCTCCTCAACCACAATAAATAAGAAATGGTTGAGGTTATGTCTAGCAGGACAAGTAGATATATTTTATTGGGCAGCTTGATGATGAGCCAGGAAGACCTCTTATGGAAGCTCCACATTTTTATGGTTATTTAGTTATTTTTTGACAATGATAAGGAAAGCTGACAGAGCCACTGCTTTCCTGTTAGTGAGCTATTCTAGGCTACAGTGAGTTTATAATTAATCAGTTGACATTGGATATATGATAACCTTTGTTTTTAACATTTGACTTTTAGAGCATATTTCCATTTTATCAAATTTCCTATTTTGAATGTTATAATTTTTATTATGGACCTATGTATTTTTTGTTAACTAGTAATTTATACATACAATCAACTCTCATTTTTGTAGAAGCTGATTATTCAGTCTAATAATTACCCAGGCTCTTTGGTTCCAATTTTCCCCTTACTTGTCCTTTATCAGCCATTCACCAGCAGCTGCATTCCAGAGAACAGAAAGGAGGTAGGGAGCTGACATGAGTCTCATATGAGGTAGTTGGACTTTAGGGTTTAAAAAGATCAAATAGCGAAAAAATCAAATGTAGAGCTAAAGCGAGACTATGTTTTCAGTGGTGGTTATTTTCCCATTTTAGTACTGAAAGTAATAGGCTGTACACTAGTCCCCCCCTTATCCACGATTTTGTTTTCTACGGATTCAGTTAACTGCAGTACAGTACCATGAGATGTTTAGAAAGAAAGAGAGAAAGACCACATTCGCACAACTTTTATTACAGTATATTGTTACAATTATTCTATTTTATTCCTAGTTATTGTTGTTAATCTCTTACTGTGCCTAATTTATAAACTTAACTTTAGCATAGGTGTGTATGTATAGGAAAACATACTGTATATAGGGTTTGGTGCTATCCTTGGTTTCAGGCATCCACTGGGGGTCTTGGAATATATCCCCTGTGGATAAAGGCAGACTAATGTATTATTGCTTTTAGTGTTTAAAGCCAAATTCATAGTTACAACAACTAAAAAACTGACAGACTGTATATTTGTGTATCTTTGAAAATATATTTTGTCAGCACTTTGTCTCCTTCATTGAATCCTTATAACATTGAGTTACATCATCCTGGTGTCACTTGTCACAGACATGCTATTTGTAAACATAGCTCATATGCACACCTTTGGCAGATAAATTGTATCTTACTCATCTCTACATCTCCATTGGCTAGAATTTGTCCTGTAGTCGTCAGAAAGGGAGCACTACTGCTAAATGAGTAAACGAATGATGAATTAATTTTAAGGAACAAAATTAGAACACAATTTAAATAAATATTTATATCACATACTAGATGCCAGTATTCCAAGATGAAAAGTTGACTTGGTGGTATTCTGATGCCAACCTCAATCCTGGAAAACAAACCATCACAGTAGTAATCCTTCACAGGGTGCTCTGTATAATTCAACAATGCATGCTATCTGTTAGCTACTTTCCAAGCAGTGGCTTCTGATGCACAGTCTTAGCATCATCAGGCAGCAGACAGAAAAATCCATCAAAAGACTGCAGGCAAGTTTGATCTATGCAGTTCATTCCTCATCTTGGAGCATCGCTGCCAGTCATTCCTTACAGCTGTGGGGGATTTTGTTCATTTTATAGCACCTACAACATTACTACATAAGCTTTCATAATCTGACTGTCAGAAATATCTCAGGGTGAGTATTGTACCTGGGAAAGATTGGCATAGCATGGCCAGGGACATAGCAATTGATGCATGAGAAACAACCGTCAGGCTTTTCTCGTGTCGTATTTTTTTCTTTTCTCTTCCTCTGTATAATCAGGTATAGGGGAGTATCTGTACCAGTGTCAGACCCAATTATTAGTGCTGGCCCTTTACACTGTGATCTGATTTGCCTCCCCCACCCCCAATAAGCTATTTAAAAGCAAAGAAAAGGGTTTTTTTGATGAAGAAGACAAAAATAATTGAAGAAATTTTGAGGTGCTATCATCTTAACCATTTTCGTAGTTGTATTTCACAACTTATTCTTAAGGACAGGCAGAAATTCTTCTATGCATATACACACATAAATTTATATTCACTTTTGTACATTTATAGAAACTTGGTCTTCCATGAGCATATTAAGGTAATATATGAAAATACAGCTCCTCCCTCATAACATTTCCACTAAGAAGCCAGACCGGTGACAATTCTGATTATTTTGTCCCAGGGGAGTGGTTTGAGAGTAGGAGTCAGGTTCCTGGTTCTTCATCATTATGAAGGTTCTGGACCATTTCCACTTGCCTGTGGACCGTTGGGTATAGGGCTGAGGTGGAGAATGGGACAAATACCGATGCATGCTGGTTTCTCCATTCTTCAGTCTCCTTTCCCATCTGCTACTGTGCCCTCCCTGAGTCACCACTCCTTATTGGAATAGCTTTGGTGCTAGGATGCACCAGCACAATAACAAATATTGCCTCGTTTCAGTATGATGAATGAAGAGTTTTAATGAATCTGGCCCAAACTGCTCTGGCAAGCTGCCTTATTTTTGTGTTTTAAATGGGAGTGATCCATCAGCCACATGCAGAGTCTCTGTCTCTGCATCCCTCCTCGATGTGCCTTGCCCATCTTCCTCACTAAGGTCTCAGCCACTCCGCTCCTCTCACCTCTCTGTTCCCCAAGTCCTCTGTGCTTGCCCAGTGGAGTGGCAACCCTTTGTGCCTTCCCACTTCATATCACTAATCGCTGCCAATGCACTGGGTGGGTGGGTGCATGGCTTGGCACATAAGTCTCCTGACTTCATTCTTCCCCAGCCCGGGACACTGGCAGGCTAATGTGGTAAAATGTCTGGCAGGTATTAATTACACTTGCCGGCTGCTCCTTCATTAGTGTTGCCTATCTCCCCTGAGCAAGGTTGTAAATCAAACTATGATTCATGACTTTTAAAAAATTGGAAAAGATAAACAAACACTAAAGGGAAAGAAATCTTCCAAAAATAATAAATATAAACGAAGAGGAGGGATGACACCTTAATCAAGCTGGCTGGTAGCAGCAAGCAGCTCAGCATTTTGCTAGGGTGGAAACTGAAGGTTTGTTAGATGGTTCTTTATCCATGTTATTTGTTTTATCATTAAGAAAAAAGAAAAGAAAATGGCCCAGTCTTATTTTTCTTTCTTCTGGAGGGTTATTTAAAACAGAGTGTGTGATGAAATATGCAAGGGCAATCTGCATAGTGGTGTGAATGATGATAGTGAGGCTGGGGTTTCATTAACCAGGAGTTTAAATGAAAAGAGGAGAAAAATAAAGGAGAAAGAAACAACTTTGAAAGATGGAAAGTTCCTCTCTGAGTAGAATTTTTCTATAAAATATAATCTTCTCCACATGATAGGCCTGAAATATACTCCAAAGCTGTTACAGGCTACCTTTTCACTAATCCCAACCATCAGTGCTATGGTAAGAATATCCGTCTCTTGGGGTTGCTGTAGAGATTACACGGCCTGGTGCAAATGAAAATATTTTTTGGACTCTAAAGTCATTATTCACATATACGTATGTAATTTGGAGACAGAGATATTCATCAAAATAATAGGTATTATTTATTTTATTTCAGCAAGCCAGCCAGTTTTGTTTGCCCATGGTATGCTCAGCAGCCTGGCATATGCCACAAGGTGTACCTTTGACATAGAAAAGTTACCATTGTCTTTATTGGATTTTACTACTTAAAATGGGAGGAAAGTGCACAAAGGCTGGATGATGCGGCATAGTCAACAGGTCTCGCAGGGATTCAGAGACCAAATAGGTGTTGGTGTAGTTGGGAAAGGCTTCATGTAAAAGGTGGGATTCAGGCTGGACCCTGAAAGATGAAGCAGGTGTCCACAGATGTAAGAAAGAGAATGACTTTGAGGAATGTGTGCTGTACAGTGATCAAATCAAATAGGGGAAAGGCTTTGGAGTGTTTGGGGAACAGTGTGGAGGACAGTTCCTTGGCAGCAGGAGCATGACATTGTGTAGCAGAAGATGAGACTTGCTATGGTGACTTGCTATACTGAGGATAGATGGAAGAGAGCTTTCAAGAAAATTCCAACCAGCACAAGCATGCCAGGTAGCATATCTACCTTTTTGTGTTTTGTTTTTTGTTTGCCTGCTAGAATAGCCATACCTGGGTTATTGGGAACAAAGGACGTGGAGACTCTGAGCTGTTCAGCTTATTTGCCATTACATTTTGGTTCTGTGCAGGGGCAGTGAAAGCAGTTACTACCGGGTCTTGGTATTAGGACAGAACCCCTTGGGACTTGGGAGACTGGCCATACTGCCCAGCACTCAACCTGCCATCCACCTTCCATCTCTGTCTTGAGTGGTTTTGAGAACAGATGGCCAGGGGACTGTGAGAAGAAGTTAGCCCATTCAAATTGGTCTCTACTTGGAAAGGTTATAGGGGCAGGGGGACCATCACTTGAGTTCAGAGGAAGATTAGTTAGTCAGGGCTGTGGTAACCAAGTAACACAAACTGAGTGCCTTAAACAACAGAAATGTATGATGTCACAGTTCTGGGGGCTAGAAGTCCAAAATCAAGGTGTTGGGAGGATTGGTTCCTTCTTAGGACTATGGATTGTAGACGTACCATTCCAGTCTCTGCCTTCATGTTCACATGGCATCCTCTGTGTGTAGGTATCTGTGTCCAAACTTCCCCTTCTTATAGGGACACTGGTCATGTTGGATTAGAGGTCCACCCAACTCCAGTATGACCTCACCTTAACTAATTACGTCTACAGCAACTGTATTTCTAAATAAGGTCACATTCTGTGGTACTGGGGGTTAGGGCTTCCACACATGAATCATGAGGAGAGGGACACAGCTGAGCCCATAACAACAGGATAAGCATGTTCTTTCCAGTCAATCTGGAGATGACACTTTTTTTCCATAAGTTGCAGTAATCATAGGCTCATTGATTAATTTGATATGTTTTTCAGTAAATATTTAAGTTTATATCTGGGGGATGTAGGGGATCCAGAATATCTCCCAACAAACCCTCTTTCTAGTATTCTCCCCCAGCTTGCTGCGACAAGAAGAACCTTCCTTGGGAAAGGGATGCGCCTTAGTCTTTACGTATAACCGGGCACCATCATGGCAGACTGCTATCTTACCCGGTCAGGCCCTCCGAGAAGTAGAATTTTGTTTACAGCAGGAAGAAATGGAGGAAGAAAATGGTCCCCATCTCTCCACAGGTAGAAGCATAATGCCAAGGTGCCCTTCCCCGCTAGGTTCTGACCCGCAGAGATTGCAGCAACGGCTCTGACCACATCTATGTATAATAACATCGAAGACAAGGGAACGCATTCTAAATACTATGGTGATGATTAGAACGACAACATGGAATTTTCCAAGACATTAACATTGGAAAAATGGTTCTGAGTGTGCTTCGTGTAAAAATAATATTTTCAAACACATCTGTCCGTAGAATGTAAGTCAAAACACGTGGCAAACATTTTCATGGTTTTCCACCAGGGGGTGCTCCCCCCAATAGAAAGAAGCATAAGAAAACTTGAAAATATTTGACTGTCTGAACAGCCCCAAAGAAAACATTTGTGTTTGCCAAAATCATGAAAACAAATATTTTTTTTTTCCTTGGGAAACAAACATATTGACTCATAAAACTAGATTTGAAAAAAACCCAGCTTCTGTAACATATATGTATATATTTTAAACTTGCCTGAAGGAAGATAAAACTGAGAATGGGCTGATGATAGATTTGATTATTTAGAAACTGAGAATAGAGTCCCAGAGAGAGTTCTCAGATCATTTCCAGCTTAAGAACTTTTAGAACGTTAAATGCAAATGGAGAGACAGAAGCCAATTCTCCTGACTCCTGTAAAGCTCTGAAAAACATGCACTCCTCATAACGTAGGCAACCAAAACCCCTTAGAAGCTATATAGGAATGATCATTAACAAGCAAGCATTCTCGGATCTGATATTGTCCGGGCTCTATGAAGTGCCAGTTTGATATGTTGTAAATCTGAGATCTGACTTTTGAGAGTTTTTGTGCAAATCACTAACAGCCCTACTTTTAATTTACCAAGAACTTAGTCCTACAGTATGGAGCTCTTAGATATTTTAATTTTTTTCTTTCAAATATATTTAAATTCTATATTATGAAACTTACTGTTTTTATACAAATCAAATTTTTTATTCAAGTAATCAGATAATATTTTCTGGGCAAAATTATTATAGTCCTCCCCCTCTTCCATCAAAGAAAATAATTGAGCTCCTGGAACTTAAATGAATTGCATGAAAGGTCCTGAAAGGTCCGAGGCAAATATGAGAAGAAGAGAACCTGATTCTCTTAATTTCCCTCAACCCAACCCTTGATCCCCACCTGCTTTCTGGCTGCTCATACACACACATCCCATTCTTGCCTACAGACTCAGCACGGGGGAGGGAAAAGGAAGATGGAATGAGGATGCTATTATGGCTAAAGCAGCCTTGAGTTTCTTTTGCTCCTTATAGCAAAATATATTAAAAATTCCCCTCACATCTCATAGGCCTGTTACCTTTAATGCTACTGCCTATTGATATAAGAAAACTAAAACCATCGCTATTTTGCAAAGATGTATTTTACAATTTCTGGAAAATTCACAGCAGCCACGATGCCACAGTGAATCACTTCAAAGACCAATACTGATTTCTGTTTTGGGCACATTATTCCAGAAAACAACTCACTAGCAAGATGGCAACTCTACACAGAATCATTTGTATCATTATGTAGAAAATTATAACCCTAAAATATATTGCCCAATCTGCTTCTTTACTGAATTCTGCTTTCTAAAATCAAGACAAACAAATAGGTGTCTGAAAGAATTAGAAAGGTAAGAGTGTGAGGCTTAATTCCATATTGTATGTGTGTGACACTCTGCTTTTTATAGCTCCTGCTTAAATAAGCTTGAAAATAAAGCCATGGATCGATGGCCTGAGATGTATCATTACTGAGAATGCAACCCTGGGATTAACTTAACCAGCCGTTCTTCCATGCAGTGAACAAAGCTTGTTCTGGGGATCTCAGACGTATGTTGTGGCCCTGTGTGGCCCCTCCTGTTGCTTGCACCCTACTGCATGAGCTGCACTACCATGCATCAATGGGCTTGGTACAGAAAGGCCTAACCTATGTTACTGCTACAGGGCAGGGAAGAAGAAAAACTTCACAGGGAGAGAGGTAATGGCAGAAACCCCATTGCAGTAAGAGGAAAAATGTGAGTAATAGTTTTACGTGACGCTATGTAGTTCACTAATGTTAATAACACCAACAGCTCTCTTTGAGCGACTATGTGCCAGGCACATTTTATACGTTATTTTTGACCCTTACATCACCTTTGTATTAGCTCTATTTTAATAGATGATAACTTCCAGTCTCAAACAAGTTAAGCAACTGGTCCTGAAATCATGCAGCTAGTTTGTGGCTGAATTTTTATTAGAACCCAGGCTTCTATGTCTTCAAAGCCACTCCCTTTCTCCCATGTCAAGTATGTGTTATGTGGCACTATTGTGCACTTTTATGCTTTCTTTCAAGAGCAGCATTTCTTAGAGTGGCTCAGTCACTTATTCTTTGTGTGACTCTGGGCAAGTCACTTAATTCCTCTTGGTGTTTGTTTTCTTATTTGTAAAATGCGTACGATAATATTATCTAGTACATAGAGTTATGGTAAGGATTGAATGATTAAATATGTGCCAAGTGCTTTCGAGAGTGCTTAGAACACACTAAGCACTATGTAAAACTTAGCTATTACAGTAACACTATTGTTGAAATTGAACATTAGTGAAAAGAGCTTTCCCAAGAATACTTCTGAAAGGGGTAATACATCTGAATTATAAGCTTCCTGAGAACAGGCATAATCTTCATGTTTATATGCTTAAATGGTGAAAAGCATGTGAAGAACTTGGGAGCACACCATTTAGTCTAAACAGGCAGTTAACTAGATCAAAATAAGAAGAAATTTCAGGGATGCAACTCTGATCTCCAGGAATTTGGCCAAGTGTATGCTGAGGTTTATTAAACATTTTACTAACACAGTTCTTGCCTTTGCTTCTGGCAGGATCTACCATATAGGCCAAATCTTTTAGTCTGAACCCAGGCTAGTGGAGGGGAAAACAGCATGGCAAAATGGGGAGGAGCTGTGAGACTCAAGTCTCGTGGTGAGCCAACAGAGCAGTAAGAAAAAGAAAAGCGGTAGTGTACTATCATTTATTTATAATGTAAGTTTTGAGAAACTTCACACAATTCATGTGGAGAGACAAACACCTACCCTCTGACTTTTTCATCTTTACTGCCATCCTTGCTCTCTGAACTCTGGTTCTTTGTTTACTCAAAAGGCAGCTGGCTTAACCAGCTTTCCTGATGTTTTCTTTTGAAAATAATAATAAAAAAAGAAAAAAGTAAAAGCCATTCTCCCAGGGAGATATTAAGAAGTGTCACTTACCCACACTGCTGTCTTCCTTTCTCTCTGACGTTTAAATGGTGGTGCTCATGACCGGTGACGTTCCAGGACCGACCCTACCCTCAGGCCTTCTCCCCCCTGCCTCAGGCAACCTGACTCAAAAACTGTCCCCTAATCGCCTTATCGTCAGCCCCAGCAGAGCTCTCTGGTCACCTCTTTCCAGGAGCCTCAATTCAACTTTACCTTGCAGCAGCTATGGCGTTCTAGACACCTCACACGTCTGCCTACATACGTGCCCTGCAATATTTCTTGTTATCCCATAAGGAGACCACACACAGGCTTATCTCTGAGATGCTCTAAATCTAGCCCAAACAATCAGGTCAGGATTCCAGTCCTCCATCCTGACAGGTCTATAGCCCTGCAAGTGTGGATAAAAAATACAGATTGCCAGACCTGAAAGAATGTCTCTGTATCATCTTGTCTAACAGCCTTAATTTTCAGATAAGGAAACGGATGCTCACATCACTGTCAGTGGATGACCCCAAACCAGAATCCAGCCTTTCTAAAAATGAGGTACTGTTTTTTCCTTTGTGTTACATGATATAGCTCCGGGTTAATACTTTCTGATTTGTTTTGATACTTATGACACATGTTGCTGAAGTATCTCTCTTTTATCTCCAAATAATCACAGATTATTTTAATCTCTTTCTCTTCAGTTTACCTATGGGTGGACATGTGTGGAGGTTTATGTGGTAAAATTTAAGAAATTCTGAGAAATTCCTGCTGAATATATTTCCAGAGGCTGGCTAATTCTTGGGATACCCCCCCACCCCATTAATATTTCCAATATATTCTTTACATGCTTGATAAATTATAAGTACATGAAATATAATGGAATTTTATGTTTTAGGATTTATAAACAAACAATAGAATAAGATATTTATTTTATTAAGGAACTTTAGAAGTGTAAGTAATATTACCTGTACATTTTTAGATTTGTTGAGAAACTGTGACTATAAATTGTGTTCAGGTTCTCACCAGTAAGCACCAGAGAAACCAAGTACTCCTGGGGAGATATTCCCTTACCTCTAAATTTATAGATAATAATATGTCAGTGTATTTGGTACACAATGTACTTGGTTAAAATAGAAAAAATTGAAAAACAAAAATTGTAGATCCAGTGGTGGATCATGCATTTTAGAATGCTTGGGAATAACAGTAAATATGCTGTTTAAACTCAGATTCTGTTCCTGGTCCAGGCCTACTAAATTATCATTATTGGTCTGGGACCTTGGAATCTGCATTTTAAACAACTATTAAAGTTGATTCTGCTACATCAGGACTGCACTTTATTAAAATCTGGTTTAAAGATTTGTTGCACAATAGCAAAGTTTCTCAAATAAAAATAAATTCATATTCAACAATCTTTGTATACACTTATAACTATTAGAGAATTTTGTTTTTAAAAATGCTAAAAATACTCTCCAAGTTCTTGCTTGAGGATCCTTCTAAAGATTTTGTTGGTCAAAGGGTTCAGATTAAAGGTCGAAGAGTTGGGGTTCAGACTCTGACATTATCACCTTGCCACTGGATTCATTAATGTTTGCGGTTGTAGAGATGATATATCCTGAGACAGACAGGAACAGTGCAGGCACCGGGAATTGAGAGACCCACTTCCTTAGCACTACAGGCTGCTCTCCTGGAGGTCTGGCTCTCTGACTGGCTAGCAAATGTTTACCTGCATGATTTCTGTCACATAGTGCTGCTGCCTAGGGAGTTTGTGGCAAGCTGGGGGAGGGCAAGAGAAAACTCTGTGATCATCCTCTTAGGGGAGAACTCCAGCAGTGCTAGACCCTAAATATTTCCATCCCCTCCTGTGCAATATAAGCATAATGCAATTCATGTATATAATTTTAAATTTTCTGGGAGCCACATTTTTAAAGAAGAAAAAAATAAATAGGTGAAATTCATTTTATGTTTTATGTTAAATATGTGTGTTTATGACTATGTATATAAATCATTATCGTTTCAACATGCAATCAACATAAAAATATTAGTGAGATGTTTTGCATTTTTTTCATAATATGTCATCAAAACCCTGTGTTTATCTTACACTGACAACACAACTCAGTATGGACTAGTCACATTTTAAGTGCTAAATAGTGACATGTGACTAATAACTACTGTATTGAACAGCAAAGTTACAAATGATTAGAATTTGTTTTAATAATTATTTTAGAAAACTGAATAAACACTGGTGCCAAATGTAACTTTGGGCATTAAAAATATATAGCTTATTAATCACTAATAAGTGATTAGTAATAGTAAGCAAATAGTCTGCCAGATTACTAAAATTATTAGTGGTGATTCTCAATTGTGCTTCAATTTTATTTACACAAAGTTGCCCAAAATATATACTAAAGGCAAAAAAAGGGAAGGAAGGAAGGAAGGAAAAAAAAAGGAAGGAAGGAAGGAAGGGCGGGCACATAATTTAGGATAGTTTTTAAATGTCAAAGGGTCTTTTTCACTTCGAGCAATAACTACTTATTAGCCTCTATCAGTCTCAATAGTTATTTTTTAAAATATTTGGTTCCATACTTATTCAAAACACATCAGAATCCCATGGGAATTGGTTAAAAAAATTCACAGTGGAGTCTGAACAGAACACCAAACATGCTGTTTCCATGAGAGGGTGCTGAGATAGTAAGGAAAGGGCTATTTCTAGAGATCGGATTGCTAGAGAGCTAATCAGACTTTCCATGGGTAGTGACAACGAGCAATTTATTGTGATGCTTCTCAGTTCCTGGGAACAGCAGGGTATGACAAGAACAGTTTGCCTCAGACATTATAGTTTCCTTTTGGATTTTAAAAATAATAATAATATTTATTTCTGCAGAAAGGGCAAAAACTCAAATATTTTGGAACGTTGACCTGGGCACGCATAACCACTAATTGGAGATTCTCCACTGGATTCATCTTAAGAAAATGCTGAGGAGTCACTTCAAATCTGCTCTGGGCTGCTGTCGTGCCAACAAAGGCAGCATGCCAGGAGGAATAAAGTGGAGGGAAAATACCTTTTATTTTCTCTCTAAGGAGGGAAAGGGTGGGAAATACAATGAGTAAATACAGTTTTTAGCCACTCCAGGACTGCTTTAGCTTTCTTCATTGTTGTTTTAATATTCAAAGAAATCAGATTCTAAACCATTAGCTGTCTTCCAAATTAAAGCCATCACATTAATTGGGCTAATTAGGAGTCCATTACAGCCTACAGAATGCAGGTTGTTCCACTTGGGTCCAATAAAAGGTTATCAGCAGAACCCAAACAGAGAGGATACCACAAAGCTCTTTCCTTCATTTGAAAAGGTTTTGTCAGTAAGGAAATCCCACCTCTTCCAGGGAGATTTCCTAGATCATTCCTATTCCACTCAAATTGCCTTTTTTTATTCTGTGACTCCTCAGTGCCAATTCTATTTATGGATGGATTACTTTGTGATAATCACTGATTAGCTTTGGTACTGCCCTAAAAATAATGCAAAACAACAGTAAAATCAACACCATAAGAAATCCAATGTATTTTCCTCCAGTAAATGTGGAAAGTCATATGTCTTTCTATTTATGTATAACTTTAGCACATATTATGTACCAGGCACAGTACTAGGCACCAAAAAGCAACAATAAACCAGGCAGGTAAGACGTCTGCCCTCACGGGGCTTACTGTCTAGCTGGGAAAACAGATGATGAACATAATGCCACACAAAATATTCATTACACCTGTGAAAAGTCACCCTCCCAACTCCCTGCCCCTTTAACTAGAATCTGGTCTTCCAGGGCAAGCTGCAAATACTTGATTTTATTTTTACCCCAGAACATCTAAAACAGAGAAGTTAGGGATCAATAATTTCTAGAGCTTATGTGACCAAGACAAGGCTAGGTGCTTTCATTCCTGTTTTTGGTTATTTTGTTTCATATAAAGAAAGTATTCCTTAAATTTGTATCAGCTTAACCTATACAGTACCCTAAATACAAATGAAATATACCACTCCCGATGAACACCTCCCTTAGCCTTTTCCACAAAAAACAATGCATAAACTGACATTTGGGTGAGAATTAGCTGAAATCTGAAATTTTTGGAAAGTGTTTTCTTCTCTTTGTTCCCTTTTGGATGGTTGTCAGGTAAGAACAAATTTCTATAAGAGAACTTAGCACTTTATAGGATTTGACTTTCACATGCCTTTTTTGCTGCATTATTTCTTCCAATGTTTTGCGTTCATGACTGTACATGACGATGACTTGGAGAAATTTTATATCAATGCCTCCAACCCCCACCCCCACCTCACCCAATGCTGATTTCATTGGTCTAGGGTAGGGTCTGGACATCAGATGTTTTTTTTAAAGCTTCACGAGTGATTCTGACTGCGAACACATGGCAGAGTTACCTTTGCTCCATGACTCACGAAAAAGGGAAAATAAAAGTTTTTTTTCATTAGTAAATGTAGAAAATACTGGGTGCCTTCTTTCCCCCCTTTGTTCCTAACCAGGAGAGTAAAAGACAGACAGTAATTAGCTTTTTTCCACATTTCTGCTCACCCAGGCAATCTAGACTGAGAAGATTCATGACAGACATTTTTCCCCCTTTTGAAGTATTATGCATCATTTTTCTATTCCCTTCTCAATGAGATAAATTCTACAATCCATGACACACTTTTCTCCATTCTTGTCAGATACTTTAGCCTGCAACATTTTCTTTTGTTCTTCTGTCTTCATAGGTATTTCAGCATTAGTTCATCATCTTCTGGAAGGAAGTGAAAATGTTTTGAATTCTACTTTCCTCCTAGATATGGGGAGTTGTCATTAAAAGATGCAAACCATTTCTCAGAAATTATGGAAGTTTATCCACAGGTTTTTTGCTTATTTGTAGATAAAATATATTTGATATCTCTAATATTTTAAGACATACTTTTTCTAAAATTTAGCATATTGATTAAAAAGGCCAGTTATATCTTACTGGCTCTAGAATATACTAAGCTGCTTTGTACCAAACAGATTTTAATGTCCTGGGCCCTCAACACACTAAAAAGTCTTCTTTATCATCCCTCCTAGAACAGGAAAATCCCTCCTCCCCACCTCCGTTGAGAAAAGTCATTCAGTCAACAATTATTTAGTGATTGTTACAATGTGATAGGCTATATTCTAGACACTGGGGATACCGTGGAACACAAAACAGAAAAAAGCACTTGCCTTTTATGGAACTTACACTTGGGCAATCATTTCTTGAGATTAAATTCCCAGAAGTGGGATTGCATAAAAAAAATTGACTACAGGCCGGTTGTGGTGGCTCATGCCTATAATCCTAGCACTTTGGGAGGCTGAGGCAGGAGGATCACTTGAGCCCAGGAGTTTGAGGTTGCAGTGAGCTATGATGATTCCACCACACTCTAACCCTGGCAACAGAGTGAGACCCTGGTCTCAAAAAAAGAATTGACTATAAATAAGTATAAAAACAATTTCCAGTAGATGATTAGATATATTAAATATCAAGAAACTATAATGAAATGCTTATTATAGAAACTAGGGCCTAGGTATCAGGTGTTCATTACACAATTCTTGCAACATTTATGAATGTTTGAAAATTTGTATAATAAAATGTTGAGAAAATAATTTTTAAGAAAAGAAAAATATATCTATCTAAATACATATTAATATTTAAACTAAAAATTTAAAGGCAATTTCAGCCTGGGGAAAACCTATCTAAATAATATAGCAAGGGGTTTACTCTCAAAATATGTGGTGTGACTGTAAATCACTGAAAAAACACTGGCCCCCCATTATAAAAAGGGGTCAAGGAGAATACACAGGAAAAATAAAGTGGATAGTGAGTAAATGACAAAGGAACAAACTTAATAGTCATGAAAAACATGCAAATTAAAACGAAGTTTTTTTTAGGGTTTATTAAACATTAAACCCAAAAACCTTATTAATGCTTTGGTGTTGGATATAATAAGGTTCCTTCTTGAATATGAGGGAGAGTGATGAAGTTTAAATTAGTGACATTTCTAGAAAATAATTGAGAGATATATATCATGAGCTTTTAAAACCTTCTTCCCTTTGACCTACTAACACCACTTCTAGAAACGGCTTCTTACAAAATAAAGATGCAGTCAAAGATTTATGTGTAAGGGCATTTTAAAATGCCTTATAATAGCAAAACAGAAGAAAACTAAATGTCCAATAACAGAACATTTAAACAAATAATACAACAGTTACAATAAAAAATATTAAGTAGTTATTAGCCATTATTTTTCAAAGGCTATTTGAACAAATGTAGAAATGCACGTGATATAACACTGGGGGGAAAGCACTGTATAAAATCATACCAATTAAAAAAAGAAAGAAGTATATTTCTAGGAAAAATGGAAATATGCTTTAAAAACAGCAACAGTGATTTTCATTGTATGATTTTTAATTTAACCTTTATAATTTTCTACTCTATGAACATTCTCTGTGGTCATTTTCAGCAAAGCACAATGAACTCAGGAAAGATTCTAAAATATTCATCCTATTTACTTATTAAATGATTACTTTAAATATAATACTTTGTTTAATAAAAGCACATGCATATTTAAGAATGCTATTGTTCCATATTTTGTACAATTGAGGAGGGTTAGAGAGAGGTTAAAAGTACTCTGTTGCTTCATGACACAGTATAGGAATTATAGATCTGTAATACAGACTCAGTCCACACAAGAGATCAAGCAGTCTTGTGAAGCAGAGAAGTCCTCTCTCTGCTAGTGCAGAGAGGCACCATGATCTAGACAAGGGCTCTCACAGCCAACACCATGCACCTTTCACACTTTTCCTCATTTTGTTGGAATTTTAGAGTTATAAATAAATAATGCATGTGGCTCATACTGCACTTTGCTATGTATATTAGCTTGCAAGTTATGTATCATGGTCCTCACTTTTTTTTTTTTTAGAGGAAACTGAATCTCCTAGAGATTAGGTAACTTTTTCATGCCTACCAGTCCATAAACGTCAAAGTTAGGTCTGGCACCTACAAATTTATTTTAGCTGCAAGACTATTAACTCAATCAGGGTAAAATAATTTAGAAAATGAATGCATTATTTTTCAGTTTACATTTCTTAAACTGTGAATGTTTTAAATCATGAAAGTGATTATAATGAAAGCAAAATGTTGAGAAAATAATTGTATTACATTATCTGTAAAATGTGCTTTTATCTATTTAGGAAAGCACTGCTAATAGTTTAGAAAAAGTTTCACTGTGTTACCTAATGGTTAGAATGATGTAATAAGCCAGGGTGGGAGTAGAAAAAGCTTATTTTTAAAAAATAGATTCCCAGACCCCTGCTTTTGGGATTCTTCTTCAGAAGATCTGACAGAACTCTGGAAGATATAATTCTTACAAGTATCTCAAATGATTCTTATGGTTGGACTACATAGGGAAAATATGTTTCTAGGCCAATTGATTTCAAACTGCAGGGTATATATGTATCTCCTGGTAGCTTTAAAATAAAAATTGTGGTTCAGCAAGTCTAGGGTGTGGACTAGGAAAGTGCATACTAAACATACTCTTTAGATAATTCCAAAGCGGCTGGTCCACAGACTGATCTTTAGGAAAACTGCTTTATTTTAATTTTTATAAAGCATTTGCTATAGATGGTATTGGGGGAAATATAAAAGTATAAGATGCATCCTTTGTGCCCAAAGGGATGTAGGGGAGAGGAAACAAAACATGTAATAACAATAATATTTATAAAAATGAAAATCAAAAAAAGGATGCAAATGGAATTCACTGAGGGGAAACATGAATAGCTGGAGAATAACCCCATAGAGGGCGTAGCTTTTAATGTGGTTAATGAGGTATGTGTATGGTTAATGGGGAAGATGGAAGACTTCCAGATTGAGGAGAGCAGAAAGGGGAACAAAAGTAGAAAAGGGCAAGGCATTAGAATGAAGTGGAAAATGAAAAATATATTTGGAGAGGAAGCATGGTTCCTTCCCCATGACCACATGACCTCTGAGCTTCTCAGCTTGAGGCCTTAGAGGGATGGGGAATAGGGAGCCCCTGGCAGGACATAATGGATGGTACTATCCCATGATATATCGCAGTGTATTCATTGACCTCTCAAAGATTTAAAGACGTTTTAAATTAGGGTTGACATATACCAGATAGACTGGTTGTTGAGTATTTATCCACCCCAACTTTTAGCAGCTCCACTTGATGGATTATAGTTTTGCCTTGCCTTCCCAAATTGCTCACTTCAACATCATGAGCTTAAGCACCTATGAAGAAAAAAGGAGAAGCTGAAGTTTGCAAATTTTTTGGAGTATAGATTAGAATGCAGATTTCAGGGCCTCGTGCCAGACCTACATATTTTTTGGGAATCTCAATTATTGACAGTGGTCCCCAGACACATCTTATGTACCCTATAGTTGAGCACTAAGGCTATGTGTTAAAACCTATATTCCTCCCCCAACTACACATGCATTGACTTAGTCATGGAAACAGAAATCCATAGGCAACATTAAATTGGTCCTTCCAGGCTACTATAATGAGGAACCTCTCCACAGATCTTCTCAGGTCATTATGATACTTCTCTGCTTCAGATTATTGTAGGATATTTTGATCTGAGAGAAAGTCTCTAAGCCTATATGTTTTGTATTTTTTGGTTTTTCGTTTGTTCTCTCTCTCCCTCTCTCTCTCTCAACTTATTTGCTAAACCCTATTTAAGATCATAACTCTGAAAGAACATTTACCAGACTGGACCAGTGGTCATTTCACTCTCCAGTGATAGCCAGTGTCCCTATTTATGAAGGATAATAAGGTTTTATACTGGCCTGTGCTGAGAGGCTAAGAGAACTGATTATCTTTATGATGTTCACTGTGTATAATGGCCTTGCTCATATAAGCAGATACAGATAATTAGCTATGACTGCATTAATTAATCTTTGAAAGAGATGTGAACTCTAGCATACACAACTGTGGATTTAAAAAGATGCATGTTGATTTTAGCTGAGTGGGTCAAATAAGTATGTGTGAAGAAAAGAAACATTCGAGAGCAAAAAGTATTGCATACACTAAGGAATCCCTTCTTATTTGGTAACCCAAACCCTGTCTTGTGTGTGTGTGTGTGTGTGTGTGTGTGTGTTTGTGTGTGCATGTGTGCATGTATGTTTGTGACTTTAGACAACTAAAACTTAACTGTAGGACTTATCTGGAGATCAATCATTATCCACTATCTTATTGAGATGTCTTGCGGAATAATTAATGAAAATGCAGTAGAATTTGTTAGAAATGTATTTAACATAAATATAATAAAACAGCTAAATAACAAAAGCACCATAAATATTACTTGAGCACTAAGAAAAGTGAATCTTCGAGTGAAAGGGAGGAAGATTTGCTGGACTGAGTTTTACCTTTATAATTTCAACTGCAGACAGTTGCCATCAGGACTCGCATCCATGATTCAACTGTTCTGGGAGATTACAAGTATAAATCTCTGCCCCAAAGAGCAGGAGGGAGGACAAGAAGTCTGCATAACATTCCATTTGGGCAGATAGATGCTTTCAGATTGGAACTGGAATGCTCAAGCAGTCCAAATCAGCACACGCTTGTGCTTCCTTTTGAGTCATAATCCGATAAGTGGTAGGTGATGACCACAGGTAGGAAAAAGAGAAGTTATTCAGAAAATAATGTATATGAGTTTTAAATTTCCAGAAAAACAGTATGAAACGTTTATTGAAATTTGTCCCTTACTGGTTTAGCATAAAACATAACTTGTCCAGCAGTCAAGACAACATATGTGAAAATGTTAGTGCCTGAAATGCCTATAAAAGCTTTAATGACTTGTGAAGATGCCATTTGTTGTTCAACCCTGCACTAAAAAAACTTAAAATAACTAAGCCTTATCCCAGTATAAGACCTACTGCATGTCCATAATGAACCTGTGAGGCCTTTAGGAAATGCAGACACAACTGCTTGAAATGCTTATTTTTGAACCACCATTTTTGTGCTTGTTTACCCAGCACAGACGTTATGGCTCATTGAGAACCAAATGGTTTGTGTAGGTGGCTGTGTTTTCATGGTCAAAATAGCTCATGCAGAGAGATGAGTCCATTTCACTGATGCTCTCACCCTAGGAATGATGACAGATAGGTGATAATATAGTTTAATTCAGCACATATTGAGGAACTATAATGTATAAGTAAGAGACACGAAGAAAAGACATAGACCCTGGTCTCATTTTAAATGAGGAAACAGGCAGAATTGTGCTTTGAATTGAACAGTTAGAAAAGAATGTTCTGTCCAGCAAAATAGTATCATTGACCCTAAGAGCCAAACCATGCCCTGATGGAGATAACCCTGACATGCTTTCTCAAGCCAGTCTGACAGATACAGCCAGGTATGCAATTCCCCTAGATCATGCATATTTATAGAGTTTATAGGCACCAATAGTAAGCCTTGGCCCCCTAACTGGAGGCAATGGTAGAAACTGAGAACATTTTTATGTGATTCCTGACTTAATGAGAGTTCCAGCCACTTTTCAATCCTACTGAGACCCTTCAACAACTTAGAAGGATGAACCCCGAAAGAAAGCAAAGATGATGAGAAAAGACAGGGAACATTTTGTGGACAGTTAGAATCTCCTAGGTAAATCTTATCGTTGATATAAAGCAAGAGTTAACAAGAAAGAAATGCATTTTCCACATGGTGCCAAAATATGCTTGATGACTTAGTGGGTCTTCAAAATAACACTGGACACAGATGTACAATGCACCTGCCACAGTGACCCTATTTAAATTAATAGAGATATCTTTGGAATTGGATTTTCTACAGGTACCCCTTGCACGTATTGTTCTTTTTATTTATTTAACAAGCATTAATTTGTTGCATCCACAAAATATGTAGCAACGTTACTCTTTAAAACCAGATGAAATTAGCTCCTGGGAAAGGAGGGTAGAGTTAACGTGAATGTTTTCTCAGGTGAACATGGCATGGTTTAGTTATTTCCTGAGCCTTCAGATGGTTCACTGGCGGATTATCTCTTTCCCACTTTGGTTTAAACCATGAGATGGGTATCAGGTTGTTTTAGGATTTTCTCCTAAACAATGATTGAAGATATTTTTTTCAGCAGCCAATCCAAGCTTTATGTGCTTGCCTCCATCAAAATTTGTTTTGTCTTTTTTTAAAGAATTTATCTCACTGAAGCGTCTATGATCAGTTAGTCACTGGCCCTCACATCACTCTTCTGGCCTGTGGCCCACTCGTTGAGCCTAGATTCCTGGAATGTGCCATGTTCTTTCTAGTAGAGACTTAAAATGTCATTTTTTTTTCTGTCTGGAAAGCTATTCCCAACCTCTTTTCATGGGATCCTTCATAATGTTCACATGATTACCTCCCCCAGACAAAAGATCCTTCACTATCGGAGCCAATTAATGTCTCTCTCCATTAATTTCTACCCCCACATCCTCTTGGCCCCCCTCCACAGCACTCGCACATGTTGTTATTACACATTTTTCACTTTTTTTTGCAGTTTCCCATGTGTCCCTCCCCTGAATATTCCACTCCCTACGCCATGCCTGGAGCATAGTAGCTGCTTATTATACTTTGTTTGGTAAACAAATGAACAAATGAACCAGTTCCTAGACATGCATCGCTCTTTCACAAATCTCTCCAGTTCTTTCCAGCATTTAACCTCAGAAGAATAAAATTAAAATTTTAGGAATTGAAAATGGAAATTATTTACTCTTTACACCTTTGTGAGTTATAGTGAAAGTAATAATGAGGATAAGGTATGTGCTACATTGTTTATTTCATTGAATCCTCATTCACAACAACAACAACAATGCAGAAGTGAAGCTTTTGGAGCCGAAGCTTTCAGATCCTTGCTTGCACTGCTTCATTCCAAGGCCAAAGAAAGGGAAGTTTCTGAACTGTGTTCCCATGGTCATTATGCTTTTTTGTAGACATCCTTTCCCTAATTACATAAGTTTCAGGCCCTATAAAACCTGAGTCTGTTAGGTTTCCATGTACACTATCTGGGTGATGGGCACACTTATAACTTGTCTCAAGCAGTACAAAAGCAATCCATGTAACCAAAATATTTGTAGCCCCATAATATTCTTAAATTGAAAAAAAAAAAACAAATCTGAGTCTGTTCCTGGAACGATATATAGAATCCTGGGATTGTAGATGAAGAAACGGAAACATAATTCAAGTTCAAAAGAGCTAGGAACACATGGAGAGAGGCTCTCAACCCTGACCTTATAACTCTACAACTTATTTTAACTATTATATTGCATGATAGGTAACAAGTAGATGCACCTTAGTAAAAAAATACAGGGCACATAAAGACATAACTAACATATCTATTGATAAGACTCTTCTTTATAAAAGAAGAGCTTAGTTCTATGGAAGAATGAATTTTAAATACTTGGAATCAAGAATTGATGCCCCCTCATTATATTTACCCAATATTGGCCTGTATCTCCTGGAGCCCCTTCCTCAGAATTTTGACTTACATTGCTACAATGTGTCCTTGTTTCATTTAACAGCCAGTCAGCACCTTGGTGATTTTCCTAAGCTACTGAAAAGGGCAGTTATCTTTGCTTACTATTGCTTTATTTTTCAACTTCTTCAAATTCCTGTAAGTCTAGGTGGTGATATCATAGGCCAATGTTCTGTTGTTTAACAGCCTTTGTGAGTTCACTGTTGGATTGTATGGTAGGGAGAAACAAACAAACAAACCCCACAAAAACAAACAAATGAAACCTCATAAGGCAAGCTGCCCTCCAAAGTATGTTTTACCTTTTCTCCAGTAGAAAAATGGGGAAAATAACCATGCATGTCTACCTCACTGGTTATTTTTACAAACAATTGATGTAAGGGCATTTTGTAATTAGAAGTGTTATATGAATGTAAGAATCATTATATTACCAGCAAGTGGTTGAAAGCTGTTTAGAAATAGTCACATCTTTATCAAGACAATAATTATTGGCTAGAATAAATGAGCTTAGCTGGCTAGACAAACTGCTTTCAAAAAGGGGTTAGTGAAAGTAAAAAATAAAATAAAGGTCAGTATAATCAGTTTAGATTAATAAAGATACTTATTATATCCATCTTCTAAAAAGTAATGTCTTCTAATTAAATATGTTAACCTCATCAACTTCTCTTAAAAATGAAAAGATAGGCAAGAATCTGTGTACAGTGTGTTTATTGTTCATCCTTGCTTCTCTAAAAGGGACCCAGAGGCTTATTCATTAATTTATTCATTCATCCAACAAATATACAGTAGGAGCTAGTACCATGTGCTAGACTTCCTGCTATGTCCCATGGACAGAATGGTGAGCAAAATAAGCCACATTCCTTCCATCATGAAGAGTACAGTGTAAGGAAAACAGACAACAATCATGGTAATGAATTTGTTATTTCAAATGGAGTTAAGTGCTTTGAAAGAGAGGAATGTGGTACTGCAAGAATTGATAGCAAAGTATGTAACTTAGGGGTCAGGAAAGTTTCCCTAAGGAAATGCATGATCAACTGAAATGCTAATGAACCAGACTTGGCTAGGGGAAGGAGGTGGGTAGGGAGCATTCTAAGTAGGGGATACAGCACGGACAGTGTGGGACATTCTTCTGTCACAGAAGGATGTCCAGCATGCCGCCACGATGAGAGCCAGAGGGGTACGTGGTTTAAGATAAGAATGAAGAGGAAGGTAGAAACAGGCTGTAAAGTATTCCAGGCCCCTCCAAGGATTCCAAGTTTATCATAAGAGTAATGAGAAGCCATTGCATGGTTTAAGGGTGTGGTCATGGTAGGGTGAGAGTCATCATTTGATTTGTGATTAAAAATATCTTTCTGATTTAGCATATGACATGAATTAGTTGGAGCCAAGTAGATAAAAGGAGACCAAAGAGCAGACTATTGTAGGCAAGAGATGACAGTAGCCTGGACTAAGATATTGGCAGGTCATAGAAAGAAAAGTTGCCAGATTCCAGGGTTACCTGTGATTTGGTGCTGAATGGGGTACAGAGAATGCAGAAGGAAGGATCAGGGATGTCTCCCAGACCTCAAGCACCTAAAGTTGGCTGAGGTACTTCTATAATAGTGTTCTAGAAAGAGTGAAAATATATTGATGGACCTGATTTTTTTACTACTTTGTTTTATTGATAAGGATTAGAGTGCGCTCTCTGTGCCAGTTAAATAAATATAATCCTAGCCTTCAAAAAGCTCACAACTCCACTGAGCCATCATCTTCAAAGTAGTCACATCTATGTTCCAAGGAAGGTGGCCAGAATTCTATTTTGTGTGTACAGCATAGCTATTTATTCTGCTGGTGGAACACTTTATTTTAGAGCAAGCCCAATATCAGCTATGCTTTTTACCAGAAAAACTAAACATGTTCTGATTTTGTAGAAAACTCAGCTACCATTATTGTCTTGAGAAAAGTGCCCAATTTTTGTGGTTTATTTCGCAGAAAGGCATAACTGGATATAAGAAATGATTATAGAGGTGTAATGTGCCTACTATCAAATCCCAGGCCCAAGCAGTATCAAGACTCCCAAAAAGCAATAGGACTTCTTTATCGCCATACCTGATAAGGAAGCAAATTCCTATTTAGGTCTAAAAATGCAGGTACTCCTCACCTGGTTTTGATTATTTCTAGAAACATACATAACTGTATGTTTTCATGGTTTGCTATTCCTTGCCAGTAATTTGTGCTGACAACTAAAAATATACAGTTGGGCATTTTTACCAGACAATTTCTCCTGAATAAGAGTATCCATTCCTGATATCCCACATGAAGTTACTATAAT
Source organism: Daubentonia madagascariensis (assembly GCA_023783475.1). Taxonomy (NCBI): domain Eukaryota; kingdom Metazoa; phylum Chordata; class Mammalia; order Primates; family Daubentoniidae; genus Daubentonia; species Daubentonia madagascariensis. The sequence goes on along the minus strand of JAKFHU010001631.1, from coordinate 15,090,125 downwards.
AAGTACAAACTAACCATAGGCTACCAGTAACAACAAACCAAGTTGTCAAAGACTAGAATGCATTTTATCTTTCCTTCAGAATTACAAATGCCTTTAGTAAGAAAAAGGATATTTTTATTTACAAACCTGGATATGCTTGGTGCTTTTGAAGACAGCTGTATGTGTCTCACAAAAACACAGCTGGAATATGCTGAAATAAACGTCAAAAGACATTATTGCTGTTATAGCACATACTCATGTTTTTTATTTGGCAAGACTAACCTTCCTATTGTAAATGGAAAATGCTATGATTCCAGATATTTGTTAGATTCAATTCAACATTATTTATAATGTTCAGGGAAGGAGATTTAGGAAAGCACCTCAAAAGGAATTAGGCCTTTGTCCTGAAGGAGCTATAGTCTAAATGTAAATCACTTAAGAAACAAGTAAACATTAAGAACCAACTTCACTTGTCTGGCCCTCAAATTAAATATTGTCAGAAGTAAGGATAACTAAAATAACTCAAATTCCAGAGAAGTAAGGTTATTTATGTGTGTATTCAGGGTTTTTTTGTTGATAGTTTAAAATTAAGTGTGCATTTCCCATGAAGGGAGTTAATTGTACTAGTATAAATTCCCATTTTAAAGAATATCCTTCCATAACAAGTTCTGCCTAATGGTATTATAATATCCAGTATAATTTACGGCAGTTGACTCTTACTAATATCATTACATATATCAGACATAGATACAGTAAAATCTATTTAGATTGAATCCATTGGATAACAGACACATCAGTAAGTCACTGTATGCTTAACAATTATCTTTTATTTGAAGATTTGTGCCCAATTAAATTAGACTTTTGCTAAGTGCCATTTTGATGATATTCTGGTATTCTACTTGATCTGTTTTTATCTATTGGCATTCCTTTCTTGAAAAAAAAATCTATTTGGTCTTTTGTACCTACCAAACTTCTGGAGTTATAAGGTGGCCAGCCTGATCTTTAAGTATTCACTCCTATTAATGGAATATGTAGCACTTTTCTTGCATAGCATGATTTGATATAATCAGTTAAACACATTAATACATAACTGGGGTGTCCAGATACCTATAAAATTGGAAAAAAGTTTGTATCACCAAAAATAAAATGTCCTAATAGTGGAAATATTTCTTTGTTTCTGATATTAGATGGTTAATAATGAAACACATTTCATCACCATGCTGCCAGTTAATTTAAAAAAAAACTTACCAAATAGAATATAACTCTTTAATTTTAATTTGCCAAAGAGCATATAAATCTTTAATTTAAATGATATCTCATACAAAGGAGCTAAGCATGTGATAGCAAATGCTCTATTGAATGTTTTCTCTTTAGCTAAAAAAAAAACAACCCAGGAAGGGAATAGTGATTTTTTACTTTTTATAAGATTAGAATTTCTTTCTGAATATTTCACAATACTCACTTTTCTGAGATGCCTTCTACTTGTATTCAAATTAAAAGTAATATTAACAATACATTATTAGCATTGACTGTGATAAGAAAATTACATGATTATCTTTGCCTTGGAGCAATTTATAAAACCGTGAAGTAGATTGTCTTGTCAACAGAATAAAAATGGTCATTTTATGTTTTGTCCTGAAAGTTACAAAACAGAAAATACTTCCAAATCCTCAACATACTTGAAAATCTAAGTGAAACTAAATAAAATAGTAATAAAAATGTGCCATTGAATTGAATTATATGAAAAGTAAGTTTGTATTTAGAAGTAAGTTTATTGCTGAAAATATCCCAGACAATTTGCTTTTGTAATTTTAACTATAACTTTAAATTTTAAAGTTTTTTTGGTTTTCCCCCATAAGACTAAAAGTGAGGTAGCTGAAGTGTTTAGTTTTTGTTTTGCTTTGTTTTATTTTTTTCTGATTGTTTTTAACTTAGTAGATCCTGCATCTTTATGGTTCTTAGAATGTTTCCATTAAGCATTTCCTGCAACTCAAAAAACAAGTAAATGTCTCATATTTTTCTGTTGTATATGTGTGTGTTTGTGTGCATGTAGGGTATATGGAACAAAAATCCTAATTATTTGTCTTAGTTTTTTTCAGTTGAAGCAAATATTTCACTTTTGAAGACTGCATATGTTTCTAACCACATTTTTTAAAATAATGGATAAGGGAGAAGAAAAAAACTCTCCAATCAAATTCATTAACCAAACAGACCTTAAATGTGGGCAAGTCTGACCCTGTGTTTAATCTGACTCTTCTAACTTCTCATGAACCTTTAACTCTAACTGGAGCTACCTGGATGCAACCATCTTGATCATTTTATTAGACCAGCATCTCTTGACCTCCATCTGTCACAGTACTCAATCTAATTCTGATTATTCTCTCCTCCTGCACTTAGCAATCACTTCTCTTTCATCAGATTCTGACACACAATTACATGCATGGTGCCAAACAAACCATTTTTGGCATTTGTAATAGGTAGTTCCTGGATTAATCTATTTTTCTTTATGGTTTAAGAAGATATTTGTAACAACTTTGGTCCTGTGGGGGTGGAAAGGTGTGATACCTTTCCTCACCCATCACAAGGGTCAAGGCAAACACTCCTAGAACAAAAACAGGTTAACAGGAGAAAAGCATAACAAATTTATTTAATCAAGGTTTTACATGGCATGGGAGAAATGAAGACCCCCAAGCCCAAAGGAAACTGTTTATTTTTATGCTTAGGTTCCATGAAGAATGGACAGCTGTGCAGAAATGTCACTGGACAGAAGAGTATGATCTAACGGCAATAGACCGGGCGGTGGCGGGGGTGGGGACCCAACAAAGCCTGTCTGTTCAGATTCTCTCTGTGCTGCATTCTCCCCTCCCCAAACCCAGGAAGCAGGATCCCTCTGGAATGAGAGACTTCAAGGGAGAAGGGAGAAAGGAGAGAGAGTGACCTTTGTAGGTTTTATGGGGAAGAGGAGTTCTAGTTTCTATGATCTGCCTTGGGGAAGAAGAATTCTGGTTTCTCTCCCTCACCTCCAGGGATAATGAGGGGTGGGAGACAGGAGGACAGGAGAACACTGGAAAGACCTCACTTCTGAGGTTCTTCCAATCTTCTTTAGCTCAAAGGACTCAGCATGCCAAAGTGCCATATTAGGAGTATTGTGTTCTGAGCCCCAAGAGTTCTTTAATATGCTTTCTTGTGTATGTGGCAAACAAACAAACAAACAGAACCCTGACAGACTGAGCTGAAAGAATCTGACTTAAAAGAAAGGTAAAAAGGAAAGAAAAACTAAGAAAGATGTTATTTTTCTGCAAACAGAAAAATAAATTCCATTTTCAATGCTATCAAACCTTATTAAATGAAGAACTATTTTTTGATTAATCTGATTTTATTATTGGGATTTTTTTTATTTCAAAATATTAAGGGGTACAAGTGTTTTTGTTATATGGATGAACTGTATAATGCTGAAGTCAGGGCTTTTAGTGTTCCCATCACCAGAGTAGTGTACATTGTACCTGATAGGTACATTTTTATCCCTCCCATCCTCCCCCCTTCTTAGTTTCCAATGTCCTTTACACTACTATATAACCGTGTATAACCATGATTTAGCTCCCACTTATTAGAGAGAACATGTGGTATTTTTTTCCATTTCTGAGATACTTCATTTAGGATAATATTATCTGGTTCCATCCAAGTTGCTGCAAAAGACATTATTTCATTCCTTTTTATGGCTAAATAGTACTCCATGGTATGTATATATACACACACCACATTTCCTTTATACACTCATCAATTGCTGGGCACTTAGGTTGATTCCATATCTTTACGATTGTGAATTGTGCTGTGACAAACATTTGGGTGCAGTTTTCTTCTTGATATAATGACTTCTTTTCCTTTGGGCAGATACCCAATAGGGGGATTGCTGAATCAAAAGGTAGGTCTACTTTTCATTCTCTGGGGATTCTCCATATTGTTTTCCATAGAGGTTATACTAATTTACAGTCCTGGCAACAGTATATAAGTGTTCCTTTTTTACCACATCCAGGCCAACATCTATTGTTTTTTTTTATTTTTTAATAATAGCCATTCTGATAGGAGTAAGGTAGTATCTCACTGTGGTTTTAATTTGCATCTCCCAGATGATTAGTGATGTTGAGCATTTTTTCATATGTTTGTTGGCCATTGGTCTATCTTCTTGTGAAAAAACTCTATTCATGTCTTTTGCCCACTTTTTAATGGGATTATTTGTTTTTTCTTGCTGATTTCTTTGAGCTCTTTGTAGTTTCTGGATATTAGTCCTTTGTTGGATGTATAGTTTGTGAATATTTTCTCCCATTCTGTACATTGTCTAATTACTCTGTTGGTTATTTCCCTTGCTGTGTAGAAACTTTTAATTTAATTATCTCATTTATTTATTTTTGTTGTTGCTATATTTGTCATTCAGGTCTTAGTCATAAATTCTTTGTCTAGGCCGATGTATAGAACAGTTTTTCGTATGTTTTCTTCTAGAATGTTTATGATCTCAGGTCTTACATTTAAGTCTTTAATACATTTTGAGTTAATTTTTGTATATGGAAAGAGATAGGAATTCTGTTTGATTCTTCTGCATGTGGCTATCCAATTTTCCCAGCACCATTTATTGAATAGAGCATCCTTTCCCCAGTGTATGTTTTTACCTGCTTGGTCAAAACTTGGACAAAAATCAGTGGTCATAGCTATATGGTTTTATTTCTTCATTCTTTATTCTGTTCCATTGGTCTATGTCTCTACCTTTATACCAGTACCATGCTGTTTTTATTACTATAGCCTTATAGTATAATTTGAAGTCAGATAATGTGATGCCTCCACCAAAAAAGAGCCTGAAGAATTATTTTTAATCCAGAAAGAATCTTAGTCTACCTACTGGGAGCCTATTTTACTATGTTTTATTTTACATCAAAATTGTCAATACCAGAGAGCTACAATATCTGCTTTGAATTTTTAAAACTTTATTTATTACTAATCAAAACAAACCTCATACAGTAACAAAGAAATCAGTGGGGAAGGTGTTCAGAAAATAAATAAAAGGGAAACTGTTCTTCCCTCTTCCCTTTTATTGTGCTTTTTAAATCCTCTCATTTATGTGTAAACTACTACTAAGTCTCTGGGGAATAGCATCTTCCCAGACACAAAAGATGTATATGCCTGTAATATGCCAGTACCCTACATGTAGGCCCTAAGTGACATGGCCTAAGTCCCAGCAAAGCAGCCCTCTTCTCAGACTGTACCCCTAAGCCAGCTAATATCTCCATGATATATGATTTTACTTTCCAGCCTCCTTCTAATTTTCAGGTGCCTTAGCAGTGATATTGAACTGAGGAGTGTCTTTACATTTCACCATCAACTAATGCATACTTTTAACGAAATCTGAACTCAGCACTCAATATCTTTTAAATTGGTCTGCCAGAAAGTAGTTCTATTTAGTAGGTAATTTTCTCCTTTGTCTATTGAAAACCAAACTTTTTGACATATTTTCTTCCACCAGTAATGCATTTAAGGAAAGGGTGAAATATTTGCAAATACTTGGGAACACTCCTTGCTAGGCAACTGTCCTAGAACAGCAAGTTCATTTATTCTTGCTAATTGTTTTAAATTACCTAAACTTTCCAATATTAATAAAATTCTATTATCATCATCCATCATTTTTTGTTGTCCTTTATAGTGTCTCACATATCCTTTTCTATGAAATAGACATATTCATATTAACCTTATGAACAAGCCCATTTTGCCAAACAGGTCTTTTGTACCCATTCCCTGAAGCAGTTAAATTCTGCATTCACCAGTTAAGTGAGCATATGTGCACTATGGGTTTGAAAATATCAGGGCTAAGTTGCTGATGTGGGCAAGTCACGCTGTCAGCTCATAAAGTCTTAATTAAACAAGCATTGTGCTTTCTTAATTCTAGTATCCTAAAATCTATAGCATCCCTTAGGAACTTTTAAAATACCCAACAAAGTCTTAGCACCTCATTTAGCAACCATTGACTTAGGCCAGTGATTTGGATGGATAGTGTTTGGATTCATTTACTTTGAAATAAAGAAACAAAGAGAAGTCAAGTTAGTTATCATATTTCCTTAGCTGGGATGCTTCCTTAATTTAGAAAAAGGGGCAGGAACAACCTATGATCAACTCTATTCGGTAGGCTTTCATATACTAGGGCTTTCATATAGTAAACTGTAATTTTGTCACTGGAATCATCTCTGTCCCCAGAAACGATGGCTTCATCATTCATGATACCAGCACCATCATTCTAAAAGAAGATTCCCTGGAGTGAAAACACTGCCATGGTTTTCATAAAATCCTGTCTAGTAATAGCAGAACAAGTGAGGTACTTGTTAATACAACAAGCTGTCATGTATGAATTGAATTGAATTATTTGCTGGTGCACTGGAAAATGCTTGGTTGTGAGATCAAACAGACCAAGTTCAAGTTCCAGCTCCTCTCCCTCCTAGTTATATACTGAGAAAATTATTGGACATCTATGACCCTCAGAGTCTTTTTTTCCCTGTAAAACTGGGTTAATCAGACCTCAAGAATATTGTTATAAGTATTAATATAATGGTAAACGGTCTCAGCAATGTAGTCAGCACTCAGTTAAGTCATACTTTTTGAGCTTAGCAGTGAAAGCAGTAAGGAGAAGGTATTTTAAATTCTAGTATAACTTCCCAGTCAAAAAACAAACAAACAAAAAGCCCACATTCAACTGTGTACTCAGAGATTGGTGTGATAAAGCAGAAAGTATGCTAATCATTTACACAGTTAAGACCTTGGGGATCATGTGTCATTGGAGGCAAATTGGAGGTTAGTATTGCAAACAGCCATCTTGATAAATAGGACGTGGGGCTGAAATCCATAAAATGAGATTCAATAAAAACGAATGTAAACTGCACAAACAATCGTTCCGTGGGGATGGAGATATAAGCTATAATGAGTGATAAATTGAGTATAAGTCAACAATATGATGGTGCCATATAAAATCCCAGACACTGCTTTGGGGTATATTAATAGGGAGAACATGGATGAAATGAGAGGTAATTATTTTGCTCTACTAGCATTCTTTAGGCCTCAAATGGATAACTGTGTTTAGTATTTGTTCCTCAGTTGAAAAAGAATCATAGATAAGTTTAAATCAGTTCAGAAGAGAGCAACAAAAATGATAAAAGGCTTGGAAAATGAGATCTATAAGGAAACATTAAGGGAACGAGGCATGTTCAAACAGAAGGAAAGACAATGTAGGAGGCAGGATAACTACTTACACATAGGAAAGTGATACTATAAATGAGAGAAGGGACAGTGATTCCCACCAGTCACTCAGAGTTGAGTAAGCTGAGTAAGTAGACAAAACTTAGTTTAAATGTTTAAGACAACTTTGTAAGCAAAGAGCAGTTCAGCATGGAAATAAGTTACCTTTAGTGATTATGTTAATAAATTAGTAAATAATTAATAGTTAATAATTTTGAAGTGTCAAACTTGGAATTATTCTTTTGTCGTTTTAACACAGTGGAAAGGAGATGACTCAGCTTATAACCAACCCTATTTTTCCTAATCACAGCTCTACAAATACGTCTGTGGTTCATGCCTCTTCTGATATAATTACAGATAGCATAATTAATCTGCTTTTTAAAAACAGGTTCTTTAGTATTTAAATATTTTGTCTTTGTTGGATGTTGTCATAATTTAGGTGGTAGAAGTGTGTCTTTTTTCCTTTGATGTTATTTCATTCTTTGATTCATGTTCCTATTAGATTCAAATTCTTTACTTCTTTTTGCCATCATAAGTGATGTAAAGCTGTAATGTTACAAGTGACATAAATGGATATTCTCAGTCAAAAACTTTATAACAAGGCTTGCTGTATTTTATAACTTCCTGGTTTGGTAGGTTGGCAAAGTGAGGAAAGTAAAGTACTCATTGTGGGCAGACAATGGGCTTCCAAGGGCAAGACAATCAGTCCTTTTGTATTAATTTTAATTATACTTGTGATTGCCATAGAACTAAATAAGCACAGCCATGTACTACGTGAACTAAGACACTATTTTAACAAGCTAAGATTCAACTACCTTTTGTTGTAAAAGGAGGATAATGACTTCACTAATAAGAACAAATGAGACTATTTATGTAGAGTTCATGGCATAGAGTAGGTATTTAATAAACAAATGTTCCCTGTTTGCCTTCCTTTAACAGCATTTTAAATGTCACTTCCCTGCACAAACTCAGTGGTAGCCCTCTGTCTCCCATATAAATTTCAGTCTCATTGGAGTTGCATTCAAGGCCTCTGACTGTATTCTTCCTTTCCAATCTTAGTTTGGTTGCTTCTTGGTTGAATAGAATTTGTATTGTCAATAGATTAGACCATATTTTAAGTAGTCAAAACCTAGAACTATCCAGACAGCAGGTTATTAAAGAATGGCCAACAGGAGAATGGATAGTTATGTATACAGATGGCACATGGAGTGCTTAGACACAATATTTAGGAGGTATTCCTAGATATTTATTTATTTTTTCTATCACAGTGCTTGTACACATTCACTTAAAGATACTAACTTTACTATTCCACCTAGCTCCTTCAATGAATACTGTAAACAAGAACAGTGGGAAATGTGCGTTTCAGATTGTAAGCTTTATAAGATTTTATAAGATAGCTAAAATTGCTGTTCTTTTACTCAAATCTCATTTTACAGAAGATGTCGGCTTGTTGCCTCAGTGGCTCGGTTTCCCATGTTTACAAGGAGCATATCCTGCTCTTACTATGAGCTCTAAGAATGATATCCTTCCCCTGAATACTGTAATAACATGGCATGGGGTCAGTCCTACTCACTTCAAAGGGTCAATTCAAACACCTAGGAGTCAAATAAGTTTTTTGAGGCTGGCGTTATGTCTTCAAGACAGGAGAAGAGGGAGGGGTGATAGGGAAGAAAAAGAATTAAAAGCCAGATGAAAAATGGATCACTTTCTGCCTGGAATATTGACAACAACCTATTTGCTGGTCACTCTGCTTCCACTTCACCCAACTGTGTTCAGTCCTTAACAAAACTTCTGGAGTTTTTAGTTCATTTTCTGTAGCCCTAAATAGCTTCACATTTCCATCTAAAAAATCCAAATTCCTGGCCATAGCCTAAAATCCCTTCATTATTTTTATCCTATACATCCAAGTTTATTTAAGCCACTCCCACTTTTGACATCAAAGGTCAACACACATTGCCTAACTTCGGTTCCTCAAACACACCAAGCTCCTCTTATCTTAGAGCCTTCCATGTGCTTTATATTTGTTGTCTGGAATGCGCTCCTCTGGCCTTTGCATGCTGAAAGGGTCCTTTTTTCACCTCTCTCTTGAGGTATATCCTTTCTATTAATCTCTAACATGGCATAAAAATTTTCACTTTCATAGTATTCCTTTTAATTAAGTTAAAGATTTATTTAATTGACTCTTTATCATCTGTCTCTTCCACTAGATTGTAAATTCTGTAAGAACAAGGTCTATGTGTTTCAGTTGCAGCATTATATGCTGAGTGCCTTGCATGGTATTTAGATAGTAGTAGTAACATACAAAATATATGTCTAGATGACTGAATGAATTCCTGAAATTCTTAGCCACATGCCTGAGCCCTTGGTCTCTGTCCTATGTGGTGTGCTTAATAGCCATTAATAATTGGCTATTAAGCCTTCTTTTAGTTTTTTTTTTTGACATTGGGCTTTGTCATGTCTGATTTCTTTAGTCTTTCTCTAGTAGAGTTGGTTCAAACTAAGAGTAAGAAAAAGATTATGTCACATCTTGTTTTAAAGCTTCTTCTCTCACTGATTAAGTACCTACTTCTTCACTATAGGGCTTTCAACTTATTTGTGATGTGGAAGTGACTCACATGGCCTAGATTCGATAAATAGTACAAACCCTCTACTTTTTTTTTAAATGTGAATTCAAGTTACAATTTGTATCAGTTTCCCATATTTTTTTCTGATGGCTCATTATGTACAAATGTACAGTAAATATAAGAGATGCAATTTCTTCTGCAATAAGAAGAAATTCTCACTAAAAATCCTCGAATTCTGCTGAAGCTATAAAACAATTTTATATCAATGCTAATAATGAACTGATGCCATGGGATCTTCCTGGTTCTTATTAAGGGAGTTAAAAATCTTAAAAAGAAAGAACTTAATTTTAAATAACTTCATTTGCTTTTTTTACCCATTCTCCAATTCATACATAAATACTTCTTATTCTTATATTACTCAGTCTAAATAGAAAACTGCAGCATAAACAAAAAACAAGACCATAAAGGTGTTCAGGTAATTCCTGGTGTGATATGGATAGAAATAAATATAGGTATATTTTACTCATTATATCAGCACCTGAGAATTTAAATGTGGTAAATAATGAGTATTTGTTGAATAAATGAAATGTCATATATGTGAGTTATATAAGCTCTAAATAAGTGTACATAGCAGAAATTTAACTATCAGTTTAGTAAATATTTGAATAATATACCTTTTGCTATGATTTGTAAGAGTATGAAATTTAGTATAATATTAGTTCTATAGAACATAATTATAGATTTTACTGGATATGCTAAGATTTTAATTTGGTTTTAGGTCCAGCCTAAGGTCCTCTAGGCCTGGAGGTGTGTGTCCATTTATATCAGGATTTTTAACTTCTTACGAAGGATAAAAAGTATTTTTATTAATCTCCTTCCTGTGATTTCCTAATTCCTTATTCACTATGAAAGAGTAAACACTATTTTTGTGATCCAAGTATACCACTACTTATACAAAAAAGCATGATTCCATTCCATAATTTACTTCTGACATCAAAACCTGGAATATTAAGTCAGTGCTTTGATTTGAATACAATAAGAGATTATTGGAATCCTAAACTCTAGCCATTCTGTATCGATAATTGTGCATTTTCTTAGCCTTAGATTGTGGTAAGCATTTGAAGAAAAATATGGCATGTAATTTAGGGCATTGTATAGTGGTTATTTTCACCAGAAACAATAATAGCAATAGAAATATTAACTTACATTAGCACATACTATATATATATATATATTTTTTTTACATATTCTATATAAATACAAAACATGGCTAATTAAGTATTCTCAGAAATTGAGAAATGAAGATGTAGAGGAAAAGAGTTGCTAAGAAATTCTCTCAAATCACATAGCAACATAGTGAAAATGGTTAAATTAGAAATTTTGGCTTTTTTCATACTTAAACCATTGTCTCTCATCTGGCAGGAAGACAGTCCAATGTCTTATATTTTTTTTTAAATTTGTATAATTGTGTAGAAACTATGCTGTTATAAGACTGATAGGATTGGTAACTTGGCTAAAGGGCATAATATTTGATATTCTAATATATATTCTTTTCATATATTATATTTTACAGCAGAACTAGAACTGTAATTTCCAGGATGAGAAGCTAAATTGTGTAGATTGTGCTTTTACAGGAGAGAACACAAATGCATTTGTAGTCGTATAGTAAACCTACTTTATTCAAATACAAAATAAAATATAAAAAATAGAAAAACAAAGCCAATTTATTAAAAAGGATGAGGCTATATAAACCAAATATTAATAATTGGACACAGAAAGTCATCATTTGTTTAAAACTGCTAAAAAATAGGCTTATTCCCTTTACTCTGATTAGATTCATTAGATTCAGGGAGAAAAATGTCAGTTAAAATAGTATTTGCATGAGAAATGGCCAGAAATGAAGAGAGATTCATGGCGAGTTACCACTGTCAATAATCATTATCCTCAGTTATCATTTCTGCAGCACTCTGTATTAGCAAAGTGCTTTACAAACAATTACAACACCTTTTGCATATCAGAGAGCTTAAAAGTCCTTAATAAACTCCTGGATGCATGAGGCATTGGAAGTGCCAACTCTGGGCAGGTATCAATTACATAGATAAAACAGTGAAGTCCCAATCAGAATGCCAGGACTTTTCACCTATTGCCGGGGGAAAAAAAAAAAAGCATTAGCAGTTGAGAAGGAAATGAAAATCCCTAGTAAACGTCCTTAATGCAGTGATCTCTGGGATCTCTGGTGTTGTTGATGAAGAAGATGAAGAAGATGAAGAAGATGAGGAAGAATGAGAAGACGAAGAACCAGAAAAACAAAAAGACTTTTTTTAAAAAATGAAAGCATAGAAAGTAAACTGTTGCAGAATAAAGCAGTTCAAATGAGAACAAATATCCCATCAAAAGTATGTATCTAATAAAGAAATAGAATCAAGTGTCAACATGCAAACAAAAAAGGCTGGAAAATGTATAGCACAATAAGTCAGATGATGCATAATACTTTTCAAAAGATATCCTTCCAAGAATGGTAAAGTGTTATTACTTATTTGTGTCCAAGTTATCAGCCATTCATTAGGAAGCTTAGGAGAATCTTAGAAAAATAATCTGAGACCTATATCTTTCTCTTGTCTAGGGTAATCAGCTAGCATTGTCTTCTTAAGCCATTTCTAGATCTGTTATAATAAAATGTTTTTAAATTTCATAGGTATGTTTGAATTTTTGTTTCCTCAATAGGGCCTGTATTTTAAGAATCTTCCTACTCTCACATAGTTAATAAGGGTATAAAATCACGTGAAACTGACTGCTTCCATCACGAATGGATAAAACAGGATCATCTTGGTGAAGTGAACTGGACCAGCAATAAGAACATTTGCGTTCCACTTCTGCTTAGGGCGCTATTTAGTTACATGACCATCAGTAAGACAACATTTTTAGGAACAGATGGCCTCTAAGATTCTTTCAGCTCTGATATGACTTTCTTCTTCTAAACTTGTCTATACCAGTCATTATCCTTCTTTTGTCTTTAGATATAAAGAAAATCTGCATGTCTGTCTCTCCAGTTTAAATTCTGTGCATTCAACATGATGAGTAAAAGTACACATATACTTGAACATATAAAAATTTCAAACACTTAATATGTTACTCCAGTTTTTCTTAAACTGATACGTGGAATAATTTGAGATGGTACATGACACAGCATGGTATCACATAGTCCTGAATCACATGGCGAGAAGGCTGTTCTCTTTTCACATCTCTGCAACCATTTGATTATACCATGAGGCGTCTCAGTTTGGTGCTAATAAGGCTTTGACACCTTTATAAACACTTGGTAATTCCTCCTTAAAAGGAAAAAAAAAAAAAAAACAGATGCAGCATAGGCCTAGAGCCCAGAGCTTTCAACAGAATCTATGCAGATGATAATACTATTTTCTTTTTGCAGTTTTTTCATGTTTGTTTACTTATAACAAGTGATACTTACTCTCCATATATAATAATAATATAATGTTCTAATTACAATAAATATAATTAAGTAAAAAAGTATTTAATATTTTAAAAGAAAATATTACTTGAATAATAGTGGAGATGGTATGTGAATATGGCAAAAATTCTGAAAAAGAGTGATTAAGTTTGAGAAAAACTGGGCTATTCTAAATGTTCTTTGAGATAGGCTGTTGTGTCACCCCCCGACAAATACATTGGATATTTTGAAATCCTGCTCTATAAGTTCAATGAGCACATTCTTTCAGAATCTGAAGTGTTTTAATTCACTCTGTCTGTGAAGTCACTGATTCAGTGTTAAATAAGCTAAGTTTCTTGGAGCCCATGAAACTTGTAATCTTACTCTGATGATAACCATTTACGTTCTGAAATCTATATTTCAAACTGTGACAGCTTTATACCGCACAATTTTGGCACAACTGTCTCTTCCTTGTAATTTCAAAAGCCTTCACAGCCTAGACAGTTGATGTCTGTAAACTTCTTTATAATCAGCGGGTTCTGCTAGACTTGGGGAAATTATGCAAATTAATAGACCAATAGTAAATAAACTTCCAAGGGCTTAAGTATTTTTACTTGTTATTGTCAACTCTTTTCAGTAATGGATTAATTTTCAGTGCATATTGTATCTATCACATTTAATTGATGTATTAAATCAACCTTTTTTTCTTTTACTTTAAACTTTTTATTAAAAATTATTATGGCCAAAGTAAAATGGAACAAGACTGTGACATTTATTCAAATATTCATTCAGTATACATATTTCAAAACATGTTGTATACCATAAATATATATAATTTTACTTGTATGTTAGAAATGTTTAAAAATTTAAAAGACTGATAGATGCTGGGAATATCAGGGTGACCAAAATATAGACCCAGCTTTCATAAGTGTTTACAGTATAATGAAGGAACCAGATGAAAAAGCAATAAAAATAGTGTGATGAGTGCTTAGGAGAACATAACAGGGATATCCATATTTATCCATTGACTACAAGGTCCTGATACTTTTAATAATCTTAGTTTTCATGCTAAGTTGGACTGTAAAGTTTATAAAACATAATGAACCGGAAACACTCAGGCAAACTGTAACTTTCTTGAGCAAGTCTGGTGTAAACTGAATGGACATTCAGTAATATTTATCCTCTGCAATGTGGGATGGGAGAGGAGGTTGCATGATTATAGAATATTACCTTACTACTTTACTTTTATCTTCTTTCAACACTTTAGAGTTTATAATGTGTTTCCACATGTGTTATTCATTTCATTCTTGTAATAGCCCACTAAAAGAGGTATCACCCCATTTCTTATTTTAGAAATGAGGAAACAAAGTCTAATAAAGGTGAATAACCTGGCCACTATTACATATGCAGATACTTGCAATAACTGGATTTAAATCTAGCCCCATCCACTATACTGGTGCTGATTCTGTTAGTATGGAATGTCAGAACTAGATTACCAGCTAATTTTCCTTTATTTTATAAATGAAGAAACTCATATCTGGAAAAGATGAGTGATATATTCAAGTGCATATTCCTGGGTTTTAGAGAAAATACCTGTATTTAGATGAGAAATATTGGGAGGAGTTATCTGCCCTGCTGACTCCATAACTTGCTAGATACAAGGCCTTGGAAAAACCATCAGATGGGGCATCAAAAGACCTGGGTTCTAGTTCTGCCATGTTGTGAGTTATTTGTAGAACCTTGGATATAATTATTGCTTTTCTTTTTATAGGACATCTGTTAACTTCACTTGCTAGGAAAGGGGAAGGGGAACCAAGTGGTGATTGCTATTTTTTCCTGTAAGAGGGGATTGAAGAACTATACTCCGGGAGGTCACAAATAGAGGGTTGAATGATTATGAATGGCTCTATAACATCTGTTATCCAAAAACAGACCAGACATGATCAAATTAAAAAGCTTCTGCACAGCCAAGGAAACTATCACTAGAGTAAACAGACAACCTACAGAATGGGAGAAAATATTTGCATGCTATACCTCTGATAAAGGGCTCATAACCAGAATCTATACAGAACTTAGGAAAATCAACAAGAAAAAATCAAACAACCCTATTAAAAAATGGGCAAAGGACATGAACAGAAACTTTTCCAAAGAAGACAGAATAATGGCCAGCAAACATATAAAAAATTGCTCAACTTCTCTAATCATCAGGGAAATGCAACTCAAAACCACAATGAGATATCACTTAACTCCAGTGAGATTGGCTCATATTAAAAAAGCCCCAAACAACAAATGTTGGTGGGGATGTGGACAGATAGGAACACTCATACACTGCTGGTGGGACTGCAAATTAGTACAACCTCTATGGAAAGTCATATGGAGATACCTCAAAGAATTAAAAGTAGAATTACCATTTGACCCAGCAATCCCACTACTGGGTATTTACCCAAGGAAAAAAAGACATTTTATAATAAAGACATCTGCTCGCGAATGTTTATAGCAGCACAATTCACAATCGCAAAGTTATGGAAACAACCCAGGTGCCCGTCAATACACGAGTGGATTAATAAAATGTGGTATATGTATACCATGGAGTATTACTCAGCAATAAGGAACAATAGTGAATTAACACATCTGGTATTATCCTGGTTGGAGCTAGAACCCATTCTTCGAAGCGAAGTGTCACAGGAATGGAAAAACAAGGACCACTGGTACTCACCATCAAATTGGTACTAACTGATCAACACCTACATCACACAGGGCAATAATATTCATCAGGGGGCGGGCAGGAGGGAGGGGGGTGAAGGGGATGGGAAAACTCTCACTGAATGGATGTGGGGAGCACAGTTTGGGAGATGACCACGATTGTAGCTCTGACACGGGCAGTGCGTGGGCAATATATATAACCAAAGTGTTGTACCCCCATAATATTCTCAAATAAAAAAATAAATTAAAAAAAAAAAAAACAGAATCCAGGAATGAAAAGGACTACTTTCAGAAATTTCTGGAACATTTATGCATCTTTGTAATTGTCAGTTTCATTATCCAGGTCTCTTCTTGGGTAGATATTGGCAGGAAAATCATTGTGTATAAAAGGGAATACATTTGTATTTCAAAGGCAGAAAGAAAATGGAGCTTTCTATAATTAGAATATTTTGTAGCTTTGTCCTTTTCTTAACTGTCCCCAGTCAATTCCCTTGATTTTACTGGTAATGTATTGTAATAGTTTTCTAGGGCTGTTGTAACAAAGTACCGCAAACTGAGTGGCTAAAACAACAGAAACTTATGTCTCACAGTTTTGTCCCAGATCAAGGTGTCGTCAGGGTTGGTTCCTTCTCAAGGTTGTGAAGGAGGATTTATTCCAGGCTTCTCCTCTACCTCTCTGTGGTTTGCTAATAATCGCTGGTGTTCCTTGGCTTGTGGACCATCCCTTTGATTTCTGCCTTCCTCTTCACAGGACATTCTCCCTGTGTGTGTGTATGTCTGTGTCCAAACTTCCCCTTTTTATAAGGACACTCATCATATGGGATCAAGCCCACTCTAATGACCTCATCTTAATGTAACTAATTATATTTGCAATGATCCTATCTCCAAATAAGGTAACATTCTGGGGTACTGAGGTTTAGGAATTCAATTTATGAATTTTGAGGGGACACAAATCAACTATAACATACCCGCTTAGGTAAGCAAATCACTGTACATGTACTTGACAAATTTAACAGTCAGGTTTCCACCAGAGAAACTTAACAAGTAAGATATGTTGCATGTATATGTGTGTGTGTGTGTGTATGTAGGTGGGGGAGAGGGAGAGGGTGAGAGATTGATTTATTGCAAAAAATTGTAATGTGATCGTGAGGGCTAAATAGGCAAGTCCAAAGTTCACAGGACAGGCCCTCCACAGGAAGGACAGTTGGAAACTCTCGGGTAGGAGCTGATGCTTCAGTCCACAGAGGGCATTTCTTTTCCTCATGGAAACCTCAGTTTTGTTCTTAAAGCCTTTCAACTGATTGGAACAGGCCAACCTAGATTATCCAGGATGATCTCCTTTACATAAAGCCAACTAATAGTAGACATTAATCAGATCTAAAAAATACTTTCACAATAACACCTAGATTAATATTTTATTAGGTAAGTGGGCACTACAGCCTAGCCAAATTGAAACATAAAACTGACCATCACAGTAAATAACAGGGAAGGGGCAAGACGCTACTGTATTATAGCTCAGCCGAAATGAACTGGGGGAAATAATCTTGGGCATATTATCCAGTACTGGTGGGTTGACTGGTTCCTGTTTGAGGGTATTCATGCTACTTTGTCACAGCCCAGCACCATTGGTATATTTCTCCTTTCTAACGCTGCCTTAACACAACCTCCTCTCTTCTAGTGTATATCATGGGGCTCGAGCTTCATTCTTCCAATTCAATCTTGTGTTCTCTGAAGAAAAAATGCCCAAAGCAATTTTCACCTCATCACACACTGGTAATCATTTTATTTTTCTGATTATGTTTCCCTCTGTCTTTCAGCCCTTTGGTAAATTACGCAGGGACCCTTTATTCTCATTCTCTCTTTTTCTGTCTCTCTGTGTGTCTATGCTAAGTGCCAGCTGTCATTGCTTGGCAGATAATTACCATTTTACAAACAGTATTTAGGGAAATGACATCAGTTTCTGAATGTAGGGCTGTCATGGCTTATTCACGGGGCTTTCCTCTGCTAACCACCTTCTCTACGTGCAGGCTGGGTGAAATCAGTGGGGATTAAGGGGAGGGGACAAGGGAAGACCCCTCTGCTCCAAGCTTTTGGAGAACAATTGCATCCCATTTGTCACTGTTAGTCTGACAACCCTCATTTCACTCCTCCCGAATTCCCCCCTGCCGTATTCTGCTTTTTGTGGATAAATAAGTGAATGCTTGTATGAGTTCAATGGACTAGCTCCCCCTTTTGCAGTTTTTCTCGCTTGAGGAAGCTGGTGGGTAGAAAGGCAGAAGCAGCTGGTTTCTGTCCTGGATAATAGTATCAGTTGAGTGATGTGGGTCTCTCTCTTTTTTGATGTTCCTGATTGTTCCGTTGAGTGAAAAATATCCTAAAATATTATGAGGTACAAAATATGTTCCTTTAAACTCCTTAAATTAGTTCAGTAATCTGCTTCCCAGCAATGTTGGTTAAAGATGTTGTTAATAAGGTCAAGTAGATAGAAACAGGCTAAGAAAATGAGAAATACACGTATTAACTTAAGTTCGGGGGTCAATTGGTATCATGAGAAAAGCACTATATTTCAAGTTAGGTTATCTGCATTCTATTCTGGGCCCTTAGTTAAGAAAGAGAAGTCATTTGGCCTATCCGACCCTCAGTTTCCCACTGTAAGATAAAAATACTAACAACAACAACAACAAACTTTCTATGGTCAGGCACTGTTCCAAGTACAGATGTTCCTCAACTTACAATGGGACTATGTCCCCACAAACTCACCATGAGTTGAAAATACCGTTAGGTCAAAAATGCGTTTAATATACTGAAGGAGCTCAGGAAATTTCACCCCAAAATATGACTCCTTGGTATAAAGAGTATTTTGAATTATAGGCCCTTTGAGATCAAAAAGCATTGGAAGGGGCTTTCCCTCTATCTGCATAAAACTTACTGACAGATCAATATAACAATGGACTTCCCTTCCCCTCCCTGTTATCTCAATACATTGCAGGAAAGATCAAGAATGCAACCAGACCTGGACCAAATCATTTAAAACATAACACCTGTCTCTCAGGTTAATGTACAAGTCAATCTGTTTCCCCCATCCATTCATCCTCCCTAGCAACCCTAAACAAAATTACTTATACTCTTCATATCCCTCCCCTTTAAAAGGTGTATATAAAAATATCTGGATCCCACTGGGGTATTGAGTAATTACTCTATGATTCTCCCCATGCACATGGTAAATAAACCTTTCTCTTACTAATCTGCCTTAATTGTGAGTTGATCTTTCAGTGAACTTTCCAGGGAAAGTTCCCCTCACCCCAACAACACCTAACCTACCCAACATCATAGCTTAGCCTAGACTACCTTAAAAGTTCTCAGAACACTTACATTAGCCTACAGTTGAACAAAATCATTTGGAAACACAGTACACTGTAGAGTATCATTGTTTACCCTTGTGATCGTGTAGCTGGGAGCTGTGGCTCACAACTGCTGCCCAGCATTGCCAGAGAGTATCCCACTGCATATTGCCAGTTTGGGAAAAGATTAAAATTCAAAATTTGAAGTACAATTTCTACTGAATACATACTGCTTTTGCTCCATTGTAAACTTGAAAATTGTATGTCCAGCCATTGTAAGTTGGGGACCATCTATACTTTATTTAGGTTAATTACTTAGCCTGTCAATAACCTTATGTGTATATTTTATTTTCCATACTTTACTAACAAGAAAATGGAGACACAGAGAAGTTTAGTTACTTGTCTACTGGGTTAGATTTTAGACAGTCTAGTTCTGGGGTCTAGGCTCTTGGCTACAGTAGGGGATGACTAGCTCAGTGTTTTTAAGAAGCATAAGGAAAGTAGGAAAGGTGGTGGGAGTGGTATAAGAGATCTTGCATATGAGTCATCTGAGGAGACTTTAAAATTATGTAGCAATCCTGTTTCTCCCACCTGCATCTCTGTGATGCAGGTTCTTGTGTTCTTCCCCAAGTGAAGTATCACCAGGAGGGTAAGGCTACAGAATTTGAAGCTTACTCCTGCCAGGTTGGTCACCATTGTACTAGAGAGTTCCTGGCCCTTCAGAGACCTAAGGAAAATGATTCTATTGCTGGCAGCAAATTGGGCTGAATAGTTAATGCTTTGTAAAGTTGAATTACAATTTTTATTGAATCAGAGAAGTGATCTGAATGAACAAGTACTGTGAGTTCAAGCTTGTGGCAAGTCATTTGGTGCATTTTTACAGTAGGAAATCATAGTAGTTTCTGACTTACTAATTACCAATTTACCTACAAAGATCTCTTTAAGAACAGTCCCTTAGTTCATAAGCTGCAGCTCTGGTGGCCTGGTTCCTTCCTATCACAGCTGAAGATGCTCTTAACATTTTTAATTCTACTGGAATTCTGTATTCGCTTTCTTCCCCACCACGGCTTTGTCCTGTCTTCCTTCCTATTTCCTTTTTCTTCTGTTGCTCAATGGCCAGGATTGCAAACAAGGGTAGATGTGTTTCTGTCACCGAAGCTAGAACTGATAATGAGTTTGATATAAAATAAATATGATACACTGGGCTTTAAAGTTTATGATTCTAAATTATGGACATTATAACTTAGTCATGTGATATTAGGGTATTAACCAGGTTCTATGGGTAGAACTGCAACCCTAAGGAAGTCTATGATTTGGTGGACACAACACAGACCTGTGGACCTGGGAGACTTCCTTTTGAATGCAGACTCTGCCTATTTTTGGTCATATACCCTTGACTAAGTCACTTACTGTTAACTTCTCTCATCCATAACATGGAGCTAATAATTTCCATGCAGTATTGTTATGACAAAAATGGATAATATGCATAGATTGGGGCTCAGTGGATAGTAACCATTATTATCAACTGTTCTCTTATAAACTTATTAAGTACTTCTATAGGGAACTATAGAGCCACATTCCAAATAAACAACTTCTGCTCATGGTATTTGTAACAATTTTCCTACAAATTGGGAGTTATTTGTATGTCACTATAAAATATTACCCTTTAATTTTCTGAGTAAAAGATAAATGAAGCAAATAAATTTCTCTTGCCTTAGTGACTGAGGTAAATATAATGATTCAGAGTTTATATACATTCTACATAGAGATAATTCACATTTGACTTTCTGGTGGAGATTTGGTGAAACAACCACACTAGACATAAAAATAGACACACAGATGCATACACACACTGTGCTCATGCAAGACTGTCCCAGATGCTTCCATTGCTGACCTATCATAATGCAACCTTTCCCTCTTCTTGGTCTGAAGTTCTCATTTAACATCACTGTTCTATTAGACCAAAAAATAAAGAAAATGGCTCCACAACAAGCAAATAAACAAATCCTGTTAAATATCTTCTGGCATGTGGGACCTAGAAAGACAGGGGTAGCCCCAAAATAGGCTTTTCTAGACTTTTGCCATTAGCTCATGAACAGGTGTAGGTTTATCAGATTAGCTAGTTATATAGAGGCTGAAATGAGGGGCAGTAGAAAACCTGGGAACTGGACACTGACATAAAGAGCACCAGCACAGAAGACAAACCTCCTCCCTCACGCTTATGCCTGGGGTTGTGAGAGGGACTGTGAGCCTGAGCCCGCTGCTCTAGACATTCATTGCCCACTGATTCAAATGTTCTCTTTATAACTCTCATGTTATTAATATATGACTCAATAACAAAAGGTCGTAAGGTATTTTGGCTAAAAAATTCCCTCGGATAAAACAGGGTATCCATGTTCTGATGAAATATTTTATTGGGTAGATAGAGTTTTTACATTAATGCTGTGACTGTAGGGGGAAAATGAGATATAAAGTTATTATTTATTTATATTCCACTTTCTTCCAGAGAAGATTTAGAGTAAGAACTAAGGAAATTATCTGATTATGGGAGCAAAAGCAACAAAAAAGTAAATAATCCAAGTTTTATAAAAAGAAGCCTTATATTTATATGTGTGTGTGTATATATATACGCACACACAAACATCTCTCTATATATACGTATTTGTATTCTAAAAATTTTAATTTTGTATTGCATACACAAGTTTAGAGAAATAAAATTGGCTAAAGAGGAACTGCTAATGAGATAATAAATTATCCTCCGCTGTGATTTGAAGTAGATCAACTATTTAAAAAGTTGACAATGTTATGGTAGGCAGGGGTATGGGAGAAAAGTTGATCCTTTTTTCCTCTTTCTCTCAAGACCCGTGAACAACATGTCCTCACACTCTAGACCTGCCCTGCCCAGTACAGTAGCCACTTGCCACATGTGGCTACTGAGCTCTTGAGATGTGGCTAGTCCAGCTGAGATGTACTGTAAGTATAAATGCACACCTGATTTCTGGAACTTGGTATGAAAAAGGTCAACTATCTCATTAATATTTTTATTCATTATATATTAAAATAATATTTGATGTAGGTTAAATTAAGTAAAATGCATTTATGAAAATTAATTTACCAGTTTATTTTTATTTTTTTTAAATGTGGCTAGTAGGATATTCCAAATTACGTATGTGCCTCTCATTTGTTGCTTGTATTATATTTCTTTTGGAGAGCATTGGGCTAGACACGCAGGTCTATGCTTGGAAGGGTTGTGAGCAAGTCAGCAGCTGAAGAGGATCAGAACATCCCTGCTGTGGATTTGGTGGGGGACAGGCTTCTAGCTTGGTGGGAGAATGGAAAGGGATTTCTTCACAGTTATTACGCTAATCTAATTAGCTACACTTTCACCAGCTTCAGGACCCATCATTAGCTACATCAGGGAGACTGGAAGAAATGATGTAGAGCTTTGTCCCTTTCCCATCGCACTGGGCATATCCACAAAGGAGAAAGGAAAGTCCAGCAAATAATTCCACCTCCAGTTTCTGCTTCCTTCTTCGGGAGGATTTACGGTGCCTGACTATTATTATATTTGTTTGTTATTGTTGTCTTTTTCATTCTAAATGGGGGTTGCCCTTCCATTGGATCAGTATCCCCTCAAAGAAATTGTATCTGCTGAAAGGAAATAGTTCTCCCTTTGCATTTGGAACACAACTGCATTATTCAGTGAAGAAGCAAGATGGTTTATGTCCTGTACCAGATCTGCCCTCACATGCTGGCAAAGTCACTTAACCTCTGTCAGCCTCAGTTTCCTCATGTGTTCCAAACTCTAATATTTGATGATTCTGTGAAGCACACTGGAGCAGTTTTGTGCTTATTCATAACTTACTCTCTGCCTTGTTCGGTGCAAGAACCTATACGAAAGTTGCCCACCTACCTATCTTCTGCTTGTTCTATATCTTAAAAACACAAAGGCAGCGGGAGTCTAATTCACTCAGAGCTTTTATGGTTGAGGAAACATGTTTGGTGGTCTCTTGTTTGCTCCTAATCCCCATTCTCCAAACTGGGCCTAAACTGGTTGCTATGGTAACACAAGCTCTAGAAACTTGATATGTCTCCTTTAATATATCTTACTTTGAGATACCTATAAAAACAATATTTCTACAGGATGCCAGTGTCCAATTCATTTTAATTTAAGGCTGATGCCAGTTAGAAAAGAAAGATCCATCAAAATAACATTAAAAATATATATATATACACACACACACCCCCAAACCTTTAGGAAACAGGGCCCTAGATACAGTAAGGAGTAAGAAAGGAACAGCTATATTAGAGAGATACCTGCAGAGCTGTCAATCTGCAAGTGTTTGGCAGTGGGAAATTTTCTTGGCAAAGAGAAAAATCTCTGAGAGATTTAAAGATTCTATTGAAATTCACACTGCGAATTGCCATTACCCACAAAAGCCCCGTAAGCTGAGACAGTGAATGAACACAAGTCTCCCTAACTGGGCCAGCCTTGGCACCACTCTTCATATTCCAGCTGCCTCTGCTGTCAGCTGCTGAGCCCGTGGGATCATCAAAGGCCTGGGGAGAGGCAGGCAGAAGGTTTTCTCAGGGCCTTGTGAACTCCCGGCTGGGCTACAAACTAAGATGTTCACTCAATCAGATTCCCTCTGTGCTTAAAAAAAAAATCTGATTTCAAATTCACTTTAGGATTTAAAATCTATTATAAGTTCCAGTTGGGTTCTTTGCACACCTGAAATTCTCTTTCTTTAATCACCTTCCACCAGCATTCAAGTGCCACTGGTGGATTGACCAGCAAGATTGCTCTTTACAGTTAGCACCACCTGAGAGTGGCTTGCTTTTATTGTTTTCCTCATCAACTCTCTATTTTTGGCTCTCATCTGATTCCCTTCACATGTCTTTTGACACTAAATCTCTCGCTGGCCTTGACTTTTGTCTTTATACTCCTTATCTTGTTGTTCAAAGTATATGTGAAAGCACTAGATTGGGAGCCCAGAGATCTGGGTTCTATTTCTGGATTTGTTGCATTCTCTACCCATGACCTTGGAAAGGAGCGCTTTGTTCTTCTCTCCCTCTGATCAGGACTTGGTAAATAATAGTGTGATATCGTTGATTATATCACAGATGGCAATGAAATTGGGCAGGACTAGTTCTTTGCAGAGAGCCCCCTCAGCTTGGGATTAGGAGATCTGGTTACTCTTGCTAGCCCCAAACCTAAATGCAGATATGAAGCAGAAAAAGGAAGACATGGTAGCAGCTGAGGTAATTTAAGAATGAATATACAAACTTTACTACTACAACAATCGAGATTAAGTATAAGGCAGCATTATAAATGCAGATTATGTATATATAATAGATACTTTGTATAGCACTTATGTAGGATTATTTTATACATATATCATCTTGTTAATGTTTTGACAGTTATTATTAAAAGAAATTATTTAAAATATAGTCATATTTTAAAGCCTCTCATCTGCCTGGGGCAAGAGTTCTCTTAAAGAGGCTGAAGACCAACAAATATAATAATCTGTGATCCCAGGGAAAGGTGGATGTTATAATATCAAGGCTTTGTAGATCATTAGTCACTCAGTGAGATATTTCATGCAAACCTTTGAGCCATTCTGTATTACAAACTTATAAACAACACTCTATAGCTGCATATCAGGAATAACATCCTTGGGAACAGATATGCCTTACAGGTTATAGATTATGTCAAGGTATCTGTAGCCCACCTAACAGTTGCTACAGCAATTTCCAGCTACATCCCTCCATGAGAACATATTAAAGACACTCTAGAGACAATATTTTTTTCTGCCGTGCTTACTAGAGGGAAAGCAACATCCTGCTTGATACAAATGGCTCTGTGCAAAATCTCTTTCTTTTGAAGTCATTTTGAAAGTATAGGAGTTAAGTTTATGTGTATGACAGACCTAATTATTTCCTTTTGCACTGTGATTGTTGAAGCATCTTATTTTCGAAATAGATACTTCTCTAAACAGTTGTCTGTAAAGTGAATTTTGAAAATTCTGTATATGAAATATTATTTTTCCCATTATGTATCATTTAAATTAAGTTTAATTCAGCAAACATTTTTCTGAGGGCCTATTATATGCCCGGCACTGCACTGAATGTATGGGCTTTGGAGATGAATGAGATGCAGCTGTTGCCTTCAAGAAGCTCGTAATCTAGCTAGAGAATCAGACCTCTCAGAAATTAATTCTGGCAGAATACTGTGCATGCCACTATGGTCGTAGGAAAAAATATTACAGAAGCAAAAAGGAGAGAGTAATTAATTCTACTTGGATGGGGCAGAGGAACCTTCACAGAAATGAAATTGGAGCTAGGCTTTGAAGAATATTGAAAGGTTTTTCCAAGAGTGAAGACTAGGAGGAGCGCAGTCCAGGCAAAAAGAATGCTGAGCAGAAGGGATGAAAGGCACAAAGATAAGTTGCAGGAAATGTTCATAGAATGGAACAAAGAAAGAAGGAAAGAAAAATATAAAGAAAGAAAGGGAGAGAGAGAAAGAATGAGAGAAAGACAGAAGACAAAAGAAAATGAAAAGTGCCTCACTATATGGTAGGATAGCAGGATAGTGGAAGAACAGTAAGTGGCCGTATTCTGAGCACATTTGTCTGTGCCCTTTTAAGACAGAAGATGTCACATTAGATTGTTTTTACAAATGTAACTCTGATGGCCTATGGAAAATGCACCAGAGTGAAGAGATTGAAACCAGAGAAACTAACTTGTAGATATGGTATGAATCTGAGCTAAGGGAATGCAGTGGGGATGAAGACAGGAGAAAGAAAGGCAAGAGACATTTTAGAAGCAGCGTGGAGAGGCCCTGCTGACTGGTGGGTGTGTAAAGGAGAGATCAGGCAGAGTGAATTGTCCAAGATTACCTGATTTGAATGACTAGGTGGATGAAGGTGCTTTTCACAGAAATTTAAAGCACGTGAGGAGGGGAATATTCAGAGAGAAAACACATTTAATTTAGCTGTGGATAATTTTGGTTTGAGATGTTTACAAAACATCCAACTAAGAAGTCCAGTAGGAAGGTGTGGAATTCATGAGAAAGGTCAGGGCCAGAGGCACAAATCTGAACATCGTCAGCATATAGGTGAGAATTGCAACTCTAGTAGCAAATGGCATTACCGAGGATGACTTCTCCTAAGTAAAAAGAGATAAGGACTCCCAGAACTCTGGTGTGTGCTGGTCTTTAAGGGTCAGGTAGAGGAAGAGGAGGAGAGAATATGATTTAAAACAGGAGTCAAGAATGTAGAAGAAAAGCTCAGAAAAAGTGTGATGATCATTGAAGCCAGTTAAGGAG
Organism: Daubentonia madagascariensis; assembly: GCA_023783475.1. Lineage (NCBI taxonomy): Eukaryota > Metazoa > Chordata > Mammalia > Primates > Daubentoniidae > Daubentonia > Daubentonia madagascariensis. Next base: position 15,063,494 of record JAKFHU010001631.1, on the reverse strand, counting down.
AACATATCACAAAACTAGAATGCAAAGGCAGTGGGGTTTGTTTTTTATTTTGTTGTGTCAGCTTAGATAACCAAAGCAGTGCAAATTCAGGGGAGGGGAGTGGCTCGGAGGCAGCCAGACCTATTTTCTATTTCTCTATCTACCACTTATTCACTGTGGGATCTTGGAAAATGGCATAACCTTTCTGGGTCTTGGTCCCCTCATCTGTAAAGAAGGGTTTGCATGGAGATGAATTTTAAGTATATATATAAAGTACAAGGAAAATGTGGCATACAGAGGAGGCAGTTTACAAATGGTAGCTCCTTCTGGTACCAGGCAAACACAGGTCATGGTGAGATGCAGGTGAGTCTGAGAATCTTGGTCAGGAAGTACTGCAGCAAGAATCCTGGTGAGGGAGGCTTAAATCTCTTGGACCTTCAGGAAAAGGTAGTAAGGTGGAAAGGCTGCTGCTTTTGCTCATGGATGCAGAGGGTGCCCTCTGTGGTCAGTCTGTATCCCAGAGACTGGGATATTTATTTGTTGACTGTGTGAGCTAGAGTACATGGGTATGTCAACACCTGTAGAAGGTGTTGAAATGAGGGAAGTCAGCAGGTATGATTGAAACCGAGAGCTTAGTATTGGGCTAGGTAATGGGGACACAGTGAAGTTAAGGCTAGATTCTGCCCTTGAAGAACTTAGGAGCTAGTGTGAGAAAAGATGTGCCTACAGACAATAATTAGGAAATTACACCAGACTCAACATTTAGATGTTATAGGGAATTAGGAATGCGGAGTAGGTGGATGAGATAGACTGAAGGCTACCTTAGGCTTGAGAAAGCAGATTTCTAAAAGTTCAGAAGATATAAGAAAAGGTAGGTGTATCTCTAAATCAGAGACACTAAAATGGGAGACAAAATGGAAGAGTCTAAAATCCATACTCTATCACTATGATCACAAATTCCCAGTGAAGCAGAAAATGAAAGCATTAAAAAAAACCAGCAGATCACCTTTTCAAATGCACTACCTCCAGTTTACCTGGTGTCGCCTTTCTGTGTCCTGATACTAAGGTCAAGCTGCCTCAGGTTCTTCCTCTCTACAAAGATTCAGAGGCATTGAGCCACCTACAGATCTGAAGTGTGCCTGAGTGGGTGCAGCAGAGGTAGAAGATCAGTGTGTCACAGTGCACTGCACGGCACTTGGGAACAGGCAGGACATCACATAAAATGGGAAGAGGCCTCTAGTCATGCCAATAGGTGCTCAGGCCCACTGAAAGCAGAATGCCAGGCAAGCCACATTGAGCATCTCCCACAGCAAGTCATCCACAGCATCCTGAGGTCACCTGAGGGTAAATTTAGTCCCCATCCTATAACACAAATACCTGAGGGCCAAATACCAAGGATGTATGAGCTCTATGAGGATAAGCAAATATAGGTGCCCCCAGAGGGATGAAAATGAGGTGACGGAGCAAGCAATAGTTTGAATCCTTTCTTCACAACATCCTAATTTTGCTTCTTTAGAAAAATCTGTCCACTTCTGCAAGGCTCAGTTTCTTCATTATGCCTATTCATATGTAAGACATCCTCATGAGATTTATGTAAGGATTCTGTGAAATAAAATATTTGAAGGTGCCTAGCACAGAGCCTGGCATATGGTGTTGCTTAATAAATATTAATTGACTCTTTTTCTGAAATAACTCTTCCAAGATCTTGCTGTGCTGACATTTGCTGTTGGTCTCATGTGTCTATCTAAATGCCAATGAATCCGAAATTTCAATCCCAAGCCTAGACTTCTTTCTAAAGTCCAGATTTATATATGATACTGCCTACTTAATGTCACTGCTGGGTGGTCTTAATACATAACTCAAACTTAAAATATCAAAACCTGCACTCCTATCCACCCTGCCCCCCACCAAACCTTCTCATTCCTTATGTCTTCCCACCTTAGTTGGTGGCAAATCCATCCTTCCACTTGTATAGGCCTAAAGTCTGAGGGTGACCTGACTCCTTTCTTCCCCTCACACCCTACCTGTGAGAGAATCTGCCATATCTTGTGGCTCTTCCTTCAAAGTATATCCAGAAGTTGGCCACCTCTCTCTACCTTTACTGCTACCACCCTTATCTGAGCTACTATGAACACTAGTCTGTAGTACTTCAAGGGCTTCCTAACAGGGTTCTTGCTTTCACTCTTGGTCCCCTATAGTTATTCTCAACAGAGCAGTCAGAGTGATCCAATGAAACAAGTAAGAATATGAATTAATTATTTCAGGTCATCATGCAAGCTCATAAATGTGTGCTCTACTCACTGTTTTTTTTTTTTAAGTGAAGATCATCAAGAATAAGTGAACAGAGAGATAGATGGAAAATAAAAGCAGGATAGCAGTATAGGTGAGAAGATCTGAGGAAAGGAGCAACATAATTACAATTGAATGCTGCATAAAATTAAGGGACAAGAAGGCTAAGAAGGGATCAGTGAATTTAGCTACTATGAAGTTAACCAGTGACATTGAAGAACGCAATCTCAATGGAGAACTGAACAGACACCAAGCTTATGAAGGTTTACAGAGTATGTGACCAGAAATGAAAGGAGAGCTGTTGGTAAATTGTCTAGTTCGGTGGTAAAGGGAATGGCAGAGAAGAGATGGCAGTTCAAGCACACACTGAATGAGCTGGATTGCCAATCATCATTTAAAACAATGCACAAATTAGCTTCATCAGAAATCATCACACCTCAAGACTCAAGCTCAAAATGTGCCAGGAAGTCAGGATTCTCTAACTTTTGCCTCCTACCCTAAGTTCCAGAGCATTTTATCCCTGATTCATTCTGTTTTCTTTTTATGTTTTTATGCCTTAGTAGGACTGTCTGTATGTGGTTCATTTTGTCCCCAAAATTACCTTGGTTCCATTTTGTGCAGCCTATATACAGCTTGAGTATCCCTTATCCAGAATGCTCAGGACCAGTAGTATTTCAGATTTGGGATTTTTTTTCAAATTTTGGAATATTTGCATTATATTTAAAAACCCCTAATCCAAAAATCTGAAATCCAAAATGCTCCAATGATCAATTCCTTTGGATGTCATGTCAGCACACAAAAAGTTTGAGATTTTGTAGCATTTTTGACTTTTGAATTTTAGGATTAGGGGTGTTCAGTCTGTATTAGGTCCACCCACCATGCCTCACTCCATCCCACCCCTCAACATATAACTAGCTCAGGCACCCAAGACCTCAGCCCTTGTCCAGTGCCTTAGACTCCTGCTAGTGGGAGAATTCAGTTGGATGGGAGTTAAAAGTATTATTTATATTTTATCTTTTGAGATAAGTGCAGCCTGCAGGCAGAAGGAAGTAGCTGGCAGAACCAGAGAGAATGAAGATGCAAGGGAGAAAGTTACCAACAGAAGGTGACAGAGGAAGTAGGAATTGGATCAGGAACTTAGGTGGAAACTGAATATGTTTCCCAGGGGAGAAATTCAGTGCATTTCAGCATTATTGCTTGAGCTTCTGCAGGGAGGGTAGCTCGTAATGACCCTCTGGTCAAATCTCTAGGGTCCTTCCTTCCAGCCACCAGACCACTTCTTCAGGACCATACACCCCCTGCTTTGACTTCTCTTCTCTTTCACTTTGTCTGCTCCTTCCAAATCCCTGACTAAAGCCTGCCTGGCTGGGCTGTGGCTCAGCTTGTTCTTCTAATTGGAAGCAGGAGGCTACCAAAGTCTCAGGTTCAGCAACACACAGGTTTCTTGCAGTTTCTGTTTGTCATGCCATTAGTGGCAGCTTCAAGCTGAGGTAAAGGCATTTCAGAGTCACTGTTTCTTTCCTAAAAATACTTTAAACCTGGGCAGGGGTGGGATTATGATATCTTTTTCCATACCCCCAAGCCACAGACTCCTTTTTACATAAACTGAGCTTCAGACAAAGAAAACTAAACAGTGAACAACAATAACTTCCCTTGGCTGCTATTCCTGGACCATTTTATTGCCAGGACATTATCTAAAGCATTTCGTGATTATGAAATACCTTTTATGTTGAAAATCCTTTTTCATTTTTCTCTTCCTTCATTAACTGCTTGTTGCTGCCAATATAATTTTATTCTGGACACACTTCTACAAAAGACACTTGAGTTCCCTCGTCCTCTCTTCTCAATGAGCACTTCCAGTAAATGCCATAATTAAAATGCACAAATTAGCTTCAACAGAAATCATCACATCTCAAGACTCAAGTTCAAAGGTGCCATGCTTTGAGAATTAGAAATTGTTTTTCTTACTGTTCTGCATTTCTCAATCATATTTTTTTTTCTTTTTCTTTTTTTTTAATTTATTTTTTTAATTCCAGAATATCATGGGGGTACAACACTTTGGCCATACACATTGCAATCAATCATATTTTTTATGTGAATTATAGTTTACACCAATATAGAAGCCTCCGTGACCATGTGGTAAGCAATTGTGAATGAGGTCAACTTTTTTTTTTTTTTAGCATCCCCATGATACTTTATGTATGGTAAATTTCCATTAATTAGATTGAATGCTTGTTTCACCCTTAGTAAATATCTACTTCTCCTGGAAATCCCCTCAAGTCATTAGCTGTCCCATTGATAAAGTCTAGTGACCCTAGGCATGCAACTACTTATCTTTTCTCTGCTCTGCTGTGCTTAAATGCATACAGAAGCCTTACTAATGTCATTGACAAAGGTGCCCCATATGACTAAGTTCTTCATTAGCTACATGTGATTGGACATTTGTTGCTATCTTTTGAGAGGCAATGCTATTGCCATTAAACCTCAGTGCAAAATTGAATCAATATAAACTCTGCATTTGCTGAATTTATAGTTCCAATTGTGTGTGTGTGTGATAATAAAGACATTCAGCTGTTGGAAATGCTGTAGACTCTTGATTCTGTTCTCATAGTTGTGACGTGGATGATTACTGGCAGAGATTCATTTTTTATCTTCTCTGTGAAAATGTAATGGGGGAAGAATGATTTTATGAAGATATGCTATGGAATAAATGCAGGAAATATCAAAGGCAATTAAGGCAACAGGATTTGTACAAGGTGTGGCAAGATGAAGAGTGGGAGATGGGTGGAGATTCTGCAGAAATAGCCACAGAACTCTTACATTGAGCCAAGATGACTCAGATATGGTGCTTCTGGGTGGTTAAGAGATTTTCCTTTCATAAAATGCCCCAAATATCATAAATACTTAGAGAAAATATTTTAGTCTGGCAAAGGTATTTCTTCCATTTCATTAATCCAGAGCTCTAGTTGAAAGTTTGTGACCATAACATTTAAAAAAATCATTTGTTTAGAAAATTAGTACTGTAAGCAAGTTTATCAGGGGAACTTTTATAAATTACTCAAGGAAAAGGATTTTAAGGACTTAACTATATTCATGATATGGAAATTCAACTCCTGATTATAAACTAGTCTTCCCTATACAATAAACCAAAATCAAGCAAGATCTGTAATTTGAAAACATTTTGATAATCATTAGTTGAATTATTATGAGTTCTTATAGACCAAAGCTGCCTTTCATTTTTAAGGACATACCTAATTTAGACATTAACTGATTTTGATAAGCTATCCCTCCTGAAGTCGAATTCATGATTCTTAACTTTTTTTCCCATTATAATGAACAACTTAATTATCAATTAATATTTATCAATTCCACTAATATCCATGTCATTGCTCATTTATTTACCAAAGAGAACTTGATATGGCTTATCACAATTAAAACTGATTTCAGAGTATTTACAGATATTAATTAAAGGCTCTTAATTGGTGTTGAGTGTTAAAACTTTATATTTTTTTAAATGTGGTTGCACTTGGAAGGAGTTGCATTTGTGGCTTTTCCCTAACCCTCTGGTATTTAAAAATAGGATATTAATTTTTAAAACATTTATATATCTGTGCTATATTCAGCTATAAAGCATCCTCTCTCTCTCTCTCTCTCTCTCTGTCTCTCTCTCTGTCTCTCTTTCTCTCTAGATAGATAGATAGATCTATAAAGATATATTCTAGGGCTCTTTCGCCAGATATCTAAATTTAAAAATGTTATTTTAACTAGATTGGGTTATATTCACACAATAGTATACTCTGTAGCAATGAGAACAATCTATAACTACATGCAGTAATATGAATAAGTCATGCAACATAATATTGAACAAAAGAAACCAGGTTCCATTTATTTTAAGTGCATAAAAGAAAAAAATAATCTATGATGATAGAAGTCAGAAGAGGAGAATAATGACAGGAAGAAAACATGAGGGGGCCTTCTGAGTGATGATAAGTTCTGTTTCCAGATCGGTGCTATTTACATAGATTTGTTAAATTTGTGAGAATGCATCAAGTGGTACAATTATCATCTTTGCACTTTTGTGTATATTATGCTTCAATAAAAACATTTAAAATGTAATGTTATTACAAATATAAATATTTCTGATCTTTCAGCCTCAGTCTGCTCCCTCAGAACTTTATTCAGTTGCCACTGGGAACCAGCAAAATAAGAAATAGAATACAGCTTTTCAATTCCCCTTTTTTCATGTGTCTGGAGACTTGCTAGAGAAAATAGTTTATACATCTAATAGATATTGTGAAGCAAAAATAGAAATGTATTCCAATTGTCTCTTTTCTTGCTATCAAATTTTGATTATTTTGACCTCTGTCATCTGAAATGAGGTTATATCCCCTCAAATGTGCGTCTTTTCTATTAAAATATATTCACTAAGAAAAATGTAATTATCAGATGTAATTAATATTTCCTCATTACTTTTGAAGAATTGAGATAGTTCATTGGTTTGAAAAGAAAAAAATAACTTGAATAAATATAATTAATGTAGTTATATATACATAAGCTTACGATTTACAACCATATCTCATATGCCTATAACCTGTTATATATCAAACGTGGTTTTGACCTAATTCCAGCCTTGGTTTGGTATTTGTTTTTAATCCCTAGCATCATAAATTATTCTTTTACATGACCACATTTATTGAGTACTCTTTACTTAGGGGAAAAGGCTGGGTTGGACAGTTTAAAGACAAAAGTCTTAATTTAGAATTAGACCAAGGACTATGGAGCGAATACTTGCCACACTACAAACTTCTCATGCATATCTCTGTGCCCATGTCCTATCTCTGAGAGCACCTTTAAAGAAAGGCCTAGCTAAATTTGTTAAATAAGTGCATTCAAAGAGAGATTTACTAGTTGCTCCTGGTTGCTACCCTCCCAAGTTACTTTAAATCTCAAACAGGACACAGAATATCAAACAGATGATTTTCTACGGATTCCTCACTCTCAACTGTGCTAACTCAGGAGGTGCTACACTAGTCAGTTAGCTCAGAGAGGCTGTTTCCCAACCAGATTTGCTCCCAATTATGACTACAGGGTCTTTATTCAAGCTTCTATGTATATTTCCTCCTATGCTTAGGGAGGATCAAGTTAGAAACCAGCAAATAGTCTATAGTCACTAAATCCATCTATAATCACTACATGCAAAAAACCCACACCTAGGATCACTTCAAGATTTGGAATACCTTATTGTCTATGGTAGTGCATTCATTTCTTTGATTGGTTGGTTTTGCATAAAGTAATAATCTCAAAAAAATAAATATTACCAACAAATAAGACAAATAAAAATAAAATTATAAATAATTATAAAAGTATTATGGTTTAGTTAAATGGTAGTTATTTAGAAGCAATGGAGTCTACATCAGAATCGTATTTCCAGATACAGACCTGCAATCTTATGAATACAGGAAGATGTCTTGTTGAAAAAAAACAGTTCCTACTACTTTCAAATATATTGATATTGCAGGGTTGGGGTTTTATCTTTTTTCTTTTTTTTTTTTTTTGCTTTATATTTGTTATTAAATTTTATCCATTATCCTCATCAAAATAAATAAATGTCCATAAGACACATAACAGCTCAATTTCACAAATTGCAGGCATTGAGGTCTATCATTTGTCTTAAACTTTCAGTTATTCAATGATCTTGCATTTACAAAGGTCTATAATTATGCCCCATGCAAGATTCTGACAGAATTTAAGTATTTTCTTTTATGCAAGTGAATCTTCATACTGTTTGAATCAACTGTGTTATCAATATCTGAAATAAAAGCAAAAATGAAAAAAATCAAGGGAGGAAAAGACAATTGTTTATGAAATTATTTTATTGCTTCCTTGTTAGTTTATTGTCTAGGCCAGCCTCAGAAAGGATTTTAAAGTAGGTCCAGCCTCCTTAAGGTCTGATTCTTCTGTAATTATGCAGCCTACATCCTTGGTTCTAGGTTGACCCCCACTTATTAAGACACAGGCAATACTCCATGTTTCCAACATGTCTTGATTTATAAAACCACTGTATGGTGTGAGAAGTTAATAAAGAAATATATGTGTCAATTAAAAAATAAAATTAAAAAAACTTAATAAACGTGATAGCTATTGAGGAGCTACCTCAAAACATCTTCCTAATGAGTATCTTAATGTGGCTTTATGATTCCAATGGTTTGAAGAAGTAACTTTAAAAAAAGGTTTAGGTACCATAGTGCCTAATAGGAGAATGTTTTTAATGCAGGAACCTTTTCAGGCAACTCAGATCCAGCATGGAGGTAGCTGGTTTCTGCCAATGGCTAGAGCCAATCCAGTTTATTAAAAATTTAATCCTGATTCTATTCATCATCATTAACTCCAGCAATTGGCCAGCATATTTAAATGAAGCAAATTTGGAAGATTTAGGAAGCAACTAGCAGTTCTTTAAAACGTTGAGAATAATATTCATAGTTAAAGGAAATTTGTGTCAACCCAATTTAAAGAGAATAAAAATGTCATAAATTATATCATTTTATAAAAAGTATTTTGTGTCATCTCCAACCCAAAGACTTGCCGTGGCTTAATGGGTAAAATAAATTAAGACTTATCATCAATAAATGAAAGCATTATCTCAATCACTTAAATGAGTCCCTCACACAAATTGAGATTTCAATGAGACCCCATTTTTAAGAACAGAAAGTAGACTTTTTAAGTATTCCCCCTTGAAATATTTTTGACATGTATTCTGGATGAACTGATTGCTGGACTGATGCTTGTGTGTGAAGAGTGGCGTATGTCTCACATGTTTATTTCTCTGAGATTTCCATTTTGACTTTCTCTCTTACGCTGGTTAATGAGTACTTAAAATAAAGTGGTACCCATTTTGCTTTATTACTTTAATTTCTTTAAAAGTGAGTTCTGTACCTTCTCTATTTCCAGTTCAAAGACAGCATAGAGTCTTAATAAACTTCAAATGTATTTGGATAGCTAGTAAATTTAATTATCTCATCAACTTAAAAAATAGCAAGTAAAAAGTAAGTGATCTTGAGAATAATTAACAGGGCAATGATGGGAAAGGAGAGAATTACACAGAATAAATGGCAGTACCCTTTTTTTCTGTCAAAATTTTCATTGAGAAAATGTAATTATTATTTTTGCCTTTGTTACTCATAGCTTAAAATGAACTCTACATATACAGTACAATTTATCTTAGCAGATGAAAATAATTTATAAGTGTAACATTACTCTATCTGTCCTTTTTATATTTTAGTAAACTAGAAAGCAAATGTTTGCAGCTAGAGTTTGCATAGAGAGAAACTAGAGTCAAAGATTGGTGCAGAGTAGTTTAGTGATGCCCAGGAAATAATTAATATGGAAGCAATAGTACAACCTTAAATGAGATCAATAGTGAACCTAAAGATACAATTTTATCTTTGTACAAATGCCTATGGTTTATTCCAAAATATGTTAATGTGGTAAATTAGAAAGTATATGTATTTTAGTTATCTAATGCATTATTGTTCTCAGCATATTCTTACCATAAGCCTTCAGTGACATACTAAGAGTGGGAGGTTGGGAGTTTCTGCCTCTGAGAACAGTATTTTATCACTGGCTTTCTTTAGAATTGCCAAGTGCGTGGTTATAATAAAAAATTGACCAACTTTTAGTTAATTTTATTATTGTTTTAAAATTCTTTACAAATAACCCTCTTATTACCTGCACCTGGGGGTGAGGGATCCCACTCTGTAGCTTGGCCCATCATGGACAGAAGCAGACAGAGGCCCTGTGTAAACCTGTGAGAAAGGCAATATCTGTATTTTACAGATGACTGCACTAAGGTAGAAAATGTTAATTTTTACAACATCTTGTAATTTGTAAGTGGTGACAGCAAACAATTTGATTTCACACCCCACTCCTAAGTGCCACCTTCTACTGTCTACATAAATGTGTATGAACTCACACTGGGTGTAGCATATTCAGCTAGTGTTAGTCTTATTTTCTATTTTCCTTCTGAATTGATATTGTTTTAGAATTATACCCAAATCTCAAAGGGACATTACAAATCATAGTGCATTAATATAAGTTGATTCATTTGGTTTAGCTGATTCTCTCATTCTTATGTTACATTTTTTAACATCAGTTAATGAGATCCCTAATACCTTTCCATGGACTTGTGTTTTCTATCACCAATTCATTAGTATAGTAAGTTGAGTAGGATATACACTGAATCAGGGTCATATAATCAAGCTCTTTGGTCAGATGAGGTCAGATTGTCTTAAGCAAGTACTTCAGTGATACCAACAAGTAGGCATTTTATTGGGCAGAGAATTGCCATTAACTTGCGAGGCCTGTCAACTTGTCTTACAAATCAGGCTTTAGGGCACATACAGGGGAAGGAAAATGGTTTGTTTGTGCTTCTGATATATAGTAATTACACAGGTGTATTCAACTATAATCTGAGTCTTTTCATTACTTGTACAGCCATTACTGCAAGTGGAGGGACTATTGCTGAGGAGGTTTTGTGACAGGCTCAGTTTAGTGAGGTATAAATCTAATACTGGAGCAATTATCTTAGATTCGTGTATACTAAAGGAAAGGCAGGATTTTAAGAATTGTCATTTTCCATTATAAACTTGGTTTCTGTCAAATTGTATGTCTGCTACCATGTACCACTTCAGATCATTTCAGCTGCTATTTTCATGGTTTCATTATCATCATCATCATCATCAATGACATTAATATCCTTTCTATATTCTTTAAACTTGTTTCTAATTTTTCTAATATTAGGAGATATCTTAAAATGTCTTAAAAATCTAAAATTAAAAAATATATATGCTTTACATAAAAGATTTAAGTTCCTGATCTAATTGGTTATGAGGATACTGAGGTGGTAAAAATGTTAGAAATTGCTATTCAAATGAATATTAATTCATGCATTTAACATTTATTGAGCACTTCCTGTGAACCAATAATGTATTAGGTATTACAGATACAGAGTCAAAGATAGAATCTTTTCACAGAGCTCACAGAGAGTGAAGTAGAGAGCAATCAGTGTGCAGAAATTAAATATGGTATGGTAAGTGCTATTAATAGGGGCAAGCAGCAGAAAGTTTCCTGGATACTAAGAATGAATTCAAAGCACCTTGGGTTATCTTTTGATGCAACCAAGGGAGAAGAAAAAAGTTGATTCACATTTGTCCATTTGGTATGTTCTCGTGGTTTTCTTGCTACGAAGGGCAGAGTACAGGATCCATATAGCCTTATCTACAACTAAGTCTACGGCATAGGTGAGCATGGAAACTTCTACCATATTCCACTCAAAACTCCTACTGATGCACTAAAGATCACTCAAGGTAATGAACTTACCTGCTTTCAGTTGTTTAGAAGCTGAATCCTGGCAGAAAGGAGCATAAAAGTACAGTGGAATTGGAACAGGAATATTAGCTAAAGAGAGAGGAGGCAATGATAGTATCCAGTGGTCTGGCAATGCCACTGGAAGAGCAAATGCTGTCCAGTATCGCTAGTTTCTACACCCATATTTCTTTCCTTCTCTGCAGAAAGAGTGGCCAGGACCTTTTCCTATAGCAACCTATGAGTTGAGAAATGGAGAGACTTTTCATTTCACATATATACCACTAGGATAGGTATTCATTTGTGGGTTTTTTTCCCCCTAAATGACATTTGCTTCTTGTTTTCAGATGGTACTTAAAATCATCTTTACATGTGGGGTAGAAACTATGCAACATGTGGAGCCAGGGGTCTGAGACCATTAATGGTTGTCATCGTTGCTGCCCTAAGCACTTTTTATTGTTGACAGTGTGTTTCTCCTTTCAAATTTTATCCCATCAGCAGGGCTTGTCCTGGGATTATTCATGGTGAAGACTATTTGTATAGCCCATTTCTACTCCAATATCAACACTTTGGCACAGAAATAAGCCATCTAAAAGCATATTATCTTAATGATTAGAAACCTAGCTAATTTTAAATATCTAAATATGTTTTGTTAATAATTTGGATGTCCCAAAGTTGGTTTTTGATTGTCTATTGTCTGTTTTTTTAAACCATTTGTACCCAGTTTATATCTTTTCCAGACTTTATGGACACCTTTTCCTTCTATTTCTTTACTACCAGTATAATAAAAGAGATAAGAAAAATGAGATTTCATCCTGGCCCTCAATGCCAAACATGATCAGTTTCTAAAATGATCCAGATGTTCTAATGATGTTTCACTGTCCATTTCCACCTGGATTATAAGCATAGATCAGATTTTATGCCTCGAGTCTAGGTTTCATTACCTTACTTTAACTTAAATTTCTTGACATTTTATTATATGAAGTATTATTATTTTTGTCACCACAGTTCCATTTCACAGTATTGGGGTTCTAAACAACTAGCAGAAAGGAGATATATCTCCTTGAAAGTAGGCCATAAATAGGTTTGTGTTCATGGTGAACTATTATAAAAAGCAATTGTATAGATATATGGCCTATATTGCTATCGTCATGGTGTAGGCAGTCCTCCTAATCTTCAATTTGAAATGATTTTTTCTTTTCTTAATCCTAAGTCTGCTGACATCAGTCTCATATAATATCTTCCTTCCTAATACTGAGCATTGATTTTCTTACATTTTTAATTGAATGCTAAGTCAACGTCATTTTGCAGTAGGTGATATATATACCACATGGAAGATTTGCATGTTACGTATCTAGTGGATATTACTGCTTTGGCCACGCGGCTGTTACAGAGATACAGTCATTCATAGGCTACCATTAGAGAATGTCTTGTGAACTAACCAGGGGTGTCAGAGTAAGAAACCACACAGGGACTCCAAAAATACAGGTCACTTCAGACCACAATGTGAATGTATAAGTGAGACGAATTTCCTGCTTTTTTTTTCCCAGCCACTGCTGAATATTGATTTCTTCGCCCTGCAGCTCTTACCTATATCCTCCGATTTCCCCACAGCTTCTAACAACCTCCGATGTTAAAGGGGGGAAAGTACATTTGTATTTATGTGAGGATGAATGTGCCTACATGCGTTGTATAGAAATATGTAGAGTTTTAATATTCATAGTAGTACACAGAGAGACATTTGCATATTCCTTGCTACAGCCTCTGCGAAACACTCTCGCTTACTTCAAAACCTAGCTGATGTAGCTCAGTGTGCCTTATCATGTTGTAAGAATCTCAGCACGTTGTTGGGAAATATCTGTTTAAAATGTTTTCTTTCTAGAGGGACTGATATACAGTTCTTTTTGGCCATTCCATCTGATGCCATTCTTTCAAATTATCCCAGCAGCACCCATTGGGTCAATGTAGGCCCATGGATGAGTGCTGGAAAATAATTGTAATTTTACCATATTCTCCTAATAGTGTACACCCTCAGGCCAAGTGGTAAAATACCACCTCCGCCAGCTTCAACATCCATCATGGTAATGAGCTACAAAATCAATCTGTAATTGACAAAAGCATTTTTAATCAAAGTATGAAGCATTTAGAGTCTCCAGATACTGCCTTTTTGTCTTACGTCAGTATTTACCTTACAGCAGGATGGGAGATATTTTATTTTGTTCAAGAGCATGAGTTATTTCTGCAAAGGAACAAAGACATGTTTTTCAGAAACTCTTCTCATATCCACCTCTCTCTCCCCCCAGCAAAAGGAAGATGGCATAATCTCTGAGTTCTGTCGTAAAACATCAAGTCGGGAAAATCATGCTTTACTATTTTAGGGGGAAGAAGGGTTTTGTTTTTGTGAATGATTCTGCTGATGCTTTCTACCAGTTGCCTCTAACCAAATTACTACTCTTTAACTTAAACTACTATCGTATATGCAGAAACTATAATTCAAATGGCTACTGTTTTTTGTCCCCACCTCCTGGTTGCTAAGATCTGTTTTTAGGAATTTATAGACATCACAAAACATTCCTCATAGTAGTACTGTTTTTTGTTGGTCAAGTTAAACTCCCCAAAACATAATGGTATGTGGGCATTTTAGATAACTACCCATGAAAATTTTAATATGTTTCCAAGTAGTGGTAATTATAGCCAAAGGCAACATATTTATGGGTACATGCAATGATTTTCTGGGCATGAGTTCTTATGTTTTTATGGGATGTGTTCCAAATATTTAGTATCAACTCTTCAGTTTGGGGACCACTTTAGTATCATCTGTTAGAAAGCAAGGTTCTTGGATACTGAGCCATGGCATCCAAGATACCCAGCATCTTCTGGATGCTTTGCCCTTAGTATTTATATGTGTAAGAGAAGCTACTGACTATCTGGAACAGAGAATAGAGTATTTTCAAGGAAAATTGTCCAGAGGTTGTAAGAATAACTGAACCACAGTTTGTATAGTCTGATGTTCTCATGTGTGAATTTTATGGTTAAGTGTGTGTATATGTGTGTTTGTTTTGTAAGTCTGAGCTGATTTTGCATATATCAACTTAAAATTTTGCATATCTTATTTAAATGATTTTAACATTTCTAGACTCTTATTAACTATTTTAAACATGTCTTTACTGCTCATTTGTTTAGAATATGTTACCTCTATGTAAATTAATGAATATTGCTGATGCAATATTTTAGGAGTGCTTACTCAAAGTCAAGCACTATGCTTAGTACATTATGTCTATCTTCAGATATAATTTTCTTGGTAATCCATGAGCTAGATTCTACCCTTGCTCCCACTTTATAGGTGTAGAAATTGAGTGTTAGAGAAGTTATATAATTTGTCCAAAGTCACATAGCTTATAAGTAGTGGAAATATGATTGAACACAGGCTGCCATCTGACTCCAAGGCCCAGACTCTTAATCTCCTACGTTAACGGAGGACTAGCACGTGTATCAGCTCTTATTATTCATCACATTATACCTTTTTACTGGCTTCAAGCAAGCCCATTCTCAGTTGTACGTTTTCTTGACTTTTATCCATAAAAACACTACCCATTTTACTTAAACTTGTTTATTAGAAGATCAACAAATAAACCATTTTACAGTCTTGGTGTTAGTTGGGTTTTGCAATCAAGCAAGTAAATATTAATTATTAAAATTGAAACTATGTTGTCAATGCAAGTATACTAATGGTGTTACTTTGGATCTCTTGATGACCTTGCCTAAAAGAGAAATCACATTAAAGAAAAATCACATTAGACCAATAAAGCTTAACATTTCCTTGGAAAGAGCAGCAGTTAAAGGCGGGTAAATATGAAAGCAGAGTTGCAGTAAAAAATAGCCTTACTTGATAGCTAGCCCTTAACTTGTTTGGGGGCAGTTTGGTGAGTCTTAAATGAAAAATGAGGTTCAGTACTTCTTTCAGTTTATGAGCTGTGCTTAGTAGCAAGGATGGCAGCTTTTATCTGGAAGCTTATATTACATAACACCTTGTTCTCACTTATATAGCTATTGTTTATTAGTAGATAACTGTTATTTTTAAAAATATGTTATTTTAACTAATATGTCTTATAAGTGCAGCATAGGCAATTCACACACAGTTACCTGCACTTAAAAATTCCTAACTCCTTAACATTCACCATAGTAACAGGTACCACTTTCGCATATTGGTGAAAACTTATTTATTTAGACATTGTGTTTAAGAGCAAAAATATGACTCTGTAGCATCTGATGTACATTTGGAGATGTATTGATTGACCCAAATACATATAAATTGCTAATTAGTATTTTAAAGACTAGATATTTTAAGAAATAAGTTGACATTGAGGTTGTTTATTTTCCTTATGAGCTTATATTTGGAGAACTTTCCATATTTATAGTTGATGGCATCAAACCATAGATTCTTACCTCTTCAAACATATTTTAAAGACAATAGTCTTTTGTTCACCTGAAAATCTGCCTTGTGCCTCTTTTAAAAAATATATAATTTAGAAGCATATTTTTATTTTCCATTCCTAGTTATGTCATCATAAAATATGTTTGAATTTTTAAATGTCCTTTATTTTATAAAGGCTCTGTAATATATATTAATTTTGCAAACACAATAAAAATAATATTCTTACCCTTTAATCATTCTTTGTAACCTTCCAGTTTCATAACTGCCTAGTTAATTTTGAAATGATTATAAATGTATATCAATGTAAATGTTTATGCAAGTAAATATAATTATTAATGGAAGTGAATATAACTCATATAGCCACTGTGATAATCCAGGTCCAAACTCTTCCTTAGTTTCCCCTAACAGGCATGACTAGCTGTTGCACAAATGGATATATAAGATGATACAGAAAGGGAAAAATCTGTATTTTCATTCCAGTAGAGGTAAGTAGTATTGTTCCTATCCAAAACCATTATTGGAATTGACAGGAGCTAGAATTCTTGGCCACCTATTGACCTGAACTAGACTCTCCTTAATGACATTCACTTCAGAATAACAGTAAGAGTAAAGGGCACAGGCTTCTGTTGTCAGTTCCAATGGAGCCTGTACTAACTGGGATACACATTATTCTTCTCTCTTAATATTCGTCAGAAATGATGTGGCACATTATGGTTCCCAACACCTTTGGCTGCTCATAAATTGATCACAACTCCTCTGGGAATTAGTGAGTGTATCACAAACATCTCTCAATTATTCCAATTGGTGGAGGGCAGATCTCTAAGCAAATGAAAAGTGCAACATGTTAAAAATCCTTACATAGGTTTGTGTTTCTCTCATATCTCCTGTCTCTTTTTTCAACTGCTCACTGCCATTTCCAGGAACAACTTGCAGTCAAACTGATAAAATTGATTTCAAAGAAACTAGAATATGGATTGGGAATAAAGTTCATTAGTCCTATGGCCCAGTCCCAGCCATGCTACTGACACAGTTTTTGGAAAAACATAATTTTCTTGGACCTTATCTCTAATACTTACAAAAGGGGTAAAATCGCTTCTCATGTGAGTTTCAGTCGTATGTTGAAACAGTAAATTGTATATTGGCAAAGGCATTACAAGTACATAAAACAAACTCTTCAGACATATCAGGAACTTTGGAGACTGTATTAGGGTAACAGTAAATCAAATATGTTATTTCATTATTTTACATTTTTTACTGTCATGCATTTTTGGTGAGGGGATTCTCCACAACACAAAAGAATTAGCTGAGATGATTTTATATTTTACAATCTATGGTCTCTGAACCAAATCTCTCCTACCTTCCACTCTGGGATCTTCTTGGGCCATCCTTCTAGTAGAGCGCTATTGTAAAAAGTACATTGATTTGTCATTTATAAGATCTGGGTTCTTGGCTGGTCTGAATCACCAACTAGCTATATGTTTTTTGGCAAGTGTCTCTATTTCTGGTCTCAGCTTCTCCATTTGTATAATTTGAAAGTTGAATTAAATGTAGCTCTGGTATGTTCAACATAAGGATTTCTTTTTATTATTTATTCCCATGGACTTTTTTTTAAGGAAATATCTGGTTTATCAAAGTCAACAAATTTTCCCATTTTTCTTAAGGATGTATACACACACACACACACACACATATATATATAATTTATTAAAAGAGGAAAAAACATCAGGAAAGACCACAAAAAGTTACTTATTCAATAATATAGTTATTTTCATGATCTGTCAAGAACATAGTTTCAGGGTGGGGAACCTGTGGCCTTGGGGCCACATGTGGCCTTCTGGATCCTTGTGTGTGGCCTTTTAACTGAATCCAAATTTTACAGAACAAATCCTTTTAATAAAGGGATTTGTTCTGTAAGTTTGGATTGAGTCGAGGGGCTACACTTGGGAATGTGGAGGGCCACATGTGGCCTTGAGGCCGCAAGTTCCCTTTAAAATATTAGAAATAGATTCTGATCACTTTCACTACCCTAGTAGGACCTTGAAAAGATAAGAGTCAATAAAGACTGTGAACCCCAAAACTGGAATATCTTTAAGGTCCCATCTAGTTCAAACACGTATCATTATAAGTACTAAATCTTAGTTATCCACCATGTATTTGGGGCCTAAGCTAGGTTTTGCCTGCTCTTTGAGTGACCAGAGGTTGCCATTTTGATCTTCTGACCTAAGTTCCATGAAGTCAGCAGTCTTCCAATTCGGTAGCTAACTGTTCCTATCCATTTTAGAATCTTAGATTAATTCATTCCGCTAGTAATATAATAAAAGACACTAAGGCTGATGGTGAAATTAAATAGTCAAATAGGCTGGATGGAAGTAAGTCCACATCAAGTCCAGAGATACTTTCTATATCCACTATTACTATCATTAGAAAATGTCCTTTAAAAATAAAATTTTAGGAATAAGTGTTTAAACTTATGAAGTCTTCCTGGCAAGATAGTAGAGGAAAACAAGCATTCAGAGGTTATCGCTTTCACTGTAAGGTGAACTGCCTTAGCTTTGGTTTGCCTAAGTTAAACAGTGGATGAACTTTCTTTAGTTCTAGGCCGAGAAATGCTATAATCTCACCCCTTCAGACCTCATCAAGCTTATCTGCCTTTATTCTTCCTTACACGCTGGATTCTCAGGCCAAACTAAATAGCCTGTTGTTCCTCAAAAGTGCTAAAGGCCTTGCCTCTGTGCCTTTCCGCACGCTATTCCCTATACCTAGACATAACTATGTGTCCAAATTCAACCCACTCTTCAAAGCCATGCTAAAAAGTGAGTTTTCCTGTGAAGCCTTACATTTCACCCCACAACATATTATTGGACCATATCATAGCATGTTCTGAACTCATAGCACTTTCTTGTAATACTCCTTCACTCATCCCAGTTGACGTTTCACTTCTGTTCTGTCTAAGTGTGCTGCCTCTCCTTCCTCTCTCCTATCAAGCTTCAGTCTCCTTTATCATGAAAACTACATCACAATCATCTTCAAATTGTTATAGTAGTATCTTGTGCTTATGAGTCATATGATTAATATTTGTTGAATAGCTAAATGAATGTTACTCAACCAAGAAGTTAAGGAGTTAGCTGGTGATGGTTAGGATGATTTAGAAAAGAATCACTCCAGAACTATGCCTGTACTTATTTTTTTTTTTTCTGGTGATAATTAAAGAAGACCCATGAATTTTCCTTCTTGTTAATCCTATTCCCTACTTGGGCAGTTTTGTTAGCCAGAATTTGCCAACAAAGCAACAGAGCAAATTCAAGAGATTAAGAAAAAAGACAACACATCAGATTTATAGCACTTGAAAAAAAAAGATGTTAATATCATTTATCTTCTAGACACTGGTTCTACTTGCCAATTTGATATAAGGACAAGTTTTTTCATCCTATACTAACATACCACATTATTTTCCTCATAAATGAAAGAAGAAGAAAGGGAAGAAGATAGTTCACATTTAAGAGAGTTTTAGAAATATGATAACAAATTCACAGTTATAGTCCATGAAGACAACACCAAGCGCATAGGCAGCTGAAAGGCCATGCAGGGGAGGCTATTGTGATTCTTTTTTTCTATCTGAACCAGTTCCAGGTTTTTTTTCCCTTTTTGTGATTAGAAAATGCTCATACAAGCAGTTTTAAAATCATCTTAATGAAGGAAAGCCTACAAAAATACAATATCTCATTTAAGAAAGTATTAAAATCACAATCAATTTTTTGGATCCCCGAGATGTGTAGAAACAAAGGACAATAAAATTTCATTACATTATCAGTCTGGATCCTCCATAACTTATTAAAGGAATATTATTTTTCTCACCCTGCTTTTCTGTTAGTCACTGAAAGTTGGCCTTGTGCTCAAGAACATGCTCAACAATTATCAGAAAGCAAGAAAAACACAGGCCCAACCACCACTGCTACCGTTTTTTCAGATTGAACTGCACTCCCCTCACTGCTTTTATTCTGTCTTAGACTGACCTAGTATGATCAATACTACCCGGTACAGTATAGCAGTGGCTAGAGGTATGGACTCTGGAGTCAGAGAACCTGGGTTCATGTCCCATCTCCACCAATTACAAGCTACTAATGATAGTTATTGAAACCCCTTAAAACCTTAGGGTTTCAGCTGTACAGTGCCTGTACAAATAGCATCTGCCACTGGGGATGCTTTGAGGATTAAATGAGATGATGCATGAAGAGTGCTAACCACAGTGGTTGGTAAGTGGTCACTACTTCAGTCAGCTGCAGCTGCTCATGCTGTTCTTGCCCTCCACTTTCTGCAGCCTGAATCTACATATGTTAGTGCTCCCAGACACTTGCGGCAAGTGGCGTGCACATTACCTGTCTTTCTCCCATCTTGTGTAGTCGACTCCTCCCCTCTTGATGCCTCTCTTCTTGTGATTTGAGCAGTAGT
Organism: Daubentonia madagascariensis; assembly: GCA_023783475.1. Classification (NCBI taxonomy): domain Eukaryota; kingdom Metazoa; phylum Chordata; class Mammalia; order Primates; family Daubentoniidae; genus Daubentonia; species Daubentonia madagascariensis. The sequence goes on along the minus strand of JAKFHU010001631.1, from coordinate 15,042,982 downwards.
GTCCACAGAGCATTCTCATTGCCTCGTCAGTCCCTGTTCCCACCAAAATCAGTCTTGATTGTCATTGCTCCTTGTTTGAAGAAACATTTGATTGGCCGCAAGGCTGGAGACAGTCCCTCCTACCGCTGCAGTCCCCAGACAACTCAGGACTGTAGCAGAAGTCATCTTCAGAAGCATTTCATTTGGAAAGTCATGGAGCGCTCACTGGCACAGAGGGTGGGTGAAGCTGAGTAGAAGGAAGGAATGGTGATGTGGAGAAGATGGACACTGGAGCAGCGAAGCGTGAGTGAGCTGGGAGGAGTGAGTGAGAGCATAGGAGGTGAAGCGATGTGACAATATAAGGAAAGGGGCAGGAATTCTCAAGCAAAAACCTGGAGAAGCTTTTCTCCAAGGTAGTGACATAGAAGTTAAAAGGAGGAGAAACTATGGGAACATTTCAGAAAGTTACTAATAGACAAATATGAAAGCTATAGAACATAACAGAGGAAAAATAATGTGAAGCTAGATATAATCATAAAATAAATGAGACGGGGAAAGGTAAGGAGAAATCACAATTGTACATCTCAAGATAGTACACTCCATCAGCATTCTATGAGATACACAGTCTGAAAAAGTCCTAATAGGACTAAGATGATTTTGACATGGCCATAAGTATGCCAGTGCCAGAGGAAGAACTTTTTGTTTTTTGGAGTTTCTGGAGGTAAAAAAATTAGCATATTTTCAATTAGCATATTAAGAAAATGTCAATGGGATATCAAGGAAAACATACAGACTTTTGAAGGAACATCAGTGGATAATCTGAAAATAGCAAATGCTTTTTATATTGTGAGTGAAATGGGCTAAGTGTTCGGAGGTATTTCAGAAAATGATCAACATACAACCACAGTGGGCAACAGAATAGACCCTAGAGCAGTGGTCCCCAACCTTTGTGGCACCAGGGACTGGTTTCATGGAAGACAGTTTTTCCATGGATGGGGGCTGGGAGACGGTTTTGGGATGATTCAAGTGCATTACATTTATTGTGCAGTCAAACCTCTCTGCTAATGACAATCTGTATCTGCAGCCACTCCCCAGTGCTAGCATCACCGCCTCAGCTCCACCTCAGATCATCAGGCATTAGATTCTCATAAGGAGCGTGCAACCCAGATCCTTCACATGCGCAGTTTACGGTAGGGCTTGTGCTCCTATGAGAATCTAATGCCGCTGCTGTTCTGACAGGAGGAGGAGCTTATGCGGTGATGAGAGTGATGGGATGGGGAGTGGTTGTAAATAGAGATGCAGCTTCCCTTGCTCGCCTGCCATCACCCACTCCCCTCCTGCTGTGTGGCCCAGTTCCAAACAGGCCACGGACCAGTACCGGTCTTTGGCCCGGGGTTGGGAACCGCAGCCCTGGAGGAGATTAACATAATTGTTATTGTTTTTATCTTTAGTGTTGTTACCATTATTGTTATTGATACTCTAGAAGTTATCTAGTATTTTGAAGTTATTGTCTTAAGTGTTCTGATTGTAGATGTCTGCATCTTCTAGTGTTACATCTTGAATTATTTATAATTTCATTAATTTTAGTTGTTAAAGTAAGGTGATAAAACATTTTTCTAAAACCTTGAGTCATTTATATTTTAAAACCTAACCTTACAGATTGACATCATGCCCAATATTTTTGGCAGTAGCTTGATCCAACCCCAGTTGTGCATGAGAAGTAGATGTTACCCAGGGCACGTGAAGCATAGAAGTTGTATAGGATCATGTCAGAGAGTGTTGTCCACATCCTGAAAATATAGTAAGGGAACAGAAGGAGGAAGCCACCTGGTATGTAGTGGTGCTTGGTGACACTTCATATGGGCCTCTAACTGGGATTTGGGCAGCTCTGTTGGAGACTTTTCAACCTTCTGTGCCTATTTAGCTCCATTCAAGATTTTTAAAATATCATTTGAGGGAAGCTTCACTTATTTGCACTATATTTATTTCTAGGCAAGAAACTACTTTGAATCCCTGCCTTCTTTTTACCTCCATAACCTCCCGTATATAACCTGTATGGAAAAGGAAAGAATTGCTTTTCTGGGCAGCCAACAACTAGTTTCTTTTCTGGGATCTATTTTCTCCCTCCAACTCTATGGAGTCCAACGGGATTTCTAAGCAGAAGCAACCATAGGAAGAGATACCTTTAAAGTCTTAGGAAGTTTTTTAAAAAAACCAAAAACCATACACACACACACACACACTCACACTCACATTCACACACAAAGCCAAAATCCCTCAGTCTTGAAGCTTTTCACATTTCCTACCAAACTTATCACTTTTCTTGCAAAAGTCAGACCCCAACAACATATGAGATGAAGTATTGTTCTATTTCTCAGACCTCATCAGTCTATATACTTCTATTGTTTTAATTTTTATGGCAACCACAATTTTGTCAGATGTGACAAAATCACATCTGACAAGATTAGTTAAAAAGAGTATGGAACATTCTAATTCCACTCTTTTTGTTATTTTAAAGTATACTCTAACTTATTATTGATTATAGTCACTTTGTTGTGCTATGAATATTGTTCATTCTATCTAACTAACTAACTATATTTTTGTACCCATTAACCATCCCCATTTTGTGTAGCCCTCCCCACTCCCCTTCCCAGCATCTGGTACCCTATAAATATATATAACTATTATGTACCCACAATAATTAAAAATTTTTTTTAAATGTGGAACTTATAATTTTTGGCTCAATATTTCAATCCTTTTGTGTATTAATTTTCAATGTTAGTTTCCCTTTGTTTCCTCTTGGCCAATTTCTTCAAATAAACTTTAATTGATCACAGAGTACCAAGAGATACAATATGCTTGAATTAATGTGCTTGTAATACGCAGCACAGCCAGACAAAAATAACTCTCTCATAACAGCATTTGGAGTGGATGTCCCTTGCTTGATTTTGCTTAGTTTGAATACCAGAATTTTTACTCTAATAGAAAAGGATTAAATATTCTAGTTATTTTTATATTGAAAATGCTAAGACAGGTTCTCACCTTGGGACCCCATGGAAATGTCTAAATAATTTGTTAAGAATGACTATTATAAGAATTTGAAATTATTTACTCTAAAGTTATATATACAATATCAGAGAAAGAGAAGTCTTGGATTCTGACACCATCCAGTTTCCTCTTTCTCAGAAACAAGTTAAGAATTGACAACCAGTTGAGACATGAGAGCTTTCTCTTGCTTGATCTAGAGCCTCATGTTTGGGCTAGCATCCAAGTGAAGATTCCCAGACATTCTACTCCTGTGCTCTGGATCCTGTGTCTTCTCTTGAAGCTCCATTACAAAGTTTAAACCTTTTATTGTTCACTTTTTAAATATATATTCTTTAGTACTGAGCTGTATAAGCTCATGCATACAGAAAAGCTATGTAAGGCTTCTTCAGCTCAGCCCTCTGATCTGTAGACTCCAAGGCTTTTATTTCTGTTCTCAGTGCATTCTGTGTTCAGGTTTTGATATTAGGAAATAGTTTTTTCCAAGACTTTTGGTGGAACAACTCTTCCCACTTAAGTCTGAACTAAAAACAAATCCCCCATTTTTGTGTGTGTGTGTTTTGTCTCCTCCTAATTAACATCGTTAAACATTGATCTGGTAACAACAGCTCAGGATGTTTCCATTGAATCATTTCATACTGCATATAAAATAGATTAAACATATCTATGAATACTACACTAAAGACAACTTACAGCATTGGATCACCTTTTATCAGCAGCAATTTTGTGTAAGAAGGAAAGCATTATTACTAACGCAAAATGGTTCGATTAAAACCACCTATAAATCCCACCACCTAATGATAACTACTGTTAATAATATTTTACTGCATCTTTCAGTCTCTTTTGATAAATTTACATGCATTTTTAATAAAAATGGAATCCCTTCTGCATACACTTTGTAGCCTTCTATTTATAGGGAAAAAAGGTATCAATAACATTTTCCTAGCTCATTAAATATTCTTCTACAACACATTTTGTCTTTTTTTAACTTTCATGTGCTTTAACCTTAAGTAAGACTCTTCAAAAAATAATTAAAAATTAAAATTGATGGAAAAAGCTGAGGTTTACATACCTTGAAAACTTTGCACATTGATTAAATGATCAGATTACCAGATTAGGCAGGATATTTCTTCACCTATTTCCAGGAGACTGTTCCAAATTGATTCTCTCATTAGGCCAATGAATTTTTGAATGGAAAGGGCCACCCCTTCACCAAAAGGCAAGATATTAGAACCAGTTGAGTAAGGGTTAAAAAGAATGAGTCAGTAATTTTAATCTGAATGTAATATTTTTTAAAACTTTATTATGTTTATCCAAATGCAGTTGCAGAGAATAGAATCTACTCTAGATTGTTGAAGCAGAAAAGGCTCTATCAAAGGAAAATACAGGCTTACAAAACCCATAGGTAGATTGAAGAAATAAATTTTAGATTGGATTTGTAGAAATAACACCAAAAGACATACCACTAAGGCATCACACCAAGAGAAGCAGTGCCTCTTCTACGATGAGGAAGCCCCTGGCCCCAGAAGCTGCTACATTCAGGAAATTTCCATTGCTGCTGACTGGTTCAGAACCATGATCTGTCTAAAAAGACTCAACCTGCTCCTCAGTATCCATGAAGTTAGTGATTGGGCACTAGGACCTCTGCCACACTGCTGCCAAACAACTAAATGCCTCCATGCCTCTCCCTATGCCCACTTTCCAAATCTAACTGAAGTGCTGCTATTGGCTAAATCCAAATTACATCTCAAAATCTAGCTATAAGGAAGTCTGGGAAATCTAGTTTTTAGCTTTATAACCTTGGCATTATACAAAGGTATGCTAGAAAGAGCATTGAATGTATGTTGAACATCAATCCATGATATCCACAACAAACATCTAATGTACTTTGGAAAGATTTGTTCATTTTTTTTCTCCCTTAACATGCTTTCCAACTTGATGATTTAAAAAAATGTTTAGACCAACTTTGTATATATAGATGTTGTTCAACTGGAGATGAATCCAAACCCAAATCTCTGGTCAGGAGCTAAGGAATCAATCATTCACAATTAGGTGAGTTGGGAAAACAATGACTTTTTAAATGTAATTTATTAGCGTGGCTTCAAAAAATGTTTGTAGAGTTGGAAAGAACTAGATCTCAACCTTACCAGTCATTTGGCAAATGACAAAAACTTCATGAATAAACCAGTCAATGGCCTTTGGTTTTCCTATAGAGTACTTTTAATCTGGGGAAAGCATATCTGAAAGGTTTTTGATGTTTTCTGTATTCGTAAGACTATATAAGGCAAGAATGGAGAAAAAGTAAATAGATAAGGTGCCTCTTGTCTCGCTTCAAATTTTAATAATTTTAGTATTTTTTTCTCTCTCCTGTAAGAAAATAAAAGCAATTTAATTCAATACTAACTGCATGAAGTTTGAATACTCTAAATAAATAAATAAATAAACAAACAAACAAACAGCAGTGTTAAAGAGAGTTTTTCAAAACTTCTAGGCTCTATAAACCCTATATCTACTTAGTGCATTATTTTTACAAGGAAATGATTCCTGTGACCTATTATTGATAACCACATATTATTTGAGTTGCTTTTCTGCTATTGAGTAATTATAGATGGCAGTGATCTATCTACACACTGTCATGCTGTCTTCCTGAGAACTTACAAGAATGCAGGCTAAAGTTAGATATATATTTTTTGGCAATAAGACAGAATAAAGCTGACTCCCCATGCAGCCTAATGAGAAAACCCCTTGGATTAATCAACTATGTACAAACCAGACACTCACTCCAGGTAGAAGTGAACCTGCCATGCCCTGCTTTGGTAGGGGTTTAAAAATAGCATAATGATCAAGGTAAGGGGCGTGTTTCTGAAGCTTTCCTGAAGTGGATGAAGAACCTCTAAAATTTACATTTTAGGGTTTCTCCAACCGGTAATCCAGTCTTTTCACCCTTTCTCATTATTAAGAGAAAACTGAGGTGAAGATCTTGGTTCTTAGCTATCAGGTCACTTGGGAGTCACTATTGTGAACATTCATTTGAGAATACCCTGGTAAGATGTCACTGAAGAAATTAATACAGTGGATAATAACCATAAAGGACTACTAATTTTAAAGGTATGGCTGAAGGTGGTTCAAGATAAAGGAAGAAAAGAGGAAATAAAAGGGTTTATTCCTGCTCTCTGGCCTGGTAAAGTCTTGTAGAGTAGAGCTTCTTGAATTCTTTCTTGCTTGCCACTAACAAATCCCCCCATCTGACACACACAAACACACACTTCAACTCTTCATTTCTCACTGTATGTTTGTGTATATCCCCCATGTAGTTTTATGAAATGAAGTATAATATTTACTGTATTTATTCACTTGATCATTACTTCAGAAATAAGGGGGGAAGGATATTTTTTAAATGGTAAATAGACAATAATTTAAAGATATAGGATAATGAAACAAAATTTTTTATTCAGTTGAAATGAAATGTCCTTATACTTTTAAAACCGGAATTTTAATTGAAATTGAACAGATGATTAGTTCACAATATAGGTTAATTATTAGCAGTAATGAAGTCTGTCCTCAACAAATTGAATATTGGATGTTTATAAGGTTTATTCCCTATATTATCTATTAAAATTCATTCAAAATTGGAATAGTTTTGGACTTTCTAGGGTTCATTTGTTCCTTTCTTGGACTTTCTAGAGTTCCATGCTAACTAGAAATGAATTACTTCCACAAATAGCCTAGAATCACACATACATATGAAATAGAAATGAAATATTCTATTCTGTCCTCAGGGCTATAAGCAAAGCCAGATTATTTTTCATTGTTTTTCCTTGATTGACTAGAAGTTTCAGATACTAATTTACCTCTTTGCAAAGCACACCAGATAAAGAAACTTTGAATAAAGAGGTCAGTAGGAACTTCATCCTTTTGGATTAAATTAAACACTGACCTGAAGGATTATGGTACCTGGATCCTCTTCAGTGATTTGTTGTTGACTTTGAATATTTCTTCTGTAATTTTCTCCTCTCCCAGATCCATGCTGTTACATAATTTTGTTTTTCCTCATGGTCTTTCTCTTTCTTGCTCTCTCTCTTTTAATTATCTTTCTAATTGCTACTTCCTTAGTACCTTTTTACTTCCTCTCTCCAAGATCCATTTCTGGGACCTCTGATCTTTTCCTTTCCTATATGCACATCTTCTGATGACCTTTCTTTAGTTATAACTCCTTAGCAATATCAGGGGGGGCTTCATTAGTTATACTGTATATGGTCCTTTAGAGTTCTGGCATTCTGTGATCTTCTCCACTGAAGTCAATGTTTTTAATCCTAAAGTCTAACTGAAGTTTAATCAGAACTTCTTTATTCACTTATTCAACAAATATTTACTAGGAAAGTATTAAGTGTCGAGCACTGTAGGAGGTATTCAGAATATTACTGAACACAAAACACATACAGTTTCTGTTTTTATAGAATTCAACTTTACTAGAGATCCCTCCATCCACTCCTCCAAGTAGTCTCATGTGCCGCTCTGCTAGCTTCTCTCTCAGAGGGAAAGAAATAGAGAGTCATACACAGGAAAGAGCATGGAAAGACCCACTAAGGAAAGACAAAGAGTGATCCTGGAAGAGGAAACATGAGTAAAGAAAAAGGACGTTAAAGAATGAGAAAGGCAAAAAGGATGGTGGCTAAAACTTCAAACAGATTTGAGCAAATGCCATGATGTATGGAGCTTTAGGGGTAGAGACCTGGGAATGGAAGAGTTTTAGGAAATCTTTGTTCTATGTGTTTGGCAGTCTAATCCCTTCTCTGATGCTCCCTCCATAAAACTTCCAATGTAGAACTATAGCACTAATCGGTGTTCTGGAAATAGATTTGGGGATTGGTGTTTAGTGTGGATGTATCCTGAGTGATCTGGACTTTGGAATTGGGGGAGGAGGGTTCACTAAGAACTGTTTTATTAAGGTTATTTCTGTAAGGAAAGTACACTCTTGTACTGCACATGTGTATCTCTTGTACCTGTGTTAAACTTGTGTTTATTTTATACAGTTGACCTTTGGGAGTCATAAACTAAGACTTGATTCCTGTGTCTGAGGAGGGAGGCAGGTTAAATGTCACTGCAGGGAATGCATATTTCCCAGCTTAATCATCTGCAGATGAAAACAGGCCTTAAACAAGTCAGAAAAGGAGTTCCTTCCTGCATCTCTCAAGTCCCTTTTTTCTCTTGGGTCTGGAATTTGAGGAGTCTGGGTATGCTTGAGGAGTTTCTCTGCAGCAGTTCAAAATTGTGTGTATATATGGGGAGATTCATCAGATTCTCAAAGCTACCCAAAAGAGGTTAAAAGTCATATTATCTAATTATATGTTACATAATTTGTGTTAATTTCCCTTTTATTACTCTGAGCCTTTAGCCTTTTGGAAACATACCAGCAGCCTGGTCTCAACTCTGAATTTGAAAATTGAAAGAAGGAATGTGCATTCAGGCTCAGGCTAGAGTGTAAAGTGGGGATGTGCCCTACCCTAAGCCAGTGCAATAGTGGCAATATTCACTTAAGATAAATATCTAAGGAGAGAAGATAAATTATAGTGACAAGTGTCAGGGCTGAGAGATTAACCACTTCCCCACCCCCTCCAACCTGCCTTAGAGACTGACCACCACATTACTTACCTTGAAGAATTTGGTTCTCATCTGATCAAGAAACAAGCAGTTTTCTTTATATTGATTGCCAGATATTTTCCCACCTGAATCCCTCACCACAAACTCAACATGTTCAAAAACAAGTTAATAGTCAACCTGCCTTATCTCCAAATAAAATAGCATTGCCTCCCCCAGAATTTTCTATTTCTATAAAATTTCTAAATCATTTAGAGTCATAACAATTTTTATTTGTTCTCCTTTGTCTCAATATTTCCCACATCCTTACCTTTAACCATATGGTTACCTTCCTCTCCTCTTTAACACTGTCACCCTTGAGCATCCAAGTAAGGGATTCCTCATTCAAATAACAGCTCGGCTTTGTCCAGGACACAGAGACAATTTGAAGATCTTTTTTTTTCTTTTCACCTCAAAAAGTGTATTTTTTGACATGGAAAAGTGACGTTTGGGTGCCAATATTTTAATTTTTCCAAATAAACATATTTGAAAACAAAATGAAACTAGATTACCATATATTATTTTCATTATTTCAAAAAAAATGAAAAAGTAGAATAAAATATATTACTTACAACTGAAAAAATTTACCTCTTTGAAATGTTTCTTTCTTATGCTTATTTTTCTCATTTACCTGAAGATGATCTGAAAAGTTTAAGAATTAGCACTTGCCCTAAGACAGGAATTTGGAAACAGCATCACTGGCCTATGCCATTTAACACGCATGAGGGTTAAGAGTTTATGCCCTGGAGTCAGGCTGATATTGGTGCCACATACTAACTGCAGCCTTAGTGAAGTTCCTTCATCTTGGTAACCCTAATCTGTCCTGATCTGTAACAGCATAATTTGGGGGGTATGAATAGTATTTGCCTTGTAGGATCAAGGTATAGATAAATGAGTTAATAAATGTAATTCACTTAGTGTAGGACTTAGCATACAGTAAGCTACCAATAAATGAAAGATATAATAATTCCTGTTACTACTTTTAATTAATATTATGCTTCTTATTTTAACTTTTCACTAATGTCAAGTTCCTTTCTTAAATGTGTGTGCTGATTAATTAAACTAAGCCAGTCACTTGGATACTTAGCTTGTTTTATGGGAGACTATTAATTCATTAATTCTTATATTGGGAAATGGTTGCTATTTTTCAAATGTGCATGGTGAGAGACACTCTTCCAAAAAAGTTGTGGTTTTGCAGGATTTTATTATTCTTACTGTGAGAATTTTGGCTATGTGACTAGTTTCAGAAAATGAACCCTAATGTGACCTTTCTGTGACTAACAATGAATGTAGATACTACTGTCTGATCCAGGTTTAACAAAGTCACCAAAAAAATCCCCTCTGGGCAAGACTGCAGGTGGGTTTTCTGCACCACTGAATTCCACATTTCCTCATAATTAAAAGGGTGGGTAAAACCCTCCGCACTTATATCTTAAACCCAAGAATGTTTATCTGCACACATCTAAAAATGCTGGCCTTTTTCCAACAGAGAGAAATAGTGATTTACTAATAATATTCCTTAGTATGACAAGAGATTATGAAAACAAAGACCCTTTATAGCTGAAAACCTTAGCTTTCCTCAGATGTTGGAACACAGTTGGTGAATAGTAGTGTTTAACTGTTTTACACAGCTGAGTGAAAGGCTACGCAAATAGTAAAACCAAATGTATTTGAAACAGTAAATTTATTTCTCAGAACTTGTTGAATATAATAAACTCATTTGGTTAAAGGAGGATTATCCTTGCTACATACTTGCATAAATCTTTATTTGATGGGGAGTGTAAAGGGAATAATTGTTGCGTAACTAATTCTCATAGGGATAAAATAATGTAGAAGAAATGACCATGTACGCCTTAACTCATATCACACATCTAGGCACAGAGGAGATAAAGTGTGAATGAATTGGAAAGTATCATGGGGTAATGAACAGAGATTGGCATGTAAAGGTCCACAGCTAGTTCCAGTTCTTCCTAGCTGTGCAGCCTTGAATTCAACCAACTCTCAAACATTTGAGCTTTAATTTCTTCATCTGTAAAAACAGATCAGGATAGTATCTTTAAAGTGTCTAGCATAAGGTGCTTCATCAAAGTAGTTCTATAGTTAGCAGAACATATCCTATGTATGATGGGGTGAAATTTGTAAATGGAATCTAAATATTAAACACACACAGACACAGAGAAAGAGAGAGAGAGAGAGAGAAATAAATAATTTATCAGTTGTTATTAAACATTTACTCTGTGCCAAGCCATTTGCTAAGCACTGGTGGTAAGCAGTACAGTTGGGTACATTGAACTCATGGGACTTTCAACTGCTGGCTAAAACTAGATTGCTAGTTGTGGTTTTCTTAATGTACTTTATTAAGTTGATCAATGTATATATAAATCTATGTAAATTTTTCAGGGACTTGTTAAGTTAGTAACTTAACTTGCCTTTTCCTAATACAACCTTTTCTCTGTTTCCAAAAATTTGTCAGCAATGTAATTTTCACACAGACTCAGGAAAAAGCATGACTACGGTGAAATCACACATAAGGGTTAAGGAAACTAAATGAAACATATTAGGTCAAGTGTCCCTTTTTGTGTTCATAATACTCAAAAAAGTATGAAAGTACTACTTATTTTTTATTTTTTCCTAGATATAGGCAATGTTCAAATCATTCCATGAACATGATTATCTTTTTGCAAAGAAATATTTTCATTTAGAGTTTTAAAACATTTCAATCTATAGTATAGTCTATAACCATATCCCGTCGGCTCCAACTTAAGTGTCTGCCTTTAGTTTAAATGAGTAATATTTGGGATGAAAAAATAGTGGCATCATAAATCAGAATGTGCCAAATCATGGGCATTATCAATATTAATATCTAGCATTTATTAAGCAGATATCATGTGTTAAGAATTGTAAGTGCTTTAATGGAGTAATTCATTTATTTCTCTTTGTACCCCTATGAGGCAGGCAACATGGTAAACCTTTTGTATCAATAAGGAAACTGAGGCTTGAAGAGGTTTAGTGACTCAGTCTAGTCCCACAGCTCATTATTGGTGTATATGAAATTATGAACCCAGGTTGTCTATCTTCAGAGCCTGCCCTCTTAACCACTACTCTAAAATGCCTCCCATGAAACTGAAGTGTCTGTTGGAAACCAAGTTATCTTTCATACCAGGTGTTCTTTAAACTTCACTGTATTTATTTCTACTTTTCTCATAACCTCTGTAATCATCCACTTATTGAATTGCAGCTCACAGTGTGTGTGTGGGAGGTTGCAGATAACATACCAGCAGTTTGTGCTCTTACTCATGCTTGCCAGCTGTTCTGGAACAATATTTATTTGCTCCATAAATCCTAGACTGTTCATTTTTATATATATGAAAAATCTGTCAATTGACAGTTCATCTTATTTTTCTACTGAAAACACTGGAACATGAGGTATCCTTGATTTCATGTTCACAGTCTCCAAAATAAATGGAACCCTGGGCAGAAAGCCTGCTAGCATGGAAGTACCACACAGCAGTATTTGGTCTACTCAAAAAATTCCACCAAGTCTAAAATCAAGGACCTACTCTCGCCCCCAAATTTTGTAAATTGCTCTTTCTACCTTCAACAACACAGGAAGGAGTTAATGAAGGTTAAATCATTCCAATGTAGTTGTAAATGTGCCAAGGCAGTATTTGAGCTATGTGACAGGTGTCAGGCATATATGCTTCCTTCCAAAAGGCCACATGACAGCCTCCCAATCACTGGCATTATCTTTGTATCATCTAGTGCCATATGGCAGGAAAGCCACTCACCTGGTAGAAGAGACTGGTCTTTCTTATCTTCCTTTTCCCAAGCTTCTCCTCTACTCAGGAAAAAAATGTTATATAATTTTTCTGAGATTATCGGTCATAATGCATTAATTAACCATTACATCTTTTCCCGCCAAATTTCAGTCTTTAAAACACATTGCTTTGAGTTTCTAGCAAAAACATTTTGATATGTCTACTCCCCCCTTGGAAACTGTTCCATCTTTCCCTTGATTTGTGGAATAATTATGGTTCCCTTGTTACTTAATTAACTCTTATTTTCCATTAAGTGGTCTGTCTTTTTTGACAGTACCTTCTGGCAGCTAAAATGCTAAATGCAAAATAATTTGGGATTAAGTGGAGGTCACTCTGTAGTCATCAAAAAAAAAAAAAAGAGGTAGACCTCTCTCTCTAGGATGGAATTTGAAAAGCATTACCACATTGTTACTAAATTTCTAAGGAAGTGCTCAAGTATACCAGGGCTAATTCTCTAGAGAGATTATTCTTAAAGTGGGGAAAATAGGTGCTATGGGACGATAAGTCATTAGTCACCCCTTTTCCAGTAACTGAAATAACTAATGTTTCTCTTATTTACTCTGCCTCTAAGGTAGCTCTCAAATTCCCTTGCATGTGCCAAACATTTTTACAGACCTGCTTCAGCCTCTAGGTATTTTTGATGTTTATATAATAGGAAAACTGTTGAAAGTCAATATGAGAGACTACGGTGTACCTGTATCTTGTTTCCTTGTTGGCTGTATCAACATTTAAAAGAGTCATGTTTAGAATACAACATTTTAAAGAGTCATGGTATTTAGGGGAAAAGGGTTTTAATTATGTGCTGTTTTTGACAGCTATTGGGCAAACATGAAAGCCTTTGAAGTTAGATATTGCCTTATAAGACATACATCAGCAAATAGAAACCAAAAATATACACTGTTTTCTTCTATTTTTGTAACTCTGTTCATGTGCTAATGCCCGGGGGCTTCATCATTTCTGGCCATTTTCCCCTAAGCTGCAAATTACAGACTTAATTCAGTGGCATATTTTAGTTTAATGAATATTTACAGTAATCTCCATCTTTAGTGTACTATGGAAACTTGTTCACTCCTGGAGACACCATTATTATACTTAAGTTTTTGGTTTTTTATTTTAGTATTTATAAATACTTGGGGGGAAAAACCACTTAATATATTTATATTTTTACGTTTATATGAACACATATGAGTAAAGCTACTTGAACCTGGATATATATCATACCAAAGTGTATATCAATAAAATAGAAAATAATGTTGAGAAAAATCTTAACAATACTTAAAAACAATGTCTTCTAAAAATATTCAGCTGATGGAAAATTTGTCAGTAGCTCTCAGTTCCGTTGCATCACATGTGAAAGTTGTCATGGTACCCTCGGGATCTTACCACATGCCCATTTCATACCAGGATTTAAAGATTTGCTTGTTTCATTCTTTCTTAATGGATGGGATCCTAAAATATGGTATTGAAAGCAAGAAAGTGAATAATCCTAATGCACATCATACTGCTGGAAAACATCTGAGTTGGTGAGTTTAGCTGTGTATTATTTTGATAGAGAAAATGACCCAGTGGAAAGGGTTCAAAGCAGAGCAACCATTAAAGAATGCATTCAGAACAATGCGTATGGGGACTATTTGAAAGCAAAAGCACCAAAAAAGGTTTAACTGGAAAGAAAAGTTTTAAGAAAGGAGCATGGAGGTACAATGGCTACCTTCATCTAATTAAAGGGCTGCCCATAAGATACTCTATTTTGTTCTGAACCAAGAAAATAGAACTAAAACAGTGAGGTGGCAGTTATGAGGAGAAACAATCTGCTTCAGTACACAGAACTTTCTGACAAAATGATATGCATTGAATGCAATCAGTTGCCTTTTGAGAGATGTCCCCCTTCTTGGGTATATTCTGGCAAAAAAGAGTATGGTATTCTGTAGAGAAGAGTCTTACATTTGGTTATTCTAGGTAACTATCTGTATTAATTTGCTAGGCTGCTAAAACAAAATACCACAGACTGGTTGGCTTAAGAAACTGAAATTTATTTTCCTACAATTTTGGAGAGTGGAAGTCCAAGATCAAGGTGTCAGCAGGTTTGGTTTCTTCTGAAGTCTCTCCAGCTTGCAGGTGGCCACTGTGTCCTCACATGGTTTTTCTCATGTGGTATCTTTCTGTGTGTCCAAATTTCCTCTTCTTGCAAGGACATTAGTCAAATTAGATTAGGACCCACCCTAACAGCCTCATCTTAATTTAATCGCCTCTTTGAAGGCTCTATCTCCAAATATAGTCACAGTCTAAGGTACTGGGGGTTTAGGATTCGACACATCAATATGGGTGGTTGAGTGAAGGGGGACACATTTCAGCTTATTAGAATATCTCAGTTCACTTCTGATTTTCAAGAATTCTTTTTGAAGGGAGAAGGGAAAATTTAGACCAGACTGAAACCTGCTCCCTGGAAGAGGAAAAAAAACCTCAACCAAAATGAAGAATTGGGCAACACTGTCAGCATACTTCACTAAATTAATTCCTACCACCAGAGGGGTCTCTTGTCATCTGTCTGCAAACTCAGGTTTAGCCATAAACTGTGCTCTTTGGCTTCTGGTTGAATGTGAAGAGGATTAAATTCATTATAATATTAAATAGATCAGGTGGAATTAGCTCTCAGCAGAGAGCAGCTGCTGGCTCCAGCAGTGTTGTGACAAGTTCCGCCAATTATGCAATGCAAATATAATCATCTGACTTGCACCACTTCCAGGCCTTGACAAGCACTGCAAATCTATTGGGCAATTTCTTCTGATCCCATACATTTTGGCCTGACAGTGGCTACCTGAGAGGCCAAAGCATGCCTTGAAAATCATTCAAGACTAAAGCTAAAATAGGAAAAGAGGTTTGGACCTAAAGTGACGCAGGGAGAAAAATCCAGGCACACGTGTTCATTTTGCTCTTATAATACAGTTGATATTGATTTAACTACTAGCAATGTTGCCTAATTTTTGCTTAGAACAGCAGTGTCTTCACTCTGATACAGATAACATAGCACCCACTCTATTTTTTAGGAGGTTTAACTTTACTGAGTTTGTGCATGTATGATTTCATAACAATATATTAGCTTGAAAGACTATGATGTATTTTTATATAGCAGAAAGTACTAAGAAAATGTATGTTTGGTTTTGTTGGATTAGATAGATCAGATTGGGTTGCAATTATTTAATAGAGACCAGAATGCTAAGTCGAGCAGATCAAAGCAAACCCTTACACAGAGTTTCAGAACAAATTTAGGCAATATCCATATAGATGTTAATAAGCATATGAGAAGAAATCCTTAATTTGGAGGAATAAGGGTAGATGCTCAACCTGCTTGCAAATTTAATCATTTAGGAAGACCGGGTACAAAACAGGAAGAAGAGTGTGTTCACTGAAATTACCTGTAAATTCGGGTAAAAGTATTTGTTATTCCAATTCTTTGTCAGTAGAAACCTAGGCCGAAGAGACTATATATTCTTCTAACAAGAGAGAAGGTATCAGTGGAAACTGATCATAAAATCAGACCAAAAGTAATGGCACCTACAATGCCTCTTCTTATGTGAAAATGTTTGCTTATATTTTTTTCTATTCCTGTATGTGTTTTTCCTGGGGTTAGATTGCTTCCAGGAGGTTGTTACTATTGTGTTGATATTTCAGGAGTAAGTTAGAAGAATAAAAATAAAGACAGATGATTTTTTAAAAGAAGAGCATCGCCTTCCTTCACAACCATAGTCTGTGACTCAAAGTGAGTTTTTAAGCAGTATCAGATGTGGAAGACTGCATTTTCTAGATTCCCTCATACTGGAAAGAATCCCCTACACCCTAACTGCCTGCAAGCAAGCATTCTGATGAACATGAAAATGCTACACTGTGCTAATGTGTTAATGAGAAAAGTGTATTGGTTCAATATTCACAGCCTTCCAAGTAAAATACGAGCATTTTATAAATGGCCTTTTGATGACACAGTTTTCTCTTCTCTCTAGCCCGCTATACACACATATACTCACAACATGGTTGTCTCAAGCAGGGGATGGTTGTTAACAGTTAATTCCAGGTGTGAAGAACACATAAGGTAGTTATCTGGGCTTAGGATCCTTAGGACTACCCCATCAAGGTGAATATTTATTTCCATTTATATCTACTTGCAAGCCCTCTATACAGATGAGTGTTTGATCATGAGCAGTGCAGATTGTATTTTAAAGCTTCTTCCATAACCTTGTTGTTTGGAATTTGAAAAAAAAAATCCACACAAACTGTATTTTCTGGATAGTCAAATAAGAGCCTTATTTAACCTTAATAATGCTAAATTCAGAATTTATCCTTGTTTTCTTTCTGGACCAATCCTTTAGCCCCACTGTGTTTTTTGCCCCACTATCTCCAAGAATTATAGTTCCATCACAGTTTTATAGTAGTTCTTACAAAGAAATCCTTTCATGTTCATTCTTTCATTTGTGTTAGGAAGTATTTATTGAGCATCTCTTATATGCCAGGTACAGAGGGAAGGACTAGAGATACAGAGATGAATATGATTTAATTCACCTTTAAGGGAAGATCCACACAAACTAAAGCTTATGATAGAGTGTGACATTTATTTTTATATAGTGATTTGCAGGTTCTGGGGACCCAGAGGAGGGCACGTATCTCAGAGTGCAGAGGAGTGTGGGTCTTTGTGTATACCAGTCTGCCCATTGATCAGGGATAGGTCACATTTGCAAGCATGTTCTCTTTTCTTGCAGTAATTCTCCAAAAAGTAGCCATGTTTTCATTCCACCTGTAGTGGTCACCACCTGCCACTACTAGTTGAGAATTTTATAACTACTCTTTCCAACCGTCCCGTTTTGCTATACCTGGCTTCAGACTGGGGCCACTCTCCTTGGCAGCACTTTTTCTTATCAGCCCGTTGAAGGATTTTGCTGTTAATATCTATCAGGAAACAGATATAATCCTGGAAGTGATAATTGAACAGTCTCACAAAAGTAGTAAAAGTTGTCAAAAATGAATGGAGGTATTTTAATGTATACCCTAACTTATTGTTGATTATAGTCATTTTGTAGGAATGTTCATAACACAAATTTTAAATGCCTGAGGTGATGGATATCCCAATAACTCTAATTTTATTAATTCACATTGTATGCTTGTATCAAAACATCACATATACCCTATAAAAATATACAACTATTATGTACCCATAATAATTAAACAATTTTTAAAAATTAAAGATGAATGGAGAAAAAGAGTTTCCAAGGAAGGTGGATGCCCTAAGCAGAAGGAAGGTGCAGAACTGCGAGACTGATAGTGTTTTCTCTGAACCATACGACCATACGGCACACAGAGTGCACCCTTCAATAAGAAGGTTGCCCGTGTGAGATTTCCAGTTTACCGACAGGCTCTTAAATATATGTGCCGTTTACTTGAAGATGTTCTGTTGATCTGCTTGAAGTAAACTTGGAACTTGTCACTTTTGCCTCTCCACTATTGATGAAAGTAAATCAAGCAAACAAAAAACATTTCGTTCTACATATTCCTTCCTCTCCCCTGCTCTTTTCTTCAATCTTAATATCATCTTTAAACTCTCGGTCTCTCTCAAAACATTCAGGGGAAGATCCCTAGTAACCAGAAGCCAATGGCATATTTTTACAAGTGTGTGTTGAAGATAAATTTAACCTGCATTTCCACGAAAGACCTAAGCTTAAGTATCACTGGAGACTTCATCTAGGGAGCTGGGGTAAGGGACAGGAAATGTGCAAAGAGAAGGATATGGTGTAAGAAGAAAAAAATGATGGTCAAGGGCTTAGGGGTTGTTTGTCTGCCGCATGTTATGATCTAGCTTGTTGCTTACATCCCTGTTCCTTTCCCATCTTTTACCCCAACCTTGCACAGAGGACTAGTCTTGGAGGGAAGCTTAAAGCAGGACTAATGTGCTATTTGTGGGGCAGTTGTCTTATTATATCTTTCTGCTGGTGTGTGTTGGGGCCCACTCTGGGAATGCAGTGGTAAAAAAAAATGTACCCACCTTTAAATGACTTTATTATATTCTCATCTTTAATGAAATAAATGCCATTGCAAACTAAGCTTCCAAGGCAACGGCATATCCAAGTGGCAGAAAAGTAGAGGCATTGGAGCAAATCAGACCCATATTTATACCCCTCTATATCCTTGGAAGATTACTTCACATTGCTGAGTCTCAGGCCTTGATAATTCAGTGGGGACAGTAATACCTACCTCATAAGATCACTGTAAGAATTAGCTCCTGCCTGATATAAACATTCAAAAATGATACCAATTATATTGTATGGCATAATAGTGTAACATCATATGACACTGACATGACAGGACAGATTCTCTCGAGGTATGATGTCATGACATGTGTGCACACATATGTAGCTCCTGCCCTTGGCAGAATCTCAGTTTCAACCCACAATTTCTACCTCCTGAGCGTACTATTTTGCAATCCATATAGCACCTTCATTCTTACTTGGCAGACCTGAGACCATTCAGATAAGGTATACACACACGAACATACTCTGTGTGTGTATACTCATGTCACAACATCAAACCTCAAGAGACTTTTTCCTGTTATGACAGAAAGAAAATGCCAAGGTGCTTTGTTGTCAGAATATAAGGTTTCAGGACTGTTTCACTGAAATATTTCCCCTTCCTTTGGGTTTATTATGAGGAACCCCTAAATACTATGTGGTTGATCAGATTGGACTCATTTTATTATTTTCTTAATGGAGAACCACTATCAGCATTTAATAAATCAATGATATAAAACAAAACAAATAATATTGCAAATAGTACAAAATATGTGCAAAATAGTACAAATAGTTAAAAAATCATAAGAAAAAAGACTGAGGCAGAGAAGAGAATCAAAAAATCAGAGCTATGAATTGTTAGGGAGAATATGACAGCGAAAACCAAAGCTGCAATTTAATTGGGTTTTTTTTCCCCTTTTCCTTGACCCTAGAGAATACACAAATAAAATCAATTAATGGGCCTTGAAGAAGAATCACTTTAAACTGTTCAATTAAACCCCGCAATGCAGAGAACAGAAGGGAGGAAAAAAACAATAAATACGTCTTAAAAAATGGACTTGTCAGAGGCGCCAGGGTCCCGACATGCACCATTACTGACGGATCGAACCGCACTTCCATTAACACCATAATCTTATAGACTCCACAGGCTGTAAAAAAGGGATTTACTTTAATCAGGTTTGGTTAGGACTGAATTTGAAAAGCGCTACAAGTGAAATAAAACATGACCTCCACCTCTTTGACTTTTCCTCAGCATTGGATCCCCAGTATGCATTTTGCTGTCCACCGATGGGCCATTTTTAATGACTGTGATCTGCTGGTACATTTCTCTCTTTTAGTGGTGGAAATCATTAATACAGACCTACAATATTCCTTCCTATTTTTCTTCATCTAGTCGTTAGATTTAACAGCCATCACTACTTCCAAAATAGTTCTCCCAGATCTTCAAGTACCTAATCTAGGATTTTCCAGAATTTCCAAAGAATTTCCATAAGTTTTACTTAAATAAAGAATGCTGAGGCAGGAGGATCACTTGAGTGCAAGAGTTTAAGGCTATAGTGTGTGCACTAAGATTGTGCCTGTGAATAGCCAGTGCACTCCAGCCTGGGCAACATAGTGAGACTCCTGGTCTCTTAAAAAAAAAAAAAAGAATGCCAGGGGCTTTAGTAAATGCTGAGTGAAACAAAGCCAAACAGCTCTCTTTATTGTGGCTCTTGTCAGTGCCTTTACTATGCTAATGTACTCTCCAGAGGGGTTAGGGTGTGTAGTGTTGACAACATCTATGTGTCTATGGGACATTTTTAGAACTTCTCATGAGACATGCTCCAGAGAAAGCACTATGAGAAACACTGACTTAGGTAGTGTTTATTTATCTCACTCAGTAAATTCCCTACAATAATTTGATTGCTGCCTTGTTGGTAATAAGCACTCACCCAGAAGGCGGCTGGAGTGACTCTGGCAGGCCAGGTGAGATGAATGACCACTAAGTAGACTGGGAAGTCTATAAATATAAAAGGTGTCAGAATAATCTTTTCTCACTGCATTTTGCTTCATACTTGAGCCTTCCCAATTTATCAAAAGACACCAGCTCAATATCGAGCTGGATTTCTCCTCCTTTCCTTCACAGAGCAGGGGGTCTAAGAAGATATAATGTAGTGTCAAGAAGCAGTTGCTGTTGTACCATTATTTTCTTCAGGTGTGTATGTTTTTCAATATTAAGATGAACTGTGTTTTGTTCAGTATAGATTTTTAATTTTTAAGAACAATAAAGGCCATTGAACCATAACTGTGTTATTGGGCCACATAATGCCATATGGACTTAAATGATTGTAGCTGAGTACTGGTTACATGAAAGTCAGGCCATGATTTTGAATCTCCCATTCTTAATGTAAACCCTGACCCTTCATATAACGCTGTGAGTTATATGTTTATATCTACCATTTTTTTTTTCAGGATTTGATAAAATTTTCTTCAAACTAAAATGAGTCGAATGTCTTTGTTATCCTGGTGTTCTTCTCATATCAACTAGGAAAGGCCACATGAATAAGACAAGGGGAAGCTTATGATAAAGAGGGGATGTGGGTCATCTGTGTCTCAGAAAATTCTGCTACCGGAGGAGAAAGGCAGAAAATCTGGATTATCTGCATGGTAGCCTAATTAAGATTATCTGTGTCCAAGGTGCAAAGGACCAAAGGGTATCTCATAGGAGAGGTAATGAAAACTAGATTTGATGAAGGAAAAAAGAAAAAGAAGGAAAGAACAGACAAACGATAAATACTGGCAGAAATACGGAGAGGGAGGAGTGAGAATAAATAAGATACATAAACCATGATAAAACAGGTTGATTGGCGATGGAAAAACAGCACAGAGAAGATGAGCAAATATGATAATATCAACATAATAAGACCCCCAAATTAAAGGATCTAATGGAAGATTAGGTCCTAGAATTGCAAGGTTAATTCTAGAAGCATTTTTAAAAGCCCCAAAAAGCATAAAATTCACTTCAAAAGAGCTCCAATATTAAAAGCTCCCTAGAGGCAATGTAATAGAAAAGGGCTTTTAAATGCTATTTCTGTTTTTTTCCCTGTTTTCCTTAGGGGCTGTCTCAGAGGGATGATTTATTGTCTATTATATTTAAAGTGACAGGGCCAATTTTGAAGGCCTGCTGCAGTGGTGCTAGCATCAAAGTACATGGGATTGCAGAATGTACCTGTACACAGCCAATCAGTACCTGGCTTCTCTCTGGGTTTGGGCAGCATGACTGACAGCAGTGGAGTGAGGGGCACATAGACCTCTACTATCATGACTAGAAGGACAGTCCTGTTGTTCACATATAAGTGAGGTTAATTATTAGATTAAATTAATTTTTTTCATAAAGGAAGATTATGATTTTTTTCTTAAAAAGGCAAATGAACACAACTCTTCATAAAGGAGATCAAGAGGTGTATTTTTTTCAAGCCAATATGAAAGGTCTCACTTTTGTTTATTTAACAAATACACACAGCATGGGCACTGTGTCCCAAGCACTAGTCTAACTGCTTTGCATAGAAATAGGTAATAACAGGAGATGGAGAGACAAAGAGAGAAAATTTTGAAAAGTGTCTTGACCAGTGATATTCCCAGAGAGTTTGCATCTAAAGGCTTGAATTAGAATCTAGATTCCACATGTGAGAGCTGTGAGTGAACCTAGTGAGTCACTTGACCCCTTTGAGTAAGAAAAGCATTAGTACATGGCCTGTGTACTTTGCAGAATGCTGCAAGAATCAATACAACAAAAGACAATGTGTGCCAATGCTTTGAAAGCTTTACAATTAATATAGTTAACCATGATTGTCAAGTTTGCTCCCAATTATTGCTCCGATAATTGTTAGTGTTTTGTGGAATTGGGGGCATTTTGGCCAATATACATTAAATCAGAACTCAGAATCATTCTAAATACACTAACCTCAGGGTATAGTAAAGTGGAATAGTGGTGATGGAAAAGAAGCCAAACTCTGTAAAATAATTTTAAAGAGGTTTATTCTAAGCCAAATTTGAGGACCATGATCTGGAGCCACACCCAAGCAGCCTTGAGCAAGTGGACTCAGTATGGCTGAGTTACAGTTTGGTTTTATACATTTTAGGGAGACAGGAATTACAGGTAAAGTCATAAATCAACACATGGAAGGCATACATTGGTTTGGGCCGAAAAGGTGAGCCATCTCAAAGCTGGGGCTTATAGGTTATAGGTGGGTTAAAGACTCCTTAACTTGTAATTGGTTAAAAAATGAAGCTTTGTCTAAAGGCTTGGAATGCTTTTAGATAAGGAAGAGATAAGTCACCAGACATATATTTGTTGTATAAATTGAGTACCTGCAGGTTTGTCTTGCATAGTCCTAGGCCCGTTGATGTGTTACAAAGGATATCTCCAAGAAGGGAGGGGGGCATGGTGAGGCATGTCTGACCTCCCTCCTCGTGGCAGGCAATTCAATTTTAGGGTATTCTTTTGGCCAGGAGGTGGTCCATTCAGTCAGCTGGGGGTGGGGAGAAGCCTTTTATTTAATTTTAGTTCACAATTGTATATTCCTTTGCCTAGACATACTCTCCCATAAAAGTCCCTTATTAGAATAATATGAAAATTCTTCATATATTTTTCCCCTCTTTCATACTAGATTCTCCTTAAAAATTATTTTTGTTTATACTTTTTCTGATTAATGTGATATTCATTGTACAAAATCAGAAAATGCATAAAAATCAAAAGAAAAAAGAAAGACCATTGGTAACTCTATTACCAAGGGTTAACATTTTCATGTACTTTCTTCCAGTCTTTTAAATATATCTGAATAGTAATTATTCTTCAACATAATTTTAAGCTGAATCTACTTTTCATTGCCTTCTTTTCCATTTAATAGTATTCTTTTCAGTAAAATAACTCATTTAAATATATGACAAGTTGGAATTGCATATATTTCATTAGTTTGTAATTTCCTATGGTTGGGATTTTTTCATAAAATATTTTTACAATTATAAAGCTGAAGTGAGTATATTTGTGCATACATTTTTATCCTTCTTTATTATTATTTTCTTAGAAATAATAGATTTCTAGAAGCAAAATTTCTGTTTGAATTAATTTGGCCTATTTAAAGCTACATATAAAGATTTACCAAACCCTTAATAGTTGTTTTCACTATGACTAGGAAATATTCCAGGATGCCTTTCTCTCCATACCTACACCAACAGTGAGCAATAGCCTTTGTTTATTGTGTTTGAATATATTACCTCACATAATTTTAATGTACATATATATTTATATAAAAATATAAAACTTATATTTTAATTATTTTTAAGTAGGATACATTTTAGTCACATTATATTTTTAAAAAATAGTCCTCTGGATCCCATTGTGAAATATTTGAGTCTACTTATTAGTATGATATTTATACAATACAGTATTTATAATAGAAAAAAAATGACCTTACAATAAAGGATGGACAAATATGAATGTGAAAATTATTCTGAGTTTCCTGGCAGTCAAAATAGGAATTTGTTTATTTTTTACTTAACGAATAGATGAAAACATACTTAATCTTTAAGAAAGACAAACATGTTTAGTGATAATACATGCTGAAGTGAATTTACTTTATGAAATTTCTAAGAGAGGGTACTTAATAACATAATGGATGATGCCTTTAACAGTGTTATAGCAAATCTGAAAAATGCTTTATTTTGGAGTTTCTTACATCTGCCCTCAGGAAAGTCAGAGAGAAGATCATTAAAATATAAACCAGTAGTTTTGTGAATGATTAAGTTTTGTGTGTCTTAAACAAATAACTCTTCAATGATTGATTCATTTTGATATAAAAACAGAATTTATATACCTGTGTAATTATGCTAAACACTTTGTGTCCACCTCTAATCTTCACAAAACTAACAGCATATGTAATTAATGTTTCTATTTTAGAGATGAGAATACTGAGGCTTAGAGAGGTTAATAAATTTTATCCACGTCATACAGCAAGATAACATTGAAACTAGAACTTGAATCTAAGGCAACATTCTCAATTATAGGCACTGCTACTTCCAAATCCCTAGTAGTAAAATTGCTGAGTAAACTGGCATCATTGGCATTTCCAATAAAGGCAGTAAAGAAAAGAAGAGAGGGAAAAATCTCCCAGTGACTTTTGTTTTTTAAAAAATTAGACCTGTGATAGAGTTAGGTTTTTCTGAACTTCAAAAAATAAAGAAGAGTTGTGATCTATTGTTTAAAGATCTGGGATTTTTTTTCCATGGAATTTATTCAAATATGTCATCTTTTCTCATATCCCCTATTTGCCATTGATTGTACTTCAGTCTGGATAGGACAAGAAGACATATAAAGATGGACATCTTGGTCCTGAATCAAGAAAACATTTCTGTTAGAATTCCCACATTGTGGACAATGTGCAACATACTCTGCCACTTTCTGCCACATTAACTAGGAAATTAATAAACTGATGCTGATGTTTCATAATGTTTGTTGTTGTTTGTTTAAATATTGTGACTTTTATAGTTTATTTTCTTCTCATCAGATTACCCAGTTTGAATGTTGTTATTTTTAAAATACAATTATCTATTTTTAGATAACCTGTAATTTATACATATAATCAACTCTCATTTATGCAGAAGTCAGTTACACAACTTAATAATTAAATGTGATGCATTATAACTTTCCATCTTTTGGCCATTCATTGACACCACTACCTTAGATTGCAGGAAGAGAAAAAGAGGCATGGAGGAATCTTACTTCAGGTTGTTAGATTTGAGCTTTTGCAAAATTATGCAATAGCTAAAAATTAGTGTCTTAAAATTTCTGTACTGTGTCTTTCTTCCTTCACCAGTAGTGGCAAGACAACAGGATGAAAATCAGTTTTTAGCATATAGCTATCCCAGAAGACTAATACTAAGTAAAGAAATATAGTAATAAAATCAAATACTGACCTCTGTTGTCTATTAACTAAATGTATTTATTTTTATAAACAGGGATTTTGAAAGCACATCTACCTTCACTTGAATTTCTCTAGTCTTGTTTTTATGATATTTTTAAGCATCTGTTGAAATAACTAATACTCATATAACCTTTACTATGTCTCAGGAACTATTCTAAAATCTTTATACATAATAACTCATTTAAATCACAATAACCCTATGAGGTAGGTGTATTGTTATCCTCGTTTTATAGATGAAGAAACTGTAGCAAAGAGAAGTTAGATGGCATGCCCAAGGATATACACCTAGCAAGTGCCAGAGCCAGGATTCGAATGAGAGCAGCTGCTCTAGAGCCTGTGCTCTTAATCATCACTCTTGTCAACCCTATCACATACAGCATTTTCATGGTAATCAACATGTACACCTTCCTTCAGAGATTGTTCATTTCCTAAAGACTTTACTATGTGTTATTCTTGAATTTTATTTATTCTACCATATACTTATAACATTTGTAGAGTTTACATTTGCCAAAGTCTGTTCAGGCTGCTATAGCAAAATACCTTAGACTGGGTAATTTATAAAGAACAAAATTTTATTTTGTCATAGTTGGTGGAGGCTAGGAAGTCCAATATCAAGGTGCCAGCAAATTCTGTGTGTGATGAGGGACTATTCCTTATGGAAAGTGTCTTCTGTGTGTCCTCACATAGTGGAAAGGGCAAAAAGGGACGTATTTGCTCCTGCCCAAGCCCTTTTATAGGAGCACTAATCCCATTCATGAGGGCTAATCACTTCCCAAAGGCTCTACCTCTTCATACCATCACATTGGGGTTTAAGTTTCAACATATGAATTTTGGAGGGACACACATGCACTCAAACCATACCAACATTTAACTTTATTATAATGTTATATTTACCCATCATTAAAGTTGACTAGGAGATTTCTATCTCTCAAAACTTAGTATATTTTCTCTAGATATATAATAAGTAGTTGTAGAATTCTTCTGTTGTGATAGAATCAAGGAGTCTTAGAACTGGAAGTGATCTCAGAAACCATTTAGTCCAGATGCTTACCTGACATATTCATTTCTTTTACAGGGTGAGTTTTTCTCTAGTTTCTTTTAAGCCCTCTCTTGTGTCAGAGAACTCACTATTTGTTAGAAAAGTCATTTTATTTATTAAAGATCACTTCATTTGGGTCAAAATTTACATCTCTGAGATATCTGCCCATTGATTTTACTTGCAGATCCACCCAGAATAAGTCTAAAGTCTTTTCCCCATTAAAAAGTCTTTTAAATCACCTGATTATTTTATGACTGTTTCCCTGAAACATACCTCTCTTGATTCACTTCCTTCAATTTTTCTTCAGCTGACAGTGTCCAGGTTTTCTTCACTATCCTAGGTACTCTTCACTTGACCTAAAATTTGTCAATATCTTTAAGTGGCCAGAATTAAAATGTATATTTGATTTATACAATGACAAAAGAACGAAGCTGGTGTATGACCACCCTTGTTCAAGACACTGTACTTACCTTAAGCCTAAGAATGCATGGGTATTCCTGGCAGTGTGCTCACATTATTAAATCGTAATGAAGTATGTAGTCAATTCAATGTCTAACTCAGACGTAATACTGTAAAATTGCACTCACCAATTGGTACTTAAGATAAAGTGGTTGATCAAGGTGAAGAAGTTTACATTTGTTCATGTTGGATTTTCTTTTGTTGACTTGTTTGAAAATTAACTAGATTTTATTTTGTACCCTACTTCTGTTATGCCTTAGTTTTTCTCCTTAAATTTTGTGAAATGAGTTGATAATCTTGCCATGTACGTATTTTTTACCCAAGTCATCAATAAATATGTTGAGTAAGATAAAACCTAAAATAGAGCCTTTGCTAGGTTATTAGTTTTTCCTTCAAAGTAACACATGAATATAAATTCATGTGTTAATACTTTTAAATGGTTATGTTATTAAAAGCATACCTAACTAGTGTGCAGTCCAGTCTATGTTTTTCCCTTTGCTTTTAAAAACTGCAACATTTGCTCTGCTAACTAATTACATCATAAACATTTATTATTCAAGTATCAGTCCTCTCCCTTTCTTTTAGGGTTTGGGTAAGTTACCAGGAATTAATGCTAAATTGAATCTTTTCAGAATGGAAAACAGAAATACTAATATTCTATGGCATTATAAGTCTGTGACTACATCCTGGAAATCACAGCTGCTTCTTGACATAATGTTACTTCAAAATGAGCTTGTTGCCTATTATGATGACTTTAAGCATTGATACAATCCTTCTTTTGTAAAATGGTGTACAATCGTTTTTATTAGCTATTCTTTTCAATAGTCACAGGAGGTACTTCAGTAATAAATTCATAAAAGACTTTAGGCTGTCATCACTCTGGTCAAAACATTCTCCTGAGCTGTTAGGTCAAGTTTGATTTTGTATCTGTGAGAGTAGAAAGTGCCCAACTGCCTCCATCAGCTTCCTTGAAAATGGAGAGGTGACAATGAAGAAAAGAAGCATCTTTCTTCAAAGTAGCCAAAAGGCCATTAACAGATGTAGGACTAGAACTCACGGTTCCTAAATGTTTTTATTACTGCATAGTAATGTGTGAGTCCTATTGCTTCTGTGTTGTTTTCATCTAACCCAAGTGTTTTGCTATCCTATTTCTTAACTCTATGATCTCTTCAAATGTATAAATTGTATTCTCCAAGTTAAACACCGCTTTACTTCCTGTTTGTAAGTTTATGACACTTTGTCGAAAGTGGTTTATTAATTAAACAATCAGGAAGAATAAGATTTGAATTGGTTGACAGGGATTTAACTTTGCATGAACCTTAAATCCCCTGCATAATTCTCCAGAATTTATTTGTTGCTCATGGGAAGCAGACTCTGACGTCCAGCTAGCTTGATTAGTGCTCTGAGTGCTGAGATTTCTACTCTTCCCTGACCCTTCTGGCAGTAGCAGACACCACCCTTGTACTGCCTGGCTCCTCTAAAGCCAAGTTCAGTGGGCTGTTTTGCATGTTCTAAATGCTGTGTGATGCTTCCTGCCATAATCAGGTTGAGCATCACTGCTTCCCCCAATCATGCTCTGCACTTAATTGACCAATAGAGCTAGACATATGGAGGATCGAATCACAGACCCAAATCAGCAATTGTCAGAAGAGATTAATTCAAACAGGAGACAGCAAAACACTTGTTTTTTCTCCTCTCACTTTGCACTCATTTTTGGTGGTCTGTTGAGAGAAATGATTATTAATCTCTCCAGCTGTGCCCTCAGGCAAATGTCAGGAACTTCCGTGAACTGCTTGCTACTTCCCTATCTCCCTTAATTCTTTCTTCTGGAGATACCTTCTGGTCCTTTGGTTAACCAGGTGGCACTAGGGTGAGTCTGGCTAGTTTATGTCTATGTGTCAAGTCTAATCTGCAGAATCCTGTTGGGAGAGTCTCCCCTGTGGTCATGCTGAGACCACTTTGCTTCTCCAGACCCTGCTCAGAGCCAGAAGTGGAAACGATGAGTGGATACGCTTTAATTTCTCCTGGGTTGATCTGTAGATATGTAGAAATATCAATTTATTTATTTTTTTGTTTCAGCTCTTTTCTGGGCTCTATGCAAAATAGAGAAACATAACACATAATCATTGCTCCTGAAAAATGTTTAAGGCAGAGTGATAACTAATATTTATTGAATATCTAATATGTGCAAGATATTGGGTTTAGCATTAGAAACTTAG
The DNA here is from genome assembly GCA_023783475.1 of Daubentonia madagascariensis. Lineage (NCBI taxonomy): Eukaryota > Metazoa > Chordata > Mammalia > Primates > Daubentoniidae > Daubentonia > Daubentonia madagascariensis. The sequence goes on along the minus strand of JAKFHU010001631.1, from coordinate 15,013,777 downwards.
AACTTTAAGTCAACTGCGTAGTTGCTTAATCATTAAGGACTTACTTATTTTCAAGTGACAGAAAGCATCACCCAACCTGGCTTTGAAAAAAAAAAAGGAAAAAGAATTTTGGTGGCTCACATATCGGAAAAAGGAGCAAATTCTGGTTTCAGGCACAGCTGGATCTAGAGGATCATCAGGGCCCAGGACCTCTCCCTCTCTGGCTCACCACTGGCAGTGCTAAGATGTTTGCAAAGTTCCACCATTACAACCTAGCCTTTCAGCAACCTCAGTGGGAGAGCTGCTCTTTCTCAGTCATTTCTAAAAGAGTCCTGGTCCTAACTCATACTCACCTAAAACTGTGGCCTTGGGGTCTGGAAAATGCGGATTAATTGTCATAAGGCATAGTCTTCCCTAGGAGTAAGAAGTGTATCACTGGAGTTCAAAACTAGTTCACACCTTTAATTTGTAATCTTGGGCAAGTGACTCAATTTCTCTGGATCTCTGTTTTATCACCTGTAAATGGAGGAAGGGATAAAATAATACCTCTATTGGGGATTAAGTGGGTTAAGTCATGGTAAATTCTAGAAACAATATCTGAAACTTAATTGATTTATTGTTTATATTCAGGAGCATAAATGCCAAGTTAGGAAGTTATTTTGTATGGGAAATTCTACTAAACCTCAATATAGAAAATTTTAGATTTGAGAATAACCTAAATTTTCAGCTTAACCCTGGAAATATGCTACCACAGAGAGGTGTTCACCCTGCTGGCTTGTTCAACAAAATGAAGGTGGAAACTGACTGCAAAAATCCCAAGCCAGTGCCATAATTTTGTTGTGCAGAAGAGTTACAGCTTTGAAAGGCAATCATGGAAGGAATGCCCTGTCGGGATTGGACAGTCACCATCCAATCAGCATGACCTCATCAGTTCTGCATCTAGTGTGAGCTGGACAAGAAAAAGACATCAGAAGACACAAAAGCATAATAGCAGAGCAAACTGTGAGGAAAGAGTACTTGAGGCAAAGACACCAAGTTGGTAGGAAGGAAATAAAAGGATATTGACAGTATAAGAATCTCAAAAAAGGTTTTTACATCAATGGAGGGTTTGTTGAATAAGTGGTTTCCCTTAGGCTCTCTTCTTTGTTATATTTGGAAGATTTTTTATGTGGCAACCAAGAAAGGGCCTTATATGCTGGGCATGGTGGGAGAGGCTCTATGTTCCTGCAGTAACTAGTAGTTAATGATTGTGATTCTATTGCCAGTGTCTAGAACATAATTATTACATAGATAGTGGCTAAGGTATGTAATGAGAGAGGTGGGGTGCAGAGGCTATCTGTAATATTTCTCTTTCTCCAAATTTGATCTGTGCTACTTATGCACCTCACCACCAGCCAGTTTGTGGTAGTAATAGAAGTGACGGTGTTAAGTAAGAGGGATTTTATTAGTTACCACTGAAAACAATTCTGTCGTCACTTTTATTCACCACAGCCTTGTAAACCTTACCTCCAATTTTACAGTTTACTGGGGAGAGGTCCTCACAGTGGAGGCTTTTATTGCTCCCTTCCCATCCATGCTAGAACATGGGACAGAGACTTATCTTCATTATTCATTAGTGACCAGATCCTGAAAGGAGGTCAATGGACATCTTCTACCATCTTGCTTCTACCCCTCCTTTTCTGCCTTCATATCAGGGTAGTTGTTGTCCATAAACATCCCGCAAGTCAGAACTGTGTTTCTTACCATCATGTTTCAGCTAAGGATACCTTAGTCCGTAACAGTTTTTCTCAAATTGTGTTCCAGTGACTATCTGCAGTTGAAATATCCAGTTCCTTTTTGAAAATGTAAATTCCTTGGACATTGGAGTCAGAATCATTGAAAGCCCAGGAATGTGAATTTTTTCAAGCTCCTTGGGTGACATTTGTAAACGCAGTTTCAGTGGAACTGAACCATTGAGAACCATTAGTCCTCAGCTGTGCTGCCCAAAAGAAATACAATAAAAATAACACATATTTTTAAATTTTCTAATAGACAAATTTAAAAATAAGATACAGGTGAAATTAATTTCAATAATATATTTTATCTAACCCAATATATTCAACATATTATTTCAAAATGTAATTGATATAAAATTATTAATAAAATATTTTACATTCCTTTTTACATTCTAAGTCTCCAAAAATCCAATGTGTATTCTATACTTAGAATACATTTCGATTTGGAGCAACTACATTTCAAATGTTCAATAGACACATGCAGTTAGTGGCTACCATATTGGACAATGCAGGTCTGGTGAGATTTGTTTAACACAAACTACTGGTATTGTCAGAATTTTATCATGCCACATGGCCTTTATTTATCACAGAACATATAATGCTTCTGATTTGTGTACTGACTAAAATGAATGGTCACAAAAGTCCTACACTCTGTTAGCCATGTATCTACAAAATTCAGGCTAGTACCTTTTGATTACATAACAAATGAGATCATTATTTTAAGCTTTTTGTCATCCAGGAGATATTTCACTTTCCTTTTGTCATTAAAAGGATGATTTCTTCTGTGAAAATACATAACAAGAACAAATGTTCTTTGAATGACTATAGCAAAGCCATAAAACCTGGGCTTTATGTGGCAATAACAATAATAACAAAGTTTATCAAGCACTTGGTTGTGCCTGGTACTATGACGTGACCAAATCCATATAATTCTTGTCATTTAACAAACTAAAAAATGGAAACTGTGCTACTGACAGTTAACTGACAAGTTAAATAACTTGTCAAAGGTCACACAGTTTTTAAGGTTCTTTCTATCATGCGCCACACTAAAATTGTGCACTTTTGATGTAATCAGAATTTTTAACATAGTTTTAGTAAGTAGTACTAGGTTGTTTTGTTTTGTTAGGTCCTTCACTAGGCAGCTATCTCAACCAGAAAATGCTCTGACCAAAGCAATTCCATAGATACGTACGTAGGTAAACTGTGAAGTGTCTCCATGGCTTTGTGAATTCCCATATTCGTGTATGAGAGTTGCCAGCAAGGAAAGAGAAGCAGTTCTTCTCATCTTCCTTCTTGTCTCCTTTTCTCTTAGGCCATTGATTCTTCTGATTGACTTTCTCAGTCTTCAACACTCACCCTCTTACATAGCAAACTGAAGCTTGAGCGGTGTAAAAGACATTATGCTTTTTATTTCTACTGCCTTTGAGTGCCATGTAAATGGAGATAGATGAAATCTCAACAAAAGCTCAGACCCATTATGAGAGTCACCTGTATCCTGTGGGGAAGACAGGGCAGTGAGCAAACGCGAGGGGCAGGACTGGGAAAGGAGGTGGAAGAGTGGGAAACAGCTGTCTGGTGGAGCCGCACAGGTATATGGGGTACTCATTAGGTTCCCGTAGGCTCTGTCATTAAGGCTGTGGCAGATGTTCTTGAATGTGACTGGCACAGTCACAGGGGAGGCAGTAAACTCAGCTTAATGTTCAGAGCACTGGTGTGGCACCACTGGGCAGAAGGTTGGTGAGTTGCATCTCCTTGCCAGGATGGCAGCTGCTCTTGTCTTCTTAGTTTGTGGAGTCTTTGTAGAATTCCTCCTTGGCAGCCTAATCATATCTCACTGGCTCAATTCCACTCCTTTATAACTGGACTTGTGTTATTACAAAAAGAAAATGCCACATAAATAGGGGCAACATAAAGAAAACCCCTTCTACTTAGGGGCTACAATATAGTCCTTGGCCAAGAATCCTATGATAGCTTGCCCAATATCAACCCAGCTCCAAAATATTTTAGGACATTTTCAGAGAGATATTTGAATGGGCTGCTAGCATAAGCCCCAGAACAATCTTGAAAATCGCATTTGAAACCCTGGAATTTTTACAACTATACTACATGGAGAGGGTATGTCAAAAGCCATTTACTTTTCCAGAAGGTGGCAAAACAGCTATTTAATGCCAGATCTGCAATAGAAGTACATCTTTGGTTTTTTTCCTTCTTTCAAAAAATTTTATATCACAAGTTTCTGGGACCACACCCTAGGAATATAAATTGTTGCATTTTTGTTCATAGGTGGAGATAAGTAATATTGGTTACTGGGAATGCAGCACTGTGACCCTTTAACAGTGATAGGTGAGTACTAATTTAGCTCACTGATGGGTTGATTTGAATCAGGAATTTGGTATCATTGGACTAAAAAGCACTGATCCCTTTGTGTGCTGTTTTGTGCATATCCAATTCAAAACTTAGATATCCAGGTACTGGCAAAATCCTCAAGCATTAGACAAGACAGGGTAAATCTTGATTGATATATCTCAAGAGCAACCCTTCTGCAAGTCTAAATATCTCTAAGATACTCTATTCCTTTTTTTTCCTTTTGGGGATTCTAAACCACTTGGCATTTGGGAAAATCCCGGTTGTCAATTACTAACATTTGAAAGAAGATAGATCAGGTCTTCAGGAGATGGCTTTTTAGCTATTTGCCTAAAGATTTTGCAGTGAGCATAACTTTGGTGAATTTATCAAAGTTCTGAGGCTAGCTTTCAGCCCTAGTGGTCAAAGTGTCAATCTTTTCAGTGTCCAGAGTTGATTGGATTCAGAAGGCTGACTAATAATAATAAAACTCACAGAAGACTGAACTATGAGCTGAAATGCCAAGTTATAAAGTTAGAATGATGTATGTATCAGAATGCTGAAATCTGCCTGCCTACTGCATCCCTGCTTTCAGGCCAATCTGTGTGGGGCAAAGAATTGTTTAGTACCCATGAACTTAAAACAGGGATAATTGGTTGTGTGAGTCACATATATATTAACATGTCTAATATTGAGAAGGAACTATAGGCCAGGCACTGTCCCAGAGGCTTGGCATGTGTTAACTCAATTGTTTTCACAACAACCTAATGCTTGATCCTATTTTACTCATTTACAGAGAATAAAACTGAGTCGCAGAGATAAAATAAGTTATTCAAGGTTCAGGAATGAGTTCTAACTAGAATATAGGTAATCTGGTAGTAGATCCTAGCTTTTAAACATTCTGCTATAATGTATATATAACTATCATAGAAATTAGGCAAGTTCTTGGTCCAGGGACTATCTTCTCTTAACCAGTGTTAGATACTCTACTAAATTCTGGCCCTTTAGTTTCCCTTTTCTACAGCCCAGGCTAATCTTTCTCACTTTGTTCAATTTTTCTCTGGACAGGATACACAATGATTGCTTGGAGTCCAGTTTATTAAATTTCAATCAAACTGCTGCAATGCTTTTCCTAGTTCACCTTGATAGAAGTTATATAGAATTCTCAAACCACTTTGTTCACATGTTTGTAAATATCATGACTGGACTTCTTTCTAGAGCTGGCCAGTAGACACACATTATCTCTGCATCTAGCTAGCTTCATTCTCAGAGGTAAACATTAGTTCCTAGTCCTCGGTAGATTCCGTGTGATTTACTCTAGGTGCCTTCCACATCTGTAAAATCCAAAATTCTTGTAATTCCCTCAAACTCTCTTCCTATGCAACCTCTCTCATCAATGCTCAAACCCGAGGGCTGACTGCAACACGGCAATACTTTCCACCTCCCAGGGAGGTTACTGGAGAGTGTCTAGCCTGGGGTTCAGGGATGCAAAATCAAATTTGCTGTCTAGTGATTTTGTTTGCATATAAGAAAGAGATGCCGAAATTTTGATTGGTGTCTTCCATAGTGTTCTGGTGCTCGCTCAGAATATTAAGGAAACTACTAGTCCTAAGTTTGGTTTGCTTGTCTATACTTTAGTGTAGCTGTCCTTTTAAAAGCACTAGATTTAATTTCTAAAGCAGATAGTTTATCCTTGTCCGTTCACCTCTATTCTGTGCTTATCACAAATTGCTTATTGTATCTGGAGTGGGGTGATCTCCTAAGTCAATAAAAATGTCATATAATCAAGAGCTTCTTGCAATATAGAGGGAATCAAATACAACCAACTTATTATTAAAAGGGCAGTTGCTATGCTGTGTTTTTGTTTTGACAAATTTTAGATCATTATATTTTTCAGAGTTTTATGTGTATATTGTTTTTAAGATTAAATGAATTTATTAGAAGAGTCCCAGCACACGAATATTGCATGATCTACTTTACAAAAACATTCCCTGTCTTAATTTCTTGTATCAATACAAATGGAAAAATGGCCCTATTTTCAAGGGACTAGCAGAATTAATTTTCTTTTTAGTGTCTAAAGTTTGATATGCAAGCATCAGCTGAAATTTGGAGCATGACTTCTTGAGAACCACTAATAAAAGTCAGTGAGGTCGTCAGTCTCTGTGGAAAATCAGAAGAAACCTATTTATCATCAGAGAGATATAAAAACCAAAATCCAAAGCTGGCAGTAAGTTTGTCCCTAGTCTCAAAACAGTTCTATTTTTAATATACCAATCCTGTATTTTCTGCTTTTTGTGGATCCCAGATCACCTTTTAGTATTTAGCATGCATTATGAATTATAATAATATAACATACTAAAAACTACCACATTTACATTAGCAGATAATCAACACATTGGTTCCACTGGATCTGCACAGTCCAATATGGTAACCACTAATCATATGGGGCTATTTAAGTTTAAATTTAAATAAATTAAAATTAAAATCTAAAAATTCTGTTCCGTAGTCATACTAGCCACATTTCAAGTGCTCAGTAGCCACATGTGAATAATCGCTACAGAATTAGAATCAGTGCAGGTTTAGATATTTTTTCTCCTCTTTGACCCAGTTCTGGAACCTTCTCAATGAAAACTCTCACAAATCTTTTTTCAAGTACTGCTTGAACACAGGCGGATGAGAAACACACTAGGCCATAAGAAAGGACATTCCTCAGCTGAATCCCTTTAAATTAAAAAAAAGAAAATTCTTAAAATTAAAGAAATATTTAGCTCCCTTTAAGTTTCATCCATTAGTGGCAACTAAACAGAAAAGAATCCAATACAATCCACTGAATCAAATTATTGGACTGTTACATGTCAACATTCCTTTACTCATGTGTGCCTATTTTTCAGTTAGTGCAGAGGCAAAGGAGCAAATTAAGCACAATGTCAGTACTTTTTGGCCTTGCATACAAGAATTAAAGCAAACACATCAGAAATGCTCCTCTTTAGTGAAGTTCACAGTTCATGCTGAATTTCATAATCTGCAAAGTGCCATTTTACTGCTGACAACCCTCACTCTGCTTTGGAGGATGCATTTCATGAGCACCTAGGTTTGATTTCCTCATCTCTCCAGATAAGCAAATGAACTATGAAATAGTATGTGCCTACACAATGCTGGGTGCATAGTACAGTGTTTTCTAAATAATGGGTCACAAATCATCAACAGTTTGTGAACCGCATTTTTAAAGTAAAATAGAACATAACATAATAGGTAGGCTAGGGTAGCGAATGTCAGAATACACTGCACATAGTAAAATAAAATATATTTTTGGTTTTATTTATGTATAAACGTAATAAGACATGATGTAATGTATTTCTTGCTGAGCTTTGCAGTCAAGAAATTTTGAAAGCTCCTGTAGGAACATACCTCTTTGGGGTATTGTCCATAAGCTATGACTTATTCAAGGCACATTTTGGTGAAGGTTTTGCCAAAAATAGACTTAGAAATATAATCTGAATTCATGTGCTTACCTCCCTGTTTATTCTTGGCCCTGAGTAGATTAGACACCTTATAAAAGTTAAATGCATTAGGTCATTTTTTTTTTAACTAAACAACAGATGGTCACATCCCATTATATTGTAATTTGGTCAGTATTTGGAAAGATGTTGAAATGAGTATGTAGTAATGAAATTTCTGTCTCATCCTGTTCATACTTACTGAGCATCTACAGAATATACTGCTTTGTGTCAGGCCTATGTCTGTAAAAGAACCATGCAGTGTGGGATAGAGAGAGTTGTTATTAGTTGGATAGCTCTTTAGGCTGGTCTTAAAATGTGGTTAACATTTTGACAGATACAGCTCTCTGTAAGGATGGAGGCCAAGAACAGGAATTTACCTTCTATTTCATTAAAATATTAGGTATCTACGTTATAATACCTATGTTTGTATGAATTTTGAAAATATTTAAGATCATGTATTTGACATCTTAATGCCATCACTAGTATCATTGGTCTTTATTACAGAAGAGAAAATTGAAACTCTGAGATGTTAAGTGACCTGCCCAAGATCACAAGTTTAGTAAGGTGACTAGAACATAGATCTTTTATTTCCAGATCCATTCCATGCCCACAGCAATGTGAGAGGTGGAGCCTTTTTCTATATGGGTGTGTTGAAATAGGACTCAGACATTTAGTGGCTTCTAGTCAGTTTTTAGTGAAAAGCAAGAGAACAAACAGATTAATAAATTATTCTTAAAAACGATTTGCTAAAGATCAACTATCATATAAGTCCACTACAATTTTTACCAGCTCCTGTGATTTCACTAGTTTAGTAAAAATTCACTAAGAATTGTAGCATTTCATTTTTGTTACATTCACCACATTTTTTTTTCTATATTACATTTAAAACATTCCGCAAAGAGAGGCACGCTTCCTGAATTTCTCTTAGACCTGCCATCTGATACGTTGTAGGCCTTGGGCATATGAGCTCCTAGTAATTTGCATGGTAATTAAACTCATTTAGACAATACATTGCTTAATAGGGGATGGGACAGCTTCTTGCCTAACACTTCATTAAACTACCTGTGCTAAGGCCTTTCTAGATGACAGGGCCAAATCCACATCACAATATTAAATATGTTGTACATTTGTTAAAATTTTTTTTTAAGTTAACCACCTAGAGAACACTGATGTTGGATTCAGAAACAAGTGTTCTCTTCCAAATCTGTCTTTCTCCTCCGTGTATCATACTGTGCTTCACTGCTTTTTCACTTGTACCTCAGTCTCCATTTTTCAAATCGACACACAGGTACTGAAAGCCAGTTATGGTCAGATACTTTCAGGAGGACTGAAAAGGTAAATATGACAGTCCCTGCCTTCCTGAGCTCGCAACTTAGACTTTATAGCAGTAAAGAGAGGACACAGACTTGTGAAAAGCTGCAGGCAGTGGAAGAAACAGTGTTGTCAGTGAATAACAAAGGTTGGGTTAATTTGGTAGAGGATTGTCAAAGAAGAAACAATTAACTCTAATAAATTTATCAGAGTAAGTTTTTTGGAAGTATATTTTCTTTTGTTTTATTTTATTTGTATTAAATTTTATTGAATTCTTGTCAAGTACCAAACATTATTCAAAGGTTATCTCACAGGTCAGTATTTTCTCTCTCTCTCTCTCTCTTTCCCATTTTACATATAGAAAAACTGGAACACTGATGGACAAATATTTTGCCCAAGTTTATTTAACTCTAAGTGATGGATCCTGGATTTGAACCAGTCTGGCTTGGACACATCCTTAACCATTACGTTAATACAGCTCTGTTGGCCTTGAAAGATTAAATCTATTTTGACAGGTGGTGAGTGAAGGCCAGGGCAATTCTGATGTTGTAAAATCATGAGTAAAGGCACAGAAATTATGTGTTTATGTTGCTTTGAGCTGCCCTCTGCCTGGCCACTGGTATGTAGGGCTTGTGATAGAATGTGGAGAGAGTGAGGCTGCTAGATGAGGCCTAGGGAGTAGATGAACCCTCCTGGGTAAGGACGTAAATGAGGAGGGGCCAAGGACAAAGCCCTGGGGATTTCTGACATTTACCAGGCAGATGGCAGCTGGTAAAGGTGATAGATACAAAAAGGTATCTTCTATATCTTTCATAGAAAGGTAATGGAAAATAATTAAAATAAAGATAATGGAACAAATACTAACTATGAAGGATCATGCCCATCAAATATTTATTGAAGAGTTCCCCTTGGCATAGTGTTCTGCTTTTAATCTGTAGAAGTCATTTACAATGTATTCATGTAGGAAGAAGGTTAAAAATCCTACAGTGAACAGTTCCAATAGCATGTACTCTCTTCATCCCCATCCAACTTGTACTTCCACACTTTTGACATTTATTTCTGCCCCACACAGGTACACAGAGTCACCACCACAGTGATATGTGGAAATGGCAATGAATTAATTACATAAGTAAGCAGACAAGTAAGGAGTACTCCTAAGAGTACTTCTAATAGGGATTCATTTTAAAAAGGGAAAAAAATCAAAATTAAACAAAGTAAATGGTTCTTGGGTCGTGTGTGTGTTTGTGAAGTTTTATTCTGTTTCTATTGCAAGACTTCAGAGTCTTTCATATGTTGATGGTACTGTGACCCACAAGGAAGAAGATGGCTTATGTGGCACTTCCCAATTTAGTGGCCACAGAATACTTCCTGATGGAGTACCTTGTAGGATTTCTGTGGAACACATTCTGGGAAATGCTGCTTTGCCAATTTGTTCACTAATGCTCATGTCCTGTGCTTTGGGTCTATTTGTCTTATGATAGCAAAAGATACAGGAACGTATAATAAAAATCTGTACTTGAAAGTAGCATTTCCTAAATTGTTTCTCTGTTCAAATGTTATATTCTTTCTTTCGTCTGAATTTCTGTGGCACTTTGTACCTACCAGTCATGCAATTTGCATATAGTATTTTCTCTTCTTTTGGTAAAAGTTCCTTGATCAAAAAGCTTGCCTCTTCAGCTTTTGAGCAAAACTTTTTGCTAAATGTATGAATGAATGAGAGTGTAAGAACCTTCTAGATCTATAAAGGCACTAAAATTGTCTTATATATAAAGAAACAAAATAATTCTAAGAACTCTGCTTTCTTGCTAATTGTTTGTAAATATACAGAAGGAGAGGCCTATAAATCACAGAGTCAAAGAAAGGAAGCCCAGTATTTCTGCCTGCAGATTCACTTCATTTGTTCACCCATTACAATCACATAGAAAAAGTTGAGTTAGAGATCTGTGACGCTTGTCTGGGCATGATTAGGTGAGATATGGGGCGCCCTCACCAAGGGATGGGATCAGGGTACACAGTATAGGCAGAAGAAACTTTGGTTTACTGACAAAAGCTGAGGGACTCTGAAAGCTGCCTGTAGAGATTGATTAGATTATGAAGGAAACCCTATGCCTCTTTTCCTGATAAGACACTCTCCTCGTAGGAGCAATTGATTTGGTAGTGGTTGTCAGCAGTGGCAGGTGCAAATTTAAGCACAGCTCCTACCCAAGAACAAACAGCTTCTGGGGTGTAAAGCAAATAGCAACATATCTTTAAAGGAGATGGTGGCAGTCAATCAGAAGCATACATAGACGTCTAGCAAATTTATTTTACTTTATTTTTAATACTTTAAATTGATATTCTACTTTATAGAAGCATGTTAAAATATATGCTCCTTTATATGCATGCTGCTTTTTAAACTGAGTTTATATTATTTAGGGGCAAGATTTGTACTACGTGGTCTCTGAAGCTATAAAGAGGAAGCTTAGCTGTTATGTTGTGGTATTTAGTCAACAGTGGCATGTATAATCTTGACCCCAAGACCCTGTTACCTTAATCAGGCTCCCCGGATTGGTTTGGCAGGGGACAGGAACAGGTCAGATGCATCTCTACTAGAAAATTAATAAATTTTCAGCCATGTATAGACTCCATCTAAGTGTCATGTGTTTTACCTTCTGTACAAATTGCATATGAGCAAAAGTGACACAAAACTCATACTAAAACAATGCTTTTTTTTGTTTGTTTGCCTTTTATGTACTTGAGACAAAAATGGGCCAAGGAAGTCATCAAATAGAACATCTCTAAGCTATTTCTAGTACAAACTGGAGATGTGGATGAGTAAGAGTGAAATCACTCAATCTGAGCATCAGTCAGTGTAAATCAGCTCACACAGACAGCTCCAGTTTGTACCATCCCAGACAAACTTCTACGATACCTTCCCTGGCTACCAAGAGACATAGTTCTGTACAGAAATTGCCTTTGAAAGTTATCCAACCCGGACTGAGTAGTACTTCCCTAGACCCGCACTCATAGGAATTCTCCAGTGCAAAATAACCAGCTAAGGCAGAGTTATCTGTCTCCCTTTCCTCTATCGTTTCTATAATAATTCCCTCTAATTACCAAGACTCATTCTTTTCTCATTTTCTCTACAAATCTTTTACTTTGGGATCTTTAGTTTGTAATCCCATCTCCCTTTTCTGCCCAGAGTCATTATCCAAGACTTGTTGCTCCTCTTCTGTGTCACTATATTCCTAATTTAGAAGGTCATGAATTTAGTTGGTTTTCCTTTCCTTAAATGATTTAGATGACTTTCCTTAATAAAAACACCAGAAAAAGAATTAGTATGTCTTTAACTTTGTTTTGCAACCTCATTAGCCCGGTCCCAATCCCGCAGCAAGGACTCTCACTGTGCAGAGGGTAACACGCACATCACTCAGATGGAGCCTATACATGGCTGACAATTCGTTAGATTTCTGGCAGAGATGCTTTTGACCTGTTCTTGTCCCCTGGGTTAGTGACTTGCTAATGGGAATATGCAAAGTGTAACTCTTAACTTTCCTCATCTTTAATTAGGGAAGCCTTTTGAAATGAATGTGTTTTCTAAATAAAGGGAGAAGTACGAGACAAGTGGTTATTGTAGAGAATGTTACCCAGCGGAGTCTGGGAAAATGCTGGTGGGCTGTGAGTCTAGAATAGTCTGACAATCTGTCTTTTAACCAAATAAAATTCCCCCCTGTGTTGAAGAATAATATTAAGAAGCAGGAGGAGGAGGAGGTGGAAGAGGAGGGAAGAAGAGAGGGAGGGGAAAAGGAAAAGGGGAGGAAGAGGGAAAAAACAGAGAAAAAGAAGAGGAAACAAGCCAGTGTGCTCTGGTGCAATGAGGGGGGCGGGCAGAGAGAAAGACAGAGAGAATGGGACCGTAACTAAGTTAATATTTACTGGAGCTTCCCTGAACCTTGAAGATTTACCTGAAATTTCCAAAGACTGTATGTCTAGGCGCCGTCCAGGCTCTTAGCCTATGCTGATCCCAAGCTCTGGCCAGCGTCAGCATCCTCAGTACCATTCCCTTTTCATTCCATAGCAGTCCCTGGGCAGTCTGTCTCCCAGCATTCGCAGACATGCAGCAGAGGAGAAGAAAGAAATATACAAAGGAAAATTAGAGAAACCTAGCAAGTGCTAATGTGGGGGTCGGGAGTGAGGAAAAAAAAAGACAGAACTTTGTCCTGGACCTCACAGTGCTCACTCCTTCACAGAACCTCCCTCAGCCCGTGAGGGAGCTGAGTCCCCTCTCTCCCACATGGCCGTGGTTTGGATGCCTTTTACCAAGACCTCAAGGGGAAAAGGGAAGGAAGCTAACACTGCTTGATCCCCTACTATATACATGCCAGATGCTTCCTAACACATTGCGATTTAATTCTCACTGCACTGTGCCATGAGCATTATTACCTTCATATCACATTTGTAGAAAATAAGCCTCAAAGAATTTCTGTTACTTTTTCAAGTTGTTGCATAAGTAAACGGCAGAGACTGGACCCAAGACATTATGGCTCCAAAGTGCCTGCTTTTACAAGATGTCAAAACTGCAACCTGGTTATGCTTCAACTGTGGGGTTTTATTGATTCTAATTAGAACTGCTGGAAGGTAGACTTTTGCTTCTTGTGTTTCCCTCTCCAAATGCAGATAAAGCCTTATGCTTCCATAGCGTGAGGTATTTTAGCAAGGGAGAGGAAAATTTCACTACTGTGAATTTTCTTTCTATGCTAAATTTTAAAGAATTTTATTTTTAATGTTTTTTAATGTAAGTAATATATACTTATTAAAGAAATATTAGAAAATGAATATGAACAAAAAGAGGAAGTTCCATGCCCCCCAAACTGGCTCTGATTCCACCAC